>CM070634.1:11718184-14202221 GCA_036346255.1 Ampelocalamus luodianensis
TATAGGGAGGCTTGACTTGAAGCCTAAAAAACTAATGTCTAACTTAAAGGAAACAATATCTATCTTCCTAACTCAATACGAAACTAACTCAGACTTTGATACAATTACTACTCAAACTATCCTAATTTACTACCAGACTCTAATACAATTACTACTTAAACTATACTAATTTACTCAAACTAATCATTGCTATTACTGTCTTGTGGGTGTTGGTCGACTTGGCTCACAATCATAACATTACATCCCTCGTGGTAAGATAGCTCGTCCTCGAGCTATCAAGTGGCGGCCAAGGACGAATGCCGATTGACAGAAGTTGTCCATCACCAAGAGTCGGAACCCGAATGGGTTACACACAACAAAAAATTTGACGGCGTGGAGTCCGGTGGTGGTGGCCGGGGCGGCATGGGTTGGAGATGCGACAATGGTGACGGTGGGTATGGATCTCGCGGCGGAGGCTACGACGATAGCAGGAGCGGCGGAAGGGGAACTAGCGGTGGTGGCTTGCTTCGTGTTCTGGTGCAGCACAACGAGAGAATCTGTCGTTTGGACGGTGGAGACGGATCCGGTGGTGTCGGTGATTGTGGCGGCGTCTCCTCTTCCGCGGCAGGAGCAGATCTAGTGGCGGTGACCGGAGATATGGCGGGGACAGTGGTGATGGTAGAGGGAGGAGGCCCGACGGAGGCGGGTGGTGGCGACGTAGTGAAGGGAGAACATGCGGAAGTGGCAGTAGTTGGGAAGGCAGAGACGGATGTGATGGGGATGGTGAAAGTGGAGGTGGAGGTGGCGGGGGAGGCTGGGACAATGGGAGGAAATCCGGCAGCGGATGCTTGACGCGTGGGTGGAGACGACGCGATTGTGGTGGGGAAACAGAGGTTGTCATGTTTCACGAAATTTGGCCAAGTCTGCACCTTGAGCACACACTCTAGTTGGCAGTTGCTGGTACCACGGTGCGAAGCCAACCACTCCTCGTCCTCCATCGTTCGCTGCTCCTTGAAGAATTGCTTAAAGCGATTTAACCAAGGTTGCGGGTCTGCCTTGTTGTCGAAGGTCGGAAGCCAAGGGTAGTGGAATCGTGAAGCTCGAGTCTTCATGGGATCGGAATCCTTGCTGCTAGCCATTGAAGGCGAAGCAGCAGTTGGCTCTGATACTAAATATTGTGGGCTTTGGTTGGGTACGGGTCCGAGAACCGAGGGTAGGGTACCCGCCCTTATCTAACCGTCGGCAGGGCTCTTCCCTGACGTGGTAGAGAGGCTCTGAGACTTAGTTTAATTCTTAATTTCTCATTGCTTTCTTCAAGAAGATACAACACTCTTCTTATATAGAGAGGGCTTGACTTGACGCCTAAGAAACTAATCTCCAACTTAAAGGAAACAATCTCTATCTCCATCTCTATCTCTATTTTCCTAACTCAATAAACTTACTTGGACTCTGATACAATTAGTACTCAAATTATCCTAATTTACTACCATACATTGATACAATTACTACTCAAACTATCATAATTTACTACTGGACTCTGATACAATTACTACTCAAACTATCATAATTTACTACTGGACTCTGATACAATTACTACTCAAACTATCCTAGTTTACTCAAACTAATTCTTACTATTGTTGCCTTTCGGGTGTTGGCCAACTTGGCTCATGACCGTAACAGTACCACTTGAGTGGGATAAACAATATGTCAAATGCTCATCTTTGTGCTTAATAGTGGAATTTAAATATATTTACATTTCCTGGTGCAAAAATCAAAGTTTCTTGTTGCTAATAGTCAAACTATGGCTAACAATCGTTTTACTTTTTCTTGGCATTTGTATTGTTTAGTTGAAAATTTCAGACTTTTAGGTACCTGATGGGTTTGTTTCTTAGTATTATGCTTAGAGGATGGAATTTGTCTCATGTTAACACGCAGTTGATATGCTATCAAGTTTATTCATGAAGCAGAACTTATAACTTTGTGTGTCAAATGATATGATCATGTTTGTAGGGCAGTGAGGACCTCAAACTTGAGCAAGTTCTACTAGAGGCTTCTATGGACAACAAGACCATTATATTGACGACACTGAATGCTGCATGGGCTTCTCCAGGCTCAGTTATAGATCTTTTCATTGATAGTTTTTGTCGTGGTGTTGGGACAAGTTCACTCTTGAAACACCTTGTGATAATAGCATTTGATCGGAAAGCATATAAAAGATGTATTAAGATTCATCCCTACTGTTTTGCTCTTGTAACCGACGATGTGGACTTTTCTCAGGAGAAGCGGCTTTTGACTGCTGGGTATATGAAGATGATGTGGAAAAGATTGGATTTCTTGCAGCTAGTTCTTGAAAAAGTTACAGCCTCATTTTCTCGGTAAATTTGTATTTTTACTTTATTTTCCATTCTAATGCATGAATATTCAACTTTCGCACTAATCAAAATGCAATGTATTTTTCCCCTTGAATCTTTAGCGAGCATGAACATGTCAAATAGAGTTGCTTGGTAGTCTCACTTGATATAAATTTTCTTTATCTGTGTTTCAGGATGCAGACACCATGTGGTTCCGCAATCCATTTCCATATTTCTATCCTGATGGAGATTTTCAGATTACATGTGATCACTACGTAGGCAATGCAACTGACTTGAGAAACATAGCTAATGGAGGATTCAACTATGTGAAGTCAAACAATCAAAGCATAGAGTTTTACAAGTTTTGGTACTCTTCCCGACTGAGATATCCTGGTTATCATGATTTAATTTTATAAAACGTGATCCTTACATTACGGATATTGGACTAACAATTAAGTTCTTAAGTACAACATACTTTGGTGGCATTTGTGAGCCAGGCAGAGATTTGAACAAGGTTTGCACTATGCATGCAAATTGTTGCATTGGACTGCAGAGCAAACTTCATGATCTAAGAAGCATGATGGAAAACTGGAGGAATTACATGTCTATGCCGTCAAGCTTAAAAAGATTTGGGGCATTGTCATGGAGGGTACCACAAAACTGCAGGTGTGATGCTACCTTGGTATTGAGTTTGATGTGTGTGTGTGTGTTTACCAAAAATGTCGTGTGAGTCAATGAAGTACCGTTGGCCCTGTCTAAGGACTTTTTTCTTTCTATTGATGATGTGTCTAGTTATATTTGGATTCTTTTTGCAGTCTTGCATTACTAAGGGTGCGTTTGGTTGGTGGGATGAGGCTGAATGGGATAAGATAGTACAGGTAGGATGGAATCGTCCTGAATGAGATGATTCAAGTATTGTGTTTGGTTGGTAGGATAGGATGATACATAATTTTGTTTGGTTGGTGGAATAGGATGGTTCTAGATGATTCGAGATAGTGTTTGATTGGTGGGATAAGATGATATATGAATGATATTTTTTGCACTAAAATATGCCAAGAGTGGTATTGTTTTATTGATTAAATAACAAGGAATACAACAGTTCAATTGGATCGTAAATCGGATACTCGGTTTAAAAAATATAATCATTTGAAGCTCGTAAATCAAACTATTTTTTCTGTGCGCACCTTGGAATTCGAGTAAACGACGTAGTTAGGGATTTTTTCTCAAACAGGATGATACAACATGAATATGAAATATTCCTATTCCTTGAACCATCTCATTCCGAATGGTTTGATTCCATTCAACCAACCAAACACCTGAACAAGTTCATGTCTCGTACCGGACGGTTCAGGATAAAATGATTCAACGAATCAAACGCACCTAAACCAGTGAGACATGCTTTTGGGATGCAAACAGTATAATATAGCAAAACGTGTCAACTTCTGAGCATAATTGTCGGAAAGAAAAATACTTGAAAGGTTGGTTTGTTGCGTTATTATGCCTTCTGTTCATTGTAGTCTCGTAATTATGTTGTCCCTACTGGACTACTACCCTAATTGGCGCTAGTGGTGGATAGTTGCTAGTGTAAGTTAGACTTAGGAGCTCTATTCTATAATAGTATAGATAAAATAACTAGTTTAAATTGCTTGGGAGGCACTTGCCACTAGAATAGTACTGGATAGCAAACTCGCATGCAATTCTGTCGTCTTTCAGGAAAAAAACTGGTGCCTGATCAACCCTGCCACTTTGATGCCTTCACTAACGTTATGCATCTCATCTTTGGAAAATTAACCACGGTTAAGATGCAAGCTGTTTTCTGCTCTCTCCTTTTTTTTTTTTTCTGTGCAGTTATCAACTTTTTGGTTCTAAGATGTTTGTTGATCTGGAACTGCAGCCATATACGCGAACTTTTAAATTGCATCAATTGGTAGAAGTTTTATCTGCGTAATAAGTACTGCAGGAGACACAGTTGAACAACTTAACTGAGGGAAGCTACCAGAGGGGATCTCGACATTGGTTGGTAAGTTATTACACTAGTTAAATCCCAGTTGTTGCAGATTTACAGAAGCCTTGTGTGTATACTGTATAGTCTTCTTTGACTGAAAATAATATTGTTACACTGTACAACTACTCCGATAAAATGAACTTCGTCGTGAGCAATGGAGTGAATCTTAAGTTGTATAACGAACTCAAGGTTTTAGCTGGTGACAAGCGCTCCAACCACGGGAACGTTCCAAGTTTAAGCTTGAAAGCGTCAGCAGACGGCGGCAAGATCAGCTGAATGGTCACCACTTACCAGCCTATCACCCATGGTCATGCCTGCAGGTCGCACCGCACCGCTCAAGCCCAAGGGACATTGCTAAGATATGGGGTCTCTTGACTCGGAAATTGACCCACAAAAAAATTGAAATCATCTACAGAATCTTTGTTTCTTAAGTGTTTTGATCACACTAATTCTTAAAGTTGGATCCCAGTTAAGTCAGAGCTAACAGGGGCAAACTTGGAAAGCACTATGAGAGAGATGGAAACATGTAGTACTTGCTTTGTGCCAATTTGGGAGAAGATACTAATAAACTTGTCTATCGTATTAGATGAAACTTTTTTTAGATGGTAGGAATAATTGCATATGTAGTCATCCTAAGGCTCACATACAACCCACAACTTATTGGTTCAGATCCTGAAAAATAATAGTGGAAAATCCACGCAAATAATACACCCTATCTATGGTTGGTGGGAATCAAACTTATTTTGTTTTCAAATAGGTAGGAATCAAACTCTTGTCATCGACTAGAGAGACAAGGTGACACGCTGCTAGTTTATGCTATGGTTGGCAGATGAAATTTAAAATTTGACACGTACTCCTATAAATTATTTTGCACTATTTTGTTTCTTGAAAATCACACGTTAAAATAAAAAACTAAATTTACGATTTTCATTATGTCATGTAGATTTTATCCAAAGAACTTTAGACGTACGTTCCCAAGTTACCTTTGTTCTAATCTAGTACATATTTAAGTGTAAAATACACTGTATTAATCACTTCAACACACTGTATTATCAATATAAATCAGGGAATTTTCTTAAAGAAAAATATCGCACCACATTAGTTTATCTGGTCCATGTACTCCCACTAGCCAATGCGACAAAAGTAAACTTATGTTTTTTTAGGGGACCATAATACGTACTCTGATCCTAAAGTAAATGTCAAAAGAAGGAAGATAGTCTTTTTAACAAGACATTATATAACATTATCGACACATTATAATTTGTGAATATAATTTTAGAGACAGAGGGTGTTCCCACCCCAGTTCCATTTATTGATGAAACTAGAACCAATGAATATAATTCTAGTTTGGTACTTAGCTTTACTTTGGCAAGGAAATAAGAAAGCTCCAATCAAAAGTTCGTACCAGTTAATTATTCTGAGAAATGAAACGGCCATATTTACGGCCATTAGTCCAAAGGTCCACATGTAGTTGTGAAATATCCTAAAGATTGCCGATCTATACTTGATCTCTGTTAAGAAACTGGGCCCAGGACCAGGAGTCCTGGTCCAAGGTGGGCTCCTCATCCCAAACCCTAGCAGGGCGTAGCCTATAAATAGGGGGTGCTATTCATTGTAAACGACTGATCGATGGATGAAGGAATAAAGAGAAGCAAGACGTCCCCCTATATCTCTGTGTTCAATCTCTTATTCTGTTCTTGTTGTTCATGCATTGTTCTTACGATTCTACGCTTGTCACGAGGTAATCGCTCGGATGGACTCGCCAAATGACGGTTCCTCAACACGTTATCGCGACGATCGACTCTCCTCGCATCGAAAAGGTAACCGTCGATGAAGCGACACTTGTAGATTGAATCATTTTCTAGATCGCATTCAATTCGCAAATTTGCTTTCTAGATTGGTTTTCACGGTACAAATTTGCTCTAATCATCACGAGCCGACTTGGAGTCGCCGGACAATGCCGATCGACAGATTGCATGAAAGAGCGGATGTCGATTATACCGTAGATTGAAAATTGCAAATCTGTTCTAACCTACCGCGGTGACTTGAAGTCGCAAGCAAAACCGATCGGTGGTTGCATGAAAGAACCGATATCGATTGCATGTATTACATTGCATTGCATTGCATACACACATAAATGAGCGATAATTTGAAGAAAATTTTTCTTTGTTGCACGCCATGAAAGCAGCCGCCGCGCCGCGCGACTCGGCCGCATGGCCCCGCCCTGCCGTACGGCGGCGCACACCGCCGGCCGGCCGCGACGACGCCGCCAGTGGCATCCCCGCGCTTCGGCGCGCGCCGCCTTGCAGCGTCGAAGAAGAAAAAAAGGAGGAAAGGGGAGGAGCGCTCCCGGCCAAACCGCGCCGCGCAGCCGGCTCATTGGCCGCCGCCGCGCCACCTCTCCGGCCGGCCGCGCGCGCAGCGCTCTCGCTAGTGCCGTGCCGCGCGCCCGATGAGCAACCGCTTGTGGCGGTCGCGCGCCACCTCGATCGGAGCCCGCCGGACTCGGCGCCTCTTCTTGCGCGCTACCGCTCGCGCGGATCCGCTCCGCCGTCGGCCCGGGCTAGCCGCGCCACTCCTCACCTTGAAGCCTCGCGCGACGAGGCGGCATCACCGCAAGAACACGGCGCCGCCGCTCCGCTTTTGACCGCCCGGCCTCCGCGCCCCAGTGGCAGCGTTGCCGCCGCGGCCGCCGCGCGCCGCCGCGCCGGTTTTGCCTCGCGCCGCGCCGACTTGTGGCGCGCCACCACCGGATAAACGGTGAAACCCTACCCCATGACCCTTTGTAGCAAGAATGGGCGGCCACTTGGGCGGATTTCTTTCTTTGGGCTGGCGGTGAAAAGAAAAAGAAATGGGAAAAGGGGACCACCAAAAAAATGAGGCGGGCGTGGTGGAAGTTTTGCAATAAGGCCCTTCGTGATTTTGAAAATCACGGGATCCTTGTGGAAGTAAGGAAATGTTGCGAAAAGACCTCCGAAAATATGAAAATTACACATAAATTTTTTGAAGCGAGATTTCGCGTTTTAACCCCTAAAACTTGCAGTTTTCGACGAAAGTCATTTTCCAGCAGAAAAGAGCCTCGAGAATTCAATTTTTGAATCGATTTTTGCATATTTTTGAACTTTGAAGCATGTTTAACTTTGTTATTATTATTATTTCTATGCGATTTATTTACCGCATTTACTGTTTTGATTATCTGTGATTGTTTATATTGCTTTTAATCACTGAAAATTGCAGTAAATCATGAAAAATGCATAGAAAAATACGGGAACACGAACATGGAGTTCGAAGAACATTGTGAGAATTTTGCAACCATTTTATGCAGATTACCAGTAGTAATCCTTTGAAATTTTTGTATGAATATGAATATGACTAGCATCACGAACGTGAGTTCAAGAAGCCCGACCAGCAAGGCGATTTTGTATAAAAATTTATATCGGTCTTCAATTGTGGTAATGTAATCACGGATGAGCGAAGATCGAGAGAGACTCTCTACCTTTCACCCAAAGCGGTGCAATCCGCGACGCAACTATCGTCAATACGGTTACAAATAGTATGCGAATTAATTGACATCATGCAAGTTGGAAACTCAAGATGATGTTCTAAGAAAGAACTACATCTCGTAGCCACCTAATAGCAATGTTGGTCATGAAGCCACTACTAGCAGCTATAAGGTGATGAAACCTCTCACGAATGAGAGGAGCAAGAAGGGTAAGGTAGTGTGTCGCACGTTATTGATGTTTTCCAATCAAAGAAGAAGGGCAAATGATAGCATGAGGCACACCTCGCCATTGTAGGCCAGGAGGATTCACATCCATTAGTTGCACTTATGAATGTGGACAACCCGATGTGCACCCCATCATCCCTCCTTTGGATATCGCAGTGCCACAGTGTAGTTGCCCAAGTGGAGAAGATCGCGCATGAAGCCGATTGAGGCAGAAGTTCCTGAATACTTCGTCTATTAGATCTAGTGCACACATTGCAATTGGATCTTTTATAGAAACTTGCAGTTTGTAATTGAAGCAGAACCTTGAATTATTGAATAATGGTTGCAAGCTCTAGCAGAGCAAAGCATTAAATTCTTATTATGAGTCCGCAATGCTTATTTTTCCCGTTTTTATAATAGCAAGTTACGTTCTGATATCTGAAGTATTTTATTTATGTGTTGCTTGCTTTCTGCTACATATTAATAAAGTACATTATATTACAACGCGTGTGGCGCCCTATGGAGGAAGTATGCTTAGCATGTAGCGGCACAACGAATACCATCCTGAGAGAAATGGAAACTTTTCCAGTCGATCAGCAAGAATGCTGGCAGTCTTACGACAATCGCAGGCAGCGATACTTGTATAATAGGCTCGGGAAGGGCCATAATTATACTCCCAACGGGCACAACTTTGGTCAATGAAGAAGACTTGTTGTACCTAGAATCGACTAGAACTCTCAATGATATTTGCGCTAACCGAGGGGTGCATGCATGTCTTCACCTAAAAAAAAAATCTACGATAAAATTGGTTTTCTTTCAAATTTTAGGATATTTCACAATAATTTACGGACCTTGGACTAATGTTCCTGTGGCTCATTGCATATAACAATTATCTGGTACGAACTTTTCATATTTCCTCATCATAGTGAAGTTATGTATGCCTTTTCTGGGTATCTCTCCACGCTGTCCACCCAGGGGTTAGACCGTTCTGCTGCTTATCACCGGCAACCAACACGGCCGGCACGTCGCGGAGCGCATGTCAGACTGCGCTGTTGCACTTGAACCCTGACCCAAACCTGATCTGCCACACACGGTGGCAGTGGTTGAGCTAGAAATTTTTTAATAGAGGTGCACTTTTTACACAAATCATCTAGTTTCAATGGAACAAACAATTTAACCATAATACCTATATACTTTCTGTATGTTTTTGAATTTTTTAGATGTGCTAGTGCATACCAGGCACCAACCCTAGCTCCGCCCTTGCACAGTGGCACAAGCGCACCCAGCCTTGGCCTCAGCGTATGCCAGTTCGTAGCACGGCGAGCTGCTGCTAGTGTTGCCGAACCGGTGCAACTTGCATTTGCTCGGCTCCATGTCCGCGTCCTCCAAAGTCTAGGCTGAGGCTGCGCTGAATCTCCTCCGACACGACACGGTCACCGGTGTGCACGCAGAAGTGGTCAACCATGTGCCGGAAATTCAGGAGGTACAGGTGCGCCGTGCGCGTCCCTCTGGGGAAGATGCGACACAACAGGACAGACGTGCGGAACTTGAGCTACTCGCTAAGAGGGAGGATGTGGGCCGAGGGTGGTGATGTTGGTCTTGAGCGCGTCACCGGCGACGGGCATGATCTCCCGCGCCAGCGACACGCCGACGTTCCCGCTGTCGTCCTCGTGCTGGTATACGCAGGTGAAACACTTGTCGTGGCTGCGCCCTTGTGCGTGAGCTGAAAGAAGGTGTACCTGGTTCATGTAATCGTTTAGGATTTCGATTGCAAACTGGAATGGCACCAAATCTGCGTACGAACATTTAAAAAACATTATTTGATTAAATTATGGTCTAATGGTTATTTTGCAGCAACAAAATGGGCATCTCAAGCTCAAAGCTTTAACTTACGTTCAGAAGAACCAAATAGCATCCACAGGAAAGCTTGAGTGCGGTCGTAACCCTAATACGATCTCCAAAGTGCCCTTCAATCTTCTGATACACATTCTGATGAAAATTAAGTAAGATTGAATACACAATGTACCCAGTAAGTCACATGAAAAGTTATTTAACTACATACCAGGAGTTCAATTGATTATTGAGGGCTTACCATATCAGGTATATGTAGATGCAACTTTTGAGTTAAAGCAGTTTATCTTTAAAACAGTAAAATCGTACTAATATAACATTAGGGGTTTACTTAATAATTGCAATTACCATCTTACCATCTCAAAATCTCTACTTATGCCTCATATATTGGAATCATCCATGAACACAACTACATTAACAGAAAGCACGGTGTATCCGAATACCATTAATTATACTATGCAGAGTTGCCCAACTTTACCTACAAGATACCTCAGACTCATAATGTTAGGCCATAAACATGGAACACTTTAGCGTGCGATTGAGCTGAGATAACAGAGCATTTTCACTGCTAAACCTTTCTAGCCTCTACCCGGTAGGTTCTTGGATCATACAACAATCAGGAAACCACCACCAACAGTGGAATACACGGTCCGATGCTGACGGTACCTACTATTGTGTAGACTAGCGAGTGTTTCTCCGTTTCCACTCATGTCCCACCCCCGAACCGCGACTGCTCTGTACACAAGAGCAGGTGTATCCTGTAGATATTCAATCGGAAGAGAAGTGTACTAAGCAAAGTTGGATATACCAAATATGTGGTTGAGCGATTTATATGTCTGTTATTTGGCACAAAGTTCTAGTCTTTACTTGTTTCCAGTGGGGAGATGAACTAACAACCAACTCGTAGCTACCCACCTTCTTGGCTCTACCTTCGACTAACTTTTATCAAGCTTATTGGGTTGTCCAATCTCCTGGTCTCAACCCTCAACTCTACACCAAAATCATTGGCGGATAGCCAATATTCCTTTTCAGTATTTATAAACACATTGTGTGATAATGATGAATATTTATTAATATTTTATGTATCTTAAACTTGTCAAGATGAATATGGCCTACAAACAAACATGTGGGCTTGTATGTGGGGTGATAGGATATATCTAATTATTATGGCATTCAAAAGTATTATCTCAATAAAGAAGTAATCGACATAAATATGATAATAAAAGTAATAATATAAGCACATGAATATAGGCTCAAAACGATCAAAGCATGTAACTTGCCTCCATATCTGCAGGCCTTGACTGGATTTACCTTTTCTGTGTCTTGATCAATTCCTTTTGTAGTTGGATCAACAAATCCGACTTCTAACGTGAAAAAATCCAATAAATAAATCCAAGCTCAAAAAGAGGCGAGCTAAGAATAACATGAAATAAATAAATTCGGAAAGAATTAGAAAGACAGGTGGTGTGGGCGATTACAATTTATTGGGTGCTTGATTTGACTAAACGGAGTTGAAAATAGGATTCACGAGCTCGAAACGGTCAAGATGAATATATTATGTCTTATTGGGTCTGGCATGAACAGTGATGGGTTTGGATGAACAGTGGCGGTTCTTGTACTATTCACTAACGGGTTCGGGTAGGACTGAGTTGTTATTGGGCTGAATAGTTTCAGGCCTCGATGAATCGTGTTGGGTTGTACAGTGAATAGTGTGGGATGCATAGAAAAGGGCCAAATGGGTTGGGCTTTGAATAGTGTTGGGCTTTCGCTGGAAAAATGCTTTGGATCGACCCACTTGGCTTGCCAGGCTCGAAAGCCTTTTAGGCTAGCTTTGCTAGCCTGCCTTGGCGACCCAACAAGGGTGTGTGGCCTAGCGAGCTGGAGCTCACTCCCATGGTGGACGAGCAGGAATTTTGGCAGCGGCGGTGGTCGATGGTGGCGCCAGATTGTGGGGTAAGCATCCCTGGAGCGAGGGAAGGTCATTTAGGGGGTTTTGCACAACTAGAGGAGGTCCAGGGAGGGGCAAGCGGTGGTGGCGGCACATGACCGAAATAGGGAAACGGGGTGGCGGCACTCTGACCAAATTGGTTGGGCATTGAGCATCAATGGAGCGAGGGGAGTCCGGCGGTGGGGTTGGTGGAACTTGGGGTGGCCTGTAGCGGCGTGGCGGCGTGAGCTATGGGCGGCGGAGCTATGGCGCGCGGCGGCGACGAGCTTGGGTCGGCATGTGACGAGGATCTAACTGTTAGATCCGGGCGTGGAATACCCAAAGACCTTATGTGCGTACCGTACTAGTCCCATGATCAGTGGCTAGTACACACATTCACAATATTTGACATTCACAACCATACATTTACATATACAAGGTAAAGCAAAATGGTACTTAACTTAAGCGATTATAGTATTTTCATTACAAAGGCCGACCGACCAAATAAGTCTTAAGTACCAGAAGTAGTAGAGTACATAAATAGTAGCGGAAGTAAAAGTGGTGAAAGTAAACAAATTCTAGTGGTGTGCCCATCCATACCCAAAGGCAACCGACAAGAAACAAATCCTAGATAGATCCGTCACCGAACCCTTCGGTTCCGGGTGCGAAGATAGCGTCATCTGGTGTAGGTTCATCTTCATACTCTAAACAACAACATAAGCAAGATTGAGTACTTGTGTACTCAGCAAGACTTGTAGTGTATCGCAAGTTTATATAGACGCAAAGCTATCAAAGGATAAGGCTCTACCCTAGAAGTTGTTTTTCTTAAAGCCATTTTTATTTGCAATATTCATAAGTAGTAATTTGCAACGGAAGTTTAAAAGAGCAGTTCAAATAGTAAAGGACTGTAGTAAGTATTTGAATGAATCCTCAATAATAACTACCACATGCAACCCTCGTCGGCCGCGAGCAACATTTCATGTTCAGCCATAACTCGGTAGTTATTCCAAATAAAACCATAAACCATTCCCATATTTCCCAATAAGACAGTTTTTGTGAAAATCAAGTCTATACCGGCAATACTACACTTAGCACCCTTATCACCGTGAGCACGACTATTATAATAGATTTACATTCTGCAAAGGGGTACAACTTTACCCACAGTACACGAATTTTCTAGTTTGTTTGGCTTATATCTATACCACCACTCACTACCTTAGGTAAACAGTCTAGAGCACGTGTTGAAGCCTTTACATCATCTAGCTCTAACCTTGCACTTAGCCCGTCGAATGTTGTTCCTCACTAAACCCAGGCATACCCGTCTAGGTGCTACGTTTATTGTCACTTCGCCCAGGTATCCCTGTCTTAGCGAGGCATTCACCGTTATGTCGGTAATACATAAACTTGGTCGCACATCTACTGCCTACCCCTCATATAAGGCTAATTCTCGACAACTTAATTAGCTAAGGCTATCCCACACTAGCACTATGGTTGTATGCTTACGCTTAGGTTAGATAAACCGACGTTCGGTCCTTAACTGACCCGGGTGAGAATCTCCTCCTATCTACTAGTGAGACTCATTTCCCACTTTTTCAGAATATAATATAACTCGTCCACGTCCAAAACTAGGTTTTGCATTTCATTTTTATAGAAAATAATAGATGCACAGTCCTCTAGACATTTTTCATAAATCTCCCAAATTCACATTTATTATATTGTCCTTTTATATCTCTTTCTGGAAAAACTATCGCTCTAGCAAGCAGTTGTGAGATAGCTCGCACTCACAAATTCCCAGACGACATTATATATTGTCTAACCCATAGTCCAATGGCTACAACAGTAAGACATCAATTTCCAAGGATATATATGCAACAAATAGGATTTACAACTACCGATTTCCCAAACATAGCAATTTCATACAAAACATACACGCATGCATAATAGGAATTACAAAACAAAGTACAGTAATTAAAGTACTGAGATCAACATGATCAAAGGAGGCGCTTGCCTTGCTTATATTGTTCAGAGAGTGAGGTCGCTTGATCGTCGATAATCTTGCTTGCGAATTCTTGCGTCCAATCGAAAGAACCAGAAACAAAGCACAAATGGAGAAATAAATCCAACAGTAAGCAAATCCAAATATTTTTTTAATATTCTTACAGAGAATGATTTTAAATGAATTTAGCAAAAAGATTCATTTAATTCTGAGTTCATATGTAGAAGTTATTAGCGTTTTGATTTGCATCGATTCGTTGTCGAATTGTTACTGTTTCATTGAGAGTACCTTCCTATGAATTGCATAGAAGGTCCAGCTTATATTAATAATTCCTTTTGTTGTCATTTCCTATTTATTATCATGATCAAGATTATACTAAGGTACATCTGGTATATTAGGTTAACCTTTAACTAGAGTATGTACTAAGATTATTTTTAGTTGACCTTCATTTTAACCTAGACATTAGTGTCATTGGCAAGTTTTACTTGATTTTCAACTTGGAGCATCATCTTATGAGGTCATCCTAAGAGCATACTGATAAAGGTGGATATCAAATCATTCCATCCATTTTGATTAACCTTCTTATAATCTATTTATTTTAGTACAATTATGTTCTAGGGTCCACTTGTTTAAATAACGATTCCCAATTAGTTTCATTCTTTTAGAGTGATTGCAAATAAATTCTTATATTTTATGATCACTTATTTAGGTATTTGCCTTAGCTCTATCATACAACCCCATTCACGTGTTCCTTGCTGTACATCCATTTTATTAAGCATTTGTCTAATTAAAGTATTCTCTAGATTATTTAACTCACTAACCAATTCTTTTATCCATATAATGGCCTACTGTTCACTCTGAAGAATCATCCTTTAGTACTGGCTTTTAACTTCAACTTACTCCTTTAGACTAGATACTAATGGCTGAGCAAAAGTCATAAACTCAAATAATTTAAATGGCATTAGATCAGCCCTAATCCAATCACCTTTTCTATTCATAAATTTTATTAAGAATATGTCTAAGTGAAGTATTCTCTTGATGGATTTATTTACTAACCATCCTTTTGTGTTTAACAAATGTTGGTTGGAGGTCTACTACTACTAAGATCATGTAACTCCAATTTAGGTTTGCTTTTCTGTTCATTTGGTGGTTAAATAGCTTGCTAAGCACTTGTCAAAACATCTTTAACTACTGGACTTAGCTATTAACATGTGATTTGCAAATATGAAACTCCCATTAGTTGTTAGTCTTGTTCACTGTTCTTTTGACTGAGCCTCTAACTGTCTCTACTATTCATCTTATATCATTTATTAATCACTTAACTACTTAGCTTACTAACTAAACGGTTTTTAGATCAGTGTTCTCCTTTTAGATCAACCTCTAGTAGCTAACTAATTCTACAAAATTTCCATTCACACTGAAGTGTCAAAAGCCTACTGTTAATTCTAATCATCTTTAATTTTTGAACTTT
This sequence comes from Ampelocalamus luodianensis, assembly GCA_036346255.1. Taxonomy (NCBI): domain Eukaryota; kingdom Viridiplantae; phylum Streptophyta; class Magnoliopsida; order Poales; family Poaceae; genus Ampelocalamus; species Ampelocalamus luodianensis. Next base: position 11,733,471 of record CM070634.1, read on the forward strand.
CTGAAATTCAGTCAGATCTGAACTCTCAATGCTTTGGAGGATCAATTTAGAATTGAGATGTGTCGTTGTTAATTTTGTTTTGTTTTGAGCTTCTAGTTATAATTGGATTGCAAATTTGCTAGGCAATGCCGATGTTAATTCAGCTTTAACTAGTATAGCTTATTAGTCAGAGTATGTTTCGGTTGAGAAACATAATTAGCCTCTGTTGTCAGTTAGTTTCAGTTTTTCATCTAGTCTTCTTCTCGATTCATTCATCCAAGTTCCTGATAACTAAACTTCTTACTAGATCAACTACCCAATTGTTTAAGCAAATCTTTGAGAGATCGCAACACTCTTAGCTAATTGAATCAACAAATTTTCTAACTACTTGTATTGGAATGTCACTAGCCTGTTGTCGGTTTTGATCATCTTCAGACTTCTCTCTCTGTTTATACAACCTACAATACCAAATCTCCTCTGAACTGAATTGCTGTTACTAACTAAATTATCTTCAACTTGGTTAATGCATTTAAGTGAACTAATGGACATCTATGAGATTGTTAGTCTTTGATAATTGGTGTTGCAAATGGGTTATCCTGACAACCCAAATTTCACCTAGACACTTCTCTACTCATCATTCATTCAACAGAACTCCTTCTGAACTGAAGTGCTGCGGTCTGAACTTTCTTCAAAATTCAAACCTAAATCTTACCAACTCATTTGAAGAACCTAAATAACATTCATAGAGTTTGTTAGCTGTAGCTAATTTGCTTTACAAACGGGCCCCATAATCAGTGTCTCACAGAGAAGACTTTGTGCACAAAGTGCAAAGGAACAACAGGTACTACAGTGGGTAGGCTAGAAGGGCTCTCGAGGCATTATTGTGTAACATCCCAAAATCATTGTCTTTAAAATTTAATTTCAAATTCTATCTCCTAAAAATATTCGTTCTTATTTCTTGGTCTTCTTTTCTAAAAATAATAAAAATGAAGTTCTGTCGGGTCACCCATCTCGCCTTTGTTCCCACGGAGTAATCCTTGCATGAGACGTGGGGGTTTGACTTAAATAGAAGGTTTTGTCTTTGGGACTACTACTACGAGACACCCCATCACGGCATTGAATCTGGCTCGTGTTGGGTCCATGGCGCAGCATTTGCTTTGCCGGTCTATCACACGGTTCTTCCTAGTAACCGCTCGTGATATATGATTATCACAGCACGTTTATATAAAGAACCGTCAGTGAAATATCCTGCATGCTTCTATTTATGAACCGCTCGTGATAATCCCCATATCACGACGGTTTATTAATAGAGCCGTCTGCGGATATGTCACGCACGTTTTGTATATAAACCGCTGCGTGATAATCTTCAGTATCACGAGCGGTTCATAAGAATCACTGTCATGACATATCATGACGGTTTTATTTATAAACCGTCAGTGATATATGCCTATCATGCATGACGATTCATATTTGGAACCGTCGTGATATCTCGCGCTATAAATACCTTTGAGTACCCCGCCCATTCCCATTTGAGCCGCCACCCGGATAAAAACCCATCACACACGAGAGAGAGGAGAAGGAGAGGAGAAAGGGAGGGAGAAGGAGAGGAGAAAGGGAAGGAGAAGAGAAAGAGAGGAGAAAGGGAGGGAGAAGGAGAGGAGAAAGGGAGGAGACAGCAATCGAATAGATCAATTTGGTATTTTCGTCGTGAGCTACGAGGGTAACATTCTTTATAACCCAATCGAGATATGGTAGAATATGCTAAGCATCGCGTGTATAAGAGTCGCATGGGAGTAAACTTTTGTATCCGATGTAAGGGAATAGAATAATATTTTTCATTTGGTAGTTGGAATAATATTAAAGTTTCGTGAGGGGAAGGAAATGGAGAGAGAGCGGTTGAGAGAGATTTTATTAATCTAATTTGACACTATATATTTTGTTACATGTGTAGCGTAGATGGACCGAATCGGATGTATGGTGTGAACCGTGTGAGTCAAGAGTACATTAATGGCGTGGTTGCTTTTAGAAGAGCCGCGAAAGGTGATATGTTGAAAAAGGGATAAAATATATGTCTTGTCCATGCATTGATTGCGATAATCAAGATGTTTACCAACTCGGCGCAGATAGAAGCACACTTGATTCGGAAGGGTTTCAAAAAGGGTATACATGTTGGACCAATACGGTGAAGAGCGACATGAAGTTAGTAATAACGACATCGCCGAGGAAGTCAACGATATGCCGGATGTCAACGATATGCCGGATGTAGATCGTGCTTTTGATGAGGATAGGTCACACGATAACAACTGGATCGGATGCTACGCGATGCGAAGAGAACTACTGATGAGAGAGAGTTTTGTAAATTCGAGCGCTTAATGGAGGACTCGGTGAGACCTTTGTTCCCCGGCTGCAAGCCGAATATACAAGGTTGTCAACCGTGATTGAACCGCTTAAATTAAAAGCAAGCAATGGTTGGTCCGATAAGAGTTTCACTGGCGTTGTTAGGTCTCCTAGCGGACATTCTTCCGGAGGGAAACGTGTTGCCCAACACCACCTACCAAGCAAAGAAGGTTCTTTGTCCATTGGGAATGGAAGTAGAAAGAATACATGCATGTCCGAACGATTGTATCCTCTATCGTAAAGAGTATGCGGACATGCATGTATGTCCGTGTGCAAAGCATCCCGATACAAGCGTCGAGAATACTTCTAGGTTGAAGCAAGGACCTCTGCTAAGATGTTGTGGTATCTCGCTCGTGATCCCACGCTTGAAGCGTTTATTTGCGAACTCAAAAGAGGCAAGATTAGTGCGTTGGCACTCGTGAGGACCGTAAGAAAGATGGAAAGCTAAGACACCCTGCTGATTCTCGGTGGAGAAACTTCGATCGGAGGTTCAAGAGTTCGTGCAGAACCAAGGAACATAAGGTTAGGGTTGAGTACAGATGGAATGAATCCTTTCGTAACATGAGCGATCGACATAGCACTGCCGTGAATCTATGCATGTACAACCTTCCTCCTTGGCGTATGAAGCGGAAGTACATTTTGATGTCACTACTTATCCAAGGGCCAAACAACTCGGGAATGATATTGATGTGTACCTAGCACCATTCTTTGGAAGATCTTGTGACTTCGTGGAACGAAGAGTGCATGGTATGGGATGCGTATAAACGAGAGAACTTCACTTTACACGCCATGTTGTTCTCGCACCATCAATGATTTTCCCGCTGGTAACTCTGTCAAGCCAGACAAAAGGAGCCAAAGCTTGTCCGCACCGCTTAGATGCTAGAGAGTATATGGCTAAACAACTCACGAAACTGTATACACGCCACCGTAGGTTCCTTCCGTGAGTCACCCATACCGAAGATGAAGAAACAATTCGACGGAAATAAGGAGGACGGTTCACCCAAGGGCTTTTAGAGGGAAAGATGTCTATGATATGGTTAAGGATATCGATGTTGTGCTTGGAAGGGACGCCAATTAAGAACCCGTCGGAAGAACATCGGAAGAAGCGGTCAATTTTTGGGACTTGCCTTATTGGGAGCACTTAGAAGTTCGCCATCGCATCGACGCCATGCATGTGGAGAAGAATGTATGTGATAGCTGATTGGTCTCTTATCGAACATTAGTGGCAAAACAAAGGATGGTGTTAACGCACGGAGAGACTTGGTCGATATGAACATAAGGACCGAGTTAGCACCGCAAGAGATCGATACAGATTTAACGCATTCTCTCACCGACTTGCTACACTCGCCCAAGGCCGAGATATGAATCGCGTGCGAGCTTGCATGGTGTGAAAGTCCCGTCTGGTTACTCGCTAACATTAAGAAACTTGTTTCTATGCAAGATTTGAAATTAATTGGTATGAAGTCGCATGATTGTCATGTGCCGATGACACAAATGCTTCTGCTGCAATTAGGAGTATCTTGCCGAACAAGGTCCGAGTAGCAATCTTGAGGTCGTGTTATTTCTTCAACTCAATTGCTCGTAAGGTCATCGATCCCCAAGGACTAGATGCTCTACAGCCGAGGTGGTGACGACTCTATGTCATCTTGAGATGTATTTCCCTCCGTCATTTTTCGATATCATGGTCCATCTCATTGTTCACCTTGTGAAAGAGATAAAGATATGCGCCCTGTGTTCCTCACGTTATATGTACCGCTCGAGAGGTACATGGGAATTCTCAAGTCCTACGTGACGGAATCAATCTCGACCGAGGGCAGCATCATCGAAGGTTATGCAACGGAAGAGGTCATTGAGTTCGTGTCGACTATATGGCTCGTGGATCCGATAGGTGTGCCTCTTTCGCCATGAGGGGAGACTTGATGGTATCGGACCATCGGAAGGAAATCAATCACTCCCGATCCGATACATACGCCAAGCCCATTTCATGGTCTTGCAACACATGACCAAGTGTCCCGTACATCGACGAGCACAAAGACATGGTACGCCAACAAAATCCAAACCGGTCGGAGGTTTGGATCATGAGAGAGCACAACCGCGGTTCAACGGATGGTTAAAGGTGCGAATCACTGGGAGGTCATCAAGTGATGATACATTGCTATGGTTGGCACAAGGGCCACAATTTACAATTGTCACATGGCAAGGATATGACATAAATGGGTACACATTTTATACGACAAATTTCGGGATAGGAAGAGCACGCCCGAGCACGGTGTCCGTGATAGATGCATTCAGATCGATGGTCGAGGAGCTCGTACTATGGGCAAATAGAGGAGATATGGGAGCTCGACTACGTGCTTTTCAAGATCCCCCTATTTCGGTGCCGTTGGGTCCATCTCCCACAGGTGAAGGTTGACAAGTACGGCGTCACTACCGTGGACCTTGAACGTGTCGGATACAAAGACGAACCATTCTGATCAAGCTAATCAAGTTGTTCAAGTATTCTATGTAACCGACCGGCAAATAAGAAACGCCACGTAGTTCTTCATGGAAAAGAAGGATTGTCGGAGTTGAGAATGTAGTGGACGAGGAAGAATACAATCAATTTGATGAGTTGCCTCCTTTCGAGATGGCATCGCTCGACGAAGAACCCGATGAGGAAGCTAGCTATATGCGCGCGATCATCATGAAGGGCTATATTTTCATTAAGATTTTAATCCATTGTAATTAATTTATTCTATAACATCATGTGTTATGGACTTGTAATCTCTCATATATTTTGATATTGATGTCAATGTGGACGTTCATCGAATCGACAATTGGTTTTTGAAGTAAAATGTGTTATGAGCTTGTCTTCATATATACTTGTCACGTGTTTTGTCATCTCTCATATATGTGGATATTGATGTGAATGTGGATGTTCATTGTAATTCATATATAGTTGTCACGTGTTCATTGTATTTGATAATTGTTCGATCTATCACGAGCGGTTCTATAATATAACCGCTCGTGATAATGAATCACGCACGGTTCTATAATAGAACCGTCGTGATATGAGATTATCTCGCATTTGTTCTATTTGATAACCGCTCGTGATATCCCGACAAAACCAATAGGTCTGTGATAAAGCTAATCACGCATTTGTTTAATACACAAACCGCTCGGTGATATGAGTTTATCACGCGGCAGTTTAAATACGCGTCGTGATATGGAACGTATCACGACGGTTATTAGATAGAGCCGTTTATGATTACTTATCAAAGACGGTTTTAGTAAAGAACCGCTCGTGATAGCCTCTTATAAGGTGGGAACCGCTAGGGTTTTCTCACTCGCCCCTTCCTCTCCCGCACCTCGAGTTTATCGCGCGCCTTTGCCTCCTCTAGGGCTCCGCTCACCGCCGCCCGACTCGACCTGCCGCCCGACTCGCCGCCGACACTCATCGCTCCCGACTCGGCGCCCGACCGACGCCCGACCTCGGCGCCCCGACACGCGCGCCGACCTCGACGCCCCGACCTCGGCGCCCGACACCGGCGCGCTCGACACCGCCGCCTCCGACTCGGCGACCGACACTAGGTTGTGCTCTTACTCGTCACCTCCTCCTCGCACCTCCCTTGCTCGTGATGGGTTACGTTGATGCTCGTGATGGGCTCGTGATGGGTCCGACCTCGGCGGCCACACTAGGTTGTGCTCTTACTCGCCACCTCCTCTCCTCGCACCTCCCTTGCTCGTGATGGGTTACGATCATGCCTTGTTGATGCTCGTGATGGGCTCTGTTGATGCTCGTGATGGTTACGATGATGCCTTGTTCATGCTCGTGATGATCTCTGTTGATGCTCTGTGATGGGTTTGATGCTCGTGATGGGTTACGATGATGCCTTGTTGATGCTCGTGATGTAGTCAAAATATGAAATCATATAGATATTTACAAGCAGACTTGAGCTCTTGTACTCTTTGTTTTGCGATTATAGCGAATTAAGATCGACTTGTATGTTTTTCGTGATGATAGCCAAATCTGAAATCAAATAGATGATTAGAAACAGACTTGAGCTTAAGCATATTTTTATTCTCAATCATTAATTAGGCTTATTGTTGATATAAATTTGTGAATTATTCTGAAGATATATGATTAGATGTTCTGTTTATAGAATGCTTTATGTGTTGTAGTTTGAGCTCAAGATCTGTTTTGTAATTATCTAAATTGATTGGTGAAGAGATTTTGACAGAGGACTAAGATTGCAAAGACTATGTCTTATGCAATTTGTCAACTGAGAGCAATTTGTCAGCAAAAAATGCATTTGAGGGTTCGTTTTGATTGCCATGGCATCTTAACGCAAATGTATGTGATCTTTGAGGTTCATTTAATCGCAATTGCTCGTGATCTTTCTCGTAATAGCTTATGTGTTTAGTCGCTCAATTATGCTCATTTGAGGATGCAACATTGTGCCCATACATTAATATTAATTGTTTTCATGGAGAAATCATGCTGTTAGGAAGCAATGTGGTGTCAGTGTGTTGAATTTTTATCAATAGGTGACCTCTTTTGTTGTCTGTTTGCAAAGCATCTAGTTGTTGAACATTGCTTTAGGGTCTTTGTTGAGTTATTACACTAGATCATTCCATTGTTTGCATTAATAAGAAAAGAATGCTCACCACATCTTTTGGTATCAATCGGTTTGTTTTCTTGGTGTGCTTAACCTCGCCCCGCCCGGTAGTAATATATCTCAAACTAATTATATAGATAGCAAGTAAGCGAGATGGCGAGGCACCATCTTCCCGCTGTCGCCACGCCGCAGTGCGAGGCACCATCTTCCCACCGCCGCCGACGCCGCAATGACAATGACACGAAAGCGAGATGGCGAGGAGAATCGAAGATGCCTCGTGGGCCGATCGTCATCACGGAGGTTAGTCGGTTTGGGGTCCTCTGCGTCCCAAGAGCTCGTGGCGAGATTCGGACCATGTGCGGGATACTTGCAAGGAAACGGTCCCCATCACCACACCAAGGTGGAAGGATCTCGACGAAGAAGCGAGAGCGCGCCGGGACGAACTATTACAAAGTTCACTATCCCGAAGCGGACATATGGCACGCGTGGAACGGACGGCGATGCTCACGATCGATAAATCGTGGAGGTCGCTCAAGAGCATTCTTGTCACGGCACGCGTGAACACGGGTCGACGCCTTCGCAAGTACGATTCTTGACGCAGAAACATGGGACTCCTTTGTTGCTATGAAGACGACGCTTTGAATTTAACGAGCAAAGTGCGGCACACAAAGCTCTCGCACACGAAACACTCATCCGCATGCACTCGGCACCACCGGATACGCAGGAAAATATGATGAATGGGCGGCGGAGGACAACGCGTTTCGATGTCACACACGCGTTCCTAGCCCGTTAAAAGCGAGGCACAAGTCTCGCTTCGAAGCATCTCTTTCACAAACCCGCAGACGAGGAAGTGTCTCAACGTTTGGTAAGTATGTCGAACTACCTAGTTAATAACTCCATATATAACTTCATAGTATCTATAATAACATGATGACTTCTTGCGGCGTGAATTGTCCGCCCAAACTTCCCAAGGCTCCTTCCATGTAGACAGGGAGAAGGATATACTCTCACACTCGGGAAACAAGGAACACCCGAGTCGCACGCGAGGTCTTGGGGTTACCGCACCATGGAGTCATGGATTCGCAGACGACTCATCGCACGCGGGAGTAGGAAGAGATCTAAGGCGAGCGTGAGGACCGGTTCGCATGCATGACCGAACATTTTGAAGGAAAGCGGCAGCATTGCAGATCAATTGAATCAACTCCTCGGCCAGCCAGCAGCCGCAAGCCGCCTGTTAATTTGGGAGCCACCCGCCGACATCGGAGTAGCGTCGCGCCCACGCATACTCGGACATGACGATGTCCACCACCGATAGACGAGATCAAGGTAACGACATGTATGGAATGCGGCAAAGATAGACCTATAGGACACTTTAGCTAATTGCGTATCGTTTTGTAGGAGCCGACGGCCCGCAAGCTCGCATCGAGGTTAGTTGGGTCCATTTCTATTGAGGCCGCGCGGGATGGTGCATCCATACCGGAAGGGGCATGCAAAGACGGTGTCGTGTGGCGCAGGTTACGCCAGGTGGAGGTGGACATGGTACATGAACATTTCATGGCCGTCCCGCCGGAGATTCGCGAATGAAGTGATCACAACACTAGGGGATGCCGTACGCTTTTATCCGGTGGCCCAAGAAGGACATCGCCCTGACCCAGCTGAAGGCCGCGATCTCAACACGACCATTCCTCTCCAACGGGACCTCCATGACTCCACCTCATATTTCGCCTCGTAGGCCACCTTTCGGTTCCCTTGAGAAGACATCGAAGGAACAAGAAAAGCGTGTCACCGTGATCGGTCCCGAGTCGTCTCGCAAGAAGACGCCGCCAATGCTTAAGACCAAATCGGCGCCCCTCAAGTCGGCAAAGTCGAATATCCGAAGTACATCATCGGAAAACCGTTGTGCTCCCCGCAGATTAGGGCGTCTTTGGATATGCTTGTCGCTTTGCATGCCCGTACTTGGATAGGACCCAAAAGGAGGGTGCGACATCGAATCACCGTCCGATACGAGGATAAGCATTTCTTCAACGGACGAACCACTTCGTCGTGGGCTTCAACGACCTATATGACCTATTCAACCTCGTTGGCCTTGACGCCGCTTCTACGATGTTGGACACCGTAAGTGCATACAATCAAGTTCTACATTCACGTAATACCGATAAATATCACAACTCATTTCTTATGTACGGATACATGATGAAAAATATCCGGAAATTTGGAAAGAACCGGTGGGTTTCCTCGACCCACATGTGGTATCATTGCAAACCATCCAAGCAGACTCGCCCTTCGCCGAGAAATACATAACACGTGCATTGCTTCGTCGCAGAACACGAAGTACATCGTGGTGCCCTACAACCAGGGTAAGTGTCACTACTTGCTCTACTTTATACGCAGCACGAACTCGGGTTTAATGACTATAGTGACATACATGAGTAGGTACCATGGATCCTTTTAGTCATCATACCAAAGAGGAACCATGTGATATACCTTGATTCCCTAATCCGCAACAACCACGACTTGAGATTCTAGGAGGAATACTCATGTGTATGCTCATTTCCTTCATACATAACTCTATTTTAGTCTTCATTAGTTTGAAATGGTCGAGGATAAATTTTTGGAATCATGTAGGTCGCTCATCGACTATGTTGCCAACAAAGGAATATAACGATGGAAAGAGCGCCCAACTAACACACAGGACAAAATTTCCAGACGCGCTATAATACGATAATCCTATATCATACTTCATAATAACGCATCTCGAATCGATATATGTAATTCTATTTTTGCGTGCCATGACAAAAAAATGATGAGTTATGTGCAATCTACGTTTGCCATCATATGGACCAAATCATTAGAGCTAGGAAGAAGGATCCCGAGGTTTGTGAATCTCCAAATAATTATTTTCTAATTATAAAATTAAATATATATGCATAACACTTTACTCTTGCTAGCGCTGTGGTTTGAATATAGAATTAGATGGACTCGTTGATAATGAGATCGGGGACATTCGAGGAAGCTCTGCGCTTTATCATATCGAGAGATAATTAAGGACACCGAGAATTTCACACACGACCGAGCGCATCACCCGCCGCACTTCTCAACCACCCGCAAACAATTTACTCAATTGTAATCCAATTTATTTTGTAACAATACTTGAACAAATGTGATCTTTTGTAATTTATTTTGAGTAATGATCGATTCGGTTTGTCGACAATTGATTATACGTGATGTATCTGCTTTTTGTATGCTTGTTTTCAGAGGGCATGGCTAGCAATTCCTGAGGCTAGCCAAAAATCAGGAAAAATGTAGTTAGTTTAATGAACTATCACAGACGGTTTTTATAAAAGCATGCAGCGAAGACGATATCTCGAGCGGTTATAAGAAAACGCTCAGGAACTCAAAGTATCACAGACGGTTTAGTAAAAAGCGCTCGTGAACTCCGAGTATAACAGACGGTTTTAACAACGAACCGTCTGTGATAAGCTGACTTCACAGACGTTTCGTGTAAATAACCGTCTGTGAACACAGAGTATCACAGACGGTTTTTAAATATAACCGTCTGTGATATTCTGACTTCACAGACGTTTTGTGACCATAACCGTCTGTGATACTCTTCTTCACAGACGGTTGTTGATAAAAACCGTCTGTGATATTCATATCACAGACGGTTTACTGACCGTCTGTGATAACCACCGTTATCACGCACCTATTTTTCCAGACGGTTCGAAAACCGTCTGTGATGACGGTTCCGAACCGTCTGTGATGGCTTTTTCTGTAGTAGTGGCCGTCAGTGCCGCCCCTTCCCCAACCCACCGTGCCACCACGCCGCCCCTCCCTTCCCTCTTCCGCGCTCCCACGCAGTGCAGTCAAGACTTGAAAGCTCCATCTGCCATTAATGGTGGCCACCACCATTTCTTCTCATTTCAAGCATTAAACTTGTTTCCGTTTGAAGCTCTAAGACCGCATTAACCTCTCCCACGATGCTATGCCTTCATTGTGCCGTCCCATCAGTGCACCCTTTGCCGTTTCTTTTGTCATTTAACCCAAAACTGAAACTGTCATCCGTAGTTCTTCGCATTCCCGACGTTTCGACTCACGGTTGAAGCTATAAATCGGCATACTATCCCATCATCGTCTTCTTTGCGCTCTCTCCAAGTTGTAGAAGCACCTTAGCACAACCACCATATCATTTTTGTATCCTCCTTTGACAGTAGCCTGCGTCGCCACCGCTTAAGAGTTTCTCTGGCTGAACCATCGCCACCTGGGGGTAGGCCGTGATCTTGGAGTTCCATTTTCGTAGTTTGCTAGCCAGCCTTCCGCCACCTTGTGCTGCCGACGCCTTGATTCTCATTCCTGCGCATGCTGTTTTCATTTCAGTTCGTCTTGAAGAAGATGATGAATAGTGCTGCTAGTTAGATGCTCATGTTGGTCCTGGTTCAGTGCTCTAATATCTAGTCTTCACTTTGAGTCTTTTCTTGTTGGTAGCAACATGTTGATTTGCTTCTATACTTCATTCAGCTGCAAGCTTTACATTCTGTCCGTTTTAGTAGGAAGATGAACAGTGCTAGCTACTAGATAATTCATGCATGGTGCTTTGTACATGTACATTTAATATCTTCCAGAAATTCGTTCTCTCGCATACAAGCTCCAAATCCAACGATTCTTCCTCCTATATTCATCTAAATTCATTCTCTACCTCCAGTATTTATTTTGTAATTTTTGGATTTTATTTATTTTCTACTATTTATTTGGTCCGTTATGCGTGTGTAGAATCAGCGACGTCGCACGCAAGCTTGGATCAACAGGAAGTGCTTACCTCCAACGTCACCGAAGGCGAGTCTCCTTTGACCACTTTGAACCTATGATTTGTAAATTATATTCCCAGTTTTAAAAGTTATGCATTGCTATTTAAATGATAAGTTAAACGTAGGTTGTTAGTTAAAAACCTAAAGTTTGCTACTATCATCCTTGAAATTTGATATCCTGCACCTTTGTAACCTAGTGTAGAAATTCTGCATTATTGAATACAATTTTGGAATTATTACAGTAGAATTGCTTAGACGTGCTTTACGGCTTTATTTAACCTTTGGGGAGAAAACCATTATTTACCCTTTTACTTTCTTTGAAAAATGTATGACATTAGGTAATGTCGGTGTTTGGAAAATAAAATATAATGATGAAAGTATGTTTTAGACTTGGGTGGATGGTAAGATCAAAGCGGTGCGGCTAGAGCACGAGATCATGTATTGTGTTAGTCCCACCCAAGTCATATTAAGGACCGACGCTTGTGACTTTTCAAACCGAAAGCACTACTGGTACAACCACATGTCCAAAATGGGAACGGACCTTGCCAACTAATTAGCAAAATTTTGAGTCGGTTCTGTCATGGTTGTGTGTGCTGATTCACATGGCGCAAGAGGGGGCCAGGAAGGCGAAACCTTAGCGGGCAGAACTGAGTCAAAAGGAAGCTTTGTAAAAGCCTTGTGATGGTCTCTCCTTGATTCACACGTCAAAGGAAACGTGTGGTATATCAGGCGATCATCTCTTGTGGGTCAAGCTGTACAACCTCTGCAGAGTGTTAAAAACTATTCGAATAGCCGTGCCCACGGTCAAGGGCGAGCAAGGTGCGTTTTCACATGGTAGATTTTGGTTTTGGTTTTAAAAGAGTAATTTTGGGAACCGGGAGCAGTTGGGACTCTCGGGTAGTTTCTGGCAGCTAGAGCCTTGATGCTAGTGGTTGGTAGCTAGAACCTCCACTAGTAATACAATTAATTTATTTACTGAAACTGCGTTTGTCAAATGTGCTTTATGAAAATTGTTTTAAACTTAAAATTTTGCTTTGTGCAAAAGAACCTTATAAGCCTCATTTGTCAAAGCTATGCATATGCATGTTTCCCAAGACTCGCGAAGTACTTTATGTACTCACATGCTACACTCATAATAAATCTCAGAAGCCTTCATCGACACGGAGGACTACGACTACTTCGCTTGTGGCTTTGACATAGGACACCCGGAGTACTAGGTTGCGCTCCCCAGTCGAATGCCGGTGGGCATTTTGATGGGCCACCACTGAGTTTTTATTTATGTATGTTGTTTCTTTGTAAGACTCGAGGTCTTTTCGACCTCTTTTGTAATAAGTGGCCATAAGGCCGGTACTCAGTTATTTATTATTGTTATTTGTGATTTGATTTTGTTATCAACAATGTTTCCACTGTGTGCACTAGCTACTGATCATGGGACTAGTGCGGAAATACACAAAGGGTTCGGATTCAGAAATCCGGTCCCGACATATTGCAACTAATAGAACCTATAGTGGTTTGTGGTCCAAGATCTTTTGTTCATGATGAGTGAAACATTAGAATTGTTAAAAATATGAAAAATCTAGATCAGCTTATTAGAGTACCACGACTGGATACCTTACAAGGTTGTGTAGAAGAATTGTGACGGTGTAGTTTAATGAGGATAGAATTGTGAAGAAATCTAATCGTATGACAACTATTGAGATGGTAGGAAATGTTGAGTTAATGTCATGTATGACTTGGCCTTAGTGAGTAATCATCTGAGAGTTAAAATCTTTCTAAAGATATTTTGGCCGAGAAAATGTTTCCATGTTAATGTTAACGAGTGAGTATGTTTGGATTGTGGGAATTTAGAGATTTAATTAGAGGATTTTCCTGTCTTTTATATGAGAAGTTCGTTGTAGGAGTCTTAGAGGTTAATTATTGGGTTTTTATGCTAGAACTTTGATCACCCAATGATAATGTGTAAAATAAGTAGAATAAGAGTGGATTTAGAATAGTGAGATGATCATTGATAGAACTCTTTTGATGAAGTACATGAGAATATGTGATGTGAATTTTGAGTTGTTCATTCTTAAGGATTGAGGTGATGTGATTACGTGTGAAGATCCATTTTGGGATGCATGGGAAGTCATCTGTCAAAGTAATTCCGTCGGTAGAGTAGTTGGCTGGAGTATGTTTTTATGGGGTCAATAGAGCCTCTCTACAATGGTGTGTGTAACATCCCAATTTGTAAAATAAAAATAACTATTTGGTTTTGTTGAACTTCTATAGCTTAATTTGACATTTTGGAAATTAAAAATAATTTAAATGACTAAATCAAACTTCAACTAATTTTTTTAAAATGGTTTATTCTGAGTTTAGTGTAGTTCCCTAGTTTTTAAATTCCCATTCCTATGTTTGTTCTGAATTCCCCTCGGCCTATCTTTTTCTCTCCCTACGCGTCGACCACCTCTTTTGTTTCGACCACCTCTTTTGTTTCGACCACCCTTCGGTTTCGACTACCCCTTCGGTTTCAACCACCCCTTTGGTTTCGACCAACCCCGTCTGTCAGCCCCTATTGACCTTCTCTTTCCTCCCTCTTTTTCTGCAGCAACGTGTGCATTAAATGCCGTCGTCTCCGCAACGACGTGTGCATTAAATGTCGTCGTCTCCGCAGCGACGTGCGCATTGAATGTCGTCGTCTCTGTAGCGACGTGTGCATTGAATGTCGTCGTCTCTGTAGCGACGTGTGCATTGAATGACGTTGTCTCCGTCGAGCCCCGCCGCGCTGCCGTGAATTTCGCCTCTCCATCTTGTCACCCGGCTCCCCCTTCTTCTATAAATAGAGCACTAGGGAGCCATTTTCCCCTCCTTTTTGTTTCCCTCTCAACACTCCCCCTCTCTCTCGCCCTAGATTCGCCGAACTCCAGGTTTCGCCTCCGCCTCCAGTGTCGCCGTCAAAGCCTCTCCGTCGGCGTTGTCTTCACCTCCAACTTTGCAAGACTGTGTGCTACCCGAGGCTCCCCTTGTCCTCGCCAGTAGTTCATCAGAGCACTCGCGCCTTCCTTGGCCACCGACCTCCTTCGGCCTCTCTCTTGGTGTTTGTGAGTTTTCCGTGCCCGTTATCTTTTTATTCTTCTTACGACCATGTTGAGTAGTCGTATCTTTCTTGTATTCTTCTTACGACCACGTTGAGTAGTTGTATCTTTTTTGTATTCTTCTTATGACCACGTTGAGTGCCTTGACAGTGCGGTCAAAGAAGTTGGCTACCAGGCGATCAAGCGGGGGGCGCCCGGCGGTTGCTGCCCCGCAGCCGAAGAGGACGGCGCGGAACTCCTCGAGGCAGATGAGGAAGAAGTCGAGGACGCGGCGAGTCCAGGCGAGGGAGAGGATCTTCGGGGCGGCGGGGTTGGAGTCCGGGAAGAGGTCGAGGAGGAGGTCGGCGGCGTGGCGCTGGAAGGCGTCGATCTGGAGGTCGGGGGAGCTGGCGTGGGCATGGCGGTGACTCTGGTAGGCGGAGAGATCCATGAGGGATAGTTTAGTAGAGAGGGGCAGATAAAGAGGCATGGAGTTAGAAGCTCGTGAGAGAGAGAGAGAGAGAGAGAGAGAGAGAGAGAGAGAGAGAGAGTTCGAAATGGTGATTGGTGTTTGAGCTTTGGATGATGTGGATGGATAAGGGCTGTGGAGTGAAGCGTCCGAAGACATCGAATGTCAGGACGATAGTGATTCCCATTAAATAATCATTCCTTATTTTGATCTAGTTGACCCCATCACTCCTTCTCCCTCCTCTATACATAATTTAATTTCTATGTAAATCTGGTGGTGTGGTAGCATGTGATCATAATTTAATTTATATATAAAATATATACACCTTTAAAAATCTGGTAGAGTCGTGATTCTATGATCCGATCTTATCAAACAAAAAATGATCCCACCTAGGTTCACGATCCTGATAACCTTGTATACCAATTTGGGAGAAGATATACTAATAAGCTTGTCTATCATATTAGATGAAACTTAAATTTCGACATGTCTCTCCTACTACTAAAAATTATTTTGCGCATTTTTTCTTCTTCAAAATTACATGGTAAAAACAAGAAAGTAAATTTATGTTTCCATCATTATACCACGTAGAATTTAGCCATTGTGTGCGTAGCACATCAATATACGATTTTGTGCATTTTTTGCATCTCTAAATCCGATGAAAATTAAATCTATACAAAATTGTAACGTTGCTTTATGATTTAAAGATGAATTTTAGTCGTATCTTCCCAAGTTACCTTTGATCGAATTTAGTACATATTTTAGTGTAAAAGGTAATTAATCACTTCAACACACTGTGTTATTAATATAATAAACCAGGATAATTTTCTAAAAGAAAATATTGCAACAAATAATACATTACTTTATCCCTTCCATGTACTCCGACTAGCCAATGCGTCAAACTAGTATACACAATTTAATGAAAAGTATTTAGATATCACCTTCCCAACATTGTATAGTGTTGTATACTTTGATATAAATGTCTTTACACTATCTTTTAGAGTGGATCCATAATACGTACTCATATGAGTCCTAGCAAGTAGAGGACCATAATACGTACTCATAATCCTAAAGTAAATGCCAAAAGAAGGGAGATAATCTTTTTAACTTTATATTACATAACTATATCAACGCATTACAATTTGTAAATATAATTTTAGTTTGGCACTTAGCTTCACTTTGATGATGAAATATGAAAGCTCCAATGAAAAGTTTGTACCAGTTAATTGTTCTATGCAATGAAATAGCCATGTATACGGGCATTGGTCCAAGATCAGCATGTTGTAGGGAAATATCCTAAAAATCGTCGATCTATTCTTATTTCAAATTAGGGGTGCAGGCCATCTTCACCCAAAACAATTCTCAAATAAAACTGGCTTTCCTTTAATCTTTAGGATATTTCACAATAATCTGCGGACCACGGAGTAATGTCCTTAAGGTTATTTCATTGCATAAATAATTAACTGGTAGAAACTTTTCGTCGGAGCTTCCATATTTCCTCGTCAAAGTGAAGCTACGTATGCCTTTTCGGGTAGCTGTCCACGCTGTCCACCCAGGGATTACAACCGTTCTGCTGCTTATCACCGGCAACCGGCACGTCGCGGAGCGCACGCCAGACCACGCTGTTGCACTTGAACCCCGCCCCAAACCCGATCTGCCACACGCGGTGACCGCGCCGCACACGGCCCTTCGCCTCGGCGTAGGCTAGCTCGTACCAAGGCGAACTGCTGCTAGTGTTGCCGAACCGGTGCAGCGTGCACTTGCTCGGCTCCATGTCCGCGTCCTGCAGGCTGAGACTGCGCTGCATCTCCTCCAGCACGGCGCGACCACCGGCGTGCACGCAGAAGTGGTCGACCGCGCGCCGGAAGTCCGGGATGTACAGACGCACGCCGCTCGCGGGGAAGATGCGACGCAGCAGGACGGACATGACGAACTTCAGCTGCTCCGTGATTGGGAGGACGAGTGGGCCAAGGGTGGTGATGTTGGACCTGAGCGCGTCGCCGGCCACGGCCATGAGCTCCTTCGCCAGCGACACGCCGACCTTCCCGCCGTCGTCCTCGCGCTGGTACACGCAGGTGAAGCACTTGTCGGCCGTGCCCTTGTGTGTGCGGACGGTGTGCAGCAGGCGGTACTTCGCGCGCCCGGCGTCAGCGCGCCGGTTCGACAAAAGCGCCGCCGCGCCGCCCATGCGGAAGATGCAGTTCGACAGCAGCATGGACCGGTCGTTGCCGAAGTACCAGTTGAGTATTATGTTCTCCGTACTGAACACGAGGCGCAGCAGTCGGGGTTCGCCTGGAGCACACGCCGAGCGACGTCGACGGCAATGAGCCCCGCGCTGCAGCCCATGCCGCCGAGGTTGAAAACCTTGACGTCCTCGCGCATCTTGTAGCGGTTGACGATCATCGCCGTTAGCGACGGCGTCGGGGTGAAAAGGCCACAGTTGACGACGACTACGTGCACGTCGCGGCGCGGGTCGACGGCGGTGGCCGCGAGCAGCGCGTCCAGGCAACCGAACATGACGGCGACAGCCTCCGCCCGGCCGTCGGCCATGGACAGCTGTGGCTTCCGCGATTGGAGGACCGGCGGCACGTAGGTCTGGTCGCCGAGCCCTGAACGCTTCACGATCTTGGCCTGGAAGTCCATCGACTCAGCATTGAAGAAACCTGTAGTCCTTGCCATGTCCAACCAACCGTCAATGGAGATCTTACGCTCGTCGCCAGGCTTGTAGCACGCGAACTCCACGAGGTACACCGCCCGGCGGCGCTTGTAGTGGTAGACGATTGGGAGGAGGAGGGCCAGGCCGAGCCAGGGCACGAAGGTGAGGAGGTCGAGGGAGTAGACGACACTGACGTGAAGGCGTGAGATGGAGTAGGCGGCGGTTGCGACGAGGAGAAGCAGCGCGAGCACAATCTTGACCTCCATCAATTAATTCTACTAGCTATTTGAAAACGTTAGTTTGCTTCGTCGTGTGTGTTCGGAATGGAGTTTTGAGGCCGGTTGTATGATTGGAGAAGGGGGGAAGAGTCTATTTATAGACTTCCGGTTGTTTAATTGTACGTACATGGAAGGCTGAGATCAAAATTGAAATCGTCTGTACCAGAAAAAAATGAAACCATCTGTGCATTTAAAAAGTCATATATAGTTTGTTAGACCATCTCCAATATTGTATTTTAGCCGGTTCAAATGAGGGGAGGAAAGACGTTGAATCGATTCAATACATTGGAGGGGTCGATTCCAACAAAAAATACATGGAATCGGACTCTACTTAGAAGTCGATTCAAAGTATTAAACAACTTATATAAACATTAAACAACTACATAGGAGAGTGCGGTTGAGAGATGATATTATTATTTTGTAGTTTTTTAATGTAATGTTGGTCTCAGTTATTAGTATAAATCTGTTCAATACATTAGAGAAAAACAAGCTTAGTTTCTAAAATACTTATGTGTTATGACTTTGAATCGATATCGATTTAATACACTGAAAATGCTCTTAGATAGTGTTTTGACCTCACTAATTCTCAAACTTTGACCCCATTAAGGCAAAGAAAATTGGGCCGACCTTTTGAAAAAAAAAAACCTCCGAAAGAGATTGAAACTAGTGAACTTCTGAAGGTTAATAAGGTCAAACTAGTCAACAGAGGCCATGACACATGCTCAGAAAAGACCTGGTGGAGTATTTTTGGACGCTTCTTTCTATTGAATGTTAACTCAGACTATTCAGATTGTGCGCGGGGTCGGGTACCGACCAAGGCGCTAAGAACTGCTATATCAGACCATTTCCAATATTGTAATTTAGCTGGTTCAAAGGATGAGAGAGAAGATATTGAATTGATTCAATACATTGAAAGAGTCGATTCCAACAAAAAAATTTTCTGGAATCAAACTCTATTTAATAGTCGATTCAAAGTATTAAACAACTCATTTATGAAAGAGAGAGAGTGTGTGGTCGAGAGAGGATTTTTTTGTGGTTTTTTAATGTCACGTGGGTCCTAGTTATTAGTAAAAATCGATTCAATATATTGGAGAAAAAAAAAGCTTAGCTCCTTGAATACTTACGTGGTATGACTTTGAATCGATGTCGGTTCAATACACTAAAGATGCTCTCAGTGTCACATCACACATATGCTAAGCCTACTTTTTTTAATGCTCTAGTGTTTAGTAAGTACCTCCTACCATCTCCAAAGGGACCCACATTGATTAAATTTTAAAGTGATCCCCTCGGTCTCTCTCCTCACCTACCCGCACCATCCCCTACCTCTGGTTTTCTCTCGCACGCGAACGCACCAACCTCATCGCCGTCGCCGATTCCAATGGTTCCAACGACCACCATGTCCATCCTCCGCGCCGTCCTCCTCCGCCTCCGTGTCACACTGCCTCGCCTTCCCCCTTCGAGCCGGCCTCCCCACAAATCTCATTATCGTCGGTGCCCCCCATTTTCTCACCGGCTGGATCCTGTGGAGACCATTGGATCCATTCGATGTGCATCTTCCTCCGGTGGCCATGGCGACGGATCCAGCCTCGGCACCCCCACAACCCTCACCGCCTCAACGCCGCCGCCCTCGCAACCTTCCCCTTCCTCTTCTCCTACGACTGACATGGCGACCGATGGTGGTGGAGGTGACCATGGCGACCGGTGGTGGAGAAGACGACCGCTAGGGTTGGAGGAATGATGGATCTGGAGGCAGCGAAGGGCATGAAGATCCAGCGGTGACAACGGCCTCCTCGTCCTCGTAAAAGATGGCGGTGACGGTGTGGCTTCGTTGGCCTCCACCAAGATCCAGCGCAGCGGGCTACCTCCATCAAGATCTGGCTTCCTCGTTGTCTACCTCGGCCGACGGCGGCGCAACGCACGTGGTTTCCTCGATCCGGGCTAGACGGGCGGCGTGGCGCATCATGGCGACGCTTCCCTCCTGGCGCATCGGTGCGGTGGGGCGGGCAATGGGGACTGCTGATAGGTGGGCCTGCCTAATTGTTTATTCTCCTAGTTTCGGTACCAACCGAGGTATCAGGTGTCTGCTGGATTCTAGTTCAAAATTTTGCTTTAGTGTGAAGCACTGGTACCAAGTGTCTTTCTCTCCTCTTAGCACGGGTAAAAAAAGAGCACATTGGATATGCTCTTATTCATTCCAACCTTATCCGTTCCCACCACCCACGTCTTCCCACATGCTCTGCCTCCCACTACCATGCGATGCCTCCACCACCACCCACCACGCTGCTCGACACCGGCCGACCCCACCGCGCAAGCTCCGCCACTTCTTCCTCTTATCCCGAGCGCATTCCTCTTTGGCGAGCTCCGCGCGCCTCCACCATCCCCTCCCCCCCGCCCAGCCTACCCCAACTCGTCTCCCCCGATCCCGTGGCCGGCGCTGCCCCCGCCGCCTCGACCCCCGACCTCTACCGCCGCCCACCGCGGAGCGGCCGCCTTCCCCTCCCTCTAAATCCCGAGGTCCCGGTGAACCCCTCCTTAACCCCCAGTGAACCCAAACCATAACGTCGAGCAGCCGTCGCTGGAGATCCCCTCGCCGTCGGTCGCTCACCATTGCTGGAGAAGAACAGGTTTGTCGTTTTTCTTTCCGAAAACCCCCAGTGAACCCAAACCCTAACGTCGAGCAGCCGTCGCTGGAGATCCCCTCGCCGTCGGTCGCTCACCATTGCTGGAGAAGAACAGGTTTGTCATTTTCTTTCCGAATTTGTCGTTTTTTTGTCTGAATTTGTGAACTTTATCAAAATTGGAAGTCTTCAGTCCATAACTATAACTCCAAAATTTGTGAATATAATGTTAGTTCAGCACTTAGCCTCAGTTTGCTGAGGAATATTGAAACTTTCAACGAGTTTTTTGTACTTGTAGTTGATTGTTGTATGCAATGTAGCTGCCATGGACATATTGTTTGGTCATTACTATGTAGTAGGGTATTTTACTATTGCAAAAAACGGCTCTTCCACGGGTGGTAAGTGCTAACTGATCACATACAGTGAGCGATGTCGGTGGTTAAAACGGCAGCATGAGCGCGGTGACATCACATCATCCGTTACACAGGAAAGCCACTCCTCAGCGCGGCGCCCTCCGCACCTCGGCTGGCTCAGGTGCGTAGCGCGGACTGTGTCGCGCTCAACGGCGTGGCCCGCGTGGCGCTGCTAAGGGTCGGTGGGGAAGTGGGAATTCACGTTTAGTCGTTCGCACACGCATGAACGTGTACCAACACTTTTCGTCCTATGCTCACAAGCTTGGAGTAACGAAAGATTGGACTGGACTCAACCTAGGCCTCATGCTTCAGCAAGGCCTATTGTGGCCCGTCGGGTAGATGATGTTTTTAAATCTCTCTTGATCCCTCAAAAATCGAAATTGATGTTTCCAAAGTGAATTTTTTATTTAATCTTTTTTTAAAATTATTTTAAAGTTAATCTCTCACGAACTTTATTTCTAATTCTGAGTGGTGTGGCCAAACCGTATTGTCACGCTACATACCATGACATGACAAAACATATCACGCAAGCCCTTGTCCACCCGCCGTGTCAGCGTGGAGGCTTGCGTGGCGGTAGTCATGCCAGATCCCATTGCGTGATAATCCTACCTTGTCACGACTTGATATGTGGTGTGATAGGGCCTAACATGATTTGCTTTTGCATGTGTAATTGCAGTTGGTTTGTAAAATATGAATTGAGCTTGTGGTTGAATTTAGTTCGGACTTGATTGATGGATTTGGAATCTTAGGATTTGGTGGTAAAATGGTAACAAATGGACTTACTTTTGAAAGATAAAAAATAATTGAAGCTATGGTGATACATAACACCATGTACATGTAACATTTAACAATTCATAACTTAAAAAAATAGTGAATCTATCTGTGAACCAAATATAGCACTATCCTTTTAACTGAGAGTAAATACATATATAGACCGATAATCTTTTTGTAGATTGATAACCTTTAACACTTCAATGTATATATCCATCGTAAATACCCGCACAATATTTCCAAGCCATATCCCAAAAGGCAGGCACCCAAAAAAGACAAATATTATAACATTGACAACATAGGGCATGACATATATGTAGGAAGAAAATATAGGGCATGTCATAGAAACGTATTTGGTAGAAGTGATACATACTGCATCCTGAAAAAATGACTAATATGTGGACTGTGGTACAACACGAGACACAAGGATGGACATATGGTAGATAGTACCACTGATAAAAGATGCGTAGACCTCCTACTGGAATGATAGGTGGTGCTCTTCGTCACTTTTTGGTCGTAGACCATTTCGTGCCTGCTTCCAGAACTCGTTTTTTTCTCATGTTGCTGGATGCCTTGCTATGCGAAGAATTGAAAGCGAAAAGGCAATGAGATTTGAAGTTGCGAATTAAAATAGACTTTATAATAAAGCTGGGAATAACACGGCGCACAGGGTTTGGTTACGTGTATAAGAAACAACATCATGCATGATACAACAAATCGAAGTACCCCTATGATACATATGTGCCTTTTTGGAATGAAAATAAATTCAACCTTCGGGGGAGTAATACGGAATGACCCAACTTACTGTGTGGACCGAGGCTATTTTCTTTCCTTGCGAGCTCGGTGTTGAACTCCTCGCTGACCTCTTTGGTCTTGGTCGCCATTTTTCTCTTTTTCTCGTGCTCCCTCTCGCGAGCTTCGCGCTCCCTGCGCCTGCATGCCTCAAGATGAGCTTTCATCTCTGGACGTATACGCTCGTTTTGCTCGTCGTTGCGGCGCTCCTCCTTTCGGATCTCGCGGATCCTTTTGACATCCCACTCCTCGTAGTCGAGAGTCCACTGGTCATGTAGGTGGATATGTAGGTCGATCCACTTACGGTAGTCACATAGCGGATCCGTGGACTACGGGTAGACGGGAAAGGTTGTTAGTGTGAACGTTAAAAGAGAAATAGTAGGGGAACACACTGTAACTGGTCCTTACCGGCTGCCGATACCTACTCGTATTCCAACGACGGTCGGGATAGTCACAGTAGTAGATCGCGCAACCCCAGTAACGCATGCCTAGGCTGAGCCGCTGCTTGGATTTGAAGAACTTGCATGGGTCTCTGCACCAACAGAGGGGTGGCGTCTCCACTTCGGGCGGGTGTTGCGGCGAATGCTCTGTTGGAATGTTCAGGATGGGGTTATTGCTACGGGGGGCGTCATTGCGAGGAGGTGATGTCCTGGCACGCTCCGCTTGTTCGTCCCAGGCCGCAAAAGCCCTTGTTTGTTTGTCGCGGGCCGCAGCAGCCCTTGCTTGTTCGCGGGTCTCGTCTCATTGCTTCTTCATTTTGTCCCATTGCTTCTTCTGCATCTTGTTTATCCCGACGTAGTGAAGCATGCTCTGGTGTAATGTTGGATTTGGTTATGTAGTGTTCTCTCCCAGATCTCTTTCACCTCTTTTTATAAGCCACATGGTTGGCATGGTGTGGTTAATTTCATGTGAGTAGCATGCGAGGCAGAGTGTTGCCTTGTCTTTCGAAAAAATTGCTGGCGAGGCAGAATGTTGTCACGTCTTACTTTGCAGAGAGCTATCACGTCCTGCTTTGCAGAGTCCCATCTTTTCGGTCTGAAAAGCTGATGAGGTAGAGTGTTGTCATGTCGATCTGAAAAGCAGGCGAGGCAGAGTGTTGTCACGTCCTGCTTTGCAGAGTCCTTTCTTTTTGGTCTAAAAGCGAGAAGGTCAGGTCAGTGTTGTCAAGTCGATCTGAAAAGCCGAGAAGGTCAGGTTAGTGTTGTCAAGTCGATCTGAAATGCTAGTAAGACAAAGTGTTGTCATGTCTTACTTTGCAGGGAGCTGTCACGTCCTACTTTGCATAGTCTTGTCTTTTCGGTCTGAAAAGCTGATGATGTAGAGTGTTGTCAGGTTAACCTGAAAAGCTGACGAGACAGACTGTTGTCACGTCTTACTTTGCATAGAGTGGCATCATAGTTGCATTGTTGTTAAGTCGGGCGATTAGTCGAGATTAGTCGTCGATTAGTCGTATAGTCGGCCGCAGCAAATGACTAGAGTGCTGCGACTCGACTAGATTGCTAGGCGCGCGACTCATCTGACTTGGCAGCGACCTGCATCGATTAGGCGACGACTAGAACGGCTGGGCGTGCGACTAGAAGCTTGTTGGGCCGGGCCCAACATCAAAATTTGACAAGTTGGCCCAAATCAGGTTTTTGGCAACAGTATTAAAGGGGAAGAAGCACTACTGCTGGGCGGCAGAAACAAAGTCGGGCGTGAGAAGCCAATTAGGCGGCGCCAAAACCTCCTCCTCCCTCACCGTGGGCGTTGAGCTAGCGCCGCCGCCTCAGGTCACCGACGCACGAACCCCTCCCCCCCTCGAGTCCGGACGTGCAGCACGTCCTCCTCCCATGTCCCGATGAGCGAGCATCTCCTCCTCCAATGTGGGCGTTGGGCCAACACAGCCGCCGGCGGTCGCCGACACACGAGCTTCTCCTCCCTTGAGTTCCGACGCGCAAGCACGTCCTCCTCCCGAGCCAACGTGCAAGCAGTCGCCGAGACACGAGCTTCTCCTCCCATGAGTTCCGACGCGCGAGCACGTCCTCCTCCCGAGACGATGTGCAAGCACCTCCTCCTCCCTCACCATGGACGCTGGGCCAGCGCCGCCGCCACCACTTCCTCCGATGCATGGGCTCCTCCTCCCTCGAGTCCCGACGCGCAAGCACCTCCTCCTTTGCCTCCCCCATCCGGTCGCCCATCCCACTCGTCACCAACCTCTACTCAGGTAAGTATCCATCTAGTTCTTTCAACTCCCAAGGCTTAATCCCTCGTCTCCTCCATCAATTCCTATTCCCCGTTAGAGCAAGTCTTATAGACTCACGTGCTCTGGCTTGGTAGTGCTCCGGTACTAGTATTTTGTAGGCTAGTAGCAGTATTAGTGTATTACTAGTACACTAGCACTAGTATGGTAGCATTGGCATTCAGTAGTAGCACTATAGCAGTAGCAGTTTAGCATGAAGCCATAACAGAAGCATCACTCATTTACTCACTGGTTATTACTTGCATTTTATACTTAATTACTGCCAATCTGTCATACATCAAGATTATTGTTCATATTGAGTAGAAAACGTCACATGTGGAATTGTGGAACTGTGGAATAACATACTAGAAGAAAGAATATACAGGTAAATGAATAACTTTTCATTCATTGATACAAGATGTCAAGATTATATCTATTGAATATTGATACAGTGATATTGTTTGCAATTTTACATATATAATTTTACAATACATACACCAACATGTGTTGATACTAGAAGAGGAGCTCCGGCAGCCAGCACTGCATTCTGAAGGCTTTGTTTGAAAAGAATGGGAACTAGCTCTTCATTCTTGATGCTCCAAACACAAACAATAAGGTAACAAGCTCTTCCATGTTTAGCATTAGCAGTTGTAGACTTGTACTTGTAGTACACTGGTAGATCTTTCATGAAGGCATGTAGTATTAGCTGTAGGCATGCAGCATGCATAAGTATTCTTCCTTGAACCACCAGATGCAACCTGAGCCATCACTGTCACTAGTCACCGACTAGACGATTAGTCAGCAAGTCTCCTCCCTTGCGACTCGACTCGACTTAACGACTTAATAACATTGCATAGTTGCAGTCAGTAAAGAGAGTTGTTGCAGAGAGTGGGATCGTACTCCTCTGCCTCCTGATTGCATGACTCTGCCTTCGCGATAGCAAGGTGCTTGGCAGCAGCCGCACCCCAACGCTGGCCGGCGTTGTACGCATCCCTTGCTCGGGTCCATCGATCCACAAAGTACGAGTTGGTCTTTCGAAATGAGTATTCCAAGATAGTCGATACTGGCATCGCACGGATGCCCTTAATAACGTTGTTGAACACTTTCGAGATGTTCATTGTCATCATTCCAAACTAACAACCATCTTCATCGTATACATGTGCCCACTTCGTCTTCTGCTGTAAGACTTCGTCCAACCACAAGTTATCCCGTTCATTGGTCAGTCTCCTCAGCTCCGTCAACTTGACCTCATTGCCATGAATCAATTAACATGACAATTTCTAGCTCTTGAGAGTGAACATGGTGGGTTCCTTTTCATTTGTTTTAATAATATAATAATATATACATCAGTTCCATACTACAGATTATATACAAATGAGCTAATTTCACAAAATTACAAGTTGTTATAACTATCAAATAACTACAGATTTAAGGAATTATTTCAGAGAACTACACATTTTATCCACAATTACATCATTAAGCTACGAGTTTTGCCTAGCCCGTGACATACAATATGATCTAACGACCCGGGCCCACTGGTCATCCTCTCATAACGGTGTATGGTCAAGGAGGCCGACTAGAGGGGAGGGGGGTGAAGGCGATTTAAAATCTCTTTGGCCAAATTCAGTTTTATATGCGAAAATGTAAATAAAACAGTTTTGCAAAAATTAAAGCCTAAAACAACTAGTCTCAACTAAGTTCACCAAGAATCTAATTCTAAATCAAGACTTGCAATCCTATGGTAATAAGCAATCAATTTATTCTAGGAATGTAAATAAGCCCAAAAGAGTAAACCACAATGACACAATGATCTTTTATCATGGTGTTCGTAGATTTGCTAGTCTCTCCTAATCCACGTTCAGGTAAGCCCAAACGAATTAGATCGGCTACATGAATTAAGCCAAACACCTCGAATCTACTAGTGGTAGCTCTTTCTCACTCTCGGTAGGTGAGCTCAAGCCTTCATAACCACAAAGGCCTCATCAAAGGCTTCTTGAAGAGATCACCCGGCACGACTCCTCCAAACAGTCTAGGTGGCGGCAACCACCAAGAGTAACAAGCCAAGATAAACTCCACCAAGTGTCCAAAGCTCAATCTTGAATGCAATGCACTTGTAACTTGCCTCTAAACCTCACAATATGAAACACATGCACTTAAATCTCGCCTCAAACTCTCACTAGATGCAACACATGCACTAGAATATTGCCTCAAACATTCATTAGATGTAACACATGCACTAGAAGATTGCCTCTAAACCTTACTAGGTGCAACACATGACAAGAGAGTGAAGAGGACTTGCACAAACTCAAGGATGTTGCAATGGAGTGCTAAGAGAGACTAAATGCAAGCCAAAATCAAGTATATATAGCCCACCAAGCAAAACTAGCCATTATTCACTCCAAACTGCTCACAGATGTAACATCCTAATTTTTTGAATTTTAAAAATCTTTTGTTTAGTTAGTAGTTGGAAAATTCACTCTTGAGTTTTATTTGAATTTTATAACAAGCTTAATATGGACTTTTAGTATCAAAACCATTTAATATGAATAATTCCAACATGAATAATTGTCAAAACTATGTTATTTGGGTTATATGAGTTTGGATATATTTTCTAGATTTTTCTAGAATTTTTTCAAGTTCATTTGCTATTTTATATTGGTTATTTGAATTTTCAGTATTTTCTAAAATAGAAAACCTAATTAAAATCTCAGAAACCTCTTAGGCCGAAATCCAATCCTTTGGCCCAATCCTATTCCGCCTCAGTCGAACTTCTGCGACCCATTTCCTTTTCACCAGCCCGCTCGCTAGCGCGCGTCCGGGCCTCCATTCCGCTAACGCGTGGGGCCCACGCATTAGGCCTTCGTCTCCGAGTCGCCTTCGTCCTCGCGAGAGCCCGAGCCGCGTCTGCCATTGCCGCATCTTCGAGCTCAGTACGACAAAGCGAAATCTCCAAGTAAACTCCTTCTAGAAACCGTGTAGAATCCTATGCTTATCCCTTCCGCATCTGTTCGAATCAAAGTCGTATCCTGGTTTCCTTTCTATCCCTGAGTTCTCCGCATTTTCGTTTCAGACTCTTTAGAACCCCGCCGCCTACATGGCACCTCGTGCACGCCCGGGCCATATAAAAGGAACCCTCGGGATCGCACTGCCGCCCGCACCAAAACCCCTCAAGTCTTCGCCTCCATAGAGCTCTAGCGCCGCCACAATTGATGATTTAGGGTTTCAGTCGAGCTTTTCTTTTCTTCGATTTGCGCCACCACCGTCGCCGCCTCGTCGATGTTGAGCACGTCGCCAGGTCCGCCGTCACCGTAGCTCCCTCCAACGTCCATCCTCGTTGCCGGAGAGTTACCCAAGCTTCTGTCTGACAAAACCTGATTCATCTCTGCTGCCAAAAAGCTCGTCGCCGGCCAGTCCAGTCATCCCCGTCTGATAGTGAGTACACCGTTGTGTTCGCAGTAAGCCCCTCTATCCTCTGGTACCATCCGCCGCCGGCAACACGCCGCTGTTCGTCGAGCCCGAAACCTCACAGTCGGTTGCCTACGCATACGTCCACGTGTGTAGCCAAATCAGCGTCCGTGCGCATGTGTCATCCAGCTTGGCATCCAGTCAGCATCCACGCACGCGCTTGCGTGGCAGCCTGGTCCGAACATCAGATCCAAGAGTCCATGGACTCAGTTCACGTAGACCATCTCATTGACTTGTCAGTCCCACATTTTAGATTTTCTTTTATTTCTTTTCTAGCCGTAATTTTCAGGGCAGACGTCAGCATTGCATCATATTCTAGTTTTTCAATAGAAAAATAATTCAAAAAATCCAAAAAATCCAATTTAAGCCTTTTTCTTTAGATTTGATCTTCCAAAAGCCATATCTTTTGCATCTGAACTCCGATTGAGCCTTTTCAAATTTCTAAATTCATCTAAATTCGAGATCTATTTATCTGAGATTTTTATTTAATTTTTGGAATTGATTTTCTCCTCTGTTTTATTTATTTATTTTTGTTTGTTTTGTTTGCGAGTAGACGTTGATTCTTCGGGAGTCTTCGAAGGAGTTTACCAAGACCAAGACCAGTACCAAGATCTATTCCAAGGTAAGTCATACCTTTGATCGTATTGAATCCCAGTTTTCAAAATTATGTTTTTTCAAATTATTGCATGTACTTTAAATATTTATTCAAATACTTTTGGGTTTAGTTATTAGTCCAAATTGTTATATCCACCATGATTATTGTTATGTCATGATCTTTTGTCACCCTAGATTGGTTGTTTATGCTATTATTCGACTTGTGTGGGTCGATATTCATCTATGTTGACACTGTGTGTATTAGCGTGATTCTGAACTTGTGCAGAATACACAGAGAGTCCAGAATTGCATTTTTGAGTCCCAACAACAGAGCACTGCCTGAACATGTCCACACACGGGCAAGTGTTACAACTAGATATGTCCACCCGGCTTTCAAATGGCCAGTGCATTTAATACGAGAATATGATCATTGGGGGGTTGACTTAGACTCGGCTGGACATGTCCACACTCCAACACATGCTTAGGTTGGACATGTCCATCGACTCCTCTATTAGGAAACAATTATAGTCACTTGGATGGACATTCAGTTGGACATGTGCAGCACCCTCTCTATCCATAATTCTAAATCAACCAAGCATAAGGGTGGACAAGAGCTAAAGGGCATGCATGATACACCTATAAACAAGTAAAACCACATGCATACCACGAACATCTAGTTGAGTCTAATCAATATCTAAAACCATTTTTCTTCGACTCAAACTAACTACAAACTAATTGCACATGTCTAGAGCAATATGAATTATGCATGTAAGATTGAGCAATCGGCACACGATGCAAATCAAGTTACTAGTCATCGACCCCTCTTAATAGTACAACAAAACTAGAAACAAATTTTAGCAAACCGCTCTACACACCAAACACCTAGACCGACAAAATGACTAAGAAACATATCCTTAGCCTTCGGTATATACCTTTGCCTTGAGCTAATCCAACATGGGGTCATCACATTTGATCTTCGGTGCTACTTCTCAATCTCCCGGGTCTTGATGCAATGAAAACCATTACTTTTGCCAAGTCCTGGCTCTTTACTTGATGTCCATCAACACATGATATCATCCAACAAACTGGGATCTTGACTTGACGACCATGAACACATGATGTCATCCAAGGCTTTTCCATTAACTGGGACGAAACCTATTTTACCAACTCATGAAAAATGTTAGTCCTATACATCTAGTTGTCATTAATCACCAAAACTCACCGCAGCACAAAGTTGGAAGGACTAGATCCTTCAATATCCCTTTTTGGTGGTTGATACCAATAAGATTGCAAATAATTGAATTTAAATCAATTTCGAGTATATGTCAAATACATAAGCGTCATATACTCAAGGGATGAGTTTCAAAGTAAAGATCCTCAATATGTGAAATAGGAGCATGGATTAATACTAGTAAAACCTCAAAATATAGAATGAACTCCCTCTAGATTTGTGCATACATACATATTAATTGGAAACAATATGCACATATCCAAGTTGATACTTTGGTGGAATTCACCTTATATTTTGGATCCGAGGAATGCAACAAGACATAAAGTATAACATCGAATGCAGACCTCTGAGATTTCCATATTTCCATCCAAATGAGAGTAAACAATATCATACTCAACAAGGAGGTTAGTCTCACATTTAAATATGTCATTAATCACCAAAACAAAAAAAAAGTCATTCTGTCATGCACCGGTTGCCACACGGGCTTAGGGTCCCTTTAATGTGAACATGCACACTTCCACAATGTTTTGAGTTGATAACCATTTCGTTATATTCATGTACAGTTGTTGGTAAGATTATTAAAAAAAATGGATGACATGCCTGTGTATAACGTGTGCATGACGAAAGGGGCCAGGCTATTATGAGAGGCTGACGGGTGGGCCGGACTATCAGATCATGTTGTGTGTCACAGGCCTATGGTAAAACATGTAGCTTAGAAATACAACTGTCGATAGTTCTCTGAAATAGTTCCTTAAATTTGTAATTTTTTATAGTTAGAACAACTTAAATGTAGTTTTATGAAATTTACTCTATAAATATATATACAATTAAAAACAAATTATATATGTTTTAGACATATAATTATACCAATCTACATGATGTATATCTTATCTCTTATTTCTTAACTAATAAAGATTCGGATTTACCCCGCTGGTGGAAATACCTAGTACACCTATGAAAAAACCGTAGCCCACCCAGTACACGCACGAAACAAAAATGTTGTCCTCATCGCTCTCGCCAACCCGCCTCCCCATTGTCCTCATCGCCCTCCCCCCTTGCAGCGCCCTCACCCCTCTGTCCCTCTCTCCCATACGCACGGCGTCGCGCCGCCACGACGACCTCGCCCCTCACCCGCCTCCACCTCAACGCCCTTGCACCCCGCCTCAACGCCTATCTCCTCCGCGTCGCCCTCGCCTCTCGCCCCTCACCCGCCTCTGCGCCGCCGCGACGCCCTCGCCCCTCGCCTCTCCGCGCAGCCATGCCCCCCGCCTCAACGCACTCGCCTCGCGCCCCTCGCACCTTCCCATTGTCTCCGCACCGTCGCACCGTCCTCGCCCCTCACCCACCTCCACCTCAACGCCCTCGCCCCCCGCCTCAACTCCCATCTCCTCCGCACCGCCCTTGCCTCACGCCCATTGCCTCCGCGATGCCCTCGCCCCTCACCCGCCTCTACGCTGCCGCGATGCCCTCGCCCCTAGCCCCTCTGTGTAGCCATGCCCCTACCCCACGAATCCCAGCAATAGCAACCATCTCGCAACCACTGTCGCTCCCCCACGTATCCCAAAAGCCCTCGTGCAACTACCCCCACCACAACTGGGTGTGCTGAGGTAGGGCGCCGGCGGATTTTGATGCCATCAGCTTCTGTTCGCAGAATGCACAAGCGTCGACCGATTCCGACGTCGGCGGCCCCATCTTGCTCCCTATCTTGCCCAATTCTTGCGCTTAGAAGCTGCGTTGTCCTCGAGTGCTCGGCCCCATCCTCCTCCCAACGACAATCCCAAGGCTTGTTTCCCCTAGTCTGATTATCTCCCTCCCACCAATCTATATTGATGGCCATTGGATTAATCATTCTCTCCGATTTCTTTGCAGGATTGCATCAATTTCCCGTTGGTTTTAGTATGATATATTGTTGAACAACATATCTGAAGAAATTGCCTTGCCAAGCTGCAGAATTTTGGTACTGTGTGCTATTCTAAGGTCCTTTTTTTGTCCGTGATTACATAACCTACTGCACTATGTTATTTTCCCATTTTCTATACATTCTGTGATTGCCTCCAATTTGTTTGCAGTATTGCTTCAACTTCCTAGGGATTTTAGTATCCTATATTGTTGAATAAGAACTCTTCTGAATTACCTTGCTGTGCTGCAGAGATTTCCTTTGAATGTATACTATTCGAAATCCCCTTGTAGGCATTTAATGCTATGCTCTGTTGTTTGCCTTGGGTATTCTTCATACACACTTGACTGCTTGCATACCCAATCGACACTATGTGCGTTATTATGTTTTACAATTGTTCATCTATCCAGCCCCATATACCTTGTTTTTGGTGCTAATTAGATGTGTTTTTTGTTTGCTCTGGAACTGAGCTTTGGGAGAGAGGAACATTTTTTCAGATTGTTCTTTTACGTACGACAGAAGTGCAGAGCTACTTTACTGTTTTGATATGAATGCAACACCTGCGAACAACTTGTGTATTTTCTGATGCAGTGAAATTCTCCGCTGGGGTGGCCTTTGTGCAGATTGAGAAAGCTTTGGTCGATCATTTATGTAGTGCAGTAAGAGATTGCAAGCGATCTCTGAAATTTTTTGTAACAGCAGCGCTGCAATTTGCAATGGTATTGTAGTTCTTTTCTCATTCAAATCATTGAAATTCCTTTCATCTTGAAAGAATGGATTTCTAGCTTCCTTTGTTTCTTTCCATTGTTTCAAACTCTAAGGGTTTATCATTACCTCTTGATTACTAGCAAATTACTGTTTATATATGATGATGTCTCTCTTTGTGATTTTGACATTTGTGGAGGGTTGAGCCTGTCAATTTAATGATTTTTGGGCTATATACATTTGTAATTTCTATTATAATATAAGCAATTTTCATATTTTTTTTGCCAGTTAAGCATCGTGCACGGTTGGATTTCATGCATTTTGTCAAGTTTTTCCTTAAGTGAGTTTGCGTTGTAGCAAGCAATTTGGAATTATTTATACTCGATTTTTTTTTTTATCAAGTATGTCCCATTTACTAATACACACGAGATAGATAGTTTTTTTTTTTTTTTACCTTTATTGCTTGCGGTAAAGTTAAGTTGGCCCGTTTTGATTCATGGGAGAACAACGTCAATCAAAGCAAGGAGGCATAAAAAGCAACAATTTATGTAACAATAATCAAGTATACAATCAAAGCATACAAGAGTTGGCATTCCTAACTTTACGACCCACAAAATTTTCTAAAATATATACATTTTACGATCCTATAGTGTACTATGTATGATAAACAGCTTTTAGTAATTGTGTTAGGCTGACAGCGTCAACTGTCGTGGTAAGAAAATTCCAGACAAAATCGTTTGTGAGGCCTTTTTGAGAAAGAAGCATCTCAAAGGGACTAGGTTGGAAACGAGAGCAAAGGGGAAGGAGAGAGCGTGAAGTAATTAGAACCACCTTAGCTACTACTGTGGCTCCATAGGAGTCTTATTCTCTGCCTTTGGGTTCGACCCTTCAGAGCAGCAGACACACGTTTGTACAGAGCAGCAGGAGCATGTCTGTATTTCTCGCATACTTCAACCATGTCAAGGCTGTATTTCTCGCATTCTTCAACCATGTCAAGGCTAAGTACTAGCAGGCTCTCAAATGCATTAACATTTTCACACCGAAACAAAGTATGGTCAGGATGTAAAAAAAATATTCACTATTTGCAACAATCACAACATCAATAGTTCCTGATATCTAACTTTTTACTTACATTCCAAAAAAAGAGCACATTTTTTTAAAAAAACAACTCATGTACTTGGCTGTTGATCACATCAATGAGCTGTAACTAGCTATGTTCCATCCTGATATAAGCATTCTTAACTAATAAAAGAATGAGTTTACCTCCGTACAGCAGGATGATGTCCTTTCTCCTGTGCGCACGGTTGGTCTCTCTCATCTCTCCCAAATTCCTCATCGAGGTGCACCAATACGTGTACCCACCCTGACAAGGACAAGGTCTCGTCCCGTCATCCCCCGTGACTTGTGAACGCATCCATGCCTCTACTTCTTCCGCAACCACCCAAACCATCGCTGCCCCATTTCTTCACATACACACACCGAAATTCGTCGTCATCCCACTCCTTCCTATCTCTCGTCGCGACTTGTCATCTGCATCAGTCTAGCATTCGCTTCGTGCCTCAGAGATCACGACCCCCTCCGACACTCAGTCCACGGATTGCAATGATGACGTGCACAAAGATGAGGGGATCCGACAACGTATGAGACGACGGCGGCGCGAGGAGGTAGCGCCGGCGACAGGAGGAGGTAGCGGGGAGGGGAGGTTACGTCGGGGACGGGAGAAGACACCGGAGGTGGCGGGGGTACCATGGTACTTTATAAAGAGGAGGCGGTGATACTATAGAGGAGAAGCGGCGGCGCCAAGGAAGGAAGGAGAGGCAACAATAGTGCACGAGGAAGAGGCTAAGATGAAGGCGTCCTTCCCTTGTCGCGCTGCCATTTTGAGTTCACCGCACCGCGTCCTCTTCATCCTAATCCTCCCCTACGCCGCCATCGTCTCCTGCTCCGCATCAGTTGAGTAAGCATCGCCGCCGCCTGCTCGCTTATCACCATGCCGCCGCCTCCTCCCTTGGCCTCCCACCTCCTCACCGCAATGTCCCTAGCGAGGGCTGCAGAGGTCAATGGTCGTGAGAACCGAGTCGTGGTTTGGGTTCAGGATGGAAGAAGGTAGCCATCGACGTATAGCTCTCTTCCTTATCAACCGACAATGACTGAAAATGGATAGCACGTTGGAGAGGAAAGACAGCATCAACTTCAACTTTCAAAAGCAAACAATCTATGAGCTCAAAATTTTAATTTCCAGGTAGTAGCAGTATGTGATGCAATAGGCGGAGTTAATGTTTCTATTCATATATGTGTAAAAGAAAATTAATATTTATTATACGGTTTAAGACCCCATATGTTGATATAAATCACTATCTTTTGGAGTTCGTTGCGATGCATACTTTTTTTTTTTTTGAGTAAACGCACCCACGTATGACATTTCCAAACTGGCCTCGTTGCCAGCTCGTATCAACACTTCTGGGCCTGGCGTGAGTTCTATACTTTAACGGACTTGGTGCCTATCTGGACTCTATCTAGGCCTCATGCTGAGGCAAATCCCATTTTGGCCTAGTAGTTAGATGTCGCTATTTCTTTTTTTTCCTCGATGAGAGATGTCTCTAAATCTTTTGCACCTTAATCTGTGATATTTTTGAAGGAAAAAGTTTTTCTGGTGGTGTCTATAGAGAACACCTAAGTGTTTTTTTTTTGTTGTTGAAAATAACGAACACTTAAATAAGGGTGCAACTTGGGCTCTGACATACGATGGGTTATGATCCGATGCAACATTTTTTTCAATCAACGCAACATTTTTTTCAACGATCGCACCTTATCAAAAGAAGAGATGGAGGATGCAAAGGAGGAAGTGCAACATTTTTTTAACAGTCATAATATTTTTTTGCAACCGGCGTAGCATTTTATTCAAGGGGCGCAACAAAAAGAACCGGAGAATGAAACAAAAAGAAAACATCTGGAGAACGTGTGTAATATTTTTTCCAACAGCCACAACATTTTTTTTCAACGGTCGCAACATACCAAAGAATTTCAAAGAAGCAACAATCAGACACTGCAACAAATTTTTCAATAAGGCGCAACATCGATGCGATCACTATGTAACAAAAATTCCTTGTGCAACAAAAATTGTACCGATGGTGAGGTGCTTGCGCCACTGACAGATGAGGTTGAGGCCGTCGCAAAGGGCGTTGCAGAGGTCGAGCGCCTTGAAGGCGCGGTGGAAGAAGTCAGCTACCAGGCGATCAAGCAGGGGGCGCCAGGCGGCTGTTGCCCTGCAGCCGAAGAGGACGGCGTGGCAGATGAGGAAGAAATCAAGGAGGCGACATGTCTAGGCGAGGGAGAGGATCTTCGAGGCGGCGGGGTCGGAGTCCGGGAGGAGGTCGGCGGTGTGTCGCTGGAAGGCTACGATCTAGAGGTCAGAGGAGCTGGCGTGGTAGGCTGAGAGATCCGTGAGGGATAGCTTAGCAGAGAGGGAGAGAGAAAGAGGCATGGAGTTAGAAGTTTGTGTGAGAGAGAGTTCGAAATGGTGATTAGTGTTTGAGTTTTGGATGATGTGGATGGATAAGGGCTGTGGAGTGAAGCATCCGGAGACATCGAGCGTGAACGATAGTGATTCCCATTAAATAATCATTCCTTATTTTGATCTAGTTGACCCCGTCACTCCTCCCTCCGCTATAAATTTAATTTCTATGTAAATCTGGTGGTGTGGTAGCATGTGCGCAGCGGATGCTTTGGTTCATCACCATATTTGAAATCCTAATTTAATTTCTATATAAAATATATACGCTTTTAAAAATCTGGTAGAGTCGTGATTCTACGATCCGATCCTATCAAACAAAAAAACGATCCCACCTAGGATCACGATCCTAATAACCTTGTATACCAATTTGGGAGAAGATATACTAATAAGCTTGTCTATCATATTAGATGAAACTTAAATTTTGACATGTCTCTCCTACTACTAAAAATCATTTTGCGCATTTTTTTCTTCTTCAAAATTACATGGTAAAAACAAGAAAGTAATTTTATGTTTCCATTATATCACGTAGAATTTAGCCATTGTGTGTGTAGCAGGACATCAATATATGATTTTGTGCATTTTTTGCATCTCTAAATCCGATGAAAATTAAATCTATACAAAATTGTAACGTTGCTTTATGATTTAAAGATGAATTTTAGTCGTATCTTCCCAAGTTACCTTTGATCGAATTTAGTACATATTTTAGTGTAAAAGGTAATTAATCACTTCAACACACTGTGTTATTAATATTATAAACCAGGATAATTTTCTAAAAGAAAATATTGCAACAAATAATACATTACTTTATCCCTTCCATGTACTCCGACCAGCCAATGCGATAAATTTAATAAGGTCAAACTAGTAAACTTACAATTTTTTTAGGGGACCATAATACGTACTTATAACCCTAAAGTAAATGCCAAAAGAAGGGAGATAGTCTTTTTAACATTACATAACTACATCGACGCATTATAATTTGTAAATACTCCGTATAATTTTAGTTTGGCACTTAGCTTCACTTTGATGAGGAAATATGAAAGCTCCAATGAAAAGCTTGTGCCAGTTAATTGTTCTATGCAATGAAATAGCCATGTTTATGGGCATTGGTCCAAGATCAGCATGTTGTCGTGAAATATCCTAAAAATTGTCGATCTATTATTATTTCAAATTAGGAGTTCGGTTCAGGCCATCTTCACCCAAAACAATTCTCAAATAAAACTGGTTTTCCTTTAATCTTTAGGATATTTCACAATAATCTGCGGACCACGGAGTAATGTCCTTAAGGTTATTTCATTGCGTAGAATAATTAACTGGTAGAAACTTTTCATCGGAGCTTCCATATTTCCTCATCAAAGTGAAGCTACGTAGCCTTTTCCGGGTAGCTCTCCACGCTGTCCACCCAGGGATTACAACCGTTCTGCTGCTTATCACCGGCAACCAGCACGTCGCGGAGCGCACGCCAGACCACGCTGTTGCACTTGAACCCCGCCCCAAACCCGATCTGCCACACGCGGTGACCGCGCCGCACACGGCCCTTCGCCTCGGCGTAGGCTAGCTCGTACCAAGGCGAACTACTGCTAGTGTTGCCGAACCGGTGCAGCGTGCACTTGCTCGGCTCCATGTCCGCGTCCTGTAGGCTGAGACTGCGCTGCATCTCCTCCAGCACGGCGCGACCACCGGCGTGCACGCAGAAGTGGTCGACCGCGCGCCGGAAGTCCGGGATGTACAGACGCACGCCGCTCGCGGGGAAGATGCGACGCAGCAGGACGGACATGACGAACTTCAGCTGCTCCGTGATTGGGAGGACGAGTGGGCCAAGGGTGGTGATGTTGGACCTGAGCGCGTCGCCGGCCACGGCCATGAGCTCCCGCGCCAGCGACACGCCGACCTTCCCGCCGTCGTCCTCGCGCTGGTACACGCAGGTGAAGCACTTGTCGGCCGCGCCCTTGTGTGTGCGCACGGCGTGCAGCAGGCGGTACTTCGCGCGCCCGGCGTCAGCGCGCCGGTTCGACAAAAGAGCCGCCGCGCCGCCCATGCGGAAGATGCAGTTCGACAGCAGCATGGACCGGTCGTTGCCGAAGTACCTGTTGAGTGTTATGTTCTCCGTACTGAACACGAGGGCGCAGCAGTCGGGGCTCGCCTGGAGCACACGCCGAGCGACGTCGACGGCAATGAGCCCCGCGCTGCAGCCCATGCCGCCGAGGTTGAAAACCTTGACGTCCTCGCGCATCTTGTAGCGGTTGACGATCATCGCCGTCAGCGACGGCGTCGGGGAGAAAAGGCCACAGTTGACGACGACTACGTGCACGTCGCGGCGCGGGTCGACGGCGGTGGCCGCGAGCAGCGCGTCCAGGCAACCGAACATGACGGCGACAGCCTCCGCCCGGCCGTCTGCCATGGACAGCCCTGGCTGCCGCGATTCCAGGACCGGCGGCAGGTAGGTCTGGTCGCCGAGCCCCGAACGCTTTACGATCTTGGTCTGGAAGTCCATCGACTCATCATTGAAGAAACCTGTAGTCCTTGCCATGTCCAACCAACCGTCCACGGAGATCTTACGCTCGTCGCCAGGCTTGTAGCACGCGAACTCGACGAGGTACACCGGCCGGCGGCGCTTGTAGTGGTAGACGACGGGGAGGAGGAGGGCCGGCCCGAGCCAGGGCACGAAGGTGAGGAGCTCGAGGGAGTAGACGACACTGACGTGAAGGCGTGAGATGGAGTAGGCGGCGGTTGCGACGAGGAGAAGCAGCGCGAGCACAATCTTGACCTCCATCAATTATTTCTACTAGCTATTTGAAAACGTTAGTTTGCTTCGTCGTGTGCTCTGAATGGAGTTTAGAGGCCGGTTGTATGTTGGCGAAGGGGGGAAGAGTCTATTTATAGACTTCCGGTTGTTTAATTGTACGTGCATGGAAGGCTGAGAGCAAAATTGAAATCATCTGTACCAAAAAAAATGAAACCATCTGTGCATTTAAGTCATAGCTTGTTAGATAGTGTATTGACCACATTAAGGCAAAGTTTTGAAAAAACCCTCCGAAAGAGATTGAAACTAGTGACTCCCGAAGGTTAATAAGGTCAAACTAGTCAACATAGGCCATGGCACATGCAGCACATGCACAGAAAAGACCTGGTGCAGTACTTTTGGACGCTTCTTTCTGTTAAAAAACTATGGACTCGGCCTGGAAGCCAGCCCATGTATGGGCTCTCCATCCCAAACTCCTATAAATAGAAGGTGCTATTCACTGTAAAAGATTGATTGCTTGGTGAAGGAATAAAGAAAAGTAAGAAGTCCTCCTACATCTCTGTGTTCAATCTCTTATTCTGTTCTTGTGATTCATGTATTGTTCTTACGATTCTGAGTTTGTCTATGAGGTAATCGCTCGGACTAGACTCGCCAGCGACGGTTCCTCAATACGTTATCAGCACGATCGACTCTTCTCGCATCGAAAAGGTAACCGTCGATGAACGACACTCGTAGATTGAATCGTTTTTCTAGCTCGCTTTCAATTCTGCAATTGTTGCTTTCTAGATTGTTTTCTACGGTGCAAATCCTCTCCAATCTACCGCGAGCCGACTTGAAGTCGCCGGCCAAGCCGATCAGTTGGATTGCATGAAAGAGATGATGTTGATTGCACCGTAGATCATCGCATGAACATAAATTACATGAACAGTATGCATCGCATGAATAGTAATAAAAAATAACGGCGGGCCTGTACGGCCTGCCGCCACCCCACATGCCCCCCCGGCCGTCGGCTTGAACATCACCGGCATCTATGGCCGCACCACCATGAACGCCTCGTTGCACGAGGCCGTCGCAACCGCGGGGGGAGGGGGGAGGGGGAAGCACCGCCGGCGCCGAACGCTACCGTCGGCCGCCCGCATGTGGCTTTCCCTTACGCGCCGGCGGTCGCTCGCACTAATGCCAAGGGTACAATTTAAACATCAATTGATCTTTGGCTGAAATCTCCCAAATCAAACAAGTTTGGTCTAATAGTATGGCTAAGCACAATTTTTCTCAAAATGATCCAGTTCATACTATTGTATCAACTAGGTTTTTATCTAGGGCGACAATATGTTTGATTAGATATCAAAATTGGTCATACAAAGGATTTAGGCATATCTATGAATTTAAAAACAGGAATTTAAATAGTTGAATATAAATAAGCATGCAATAATAATTTGAAACAGAATTTAAATAATTTTAAATAATGGGTGCAAATATGATCAAGAATGTAACTTGCCTTGCTCAAATAGTTGCTCTCAAACGGCGTCGAAATCTGACTCTCCGAAGTCATCGAAATCTATACACGAAAATAAGATAAATTCAAACTAAATTCAAATAATATTCAAATTAACTCCAAATTGAATAATTTTGGTTTAGTTGGCTAGATCTTGAATTTAGATAAATTTAGAAATTTTAATGGGCTCAATCGGAGTTCGGATGCAAAAGATATGAGCTTTCGAAGTTCGAATTTACATAAAATGATAAAACTAGGTTTTTTTTTTGAATTTTGGGAATTAATTTTCTAAAGGAAAATGACTTTATTGCGCAAGATGACATCAGCGAGGGAATTTGATTTTCCCGGCCGAATTATTTTTAAAAGGAAAAGGTTTGTTTCTCTGACATGTGGGCTCGGGTCTTGTGGACCGGGTCCACGAAATGTCGTGGGTCCACCATGGACCTGGTTCGCGGCACCGAGGGGCTTGCCACGTCGGCTCACACGCAGGCAGGCCACGTAGGCGAGGAGGTGAGGTGGCGCTTATGTGGCCGTGCGGTGGCGTCCACGTGGCGGTGCCACGTCACCCAAGGCCGGCGATGGCTCGGTTGCGAGCTCGCCGGCGCTACGTGCACGCAGCGAGTTCGCCAAGGGCTCAACGCGAGAGGAGAGGGGGAGTGCAACGCTTACCAATGCGGCGGATGGGCGCGAGGCGTCGGCCGGCGGCGAGCAAAATGGCGGTGGCGACGTTCGGGACGAAGGCAGCGCGGCGAGGTGGCGGGTCTATGGCGAAGGCGACGAGCGCACCGGGTGCGCCGCGACGGGGCGGTGTCGATGATGACGGCGGCGAGGACGCGGTGGCAGTGATGGCGGCGCTAGGAGCGATAGAGCGCTCGCGGCCGGCGACGAGAAAACTCAAAAACCGGCGAGGTGGGAGCGAGAGAGGAGGGGTGGGTGAGGGGAAGAGATTGAGGAGGAACGG
Organism: Ampelocalamus luodianensis; assembly: GCA_036346255.1. Classification (NCBI taxonomy): domain Eukaryota; kingdom Viridiplantae; phylum Streptophyta; class Magnoliopsida; order Poales; family Poaceae; genus Ampelocalamus; species Ampelocalamus luodianensis. The sequence continues at coordinate 11,775,114 of CM070634.1, forward strand.
GGGCTCACTGTGGTCCATTTTATAGGGCGAGGAGGAGGGGAGGTGGAGATCGTGTGTGCGGCAATGGTGGCGGCGGCGGTTGGGCACGCGGGTGAACCGGGCGTGACCGTGTGCGAAAAGAGGGGGTGGAGGCGGAGGTGGAGCGCGGGGGTCATGCACACGTTGTGCGGGTCTCGCGGGCGACTAGGGCGGTGGTTGGATGGAGCTCCGCGGCGAGAGTGGCGGCGGCGGGTGCGGCTCTGCGGGGAAGAAGTCGCGGGGAAGAAGAAAGAGGCGGGCCGTTGGATTTCCATCCAACGGTGCGGAGGAGAGGAAGAGAGAGGGAGGTGCGTGGGTGCTTGGTGGCCGTGTGATTGACATCGGGCGGCTCGCATTGTTTGTGACATTCAGGCCTCCCGGAGGCTTCACGAACGCTAGCCGTTGGATCTAGATCCAACGGCTAGGATTTGTGCGCGGTGAAGAGAGAGGGAGAGGGATGCGGGCGGCGGTTGGATTTGATCCAACGGTGGAGAGAGGACGATCCAACGGTTGAGAGAGGAGGGGTGCGAGCGGGTGGGCTGGAACAGGCCGGGGCGCGAAGGAATAGGAATGGGCCGAGTAGGTTTCGGCCCAAAGGGAATTTGCTGATTTTTAATTGATTTCCTAATTTAAATAATCCTGGTAATTCTTTTGAGCTTTAGAAAATAGCAAATTAATTTCAAAAATTAAGAGAAAATTCACAGAAATTCTCTTATTTATTTTGGACTTAATAGAATTATTTCCAACTTAAAGTTGGCTTTTAATTTTGCAAATAAATTTGTTTTGGCTTTAATATACTTAGGAAAAAGCTTTAAAATTCCAAAAAATTCTAGAAATTAAGTAAATTTTTATTTTTCAAATTAAATCAAATAAAACTTCAATAAATTCAAATAAATTTCACTTTTGACTTTTAAAATTTCAAAAATTCAAATAAAGCAATGAAACTCTATCAAATTTCAGAAAATCCAATAAAACATTAACTTTATTTATTTTATTTTTGGTAACAACACTTTGGTATGTTACAAACTCCCCCCCTTAAAAGGAATCTCGTCCCCGAGATTCGGAGAGGCTAGAAAGAAAGCTGGGAAATGCTAGGTCTTCAACTGGAATTGTCATAATTCACATCCTGCTCATCATCTGACAGAACTTCAGCTGTGACATTGTATAGACGCCCTTTTCCTGAATTATGTGGCTTCTTGTTTGCTTGCATGATGTTGACTTCAGGGTTGGCTGGATTTGCTACCTGCTACTTCTTTGGACATTTACTGGCGAAATGCTCACCCTCATGGCAATTGAAGCACGTGGCGCCTGGAACATAGGATGGGTCCTTCTGTGCCTGATCACCATCAGACGTGTTGGAGGACTCCAAGTTGACTGGGTTGCCTGCTGTTGGCTGGGATTTGACTTCGCACGATGAAGTCCCTCTAGCTCTAGAAAAACTTCCCGAGTTGGACTTCTGTGCAGCCATTCTTCTCTTGTGATTCTCCATCTCACGGTGCTTGCCTTCTTGACGAATCGCCTTGTCGACTAGCTGCTGAAGTCAGTATAATCCTGAGAAATCAGCTGTACGGACAAATCATCATTGAGTCCTTCTAGGAATCTTTCCTACTTGTCTTCATCCTTTGCAACATCGTTAGGTGCATATCGTGCCAGTTGATTGAACTTGTGCAGGTATTCATTCACAGAGAGGTTGCCTTGGCGCAGCGAATGAAATTCCTTCTTCTTGAGGGTCATCATGCCCGCAGGAATATGTGCATGGTGGAAAGCTCGCACAAATTCATTCCAGGTGATGGCTTAAGCATCGGCATGCGAGATACTGAAATTGTCCCACCATTCGGAAGCTGGACCCATGAGCTAGTGCAAAGCGAACAACACCCTCTCACGATCCGTGCACTGGGCGATGTCCAACTTCTTACTAATCGCCCGGAGCCAATCATCTGCATCCATGGGCTCTGTGTTGCTTGAAAAAGTAGGTGGTCGCATCCTCATAAATTCTGACATACTGGTCCTTTGGGGTGGTGGAGTTGGAGCTAGAGCTTGGGGAGCTGTAGTTTGTCGGGCTTGATTGTTGTTGATGGACTGAGAGAGCAGTTCGATCAGAAGGTTCTGATTAGCCATCATCTGTTGCCATTCTGATTCATTGATTAGGGTACTTCCATTGTTGTTGGCGTTGGCTCCACTTCCTAGGTGACGAGTGTTCACCATCTGCTGGTTACTCCAGAGAGTTAGGGAAAGAGACAAAGGCTAGGGAAGAGACAAATAAGGAGAACTAAGGGGATAGAGCAAAACAACCCTCCCAATCGAAAGAACCAACTTAAAAACTTTTCCAGACAAACTCAACACAACGTTCTATCGATCGAGACTCTTTTAATTGGGTGGAATGACTTAATACACGGGATGAGTCTTGGCAACTTAACTATATGGCTTGGCTGACAATGCATCTTCTGCTCATGGTTTTTGATAACAATGCTTCCTTGATAGCTTCATACCTTGTGGTCTTGAACGTAATGGTAAGAACATATTGACCATCTATAGAAATTTTCAAGGAGAATTAGGTAAGAAAGTATTGCGATGAGAAGGCTAAAGATAGATAGATGACCAAGATGAGGAGAGAATAATTTATTTTTCTTGTTGTGTAAAATAAATTTTGAAGATTTTCAACTAACGGCCATTCTAACTAAGTCACGACCTACAGTCGATATGGCTCTGATACCACTTTGTAAGACACGGGATTAACATCCCAGATCTTCTGTGCATAACTGAACTAGTCCCATGATCAGTGGCTAGCTCACACAGTAAACAAATGTGATAACACAACCATAAACGCTAAAAGTTATTAAATAACAACAGAGTTGATTACAAGATAGCCTTACAAGGCAACATTAAATAAACACAGCGAAAGACGATGAAGAAGTAGTGGAGTCAAGCTCATCTGCCACAGGCAATCGACTGGGGTAGCGGCCTAGTTGTCACGATCCACATTTGTAGCGAAATCCTTCTCCTCTGAAATTTGTTTGCAAAAAGCAAGTATGAGCACAACTTCCGTGCTCGCAAGTTACACCCATCAAATAACAGAATGACATGCATAAATGGATGTAACAAAGGATGGCTTATAGGGTTAATTGTGCAAAAATAGCATTTCACATTAAATACCGTACTAAGTTCAAAAGCTCAAGTTTGATAAAATCTAAAATTGATTTTGAATTGATAAAGATAGTGTAGGCACCAACCTAACACCAACATAAACACGAGCACCAACCCGGGGCTTCAACCCATAACTTTTCTCACAGACACCCATCCATGTCAAAACTGTTTTACAAAAACATTTTGAAATTAAAACCAAAGATCTAACTTTGAGTGGCTTTGCCAGCATGTTCATGACTGTGGACATGGCTATTCGAATAGTTTTACACTCTGCAGAGGTTGTACAACTTTACCCACAAGAGATAATCAACTTTTAATGTCCGTCTGACACACTTCCGAAGGTGTGCGACTAAGTGATCATCACGAGGCCTTTACAATGCATCATTCCACTATAGTCCTCCCTCGCTAAGGTTTCGCCCCCTTTGGACTACCCGTCCGCAGAGCTTAGGCCCCCTCTTGCGCCAGGTGGGACTAACAAAGGTCATAACATGACTACCCACCGCACCAACAGGAACGACCATGCTGGAACTTTGCAAATTATTCAGCCAGGTCCTGCCCATACAAGACATGTGGTAGTACGATGTGGCTTAGCAAGATGCGGCTCGAAGACCGATCCTTAACTGACCTGGGCGACAACCAACAGAACCTTGGGCCTCAACCTACCCAGTTGAGTCCGTGAATAAACCTGCACCCACCAGACAACCATTTCGCCCAAGTCCAAACCATCATTTTATTTTATTTTTCAAAGTCATTTATAAAACTTCCATGACACACCAATGCCAACGGTACAATTTAAACATCAATTGATCTTTGGCTGAAATCTCCCAAATCAAACAAGTTTGGTCTAATAGCATGGCTAAGCACAATTTTTCTCAAAATGATCCAGTTCATACTATTGTATTAACTAGGTTTTTATCTAGGACGACAATATGTTTGATTAGATATCAAAATTGGCCATACAAAGGATTTAGGCATATCTATGAATTTAAAAACATGAATTTAAATAGTTGAATATAAATAAGCATGCAATAATAATTTAAAACAGAATTTAAATAATTTTAAATAATGAGTGCAAATATGATCAAGAATGTAACTTGCCTTGCTCAAATAGTTGCTCTCAAACGGCGTCGAAATCTGACTCTTCGAAGTCGTCGAAATCTATACGCGAAAATAAGCTAAATTCAAACTAAATTCAAATAAGATTCAAATTAACTCCAAATTCAATAATTTTGGTTTAGTTGTCTAGATCTTGAATTTATATAAATTTAGAAATTTGAATGGGCTCAATCGGAGTTCGGATGCAAAAGATATGAGCTTTCGAAGTTCGAATTTACATAAAATGATAAAACTAGGGTTTTTTTTTCTGAATTTTGGGAATTAATTTTCTAAAGGAAAATGGCTTTATTGCGCAAGATGACGTCAGCGAGGGAATTTAATTTTCCCGGCCGAATTATTTTTAAAAAACATTAACTTTATTTATTTTATTATTGGTAACAACACTTTGGGATGTTACATGCTCCCGTCGCCGCAGCCTTGTAGGTGCGCCCGCCCGCCGCCTTGTAGGTGCGCTCAACCACCCGGGAGCCGGCGCCACCGACCGCACGCAGCTCTCCACGCGCCCCGCACGACGCCTCCGCCGATCGCCCAGAAGCGCCTGTGCCTCTCCCGCCAGTCGCCCCGAAGCGCCGCCACCTCACCCGTCGTCTCGCACGCAAAGTCGCCGCCGCCTTGGAATGCCCACTCGGCCCCACGCGCACACGCCGCCGGACGCAGTGGCACCCCCGCCGGCCCCCCTTTAACCCGCCACTTGAAAATGGCTCCCGAGGGAGCCGTCGCCGCCACCCTGAAGGACCAGCGTAGGGAAACCCTACCTCGTGAGTCCCTTCATGAACCGGCCAAAAAGGGCCAAGTGGGCCAACCAAACATGGGCCGAAAAGAAGGCCTGACCGGCTGAAAAAAGGGAGAGAAAATCGGAAATAGGAAAATAGGAAATTTTGCAAAAAAGACCCTCGAAATTTTGAAAATACCGAGATTTTTCGTGAATTAGGAAATTTTGCGGAAAACCCCTTGGAATTGGGAAATTTACGGGATTATGTATATTCTTGCAGAATAACCTCTCAGAAATTTGAAAATTACACCCAAATTTTTCTATGTATTAAAATTTTACGTGTTAACCCCTGAAAATTGCAGAATTCGACGAAAGTCATTTTTCCAGCAGAAAAGGGCCTTAGAATCCAAATTTTTGCATATTTTGAAATTTGAAGCATGTTTCACTTTGTTATTGTCATTTCTATGTAATTTATTAATTGTATTTACTATTTTGATTATCTGTGATTGTTTATATTGCTTTAAATCACTAAAAATAGTAGTAAATCAAGAAAAATGCATAGAAAAATACGGGATCATGAACCGGGAGTTCGAAGAATATTATGAGAATTTTGCAACCATTTTATTACCCATAGTAATCTTATGAACTCTTTGCATGAATATAAAAATGATTGGCATCACGAACTAGGAGTTCGAAGAACTGACCCAGCATGGCCAGAATTTGTGTAGAATTTGCACAAGTCTTCAATTCTGTGACAATATAATCACGATGAGCAGAAGATTGAGAAGACCCTCGCTACCTTTCACCCGAATGCGGTACAATCCGCACGCAACTATCGTCAAAACGGCTACATAGAGTATGCCAAATTAATTGACATCATGCAAGTTGCGGAAGCTCAAGATGATGTTCTAAGAAAGAACTACATCTCGCAGCCACTTAGTAGCAATGTTGGCCATGAAGCCACTGTTAGCAGCTACAAGGTGATGAAGCCTCTCGCGAAAGGGAGGAGCAAGAAGGCTAAGGTCGTGGGTCGCACGTTATTGATGCTTTCCAGTCTAAGAAAAAGGGCAAATGACAGCATGTGACATACCTCGCCATTGCGGGCATAGAGGATTCATATCCATTAGTTGCACTTGTGGATGTGGACAACCCAGTAGTAGCCCTACCACCCCTCCTTTGGACATTGCTACGCCCGCAGACGTAGTTGCTGTCAGAACCCAGTATTAATATCCCAGATCCTCTGTGCATTTCTGAACTAGTCCCATGATTAGTCGCTAGTTCACACAGTAAACAAATAGGGTAACAAATTCATATTACAACTTTATTAATAATCAACAGAGTTTATTACAAAGAAGCTTACAAGCCAGCAATAAAGAACACAACGGAAGATGAAGAAATAGTAGGGTCCAGCAAACTGCCACAAGCAATCGACTGGGGTAGCGGCCTAGTCGTCGAGATCCACACCGGTAGCGAAGTCTTCTCCTCTTGCTTGATTGAACGCTGCTCTCAAACGGCGTCGAAATCTGACTCTCCGATGTCGTCGAAATCTGGGGCGGCGGCGATAGCCGGAGGTGAGTAGATATGCGGCGGCGGTGTCGGGCTTGTCGGCGGCGGGAAGTTCCAGCGAGGCTACGAGGAAGATGACGAGCGCACCGAGGAGGTCTTGATGCCGTGATGCCGATGGTGCGGTCGGATTCGCCGGGGCGTCGTCGACGGCGGCACTAGAGGCGGTGGAGCAAAGCACGGTGGCGGTGGCGAAAACTCGAATCGCGACCGAACTAGGGCGAGGGAGGAGGAGCGGGTAGCGGCGTTGGGATGAGGAGGATGGTGCGCACCCGAGGCTCTCTTTATAGGGGCCGGAGGAGGGCAGGGGGAGAAGATCGCGGGCGCGGGCGTCCCGGCGGTGATGGAGAAATCCCGGTAACTTCGCACGCGGATGGGGGAAAATGGCCGAATGAGGTGCGGCGGGACGAGAAAATTTTAATGCGCACGTGGCGTGGAGAAAAGAGGGCAAAATTTTGGGGTATTGACGGAGTTCCCGTGCGGCGAAAATGGCGGCCGGAGCGGGCTCTCGTGAGGACGAAAGGGGAAGGAGGAAGAAGGGTGCGTGTGGCTGACGGGCGGGCCCGCGCTGGCAGTGTGATGGAGAGGGAGGAGGTGGGAAGCAGGCTGGCGCGGGTGGATCGGCTGGAAAGATGGGCCCGAGGGGCGAAAAACGGAAATGGGCCAAGGGTTTCGGCCCAAAGGCATTTCCTGGGATTTTAATTGATTTTATTATTTTAAATAGTTTGATTACTTCATTTAGGTTTTAGAAAATAGCAAATTAAATCCAAAAATTCTGAGAAAATTCACAAAAATTCCCTAAGGCATTTTGGACTTAATAAAAATAGTTCCAACTTATGATTGGCTTTTAATTTTGCAAATAAATTATTTTGGCTTTGAAATACTTAGGAAAAAGCTTTTAAAATCTCAAAAAAATTTAGAAATTAGTTAAATCTTTATTTTTCAAATCAAGTCAGATAAAACTTCAAGAACCTCAAATAAATTTTAAATTTTGACTTTTAAAACTTTAGAAACTCAAGTCAAGCAATGAAACTCCATCAAATTTCAGAAAATCCAATTAAAACAATAACTTTATTTTATTTTATTTTGGTAATAGCACTTTGGGATGTTACAAACTGCCCACCTTAAAAGGAATCTCGTCCTCGAAATTCGGAGTGGCTAGAAAGAAAACTGGGAATACAAGGTTTTCAACTGGAGTTGTTGTCGTCTACATCCTGCTCATCATCTGACAAAACTTGAGTTGTGACATTGTACAGACGTCCTCGTCCAGAATTCTGCGTCTTTTTGTTTGTTTGCATGGTGTTGTCTTTTGGGACCTGAGTGTTGGTTGGATTCACTGCCTGCTGTTTCTTGGGGCATTTATTGGCAAAATGCCCAATCTAATGGCAGTTGAAGCATGTGATGCCTGCAACATATGATGGGTCTTTTTGTGCCTGATCCCCATCAGATTTATTGGAAGGCTCCAAATTGACTGGGTTGTCTGCTGTTGGCTGGAGCTTGTCTTGATACGATGAAGTCCTCCTGGCTTTAGGAAAGCTTCCAGAGTTGAACTTTTGTGCAGCCATTTTTCTCTTGCGATTCTCCATCTCCCGGTGCTTGCCTTCTTGACGGATCGCCTTGTCGACTAACTGCTGGAAGTCAATATAATCCTGGGAAATTAGTTGTACGGACAAATCATCATTGAGTCCTTCAAGGAATCTTTCTTGCTTGTCTTCATCTCTCGTAACATCTTCCGGTGTGTAGCGTGCCAGTTGATTTAACTTGTGCAAGTACTCGTTCACCGAGAGGTTGCCTTGACGAAGTGTGCGAAACTCCTTTTTCTTGAGGGTCATCATGCCGAAAGGGATATGTGCATGGCGGAAAGCTCGCACAAATTGATTCCAGGTGATGTCTTGAGCATCGGCATGTGAGATGCTGAAGTTGTCCCACCATTCGGAAGCTGGACCTATGAGTTGGTGCGAAGCAAACAACACCCTCTCACGATCGGTGCACTGAGCGATGTCCAATTTCTTACTAATCGCTCGGAGCCAATCATCTGCATCCATGGGTTCTGTGCTGCTTGAATAAGTCGGTGGACGCATCCTCATGAATTCTGACATACTGGTCCTTTGGGGTGGTGGAGGTGGAGTTGGAGCCGTAGCTTGTCGGGCTTGATTGTTGTTGATGGACCGGGAGAGCAGTTCGATCAGGCGGTTCTGATTGGCCATCATTTGTTGCCATTCTGGTCCATTGTTTGCTGGTGGTGGTGGAATTGTGGCATTTTCATCATCGTTGGTGTTGGTTCCACTTTCGGAGCGATGAGTGTTCACCATCTGTTGGTTTCTCCAGAGAGCTAGGGAAGGGGACAAAGGATAGGAAAGAGACAAATGTGAAGTACTAAGGGGATAGAGCAAAATAACACTCATGAAAGAACCAACTGATCAACTTTTCAAAAACACAACGTTCTATCGAATGAGACTCTTAATTTGGTGGAACGACTCAATGCACAGAATGAGTCTTGGCAAACCTATACTATATGGTTGGGCTGACGTCGTATCTTCTGCTCGCGGTCTTCGATGACGATGTTTCCTTAACAGCCTCATGTCTTGTGGTCTTGGACGTAAGGGTAAAGAACGCGTTGACCAGCTATAGCAATTTATAAGGGAAAGAGGATCCATTTAACATTCTAAACTGGTGAAGAAAGAATTAGGTGAGAAACAATTTTCTATAAGGGAGCTATAGATAGATGACCTAGATGAGGAGAGAACAAATTATTTTTCTTATTGTAAAATAAGTTTTGAAGTATTCAACTAATCGGCCATTCTAACTAGGTCACGACCTACAGTCGATATGGCTCTGATACTACTTTGTCAGAACCCAGGATTAATATCCCAGATCCTCTGTGCATTTCTGAACTAGTCCCATGATCAGTCGCTAGTTCACACAGTAAACAAATAGGGTAACAAATTCATATCACAACTTTATTAATAATCAACAGAGTTTATTACAAAGAGGCTTACAAGCCAGCAATAAAGAACACAGCGGAAGACGAAAAGTAGTAGGGTCCAGCAATCTGCCATAGGCAATCGACTGGGGTACCGGCCTAGTCGTCGAGATCCACACCGGTAGCGAAGTCTTCTTCTCTTGCTTGATTGAACGCTGCTCTCAAACGGCGTCGAAATCTGAATCTCCGATGTCGTTGAAATATAGGGCGGCGGCGATAGCCGGAGGCGAGTAGATATGCGATGGCGGTGTCGGGCTTGTCGGCGGGAAGTTCCAGCGAGGCTACGAGGAAGATGACGAGCGCACCGAGGAAGTCTTGATGCCGTGATGCCGATGGTGCGGTCGGATTCGCCGGGGCGTCGTCGACGGCGGTGCTAGAGGCGGCGGAACAAAGCACGGTGGTGGTGGCGAAAACTCGAATCGCGGCCGAACTAGGGCGAGGAGGAGGAGCGGGTGGCAGCGTTGGGATGAGGAGGACGGTGCGCACCCGAGGCTCTCTTTATAGGGGCCGGAGGAGGGCAGGGGGAGAAGATCGCGGGCGTGGGCGTCGCGGCGGTGATGGAGAAATCCCGGTAACTTCGCACGCGGATGGGGGAAAATGGCCGAAGGAGGTGCGGCGAGACGAGAAAATTTTAATGCGCACGCGGGCGCGGAGAAAGGGGGCGAAATTTCGGGGTATTGACGGAGTTCCCGTGCGGCAAAAATGGCGGCCGGAGCAGGCTCTCGTGAGGACGAAAGGGGAAGGAGGAAGAAGGGTGCGTGTGGTCGACTGATGCCCGCTACCGGCGATAGGATGGAGAGGAGGAGGGTGGGAGCGGTGTCGGGCGGGTGGGCCGGCTGGAAGGATGGGCCCGAGGGGCGGAAAACGGAAATGGGCCAAGGGTTTCGGCCCAAAGGCATTTCCCGGGATTTTAATTGATTTTGTTATTTTAAATAGTTTGATTAATTCATTTAGGCTTTAGAAAATAGCAAATTAAATCCAAAAATTCTGAGAAAATTCACATAAATTCCCTGAGGCATTTTGGACTTAATAAAAATAGTTCCAACTTATGATTGGCTTTTAATTTTGGAAATAAATTATTTTGGCTTTGAAATACTTAGGAAAAAGCTTTTAAAATCTCAGAAAATTTCAGAAATTAGTTAAATCTTTATTTTTCAAATCAAGTCAGATAAAACTTCAAGAACCTCAAATAAATTTTAAATTTTGACTTTTAAAACTTCAGAAACTCAAGTCAAGCAATAAAACTTCATCAAATTTCACAAAATCCAATTAAAACAATAACTTTATTTTATTTTATTTTGGTAACAACACTTTGGGATGTTAAAGTTGCCCAAGAGGAAAAGATCGCCATGGAGCAGATTGAGGCAGAAGTTCCTGAATACTTCGCCGATTCGATCTAGTGCATGCTTTGCATTTAGATCTTTTATAGAAACTTGCAGTTTGTAATTGAAGAAGAACTTTGAATTATTGATAATGGTTGCAAGCTTTAGGAGAGCAAAGCATTAAATTGTTATGATGTGTCCTGCAAGACTTTTTCCCGTATTTATAATAGCAAGTTATGTTCTGATATCTGAATTATTTTATTTATGTGTTGCTTGCTTTCTGCTACATATTAACAAAGTACATTATATTAGAACGCGTGTGGCGCACTATGGAGGAAGTGTGCTTAGCAGGTAGTGGCACAACGGATACCATTATGAAAGAAACAGAATTTTTTTTAGTCAATCGGCAAGAATGCTGGTAGTCTTACGACAATCGTAGGCAGCGATACTTGTATAATAGGCTCAGGAAGGGCCATAATGGGCGTAACTTTGGTCATTGAAGAAGACTAATTGTACACATAATCGACTAGACCTCTCAAGGATATTCGCGCTAACGGTTTCCACGCAGAGACTAAAGAAGAGTATGGTACAGAATACCTGCTCATTACAAAGCGTGAAGAAAATATAATAATGGCATTAGAATGCTTTCTTTCATATGAAACTGGGCTATACTACACTAATATTAAGGCACTTGCAACCTATACTGCCCTAGAAATCGAATTTAGAAGCTCTGAACTTTTCTATCTCTGGCATGATAGATTATGTCGCTTAGGTCTTAGGATAATGAGAGATATAATTAACAATTCACAGGGACATAATATGAATGTAAAGAATTTTTCGAATTTGGAAGATTTTGTGTGCTCCGCATGTGTTACCGAAAAATTAATTACTAGACCTTTTGCTCTGAAAGCGAAGGATGAAGTCCCTACATTCCTGGACCATATCCAGGGAGACCTTTTGCGGTCCTATACAGCCCCTATAAGGGCCATTTAGGCATTTTATGGTGCTCATCGATGCTTTCTTGGAATGGTCGCACGTATGTCTATTGTCTACGAGAAACTACGCTTTCGTAAAAGCTAAATCTCGTAGATAATTAACCGTTAAAAAAATAATTTCCCTGATCATCATGTGAAGTCTACCTGAATGGACAACGCCGGAGAATGTACACCGAAGGCATTTGATGATTATTGCATGAAAATAGGAATTAAAGTTGAGCATTATGTACCGCATGTCCGCACCCAGAATGGACTAGCAGAACTTTGAATAATTATAATTTACCAACTACATGTTGGCGACACGCAGTCTTGCTCGCAGCAGCTGTCATCAATTTTAGACCGTCGGCCTATAACATCCATTCACCTATGCAACTAGCGCAAGGGTTAGCACCAAAAACTTTTCATCTTCGTAGGTTCGGTTGCAAGGTTTATGTACCTATACCACCACCGCAGCGAACTGCAATGGGCCTTCTCCGAAAGTCTGGGATATCCGTTGGTTATGAGACAGCATCCATAATCAAGTATTTAGACCCTATGACTAGAGATTTGCATAATGACCGATTCGCTGATAATATATTAGATGAGGTAAATTTTCCGTCATTAGGGGGAGGAAATCAACTCTTGATGAAAATATCGGGAAATAACATGGCAAGCCACGGGAAATCCAAAAGACAATTGAAGTCTAGAAGACAAGAAAAGTCCCAAAGACAATTGAAATCTAGAAGATAATTGAAATCTATGCATACAACCCGCACACTAGTAAAGCAAATAAAGAAGTCTAGAAGACAATTGAAATTCAGAAGATAATTGATTTGCAAATATTAGCGAATTAACTGCCAGACCACTTTAGTGATTTGAAGAGCGTGACCAAGTCGCATTTGCCTGCAAGCAATGCACCAGAGAGGGTTGAAATACTAATGAAGGTATCCTTAATCCCGTCCTAAGGCCTCTGAAAGGACGAGAACTCTGGTCACTCGAATCTGAAGTAACCGGGGACGCCTGGTTAAAAAGGATAAGAAGGATTTGATACAGCCGATCACTGAAGTTCTCTAGAACCAGAAGGGGAGCCAGTTGAGACCTGGCATCGGTATGGAACCTTCAGAAAAGGCATACCAGAATTGAACATCCCCATGAAGGAAGACATCAGCATGGATGTGTGCATACACATCGGAGCTGAAAAACTAAAGAAACTTGCCCCGCAATTGGAAGCAACGGTGAGCAAGTAGAAGCATTAGAAGAATCGCCCCTTGAAGAAATAGCTATAAACTTTGTGACCTCGGGAGAATCTATGAATAAGACAACAGCCAATGTCGATATTTACTTTGCAAAGAAAATTACTACAATCATCGATCTTAATCCAGAGCCTGCATCGCTCGCTGAATGAAAGAAAAGATCAGATTGGGAAGATTGGAAGAAGGCAATAGAAACTGAATTATTCTCTTTGAATAAAAGAGAGGTGTTCAGGCCTGTAAGCCACACGCCTCCCCTTGTGCACCCCGTAGGGCATAAATGGGTATTTGTTCGAAAGAGAAATGAAAAGAAGCAAAACTTGTTGCACAAGGTTTCACTGAACATCTAGGAGATGATTATAAAAAAAAACCCTATTCCCTGATCATGGGCGGAACTCCCTTTAGACATTTATCTCAATGGTAGTGAACTTGAAGTTAGAAGTAAAATTGATGGATGTGGTACCAGCAAGCATACCTTTATAAAATATTAGATTCAGATATTTATATGAAGATACCTGAATGTATCCCTGTCTGAACCAAGACAGAGCAAATATAAATCTGTATAGTGTGAAAATCAGAAAGTCAGTGTACGAAATTAACCAATCAAGTAGAATGTGGTATAATCGCTTGAAGTGACTTTCTATGCAAGAAAGGCTACACGATAATGAGAATAATACCTGTGTATTTATACAATGATCCCAAGATGGATTTTGTATAATCTCAGTGTATGAAAATGATCTAAATATCATCGGAATCCTGAAGATATTAAGAAAGCAAGCTCTTACCTGGAGTCGGAGTTCGAAATAAAAGATTTGGATAAAACCAAATATTGCTTAGGCTTGCAGCTTGAACATGTCCCTGAAAGAATATTAGTACATCAGCCAACCTACACTCAGAAGGTGTTAGAAAGGTTCGACGTTGAAAAGGCATACCCTTTGAAAGTGCCAATGATCGGGAGATCTTTGTAGCAAGACAAAGACCCGTACAGACCTAAAGAAGAGGGGGAGAAAGTCCTGGGACCGAAATTCCCACACTTAAGTGCAATAGAAGCACTAATGTATTTAGCAAACTGTATTAGAACGAACATTGTATTTGCCAGGAACCTACTAGCAAGGTATAGTGCAGAACCTACCAAAGGCATTGGCAGGGAATAAATGACATCTCCGATACCTCCAAGGAAGTAAAGAACATGGTATGTTCTATAGAAAGAACTAAGACTTAACTATGAATGACAATGCAGATAACGGGTACTTGTTTTTTTAGGAAACACAGTAGGAAAGACTCCTACTGCAAATTAAATAAATAGAGAAACCAACAGTACAACGAGAGAAGGGGGAAAAAGGGGAGAGCTAAAAAAAATAAAAACCAAAACAGGCAGAGGGAGCGAGGGAGAAGAGGGGAGAAATAAAGGTGAAAGGAGAGAAAGGTGGAACTAACGAGTACTTGTAGGACCCACATACAACCAAATAGCAAACAAGCTATGTATTCCTATGTGGTCAAACCGCAATTCTATGAAAATCGTCTAAGTAGAGTCTTGTACCAACTTCGACGAACCACTCAGAAATAATAGCACTGTACGAGGCCTCACGAGAATGTGCTTGGCTTCGGCGGATGTTTCACCACATCCAGCAGTCATGTGGATTGAATGCCGCACAAACCCCCACTATTATTTTTGAAGATAAAGCAGCTGTGTTGTACAAGTGCAGATGGGTTTTGTGAAGAATCCTCTCACAAAAGTATATCATCCCAAGTTCTTCTATGCTCATGAATTGCAAAATATGAACGAGTACCCAAAGAATAAATCCAGGAAATTAAATAAAATTGGGTGGATTGTACTCTTTTTCTCTTGACGAGTTTTCCTGAAGTTTCTCGGCTAAGGTTTTTAATGAGGCAATTCGTGCAGCACAGCAGAACGTGTATCATGTACTCTTTCTCCAAATTTTCCCCACTGGGTTTTTATGGAGTTTTGACGAGGTATGAACATGTGAGGATGGGTGCCAAGGGGGAGTGTTAAGAAACTATGGGCTCGGCCCAGAAGCCAGGCCCATGTATGGGCTCCCAATCCCAAACCCTAGCAGGGTCTCTAGCCTATAAATAGGGGGTGCTATTCACTGTAAAGGATTGATCGCTTGATGAAGGAATAAAGAGAAGCAAGAAGTCCCCCCTACATCTCTATGTTCAATCTCTTATTCTGTTCTTGTGATTCATGCATTGTTCTTACGATTCTGAGTTTGTCTACGAGGTAATCGCTAGGACTAGACTCGCCAGCGACGGTTCCTCAACACTTTCTATTAAATGTTACCGCAGAGCATTCACATTGTGCGCGGGGTACCGACCAAGACGCTCAGAGCCGCTATATGCTCTAGTGTTTAGTACCTCCTAGCATCTCCAAAGGTGGGACTCACATTGATTAAATTTAAAAGTGATCCCCTTGGTCTCTCTCCTCACTAGACTGCTCAAAAGTCAAAGGCAAAGCCACTTGAAAAGCCCGGTCTAAAATGGCAGTCTGAGCTCTACTGCCCTGAAAGTTGATTTTCCCATTAAAATATATTATTTTAATTATTTTTTGGAATAAAAAAATAATATTTAATTCATTTCCAGAATTAAAAGTAGGTTTTTTAATTTTTTTTAATTGATTTTTTCGGGCCGGGCTTGCGGGCCAAAAATGCAGTCCCAAGCCCGGCCCAGGCTGCCTCGGGCTCGGGCGGGCCACCGGGCCGGGCCACCCATGAACACCTCTACTTCTCACCCACCTGCACCATCCCCTACCTCTGGTTTTCTCTCTCGCGTGAATGCACCAACCTCGCCGCCGTCGCCGATTCCTTTGGTTCCGGCGACCACCACGTCCATCCTTCACGTCGCCCTCCTCCGCCTCCATGTTGCGCTCCCCTGCCTTCCCCCTTCGAGCCAGCATCCCCACAAATTTCATTATCGTCGGTGCCCCCCTATTTTCTCACTGGTTGGATCCTATGGAGATCATTGGATCCAGTCGATGTGCATCTTCCTCCGATGGCCATGGAGACAAATCCAGCCTCCGCACCCCCACAACTCTCACCTCCTCAATGCCGTCACCCACGCAACCTTCCCCTTCCTCTTCTCCGACGGCTGGCATGGCGATAGGTGGTGGTGGAGGCAACCATGGCGACCGGTAATGGAGGAGGCGATCGCTAGGTTGGAGGAACGATGGATCTGGAGGTGGCGGAGGGCATGAAGATCCAACGGTGACGGTGGCCTCCTCGTCCTTGTCAAAGACATGGCGACGGCGTGGCTTCATTGGCCTCCACCAAGATCCGAGCGACGGGCTACCTCCACCAAGATCTGGCTTCCTCGTCGTCCGCCTCGGCTGACGGTAGCGTGACGCACGCAGTTTCCTCAACCCAGGCTAGGTGGCGGTGTGGCGCGTCATGGCGACGCTTCCCTCCTGGTGCATTGGTACGGTGGGGCGGGTAATGGGGATTGCTGACAGGTGGGCCTGCCCAATTGTTTATTCTCCTAGTTCCGGTACCAACCGAGGTATTGGGCGTCTGCTAGGTTCCGGTTCAAAATTTTGCCTTAGTGTGAAACACTAGTACCAAGTGTCTCTCTCTACTCTTAGCACTTGTAAAAAGAGCACTTGAAGATGGTCTTATTCATTCTAGCCTTATCCCATCACCACCACCCACATCTTCTTCCCCATCTTCCTGCATGCTCCGCCTCCCACTACCATGTGACGCATCTTCTTTCCCATGTGATGCCTCCTCCACCACCCACCACGCCGCCGACGCCACCAACCCCACCGAAAGTGAGTTAAGATTTGCAATTTCTGGAGAGATCGATTATTCGGGAAGAATCAAACGGAACGACGGGAGGGACTAATTGGTTTGATTGTCGCTGCTGCAGTTTTAGAGGAAAGAGCTTTGGCGTGCAACTTGGGCCGGCCAAGGCCCATCTAAGTGGCCGGCCATGGGGCTCCTCCCCAAAACCCTAGCCCTTCCCCTCCTCCCCTTTCCCCTCCCACTTGCAACCGGCCGCTCTCCCTCTCCCCACCTCCCCACCTCTCCACCTCCCTTCCACCCTCCCTTGCGCCTCCCCATCTCCCCATCACCTCCATTGCTGCTGTCCAAGGTGGAGTAGGAGCTCCCTGCAGCCGGCCAAGGAGGAAGAAGAAGGAGAAAAGAAGAGAAAGAAGGGAAGAAGAGAAGGGAAGAAGAGGGAGAAGAAGGGATCCATAGCGGAATCGTGGTGGTCTTCGCCCCGCTGTGTGTTCTCTCTGTTTCGGCAAGGGTAACCCATGGTTCTTTGTTTTAGGTCGTTTTTAGTTGTCTAATTTTCGGATGCCAGTTCGTCGCTATTCTGCAGCAGGAAGTTTGTCGGTTTTGATTAAGTTAGAGGCAGATTTGGGTCTGGGTGTCTCCTAGAAAGTTGTAGCTATCGTAGTTACCTTTCATTGCCGACAAGAATCAAGTCATTTGGACTTCGGTAGCAAAGTTATGAATTTATTAGTACTTCTGTGTTTCTGGAGAGAAGCAGATTTGCTAGTGTTAGTTAACCTGATAGAAGCGCGTATTTAGAGGGGTTTCCAGAGGGTCTCACCATAACGAAAAATGAGGCTAATCCTCTTAGCTTTCAGGAAAACTAAAGATCACTGAATTTGGACGATCGTAGAGAAAGTTATGATAGTTTCTTTGTCGCTGTCCAGAAACCCGACGTGAAATGTTTGCTCTGATTAAATAGATTGGTAGGTCTGGTAGATGGCCGAATCAGAGGGTCTCCCCAACTAAGTTTATTTAGACATTTCAATTACCTTTTCGGATTGTCCAAGATCAACCTATTTGGACTCCTGAGCAGAAAGTTATGAATTTTTGAAGTCTGCTGTCCGCAGTGACCGATCGCTAGAAATTAGAAAAGCTAGACGTGATAAGAAGATTAGCGATTTCGATTGTAATGTGACGTATGATTTTGGTCCAGTATGTTATTCTTAGTTTGGGGTTATCTTCTTGTCCAGTGGCAGCGAGATCCCAAGGCAGCACCCACTTCGCGTCCGCCGCTCGCACGGTTGAGGCAAGTATTCGTTATAGCGTATTTTCGGTTGTATGATATGATTGTGGTGATTGCTTGTTGTAGCCTTGCACGAATGTTAGCGTAATGAGTTTTCCTTTATCTTGATGAATGCAAGCTATGGTTAATGTTTCCCTTGAGCGTTGCTAAATCATACATGTTGTTATGTACATGCTAAATTGCAGTATATGAAAGACGTGGGCATGGAGCAATTGCATGTTCCAATCGTGTTGGAGACTTGGTCTTACATGCATGTTTTTGATATATGATAGCGAAGTAAGGTTCTGGCATGATGTTTATATTGAGATTGGTGAATGCTCCAAGTATGATTATGCTCTATTTATGTCCGTTGTTAATGTACCGGGTATATTGATGATGAATAGATGTTGTGCATGTGCATATTGAGATCATGCGTCAAGCTTGATCGTGGTGACCAAGCATGCATTTCGTTGAGGTCCCCGTCATGTATTGACGGGTTGAGGTCCCCACATTGGTGCAATGTGGGCTATGAGTAAAGAGGTCCCCATCATTCGGATGATGGGCAAAGGTCCCTATACATGTGGTGTATAGGCTTTTGGTCCCCGTGAGAGGGCAGTGCAAGGGTACACAATGACGGTTGTATACCCGTGACACGGTAAAATGCGAAAAGAGATAAAGATAAAAGTGAATTGCATTGGTTGCATTCACATGAACATGAAGGCTTTACTCGGTGCATTGTTTATCTTGGATTATTGATGCTATGAATGTTAACTTGCTTAGCCTTGTTGGTACTTGTCGAAGTCGTTGGGCTCACTCTTGCTTTGATGTGTTTTAGGTACAATCGCAAGACTGCATGCATGGGAGGAGTAGATGAATTGGAAAGCACGCACTACCTCACAACATTAAAACAATTGTCATTTAGCTTCATATAAGAATAAATAGATCACTGAGAAATACCCATGGTTGTTTTATGATTCGATTATGGTTGTGAGAATAGTGTTAATTTGATTACATTCCTATGATTATCTCTTATGCATGAGTGAATTGGATTATGAAATTATTGTTAAATGTTATGTTTACCCGTTAGAAGCTATGGATAGTTTGAGTTTGTGTTAACTGTAATAATGAGAATAGAAAGTTTTGGTTATGTTTATGATATTATTCTACACGCTTGAATGAACTCTGATTATGATTATAATGTTAAATGCCTTGATCAATTGTTGGAACCTCGGTATGATTTACTATACAAAGGAGGTTTTGTCGAGATTTTGTAATTGGTCTTAGTTTAGCTTAGTTTAATTTAATTTTAGTAGCATTCCAGGCTCAATGTTGAGTCGTGTTACAGCTTGGTATCGAGCTGGTCGTAGGTCCGTGCAGACTAGATATAAAAAATCGCTAATGTTAATCAACTTAAAAGTTTGACACACCGAGCACGAGGATGGGGATGGGTCAATCTTTGCATTTACGCTTTCGTTATATCGCTTTGATTATTGGCCGATATGAATTGAGTTTGGTCGCTTATTAATTAATTATTATGATTATTATGAGTGGGATTAGTCGTTGTTGAGAGGTTAAGGTCGTGGTTGTGACCGGGCTTTACCAAAGTTACACCACCGCTCGTGGAGTGGGTATAGAGAAGTGCTACCTGATATCTTAGTACGTGTGTCGATAGCGAGAATCTTTAGAAGAGTTGCTCTCTTCCTGAATTTGATTTTGGTCAACTCTTAACCGGCTACATTGTTGGTTTCTTTGAAATGTTTGGTGTGTTTCCTTTGACTTAATTTGCCCGTAAATCAATTATTGTTTTTCCCACCGCTGAGTTATTCTCGCGATTGGTGAATTTTGCTAATTGTCAAGATTGACTTTGTAGGGGAGTTTTGTTTTTCTTATTGAAAGCTTGACCTATTTTATTCGCTTGATGTTTTTTGGTTAATGAAAGTTTTTTTGTAAGTCCTTTAGTTCATGAAGGCTTTGACTCAACGTATTCTTTTGGGTATTTTGAGCGTTGAATATTAATGGTTGTGTTATGAGTTTCAAGTTAAGTTCGCAGCTTGTGCATGATCGATCTTAACTAAGGTCCTTATCAAAGAAAGTTGAATAAGTGGAGGTTGTCCTTTAGTGGTTCTTGATGAGTTATGACTATGAGTATGATAATATTTAGTTGGAATCAATGGAGTTGTTAAGAGGTGTGGTATTTTGATGAATTGGTCCGATTGTTAGGATTGTGGAATCAGTAGATTTATTGATAGCATGGAGTAATGTATCTCTATGGATTAGCTTACCCATTAGTGATGGTTATGTTAAGAATGTGTTTGAACGATGCTTTAGAGGATATCGATTGGAAATTTTCAGAAACTAGTTACTTGATGATCATACAAAATTGCTAGATTAAAAACATGTATATTAGATTAGACTAACGTTGAGGTAGCATGTTGTGAAACCTCTGTACAAAGCGATGAGATTATTAAATGTTGACTTTGTGTGTACAGATGGTTACGCGACTACAAACAAGTAGGACCCTATTTGTATACATGATTCATACAATGATGCTTGTTAATGACAGCTTGGAGCGGTGTGAGTAACACTAATGGTTGAGTGGGTGATTGAGTAAGTGGCCTCGATAGTGTGCTTTAAGTAAAGTATCATTTGATAGTATGAACTAGTTAAAATAGGTTGTTTCAACCTTGTGGCTTGTGTTTCCTTTGGAGAAATTTATGATGGGATAAGAGGCTATGATGAGTCTCGCTAAGAGTGTATTGTTACATTACTAGTGTGATTGTCAAGAAGGGATTATGATGATAATATTGAATGTTTTGTATAAAGGGACTGACCGCTTCGCCGATGTTAATTAATTGAATATGTTTCTAGTTCGCATTTGTGATCTTTCGACTCATGTTGATGTGATAGCTGAATTTGTTTAGAGCAAAGTGACGTGTTGAGAGGTTTTATTAGTTCCTAAGTGGAATAGGTGTTGTGATCTTCAATTACTCTTTGTCGGAAATGCCATGGTGATGCTATAACCAACTAAAATCGAGTAAAGTGGAAGTATTTGAGATTTAAGTAAAGTTTCATAACTTGCGAATATTGAAGTTTGTCTAAAACTTTTTGTTCTTGCCCATAAGAGTTTTTTCCGAATTCTAAAAGCGTGTTTTATTCTCGCTCGAGGTTTGATATTCTCGATTGTGGGACGTGCGCGCTCAACTTTGATCATATCTTTGGTTTTCGAGAACAGCTTTATCTCGATTGTTTCTCTTGATCTTGTAACTACTGTAGTGGTAACGCTTTCTTTGGGCTGAAACTTATTTCTATTTGCCTCTTCTTCTAAGAAAGGGTTAACCGATCCAGATTGTAAAGTCTCGTAGGTGGTGTCTTGGCATCTAGATAGTGGTGGCCTAGTAGATGGTTTGATGAACCCTTAGGTGTCAAGTCGTCCGAGAGGCTTGGAGTAATAAATCGATTTATTGGAATAATCCTTGAGAGGAATTGAGTTGAAAAGAATATTTGTCTTTGGAGCTAACAGATTTCGTTGTCGCAACTAGTAGGACCTATAACAAGTTGTAGTCCAAGGTTTGGTGTTCTTTTGACCGAGCATTAGAATTAGCAAGTATGGAAGTCCGATCAATTTATTAGAGTATCGCAATTTGGTAGTATTATGAGGCTATGAAAGTTATTCTTGATGATGTGGTTTAATGAGAGGTTACAAAGTAATCAAATCGCCAAGTTAATTAATGGGATAATGGAAAATATTGAGTAACGCCAAGAGTGATTTGGCTTTAAATGAGTAACCTTCGAGGGTTATAATCTTTGTAAAGGTAAACTGTCAAGAAAATATTTTCATGACGATGTTAATGAGAGAGTATGTTGGAATTATGGATTTTACGGATTTAACTGAGGATTTCTATCTTTATATGAGAAGTTCGTTGTAGGAATCTTGGAGTTTAATTTGGGCTTTGCAATTTTATGCTAGGACTTGGGGCACCCAATGATTATGTGTAGAAGAGGTAGATTAAGGGTGGGTTTCAACAAGGAGATAATCATTGATAGAGCCCTTTTAGAGAAAGTATATGATCGTGAGAGTCAGAAATTCCAAGTTGTTTATTTCTAAAACATTGAGGAAATGTGATTGCGTGTGTAATCTATTTTGAGATGCATTGGAAGTCATCTCACAAATTAATCATGTAGATAGAGGAGTTGTTGAGATAAGGTTTGCAAGGCCGATAGAGCCTTTATAATGAATTGTGGATGATGTATTTCAACTTGAGTGTAACATTGAGAATGTAAAGTTAAGAAAGATGAGTTAGTGTGTTTTGTGATGAACTCAAACTCCAAAGTTGAGAGAGATTTTTTTATTCTTAAAAGAGATAATGAGAATTTGATACTTCTCAAAGGAGTGAATTGTTTCTCGATTCTCGCTTGAGTTTTGTGTTGTTGACCAATATCTTTCGTAAGTTGAGTTTGACTCGATTTTGGTATATATGATTCTTATCTGCTCGGAAAGAATAAAAGAAATGATGGATTTGGTTAATTGAGTGGTTTCTCTTTTAGCGATCGTGGTGTTTATTTGCAAATTTTCTAATTGAAGGTGGAAAGATTTTCGTGATAAATCATCGATTTTGAATTTGACTCCTTTTAGTACCGAGTTGGTAACGCTTGGTTGCTTGAGAGTTCTTCATTTTCAGTTGAGCTTTATTCGTAAAAGAGTGTGTTTAGGAAGAGTTTTGTTGTGTGTGTTTCGTTAAAGGAGGTGATTTTTGCTTTAGTGAGGAGTATAATGAGCGTGGAACACGAGTTCTGTGTTCTATGTGCATGTCGTGTGGTTCAGATCTTTGGGAGGTTTAACCCAAGATACATTGGGTTGTTTTCGCTTAGTTGGCGACGCCAGATCGCCTCGAGTCCGCGCGCGAGTACGAACGCCGTATGTTCGGATGTTGAGTGAATACCGAGATCCGTAGTTTGAGGTTTCGATTGCGCCGTTAACCATCGAGTGAGGTCTTACCTCGAGTCTTGTCCGGTGAGTGTACCGAATGTCGAGTGGAGCGCCGCATGCACGCCGATTTACGCCCCGTTGTGGTCTCTTGTTGAGAGAGGTCACTTGAGAGTTGAAGTCTCACGTGAGCGAAGTTTAGTAAGAGTTGATCGATTGGCATCCGCTGTTAAGTTCTAGTCGTGGTTTTCTTTCGAAGATTGGCGCTTAGATTCGGGTCGAATCGTCAAGGGGTAGAATGTAATATCCCAAAGTGAGTTAAGATTTGAATCAAGGAAGAATAATTTTATTTCGGAGAGATCGATTATTCGGGAAGAATCAAACGGAACGACGGAGGGACTAATTGGTTTGATTGTCGTGCTGCAGTTTTAGAGGGGGAAAGAGCTTTTACGGCAACTTGGGCCCGGCCAAGGCCCATCTAAGTGGCCGCCAAGGGGGGGCCTCCCCAAAACCCTAGCCCTTCCCTCCTCCCCTTTCCCCTCCCACTTGCAACCGGCCGCCTCTCTCCTCTCCCCACCTCCCACCTATCCACCTCCCTTCCACCCTCCCCTGCGCTCCCCATCTCCCATCACCTCCATTGCTGCTGTCCAAGGTGGAGTAGGAGCCCTTGCAGCCGCCAAGGAGGAAGAAGAAGGAGAAAAGAAGAGAAAGAAGGGAAGAAGAGAAGGGAAGAAGAGGGAGAAGAAGGGATCCGCAGCGGAATCGTGGTGGTCTTCGCCCCGCTGTGTGTTCTCTTCTGTTTCGCAAGGGTAACCCATGGTTCTTTGTTTTAGGTCGTTTTTAGTTGTCTAATTTTCGGATGCCAGTTCGTCGCTATTCTGCAGCAGGGAAGTTTGTCGGTTTTGATTAAGTTAGAGGCAGATTTGGGTCTGGGTGTCTCCTAGAAAGTTGTAGCTATCGTAGTTACCTTTCATTGCCGACAAGAATCAAGTCATTTGGACTTCGTAGCCAAAGTTATGAATTTATTAGTACTTCTGTGTTTCTGGAGAGAAGCAGATTTGCTAGTGTTAGTTAACCTGATAGAAGCGCGTATTTAGAGGGGTTTCAGAGGGTCTCACCATAACGAAAATGAGGCTAATCCTCTTAGCTTTCAGGAAAACTAAAGATCACTGAATTTGGACGATCGTAGAGAAAGTTATGATAGTTTCTTTGTCGCTGTCCAGAAACCCGACGTGAAATGTTTGCTCTGATTAAATAGATTGGTAGGTCTGGTAGATGGCCGAATCAGAGGGTCTCCCAACTAAGTTTATTTAGACATTTCAATTACCTTTTCGGATTGTCCAAGATCAACCTATTTGGACTCCTGAGCAGAAAGTTATGAATTTTTGAAGTCTGCTGTCCGCAGTGACCGATCGCTAGAAATTAGAAAACTAGACGTGATAAGAAGATTAGCGATTTCGATTGTAATGTGACGTATGATTTTGGTCCAGTATGTTATTCTTAGTTTGGGGTTATCTTCTGTCCAGTGGCAGCGAGATCCCAAGGGCAGCACCCACTTCGCGTCCGCCGCTGCACGGTTGAGGCAAGTATTCGGTTATAGCGCATTTCTGCGTTGTATGATATGATTGTGGTGATTGCTTGTTGTAGCCTTGCACGAATGTTAGCGTAATGAGTTTTCCTTTATCTTGATGAATGCAAGCTATGGTTAATGTTTCCTTGAGCGTTGCTAAATCATACATGTTGTTATGTACATGCTAAATTCGTATATGAAAGACGGGCATGGAGCAATTGCATGTTCCAATCGTGTTGAGACTTGGTCTTACATGCATGTTTTTGATATATGATAGCTAAGTAAGGTTGCTGGCATGATGTTTATATTGAGATTGGTGAATGCTCCAAGTATGATTATGCTCTATTTATGTCCGCTGTTAATGTACTCGGGTATATTGATGATGAATAGATGTTGTGCATGTGCATATTGAGATCATGCGCAAGCTTGGTCGCGTGGTGACCAAGCATGCATTTCGTTGAGGTCCCCGCCATGTATTGACGGTTGAGGTCCCCACATTGGTGCAATGTGGGCTATGAGCAAAGAGGTCCCCATCATTCGGGATGATGGGCAAAGGTCCCTATACATGTGGTGTATAGCTTTTGGTCCCCGTGCTGAGGGCACGTGCAAGGGTACACAATGACGGTTGTATACCCCGTGACACGTGAAATGCGAAAGAGATAAAGATAAAAGTGCATTGCATTGGTTGTATCTACATGAACATGAAGGCTTTACTCGTGCATTGTTTATCTTGGATTATTGATGCTATGAATGTTAACTTGCTTAGCCTTGTTGGTACTTGCCGAAGTCGTTGGGCTCACTCTTGCTTTGATGTGTTTTAGGTACAATCGCAAGACCGCATGCATGGGAGGGAGTAGATGAATTGAAAGCACGCACTACCTCACAACATTAAAACAATTGTCATTTAGCTTCATATAAGAATAAATAGATCACGAGAAATACCCATGGTTGTTTTATGATTCTCGATTATGGTTGTGAGAATAGTGTTAATTTGATTACATTCCTATGATTATCTCTATGCATGAGTGAATTGGATTATGAAATTATTGTTAAATGTTATGTTTACCTGCTAGAAGCTATGGATAGTTTGAGTTTCAAAGTTAACTGTAATAATGAGAATAGAAAGTTTTGGTTATGTTTATGATATTATTCTACACGCTTGAATGAACCTCGATTATGATTATAATGTTAAATGCCTTGATCAATTGTTGGAACCTCAGATAGACGACTATACAAAGGAGGTTTTGTCGAGATTTTGTAATTGGTCTTAGTTTAGTTTAGTTTAATTTAATTTTAGTAGCATTCCAGGCTCAATGTTGAGCTGGGGTGTTACATCTTCCTCCTCTCCCCGCGAGCCCATTCCTCTTTGGCGAGCTCCGCGCGCCTCCACCATCTCCCCCTGCCCCGCTTAGCCTACCCTAACTTGTCTCCCCCGATCCTGTGGCCGGTACTCCCCTCACCGCCTCGACCCCCGGCCTCTACCACCGCCCACCGCGGAGCGACCACCTCGCCCCTCCCTCTAAACCCCGGGATCTTAGTGAACCCCTCCCTAACCCCAGTGAACGCTAACCCTAACGTTGAGCAGCCGCCGCTGGAGATCCCCTCATCGCTGGTCACTCACCATCACCGAAGAAGAACAGGTTTGTCATTTTTCTGTTCGAATTTTCGGATTTGTCGTTTTTTTTGTTTCAATTTGTGAACTTTCCCAAAATTGGAAGTCTCAGTCCATAGCAAAAGCCGTATTTTTTAAAGGATATTATATTACTGTTGTTGAAACTCAAAAATTTGTGAATATAATGTTAGTTCAACACTTAGCCTCAGTTTGCTGAAGAATACGAAATTTTCAGTGAATTTTTTGTAGTTGTAGTTGATTGTTGTACTGTTGCCAAAAAAACCCGGCTCTACCACTGGTGGTAAGTGCTAACTTATCACATACAGTGAGCAATGTCGGTGATTAAAATGGCAGCATGAGCGCGGCGACATCACATCATCCGTTACACAGGAAAGCCACCCTGCAGTGCGCCTTCGCACTCCTCGGCCGCTCGAGTGCATAGCGAACTATGTCACGCCAATCCGCAGTGTGGCCTGTGGTGCCGCGTAAGGGTCGGTGAGGAAGTGGGAATTCATGTTCACTCATTCGCACACGCATGAACGTACCAACACTTTTTGTCCTGCGGCTTACGAGCTTGGAGTAACTAAAGATTGGATCGACTTCATCTAGGCGCCATGCTTCAGCCGAGGCCTATTGTGGCCTGCTGGGTAGATGTTTCCAAATCTTATAGATGTTTCAAAGTTTATGCACCTTAAATTGGGAATCGTTTAAAACAAAATAACAGCTTATATCTCATTGGTGTTTTATAGAACCTACTCGTGAGTCCTTTTTTTTTGCTAAAACACTTGGGGCCTGCTTGGATTGAGGGCATTTTGATCTAGATCCTCCTAAAATTCCCTAAAGCAACCCTCCTTCAAACATCTCCTTAAATTTTCACCTTCTTATTTCAAAAGGTTGTTAGCCCTTACTCCTAGATCCTTTCTCCAAAGGACACCGTCACTCTCCTAAGCCCGAACTCCTCTCCCACCTCCACGCTGGGTCGAGATTGACCGAGATTCTGGCCGACGGAATCCTAAACAAGGCCTAAAAACAATGAAGCACTCAATTGAAAACTCCCTTTTTCTATTTCTCTTTTTGAAAAAATAGGGCAGAGCTCAGCCAATCAATTAAAGTAGGAAAGACATTTGCAATGTTCCTGTCTTTTGTAAACTCTTTTATCATCTGTTAGTTTGTCACACAGGTTTCACTTCGATTTGTCAATGATGCTGTCTTTTGTCTCATGGAAATTGGAAAAACAAAAAAGCAATGTTGTCATCTAGATAAGTAACAATGAACATGAGCATTGTTATATTGTAACACTGTTCTAAAATCCGGTCAATGTCCAATTCACCATGGGGTGAATCCGCGCATGCATAGCACCCCATTACACTTTCATTATTGCTTCGTGTAAAATGGTTAATCCGAAAGTGTTACGTTTGGACCCAACAGACATTATATGCTACTACAACTTACTTTAGACAACCAATATGGGACTAATCCTACCACCAACACTCCACACGGATCGCACTATGAACGGGTTAGGGTATTACACTCACCCGCTAAGGAGTGACACCTCAACAAAGACATCAGATACACAAAGAAATTCCCGTAACCACCCTTCAAGGCAACCTTCGTCGTCGCGAGCCGCTTAGTGGCTCACACGCACACGCACCTATGCGGCGAGGGTTGATGCTCTGAAAACATCTGTAACATCCTGGCCCAAAATCCGCCCAATGCCTAGCCCACCATGAGGCGAACCTGTGCATGGATGGCACGTCATTTACACTTTCGTCATCGCTTCATGTAAAAGGATTAACCTATATATATTACGTTTAGACCCAATATGCATTATATGCTATTATAACTCACTTTAGACAAATAATTTAGGACTAACCCCACCACCACAAACTCCACATAGCCTATATGGACTGCACTATAAACAAACCGGGATATTACATGTATCAAATCGGCAAATTGGCGCCAAGTTAGCTCCCCCTATACTGCTAATGAGACCCCATTGCTAATAGCCAATACCTATTCTGATTGACCATTCGGATGGAAATGTAGATGCACTAGTGACAAGACCTACTCCTCACACACATAAATCTTTCTTCCCGAGCCATCACCTTTCACCCGGGGCAGTCACTTGTTCAGATCGTAGTAGCTTCTATTGCGAAAAAGAGAAAAATATCGCCCTACCATAACATCCACTTACACAGATCTTATCAGAAAACCAGGGTCTTATCTAAGATTTTCTCTCATGTTTGAAGCTCACGCTTTTTCAGACATAATCACCTTCGATCTAAAGTTGCGCTTGTTAGCACCTTTTTTAGAAAGTTCGTTTTGCACATGTTTTGATTCTATCTGCGCCCTGAAAGGATGAAACCATCCCATACTTGGGACCTAGCTGCACACGTCTGAGACCATATGGAGGTCACCCCATGGTGTGTGATGAGTATTTTACTTTGTTGTGTATGTGTTATCGAAGTTTGAATTTGGTTTTAGGAGTTTGCAATTTTACAGATGTTGTCAAGTGGTCGGCGATCTACCGGCTCTGGGGCAGCTTGACCGGCTAGGGGTGGCAGTCTCACCGACGATGTGAGCTCGAGTGAGATTTTGAGGATTATGTATAAAACACTTGTGTGAGAGTGTTTGGGGGTGTGTTTTCCCCTGGTTTAATTAAAAATGAAGACTGGAGGTGAAACTAAATAATGTTTTACCGAAAAGTCCACAGAGGGTGTTTTCAAGATTTTGAAAGCGGTTTGACCGGCTGTTGGTTGACGATCAGACTGGCCATGGTTGGCGGTCTAACTGGCCAGAGCGTGTTCATGCAGAATGAGGTGTGCTGAACTTTGAGGGTTGGTCCTAGGTGTTTGGGTTTGGTGCATATGTTTGCATTATACTCTTATGAACTAATAGGGGCTAAGTTGTAAAGAATTTGTGCTCGAAAATGGTTGCTTTGTCTACTGTTGTGCATGTGGTTTTGAGTCAACTATGGTCGACGGCGAAGAGGACCGAGACTTAGTTAGGAGAACCAATGTTCAGAACGGTCGTGGATGCCGAGTGAGATAGTTAGACTTAAGCAAGGTGCAAGATGGATAAGAACCATAGAAGGCAAACTTTGAGAAAAAAAACCTTTTGAGATTAAGTGATGTTTCTGGGAGCGAAGCTTTGAAGGTATGCGATCGTGCTCGTCAATTGTGTGAATTGATGATTTAGTGTGTTTTGATGATTTAGTGTGTTGTACAGTGCTAGGTAGCAGTTTGCTTGTTGGTGATGGTTGAAGGACTCCAGAGCTATATCATGGTGAGGTGGACGGAACTAGGAATAAGCTAGGAGAGATTAGGTGCGGAATGATCAAGGTGTCGCCGGAAGATGGCCGAGGCTAGTAGGGTGATCACAAAACGAGAAGACGAGGAACCAAAGTAGGAGCTACCGGTGATGGACATGGCGGGCAACAACAAGGTGGACCGGGACTAAGCTTAGGGAGGAGATGAGGTCCAGAATGGTCAAGAAAGCAGGTTACATTCATGATGTATGGTGAGGCATGTGGTGCATCAAGTGACTTGGACCTGTTTGCAAGTGACGAATTTTAGTCGTATCTTCCCAAGTTATCGAATTTAGTACATATTTTTAGTGTAAAAGGTAATTAATCACTTCAGCACACGGTGTTATTAATATAATAAACCAGGATAATTTTTTTAAAGAAAATATTGCAGCAAATAATACATTACTTTATCCCTTCCATGTACTCCGACCAGCCAATGCATGCGATAAATTTAATAAGGTCAAACTTGTAAACTTACAATTTTTTTAGGGGACCATAATACGTACTTATAACCCTAAAGTAAATGCCAAAAGAAGGGAGATAGTCTTTTTAACATTACATAACTACATCGACGCATTATAATTTGTAAATATAATTTTAGTTTGGCACTTAGCTTCACTTTGATGAGGAAATATGAAAGCTCCAATGAAAAGTTTGTGCCAGTTAATTGTTCTATTATTATTTCAAATTACGAGTTCAATTCAGGCCATCTTCACCCAAAACAATTCTCAAATAAAACTGGCTTTCCTTTAATCTTTAGGATATTTCACAATAATCTGCGGACCACGGAGTAATGTCCTTAAGGTTATTTCATTGCATAAATAATTACGGTTTACTACTTTCAGCGCCAAAAGTATCTATCTGCATACCACTTTTTGCACTGCTCGATTGCGTCGTGATTCGTATGACGAGCTCCATCAGCAAATAGATTTTTTGTTTGGCTGTGTTGGGCTTCCGTTTTTTGACCCGCTATCCGCTTTCGATGTATCCGCTGCCTCTGCTCAAATTTTTATTTTTCTTCGATTCTCGCGCCTCCTCTGTAATCTCGCAGATCGCTGCTTTCTTTCGCGGCCGCAGAGCCCGTGGAGGAGAATCCGAGGAGAGGATGGAGAGAGCCACCGTGTAGAGGAGAACTGAGGAGGAAGGAGAGAGCGAGAGCCTCCCGGCGGTCAAGGTGTTTATGGGCGAGCGGCATTTTCTCTCGCGTGAAGCGCGAGCGAAAGTGACGAGTGCGACCATCTCTCTCGGGTGAAGTGGCGAGCGCCGACGGCGCAGCAGAAGCTGCTAGCGACTAATTGTCGTTGGGGCACCGATTTTTTGGTGAGTAGAGCTAGCTTGTTCGTTTCATCCAAATTGATTGAATAGTTTGGGGCACCGATTTTGTGGTGAGTAGATCTAGCTTGTTTAGGGTTTGTGTTGAGTTTTTTAGGTTACCAACTGTTGTTCTAAGGCTTTTTTGGTGCGATTTTGTCTTGTTTGGTAGGTAGGTTTTGATCCAGCTTTTTTAGGGTTTTTATGTGTTTGATCCCTGCGTGTATAGGTGCGTAGTAAGTATGGGTGTGGTAGTAAGTATGTGTTTTTAGGATATTAGTCCGAGTTGCACGGTTTTGCTCACCATTTATTGGACCGCATGAGATACTAGTATACTACATGTCTTGATCTAGTTTTTTCCAATGATTTATGTGTTTGATCCATGGATGTGGTTTGGAGGATTTTATGTAGTGAATTTATTGTATAAGTGTTTGGTAGGCATATTGTAGTGAAATTATTGCGCTCGGTGGTAGCCGAAAGCAAAGTCAAGACCGTGATTTATGTGTTTGATCCCGGCCGTGGTTTGGAGGATTTTTTGTAGTGAATTTATTGTGTTTGGTAGGCGTTTTTGTAGTGAAATTATTGTATCGTTGGTAGAATGAGCAAAGTCAAAACCGTGAGGGTTGTGTATAGGTGTGATAGCATTAAGTTCATACACTATTTTTGAAATGGAGTATTTGTGAATCATCTTTCTGAATCTTAACATTGTCTTTGTGCTTCCTGCATGTACGTTTGAATGTAGCAACAAAATGTGTTGGTTAATCAATTTTAGAACCATCTTTGTTTAGTACTAGTTCAGCCCAGAGTTGCACATCTATGCGCAGCTCCTTCTTGGACCAGATAGAGAGTTTCATGTGAATGTCCATGCATGGCCTAATATATATGTTCGAATGTTCATCATGATCATAATATCTGTATTTTGGGCCTTGCTAAGATGATCTCTCAAAAACACTATAATTTTTTTTAGAATAATACAGATTAATTATGGCTCTTTATTTGCATGAATTGTCTTTGATAGGGAATAATCTAGTCAATTGAAGGAGGTGACCATTTTAGCAATCTAAGTTGTGACAAGGTATATATCTTTCCACTTTTGTTGGCAATTGCACTTTTGTAGATGGTTGTACTGCTCTCAGTTTTTTCATTTGTTTAGATGGGATCATTTTTCTGATTTTGCACACACTTTCAGGCTGTCGATGTTGTGAACTTGATGTTGTATACCTGTTATGTCCTAGCATGTTTTTTTCTTATTCAGATTGATTTGGATGATCATGAGGATTGCTAATTAGAGAGATACTGCTAAAATGATGAAGTTTTTTAGACAATCATGATGAGTGAAGGACAAGGTTTCCTTTATGTTATTGGGTCCCATTTGTTTTTTTAGACAATCATGATGATTGATTTGTTTTGTTGTTGTTTAGTTTTTTTTTTGGCTACAGAGTCTAGACAAAACCTTATGTACTGAAACATAATACCTACCTCTGGTTATTGTGTTATTGTGTTTGTGTTGGGCAAGGCAAAGAATATTTGATTTTTTTAATAAAAACATAATACCTACCTCTGTTACCTGTCGTGGTTCACATGAAGGCCTCTGTGTGCCTTATTTACTTCTCAATCTTTTCAATCTTCTTTACTTCTCAATCTTTTGCAAGTGTTACATCCCGACACTTCTTTACTTTCTCAATCTTTTTCGATTGTCAGACTTTATGAAACCGCATGTTATATATAGGATTATGGAGTTCGAGTTTTGGAGTTTTGCTCTATGATTATGGAGGGGACATTTTGAATCCTTTGTACTGCACAAAATATGCTAAACTCATCGACACTCCTATCACATGTACTCGCTGACATCGATACTTCAAATACAAGAGTATACTCCATGATTATTCCGTCCCGTTGTTAAGACATTAAAATGTACACATCGTTACTTAAGTTGATTCAAGAAAACCATCGCTTTTTGTTTATATCATCGACACTCCTATCACATGTACTCGCTGCATCGCTTTTTTTGTCAATAGAGAACATGGCTAGGATATTATCGAGTCGATGAAGATGAATCCAATGATAATGGAATGAATAACACCGTGGAGCATGAAGAAGACTTTGATGTAGCGCACTGACGCTATGGAATCGTGAAGATGAATATGTAAGCAAGCTATTGTTTCTTTTGTTATATTGTCTTATTTCCATTGATGTGCTTTTATTTTAATTTTTTCGCTTTATCCTTGATGGCAATGGCTCTTCTTTCCGAGGATTATATTGATGATGCTATCATTTTTAAGAATTTGTCGAAGATGGTATTTTTGAGTTTATTTTATTTTGTTTTGTTTTATATCTTATGAAGTTTTTTAAATTTGTTTTTAAAACTTTAGTTGTCTGTTGACTTCTTCATCTATTTTGTTTGTAAACTTTTGTTTGTGCAAGTTGCAAAGTCTCTAAAAGGAAGTTGGCTCAAAAGGTCAAAAGGTGTTCATACAGTAAAAGAGAAAGGTTTGAATCCCATCGATAGAACATTATTCCTTTGTTATTTCGACTGTAATTGTTTCCTTTTTTCAGAGAAGACTAGGACCGATCCAATTGTAAGAAGGGCAGGATCGATAATGTAGCTTCAAAGGCTTCTAGCAGATGCAATATGAGCTATTTTGTCGACATAATTTCTGGTCTAAGTCAAGCTAAAAAGATGTTATCAAGGAGTACAACTTTGGATTCTTTTTGAGTTTGAAAAGTGTGCTGCTCCTAGGAAATTTGTACAAAGTGGATAGTCGATCATGTAGACACCAGAGTTCGACATAATTGTGAAAGAGAAAGTAATACCAATCTCTCCTATGTCCATTCATTCCGTATTAGGTATTCCAATAGGTGGACTAGAAATTAAGTCAGACAATGACTCAGGAAAGAATTTTTTGCTGGAAATGTTTGACCAGAGAAACCTACCAACAATAAAATTTTTTGGTACTAAGTTGCTGAAAGATGACCTTACTGGAGAGCAGGTTTTCATATGTTTTATGGTGCTTACCTTGTCTACTTTTCTCTGTCCAAACTCAAACACATACCCCAGTCCAAAATACCTAAGTCCTTTGCAAGATGTTCACAAGGTGAATGATTGGGATTGGTCCAAATTTGTTTATGAATGGTTGATGGTATATGTGAAGAAATATAAGAAGGAGAGAAGGAATACTTCTCAGTCATCAAGGACACTTGGAGGTTGCTTATATTTTCTCGCTGTAAGTTACAGTTGCCATATTTTTTCTTCCCTTTTTTTTCTCTCTGCATGCATTTGCCTTATGATTTTAGGTTAGATTAATATGTTACATTCGTTTGATAATTGATTAAGATTTTTAGTGTTAACTTGCACAGCAGTTTGTTTTGTTTTGTTTGTTGTTTGTCGGTTAATTTTCATACTAAAATTGTACCGTCAGGGCTACTAGGAATTTTAGTGTGAACTTGCACACCTTTCATAAATTTGCACATATTCTTGTCATGTAACTTTAGTTCAAAATACTGTGCAACTTATATGTTTCCTGTATTTTTGTCATGTAACTTTAGTTCATATTGAGCAATATAAGTAATTTGATTATGGTAGATGAGGGATCCGCTTGCTTGTCTCTCTGCATTAAATTTTTAATGCTGTGTTATTTCCCTGATTTCTTGTTGTTGTTAGGTATACTATCTTGACTTTCTTGATTTTGGCTTTCACAATTGCCAATTGCACCTCGAATTTTAGTTTGGAAGGGTGATATGATCAAGAAGTACTCTCAAGATGATTGTGTTTCAAGGGTAATCTGCTTGGGTCGCACTGTAAGTTATTTTTTGCCACTTTTTCCTTATAGTATTTTTAAGTTGCTCTTTTCTTTTGATATATTACATATATGGCATATTTGACCTTGGAATGTTTTTTTTCCTTAGGTTAAAGATTTTAGTTTGACTTGCTACGGTTGCTATCTTCATCTCCTTCTCGATGCATCGCTAGCAATAAAGTCTCTCATTTCGTAGATTCATTGAGAGGAATATTAGGAATTCATTGCTCGCAAAGGTGTGAAATTGATTCTTATCTTTCCAGGCATTTTGCTTATATTCGTTCATTAATTTTTTTATTAATTTTATTATTTTATTGTTTGTTTAACCCCTATTTTTATCACATTTTTTATTGTGTTGGTGTACATTATGTGCCTGCTAACATCATTACAAGTTTTCTAATGATGTTTTCCCATTCAGTTTACATTAACAACAAAATTTGTTTATGTTATTATTATTTTTTCCATAGGTTAAAGAAGGCATTAGTGTGATTTTCCAAAAATTTCATGAGAACCATCCCAAGTTTCTTGCTATAAGTCCAAGTGCTTGTTATGGATGTATTGAACTATTTATCAACTACCACAACAATCTGCTTGTGCCGATGACCGTCCTTCTCGCAATGATGATGAGTACAACATGGATGACAGTGGCAATGGTCCAGATATTGATCATTACCCCATGAATGAGGATCACAATGAACATTTGAACACTAAAGATGTGAATACTGATTCCCAATCAACAGTGAGAATCCCATCCGTTGATTCGCATCATGACAACTTGAATCAGATGACGCTAATGACGGTTCTCAAGCAACAATGGAATTAACATCGGATGAGTCATCACAAAAGAACAAATCAAGCAGTGTTGTTTTTTTACGCTTTCTTATGATCTATTTAATTTTGCAATTTTTTTGTGTGTTCTAGAGGGAGGATGTCTTGTAGCTAGTATATTGCCCATGTATTTTCTTTCCCATTGTTGTTTTCTTTCTTTTACCTTTTTTCCTTTATATATATATGTACAAATTTTTAATAGGTTAGGTTAATATGTTACTTGATTAAGATTTTTAGTGTGAACTTGCACAATAGTTTCATTAAATTTGCAGATATTATTGTCATGTAACTTTAGTTCAAATAGTGTGCAACTTTGTGCATTTCTGCATAAAACCAAAATTTTTGAACACTAAAGATGTGAATACTCGATCCCCAACCTACAGTGAGGATCCCATCTCGTTGATTCACCCATGTCAACTTGAATCACAAGATGCTAATGACAGCTTCTAAAGCAACGCTGAAATTAACATCTGATGAGTCAACACGTAAGAACAACTCCCAAGCAAAGTTGGTTTTTGGCGCTCACTTATGATCCATTTTGATTTTGCAAGTTTGTTTTTGTAATATTTTCAATTTTCGCCTAGAGGGGAGGATGTCTTGTAGCTAGTATATTGCCCATGTTTTTTCTTTCCCATTGTTGTTTTCTTTCTTTTACCTTTTTTCCTTTATATATATGTATTTGCTTTCTAATAGGTTAGGTTAATATGTTAGTTGATTAAGATTTTTAGTGTGAACTTGCACAATAGTTTCATTAAATTTGCGATATTATTGTCATGTAACTTTAGTGTGCAACTTTGTGCATTTTGACAAAACCAAAATTTTTAAACACTAAAGATGTGAATATCGATTCCCAACCTACGTTGAGGATCCCACCGCTGATTCAGCCCATGACAACTTGAATCAGCAAGATGCTAATGACGCTTCTCAAGCAACGCTGAAATTAACATCTGATGAGTCAACACGTAAGAACAACTCCCAAGCGTGTTGATTTTTGTTTTTTGGCGCTCATTTATGATCCATTTGATGTGAATATCGATTCCCAACCTACAAGTGAGGATCCCAACGTTGATTCAGCCCATGACAACTTGAATCAGCAAGATGCTAATGACAGTTCTCAAGCAACGCTGAAATTAACATCTGATGAGTCAACACGAAGAACAACTCCCAAGCAGTGTTGGTTTTTGTTTTTGGCGCTCATTTATGATCCATTTGATTTTGCAAGTTTGTTTTTGTAATATTTTCAATTTTCGCCTAGAGGGAGGATGTCTTGTAGCTAGCACATTGCCCATGTTTTTCTTTTCCCATTTGATTTTGCACAATAGTTTCATTAAATTTGTAGATATTCTTGTCATGTAACTTTAGTTCAAATAGTGTGCAACTTTGTGCATTTCTGATAAAACCAAAATTTTTGAACACTAAAGATGTGAATACCGATTCCCAACCTACATGTTGAGGATCCCACCAGAGATTCACCCATGATAACTTGAATCAGCAAGATGCTTTGACGCTCTCAAGCAACGCTAAATTAACATCTGATGAGTCAACACGTAAGAACAACCCCAAGCAAGTTGGTTTTTGTTTTTTTGGCGCTCACTTACGATCCATTTGATTTTGCAATTTTGTTTTTGTAATATTTTCCATTTTTCATCTAGTAGACAAATTAAGTAAGAGGAGGAGGAGAAGGTCTTGTAGATGTACCTTAATGGCAGCCAAAGAACTGATGTTTCAGAGCTTCAAGAACAAGATCGCGCTTCAAAACAATTATTCATCCGAAAGTCAAATTTGAAGCAAACCGATACCATTTTATTAGATGTCGAGCAAGAAAAAGCAAGCAAATTTCGGCCTCGTGTTGTTGCCTCGCTTACAATGCGTAGTTTCTTATATTTTTCTTTTATCTTACCCTACTTGAGGTATATCATGTGTCTTATATCTCCTTATTTGACTTTACAAAGGTTTATTATTTCTCTAGTTCTAAATATTTGGCCATTAGGCCATGCATATATAATGGTATGAACATGAATTTGTTGTGCTTGGGAGATGCCCATTGTTGCTTTCTTTGGTAGACGAATTGAGCAATCGTTGGTGGCCTTGAGTTCATTTATTGTGAATATTAGCTTTTCGCATGATAGAGGATGTTGAGTGAGCTCACGATATCGTGCATATGATTCCTTTGGATTGTAACAAAATAAAGACAAGGATGCTTGCTAGACTGGTTGTGTCTCTTACCTTCTTGTATGAGGTCAATACACTTATAGAAGTAGTTTGCCATAATACAAGTAATCTATTGGTCAGAAGCTTATGGAGTTTGACAGATGTCGGTCGATTATTTGTGTAAACACAATTTTAGTGCTTACTGTTAATGTTTTGCTCTATGCAGCACCATTTGTAGTCACAAACTCACAACTCGCAACTTGCTTGTGGCAAAACAAGTAGGTCGGTTGTAAGCTATTACATCCGTAATTATAGTAGCACTTGTATTCTGGATGCTTTTACATCTTGGAAGAAATATCTCGTGATTCTCATCTCTAATTCAACTCACTACAAATTGAAAGTGCTTGGGAGATGCCCATTAGTTGCAATAGACCTCAAGTACAACACAAATAACATTTTAAGTTTTCTTTGTAATTTATGTTTTCGATATTTGATGTATGCTTATTTTTCGCCATTTCTAGTAGGATCATGTTGCAACAATTGATGCACTTCCAATAGTTGCTCGCAGTAGTTGTCATCGTGAGACTGATGGGAGTGCTCGCCCATCATGCAACCTTCTTCTGAGAATCTCAAGGTAGCTTCTTTTTTTCACTTTCGTAGTTTATTTCTATATATTGCAACATAGTAGAAAATATGGTTTCTACATGTTATTTTTTAATTTTGTTTATCTTTTTTCTTAGTGTTGTTTGTTTCGCTCTATTGTTTTGTTAGTCTAGTCTTATTTTTCTTATATCTATGTAGGATCCGTTGAACTGAGCTCAAGGGGTGTTTGCTACGCTAATTCTTTACAAAAAAGTGCAAGCCTTGATCATATGTTATCTCCTCAAGACTTAAGTATTGGCGAGGCTCATTCAAGGGCTGCCAAGGTGAGCATGACTTAAGTATCAAGCACATGAATGTTATTCTTAATGTTTTTTATTTGTGTTAACAAAGATCTAAAAGCCGTAAAGCTCGCCATAAGTTTGAATAATTACGACAAATTTTTTTTTGCAATTTAGTTTCAGAATTTCTCTCAATTTTTATGTCAATGTAAGTATGCATTTGATCATGATCATAGAGGAAGATATACTGTTTTACCAATCCCTTTTTATGTTAATGTTTTAGTACTTATAATGTTGTTTTCTTTATTTTTTTTCTTTATTAGGATGATCAAAATCTGTCTGCTTTCAAGTCTTCTGATGGCCAGGCTAAATCAAATGATTATGGTATTTTTAGTTGAGGATTCGTCAATTTTTTTTTATCTTTTTGTTTTTATTCTTGATCACATACTTTTGATATTAGTTCATCAAGCATGCACTCCGATGTGCCAAGCAAGAACCCTCCTATTGATTCTTCTCCTCGAATTGGTAAGATCCATTCAAAGAATTGATGCCATTGTTTTTATTCAATTGTTTTCAGAAATTAGACTATGTAAGGCTTGACAACTATGTTTGACTGGCTTTCATAGCATTAATATTTTTGTGACTATTGCTTTTTTTTTTTTGTTTAGGCCAAGCAATTCCTTGCCAAATCTATCCAAAATAGGCCCGTGTCAAACCAAGATCTGAATTTCGGGATCAAAGTACACCTTCTTTCCGATACTTGATTGTTTAGATGATTTCGAAATTTCATTGAAGATCCAATGTGTCGTCGTCCGCTGGTCACCATGTGATGGGAAGACACGCTATGATGAATTTAAGAGTGATTGTGTTGTTGATGCCATGATTTCGATTTTGATTCACAACATGTTATGTAAGTGTTACCTCTTGTCAATAAATGTACATTTGGTAGTATTTTTACTTTGTTAATGTGTTGCGCTTTGCTAATATCTTTTTTATTGCTTCAATAGGTCAATACAACTTCGAATTCTAAGTCTAGCATCGCTTCTTCTAAAAATTCCATGTACATCTAAGGGTAAAAGTTTGTGTTCATTATCTCGCCATCTGTTAATCATCATCCGTGGGTTGTTTGATAGATATTTTAAATTAATTTCAGCACTCCATCGACATTAGCGATGATGAGTTTGATGTGAATTGCACCCAAATACCAAAACAAGATGACGATCGCACCATTGATCCTGCATCTTCTACCATTGTTTCTCCTCCGAGAAACTATTAGCATTGTAAGTTTTTTGTTCTTGTTTTTAATTTGATGCTTATTTTTAATTTCTTTGTACATTTTAAGTTTTTATAAATGGATTATATAAATTATTATGTTATTTTTTTTGGGTGATTTATTTCCTTGATCTTTGATTCCATATCTTAAATGTTTAAATATATTGTAGTGCTCTCAAGAATCGCCCGACATATTGTTTTGTGGTGAACGGAATTTAAAGCGCACCTGCAACAAGATGTGTGATAAATCCGATGAGTTTTACAATAAATCATCTGGTGGAAAACTTGGCATGAAACGTGCCAGGAGAGTTGTTGTCCCCACAAAAATCAAGGGCTCACCATATGTCACAGAGAGGGTGAAATATTCAGTGTCTGCAAATGAGATGCGCTACTACAATGTTGTTGTTAAGCTTGGCAGTAGCGATCACCAATTGTAAGTTTTGTTTCTTATGTTAGTTCTTCTTTTTTTCTTTTTATGTTATGCATTAGCTGATTATTTTTTATTTTCCTTTGTATAGTATGGATGCTGTTAACTTTGACAATGTTAAGGTCAGATTCATGTCCCTTGCTAGCTCATTGAAGCCTTCAGGGCGAGTTGAGAAATTTGTTATTAATGCCCTATGCCGAAAGCTTTTCAAGGATAATCATCCCACAATTCAAAGAAGCATTACTTCTTTTCTACAATTGGCGAAGCAATTTTACTATTTTTTACATTTTTCATTTCGCATAAGTGCATTGATTTTTTGAAATTATGTTGATGATTATTATGTCATCTTCATGTAGGATTTTCTTATGGGCAAATTTAAAGATGAAAGGAAAAAATGAGATGATATCATGCACAAAGAGAGCTTTTCAGTAGTGCTGGAATGCAAACCGCTTGCACTCTAACATGGTAACTTTTTTATTTTATTTTTGTCCTTATTATTTTTGATCTGCTTATTATTGTTAAATCGGTTTATTATTGTTAACTCGCAAGCTTTTCTTCCTATTTTTCATGAAACACATTGGTTTGTGTTTGTTGTTCATTTGAGGGACAACATGTTTGTCTTTTGGATTCGGCATTTGGACAAGATATCTGCACTACCGATACTCACAAAAGTTATCTTGTAAGTTTATTCTTATAATTGTTTTAAGACCGCTGCTTTTGCATTTTTTTGATGGATTATTTGCTTGTTCATTAATTTTTTCAACAGATCCCAAATTTCAAGAAGGCATGGATGTAATTTGCACCTTATGATAAGAATTTTAATGATTTTGTTGTCATTTCCTCAAGTTCCACTACAAAGAAATATGTAATGTTTTTTCCTTTTAATAGATTGAGTGATATTTGTTTAATGTAACTTGTAGAAAAAGTTCTCATTATTTTTTGAATTTTGTTTTTTTATTTAGTGATGATTCAGGTGTTTTTGCAATGAAATTTTTGGAGATATGGGATCCTCTAGTTCCATCAAGGACAAATTCACAAAGCGATATAGCCCATATTCGTGTTCAATATGTAAACAACATTTTGTTTAGTAAATTCAATGAGGCAAAAGACGCGCAAAGACTAGTCACTGAGTATGACTACAAGGTCAGTACTTTTATTTTTTAAAAAAGAAATTGCCTTATATTGTAGATTTTGTTTGTTTGTTCTAATTTTTTTCTTTTTTTGTTCATTTAGGCTCTGTAAATGTGACTGCAGATACCCTCACATATATTTCTCAGTTGATATGCAATGGATGTAATGGTCTCAATATATTACGCTTCTCCAAGGGTGCTTTTGTGTAGTAGTAGAATGTAAAGTTAGTAGTTGCAATATATGTAATAAATTCTGTCGTGTTTTTTGATCTTTGGAGTATTGTCTGTAATTTTGGATATATTGAATTGGTATATGTTGTTTTTTGTTGTATTTGTTATCGTTTTTTTGTTGTTACCCGAGTATGATTTTGTTTTTTAATTTGGTGTTACATGAGTATGGTTTATATTTTGTGCATATATTTTCCTATTTTTGCACTTGTGCTACCGACGCATGAGTTTAAATGGACTTTGAAACAAGGTGAAGTGGCAATTTTGTCATTTCTTCGGCCTGTTCTGTAGCCTCATCAAATCTTCCTCTTTTATTTCTTATATGCATGCATATTTTGACAACCGTCCCTTATGTATCTATTTCTCTGTTATTTTTTAGCTGTCCCTTGATCAAGTCGATCTATGTTGTGCCCATGAGCAGTAATTTACCTCAAGGTTAGCTATCTTTTATGTGCATGTCTTTTCTGATTCTTTTAGTGTTAGCAAGACTATACTGCTGATATCCAACTTGTTTATGTGCTGATCCCTTCATGTGACAATACTATATGATAGATGCTTATGTATTCTAGAAATGTAGTGTGATAGATTATTTTGGTACAAGTTTGTGATTTATACCTATCAACTTCTTCCCCCGCAAAACTGAAATGTACGCCTTAATAGATAACTAAACCTCACCAATTTGCATTAAAATCAGATAGTGAGTACCAACACTAGTTTCTAACTAGATATTATCGTGTTCTCATTGCTCAGTCCATTATGTGATTGGAAGTTGCTATCCTGCATATTGCTATCTAGATTTATTTATATTTTTCTTGTTTTCTTTTATGTCTCCATGTTCTTGTTCATATCTTTTAGCCAAGTACTCCATGAACCAAGATGTTACACGCTTATGATGTTTAGTTATGGACTCGGTTTACTCGCTTTATGAGATTTGTGATTTATATGCAAGCATCATCTAGCATTTAGCAACAAAGATGCTCGTGACAACCGCCCTTACGTATCTAATAGGACGACAATTGCTCAATCAAGTCGATCTAATAGGATGACAACTTTTTTATAGGATAGAATTTTTCTTCCTTTTCTATATTACGCTTGTTCCGTATCATGATGTTTGCTCGCAATCGGGCAATATCAACTAGTAACTAAAACTATTAAAACTTCATTCAATACAAGAATAAGAACATGTAATAAATTAACTTGTAGTCATTAGTCGTTACATCATCCATAAATAAATTACATTATGAATTGAATATTTCTTGTATCTTGTAGTGTTTTGTATCTTTTTGATCTTTCAATGTTGTAGCTTGACTTTTCCTCTATTAGCCCCTCTCATCATTACTCGCAACATTTTTAAAACATAGTTTTAATCGATAGTTAATACAGACTTAACTACATGCATAATTTTCTTAAAACGAAAACAACATGAAATAAAAAAGAGGGAAAACTATTGTGTGTGTTCATTATTTTACAAATATTGTTACCTGTTTTCTTAGCAGCTTCTCTTTTTTTTTTGCAGTGCAATGTCGAGGTGTCTCTTCGCACTTTTGAATATTGTGTGTGTGGCTGCCACAAAGATCGCAGTAATTTGTTGTTTACTACGCAATCGCTCTACTAATGTTTTTCGCTCGCCAACCGTGAGAGGTCTTCCTTTAGTTTGGGCATTTTCGGGTCGAGATGTGTATCATTGAGTTGTCTTCGCGCGTGTTATCTCGATCCATTTGTTTCATTT
Organism: Ampelocalamus luodianensis; assembly: GCA_036346255.1. Lineage (NCBI taxonomy): Eukaryota > Viridiplantae > Streptophyta > Magnoliopsida > Poales > Poaceae > Ampelocalamus > Ampelocalamus luodianensis. Next base: position 11,818,379 of record CM070634.1, read on the forward strand.
GTTGTAACAAAGACTTGGTGCAGAGGGTGCCATGTTGCTCGTGTGGTCTTCAATTCTTACTATTTCATTCATGAGGTATGAATACTTGTCTATTGATTTAGAAGCTTCGATGCCGCCCACCAAACGCCTTGACAATATGTTGAATCTTAGTTGACTGTCATCCCCAATTAGTGCTAGAGGCAGATGTTTTCCTTATTTCGATGTCCTTTCGTTCTTTTGGTCTCCATCTATCAATGAAATACTTCGTGCAATCGTGTCATATTCATGTGGATCACTACCCTAAGAATGTGTGCACAAAGGATTCCGTCCTTCCGAACATGGCACATATACAATCAATTCCTCTTGAGGTAAATTAACTAGCACAATATATTTCCTAGGTCCGAATTCCTCATGGCATGATTATCTCGATTTGTATACTTCATAGCATTCATCTTTGTCTATCTCTTTACATTTAGTCTGGTTGTGCCCTTGAGTGATTCCTCAAAACTCGTAGAAAATGCCTGTTGTATAGCTGTCCCGCTGCCTCTCAAAGTAATATCTGCATCAAGATAGTGGGTTTGTGTCCCTTGTTTGCAAATCTTGCTCTTTTAGTTTTTCAAAGAATTGTGTCCGCTATTCTCTCATATGCTGCAAGGAAACTTATTATATCTGTATGTTGGGCCGACGTTTCTTTTGAAAACTGAGTTAGTCCTCACTTCTTGCCGTTGTCAGTATGAAAGGGTAGAATTGTTGTTTAAATACACAGCACAAATCTCTTCCTTGTTTGCCACATAACTTGGAAGTATTTGATGCTTTGTAGTCCATTTTTTCAGATCATTTCTTGCCATAAAGTTTCAAACTCGCTTTCATAGAGAGTTGTTCACAATGTCGTGAAACTCATCATGCAGTCCAGGTTTTGAGTCAAGGCATCTCCCAGTCTTTTCTTGTGCCTTTTTCATTATATGGAACAGACAGTTTCTGTGGTTAGTGTAAGGGAAAACTGAGGCGATTGCAGCCTTCATAGCACCATCTTGATCTGTGATAATTGTTGTGGGAGCTTTACCTCCCATGCATGTCAAAAGTGTTTTGAACAGCCACTCAAATGTTGCAATAGTCTCATCTTTTAGGAATGCACAACCAAACAAACAATTGTGTCCATGACCAGTAATTCCAACAAAAGGCGCAAAGGGGAGATTATACTTGTTTGTTTTGTATGTCGTGTCAAAGCTCACGCAGTCACCATACAGCTCATAGTAACTCCTGCACCGTCCATCTGCCCAAAATATATTTCTAACTCTATTATCTTCATCTGTCTCAAAACTGTAGAAGAACAATGGGTCATTTGCTTGTTTCTTGGAGAAGTATTCCATGACCTGCATCATGTCATTAATTGAAGCTTCTTTTCTTATAGATGTTCTGAAGTTGCTCACATCTTTTTTGTGTACTGACAAATGGATGGACCTCCTCTTAGATACGAAAGAATCGCCATTATCATTCTGCTTGGTATCTTCACGTGATTGAAAGTCCTTATGAGCATTTTCTTCGCTTGTCATGTGTTTGTGTGATCGCAAAACTTAGTCTCTCCTTGCGGGTGAGCTCATGGTTGTGGTCAAGATTTAGCCTTGTGATGTGCCAAAGACCACTGTTAACGTGACCACCATCTCTCGCAGGCGTGCGCCTTCTTAATTGTGTTGCTCTTCCTTTTTCTTGCGGTTGGCTTTGGTGAAGTTGTTTTTTCTTTCTGGGTGTTGACCTTGTTTCTGGTGGTCCCCTCTGCTAGCTGATTTGTATTTTGTTGTTCATCCTTTGATTTGCCGGTCTTATTGCACTTAAATGTTACTCTTGTAACTTTGTTTAGGTTTTTCTTGCTCCTAGAATGGTAGTTTCCAGCTTTGCTGACTGAGAAGCCAACTATGAAGGCATAATCGTTGTAGAACGTATGTGCCTCTTCGTCAGTCGCGAATGTCATGTCAATATACGGCAGATGTTTGCTTTCAGCCTCTTGGCCTGCTGTATGGATAGCCTTAATACTTTCATTCTCTAGATAAATCTCTATATCCTCCTCTGTTAATGGCCCTGATTGATTTTCTTCTGTGTATAGTTGTTGTTGTCTTCTTCCATCATGTTTTCATCTCAGAGTGTTATTTGCTCGTCACCTCATTACCAAATCTTGCCTCATCTTCCCGATGTTTGCAAGTTATTTGATTTTCTTGTTGAATATCCGAGTGTGTTTCTTGCAGATCTTCGCTGATCTTTGTGAGTAATCAATCCCGCCGCTAGTCATGAACATGTTATTCGTTGAAAGGCATGTAGAGCAAAAATTATTAGTAAATATTTTTGATTTCTTCAATTTCTCATGTATTGGTTCGATGTAATGGAAATTCATATTTTTTTTCCTCACCTCAAATGATACAGATGCTTCCAGCAGGTAGTTGAAGTTTTCGGGTTCAAGCTGCGCACAATTATGTATAAAAAATGGTCAGTTGGTAAGTTTTGTGTGATTGTGTTTTCTTTATTCAAATGCATGTATTTTTTTTTGCAAAGTTTAGTGAAAATTATAGCTTACCTGGTTGTTTTGTGCTGAAATATGTGCAAAGATGTTCATCTGTTGCATAAGGCTAGTGTATGAGTTGTCGCTTTCTTGTGATAGAGTAACTCGTTGTCGCATAGTACATTCATACTTAAGTTTGGGGTGATTACTTGTTGAATTTAGATCACAAGACAATTCGATATACAATTGATATACTCACATTCATGTTATCTTCTACTCCAACTATCATTTGAGCTCCTCCTGTTTTTGTAGATTTGTCCCCTGGAATCGAATAAATTATTAATTCCAATTTATCTACTGGTTTGCAATATGACAGCATATTTGTACCTCTTGTAGCTGCTGTTTTTGTAGCCAAGGTTCATATGCAGCATCTAGCATTTTTGCATACATGATAATGTCATCTTCAAACTTGCCCCCCTGCGAAAGACGACTTGCAAAAGAGGTAAATTTATGTCTGAAAGACGACTTGCAAAAACACATCAGATATATAAACTTGCATTTCATTTTTACTAAAGTTTCATGATTATTAGTTCTGCAACTTTAGTACATTTGGTGTGCAACTTAAATGTATGCTGCAGTTTTCCAATAAATTTTTAGTCATTTTCATATGCTTTAATTTTTCCATGCATTCCATCAGAAATAATATGAAGTATGGGATGAAGTATTTGGTTTATATTATTTTTAGGTTATTTGTTTCTTATGATGCAACTTCACTTGAAATAATGTGCAATTGATATGTATGTCGCAGTTTTCAAGGTACATTTTTTCATTCAGAGTTTAGTATTTGCAATCAAGTTTTCCACAAAACACGCGATATATAAACCTCGCATTTTATTTATTTTTAAGTTTAATGATGACTAGTTCTGCAACTTTAGAACATTTGTGCGCAACTTAAATGTATGTGCAGCTTTTTTAAAAATTTTGTATTATACTTGCAGACCCTCAAATTCAATGGGGCTCATCCCAAGTGATGAAAGAAGTGTTAAAACAATGACGTTATGGTATGCTTATCGCAAAAAAATCCCCAGATAGTATTGGAGAACAATCCCATTGGTTGCTTTGAGTTTTGTTTTTAGAACAATCCCAATCGATGAAAGAAAGGTTAGTACCTTTGAGTTAATTTTTCCGTTGATTGCCTTCTTTTCTTCGCTGCCTTCTCATTCCCTCCGTGTCCATCGTTCTCATCCTCCATTGGGTTTCTACTCCCGAATTGTGCTTCGATTTGGTATTCGGGCTTTTGATCGTATTTTTCACCTCTTCTTTTCTTTGCAGATGGGCAGTGCAGATGGGGAAGAAGCGACATGTGGGGTTATTTTTTCAGATAGTTGTGGAAATCGAGCTTCACTGTTTTTAGGGTTTTGATCCACAGGCCTTGTTTGTATTGTTTATTTTTGTGGTTTGTTTCACAGGCCTTGTACGTGTTGGCAGCTAAAGTAATAAAAAATATTCAGGAAACAGACAACACACACAAAAAAGCCCACAAAAAGCCCAAAGTAACGGCCTACAAAACGGGTGCTGATTCTGAAATTCGGACCCGTTAACAGAGAACAAGAGTCTAGCCTTCTTTTTTGTCTTGCTCTTGCACCAAAAAAATCCTTACCACTGGATGCAAATCAAACGGTTAGAAAAAGTGACTGATAAATAACAAAATTTCAGGCAACTGATCACTAGACAGTCCCAAATAATTAACTGGTAGAAACTTTTCGTCGGAGCTTCCATATTTCCTCGTCAAAGTGAAGCTACGTATGCCTTTTCGGGGTAGCTGTCCACGCTGTCCACCCGGGGATTACAACCGTTTCGCTGCTTATCACCGGCAACCGGCACGTCGCGGAGCGCACGCCAGACCACGCTGTTGCACTTGAACCCCGCCCCAAACCCGATCGCCACACGCGGTGACCGCGCCGCACACGGCCCTTCGCCTCGGCGTAGGCTAGCTCGTACCAAGGCGAATCGCCGCTAGTGTTGCCGAACCAGTGCAGCGTGCACTTGCTCGGCTCCATGTCCGCGTCCTGCAGGCTGAGACTGCGCTGCATCTCCTCCAGCACGGCGCGACCACCGGCGTGCACGCAGAAGTGGTCGACCGCGCGCCGGAAGTCCGGGATGTACAGACGCACGCCGCTCGCGGGGAAGATGCGACGCAGCAGGACGGACATGACGAACTTCAGCTGCTCCGTGATTGCGAGGACGAGTGGGCCAAGGGTGGTGATGTTGGACCAGAGCGCGTCGCCGGCCACGGCCATGAGCTCCCGCGCCAGCGACACGCCGACCTTCCCGTCGTCGTCCTCGCGCTGGTACACGCAGGTGAAGCACTTGTCGGCCGCGCCCTTGTGTGTGCGCACGGTGTGCAGCAGGCGATACTTCGCGCGCCCGGCGTCAGTTCGCCGGTTCGACAAAAGCGCAGCCGCGCCGCCCATGCGGAAGATGCAGTTCAACAGCAGCATGGACCGGTCGTTGCCGAAGTACCTGTTGAGTATTATGTTCTCCGTACTGAACACGAGGGCGCAGCAGTCGGGGGCTCGGGGCTCGCCTGGAGCACACGCCGAGCGACGTCGACGGCAATGAGCCCCGCGCTGCAGCCCATGCCGCCGAGGTTGAAAACCTTGACGTCCTCGCGCATCTTGTAGCGGTTGACGATCATCGCCGTCAGCGACGGCGTCGGGGAGAAAAGGCCACAGTTGACGACGACTACGTGCACGTTGCGGCGCGGGTCGACTGTTAGATATAATCTTGACTTCATTAGTGTTTTGCATGCTAGAGTTAGTGGATTAGTGGGTCATTATCATGTAATGGAGGTAGTGGAGAGGTTACATGTATTAGTGGGTGCATGTAGTGCTTAAGTTACTTGTTTGCATGTAAGTTACCTGCATGTTGCTGCATGTAGGAATGTCTTGGTCTTTATAAAGACTTGTAAGCATTTGTATTGTTTATAGAGCACGTGAATAGACAAGGAAAAATGTAGTCCCCGCCCCATTGCATCTCCCATGCGTGTGTGTGTGCGCTTATCTCATATGCATGTGTATACATCTCTGTGATAGAGATTGAGGGGAGGGAGATGAGCGATTCAGTTCCAACATCGACGGCGGTGGCCGCGAGCAGCGCGTCCAGGCAACCGAACATGACGGCGACAGCCTCCGCCCGGCCGTCTGCCATGGACAGCCGTGGCTGCCGCGATTCCAGGACCGGCGGCAGGTAGGTCTGGTCGCCGAGCCCCGAACGCTTTACGATCTTGATCTGGAAGTCCATCGACTCAGCATTGAAGAAACCTGTAGTCCTTGCCATGTCCAACCAACCGTCCATGGAGATCTTACGCTCGTCGCCAGGCTTGTAGCACGCGAACTCCACGAGGTACACCGGCCGGCGGCGCTTGTAGTGGTAGACGATGGGGAGGAGGAGGGCCGTGTTGGTTTTGTCCAGGAGAACACTCACTCATGGCTCTCTCTCTCTTGGTGTTTCTCTTAAACACGCACACAAGAGGAAGACAAACTCAAACAAACACAAGACTTGTGGTGCTAACTCTGTTGCATTTTTTTCTCATGTTTATTACTGCTCTTTATATAGCTATGCTTTACATGCTAGCACATAACACACGCACAGCCAACTAAATGACCAGTTCTCACGCCACTAAGGCACTAAGCACTACTTCCACTCCATGCATACCTCCACAGCTAGTGCTCCACTACTACATGCTAATATCTAGCTGCATGCAAGCAACAACTAATCAACTCTATCTATGACCTCTTCATGTGGCCACACCTCCGGAATGCATCAATGTATACTCACTAATTGAACAACACTAACGTGCACACATGCACGTGGACACGACTCAAAATACTAATGCAAATACAATCTTAATGAGTCAAGATTATTTCCAACATTTTTCCCCCTAATCTTGACTCGTCGATACTCCAATACCGATCACCCGCAGCTTCTTAAGACGCACAGCCGCATCCCCTCCAAGAAGTCCCGCCTTCTCACTCGACATGTGTTAGCAACACAAGTTCCCTTTATGTGTCACCGAGTCCGTACTCGTAGTCGCTTCTCTACCACGTGGTGCACTCCACCGGAGGCGCATGACAATCGCCCGCCACGTGATCACACTTGAGGGATATTACAGTCACCCCCCGCCATCAGCTACTATGAACATGGGCGCCACCGTAGCCCATGCACCTGGTACTTCTTCTCCCAAAGACACGGAGATGGACAGTACATTCACTCATCTTGCCTTGTTGGTTGATGACAACGCTCCTTGGTAGCATGTATTTTGGAGACACGCCGTCTCCACTCTTCACCGCTACCTCTTTGCCGCCACAACCGCCGCGGTAACACGACTCACCAGCGACTCGACCTCCATTCTTCTTGCGACGACGGCCTCCATGCCATCGCTTTGTCGCCTCATGCCAACTCATTCTGGCAGCCAAGACCGCCAAAGATGCCGCCAACGGCCTCCACCTCCCGTGGAGATCGCGTCGTCGGCCAACTCCGCGGCAATCACATCGCCGCTGCCAGTGGGCACATCACGTGCGATTCCGGCACACCGCGCTGGCCTCGCCATGGCCGCGCGGAGCCGCGGACCTTCGCCGTCATGCTCATGAGCGCATGGTGCTGCAACCGGCTCGTCGCTAGCACCCGTGCACCTCCGCCCAACGCGCACCGCTGCGCACGCCACCACGTCGACCGACGAGTCATTGCCAGGCAGATTGTATTTGCTTTAGTATTTTGAGTCGTGTCCACGTGCATGTGTGCACGTTAGTGTTGTTCAATTAGTGAGTATACATTGATGCATTCCGGAGGTGTGGCCACAGGAAGAGGCCATAGATAGAGTTGATTAGTTGTTGCTTGCATGCAGCTAGATATTAGCATGTAGTAGTGGAGCACTAGCTGTGGAGGCATGCATGGAGTGGAAGTAGTGCTTAGTGCCTTAGTGGCGTGAGAACCGGTCATTTAGTTGGCTGTGTGTGTTATGTGCTAGCATGTAAAGCATAGCTATATAAGGAGCAATAATAAACAGGAGAAAAAAATACAGCAGAGTTAGCACCACAAGTCTTGTGTTTGTTTGAGTTTGTCTTCCTCCTGTGTGCGTGTTTAAGAGAAACACCAAGAGAGGGAGAGCATGAGTGAGTGTTCTCTTGGACAAAGCCAACAGGCCGGCCCGAGCCAGGGCACGATGGTGAGGAGGTCGAGGGAGTAGACTACACTGACGAGAAGGCGTGAGATGGAGTAGGCGGCGGTTGCGACGAGAAGCAGCGCGAGCACAATATCTTGACCTCCATCAATTAATTCTACTAGCTATTTGAAAACGTTAGTTTGCTTCGTCGTGTGCTCTGAATGGAGTTTAGAGGCCGGTTGTATGTTGGCGAAGGGGGGAAGAGTATTTATAGACTTCCGGTTGTTTAATTGTACGTGCATGGAAGGCTGAGAACAAAATTGAAATCATCTGTACCAAAAGAAATGAAACCATCTGTGCATTTAAGTCATAGCTTGTTAGATAGTGTATCGACCTCAATAATTCTCAACTTTGACCCCATTAAGGCAAAGTTTTGAAAAAATCCCTCCAAGATGTCGCATACCAATAAAGAGATTGAAACATATTTGTTGAAGGGTCCAAGAGAACTCCTTTCAAGAAAGGTTAATTAATAAGGTCAAACTAGTCAACATAGGCCAAGACACATAGGCAAGCATGTGAGGATTTCAATAACATGCACGAGAAAGACATATAAAATTGCCTAATCGCTTTCTAGATTGTGCAAGATTTCTTAATTTTTGGAATCGCTTCTTTCTATTGAATGTTATCTTGCAAAAGCTTGTGCGTAAGAGATCACTCAAGTGAGCATTCACATTGAACGGGTTGCATCAGAAACCACCTAGCTAGACTCGGAGATGCTCACATCACAAAACCTTGCTCCATTTGTATGAAATGTGGGAGGCAATTGAGGAGGTGCTAGAAATTGTAGTCACAACCATCTAATTCGTGGGGCATATGGTTTGATAAGAAAATGGAAACCTTTGAACATATTGCAATGAATTATCACATGATGCTAATGGGAAGCATCTACAATAGTTTATTTTTAGATTATTACTAAAGGAGAGAGTACACAATCTAATAAAAAGAAGAGGTTTGATTTTTGGACGCCTCTTTCTATTGAATGTTACCGCAGAGCATTCACATTGTGCGCGGGTACCGACCAAGATGCTAAAAGCATTACAATAGTTTATTTTTTTAGATTGTTACTAAAAGCAGAGAGAGTACTCAATCTAATAAAAAAAGAGGTTTGCTAGGGAGTACTCGAGTGTTTTTTGAATTTGTGAGTACTTAAGTTTTTTCATCTATGTTATACTTGGTGATATCTCACTAGGGGAAGAGTCAAAGTGATCTCATACATTGAACCTAGATCTAAAAGTTCAAAATTTGAGTACTTGTTAGCAATAAAATACTCAGGTACTCTCTAGACACCACCTAAAAAGAATCAAGTCTTCCAATAGATTGTTTCTTGAGCTTGTGTCTAAGATTTTAATTGCTACAAGTGTGCATGATTCTTGATGATCAATAATGAAGTACAATTTTGTAGCATACATGTTTTAGCTCATTTATCATACCAATAATAAAGTCGGACTGCACAAATGATCAGATGAATATTTTGCTTTAACATTGTGGGACCCACAAAACGCGTTGTTAGATAACAAGTAAGTCTCCAATAGAGTATTTGGTTGTTTCTTGTGTCTTGGTATTAACAATTTGATAGTTTCTTCATCTAGAAACAACATCACCTTCTCTCCTCCACATCACCTAAATATTGATGTTGTAACCTCTTAGTAACAGCTGACGTTGATTGTTGTAGATGCTCTAAGAGCTGCTATATCAGTGTCACATCACACATGTGCTAAATCTACTTTTCGCTCTAGTGTTTAGTACCTCCTACCATCTCCAAAGGTAGGACCCACATTGCTTAAATTTAAAAGTGATCCCCTCGGTCTCTCTCCTCACCCACCCGCACCATCCCCTACCTCTGATTTTCTCTCTCGCATGAACGCACCAACCTCGCCGCCATCGCCGATTCCATTGGTTCGGTGACCACCACGTCCATCCTCCGCCTCCGTGTTGCGCTCCCCTGCCTTCCCCCTTCGAGTCAGCGTCCCCACAAATTTTATTATCGTCGATGCCCCTCCCCATTTTCTCACTGGTTGGATCCTATGGAGATTGTTGGATCCAGTCGATGTGCATCTTCCTCCGGTGGCCATGGCGTCGGATCCAGCCTCCGCACCCCCACAACCCTCACCTCCTCAATGCCGCTGCCCGTGCAACCTTCCCCTTCCTCTTCTCCTACGGCTGGCATGGCGATAGGTGGTGGTGGAGGTAGCCATGGCAACCGGTGGTGGAGGAGGCGACTGCTAGGGTTGGAGGGACGACGGATCTGCAGGCAGCGGAGGGCATGAAGATCCAGAGGTCACGGCAGCCTCCTTGTCCTCATCAAAGACGACAACGACAACATGGCTTCGTTGGCCTCCACCAAGATCCGGCGTGGTGGGCTACCTCCACCAAGATCTGGCTTCCTCGTCGTCCACCTCGGCTGACGGCGGCGCGACGCACGCGGTTTCCTCGCCCAGGCTAGGCGTCGGCGTGGCGCGTCATGGCAACGCTTCCCTCCTGGCGCATTGGTGCGGTGGGGCAGGCAATGGGGACTGCTGACAGGTGGGCCCACCCAATTGTTTATTCTCCTAGTTCCGGTACTAACCGAGGTACTGGCCGGACGTCTACTGGGTTTCGATTCAAAATTTTGCTTTAGTGTGAAGCACTGGTACCAAGTGTCTCTCTCCTCTTAGTACTGGTAAAAAGAGCACATTGAAGATGCTCTTATTCATTCCAGCCTTATCCCTTCACCACCATCCACGTCTTCTTCCCCATCTTCCCGCATGCTTCGCCTCCCACTACCATGCGACGCATCTTCTTTCCCATGCGATGCCTCCACCACCGCCCACCACGCTGCTCGATGCCAGCCGACCCCACCGCGTAAGCTCCGCCTCTTCCTCCTCCTCTCCCCGCGAGCCCATTCCTCTTTGGCGAGCTCCTCGCGCCTCCACCATCTCCCTGCCCCCCACCTACCCTAACTTGTCTCCCCCGATCCCGTGGCCGGCGCTCCCCCCGCCGCCTCGACCCCCGACCTCTACCACCGCCCACCGCGGAGCGACCACCTCCCCCCTCCCTCTAAACCCCGGGATCCCAGTGAACCCCTCCCTAATCCCCAGTGAACGCTAACCCTAACGTTGAGCAACCGCGGCTGAAGATCCCTTCGCCGTTGGTCGCTCACCATCACCGAAGAAGAACAGGTTTGTCATTTTCTGTCCAAATTTCCAAATTTGTCGTTTTTTTGTCTGAATTTGTGAACTTTCTCAAAATTGGAAGTCTCAGTCCATAACTATATATCTCTTATTTATATATAGCAAAAGCCGAATTTTTTTAAGGATATTATATTACTGTTGTTGGAACTCCAAAATTTGTGAATATAATGTTAGTTCAACACTTAGCCTCAGTTTGCTAAAAATATGAAACTTTCAGCAAATTTTGTGTACTTGTAGTTGATTGTTGTACTGTTGCCAAAAAAACGCGACTCTACCACTAGTGGTAAGTGCTAACTTATCACATGCAGTGAGTGATGTCGGTGGTTAAAACGGCAGCATGAGCGTGGCGACATCACATCATCCGTTACACAGGAAAGCCACTCCTCGGTGCGGCGCCCTTCGCACCTCGGCCGGCTCAGGTGCGTAGCGCGAACTATGTCACGCTCAACGGCGTGGCCCGTGTGGCGCTGCTAAGGGTCGGTGGGGAAGTGGGAATTCATGTTCAGTCATTCGCACACGCATGAACGTGTACCAACACTTTTCATCCTGTGCTTACGAGCTTGGAGTAACGAAAGATTGGACTGGACTCTATCTAGGCGTCATGCTTCAGCGAGGCCTATTGTGGCCCGTCGGGTAGATGTTTCCAAATCTTTATAGATGTTTCCAAAGTTTATGCACCTTAAATTGGGAACTGTTTAAAACAAAATAACGGCTTATATCTGCTGGTGTTTTATAGAACCGGCCTGTGAGTCCTTTTTTTTTTTGCTAAAACACTTGGGGCCTGTTTGGATTGATGGCATTTTGATCTAGATCCTCCTAAAATTCCCAAAGCAACCCCTCATTCAAACATCTCCTTAAATTTTCAGCCCTTCTTATTTCAAAAGGTTGTTAGCCCTTACTCCTTAGATCCTTGCTCCACTGGACACCGTCACTCTCCTAAGCCCGAACTCCTCTCCCACCTCCACAGTTTGGCCGAGATTGGACCGAGATTCTGGCCGGGATCGGGAATCCTAAACAAGGCCTAAAAACAATGAAGCACTCAATTGAAAACTCCCTTTTTCTATTTCTCTTTTTGAAAAAATAGGGCAGAGCTCAGCCAATCAATTAAAGTAGGAAAGACATTTGCAATGTTCCTGTCTTTCGTAAACTCTTTTATCTTCGGTTAGTTTGTCAAGCAGGTTTCACTTCGATTTGTCAATGATGTTGTGTTTTGTATTCATGGAAATTAGAAAAACAAAAAGCAATGTTGTCATCTAGACAAGTAATAATGAACATGAGCATTGTTATATTGTAACATTGTTCTAAAATCCGGTCAATGTCCAATTCACCATGGGGTGAATCCACGCATGCATAGCACCCCATTACACTTTCATTATTGTTTCGTGTAAAATGGTTAATCTGAAAGTGTTACGTTTGGACCCAACAGATATTATATACTACTATAACTTACTTTAGACAATCAATATGTGACTAATCCTACCACCAAAACTCCACATGGATCGCACTACGAACGGGTCAGGGTATTACACTCACCCGCTAAGGAGTGACGACCTCAACAGCGAACCGTATACACGGAAAATTCCCAGAACCACCCTTCAGTGCAACCTTCGTGTCTTGGGTACCCGCTAGTGGGCTCACATGCACATGTACCTATGCAGCGAGGGTTGATGCTCTGAAAACATCTATAACATCCTAGCCCAAAATCCGCCCAATGCCTAGCCCACCATGGGACGAACCCGTGCATGGATAGCACATCATTTACACTTTCATCATCGCTTCATGTAAAAGGATTAACCTATATATATATTACGTTTAGAACCAATATGCATTATATGCTATTATAACTCACTTTAGACAAATAATTTAGGACTAACCCCACCACCACAAACTCCACATACACTACTACAGAAAGCCTCATCACAGACGGTTCGGAACCGTCATCACAGACGGTTTCCAACCGTCTGTGTAAAAGTACGTCTATGATAACAAAGTGGTTATCACGCATGGTTTTGAGCCGTCGTGATAAAGCTATCACGCACGGTTGAACAAGAGCCGATGTGAAAACAGCTATCACAGACGGTTCGGAACAAGAACCGTCGTGATAATGGATTATCACGCACGGTTCTTTTTCCAACCGTCGGATAGTTATTTTCACTGAGCACGCTCTTGTTCGAACCGTTTATGATAGCTTTTTTTATTGCAAAAAAAAATATTATCATTTCATGGATATACTCATACACATACATTGCCATTTCTGAAGCCTCCCAAATATGGATTCATTGATACACATACATGGATTCCCAACTCCTAAGCCTCCCAATAAATTTCTCAAGCCATGAATTCATGGATACGCGCATACACTCGATCATATACAAGTACCAATGTAGTAGAATCGGAGGAGAATCTAATGTAAATCGGATATGAATCTAACACAAGTACCACAAGCTCATACATACAAATCTGGATCTGAATCTAATAGAACCTCATATACAAAAGTACCAACAGAACCTCATATACCAGAGACATCGACGTCGGAGGAGGACTGGAGGAGCTCGGCGTCGGCGTGAGAGGAGGACTAGAGGAGGTCAGCGTTGGTGTCGGCGTCGACTCTCAGCTGTTGGGGAGGAAGACCACGTCGAAGGTTGGGGATGCGGAGCAAGGGAGGACCGAGCTCGAGGTGCAGCGGGGCCGTGGAGCTGCGGGAGGACCGAGGAGTAACACGGCCGGAGCTCGGAGGAGGACTGCCGGAGCAAGGGAGGACCGAGCCCAGAGGAGGACCGGGACTGCGGGAGTGCGAGACTAAGCGCCCAGAGGAGGTCGGCCATAATATATAAGGACATATTTTGCCTCCGCGACGCTGCTCAAAATTTTCAAATTCCAGCAGCAAATTACAAAGGTTTCATACAAAAACCGTCAGGATGACAAATCAGCGGTTCGTATCACGAACCGTCCGTGATAAGTAACTCATCACAGATGGTTCTTAATACGAACCATCAGTGATAAGTACCTCATCACAGACGGTTGGGATTAACAACCGTCTGTGATTTTGATTTTACCATGACTTGGAATTTTCCTTACTATGGCTTAGAATTCCAAGTCATGGTAAAATCAGAAGAGTAAGGAAAATTCTAAGCCATGGTAAAATCAGAGAGGAAGGAAAATTTCAAGTCATGGTAAAATCAGAAAGTAAGGAAAATTCTAAGTCATGGTAAAATCAAAATCACGCATGCTTGTTAATCCCAACCGTCGTGATGAGGTACTTATCATCGACGGTTGGTATCACGAACCGCTCGTGAAGTATCATAGACGGTTCGTTATACTAACCGCCTGCGTGATGAGGTGTCCTCATCGCAGCGAGGTGAAGATCTTACGGTTGGTAGAAGGAGCCGTCGTGATGAGGACACTCGTGAAGTATCACGCAGAGTTGGTAATAAGAACCGCTCGTGATGAGGACTATCACGCATTTGTTCCAAAGGGAACCGTCTGTATAAGTTCAACACAGACAGCTCCTTTGGAACCGTCTGTGATGAGGCGTCTAGTATGACCTATTTTGTAGTAGTGATAGGCTATATAGACTGCACTATAAACAGACCAGGATATTACATGTATCAAGTCAGCAAATTGGCACCAAGTCAGCTCCCCCTATACTGCTAATGAGAACCCATTGCTAATAGCCAACACTTATTCTGGTTGACCATTCGGATGGAAATGTAGATGCACTAGTGACAAGACCTACTCCTCACACACATAAATCTTTCTTCCCGAGCCATCACCTTTCACCAGAGGCAGTCACTTGTTCAGATCGTAGTAGCTTCTATTGCGAAAAAGAGAAAAATATCGCTTTACCATACCATCCACTTACACATATCTTATCAGAAAACCAGGGTCTTATCTAAGATTCTCTGTCATGTTTGAAGCTCACACTTTTTCAGACATAATCACCTTCGATCTAAAGTTGCGCTTATTAGCACCTTTTTCAGAAAGTTCGTTTTGCACATGTTTTGATTCTATCTGCGCCCTGAAAGGACGAAATCATCCCATACTTAGGACCTAGCTGCACATGTCTGAGACCATATGGAGGTCACTCCATGGTGTGTGATGAGTATTTAACTTTGTTGTGTATGTGTTATCGACGTTTGAATTTGGTTTTAGGAGTTTGCAATTTTACAGATGTTGTCAGGTGGTCGGTGGTCTGACCGGCTCTAGGGCAGCTTGACCGGCTAGGGGTGGCAGTCTCACCAACGATGTGAGCTCTAGTGAGATTTTGAGGATTACGTATCAAACACTTATGTGGGAGTGTTTGGGGTGTGTGTTGCCCTGGTTTAATTAAAAATGAAGACTAGAGGCGAAACTAAATAGAGTTTTACTGAAAAGTCCACAGAGGGTGTTTTCAAGATTTTGAAAGCGGTTTGACCGGCCATTGGTTGATGATCGACTGGCCATGGTTGGCGGTCTAACTGGCCAGGGCGTGTTCATGCAGAATGAGGTGTGCTGAACTTTGAGGGTTGGTCCTAGGTGTTTGGGTTTGGTGCATATGTTTGCATTATACTCTTATGAACTAATAGGGGTTAAGTTGTGAAGAATTTGTGCTCGAAAATGGTTGCTTTGTCTACTGTTGTGCATGTGGTTTTAAGTCAACTATGGTCGACGGCGAAGAGGACCGGGACTTAGTTAGGAGAACCAATGTTCAGAACGGTCGTGGATGCCGAGTGAGATAGTTAGATTCAAGCAAGGTGCAAGATGGACAAGAACCATAGAAGGCAAACTTTGAGAGAAAAAAAACCTTTTGAGATTAAGTGATGCTTCTGGGAGCGAAGCTTTGAAGGTATGCGATAGTGACTCGTCAATTGTGTGAATTGATGATTTAGTGTGTTTTGATGATTTAGTGTGTTTGCTTGTTGGTGATGGTTGTAGGACTCCAGAGCTATATCATGGTGAGGTGGACGGAATTAGGAATAAGCTAGGAGAGTTTAGGTCTGGAACAATCAAGGTGTCGCTGGAAGATGATCGAGGCTAGTAGGGTGGTCACAAAACGAGAAGATAAGGAACCAAAGTAGGACCTACCAGTGATGGACGTGGCAGGCAACAACAAGGTTGACCGGGACTAAGCTTAGAGAGGAGATGAGGTCCAAAATGGTCAAGGAAGCAGGTTACAGTCATGGTGCATGGTGAGGCATGTGGTGCACCAAGTGACTTGGGCCCGTTTGTAAGTGATGACGGTTCGGTGGGATCTGAACACGTTATGGCTTGTTGAGAAGTCATTGGGACCACATGGATGATGGCAAAGCATGGGCGATGCTTCAATGTGAAGGAATCGAAAAATATTGGTATAGGGGCACGTTGGTAAATTGCTCAAATAATAGAAAAGTGGTGGTGTGTGAAACCCCGATGATTACCTAAGTGGATTAGGTCAAGAATACTCTATGAAGGACAAAACATGATGGATTTGGTTTAATGGAGTTAAATATGAAGACGGTGCTTTGAGAAGCATGCGTGATTAAGACCTGTTTGTGTATGGGTTTAACGGGTGCTCGTTAGGGTTTTCTCTCTAATCATAGCCTCCAGTATATAATAGGGTGGTGCAGGATTTGCACACTCACCTAAGCCAAGGAACCCTAATGTCGTCGATTGTGTGGCGTCTATTCAACCCCCAACTTTTAGTTGCCTCCTCGGTCCAACAAGTTGTATCAAAGCACATCTTCACCGATCTCTGAGTATGGCGACTAGTATGTTGACTTGTAAGTGCGTCTTTGCATCTTGCCGTGGTTCTTTTGTCGATGGTATCCGTTGTGATAAGAGGCTTGAACATACGGCGTTTATGTTGTTGGTTGAGAAGGAGTTCTTGTGTGATATTTGTGGTGATCTATTTGATTTTGATTGTCCTAGTTTCAAAGATGAGATGTGCTTGGAGCCCAAGTAGGAGAAGGAAACCGATGGCTTGTGTGGAGTGGCGATCAAGGATGATCGTGATGGAGAGTTTTTGGAGGATGATCATGATGAATCATCCGAGGACGATCCTCTACTCAAGCTAAGAAAGGTGAGCAACAAAAAACTTATCGATGGCTTGTTGTCCTATGATCTTAATCTTATGAAGAAAATAAAATCGTTAGAAAGAGAGAATGGTGATTTGTCTCATGAGCGAGCAAAAGTGAAAACCTCTTTGTATGCTTTTGATTCCTTGCTTGTAGATATGGATATCTTGCATGTCTAAAATTTGAAAAGAATGGTTGAAATCCAATGCTTCTGTGCCATGTAATTCTTGTATTACTTTACATGATAAAACTGATAAGCTTAGGTGTTCACTAACCCTTCAGGATCCAAGACTTTAGCATCTTGCTCTTCTCTTGTGTAGGTACCGAGAACGCGAGTTGGAGAACATGGATTTGAAAGGTTCTTGTTCTTTGCTTCATCACGTGATAGGGATATTTGATGATTCTCTATTCCCGTTGCTGGCCTCCAAGAGGCATGTGCTTTCATGTATAGCGTCTTCATCTACTTTGTGAGCTATCTTACACCTCATGTCTTTACATTCTTGATTTTTCACTCTTGGCGTGTTGTGTTTACCTATGTGCTTACTTATATTATATCAACATGTGTTACTCTTTATCATATATTTTATCTTACCTTTGCTAATATCTTGTTTATGTATCCATGTCCTAGATTGGTGTTCATTATTTCTATGTATGTATGAGCTTCGTTTTGTCATGATGAGCTTGTGTTGTTTTGATACATTTATTATCTTGCTCTTGTTGATGTTTTGCTCCATGTATCTATATGTTTACTTGATATCCATGTTAGTGTACATTATCCATGATTTGTTCCATGACATGTTTTATGCTGACATGGTATCAAGCATTATTGTTAATTGTTAATACATGAGCTTCACCATAGCTTCACTAGCATGCTTTACCCTAACTTAATATATGACATGCTATGTGCTTACTTGTTCTTATGCCTTATTGTAGATTATGGATATCTTGAGCTTTATCATTTCTTAGATAGCATGTGTTGTGATTGATATATCTATTATTATACTCCTGGTAGTGTCTTGCTCCATGTATCCTTATAGTTGCTTGTATCCATATAAGCATGAATCATCAATGATTTTTCTTATGATATGCTTTATGATTACATGTTCATAGGTTTTATTGTGTATTATGGATACATGGATCTTGTCTTTTCTCCGTAGCATGTAGCATTCATGATTTGTTTATTGCCATGCCTTATCCATTCATGCTCATGCTCTGAATCATCCACTGCTATTCTTGTTGGTCGTGTATCTTTGTACTATTTTCCTAGATCATGTCTCACTAACCCAGTACCAAGCCATGGATGTTTTTTTTGTCTCTTTGGTGTAGTCTTTTCAGTTAAGAAGGATAACATGTGGTTCAGGACTCTAACTATTAGTTCTCTGTCCTCATGTGCGCATTCGATGATGGATATCACTTCTTGGGAATGCAGTATAGTCCAGCTTCTACTCTTTTGACTACATCTCACCGCCAAGCGATGCGACACAGGTTCGAGCCCCTATGCTTTATAATTGTGTACGATATTCCTATCCTGCTTTGCATAGCAACTGGTACCTTTTCAGTTGTTGGGCTTGTTGAATTCAGGGTAGATAGAAATTACACCTCTAGCATGTGTCCTTCCTAGGCACTCTTTCTTATCTCATGATCTGCTAAGATGAACTCCCTTCACAGCCTAGGTCGAGCTTGTCCCTCCAGTCACTAGTTTTTAGCAGGCTATGGGTAGCTTGTCTTTGAGGGACTTTTGCGATAGCTAGTGTTGGTGTTTCGCTCCCTAGTTGTGAGAGTTTCTTTCCCTAGATATCATGTGGAGTAAGAGGTTCTTTGTGCTAGAGTTTGTGAAATCCATAGCTTTGGTTTGTGCCCTCTTTTCCAATGGTTTCAATTGTTATTCTCCTACAAGTGGTGTCTTCCCCTTTCAAGTGGTTTCAACTGCTCCTTCTTTGTGGCTTGTGTTGAGAGGGAGTTTGGTGCTTTCACATCTTCCTAGAGGTATTTCTTGTTGCATCATTTTGCATCACATTCATGCTATATTGCTACAAGTGGTACAATTTAATACAATCATGGAGCTTTGCTTATTACCCTCATCTGATGCAACACTTTTATGTTGTTGCTCGTTGCCATGTCTTGTTCGTTGACTAGCTAGATTTGTCATTTCTTTACACGTACAGTTTAATCTTTGCTATGTTAGCTGAACATTTAAGATAACTTGAACTAAAAATTATAAGTTGTGGATCTTTTGGCTAGTTGCTCTTCTAGTGATACTTTTATGATACATGCCATGTCAGAAATGCTTTGCTTGATCATGAATCTAGATTGAACTTTAGTTTAGCTATACTAATTATTTCATGAATCATGAGTTTACTTCTCCTAGGCATTTGTGGCTCGGGTCAGGTATTGCTTATAGGCTCAGGAGTAGCTTTTTTTCTCCTCATGTGCACTTAATTTTGTGCCAAATTATTCTCACGAGATTGCTTGTTATTGCACTTTGACATGAATTTGAAGATAGTTTGATGATCTAGACAATCTTATAGGGATTACTTGTCATTTGCACTTTGGCATGAACCTCAAGATTTGTCGCTTGGTTAAAAATTAGGGTGCAGTTGTGGATGGCTCCTAGTCCAGGATATGCTCTACTAAGATATACTTTTAAACAATTTCAACATATGCTATCTAAATATGAAATATCATATTTTATGTAGAAGCATAGGTTCTTGAGGTATTTGAGCAAAGTGGTTCATTTTAAAAACTTATAGCACACTACAATTATCAATTGTAGCTTTTTGATCTCACATAGACTTTTTGACATGGGCTGACTCAAATTTGGATACATTTAGTTGAAATTACTAATTGTGAAGTTGTAATATCTCGAAACGCTTTAGAGAGGGAATTAAAAAGAAATAGTGGGGTTTTTCGAAAAAGGCAGGAAACCTAGGCCTCAGGCTTCTGGCCCACGGCACTGTGGCCCAAGGTGGGCCGGCGCCATAAAGAGCCAAGGAGGGGGCGGTAGCCCCTTGACCTAGCCGCCACCCCCTGCCGCACGCCCCTGCCCCTTACCATAAGCCGTCGCCCCTGCTGTTGTGCCATGTCGCCACCTACTACTGTTGCTACCATAGATGGGAGAAGAAGGCCAGCAGGAGGAGAGGAGGAGCAATGAGAAGAAGAAGGGAAAGGAAGGAAAAGAAAAGGTTTTCATAGATTCTCATGAATCGTTGTGATCATCAAGGGTAAACCCTGTTAATCCCTAGGTTTTACCATGAATTGATCAATGTTAAGTTTGTAGGTCATTTTGATTAGGAAAAATTAGTTTTTAGTATACCCTAGTTCGTCAAGGTTGGATGCAAAACCTTGTGGGGAATATTTGGGGTACTTCGACTCAGATTCAGAGGTTGATCTAATTAGAGAAAAGTTAGATAATCTCGTTACCATTCTAGGAAGGCCTAGATCATTAGAATCGGAGTAGTGAGCGAAAAGATACGACCTTGCGAAGGTCACTATCCAGAATATGGACGTAGCTGGCAGACATCGTGAAGATGTGGTCAGTTTCATATAGTAGATGACAGAATTAAAATATGGTCATAGCTTGAATAATTTAAGAAATTTTGTGTGGTTTTCAGAACTGGTATCGTTAATATATTTTTAAGTTTTAGAATTAAAGATATAAAATTATGAAGCGGACTGTCCTAACAGATTCTGGAACGATCTTCGGGGAAAGAAACAGAGCAGAAAATGGTAGAATAAGAGGTTTGTCATAACTAGAAAGCTGTAAGTTTTTTCGTGGGGATTCCAGAAAGTCTTAGTTGGTCCAATTTGGTGCTAGTATGAATAAGTTAGAGTGTTTTACTACTGGGACAGCGGGTATGTCGATCGGTAGAATCAAGTTATTTGGATTGTTTTTGCGTAATCATGCTAAGGTGGATTATGTGATGTTTTGGTACTGTGTTTGACATATTTTTTTTAATATATATCAATTCGTTGTCCAGAGAGTGTTGCCTCAAGTGCCGTGCCACCTTTGCATCATCTGGCTCCTAGAAGCTAAAGAGGCAAATGCTTGGTATAATTGTGAATGATGGGTGGTTGCCGTTGTCATGTTGGTTTATTTGCTATGAGATTTATTTATATTGTGTTAAGTTAAATATTTGCTATGGTAATATTGATGAAAAGAGATATATTGTGATATATATGCAACTATCATGGGGATGACATGTTGAGATTATTATTGTTTAATAAATTATTGCATCATTCACTTGCATAAGAGCCAGGGCGGTGAGTACTGCCATGTTTATGGCTAATCCGGCGTGCCCTATGTTAAAATCCTACACAGGTAAGGATCCCACCCTCAAGAAGGTGGGAGAGAAAAGTGACGGGTGAACACTTCGCTATACCAGTATCAGCTGAAAGAGGTGCATCATGGCATTTCTATATATGAGAATTATATTGTTGAGAATGAGAATGATGATACTTTTGATAATGCATCGATTGTTAATGAGCTTGTCTTCTAACTATTGTATCTAGTACTTGTTGAGTCGTGGACTCACCCTTATTTATTTTGTTGCTTTAGGTGATCGTTAATGGCATCTCACATAGGGAAGGCTAGCACACATGGACATTCGCACTTTCTTCACTCAAATGAATTAATTGGCCATGTGAACACTTATTTTGGTGTGATGAATAATTCCTTTGGGACTTGATAATTATTGATTAGTCTTATGTGATGGTTATAAGTTGATTATTCATTCGATGGTTTGGTTTATCCTCTATTTGATTCCCTATTCAGTTTCACCATTTATTGCGTTGATCATTAAGCAGTTCGGATGTCTTTATTACTTCATATGTTTTCCCATGGATGGGATTTTATTCGTCGTGTGCTTGCTAGAATTGTATTGTAATATGTGATTTAAATTGGTAGTTGAGGTAGTTTAGTGGCATTCCGGCTCATTGTTGAGCCGAGATGTTACAGAAACTTTGCATAACTTGTAATCAATTTGATTGCTTCACCTTGTGCTATTTTGCTTAGCTTGACTATATATATTTATATATGACCTTAATATTTTTTCATGCTTGATGTGGCATGTGGCAATTCTTGCTTATTCTAATACAAATGGTATTATGCTTCACTTTGGATAATCCTTAAAGCACTATGATAATAAAATATGAAAAATGCAAAGCCACTCATTTGCATACATGCTCTCTCTTTTGTGCTTTTTGTTTCATGTGGCTTCTTGCATAGTTTGAGGGGGAGTTCCCTTGAGGACTAAATTGCCAAAAGTGGGGATAATTTTATAGCAAAATGATAAAATCCTGCAAATATGCAAAGGAGAGATCTCAGTGGAGATTGCATTTTTGGGCTTAAGTTGCAAAATTCAAGATTTGGAATCCAAAAATGTCAAAAGGAGCTAAAATGAGATATTTGCATGAGGGAGAGTTTTCTTGCATTTCATTTGCTCTCTTTTGGGTTTTGAGTCCTTTTCCTTGCAATGAAAATGGCTACAATGCTCTCTTTCCTTTGAGCCACAAGCAAGGTTGTGCTTCTTTTGAGGCTTTAGGAGTGGTTTGGAGCTTTTGAGGGAAACTTACTATTTTCATGTGTGAGCTCCACTCCATTTCTTGCTCATATGATCATGTACATTTATTTCTCTTTAAAATGAACCATGTGTGGTTTTTGTAACTTCTTGCTTTTCTTTCCAAAAATAAACTCAAATTATTGCCTTTTGGCGTGTGACCATGTGGAGGTCACCCCCATGGTGTGTGATGAGTATTTGACTTTGTTGTGCATGTGTTGTCGAAGTTTGAGTTTGGTTTTGGGAGTTTGCAATTTTAGAGTTGCTGTCAGGTGGCTAGGGCCAGGGTGGTAGTTTGACCAGTGGTGTGAGCTCGAGTGAGCTTTTGAGGATTGCGTATCAAACACTTGTGTGGGAGTGTTTGGAGGCGTGTTTTCCCCTGGTTTAATTGAAAATGGAGACTGAACAAGAAACTAGATAGAGTTTTATCGAAAAGTCCAGAGAGGGTGTTTTCAGGATTTGGAAAAAGCAGTCAGACCGGCCGTTGGTTGGCGATCAGACAGACCATGATTGGCAATGTAGGATCAAGGATAACCGACTAGAGGGGGTGAATAAGAGGTTTTTAAAACTTTTTAACTAATTAACAATTTTAAACTTGATTATCTTAACAAAACTTCCTAGCACAAATACAATGAAAGACTACTAAGCTTTTTAAGACAATTATGAGCTAATGTCTAAACTAGGTACAATTCTAGCTAATCAAATTCACACAAGTAAATAGTTAAAAAAAAAAAGTAAACACAGAATTAGTAAAAACAAGAGATAAACCACAATGAAGACTTACGAGGATCTAATAATCCTCATTTCATTTTATTATCTGTAATTATAGGTAAATATACCTTTGTATGGTTCTTGAGTATACCCCTTAATGTATATAAGGGAGAAGCCAACCAGGTGGTCGTAAGTCTTTCTACGACCACCCCCATAGTCATAAATCCTTCTACGACTACCACCTGATCGTAAACTCTTCTACGATCATCTTTTGGTCGTAAGTTATTCTATGATCAGTATCTAGTTGTAAGTTTTCCTATGACTACCTCATGGTCGTAAACTCTTCTACAACCAGGCCAGCTATGACCACCCCATAATCAATAGAGCATGCAGGCGAGTGGGCCCAATTGATTAGGGAATCTAGTCAATCAATATACGCTGTTATTCTCTGAAATAATTGCATGAAAGGAGCCATTATCTCTGACAAGTAACTGTCAGGCGACGTGGAGGGGTTACTATTCTGGTGATTACTACCATTAATACGTCCGTTATATGAAATGATGAGGCGCCTCATGACCTAGAGAAACATCGACCTCTTCACACACTATATAAAGACTGCAGTCAGAGGATAATGGCAAGGCAAAATAGCCGAGAGATACACACAATCAGGAGGAGTACAAACCTGAGTCTTTCCACTGATTGTATCCACAATACTCAATACAATACATACAAGAGTATGATTGTTATTCTCTCCGGAGAAGGCCTGAACTTGTATAAAAGTCACTGTGTCGTTCTCTATGAGTGATCAATTGTGGAGACCCTCCGAATCAAACAATCTTTATGTAAGATCGGTTCTAAAACACCGACAAAGATAATGATATGTTTCCCCTAGTATCGAAGACTTGCCGGTCTTCGATAATCCACATTGAGGTGAGTCCAATCGAATTGGACCGGCTCCATGAATTCAGCTCTAACCCTCGATCACTAGAGTTGCTCTTTCTCCTCTCCGGAGGTGGTGAGCACAATACCACTTCACAATCCGTTGTCAGGACTCTTCATAATCTTCTTTGAAGAGCTCACCGCGCAAACTTCTTCTTCAAACCGTCTAGGTGTCAGCAAACACCAAGAGTAACAAATCGTCGCTCTCGCTTGAAGACTATCAAGTGCCAGGAGTGATCAACTAATAATGCAATACACTTAATAGCTGTCATTTACCTCAAAATGAGAATTCAATACAAATGAGTAGAAGAGAGAGCACCAAGGACTCAAGTGTATTCAATATGGCCAAAAGTTCTTGGCTCGGTGGTGGGGAGTATTTATAACCCCCAAACACAAAAATGATCGTTTGGAACAAATCCCTAAACTTTTTAGCATTTGCGGTAATATCGTCGTTCAAGCCTGGTATTACCGCAGTCGAAACACAACAATCGACTGTCGTTTATTAAATGCGCCTATTATAGCCGTCACAGAAAAGTTGTGGTACTACCACCAACTATAAACCGGTACTACCGTATTGCGGTAATACCGCTCGGCTATATCGGTATTACTGATTTCCAGATGATCAAAAACTCAAGAAAAACACCCTTTTGGAAAAATCATACCACCATGTAAAACTCGGTATTACCGACTTGCGGTAATACCACAGAAGAATTGCGGTCATACCAATTTCAGGTTTTAAGAAAACTCCCAAAAATATGTCCATTGAAAATACATACCGTCAACTATATTTTGGTATTACCGACTTGTCGTAATACCGCAGAAGAATTGCGGTCATACCGACTTTGGGATTTCAAGAAAACTTTCAAAAACTTCCTCTCTGGAAAATTCATACCGCCATGTAAACTTTGGTATTACCGACCTGCGGTAATACCGCTCAATACTTACGGTCATACCGAAAATGCTGAACAGATTTCTAGAGAAAAAACAAATGCAATACATGACTTGCAGTTGATCAAGATGGCACATAAATAGATCCTCAAGCTACTAGCCATGATCTCTCTTTATAATATGGCATCTAGCCTACAAATCCGATCTTTTCTCCAAACTTCGAGACCAGTAAAATACTATAAAATGATCCTTAGATTATATTATACCTTTGCTTGAACCAAGTCGATCTTTATCACCTTTGCATTGCCAAATCCATGTCATCATTCGATCTTTAGGACTTAACCTTTAAACTTCTCAACACACAAGTTAGTACCTTAATACATTGTTGACATTAATTACCAAAACAATTATTGGGGGCCTAGATACTTTCATGGTCAGTCCAGCCAAGGGCTGGCAGTCTAACTGGGCAGGGCGTGTTCATGTAGAGTGAGGTGTGTTGAACCTTTAGGGTTGGTCCTAGGTGCTTGGATTTGGTGCATTTGTTTGCATTATACTCTTACTGACTAATGTGGGTCAAGTTGTGAAGAATTTGTGACAAAAAATGGTTGCTTTGTTTATTATTGTGCATGTAGCTTGAAATCAATTATGGTCAACGACGAGGAGGACCAGGACTTGGTTAGAAGAACTAAGGTCTAGTACGGTCGTGGATGCTGGGTGAGACAGTTGGACTCAAGCAAGATGCAAGATAGACAATAACCATGGAAGGCAAAGTTTGAGCAAAGTCCTTTTCACGTGAAGTGATGCTTCCAAGCGTGAAGTTTTGAAGGTATGCGTTCATGACTTATCAATTGTGTGAATTGATGATTTTGTGTGTCGTGCGATGCTACTTAAAAGTTTGCTTGTTGGTGACGGATGTTGGATTGAGAGCTACATCATGATGAGGCGGACAAGATCAGCACTAAGCTAGGAGAGGTTAGGTCCAGAATGATCAAGGTGCAGCCGCAATATGACAGAGGCTAGCGGAGTGGTTACAAGCCGAGAAGATGAGGAACCAGAGTGGGAGTTACTGGTGATGGACATGACGGGTAACAACAAGGTGGATCGAGACTAAGCTTAGGAGGAGGATCATTGTGCATGGTGAGGCATGTGGTGTGCTAAGTGACTTGGTCTCGTTTGCAAACAAGGATGGTTCGGTGCGATCCAAATACGTGAGAGGCTTGGCAGGAAGTCATTGGGGCCACATAGATGATAGCGAAGCATGGGCGATGCTTCGATGTGAATGAATCAAAAAATGTCTATAGAGGGGCATGTTGGTAAATTGACTAATACCGGAAAAGTGGTGGTATGCGAAACCACGACGGTGGCCTAAGTGGATTAGGTCAAGGATACTCCATGGAGGGCAAAACATGGTGGATTTGACCTAATGGAGCTAAAGATGAATACAACTCTTTGAGAAGTATAAGTGAGTGAGACTTGTTTGTGTGGGTTTAACGAGTGTCTATTAGGGTTTTCTCTCTAGACTTAGTCTCCACTATATAAGGGGGTGGTGCAGGATTTGCACGCCCACAAAGCTAAGGAACCCTAATGTGAAATTTGAGGAAAGTGAAGAGAGGAAGGGGCTACAGTTTGGGACATGTATTGAGAGAGACAAGAGCACTTGTGTGTGCTGCCCTAGTGGTTTTGTCCTCCCATAGGAGTGGCTATAAACATTCATCTTCAAGAAAAAAAAAATCAAATCTCCAAATTCGTCCAAGGCTTCCTCTCATATGTTAAGTATTGATTTTCTTATTTGGCTTGGTTGTTTGTGTTCCTTCCTCACCTCTTGGTCTTGTTTTGTACCTAGGACATGTATGTGATAGATATATCTCTTGTAGATCAGATCTCATCCATCTAGCTACTTTGTATTACAAGTTCTTGAGTTTGCCTAGCTTTGATGTAAGAGTGATTTTGGAGGTTTTGCTCTTAACGGTTTTTGGCTTGATTTTTATTGTGATTGAGGATGCTAGGACGTGTGGAAATATCCTTAGCCATCTTGGATTGATATCTCCCACGAGTTCCTCTCAATAATCGTTTTTTTCTATTTGGTCTGATTTTGATACAACCTTCACTCAAACGGGAAAAAGTTAGAACTTTGGCATGATCTTCAATGTCTTTGATTGGAATAGTTTCACGACATTCTAGAGAAGGTGTATTTCAAGTTTAATGAATTTTGGAGTTGTGAATCAAAAGTTAGATCAATTTGTTATTTTACAATCGGGATGAAATTCAATTTCTGCTGATTTTACTGTTCACCAATCTGGCCACGCTATTCGCCGGTCTGATTGGACCATTGGGGGTTTGGCAAGTCTTGATCTTCTTATTGTCTTACTCTTATTTGAATGATTCTCTCTTCAATAATCGTTTTTTTATTTGGTCTGATTTTGATACAACCTTCACTCAAACGGGAAAAAGTTAGAACTTTGGCATGATCTTCAATGTCTTTGATTGGAATAGTTTCACGACATTCTAGAGAAGGTGTATTTCAAGTTTAATGAATTTTGGAGTTGTGAATCAAAAGTTAGATCAATTTGTTATTTTACAATCGGGATGAAATTCAATTTCGTGATCGATTTATCGCTCACCAATCGCCACGCTATTCGGCTTCGATTCGATTGGACCATTGGGGGTTTGGCAAGTCTTGATCTTCTTATTGTCTTACTCTTGTTTGAATGATTCTCTCTGATTTTCCTAGTTTTATATAACTATTAGAGTAAAAGAACATTGAACTCTTTAAGACAAAAAAAATTAAAGAGATTGTTGATTTTGTGGCGCTTATTCAACCCTTTCTGGCCGCCACCTCGTTCCGACACCATGGAAGTGTTCCTTCAACTGTTGTTAATCCACCGTCCGGCATTCTTTGCTGAAACCGATCAGTACTAATGCGAGATGCTCGCTCCAGCGGCACCCTCGGCAGCATGATCAACGCCACTTTCTCCTAAATCTGGCAAAGCCGAGAAAGTCCGGCGAAACAAACGCTGGAAGGTCTTCTCGGCCTTCGTTCCATTGGGATCAGGAAGCTAGAGCAACCACGTATGCAGGTTTGCGCTTTAACTCCGTGCAAAGTTCTTTTCTGTATGCAGTCATGCAATGTGCCTGTCATGCGGAATCTGGCCAAAATCTGTGTACCATGCAATGTGCAGGCTGATCGGTCCCTTGGAATAAATCTTTGTGGATATGATACTATGACATCATGTGTACGGTCTGCATATAGGTTTAATAACAGGAATCGTAATCCAACCATCCAGGAAGAAAGACACTACTAGGTAAGGGTGCAATCGGGGTGGATACGGATGGATATCACTCATCTTATATTTTATTTTATTTTTTCGAGTCGATGTCGGACACAGATAGTATCGGATACCCATTTCTCCATCATGTATCCACTCTGCGAGCCTTCGGTCAATCGGTCAGACGTAAACTACCAGTTTCTTTTGCACTTCTACACAGAACATTGGACAGTAGAAGTGCAATCAGAGCGAACACGGAGAGACTTATCACTGATATATCAAAGGAAGAATACTCAGTATCCCTTATCCACTCAGATGTAGTAACTCACCTATTTGTTATCCTGTTCCTAAGTGAAGTCACAATAAGCTTTCATCATACTACCTGACATACGGATACATGCGGACGGATATCACTCATCCCGTATCATATTCCATATTTTTCCTCGATGTCTTCGGGGGAAGATTCAGAATGTTGCTAGTCATAGATGGTCTAACCGACCTTGGTGGCGGTATGACTGGCCAGTATCGACGGTCGAACGGCAATGGATGGTGGTCAGACCGGCCAGGGGCACGGCGGTCTGACCAGCCAAAAAGTCAACATATGAATTTTGAGGAATGTGATCAAACACTTGTGTAGGAGTGTTAGGAGGTGTGTTTGCACTAAGTTTCGTAGAAAGTAGAGTTTTGAGGCAAAAGTAGATAGACTTTTCCCGAAATGTCTAGAGAGTAGGGGTGGATATCGAGCTAGATACTTGTTGTATCGAGTTTTTTTTTTTTTTGAAATTGACATAGTTTAATTTGATAATATTTTATTTATAGTTTGGAAGTATTTTTATAACCGAGCTAACGAGCTGAGCAAAATCTAATTTCATTCGAAATTGGCTCATTTCAATGTTTAACCAATTAACGAGTGTAATTGGAGTAATTTTGAACCAAGCTAACGAGCTCCACTAACGAGTTTTTTTTTCACTCCTTCTAGAGAGGCACCTTCTAGGTCATTGGGAAAATTTCTGAAGCAGTATGACCGACTAATGGTTGCCGATTAGACCGGTGGGCGGTCTAACTGGCCAGGGGAACGGTTAGACCGGCTGGCAGTGGTCTGACAGACTAGTCTGTGTTCATGCACCGGGAAGGCGAGGTACCTACCTCGTGGGTTTCAGTACATATATGTTGCATGATGTATGTTTTGTCTAACGTGTGTCAAGTTGTAAAGAATTTGTACTCAAAAATGATTTTTTTGGTCTATTCTTGGGCAGATGGTTTGGAGTCAACGACAGTCAATAGCGAGGATCCTCGGGGCTAGCCTAGAAGAGCTGAGGTCCAAAACGATCGAGGATACCGGGTGAAGTCATTGGACTCAAGCATGACGCGACATAGACAAAGATGACCGAACGAGAGGTTCCGCACGACGGGTTGCATCAAGTGGTGCGGGGTCAGTGCAAGTGTTATGGTGGTTCCGATGGGAGCCGGATAGTAGAGACTTACCGACATGAATAGGACCATTGATTAACCTATACATGACAAAACATGGATTACTTCACAACAATTGGACTCGGTTTTCAGAGAAGGATCAAGAAGAGGTATTTTGGTATCTTTGCGAAAATACCGGGTTAGTGACCTTTAAAGAAACTGTGGCGTAAGATGGCGTAAGGAGAGGCGGTTTAGGTCAAATGAAGTTGAAGATCACGAAGAGACGGATTCGAGAAATCCTGTTCGTCATATTCTTTGAGAAGTGTGCGTGAGTGTAGACTCATTTGTGTGTAAGCTTAACAGGCGTCTGATATGGTTTCTCTCTTGACGTAGCCTCCATTATAAAAGGAAAGGGTGCACGATTTGCACCTCTTGAATCCTTCCAAGTAAAAACCCCAATTTGTGATTTTGGGAAAGTGGAGTAGAGGAGGCTAGGGTTTGAGGGAGATGGATTGATTGAGTACTCAAGCATTGAGCTTTTGTCCTCCATGGTGGAGTGCCTGTAAACCAACGATCTCTTGAATCAATCCAAGTAAGGTTTGCCCTAATATGAGTTCTCTCTTATTGTTGATCTGTCTTTTATGCCTTTGGGATTTTGTATTTTCCTTTGGTTCTCTTTGGGTATTTTGCTGTGATCGAGCTTGCTAGGATGTGTAGGAATCCAACAAGGGTCATCTAGACTATCATCCATCCACGAGTAAGTTTTTGGTTCAAAGTTCGAATTTCTTCGGTTCTTGTGTCTTCTTGATCTCATCCAAGAAATTTGTGGAACCATAGCTTCGATCTTCTCGATCGTCAATTGGAATAGATTACTGAACTTCCTGATGAGCTATGGCTGAAATCTTAGGAGATTTGAATCATCGGATTTAAAATTAGCTCGTTTTGTAATCTTCGCGGGCTGCTGTTCTTGCAACCGACGGTCACCGGCTAGGCAATTTTGCCTTAGGGGTTTCTTGGTTTTAACACCAGACTTCAGATATACTTGTGTTTCTGATCTTTATAGTTTTCATAACTATTGAGGTAAAGAACAAGTTAAATACCGTCGGGATAAAAAAGAGTAATACTTTTATTCACCCCAGTGGTCGACGTTCCGGTCCAACGGAAAGAAAAAAAAGAAGTCGATCCCTCAAAAAGGCATAATTTGGTCGATTTAGGTGAAAAATCTGTCTTTGCGTTGCAGACGTATAGTTTTGTGCCTCTGTTTCTTGGCCACGAGATCTTTGGGCTGCAACCGAGAGAAACGAGGTGCTACCTTTGCTCTCGCTCCAAAAGTAACCAGAATGCGTGGCTTTGAAAAGTGACGTTCTTAAATCGCAGAATCACTATCATCGATACATCACATGTAAAATACTTTCATCAGGCATGTCTAGCCTGTGAAATCTACGCGTCGAGTAGCTCATGTTCTGCTATGAGATGGTATATCTATCAACCTACCGACAGCTACGCTCGACCATGTGATAAGTGCTGCGGAAAGGTGCAGTAGCATGTGCGAAGTGGACGCTTTGATTCACCACTACACATAAAGAGGCAAGTCTGCGAGAGGCTACTGAAAAAAAGACGAATTCCACAGCGTTTCCGGGCAAGATAACCGTTTCCCGCAGGGGCATAGCTTCACGCAGGTCAACATGATTTCCTCTTTCGTTTTACTGTCTCTACACGGATAGTTTGGATATGAACAATAGTACGGACAGAATTACTGTCTATAGTAACTTTCTATGTCACCAGTAGACAACACTAAAGTCAGTTCATACAATGAGTTATTTTTTTACTTGTCTTTATAGATCACACAATCTTTTAATGCTTTCATGGATCTAAAAAATGTGGTTGGATAGTCTTATTGGTTTTAGTGATACAGTCGGTTACAGAATTCTAAACAACATATTTCTCTCTCTTTATTCTCTTTCATCCACATTAGCTTAAATCCTACGTGACAGAGACTATAGATAGATGATATAAACTCATTGTACATAACCTTAAGAAACTCATGGCCGATACTACATATTATGATCATCTCTAGTCCATTTTTCAGTTTAAACTTTATTTTTTTTTATGTCGATGCTTCATCTTTATAAACGCCCCTCTTGATTTTTTTTTTCAAGCTCGGCCGCTGATTTCATGCAAGCTCCTCTATGGCAACCGTCATCTTTGGATGCCCACCTCGCACGGCTTTGCATGTGCCAGTGTTTACAAGGAGTTGTCAGTGTTCTTCACGCATTACGCCACATTGCACACAGGTATTTTGTCATGGAAACAGCAATGTTTCTATGCGAGCCGCGCTTTCGGAGATTACATGTCTTCTACATACGTTTCTAGTTTCGACCTGCGCCGACCATTCGTACGAACGAATAAAAAGAACGGAGGCGAAGAGGTGGGCTAGAAATGAGACCACTGGCCCAACACAAAAGTCAATACAGCGGAACATGTATGCTATAGCTGAGTGACAGGTAGCAAGAAACACCGAAAGTGTCTGTACCAGAGCAAAGTGCTGTTCATGTGACTCCAAACAAGGCCATCTGTCCCTTCTTCGTAACCCTTTTCAGCAGAAGTGTTTCATTGGCTGCGAGGGATTGAGGTTAGAGTGCACAGAGTTCAGCTCTTAGTTGGAAGTTGATATATGCTCACTCACGAGATAACTGAAAAGTATTTAACCTTTTATTTTCTCCAAGGTACAACTTTGATATATCAGTCAATCTATTACGTACCAAAAATCGACGACATGTGGTTTATAGTTACGGAGATAGAAAAATGCTAGAAATTCTAAGGGAAAAAAACAGAGAAAATCATCTGGTTTGAGCCGTTAATTTAGAACATGTTTTGTTGTTTGTTAGACCGAAATAGCAACTAGAGGGGTGGTGAATAGGAGCACATTCGTTTTCCACCTCCGGTATTCAACTTTCTTTTCACTCCAATAGCTATGGGAAGATATGAAGATCAAACCCTAAAGATTACAGCGGAAAACTTGAGCTAAAACTAAGAAGATCAACACTAAACCCCTTGGGCCGGTCCGATCGGCGAGCCAAGGCTGGTCTGACCACCAACGCCGATCTGGTCGTGTTGGTCTGACCGCCGACTGAAAATCAGCATAACGATGGATCCACAAATCGACGTAACTTTTGACCTAGTGATCCAAATCACTCGAGATTTAAGACATAGCTCAACAAAAAGTTCAGGAACCTATTCAATCGAAGATCGAGACGATCATCGCCAAGGTTCCACGAATTTCTTGATTGAGGGTAAAAGTTCAAAACTGAGAAAAATCTAATCTTGATCTAAAAGTTTGCTCGTAGGTGGAAGATGGTCCAGATGACCTTAGATCAGATTCCAGAAGTTCTAGCAAGCTAGATCACAGCAAGAGAACAAGACAAAACCCCTAGAATACAAAAACCTCAAAATCATCGAAGAGCGAGCAAATAGAGAACTCATCTTGAGACAAACTTGCTTGAATTTATTATAAGGATTGTAGGTTTATAGTCACTTCACCATAGAGGACAAAAGTTCACTCATGAGCACTCAATCTCATAATCCATCTCTCTCAAACCCTAGCATCCTCTATTTTCTCCACTTTCCCCAAATCTTAAATTAGGGTTTCCAATGCTTGGTTGTGCAAATCCTGCATCAACCCTTATATAGTGGAGGCTAGATCTAGAGATAAAACCTTATCGAGCACTTGTTAAACCCACACACAAACGGATCTACACTCACGCACGCGTCTCAAAGTGGATGAAAATACAGGTCTCCCAAATCTGTTTCTTCGTGATCTTCTTATTCTCTTGACCTAAACCGCTTCTCTGTTGTGTTGTCTTGCGCCACGTTTTCTCCAATGTCACTAACCTGATATTTTGGCGAAGATACCAAAATATCCCTTCTCAATCCTTCTCCATGACCGTGTCCAATCATCATAAAGTCATCCCATGCTTTGCCACACTTAGATTCATCAAAGGCTTTCCACGTGTCGACAAATCTCTCCCATCTGGCTCCCACCGGACCACCATGGCCCTTGCACTAGCCCAAAGCCACTTGATGCAACTTGGTTCACCGAACTTCCTGTTAAGTCGTTCTTATCCATCTTGCGTCATGCTTGAGTCCAATCACTTCACCCGACATCCTTGATCATTGTGGACCTCAGCTCTCCTAGCCTAGTACTAATCATCATTGCGTTGACCGTAGTTGACTTCAAGCAGCCCTGCACAACAATAAACCAAAAAATCGATTCCAGGCACAAGTTCTTCGCAACTTGCACCACGTTAGCCAAAACATGCATCATGCAACACTTATGCACTGAATCTCATGACTTCGGTCAAATCCACAAAATCACCACAGCTCACTGTGCATGATCTTGTCTTGGCCGGTCTAACCTCCAGGCAACCCGTCCGACCGCTCCCGACCGGTCCGACCGCCAGCCCTAGTATAGGGGACCGATTAGACCGTCGGCTGGTCTGACCACCAACATCCTATTGGTCATACCGCTTCCCAAAATCCAAAACACCTCTGGACTTTTCAGCAAAACTCTATCTAACTTCCCATCTAGTCTCCATTTTCATTCGCATATGGTGCAAACACACCTCCAAACACTTCCACACAAGTGTTTGGTCTGCAAACCTCAAAAGCTCATACCAGTCTAACCACCACCCCTGGTCGGTCAGACCATCGACCACAGCCGGTCAGACTGCCCAGTAGGGCCGGTCAGATTGCCGGCTCCCAGACAACAAAAATGTTGTTTTGCTAAACCAAGAGTTTCTCCCCAAACGCTTCGACACCGAGGGCCATACTCATGGACTCCACATGTTACCATAATTTTGTGCCAAAAGTGCGGCAAACCACAGTTTTTGTTGAGCAAATGGTTCAACGCACGTGTGGCAACATTTGGCAAAAACAAATATGTCAATGACGGGTATAAGGATAAGAAAATGTGACATGCCACAAGTTTGGCGAAGAAACAAACACCAGCTTAAGAAAGGCAAAGTTGTCTAACTAAGTGTGACAACTTATGGCAACAAACCTAATATGCACTTAAAAGATTTTTTTTTTTAGAAATGGAAGTATAACTCCCGGCCTCTGCACCAACTAAGAATGCACACAGCCATAATAGGAACCCAAATTCGCCTCGAAGATGACTTGAATCTAGATGGTGGGAGTGTACATCCACACTTAAAAGATAAGAAACAATTATGAACCTGGAGCAAGTTCAATATTTTCTTTTAAAAAATAACCATGAAAACTTCTCTTATTATGTGATATATATATATATATATATATATTCTGAGCCAAATTTGAGCCGTGAATGATTATATGTTACTTCATTTATTTTGTACGCCACTCATGAGATGCTTGATTAAGTATTAAAAGAGAGCATTATGAGTACCATTTTAAGCCGTGACCCTAAAGGACGGCCCACTTTCAAGCTCCAACCCCCAAACAAACCACTCCACTGACCTACTAGTACTATGACCCGTGTTCCTCGTTTCTTCAGATTTTCCAAAGACCAAAAGTCGCCAATCAACTCCACACAGGAGCTCTATATAAGCAAGTGAAACCATCCCCTACTACACACACTTCTCGCGCTACCAGTCTCCTATTCCTCCACCAAGTTGGCAGCACAGCTCGTGACTAAGCTCGCGACATTTCTCCTAGTGCCAGCCATGGCAAGAAGGCTCCTTGAGGCGGTCGTGCCGGCGGCCTCCCTCAACTCGGACATGGTCGTCATCCTCGCCGGGCTGCTATGCGCGCTCATCTGCGTCCTCGGCCTCGGACTCGTCGCGCGGTGCGCGTGCTCGCGGCGCTGGGCCCGGGCCGCCGGGACCCCGCCAGGCACGGCCGCCGCCAAGAGAGGCGTCAAGAAGGAGGTGCTGCGGTCGCTCCCGACCGTTACGTACGTCTCCGACGGCAGCAAGGCGGAGGAGGCGGACGAATGCGCCATCTGTCTCGCCGAGTTTGAGGACGGTCAGGCCATGCGGGTGCTGCCGCAGTGCGGCCACGGGTTCCACGCCGACTGCGTCGACACGTGGCTGCGCACAAACTCCTCGTGCCCGTCGTGCCGGCGGGTGCTGGTCGCCGAGCTGCCTGCCGGTGAGCGGTGCCGCCGCTGCGGTGCGCGCCCCGGCGGCATCGGCGCTCTGTGGAAAGCGCCCTGCGACGCCGAGGGGCCGGCGTTCTTGGCGTAGTGGCAGGCGCACTCACTTTGGACATGAGGAAAAGGTGTCATGGGAAATTAACCAATTGCAGGCTCATTGGTTAAGTTTTCTTGTTTTCTTAATTACTTACCCTTTTTTTGGGTTTTATTTAGCCTTCTAGGTTTCACTCTTTTTTAGGTGTGATCGTGTGAGTAATTGCGAGTAGTGCCTAGCTGGGACTGGGGACCATTTGGGAGATGTGTTTACGTATTTGATGGGGGAAATGTGTGATTGTAACTTATCTGTACATACGTCAAAAGTTATATAAAGCATGCAGTTAGCTTTAACCTGGAGAATCTGAATGTAGCAGTATATACCCTGCTCACCAGGTGTGCAATTTTTCATATCGAGAAAGATGCTACGGGGTACAACCCCACACGGGACCATGTAATAGCTTAATGTTTAAAATTTGTGCCTTTTCACTTTTAGTGAGAGCATGAGAGCACATCCCTTAACCATTTTGGTTGCTCGAGAGTCTGTTCGTTTCAATTTGAGTTAGGCCCAGGGTTCAAAATTTGGACCGATTTTTCGGCCGATATTTTCGATCAATTTTGGCTGATTTTTTAAAAATTCAAAATTTAATTTGAAATTTTCAGCCGAAATCAACCGATATTTTCCGATAATCGGTCATATCGGTTTTATTGGACCAGGTAAAAATTTGAAACCGGTTATCTAAACCCTGGTTAGGCCTACGTTGTAAAGAGCTACAGAGGGAAAACAGTCATGTGCTTTCTCAGTTGATCTTCATAAAACGCGTCTAATATGTATTGCAAGATTATAGGACAATTGCTCGTAGCTAGCTAAGATATTTGATTTACTTTGAATTTTTCGTTAATTCTATTTAAAATTTTCTCAAACCAGACCACTCTAGTAGGACTTGAACCATTTCATAAAACGAGCAAAAAAATCGCTTTACAAATGCAACAAGCCAACAAGCATTTTTTTTAAGACTTGAGTCATCTCATGATTCCTCAACTGGTACTACCTTTTTGGGTGATTATAAAGGCAAAGCATGGACATTGACAACGGATAATTAATTGCTTCAAGAATGATTAACTACTAAAAATATAGATAGTAGAGTGTGCTTAGAATTTTTTACGAAGAAATTACTAATGCAGAGGACGCAACTCCTGAGAAATCAGTATCCAACTCCGACCTCTCGGCTCCGAAGGAGTTCACCTGCACTAAGAACCTCCACTTATTCACGATTGGTTGAAGAAGCTCAGCGACCAAACAAAAGCACTATATAACCTAATGCCTTGATGTCTTAACTGTTGTAAGAAGAAATAGAAAAGAAAAGGAAAAAGAGGTGGGCCCACCTACCATTGAGTTAGTGGGAGGGATAAGGTTGGTCTCCAACCCTAACCCTAGCGCTGCGGCTGAGTGGGCTTCGGCCTGACGACAGCGCGGGCGTTTCGACGGGCAGCTCGGGCGCGGTGCGCGCTGACCGTTGAGGTGGCAGATCGGTCGTCTCCCTTCTTCCTCCTCTTCAAAAAGCAGCCTCTCTCTCCATTTTTCTTCACCCCCGAAACACAGTGAGCAATCCCCTCTTTTGGTTCTTCTTCCTCCCGATTTAGCTTCGGATTTTTGGGGCTTTGAGAGCTGTTGCGCCGCTGTGGTTGGACCTGGCGTCGTCGGTGGTGTGGAGTGGTTTCCCTTCCCCTTGCGCATCTCGTTTTTCCCTCTTGCTTCCTCTTCTCTTGAGGTGCGGTGAGGGTTGGACTTGAGCCAATTGGAGATGGAAACTGGTCGGCTTTGGCTTGATCTTGAGTGGAAGAAGGTATTTGGTTTTGGTGATTGGTGCTCCGTTGGTGCATTCGGTCGGTGCATCTCGATTGGGTCTTGAGCGGCATTCTCTGTACCTTGTCTTCGCACATTGGTGTGTCCTCAGTTTGTGAAGTTGGCATTGTATCTCCATCAACCTCGTTTGGTATTCGTGACACAGCGAGGCGATTGGTTTTCTGAATCAGCGCTTTTCGGCGTGCCTTGCCCAGATTACTTCTCAATGGCTTTGAGTGTCATCTACATCGTGAGTATTGATTTTTCATTTTGTGCATCACTTTGCATATGTGATGTGCAACTAGAAGTCTCAAATTGTGATTGATTTGGTTGATACTAGCACTGGGAGATATTGCTTCGTGATATTGTTGGCTTGGATTAATGCTCGATGAGGATAATTGTTATATAATGAAATTGGATTGGTAGCTTGATCACACATGAGCTAATTGATTTGCTTACCGTTGACATTTCATCTCTAGCTGTCGGCTCTGTTATTTTCAGTGGTTTGGTTGCATTAGTGTGTATTGGATTGATTCTTGATATGCGATCTTGCTAATCCTCTGCCGGCAGAAATCAGTAAATTCTAATCTGTGACTTCAGTTTTTGAACTGAGGTTTTCTTGGTCCTCTAATTGCTGAAAGGCTGAAGTGCTGGAATTGTGTTTTTCTAGCACTGTCAAGTTATATTTATCCTTTGTTGGCTGAAAATATAACTTGTTGTTTATAAGATAATTTTTGACATATTAGTAAAGCATTCTTTTAGCTCAAAGTCTGATTTATGGTTGTCATATCTAATTTGTGAAGAGTATAGGCAATAAATCAATAATGGCGAGGAAGCCAAGATCTCATCTTGTACAGCCCGTCATCCGAGAGCAATAAACAAACATTTAAAATCTGAACAATATGCGGATTTTGTATGTTTACATGTTCCATCTATTGAGCTTATTATCTTGTTTATTTAGCATGAAGATATTACATGCTTATATGATATTTTTGTCATTTAAATGCTGCTAGAAATATGCTTTAATTATCTTAATTTATGCTAAAATTAATTCTAAATATATGCTAAAACCGTTAATTTTACAACATTATATGCACTAGTTTAGTTGTTGAAAGAACAAAGTATCTAGCCAGCAAACAAAAGAACCACATAAACACAACTTGCTATAATACTTGGGTCAACCAAGATCCGAGCACTCTGAACGCTGATAAGTCAAATCAGCAATCTATCTTAATCAGAAGATAATATGAGTGTGTGTTTCTCCCTTGCACTTTTGCATCCATAGATAGATTGCAGGGAACGAAGTAGTGGGGCTGGGTAGGCTGTAGGTTAGGTGGGCTGGCTGGAGCGGTGGAGCCCAATCACAAGGAAGTCAAGTTCTTGCTTTCTGCAATAAAGAACGAAATCTGTTCCCATGGCCTCTTCTTTGCACACTGATCTCGGCACTTTGCCATCCAACCTTTATAACTTAAACATAAAAATACATCTCAGAAAATTCTAGAGTCTATCTGGTGGAATTAATAATGCAATATTCTTGAAACTTCTTGGTTCCTCCAATATCGTCGGATGCTTCCTTGCTGATTGGTGAAGTATCTTGAGTTCCTGACAACGCAATCGACGTAAGAAAAAGGCACAAGAAGTTGGAGTGGAAGCTTCATTGGAAGAGAGGAATGTGCACATGCTTGTTAGGATTCTTCCTGTTAGTGTTGCCGGCATTATAGCTCGAACCCTCAACCACGCGATCGAGAGGCACTAGATTTTTGACCTGCGCACTGGAATTGTTAATCGTATCGTATCTCCCTCAACGAAAATGGAGCGAGTGTATTATTGATGGGGGGACAACTGCAGGTGTATGTATATACACCCCTTGCCGCGCTGCCGCGCTGGCCCAAGTTGCCTCCGGGTCAACGGGCGGCCAGTCCGTTGCGCTGCGTCGCTCCAAGCATGTTGCGCGTGCGCAAGTTGGCCGCCGGAGTCAACGTGCAGTGCCATTGCTGCAGTGCATGTTGCGCGTGAATGTGAGGTGAGGGCCATGAGAGAGAGAGCAGTGAGGCGTGTGCCGGAGATGGCACACAGGCATAGGGCCCTGCGTCTGCATGGAAGCCGTGTGCGGCGACTGGCGACTGCTGATGCGGAGAGTGGTGTCTTGCGAAAAAAAATCCTATAGGATCTGGTCTACAACTTCATTGATGTGGACCAACTCCATCATGTGACACGTGTCCTTTTACGAATCTCAAAGCGCACAGCAGCATAAATCACTGATGTGAATTTTCACGAATTGAATTCTAAAG
The DNA here is from genome assembly GCA_036346255.1 of Ampelocalamus luodianensis. Lineage (NCBI taxonomy): Eukaryota > Viridiplantae > Streptophyta > Magnoliopsida > Poales > Poaceae > Ampelocalamus > Ampelocalamus luodianensis. Next base: position 11,858,344 of record CM070634.1, read on the forward strand.
GCTACCACGTCACGCTTTGAGATTCGTAAAAGGACACGTGTCATGCAGTAGAGTTGATCCGTATTAATGGAGTTATGGACCAGTTCCTATAGGATTTTTTTTTCCGTGTCTTGCTGCCATTGGCTTTAGTAGAAAACGAGAGGGAATTGTGTGTCTGGTACTCTGGTGTATTTGGCAAGTGGCAGCAGCAGGATTTTAGTACTGACATACTTGCACGGCTCGCCGCCAGGCCACATATTTTGGCAAGCCGGAACCCCCAGCTAGCTCGGGCGTGTTCACAGGCGCTCTTCGGGCGGAAGGCCGGATGCTAAAAACGGCTCCCGCGTCATGCACGCGGAGTGGCGCCTCTGCGCCTGAGTCTGATCGGCGGGCCGCGGCCATGATTCCATGACCATGAGCGGCAAAAGTTTGGGTCGGACGCCACCGATCTGAGGCTACATACCTCACGTCACCGCGCACTCCGGGATTTTCCCTCGCGACACGCGGGCCGCGGCCCGCCTGGACTCCACCTGCGGACTAGCGCCTCGGGACCGAGATGCGACTGCGACAGCCTCTCGCCGCGACGCGCCCGCCGACCTCCCAGTCCTCGATAGCCGAGACGCGCTGGCAGCGCGCCAGCCTCCCGTTTGGACGTGCCGGTCGATGAGTGGAGTTCGTGGCGCTCCCTAACATTTACCAAGCGAAGCGCTGCGGACGCCGAGTAGGGTTTTCAAAACCGGTGGTAATTTTTGTTTGGCCGAAATTTTTTCAAAACCGGTGGCATTTTTTTCAAAACCGGTGGTAATTGCTGCGGACGCGAAGCAAATTCAAAATTTTCGGACCGATTTTGACCGGTTTGAAGTCTTACCGGAGGACCACCAACTCAGCCGACCACTACTGATCGGCGTCATAGCTCAGCCGCCTCGGCCGTCCAACTTCAAAACAGCCAGTTCGCGGCGCCGGGTCTCGTCGGCCGTCCAACTAACCACCACACCGTAAATCCGTAATGCTCTCTCAAATCTCGGTCGTCCAAGTCCAACCTCTGCGTGTCGTGTGGTGTCTCTGGCTTCCGTCAAGCAATGTGATTACAGCTACAGCATGACCGTAGCATGTCCCTCCTAACTCCTTGCGTAATAGGATGAACGATCAGAAACTAAGGCAGGCATTACAGACGGGCGACGTAAATTCACGTCGGGTCTCAGGATCAGGAGTTCGAATATCAACATGTAGATACATTATGGACCAGCTCAGAATGATATGAACATTTGCAGCCCAGCTGACGCATGACATGGACATTTTCTCCCCCATACAACTGACAGCGTACAAAATTGCAGGCAGCATCCGTAGAGTAGGGAGATTAAAGAAGCTCCACAAATTGTACTTTGTGGATGTTCAGATTTCAGAGTGCGCCAGGTGCGTCTCCCATGCTTATATTCAGGCTGTTTCTCATCGTTCTTCTCCCAACCCCCATATTGCCCTTTGTCATCATGGCAACAAATTCCCCGTAATCAATGCGACCGTCCTAGTAAAAAAAGAGCAAAACAAGGGCAATTAGATCAATATTGTTCAGAAATTTTTGAAGTGGGGTAGTAAGCCATATGCATCAAAGCATACAGTCAGAAACATCCGGACTGAATTATGTGTTGAAACAACACTACAAACAGCGACGGCTTTGAAATTCACAAGTTCTACAATAATAAATAAAATCTTCAAGTTTCACATACTTATATCATTAGACGAGCATTTAAGCCGGTATCTCTTACGACCCCCAGATACATCCCTAGCAATCCCCAATAAAGAATTTATGATGGTCTATGTAATTCAGCCGTTCAGGTATTAGGAGTACATTCTTGTTCTAGGAACCAGGACAGCTGTAACACGAGACATTTTTTAAAGTTCCTTAAATAGATGATTAAGTAAGATTCAGTATATCCCTTCTGCATGTGTTGGCTATAACAAACTAATAGGACTATAAATACAAGCTAATACACATATATGTAAAAGGTACCAAGCATCAGTGTACTTACATTATCCTGATCGACTTCTTTAATGACGTCATCAAGAAAAGCATCTGGCATGTTATGCTCTTTGCAAGCTTGCTGAAGCTCATCCACTGTAATGTAACCACTGCCATCCTTGTCGAAATAAGAAAAGGCTGCCACTAGATGTTCCTCACGCTCTAGTTTATTGAGATGCAATGTAGCAGAAATGAACTCTATATAATCAATGGTTCCACTGTTGTCCACATCCGCCTAAAGTTATTCAAATGAAAAACAACACAAATATGTAAGCTTGTAGGTTAACTTTTTAGGAGTACCTAAAATCCTACATCATAAAACATACACTCAGTATGGAAGAGAAACTGTAAATTGAACTACGAAGACACAAAATCGAAAGGAAGTTGAATAGGCATTCACTGGCATATAAGTGCATGTTCATTGGAAATAAAATGGCTGATGCTTCTAAGGAAAATAAGTTTTAGCTGTAGAATAAGTTTTCTTGTGAGTTGGGAGATCACAAGTCAAACAGAGTAAATGAAAAAAAAAGTTTATTCAACTTCAAAATTCTGGAATATCTCAGTCAAAATCACTAGTTTTGTGTCATCATGTTCAATTCATTCCAGTTGAGGATAGTTCTGTCAAATATGCAAACCATCTTAACACTAAGGGGGCGGAAAAATATCCATGGCATTACATGTGTTCCTACTCAGGTGATGTTTTCATTCAAATGAAGAAAATCACAAATCCAAGAATACTGGTCATAAAACTACATCTACAGGTTGGGGCCTATGTGTACATGTGCAAGAAACCAGGTGGCTGAAGCTTAAGGCCCTTTTCTGTTAAGAAGCTGAAGATGCCTCATAGAAGATCTAGAAACAAAAGGGGAAAATCCTTAAGCTACAAGCATTTTAATTAATTTTCAATCAACTTACCGCCTCCATAAGATCACGAATTTCTGTATCCTTTAGTGTTGAACCGTATTTTCTCATGCCTTCTTTGAGCTCATCATATGTAATTGCACCGCTGTTATCTGTGTCCATTGCCTTGAACATTTCCTTTAGTCCTGCAATCTCCTCCTCTGAAAGGCTCTCGGCAATTACCTGGTAGAGCAAATACAAATCCTCTATTAACACAAACTCAACAAGTGTGCCCAACCAGACAAGCAAAATGGAGTGAAATAAGAGTGCGCCACCAGATAATTAATGGTATACTAGAAATACAGGTTATCTTGGGTAAATACCAGACATACTGGTAATCTTGGGTAACAATAGTATAGCAATTACATACAAGGGAATCCAACTGATTTCTATAAAACATTAATTATGCCAATCAGAGTAATGAGAGGCCCATGTAATGCAGTAGAAATACTAGTCTATAAAAGACATTTCTGATAATAAAATAGAAATTGAGAAGAAACAATGAACACTCTAATGAGCATATAGCAAATGGAGGTAACTTCACTGTTGTGCATGTTGAAGTACTATGACAGCTCTGACAATAATTATAGAATCGCGTAAAGGAAAAGAAATGCACTCACTCGCAAAGCCATCTTCTTCAACTTATTCATTGCTGAGAACTGCTTAATGCGAGAAAGGACAGCTGGATCAAGAGGCCGATCAGGAGCAACTCCATGGTCACAAATCCATGGATGACCTGAACGAGTAAGAAAATAATTCTTAGACATCTATGTCTAACAATAGTTGAACAGATTTTTCCCCTTTTGAACAAACTCCATACACCCGCGAGAACCCAGTACAGTGGTAGGTGAAACAATAGATAATAACAGCTATAACTCAACACGATCAAGCAAGGAAGTTCTACATGGGGGAAAAAATCTTTGAGAACAATCCAATCCTCAGCTAAAAATAAAAGTTCCCAACTCTGAAAGAGTTTTATACATTGAGACTTCCAAGTGTCACCAGAAGAAGCTGCTCCTCGGGAAGTAATCCTATTTCTTGTCGAACAAAACAATGCTGTGCAGATAATTGTATTGAGGCATCAAAAGATGGGCGCACACTCTCATAATTCACAAAATTAAAATTAAATAAATGTTTCCGATAACCATAGTTACCATATACTTATATTTGCACCGTAGAAGACACATATCAGAACAGCAACATTCAGCAAGAAACTGAATTATTAGAGGGGGAAAAAATAGATCTAGAGTACTGGTGAAAGTAACTAACATAGAACTTCATGCGCTGTTAGACGTTCTGCGGGACAAGGATTCAACATTCTTGTTATAAGATCCTTCGCACTATCAGAAATCACTGGCCAGGGATCAGAATCAAAATCAATGACACCTTTTAATACTGCATCAAATATTCCTTGTTGTGTCTCTGCAATAAATACATTCAAAAAATCAGCCTAGAAGACTAAAACCTAAATATGAATATCTAAAGTTAATTGAAACTAAGAATAAAAGATAAAGATATACGCCTATACCGGCCCAAAATGGCGGGACACCACTTAGTAGTATGTAAACAATTACACCAGCTGTCCATACATCAGCCGCTGGTTCATAACTTTTGCGCAACACTTCTGGAGCTACATAGTATGGGCTTCCTACAACATCAGTGAAAACTTGACCTAAAAAGAAATAAAACAACGAAAGGATTGTTTATAAGATAACTCCGAATTAAATGAATACAGCAACTGGTCCATAAGATGTGCATCACTTAAATGGATACGGTAACATCCTAATAAAATGAACATTTTTTTAAGAAGTAATAAGACGAACATATTAGCTCAAGAGAAAAAACAGAAGGGTATTAAATATGAACAACAGGTAGATTAATATAATATCTTGAGAAACTGAATTTCTCAATAGATAATTATTTGAACAAATATTTAAAGTAGCTTCTATTAGATGCAATTGCAAACCAACATAGAAACGGTTCCTGATGAACTTGAAAGATAACTACGAATTAAACACAGTAACAGTAAATTGTAATTTTGCATTTCATAATATCGTGTTACTAATATTTTGGTGGTAATATCATAAATGAACAATGCCATGATTCTACTCGAACATTTGCCATGTAAACGAAAGTGACAGTCGAGTCACAAACCATTGTGAAAATGTTAACAGGTAATGATCAGAAGGCATAAATAACCATTTCCTTCGGATTTCTAATCACATGATTCTGGAAAAATATCAAGGACATAAAATTGGAACAGCACGGCTGAACATTTCCTTCAAAGCTTGTCCATTCACAAATTCTATTTCTTATATCCTATCTATCCTATCAGCTTAGCTAAAGCAACTATGTGTAAAATTAATTCCACCAACGCAAACCAATTCACCTATAAGCATCAATGCCTCAGCAGTCGGCAAAGCGAGCACATCGAACACAACAGCACAGAAGGAGACTAAGTTTGCGCTTCCTGCAGTGACTCACCGGGTTTAAAGATCATGGAGAGGCCGAAATTGATGGCATACATGAACAATGCCATGATTCTACTCGAACATTTGTCATGTAAAAGAAAGTGACAGTCGAGTCACAAACCATTGTGTAAATGTTAACAGGTAATGATCAGAGTGCATAAGTAATCATTTCCTTCGGATTTCTAATCACATGATTCTGGAAAAATATCAAGGACATAAAATTGGAACAGCACAGCTGAACATTTCCTTCAAAGCTTGTCCATTCCCAAATGGGAAATTCTATTTCTTATATCCTGTCTATCCTATCAGCTTAGTTAAAGCTTGTCCATTCCCAAATTCTAATTTTTATATCCTATCAGCTTAGCTAACGCAACTATGTGTAAAATTAATTCCACCAATGCAAACCAATTCACCTATAAGCATCAATGCCCCAGCAGTCGGCAAAGCGAGCGCATTGAACACAACAGCACAGAAGGAGACTAAGTTTGCGCTTCCTGCAGTGACTCACCGGGCTTAAAGAACACGGAGAGGCCGAAATCAATGGCCTTGAGCGACAAGTCGTCATCCTTGCTCGCCAGCAAGAAGTTTTCAGGTTTGAGATCCCTGTGCATGACCCCGAGCGAGTGGCACGCCTCGACGACCCCTACAATGATGCGCGTGAGCTCGGCCGCCTTGCGCTCGCTGTAATGCCCACGCTGTATGATGCGGTCGAACAGCTCGCCGCCCGCGCAGAGCTCCATGACGATGTGGACGTAGTGCTGGTCCTCGTAGGCGCCCTTGATGGCGACGATGTTCCGGTGGCCGGCGAGGTGGTGCATGATCTGGATCTCGCGGCGCACGTCCTCGACGTCCTCCTTGGTGATGAGCTTGCGCTTGGCGATGGACTTGCAGGCGTAGTCCACCCCCGTGGCGAGGTCGGTGCAGAGGTAGGTGGTGCCGAACTGTCCCTGCCCGAGCTTGCGCCCGAGCGTGTAGTGGTCGCCGAGGCTCGGGGTGGGGTGGCCGAGCACGTTGGCCGTCAGCTCCGCGGGGGCGGGCGCGCCGCGGCGCATGCCTGCTGCGGGCGGCGGCGCCGACGCGTCCGTCGCCGCTGGGCGCGAGGGCCGCTTCCCAGGCGGGGAGTCGGCGGCGGGCGCGTACTCCGGGTCATGGCGCCGCGACGCGCCGCGGAAGCTGGGGAAGTACTTGGATCTAAGGGTGACGCCGCAGGTGTTGCCCATCACGCGTTGGGCGCCGGCGCGACGCGAGGCGATCTCTCTCGCATCTACCTAAAGCCTCGCGGGGGTTTACGGGCGGCCGCGGTGCGGTTTGGCTTGGGAAGCGCGCGGCCGATGAGGCTGGAATTACAAGTGGAGACGGGCTGGAAATGGGCGAGAGAGAATCCTCGGGGTCAGGAGGAGCAGCCGTTCGGGAGCTCGAGGCCAGGGACGAGCCGAGGAGGCTTCACGGAGGCTTCGCGGCCACGTTCGCGGAAAGCGGAGCGAAGGCTGCTGCGGTTGCAGACTAGCAGCGTTTCTCTGGCACTGCTGCTCTGCATCTGTCTGTCGAATCGGAACGGAAAGATGAAATGGATGGATGGATGGACTATTGGCACTGTCCGTATTCTACTACCGGCGAGCTGTGCAATTATCTTGCCGCTTTTGGCCCCGTAGCGCTTCGTAATTCCTAAATTAATTTCATTACTCCGAATTTTCACTTTTACTCTCACGCGCGTCGCGGATGTGGACGGCAGCACCTAGGTGCTGCGCTCCCCAACGGCAGCAGCAAGGTGCTGCCGTCCCACACAGCAGCACCTCTCCTCCTCCCCGGCGCACGCAAATCCAAGAGGAGAGAGAAAATATATTTAAGAATATTTCTTAAATGAATTTTTAAATATAGAAAATGAGCTCCAAAAATTATGAAATTTTTTGTGGAGACTCCCAGAACAGTTTAATTGCTTTGGTAATTTTTTCAGAATTTTATGAGTTACGGTTTTTTCTGTAAAATTCCTACAAACAATATACTTAAATGAATTTTACAGGAAAAATAGTAACTCATAAAATTCTGAAAAAATTACCAAAGCAACTATACTGTTCTAGGAGTCTCCACAAAAAATTTCATAATTTTTAGAGCTAATTTTATATATTTAAAAATTCATCCAAAAAATATTCTTAAATGTATTTCTCTCCTCTTGGATTTATGCAGCTGGGAGGAGGGAGATGTTGCCGTGTGGGACGGCAGCAACTTGGTTGCTGCCAGTGGGCACGGCAGCAACTGGTGCTTGCGCTAACGCGACAACATTAGTGAGTTGTCATTCCTGACGGCAAAGAAAGGTGAGGAGGCTAAAAATGGAATTTTGATGCTAAGGGGGCTAATTTAGGAATTTTGATGCTAGGAAGAGGCTAAGGTTGGCTGACTTTTTTCTTAGATAGAATAAATGTTTTCTCTTTTGTGACGAAAAGAAAACCCTAAATGCAAGTGAACCAGGAAAACTAGCATTAATTAACGTACGCTCTTCTTTCCACTTGATTATTAAAATCAACAATTATATATTCACAACTATAATTAACTGTGATTTCCCCTTCTACGCGTGGATCACTAAGACCACTCGGCGCAACCCACACGAGCTCCCCTGATCCCCCGCCGCCGTTGCACGTTGCCAACGGAGCAACAGCACCGTGTGTACGCCCGGTGGCCCTTACTAGTCAGTGACCAGTTTTCAGTTCCGCTCAATTCAACCACACTGTTGGATCTGTGGCTTATTCGGGAAAGTAGACCGAATGAAATGGTGCGCATCCTAGCCTTCCCCCTCCTTAATACTCCATCAGATCATCTGTGCCTCCGCTTGTGTTTCTCTCACGCTCCGCCACTGGCTGCGCCCATCCTCCCCGCCTGCATCTACCTCTCGCTGCCATGCGGCGCCACGACAAACATGGACCCCAAGCACCAGTGAGATTTGTGGCGTTCTTCTGCCTAATTGCAGTTGGTCCATGGGCGGTTTAATCATTCGAGGTCTCCTGCTGCTAGGTAGCTGTGCCTGTCCGCGAGGGCAAAGTGTAAGTAGAAATGATGAGCACTACGGCTACACAGACATAAAGAGGCAGGAAAGACGAAAAGCAAAGGGAGAAAAGTGTGCCTGAGTCTGAGTGCCTGATTTTTTGGACAACTCAGAGACGTGAGAATGGAATATTTGGTTGATCGACAAGCTTTACCATACATACTTTTAAAACAAACTTTACCATACATAAAGTTATACAAATTTGACATTTTTTTGGGGGGGGGGGGGGTACATTTAGTTTGGAGTTACAGTTGTGATGTGCCACTCGTTTCATAGATATTTTTTCCCATAAGTGTGATGACCATTTTAGCCGCTGTAAAAATTGTGGCTTACCAAACTTGTGGCTGCTCAGAAAGCTTACCAGCGCTCCTCGTGTACTCCAGTACACCACTGACTGGGAGCACGGAAAAGTGGCCGTGTGATCCAACTCGTCAACTGTTCATAATCATTGGACCCAGAGGAATTAGTCGGGCTAATCGTGCGATGTACGATTAGTCTAGCTAACCAGATCTGTGATTATCTTGTGTACTTGCAAAGGCAGGCTATTATACTAGTCTCCTGCGTCGATCCATACTACGCGTTCGTGGTAGGGATCCCGTCGAAGACTCGAAGTCGTGGCGATATGGATGTGGCCTCCTGGCCATTCGCGCGTGCAGGAGGATGATTTCGGACGTTGTTAGTGGATCCAAATGGCCGAGTTGTACATGGGCCAATTGGACCATGTTAGAACAAAGCCTGTTTTTGTGCTAGTTATTGGCCTGGCCCATACTAGAACAAAGGAGGGGCCATCGACTCAACATTTCTGATTTCTGAAAGCTCTTCTCCGATTATAAAAACTTTATATCATGTGAAAAGTCCTGGCACGAATTTATATGTTCACGAAAAGGTTCAAACACAACCGAGCAATGCTGGTTTAGGCATGTAGGTAGAGGAAAGAGACGTGAAACCGTCAAAACCATGTCTCTCCAATCGGAGGGTTCGAAAGGAGATCCCAGTCAAAGCTCACACGTGCCTTATGCCATAGCCTATAGTGTTATGGGCAGTCAGCTTTCAGCAATTGAAGGAGAGCGATTTTAAAAAGGGTTACACACATGCGTACTGTGCAAAACTCAGGCTTTCCATGACCACCTAACTGGAGGTAATGTTAACACCTCAGCTCTTTCGTCTTTCGTTTTAGGAGTATATCCGAGGTGCCATATCTCCATTTCAGCGGCATTCTAGTCTCGCCGATCAAAACTCCATTTCGTCCGAACTTGCTGCCTTTCGTCTACTGATCATTCGTGCTGTCCAGATTTACACAATCTAGCTCACCATTACTTAACATTAACCGAAAAGCTTATTGTGAGGGATCTGGATTCTCTGCTACTATAGCGATTTATCTAAACTTTACTTTTCGATCGAACGGTTGAGATCGGCTTCTAACACGTGGCAACTGCATTGAACCCATCTCCTATCGAACACACGCACCATTGACGGCCTGACCTTATCACATCAGCGGCTGCGCTTTTCGAATACCGGAAAAGGGGATCGCTAGCTTAGCTTTACCTGAGAGAGGCACAAACGGAAACGGGCCACCCGTGTTGTGTGCCCAACTGCCGATCGACCAGATGATGATCGGTGCATGCTTGACAGACGTAAGCTCCGTAATAACTGTGTTGCACACGTACGCGTACATCGATGGGAGGGGAGGCGCTAACTAATCGAATATGTCCGTATGCGATTAGAGAGCGGCAGGGCCGGCGGCCGTGCGCGCGGTCACTGGTTGCCGGTGACGCGCGCGGCGCGGTCGAGGCTGTTCAGTTCGGCTCGGTTGCGCTTTCCGCGTTTGCGCGCGCACACGACGGACTTTTTCCTTTTTGCCGCGCTCGCGACGCTTTATCTGCGAGCCACGCACGAGCCGTCAACTTATCGCACCCGCGGTTACGTTACGTCCTTACATGGAGTTGAGAAGAGCGTGCAGAGCTGTACACGCAATCTCTAAAAGGTTGCGTGGCTATTTGGTTTGCTACCCTTCGTGATGAGGATATCATTTCTATGCATACAACCAACACTCTTCACAATAGATTTGAATCTATGCACTTGCAAGGTCCAATCACAAGAGCTCGTGCACGTCAATTGAACCATCAGATAACTTCGTTTCTAGAAGTGCATTTTGTTTCTAATAAGAATATGCTACTACCTAATGCATGTGATCTTCTTTTAATCAGGAACTTAGGATCTGATCACGAAGAGAAGCTTGTGCAATCCAATTCGGCCACCGGAGACAGCACCGATTTCAAATGTGCATAACTTTCACATACGGAGTCCGTTTGAGACGCATGAGTACTTGTTTGAAAGCTTATTTCGTTCTCTTTCCAACGGATCTGGCCTCACCCCCAAATTCCTTTCCAGCGCACCGCAATCGTCAAAAGAGTCAGAGACTGTTTTTGATTCGAACTTGGGCCCATGGGCCTTGTAACCCTAGGCGGCCTGTACTGTTCATGTGGTTACTATTCATATGTAAACAGTACCACCACCCCTTCTTTCACCTCTCCCTCCTATACATAGTGGCCGCCGCCATTAGGGTTTGGTGGATTTCGTTTGCTTAGTTTTTCCATTGTGAAAACTCTTGTTCTTCGCTTGTGTCGACTAGACCAACCGCAAAGAATTTCTGCGGAATCCCACCTTTTGAACTCAATTATATATTTGCAATTCAGATTACTCGTTACTTTGTTCTTGCTTGTTCTTCGATTGCTTGCAGGAATTGATCCTCATGATCAGGTCAATTGGGTCTTTGGCACGGTTGATAACGACTTGGTGATTAGTTCAGCGATTGCTTGGTTCGTACGTACTGCGTTCGTAGCCTGGATCGTGAGAGTTGATCATCATCCAATCGAAATTTATCCGTCTCATCGAAAGATCGGAACGACAAAAGTTCATCAAGTGGTATCAGAGCTCAAGGTTGCTCGGTGAGAATTTACTGTTTTTCGTAGTTAGGTTGCTTAATTCGAAAGTCCAAAAATTATAGGAGCAGATCACCTATCCGCCCAAGACCAATTGCGCCATTGCATCTTTCTTTTCAAGACATTGCATTGTTGAACTTTCGATTGCATCGCCGTGTCTTTTGGTCGGTCTTAGTGTTCAGTTCCTTTAGAGTTTCGAAGTTCGCTCACGCTTGGTCGCACCATTGCGCTTGGGTTCAATCGCCGCCTACTCCATCATTTGTTAATCTTGCCGCGCTTCAGCAGAGCCGCTACGTCTCTCGCTTCGCGCACACGACCACCAGAGCCGTTGTCGCGACCACTAGCGCTACCGCCATCCCTTGCCACGCCCTACCGTGGCCACCATCCTCCTGCCGCGACAAGCCACCATCGTCCTGCCGCCGCCACACTAAATGAAACCCTAACCAAGAACAAAGGGGGTCGTTTCAATTTGTTGACAGAGAAAAAAAAAAGAAAAGAAAAAAAAGAGGTTGTTTTCGTGCTGCCAGAAGGAAACATAAGATTCATCTGACTTCGGCAACACGATAAAAAAAATCAAAGTTTAGAGAGAGAGAGAGATAGTATCTTTTAATTACCTTTTTACCCCTACATTTTAGAAAAAATTTGTGACCCATATACCTCCCTAGGCTTGGAAGAGGACTTTGAAGAGTTTTGAGTGAGGTGCACATTTGCAAAAAAAAAAAAAAAGAAAAAGAGGAGCAAAAAAAAGAGCGACAAAAAAAGTTTCTCAAAGATTTGTTCAAAATTGACAGAGCCCTTTGTCGTTGATTCTAAGGTTTCCATGAAGACGATATCCTTTTTCGAGCTTCACGCAGACCGTGCTTTTGTTTGTGTTCTAGACTCGCCTCTAGTACGGTTCAGCCTAGGACCAAGACTAACCGGCATTGAACGATTTTTCACTTGCATTATCGATTTGATTGTTGCTAATCCTTGCTACATATATTACACCGTCCAAGCTCCACTAACCGAACAGTGCATCGCACTCGCAATCGCTTGCTCATCACTTGTGTCACGCTTATCACGAACCACCCACCGGTTGCACCACCTGTTTGCTTTGGTAAGAATTTGCAAGAGCTTGAGCGTGTGTGACGTGTGACCACCGTAACCTAGTAGTTCATAGGGAATTTTATACACTTGTGTATTTTCTTTGTTGATACTAACAATGGCAGTTCAGTGGTCACAAAGGAGTAGGACCAACATTGAGGACGATGCACCTCTCACGCCGCACGAAAGACATCATGCAACGCCACGCCCGAATCAACATTTGAGCATATTGAGGGGTTCTAGATCGCACCAATAACGACCTTGCTGCGATTGCTACACGGTGGAGCAATTGAGAGAGTTCCACCTCCCGCCGCCGACATTGCACAACCACGTTGTAACCTATCTCGCTAGCTCATTGGCCGATGAGGTAGAAGATGAAGCAAACCCATATGTTGCTGATACAGAGTCTGATGGTGGTTTCAATCCCAACAATGATCGTGACCATCGACAACAACGCTTCAATCGACAAGGTATGAGAAGAGACCCACCACGTGAGGTACGTGATCGTAATGATGCATTTGGAAAAATTAAATTTACTATGCCTCCTTTTGCTGGAAAATATGAACATGATGCTTATCTCACATGGGAGTTGGCCGTAGATCAAAAATTTGCATGCCATGAATTTCCTGAAAATAAAAGGGTTAGGGCTGCTACTAGCGAGTTCACTGATTTTGCATCTATTTGGTGGAATGAATTGTGCCGTAATGAACAACACATACCTAGAACATGAGATGCTTTGAAGAGAGCTATGAGAGCTAGATTTGTGCCTTCATATTATTCTCGTGATTTGCTAAATAAATTACAACATTTAAGACAAAATAGTAACACCGTAGAAGATTACTATCAAGAAATGCAAATTAGTTTGTTACGTTGTGGTTTGGAAGAAACTGAAGATACTAAAATGGCTAGATTTTTAGGAGGGCTTAATCGGGACATTCAGGACATTTTAGATTATAAGGAGTATAATTTATCACCCGCTTTTTCCATCTTGCTTGCAAAGTCGAACGTGAAGTGTGGAAGACAGCCTCGCCCCGAGGCTCGTTGGAGTTTCTTTGGTAGGCGTAATCAGCGCAGCTTTCGCAGGCATCACCCGTTGTCCCTACCACTCCTAACCGCCCCCACCCGCTCGGGCCGGGCGACCAGCAAGCACCACTCCCACTCCCGAGCCTCGACGCAAGCAAATCAACTTGCCTCGCAAGCTAAGAGTTCTACTTGCTGCTTCCACCGGAGAACGCGAGACATACAATGCCATCACTGCAAAGGCTTTGACACATGATGAGAGATTGCCCAAATCAGCGAGCACTTCTTGTTCGAGACGATGGTGAGTATACTTCAGCTAGTGATATTGATGAAGAACATGCATTGCTTGTAATCGACTTCGCAAGCGAGCAATATGAATCAACATGACGAAGAATGTTTTGGAGTCAAACAAGTGATAAGTTTTAAGCATAATTGTGAGGCGTGTCCCGAGTGCTCAAATGGAGCGTATGGAATGTAATCAACGCAATAACTGCTTCAAACAAAATTTGTGGTCAATGAGTGTTCTTGTCGTGGTGATTATTGATGGAGGAAGTTGTAACAATTTGGCTAGCATTGATATGGTTGAGAAGCTTGCCTTGACCTAATAACAAGACTCTCATCCTTACTACATTCATTGGTTTAATTCATGTGGTAAGTGAAGGTAACTCGCATTGTGAGAGTACACTTTTCTATTGGTTCATATCAAGATTATGCTGATTGCGATGTCGCATCTATGCAAGCCTGCTCATTACTATTAGGTAGACCATGGCAATATGATAAAGATATCATGCATCATAGTAGGACAAATCAATATACTCTCATATCAAAAGGAAAGCGAGTGACTTTGCGCCCATGTCTCCGTACAATTTTAAAAGATGAATTAGAGAGAGCTAATCGAGAAAAAGAGAGTAGCAAAAGTGAAAATCAGATTAGAAGCAAAGAACTTGCACCGCACAAGAAGAAGGAACCTAGTTCTAAGAAATGTGAAATTAAATTGAAAGGTTCTGCTTTGTTAGCTACAAAGTCCGATATTAGTGAGGTAGAAGTCGGTCATTCTGCTTTATGCTTTAGTGTGCAAGGCAAAGATTGTTTTCATTTGAGGATATGCCCCTTCCTTGCCTCCCGCCTGCTCACCTTTTGCAAGAGTATCATGATGTATTTCAAGTGAAGTATCACTGGCTGCCCCCAATTAGGGGCATTGAGCATCGATTGACTTCATCCTGTGAGCTTCCCTACCCAACGCGCGCCATACCAACAAACCGAGGAGACTAAGGAGATTGAGCGTCAAGTGCAAGACTTGCTTGACAAAGGGTACGACGCGAGAGCCTTAGTCCATGTGCTGCTCTCTGCATTTTTTGGTTCCAAAGAAAGATGGCTCATGGCGATGTGTGTTGATTGTAGAGCTATCAATAATATTACCATTAGATATCGCCACCCTATTCCTAGGTTAGACGAAATGCTTGATGAATTAAGTGGCTCTACTGTGTTTTCGAAAGTTGACTTGCGTAGTGGATATCACCAAATTCGCATAAAATTAGGAGATGAATGAAAAACAGCATTCAAAACTAAGTTTGGTCTATATGAGTGGTTAGTGATGCCTTTAAGTTTAACTAATGCGCCTAGTACTTTCATGAGATTGATGAACGAAGTTTTGCTTGCTTTTATTGGGAAATTCGTGGTGGTATATTTTGATGACATATTGATATATAGCAAGTCACTTGAGGAACATCTTGATCACTTACGTGTTGTTTTTAATGTTCTACGAGATGCACGCTTATTTGGTAACCTTGAGAAGTGCACCTTTGCACCGATCGAGTATCGCTTTGGCTATGTTGTTACTTCACAGGGCATTGAAGTTGATCAAGCCAAGATCGAGGATATAAAGAGTTGGCCGACTCCTAACACGGTCACACAAGTGCGGAGTTTTCATGGATTTGCTGGATTTTATCGACGCTTCGTCAATGATTTCAGCACCATTGCCACACCATTGAATGAGCTCACCAAGAAAGGTGCTCCTTTCCATTAGGGCCCTGCACAAGAACAATCATTCAACCTTCTGGAAGAGAAGCTCAAACATGCACCACTTCTCCAACTTCTTGATTTTGGTAAGACTTTTGAGCTTGAATGTGATGCTAGTGGAATTGGGATTAGAGGTGTGTTACTGCAAGACTTCGAACCAAACTAAATTTAGTAACCACAAGAAAATCCAATGTTATATGTCGGCAATCTAAGAGAGAAAACCGCTCACCAAAATATTGGTAACGCTACAATTTAGCTTAACCACAATCTAAACAACACTCCGTTTGTTAAAATTTCGCTTTGACTAGGTTTTAGCTATATCAATATTTTGATCTAACTCATTTTGGTGGTCAACTAACCGGCCTATATGTTGCTTGTCGGTGGTGGTTCTGTCGGTTGGAGGTTGGATCAGCGTAGCTGTCCGGATGCCTCTTTTGCAGAGTTCTTGCCACTGTGATCTTATTAGGGAACAAATAACCAGCCGGTTACCGGTGGGGTCCGGGATGAACGGTACCGACCGAAAAATTTCAAATTTGAATTTGAATTATTGACTGTATAATGCATTTCCTATGTTAGTTTAGGCATTTTTTTGTGCTAGATTACGTATTGTATGAGCTAAATATGCTTGAATTATTGTATGAGCAAGTCTCAGGCAGTTTTTTCAACTAACTAGATGAAATAACCTAATCTAGAGAGCCTAGCGTGATCCATATCATCAAATCTCTATTATTTATGACCTCTTAAATCTCAATAGATTGATGTTTATTTCTAAAACAAAAGTCTCTAGTTTTTACACATTTGTATGTATGACATAAGTGCTATATATATTTTGTTTCCCTTGGATTTAATATTATGCTTAACAAAATAGTTCAGATTAACAGACACATATGATCAAATATGTTCTTGATTGGTTTTGTTTTGTTGCACCACCCATGTTTCAAATAGACATCTTACCTTATGTCGTAGGGACGTCCACCGACACCACGACCCGGCGAAGCACGGTTGCACCGGAAGGTCTCCCCAAGAACTTACTTAGAAGGGGTCCCGAAGACTCCTTGAAGGATCCCGAAGACCCTCTGGAGTGATCCCGAAGACCCCTCGAAGGATCCCAAAGACCCTCCGGAGTAGTCTCGAATACCCTTCAGAGTGGTCGCAAAGACCCTTCGGAGTGGTCCCAAAGACCCTCCGAAGGAATCTCGAAGACCCCCCGAAGAAGCCATCAAAGGACCTCAAGAGATCACCCCGGCGGAGGGCGCGGGGGCTACAGGAACGGTGGACCAGGTGTATTCCCCGAATGGGGCACGTCCATAAAGACACACCGTGCACCAGAGGCTACGCGTAAGGTGCATAAAAGTCCCTGCAGCCCCTATGGTTACAGTAGTTTTCTAGGGATACAAATGTAAATTTAGATGCCATGCAGGGAGGCTATAAATAGCCCCCTCCACCATGTAACAGGGGGAGGATTTTCCTTTAAGCAATACATTTACACTCAGTAACCGAGCCCCTTTTAGAAGCACCCTCCATCTTTCTAGCACAGGGGGTCTCCTCTTTTTACTGTCTAGTCTTCCCACTACGACAGTTGGCGCTCGAATGTTTATGGGGGCCAAGATGTTGCGCTGGAGGTGCCACAGACCCCTCGGTGTTCCTGCGCGTGTACGAAATAGCAGTCGAAGCAGCAGGAGGGGATAACACGAAAAAGCATCACGCTGACCCTTAAGGGCGTCGCTCTAACATAGTTCTTTACCATCCCCCCCGCCCGTCCATTTACGCCTGGGAACAGTTGCGAGACCACGTACGCAACAACTTCCAAGGAAACTACAGCAAACCGAAGGATGCTGGACACTTGTTCGCGGTCAAGCAAGCCCCAGGCGAGTCCCTTCGCAGCTTCTTCAGAAAATTTGCAGAAGTGAAGTGCCAAGTTAAAGGGGTCAATGAGACCACCATCATAAATGCCGCAACTTGCGGCTTGCAAAAAGGACCCCTGTCGGAGAAGCTGGCCCGCAAGCCAGCACGGACGGTCGCGGAGCTCTTCGACAAGATAGAATAGTACGCCCGAGCGGAGGAAGACACCACCCGGAGGAATGAGGCCGCACCAAATACCACCCCGTCGGATAGGCCGCTCAAGGAAGATGTAGACACCATCCCGGTCACCAACAAAGCACGCATCAACTTTCGGCAAAAAGGCCGAAATGTTTATCATGTGGACGAAGGACATACCACCGAAGCTGGCAGGCGAAGCGGCCAAGCAAATCGTGACCGAGGAAGAGGCCGCGGCCGCCACGGTGGGCGACACCAGGACGCTTGAGGTGGAACAACAGCAACCCCGTTGTACAGTGACCTCCACGGCGAAGGGTCACACACAACAACGGATTGTCGTACCATTGCGGCCATGCAGGACTACATGCACCGCAACCAACAGCCAATCGAGCATGAAGACCGGAAGGAGGCGGGCAATTTATTGCCAGCTCTACCGCTGCGCCCGCGCATAGAAGGGGGCCATGGTGGACCACCCCGGAGGGTTATCAATATGATCACGGGGGGTCCTCGTTGGGCATAACATTGAAGAGGCAACGCCGCGCATACACCCGGCAAATCCACCACGTTGCCACACAACCACTTCCCGACCACCCCGTTACTCCGAAATACCCATAACCTTCGGACCTGAAGACGCACGGGGAATACACTTCCCCCACCAGGACCCCCTCGTCATCCCCGCTAGCATTGTCAGCTATGAGGTCAGGCGTGTCCTCGTAGATGGCGGGAGCTCGGCGGATCTCCTATTCGCAGAGGTCTTCGACAAGATGATGATCCCTAGAGATCACCTGTCTCCACCAGGCATACCACTTGTCGGCCGAGGGCAGCCCGTGACGCCCCGAGCCAAATCGCCTGGCCGCCACGCTTATGGATGCACACCGATGCATCTCGTGACGGAAACCATAACTTTCGACATGGTCGAAATGCCATACCAATATAATGCCATCCTCGGAAGGGCCACGCTCAACACCTTCGGCGCGATAGCGCATCACAACTACATGTGTGTAAAGATCCCCGCGCACGAAGGGGTCATCACAATACGAGCAAACCAAGACCTCGCTCGTCGGCCGAAATGAGGTTGGGCTCGCATACCCGGCGTGTTCACGCCTTCGAAGCAAATATTGGGATACAAAGCAAGGCCCCAGTTGGCAAATGGGCCCCGAAGGCCAAGCCGGAGGGGCAGTTATGAAGGGTTCCCCTCAGGGACACCTCCCTGGAAAAAATAGTGGCCCTCGGGGCAGAGCCTAGGGAGGAGGAGCACAGCAACATCCTCCGGGTGCTCCGCAACAACGCCGACATCTTCGCTTGGAGCCCAGAGGACATCCTGGGCATCGCCCGGGAGACAATCGAACACCGGTTGGCCATCGTGGCGACGCGTACCAAGACGCCAGGTTCGACGCATGACGCCCGAGCGCCTCGAAGCGGCGAAAAAGGAGATCGCCAAGCTCTTAACAACGGGGGTGATTCGTGAGGTCAAGCACTCCGAATGGCTCGCCAATCTGGTCCTGGTCCAGAAAAGCACCGGCCAGTGGCGCATGTGTGTCGACTTCACCGACCTCAACAAGGTATGCCCGAAGGACGACTTCCCCTTACCGCGCATCGACCAGTTGGTGGACGCCACGTCAGGGTGCGAGTTGATGAGCTTCTTGGACGCGTACTCCGGGTACCATCAGATATTCATGGCCAAGGAAGACGAAGCAAAAACTGCCTTCATTACACCTATTGGTACCTACTGCTACCATCGTATGCCATTCGGGCTGAAAAACACAGGAGCAACCTTTACCCGCCTTATCACAAAAGTCCTCGCAGGACAACTCGGCTGGAACGTCGAAGCTTATGTCGACGACATAGTGGTTAAAAGCAAGCACGCAGGCTCCCACCCCGGAGACCTACGAGAAACCTTCGCCAGCCTCCGAGCGGAAGGAATTAAGCTCAACCCAGAAAAGTGCGCCTTTGGCGTCAAAGCGGGGAAGCTCTTAGGGTTCCTCGTGTCAAACAGAAGAATTGAAGCAAACCCAGAAAAAATCAAGGCCATACAAGAAATGGAACCACCCTGCAGCGCCCGAGAGGTGCAGAAACTGATGGGTCGCCTCGCAGCCCTCAGCCGATTCTTATCCCGCTCGGTGGAGCGGGCTTTGCCTTTCTTCAAGACCCTCCGGGGTGCGGAGCCATTCCGATGGACGAAGGAGTGCCAGGAAGCATTTCAACAACTCAAGCAGTACCTCGCTTAGCTACCCAGCCTCACTAGCCCGAGGCCGGGGGCACAACTCCTCTTGTACATCGCCGCCTCCGCTTCTGCGGTCAGCGCGGTCCTCGTCCAACAAGAAGACGGGCAGCGACCCGTCTATTACGTATCAAAAGCACTCCAGGGAGCCAAGACGAGGTATACGGAGCTTGAGAAACTAGCATACACCTTGCTCATGGCTTCGCGTAAACTCTGCCATTACTTCCTGGCGCACGCCATCACTATCCCGACTTCCTACCCGCTGGCTCTCATGTTGCGAAACAGGGATGCCTCCGAACGTGTTGGCAAATGGGCCGCGGAACTCGCACCCTTCGACATCACATTTGCTCCGCGCACTACAATAAAGTCTCAGTCACTGGCCGATTTTGTCGCCGAGTGGACCTCACACGTATCGCCCACGGTGCCGCCGAGACATCAGGACATTGTACACCGACGGGTCTTGGTGCGCCACGGGAGCGGGTGCGACGGCCATCCTTGTCGCCCCAGACGGTCGAAGCATTTCACATGCTGCACGTCTCAACTTTCCCACTACAAATAATGCCTCGGAGTACGAGGCACTCCTCCTGGGCCTCCGTAGAGCAAAGGCGCTGGGAGCCAAGCGTGTAATTGTCAAAAGTGATTCCCGCCTTATGGTGGGACACTTCGATAAGACATTTGAAACCAGGGATCCCGAAATGGCCCAATACCTCGCAGCGGTACGTACCATCGCTAAAGGTTTCCTCAGGATCTCCGTCCAGGCGATCCCCGGCGTGCCGCGATTTGCCGCC
Source organism: Ampelocalamus luodianensis (assembly GCA_036346255.1). Classification (NCBI taxonomy): domain Eukaryota; kingdom Viridiplantae; phylum Streptophyta; class Magnoliopsida; order Poales; family Poaceae; genus Ampelocalamus; species Ampelocalamus luodianensis. Next base: position 11,878,858 of record CM070634.1, read on the forward strand.
GATCAACTTGCGAAGATGGCCAGCTCTGACGACCAACCCCCGCCGGAGGTGTTCTACAAGATACTTACCAAACCCGCCGATCGAGGCGCCGCTTGTTCCGCCAGAGCACTGTGGGCCCGCCGAGCACAAGGGGGCCGAGCTCAAGGCGCCAAACCAACCCAAGCGTCACAAGGGAACACGCACCACGTCACGCACATCGACGCCATAGACTGGCGCAGCATCATTACCGCCTACCTCGCAAGCGGAGAGCCTGACGACCCGATCGAGGCAAAACGGCTCAAGCACTGGGCCAGAAATTACCGCCTCGTTGGGGCGAATAAGACAAGGGGGCGCTTATGCACCTTCCTATGGTGCATCTCCCAAGAAGAAGGCCAAGACCGCTAGGAAATACATGAGGAGCACCATGGAGCCCATCAGCCTCACGGAGCATTGTGGCCAAAGCCTTCCGACATGGCTTTTACTAGCCAACCGCAGAATACCTCGTCCAGCATTTTCAGGGGTGTCAGTGGGCCAGCCACAACCCAAAAGCACCTCCTGTCCCGCTGCAACCCCTGTCCTCGATCTGGCCCTTCGCAAGATGGGGTCTCGACATCATTGGCCCCTTCCCAGCAGCAAGGGGCAACCTTCATTTCACCTTTGTTACCATTGAATACTTCTCAAGGTGGGTAGAAGCCGAGCCAGTACCTAAAATAACATCAGTGGCAGCCCAATGGTTCATTTGGAAGAACATTATTTGTAGGTACGAAGTACCCCGCGACATAGTTACTGACAACGGCACCCAGTTCGACTCAAGGCCTGGGAGCCACCATATGCTTCGCATCCGTAGGTCACCCCGGAGTCCAACAGCGCAGTCGAAAGGGCAAATGGCAACATATTGGCAGGGCTCAGCAAACGTCTAGTGGGCCTGCCAAAAGGGTTGTGGCCCGAGGAGCTCCTGAAGGCCTTATGGGCACTGCGAACCTCGCCGACTAGAGCCACCAGTTTCTCTCCGTTCAAGCTCCTCTTTGTGGATAAGACCCCAGGAGAACTCACAGCTAAATCCCTCTGAGCAAGCCGAGCCGACAATCCGGAAGGCCGGGAAGTCTCCGTGGATCTGATAGAGGAGTATCGTGTGCAGGCCATATCAAGTATGACAAGTTATGCAGCAGGTGTCGCGAGGGCGTACAACAAGAAGGTCCGGGCCCGTCCTCTAGCGCTGGGCGACATGGTCCTCAAAAGGGTGGCCAACCCCGCAATAGTTGGCAAGCTGCAGTCCAAGTGGGAGGGGCCCTACATCATCACTCAAAGCACAAGGGCAGGATCCTACCACATCGCCACCCCAGAAGGCCAGCAGCTCGACTACACATGGAACGCGAAGAGTCTCCGCAAGTTCTATCCCTAACAGCTGCATTGTAAAAACTCCGGCTGCGACCGGATAATAGCCCCGTTCCAAGAAAAAGGGGGCTTGTAAGAAAGCAAGTGTAACCCTTTTTGGGCATTTTGTACCCAGGCAATATATGAAGGCCCCCCACAGCACACCGAGGTCCCCCGAGGGCACGAGTGTGTAAAATAAGACACCGCGCATGGCCTTCGGCCCCGGTGCACACCGAGATCCCCCAAGGACAGGAGTGTATAAAATAAGACACCGCGCATGGCCTTCGGCCTCGGTGCACACCGAGGTCCCCCGAGGGCAGGAGTGTATAAAATAAGACACCGCGCATGGCCTTCGGCCCTAGTGCACACCGAGGTCCCCCGAGGGCAGGAGTGTATAAAATAAGACACCGCGCATGGCCTTTGACCCCGGTGCACACCGAGGTTTCCCAAGGGCACGAGTGCATAAAATAAGACACCGCGCATGGCCTTCGGCCCTGGTGCACACCGAGATCCCCCCAGGGCACGAGTGTATAAAATAAGACACCGCGCATGGCCTTCGGCCCCGGTGCACACCGAGGTCCCCCGAGGGCACGAGTGTATAAAATAAGACACCGCGCATGGCCTTCGGCCCCAGTGCACGCTGACATAGGGCTCCCCGAAGCCCTATCAAAAGAAGGTAGGGGGACGGCGCGCGGCTTCGCCACCCCCTCGCAAAAAATATATATACATAGGGCTCCCCAAAGCCCTATCAAAAGAAGGTAGGGGGACGACGCGCGGCTTCACCACCCCCTCGCAAAAAAATATATATACATAGGGCTCCCGAAGCCCTATCAAAAGAAGGTAGGGGGACAGTGTGTGGCTTCGCCACCTCTCTGCAAAAATATATATATATATATATATATATATATATATATATATATATATAGAGAGAGAGAGAGAGAGAGAGAGCTCCCCAAGCCCTATCAAAAGAACGTAGGGGATGCGCGCTGCTTCGCCACCCTCGCAAAAATACATACATAGGGCTCCTCAAGCCCTATCAACCCCAACAAAAAGGCAAGGTACCTTTATTACAACAAGTCTTTATTAATCAAATGAGGGGTGGCAACACACAGACACGAGGGCTCACCAGAACAACAAATACTAAGTAGCATACAATACAAGTTTACAAGCAGGCCTTGATGCCTTACTGGACAAAGTCCCATTCCTCCACGCGTAGCCATTCCGCTAGCCTCATCTGACGCCTGACGCTATCAACCTCAAAATTCCCTCTCACACCTCGCACTCGCCTAGGACTCGACGAGCTCGCCAAAACACTCACCGGCGGAGGCGCAGACTCGGCACACGATGCGAAGGGGTCCGCATCGGCACCTGCACCCAACACACCTCAGCGCCTCCAAAACGCCCGGATTTCCTCGCGCGCCTCCGCCACTTTCCTTTTGCGAGTTCGATGGAAGTCCTTCATAGAACCATTCGGGTTTGCTAGTTTCCATCGCTGCCACTTCGCACCATGATAAATAGCCCCCCGATAGCATAACTGTAAAGGCCAAAAGGACACCATGCCACGCTCATCCTTCGAGCCCTGGCGGCCAGCGCTTCTCTTAACACCTCGCACCTCAGAAGGAGTAGTACCCCGCAAAGCGGGCCGCTTGAACAACAATCGCTCACCCTGTACATACGAGGCCCAAATTCAAACAAGCAAATCATGTGCAATCATACTTCAAAGCATTCCCATTTAAAAGATGAGGGTCTTACATAAAAAGAGGTTCCCTTCCTACAAACCGCTCCTTACAGCAAGCAAAAATGGAGCAGGAAAACCAAAATAAATCTAAGGCACCAACCCTAACAGCTACAGACTAAAAAAAGAACAAAAGAGTTCATCAAGCAAGCCGGGGGGGTCACACCTTATCATGTTGGGTGGACTTCGCTTGCGCCCTCGATCTCTCGCCGATGTCCTCGCCGTGGCCTTCCTTTTCCCGTGGCTCGCACAAAGACGGAACGATTCCGTCGCATCATTGTGGCCGCGCGGGGCCTAGTAGTCTTGTAGAAGGACCCTGCCGGCCTTCCTAGTGCGGTTCCACGAGGCGACAACCTCATCTGCAGTGGCCACCGCGACAGATCGGGCTACAAGGCCGTCTATGTGAGCGCATCCAGCCTTGTCGAGCGAAGCGAGGGTCGCGGACCACGCCGCCGCAGAGTGATCGCGTGACGCGCGGGCACCGTAGGCACACCTCCGCGCGGCCGGCGTTGGAACGTGATGTCCATCTCCGACGGGCGATGACACCTCACCGGCGGGACAACACCAAGTTGTGACACGACCCCCTCGATGACCTCCATGGCTTGCCAAGCAGCGAGCCCAATGGAGGTCGAGAGCTCGCAATCGGTACGAACCTCCTCTTCGAGCACCGCCTTCACGCCCTGTAAGACCCCCACTCGCTCCTCTAGGTCTTGCACCCTAAGGGCCAGAGATTTACGTTCACCGCTGAGCGCCTCGTTCCGAGCGTGCTCATCCTCCACCTGCTTCTGGATCTTGGCGAAGCCTGATGCAATGTCATCATCAAGGGCCCGCAACAACATCACGGTCTGCACAAATGAGATTGTTAACGAAGCTTCGCGCAAAAAAAACCCCTCACCTTGACGGCATTCGCCTCGATGCCCCGAAGCATGTCGATCAAAGGCATTCGTCGAAAAAGCTCTCGAAGCAAAGGCGGGGAAGCGAAGTCAGCCATCGCCCTGCAAACTCGCGAAGCACCTTCGCTGACTCGGAAGTCGGCGCGGCACATGGGCCCCAAGTCCACAGTGCCCCCACCCCCAGCAGGGACATGCTCCGGCGAGCGCCCACCTCCGGAAGAGGTTGGACCAGAGCCACCATCACCGGCTCCATCCTCCCGCGCAACATCATCCACTGCGAAGTGGAAACCTTCGGCAGCGTCAGCACAAGAAAGAAAAGACGAGCGCCGGGCGATCCACGGGGGGAAGAACTTACCACGCGGCATCCGCGGGGTCAGCGGCACCTCCAGCGCAGCATCTTGGCCCCCATAAACATTCGAGGGGGTGCTGTCACCGAAGGACTCATCAGTGTCAAGTCCCACCACGTCAAACGAGCCCACCGCTCGTTGCACTTGCGATGCGGTTCGCTCAGCCAACACGACAGGACTCTCCCCCGCACTTGAAGCGCCGTGTAGGTCGGACGGGTCAACATTCGAAGCTGACCCCGAGACCTCCGTCCGGTCAGAAGGATCGGTTGCTGGCCTCTTCAACAGGTGCCCCATGTGCCCCGCATCGCGCAAAGCCACACCAGCATCGCAGGGTCCCACAACGCGCAGAGGGGTCACAAAATCGCCCACCCAACCAACCGCCGGCGGGCACGCTTCTTAGCATCCGTGTCGGGCGCCGAGAGGCGAACCGAGGTAGGATACGCCGATTCACCCGCCTCCTCACAACTGCCGCGCCGAGTGCTCCTCGCCTGTACGGGCCAAGAAGCATCTCCGCCGCGCGGCTCGCCTCGGTGATGGACACGACTGCTAAAAAAACAAAAAAGGGAGCCCCATCAAAATCCACACAAGTAAGGAGCACCGAGCCAAGAGTCATACCTTCGCGCCCCCTCACGGTAAGAGTGGGGTGCCCGGAACCCGAGGAGCCACGTTCAACGCTCCGGCCCTGGCCGGCCGACATCGAAGGCGCAGAACTCCTCCACCAAATCGCGCGCGGAGAAGCACTCGTCGCGCCCGTAAGGAGGCGCAATGAGCTTCTCCTCGCGTAAGTTCAATGTTAAATGGCGATATAGCTATATCAGCCCACCTCGAGATTGCAACCCATCCTCCAAGGTGGAGGTGTGGTATAACCACCTCCGTGTCCAAGCCGCTCCCGCCGTTCCGCTACCGAGCAGTAAATACATCCGCACCATGACTTCGCTGAAATTAACGCTGCCGGTTCAGCGTGACGCTGCTGCCGTTCTTCTTTGGTTGGCAGCAGGCGTCGTGCAAAAAGGCGAAAACGCGGCCCTCACCAGCAGCTCTGTCCGCTTGAAGCATCCATTCGAAAACCCCTAGCTTCACGATCGAGTTCGGCGTCAGCTGTGCTAACTCCACACCGTAAAGCTAGAGAACAACCTTCACCAAGTCCACACACAGGATCCGCAGCTCGGTGTCGAAGAAGGCCACGAAGACAACCGCCTCGTTTGCTCGAGGAGAGGGCACCGTCTCCGTCCCAGGAACACGAACCTTCGCCAGACTCTCCAGCTTGCCCTCCTCGACAAGCATTCGGAGTACTGACTCCATCACAATAGACCTCCCGAGGTCACTCGTATACGACGCCTCCCCGCAACCTCCTTACCTCGCCTCGTCATATTTAGGACACCAGGCGTGGCCAAACGCGCGCAAGTCAAGAACGTTGAGAAACACCTAAAGAACAGGTTGAGGGGGGCGACTACTTATAGCCCTTTGAGGCAGTCCAACGGGCGCCACACGTCACCTGGTCACGGGGCGCGCAATATGAGGAGGCGCCAGTACGGCCTACAGCGCCATTATGGCGCATCATTACACCGCACAGCGTCCTAGCGCCATTACGCCGCACAGCGCCCCAGCACAATTATGGCGCACGGCGGCGCCGGCCGCCGTCATGGTGCACCACATACTATAACCATTAAGGTGCACAGCGTCCCAGGCGTCGTCAAGCTGACAACGCCCGTGAGCGGGGAGATCCTTAGCAAATAACATGCTTCGCCACGACAGAGGGGACGGTGTGCTCGACCTTCCAGAGAACAAACGCGTTTCAAATGCCCATGGCGGGCAGACCTCGACCGCGAGGGGCTTGTCGTAGGGACGTCCCACCGGCCCCACGACCCGGTGAAGCACGGTTGCCCCGGAAGGTCTCCCCAAGAACTTACTCGTAAGGGTCCCAAGACCCTCGGCGATTTCAAGACCTCCGAGTGGTCCCAAAGACCTCAGAAGGAACCCCAAGACCCTCCAAGAAGCCAAAGAAAGGACTCAAGAGGTCACCCCTGCGAGGGCGCTGGGCTACATGAATGGTGGACCAGGTGTATTCCCCGAATGGGCCACGTCCATGAAGACACACCGTGCACCAGAGGCTACGCGTAGGGCGCATAAAAGTCCCTGCAATACTTTTCTAGGGATACAAATGTAAATTTAGATACCATGCAGGGAGGCTATAAATAGCCCCTCCACCATGTAACAGGGGGAGGATTTTCCTTTAAGCAATACATTTACACTCAGTAACCGAGCCCCTTTTAGAAGCAGTCCCTGTCTTTCTAGCACAGGGGGTCTCCTCTTTTTACTATCTAGTCTTCCCACTACGACACCTTATAACTAATTACTCGGTTATCTTTTTTGCACTCAAAGTAATCTAATCAAATCATTAATGATCATGCCAGTAGATACTACATACTTCTTTCTAACCTAATCATTCATTAGGGTTTTTCGGTTTTTCGACCGGTTTTTCCGGTTACAGGTCTCTAGAAAATTGAATTCAAATTTTTGTTTACGAATTTCATCCGGTTTTCTACCGGTATTTTCGGTTACCGACCGGGAACCGTTACCGGGCTCCGAACGGGATTTTGCCCGATAACGGTTCTTTGATCCTTGGATCTTATTCTCTGTGATCTTTTCTTTGCTTTATTTATGTTTCTTATGGCTTAAGATGCTTATACATAAGTGTTTAAAAAGGGATAATATAACCACATCATTAAGCATTCATATAAAAGTCATTCCTTTCAACGCAAACATCTCTTTTATAGATGCTTAAATGTTATATTATCTATTAATTACATATAGTTATATACATAAGAATATGTTAAAACACTGATGCTTAATTAAATATCGATGCTACAAATAAGGATCTTATCTATCCTATATGGTAGGAGAAATCACCTTTTTTTTTTCTAAACACCTGTATTCTACTGTAGCCAAGCGAAAAGAACGGGGCCTTTTTCTACGGTGTCTTTCTCCTTTTTTTACACCCTCAACAGTAACGTATTTCAACTGGATATTGAATGACGTTGACATTTTCTAATGCTTATCTTGTCACCGTTCATAAATCTTCACTGTTATTTACTGGTGAAGATAAATTTCATAGACCATCATACTATGATGTGTTACTGACTGCAACAGCCAAACTTCCATATTGACAGTTCACCATTTCCGTGTATATAATTAAGACCATGACTCAGTAGCCTTATTTAAAGAAAGAAATCCAACTGGCGAAAATGCTAATGTGTGTTAGATTTTGTTGTACCAATTGTACAGAATTTAATTGGATGGCGCAGATCAAGAAAAATAAAACTCAGTTCATGGTGTTGTTTTAGTAGTAACTTCTAGATCGGTGATGGATGAATTTTGCTATGTTTCATACTTTCATTCCTTGGTAATGAGCTTAACTTGTTGGTTGTGCACGAGTGATGATGTGATTACTTTTATGTGAGAAGTAGGGGCTATTGTTGGACCGAAATGGCGACAAGTGGAGGTGAATAGGAGCTATACTGTTTTTCAACCTCGACCGATCTCAACTCCTCCTCGATAGCACGAAAGCTACGAAGATTAGAACACAATGATAGCGAAAGTATTGTGTTGAAATCAACGAACCTTAAGACAAGAACACAAAAAAAACACCTCACACAGCCCTAGGCCGGTTTGATCGCCAGGTATGGCTGGTTTGTCAGCTGTGGCCTAGGAGCAGCCCGAAAAGATCACAAAATGGCTCAATTTTTGATCCGGTGATTCAAATCCCCAAAAATTTTAACTATAACTTATCAAGAAGGTTAGGAACCTATTCCTATCGACGATCTGAAAGATAGAAGCCAAGATTCTATGAATTTCTTAGATGAGAGCAATAGGGCACAAGAACCGAGGAAATTCATACTTTGACCCAAAAAGTTGCTCGTGGGTAAATGATGATCAAGATGATCCTAAATGTATTCCTATATGTCCTAACAAGTTAGATCACAACATGAACACCAAAGGAACAAGCAAAATCCCAAAAGTCACCAAAGAGAGAGCAAGAACAAGAAGAAACTCATCTTGAGGCAATCTTGCTTGGATTGATTTGAGAAGATTGTTGGTTTAAAACCATTCTACCATGGAGGACAAAAGCTCCACACTTGAGCATTCAATCAATCTATCTCACAAACCCTAGCCTCCTCTACTCCACTTTCCCCAAATCACAAATTAGGGTTTACATTTAGAAGACTTGAGAGACTCCAAATCTAGATCTCTCCCTTTTATAGTGAAGGCTAGGTTTAGAGACAAAACTCTAACGGACACCCGTTAAGCCCACACACAAATGGGTCTACACTCACGCATGTTTCACAAAACGGATGACGAACTGGGCTTTCCGAATCCGTCTCTTCGTGATCTCCATCTTTACTTGACCTAAACCGCCTCTCTTTGCGTGGTTTTGTCAAAGGTCACTAAGGTGGTATTTTGGTGAAGATACCAAAATACTCCTTCTCGAGTTTTCTCCAAAGATCGAGTCCAATCATCGTGAAGCAATCCCATGCTTCGCCACATGAGGTTGATCAACAGCTCTCTTCATGTTGGTAAGTCTCTCGCATCCAGCTCCTACCGACCCCGATGCAGCTTAATGCAACCCGTCGCACCAAATTTCCCATTCGGTCATCCTTGTCTATCTTGCGTCATGCTTGCTTGAGTCCAATGACTTCACCATCATCTTTGATCGTTTTGGATCTCGACTCTTCTAGTCTAGTCCCAATCATCCTCGCTATTGACCGTCGTTGACCTCCAAGCTCTGCACAACAATAGACCAAAAAATCGATTTCGAACACAAGTTCTTCGCAATATGACTCACGTTAGTCAAAACATGCATCATGCAATACATATGCACTGAAACCTATGAAATTGATGTAACCCACGATCATCGCTGCTTTGCCAGCAAATAATCAGAGCCTGGCCAATCATACCACTACCCATGGCCGGTCTGACCGCCCCCTAGCAGGTCTGGTCGCTAGGCCAAAATACTTAGCCAAATTTTCCCTCGAAATATCTGCAACCTCTTTGAAACATAATTTGAATAGAACTTTTGACTCGATGCATGCTCCAAAAAGTATGAGATCAAGTGTAGAAGAATCCTCTCACTTACCTACACCCTCTATTTTTGGCCGGCTCAAAATTCAACAGTTCATCTTTTGGTTGGTCAGACCTCTCATCATGCCGGTCTGAGCGCCAACACTTCGGCCTATCCACGGCCACTCTAACCGCCTGATGCCTGATATAACTTCTAAATTTTCTAAAAACAAGTGTTTCGATAAACCCTCACCACCATTACCAATTGTATCATCACACTTAGATTAGGAGCATATCCTCATGGCATCCACAGTTATTTTTGTTGAGTGCTCTTTTGCTGGGTGCAAAAATACATGCTGATTTACTTTCCACTTATTGAGTATGCTGTTGTTTCATAATCAGAGTAGTGGACAAACCAATGCTCTTGTCAATGACTGAGTGGATTCTGATCATTGGACGAGCGATCAATATTCTTGGTCCTTTGCAATGGCAGATTAGGTAGTTTCTTGTCGTGTTCAATTGCTTTACTTAATGTGTCTAACACTGACGGATTAACTTGATTTACTTGATGTTGAGCACCTATGGCTACTACATGATGTGCCCTGATTCTTGTAAATGACGAGCATATTTCGACTGATCCAATCTATTATATTATTAAAACGATAGAAAAGGAAGCCACTACGTTCGCTCTCAAAGACTAGAAATTCTCACGTTAATCGGTGGAAAAAGATAAACATCTACATTATTGATTATGGTGAGTTTAGATTATAACGATCTAGATAAAACAAAAGAGTCCATATCAAGTACAATATAGAAATAAAAGTCAATCTCAAGTACAACGCAAAAATAAACAAAATTTAGAATAAAAAATAAAATAAAATTAGCAATTAAATTTTTATATAATTCCAAAGTAAAATCACTAGATAAACATAATTCGGAATAAAAGTTAAAAAAAAATAGTAATTGGATTAGTATACTAATTCCAACAAAAATAACTTTAATCTAGAATAAAAAATAAAATAAAATTAGAAAATTGATTTTGATACAAATTCTAAAGTAAAATCACCAATAATGTAATTCTTAATATATATATATATAAATAAATATATATATATATATAAAAATAGCAATTGGATTAGTATACGAATTCCAAAAAAAAAAAATCAGTATAAAAATAAAATAAGACTTGCAATTTGATTTCCATATGAATTTCAAAGTAAAATACTTAAATAAATAAATTTTGGAACAAAAAAACATCATCAATTTTATTTCCATAAATATTCCTAAGTAAAAATCCTAAATAAATATAACTTAGAATAAAATTTAAACAAAAAATAGCAATTGGATTAGTATACAAATTTCAACCAAAACATTGATTTTGGAATAAAAATAAAATAAAATTAGCATTTTGATTTTGATACAAATTCCGAAGTAAAATCTATAAATAACTGTAATTCAACATAAAAATTAAATAATAAATAACAATTGGATTAGTTTACGAATTCCAACAAAAAATAATTCAAATTAGGGACAACAAATAAAAGAAAATTTGCAATTTGATTTCTATACGAATTCCAAAGTAAAACTCTTAATAACTAAAATTTCAAATAAATTGAATACAAGTTAGAATAAGGATATCGTGAATAGTGTTGATCTGTCTATCGGAGGAACTACGAAAGAGTGCAATGACGTCAATTTATCCTACAAGAAGACATTAATCCACAAGGAAGCAAATAGCCGAGGTAGTGGCGACGAAGATGAGAACAACTTCATGCTGCTCACCTTAGCTATTCGATAAGGACAATATCATACTACTCGCTGGAGTCATTGAAGAGAAATACCATAGTACCAAGTGTTGTGACGACGAATGGTGAGCATCGGTGTTGTTGAAGAAATCAATAGCCAAAGAAACTCGATAATGGAGAGGACATAGTAAAGAAGAGATGGAGATTTGGATTAAAGACAAGCTATCAACGATATGTGGGCATCAGGTAGCTAGGAGTATGCTATCATTGTTTATTTGATATGGCGTCACCGATGATGGTGAGAAGATTCTCCATATCATTAGACAACGACTAAGACAAACATATCGACATTAGTGAAGATGGGAGATCGTCGCAGTTAGTGAGAAGGCCACATCGTTGAGTTGGACAATGTCAAAGAAGAGGAGCGAGTGACATAGGAGAAGAAGACATCGATCATGTATAACATCGTGCATGTGTATATACATGCATGCATCCTACGAATAGAAGCATAGGCATACAGAAACAAAGGAGCAAAGAGCTCGGAGTAGAGATAGTAGAACGGTGAGGAATAGGCTTGGAGCCACTTGAGAGACCGCGACGGGTGTCCCGGCAAGGATCAACGACATTTGCACGTATATACGTTTAGATATCACAACGTTCATCATTAAGCGATAATTGGAGAGAAGTAGAAAATAACTATGTGGTAGAGTATTGCATTAGAAATGGTAGCAGTTTAGAGACATCGATCAAGAATTGGGCTTGCTCTTGGAGGTTGAAGCGAAAAATTGAGGCGGAGAGAAGAGATAGAAGACACATAGTTCGGTGGAGTAACCGACGTAATGGAAGTAAAGTTCAAGATAGGTCGCCCATGGTGTATCGGTGTATACGTAGGCAAGGTGCTCTAATACCATATAGACTAATAAGATAATTTTGTTGCACACATATTCAATGTATTGTTTGAGATTAACAGAGGTATATGTGTATGCAAATATTTTGGAAAAGAGTTAAGGGCATGCAGCTACATGATGCATACATAATAGAGAGTGGTTAACTTATTATACTCATGATTTTCTTCCATCAAAGCTCATATTTCAATCATGTTACTCAAGTTGTATTTTCCTTCAAGTTTCTATTATCATTTTCTAATATTTATGATATCTTAAAAATCTAAATTGTTACAAGATACGTAAATTTATTCTAAAATATCTAAGTTATATTATTTATCACTATAAACTTTAAAACAAATCTAGCCGTGCAAATGCACGGGCCATCCTGCTATGCACGGGCCATCCTACTAATTGTTCATTGTGCTAAAAGAATCTGCTCACCATTTTCCTATTTCTCTAGGACTTGCCCAAGAAAGTGGAACAATATCAGAGGATGTCGAAAGTGGAACAATATCAGAGGATGTCGTTCGGGGTGCATTTTCTGCTACTGAGGAAGGCTTCTTGTCACTTGTGCGGAGAACACATTTATTAAAGCCTTTGATTGCTGCAGTTGGATCTTGTTGCCTAGTTGGTATAATATGGAGAGAAACGCTATATGTGGCTAATCTTGGGGATTCTAGGGCAGTTGTTGGCGGTTTGGGTAGATCAAACAAGATTGTTGTTGAACAACTTACAAGGTATCATAATGCAAGCATGGAGGAAGTGAGGCAGGAACTTATATCTTGTCAATCGTCATCCTGATGATTCACAGATTGTTGTTCTGAAGCATGGTGTTTGGCGCATCAAAGGCATAATCCAGGTTGGTGATCACCAGTGATTGCAATAGTAAAAACTTTTGCAAAGCATGTAGGATACTTGTGGTTTTGGCTACCTTTTAGTATAGTGGTTGGTAGTGACATAACCTTTTATCTTGTTAGTAAGAGAACTGCAAATAGAATCATTTGGATTATCACAAGTGTTCCTTAAAACAAAGCCAGCAGAGAAAACATTCCCTCCCGATTTCTATTATAAAAAACCGAAACCGATTACAAGTACCAGTATCAATAAAGCGACCAAATAGCTCTCAACATTGGAGCGTTACAAACACAACGAAACCAAGAAGCATACATACTGAAGTGTGCGGCACTCCAGTACAACCACATCTGACTTTTCATGGACGATCACAAGTATTCTTATATGCAACCTGTTAGATACTTTCTTGTTTTACTTGATGAAAACTTCTTTCATCACATACTTAAAGAGGCAGGAGTTCGCCCTAAATCCATCAATTAGTCGTTTCCGCCTTTCTGAGCCTCTTCGACGTCCTGTTCTTACGGCAGAGCCATCTATCTGCTCAAGAGTTCTTCGTCCACGAGATAAATTTTTAATTTTTACATCTGATGGTCTTTGGGAGCACCTGACAAACCAGCAAGCTGTTGAATTTGTCTACAAAAATCCGCGAGCAGTATGTCTTCATTCCTTTTCTTACATGCACATTCGATCTTTTTCATTGGTCTTGGGCTAAGTGGCAACAGCTAGTTCTCTCTTTCAGAGATGCTAAATCTAGTTTCCATAATTTTGATAGGGTATTGCAAAGAGACTAGTAAAAGCAGCTTTGAAAGAAGCTGCACGGAAGAGGGAAATGAGATATGATGATCTCAAGAAAGTTGAAAAAGGGGTGCGCCGCTTCTTCCATGACGACATTACAGTTGTCGTTGTTTACATTGATCATGAGTCACTGCGGGAGAAGGATGCTTCTGTGCCGGAACTTTCAGTCCGTGGTTTTGTTGATTCATTAGGTCCCTCGAGATTTTCCGGGGTAGATGTCATTTCCTGACATGTTGACTTAGCAGCGCAAGTTCGGTGTACGGCATTCCAGTAGCATCTGAGTTCTACGCTTTACCAAGCGTGCCTTTAGTTTTGTTTTTGGCAGTACTTCACCTGTTTCAATTTCATGCCACTTTGTAGTGACGTAACATGCTTTGCAAGGTCTAATATGCTCAAAAGAAGCCGCATGTTGCTTTTCATGTTTAGCTTGTGATGAATATTGATGTGAAATGTTTGCGTGCAAGTGTGAATCTTTGGATATTTGTTGCCTTTGAATGTTTGGAAGTTGAGGCTTTTGACAGCATCGCTTGCTTACAAGTCGATTTATACCTTGCCAAGTTTAGTTTTGATGAAATGTCACAACCTGGGTCGTCTTGTAACTTTCAGCTGTTTTATTTTGCACACTTGTCATTGTTCTTTATGTGCTCATGAGCACTTGATTGCTTGCTATCATGGTACTGATTTATAGTGTTGAATCTCTGGATGGAAAGTTGATTATCTATGTTGCTGATGGGTTTAGACTTAAAAGAGTCTGCGTAGGCCGGTCATGTGGGCACCGGGCAGTCGATTTGGCACTACCAAAAGTTGGGCCTCCGAATCTTATGATAATGGATGTTGGTAGCAACTAGCAACAATGTTGTGTGGCGAGCATAATGCGACCTGCGTTTTACTTTGTTTAAGCTTGCCCGGAGATAACTTGTATATGCCTGAATGGTTGATTTTATCTCCAGGCCGCTGGATAGCATGGTATTTTCGTAGGATCGGAAAGACGACTAGAGGGGGGTGAATAGGAGCACAAACTTTTTTTCTCCCCAATCAAATTCAATACGAATCTCACTCTAATAGCTATGAAAGCTATGAAGATCAATCAATCAAGCACAGCGGAAGACTTGTATTGAATCCAATCAAAACCCCAAAAGAAACGACCACAAACACAAGAAGACAGCCTGATGAACAGTACTCGAAGCTACAGTGATCGGTGAACAGTACTCGTAACTTGTACTCGAAATGAACAGTGCTTGAAAGAAGAGTACTCGAAACTACAGTGTCTTGCTACAGTACTCGTATCGAGAACTCGATATGAATAGTACTCGATGCTACAGTATCGTGCTACAGTACTCGTAGCAAGAACTCGAAATGAATAGTACTCGACGCTGCAGTACTCGTAGCTACAGTGTCGCGCTACAGTACTCGTGGCTAGCACTCGGAATGAATAGAACTCGGTGCTACAGTACTCGTAGCTACAGTGCCGTGCTACAATACTCGTAGCTAGCACTCGGAATAAATAGAACTCGGTACTACAGTACTCGATAAAGAATAGAGCTCGAATGAATAGTACTCGATGCTACGAAGACTCGTAGCTACACGACTGCAGACTTTCGACGGCCTTCTGATGAATCAGTCCAGAAACAGAATTTCAGCGCGATTTCGAAATAAAAAAATGATCCAACTTTTGATCTACAACTCTAAGCTTCATGAAACTTGAGACACACCTTCCTAAGTAAGTCAGGAACCTATTCCATGTGACGATCGTGAAGATCGTTGCCAAAGTTCCTATCTTTTTCAGTTTGAACGAAGGGTGCTCCAAAACTGAGTCAAAAATGAAATATGATCCAAAGACTTGCTCGTGGGTGATTGATGATCAAGATGATCCTAGATGTGTTCCCACATGTCACAGCAAGTTAGATCAAGAAAGGAAATTAAGCAAAAAACTCGCGGATCAAAGAAAGCTCCAAAATTATCAAATAGAGAGGACAGAGAGCATGAACAGAAGAAAACTTCAGATTTCCATTCATTGAATCAAGAATAAAATACAAAGAGATACGTTCCCATATGCATGGACATTTGAACAAGGAAGATTACAAGCTCTCCCTCTTCAACTCAAGAACACAACCCATACATGCTTGAGAGGGAATGATACACAGATTCTCAAGAACCCAACGAAGGGGACACAGAGGGAACACAACTCTGCCTCCACCAACAACTCTCAACCACTAAAGCCTAAAGCCAAAGCAGACTCTAAAGCCTCTTTTGACTAAAGGAAACCCTAAAATCCCTTGAAGTGTTCACCTGGGCAAGCAGCCCCTCCAATCTATTTATAGCCCACGGCTAACGGGTCTCCACCCCGTTACGCCCGCTAAGTCCAAACGGAGCCCGCTCCCACTTGTGCAGCCTTGCGAAATTCCCGTTTCGCCCCTCCTGCACCTTCCGGGAAGCTTCCGCGCTCCTTGTCTCGCACGCCTCGCAACCACCTCGAGTCCATGTCGTCTTCGACACATCCGCCGTTCGACCTCGGCGCCACTGCGCCTAGTCCGGTCCACCGTGTCTCGCCACGACCGCAACCACCGAGTCCACGCCGTCTTCGACACATCCCGACCGTTCGACCTCGGCGCCCGCGCTTAGTCCGTCCACCGTGTTCGCCACGACTTCGCAACCACTTCGAGTCCACGTCGTCTTCGACACATCCCGACCGTTCTGACCTCAGCGCCACCTGCGCCTAGTCCGGTCCACCGTGTCTCGCCACGACCTCACCCGATGTCCTGCGGTCACACAGACAAGAAACACATCAAATAGCATCGCTCGATACATGAAAGCATAACTACCATCACTTACCATGCCGAAGTCCAAACCTGTCGAACAAACAGAATATGCAACCTAATCCCGTACGACCAAGTTTTACCAAAGTCCGATCGAGCCCAACTGCGCCACGCAACGACTCAACTCCGAACTACTCAAACCAAACTCGACTTATCTAAACCAATGTCAATTACTCATCACACACAAGGGATGACCTCCACATAGTCTCTCAATTTTGCAATCCTAACTAACAGAAGACTTACATTTGTGTAAGGAGAGTTCTATTTGCAGCGTGTTAGCAGTTTATCATGTGGTCAGGGAGTACACCAAAATACAAGAATTTCACCTGAATAATTTCTTTAGGTAATCATTCTCCTTACCGAAAAATTCCTAGTGCAGGTCAGAGCTACCCATCACTTGAAATGCTTGGGATTATGATTCTTGACTTGTGCCCCGGAATAGGACGGTAGGAAATACTGGAGTATATCAGCAAGCACCTGACTGGGTGACTGCATCAGTCTTTTCCAAATTCGTTTCCACAGTTTCGGCATTCTGTGTAATTTGACTATTCTCACCGTGTCACGCGTGCCGGCCGGGTGCTGCTTCTCTCCGTAATCCTGACGAATCAGTGCTACCAGACTGGCGGTACCAATGACGTACCATTCTCATCTCTGATTTGGATTTAATCAATTTCCCCCCAGTACGCATACTATGTGGAATGCATAAGTAGTAATGTAACCAGAATTGAACACTGCAATTGGCAGTTTGATCAGGATAGGACAGCACGACGCATTATCTGGATCGGCCGAAGGCAGCCAGCGCATGGCGTGGCGTTTGGATTGTTAAATAACTCGGGTCATCAAGCGATCCACGCAGCCAGAAACAAGAACAATCACATAATTAGACAATGTAAAAGTAAAAGAACAAGTAGACACAAGACATAGAGAGGGTAATTCGACGATCTATTTTATTTCAATAATCTTATGTACAAATTACAATAGCATCTCTCTAATATTTATAGCCTAAGGGTACTTTTGCTATGAGCCCACGTCTCTTCTTGGAGATGAAATCAAAACCTGTGGGCCCATAGGGCCGGTGCGCCCCTCTCTAGAGTCGTCGGTTATTCAACACTCCTTGGACGAATACCACGACATGCACATTTCTCATTAAATACTCATTCCAAAAACCCAGTAAAAAAAAAGAAAGAGAAAAGAGTACATCGTATATGCAAGTTGTATTGCACTTTTTGCCTCATTGAAAACATTCATGTAAGAAATCTTCTAGTAAAAACTCACTAAAGGAAAATGAGTACTGTTTTGTTGCCGAGGAGAACACTCACTCATGGTTATCACAAGGAACACACTCGCTGTCACTCGTTGGAAGAAGATGGAACACAGGTTCCTTGTTGTGCTGCAACTGCCTTGCTTTTTCCTCTGTTGTTCTACTCACTCAACAGATTACATGGCTTAAATAGCCTCACTCACACACGCACACGATGGATCACCAACCCACCCGGGACCTATGCAACTAACAAACTAAAGACTCGGAACAACAAGATTATTTCCAACAAGTACAACACTTGATCTTATTCATCATATCATCTTCCAGATTACTATTCTTTTCTACATAGTATTTGACCTTCGAGATCAAAGATGTAAAAAGGCTATTATTCAGGGAATAGCTCCTCTGAATTTTGCACCTTTCTAAGTGGTAAAACATTCATGGTAACTGCAGGTGGTGATCATCAAATTGATTCCTTCTAGGTAAATCAAAGTTAAGACCTTCATAGTCTAAAGTATGATGATCGAAGTTTAGCATATATGCTTGTCCTCAAGACCACATTCGTTGGAGCCTTCTTGCTCTAATGTTGTAATCATATTTTGTTTCAGAAATCATCATAGGTAATAATATTGTGAGTAAATCTACTAGATTACCACAATGTTTAGTCTTCTAGACACTTATTCTCACTATTCTTCAAGAGATCGTGAGGATAAAATAATGAAGGGGCAACGTGCTCAATACTTTCAAATAACCACTACTTAATTGTGCAACACAGGCAATTTTATCCTTTCATTGGGAGTAAAATTAGTTGCACTGTCACATACCTTTTGGATATAACTTACCAAGCTTCTCCGTATGAGCTAAATACTTTGCAACTTTCTCTGAGTTGATTTTCAAAATTACAACCAATTAATATGTTCTGCAGATCTATAAGAATTGACTTGTATCACTACATAGTAAGGTATAACCAATCTAAATTTGGTATCTAGGGGGATTAATCATGTTGCCAATATCACCAATATACTACCTTCATGGTATTAGAGGATACCGCCACTTCCAGTATCGTCATGGTGGAGATGCACTAATAAGTGCTTATATGGCGCACTTCTAGTCTTATGGTTCCTCACTTCATCCTCTTGAGTCTATATGGATCTTTGTCCACTTCTAGGGTTCACATAGTCATTTTTGCGATTTCATATATTGAATGGTAAGTGAAAGTATCTAGGCCCTTAAAAGGTGTTTTGGTAATTAATGGCAATATGTTATATGGGACTAACGTGATTATTGAGTGTTTAAAAAGGATTAGTCTCAGTGATGGATACAACAATATGGAGATGCATGCTAAAGGTCATCATGAAGATCAATATGGCTCAAAGACAAGGTACAAGTAGTTTAGGATCATTTTTCGGTTTACCGGTCTTAGGAGAATTTGTTGGAAGACCGGATTATAGGTTAAAATGCCGTACTATTAAGAGGGATCATAACTAGTAGCTTGATAGCTTGTTCTTGTGCATATTGGATCAATATAGGATCATGCATTCCTTTGGAGTTTGTGTTTTTTCCAATATCTGTTTTTCTAAGTGTTGGCGGTAGTACCGGTGTGTATTGCGCGGAACTACCACATTGCGGTAATACCGGAGTTCCTTGGAGGAACTACCGTTAAACGTTTGGAACGTCCGAACGTATCATCTAATCGTGTGGACAAAAGACGTGATCCGATCGTCCAAATCAATCTAAACCGTCCACGTGTCCAGTCCGATCAGGTGAGTTGGTTCGGTAGCTCTTGAGAAGCGGTAGTATCGGTGCCTTGTGGCGGAACTACCGCGTAGCCGTAGTACCGTAGCCTTGTGCAGAGATACCGCTGTTCATTTGTTTCGAGCGTAAGGTGTTGGACTGCTAGATCTTGATCTGACGGTCCAAACTGAGTTGAACGTTCGGACTGTCCGATTGTGTGGTGTCCAATCTTTTGTCCAATCTTGATCCGACAGTCAAAATTGAAAGGAACGTTCGGACCGTCTGAACGATGATCTAATCATGTGGTCAAAACCCTTTGTTTATAAGTTCAAATCAATCTGAGCCGTCCACGTGTTTTGTTCGATCTTTTGTGCTTATGCTGTTGTTCTTGAGCTAACGGTAGTACCGGCGTGCTTGTTGCGGAACTACCGCATCGCGGTAGCACCGTATATTGCGCGGTACGTTTTTTACAGAATGATGCTTTTCTTGAAGATTGGTTTGCTTCTTAGTGGTGCGGTAGTACCGAAATGTATTTCACGGAACTACCATAACCCGGTTGTTTCGATTTTTGTAGCGGTACGTTTTTTTATAGAAGGTGCCATTTTGGACTTGAGTGCTGCCGGCTCTTAGTTTCGAAACTACCGATAAAATGGAACAACCGCATGATAGTTGGCGGTAGTACCGCGCCGAATTTCCAACAACTCTTTAAGAGCATTTATTGCGTCTATGCTAACCATTAATGTCTATTTTTGGTAGGTGCGGTAATACCAGCCATTAGTTGGCGGAACTATCGTTTGTGCTGAAAAATTCAAGAATTTGGTCCCAACGGTCGAATTTGTTTCTGGGGGGTTATAAATAACCCTCCACCTACTCCTGGACAAAGTAAGAGCTCACACATTTACATCCTTGTGCCAAGAGCATTCACTCCACAACTCATACTCTCTATTGCATTCATTGTGAGGTGGTTGAGTAAGAATTCAAGTGCATTCATTCTAGATTGATTCATTGCACTTGAGTGCTGCCAAGCGAAGGTCGTGGATTCATTACTCTTGGTGTTTTGCCATACACCTAGACGGCTTGGCGGTGTGAGCACGGTGATCTCTTCAAGAAGATTGTGAAGAGGCCTGGTGCCGAGATTGTGAGTGGTTTGGTGTTCACCATCTCCGGAGCGAAGGAAGAGCAACCACTAGTAATCGAGGGAAGGCTTAATTCGTGGAGCCGGCTTGATTTGTTCAAACTTCCTCAACGTGGACTAGTGAAGACCTACAAGTCTTCGATACCATAGAAAAAACTTTATCGTCTCATTTGTGGTTAATTCTTATCTTTACTTATTCCGCATTTACAATTCTAGCATTTATCTTGTGTTGGATTACTTAGCTAGAATTGTATCTAGTTTAGACTTAGTTTATTATTGACTTGATTTGCTAGTTAGTCAAAAAGTTTTAAAACCTCCTATTCAACCCCCCTCTAGTCGGTTATCCCTCATCCTACAGTAAGTCATTTATTGACTTGTTCCTTCGAGAAAAATGATCATTCTTCATATTGAGACTTATTCATATGTATGAGATTTTTATATGTTGATATTTTCTTTCCTTCTCATTAGGAATCCTAAGTCCTTCATAGGTCTCTTCGGGTGGATTTTTAGAATCCATTAATTGTGTAACTTTCATTTAATGTCATTTGCCATAAATAATATGTAGTAGAACATACTTTCATTCATAATAGAAAAGTATCGATCTTCTACAAGGACCTATGAACCATCGTTGTTCACCACCTTGTTATTTTCATAATGACCCATTAAGTCTGATCTTCCTATTTAAGACATACATTTAACGATTAGGGTTCAGCCTCAATTGCTTTCTTCACTTGACCTGAGATGAGCACTTCAAGCATCTCTTGCCATGGATTTTGGTTCTGGATCCGGGTTCTCATTAGAGAAACATTAACAATCATAGAGGCAACGTTGTCGACAACTATTTTTTCTCCTATTTCCTTATAATTTGAGGCAATTTCATTGTTAACCAAATATTCATCCTTTTCCAAAATAAAATATTCTTGATAGCTTTGCATTCCCAGCATTATATTTCGCACACGCTTAAGTTGCTGGGTTTTCATCTTCATGATGAGCCTCTTCGCGAGGTCTTTCTCACCTACTAAGCGAAATCTCTACAGGAGTCGTAAGGAGTGTTTAACCATTATTTGACTAGTGCCATTAGACTATAGAACCCGCAGCATCCCTGCAGATTTAGATCATTGACTAACAAGTCATTCCACTCAGGTGGATATACTATTCACAACCCTGGGGTATACCACTCTCAGCGACAAGTTTACTACAAGTAAATACAACTTAGTTACTCCTTTATAATTTCTTAAAAGTTATCTAGCAAGCTCCCACTTCTGGTCTACACGAGTGTCAACTAAACATCTAGTTTAGCTCAGCTAGTGCGTGAATCTTGAAACTAAATATCTTTTTCACTCAAAAAATATCAAGGCATTCGAGAATTTTAGGCTTTTCTCCCCCCTAATGTTGAGATTAAATCTTTTAGTAATAACATAACACAAAAATCTCCTATTATGGGCAGTGGTGAATCTAGGATGAAAAGGGTGGGCTCAAAGCCTCGAATGACTAAACTCCGATAGCTTCCTGGGCCTCCTCAGCTATGACATGGTTCAAACGGCCGCGATTTGGGGTTGAGGTAGACTTGGGTGCTTACGGGGTTTGATGACTCTTGTTTGGAGCTGATGTCTGGCCTTGAGCTGGTGTGGCCCTCGAGTTGAACTTCGCGTGAGTGTTTTGGCGTTGAGGGCACCGATTGGCGAAGTATCCTTTCACTCCACAGTGGAAGCAATGGAGATGAGCTACCGGGTTGTTTGCTGTAGGCTGCCCAGCGGGGCAAAGAGTGCGGAAGCCATTCTCATTAGGATGTGGAGCTGGAGCTGGAGCCCTTTGTGGCAAGGCTACAAACGGTCTGAATGACGAGCTGTCATGGAATGTTGACTTCTGTGGAAAGATACTCTGTGGCTTCTGAAATGCCATCTTTCTCTTGCGGTTGACTTCCGCGGTATTTTTCTCATTTTCTAGCATGAGAGCTTTGTTTATCAGATGGTGGAAGCTGGGGAAATCGTGGAGGATAAGCTGGGCTCTCATATCGCGTGCATCCCTTCCATGAAATGGTCAATCTTTTCCTCTTCATCAGCTATGTCACTGGGAGCATAGAGGGCAAGCTGGTTGAACTTTGTTAGGTATTCGTTTACTGATATGTGACCCTGCTTGAGAGCTCTGAACTCATTCTTCTTCAATCTCATTGTACCGGCGTGCACAAAGTTAGTCCTAAAAGTGGTCTTGAATTGCCCAGAATTGGTCGCCATGTGGGTTCGATCTCATCTAGTCGCACTTCAAGAATCGCTTGGCGCGGCGGGTCTTGTTGATTTCCAATCGTGGATGCTGCTACTTCTACTTCTTCTTCTGCCACTGGACTTTCACCACCTCGGGCAGCGAGGTAGTTTTTCCACCAAGCAGCGGCGACTCCTTTTAACTGGTGGGTGGCAAAGTCCACTTTATATTCTTCTGAGCATCGGGCTAGATGAAGCTTCTTTTCAGTATCTCTGAGCCAATCTTCAGCTTCTAGGGGTTCATCTGCTAATGCAAAGGTAAGAGGTCTTATCCTGAGAAAATCTACCAGCTTAGAGTTGCAACTGGCTGCTCCTGCCTGTCGATTAGCGAGCAAGGCTTGGAGAATCCGAGCCTATTGAAACATAACTTGTGCCATTGTTGGATGCTCTGGCGGTGGGGGGAGGGAGAAATCTTGTCCATGGCCTCTTCCTTGCCCTGCTGCAAAGGCACCATGGATTGGGGCAGCGGCTCTCCTTGGTGCCATATGAGGAAACACTGAAGCTTAGACCTACAGGGGAGTATATGAGGGTTCACTAGGCCTCTAAAGCACACACAGAAGAACTTGAAGCCAACGAAGAAACCAAATCAAGTACAATACAAAGCCTAGAGTGGCTGTAATTCATTAATAAAAAGGGGGTTAAGTGTTTACATGACTTCTAGGACATAGCATATAGGCCATGCTAAGTTATGACACAAGATACAAACTCAACACCTACAATAGGAGGAAACTGAAAGTGCTTGCAACCAAAAGACTGCCTAGCAAGCACTGCTAGCTACACTAAACTAAACATGACTACTCCTCCAACGAGTGCTGACTACCACAAGCGGTGCAGTTGCCCGAGGAGCAGGAACGGGAACGACTCGGCGAGCAGGAACAGGAACAATCGCTATCGAGGCTGGGCGAGCGGGAATGGCTGAGGCTGCACCAATGGTTGGACTCTCCATGGTTGCGGGCGGACAACGGCGGGCGCACTTTCTTGCGTGCTGCTAGCAGGGTGCGGGTCCTCCAGGTGAGAAACGTCGGCCTGGCGTCGGGTGGCTGGGTACGACGGCGGGTGCAGCAGGAGCTGGGGCAGATATTGCAGCAGCGGCTGTGAGGCATGCCAACTCTGCAACAGCGACATCTCTCTCCCGCCTAGTCTCGCGGTGGACTTCAGCATCCCTGAACATGTTGTTGCGGAGGGTGTCGGAGTGCTCGTAGCTGCTAGTGAGGAGATACCGAAGCTGTCCGATCTCATCAATGGCGTCGACAAGGGTAGCTGTCAAGGCCTGCGTGAGCTGGAGCTAATGTGACATGTGCGGGTCGTCTGTCCTGACGTGGCGGATCTCCGGGTAAAGCTCTCCCTCCTGGGGAGTCGGATAGAAGCAGAAGGGCGACCTCAGCAGAAGGTCCTTATGCATCTGGCACAAACGAGTCGCGACGAAACATGCTGTGTCCTGGACGACATCCATAGCATGGCTCGTGGGGTGCTTGGCCCTGAAAGTGCGAGCGACGAACTCACCCTCCTTGCACTCCTGGTCCAAGATCTGAGTCATCCGGCCCCTGAAGATAGGCGGGCGATAATAACCCAGATACTGCATCAGTTGGCGGAGAATCTCCACGAACTCTCCGAAGTCTTCTCTGTGAGAGAAAAAGTCCCACGGGGCATCACACGATGGTGCGGCCATCTACAATTTTATAAAACAAGAGAGAGAGTCAGCAACAGAGTAAAACTCAAGTGAAGTAAGACGAGTACGGAACTAGGAGTAATAAGTAAGAGCATTAGATATGCTATATTTTGGGCAAACACTTTTCTTAGTTTTTGAAATTAAGAATCAAATCCTAAGGCAACGACTAATCTAGCTAAGGCTCCTACAGTCATATGCTCTGATACCAGCTCTGTTGAACCCAGATTTCGCAATCCAGAATCCTCTATGAACAACACTGCGCTATTCCCTGGATTAGTAGATAGTGCTCATAGAATACATCACTGAATCATTTCATATAGATTCGCGAACCATACCATACATTAATACGATCCTTCAAGGTTCAAATAGATCGAATCGGGTCGAGTTTATAATAGGGTCGACCAGGCCAAATGAGTACATTACATAAATTGCGGAAACGGTAGCGGAAGCAAAAGGGTAAAGCATGTCTTTCCACAGGCAAGCGACTAGGGTATCTTGTGTATGGCCGATATTAACAAAGGACATGGATAATATAGGTTGTACGCAAGTACTAGCTGAGCCAGCTAGATCGATGTGAGACCTAGACTAAGGAACTAAACTGCTATTCATCATTGCATTGCCCGTCGACAGCTGGATCCTCGTAGTAGACGTAATCTCCATGATCCGCGGTTTTTTAGGGTTAGGGGAAAGAGCGAGATGAGCATAACTTCCGTGCTCACGAGCCAACACACAAGATGTAATAATATACATGCAAGGCTTAACAAGGATGCCTCACGTTCTTTTATTTGCTAAAGTAATATTTTCAATTATCAATATTAGTAAATCCTATCACTTAGTATTTTAACCCAAATTGCATTTTATTAACGAGAGTAATTGTGCAATATTTATAACAACAGATGTTACCTCCACCTTATACTTATTTTTTATGGTGGTTACATCCACCTATTAACATCACTGGGGTACTTCCACCGAGGGAAAACCAAATTCAGGGTTACATCAGCCTGAAACATTTTCATCACACCCACAAAGTCTTATAAATAGAATTAACTCATGTAAGTTCCCATGCCCATTCTTGACCGTAGGCACGACTATTCGAATAGTTTGTACTCTACAGAGACTATACATTTTACCCACAAGAGATAATCATTTTGATATATACACATGTTTTCTTAGACATGTGAATCAAGGAAAGATTACCACAAGGCCTTTACAATGCATCCCTCAATGTTAGTTGCACCCACTAAGGTTTCATCTAAGGGTAGTTACGCTCACACACCTGCGTCAACCATGCCCCTAAACCCCCTCTTGCGCCACACGATAGCTTATGCCAACATCCCGACTCGTGTCCACGATGGCTTACGCCAACGACATGACTCGTGGGTCACTCCAATGGTGTAACTCGCATTGGTGGATACAGATTTGTTGGTCAGGTCAACACCATTATAGACTTGTGGTTATACTGGTTTACACTAGAAGGCCATCACATAATTAAGTCCTTAGAGACCATCTGGGCGGTCCATACCATATTTTCACACATTCCACAAACCAATATTTCCTTGGGCTACATTAGCACCCAACAACATCCCATCCGTCATACCATCCGTCTGGATGTAGTAACAGCAATATCAGGGTTTTTGAGAGGTATAAAACACATTAACTCAACCATCTCTGTCATTTACACCCAACGACTGCCCAAAACCATGTTCATGTTTAAAGGATGATGATTGAGGTAGATAATACCCCGATACTTAAACAACACTAGCATGGCGCTTAAGTATAACATAAAACTAGTTACCACATAATTACTAGGGTGACAAAGATTTAAGGAAATTCAATCGTCAAGGATGGTATAATAATTATTTAACCAATAAGTTGGCATTTTAACTATCTTAAGATTATTTGACATACATTTGCATAAGGAATTAAAGCATGCAATTTGATTTTTTAAAGAATAAAATTTGCATAAAATGTAGGCTCAAAATGATCAAAGTATTGACTCGCTTGGGTCTAAGACTAGAGGATCTTGATAATCTTGAGTTTGATCGAAATAGAGATCTCCTGCTTCTTCGAACTCTACTCGAACGATCGTACCGTAAGCAAATAAATTATAATAAATAATACATAAACTCCAAACTCAGCAATACCAGTACCAATAAGTAGGTCTTGAATTTACAAATTTTTAGAGTTAAAATGAGTGAGAACCGAATTTTAGAAGTTTTGCTTTTGAAATAAACCGAGAAAAGGGAAGAGAGATAAATGCTTCGGATTGGTGGGTCCCGCAGCTCAGGGACACGCGCACGGAAAGGCACGGGCAACCCGTGTGACTTCAATGCCGGGTCCGTGTGGCAGTCGAAGGAGGAGGGGGGGGGGGGGTCGGTGGAAAACAAATTAAACGCCATTAACCCCCGCGGGTCCACCTGATAGCAGTAAATCGGCAGCTAATTAAAACGCCAAATCCTTGCCCAAACCCGACCGAGATTCACTCTGTTTAATGCCGCACCGGACCGGTCCGAACCCGACAACACAGCAGGAGAGGGCCTAGGACGGCGCGGCTCATCGCCGGCGAAGGGATGCGAGGCAGCGGCAAGCAAAGCCAAAAATGGAAAGCTCGAGCTGAGGCGGAGTTGACGACGGAGGTCGCGGCGCCGGAGGATCTCCGGAGCGACGGCGCGAGAAAAAGGGCGGCGGAACCGCCAAAAACGAAAACGGAGATTTTGCGTTTCTTAACAAAAGATTGTGGAAGCACGAGGTAGGCGGGGGCTCAAGGGTCTTACCAAGCCAAGGTAGGGGGCAGGAGGTGGCCGGAGGAGGGAGATCGGCGGTGGGGACTGCTTCGGCCGGAGCTGAGGGAGAAGAAGAAATTCTGGCGTTCCGGTGGACCAAAACCAGAATTAAGAGAGGGGAAAGACTCCTTGGCTCCTGGAACACCTCGTGACGATGATGGCGTGGCGGAGGGCTCACTGGAGTGTCGGCGGCGTGATGGCGGTGCGGCGGTCTTCACAAGGGAGCTCGAGCTCTTCGGGGTGCGTCTGGGCGACAGAGATTGGGGGGGGGGCACAGGCGAAGAGGGGAGGCCAAAGGGGCGCACGGGGCTTCTTAAAGCTGGAGAGAGGGCTGTTGGCGCTCGATGATGGCGCGAACGCCGAGGGCAGCATGGCGCAGTGGTGCCGGGAGCGCGCGCGCGGCCGCGGTGGTACAGCCGGGACGGGACGTGACGGCCTCTGACGCGGCCGGCGGGCTGCAGACATGCGTTGACGCGGGAAGCCAGAGCAGGCGGGCGCAGGGGCGCCTGGTCCAGGACAAGACATGGTCGTGCCCCAGCGCGGGCAGAGACAGACACGGGAAGGGAGGGGAAGGAATAGAGAAGAATGGGGGGTTTGATTTTGGGATTTTTAAACTTTGAACTGAAGTTTGAAGCTTTGAGGTTTTGAGGAGAATTGAGTTGAGCTTTTGAAATGACCCGTAACTCTGAATTATTTACTGTTCAACAATGGCAGTCAGGCCGGTTGCCCACCGGTCAGACTAGTCAAACATGGCGGTCAGACCGCCAAGACCAAAGAACCGGCACTCAGCTCGATCAACCTCCTCAAGGGCCGATCAGACCGTCAAAAGGGCTACGGTCAGATCGCCACAGACTTGGAAAGCTAAAAAATAACTTTGCATTTCGCTTCAACTCAAATTGCAAAACGCATTTGCCAATTAATGCGCAATACAACCAAGGGGTGAAGGCGAGATTCTCAACAAGTTACAAAATACATTTGCCAACTTTTAGAATCACACCACAAGGAATAAGGTACATGTACTTAAACTATTTGCAAAACACACTTGCAAACTAAAGACACATGCTACAAGGATCATACATGAGCCTCAACTATTTGTAAAATATATTCGCAAATATTGGCAACATGCTAACGAGAGCCAGAGTAAACAAAACGGGCTATCAACACATGATACACTCAAGCTACTAGTCAAGACCCCTCTTAATAGTATGACAACCTATACTAGCAATTCGATCTCCTCACCAAAAATCAAGACCAGTAAAAGAACTAGGAACACATCCTTAACCCTGGCTAGTTATACATTTGCCTTGAGCATCCTCTTGAAGCTTGATGACACACATCTTCACTTCACGTCTGGGTCATTGTCTTGATATCCATCAACTCATGATGCATCTTTCGCGTACCCTCTATCAACACATGATGGGTCTTTTCTAGATTTGATGTTCAACTCATGATCATCTCTTCTTCGAGATCTTGATATGCATCAACACATGATGTATCATTTTCTTGAATCTTGACTTGATAACGATCAACTCATGATGCCATCCAAAGTCTTCAACCTCAAGGAACATAACCTATTCATCTAACTCATGAAAAATGTTAGTTTCACAATGTGATTTTCATTAATTACCACAACATACCATTAACTCATAATGGTGGATCTAGATTCTTTAAACTTTCCATTTTCGATAATTGATGACAACCATCATAATTGCAAATAAATGAATATAAGGCGATATGAGTATCTATAAACTACACAAGTTTTATATACTCAAATGATATGTTTCAAGGATCAATACTAATGAAACCACAAAATATATAGTGAACTCCCCTAAGTGTGTGCATATACGAATGTGTAATGAAAACATATACATATATTCAAGTTAAACTTTTAGTAGAGTTCAACCTATATTTTAGATACGAGGAATGCAACAAGATATAAGAATATGATGTCGAATGCATACCTCCATGATTTTCACATTTTCATCCAAATGATACTAAATAATATCATAGTTAACAAACGATTTAGTCTCACATTTAGAGTTGTTATTATTAACAAATGACTTACTCTCACATTTAAAGTTGTTATTAATCACCAAAATACTCTATTAACTCATAATGGCTGGCCTAGATTCTTCAGCCGCCCTTCTCAAGAATGGTGATAAATAATGTATCTACTCTATTGTTGCCTGACACTTTCTTAATCAGATGATGAATACTAGCTAGTTGGTATTTTGATATCAAGTGAAGTTTCTAGTTGAAGAACCGCTATAGCAAAAATACCATACCATCGTGTATGCACGATCATTACTTCAACCGGCCTTGTGGTGGAATAACATAGGCATACATTATTACTCTATTGTCTTGAAATGTTTGCTTGTTCATCTTTCAACTGTTTCTCATTCCAAGAGAGCTGCTATGATTGACTCTACTTTCCATCTTTTGGCTGGCTCATCTTATCTCGGTGGCTAGCGCTGAAATGCCCCAATGTTTATATATGATATTGTATTGTGCCTCTTGCAGTTGTATGCACCATCAGGGATTGCGAAAACCAAAAGAATGTATGCAGATGAGAGGACTTTGTTCTTTTTTCAATAGACGGGAGGCGCCGTCTGCTGAGCTCCCTGAGGCTGAGGTGCCCTCAGGATGTGAAGATGATACACCTCTCATTTCGTGTACGTATCATTTAGCCTCAGCCTCATGGAGTCCTAACCTAAATCAATTATCATTCCCAAACATAACTCACTGAGCTCACCATTCACTGAAGCACCAAATTCAGAGAAAGTCCATGAAATTCAGGGTTGTTCATCGACTCTTACAAATCATACCTTGCAAATTAAGAAACACTGATCCCACAATGAACATGACAAAGTGATCCATGTCTAGAGTTGATCTTTTGCTGAAGGGGACCCAGGTGTCAATAACAAACAAGCACACATCCAGCTTGACAGCAAATGCATGATCTTATAAGCACAGAGTAACAGCAAATGCATATAATCTTATATGCAGAGTAAGAAAAGCAAAGCAGTAACAATCAAAATGCAAACACATCATTCTTAATTGACATGTTATAACCTGATCATCACATCGAGCACCACGAATCCACGACAGAAACATGTCACATATTCAAAATTCTTCTGAAGTTCACACAACAGTCACAAGATTTAAAAAAGATCTAACCAAGTTCAATACTATTACAGCACGACCACATGGCACATTACAGTTCACAAACACATTCAATTGCCAATCTTCGCAATGAAAATTCCTAGAAATAATAATAAAAAGCAACAAGAACCGTTTAAAACTTCTCATCTGCAACCGCTGATTTCAAGATTGACTTGTTAATCTGGTCCAATGACTTGTTAATTTTAGCTAAATGTGCCAACACATGGTCGTCAACATGGCAAACCATTGGATCCATTCCTTGTGCATTGCTCAACTTCTCACGGCATTCTTCTTTTTCTCATGTTCCATGAAATGCAACCGAGCTAGATGGACCTCGTATTGATCATGTTAGAACTGAATCGCTCAACTCCCTCTCCTCAATCTCTATCACAGAGATGTATACACATGCATATAAGATAAGCATACATACACATGCATGGGAGGTGCAGCGGAACTACATTTTTCCTTGTCTATTCATGTGCTCCCCCAACAATACAAATGCTTACAAGTCTTTATAAAGACCAAGCCATTTCTACATGCAGCAACATGCAGGTAACTTACATGCAAAACAAGTAACTTAAGTACTACATGCACCCACTAATACATGTAACCTCTCCACTACCTCCACTACATGATAATGACCCACTAATCCACTAACTCTAGCATGCAAAACACTAATGAAGTCAAGATTATATCTAACAATTTCCCCCTTAATCTTGACATTCTGACTCACCGTTGCGGATCGTCCGCAACCTCTTACCACGCGATGCGGCTCCTCTTGCAAGACTCATCGTGTCATCGACGGTCTTCAACACTTATCTTCAAGAAGTTCCGTCTTTTCACTCAGCACGGGTTAGCAACACAAACTCCCTTTATGTGTTGCCGAACCTACGTAACCGCTTCTCTACCACGTGATACACTCTTTGAGGGACAGTACAGTCGCCCTCGCCACGCGATCATTCTTGAGGGACAATACAGTCGCCCACGCCATTAGCGACCGTGACCATGGGCGCCACTGCAGCCCATGCACCTAACAGCTCTTCTCGTCGGGACATGGAGATGGACAGTACATTCGTCCATTTTACCTTGCCAGTTGATGACGATGCTCCTAGATAGCATGTATTTTCGGAGACACCGTCTCCATTCTTCACCGCTACCTCTTGGTCGCCCCAACTTCGCCGCTAGTGACACTACTCACCGGGCGACCCCGACCTCCATTCTTCTTGTTGCGACACCCTCCGTGTCATCACCGTTTTTGTCGGCCTCATGCCAACTCAATTCCTGGCAGCTTCGCACCGCCTCAGATGCCGCCAACGGCCTCCACCTCCCGTGGAGATCTGCATCGTCGGCCAACTCGCGGCAATCACATCGCCGCCGCCGGAGGCACATCACGTGCGATCGGCAAATCACGCTGGCTCGCCATGGCGCGCGGACCGCCGTCATGCTCATGAGCGCATGGTGCCGCAATCGCTCGCCGCCAAGACCGGCCGTCGCGCTCCGTGCTGCGCACACCTCGGCGTGTGCACGCGCCGCAGCCACCGCTTAGCGCCACCGCGCGCGCACGCCGCCGCCGCCGTGCTGCTCGTTGTGTCGACAACGAACGCATTGCATGGCGCCGCTGCTGCGTAGTGCAATGCAAGCGGCCGTGCACATGCATGCATGCATTGCATTGCTTCAATGCCGCGCCACGCGCTTACTCCCGCTGCCACGCACACCCGCGCGTGTGCACATCCACGCAAAGATCGCCGCACTGGGACGCGCTTGCGCCGCCGTTCCCCGCCGCGTCATGCTCGAGCCGCGCCGCTCGCCGCACT
Organism: Ampelocalamus luodianensis; assembly: GCA_036346255.1. Lineage (NCBI taxonomy): Eukaryota > Viridiplantae > Streptophyta > Magnoliopsida > Poales > Poaceae > Ampelocalamus > Ampelocalamus luodianensis. The sequence continues at coordinate 11,911,155 of CM070634.1, forward strand.
GTAGCATCTCCTCGCTCGATACCAATTGTTAGAACTGAATCGCTCAACTCCTCTCTTCAATCTCTATCACAGAGATGTATACACATGCATATAACCACATGAAAGTGTCACAACCGCTAGAATATTTCTGCACCAAAATGAAGCACCAATTTTCAGAAATCAAATTGTCAATTTTGTAACCACCGGCCAATAAAACAAAATCACCATCAAATGAAGGGAAATGTCCTTACACCATCGTTGTTAAGGCATTTGTAAGTACTCTTTTTCTCAATTCTTCGAGCTCCCAGACACTTCCCAAATCATTTTCGCATCACATTTTGGGTATGGCACAAGCGGTAGCCCCCCACTAGGCCCCGATGTTGACGACTCGAACTGCGCTTTCTTCTTCTCCATCAACTATCAAGCCGCAAAATCAGTTTGAGACTTTAATATCACATCAAATGTCCAGTGCTAGACAATTCAAAAGAACATAGAATTAGAAAGGAAAATCGAAGTGCAAATAAGAAATTAAATTCACATGCACCACAGAGGGGGGTGTTGATTGGGGAGGGGCAGTGCGGGGGGGAGGTTGAAAGGGGGCGCACCACAGAGGGAGCTGCGTCGACTGGGGAGGGGCGCGGCGTAGGGGGTGGCGCACGGGCTCGACGACTCGGGAGGGGCTCGGCGTAGGCGAGCGGCGCGGGAGGCGGCGTAGGGGCTCAACGACTCGGGAGGGGCTCGGTGCAGGCGGGCGGCGTCCAAACCCTAGCATAGGGTCGAATCGGGAGGATTGCACGGGCTGGCTGGAGGATGAGAACGCGGGGGGAAATGAGAGAAGAGTTCATTCGTATCGGGGGAGGGGGTCGTGCAAAAGTGTAGCAAGTGGGAGGTGGGTGTTGCCTTGGACGGTCTCGATCTCGGATTTCAGATTTGATGGCAGATCGGCTATGTTCACATATCCACCAAAGAGGACATGGGCACCAAAAAAGATATATTGCATTCATATTGGGTCATTCTATAGCCTAAGCTATACATACTCATTGAAATACTCCGGTTCTCTATTGTTTTTCAGAGTAGCTTTTTTCCCTTTGGGAGTTAGAGGACTTAGTAATGATTCGTGCAAAATATTTTTCTCTAAAAATAAAAAGAACAGTGCACGAGTTAACAAAAAAATGCAAATTCTCCATAATAGACAAAAATAGGAAAAGTGGTGGGGGTGTACATCCACATAGTGCTAGGCTCGGTTCCTAGTTAACATATGCAAATGACAAGAGCAAAGCTCCTCAGAAGAAGAACCCAAAGAAAATGTCAAACCCATGTAACTCTTTGAGCTGTATAATCACGTCGCCTTTGTCATGAAACGGACGAGACATCACGCTAAGAGCCGATCAGGATGGAAGAAAAATGAAATTATCCTCAAGAAAAATGACACAAGGCTCTTTAGTGGTCCACCTAAGCGTCCAGAACAATTGTGCATCCTGCTCCTGTGAATGAACAGCGATGATGTCCAACATTTGGCCAGCATTCCCATGGCCAGTAACACGGAATGAACAAACCGAAGGGTACGTGAACTGCTGTAGGCGATGGCTCCGTCTCGCGGAGGGCGCTGTCCACCCACCCACATGCCGGGACGCCGGCCTTGGCCGACAGCCCCAGTGCCGACGCCATCCGTGAGCTGGCGTCTGGCAAGTGCAGCACCACTTCACTCTTCTTCCTCTCGCCTGTGAGCCTGTGGCTTGTCTCCGGTGGTAGGGCCGCAAAGTTCTCTCGTTGGGTGAGGTGGTGCCTCTCGCGCCAAGTGTCCGCCGGGTAGTGGGCAAGGCGTTCTTTTCTTTATTCAAAGGCGTCGCTGGCCGAGGAGGAACCATACAAAATTGGAGATGTGTAATTTGATGGTACACTACTGCTACCGCAATTTCGCCCAAATGCCACCCAACTTTCTACGAGTACAGAGTACTGGCCGCGGAAGGAGGCGGATGATAAAGTCAGAGCTACAGATGCTGGGAGTCTATTGCGTTGGGAAAGGGGCATTGCTTCTCAAATTCAATTGTCATGGACGAAACTGAAACTGCGAAACAGGGTAAAGCACCTGTGTATATCCATTTCACGAGTGGCGCTGCGATTGACCATGAGGAAAGCGACGCACAGCTCAATCATTCAGGCTCTTTGCCTAGTGTTATCTCGCGGTCGTCGCTGAGATGGATAGCACAGTGGTTTGGTTCAAATCAACGTACTACGTTACCACTATTTTCAACACAGCAACACTAATTTTGGACAAGACAAATCGCTGTGATCATATAGACCACGTGGACAGGCACAATGCTTCTAGATGAGTAGATAGTAACGTCTCTAACTGTGGAGCACATGTGGTGATAAGTGATAACTGCTTTAACATCAGAAAGTCCTAAATAGTAATGTTTCGAACTGTCTAAAATAAAAGCAGCACAAATTATGAGTTGATCCGCACTATGACACGTCCATTACTGTACTATTCTACATGCATCCATTAATATCTATGCAATTTTGAAGCAGCAGGATCATAGCCTAGGGCACCGCTGGAAATCTTAAAACATCCATTCTATGTAGGCCCAGTTATTTTTTCCAATATTCTGAGGTAAGAGGGCTCGGCAGAAGTTTGCAGATTCTCGAAAGAGACCCTGCTGCAATATGTCGATTCATAAATTAGGCCCTCGTAGACTGGTGTATAGGTTTTCTAGTCTCTTCGCTGGATATCTCCCATTTAGCCTAGTCAAACTAACTATTAAGAGAGATTTCTTTGTTTCGAAACCTAGTTACGGGTAGAAAGCTAAATCGTTCTCGGAGGGTTTTCACCCTTTTATGCTATAAATATGATAATCCTCTATGTACAACAGATATGTAGATAAATAAAGATATTGGGTCTCATCTACATATTACACATTGTATCTCTCTTTGGTATTCATTGTATTATTGGATTAGTTATCTCCCCACTACGACATCGATTATCTAACACGTTATCTGCACTTTTGCTCTTCAACGACCAAATCGGTACTATTATTTTCTAATCCCTATGCTACTATTTTAATCCCGTTGATTAATTTATGCTAATCACTGAGATTAGATCTTTTTAATCGTCAACTACGATTAATTACTGCTAATTGTCACAATCGATTGAATAATTTCTGCTAATCATCGAGATGCAATCGGATCGATTCCTATGAACTATTCACAGTTCATCATTACCCTTCATACAAAGAAAAAAAATGAAAATCACCAAGCTGCCCAGCCCAAACACCGCCACGCAACCTCAACCGCGTGGGAGATGGCCGACGCCCTCGCATCGCCCGGCCCGAACTCTGTTGCGACCCGCCGCCCCGTGACCATTCCATAGTCGCACCTCGTCGGCACCGCCCTGCCACACCACGGTCATGCCCACGCACTCGCACCGCCGTGTCGTGCCGTGCCGCGCACCACCTCCGCGTAGCCGCCATGCTACCAAACACGCCGCATCCTCGACAACGCCACCCGACATGCTAGAAGCCCACGACCGCGGTCGCGCACCCGCCGCCGCAACAAACGACGCCGCCATGTGCCCACCGAGCGCTTGGGTTCTTGTAACCCTAACGACTAACGTACCGTTTTTCTGGGCCCAGGGCCCACAAGCGAGTTGCGAACAGGTTGACTGAGCCATTGAAATTTTGGCTCAAAAGACATAATCCTTCAAGCATGTGGCATTTCATTGTGTTTAACCCCTGAAGAGTTGGTTAATCATTAAAAACAAACATGCGACAATAATCATTAAAAACAAACATGCGACAATGGTAATTTTCGGTTTGCACCTTGTAATTTCTTGTAATTCCAAGGAATACTTAGAAAAATCAGAAACTTGATGTTTAATCCTAAAACTGAATTTCTAAAGTATATGAGCTTTCATAAATTGTGAAACCTTAGACCTAGTACACCTTGAAAGTATCATATTTTTAATGGTTTATTTTTCCTAGTATTGTGTGTTTTGAGAAATTAATTAATTGGTTTAGTAATTTTGAATATTGCTTTCACGCCTTAAAATTATCAGAAAAATACCAAAAATACCTAGAAAATTACGAGAAATTCTATTGAATATATAAAATTAATCTTTACTATTTTGCACTTGTTTCACGCCTTCAAAATATTTTATCAGCTGTAAACATATAGAAAATTGCATAAATTATGTAAGATATGTTAGACATCACTAAATGGAAATTTACTTACCCTAGATGGCAGCAATTATATCACCTTAGTTTATCTCCATGTCATGCCATTGTCGAACCTACCGCTGGCACATCTGAACCTACTACCACTAAAAAGGCAAATACTTTGCAGTTTATGAGGTACCGTCTCTACTCTACCATTAAGAATGACAACGTTGTGATTATGAGGTACCATCTCTACTCTACCATTAAGAATGACAACATTGTGACTAAGTATGATCCGTTGACTCTATGGTTTTCTCTACAAGAACGTTTGTAAAGTCCATTTGTGCTCCTGCAGACACACGTACCTAGGACTAGAAGTCCGTAAATGAGTATAACTCTACCCTGCACCATGTTATCTATCGACTAAGATTATGTAATCAGAAGTTATTAAATGTTGGTTTGATTGATAAGCATGCGCAATCAAAGGCAACGATAAGCCTGTGGTATGTTCTATGGAGACTTGTAGAAATCTCCTAATTATCCATTAAGTTTGTAAAGATGCTACTTTTCTACACGAGTCGCATTAGTAGTATAGATTCAACTCTTGTCGAGCTTGGTCCTGCTCATGATGAGCATCCTTATCTTTTGCTTTGGACTGAAACATTATGCATTAAATTGTTATTTCACATATGTAATAAATAAAATAATAGTCTAAGTTGTTCTATTAAAACCTTATCTCCTATTGAATAGTTGATTAAATATGCTCAATAGAACATATTGTCAGTAGCATACCTTGCCTATAGTAAATTAATCTTGTATGGAATAAATTTTGTAAGCAGTATGCCTAAAAATTGAAAATGCGTTGTCATGCCTTGCTAACAAAAATATTGGACATATACTCTTGATATCTAATAAGCCTCAATTTACTAGCTTGTTAGGTTCTGCTCGGTGGCTTTGAGTGTCATCCACTTCGTGAGTATTACTGGTTTCAGTTTTACGAATTACTTGTGCATTTGTGCAATGCTAGTTGAAGTTTCATATTGTGATTAATTGCTTTGACACTAGTACTAAAAGATATTGCAAAGTATTGATGTGGGCTTGGGTTTAATGCTCAATGAGGATAATGTCTTGTACTGAAATTGATTAGATAGCTAGTTCAATTTTGAGCTCTATTTGACTAGCTTACTGTTGTCTTTTGATATCTGGTTGTGCATTTTGTTACTTTCAGTTGTGGTCAAGTGATCTTTAGTAATTAAGCATTTGTTTGCTTGCTCTACTGTTAGCCAAAAAGGCTTCAAGGCTGAATTTGTGATTCTGTGAATCTTATGCACCAAGAGTTTATCATTGTTCTGTTGGCTAACTGGAGTGTTGATTCTATCATCTTGTACCTTGGTGATTTTCTATTGGCCTAAAGTTTAAATTGTTGTCTATTGTGTTTGAAATCAATTTTGACAGTTTAGTAAAGCATTACTTAGAGCTCAAATTCTAGATTCTGGTTGTCTTAACCAATTTGTGAAGAGTACAGACAAAAGTAGTGAGAAGGTCAAGAGTACATCTTGTGCAACTCTACATCTGAGAGCAATAATCAAACACTTAAATCTAAGCTTTATGTTGATTTTAATTGTCTACATGTTCTATATTTTGAGTATATTATATTGTTTAAATGATATGGAGGATTTACATGTTTATATGTTAATTTTGTCATTTAAATGCTGCTAGAAATATACTTTAAATATGATTAATACTGCTGGAATTAATTCTGGATATTTCCTAAAACCGCTATATTTACAATAATTCAGAAAACTAATAATTCAAGAAATGGCTTCATCATCTGATGTCGTTAAGCTGAAAGTGTTTGACGGCCAACTTTAAACGTTGGCAGGCTAAAACTAAGTTATGGCTGACTGACCTGAGACTTTTTGGGTCATTTCAAATCCTCCAATGTTCCCATTGGAAACCATTGAAATGACGCGATGGGAGGATGCGAACAAGTCGGTCTTAGCACGTTTGTTAGCTATCTTATCCAACCGGCTATTCAACGTATACGTTAACTTCAAGGATGTCAGGCAACTTTGTGACGAATTGGATGAGAAATATTTCGAAGGGGATAATGGGAATGAGTCATTCATGACTGCTACCTACTTGAACTTTAAGATGGTTGAGGGGCGGTCGGTGATGGTGCAGCTCCATAAGCTACAACTCCATGTACGTGACTTAAATCAGTACGACTGCTTCCTACCAGAGAATTTTCAAGTGAATGACATCTTGGCTAAGTTACCGCCCTTGTTGCGTAACTTTGTAACCGTTCGTGGACATATAAAGAAGCGCTTGATACTCAATAAGCTGTCAGCTGCTATTAATGTCGAAGAGCGTGCAAGATCCGGTGACAGTACAGGAAAGGTTCAAGTTCAGGCTTATCAGGTGGAGGTCAAGAGTGCTGGAGGCTTTGAGAAATAGAAGGTCAAGAATCAGCTCCAAAACAAGCTCCAAGGAAAGAAAATGAAGAAGAACAAGGAGGATATTGTCAGCTTTGTGTGTGGAGTGGTTGGTCACAAAGCCAACCATTGTCGCAATCGCAAAGGCAATGGTTCTTCTCCTGGTCAGCATAAAGGTCATAAGGCCGAAGTGAATGTCACATTGGCTAGTCCCAGTTCAGAAGGATATGCACCTTAGGCTTTTTATGGCAAGTCCAACTATTGATTGGTAGTTGATACAGGTGCTACTAGACAGATATGTGCTAATCGATCATGTTTCCCTTCATTTTAGGGTGAAGGTGGCCGATCCGTCCTAATAGGGAACGGGGCCGCTGCTACAGTACTTGGGATTGGACAGGTTTACTTGAAGCTTACTTTAGGGGCAAAATACTCATTCTGAAAGACGTATTATACGTGCCTACTATGACTCGTAATCTGATGAGTGGGTTTATGCTGTGTAGGCAAGGAATAAAGCTTGTGTTTGAGTCCAATAAGGTCGTGTTGATCAAATTTGATAATTTTGTGGGCAAAGACTATGATAGCGAAGACATGTTTCGCTTATCCATTCTTAATTTCAATAATGTAAACATTTTTAATTTTTCTCATTGCAATAAAATTCATAATGTTTGGCATTCTCGTTTATATCATGTTAACTTTGAAGCCGTTGTGCGGTTAAGCAAAATGAGTTTAATTTCAAGCTATAATTATGAGAAACGTTCTAAGTATGAAGTGTGTGTGCAAGCAAAGCAACCCCGAACACCATTTCATAGCGTTGAAGGGCGAAGCACCTCTCCACCTGAGCTAATCCATTCTGATCTTTGTGAGATGAATGGAATATTAACTAAAGGTGTCAAACAATACTTTCTAACTCTCATAGATGATGCGACTAAGTATTGATGTATTTACTTACTTAAGTCGGAAGATGAAGCACTAGAACACTTTAAAATCTTTAAAGTTGAAGTGGAAAATCAACTACAAAAGGAAATCAAACGGTTAAGGTCGGACCGAGGCGGTGAATTCATCTCAAATGAATTCTGTGAAGAAAGTGGAATAATTCATGAAATTAATCCACCATACTCACCCCAATCGAATGGAATAGCCGAAAAGAAGAACCAAACTATTTGTGACTTGGTTAATGCCACGCTACAAAGTTCAAATATGTTGGACTATCGGTAATTATGTCCTCAATAGGGTGCCACCTCGCAATGAAGAATCTAGACCTAACATTATGAGTTAATAGAGTATTTTGGTTATTAATGACAAATCTAATAGTGAGATTAACACTTCTATTGTTATACCTATTATTTAGTCTCAATTGGATATAAAAGTGAAAATCAAAGATGTATGCATTCAACATCATATTCCTTTATTTTGTTGTATTCCTCATATCTAAAATATAGCTTGAACTTCACCAAAAGGTTAACTTGAATATATTTATATGTTCTTTTTACACATTCGTGTATGCACACATTTAGGGGAAGTTCACTCTATGTTTTGTGGTTTCATTAGTATTGATCCATATTCCTCTTTCCACATAGATTAAGGATATCTACTTTGAAACATATCCTTGAGTATACAAAACTTGTGTAGTTCATATATACTCATTCTTTATATTCAATTATTTGCTATTGTGATGGTTGTCATCAATTACTAAAGAAGGAAAGATTGAAGTATCTTATCCCACCATTATGAGTTAATGGTATGTTGTGGTAATTAATTACAATCATATTGTGGGACTAATATTTTTCTATGAGTTGGATAAATAGGTTATGTTTTAGTATGATTGAGACTTTGGATGGCATCATGAGTTGATCGTCATCAAGTCAAGATTCGAGATGAAGAAAATCATCATGTGTTGATGATGTTCGAGTCAAGATTCTGAAGTAAAAAAGGTCATCATGTGTTGATGGAGGGCAAGTGAAGGATTTATCATGTGTTGATACATATCAAGACTCGGGATGAAGGATATCATCATGTGTTGATGAGCATCAAGTCAAGATCCCGAAGTAAAGAAAATCATCATGTGTTGATGATTATCAACTCAATGACCCAATCTTGAAGTGCAGATGTGCGTCATCAAGTTTCAAGTGAATGTGAAAGGCAAATGTATGACTAGCTAGAGCTAAGGATGTGTTCCTAGTCTCTTACCGGTCTTGGTGTTTCATTGGAGTCCGGATTACTAGTATAGACTGTCGTACTATTAAGAGGGGTCTTGTCTAGTAGCTTGAGTTTCATCATGTATTGATAGCTCAATCCCGTTTGCTCTAGCTCATCTAAGCATGATGCTATTATTTGCGAATGTGTTTTGCAATTAGTTGAAGCACATGCATAATCTTTGTAGTATGAGACTATAATTTGCAAATGGTTGAAGTCCATGCACCTTCTCCTTGTGGCATGATGCTATTTTTTGCGAATGTGTTTTGCAAATAATTGAGGCTCATGCATATTCATTGTAGCATGTGACTTTAGTTTTGCAAATAGTTTAAGTCCATGTACCTTATTCTTTGTGGTGTGATTCTAAAAGTTGGAAAATATGTTTTGCAACCTGTTGAGAATCTCGCCTTTAACCCTTGTTTGCATCGCGCATCAATTGGCAAATGTGTTTTGCAAATTGAGTTGGAGCGGAATGCAAAATCCTTATTTTTCCAGTCTCTGGCGGTTTGACTGCTGGCTGTTGGCGGTATTACCACAACTGGTCATAGACAGTGGTCGTAGACACCGGTCGAAGATAGTGGTCGTAGACTTGGTCGTGCTCGTGGACCTGATCGTGGTCATAGACCTGGTTATGGTCATAGACCTGCGTGATCGTAGACCTGGTCGATGATCAATCGGTATGACCGTCTTTCTGTAGCGGTATTACCGCATGGCGGTAGTACCAATTCTATCGAGCGGTATGTTTTTACCAGAGAATGTGCTTTCTGGTTTGGCTTGCTCCTTGTGTCCAACGGCTAGTTTTATAGCCGTTGGAGCAGATCGGTAATACCGGCCTTGATTGGTGGTACTACCGCATTTGCTTATTCTTTTCAGACTTTGGCTCCAACGGCTAGTTTTTGTGCGTGGACTATAAATACCCACCTTCGCCGGTTGGAGTATGTGATGCTGTTGCTGTTGTTGGTGAGGCTACTGAGTGTTGTCTGTGCCATTTCTACTCTCTTGAGCTAAGAGCAAGCCTTCTCCTCTCAATTGTGCATGTGTTGCACCTTGTGAGTAAAGGAATAAGCTCTAGTTGCATGTGTTGCAACTATAATTGGGTTGAGTATCCTACTGTGCATGTGTTGCACTTGGTGAGAGTCAAACAAGAGGCTTGGCCTATTACTCTTGGTGTTTGCCGACACCTAGACGACGTGGAGGCGTCGTGGTCCGGTGATCTTCTCAAGAAGCTTGTGAGAAGGCCCAGCGGTTGTGAGTGGCTTGGTGCTTACCATCTTCGGAGTAGAGGAAGAGCAACCCCGAGTGAAGCAAGGTGTTGGTTCGTTTTGGAACCAGTCCAAGTGGTTACACTTACCTCAGAGGTGTTGGCTTAATTTGTAGAGCCGATCCAACGTGGTTGGGCCTACCTCAACGTGGATTAGGGGAGACCGGCAAGTCTCCGAACACAACGGTAAAACATCATCGTGTCTTTGTGGTTTGCATTCTTGTGCTTTACTCTATTGCAATTTACATTGTGCAATTTATATTTATAGAATTAATTTGCTTACTTGTGTTTGTATGATTGCTATCATTGTCAGTAGGCTTATCTCTGTTGGTGAACTTAGTAAAGAGTAGTTGTTTTAGACTTTAACTGTGCAAAACTGAATTGTTATTAGCTTCCGTAGTAGAAATCGGTTTTAGCCAAAAGAAGTTTTTAAACCCGTCTATTCACTCCCCCTCTAGTCGGCCTCCTCGATCTTATACATAATCAGAAAGAAACACTTTATGAAGGATGGAAGGGAAGAAAATCTAACTTCACATTTCTTCGAACTTGGGAATGCCTTACAAAAGTACACGTGCCATTACCGAAGAAAAGAAAGCTTAGTCCTAAGACTGTTGATTATGTCTTTCTAGGGTATGCTAAAATAGCACGGCTTATAGATTTCTAGTGGTCAAATCCGAGGTGAGTGACATCACTACAAATGTAATGATGGAATCTCGTGATGCGACGTTCTTTGAACATGTGTTCCCTATGAGACCAAACGAATTCATTGACCCTAATAATTCAGATGAACACTCTATTCTTCCTAGTGTGGATAACACCTCTCCAAAATTGAAGTTGAGGAGGAGTAAGAGGTAGAGGACTGAAAAGTCTCTTGGCGATAACTATAGCACCTATGTCGTGGATGATGAACCACGAACCCTTTCAGAGGCATACGCATCCCTAGATGTGGATTACTAGAAGGAGGCAGTCCGAGCGAGACAGATTCCATCATAGCTAACGGAACATGGGAGGTTACAGACCTCCCATCTGGATACAAGTCAGTGAGCTACAAATGGATCTTTAAAAGAAAGCGTAGATGTGATGGTACTATAGAAAAGTATAAGGCCCGTTTAGTGGCTAAGGGTTTCACGCAAAACCAGGGTGAAGACTATTTTGATACATACTCTCCCGTGGCTCGTTTATCCACAATTCGGGTGCTTTTAGCACTAGTTGCCGTATACAAATTCCAAGTATATCAAATGGATGTAAAGATCGCTTTCCTAAATGGAGAGTTGGATGATGAGATTTATATGCAACGGCCCAGTGGTTTTGTAGTTGAAGGGTAAGAGAAGAAAGTATGTCGAATGATTAAATCCTTATATGGCCTAAAGCAAGCTCCCAAGCAATGGCATGAGAAATTTGATAGCACTATGACCTCGGTCGGCTTTTGTGTGAACGAAACCGATAAATGTGTTTACTATCGGTTTAGTGAGGGCGAAGGTGTCATTTTGTGTTTTTTACGTGGATGACATATTGCTTTTTGGAGCCAACAAGGATGCAATCAATAAAACAAAGTCTTTCTTCTCCCAGAACTTTGATATGAAAGACCTGGGTGAAGCTTATATTATCTTAAACATCAAGCTTATAAAGGGTGAGAATGTGATTATTCTTTCACAATCCCATTATGTGGACAATGTCCTAACCAAATTTGGATTCATGGACTGTAAATCAGTGGCCAGACCTTATTATCCAAACGTTAAGCTACATAAAAACACTAGACATGAAAAAGACCAGCTTAAATATTCTCAAATAATTGGATCCTTAATATATCTAACTAGTGCAATGAGACCTGACATCTCATATGTTGTAAGCATATTGAGTCGCTATACGTCCAATCCAGGAGATGATCATTGGATAGCACTAGATATGGTACTTAGGTACCTAAAGGGGACCTCAAACTTGAGAATACATTATTCTGGCTATCCAGCAATCTTGGAAGGATTCAGTAATTCTAACTGGATCAGTGACTCAGATGACATGAAGACTACGAGTGACTATGTTTTCACTCCAACAGGTGGAACTGTTTCGTGGAAGTCTTCTAAACAGACTATCCTTACATGGTCCACCATGGAGGCTAAGCTGGTAGCACTAGATTTAGCGGCTGTAGGGGTAGAATGGATTAGAGAACTCCTTTCTGACCTACCTGTGCTGAAAACGCCAATTTTAGCTATATTAACCTATTGCGATAACTAAACCGTTCTGGTTAAGGCGAAGAGTAGGAAGGACAATATGAAGTCCTCAAAACATATAAAGAGGCGACTGAAGTCAGTAAGATATACCAGAGAGATGTGTGTTATTTCTGTGGAATATATCTAGTCTGAAAGGAACTTAGCAGATCCTTTCACCAAAGGATTAGCGCGAAAGGCCATCTTCGTAGCATCAAAGGCAATGGGGCTCATACCCGTTTAGAGGCTCACATTTGTGGTAACCTATTCTAGTAGATCGGAGATCCCGTGAACTAGGCTCTAGGACAACAAACTGTGTGGGATTATAAAGCATATCTAAAGGGTCCCATTAGTTACAGTGCTCTTTCTGTATGGGAGGTTGAGCAATAGTTCTTAATGAATTCGAGACCTATATGGCATCGAAAATCGTCCTACAGGATTCCCTGAAGAATTCATCGTGAGGTCACGATCAAAGGAAGATAAGGGTATACTATCTTAAGTACTCATGACCTAGATACGAAGACATGACCGTAATGTCCCAACCCGAGAGGGAAAAAGGCAAGCCGCCCAGTACAGAATGTAACTTGGGTGAAAATTCTCACACGAAGGCATTGGATCAAGGCAAAGCCCTTTTTGTCTGTACAAAGTCGTAGTCCTTGTTGCTAGGCTTTGGGTTCAAACCCACAAGGTACTAATCGTCGAACATCTATATATTAAACAAGACTTTGAGCATCTTTTATCAAATTGATAAATTGGTGGGGGCTGTTGGATATTCATAGGGCTATTTTGGTAATTTCTCATTTTGAGAAAAGAAAAAGAAATGGGCCCACTTGTCATTAAGGGGAGGAGAGGGATAAGGTCTGGAAACCTTATCTCCTACCGTGTGATGGATGCGTTCGGGGCTGGGCTTCGGCCTTGTGGCGATTCCACGGGTGACTCGGGCGGCTACTCCGCCGGCTCGGCTGAACTGCACGCCGGCCGTTGGCAGCAGCAACGACTCCTCCTCCTCTTCAAAAGACAGCTCCCTTCTTCCTTTTCGAGATCTAACCAAAAATCTTGTGAGTTTTCTCCTTTTGATTTTGGTTCTCCTTCCTCTCTGATTGGACTTCGGTCTTGGATTTTTGGGCTACTGTGCTGCCTTGCTCGTCTTGGTGCCGACGGCGGTAAAGTCCAACCCTTCCTCCTTGAGCAATTCCCATTTGGTTCCTTGCGCCATCTCTCTGTTGAGATTGCAGTGAGGAAATTTGGGGGTTTTTCCTTTGAGGATTGGGTTCAACCGACCTTTGGTTTGATCTTGGTGAGAGAGAAGAACTCAGGCTTTTCTGTTGACCGATGTTCTAAGGTGTACTCGACCAGTGCATCTTCAGTGGTCTTGTGCGGCATCTCTGTACCTCGACTTCATGATTTTGGTGTCTTGAAATTGCGAATTGGCATTGTATCTCCGACGACCTTGTCTGGTATTCGCGGCACAACGAGATAATTGGTTTTTTTGAGACAGCGCCATTTGGCGTGCCTTGCCTGGTTCTTCTCGGTGGCTTTAAGTGCCATCGGCTTTTTGAGTATTACTATATTCCATTTTTCTGCATTCTTTTGCATATGTGTTGTACTAGTAGAAGTTTCAAATTATGTTGATTTGATTAACTCTGGTACTGGGAGATATTGCAAAGTGGTGTTATGGACTCGGTTTAAATGCTCGATGATGAATTGATGTTAAAACTAAAATTGAATGTCATATTGAGTATAGTTTGGCCCTAAGTTACCATATTACTTGTTGTTTTCTGGTTCTGTGCAGCAGCTTTCATGCACCCTTTACATGGCCAGTGTCTATCTGGAGATACTAAGGCCCTGTTTGGAACGGTTGTGCTTTTTCAGTGCGACCTTCTGTCTTTGCCGCAGGCTTTTTCGTCAGGTGAACTACCGGGCTTTTCTAATTTGATGTTTGGCTGTCTGGCTTTTAGGTAGACTGGCTGCAGCTTCCGAGATGAGAAATGTCTAAAATGCCCATGAGGACAGTAATAACTTGTTTGATGCCGTTTTACACAATTAACATCGTTTAACGACAATTGATGACTATTAACGAAAACTAACGACAGTTGACGATAATTAACAGTAGCTAAATACAATGAAGAACTAACACAATTGATGATAACTACAACAATTAACAATATTTAACGATAATTAACGCCAACTACCACAATTAGGGCAATTGGTCGCATTTGACGACGACTATTGCAATATACCGCAATTTAGCACAATTACTGCGATTAACAACAATTAACGATAATTATTACAATTAACAATTATTACTACACATAATTATTAAAATAGATAATTATTACATAAATATTTACTATAAATAACCATTACACTAAACTATTATTGTAATTAATAATTATTACAATTACAATAAACAATAATCATTATAGAAAAAAAGAAAACAAAACAAAACAAAGCAAAGAAAAAAAGAAAAAAAACTAGGGTTAGCTTCCGGCGGCGGCGGCGGAGGAGGAGGCCGGCGACGGCGGTGGGGGGGAGGAGCTCGGCGGCGACTGAGGGCGAGGCGGAGGCGCCGAGGCACGGGAGTTGGACGTCGGCCGTCGGGAGAGGAGAAGGCGGCGGTGGCTCGGGAGGAGGAGAGGAGCGCGGCGGGGAGAGTAGGGGAGGGTGGAGCGACGGTGGAGCGGGGAGGAGGGAGGCGCGGCCGCGGAGCCGGGCGAGGAAGCATGCGAGGGGCGGCGCGCGCAGATCTGGGCGGAGGGGAGAGGAGGAGGCCGTCGGTCGGCTCGAGGTCGGGAGCAGCCGCATCCGGTGGCGGAGGCGACCGGACGCGCGGGTGTGGGTGCGGCTCGGGGAGAGGAGAGAGGCGCCGCGGCCGAGGAGAGGAGGGCAACGCCGCGTGGGAGAGGGGGGGGGCGCGGGGAGAAGAGAGGCGCGCGTGTGTGTGAGGAGAGAGGGGAGTGGCGAGTGGGGAGGAGGAGGCGACGCCGCGACGCGAGGTCGTAGGGACCGGCAGGGAGGAGGAGGAGGGGCGCGGGGGTGGGGAGGGGGGAGAGGAAGAGCAGGGGTGCGGGGGGAAGGGGAAGAGCAGGGCTCGGGGCGCGGGGGGTGGGGGTGGGGTGCGGCTCCAGAAGGGAGGTGGGAATTTATTAGATGGCAAAAGCGGGTAAAATCAGTGAACTTGAGGTGGTAAATTTGGGGAGAGGGTGGTAGGAAGCCGCGGGAAGGCGCCGGCGGCGCACGGCTTCGGTTTCTCCTATTGAGCGGAAAGCGGCTTCGGTGAAAGCAGCTTCGAAAAGCCCGACCGTTTGAAACGGCTTCCAGCTTTTCCGGATAAAAGCCAGAAGCCGAAGCCGTTCTAAACGGGGCCTAATTCATTGTGCACGGAAGCGAGCATCGCCGGATTGCCGCTATTCATACCTATTTTTTGATGAAACAGTCAAATAGTGAGTTGATTCGCGCCCATGACCTGTCTATTTTTTTTCACAGGTGACTAATCTATCAGGAACTGCATGTGCATTAACATCTGTGTAGATTTTTAGTGGAGTATGGAATCACGTTTTGGAGAGCCATTAGAGACTTTCCAGCGGGATCACTATGGTTAGCTTTCTCACCCATTTCAGTTCTGGCAACTAAAGTGCAACAGTAGTTCTCCCTTATCAAGCAGTTTTGAGCTTCTTTGCAATTGCACGATAAACGACATCTCATCTAAACAAGGAATGGCGAAGGGAAATGGTCCACGAAAAGTCGAAAAGGCAGCTTTCATTTCCCACTATCCACAGCAGTCGAGCTCGCGATCTTAGCCACTGAAGCAAAGCAAAGTCAGCTTGCATCTGTTACATCAGTCATGTCAGTGGCTTCAGAGAAACAGCCCGGACCGGGGGCTACGTAGTAGGAAGTACTTACATCCCGCTTTGCGTGTGCATGTGTTAGTGCGATAAAAGTAACGGCGACAGATACCAGAAGATATCTTGTAGTATCTAGGTCGCATTACGAGTTCATTCTCTGTTTCTTCTTCAGACGTGCAGCCTGTGCAGGTGCAGGCACAGCGCACCGCACGCATGGGTGAGATATTTTGACACTTGCAGAAATCGGTTCATGGGATATTTTTCTTGTCTTTTTCTGATCTATGACTATTCATCCAAGTTTGCTTTTGAACGGTCCAACCTCGCAAAGGGGAACATAACTTCCATCGTTCGGTTTTGGTTCAACTTCGAAGTGAACTTTAAAGGCTAAGAAATCATTCGAATGAACAGCCTAGGCACGATCTAGTCTAGGCACGAAACCATTCTAAAAATCCAAGATAATTTCTGGAGCGAACCCGTAGAAGTAATTCATTGACAAAAGTTGGTAGTGTAGATTTCTCTAATTGGTTGCTCAATGCTCAGCAGTTGAGATCTTCTGGAATTCCTACAAAATATTTTTTGATGGAGATCTCCTCCCTCCTATCCAAAATGGGCCAAGACTACACCCAACAATCTGATGACAGGGACCGAATCGGGTCCCCATCAAGAGCCCACAAAGCACGACGCATTCTCCCTCACCGCCACGTCACTCTCCTCTCTCTTTCTCTCTCTCTCATAGGCAACCACTGCCACATGTTCTGCTGTGGATGAATGACACGGGGGACCCGCGTGTCATCCCCTAGGAAACACCAGAGGAGGCAGGGAAAAGAGGCAGGCCAAGAGAAAACATATGGCCAGAGAATTTCGGGAATTTTGTAGCGCCAGTCCGAGCAGCTTGTGGCCAGGAGCCGCGCTTTCTTGCCTCGTCTATCTACTTGCCTCTTCGGCGACACGGCAGGCACTGAGGCGGTCTCTCGATCGATTGCGGATTGCTGCTAGCGGTAGCGGAGTTGACGTGTCATAAAGCGCATCAAAAGTTCAGCTGCCTCTGCCTCTCTGCCGGCCTCGCTGGCTTTCGAGAGGATCATCCTTTCCGCACCGTTTCACGGTTTTTTCTTTTTAAACCTGATTTAAGGATTGACGGAAGAAATAATTAAATTGTCTTTGAGTTTTAGTCTTTAAATAAGATATCATTATATTCAGAAAGGAATCAATCTATCAATAAAGAGATTCTCATACAATGTCTACACCTTTGTCTCTCTGTGATTGTTCATCTATTGTGTAGTGATTGATTGTTGCATTCCTGCGATTACTACATTCTTCAGCACGTTATCAACATAAATTTCAACTTTCAATCTATTGTTTTTGCTATGATTAGTCTGGTAAATTAATTTGCATGTATCGGTTTAAATATGTTAATCTGCTAATTAGCCTCGTGATTAATTAGTGTTCTAATTAGTAGATTAATTTGCATGGTCGCACCCGTGCACCGCCGACAGAACCGCGCTCACGTACTGCCGGTCAACTCCGCGCCCGCATCGGCCACCCCACGCCGCGCCCGCAGCGCCTTCGGACCAACGCGGGTCGTCACTAACATGCCGCCACCGCTCGTCGTGCCTGCCGCACGCGCAGCTCCATGCGGCTGCGCCTCCGACCTGCCATCGCCGCGCCTCTGGCCCGCCGCCACCACCCGTGAGCACATAGTGCGCCACCGCCACTGGCAAACAAAGAAGGGGAAACCCTATCCCCCTGCATCCCTGTTTTAACCAGGCCAAATGGGCCGACTGAGTATGGCAAAAAAAACTGAAGATAGAAGAAGAAAAAAATGGAAAATCTCAAAAAATTGCGAAAAAGGCTTTTGGAATTCTGAAAATTACAAGGATTTTTTCGCTGATAAGGAAATTTTGCAGAAAACCTCCTGGAGTTTGGGAATTTTATAGGGGATTTTATTTTATTTTATATATTCTTGCAGAATAACCCCTTAAGATTATGATTTTTGCGATAAATTAATATATCTCACGGTTATTGTGTATTTTAGACCATCGGTTTATGGTTATTTGCATTATTATTATTATTATTATTATTATGTAATAACCTTAAATAATCCTAGAAATATGGTTTTTAGGTGTATGAGCTTCTATAATTTTGTGAAACCTTAGACTTAGCACGCACTAGAAGTGACGAGGATCTAATAATCATCATTTTATTATTCCATAATCATGTAATATGACGTCACATGACATACCCCTTAATATTATAAGGGAAGAACAAGTAGGTAGTCGTAAGTTCTTCTACGACTACCCCCTAGTCGTAAGCACTTCTACGACTATAGTGTAATCGTAAGTCCTGCTACGATTACGTCCGGTCGTAAGTCTTTCTACGACCAGTACTCAGTCGTAAGCCTTTTTACGACTACCCCCCTAGTCGTAAGGTTCTGCTATGACTAGGTCTGCTACGACTTCCTCACGACCAAATGGGTCCACTTGCCAGAAAACCCATTTAATAGTGAGAATCCAAGCAGTCAAAATACGTAGTTATGCCCGACATAACTACAGATAATTCTCCACTATCTCTAACTGATAACCGTTTGACAGCATGGGGAGGTTACTACTCCAGTAATTACTCTCATTATTACGCAATAATGAGCGACTAATTAGCCTGGAACGACAACAGTCACTACTGCATAGTATAAATAGGTGTCTTTTGGAGATAGAAAGGAGAGGCTTTTTGGGAGACAGTTAGTAAGACCCTCAGCTGATTGTAATTCAGATACTCAATATAAGATACACAGGAGTAGGGTTGTTATTCTCTCCTGAGAAGGCCCGAACCTGTATAAAAATTCTCGTGTCTCTTTCGTCTGCGTGATCAATTGTGGAGACCTCCCGAATCAAACAATCTTTACGTAAGATCGGTTCTAAAACACCGATAAGAAGTTTTATACCATGTGTTTTATTTCCCTAGCTTTATTTGCTGAATAGTTTTTCTGTCATATTGATAATTCTAAAAATTATCTATAGATCTCATTAATTAGCATAAATTCATAATAATTGCTAGGAAAATTTCAAAAATCATAAAAATATTTGCTGAATAGATGTTAAACAAATCATTGCTGATTTTGCAATATTCATTCTTTATATTCTATTTTACCTACAATAAAACTAAATAATTACATGAACCTAATGTAGGAGATGTCAGATATTGTAAAGAACAAATTTGTTAAGCTTGCCCTGAATGGCAACAACTATCTCACCTGGTCGATGGATGCAAAGATCAGTCTGAAGTTTTGATCTCTTGGAGATTCCATCACCGAGCCAGCAACTAGCGCCCCTGTCATCCATAAGGTCGCTAGGTATGCGGCTCCGCACTTCCTAGGACACCACCTCTATGAAGACCTAAAGTCTGAATATTTATTGGAGGAGAATCCACTGATGTTGTGGAATTCCTTGAAGAAACGCTACAACCAACGGAGATCTATCCTTCTCCAAGAAGAACAAAGAGAATGGACTAACCTGCGCTTTCAGGATTTCAAGACAGTGGCAGCATATAACTCTACCATGCACAAATTTATCTCCAAATTGAGGTTCTGTAACCAGACAGTTACAGAAGACGATATGATATAGAAAACCTTGTGCACCTTTGTCGACGATCATAGGTATTTCCCTCGTAAAGCTGAGACCTATCATAGGTCCAGCCCTCCTGCAGCTGGGTATCGACGAGTACGATCACCCGGCGACATTAACCCTTCTTTTCTGCAAAGAAAGAGGCAAGAGGTTATCTCGGGGTGTCGGGCGTTTTCACCCGACCTTCGAGCAGTTCGCTGGCCGCCTCGTTTTCGACCAACGAATATGGAGAAATTCGACGGAACTCAGAATCCCATCAAGTTCCTCCAGATTTATACTACAGCTATCCGAGCTGCAGGAGGAGGAGAGCATGTCATGGCAAATTACCTTCCGACTATGCTCGAAGGATCGACACGATCATGGCTTCTAAACCAGCCATTCGAATCGATCTAATCGTGGCAACACCTCTGTGATCTTTTGCTGGCAAATTTCCAAGGCACTTACAATCGCCCTAGAAAGGAGGATGACCTGCACCGGATAAGGCAGAACAACCATGAAACGCTACGCCAATTCATCAGCGCTTCAGTCAGGTTCGAAACTCTATTCTGAACAATGGCTATGCTTGAAGCACACGCAAGCGCTAGGACAATGGCTATGCCTGAAGTACACGCAAGCGCTCAGCAAGCTAGAAAAAACTAGGACTGCGAAAAAGGTTCAAAACAGAATGGGAGAAAATAGAATAAGGTTGGGGCGCAGAGAGGGAGGGGTAAACCCCATGGTAGAGGAGCAAGTAAAGGAAGGCCCTAGAAGTAAAAATCAGGCAGCAAGACTGCCAATCCTCCCCGAACGTGCTTCAGATGCAATTGCACCAGCCATTGGTCGCATATTTGCCGCGCCCCATTGCACTTGGTTAACCTTTACATGCAGTCCACAGGATGAGTCAATAATACTCAGGAGAACAAAGTTGAGGCTCACTACATTGCTCGGCCCGCTCTGACTGGACCGTCTCCTAGCCAAGACGTCGAGAAAAATGATTACATGGCTCTTGACAATGAGGCTCAAGGAGAAGGAACCTCCATGGAGCTAGACGATCTTATTGTATTGGATGTCCTGCATATCCATAAGGACAATCAGGATCCATTTTGAGACATGAAGTAGTCTCCTTAGATGTTTTATTGCATATCAGTTTAGTTTCAGTTCCCGGTGAACTTTAGTTTATTTGTGCTCAAGCTGAGCATGTATCTTTCATTATTTGCTTAAGCTGAACTCTTGACATTGTTATTTTTCCATATTAAGTCAATCAATTATCTTATTGGTCTATGCTTGTTCTATTTAATTTTGAACTATATTTTCTGTTGAATAATTGTTTGATTATAAAATCATATTTTAAATATAGAACAACCCGGTACATCAAATGACAGAAGAGGAAATATTTCTTGTAGACAGTTGCACCACTAATTTAATTTTTAGGGAAACTAAATATTTTCAGACATTAACTAAGAAAACTGGGAATATCATGACCATCGCCGAAAGCGAGGCTCCTATAGTCGGCACTAGAAGAGCCATCATAGTTCTCTCGATGGGTACATGTATAACAGTCGAGGATGCTCTGCTGTATCCCGAATCTAAGCGTACCCTCATCAGTTTTAAAGATATTTGTCTGAACGGATTTCACGTAGAAACCAATAATGAGAATGGTACATAATACCTGCTTATGCCTAAGTCTGATGGATGCCAAAAGCAAGTGGTCCAAAAACTCCCATTTTCTCATTAGGATTGTACTACACTTATATAAAATTTGAAGTTTATGTTGCGATGAAAACAATTGTCAAACAGCTAGAAATTTTTAAAATCTAGCATTATCGTCCAGGTCATCCTGGTTTAGGTATGATGCGAAAAGTTATCAATAATTATGTTGGCTATAACATAAAAAACTACAGACTTTCTTAGACCTGAAGATTTCATGTGCCTCCTTGTGCCAAAGGAAAATTAATTACTAGTCTCTCTTATCTGAAATTAAGAGCTGAATCACCTAGTTTCCTGGAGAGAATTTGGGGTGATATTTGTAGACGTATCCAACCCCTGTCGGGCCCCTTTAGATATTTTATGGTATGTTAGATGCCTCCATTAGATGGTCCCATATTTGCCCGTTGTCTACACGGAACCATGCTTTTGCAAAATTGATTATCTTAATAATCAGATTAAGAGCCAACTTTCTAGATGAACATATTAAGTACATTCAGATGGACAACACTGGCAAGTTTACCTCAAAGGCATTTAATGATTCTTGTATGGCTCTGGGCATTAAAGTGGAGCATTTTGTACCACATATCCACACTCAAAATAGCCTCACAGAGTCATTAATTAAAAGAAAAAACTTATTGCTAGGTCACTCTTACAGAATTGTAGGTTGCCCACCAGCTGTTGGGGCCATGAAGTGTTGCACGCTGCTGCATCAATCCAACTCAGACCAACTGCATATCTTCTAATTCCCCCCTTGCAATTAGTGTGTGGAAAAAAACCAAGTATTTCCCATCTGCGAAAATTCGTTTGTGTTGTATACATGCCGATTTCACCACCGCAGCGTACAACCATAGGCCCTCACCGAAAGTTGGGGACCTATGTAGGTTTTGAATCTCGTTAATTATTAAATACCTAGAACCGATGACAAGGGATCTGCACACTGCTAGGTACACTGATTGTATTTTTGATGAGGATAATTTTCCATCATTAGGGGGAGATAAGTACCACTCTAGAGAATGTCGAGAAATAGATTAGAATATCACTGGCATTCAGCCCTTAGATCCACGCACCAAAGACTCATAATTGTTAGATCGGAGAATAATTGATTTGCAACAAATAGATAATAGTCCGCCAGATACCTTCACTAATCTTAAGGGAGTGACAAAATCACAAACACCTACGGTAAATGTACAGGAGAGAGTGAAAGTACCCCAGAAGGATACTGAACCCATGCCCCTCATGCACGGGACTTAATTCCGCGGAGACATCCGCAGAAACAAAGGATCGAACAAGACAAATCACTCCATGAGACAGTTGAAGAACCTCAACCTAATATTGAGAAAATCCCAAAAGTGATCCATCTTGAGGATGGTAACCCCAGCGAAAATTTGCGCTCACAATCTAACGCTGGGAGATCGGAACACCTAGACTCCATCATTGTGGGAAATCATAAGGAGCTGGAAGAAATAAATGAAGAAATTTTCATAAATTATGTGAACTTAGGAGAGTCATATAAAAGAAAGACTACAATTATCGACATATACGTTGCCTCTAAAATTGCTAAAACTCTTGAACTACATCCAGAACCAAAGTCCATGGTAGAGTGGCAGAAACGCTCAGATTGGGTCAAATGAAAAAAAACAATTGAGGCAAAATTGCACTCGCTAAATAAAAGAAAAGTATTCGATCCTGTTGCCCAAACGGGTTTTCATCCAAATGAGAAATGAAAACAATCAGGTGGTGAGATATAAAGCGAGGCTTGTAGCACAAAGGTTCACACAGAGACCTACTCACCTGTGATGAGTGGAATCATATTCCGATACTTAATATCATTGGCAGCTTGCATGAATTTAACAATGCTGTTGATGGATGTAGTGACCACATATTTATATGGGGCATTGGATACGGATATCTATAAGAGTCTCCCTGAAGGAATTAAAACTCCGGATCCTAATAATGCTAATCGCAAAATGTATAGCGTCAAATTGCAGAGGTCGCTATACGGTTTGAAATAGTCAGGAAGAATGTGGTACAACCGACTAAGTGACTTTGTTTGGAAGAAGTTTTACTCAAATAATGATGATTTCCCCTGCGTTATAAAGAAGTCCCAGAATAGATTTTGTATCATCTCAGTTTATATTGATGATCTGAATATCATCGGAACCCAGAGGACATAAATGAAGCAACTTCTTACCTTGTGACGGAGTTTGAGATGAAAGACTTGGGTAAAACTAGGTATTGCTTAGGCCTACAGCTAGAACACTTCCCTAAAGGAATCTTAGTACACCAGTCTACCTATACTAAGAAGGTATTGAAGAAATTTAACATGGATAAATCTCATCCTTTGAAAACTCGCATAGTAGTAACATCTCTAGATGTGGATAAAAACTCTTTCAGACTGAGGATGAAAAACATGAAAGTTTTAGGACCAGAAGTTCCATACTTCAGCGCTATAGGAGCACTAATGTACCTTGCAAATTGCATTAGGCCCGATATTGCATTCACAGTCAATTTTTTGGCTAGACATAGTGCAGCCCCAACCAGAAGGCATTGGGCTGGCGTTAAGACTCTTCTCAGATACCTCCAAGGTACACAAGTTTTTGTCTTGTTTTTTTTTTGGAAAAACCAAGATTTAACCATGGTGGGATATACGGATGTTGGCTATCTGTCTGATCCTTACAGTGCCAAATCTCAAACTAGATTTGTATTTCTATGTGGTGGTACAGTCATCTCTTGGCGGTCATTTAAACAGACTTTAGTAGCTACTTCTACCAACCACTCAGAAATTATTGCACTATATGAAGCCTCACGTGAATGTGTTTGGATCAGACGTGTGATTAACCATATCCAAAAGTCATGTGTCATTAACACCGTCGATACCCCAACAATTATCTATGAAGCTAATGTTGTTTGTGTTGCAAAATACAAATGGGTTACGTTAAAAGTAATATCACGAAGCATATTGCTATCAAATTCTTCTATCCTCATGAACTCTAGAAGAGAGGTGAAGATTCTATAAACTAGATCTTGTGAAAATCTGGCTGATTTATTCACTAAGTCCTTGTCTGCATCGAGTTTTCAACGATGTGTTCGTGGTATTGGAATGAAGCAGCATAAAAAGTTGCATGGATCATGGGGAGAATCTCCTGAATCATAATCCACTTAAGGTCTTGAAGTTTTATCTTAATCCTGAAGATTAAGCCAGAAAGTAAAGAGCTTGCACTTTTTTCCTCTTAGCGAGTTTTTCCTGAAGATTTCTCACATAAGGTTTTTAACGAGATAACGATGCAATACAGCTTGCGGATGTAATGTACTCTTTTCTCTAATCACTTTTCCCCCACTGAGTTTTTTAGAGGAGTTTTTAATAAGATATGTGCATGACGCGGTATTCACCTAAGGAGGAGTGTTGAGAAACCCTGATTAAGAGATTGATGGATGAAATACCTAAACCGCCCGGTGAGTTTTAGTCTTTAAATCGGACCTCACTGTATTCAGAAAAGAATCAATCTATCAATAATGAGGTTCCCATACTGTGTCTACATCTTCGTTTCTCTGTGATTATTTATCTATTGTGTGGTGATTGGTTGTTGAATTCGTGCTATTACCGGTTCTTCAACATTTCTAGCCCGTCCACACATTCGCGTCGCTTCTGGCGCTTCCCAAATTTTAGAGGCGTATTTCCCCGGTTTTTAATGGCTATAAAGTTTTCCTTCACAAAAGGAAAGAAAAGCACGAGCTCTTGTTGATCTAAACTCGCAGGATTCTTGGCTTCCTTTGCTTGTGAAATGGTCCGAGATATTGTTACGTCCGGACGTCTTCCGATGTTTTGCTATGCTTGTACATGAATTCCTACCAAGTTGACATTGCATCGGTTGTTATTTAGAGTTGTCCCTTGTTTCAAGGCCCGTTTGGAGGAATTTTACATGAAAAGGTTTATTTCCTATAGGAATTACAAAAAATTATGTGTTCCAAACGGAACCTCTGAAAGAAAAATGAACAATTAGCCCAAGATTAAGGCAAGATTAACTAACATCTAACTAGCTTATGGGTATCAGAACGGTTCGAGCATGTGACTGCTTGCTGGATCCCACTAACTCACCAAACATACAATTACCGAGATCGAACCCTAAACTTCATATGAACAGCGTTGGGACCACAGCATTGAAATAACAGCATCTTTAAGTAGCTGCTATATATATTTGGTTGGCTTGATATTTAGGGCGCAAAAATACCAAACCGCACCACCCCTTCATAGCGCCGCGCCGCATCACTCTCAGGAGACATCCGCCCGTGATTTACACACGTTTGATGGAATATGCATCGTCAGTGACGACCACTGCACAAAACGGGCATCTAGATCTAGTTTGCTGCACGGATCGGCCAAGCCTAACCCCCCATCATCCTCTCTGTGCAGCCTCTCACAACCGCGCCAAAACGCCAAAGAATCGGACGGATTAGGCATCGATCCCTACGTTTTCAGGTACGTTTTACTGCACGCGCCTAATGGCGGTTTTACCGGTTACTATTACCGCGCCACGTTAGTAGGAATCACAATGGAGCAACTCGGCAACACGTGACAACGAGGGAGCCGGAGCAGGAGCCACAGCCACAAGAACGAGCGGCTTCCCGAATTCTCCACCGGATTATTTCCGCAACGGAAAAGGGAAAAGGGAAAGGGAAAGCGGGGAGGGGGAATGAATCCCGTCCTACGAGGCGCGCTCGTCCATGCTCTTTTTCTCCCGTCCCCTCCTAGTGCGACGGGGCCTACGTAACGTTCTCGTCTTTTGCCTCTTATCCCCTCCTCTCGTCTACTCCTCCTGTCCCTCCTCGTCCTCATCAACAAGTAGGAGTGTTTGCAAAGTTTGCGATTTGGGAGGCTGTGGTTTTGGTCTTGGTGTGGCAATCCTGGGGAGTGTGATTAGGTTTGGGAATAGTTTTGGTCTTGCAGACTGGAGATGGCATGTTTGCAGGTATTTCGTTGATCTTTCGGTTTTCTTTTCGTGGTGAGATCGTTTTGGGGTGATCTTGGGTTTTTGGGGCTGAAATGGTGTTCTTGGAAACTGATCATAGGATGTTTCTTCCTCTTTTTCACCCGTTATTCGCAGGAAAACGCGATGGCAACTGACGAAAACGCTGTCGCTGATCGTGCCGGCGGAGAAGACACTGCGGGTCATCGCAAGGATCCTCTGAACTTTGGCGACATGGATTTGTCAGGGGAAGAGCACGTACTGAAGGTACAACAACACAACTGCGCGACCAATTCTCCTTGTATTTTTTCAGCACCCAATTCGCTGCTGCCTCACTGCAAAATCTGTGCAGTTTGTGTGTTGTTTGCGTTGCCTGCCCCCCTCCCTAAAATTTCTTGCTTCCACGCTTGCCCGAGCAGACGCGCAAGCCGTACACGATCACGAAGCAGCGCGAGAAGTGGACCGAGGAAGAGCACAAGCGGTTCTTGGAAGCCCTGCAGTTACACGGCCGCGCCTGGCGCCGTATACAAGGTACGCACGCACGTATTTATGCTGGAAGCAATCAATCAATTTACGCACATGCCTCATGATCATCTCGTACGCCTGAATCGAACACTCTTCTCGTCTGTGCATGCAGAGCACATAGGCACCAAGACTTCCGTGCAAATCCGAAGCCACGCGCAGAAGTTCTTCTCTAAGGTCGTACAGCCTTTCCTCATGTAAAAACAAACTTTCTGATCTCTGCCATGAAAAAAAACACACCATGGATTGGTGTTACTTGACTGACTGCCAAAGTAAGTCGCCAATCATTCATGGGAGAGCAGATGACGTCACTTTCACTAGCGCGGTCTTTGCAGGTTTCTTGATGTCGGATTTGCGTCGTGCTCTGCAGGTTGTCAAAGAATCGTTGGGGAGCAGCAACGGCTCGGGCGGCGCCGCGGTGGCGACCATTCAGATCCCCCCGCCGCGGCCGAAGAGGAAACCGACGCACCCTTACCCGCGCAAAGTGGACGACAGCGCGGCCAAGAAGTACGTCCCGGCGCTCAGGCAGCTGGAGAGGCCTCCTGTGTGGATGCAGTCTCTGTGCGAGCAGGACGACGGCTCGCCGACGTCGGTGTTGACCGCGGCGCAGATAGGAACGGAGGCCTTGGGTGGCGGATTCTTCAACAACTCGAGCGGCAGCAGTTCGCCGGTTCCATCGGCCGCTGGTTCAGATGAGCATGGCGACGTCGGTGGCTCGCCTTCCTCGTCGGTGGACAGAGAGGACGGGTGCCTCTGGCCAAGCATCGCGACTGCCGAGTTGACTATGCAGGCGCCAAATACTGAGGTATATTCCTTCTTTCTTAGACATAAGTTCTTTCAATTTGGCAAGAATATGAGATATCCAATATAAAGATAGCAATATAAGGGCCAATAATTCCAAACAAGACTACACACCGCAAGTAATTCTTTCGAGCACAACACAAAATTTCTATCTATCTGAATCAAAATTTTGTGAAGTGTGATATGTTCTTGTGCTGTTTTAAGGTGATCTGCTTAACAGAATAGCTACATGTGAATTCTAATATGTTTCAGAAATTTAATTTCAGGTGTCTGGCCGCATTGCGAACAGTTGTGCCAAAGAAGTGTCATGTATAGGATCAGAAGCTTCAGTCTTTAAACTATTCGGGAAGAGAGTTGTGGTGAAGGATTCGTACCAGCAGCCAAATACCAATACCGGGAGCCTGCAGAACGGCAGAGACCTACCTTCCGTTGGTACCGCAGAAGGAAGCCCATGGAAGCCATGTCCGAGCAGCATGCAGCAGTTCTTGTATTTCCTTGCTCAATCGGACGGTTTCACCGCGCAATCCGTCATGCCATGGTTCAGCTACAACGGGAGCCTGCCGTGCGCGTTGTTCTACCCGCAGGCGGTGGCTTCAAATCAGCACCACCACCATCGTTCAGAGGGCGCCGATTACAAGGTCATGCAGAGAGAAGGGTCCTTGACAGGTTCAAACACGGCCTCCAGCGTCGCGCCTGGATCAGCAGCGGCTCAGAATTCGGACGTCGCGGAATCTCGTGGGCAAGGGAACAGCAGCGATAGCGACACGACGCCCGTGAGGCGGCTAACGAAGTGCGAGAGCTCAGCGTCCATCAGCCTGCGGAGAGGATTCGTGCCATACAACAAGAGATGCGCGGCCGAGAGCGAGCTGCTGCGATCACAGGTGCCCGGTGAGGAGGCCGACGGCGAACTGACGAGGCTGTGTTTGTGACTGCTGAAGCCTCACACTACATATCTTAGATGTTTGCTAGTTTTGCTCCGGTTTCTTGAGCTGCTGATCTGCAGTGGGGAGAAGAGTCTGTCCTGCTGCTGTTACCTCTTAGTATGTTATACTTCTCTGAAGCAGCTCCAAAACGGATTAGATTGAGCAACTCTGGTTCTTACACGTGAATATATATAATTTAAACTTGTAATATCCTTGTTTTCTTCACAGTGTGTCTGTAATTTCACCCTAAACTCGGGACTTTTTTTTTGAAGCAAGTATGACCCAAAGGGCCATTAACTCTGTATTTCTATGAAGGATTCAGTACAACCACCATGAGGTTTGCAAAAGGAACCTTGACATAGAAGGAAATTATAGGACAGTCCCTGAAACAGTAGCTTAAAGACAAAAATAAAATAAAATTACATCTGAGTCCTTGAACCACATTAGGTGATGACGTCGATAAAGAAGAATCTCATATTGCCGATGCAAGAGCTCTTCGTCTTGGGTGGCCCACATCTGGCCACGCTCTACCACATGCTGTGCATTTATCGACGATTTTGGCGCGATCGGAGAAGTGGCTTCCTTTGTATGGAGGTTGAAAGAGATGTCGACAGATCCGCGACAGCGTCGAATGCCAGTAATCTACTCAGCGAATCTTCCACTGGCCAGCGGGAACAAAAGATTTTGAGGTCGATGATCCCGAAGGCAGTGTTGGTAAGGTGTTGGAGAGGTGGATCCAGAGTAGAGGTGTAGGATCATATACCGCAATCAGAGGGGGATGAATGATTGTAGCGATTTCTTTCCTTCTTATTGAAGACGGTCTGCGTTGGATTGAATCGACAACAAAAGACACCGTACCTGTAAGCGTAGTCGACAGAGGAGAGCTACCTCGCTACGCACTGCTCGGAACGAAAACAAATCTAAGACAATGCCCAGAGAAACACGCCGCCGCCGACAATTTTTCCTTGGAATAGATATGAGCTTTTGTTGGACCGAAACGGTGACTAGAGAGGGGTTGAATATGAGCTCGACCTATTTTTCACCTTGATAGGATTCAGTTCAATTTTTACTCTAATAGCTATAAAAGCTACGAAGATCAATAGTCAAGCATAGCGGAAGCCATGTTTTGAATCCAATCAAAACCCCGAAACATACCACCAAAACACAAAAACGCACTGACGAACAGTAAAATCGGAACTACCGTAATGAACAGTGTGGTACTACCAGATGAACAGTAAAATCAAAACAGCCGCAATGAATAGTGTGATGCTACCAGATGAACAGCAAAAATCGGCCGATGAATAGGAAAAACAGCCTGAAAACAAAATAAAAAATTGGCATAACTTTTGATCTGTGACTCCAAATCTTACCAAACTTGAGACATACCTTCTCTAGGATGTCAGGAACTTATTCCAATCAAGGATCGTGAAGATTTATGCCAAAGTTCCGACCTTTCTCCTTTTGAATGAAGGTTGCTCTAAAACCAAGCCAAAATCAAAAGATGATCCAAACACTTGCTCGTGGGTGAAAGATAATCAAGATAATCCTAAATGTATTCCCACATGTCACATCAAGGTAGATCACAGCCAAAAACCAAAGATAAACTCGCGGATCAAAGAAAACTTCAAAATCACAAAATAGAGAGCAAGAACACAAAGAGACTCATCTTGTGAAATCTTTCCTTGGATTGATTTGATAGGATGTTGGTTTACAGCCACTCCATCTAGGAGGATAAAGACTCAACACATGAGCACGAAATCAAATCCAACTCTCTAGAACCCTAACCTCTCCACTTTTCTCTCCAAACCGTAAAACACAAACCAGGGTTTCTTGAATACAAGAGTTGGGGGTGCTGGACCAGCACCCTCCCCTATTTATAGTTGAGGCTAGCTTCTAGAAGAAAAACCCTAATGGGCACCCGTTAAGCCCACACACAAACGGGTTCACTTACGCACGTATTTTAAAGTGTCGTCTTCAACTTCTCTTGACCTAAACCACTTCTCCTTGCGCCATCTTGCGCCGTGGTTTAGCCAAAAGTCATCAAGGCGGTATCTTGGTGAAATTATCAAAATACCCCTTCTCAATCATTTTCCAAAGACCGAGTCCAATCTTCATGAAGCAATTCTATGCTTCGCCATGTGTAGGTTGATCAACGGCTTTCTTCATGTCGGCAAGTCTCTCCCATCTGGCTCCCATCGAAACCACCATGGCATTTGCACTGACCACCACGCCGCTTGATGCAACCCGTCGCACCGAACTGCCCGTTCGATCATCCTTGTCCATTATGCACCATGTTTGAGTCCATTGACTTCACACAGCATCCTCGATCGTTCTGAACCTCAGCTCTCCGAACCTAGTCCCGATCATCCTCGCCATTGACCGTCATTGACCTCCAAGCCTCCTGCACAATAATAGACAAAGAAATCGATTCCAGGAACTAATTCTTCACAACTTGACCCACGTTAGTCAAAATATGCATCATGCAACACATATGCACTGAAAATCATAAACTTGACCTAACCCATAGCCAATTCTCCAAGTTGGCCAAAAATGAACTCAAAACGGTACTACCGCCAAGTAATCCCCAGTACTACCGCACTGCGGTCGTACCACTCAAATAATTGCGGAACTACCGATTCCCAGAAAAATCCAAAACTCCCCAAAAACACTCTCTCTGAAAAATACGTACTGCCCACCCTGCGGTCATACCGCTCAACGGTACTACCGCTTCACACATGCGGAACTACCGATTCCCGAATGTTCGGAACAACGTTCGGACCACTCGTTTCAACCGTCCGATCGGGCCCGTGAACGTTCAGACAATTGTTTAAACCGTCTGATTGAAACACTCGTTTGGACCACTGACATGTGGTAGTACCGCTATCTCACTTGCGGTCGTACCACTCTGCGGTAGTATTGCTCCTTTCATGTCGGTACTACCGATTATCCTGACTTGCTGAAAAATGACTGTTTCAACAAACCTTCAACGCCATTGTCAATTGTTACATCATTCTAAGATCATGAGTATATCCCCATGATATCCACAGCTTTATTTCTAAATCATGATCTTGTGGCTACAAAGTGCTCTAACAGCACCCGTCAAACCGTAGCACGAGAACTCCAAAAGAATCCTCAAAAGCCTTCATCGAAAAGCCCCTTAACCTCTCTCTCCTTTTTATAGGTTAGAGCCCTAAAACGTGTCCTCAACAAACACGGCACAAAATCCTATCTCTTCCATAAATCAAGGAACCCAAAACCCTTCCAAACACGGATTTCCCAATATCTCTAAGTCTTCCTATTATGAAACTCCTTTCATAACTCCTCACATGTCGAAGCCTTCAGGACAGCACCTCCCGTAGCTTCTTCACACATCATGCATCCACCTTTGATCTCCACATGCCCCAGCGTAAGCCCGATCACCTTGTGACATCCTTGATTGCCAGAACCTTGGATTTTCCCATCCTAGTCCCAGTCCTTCTCGTCATCGGCCATGACCGTCTTTACGCCCAACCTGCACATGAAAAAACCAAAGAACGATTTTCCGGCATAAGTTCTCCAACTTGACCAATATCAGTCCACACACGCATATCACACCCTTATCTATCAAAAAAATATGAACCAGATCATCCTCGAAGCCTACAACTAGTTTCACAAAGTCCACGACCAGTTCCGCAAGGTCTACGACCAGTTCCAAGATGTCCACGACCAGTTCCGCAAGGTCTACGACCAGTTCTTATACCTTTCAACCATCGACCATGCACTATAACTTCGACCATCGACCACACACTGTAGCTTCGACCAGAGTAGTCGAAACTTTCTATGACCACGTTCAGCTGAAGCCTTCTACGACCACGTTCAGCTATGACCACGTTCAGCTGAAACCTCCCACGACCACACAGTACTCGTGATGAACATTACTCAGAACTACAGTACTCGAAAACTCGGTACCCAGTACTCGGAGCTACAATCCTCGTAATGAACAGTGCTCGGAGCTACAATAGTCGAAATGAAAAGTACTCAGAGCTACAATGCTCGAAATAAATAGTACTCGTAGTGAACAGTGCTCGGAGCTTAGCGGAACGACCGAAACTTTCACAAACGCAAATTACAATGCAACCCAAATATCAATTATTCATCACACAAAATGCACGGCCCATCCACATGGTCTAACAAGAGGCAACCCAAAAGAAGGGGAAGAGAATACCACGAAGGCCAGATGGAGGCGGCACATCGGGAAGTCCGGCGATAAACGCCAACATCACAAAAGGAACATCTTTATTTAGGGGAGAGGGGGCACCTGGAGTCACCAAGCCGAAGGGGAGAACACCTCCGAGCAGATCTGGGCAGCTGGTTTGGTTTAGGAAACCGACGCAAGCCAGATCTGGGCGAAGGACAGCCATTACTTCAAGGGTTCTGCCTGCTGCACAGCTCCAAGGAGAACAAGCACTAAGAGCAAGGAGCGACCGGACTCCATATCTTGGTACAACGTCGCTACAGCACTGATAGCTATACAAAAGATAAATCGAAGAGAGTAATGTACAAATCTGGCAGGGAGAAGGACCCCTCTCCCGCTCGTTGCCGGTGAAAAGCCGGGAGGAGATAGGGTAGGGGGCTGACGCAAAGTTTGGAGTAGGGAAGGAGGAAGACGGAGGACGAGAGAGACCGGAATGAATAAAAAATACAATAAAAAAAACATGTAAACTAGGCTTGTATCTCTCTGTACTTCTGTAGTCTGTAACAACATGTAATGGGCAGAAGACGAACACAACGTCGAATGCTCGAATCAGTATGATTATCTTTGGACTTGGTTTGGCGCCTCCATGTTCTTCATATCATTCAGGAACCGCAGGGCGTAGATAAATTGCCTCATGGTATCACTACCTGTCTACCTGTGCCCACCCCATCAAATCTCAAGTCGATCTGTATAAGCTGTAGCCGACTGCAACAGTCTCTTCCAGTAGGAACCAGTATCAACAGTCTCTTCCACCGAACCAAACGCAAAGTTGGGCACAGGTCAGTCAAATGCGATGCTGCAACCACTTAGGTCCAACCCAGAATCACAAGGATGCGATCTTACATGAGCGCTTTCAAGATGCGTGCAGGACAGATACACCGGGCCTGCAAACCGCAGCGGAAAAAACACACACACACACATCAGCCTTTTCAGCCCGGCTTTATTGAAAGCACAACTACTGCACAAGTATTAACACGGGGCAAAAGAGAGAACGAGTTACTATCATGTTATCCCTGCGACCCTGCCCTGCTGCACGTAGGCAAAGCACACTTCGAACCGGCGAAGTGTGGCTTTTAACGAAGGAGTGGTACAATTAGTCAAAAGAAACTAAATTGGTACGGGAGTCATAGGGCTGGAAACTATGGATTTTTTTTTAAAAAAAATATTTTTAAATTATTTTACAAAAATAAACCACAACTTATCTTTTAACAGAAAAAAGTCTCAGTCGCTGGCCCACCTGGCCACTAGGCCTAATCGTACGGTGGGTCAGCAATTTGAGCCCAGCCGGCCCACAATCACGAACTCGTTGCGCAATTGAGGCCTATCAATACTTAGTCGCATGACGAGCGCCACGTCGTCCAGTCGTGCCTCCGTCGTGCGACTAGCAGACGCCTGACAACAGTCGCACCACGCTTTTGCGACTAAGGCCAAATATAGCGTCAGTTGATTCCAATCTGAATCGACTCGCACGACAGAAAGAGGGGAAGGGAGGAGAGCGCTAGCAGCAGAGGAGAAGATAGGGGAGGAGAGGAGAGGGGAGGGGAGGAGGAGACTCTATCCTCGACTCGGTACACATCCGTATACTCATCCGTTTGCGATGAGTTCGTTGTGCTAATCTAATTTATTGTTCACTTCGATAAAAATATGTTAGGTTAGGAACAATAAACATAGCTTAGTGGTAGAACCAGGGTTTGTAGTTGTAGATCAACAATTTTAGGGTTTGTCAATGTAGGATATTTATGTATTTATTATAGTGTAAAAATGTTTAGAGACCTCCATTAGTAGATCGATTATTAGAAGACCTAGGTTGCTTATGTTTAGATCCGCAACACCTAGGGATACCGTTTTTATGTTTTTTTTAAATTTAATTGAACATTTGTAGTCACATTTTTATAATTTAATTAACAACTCATTGAGCTATCATGTAACCAAAGATTCCTTATAACCAACGCAAGTGACTTCCATTCACCAGAATTTACACCCACAATGCTAAACCCTAACTTCCTATAAAATTGAGGTATACTCTATCACTACATACAAGACTCCATTCGAGCTAGTTTGGAAAAGAGGGAGATGGGAGGAAGAAGAGAGGTACAAGAGGTCACTCCGTCCGATTTGAGGATGTCGGACTATGGAAAGATGCTCCGAAAGCAGAAACATGTCGCCAAGAAGGCACGAACGTACCCTGATAGTTCTTGCAAGGATGCTCCTGTACCACCAGAGTTTTCACGCCCGCAGTGCAACTACGGTAACACATCATGGATCATTCTATCTGCACATCCTAGTATCGTCGCACGAGCTTACTACATGTGCGGGGATTGTCGCGTAAGTGAATATCACACATCGATATTTCATGCGCATGTTGCATTTTAAATATAGTTGACTTTATCTGTACATGGTAGCCGTCGAAGTGTTGCTACTTCTTGCAATGGTTCAATGGCCCGGAGAAGTACAATAAGGCATTCATTTAGCATAAATATATGTTGAACTACGCAGTTGTGCCTAAGGTCTTTACCCGTTAGAAACCTTGCTCAACTGGGAGCGGGGAAGATAAGAAAAAGACATCGATGAATCCTGATACCTCTGTTGCATCGAAGATTATTCTAGACGAGGATAATCCTGAAAAATACCTTTGGACCAAGTAGGACGTATGAAATGCAAAGGAGAATGTAGTGAGACAATTATTATGGTAAAGCATGGCACCAAACCAAACGTCCCTAGATCTTAAACCCCTATCGTTCCTCGTTCGGACAAGGTTTTGCCGAGTACCAAAGTTGCAAACTTCGAGATTGGCTTTGTGAAATCAAAATTCAGAAGTCTGAATTGGGCACTCGAGTTATGAATGTTAGGAAACCCAGGCTCGGGCCTTGCAGGCCTGGTCCATGGCGGGCTCTCCATCCACCTCTAGACTATATATAGGAGAGAACCTCCAACCATTGAACGTGTTTTTGAGAAGAGAAATAAATAGAAAAAAGTAGTCACCCATGTCTCTATGTTCAATCTACTATTGTTCTTGCATTGTTTTATGTGATTCTCCTACGAGTGGCCGATCGGACTAGACTCATTCCTCAACATGTTATCACCACGACTACGCTCTAAGGAATGAAGAGGTAATTGTCGAAGTGTCTCTAGTAGATTGAATCGTATTTTCCAAACCGCCATCAATTATGCAAGTTTGGCTTTCTAGATTATTTTCTACGGTGCAAATCCGCTCTAGTCTACCGTGAGCCGACTTGAAGTCGCCAACCAAGCTGATCGGTGGGTTGCATGAAGGAGTAGATGTCGATTGCAGTGTAGATGGTAGATTGCAGAAAAAGAAAAAACGACGTCGACTCCCGCATGCGGCCGTGCAAATTTCCTCTAATCTTCGCGAGCCAACTTGTAGTTGTCGGCACAATGCCGATTGGATGATTGGTTGAAAAGAGGGATACTGTTCATGGATGCACAAAGAAAAAAATCGCACACACCGCCATCCCGCGGAAGCGCCGCCGCACATGGACACACCTCTGGCCGTCCGCATGTGGCCACGCCACCGCGCGCCAGCTCGCCCTGGAGCCGTGTCGCCCGCCGTGCCGTGCCAGCCAATGTCGTTGCTGTCGTCCACCGCAACTCGCTGGCCGAGACTACCCCCAACGCCGACCGAGCTGCGACCTAAAGTCACCGCCACCCTCCCGCATGCTCACACCGCGTCACGCATCGTTGTCAGTCTCGTCGCTGAACTGCGCCGTCCTCCCACTTGCGCGCGCCGTCCTCCCGCACGGGGCACCGCTGCCGCTCCCGTAGGAGCGCCGCCTCCACGCCAGCCGGGTCCCACGTGTGCACCCTCCGCGCAAAGCTCCCACGCTGCCACCTTGGTGAACAGGGATAGGGAAACCCTACCCCCTCCCACCCCTTTGACCCGGCCACATGGGCCGAATAGGGCAAGCAAATGGACCCGGCCCGGAAAAGAAAACAGAAAAAGAAAAAGAAAAACCAGGAAAGAGAAAAATCCCAAAAATTGAAAAAATGACCTTAGGTTTTTCTAAAATGGCGCGAAAAATTTTCTCAGAACTGAAAATTAGCGCTTTAGCCCTTGGAAAATGCAGAATTCTCCAAAAATTCATATTCCAACATAAAAGAGCCTCGAGAATTCAATTTTTGAATCTTTTTAAGCATTTGAAGCATGTTTAACTCTATTATTATTATTTCTATGCAATTTATATATTGCATTTACTGTTTTGATTATTTGTGATTGTTTATATTACTTTTAATCACTAAAAATAGCAGTAAATCATGAAAATGCATAGAAAAATATGGAACCATTATGAGAATTTTTGTACCATTATTTACAACCTTTTTTAAAATCACCAACAATAATCTTATGAACTCTTTGCATAAATATATAGATGTCTGGCATCACGAATCGAGAGTTCGAAGAGCTAGCCCATCATTGCTAGAATTACTTGACTTGGGCCTCCGACGACGAGATTGTACTTGGGGCCAAGAAGCTCCGTGCTGCTATTGGCGCTTGGTACCTCAAAGGATGCCAACCCCACTATTGAGGAAAATGATCAGTGATGGGGATTAAAACCTCCATGTATTTCTTTAATACATGATAAAGGACCATACGTCTTCATGGTCGTAACCCCTAAGGCTAACGACCTCACTGGTCGTAAGGATTCCAGAGGTTACTTGAATGGGTACCCTGGTCGGGCGAGATCCTGTACCTAGCCTCCGACCAGGTAACTGCTCGTAAAAGCTATGAACTGGTATCTGGATCAAACTCCAAGAATATTCTTTACCGTGTGATAAATGGAACACATGTCATATATCCCATGCCACACGATGTTATATAACCACGGACACTGACAAAACTAACATACGGTTGAGTGTCTCACAGACACTTAACCGTAGAACGGTTCATACTTCATTAACCGTTACCTCGTTCCGACCAGTCGTGTCACTTCACAACAGGTGTCTCTCCAGAAGCAACTGCCACCTCTTCAGAAGTTATTTAAAGACGAAGCAATGGGAGTCAGAGGGTATGAGATGGAAGCATAGGCATTAGCATTGGATTCATGTTTCAAACCTGATACAGTAAACTAGCAAGCGCTACATTCGGTGTAATTAGATCTAATCCACCGTCTAATCGCAGGCACCCCCTGTAACAACCAGTTCGTATCAATAAAGAGTAGTTCCATTCCTTCCCAATAAGTCTCGTGCCATCTTTCCTTTTATTTCGTAAGATCGGCGACTCGATCGTCGACAGCTACTGGCGCCGTCCATGGGGAAGAAGGCGCGGATTTCTTAAGAAGATTCTTCGCTTAGATCTTCGCCCATTTTCCCTTTCATAATCACTCATGCGGCTATGGCAGGGAGTTGGGACGAGGAGAACTGGTTCGACCTGGCGGACTATTCCGATCTCAACATGGACGCATGCATCCGCGCCATGCAAGAAAATGGAATGTCATCATCCTCCTCCTCCCCCGGTTCATCGATCGCAAACATCAGCGAAATCGACCGGATGGATGAGGATACACCGCTATGACCAGTGGCGGTTTCAGAGGAAGTGCTTCCGGCCGACCCGGAGCACCCAAGGACCTCTTCAAGCCCGATCCTTCCGACTGGCAAAACTGGTAACGAAAGTGGAGATTATACGGCTTAGTATACGATCGGCAATCCGCTGGATCAGACTGAGACCACCACAAAAACCTCAAGAGGTGCTAATCACCGACCACTCTCCATCGTGAAAACTCCTTGCAGAAGCGCTGGAAAACTCTCCATCAATTACGATGGTAGCTCATTGAAAGATCGTTGCTGGAGGCACGGGGTCAATGTGATTGGAGATATAGATCAAAATGTCGTCTACGGTCCTCCATACGTTGCCTCGTTACCACATAATGATGGAGATGGTACGGGCGGTCAAGCACCAAATGCCAGAGGTAACAGAGCTGATGGACGTCCATCAGTTAATTCTCCTGATTCTGCTCCAGCATGAGTAAGGGACCAGGCAGGACTAACCCAAAGGTCGGGGGAAAGTTCAGGTCATCGGACACCTAACAGGAACATTCCAAGACCTTCGGTAACGGTACAAAACCTGCAACGAGTTCAGAATATTTTAAATACCTCTGACCCTGTTTTAGCAGAGACTCTGGGTTTTGTCCAACTTGTAGGTCAGGTATCAGAAATCCTACAGCAGACTATGGACCATACAGAAGCGTACCGGGAACAAAGGAATTCGTAAAGTCAAACCATGACTTCATCCCAATGTTCCTCCCTTAGCAGAGGGTATCATGGTCATGTTGGAAGCCAGTTGATACCAAGACCACCTCGACGATTCTGACAAAGGAGTCATGAGGGGAGAAGGTTATTCCAAGAAGCCTCTCCTTCTCTTCATCGAGGGGAACAATCGCTTGGACCGATGATCTTTGACATCATCTAAATCAAGCAGGCGGTCGGAGGCATCCTACCAATGTCCACGACCAAATCAGGACACTTGAGCACCGGCACTCGAACTTGAGGAACTGGTCTCCAACCGTTTACAATCTGGCACCTTTCCAAAGGAGGCGCCATGAATCAATTACAAGTTCTCGAA
Organism: Ampelocalamus luodianensis; assembly: GCA_036346255.1. NCBI lineage: Eukaryota > Viridiplantae > Streptophyta > Magnoliopsida > Poales > Poaceae > Ampelocalamus > Ampelocalamus luodianensis. The sequence continues at coordinate 11,950,547 of CM070634.1, forward strand.
CTTTCTCCGTAGGGCTCCAAGCTGTGCGTTGGCCAAACAGGTTCCAACCGGCCAAGTTGGATAAGTTCAACGAGACTCAAAATCCGTGAGAATTTCTCCAAATTTATACCACCGCCATCAGGGCTACTGGTGGTGATGAAAATGTGATGGCTAACTATCTACCCACAGTACTAGAAGGATCTGCTCGGTCGTGGTTTCTCAACCTACCAGTCGGATCTATCTATACTTGGGAGCAACTCTGTGATCTCCTGATTGCGAATTTTTAGGGCAAGTCCGACTGCCCTGGGAAGGAAGATGATCTTCATCGAATCCGGCAAAAATCTAATAAAACTCTCTGACAGTATATCAAAAGGTTTAGCCAGGTTCGTAATTCAATACCAGAGGTTGCAGAATCTTCTGTCATCCAAGCTTTCAAAGCAGGGCTAAGGAATCGACGGTTTACGGAGGATATAGCAATACATCCTCCACGAACGACCGTCGAGTTTTTCGACATGGCCGTCAAGTACATGACCGCTAGCGAGGCAGTTGAATGGAACAAGGCCATTGACCGAAAGGACAAAATCCCTCAACCTGGTTTGGATAAGACGAAAAAGAAGCAAAGGAAGGCTCTCGGGAAAAAGAGAAACCGCAAACCCGACGATAAGGAGGTCCTTACAGTTCCTGAAAAGTTTACCAAGGGTAAGAAAGATTACACTGGTTGAGGCAAGGAAAAGGCTTCGACCGATGGTTACAAGAAAAACAAGAAGTGGTGTCCGCTTCACCAGCAAGCAGGGCATGACTTGCACACCTGCTGCGCCTGGCAAAACAAGCTAAAAGATTATTATACCGGTAAGGGTCCACTCCCCTAAATACAGGAACTCGGAGAGACAAGCTCCAAAAAGGACAAAGGCAGAGATGAAGAAATAGAGTACCAAGAGCCACAACACACGGTCGATGTGATCTTTGGTGGATTTTCTTCATACGAGTCAAGGCGTCATCTGAAAGCCATAGAGCGGGTGGTCAACCTTACCTAATCTCTAATCATTGTCAAGCCATCCAAGTGGTCGGAGACGATAATCTCCTTCAGCAAAGAAGACTGCCCCATCCCTTCGACTCGACCAGGTAGGTTCTCTATTGTCGTAGAGCCTACTATTAATAACTGTAAGGTTAACCGGGTTTTAATAGATGGGGGTAATTCTTTAAATATTTTATTTATGGGTGCATTGGAAGACATGCAAATTCTCAAATTTAAGGTAAAACCTGTGAAATATGCCTTCCATGGCATAGTTCTTGGTTCTAGCGCTAAGCCGATAGGACACCTATCCCTACCGGTTACGTTCGGAAGGCCCGACAACTTTCGGACAGAAAAGATTTCATTTGACGTGGTGGATTGCGAAATTGCCTATAATGCAATCATCGGTCGTCCGGCTTTAGCGAAATTCCTGATAGCCACGCACTACGGTTATCAGAGTTTAAAAATGCCAGGACCGAAGGGTGTCATCACGGTTCGAGGCGATCGAAGAATGGCCTACGCATATGATCGGAAATGCTTAGAGCTGGTTGATGAACTTCCGACTAGAGAAACTAATCCGCCAACCATGCAGGTCAAGCACTCAAGACCAAAGATGGTACCAAAACCTTCCGATCAGACAAAGGAGGTACTACTCGACGAGAGCACTTCTCCAGAAGGCACCAAAATACTGGTCGGAGCAGGACTCAGCCTCAAATAGGAAGATTCGCTCGTCTCCTTCCTCCGAACAAACCAGGACGTGTTCGCTTGGTAGGCGTCCGACATGCCCGGAATCCCCAGGGAGGAGATCGAGCACATGCTAGCCCTTCAGCCAGTAAGAAACCGGTCAAGCAAAAGCTGAGGCGTTTTGCACCGGATCGAAAGGACGTAATCCAGTCGGAGATCAACAAGCTCCTCAAGGCTGGGTTTATTCGTGAAGTCGACCACCCAGAGTGGCTCGCCAATTCTGTAATGGTTAGAAAAGTCAATGGGAAATAGCGAATGTGTATTGACTTTACAGATCTAAATAAAGCTTATCCGAAGGATGACTTTCCCCTTCCATGCATTGATCAATTTGTGGACTCTACTTCTGGGTGTGAGTTGTTAAGTTTTTTAGATACGTACTCAGGGTACCACCAGATTAGTATGAGTAGAGACGATGAAGAGAAAACTTCCTTCATCACTCCATACGACACTTACTGTTATATAAAGATGCTATTTGGTCTCAAAAATACTGGTGCAACTTTTCAAAGGTTGATGCAAAAACCTTTAATCCACAGATAGGTCGGAATCTAGAAGCCTATGTTGATGATTTGGTCGTAAAAAACATCAATGCTGGTGATCACATTTCGGACCTACATGAGACTTTCAATAACTTAAGACGCCATAACCTTAAGTTAAATCCAGAAAAGTGTGTATTCGGAGTTTCTTCTGGTAAGCTTCTTGGATTCTTAGTTTCGGCTAAATGCATCGAAGCCAACCCAGCGAAGATCTCGACCATCGACCAGATGCGCCCTCCGACTACGAAGAAGGAAGTTTAAAAAATAACCGACTGTATGGCAGCGCTAAGTCGTTTCATAGCAAGGTTAGGAGAAAAAGGATTACCTTTCTTTAAATTTCTCCAGAAATAAGGAAGTTTCGAGTGGACTAAAGAGGCAAACTATGCCTTTGAAGAACATAAAAAGTACTTTACGAGTGCTCCGATCTTAGTTTCTCCGAGATCAGGGGAGACATTACTGATTTACATAGTGGCAACGCCACAAACAGTCAGTAGTGTACTGGTCATAGAACGCGATAATGTCCAACGATCGGTATATTACGTAAGCGAAGTCTTACATGGACTAAAGGAATGGTATCCACATGTACAAAAGTTGCTTTATGGTCTCCTTATGGCTTCAAGGAAACTAAGGCATTACTTCCAGGCCCACAAAGTGGTCGTACCAACCGGATATCCTCTTGGCCAAGTCCTTGGAAACAGGGAGTCATAAGGACGAATAGCAAAATGGGCGGTTGAGATTGGGGCGTTCGATCTCCATTTCACCTCACAAACAGTAATCAAGTCCCAGGCAATAGTAGAATTCATTGCTGAATGGACGAACCCTGAACCCACCCAAGGGCCCGAGTATGAACGCCACGACGAGTGGACAATGTACTTCGACGGTTCCTTGATGCTCACAGGCTCGGGGGCTGGAGTCGTCTTAATTTCCCCTACTGGCGAACACTTAAAATACGCCATCCAGTTAAACTTTCCTGCTACAAATAATGTGGCCGATATGAAGGTTTGTTGGCAGGGACTCCGAGTGGCTCGTTCGCTCGGGATTACTAGTGAAAGGCGATTCTCAACTAGTAGCGAATCAAGTAGGGAAAGTGTATCAATGCTCTAGTACCAAGATGTCATCTTATCTGGCAGAAGTACGGAAACTTGAAAAGCACTTCTTCGGTTTCCAGATCCAACATATTCCTAGAAAGAAAAACTTTATGGCAGACCAGTTGGCACGGATGGCCTCCACTAGGTCAACCGTCTCGCCTGGGGTTTTTCTCGAGCAACTTGATTCACCCTCGGTGGTCGTGCCTTTCGAGGACATAAATATTCGCAAGGAAGTCGTATACCTCGGTTCTACGAACATGGATGCTCCACATGTCGTTGATGGTTGGTGCCATCACGATCAAGGTAGAGATTGGATGACGTCGATCTACAATTATCTTCAGCATGACCTAATTTCAAAAGATGATGCAGAGGCTAATCGTATTGCACAAAAAGCCAAATCATACACTCTTATTGAACTTACCTTATATAAACGAGGATCTCACGGGTGTTTATGAGATGCATATCTCAACCGGACGCATTAAGTTGCTGACCGAAATTCAAGGAGTCTGTAGAGCACATCATTCCTACAGAACGCTGGTTGGTAAAGCCTTTAGGCAAGGATACTACTGGCCAACGACCCTTCATGATGCAAAAAATCTCGTGATGAAGTGCGTACAATGTCAGTTTCATAGCCAACAAGTACATCAGCCGGCACAAGCTTTGCAAACCATCCCTCTTTCTTGGCTTTTTGCAACCTAGGGACTGGACATTCTGGGACCATTCCCAAGAGCACCCGGGGGCTTCGAATTTCTTTTCGTCATGATTGACACGTTTACAAAATGGATCAAAGCCGAGCCAGTTGTTAAAACAACAACTAAAGCAGCTAAGAGGTTTCTCACAAAAAAAATGTGATCACACGATTTGGTGTATCCAGTCGTATAATCACAGATAACGGTACCCAGTTCTCAAGTGGTAATTTCCAGGAATTCTGTGATGACATAGGTATCAAGATACATTTTACTTCTGTCGCTCATCCATAGAGCAACGAAGCAGTTGAGCGAGCCAATGGTATCATAATGCAGGGAATCAAACAACGAGTGTTCAACCAGCTAATCACACAGTCAGGAGTTTGGGTTCAAGAACTCTCTTCTGTGTTATGGGCCGTTCGTACCACGACCAGTCGTGCGACCGGTGAAACACCATTCTTTTTTATTTATAGGGCTGAAGCTATGCTTTCTCTTGAACTAAAAATTGGTTTTGCTCGAACTGATTGTTTTAATAAAAATGATCAAAATGAACAATGACTTGACGATATCAATTTCCTTGAAGAACGACGAAATCAAACCTTAATACGATCAGCAATATACCAACAAGCCATGCGACGGTACCACAGTCGTAAGGTGCAACCTCGCAGCCTAGCTGTATGTGATCTCGTTCTCAAAAAAATTCAGAGCCAGGCAAGTCACAACAAACTTTCTCTCAAGTGGGAAGGTCCATACACTGTGGTCGAAGTCAGCCGACCAGGTTCGGTACGGTTAGCAATGTTAGGCGGGCAAATTTTGTCAAATTCTTGGAATATTGATCAATTGCGTAAGTTTCTTTGTTTAATCATTTCTTTTATATACATTTTCCATTTTTTCACTAAATATGAATATTTTATTTTCCATAAGTGTCATTATTTATATGTTTTTCATTATTTGGTCAAGTATCATTGTTGTTTGACTGGTTGGAGAAGACACTCATTCTCTCCGATATCCTTTTCAAGGGTCTCTATTACTCATCGGCTTCGACTTGATCGCCCAATGCCAAAAAGGTCCTAGTCGTGATCATTGCTTCAATGATTCTCACGCACGATCACACTCTTTTCTGAAAGAAACGTACGAGTAAAACGAGCATTGCACAAACAACTTCATATGATTTCTTATATGCTTCAGAGTTTGAAGTTTATTTTTTTCATTTCAACATTCTGTTCTACTCCTGTTTAGCTATTGGTCGGGACATCGAGAGCCTCTTAGTCGAAGTCTCTCCTCTCTGCACGTGGTCCTGCCCACTAGAAGGAGCTTCCTAGCGATAGTCCTTCTCTTACGATCCTCGCTGCCAGTCGGACTTGAGCATGAGCACGTCTCGCGAAATATTTTTCACATATCTCAGTTCTTAGCAACCCTTACGGCCAGTATTGGATGATATATATAAACAAGGACGCTTATGGTATTCTTTTTTGCATACGTTCTTGCATGCTTTCTTATCATCAGGGCAAGTCTTGTGACATCTTCCGACTATGTGTGGTATTTCACAGTATTTCGATTATGGAAAAGATCTCAGCTAGTCGAAATCATACACTGATTCTGACCAATTTGATTTTCTAGTGTTAACTAGATCATTTTTATAACATAATCAACAGATGCTTTATACCATGGTCGTAGTTATTACTCGTTTTCTTTGTCTACTGCTTTTTTAGTAACGTTCATCTACTAATATAAGCAGTCGGGGGCTAAGGGATATACGAGTATTTAACGAATTTAAGAAGATAAAACAAGAACTTCATTGATGTTAAAAGGCAAGTTTTATTTACAAAGTTAAATATTACATCCATCTACTTGTTAGAACCGCCAGATTGGTCGCTGTGTGACGGAGATCCGACTTCCATTTCCTTCGCAACCTTGGTTCCGAGAGGCTTTACTTCCTTGAGCAACTTGGTCGCTTCATCATCCGAGCAGTCAAAGTCTTCTTCAATAGCTCCAAGATGAATAGAGGGGTCAGAAGCCTTCAGTTTCGCCAAGGCAACACTAACTCTATTTGCAATAGCTTCCTTCATTGTTTTGGCATGGTTCCCTCAAAAAAAAATATCACATTCTTGAGGTCCTTGAGTTGATGGCCGAGAAAATTGATCTTCTCTGCAGGGTCTCTCAAAATGGGCAATTACATTCCCGACCCTAGGTCGAAGAGCATCTTGTTCAGAGACTTGACTTTGTCTTCAAGACTCCGCTCAAGTTCAGCCCCTTGGCCACGCTCGAATTCAAGAGCTTTTTCTGCTCTTTTAAGTCCTTGAGTTTTCTCTACACAAGTAGATAAAAATTAACATACACGTAAATTAGAGACATGGTATACTAGTTAAGTCTACAACCAGTTACCTTTGATTTCTTTCTCACAAGAGTCAAAAACTTCTTTTTGCCTGGTCGTCACATATGTGATCGACTAATCCTTGGCTTGGCACTCTTCTTTGAGCTTTATTATCATGGCTTCTTTAGCCACAACCTCATCTTTAATTTTCACCAAATCTATCACAAGTGATAAGGGATAAATTAATTTGTAAAAGAGGGACAAGATAGTAAAGAGTAAGAAGACAAGTTAAGGAGAAAAGTTCTTACTTTTTAATTCGGAATGTTTCTGCTCCATAAGCCTTATTCGCTGGGTTAGTCCTCCAATCACAGCGTAATTTTTGACCATATGCTACAAAAATAACACTCTTCTTCATAAGTTTTCTAGAAGAAGAGCTATGAAAGTGGTCGTAAATACTCACCCAAATTGTCACGTCATTATATTCGGCAAAAATCATATCGGAGCCTATCTTGGCTTGATGGTCCGATATCTTCCCCCAGGCCTCATCAAGCTCCTTATCCATGATAAATCGAGGGTGAAAAGGGGACTTGTTAGATTGAGAAGATTTACCAACAGGGGTCGGAATCTGTTGAGAATCTTCGGGGATGTCTACCTCCGCAGACGGAGTTAGAATCACTAGTGGATCCAAAGCAGACGCTGGTACTGATGTCTGCTCGAGGGCTTCCTTAACCACTTCGTCCTTAGCAACATTTGCTTGATGAGCGTTCTGGTTGGGAACATCAACAACCACTTCATCCCCAGAAACCTTTTCCTAAGGAACGTTTTGGTCGGAAATGATCGGAACACCAGAAGATCTATACAAAAGAAGAAAAGGGAATTCAGGTTTCCAATATATCAAAAAAAATGTCCAAGGTATGTACTCACATGATTTTTTTTGTTTATGTGTACCTGGTCAATTTTTTTGTTTTAACCTTATAACGCATTAGAGTAAAGTCTGTTGTGCTGGCTTTCCTTTTCTTTTCAACCAATTTCACCGGTTCTGAACCGGTAGGGCTGGTCGTACCCCTTGTGTCCTCCAACAAGAGGTAAGAAACGATATTTTTGACCATCTGGTCGGTGACATCATCAACCTCCAGAGCATATGTTCTTGCAATAACTGTTAGGTCGTGAACGACCACTCCGGGGCTTACGACTTCTGCAGCTTTGCTCTGCGGGTCTTTCATCTCTCCCACCTAAGTCAAATCAAATTTGATTAAGTGACGAAATTTTTTCATCTAAAATATATATTTCTTCCTGCAAATGCTCTCTTTACCTCTAGAGGGCCATCTTCTTCCATGGCCTCTAGGCAGGACTCAGTCGGAGCTATGGCAGGATCGGAACCCTCAACGGATTTGATAGTCTTCAACCCGACCGCCTGTATGTCAAAGTAAATAAAAGCATGTCAGAATATATCTAAAAGATGGAGAAAAAGTGATTATCTACCTTAAGTCTCCTCAGTCTCTCTTTTTCATAGACAATTGCCAAAATACCTGGGAACGAAGCCTTCTCATTAGGCTCCCTGGCACAAATCATCTTCACTCAATCTCTGACTTCGTTAGAGCAAAGAACTTCAAACAAAGGGCAAAAGAGATTTTAAGGCTGTAAGATAATCAATCAAACAAGACTATGTACTGGTTGTAACTTTGTCAAAACTTACCATCCTTGGAGTCCTTGGTTCCTTCGTCACGACCAATGTACCATAACAGGGAATGGTCTCGGAGCTTTAGGGGACTAATTCGGCGCATGGTGAAATCCCTCACTACGTGCCAAGAGGTTAAACCCCTCCTCCTCAGGTCTTGGATGGCCTCCACCCATCTTCTGACCATCCTGTCTTCTCCACGGTTTCCCTCCACTTTGGATTCTCACTCGCCCTCTTGCCGTCGAAGTAAAGGCCATCATCCTTGTGACCATCATATAAAACCAGTTTTTCTTTCATGACGACCATGAAGATTTCGAGTACATCGGGATGTATTCGTCGGCTTTCCCGTCGTGACGGCACAGCGTACATTCTCCGGGGCCCACTGTGGATCTTCCTGACATCACCATCCGGTAGAAGTACCTGAAGAGCTTCAAATTCAGTCATATCCCCAGGTACGCCTCGCATAGATATGCGAATATGCTAATATTGGCGATGAAATTTAGGGCTAAGTTCACCAATTCAACCCCATAACGCTCCAGAACTCGGGAAAGGAACTTGTGTGCCAGCAAACTCAGCCCACACTCCACAGAAGCAAGGAAGATGGGGATTTCCCCTTCCTCGCGGCTCGGAAAATGTTCTCCGAATGTTGTTCTCCACTTGATCAAACTCTTATCCGGGAGTATTCTAATTTTTTCCAATGCCTCAAGCTTCTTCTCGCTCAAATCTGAGGCCACCCATTTGGTGATTGAATCGGACATGATGCGATCTCTTGAGAAGATGAACAGAAGACAGGGAAAAGCTCTCAAAGACAAAAAAAAAAAGAGGTCGATGAAGATTTCTAGCAAAAATATTGGAGGTGGAAGAAATCTGAAGGCATAAGAACCTAATACTCCAAGCGCAATGGGATTTTATATCTTCATATCTTTAACCGTAATCAGGAGTTGCCAAAAGTCCAATTGACAAAACATTTTTGTCTAACGGACAAAAAACTCTTGGGTTCTCAAGGCAGGTTCTCAACTTTAAAGTGAATATAGACCGCTTCGAATGTCACAGCATTTAATGGGTGTCGGCCCGGTACGACTTCATAGTGATAAAGTGTTCACACAACCTATTCATTTAAAGTTCGGAGGCTAGCTGATGAGGATTAAAACCTCCATGTATTTCTTTAATACATGATAAAGGACCATACGTCTTCATGGTTGTAACCCCTAAGGCTAACGACCTCACTCGTCGTAAGGATTCTAGAGGTTACTTGAATGGGTACCCTGGCCAAGCGAGGTCTTGTACCTAGCCTCCGACCAGGTAACTGCTCGTAAAAGCTATGAACTGCTATCTGGATCAAACTCCGGGAATATTCTTTACCGTGTGATGAATGGAATACATATCATATATCCCATGCGATGCGATGTTATATAACCACGAATACTGACAACAACTACCATACGGTTGAGTATCTCACAGACACTTAACCGTAGAATGATTCATACTTCATTAACCGTTACCTCGCTCCGACCAGTTGCATCACTTCACAACAGACGTCTCTCCAGGAGCAGCTGTCACCTCTTCAGAAGTTATTTAAAGACGAAGCAATCGGAGTCAGAGGGTATGAGATGGAAGCATAGGCATTAGCATTGGATTCATGTTTCAAGCCTGATACAGTAAACTAGCAAGCGCTACATTCGGTGTAATTAGATCTAGTCCACCGCCTAATCGCAGCACGAACTCTTTTTCTCCCAAATTGAATTCAATACGAATCTCACTCCAATAGCTATGAAAGCTATATTCCAAGCAACAATTGTGATAATTCTTGCTCAGGTTCAGACCTTTTACCGCTTGAGCGAAGTTAGGTCAAAACCGAGTGAAAACGAAAATATGATCTTAAGACTTGCACGTGGGTGATTGATGATCTTGATGATCCTAGATGTATTCTCACACGTCACAGCAAGCTAAATCACGTTAAGAAACTAAGCAATAACTCATGGATCAAACAAAGACTCAATTCATCAAAAGAGAAAGAAAGCACATGAACTCACTTTTGAAGAAACTTTCTTTGGATTGATTTGATCAGTTTACTGACCACTCCATCAATGGATGGCAAAGACTCAATACATGAGCACGAAATCAAATCCAACTCTCAAGAACCCTAACCTCGCTCCTCCTCTCCTAAGCAAATTAGGGTTTCAAAAACAATGAAAGGGTCGAAGGGGTGCTGCCACCTCCCTCCTCTATTTATAGTGGAGGCTTAGGGTTTCTAATAGAGTCTCCTAATGGGCTCCGTTAAGGCCCAAAACAAGCGGGTGACACACGCACGCATTTTAAAGCGCCGTGTTCATGTTGTGCGGCACTCGCTGTTCGCCACGTGTAGGTTGATCCAACGCTCTCATCATGTCGGCAAGTCTCTCCCATCCGGCCCCACCGAAACCACAATGGCACTTGCACCGACCCCGTCGCTTGATTCAAACTGGCCGCACCGAATCGCCCGTTCGGTCACCTTTGTCCATCTTGCACCATACTTGAGTCCAATGACTTCACCGGCATCGTCGATCGTTTTGAACCTCTGCTCTCCAAGCCTAGTCCGATCATCCTCGCCGTTGACCGTCGTTGACCACCAAGCAACTGCACAACAATAGACAAGCAAATCGAATTGGGAACAAGTTCTTCACAACTTGACCCACGTTAGTCAAAACATGCATCATGCAACACATATGCTATGAAATCCACGAACTTGACCTAACAAGCAACCATCGCCGCCACACAAAGCGGCGACTTAAGTGAAAACCGGTCGGATCGCGGCCTTGGCGGTTCGCCGCCCGCCGGCCCGACCGGCCAACGAAGGCGATCGACCGCCCAAAAGGACTTAGCCGAAATTTCAACGCTGAAATCCGCAACCTCTCGGAAATTTAAAACGAATAGAACTTTTGACTGAAGCTCCAAAATTATGAGACCAAGTGCGGTAGAATCTCCTCACTTGCCTACACCTCTATTTTTGGCCCGACCTCAAACTCCAAGGTCACTCAACTTGCGGTCCGACCGCTCATCCGACGCCGGTCGGACCGCTACCAAATCGGTCGGACCGCCGACCGGCGGTCGGACCGCCAACCTAATTCACGAGGCATGGGCGGTCGGCCGCCACTGGGGCGATCGACCGCTGAGACTGACAGAACTGAACTTTGCGGAAACTCGTGTTTCCGCAAACCTTCAACGTCATTGCCAATTGACACATCATCCTAAGATCATGAGCATATCCCCATGATATCCACAATCTCCCCTTGATGATCACATTGGCAATTTCCAACAAATGCAAGTTTTGAAGTTTGAAAAGTAAAACTCAACGTTTTTGCGCAAAGGCACAACTTGGTCCATATGCAAGAGAAAGCAATGAAAATGACCAAGTGCTTCGAATAGCATCGGCAAGTGAGATAAGGCAAAAGAAAGCAAGAAAGCTTCAATTTCCAAAGAAGAGTAAAAATCTCACTTAAGGTCCATATGAAAGAACAATTGTTCAAAATGACCTTTGATCATGGTGAGGCTCAAGAATTGCAATTCAAGTTCAGAAGAGCAATAAGACCATAAGAATGCAAATAAGAAACTCCCCTCACTATGATCCTCAAATTTGAGAAAATTTCAAATTCTCCAATTTTCTCCCTCTTTGTAAAACTTTTAAATCCTCTCCCTTTACACATTTTGAAATATCTTCTCCCTTTGACAATGGAGTCATCAAGGAAACACGCCTTCCTCTCGTTCGAGAGATAACAAATGCAGAATGAGGAAAAAGCATAAGAAGGAGCATGCATGAAATGCAATGGAGTGGCTTCATATTTTTGTATTTTTCAATTTTGGATTACAAGAAGCTTTGGAGATTACCCAAGAGAACAAGCTAGCATCTCAAATTTTGCATAAACACCATATCAGCCTGAATGCGCTAGCAAGATCATGATAAGACATATATAACAAAGCTAAAGCAAGAAGGCTCAATATAAAGCAATGAATTTTAGCATTTTAAGCAAAGTTTCAAATCTAGCAAGTTCATCAACAGAGATCCTAAATGAAGCGCCATGTCAAAATGTCAATGTGAGACAAAGAAGCTAACAAAGACCACATTAAGAGACAAACAAGTCCTAAATTGAATTATTTTGCTCAAATTGTCTCAACCGCCCATTTTCAACAGATTTTCATTTGCAAAGGAATATTGAAGTTGATGAAAGGTATAGCTTAGTGAAGAAGATCTGGACTAGGAGCCATCCACAAACTCTTCCTAAGCTTCTACCCATTTGAAAATTCATTTTCTTATCCACGTGCTAGATCTCAAGCCTTGTCGCGACCATCTTAAGCACAAAAGCTTAAAAGAATGATCTAGGTCATCCAAAACTCCCCTGAGTTCATGCCTAGTGCGATGGCAAGCCGTCTCATGAGAAAGAATTGGTGAGATCGGTTTTTCGCACAAAGAGACCTCCCATTTTTTTGTTCACAAGAGCGATTTAGATTCTCAAAAGAACAAGAAGCTCAAGTAATGATCAATACTAGATTCAAGAGCTAACACATAATTTTGTGGGGCCAATGTCATAAAAGGAGCACTAATTGCGCAACTAGCTAAAACATCCACAAATTGCAGTTTTTAGTTCAAGTTGTCTTAAAGTTCTAGCTCATTCAAAGCAAAGACTTAGCTACACATGTGAAAGCATGATAATTCTAGCAAGTCAAGGAACTAGACATGGCATTGAGCGAATTGAAATACTAAAAGCTCAAGCAGGGTAATAAGCAAAGCTTCATCAATTTTAAAAGACAAGCGAAAAACATATAACAATGCATCTTTTTGGTTTTTCATATGAATGCAGTATGAAACAATGAAATGCACACAAACTAAAAGATCAAAAAGAACAAAAGAAGATCAAGAAAGATCAAATGAACAAGGTAAAACAGAAAGATCAAACTCCCCTCAAACCAAACCGTAGGGATAAATTACCCTAACTCACTTCTCAAGGTGGCAAACCTAGTTGGATCTAAAGGCTTGGTGAGGATATCACCAACCGAGCCTCGGACTCCACGAATGTAGCACAATATCACCCTTCTCGACATGATCTCTAAGAAAGTGATAGCGAATGTCTATGTGCTTGGTCCTAGAGTGTTGCATGGGGTTTTAGCATGTTAATCGCAGAAGTGTTATCACGAAAGAGGAACACTATCAAAAGCCAACCCAAAATCCTTAGAGTGGACACCATCCACAAAATCGACGACTGACAACTAGCGAGCTACATATTAAACTTCAGCGATGGATTGTGCAATGTAAGATTGCTTCCTAGAAGACCAAGAGACAAGAGAAGTGCCTAGGAAGTGACAAGTGCACGAGTACTCTTCCTATCTAGCCGACGACGCCAAAATCAGAATCGAAAACCCCAGAATGGACAAGGGCGGCGGCGGGAATACCAAATGCCATACGGAGGGTAGAGTGTAAATACACGAAGATGCGTTTAACGACTGGCGATGGGAAGTCCTCGGAGACGCTGAAACCTCGCCATGCAGGCGCATCGAGAAGTGGATGTCGGTCTTGAGGCCGTCAGTGCGAGAAGGAGCCAATCATGCTGCGGTACTCGCGTTGATCCATGGCTTCTCCTTCCTCATACGGATCCAAAAGCGATCGAAATCGCCATGGGAGTGGCGATCGACTTGCGATCACCCATCTCGAAGCGCTTGAGCGGATCCTTGGTGTACCGTCGATGGATGAATATCCCTTCCTTGCATTGCTTGATTTGAAGCCCAGAAAGTAGTTGAGTTCTCCCATCATACTCATCTCAAATTCCACGGACATGGTCTCGGAAAAGTCGGAAACAAGAGCATGAGAAGAACCACCAAAGATAATATCATCTACATAAATCGAGCAGCGGGAAGTCATTGCCACGCCTAAGGATGAGCAGGTCTTGTCTACCTTACCCATCTCAAAATCATTCTTAAGCGAGAAAGGTCTTAAGTCTATCATACCATGCTCTAGGGGCTTGCTTAAGACCATACAAGGCTTTGGATAGCTTGAAAACATGATGTGGATGCTTGGGATTCTCAAAGCACAGGGTTGTCTAACATACACTTCCTCCTCTATAAAACCATTCAAAAAGGCACTCTTAACATCCATCGATATAATCTAAAGCCCTTAGAAGCAGCAAATGCAAGCAGAATGCGAATAGCTTCCAATCTAGCAACAGGAGCAAATGTCTCATCAAAGTCTAACCCCTCAACTTGGCTAAAACCACGAGCTACCAATCTAGCCTTGTTTCTAACCACAGAACCATCCTCATTTTGTTTATTTTGAACACCCAACGGGTTCCTATCACATTATGACCACTAGGAGGTTCTACTAGATTCCAGACCTTATTCCTCTCAAAATTCTCTAACTCCTCATGCATGGCATTAACCAGCTAGAATCGGATAACGCATGTGATATATCGCGGGTTGAAAGAAGCAACAAATGCAGAATGAGAGTAGAGACTTGGATCGTGATACGGGCGAGTGACTCGCTCATTAAGATTACCAATCATCGATCCGGAGGATGATGCCTCGAATATGAAGTGGGCGCCGGGGAGACAATATCTCCTCAACCTCGCAGTACTGCGATGAAGAAGATGGTGAGAGCCTCAATTGGAGGTGAAGCGATCGTGCGAGTTACGGAACTTGGGCAGAGCCTCGAAGCGGCAGTGGAGGACAAATATCAACCGTCATCATCTTCCTCCACAAAAATGCTTTCACACACTGTATCACCGAAATGTCGGATCTAGCTCGAGGCTAGTCTCATCAAAAGTGACATTGCATGTCTCTGGACAATGTTAGTTTCAACATTAAAACCGAAAACCCTCGAATGTGCGGATAACCGAGAAATAAACCATCAAAGTCCTTGATTCAAATTTATCTAGGTTTCTGTCTTGAGAATGAAACACTTAGCTCCAAACACTCGAAAATGAAAGCAGAGCGGTTTTCTACCAAAAGCGAAGCTCATATGAAGTCTTGCCCAAAGAAGGTCTCAAGTAGACACGATTTGCAATATGGCAAGTCAGTAGAAATAACCCGCCCAAAACCTCCTCGGTGTGCTATACTCATCTAGCATTGTCCTAGCCATCTCGACTAAGGTTCTGTTTCTTCCTTTCCACAACGCCATTACGTTGAGGGCGTGTGGAGAAGAGCGATGCTCAATTCGCGCTCGGCACAAAAAGAGGCAAGCGAGGCATTCTTGAACTCCGTGCCATTGTCATCGGATCGCTCTCAAGGCACCGTAAAATTCGAAGCCAAGCGAAGAACAAGATCACGATAAAACCAAAAGCTTCATCCTTGAAGCAAGAAAGAACACCCAAGTGTATCTCGAGAAATCATCAACTATGACAAGAATGTACCACTTGCCACCAATTGATCGAACCTAGCGGGACCAACGGTATCCATATGAAGCAAGCCGTCCCGGTCCGTCGGTCATGACCAAAGTCTTGAAGGGTGTGGCGGCAACTTGCTTGCCATGCCTACAGGCGCACATCTGACATCCTTGGCGGCTTTGAGTTTGGGCAACCTCTCATGAGATCAAGGTTGCTAACTCGCGTCGGATGATCAAAACCAATGTGCCCCAAACGTCGGTGCCAAAGCGAACTCGAAGAAGGTGTAAACAAACATTTAAGAGAACCGACCAAAGATTCGGAAAAATCAGCTCCAAAGATCCTAGCAACTCTATAAATCCCAAAAACGAGCTCACCGTGAGAATCAAGCACCCGACAAGCATTTTCTTAAATATTGTCTCATAACCATCATCAAGAAGTTGTGAGACGGAGAGTAAGTTAAACCTAAGCTTGTCCACAAGGGCGGCGTCCTTTAGGATGAAATTGTCATTCACCCTAATTGTTCCTGTTCCTTCAATCCGCCCTTGAGTATTGTCTCCAAAGGTGATGAGGACATCACTATCGACCGCGTGAAGGAGGTGAACCATTTTGAGTCTCGGTCATGTGGCGTGAGCAGTGAGTCGACGAACCATGTGTCCTTCCTTCCGCGGTGATCCGAAAATCAAGGTACAAAGAACGATGTGTCTCAACATCGGGGTTAGTTAAACATGACTTGGGAACCCGAGATCGAGACACACGATTGCGAGTAGTATGCAAAGCGTAGTGCTATCCTTGACTCTATTTGAAATTGCATTGTGAGCAATGGTTACTCTAACATGAGAGTTATCCTGTCTAGGAGCATGAGCATGATTAGCATGTGAAATAAATCCTAAACCAGGTTTCTTCCTTTCTAAATTACCATGTCTCACAAAAGCTCTAGGTTGATTAGATGACATTCTAGCAAGATTTTTCTTAGCATTTTTCAACCTACGCCAATGAGAACTCAACTAAATGCCCATTCTTCTTACAATAGGTGCAATGGTACTTGGTACCACCGGGAGAAGCACCTTTTGAGTGAGCAGATGGTTGGGCAAAGCTGCAGATTTGAAAGTGATCTTTGCAGTTGGGTATCAAATTCAACTAAGCCATTCCTCAAAATTTGAATATCATTAGATTTATCACGGGCAAAGTTGTATCCTAACCCTTGCTTCTTATAGGGAGTTTTGACTTGTCAAGAATCATGTTTAACTGTTTCTTACCTTTAGAAAATCTTTCTAATGTGTCATTAAGGTAAGCAATTTCTTTTCTAAGGTTAACACATGAATCACAAGTTTTAGCATAAAACCTCTTCTTATAAGGAGCAACTTCAAGCTTAAGAACTTCACATGAAGCACAAGTAGCGAATTAATACGTCCTTAAGCTTGGCATATTTAGCTCTATTTGCTTCTACAACATCATGTAATTCACGTTCACGTTCTAAGCGAGCGAGCAAGAGCTAGATTCAACCACATCAGAGGCAACCAACATGCTAGACTTTAAGCATTTTTCGCAAGGAGCAGATTTAACTTCAATTAACTCAGTTCTAGCATTTTCAAGTTGTTGCAAAGCAATATCATGAGCAGATTGCAGTTTAGCTAATTCAGAATGTAAAGCATAGCAGGATGAACATTCATCAGATTCAAGACTCTTAGCATTCACAAGTTCTAATGTGAGTTTCTTTACTTGTGACTCTAACTCCTCATTCTTAGTCATGATGAACTTTAAAGCTTTATCCTGACCTAGCATTTGCTCATAGACAGTTTCACATCTAGCAAAGAGAACATCATAAGAAGGAGATACCTCATTGTTGTCATTGATGTCGTCGGAGTCAGCCATGAAGCACATGCCGGTGAAGTCCTTGGCCTTCCCCTTCTTGTCTTGAGAGAGCTCCTCCTCCTTGTCCTCCTCGCTCCCGAGTCCACATCACTCAAGGATCGATCTCCAAGAGCGGCAAGAACCCGTGAGCGACCTTCCGAGCTTGGCATCATCAAACTCGGACTTGCGCCCCTGAGGCTTCTTCCAAGTCGGCTTTTCATCTTTGTGGTTGCTCTTACCTTTCGGCTTGGGGCAATTTGCCGGATGTGATTAAGCTCTCCACACTCATAACAAGTCACAGGCCGCTCTCTTTTTGTTTCTCATATTGTTGTAGGCCCTTGTGAACTTCTTAATCAAAAGCGACATCTCGTGCTCAGGAATACTCTCAAGATCCTCTTCTTGAATTGCGATAAAGAAGCAAGTGAAAACCGAAGAGGACTCAAACGACCCATCGAGGCTCTCTTGAGCTGTCGCTACCAAAGCCATGTTACCCTTCTTAGAATGGTCACTCGGATCTCATGAGTCTTGAGCTTGCTATAGAGCAGCTCCAAAGTCGATCGAGAGAAGTTGACATTTTCTGAATGGCGGTAGCCTTTATCTCCCACTCCACGGTGTTGATTGCAGCCGGAGATGGATGGCATTTTCTGATGTGTAAATTCAATACCAATGACTTCATCCGATTTATCACGTGTTGAAGCGACTGAAAATGTCATCGATGCTCTCACCAGGACGCATCTCGAATTTGTTATATTCTCTTTTATAGACCTACTGACGCACTTGTTTGATTTGGGAAGAACCCTCATGATAGGTTTCGAGAGTCTTCCAAATCTCATGTGCAGTCTCGAGATTGCAAATCCTATCATATTCCTGTCTACCAAGCCCCCATACAGAAAATTCTTTGCCTTACGGTCATTAGCCAAAAGAGCTTCGAAGTGGCGTAGCAACCTCGAGCAAGATAAGCGCCTCGAACGACTTCCCAAATACCTCGTGGTTCGCTCTCAAGAAAGACACGCATGCGGTTCTTCCAAAAGCATAGTCGTGCCCATCGAAGATATGCGGTTTGGAAGAGTACTTATCCATCGCCAAAGTTCGGTGGATGGTTAAGATCAAGATTGAACTAACCGTGCTCGATACCACTTGTTGGACCGAAAGGCGATAGAGGGGGTGAATAGGAGCACGAACTCTTTTCTCCCAAATTGAATTCAATACGAATCTCACTCCAATAGCTATGAAAGCTATGAAGATCAATCTATCATGCACAGCGGAAGACTTGTATTGAATCAACTCAAAACCCCAAAGTAAAATCAACACAAAAGCAAAACACGAAGACACGGCGGTCGACCTCTCACGGGCGGTCGGCCGGGTCACCGGGCGATCGATCGATCCGGCCGGTCGGCCGATCCAGCGGTCGACCGTTCCCTCGAGCAGTCGGACCGATTTCACGGAGGTCGACCTCTCGCTCGATGAACATAAAAACAACCCGACAAACCGAAACGCAAATTGATCAAACTTTTGATTCGTGCGTCCAAAATTCGTGAAACTTGACACACAACTTCCTAAGGATGTAGGGAACCTATTCCAAGCAACAATTGTGATAATTCTTGCTCAGGTTCAGACCTTTTACCGCTTGAGCGAAGTTAGGTCAAAACCGAGTGAAAACGAAAATATGATCTTAAGACTTGCACGTGGGTGATTGATGATCTTGATGATCCTAGATGTATTCTCACACGTCACAGCAAGCTAAATCACGTTAAGAAACTAAGCAATAACTCGCGGATCAAACAAAGACTCAATTCATCAAAAGAGAGAAAGAAAGCACATGAACTCACTTTTGAAGAAACTTTCTTTGGATTGATTTGATCTGGTTTACAGCCACTCCATCAATGGATGGCAAAGACTCAATACATGAGCACGAAATCAAATCCAACTCTCAAGAACCCTAACCTCCGCTCCTCCTCTCCCTAAGCAAATTAGGGTTTCAAAAACAATGAAAGGGTCGAGAGGGGTGCTGCCACCTCCCTCCTCTATTTATAGTGGAGGCTTAGGGTTTCTAATAGAGTCTCCCTAATGGGCTCCCGTTAAGGCCCAAAACAAACGGGTGACACACGCACGCATTTTAAAGCGCCGTGTTCATGTTGTGCGGCACTCGCTGCTTCGCCACGTAGGTTGATCCAACGGCTCTCATCATGTCGGCAAGTCTCTCCCATCCGGCTCCCACCGAAACCACAATGGCACTTGCACCGACCCGTGCGCTTGATTCAACGGGCCGCACCAATCGCCTGTTCGGTCACCTTTGTCCATCTTGCACCATACTTGAGTCCAATGACTTCACCGCATCGTCGATCGTTTTGAACCTCGCTCTCCAAGCCTAGTCCCGATCATCCTCGCCGTTGACCGTCGTTGACCACCAAGCAACTTTGCACAACAATAGACAAGCAAATCGAATTCGGAACAAGTTCTTCACAACTTGACCCACGTTAGTCAAAACATGCATCATGCAACACATATGCTATGAAATCCACGAACTTGACCTAACAAGCAACCATCGCCGCCACACAGCGACGACTTAGTGGAAAACGGTCGATGACCTTGGCCGGCTCGGTCACACCGCCGGCCCGATCGCCAACGAAGGCGGTCGACCGCCACAAAGGACTTAGCGAAATTTCAACGCTGAAATCCGCAACCTCTCGAAATTTAAAACGAATAGAACTTTTGGTGGAAGCTCCAAATTATGAGACCAAGTGCGGAGAATCTCTCACTTGCCTACACCTCTATTTTTGGCCCACCTCAAACTCCAAGGTCACTCAACTTGCCGTCCGACCGCTCAGACGCCGGTCGACCGCTACCAAATCGGTCGGACCGCCGACCGGCCGGTCGGACGCCAACACAATTCACGAGGATGGGCGATCCGATCGCCACCAGGCCGATCGACCGCTGAGACTCGACAGAACTCGAACTTTGCGAAAACTCGTGTTTCGCAAACCTTCAACGCCATTGCCAATTGACACATCATCCTAAGATCATGAGCATATCCCCATGATATCCACACCCTGTAACAACCAGTTCGTATCAATAAAGAGCAGTTCCATTCCTTCCCAAGAAGTCCCATGCTATTTTTCCTTTTATTTCGTAAGATCGGTGACTCGGTCGTCGACAATCAGGCACTTCACTTCCTCAGACACCATCTCTACCTAACACTCAAGAATGAGTATATGGCGGAGAAGAACACACTAGCTTTGTGGACTACTAAAGAACTCAAGAAGGTGAAGTACACCGTTCTTCCTCAGGCAAAGCAAGAATGGACCCATCCGCATTTTGCTGACTTTAAGACCATGGGAGAGTACAATTCTGCCTTGCATATAATTTGTACCAATCTTCAACTCTGTGGTAAGATAATCATAGATGAGCAAAAGATTGAGAAGACTCTATCTACCTTTCACCTGAATGTGGTGCAATCCGCACGCAACTATCGTCAAGACGGCTACAAGGAGTATGCCGAATTGATTGACATCATGCAAGTTGCGAAAACTCAAGATGATATTCTAAGGAAGAACTATATTTCACAGCCGCCTAGTAGCAATGTTAGCCATGAAGCCAATGTTAGCAGCTACAAGGTAAGAAAACCTCTCATAAAGGAGAGGGGCAAGAAGGGTAAGGTCCTTGGTCGCAAGGTCAAGCTAAATGCTCAGGCCAAGAAGGGCGAGCAAAGGAAGTGCGATGACAAGCCCTATGCCTAGCAGGACCAAGGATGCTATAAATGTGGCATATGGGGGCATTGGTCACGAATTTGTTGTGAGCCACATCACATTATTGATGCTTTCAAGTCTAAGAAGAAAGGCAAAGAACAGTATGGGGCACACCTCGCCATTGCAGGTACGGAGGATCCACAGTCATTAGTTGCACTCATGGATGTGAACAGCCCAGTAGCAGCCCCCATCACCCCTTCTTTGGACATCGCAGCGGCCACAGCCGTAGTTGCCCAAGAGGAGAAGATCTCCATGGAGCAGATTCAAACATAAGTTTCTGCGTACTTCGCTGATTGAATCTAGTGCACGCATTACACTTAGATCTTTTTATAGTCATTTGTAGTATGTGATTGTGATGGAATATTGAATTATTTTATTGAACAATGGTTGTAAGCTCTAGGAGACCTAACATTAAATTCTTGTGATAAGACCTACAAGGCTTATTTTCTCGTGTTCATAATAGCAAGTTATGTTCTGTTTTGAAGTATTTTATTTATGTGTTAATTTCTTCCTACTACATATTAATAAAATACTTTGTATCAGAACACGTGTGGCGCTCTATGGATGAAGTGTGTTTAGCATATAGCGGCACAACGAATACCATCTTGAGAGAGACGAAATTCTTTCAGTCGATCAGCAAGAATGCTGGTAGTCTTATGACAATTGCAGGTAGCGATATTTGTATAATAGGCTCAGGAAGGGCCAGAATTATACTCCCGGTAGACACAACTTTGGTCATTAAAGAAACCTTATTGTACCCAGAATTGACTAAAACTCTCCTAAATTTTAAGGATATTCGCGCTAACGGTTTCCACGTAGAGACTGAAGAAGAGTATGGTAAGGAATACCTACTCATTACAAAGCGTGAAGAAAGTGCAAAAAAGGGTATTAGAATGACTTCCTTCATATGAAACAGGGCTATAGTATACTAATATTAAGGTACCCGCAGCCTATACTATCCTGAAAACCACATTTAGAAGCTCTGAACTTTTCTGTCTCTAGCATGATAGATTAGACCACCTAGGTCTTAGGATGATGAGAAATATAATTAATAATTCACAGGGATATAATATCAATGTAAAGAATTTCTCAAATCAGGGAGATTTTGTCTGCCCCACATGTGCCACCGGAAAATTAATTACTAGATCATCTACTCTGAAACTGAAGGATGAAATCCCTGCATTCCTGGACCGTATCCAGGGAGATATTTACGGTCCTATACAACCTGTCAGGGCCATTTAGATATTTTATAGTGCTCATCAATGCTTCCTCGAAATGGCCGCATGTATGTTTATTGTCTACGAGAAACCACACTTTTGCAAAGCTAATCTCACATATAATTAAAATTAAAAACAATTTCCCTGATCATCATGTGAAGTCCATCAGAATGGACAACACTAGAGAATTTACTTCAAAGGCATTTGATGATTATTGCATGGCAATGGAAATTAACGTTGAGCATTCTGTACCGCATGTCCACACCCAGAATGGACTAGCAGAGGCATTAATTAAAAGGATTAAATTAATTGCCCGACCACTTTTTCAGAATTGTAATTTACCAACTACATGTTAGGGACACGCAGTCCTGCACACACCAACTCTCATCAATTTTAGACCATCGGCATATAACATCTATTCACCTATGCAACTAGCGCAAGGGTCAGCACAAAAAATTTCTCATCTTCGCATATTTGGGTGCAAGGTTTATGTACCCATACCCCCACCACAACGTACAGCAATGAGCCCTCTCCGAAAGTCTGGGATATACGTTGATTATGAGACAGCATCCATAATCAGGTATTTGTACCCTATGATGGAAGATTTGCATACTGCCCGATTCGCTGATAGCATATTTGATGAGGATAGTTTCCTGTCATTAGGGGAAGAAAATCAACCCTTTGATAAAAAATATCAGGAAATAAAGTGGTAAGCCACAGGAATCCATACACATGACCCACACACTAGTGAAGTCAATAGAGAAGTCCAGAAGATCATTGATTTGCAAACATTAGCGAATCAACTGCCTGATCACTTTAGTAATTTGAAGAGTGTGACCAAGTCGCATATGCATGCACGTAATACACCGAAGAGGGTTGAAATATCAAAGAAAGTTGATGGTACTCCTAATCCCGTCTAGAGGCCTTAGAATAAAAGGATAAGAACTCCGGTCCCTCGAATCCCAAGTAGCCGGGGACGCCTAGTGAAAAAAGATAAGAAGGATTTGATACAGCCGATCACCGAAGTTCCCCAAAACCAGAAGACAAGCCAGTTGAGACCTCGCGCTAGTATAGCACCTTTAGAAAAAGGCATACCGGATTTGAACACTCCCACGGAGGGAGAAACTAGTAGGGATGTGTGCGCACATATCAGAGTTGAAAAACTAAAGGGACTTGCCCCTGTAGTTAGAAGCAGTGGTGAGCAAGTAGAAGCATTAAAAGAATCACCCCACGAAGAAATAGCTATAAACTATGTGACCACAGGAGAGTCTTTGAATAGGACAACAGCAAATATCAACATTTATTTTGCAAAGAAAATTATCATAATCATCGATCTTGATCCAAAGCCTACATCGCTCACTGAATGTAAGAAAAGATCATATTGGAAGAAGGCAATAGCAACCGAATTATTATCTCTAAATAAAAGATAGGTGTTTGGGCTTGTAAGCTTCACGCCTCCCCATATGCACCCCATAGGGTATAAGTGGATATTTGTTCGAAAGAAAATAAAATAATAATGTTGTAAGGTATAAAGCAAGGCTCGTTGCACAAGGTTTCACTCAACATCCAGGAGTTAATATAAAGAAACCTATTCCCTAGTCATGGGCGAAACTACCTTTATATATTTAATCTCAATGGCAGAAAACTTGAATTTAGAAATGAAATTGATGAATGTGGTAACTGCAAACCTTTATGGAAACTTGGATTCAAATATTTATTTGAAGGTACCTGAAGGTATCCCTGTCTCGAATCAAGACAGAGCAAATGAAAATCTGTATAGTGTGCAACTCAGAAAGTCACTGTACGGACTTAAGCAATTACGCAGGATGTGGTATAATCGCTTGAGTGACTTTCTATGCAAGAAAGGCTACACAAACAATGAGGATTGTCGCTATGTATTTATATGTCGGGACCCCGAGTATACAACCCCGGGACACTCTGTGCATTCTAAACTAGTCCCATGATCAGTAGCTAGCTCACACAGTTACAACATGGATGAAATCATATCCATACAATAGAACAACCAATGAAACAGATAAATTAATAATACTTTACAGAAAAAGACCTTATAATCAAGGGTTTTACAAGGCTGGTCACGCAGGGCTAAGGTCACAACCAAGACCTCAACAGATCCACGACCAGGTCCATGACTAAAGCAAACTTGTAGCAGAACAGAACAACTCGTAGAGGCCATTCGACATGCCCACAGGCAATCGAGTGGAGGACGCCTCCTAGTTCGCACGGTCTTCAAAGAGCGCGGTGCATCCAAGTTCTTTTGTGGAGACTAATCAACCAGAGGGCATAAAGTCGTGAGTACTTTAAATATACTCAACAAGTCATAGAGAAATGTATGCAAATAGTATTCATGCAGGGCTTGACAAGGATAGCTTTATGGTTATTTTGCAGAAAGCAGTATTGACTGGAAATACGGTAAGTAAATTGAAAGCACAAGTTGAAAGATTAATACATAAGTAATTAGTTTCTTTGAAACAGCTCGTGAACACCCCGTTCACTTCCCAGACCACTCCCACGACCAGGACGTGGTACTTGAAACCAACCATGACCACCTTTTTTAGAAAAAAAAAATCTACCCCTCGTGTGAAATTACCAGGCATTGTCCATAACCGGGGACGTAGCTATTCAAATAGTTTTACACTCTGCAGAGGTTGTACACTTTTCCCACAAGAGATAATCACTTGATACAACACACGCTTCCTTAGACATGTGAATTAAGAAGAGACTGTCACCAGGCTTTTTACAAAGCTCCGTTTTAACTCAGTTCTACTCGCTAAGGATTCGCCTACCTGGCCCCCTCTTGCGCTATTTCGACTACCCAAACAGAATCGACTCAAAACTTTGCTAATTAGTTGGCCAGGTCCACCCCATACATGAACTTGTGGTTGCACGGTATGACCCAGATCAATGGCACACAAAGTTAAGTACTTAGTGATTGCTCAGGTGAGACTTTCCGTATCCCACGTGCCTCACGCACCTAAGTGCCTCTCGCACCCAAAATTGTGCCTCTCGCACTTTTGCCTCGCGCATTCCACCTTTGCCACCGACCACTCGCCTGAGCTGAAATCATTTTCATTCAACCTGGCCAAATGACAACCCTTACTATGGCACAACAAATTTTAACAACAACGACATCGCACCACAATTGACACAACCATGATCTAGCACCACAGTTGCACAACAGTGGTATTGCACCCCGATTCCGTATATCATTAAATCAAATTTAACATCATTGAATTAGGTGATCGAGAGACTATCGCATAACTAAAGTAGGACTAAGCATAATACGCACCCATGTTGGTATTACAATAATGTCCAACTAAGAATACCCAACCTATGGTGTCTAAGGGTACATGTCAACATGTCAATCGCAAATATTCAAGGAGTCATACTGTCGAGTAGGTATTCAGCTAATTCTCAAACTATTTTTTATACAACTAGCCATGCATGTTGATATAAAACAATATAATTTTGTAAACTGGGTACGACATGATCAAAGGTCTACGACTTGCCTTCATTGAAGAGTTGAGATACTTCGGTCGAGATCATCGGGTCCAAGAACTCTTTGGAAACGTCGGAATCTATACTGCGAAAAGAGTCAAGTAAATAAGAAAACTCCAAATGAAATCCAAAAAGATTACCAAACTAGAACAAAAAAAAGGTATTGAATTTAGAAGAAGATAGACATTTGAATCGCTCTGATCGGAGTTCGAACAAAGGAGAACGAGCTCTCAGAAGTTCTGAAATCACAAGGCCGGAAGGAGGTTCAACTGGTCGGAGGGAGGTTCAACGATCTGGTCGAAAGAGGTTCGACTGGTCGAAAGGAGGTTCAACCAACTGGTCGGAAGGCTGATTCGACTACTCGACGTAATTGAAAGAAGAAAGGATGATACGACTACTCAACGTGGTCGTATGGATACAAGAAGGATATGACTACTCAACGTAGTCGTGGGAGGGATACAAGAAGGTTACGACTACTCAGCGTGGTCTTATGGAGGATATAAGAAGGATACGACTATCTAACGTGGTGTAGGAAGGATGTCTAAACCAAGAGGGTGGTCTAAACTAGGGGTGGTCCAAACCGAGAGGAAGGTCTAAACCAAAAGGGTGGTCTAAACTGGGAGGGTGGTCCAAACTGAGAGAGTGGAGAGCTGGGCTATGGAGAAAATAGAACGAACAGAGAAAAGTGGATTTTAAACACTCGAGAACTCCAACAAACTCAAAATAACAAAATTGAACTAGATGAAGTTAGATTTAGCCATCTGAACAAAGAAAGGATCGACTGTTCGACGTGGTCGAAAGAACAAAAGACAAAAAAAACCAAGCACGGAGAAACTCACCAGACAGAGAGAGAGACCGGAGAAGGTCGGCGGATGGCGAACGGCGGTGGGACGCTCGCATTCGAAAGTGAATGAGGACGGTAACGAAGGGGTCAGCCGAGACTGAAGGAGAAGCGAAAAAGCAGCGACTCCTATGAAACCAAAACTAAACCAGAGTGAAGGGATTGCTTCAAGGAGCTCTAGGACACAAATTGATGTAGGGCTTAAACTCGGAGCGCGGAGCTTCGGGCAAACCACAGCAACAAGAGCGAGAGAGGAGAGTTGGGTGCACGTGGTGCTCACCTAAATAGGCGAAGGCAGCACACGGTTCGACGAGGAAAAAGGTGGTTCGGCCGTCAGTAGGGGAAGCTTGACGATGGCGCTAGAGGCGGTGGCATGAGCTCCAGCCGGCGGCGGTGAAACTCGAAGCACGGCAAAACGTGGCGAGAGGAAGAGGAAGAGCTGAGGCGAAAAACAAGAGGGCAAGGGCTCACTGGCGCACTATTTATAGAGGAAGGAAGGAGAACCGGGCAACAAGATGGAGCGGTGTGAAAAGGGGAGGAAAAACGCGGCGGGACGGAGACCACAACATTTAATGCGTATGTGGCTGAGGAAAAAGAGGGAGGAAAAACGCGGCGGGGCAGTACAGGTGCACGGTCGGCATGTGGGGGAGGGGACAAGAGGGGAGACGTGCGTGGCGGTAGTCAAGGAATTAAATGCGCACGTCGCTGGGAAAAAGGGGATGGGATGGGAGCAGGCGCAACGGAGGACGAGAAATTAAATACGTTGTCGGCATTTAATACACGAGGACTTTAGCGACGAGAGGAAGAAAGTGGTGAGCATGAGGCTGATAGGTGTGGCTGGTTGAAACCAAAGGACTGGTTGAAACCAAAGGCTGGTCGTAAGAAAGCTGATCGCGACCAAAGACTAGTCGTAACCAAAGACTGGTCGTAACCGAAGACTGGTTGTAACCGAGGGGAGTTTGTGACCAATAGGGAGGTCGTGACCACAGAGAGGTAGTGGCTAAGGGGGAGGTCGTGAGGAGGAGGAACGGTTCGACGGAATAACGAAACAAACAGGGAAAGGGAATTCTAAATACCGGATAATTCTAATAAACTCAAAACAGACTAAATCCGAATTAATTGAAGTTTAATTAATTCACATTAAATCACCTTCAATTCCCAAAATCTCCAAGTTAAGTTTTAGTAATTCACCAAAACCAAATGGTTATTTTTATTTTTGAAAATTTTCAAAAAAAAAACCCAGAAAAAATGGGATGTTACATTATACGATGATCCCAGGATGAATTTTGTATAATCTCAGTATATGTAGATGATCTGAATATTATCGGAACCTTGAAAGATATTAAGAAAGCAAGCTCTTACCTGGAGTCGGAGTTCGAAATGAAAGATTTGGATAAAACCAAATATTGCCTAGGCTTGCAGGTTGAACATGTCACTGAAGGGATGTTAGTACATCAGTCAACCTACACTCAAATGGTGTTAAATAGGTTTGACTTTGAAAATGTATACCCTTCGAAAGTGCCAATGGTCGAGAGATCTTTGCAGCAAGACAAGAATCTATACAGACCTAGAGAAAAGGAGGAGAAAGTCCTGGGACCGTAATTCCCGTACTTAAGTGCAATAGGAGCACTTATGTATTTAGCAAGCTATACTAGATCGGACATCGCATTAGCCATAAACCTACTAGCAAGATATAGTGTATAATCTACCAAAAGGCATTAGCAGGAGATAAATGACAACTTCCGATACCTCCAATGAAGCAAAGACCTTGGTTTGTTTTATAGAAAGAACCAAGACCTAAATATGACTGGCTATGCAGATGTCGGGTACCTGTCGGGCCCGCATACAGCCAAGTCACAAAGATGCTATGTATTTCTATGTAGTGAAAATGTAATTTCATGAGAATCGTCTAAGCAAAGTTTTGTATCAACTTCGATGAATCACTCAAAAATTATAGCACTGTACGAGGCCTCACGAGAATGTGATTGGTTTCGACTGATGATTCACCACATCCAGCAATTATGTGGATTGAATACCACATAAACCTCTACTATTATTTATGAAGATAATGCAGCTTGTGTTACACAAGTGCAGATGGGTTAGTCCTCTCATAAAGCATATAAATATTAGGTTCTTCTATGTTCATGAATTGCAAAAGATGAACAAAATTAAAGTACTACATACTAAGTCATGTGAAAATCCTGCAGATCTATTCACTAAGTCACTTCCAGCATCTAGTTTTGAAATGTGCATACGGAAGATTGGAATGATGAGACTTAGAGAAGTGTAGAATTCAGGGGTAGAATTTTCACGAACTCATTATTAAAACTTGATCACAAAAATCGAGTACCCAAAGAATAAATTCTGGAGATTAAATGAAATTGAATAGATTGTATTCTTTTTCTTTGACGAGTTTTCCTAAAGCTTCTCGATTGAAGTTTTTAATGAAGCAATTCATGCAACACGACAGAACGTGTTTTATGTACTTTTTCTCCAAATTTTTTCCACTGGGTTTTATAGAGTTTTGATGAGACATGAACATGTCGGATGAGTGTTCAAAGGGGGAGAGTTAGGAAATCTGAGCTCAGGCCTTGCAAGCCTGGTCCATGGCGGAGTTCTCATCCAGCTCTAGGCTATATATAAGAGGGGACCTCCAACTATTATACGTGTTTTTAAGAAGAGAAGTAAAAAGAGAAGTTCTTCAATGTCTCTAAGTTCAATCTACTATTATTTTTACATTGTTTTATATAATTCTTCTATGAGTAGCCAATCGGATTGGACTCATTGCAACGGTTCCTCAGCGATGAAGTCTTCTCGAAGCAAGAGCGTTAAGATTCGAACCGCCGATGCACAATTTCGTTGAGGCGGCACCAAGGTGCTGGAGGGGTGGCGGCGGCTAAGAGGCACGCGACGGGAAGGGAGAGGCGTCGGCCGCGCAGTGACGAGCAGCCGGAATGGGGAGGAGATGAGGAAACGGGGGCGGTGGGAAGCTCGCAAGCGGCTACGGCGAGAGCCCTCGCCATTTTTCTAGGCCGTTTGTTCCTGTCCAAACAGAGATGCGGAGCGCTGGAGCCTAAGCAGCCGTACCGGTAGTACGCCTCTGCTCTTGCACTGTTTATCTCCGATTACGAAATCAATGCCAATGAAACCACACCACTACAAACTTACATCTGAAATTCTGACTGATCGGATCACGCAACAAAAGTACAAAATCACACAAGGAGGCCTAACCATCATCCAACTCAAACCCATCTGTAAAATCGTATAGAGAGGTTAAATCATGGACCTACGCCTACTTCTATAAAGCAACTCCGCGACGCGGATGCAATGCAGTTTTGCAAACCGCTTCCTAGGGAGCAAAAGAACGATTTCTCAGTTCCTTTTGCTCCCATCACTCCATCTAATCTACTACTACGTCTTTACTGAACAGTAGCATCTTTCGGTGTATTTCCTATCAACAATGAGGCAGAACTGGTTACTCATGTACATTTTCTTTGGGCTAGATGTTGATTCCCATTATCAGGCTTGGAGAATTGTTATGCCGCCATTTGTTCCATGCTGCTGTATTTTGCGAAGACCCTGCTCTCATTCTCTTCCCACCATTTCTGCGCCTCCTTCTCGCCGAAATGCTTCCTACTGCGCGATCGATCGAAAGAGCAAGTTATTAACGTGCAAAAGTAAAGCATTGAAGCATGTGTGACAACTGGCGAGTATCATCAAGGCTTTTTAGGGAGTTTACCTGAATCTGATGCGCTTGATGCCCTTCTTTCCACTGGGGGATGTAACGACAGTGACGTACACCCCACGCTCGATTTGCTCGATGACGCCATTGGAATCAACAGGAGCAATGGTGGCATCTGTTCCCCCGGTTGCATAGCCATCGCTGCTATTGGAGGCTCTCCTTCCATTCTGATGCACAGCTGTGTCATTCACCACAGCAGCATTTGAAGATAGTGTAGATTTCCAATCCACTTGCCTGCTGTTGTGGTGATCTCTGATGCTGTTCTGCTGTTGAAATTTGCCTGTGACAAGGTTTTTGTCGGGTGGATCTGGTAATTCTGCTTTTACTGGTTGTCCAGTGGTGATGCTGCTAGGTATGATTCCGGAGTTGTCTATTTGCTCACCAGCTAAAAGCTTCTTTGACAAAGCATTCCTCTGCACAATTTGCCAGACGAACTTATTTTACATCAAGTAGTCAGGTGATTTCTAAACAGGTTGAGAATCGAGATAGGTTAGACTTATACCTGATTGGTTAAAACCTTTATAATGTCTTTGGCAGCTTTGCACTTTGCAGCCTCATCCCTAACAATCAGCCAGGTTTCCTCGACTTTTCGTTTGTACAACTGAACCTTCAGGCTCCTATGCTGGCATTGTTCTGCAAGAGTGGTCACCTGTTTAGATAATAACAAGATCGTTATTTTTGTGTCAGCAAATCAGTTACTTTCCATCTTAGAATAAAATAAGACGGTTGTTGGTGAAAATATATGATTTAAAAGGAGTTCAACAAAAGGCAACTATTACAAAAAAAAAGAAAATGTTATATGAATCACCTGTGCTTGAAGCTGTTTCACCTCTTCCAATAATATCTTTTCCATCAAATCTAGTTCTGCTTTCAAACCACTGGCTGCTTGTGGCAAAGAGCTGGCACACTTTCGCGCCACTGGTTCATGCATTCTCTGTGTAAGAGAAACATCGACTGTCTGTTTATCTGATGTTGAACTACATGGAATGATGTCCCGTGCACATTTGAATTGACTGGGGCACTCTACTTGCCCCCATCTCATTGTTCTCACTTGATCCAGAGCAACCAAGTCCTGATTTCTCTGATTGGGACCTTGTGCAAATGCCATTTTTTCCATAATGAAATTTGCTTCCTTGAATATGCGAGACAACTTTGGTGTATATGTTCTTATTTCTGTTGGAAATGCCTCCTCCTTTTGGATCGTCAGTCGCAAACTTACTGTGCTATGCTCTTCAATTTTCTGCAGTTGACTGAAACATGCATCACAAACACGGTACCTTTTGCTCTTATCTGGTGCGAGAGCTGCCCCTGAAACTTTGTTATTGCTGCAGGAATTGCAGAACATGGATCCACAGTTGTAGCAGTTGTGCTTCTTCCTGGTAAAGCTAAAAGACAACCGGCAACTGCTGCATACAGATTGATCCTTGCTTGAGATTGACCTATGTAAACAAATTGCAACAGTGAAATTTGAACCGCAAGCTATACTGTTCACCTGCTTATCTTCCAAGGCCTCCACTAGAGTTGGGGAGCTCCTGTCAACATAGTCACCTAAACCAAGTTGTCCTTCTGTGCCTTTGCCCCATGTAAACACCTTTCCATTCATTGTCAAAACTGCGACATGGGAAGAGCCTGATGATATCTCTCTGACAAATTCAGTCTCAAGTGTCCCTTCAACTGAACAAATAGATGTGTCCTCAGATCGAGGGTTCCCTAATTGTCCGTGTTCCTTGCTCCCAATCGTAAAAACAACACCAGTTATTGTAAGTGCGACCGTTAGTGCCTTCCCGCAAGATACCTGAGCAAAATCACAATCAGTGAGTGGCTCAACACAAGTCGGTACAAGCTTCGATTTTTTGTCAGCATGACCCAGCTTCCCTCTATCCGCATCGCCCCACGTGAACAGCTTCCCACTAGGAGCATTGCTCTTGACAGTGCCTAATATTTCCACAATGGCAGCTGTGTGCCACGGCCCACATGCGGCAGCCTTGGCTCTTAACCCTTTCAGGGACTTTACTTCTTTGGGACGAGCAACACTCATCATGTCACCATGTCCAAGAACACCAAATGTTCCATCGCCATATGTGAACAGCTGACCAGAGGATGATATTATAGCTGTGTGCCATTGACCACATGCAATCTTCAAAACAGATATGCCATCCAAAGGACCAAACAATCTGTGTGGGAACCATTGACTTCTTTGACACTGATCATCCCACAAACCCAAGCTGTGAGTCCCTTCGCCCCATTCATATAGTTCTCCTGAAATTGCAACTGCACAGGTGTGCTTTGCTCCAAATGCAATAGACTTAACACGCGTAGAGGCAAGAGACTCGATAATTTTAGGATGTGAGACACTGACACTCACTTTGTGTCCCAATCTCCCACCATTATCCTCACCCCAGGAGAAGACCTCCCCTTGCTTAGTAACTATCGCTGCATGTTTCTCTCCACAGGCAACATTCTGTGCGTCAAGAATCTGTGTTGAGTTCAATAACCTTGGAAGTGAAACATTGGTTTTTGATACATCTCCATGGTCTAACACACTACCAAGAACGTCGCCCCAAACAAAGATGTCCTTCAGAGAATCGGTTCCATATGCCACATTCGATCCGTCACATGGTTTTAGTTTAGGCATTTGGGTATTTCTCTGCTCCTTAATTTTGTCAGCAAGTGTTATATCCCTGAAACTATTTTTTACTCTATTTACCACTTCGGGAGTAATCTTTTCCAAGTAGGAATCTAGGTCTGACCATGTTCTCTGCCTTGGAGAGAAGAATGGTTCTGAGCAATCCAGATTGCTCTGCAAAATATTCTTCTGTATCAACTTAGGACTGCCATATATTGAGTGCACCTTCATGAAGAAATTAAGTAGAGAATTTGTCAATTGAACTAAACAAATAAATACACTTTGTGACTAAGAATATATGGCAGTTTGCAACCAATCATTAGCCATATCCCTCTACTTAGTTACATGAGTTGCCCAGAAAAATGTCACTTCTTAAAATGTATTAAGTTGAAAGGTTTGTCAAATATCTTAATTTGAATGTCATTTAGTGGCTTATATTTGGATATTAGTCAAAATGACCATAATTTCAGCACAACCTAACATGTCCGTCATCATCAATACAGCAGTTTCTTAAGCCTACAGTTCAGATCATGTTACTTAATGTAATCTAGGAAAAGTCACAAGCCATGTCAAACTCGTACTCGAACAAATCTATTATGTTCTCATATAGAAATCACTACATGCATGAGTTCCAAAATGAACCTGTGTGAACTTTCTTGTGTCATGCACAGCAAATAACCTACTCCTTTGTTGAATATAGCTAGGAGGGCTATTTGTGCAACTGTTTATCCGACGGCTGCTTGTTGAATCAACCAAAAGAAGTGGGCTGTATGGAGCTGATAGTAAGGCGGTTAGGCCTAGATACCAACATTCAGCTTGGTCCCTATCTTTGCAGATCTGAGTAAACATGATTGTAAAAAAAAATGTTATAAAAGGTAGTAATACGAGTAATAAAGAGATTACAAACTCTAACAATATAAGGCCTAGTGAGGAAATACCAAGTCAAGTGAGCATTCACCGTTCTTGTATATGACTGACAAGGAGTGAGATTCCTTTTCTGGCCAACGCAGACGCAAAAGTTTTGTCTGTAAAAAAAATGAAATCGTCAGAAAATTGATGTCCTCCTGTCTAAATGCTGCAGTATGGGTAAAGAATAATAGCACATGTTTGGGAAAAGAAAATCGCATACTGTCTTCTGTCCAAGAACTACACTTGACACAGAACTCAAGCTTAAACGTTTTTCCCTCTCTTTGGAGTACCATATTAGCATTTTCTCATCCTGCAAACATACAAAAACAAATATGTTGCTGTTATTCAAAGGTGCGGAATACTAAATATGTTAGTATTTAAAATTATAAGACAGTAAGCTGCAGTTTACTCAACCCTGGCCAAACTATAGCAAGCTCCATAAACCTAGTAAAACCAGAAGTGAGCATGCCAATGTCACCATATAAAAGGATATTACGAGTTTCGAAATACTGGAGTACTGGGCAATGTCATGCCACAGCTTACTGAATCGGAGAGAGGAGTTATGCGTCTATTCTTTAGGAGGATCTTACAAATCAGCTGTTAAAATGGTATGGCAATATCAGGTTACCATCTAAACATGGGCGGATCCTCAATGGTTCAAGGGTGTTCAGCCGAACACCCATTTTTTTCTTCAAAATATCTGGTATATAATAGGTATATTAGCTGTATATATTATTAGTTAGGCCAAAACTATATATTTGTATCCGCAAATGAATTTAGTTCATACTCCCTACACCTCGCGTGGGGCCTATGTAACATATTAGGCTCATTTTCCTTCTTACTTCAGCCTACCAAATCCTAACTTCTATTCTCTCTCTTATCTTGTGGTTGTTTGTGTGTGTGTGGGGGCTCCGACCTCCAAGTGGCGAACGAGCAGAGACGCGGGCTACGAAGACGAGCGACGGTTGGTAGACACAGTGCTACGAGGCGGCGCAGGGCGAGCGTGCGGCAGCGCACCTATGCGGGCGAACAGAGATACGACGCGAGCAAGTTGGTGGTAGCTCGACAAACAGGGAAAAAGGGAGCATGAGTAGCATATCTAGCTCACTGTCATCGTCCTCTCTCCAAATCTAAGCGTGTTCCGCGCACTCCACTTCTCCCTGACACTGCTCCGCTCCAGCTCTGGTTCTTTCTGGAGTCTAGCCTCTTCCTCTACTTTCTTGGTTTTGTCTAATGGGTGTAGCACAAAAATGCAATCTTTGTCTTGGGCAATGAACAGATAGTTGAGCTCTTGTTACATATATTTATATGCTAATTTTTGTTCTATGGAAGGAACATTCTTAGATTGGATTCTTGCTAATGGGAAAAGAGCAAAAGAGAGTAGGATCAGTGAGGCATGCATCTGTCAAAAAAAAATTGAAAAAAAAGGCAAGAGCTCTACCGATCACTATTAGAGGAAGAAAATAGCAGTCTAGTTGCTATAATCTGAAACAGAAAAAAGTGAGAAAACAACAACGACCAAGACCAATCACAAGGGTTTTTTTTAAAAAAAGAAGATATGACATCTACCGATCACTATTAGAGGAAGAAAATAAGATTTAGCGGTATAACTACTACAGCTCAGAACAGAAAAATAGAGAAAACAACAATGACCAAACACCAAGCATAAGTCTTGGCCACACCCTACAATAACAACATAACTCAGCTGCAACAACAACATAACTCAGCAAAATAAGAAGCCTAGAACAAAAAATAGCTCTATTCATAGTTTTCACCTTCTCAACCGTCATTGATATCTATGATTTGCTGTTTAATTCATGTCATTATGCTCGCCTTATATCGCTCATTTCCTCATATGAAATCATTAATTCCTATATTTTCTATATTATATTATATATATGTGTATCATCGTTTCAGTGTTTGAGGGGGAGGGGATGGTATCTCACGGTATCAACGTAATGGTATCGGCATATCTGGGCAACCTAGGTCCGAAGTCCGAACACCCATCCTAAGAATCCTGGGTCCGCCACTGCATCTAAAGATAATTTACTTTAAAGGACTGGTTGCAATACAAAATGTCTGGAGAACAGTGGTTTATTTTTAGAACATGTAATGTTTAAACTCCAGGTCTTGTTGGGCTACAGTTTTTCCTCTCTATTTTTGGTTGCTATTGTTGTATACAGTTATACACAAACTGCATTACAAGCTTTTGTACATTCCGAAAATGCATTCTCAGCGTGAAAACAAATAATGTATGGCCAATCCAGTAAGCTGATTTGGAGTTATCAACATAACTGCATGTATGAAATAATTGTATGCTGTAAGACGCTGACAAGTGTGGTTTGTTTGTCAGCAGTAACAAAACAAGGAACATTTGTGGAAGGAGGTCATGGAGGAACAGGATGAGATGGGGATCAAAGCAGACTGGTGAAGGAGAGGTGGATAATTCAGTAGAATTCACCAATCCATGCTGACCATTGTATGCTAACCGGGGCCACGGTGAAGAACTTGAAGTCTAAAACACTATCTCGACTGTCAAATATTTTACCTTGGTATGAGTTCCACGCTGACTTATTTCTACTTGTTTAATTTCAGTGTTTGAATAGTTCTTATTTCTTGCGTGAAACGGATATAGAAAATATTCAAAAGTTATTGAACATTTAGCGCGGTGCTTCGTGTGAAAATGTTCTGAACACTGAGCTTAACATGATTGACCAAATTTCCCATAGGCACTGGACATTAGGAATCTGGAGCACTGCAACGCATTGTCACTACTCACTACCGGTAGCTAGTTGTCACGAGGTTGCATGCTACAAGCTATGATGAAGCTAGTGAAAGAACGTGTAAATTTGTAATCTTCTAGCATTCTGTTAAGCATAATTACGGTGCCAAGGCTACTCACAGAAGATAGCCTGAAAGGGCAGAACTTGGGCTTCCCTCTCTTCCCACATTTCAGTAGATGTGCACCCTTCTTCAGAGCAACAATGGCCTGAAGGAAAGAACTGAGCAGTTAAACCACGTAATGGGAAACTCCTAAGATGTGTCTTTTCCAGCATTGATATTTTCTCGTATAAGTGAACCCAAAAAGATGCAGACAAGAAAAATAGTGAAATGAACAAACATATATTATATTAAACAGAGTTGGGACAGGCACAGAAAGAAATGTCATGTGCTCATTCAACATCTTAAAATGCATAAAAAAAATTTATGTGCATCAAGCTTTAAAATATTATGAACATGAAAGAAGCCAAAGACAATCATAAATCATGCTGTCTAATACGTTTTTTTAACAGAAAATGCAGTGTGTTTATTGGCTCGCCTCAAATCCGTTTAATACGTTTTTTTAACAGGAAGAACAGATCCTTCTATGTCAGCAAGGATGCAGTGATGAAATTGCAGGCGGCCAAAAGAAGTATCATTTGAGAACTCCTGGGACTTACACATAGATCTCAACTCCCAAGAGACCACAATGCTTTAAAAGAAAATGCAAGAAAAACACTTGTTGCTGCATACCTGCTCGACTCCTCTAGTTGCAGAGCTCCCCTCAAATCCCCCAGCCATTGCAGCCAGAAAAGATCAGGCAAAAGAAACCGAGGACAACACCCTGGGGTTAAGTTCAAACCTCCTTTGGTCAACAGTGGGAGAAAGCGAAAGATGGCAGTGAAGTGACAGAAAGAAAGAGGCAACGAAAGAAGGAAAGCAAGCAAGAAAGAACGAGGGAGCAGAGCTTGAGGAGGGAGGAGAGGTGTCACTGAAGGCGAGCAGCGCAATTCAGGGACCCGGCAAAGGAAACAGTGGCGATTTTAACCGTGTGTGTATAAAGATGAGAGGGGGAAGAGAAGGGACGCAGCGGAGGTACTAACCACTGAGCCTTGTGTGCTTTCTTTGGCACACATGCGCCGCACATACACACAGGCATTCAGAGAAAAGAGAGGCTTCCGAGTACACTCGTGCCGTGCCCGCAGCAGAGCTGCAGAGGTAAATCCTATTCCTCTCTCTTTTGATTCCAGTGTGATCCGTATATGTTCTTTAGGCTAGTAACATAATATAGGAGTATTGCAGCATCTCTCTGTGACTCTGCAGTCTGTACCAAACAGCCGTGGCCTTTAGTTTAGCTTGAGGAGAGAGGGAGGTAGAGGAAGTGCTTATTTCTGTACATCTGTTGCTGTAGGTGCTTCTGAAATCTTGGATTTCATGTCAAATCTCAGGATTTGTCACAATTGCGCGTTACAAGCCCCGAAAAACCTGGCCCCTGCCGTCCTTTCCCCTAGCATCTGTCAGTGCACTGTATCGCCCTTAATTAGCAGAAATCTCGCACAACTGGATGATCTGAATTCTGATTATTTTCGTCAACATTTGAACATTTCTCAAAAATGCATTGAATACAAGCATTAAATCAGGACAACCGATTCCTTCTTGCAAATGCAAAGGCATCCAATCTGTCTAGGATGATTATGCTTGTCCTGCTGTGGTCCAAACATGTGGAAAAAATTTAGTATTATAGGCATGGCTTTGAACATTTGTGAACCAAAGAGGGCATCCACGGTGTGGAGTACCTATACCGATGCTAAGAATTGACACATTAGGTAGGCGCTAGCTTGGACATTTTCCCTCTAGTGTGTAGCACCACTCTCCATACTAGAATAGGTCCCACCACTAATTAAATAAACAGTCTTGTTATTTTTAAGTTACCTAAAATTTTCTTAAGTTTAAATCACTTGTTGTGATCATTGAATTTATGTAGAAATTGATATGTCATATGATTGGATATTGATCTAATGGATAAAAAAGATGACTTATACTTAAGAAAATTTCAACACCTTATAAATAAACAGTCCCTTAAATAAAAAGAAAAACCCTCAAAGTCAACGTCTGTATCCACCTTCCCCCTCCAGCACCGGCCTTCGTCTCCTTCCGCCTTCCCCATCCACCCGACCGCGCCGGCATCCCCAGCCTTCGGCTTCCTCCTCTGTGTCGGCCTCCTCCGCCTCCAGATCCCCCCCCTCCACGTCGGATCTGACGCCGACGACCGTAACGACCTTGATTTGGCGGCAGAAGCCAAGAATCAGGCTGTGTGTTGTGGTTACGACCTTGATCCGATAGCGGTGGCTCAACACCGACCTTGACGACTCCTTCCCCTCGTGAATCTGGCGACGGCTGGCTTCCTCGACCTTGGCGCAACATCGGCGGCCTCCTCTTCCTGGCATGACAGGTGGGCTCACCCTGCTTTTTTCCCCTTGGCTCCGGTAGCTCAAATGGTTATCGGGTGCTTGCTTAGCACCGGTTCAAGAAAATGGTGCAGGACCTGCTTTTTTTTCCCTTGGCTCCGGTACCTCAGGTGGTATCCGGTGCTTGCTTAGCACATGTTGAGGAAAATGGCGCAGCGTGAAGTATCGGTACCCACACCTTCTCTCCTGTTGGTGCCGGCTAACAATGCACATTAGAGATGCTCCGAGTATTTGCGGACACACACATGCTATGCTATTAGGATATTGGGACAGCGAATGATGGCCCGGGAGGATAGGAGGAAGGGCCGCAGCACGTGTGCAGCCAGCGTAGGCAGGCGCTGCCCCCGTTCGGGCCTGCACAGCAGCTGTTCTCTCTTGTCTGCAAATGATGGCGCCTTGGACGCTTTGCTGTCTCGCCACGGTTTTCCTTCCCTTTCATGCAACGAGCAAACAGTGGCAGCCACTGCCACGCTTCTTTCTACCATACACCTCTGCGTATGCATGCATCATTCAGTCACTCCGTACGTACATATGAGCAGCAAGCAGCCAGTACGCACGAGTTACTGCCACCTTCACGCACGGCACTTACCTTCCACCCACGGCATCCCTATTTATTGCCCATGTATCGCATTGCATTTGTGTCGTGATCGATTGTACGGCTGCCGCCTCCTTGGCCGTGTGCGTCTACAAGGATTTTCTACGGCGACTACTGACCGGGTGAGCACAAAAAGATTTACTAAACAAAAAAAGGAAGAGTTTCTACGGTGATTTGTTTACGAACTGAAGGAGGGAGACGCATGGGCCGCGCATGGCCCACGGTTGGGGGATAAGAATCATGAGATTGTAACGCGGCGACGGCGTTGTTGCAGCTGAAAAGACGGGGGGCGTGGACGAGGGAGGTGGGCATGTGAAGCGCAAACGGGACAAGCATGACGGCCACGGGAAAAGACAAGGCTTGACCTGCCTCTCAACCCTCGCAAACGTATTGATTTGATCCGACGCTTTTCCCGTGCAACGTCATTGCTGTAACTCATGGTGGACAACTTTGCTTGCAATTACTACTAACATTATTCATGTCCTGCATAAAATTATATACATATATATACCTGCTCTTAATCTGTACCTACTGAAACTAGTGAAAAATCCACCCTCTTATGTTATTAGCTCGCCGTACTTGTTTCTCATGGTGAACGAGAATAAAATATAGGAGCTGGAAAGTGGAAACTGGAAGGCATGTGAAGTGAAACCATATCCATAGTAGGTGAAAAACGAATCCCTGATTGAGTGATTGGACCTTACTTTATGGGTGATTTGGCCTAAATTAACGGTGGTCGTTGATGCTAGTGGTAGGCATGTACATCGCGCATGGTCCTGAATAATTGCGTGTTGGTATTGTCACTATTGTGTGGCCATCTTGCCATGCGCCAAGGTTGAAGGTTCTATGCAATTTGCTGTTATTCTTCGGATAGAAGTGCAGATCTCTAAATCGTGGTACTAGTATCAAAGACATTGCTTTGCTTTGATGTGATTTGAGATTTAGGCAATTAAATCCACATGCCAACTTCCTGTGAGCCCTCAGCTAAGAACATGGAGGAAATGCATGCCTCATAAGGTCACGCATTATTGTTAAACAGTTCTAGCATCGAATAATTGCCGTGCCCAATTCATCGTTGGTTGGTAGTACGCACCCCACATGAGATGAGATTGAGAAGTTTGGACGTACTCTATGCGTGCATTGCACCATTTTTCATGCATGGACGTACTGAACGAGGATGGATAACAAATCCCACCGGCCTTAGTTTAGTGCATGTAGAGGTTTGTCGTTTGCAAGTGCCTCACCTGATGCGTGTACGCATCATGCCGTGTGCGTATTCCAGTTATCACACCCTTCGTTCTTGGTAGGAGAGGAGCTCAGCTAGCGTTCCAGGTGAAACTGCAAATCGCGGCAAACTGTGTAGTTACACTTTACAGTACTGTCAGAAATGTTCCCCACTACCGCAAGAATCGGTGCGAGCCGAGGAGGAGATGATCGACCAGGCATTGGCACGGGAGGAGGCCGGAGAGAGCCATCGATTGCTGCTGCTCTCAGCTTGCCTCCTCTTTTAGACAGTGTGGCATCATAAAGCGCTTGAAAATAAGGCACAAGCCCCATGTCCACCAAGCCAAAGAGGGGAAAAGACGGCGTATGAATCATGCGTGTCGGTGTCTTTGTGACGATCGTCCTGCCCAATTATCCTGCGTTCTAAATAGGCCCTAAATAGTCTTAACACCACCAGAGTACAGATCAGTGTACTCGCAAAAAAAAAAAAAAAAAAAAAAAAAAACAAGGTGAGTGCAGATCAACAATGAGCGAGGACATGAATAATGTTAGCAAGGTGTCTTTTTGTAGTAATGAGTTGCTCTCGTCTCATCGTCTTCTTCCTCCGCTGCCTCTCCCTCTTTTGCAAGGAATTGCAACCGTTGGATGGATGGAGGCATGCGGAAAGGAAAACAAAAATGCCAGGCGCTAATCCGTGATGTTTGGCAGAGGGGCTACCTCTCAAAGCCGCCCTTCCCTAATACTAATACCTACTACGCAGTTGCCCATGCCCTATCGATCTTAGCTTCGCAATTGATTCGTTGGAGGTAGGACCCTTCCCAGCTCATGCGTCCTTCGTCCGTCCGAGTCCGAGCGGTAATAATTCTTGTGCGTCAAAAGAAGCACACAGGGAGGGAGTGATAAAAACTGTACGCTTTTGTGCACTGTGAGCAGTGCCCCAAGAGGATTCCATTCTTTGGGGCGCTACACTGTACCATCCTCACTTACGCATGCGTTCGTGATGGGTCCGGTGCCCTGATCTGGTCTGGTCCCTGCTCTAAAAGTGAACTCTCAAGTCTCAACGAAGCGCCCAATCTCCCATTTCTGAGGTTTTTTCATTTACACTTGAATGACTTTTGAGTTCAAGAGATGTTCTTAACTGCAGTTAGTCTGGACTGGCATAGATGTGCCTTTGGTAGCTCGAAAGTCTTAGCATCAACACACTTCCTGTAGAATGAACCTGACGTTTTATAAAACGGAGGAGTGAGTATAGTACTAGTTACTACTCGCTTACTCGGATGTCATACAGCAGGTTTGAGCAGATAAAGCGAGGAAGGAAGCAGATAAAAAATGCGGTGGAAAGAGAGACACGAATGATTGCAGCGGTCTCCCCGGCACGGGCACGGCCGCGTGTGCCTGCCGGACACGGCGTGAACAGGACAGCAGCCATGGCGCCGGGAAGGAACAGTAGACCTGGCCCAAAGCGGGGTCCAAATAGATTGGGGAAGAAGGGGGGTTTAGCCTACCGGAGAGAGGAGAAAGAAAAAGGCCGTGTATGTCTGGGACGCTTTCGATAGGACACCGCAGGCCCCTCTCAGGAGCATTGAATTTGCACATTTGCACTACCTGCTTGATGCTTCGTGTCTGTACTCTGTACAACCACTGTAGATGCCGAGCCGCCCCAAACCCTAGCAATGGCCTCGCCATGGGACCAGGAAGCTTTGTGTCCTCTTCATTGTTGTAGCTACGGCTACGACACGGACTCTCCGGGTCCGTGCCATCCACTGCTTTAGCATGGGCGCCAACTTGTTTCGTAAAGTTGCTACTTGGTAGTTTTTGGCAGATTAGCCTCGTGGCCCTCGTCAATTGACCAACGGCTTGGTTAGATGGCAGGAATTTTATACAAATTTTGTTCTTCAAAACCCCTATCAAAATCCTCTTCGATGAAATCACTCCCACTAACTTTCAACTTATTTTGGTTTCTGGTGGAAAAAGTACTCGTGAAATGAGTAGATGATACACCTCGACTTCAGTTTCAACACATGGAGTAGCTAGGCGTTCCAAGTAGCCACGCACATACGTGGGGCCACGGGTGGATTTCACCATTGTATTCAAAAATAAGATGGTGGCTCGTATCGGCGTAATCACCGCATGAATCACCTCCATGAAAGAAAAAAAATCACGCGACCCCTCGTGTCAACACTAGCTTGGTTCGATGTTCCAGTGGACAAAGAAACGACCCGACGGCCGTAGGCCAAAATAACGTCGTCGACGGGACCCGACTACGGGCAACATCTAGGCGCTGGCCCTTTCGTGCTGGTTCGACCGGCACCGAACGTCCACGGTGCCTCCCATACGCCCGAAGTAGTCACGAACGATGCCAAATGTGCGTACGCTGGGCCACGATGGTGGAGTTCACCATTGGCTTAAAAATAAACCGGCGGCCCAGATCGATAGAATCATCGCACAAATCACCTCCGTGAAGGCCGAAATCGCACATGTGGCCCCTCACACAGACACCATCTTGGTCCAATGCTCCTGTGGAGATATAAACGCCCGAACGGGCCGCTTGCCTAAGAAACGTTGTCGTCGGGCCCTGACCTATATGCCATTTGGGTGTTGGCTCCTTCGTATTGGGTCAACTGGCGCCAAGCATCCAAAGTGCCACTTAGGTGCCCAAAGTAGCCACGCACGATGTCAAACTCACGCACGTGAGGCCATGGGGGTAGATTTCACCCATAGCTTAAAAAATAAGCTGACGGTTCGGATCAGCATAATCACCGCACGAATCCCCTCCATGAAAGGCTGAAATTGCGCGGTCGTCCCGCCACACCGACACTAGCTTGACCCAATGCTCCCGTGGAGATAGAAACACCCTGATGGCCGTTGCCCCAAAAAAACACCATCGACGGGGCCCGACCCGATGAGACATCTAGGCGTTGGCTACTTCGTGCTGGTTTGACAGGTGTTGAGTGTCCACAGTGCCCCCTAGGTGCCCGAAGTAACCATTCACAATGCTAATCTCACTTACGCTGGGCCACGGGGGTGGATTTCACACCTGTCTTAGAAAATAAGCCGGCAACCCGAATCGGCATAATCACTGCGGGAATCACCTCCGTGAAGGCCCAAATTGCCCCCCTCCCCCCACTAACACCTACTTGGGCCTATGCTCCATGGAGATAGAAACGCCCCGCCTCGACAGCCATTGCGAAGAATTTAGACCCATCATTATGTGTTAATAGAGTATTTTGGTGATTAATGATAATCGTCATGTGGACTAATATTTCCATAGTTGGTGAAATAGGCTAGGTCACATAATGATGAAGGCAATTGATAGCTCAATGTGTTGAAGATCATTAAATCAAGTGAGTGACGTCATGTGTTGATGCTCAAGTCAAGAACCCGATCTTGGAAAGAAGATGTAGATCATCATCCTAAAACTTCAAGGGAATGCGTAAGGTAAAGGTATATCTAGCATATGCTAAGGATATATATGTTTCTTAGTCATTTTATCTCGGTTTTTGATGTGAAGACTAGATTGCTAGTGTAAGTTGGCGTATTATTAAGAGGAGTCTTAACTAGTAGCTTAGTGTATCATTTGTTGAAAGCTCATCTTGCTTGCTCTAGTTCTCCATGGCATGTTGCCGATATTTGCCAATGTGTTTTGCAAATCGTTGTAACATGTGACTTTAGTTTGTGAATGTGTTTTGAAAAAGGTTTGAGTCCATGTACATAATCCTATGACTAATTAATTACAAAAATTACGACTAATTAATTATGACTAATTAATCATGAAAAAAAATAATTGCAACTAAATAATTACAACAAAAGGCGCCCAAGCTAGGGGCGTGTGGACGAGGGAAGTCCCCTCCCCTGA
Organism: Ampelocalamus luodianensis; assembly: GCA_036346255.1. NCBI lineage: Eukaryota > Viridiplantae > Streptophyta > Magnoliopsida > Poales > Poaceae > Ampelocalamus > Ampelocalamus luodianensis. The sequence goes on from CM070634.1 coordinate 11,995,278, forward strand.
CGCACGGATTTGGCGTGTCTGGCCACCTGGCGCACAGACTTGATACATATCGCTTGCCGATGAGTCTGCGGTGTCATTTTCTACTTTGATTTCCGGAGGGAGCTAGATTTTCTATTTCACGCAAACAATGTCATTTAAACCAAAAACTCCTGACTCTCGTGAGTAAACTCTTAATTGATTAGTCAGAACTTCTGTCTCAATATAAGAGAGAGGGTTTTGCTTTGCTATTCTCACGGATTGCTCAAGGATTGACATACAGTTTAATGCTGCAGTTGATACAAAGCTCATACTTAATAAAGTTAAGCAGTCAAATAAATAGGTTGTAACAACATGCATGTAACTGCTTATAGTCGCCAGTTACTACAATTCAAGTAACATATACTAGTACCATTGCTTAAGAAAATTGGTACAAGCTTGCCTTTTTTTTGTCTAGAGTCTAAGTTAGCGTTCAAAATAATACAGTTATGCAATGAGGCATTGGAGTCCAATAGTTTCAGCAAATTTTGTAAAGCAAGTCCCCACTCCCCAGCCCCTTCATGAGCATCAAACAGTAAGGCATGGCATGATAGCAGAATGTTGCACAAGTCACCAGACATGTCTGATGTGCTCTCCTTTGCATGACGATGTTCCACAACCCCAAGCTTATACTTGTTTATTCCCATTCTGTGTATCCTTCTGGATTTCCTTGTTTATGAACCTTAGACCTTCTTGATTGACAGAATAATGCAGAAAGCCAGATGGTTAGGCAGTTTTTGTGTTGGAAGAGTCAGCTCCAACCTTCCACCTCTCAAACTCAGTAACACTCAACATAAATGAGCTTGCTTTCCGATGTCCCCCTCCACCATATTCCTACATCAAAATTAGACACCAATACTTCAAGTCTTGACATAGACACCTCTCACAAGCTAAGTAGTAGTACAACCAGAGACTCCATCTGGGGGATAAAAGTACCTTTGACATAGAAGTGGTGTCTTCCTGTTCCAAACTTCTCAGACTTATTTTCAGCATCTGGTCGTTATTCGACTCAGGGACTTCATATACTACGGCCCCAATACCTCTGGAAAAAGGGCACGGCTGACATTATGACAATATGGTGTAGTGAAGTACACACAGTACACATTCATATCTTAGATAATGAGTAAGAACCAACACAGTAGAAAACTAGCCTCACATTCAGATTACGACTCTCGATGGCTAGCTGATTTCCGAGTTTACTTTTCAAATTTGAAATAGCATCACCATTTACACCCTAAGGGACAATATATAACTACTTTAGTAGAGCCAATAATGCTGGTGAAAAAACAAAACCGAAGACAGTAAAAAGGGGGATACTGAGACACTAGACAATGGGCATGAATAAAGTATAGAGCTATCCTAAATCAGAGAACAAGAAATTCGAATGGGCATGAATAAATAAATTCATGAGTGAAGGTTGAATTCATGGCGTGAACAAAAAATCGTGATTATGTTAAGACTATGAAGGCGCGTATCTAAGGGTCCCAAAATCCGCATGTGCCATCTAAGGTGGAATGCTCCCGATTTTTTTAAAAATAATCTATTTTTTTAATTATAAATTACAAATTTATTCTTGCGATCTTTTTTTTTTACAGAAAAATACTACTGTCGCCTAATGGTTGGACGATTGGCTCCAGTCGCCTAATGGTTGGGCGACTGGATCCTATCGCCCAACCATTAGGCGACTAAATATGTACCGCCGAACCGTTGGGCGATGGCTGGCTGTCGCCGAACCGCTGGGCGACAGATGGTTCTCGCTGAACCGATGGGCGACAGGGGGCCCGGATGTTTTTTTATTCTCAATTCTTGTTTAATGTGTTTTGAGACAGTAATTAATGAGTAGTAGAAAGGTAAGTCATATTCGGAATTTTTGGCCGATACGGCCAGTTTGTAAATCGTATTTGCACTTCTGACCACCCCCCACCCACCACGCGTATTTGCAAAAATGGCAAGCCGGGCGCGTTGCCACCGCGCGCCAGCCCCACCACCTCGCCCCGACCCCGGCCGCTCCACCTCAGCGCCCGGTGCTATTGTTGTGGAGCGTTGCCACCCCGCGGTACAGCAATAGTGCCTGGCACTATTGCGGTGGGGCGTTGTCACCCCGCTCCCCCGCAATAGTGCCCACATGGTTAGAGTTAGTAATTAGGTTAGGTTAATTAGATAATTAGTTAGAGTCTGAAATTGGAAGGAATTTTAAAATATAGCAGAAGAGTGCAAAAAATTATGAAATTTTTTGTGTAGCTTGCTGACATCGTGTACTTGATTGTGTAAATTTTTTAAAATTTTATCTATTCAAATTTGTTATCGCTACTTCGTATGAGTGTCGCGTTCGTACGAATCAATAAATGTAGAAAATAAGCTCCTATAGCATAAAAAATTGACATGTTAGAACATTATAGTAGTGATGATGACAAATAGGGAATTTTGAAGCACGATTGATTTCTGACTATAAGTTCATAATAGTAAGGACTAAGAAGACTTCAATAGAATTTCGGTATTTGTAGCGAAGCGAAGGAGGATTCGATGTCGGTGCGAAAGGTTTTTTCTGGGATTCAACTAGAAGAGTCAGACTCTCAAGCCCTATGGAACAAGAACTACATTAGAGTCCGCAGACAGAAGCACATGTCATGATGGTTCAGCTAATTGCTTTAGTCATCATCGCTACTACTACGGTACACTGCGACACAAGCATCCGGACCATATAAGTATACATGACTTTAGGGATAGTGAAAAACATGGGGGGTAGGACGGGGGACTACTACGTAATGACCTGATCTACTGCGTGGATCGGTGCCATTTTCCCTTACATGCTAGCTCGGCCTTCCCCTTGTCACGGGACTGTCCACGTCGGGCTGATATGTCGAAGTCGCCTATGTCCTGCGATTCCATGATGTAAGTGCACCGTATAGTGAAAATCGTAAGGAGAATGTAAATTCTTCATAACTCACGTCGTCGATACGGATTACGCTTGGGCGACCGCATACGCTGTGGCGGCCGGGCTCAACCGCATGAGCCTTTCCCTTGCCCTTATCGTGGGACTTTCCATGTCGGGCTGGTATGTCGAAGTCGTCCATGTCCTGCGATTCCATGATGTAAGTACACGTATAGTGAAAATCGTAAGAATGATGTAAATTCTTCATAACTCACGTCGTCGATACGGATTACGCCTGGGCGACCACATACGTTGTGGTGGTCGGGCTCAGCCGCATGAGCCTTTCCCTTGCCTTTGTCGCGGGACTTTCCATGTCGGGCTGGTATGTCGAAGTCGTCCATGTCCTGCGATTCCATGATGTAAGCGCACCGTATAGAGAAAATCGTAACAAGGATGTAAATTCTTCATAACTCACATCGTCGGTACGGATAACGCCTGGGCGACCGGATAAGCTGTGGCGACTGGGCTCAGCCGCATGAGCCTTTCCCTTGCCCTTGTCGCAGGACTATCCACGTCGGACTGGTACGTCGAAGTCGTCCTTGTCCTGCGATTGTATGATGTAAGTACACCGTACAGTGAAAAACGTAATAAGGATGTAAATTCTTCAGAACTCACATCCTGGGGAGTGTCTGGTACGTAAGGTTTCCACCGCACGAAGTTCTCGGCCCGCACCGAGTAGTTCAGCATGTACTTCTGCTGGATGAATGCCCTGTCGTACATCTCCGCCGCCGATCCATCGGAAGAAGTGGCGGCGCATCTCTCGCTACCATTATGTGGGGATGAAGTTAAAAATTTAAGGAACTCAACATTGGGAGAGGAAAAATCGAGGCACGCGAAAGAAACACTTACGAGGTGGTGCCCGCACGTGTAGTATGCCCGGGCGGCGGTGTCTGGGTGTGTGGATTGAATGATCACTGCCTGTTCGCCACATACACACTGCGGGATTGGAAAATATGGTGGTACTTGAGCATCTTTCATTGTTCGATCTGGGAATTGTAGATGTTTCCTCTTCTACGCAAGCCACTTGCGCTTCTGCAACATCTTCGCGTAGAAGTTTGCCGAAGAGTCCATAGCTGGGTATCTGTTGTGTAGTGTTGGGTTTGGTTCAACCCCCTTTTATAAGCCCCATGGTTGGCATGGTGTGGCCTAACCCTAAACTGTGCAAAGCTGTCTCCTTTACTCTTTTCACTGCGCAAAGTTGGCCCGTGTGGTCTTGTCAGTACACAAAGTTGCCTCATCTGGTCTTGTCAGTGCGCAAAGCTGTCCCGTGTGGTCTTGTCACTGCGCAAGGCTGCCTCCTTTAGTCTTATCACTGCGCAAAGCTAGCCCTGTGGTCTTGTCAGTACGCAAAGCTACCTTCGTTTGGTCTTGTCGGTCGCGCAGTTGTCCCCGTGGTCTTGTCACTGCGCAAGGTGCCTCCTTTAGTCTTATCACTGCGCAAAGCGGCCCGTGGTGGTCTTGTCGAGTGCGCAAAAGCCCGCCTCGTCACCGAGCGCCGTCTTGTCGGCGCAAAGTAAGCTAATACATTACCCGCTTTGTTAGCCTCCCCCCACGGGCTATAAAATACACGCCCCACGCTCTGAAAGTAGGACCACTCGATCCTTGAAACCGTAGGAAGAACAACTTTCTCCGTCATATAGTAACATACGATGGCAGACGCCCAGGGACCAGTCCAACCGGGGTCGCCGAAGCCAGACCTTCTCCTGGAAAGGAGGGAGGACTTCGGGCCTAACTACCGGTTGATGCCGAACATGCGTGCTCAACCGGTATGGTCGAAATGCGGACACGGGGATGATGCTATCGTGTAGGTCATGGACTGTCCTTTCGATGGCGGACGATGTTTCTTCCGATGCCCATACTCTGGGGTAAATAGTTTTGTTCATGTTACTGCTAATACATCCTCCATACTAACCGTTCCTTACCGCAGATGGCAAAATGCAACTTTACCCGCTGGATCGATCGTCCCCATGAAGAACATGTTTCGATGCACGTGCATGCATTGTGGAACCGAATATTTGATTTGGAGGCGCAAATTGATGATCTCAAGGAGCAAAATGATGACCTCCGCCAACAGATGCAGCGTGAGAGGGGCAACGAGGAGGTCGTGAACATAGGAAGTTCGTATAATCTCACATGCTGCTGCGCCAACCCTAGCTGCATATGTGCGTGCCACTACAACGACAGCCAGCCACGTCCGAGGCGCCCAACTGGAGAACACTCTATCTGGGTAGCGGGAGGCACCTTCTACCATTAGGCACGGGCGGAGAAGCTTGTACCTCACTAGTCTCCGCTCTGTACGCACTTATGTTCAATCTCCTAAAGCATGTAACTGAATGGTGGATGCGTTATGGTGGTTGCCTTTTATCGAGTTGACATGTTGCATCGATTTGTCGCGTGCTTTAAGCTATAGAAGTCCATATGCATTGGACAAATATGTGATGTATGAACGAGTACACATAAGAACGCAAAAGTATTACAGGCATCACATATGAAGTGCAAAATTTAAGTATGACATAACGAACAAATGTACAGCTAGTGTAGGCGGACACCCCCTACTAGCCCCCACCAACCACACCCCCAGCATCCCCTCCCGCATCGGCACCGCCCACTCCACCTCCGTGTCCTCCCCTACGGGCTCGCTTGGGCCCCCTCCTCTGCGCTGGGTGTCGGGGCCTCGGCCCCGATAGGGAAAGACGGTCTAGAGCCCTGGTCTGACGAGGACCGAGAGGCAAAGGGTGGGATGTAACCGGCCGCTGTGGGTATCGTGCATCGCCGAGTGTGACCAGAGAAAACCTCAGCGGGTGTGGGCTGAGGTGCCGGGTCGTCATCCACCAAGAAGTCGTGGGCTTCCGCGAAGCCTGGGGAGGACCCTCCGTCATAGGGAATTGGACCTGCACAGTAAAATATTGTTAGTTAATTAAAAAAACACTATGCGTGCTAACAAACGGAGACGTGACGTACCCTCGGCTAGCGCCATTGTGCGCGCGAAGGCGTCCATAGGGAAGTATGGCATGTCGTACGCGCCCTGTGTGTACTGAGTGTGGAAGGCGAAGGAGTGTGGAGGACCGACGTAGTGCGGCGCTGCCGGTGTAGGGGCTGTGCCCAGGCCGACCCTCCAGCCTCCTCAGGCCTCGGCGGACAGGGTCTGGTCGAGCATCCGGCCTCGTCAGGGCGCGTCGGTGTCGGACGTGGTCTAACTAACCCTCTCGCCTGCTGTGCTACTGCCGAACGGGACGGCGCCGACGGACGTAAGGACTTTCGACCAGGATACCCGCTGGTATCAACCTCCGGGAGCATGGTGCACGACAACAGGCCGAAAATACGTGTGGCATGATCAGCCACACGACGGATAGCTTGGGCCGTCTCCTCGCGTGTGCCCTCCACACCGTCTGTGAACCTCTGAAGCCATGAGCGGCAGTTCGTCGTAATCTCAGCAGCGATGCTCGCCTACATCAAAAACAAGACCTAGTGAAAACTGTAATGGAGGAGTGCACAACTGAAGTTTTCGAAGTAGGATGTAACGTACCACGCGGTGGACGTCCTACGCAAAATGCACAGGGTATGTGTATGTCGGTGCCGGGACACGTGCTGCGGGCTCATCTGCAGCAAGTACGAGCCTAGTACGTGTCTGAGGAGCGTACCAGCGAAGGTACACATCGTAGGTCGTAAGGTCGTAAGGGGTGTCCTCCTGCACACGGTCCGGTAGCGCGCCCTCCCACTGCCCTACCCAGTCGTCCATCCTACTCCCCCAGTTCGTGCTGCGGTGGACTCCCTTCCTACTGAACCTGCAAGACGTAACATGTAGTTCGAAGTCATGCGTAGTAGATAACAGCAAAAACAGGGCATGTATGCCGATTACTCACGCGTGCACGCCGCTTCGCATCGCCGAATCGTACTAGAACCTCTCCGTCGAGGCCGAATCAGCGCATCACATGATGTGCCCCGTAGTCCTCAATAAAGACGTCAAAAACGATCGCCCTGCGGGTGAGCCAGTAGTCCCGGTCGTGCAGGCATAGGGAGGAAAGGCCGTGACGAGCGCGGGCATCTAACTCCTGAGGGGAGTATGGCTCCCAACGAACGTCGTCTGTCGTGAGCCGGTCGAACTGCTCCACGAACGGCTCGTACGCCCATGTCACCTGCACATGCGCGAACTGTACCTGCAAGCAACACAACATATTAGATAGGACGATCGATTATATGAAGAAATTCTTTGCACAAAAGAGTACGTACCCGTCGCCGGCACCAAAGCGAGCCCATTGTCGGCCGATCAACCTCGTCTGTATTGTACATCTCCTGCCCGTACGGAGAGCTGTCGTCCAACAAGGGTTGTCCGAGGCTAAAGCGCTCGAATGACCACAACTGCAGTAGGAGAGGACACCCCGTGAGGATGCAGTTCGGCCTCGACCTGAAGCACGCGTCGCACAAGCCGCGATACGTGGCGGCAAGTGTGGTCGAACCCCAGCTGATCTAGGGGGGCTCTTCATTGGCGATGGCCCTAGCATACGCGATGAGCCGCGCGTCGACGGTGTCGTCGTGGCTGCTGGTGAACAGCACCCAACCGAACAGCCACAACAAGTAGGCCTCGAGGTGGCATAACACCTACTGGTCGTCCGTGGCAGGGTCCATCCGCTCGAGCTGTGTACAACAAAAAAGATAGTAAGACCGTAGTACGAAAAGGAGAGCGCAGTGGTTCGAACGGGAACGTCGTCGAACACGCATTCCGAATCGCGATACCACCGCAAGGATGGGCGTGCCTCTCGTGTTCCGGAAGATGTAGTACCGCCGCGCCGCAGCGTAAAGGACTCCTCGAAACCCGCCGTAAGGTCCCCACGCCAATTGTTCCGAAGCTCCTTCGGGAAGGCGCACCTCCCGCGATAGGGAGGCCAAGAAGCAGGGAGACGTCCTGTAGAGTAGGGGCCATCTCCCCGAACAGGAGATGAAAAGTGTGATTCTTCGGCCGCCACCGGTCCACAAGAGCAGTCAGCAAGGACCGGTCGAACAGAAACATCCGGACCGCCCGCCTCGCATGGACGCTCGCTGTCGCCGATCGCGGTCTTACCGGCTCGTCCTCGTCCGTGGCCTGCACCATCCGGGCGAGAGGTAGTAGACCGGCCGCGCTGAGCCTGCAAAGTAAGAAAAGGTTAGTACGAAATGTACGTATGGCGAGAAGATAGTGTCGACGAATGCTAACCTGGCTGTCCAGTGTGGGTCTAGCCTCCAGGCCACCCGAGGTGTCCGCGTGCGGATCACCCCCAACACAGTCGCGTCACCCGCACCCGCAGGATGAGGGACACGACGGGACGCGACTCGATGCGCTCCTCCAAGAGACTGAAACTCCAGTTCGATCCGTGAGCCATACCTGCAAAACAACTTGAAGCTAGGAAATACGTGGAAATATAACATCGAATGTAAAACCTGGCGTAAATTTAACTTGTAAACAAACAAACCAATAAGTACTAGGCCACCCGGACAATACTTTGAAAATTAGGTAGTAGCAGAACAGTTACATAAACAATACAAAGTACACATGACAATGTACACTGATTTGCAATTTTCGTCCCACTTTGCACACTGCAAGAAGTGGTACTGCAAACCATGGAAGTGCCTACTCCTCAGCTGGTGCCTTGCATCGTCTGGCTGTGTGGCCCTCCTGGCCGCAGAGCCCGCAGCGTCGACCCAACGTCTCGGCTTGTGCTTCGTCCATATCATTGGTAATACGATGACTCTGCCGACGACCCTTGCCACCCTTCAGCATGTCAATATCCGGAATCCACATCCTGTTTGCAATATCCAAGGTGGCGAAGTTACCCACAACCCTGAAGCCCCTAAGCTCGCCAATCCAAGCCTGCACCACCCTGTCCTTCAAGAAGTACTCGGACACAAAGTTCAACAGGTCCATGCGCACAATCCCGCATGCGGAGAGGACATGGGATCATGGCTTGTGTAACAGCTTCGGTTTGTTGCATGTACAGCTAGGTTCGTTCACGTGATCTCCAAGCCATACCTCGTGGGTGACAAGAGAACGAGCCGTCCCAAATCCGGCTCTATCCTGGAGGATCACGTCGAAACGATGCTCCGTATTGCCCATCACGTGCACCATGTGCGACTGGCCCTTCTCTATCTTCGCCTGTATGTATGTCGTAATCTTCGAGTAGTACGGTGTTTGAGGGTTGGTGGCATGAAGTACGGCATTTGAATGCCTCTCCTTAAAATACCCGATTGTGCTGTGCAGAACACCTTCCACGATGGCGACGAGGGGCTGAGCGAAGGCCCTAAGAACCCGGCTTGTACACCTCCGCAAGGTTAGTGGTCATTATACCATACCTTGCTCGTCCCGTGTCGTATCGGCAAAGAATGACCACTTCTCCAATGGCACGCCTCGATCCAGGTGAGAAGCACTCGATGTTCCTCAAGGTCCTCCGCCCGCTCCAAAGAGTTCGCACTCGGTCCGTGGTTCCTCTCGTCCACGTATTTCCTGCTGTGTTCATCCAGTAGCATCCATAAGGCGTCAAATTTGCGTTGCTGGTTCTGCATAGCCAGCCTCTTGAATAGCTTCACCAACGGTTGCTTGGGGAACTTCTTGAAGAAGTTCGCCCCTAAGTGGCGAATACACCATCTACTCCTCATATCCGACCAAGGGAACGGCTCCTCGGGGTCTTCCTGCAGTTTTCTTATGGCCTTCAGCATCCCGGCGTGCGCGATCATGGATTACGCACACACCAGGATGAGCTCCAACAACTCCCACTCTGAGATGTTGAAGGAACCACAACCAGCTGTCATAATTCTCACCTTCGACGAATGCGATGGCCAATGGCAGAATTTGATTGTTCCCGTCAATGCCTATGGCTGTAAGGATTTGCCCCTTGTATTTTTCAGTTAAAAAGGTCCCGTCAACTGAGATCACGGGCAGCATATGCCTAAAAGCCTCGATGCAGGGACCGAAGGCTAAGAAGGCCCTTTGCAATATTAAAAAACCTCGCGGTTTTTTAGATGGCATGTCCTTTACAGCAGTGCACGTGCCCGGGTTTCTCTCCTGCAGCACCCCCAGCATACGAGAAAGGTTGTCGTACGCCGCCTCAAAAGATCCAAACCGTCTTTCCAAAGTCTTTTCCTTCGCACGCCACGCCTTCGCGTAGCTGATCTTGTACTTAAATTTCTTATCAATAGCCACCATAATGTGCTTGGCCTCCACATCTTTCTTCTCTACTATCTCTCCATACATCAAATTGGCTATGAAGGTCGACGTTAGGTTACGATGTCTGGACAAAACACTGCTGAGCATGCAGAGTGCGCTCAACCTTCGAGACAATCCAGTGAGTCTCATACTGGTCTATGTGCGTGCACTCGCCAAGGACAACCGGCTTGCTCGCACTTCACAGTGTACTGCTCCTGGCTAGATTTGATGACCCGAAATGTCCGCTGCATGGACATGGCCCACAACTTAATGGCATCCTGCAAGGATATCTTATCAGCAAACATTGAGTGCAACCGAACCTCGGTAGCATGGTACTCCCACGGCGATTCGTGCTCGTCATGCGTAGTTACACCCTCAACGTCAAATATATTCCATTCCTGGGGGATGGGAGCTCCGTCCTCATCGGAAATGTCCTCGTCGTCCTCCTGTAGAGCTTCCTCTTCAGCCAAGGCCATCCGGTCATCGCTATCCATTTGACGCAATATGTACTCCCTATGCTCTCCTTCATCAGCCTGTCCTGTAGGCTCACCATGCGGTGACCGATCTTCCTCTTCTGTATCTACCGCATCGGGCTCATCATAAGCAACATCCTCCGAACTCTTCGTAACGCCGCCCTCCAGCTCTTCTTCTTGACCAACATGCTGAGCACCCGAGCTGCTCCCACCACCAGGATGATATCCGACGACGGATCCCTGCACAGCTTCTTTTGGGCATGGTTGCACAAGCACTACACACTCATATCCACGGTGCCAACAACCTTCTATAAAGCCCTTCCACACAGTCGTGCGTATCAGTGTTCTCAACTCCCATCTGATGTCCGTGGGAGACCGGCTCCAAAGCCCTTGTATGAAGACGCTGCACACCTCAGGGTCCAAGGAGAAGCTACGGGTGAGCCAGTGCATCACATCTGCGATTTGTGCATTCTTGCCGTCTGGGTGTACCAGAGTGGCTTGAGAAAAACTGCTCAAGTCAACACCGCACGGACCTTCACGAACGGTGCCAACACCGTAATGCACTTTCAATGTAGTGGGTACAGGCATGACTTATTGTATCTCTGTAAATATTTTCAATATTGCAACTAGTCAGATCGCAACACACGACATGCAAGCACTGCTACATTGTATTTTACATTTCTAAGACCCTTCGCCTATCATCAACTACTACACTACATCATGATCAAGACGTCATTCATTCCCTAAGGCAGAGGCCACAATGAACGTGCAGTACAATATTCGGATTCAACCTAAAAACCAAGCTATTCCATAGCAGGCATTATCTGATTCTGACGCTAACTTGCAATCCGAAATGCTACAAGTGGCGTTCGAGTCTTCTACAGAGCTAATTAACCTCTACTAATTTGTTCATACTAATTAACCTCTACTAATTTGTTCATACAAATAATTCATCATCCTCATGCGCTCGGTCACGCATTATTTATCCAATAATAGTCGGTCACGCATGCACCAACACAACTTCAATACTTCTCATAAACATCACTTATACTCCCTTACGGGCTATTTTTTCTCTAACTAAAGTTTTCTATCGCTGCTACTTACATACAAATGAATAACATTTAGATTTTCTAATTTTTTTCCTCTAACTTTAATTTCCTACAGGTGTTACTACATAAACTATTTTTTTATCGCTACTATTTACATACAAATTAACTACGTTTTGATTTTCTAATTTTTTCTCCCACTTACATTTCCTACAGGTGCTACTTATACTACTATTTTTAACTACATAAACTATTTTTCTATCATTACTATTTACACAAAAATTAACTACATTTTGATTTTCTAATTTTTTCTCTAACTAAAATCTCTTACAGATACTACTTATACTACTATTTCAACTACATAAACTAGTTACTTACTAAAAAATATATTACAAAATAAAAAACTTACCTCACAAACGAAGTCTCCTTCTTCTCCCTCTCTCCCTCCCTCTTTCTCCCTCCCTCTCCTTCTTCTCCCTCTCTCCCTCCCTCTTTCTCCCTCTCTTCTCCTCCTCACGCGCGTGGCTGAAAACTGTTGCTGCTGGGTAGTCGCACCGTTGAGCGACAGGAAAGGGTAGTCGCCTAACCGTTCGGCGACTGCGCCCGACGGTTGGGCGACTGGATCCTATCGCCCAACCATTAGGCGACTGGAGCCAGTTTCCCAACCATTAGGCGACAGTAGTATTTTTCTGTAAAAAAAAAAGATCGCAAGAATAAATTTGTAATTTATAATAAAAATAGATTATTTTAAAAATCAATACTCCCCTGCCAATGCATTTTTTACATCCCACAGCTTCGGCGGATCACTTAGCCCCACTCATCTTTCAACACAAGGGCAAAAAGATATCAAGTATATATTTTTTTAATGACTCAACAGTTAGTTCCTACAATCCCCAAGCCAGAAAACATCTCTACTAGTTCAGTCTACCAAGAAACATGTTAATTTGGACCAAACACACTGCCCATCAAAAAAGGTGATTGTTAAAACCTCAATACAATACAAATAATCCCATCAAGCTAGTCCAAAAAAAGGATTTCAATCAAGGATTAACACTTACTAACAGAAGTAGAAGTTGGAAATTATTGCCACAACCACTGTGAATACACAAGAATAATGCCGCTGCATCTTTAGGTAATAATACACTTTCACACTCATCACCATGAAATTCTGACATAACATAGAGGAAATATTACCTTGCATAAAACAAAACTACATAGAAAAGAATTAATAAAGAAATAAATAGAACTTGCATGTATTTACCAGACAATTCCCAAACTGGCCACATCCTAGTGCAATTTGGTAGGACTTGTCCAGACAATCATCGATTAATCTTTGCTTCTTTAATAGTGTTACTTGTCCACGAGAAATGACTTGTTCCGGGTCCAACTCCAGCAACTGCAATAACACCAGTGCACTTTTACAGAAAGGTACTGTGAATAAGTCTTGAAAGTGGAAAATGAATATAGGTATGATCGCCATCATGACTGAGTGTGATCACATTTAGAAATGATGCTGTTTCCTGATAAGCTTCTAGTGCCTGATTTTTTTATTTTTTTTTTGCTATTTTGGAGCTGTTACAATTTACAATACAGTAAGATGATGTTTGGTTCAGCGATTTTGCTCCGTTATCCAAGTACACCGTAACAAATACCATTGAATCCGTTTGGTTCAGTTCGGCCGTAATCAAAAGACAGGGAATCAGATCCCGCCCTTGTAGACTGCCCATCTTTCTATATAAAAGCTGGCGGACTTGAGAGCTAGGGAGAGTGGCCACGTCGATTTTTTTTTAATGATCGTCTGATTTCCGTTCGGCTGATTCCTCGCCGTCCGATCGGGCTGAGGATTTCTCGCGTCGTTCGTGTTTTCTTGCGCGGCCTCGCGTGCTTCCGCCTCGACTCTGCCTCCATCCACTTTTCCCTTAGCTTCTCTCGCTCTCCGCCTCGGTTTCGCCGTATCCCATCCTCCTCCTTCGCCGCCGCTCCTCCCGCTCCTCCTGTTCCCCTCCCTCACCGCTGCCTCTTTGCTCCGCTCGCCACGAACCCTGTCCCTGCACGTCATCCTCTCTCTCGATTCTTCCTCCTTCGCTGCTCGCCCCGACACCCCCGCCCCCTTCCTCTTCCCCACGAGCTCTCCCTCCCCTCCCCTTCCCCGCTTCAATCGCCTCCCCCACTCCGAGAGCGGCGGCTTCCCCCCACTGCTCCACCGCGACGCGCGCGAAACCCTAGCCGCATTCGGAGGCCGGCGGCGATGTCGAACCCCTAATACGCGTACGGCCGCGGCGGCGCAGGCGACAACGCGGCGTCGGGGTACTCGTCCTACGAGATCGACCTCATCGCGGCTCGCCCGCGACCCGCTCCCCTACCCCTCCGCCACCGGCGCCTTCGACGCGCAGGTGGCCACGAGGCGATCCGCCGAAGGTGAGAGCAGCCCGTGTCCTGTTTGGTTAATTGGTTGGATTCTCCTGCGTTTCCTACTAGATCGACCTCATCGCGGCTCCCTACGCCGGCGGCCTGCTTCCCTACCCCTCCGCCGCCGGCGCATGCGCTCCCGCACCCTCCTCCTCCCCAGGCGCCGGTCCCATCCTCCCGCGCCGCCCTCCCTCCTCCTCCTCCATCCTCCCCCGTTGTCCCTCCTCCTCGGGACCGCCGCCTCCTCCTTCCTCCCGCGGCGCCGCAGCTGCCCTCCCTGCTCCTCCCGCGCGGACGCCGCCGCCCTCCTCCCTCCTCCCGCACCGGCGTCGCCGCAGCCGCCGCCGTCCTCCTCCTCCCCCGAGTGAAAATGGAGTGGCCACTGATCAAGCTCTGGATCCCAATGTTATCTCTCGGCTCAAACAGTTCTCTGCAATGAACAGGTTAAAGAAGTTGGCTCTGAGAGTGAGTGCTTTATCTACTTTTACACTTTCGTATTTCTGCTATAACATTTGTTGTAACTTTATCATCATGATCAAGTATGCTTGATTTGTCATCAGAATATCTCAATATGTCAGGATATTTGTCCTCTGTGTATCCTTGTATCCTTACAACAGTGAAATAGCTCAAATTTTGGACAATTGGTGTTATCCAGTTTAGACTTGTCCTGAGGAGGAATAAAAGGAGGAAATCACGTGCGCTTAAGGAGAATATAGTTGGTGGTGATGATTCTGTCAGTTCCTTATTGCTACTGAATTGCTACCTACAGGCCAAGGTGCCGCCTTTTTACTAACCTTTTCCAATATACTTTTGTAGTCTTGTTTGTTGCGTTGTTCTCAGTATTCTTGCGATATGTGCTATATATCCTCATTTACGTGCTATCCAGAATGTTACAATTAACCATGGGCTGTTATTTTATTACATGCTGTTGTGCAGAATCACATAAACTCATTCCTGTACAGTATATGCCTCAACTATATTGGTAAGCATAAACTAAATAAATGATGCAAAAAAAGATTTCCAAGCTTCATAGGTTCTTGCCTCTTTTTTTTGGTAAAATAAATGAATGTCAATTTAAAACCATGGATTAGATATAGTCTAGATTTTACTAATATACGCGTTCTAAAGTTATGCACACTTTATTTGGAATTTGGTAATATATGACAACATTTAAAAAAAAACTCCCTTGCCCTTCATTCAGCATATATAGTTGAATTGAACTGTACATGCATCGACCAGTATAGGTGGTAGTGCCTTCTATTGATTAGAGGAATACTGTATTCGAATTTATGACAATTTGGTGTATTGTTACTTCTGCTCCATAACCGCAGTGCTACCTAAACAAGTATATAACTTTTTCGCATCTCAATTTTCTCTCTCAACCATTGTTGCTTCTAGGTGACTGGAAGCAGCCACACAGAAAAAAAAAGACTTAACATATGAGAGTTACTTAATCAGAGAGAAACTAAATACTGAGAATTAATCACATTTCGCTCAACCGACCATGACCTTTTCCTCATATTTGGATCGTCAAAATAAACAAAAATAGTATTTGTACGTAATGTGCTTTGGTGTATGTTATTTTGATCTTCTAATGTGCTGAAAAAACAAAGCTGCACCTACTGTTAAGACTTAGAATTAGGACATTGTTGGGCTGTTGGTTTATCAGCCGATTGCTTTGAGATATTTTATGACACTGAGTTTTGTTGTCCGTTGCATATTTGGCTTGTATGGCTTCAAAGTCTTTACTGGTAATTACTCACTATTTATAGTTTCGACCTAAAATATTTGAAGATCTTTATCACTAATTTCCAGTAATGTTTTTTTCCTTTATGCAGGATTCTTCAAGGTGATGATTGGAACTCCCTGGTAACCTCCATGCCTGGGGCAGCACGCTCTAACCTCGGACTTGTTCCTAGGGACATGAATGGTAATATTCCAATTAGCACATAAATAGTTCTGTCATTCAGGTATTCTTGCCTGGCAAAAATTATTAAATGCATATACAAGCATTCCCTCTGTCATCAGTTCTACTGCATTTTGTTTATTTCTAATGCTAATTAGTCTTTGCCATATGAATCCACAAGTTCACTGATAATTACACACCAGTTCATAACTGAATCTTACACACCAGTACTACTGGACTTAGATAACTGAATGATTAAATCCACAAGTTTAGATATCCATACCTCCAAAATGGCCGCAGCCATGGCGTCTGCCACTGAGTTATTAGCTTCGCACTGTGTTGGGATAGCTCAGCATGCAAGGGCACATCATGAACAGGTAGCCTATGTCGTCCATTGCCATCACATTGAATAACATATGCTGTTTCATACAAAAAAAAATAAGCTAAGTATTTTGGTTGTCTCAGCACTGCGAGGAGCTGCAACACTGAAGCAGATAGTGCAGCGAGAGACGAGAAACAATGCAAGTGTCCTTCCTTACGAGAAAGGCCATTCCTAGAGTCGTGATATCTGGTACGAGGGGGAGCTTCTAAAATGCACAACAAAAGGTACATAGAAGTGAGCTATTTAGAACATTCAGTTATGTAGTTGTTTTTCTTTATCTTTTATTACTATATGTACAGTTTTTACCTACTTTAGCAATTATATTCTAGCACTAGGTCTCTCCCCTGCTGTTTTTCCTTATAAAAAAGATAGTGAGCTATTCAGAACATTCAATTATGAATCAAAATCCAGTAGTATATAAACTTAAGCATGATTATGACAACTAAGGTGCAGAATTTCGCTCTTGAACCTGTGGGATTTACACAAGACACGAGTATCTATATACATCAACAAGATATCTCAGTATCGAAAATTTTAATTACACAATAGCAAATGATTGTCCTACTATCCGCAATTACCGACAAAACATAGCCAAACAATAACAGTCATATTGAAGTGAAAAGCAAACACATAAGAGGTGCACTATCAAAGAACAACAAGAGTAAGTTCCAGAGATAACCAAAATGTGATAGCAAGTTTTTTGTCGCTTTACAGCCAAATGTTGTTACGATGAAATGGACTCGATCTTAGGTACTTATCGCTTCATCGATACATCCTTCATCTTTTGATGAAATTGTGGAAATCAGCTATACTGTGCATTGAAGAATGCCATCCATACACTGTCTGTCCCCAATTAAAGCAACGTCGCTATATCTCTATAGGTTCTATCACTGTCATTTCCTTTCTCCTGATCACAGTCGCATTTGTTCAACTCCGCGCGCCAAGGCGCGCGCGGGTTTCTAGTTACGCATGAAACTGGGCGTAATCGGAATGCGTTACGGGCCCGAGCATTTGCGATCCACTCCTGACTCCTGAGTCGCAACACCGACGCGGCGGACGCGCACGATCTCTTCCTCCTTGCGAGCTCCTCGTGACGAGTAGGCTCTCGCATGCGATCGAGACGGCAGCGCGCGACGCTCGGGAAGAAGAGGTCCCAAGGCGGCGGTGGCCGGAGAAAGGCGGCAGCGGCCACAAAACGAGCGGCGGCGGCTAGCTCGGGAGCAGACCAAAAGGTAGCGGCGGTGCTCGGGAGAAGGAATCCCCGAGGCGGCGGCGGCATAGATCTGTAGAAGCCGGCGATGGAACTAGACCCAGGCGGTGGCGACCTCGAATCAGGCGGCAGCAGCTCGAATCCGAGCGGCGACGGCAAGAATCGTGGCGGCGGCGTGTCAGACTCTGGAATGGTTAAGTCTGAATTTCGTAGCAAGATACACAGTTTTGAGGGGCGTTCAGTTGAAGTCGGGCATCTTCAATAGCTTATTTTACTTGTCTCTACGGGTGCGTTTGGTGGGTGGAATCCTTCGAGGATTACTGAAAATCCTTTATTAATCCTATGAGATTACCTTGTTTGGTAAAACATTCAGGAATATGAGCAAGAATCTAAGATTCCCTTGGGAAATAGATTACCATCAATTCCAGGAATCTGTTTCCCGTTGAAAATGGTGTCTATCTTAGATTACCAAGGGAAATGAATCTTGTTATTGCGTTTTTATCATATGCTTTTGATTCATCATAATCAAATTTTGAACTTTTAGAATTCAAAATCCAAATTGTGATTTACTTTAATATTTGAATATCTAACTTATGGAATTTAAAAATTATTTTTTTGAAAATATGAATTTCGAAACCAAAATATCAAAAAATTGAATCCTAAATTTTGGAATCTTAAATTCAGACAATTTAAATTTTAAAATTCAAAATCTCAAGGTTGGGTTTCAAAAATCTATTTTTTTTCTTTCAAATTTTGAATTCTAGATTTTAGATATTCAAATTTCAAGAATTAAATTTTACAAATCCGAATTTTGAAAGTTTCAATTTTGAGTTTTAGAATTTCAAATACTGAGAATTCAAACTCCAAAACTCAAAATTTAAATTTCAAAATTTCAAAATCCAAAATTTGAACTTTTGAATCATAAAAAATGAAATTCAAAATGTTGGAATTTTAAATTGTAAAATTCAAAATTTATAGATGTTAACCTTCCTGGTTTGAAACTATAATAAAGACTAATATGTAGTTTTTTTCAAATCAACCAAACGTTGGAATCTTATATTACTGGTAATTTGTTTCCCAGTAATCAGATTGAGAGGAATATTAGATTACCAGGGAATATGAGATTACATGTACCAAACGCACCCTAAGAGATTCTACATAGATTTTTTCGATGATGTGGCAGAGAGTTAAAGAAGAGAGAGAACAAATCGTCTTCTCACAAAACGCGTCGCTTTACGCGAAACGAGGCGCAAGCGACGATTGGTTTCGCTGTTGGAGAGCCGCATCGTCGTTTCACGCGTAGTCGGCGGATCCATCGTGCTTTCCTTCCCCTGCGCGGCCGCGCCCGCGAGCCTTTTCCTTCCCACGCCCACACGAAGATTTCGTCGTGCCTGCGCCTTCCCCGCGCGAAGTACTCGGCCGCTACATCTCCCCCATCGATTCCCCACTTCCTCTTTCCTGATTCACCAGTTCCTCTTTCGCCCAGCGCCAATCTCTTGAAGATGATTCCCAATCGGCGGTCTAGGGTTGTGGTGCCGCCGCCGCAGGAGACTTCTACGCCGACTGTCGCCGCCTCGTCCGTGGATTCCACCGCTGCCACATCTACAAATCCTACCGGCATCGCCGCCTCTGTGGAGTCCATGGGTGCCTCCGCAGCCCATGGTTGGTGGGGCTCGCCTGGAGCCAGACGCAGCTCTGGCTCTTCTCTTCCCGGGGCTGATTTCGGGTATGATTTGTTCTTCATATATTTCTTCCGTTCGTTTCTTGAGTGCACTGGATCTGGTTTGATTTCTAGTATGATTGGTATAGGTGATTCGACCTACTTTTGCTGTGTTGTTCATGGCAATGCTACCATGTAAATCTTTGAGTATTTGCTCTGTAAATGGCGATGACGGTGTGCGGTGCCGGTGATTTGGCTCTGTGTAGTTCGTAGCCACGCTCTGTAAATATTTCAGTCTTTGCTCTGTAAATCAACTGATACTACAGTTCTAATTTTGTGTTAGCATGTTTACTTATTTGAATGATAAAGCAGTTAGTAGCAGCTAGGATGTTAGAATGTTCTGAACCATGATTGTTGTATGTTTGTAACTTGTGAATCATATTTTGTTATCTGTGTGTATGGTTTAGAAATCAGAACACAAGCTTGTTGTCTTAGGTAAGCACATGCGAGTTCTTTTAACAAAACACTTATAGACCACTATATTTCTTACAGATGGGTTCTAGTTACTTAAATTAACTACACTTATGTAAGCACATGCGAGTTCATATGCTTTACTTGGTTATTATGCGGAGATTAACCCTGGACATAATGTTGTTAGATTATAGTTTACCACCTTATGTTTAATTGGGCATTCCTAGACACAGAGCTATAGGTTAACAGTGCTTGATTATTATCTAACTGCTCTACTAACTTTGTTTAACTATTTCAATTGATTGCTATCGCTAGTTTACTTACAATGGGATATCATGTTTAGGGCTCAACCTATCGCTTACTGAGACAGCGACAAGGTTAATGATCTTAACCTAAGTTCGAATGGTTATAATCTATTGGCCATTAGCCATTGGGTATTACTTAGTAACATCTTTGTACAATGACTCACTGACTAGTAAATCAGGACTCACTGTTATTTTAGTAATGGCATGTTGATTACATGGTACTAAGTGTTTATATTCCTACGACTCCTTGGTCCTATTCCTAAGTTAGCTTAATTATTTGGGTACAGTTCCTAATTAAACATGCCCTTGCAACTTATATGGACAACCACCTACTGATCATTTCTGGTAACAGATGCAACCTAATGTTGTCCCAATTACTGTTTACTAATTGACTTACTGAAATGCTCTCTCTTGATTACAATTGCCCTTGCATTGTTCAGTATAACTGGTATCCAATGAGCGAAGCCCTAGTTATTACCTTGTTTAGGCATACCATTTGTTTAGTACTTTTGCTGTATAAACATTCTACTGAACAAAAGTACTAACAATGTTTACTTGGTTTCAGAAGAAAAAAAATGTTATACAGAAAAACTGGACAAAGGATCTCCTAATCACTTATTACCTTGTTTAGGCATACCATTTGTTATTTGAACTATCTACTAAATGTTACTATTGCAGATCATAATGTTATGGGCTAGTAGTGCAAAGTAGAGTAGAGTATAGATCATGTCATGAGGGGATGCCATATTATTTCTTATATACATCATGCCATATTATCATGTCCTGTAATTTCCAATGATATGTTATATATGCATATTTTTAGTAATCTTTTATGCTTAATAATATGATATGTTTGTAATTTGTTTGTAGCGGAATGAATCCATATCCTCCTGGTGGTTTCTTAAGTTACTTCCAAAATTCATCTAATTTCCCATTTCCCCGGGAAATTCCTCATCAGTCTCCTATGCCACCAGTCCCAGCCCAGCCCATCATTGATGTTGGCAGTGACGACAACAATGATGCTAGTAGGACTGGGAAGCGGTTGACGTGGACACAAAAGGAGGACTTGAGATTGGTATGTTGATTTTTCAGTTGGGCATCTACATAATTAACACTTGTAGTTTAACATGTTTATATTGGTACTAATATATTTTTACGCAATGCAGTTCAGTGCATGGTTGAACAACTCAAACGACCCAATCAATGGAAACTGCAAGAAAACTGACCAATACTGGGGAGATGTCACTGCTGTGTACAACAGCACCACCTCAAAAATAGAAGAAGAGAAGCGAAGCAAACCAAGGACCGTTGGCACCGAGTGAACAAAAAGGTTGGTTGGTTCTGTGCCTCTTGGCTTAAGGCTAGCCGTACATATGCCAATGGACAGTCAGATGATCAATTGATGGACAAGGCATTGAAAATATACGAGGAAGACTACAAGGAAGGGCAATTCATGTTCATGTACTGCTGGAAGGCTGTCCGAAACCAGCCAAAGTGGCATGCATACATTGAGAAGCTTGACAATTGGAATAAAAGAAAGCTTTCAGAGTTTGGGGAGGCGTTCGAGGACTTGACATCTGCTGAAGGTACCAAAGATATTGCACGTCCACAAGGGACCAAGGCTGCTAAGGCTGAACGCAAAAGTAAAGGCAAAGGCAAAGGGAAGGTGATGGCTGCAATAGAGGTTATTGATGATATGGAAGAAAAGCTTGACAAGTTCTTGATTGCTCAGTCCGAAGCTAGCAAGGGTCGCAGTGATATGGTTGAGGTGCAACAACGTATGTCCGCCGAGAAGCTTGAAACGACAAAGGAGAAGAAGGAGGCCAAAATGCTAGATTTATATAAGGGGCTCCTTATGCATGACACAAGAGGTATGCCCGATGACATGAAAGTTGAGCATATGAAGGCATTGAGGTCTATGAGGGAGAAGTTGTTTGGCCCATCTGATTGAGGTATGACCGTAGTAGATATCTAAAGCACTTAGGTATTTGATTTGCTAAAGAGTAGTAGCACCTAATTAATTTCATAAATACTTGCTTAATGACATGCTTCTCTATGAACCAACAATTATTAAATCTGATCAGGCTATGTGTGTGTACTGGATTTGGGTGGCTATCAGTGGCTTGCCTCAAGCTGATTTTGGAGGGTGATATGTTGTTTCATGAAATTGGCTATTATACTTGTAGATGTCTTGGTATATGCTGTCATATAAGTAAATGCAACTTGGACAATGGGAGTTCATATGTATAAACTCCCTAAAATGTGCTTGTATGTTGTGTGGACTTGTATGAGCAGTCATTGTTAATACATGCCCTTCAGAATCACCACCAGCTGGAAATAAAAATACATAGAATTAGCCCATATATATAATGATACATTTCAGTAGTAGTGCTGGATTCCGGATTATTGCCCTCGCAATTGCAATTCTTTGCTTCTGCCCTCCTGATAGTTGTATGCCATGCTCTCCACAATCAGTACCATATCCATCCTTCAGAGATCTGAAAAATAGTAGGCTTTAAATTCCATATGACTGGATGATTAAGTTTTTTTGGCATTAGAATGCTATTACGATCATGTTGCTCAATCGCACTTGAATGCACATGTGCTTGTTCTCTTTTGTTTGGTTTTGCCACTAGATGATGATTCTTTGTGATAAAGAGGAAGGCAACCTTTGTAGGGATGTGACTAGTGTAATATGTATAGCCTGAGGTGACTAGTGTAGTCTATAGAAACAAAAAAATGTGTTCTTTTATGTGCCATGTGCCATATGTATACACCTAGAATGGGGATCAATAGATTTGCAGTTTTTTATACTTTAGCATTGTAGTTGTAGGCTTTGGACTAGAAGGTCTAATTGTGTATGATTATTACTAGTTTAGTGATATACATGACTGATTACCAAATCAAAAAATTAGGAATGACTGATTACCAAACCGAACAATTACAGACTATAGACTAATAAGACAATTACTATAGACTATAGACTGTTACATTGACTATTTTCAATTCAGTTGGAACCAGTGGACCAGAGATATCAGTGCTCTTCTTGCCATTGATCTGATCTCTATCTTTTTTAGTTGCTTCAGTTCTGGTTCTCACAGCCTTTGAACTTGTAGCAGAACTTGTACCAGAACATCAGGAGATTTCAGCTGAATATCACTAAGACATGTTTTCACCATGTTGATACTTCTATGATTTAGCTGGCCATCAAAACCAGCAGAGGAAGGATGACTCCTTCCTGCATCATTGAGAGAGATGCATGTTAACTCTTTGTCAGGATTTCCTTCCTTTTTTCACTAAGTCTTCAAGGGGAGATGACTTCTGCACTGTGATGTCAAAAGCAGACATTAGTTTCAAGGGTACAGTACTGATATAGCATCTGGTACTAGTACTTTTTCTGCTTGAAGGAACACTGCAAGCAGCTTCCCTTTTCGTTTTCTCTCCATTTTATTCTGTCTCTTTTTCTGAATACATAGCATGCAGTCCCAATGCTATCATTAGTACAATTCTGCAATTTCTGTAATTTCAATGCTATCAGTCACTGAATACATAGCATGCAGTCCCAAAGCATGCAGTCCCAACACATGTAGTCCCAATGCTATCATGTAAATATTGGAGTCCCAAAGCATGCAGTCCCAACACATGTAGTCCCAATGCTATCATGTAAATATTGGAGTCCCAAAGCATGCAATCCCAACACATAGCATGCAGTCCCAAAGCATGCAGTCCCAACACATGTAGTCCCAATGCTATCATGTAAATATTGGAGTAGTACATCCAACTCTATATATTAGACCATCTGACCAAAGCAATTTCCAACTCTATATATTAGACTATCTTACCAAAGAAATTTATATTCCCCACCATATCACACCAGTTGGCCTCATCTTCCAACTCCGATGCTTCTGATGACACCGACACCGAAGACCCAACCGAAATCGTGGAGCATCTCATCGCTGAGCAGGACGTCCTCCATTCTTTTGCTAGGCGTCTCGCAGCAAAGTTCAAGGCCAAAATCGTGGCGCTTCGAGCTAGGATTTCTCGGCGCCAAAGAGGTACTAGGAGGTACATAAGGAGGAATTGTGAAGAGGGTCACAAACAACTCTTTGCCGATTACTTCTCCGAAGACCCACTCTACACCAGCTCAATGTTTCGTAGAAGGTTTCGGATGGGAAGACCCTTGTTTCTACACATCGTGAGCACCCTTGCCGAGTGGTCTCCCTATTTTACTCATAGGGCAGATTGCATGAATCGGCTCGGGCTCTCGGCCTCTGTATGTGCTGCAGCCTATTCGTATGATGGCATATGGCACCTCACGACCAACTTGACGATTATCTGAAGATCGGCGAGAGCACTTCAATGGAGTGCTTGGAGATGTTCGCACAAGGGGTAATTGACAAGTTCGGTGGACACTATCTGCGATGCCCCACATGTGAGGATGTGGAGCGCTTATTGCAAGTTGGCGAGTCTCGAGGCTTTCCTGGCATGCTAGGAAGCCTGGACTGTATGCATTGGTAGTGGGAGAATTGTCCAGTTGCATGGAAAGATCAATTCACCCATGGTGACCATGGCGTCCCTACACTCATCCTCGAAGCAGTAGCTTCATATGACCTCTGGATATGGCATATCTTTTTCGGTGTCGCCGGTTCCAACAATGACATCAATGTGCTTAATCAATCTCCATTGTTCATTGAGGAGTTGAAGGGGGAAGCTCCGCGGGTGCGGTATTTTGTCAATGGAAGGCAGTATGAGACTGGCTACTATCTTGTAGATGGAATATACCCAGAATGGGCTGCCTTTGTCAAGACAATTCCGCTCCCCCAAACAGTGAATGACAAATTGTTTGCACAACATCAAGAAGGGGTGAGGAAGGATGTTGAACGGGCGTTTGGTGTCTTGCAATCTCGTTTCACCATTGTGCATCGTCCAGCACGATCATGGTCACGGGCCACTATTGGGAATATCATGAAAGCATGCATCATTCTTCACAACATGATTGTTGAAGATGAGAAAAAAATGGTTACCACTTCTCTTGACTTGAACGAGACTCCAGGGACATCGATTGTACTACCTTCGGAAATCAATAACGGCCCTGATCCATGCTTTACCAACATTCTACAGAGAAACGTTGCTATTCGTGCTCGACCAACACATACCCAACTCAAGAGGGACCTAGTCGAGCACATTTGGCAAAGATTTGGCAACTAGGTAAATAATTAGTCATAGTTTTAGTAATCTTTTATGCACTAATATATGATGTTATATACGCATGCTTTCATTTTTCACAATATCAGTTATATATGCATGCTTCTTTTTTTCTTTAAAGTTCTCTTTGGATTTTTTTTCCATGGTTGTTGCTAACCATACTATTTTGGTGTTCACACAGGTTTATTTGCAAGCACCTGAAGAATTTCTAGTGATCATTCTTTTGTTGCAGCTAGTTATGTGCGCACTGTCTCAAGAAAGTGCTAGTTAAGGCTACATTGTTGGACATTTTATTTAGTTCTACTTTTGCTTGTGGCTAAACTGTTGGAGACTTTATTTGGTTGTACTTTGTAGTACTTGTTTCGGTTTATTGCATACATTGATATGCTATGTGATGAGCTATCGATCTGTACTTTGCATGATTTGTTGTCTCTTGGATGATGTATAACAAGATACGTCGATTTGTTGTTCAGTTCTAGGGTTAGAATCATGCAAAGCTTTAATACTTATGAGGCTTGGTATTAGAATTGTTGCTTGTTTATATATGTAGATGTAACCAAACAACACATGTAGGTCATAAAGATTAAAGCTAGTGTTGATCCGTATGGTTATTTAATTCATGCAAAGCTTAAATGCTTGTGAAGGTGTTAGAGACAATCTAAGAGACAAACTATTGAAATAGTTGTCTCTAATATTGTCTCAAGATGACATGGAGGGTATTAGAGACAAGTTAAGAGACAAACTATTGGAGATGCCCTAACGTTTCGACGGTTTCAGGGGGTTGTTTGGTCTATGATCCAGATAGTCCATACTAAAATTTTGGCAATCTAAAACTTGGGATTGCTAAAATTTGGGCAAAAATGGTGTTTGGATCGTAGCCATATTGATTCATGTGCAATACTGAAATTGATATGTTTGGATAACAACCATGGCAAAATTTGACAAAAATGTAAGTATGACAAGTGGATCCCGCATGACATATATTTTTTTGCACCAAAATATGACAACATGGGTCTTGTTTTGTTGATTAAATGACAAGGAACACAACGGTTCAAACGAACCACAAATCGGATACTCGGTTTAGGAAATATAGTTGTTTGAAACTGATTAATCAAAGTTTTCTTGCCATTAATGCAACCAATAGGCTACTGCAACCTCATCCAAAGAATGGCAGGAGGCTTGCCAAAACGCGGGCGGGCGTTTTGCTCGCCTAGGAATCGTGCAGTGCAGCATTGGCTCTGCCAAATTTTATTTGGCGCACTAAAAAATTGGTACTAATCCAAACGCTAGCCAAATTATTTGGTATTACCAAAATTTTGGTTTGGCAACTTGGATATTCAAACCAAATAGCCCCTCAATTAAGCCAAGATGGAAGGCAGAGATCGAAGACACACACTAGATGGGAGATCCGATGGCACCCCTTCGGTTCAGTAATTACTGTGGCATCATCTATATTGTTGCCGAGTGAATTCACTGAGATGAATTCAGACTTTACTGTTTTAACTTCAGAATATAATGTGTACTTTAGGTCCTGTTTGGTACAGCTCCTACTCCTAGCTTTTCGTTCGGATCTCGTGGAGCTGTGTCAAACACTTAGATTCTCAAAACAACTAGATACTGCTTCTCACGAGGAGCTATCTCGAAAATGAACTAGCAACGAGAAGCAGCCTTTTCGTGGATTCTCGTGAGGAGCTAACCCTTACAAGGAAAAATACCCTCTGAAGTTGGATGAAATTACCCGTAAATGCCACTAAATTACCCCTCTCCAATCCCACCGTGCCCCCTCGGTTCCTGACCATACCCCTTGTTTCCCCTCGCCTCCCCAGTCCTTCTCCCTTCTCCCACGACGGGCGACCTCGAATCGGTCCCCGTGCGCGTCGCCGTAAGCCCTGGAGTGAGCCGCCGTTCTCGGTCTTCTTCGCGCCACCATTCCCCGGAGTGCGCCGCCGCGAGCACACGAGATCCGCTGACCCAAGAAACCCTAGAGGTCGTCATTCCCCACCTTCTTCACCGCCGCCATTTCCCGGGCACCACCGGCCAGCTCTTGTGAAGGTAAGCTCGTCATCCGGCCATCCCCCTTGTCCTCTCTACTCCCTTTGTCTCCTCCCTCTTCGTCGGCCGCCTAGGGTGGATAATTTGTTATTTTCGTTTGTTTGGAATGTGTAGACATGTATATCTGTGATTTTGTGATTGTAGTAGGAAAATTATCATGGAATCCCTGCCAGAAGGGGAGAAATCCTATATATAAACCTTTGTAATCTATGTTTTGATGCATGGTGTGATCATGGGCTCATTGATGTTCTAACATAGATCAAGCATCAGACCAAGATCCACCATTGCCTTCCTTCACTGAAACAAGGAATGACAAGACTGGTATTGCTGAAGCTGGTCGAATCAACGTTTGAGCATTTTGAGTGTGATAAACGAAGTGATTGATGATTTTTTTTTCAAGCATCTGTTAATCTGTCAAAGTATTTTGGTTGTGATGTGCAAGATCTGGTCCTATTTTGGATTTGCCTAGATCTGAAAAATAGTTTGAATTATGGCAGCGTGTAGGATTGGGTCCTATTTGTGTGGTTCATGTCATATGGTTCATGAATAATTTTTGCATATCCTTTGTGCATGAATTTGGCTGATGAGTATATGTTTGAGATTGCCCACATTGAATTATTGTAGAGGAGTGGACAGAGTAGTGACAGTTTTTCACGTGATTGCGAAATATTAAAAAAAAACTAGTTCAGCACTTCAGCTATGACTTTGTAATTACTGGATTTGTATCAATCTGAAAAGAAGTGCCTTTTCAGGTGCAAATGATGTATCCATGATTCAAATGGTCGATGTTGGCATTGGCATCAGTGGGCAAGAGGGGAGGCAAGCTGTTATGGCCTCAGATTTTGCTATGGGGCAATTCAGATTTTTGGTTCCCCTGTTGTTGGTTCATGGCCACTTGGGCTACATGATCCTATACAACTTTTATAGAAATGCTACTTTTGTCTTTGTGCTTTTCTGGTAAGTGCACTCCCTTTGTTAAATAGTTTGTTCAATCTGCACTAAGAATTGAACATAATCTGCATACTCGTAGGGGAAAAAACTACAGATTCTTGATTCTGTAATTGTATGATAGGGCAATCTATAAGGTGATGGGAATCGATTGTTTTAGCAATTTGAACTTGCGATAATTGTCGTTGGAATGATCCTCATTTTGCCGCAAAGGCCATCCTTGAGCATTTCAGTTAGTGACATTCGTGATAATAATCGCGAGAGAAATGGAAAAGTCGCAAGATTCTCATGATGCCACTTATCGAGAAGTTCAGATGAGTACAATGGCTCGAGCTTAGGAGTAGGGTGTCACAGTGATATTTTGTTCATTCATATAGGATAGTTTTATACCTTTCTTTGGTTCTTTTTGTGTTGTTGGTTCATGGCCACTTGGGCTACATGATCCTATACAACTTTTATAGAAATGCTACTTTTGTCTTTGTGCTTTTCCAAAGGAAGTAAGTGCACCTCAAAAGCTTTGTTAAATAGTTTGTTCATGACATACAATCTGGACAGACTGATCTACAATCTGGACAGTCACAAAGAAAAGTGCATAACTTTTGATCTATAAATACAAATGAGGTGTTCATGCACTACATGATGGGAAACTCAGATTCGGCCTCCTCACGAAAAATGAACATAATGCTAGGCCCAAGCCCAAGTTTTTGTCCATACTGTAAGGGGCAGGGTTCTGACAATCATTCCCTTTGTTAAATAGTTTGTTCAACTTTCTAGCACTAAGAATTGAACATTCAACTCACGATACTTATCACGATGAGCACGAGGGGATTCTTGATTAATTGTATGATAGGGCAATCTATAAGGTGATGGGAATCGATTGTTTTAGCAATTGTCGCTTGCGTGAATTGTCGTTGGAATGATCCTCATTTTGCCGCAAAGGCCATCAGGGAGCATTTCATCCCCAGTGACATTCAGATCGCGAGAGAAATGGAAAAGTCGCAAGATTCTCATGATGCCACTTATCGAGAAGTTCAGATGAGTACAATGGCTCGAGCTTAGGAGTAGGGTGTCACACAGTGATATTTTGTTCATTCATATAGGATAGTTTTATACCTTTCTTTGGTTCTTTTTGTTGTGTGTATTAGGCAATTCTTTTTGCAATGAGCAGGCTTCTTGCTGCTGGCAGCCTTGTCAACTATCCAAATGATAGATTACTTGTACCCATGCTGTGTATCCACCTACCAAATTTTGTTGATTTATATGAAAAGGAAATCATACATGAGTTAACTGCACAAATTCAGAAAGTGATTGTACTGATTCCCAACAAGAGCTAACCTACAAGCTTTTGTGTCGGTGTCATGATAATTCAGAAACCATACATGCTTTTGTGCCGGTGTCATGATAATTCAGAAACCAACGTAGCAAACGAGTGGTACAAATTCAGAAACTAATCTTATTGATCCATTTTGCGTGTGGAGTTTGCTCCATTTTGCATGTATGGGTCCATTTTGCAATGCACATTTCCTCAATGAACAGCGGATTTCCCTGTCCAGTGATCTGCATAGAAAACATTACAAGACACAATTGAAGTATTTGTACAAGGGGTAGCTTAGTCTATTTGCCCCTAATCCTCCCTTATATAGTTTTTGGAGCCAACCTACCAACCAAACGCTTTCAACAAATAGCTCCAGATTCTCAAAGAAGTGAATTATCAGAGAATCAGGAGCAGAATCTGAAAAATAAGAATCTAGAGCTCTACCAAACATGGCCTCAATTTGTCATGGGCTTATATAACCCGGTGATGTCGTTAATGAAAGTAAGAAAAGAACATCATAATTAGTGTCTGTTAGAACTCTAGTGTTCGTTCTTCTATTCGCTTATCTGAAACTTTATTGTAACACCCCGGCTTAACAAAAACCCAAGATGTTGCCTACATCTACTATTGCTACCAAATTTAACCAATAATCAAGTATTGCCAACATCTAGACTTTAAGAATAAACATTCAACAATATGTAAACATAAATTTCAGCAACACGTTAGACCCTAAATGGAATTTAATATAAACCAAGTAATTACCAAAAGGCATCATAAACAAGTCTAAACTAGGGAATGCATCAACTAGCAATATTATGAACCATAAGGCCACAAATTATCCAATTATTACAATTGCAAATGCTTAATTATTTATGACCAAAAGTGATAAATTGCTAGGTGGAGTTAAGAGCTACAAAAGTGCAATTATTTCCTATTCTACTTCCACCCAATGCATGTCGCCTTAAACACTCACTTAAAACAACAAATAAACAAGAGTGAGTTCACAACCCAGCAAGTACAAAGCAGAATAACAAACGAGGCATTGTCTTAATAACAATTCATTCCCATTTATCTCATTCTCTCATATCATTTTTCACTTTTGATGAATGCAATGTAAAGCTCATGCTCATGTCTCAACTCATCTTCTGCTTATACCGGTATAGCGGAGTGTAATACCCGTTGGTGTTCACTCATGGTCTCATTCTTTAGTGCGGGGACCAGTTGCCCATCCTTTTTCATACGGGGACCTCATTCCCCTCCCGTGGGGTCACATCTTTCCATTATGAATGCTCAACATGCAATGCAATGATTATTATCTTTCTTCATTAGCAATTGATATAATCCTCATTATTCCATACTCATCATCAAGTTATTAAAAGCATGAGAGCGATGTGAAATAGGCATAATTCATATGAATAATCATGGCAAGTATTCACTTAACAAATTAATAATTTCAAACACTCAAATATCATTTTATCATGCACTTGTCTTTCTAGTTACGACGACCAGGATGATTTGAAGGTGACAACAATCCTAAAGCTACTTCGCTTACAACAAACACCTAAACTCAATACAAGATACAACAATACAAAACAACAATAAATTGACAACACTCCTACGTGCTCCCCAAATCCACAAATTCCCCTTTACCGTATAGTTCCCCTGCTGTCCCGGCACTAAAATTATCATAACTTTCAACTCCCACATCGTATTATGGCAAACCATATCAGTTCTGGAATTTATACAAAATTTCCTACAACTTCTTAGTTGATCAAATGTCCAAATTAAATCATCAAAACCCCCGTTTGTCGACGATCAAGTCCTCGATCTTACGAAATAAAAATAAGAAAATTGGCTAAGAATTCTTGAATGAGAATAGTGTTGCTCTTTACTGCAATGAACTGGTCTTTACAAGGATACCTTTGGCAAGGCGGCAGATTAGCCCTAATTACACCGAATATATTACTTGGAGAAAGTGAATTATCTATAGTGATATTGAATCACTTAACTACTCCTTCGACTCGCTTGTTGTGCTTCGGTTGTTCTTCAATTGTCTTCCAATAGACCCCTTTGCTGCTCATCGTCCACCTTTAAATAACTAGTGAAGAGGTGCCAGTTATTCCTAGAGAATACACCTTTGGAGTGACATATCTGGTCGAAGAGGCAGTTGTTTTTAGTAAAATACCAACTGATCGCCGGTTGGTGTTAATGAGAGACGAAACTGTATAGTAGTTATTGTGAGTGACTTAGGGCTGAAAAATCATCGTGTGGTTTGAGGCAAATAAGACATGTGTCTCATTCATCACACGGAAAAGAACATACTTGGAATCGGATCCAAGTTTCAGTTCAAAGATTCTTCGAGTAGTCATCTGGTCGGGCAATAGGTATAGTGCCTCTCCGACCAGGGTACTCGTAGAGCAACCTCCGGGATTCTTACGACCATAGGGATCGTAAACCACGGGGGTTACGACCTTAAGGGCCACGTTGTCTTTAATTAAATATTAGAATAGTATTTATGAATTTTAATCCTCATCAGCTAGCCCCTGAACTTTTAAATGGATTTGTAATATTAGATATCGGGAAACCCTTCGTTTAATGGCAAGAATAACGAAGTAGTCTGTATTCACTTTAAAGTTGAGGAACTGCTTGGGAAACCGAAGAGTTTTGTGTCTGATGGGCTTCGAGTAACTCCTTTTTGCTGTTAAAGGGAAACCTCTATAAAATCCCCGTAGTATGCTTGCCTTGGGGTTTTAGGCTCTCAGAATCACCTTCGATTTTTTTCCTTCATCTTCTTGCTACAAACTGACAATGTCGGATTCAATCTCCAACTGGCTGGTTTCCGAGTTGAGCGAGAAGAACCTCAAGGCTATGGAGAAGAGCGGGATGCTTCCCGACCAGGTCCTGATCCCTTGGAGATCGACGATCAGGGAGCACTTTCCCAGCGGCAACAACGGAGAAATCCCCGTTTTTCTCGCATACATCGAGTGCGGGTTTAGGTTACTAGCGCATCCGTTCCTCACCAATCTCAGCTTCTTCATCTATCATTGCGAAGCATATCTAGGGGTTTCGCCAGATTTGTAGGTCTTATATACTTCTACAAGATGGCGAAGTCAGGGAAATCGATGGCGTTACCCGGGGAGTGCGCTTTGCGCCTCCATGATGGGAAAGCGGAGGAGTACATTTGAATGTATTCCAGGTCTTCGTGGTCGTCCTGGAAGAAGAACTAGTTCTACATGACACTCAGCAAGGAAGACATCCTTTGCTTTGCCGGTAGAGTGGCGGTTGAGAACCCACGATGGCGATCCTCCTCGAAGAAGGAGGGAAGAGTGGGGAGATGGATTGATGCCATCCACCTCCTCAGCATCAGAGGTCTGACTTCTTGGCATGTAGTGAAGGATTTTTCCTCACGTTGAGTAAGTCCTCTGAAGTTTCAAGAACGTGCCATGCTTTGGTACGTTGGTCGGGACGATTTGACCAGTGATTCTTCGGAATGTAAGTCCTAAAAAATTTCGACCAGACAATTTTGTTTTAGTTAATTATTTTATAACCTTAAAGTTTTTTCTTCTGTTTTTATAGCCCTTCCCCCTGAAGATATCAAGGATAGGATCAAGATGATCTGCGCCAGGGAACCTGATGAAAAGGCTGATGTTCCCCAGATCTTGGCTATTACCTCTCCAGAAGAGAGGATTTGGAGACTTAAGGTAAAAAAATAACGACGTCTTTTCATCATTTATGTATTTTCCGACCAGTATGTTATACGCCCCTTTATAATATGCAGTTGGTCGGGTCGGAGAGCGACGAGCTTACAGAGAGCTCGAATCCTGCTACTGCTCCGATCACTTCTACCCCAACGACCACTCAAGATGGTGGCTCCTTGGAGGTAGGCTTTTATTATAACTCTAAGAGTTTTTTCTTTAAGCTAACTCCTTCACCAAACTAATCTTAGTTAATAATCAGGCAGGAGAGAGAGGAAATCCTCTAGTCAGAGCTACGGTGGCTGTAAGCTCCGAAACAACCGTGACCGACTAGATAGTTGCTCCTGAAGCAGCTATTCTAGTGGTTGGTGAAGCCACGACTTCCGACCAAGTGGTCGAGGAGATTACTTCTGACCTTCGGTCGGAGGGTGCAAAGGGTCCGACTAGCCCTATCGGAATGGAACCGGTGAAGTCGGTCGAAAAGAAGAAAAGGAAAGCGAGTGCTCTAGACTTCGCTCCAGGCAAGGTAGTCAAAGTCGAGATCCTGAGTTGGATTGATTTGCCTTCGATAGGATCGAAATCGTAGTATCGAATCGTAGAATTGGCGATTCTACGAAATTGTAAAAAACACACATATCTAACATCTATACTATAAGTTTGTATGATTCTTATATGGTTTATCACTTACATGTTCCTTAAAAGCAGCTAGACATACTCCAAGAATAAAAATAGCTTATCATTATCAAGACAAGATTGCTCATGCCATAATATATGTATTTGTACTGGCATTACTACACTGATACAATATTTTACATGCTCCTTATTTATTTATAGTTGCATTCTCAGAAATTAATATCAACAAATGTTGCTCTAAAACAAAATATCAGCAAAGTCTGGCCTCTAAAAAAATTGTAATTTTTTTTGCCCTAAGTCTCTACGAGTAGGATCGACAGTGCGATTTGGATCGTTAGGCTGTCGTGGGTTCGTAGAATTGTAAGACTCTAAGAGTAGGATCGCGATCCTAACTACCTTGCCTCCAGAGCATTTCAACTTCAGGACCAGGAAGACCAGGTATGTACAATGGAAAATTTACATATATTCATACCTTTCGATTTTCTTGTATTCTAAAGTTTTCTCCTTCCTTTCTTCTGTTTTCATAGATCATCTGGTGTTCCAATCGCTTCTGATCAGAGCACCCCTCAGGGGGAAACTCCTAAGGAAATGATGGTCGAGCCAGCCCCCGAGCATGAGGAAATGCCAATGCTTGCTCCTGCTGCTCAGGAATCCTTGGTGGCTCTGACCTCGCCTATGGAGGCAGAGGCTGAAGAATAGTCCCAGCAAGTGCTGCCTACTGCTGGGTCCAAAGTGGTCGAAGAGGAGGGAGCAAGTCTGCTTCTTTCTTTCTTCAATGATCACATGGAGGGGAGTTCTTCCTTAGTTAGGAGGTCTCCTCATCATAATGACATCCCTAACCAACCTCGAATCTTTGATAATAAAAGACTCGAGTAGGCTTGGAGGAAGATCTCAGACTGTCAATCAAAGACAGATCATGGGATCATTTACTCCAACTATACGGACAAGGCGGTCCAGGGATTCGGCCTAATGTGTCGTGCGACAGTGGCTTGTCCCCGTGCGATGCCGATGAGGTTGTGGAGCCGAGGTTTTCGGCCACAGGGGCGGCATGGTTTTGTCATTCGTGCTCGGCCGCTTGCATTTGACCCGTGTTGCGGTGCTCATGACTAGAGACGGACAGATGGACTTGACTTACAGGACTGTTGGCCCGGTACAGGCACGACTGGTCGTGCTATGTTTAGGTTGGCACCTTGGTCTGGCTGGTAGGCTAGCTCGGCACAGCACGACCTAACCGGATTAATTCGGCACGATTAGACTATTAGTGATATGCCCTAGAGGCAATTTATAAAGATGATTGTATCACATCTATGTTTATGAGTTATAGAATAAATGTTATTATATTCCTTAGATGAATTATCATTTATAAATATTAACAAGTATGTGACTTGTTGGTGAAGCTCTTTAACTTATATGATATCATTCTAAATGTATCTCTAGTCGGATGTCACTGGTTGGAACACTAGTGACTTATCGACTAGCACATGTATTGATTGATGACTATGTTTCACCGGTTATGGATATTGGGATATCGAATCAATAATGTGAACACATATTAGAGAACATGGTATTGGATTGATCCACCTTGAGACACTATTGAGATTATTATAATTTTATGTGTCATCAGTTGGTCTCAAACAATGATGATGTATGATCCTTAGACCTGAGATCAACATAGTTTCCTACATATATAATAGTATACTTAAGGGTTACCAAACACTACTTCATAATTGGGTAGTTATAAAGATAGCTTTCGAGTAAGCTATGAAACATGCAAATGGATATGACTGGTCAGATATGGGATTTGCCCCTCCTAACATAACAGGAGAGATATCTTTGGGGCCCTCGACGTGGTCGGATAAAGAAAGTGCATGACCGTACCACTAGTGGTCGAAGAATCGGCGATATGAAGTTATCTGTCACTTCATCGAGAAAGCATTGAATAGTCTATGGATGATAAAATATATCACCTAAAGTTCAACCAGATATGTGAGGCAAAGGGAGAATACACAAGCAGGTCATTCAGTCCGACCATATACGAACTGGTCGTATGGAGATACGAACTAGTTGTAAACTGGTCGAACATGACTGGTCGAACATGATCACTAACTGGTCGTAACTAAATATGAACTAGTCGTATGGAGATACGAGCTGATCGTAAGTGATAAAGACCTGGTCGTAGATCATATTGCATAAGGTTCGTCCGATATAATATTTATGTGCATTTGGGAATCCTTATGTCCTACTAGGAACCACTAACGACTCGTGGTCAGAAAGGTGTTTCCGAGTCACAACCGATTACACATGAACTTACAGGGTCACACACTTAACGGATTAGAACAAATGAGTTCGGATAGAATCCGTTATGGGTTTTTTATAAGGGGATGCATGGGGTTATTAGCATACACGTGAGTTGCTCTACCGAAACCCTAGCCGCCATCTTCTCGAAGGCCATATTGTGCGTGTTGGTTCTAGCACACCGGCGTATGGTGTTCCTGATGAGAACATCTCTCCTATGGATGCAACCACTACTCCTCAACCTGAAGTTGTATAATGACCAATTACCAGAGCACGGGCACGGTAGTTAAATTATCAGGTGAATTCCTTCCTAGGAGTGAATGTGTTATTAATAGAGAATGTGTTGCTGCCTAAAACATGTGACCTTATTTTACTTAGGAATCTTGGAGAGGAGAAATCAAGCATTCATGGCAAGAGAGACAACAAGGGGCCAAACCACTTCACCACTTCGGCAGCAACCAATTCGATTCCACCAGGCTGATTACCTTAGCTTGACATCCCACTGTGCTACGCTACCTGAATTTGGGCCATGGTCCGTGTAACGTTTGGGCCCAAGGAGAGGCCGAACACCCTAGGTCGGCGCCCCCACCTGCCTTGGCCATTGTCTCTCTCCTCTAGTTTAGGTTTTGTTTAGATCAGTTGTCTCTTGTGTCGGTTAGACCAATAGATTCGTGTTACAGAACCTCAACTATCCTCGTGCTACTTTTATATCTAGCAATTTTTAAATTGCTCTTTACTTGAATTCTTGCTTGTTCTTCGATTGCTTGCGGGAATTGATCTTCGTGATCAAGTCAACCGTCGTTCTTAGCGAGGTTGATAATTACAAGAGCATGGTTTAGCGATTGTTAGACGGTTTGATTGAGTTTCGGTCAAGTAGCCTCGTCGTCAAAGTCACTCTGTACAAATCAAATTACCATCCACCGGGAGATCGGGACCAATCTGTTCTTGACCGAGTTAGGGTTTGTAGCAGTTTGGTTTGGAGTCCAACTCGGTTTATAGGGTTGGGCCAATTTCTTCTGTGGGGAATCCCTGTAGGTTTCCACCTTGTGTCATAGCCGAGCTCCATCCCAGCCATCTCTCCCCTTTTTTACATCACTAGAAGTTGAACTCGTGCAACGTTCACAAAAAAGGTCATAACTTTTGCATACGAACTCGGATTGTGATATTCTTTGGCCCATTGGAAAGCTAACGAAAAGTTTAGTTTGAAAATCCATAAGACCAACTTAGATTCACTTTGCAAGGCTCCAAAAAAGTGAAACCCCTCAAAAAAGGTCGTTTAGGGCCTCAAAACGGCCTCCGAAGTTTCAACGCCTGTTTTCGCTATTCGTTCGCCATCCAGTTTGAATTTTCTTTCATTCTAGATTGTGTATTCTTTGTTTCTAGCCCTATTTTAGTGTGCTTTAATATGCGTGCTTCTCTGAATTGAAAAAATGAGGCAAGTGCAAAAAAAAAAACAGAGAAGAGCCGCACAAGTTTTTTTTAAAAAAAAATTTTTGGGAGCATTGTTCTTTTTCAAATTTTGGAGTTTTCTTTATATAGCCCTTGTGTCATCTAGTGTTGCTTGCTTGAGCTAGGGTCGAGTGTTAGTTTGGGCTAGCATTTAGGCAAGTACTTTGGACTATTATTCAGCAAGTGTAGTTCTGAAATTGAATATTGCCATTCCTTTGCTATTTACATATTGTCTGTCCAAGCTCCACTTACGGCTAACCAAACAGGTTTCGTCGTACCGGCAATCGCTATACTCATCACTCAAGTCAGGTTATCACGAACCAGCCACCGGTTGCACCACCTGTTTACTTTGGTAAGAACTTGTAAGAATTTGGTAAGAGCTTGAGAGTGTGTGACTTTTGTAACCTCCAAAGCACTAAGTACCAATAGGAAGTTAACATATTTTTATGAGTTTTTTTGTTGATACTAACAATGGTAGGTTCAAGATCACAAGGAGAATAGTAGAACAAACGTTGAGGAGGATGCACCTCTCACGCGCATGAAAGGAATCGCAATACTTTGAGCGCTTGCTCAATCGACAAACCGAGGACACCTATGAAGCTTTGGACTAGATTAACAACAACTTTGAGGCACTCCACACGCATTGAGCACCTCGAGTTTCGCCACCACATGATGTAGCTGCGACCATGAATGGGCCATGAGGAACGACGCCCGCCGCCATCCTCCACCGTTGCTCGCTCATGGGTAGATGAGGTAAAAGAAGAAGACGTGAACAACTACACTATTGATATGGAATCGATGGATTCAATGTTCACAATGATCGTGACCATTGTCGCCGTCATGTCGACAAGTTATGGGAAGAAATTAGCGAGAGGTGCGTGATGATCCACTAGCTAAAATCAAGTTTACAATGGCTTCTTTTGCTAGAAAATATGACCCTCATTCATACCTCACTTGGGAGTTAGCAGTAGACCATAAATTTGCATGCTATGAGTTTCCTGAATATAGAAAGATTAGGACTGCTAGTAGTGAATTCACTGACTTTCCATCAATTTGGTGGAAAGAAGCTTGTAGGAACGAAAATAATATACCAATAACTTAGGACACTATGAAACGAATGATGAGAGTTAGATTCGTTCATTCGTATTATGCATGTGATTTGCTAAATAATTTGCAACGCTTAAGACAATGTAGTAAAACTGTTGAGGACTACTACCAAGAATTACAAATTGGTTTATTGCAATGTGGTTTAGAAGTAACAATCATACACTTGCAATAACAGATCTCGAGCTACGGTTCGCAAGCGAAGAAAACCTCACATGAACAAGAAAAGAACAGAAAACTTGCAATAATTGTTAGCACCACCACCATGCAAGAGCCGAACGAAACAAAGAACAACAAACCAGGAAGAAGTCAAAAGAAAGAAGCAGATCGAGTTGCTACTCTCACATGAACAAGAAAAGAATAGAAAATACATAAAGGAAGACCTAAAAGCGGCGGGAGAAGCGAGCT
This sequence comes from Ampelocalamus luodianensis, assembly GCA_036346255.1. Lineage (NCBI taxonomy): Eukaryota > Viridiplantae > Streptophyta > Magnoliopsida > Poales > Poaceae > Ampelocalamus > Ampelocalamus luodianensis. The sequence goes on from CM070634.1 coordinate 12,034,365, forward strand.
TCACCAGTCATGGCATCTTGGTGAGGTAGAGAGAGGGAGCGAGAGAAAGAGATAGGGGGAGATGTGTGTGAGAGAGAGCAAGAGAGAGAGAGAGAGAGAGAGGGTGGAAAGCAAAGTGATGGGGAAAAGGAAGAGCAATGTGTGGGCGTGTTGTGTCATGTGTGGTTGTATGTGTGTATTGCGTATAGGATAAGGTGAGAAAAGTAGTATTAGACTATTGAGTGGAAGCATCTGATACAATCATCCATATCGGACACACGGACCACAACGTTTTCTGAAATTGAACAACACGGCTTGAAGTTAACATGTACATACATTGGTAGCTATTGGAAGGTATTTTTTTCCTCATTCACACTTCATTGAGATATTTTACTTCGATCTACAACGATTGATAAAAATGTAAATCATCGTGTTTTCTTTGCATTTGCCTTTGCTGCTATGCGTTGTTTGAGAAAGCTACAGATAGTCATACATGTAAATCCTCTTGAGTGGCAATTAAAAGACGGCAATCATACACTAATTGTCCTTCCCGTTGACTCCAAGTTAATCAAAGAGAGTTCAAACTGCAGTCTTTGGATGTCTCAATGGAGACGCACCTGATGCAGTAGCCGGAGATGAGTGAGCAGGCCACCATAAGTGCATAAAAGTGTGATTTGGTGTTTTGTTTATTCCATATGTTTCGTGATGTAAGTGTGGCCCGATCTTCCGAAAGGTACTGATAAGTCGATTATGGAGAACACGACGTTGATGATCCAAAGGCTCCGACCGAAACAGATCGAACCCCTCGCAATCACTACACTATTGCTCTGTTGGTTATCAACCGTGCCGAACGCGGTTGATCTCGCCAAGAAGGCTATTTCCTGCAAACGAATCGAGAACACAAGCAAGAGAGTAGAAGATGCAATCTGAAATTGTATTGCGGATAAATGTTTAAGCTCACAAAGTTGGGGTTTCTCAAACCGAACGAGCGGCGAAACTGCTAAGCAGAATAATCTCAAAGAAAAACCCGAGCAAAACTAAAGGGCGACGACTCTTATATGAGGAGGCGGCCGGAAGGTGGGAACCTAGGCCTGGTGTACTGTTCACAGTACTGTTCACACATAAATAGTGCCCATATGAACAGTACATGCCTAGAGGAAGGCCGGTCAGCAGATGGGCCAAGTCGTCCAACAGATGGGCCAAGTTGTCGGCCAATATATTACATAGCTTTTGGGCCAATAATTGGTGACGCAGCACCATGGCATGTAGACGTAGCACCATGGCATGTGGACGGACTTCGCTCGTATGGGTAAACGTGGCTCGGTCCAACCGGGAATATGGCGATGTGGTAGTCGAAAGTCCCATTGGAGAAGATGTGGTGGAAGTAGAAGATGTCGTGCGATGGGTCGGGCGAGTGGTTGCATCCTTAGAGTTGATGTCCTCATCATTTCGCCCACATTTTTGCGATTGATGTAAATTTATCGGTCATTGTCAATATTTGCTACAACACGATCCAAAAGATGCAACACGAAGGAAAGAATCATGATCAATTTGAATGTCTAATGTTGTCGATTAAGGTCCCTGTTTGGTACGTCCTCGCTCCAATTTTTGCAGCTCCAACTCGGCTTCACTCTTGGATCCACCCCTATGAGAAGTTGGGCGATGCGAGGAGGTGTTTGGTTACAAAGTTAACTCCAACTCTAGGAATGAGAAAGATCTTTATAAAAAGACGCACTACCTTTGTTTTATGACTTATAATCTTTTTCATAATGTTTAACCTATAACAGTTTAATAAGTTGATTTCAATCATGTCGTGCTTTTATTTATCTGTTTTTTTGGTCATGTTGTGCCATATTTTCACCCAATTCTAGAAGTTTTACTCGAAAAAAAACATACATAAACATATAAAGTTCATAACAAAGGTTTACATAAACATATGAAGTTCATAGCAAGGTTCTAATTCAATGAGTATCATAACAAAAGTCCATAACAAAGATAAATATAATATTGTATCAAACAACACATAATCAAATCAAATATTGTATCACCTCGCAAATATTCAAAACATCCACCATAATAATGTATCAACACACAAACTCAAAAGCATTCAGAACAATACTATTCAGTTGCGTCTTAAAAAAAAAGACCATTTAGGTGCATTCCAAACTCACTTGTTCATTCAGAAAACATTACAAAATTGTTTGTTCCAACTCAAGGCATCCATTACAACAAAATCATAAGAAACTAATGGATTAGTTAACCAGTTTACAATACGTGGTGGAGGCCGGCGTGGCGGAGGAGGGCGAGCACATGGAAAACGGCCACCTCGAGGAGCACTATGCCCAATCCTAAAATTTCCTCTTAACCCATGCTTTAATCTAGTTCTCTGTAGTGGTCTTGACAATCTGGCTCTCACTTTTGCCTGAACCAGAAAGTAACATTCATTAGAAGGAATTGCATGATTATTGATCCATTGACCAACAGATTGAGTACATGGTAAAAATCAGTATGGCATACGTAAATTCGAGGACTCGCAAACCATTGTATATAGCCCAACAATGTAGCACTCGCTCTCTAGCTTAAGATCATAGTTCAATTCCCACCAACACTAGGTTGGGTGGGTTATTTACGTGGATTTCAAGTTTTCACTACGATTTCCTGGTATTTGAACTCGAGACATGTGGGTTGTAAATGCTACCATGACTACAGTAGCTACTTGTTCCCACTCCTAAAAAAAAGGCAATTTCAAGGACTCAACAACTCGAAAGATAGCATGACAAATTTAGTTAAAAGTGCATTTCATGACAAAACTCGAAAGATAGCATGTTAAAAGTGCATTTCCTGATGGCCAATACTATCTGTTATGGTGCAAAAGCTATTTCTGAGTACATATTGCTTGCATTCTGGTTACCAGTGAGACAGTGATCATACAGATGATCATTCCTACACATAAACTTCTGGCCATATAGAAATTTATCTGTATCTGCTAATTGTGGAAACATTCCATCCATTTCATTAAAAATTAATCGATTTCATTACAAAGGAACACACTCAAGGTTACAATGGTATAGTGACTGTTGTCTGTAAAATTAGCTGTCAAAATTTTCAATCATAGATCTTTCTTCCTACCAACTGATCTAGAGTGGAAGTCCAACATCCATTGCAAACACAGAAGATACTCATATTTCAAAACATTCTGTCAGAAAACATGAAAAAGAAAATCAAGCAGTTCTCTATCGACTATTTTCCATGTATATCATCAGATGCAATATTAAACGAGCAATGTTTTGGAAGTGAAATACAAGAAATAGCAGTAGTTGTCGTATCATGGTGTAGTAGTCAATCAATTTTGAACTGCCATTTGTTAAAGGCTCTAAAAAACTACAAATCTAAATTTTTTTGGACAAATTGTCCACCACGAACCAACCCGCCGGGATCTAAAATGTGTTGGAGATATTGTTCACATTAATCTGACTATTTCCAAATCCAATTTTCATTAATCTGGAGAACAACCATAGCTCGGTTCACATTCCAAATATCAGAACAAATTAGTCCCAACAGCTTGGTTCACATGAGTTCCAGTAGCAAGCATTGCATCAGATTATGAGTTTTAGGTCATAGATGTGGCTTACCTCGAAGATGCCGAGGGTGGATCACCAGGTGGGGAGGGAGGAAGAAGATGTCGAGGGATGACGAGGTCGCGCACGCCACGCCGGGCGATGAAGAGCCGCTGAGGGAGGAAGATGCCGAGGGACAACGAGATCGCGCGCGCCGAGCCGGGAGAGGAAGAGCTGCCGAGGGAGGAAGAACCGCCGTCGGGGAGATCGTGGGGGAACGGGCCGCTGAGGAAGAGCCGCCATCGGGGATGAGTCGCCCACCGCCCTGGCCGGCTAGGTCACTAGGAGATGCGAACACGAGAGGGGACGAACACGGGCTGCGAACATGCGAAGGGAGGCGAAGGGGTGGGGGGCTACGGGTTGGGGTGCGGAGGGGTAGTTGAGTGGCATATTGCAGGTAAATACTCTGAACTCCTAGGGGTATTTTGTTTTACTGGTCCACAGCTCCCCACTTGGAGCAAGGTTTTACTGCTCCTACAAATTGTACTAGAGGGCTGCTCCACTCCAGGCTACTCCAACTCCAACAATTTTGTGGAGTTAGCCTGTTTGGCACAGCTTCACTTACTCCAACTAAGAAGTTGGGAGTTGGAGCCATACCAAACAGGGCCTAGAGGGCTGCTCCACTCTAGGCTACTTCCACTCCAACAGTTTTGTGGAGTTAGCCCGTTTGACACAGCTCCACCTACTCCAACTAAGAACCTGGGAGTTGGAGCCATACCAAATAGGGCCTAAGGCAACAGTCCATTTGCTTATCCAAATCAATATCGTTTTTGGTATTTTATTAGAAAACAGTAAAAATGTCAGCTTAAAATGGTAGAGATATGATCAAAAGTTTTGTTACGCTTGGCAGCCCTAGAGTGTGAGGATGTCACCTGTGAGTAAGAATTTTTTTTCCATCAAATAGATGCAAATATATATTTCTTCACTCAAATCTAATATTTTTTTACAAAAGCAAAATTTCTATATAAGATTGTAGCTCTTTGTATCACATGTTTTGCATGTCTTTTGAAGCTTAGTTGGCACAAGCTTAGCTTAAGGAATCATTAAATTAGTGAGGAGCAATGTAAAATACGATACTAGTATTTTTTTTGAAAAGGCTAAGCCAAACTTTTATAGAAAGCTATATAACAAAGTTCATTCAGATCAAATCGACCTACAAACCGGGATTACGACTTACATCAAAGAACTAAGAGTGATCTCAGAGAGATCAACGACACCACAGGATCAATGAGCGATCAAGCTAATATAACGAAACTAATAAGAGGTTGCATCGATGAGATTTGACAAGCAAGCTACAAACCAACTGTCTACAACAACCAAACAAAGTGTATTACAAAAGTCATCACATCTACTCAGAAAGCTCCGGACAACAAAATCAAAAGAGCGAGAATTAGCCTTCTTGTAAATCACGAAACTTCTCATCCAGTCTTCCAACCGATTAGTCACCTTGTCCATTTTCCCTATCCTCTTCCATGATCAAAATGCGCCATACGCAAGCAAGATAGAGATTTGAAAATAGCTTCGATGGATGTTTTGGCAAGATATTCTCAATTGTCATTCGATTACGATTTTCCATAGCGTCCACGCCACAATCGCAAAATTAAATAAGCAAACGTAGTGTCGTTAGCACCCCGCATCTAACCAAGAATGATGGAACTCATATATAGAAGCTGTGATCTTCTCCCACATCAAGGCTTCTTTAACACAAGCCACACAAATTTGGCGAACACAATGGAAAAAATATGATCAGTGTCCTCTCTCGCCCCACAAAGACAACAACTATCATTTCCTTTCCAATTTCTTTTCTTCCTGCTGCATTCTTACCAACCTTTCTGTCTCCAATCTCAACACTTAAATAAGTCATTGGAAGATGCCCCAATTTACAATTCAACATATTAGCAACCCTGTAAGCTTCCTCTCTATCCACCCTAAAACATAAACTTCACTTTTATCATAATTTATCTTTAGCCCAGAAATCCATTCAAAGCAGTACAGAAAGAATTTGAGATTCAAAATATAATTCTCCTCACATTCAATCATAATAACCCTGTCGTCAGCATACTGAAGAATAGGCACACTCCCAGGAATTAAATGTGAGATTAAACCCTTTATCAAATGTTTACTCGAGCTCTTTGAAGAGTCTTTGCTAGAAGCATCGTGAGCAGTTAAAAAGTAAGGAGAAAGATGATCTCTTTGCCTCAAACCCCTATGAGTGGTAAAATAAGGGCCAATATGTAACAACAATATTAGTTGATGGGATAAAATGACTTTGAATTTCACAATTGCGGACCATCCTACGGTTTGTAACAATATCGATGAATTTTCATCCTCACGTGTTCGAGTGTTTCAGAATATTTTTATTAATTAATCATTTTTTAAATTTAATTTTAAAGTTAACCTCTGACAAACTTTATTTCGAATTCTGACCTATTTGATCACGCCACCATCCGTGGCGTGACAAAATAACACTACCACGCCAGTCCGTTTCTGGGCAAACTCTTATCACGCCATGGGTGGTGTCGTGACAGTGTTGTTTGGTCATCACCAATGACATGAGAAAAAGTGCGTTTTTGCAGACTTATCCTATGACGTGATAATGTTGTTTTGTCACGTCATAGATGGTGACGTGATAAAAAGGGTCAGAATTAGAAATAAAGTGCGCCGAGGGTTAACTTTAAAATTAAATTTTTAAAAAATTAATTAATAAAAAAGTTCAGTGTTTCAAGTGCCCCAAAAGTTTACGAAGAAGCAACAACAAAAAATTTCCATAACCACAGGCGTGTTTTAAAAAAATTAATTAATAAAAAAGTTCAGTGTTTCAAGTGCCCCAAAAGTTTACGAAGAAGCAACAACAAAAAATTCCCATAACCACAGGCGTTTTCGTATCAAACAATCCCATCCCATGGCCCATGTTTCCTCCCGTCCGCCGACCCACGCTGTCCACGCTCCTCGCTAGCCACTCCCCCAGACCATTGCCACGTCACCGATCCGCCCCAACCGCAGTGTCGAATCCCCTACCATCCAACCACAATCCAACGCTAACCAACCCCACTCCCACGGATCCATCCCGCGCCCTGTCCACGTCACCGATCCACCGAAACACGGCCAAACCCATCCCACCCCCAATTCACAAATCCAACGTTCCAAACCCACCCTCGAACAAAACCATCCCCACAAAATTGAAATCCTCCCGCCCAAACCCCAAACGAAAATTCCCCACCTCCCTCCCAAATCGCCCCTATAAATCCACCCCAAATCCACAACTCCTCCTCATCAGTCTCTGCACATCCATTCCAAATTTCTCTCGTAGTAGCTGTTCCGAGTTCGTACGATCTCCGGTGATGTCTGGGCGCGGCAAGGGCGGCAAGGGGCTGGGCAAGGGCGGGGCGAAGCGCCACCGCAAGGTGCTCCGCGACAACATCCAGGGGATCACGAAGCCGGCGATCCGGAGGCTGGCGAGGAGGGGCGGCGTGAAGCGCATATCCGGTCTGATCTACGAGGAGACCCGCGGCGTGCTCAAGATCTTCCTCGAGAACGTCATCCGCGACGCCGTCACCTACACGGAGCACGCCCGCCGCAAGACCGTCACCGCCATGGACGTCGTCTACGCGCTCAAGCGCCAGGGCCGAACCCTCTACGGCTTCGGCGGCTGAGGGTGAGGGCGCCGTGCTGCTTCTTCTGGTGCTTCTGTTGGGTCTTGGTGACGCGTTTGCTTTGACGGTGTAGAGAGGCTATGGATCTGTCGTTTGTAGGTTGTGATGGTTGGTGTGGTTAGTAGGATTCAACTCCTGGTTGTAACTCGTTCGTTTCCTTCGCTGCAATGACATGTTAATTCCAAAACAAGTGATTCCCGTCGCTCCGTTTGCGTTTGTGATTTTGCTGCTGCCGTGTTTCGTTTCCAATCCTAGCAATGCCCTTTTTTTAAAAGAATCTTGACTCGTTCCTTGCTCGATTGGAGGCCTCTGGTTTGCCGAGGTAGTTGTAATGGGTCAATTTGTGATCAATTCTTCGCGATGGGCCAAAAGCTGCTACCGTCACGGTTCCTGTGAGAACCCTATCTAGATTTTGAACAATTGAGAGAAGTGGAAAAAACTGAGGGACGGAGAGAGTTGTACCAGGTAGACGAAGAAAGATGAAGTTGAATAAGACGACGCGACTCCCAAAATTTACACATGATCGTTTAATCAAACCTCTCGATGTCTCTTAGTATTCACACAAAAACCATTGTTTGCCATGTGGGTCCTCACGCAAATGGGCCCATCTATCATTGATGCACTACCATGTTCAAGCCGGTTGATTAGGTACATAACTACGCATCGGCGAGAAAAAAATACATCTGCTATGCCACAAAAGTGGGGAAGCGTGTTGCTCCCTAGCTCGCCACGCACGGATGCCCGACGACGACGACTATGAGGTTGCTTCGATCGGACGGCACCCATAGGTAGGCCTGGCATTGGTTCCGTTCAAACGGTTGAGTGGGTTAGGTTAAAGGAACGAGTGTAATCGGATGGATTCAAGTTGGTTGAAGAACAAAACAGATTGAATTAGGTTGGGTTTGTTTGTAAAGTGGGTTGGTTTGAGCGGAGTATTTTTGGTTCTATTCGATTTGAACACATGAGGAGTTAGCTTCTCCTTCGCCCTCGAGGGCTGAGGTAGAGCTTAACCTTCGCCCTCACATTCCCCTCCCCTGATCTATGTCGTTATCGGCTGCCGCATAGTTTAGGGTTTTTGGCTTCATTTATTGGGGATTTATCTACAGATCTGGCATCAGGTCTGTTGAATTCAAGAAACTAGTAGGCCAGCTGGCCCTTTGTTCCCATCGACACCACACTGCATGCACCACCACTTCCTCTGCCGCCGCATGATGCCTTTCTTGCTGACCCCTCTGTCCCTAAGGACGCCCGGGTAGGGATGAAAACGGATCGAATACGGACGGATAATGATTCTACTATATTTGTTTTCATATTTTTTGCCAGATTCGGATACGAATATGGATACAAATACAGAGTGAATACGAATCAGAACGAATACGATCATGGATATTTTTTCGGAATATGAAAACCCCTTAAATTGTATGTCAGAAATTAACGAAAACATATAACTAGTTTATTTGATGCAAATGTTCATGAATTGTTCATATTTTCAGCAAACACATATAACATTGGTACTAACAAGCTGCATTAACTAGTTCATCATAAATATAACACTTAGTTTATTATATTTATCTCATAAGTCATAACTCACAAAATCACAAGTTATCACGCATTCACAATTAGTTTATCACATACATAAAACTTAATTCACACTAACATCGATCAGGTTAGATGGTTAATCTATACGCAAATGACTGTAACATCCCAAAGTATATTACCAAAAATAAAATTAATAAAGCTATTATTTTATTGGATTTTCTGAGATTTAAAAGAGTTTTCTTGGTTAAAAAGAAAAAACTAAAATAGAGTCAATTATTTAATTTTCTAGTTTTTAATGTCAAAAATAAAATTTATTGAGTTTTTCGGGATTTTATTAGATTTAAAGTGAAACATTATAATTTCTTGATTTTTTTGGTTTTTGAAAAGGTTTTTCCTATTTTTAGAAATTTAAAATAATTTATGTGTAAAAATAAAAACCAACTTTAAGTTGGAATTAATTTTATTAAGTTCAAAATAATTCAATGAATATTTGTGTTTTTTCTAGAATTTTTGAACTCTATTTGCTATTTTCTAAAATGCTATTTGATTTGTTGCATTTTCTAAAATTCGAAAATCAATTAAAATCTCCTTTTCTCTTTTGGACTGAAATCCGGATATCCGACCTTCAGCTTATCCGGATAATCCGTATTCGTATCCGCCGGATAGCATGCCTACCGTATTCGTTTCCGTTTCCGATAAAAAAACCCGAATTCGTTTCCGATCTGAGAATTTACTGAGAAAAATCCGATCCGAGACAATCCAAATCCGTTTCCGTCCGGATCGGTCGACAACTATCCGATCCGTTTTCATCCCTACGCCCGGGGTCGCCGATGGGCGCCTCTTCGCCTCCTATATGCCCCTGTCGTTTCTCCAGTCCTGAAGCTGAAGGTACATCCTCCTCCCTCTCTTTTCCTTGATTTTCCTCCCTGATCTTGTAAGTCTTGATTCTTGGGAGCCTATTAGGACAATGATAGATCTGGGGGAAGGTAAGGGGTGCTGACGGGTCTGATCATCCTCTAGCTCCAACTCGCCTTTGTCGCCGAAATGGAATGCTGTCGAAGCCATTCCCTCGTCCAGGTGAGCCCCCTAGGGTTAAATCTTGACCGGGTTGACTAGTTTTGAGTAATTCTTGTCCTCTGAACCATGTACACTTTTGGGGATATAGTTATTATATGACGAGGGGGTCATCCCTGTTAGATATGTATATAGCATAGGGTGTTCTTTTCATGTTGACAACCCAGTAGATGTTATATATTGGCTCTTTAGCCCATTTGAATAGAGAACACGCCTCATTCCAACATAGTATCAGAGCAAGATTAGGGTTAGGGTTTACCGTCCGCTACCGACACCGACACCTTCCCCGTGCCCTCCTCTGCTTCTCCCGCTGTGGGAGTCTACTCTACTCCACCATTGAAATCCCGCGCGCCTACCGCCCAAATCCCATGCGCCACCGCTGGATCCCACCGCCGAATCCGGGCTCCCCGCCGTTGGATCTGCCCCATTAGTCGTCGGAATCGAGCTCCCATGCTCTGTGCGTGCGGCTCCCGATCTCCTCTGCTCTTCTGCATGCGCTGCCCGAGCTCCAACTACCGGATTCGCCGTTGGATTCACTTCGCCCTCCACCGGATCCAGCTCAACTGCGCTGGCTCTCGCTATCCCCGCCGGCGGAGCTCTCGTCGACCCCCGCGCCCAACGCCCCTGCCGCTCCTCTGCTTCACGCACGAGGATCCAGCCCAATCTCACGCCGGTTCCAACCGCCGTCGCCCCGGCCAGCTCAGGCCACCGCGGTGTTGGGACCCCGGATCACTGAATTCGAGCCCTCTGTATATTCTAAATTAGTCCGAGATTAGTAGCTAGCTCACACAGTTGCAAAATCGATGTAATCATACTCATACAACAAATTATCTATGAAGTAGACAAATTAATATTACTTAGTAGAAAAATAACCTTATGGTCAAGTCTTACAAAGGTTACCATTGTCGAACCCGGGAGCGAAGGATCCCGAATTCTCTGTGTTCAAACACCAGTCCAGGATTTCCAGTGTACACAGTCTCACAAAAATGAATATCACATTCATATCACGAAACGTAAATGGCATTAAATAACTAATCGTTTAATACAAATAAGTTCGAATAATAATATCAAATGTCAAATGATAAACACGTGGAAATAACATAGTAGTGGAAGCCACGATGCGCCACGAGCAATCGTGCTGGTCGAAGGCCTACTCGTCAGGGTCCTCACCGTCAAGATAGCGGTCTTCTCTGAATAAGATTTATTCGACAGAGTGAGCACTACTACCGTGCTCGCAAGTCACACCCAATATTGAATTTAAATGCATGCATAAGGAAACAAGTGAGTATGGTGGGGTTGTTTTGCATAAACAACATTTTTAGTTTGAATAAGTATAGTAGTTTCTAAGGCAATTTTATACTATGGATAAAATCATATTTTGAAATGACAATGATATAATGTGGATAACCTCCAATGATAAAGTGAAGGATCCTCCTAACACTTGGCTTCCTTAAATTTTCATAAGGATTAACCATCCTCAACATTTAATAAAGCATTTTAAAACCAAAACAATTCTAACTTTAAGTGGCCCGCTAGCATGTCCATGACCACGGACGGCTATTCGAATAGTTTCTACTCTGCAGAGTTGGTACAACTTTACCCACACGAGGTGACATGCTCGTTGTGTCGGCCAATCCACGCTCCGTAGGCGTGTGGTGGCGATTACCATGAGGCCTTTACAATGTTTTATCCTAGTACATTCATGCCCGCTAAGGTTTCGCTCCTTTGACTGACCGTCCTCCGGAAGCCCCCTCTTGCGCCAAGTGGGAATAAAACGTCTAACCGACACCCACAAAATCACATGACATAAATATACTAGGATATCACAAATTAGTTAGCCAAATCCTGCCCATACAGGACATGTGGTGGTACGTTATGGCATAGCAATAAGCGGCTCAAAGACCGGTCCTCAATTGACTTGGGCGTCATTCCTACAACCCATGGGCCTTGATCTTAACGGATCAAACCGTGCATAAACACTGCACCCACCATTCCGACCATTTCGCCCAAGTCCAAACCCATTTTGATTTTGTTTTGAATAAAAACTCCATTTATAAACTCATGTGGTAAGACAATACCACGATGTCAAGTTTGAAAACAATTTGTAGAAATCTGGTGTAACCCTCCCAAATTCTGTAAATGTGGACTAAGCTTGGCTAAGCATATATTTGAATTTTGGTAATATCTTGCCTATGGTATCAAGGTAGTCGATACAACATTCAAATTTGGCCATACAATAACATACGAATTAACTATGTATAAAGCAGGACATTAAAATATTTATGGCAACATATGCATGCAATAAGGAATTTAAAAACTGAAAATAACTTAAAATAATAGGGCAATATGGTCAATGGTGTAACTTGCCTTAGTCGATGTCTTGAAATTCTAAATCTTGATTGATCGAACTCTCCTGAGTAAAGAAGTCTATCTGAAAATATCGACAAATTCAATATTCAAATTCAAATAAATTCAAAAACATAGTTCAAATTAACTCCAAACTGAAATATTTTGGTTTAGTTAGCTAGATTATAATTTTATATAAATTTTGCAATTTGAATCACCCAATTTGGAGTTCAAATGCAAAAGTTATGAATTTTTGAAGTTTAAAACCAAATTCTGAGATTTAATTGAATTTCCCGAATTATTTTTCTACTGAAAAATCTATTTATTGCTTAATCTTGGCCTTGAGCCAATTTCGGAATTTATAAGAATTTAAAGAATTTCTGACACGTGGGGCCTACATGTCAGTCTCACGGCTTTCGTGAACTAAGTCCACGGTGGAACGGTCGTGTGTGGCTACGTGGCCTGCCACGCAAGCGGCCACGTGGACTGCCACATGGCGGCCACGCACGCGAGTGCGCGGCGGCGCGAAGTGGCGCTGCGTGGCAACCACGTGGTTGGACCACGTCAGCTGCAAGCCGGCGGCGGCTCGGCCGCGGGCTCGCCGGCGATCCCGTGCTCGCTGGTGTGCGTGAGTGGTACCAAAGTGTAGAGGAGGCGATCGTGATCATTTTGATACCAGAATGGTCACCGGAGGTGGAGCGAGTCGGCCGGCGAGTTTTTGCGGCGGCGTTGATCGGTGCGGTCGTCGATGGAGCTCCGGTGATGATCCGGCGGTGGAGGTGTGCTTGAGCCCGCGAGCGGCGCGTCTTGAATGTGTGCTCCGAGGGGCGGAGGAGGTCGGGAAGGTTGTCGGCGACGAGAGATGGCGGCGAAGTGGAGCTCACGGTGGCGATGGTGCTCGAGGTGCTCGGCCAAGATGGTGCGTGCCGCCGCAGGCGCAGGCGTCGACGGCGGCGGCGAGGTCGGGCGGCTCTGGTCTCACCGAATCGAGAAATCCTACTTCTCACCGCCGGCGGAGTTTGCGACACAGGCGAGCTCGGAGAAAACAAGAGAGTGAGTGTGGGTCTTGGTTGCGGTGAAGAAGAGCGCACCTGTGTCGCCTTTATAGCGCCGGGAGCTCCATAGCGGCGTGGAGAGGTGGGGTTGTCTGGCGGTTTTGCGGTGATCGTGGCGCACGGTTGCGAGACGAAGGAGATCGTGGGGAAAAAGCGCGGTTGCGGACCGGTCTTGTGCACGCACTCACGAAGAGCGAGCGATTGGCAACCAGCCGTTCGAAGCTTGAGCGTGGCGAAAATGGCGGCGGTTCGCGAGCGACGCAGAAGAAGAAGGCGAGAAGACGACGACTTCGGTCGTCCGATTTTCAACGTCGGTCGAGATTAGATTCGCGGCGTAAGTGACTTTCGGCGCGGCCGTTGGATTAAGATCCAATGGTTGAGATTAGACCGAGCGAAGCGGTAAGTGCGTTTTGGCGCGATCGTTGGATTAAGATCGTGCGGCTCACATTGATGATGGCATTCGGACCGTGCGGTTGCTGTGAGAGATCTTGACCGTCGGTGCATGATCCAACGGTGGAGAAAAGAAGAATCTGCGGAGAAATGGTAGCCGCTCGATTTTGATCGGACGGTGGGAGAGGCGAGAGCGGGTGCGTGCGAAAGCGCGGGCGGGTGGGCGCTTGCATGTAGGGTGTTGGGCGAGGCGTGAGGTTTCGACCAAAGCCATTTTCGATTTTCTTTTGATTTCTCAATTGTTTTAATTCATTAATTCATTTAGGCTTTAGAAAATAGCAAAATACTTCCAAAATTATGGAAAAATTCACAGAAATTCCCATACTCATTCCGGACTTAATAAAATTATTTCCAACTATTAGTTGGCTTTTAATTTTGTAAATAAATTTGTTTTAGCTTTAAAATATTTATGAAAAGCTTTTGAAAATTCAGGAAAAACCACAAACATAAATAAACTTTTAAGTTTCTATCGAAATTGAAATTTGGGTCATTACAAACCTACCCTTTAAGGGAATCTCGACAGAGATTCGGGATTGGTTAGCAAAGAGATCGGGGTAGTTGGTCTTGAGGTCTTCTTCTTTTTCCCATGTGGCTTCACTTTCCGGGTGATGACTCCACTGCACCTTGTATGATCTGATGATTTTGCTTCTGGTGACTCGCTCTGCGACATCCAAAATCTTGATTGGTCGCTCCACGTAGGTGAGATCTTCTCGAAGATCGAAGCTTTCCAAGAAGGTATGGTCTTCTGGCGCTTGCAAGCATTTCCTCAAGCGGGATACATGGAAGACATCGTGCACGGTGACAAGGCTACGGTAGCTCAGGCGATATGCCACTTCACCTCTTTTGGCTAGAATTTTGTATGGCCCCACAAATGCAGGTGCGAGTTTTCCTTTGGTTCGAATCTTCTTACTCCTCCGAGTGGGTGACCACTGAGATAGACCAAGTCTCCTACCTCAAAGTTTAGATCCCTCCGACAGTTATCGGCATAACTCTTCTTCGGGTTTGTGCCACTTCGAGATGTTCCCTTATGGTTTTGACCTTACTTTACGCCTCTTTGATTATCTCAGTCCAAGAGCCGATGCTCTCCTACTTCATCCTAAGTGGAGTTCGCATTTTCGCCATACAATGCTTCAAAAGGAGCCATTTGCAAACTAGCTTGATAGCTATTGTTATACGAGAATTCGTGATCGGCAAATTCTTGTCCCAACTTTGTCCAAATTCGGGCACGGGCTCGGAGCATATCTTGAGGACTTGATTGGTGCGTTAGATCGACCATCGGTTTGAGGATGATAGGTGCATCTTGAAGTTGAGTCGGTGCCTAAGGCTTCATGCAGACTCTGCGGAATCTTGATGTAAGCGAGAGCCTCATCGGACACGATCTTCTTGGGTACCGTGTAGACAAACAATCCTAGCAACATATAATTACGCTGGCCCGTATACGTATGTAGTCTTGGCGGGAATGAAGTGAGCTACTTTGGTCAACCGATCAACTATCACCCGATAGAATCATATCACGATTGGGTCCTAGGAAGTCGGTGATGAAGTCCATGCCAATCTCTTCCCACTTCCATTCAGGAATTGGTAGTGGCGCAACAATCGGTGGTCTCGATGTTACGCCTTAACTCGACACACATCACGATGGGCGGCGAACTCGGCAATTTCTCACTTCATGCGACCCACGGTATTTCTCCTTGAGATCTGGTACATCTTGGTGCTTGGGGTGAATGGAGTAAGGCGTTTCATGAGCCTCCTTGAAATTGATTGTTTTAACTCCTGCGGTTAGGTACGCAAATGCGGTTCCCAAACCACACGGTTCCTTGTTCATCTTCGAATCTCGAGCCTTGCCTCTTCGCATATTCTTCTTGATCTCCTTGATGTCATCATCTTCTAGTTGTTTTCTCGATCGACTTTGAAGAGTCGGTTGTACTTCCAAAGCATTCACACAACCTTGTGACAATCTCAAGTTTAGACGCTTCAATTCTTCATGTAGTTCGTTGTTCCATCCGCACCATCATGGTATTGCAATAGGCCTTTCTCTCGGGCATCTGCAACTACATTTGCTTTGCCTAGGTGATAATGGATTCCAAGATCATAATCTTTTATCAACTCTAACCATCTTCTCTCGAAGGTTTAATTACGCTGTGTGAATATATACTTCAAACTCTTGTGATCCGTGAAACTCTCACGTTACCAATGAGATAATGCCTTGAGATCTTCAAGGCATGCACAATCATTGCTAACTCCAGATCATGGGTTGGATAATTCCCTTCATGTGGCCTCAACTACCTGGATGCATAAGCTACTACCTTGCCTTCCTGCATCAATACGCATCCGAGACCTTGACGGGATGCGTCGCAGAAGATCTCGAAATCTTTATGGATATCGTAAAACTAACAGTCTTGAGACCAATCTCTTCTTGAGTCTTGAAAACTTTCTTCACAGAGCATCTGTCCAATCAAACTTCTTCTCCTTCTTGAAGTTGAGCCATGGGTCTTGCAATCTTAGAGAAATTTTCAATGAACTGCGGTAATAACCCGCTAGTCCAAGAAACTTCTCACCGGTGGTATCTGGGTTGCTTCAATCGACATCTTGCTTTAACCTTGGCGGGATCTCGCAATTCCTCCTGGCGACACGATATGTCCAAGGAATGCCACTTGACTTAGCCAAAATTCACTTTTCTGAATTTAGCATAAAGTGATGCTCTCTGAGCTTGTCGATATCATTCGATATGTTTCGTGTTCTTCTTCATCCTTCGAGTAAATGAGAATGTCATCGATGAAAACAACCACAAACTTATCCAGAATTCCATGAACACTTTGTTCATCATATTCATGAAATAACTGGGCGTTCAGTCAAACCGAAAGACATCATCAGCTACTCGCGGCCCATATCCGGTGGTGAAGGTTGTCTTGAATATCTTAAGTGCGATCTTTAGTTGGTGATAGCGGATCTCAAATCAATCTTGAAAGACACTTGCTCCTTTGGTGATCAAGCAGATCATCTATCACGGGTAAAGGGTATTTGTTCTTGATCGTCACCTCATTGAGTGATCTGTAATCAACACACATCCTCATGCTATTGTCCTTTTTCTTGACGAAACGAC
The DNA here is from genome assembly GCA_036346255.1 of Ampelocalamus luodianensis. Lineage (NCBI taxonomy): Eukaryota > Viridiplantae > Streptophyta > Magnoliopsida > Poales > Poaceae > Ampelocalamus > Ampelocalamus luodianensis. The sequence goes on from CM070634.1 coordinate 12,051,181, forward strand.
CTTTGGTGCTCCCCAAGGTGATGAAGCTGGGTCGGATGTAACCTCGGCCGCGATTCTTCAATCTGTTTCTTCAATTCCGCTAACTCATTAGTTGACATTCTATAGGGTCGCTTCGATATTGGAGCTGTCCCTGGGACTAAGTCAATTAAGAACATGACGTCCCGATCCGGTGGCATGCCAGGTAATTCATCAGGAAAGACATCAGCATATTCTCGGACTACAGGTATGTCTTCAAGTTTCACTTCCTTCATGCTGGTGAGGATAGAACTTCCATTGGTGCAGGTCTTGGGTTTGAACTCAACTGAAATTCCTTCTCCATTTGTGAGAGTAATAGACCTATTGGCACAGTCTATTTGTCCATGATTCTTGGCTAACCAGTCCATTCCAAGAATAACGTCCAGGCCTTGGGAATGCAAGACTATCAAGTCTGCTAGGAAGGATACTCCGGATATTTCAAGGGTGAGGTTCGGGCATAAAGAACTAGTTCTCATTTCTGAGCCCGGGGAATGGATTATCATGGGATTTGCTAAGGAAGATATTGGTAACCCATATTTGCCCACAAATTTATTTGACACGAAAGAATGCGAAGCTCCGGAATCAAATAGCATCAAGTGGTATTGAATTGACAAGAAACATACCAAGCACAACATCCGGTCTTGCTGAGCTTCTCGGCCGTGACGTGGTTCACACGTCCCTTGATGAACTGGCCTGGCGGCTTTGCAGTACCGCCAGTGGCTGTGACTCCTGGTGCTGGCTTGGAAGACGCCGCTGCCTGCTGCTTCTTGGGACACCTGTTGGCATAGTGGCCTGTTTCATTGCAGTGGAAACAGGTCACTCCTGCAGCTGAGGGGGCGGAGCTCTTCTGCTGAAATTGTCCTCCGGTTGATGCGCTGCGGAAGTTGGAGGTGTTGGGCGCGATTTCGCGGGGCTCGGATGTGGAAGACTGAACTTCCCAGCTGCGGTGGGGCTGGTGAATGAAACGAGGCTTGGGAAAGCCTCCTGCGTTGAACTTCTGGGCGGCCATCCTCCGCTTGCGGTTCTCCATCTCATGATGCTTGGCCTCCTGACGGATCGCCTTGTCCACCAACTGTTGGAAGTCGGTGAAGTTCTGGGAGATGAGTTGGACAGAGATATCGTCGTTGAGTCCCTCCAGGAACCTTTCTTGCCGTTCTTCATCTCGGGCCACATCGGTAGGGCATAGCGAGCTAGCTGGTTGAAAGCGGTGGAGATACTCGCTCACCGAGATTGCCTTGGCGGAGTGCATGAAACTCCTTCTTCTTGGTGTCAACATGCCGGCGGGATGTGGGCATGACGAAAGCTCACAAACTCGTCCCACGAGATGGCACGGCATTAGCGTGGGAGATGCAGTGTCCCACCATTTCGAGGCGGTCCGTTGAGTCGATGAGTTGCGAGCAGGACCTCTCGCGACCGTGCATTGCGCGATGTCGATTTCTTTCCGATGGCACGAAGCCAATCGTCGGCATCCATCGGCTCGGTGCTGGCGGAGAATGTCGGAGGACGATACGCATGAACTCCGACATTGTCACGCTACCGCGAAAGGTGTGCGGTGCACGAAAGTTGCGGCGGTGGGCGTTGTTGCTGGTTGTTCGGCGTTGTTGGCGATCGAGCCAACAATTCAATAAGGTGAGTTTGATTGGCCATCATCTGTTGCCAATCCGGTCCCTTCTTGGTGGTGGGGAGGTTCTTTGAACATCTTGCTCGATGGTCGGTATTTCCGTTGTTCGACCTGGATCTGCCATTTCTGTGCGGTGTTCACCATCCGCTTGAATTTTCCAAAGACTTAGGAAAGGGAAGAAAAGGTTGCACTAAGGGAAGTAAATTTATATTAGCCCAAAAGCACACCAAAACAAGACAAAGGATCCAAATTTCTTTTCAAAGTAGTTCTTTATTTTATTCATTTGATTATGGCTACCACAAAAGGTTAGTAGCTCATAATTCGCGACTAATCGAATAACTAGGGAAAGCAAACATCTAAAATGGTGGAAGCAAAACATCTATGGGGTGGATGGGGTGTAGTCGGGAGTTGCAGTCGCCTTGGCCCTTTTGTACCGAGCCAATTCAGCCTGCGCCTTGACCTCTCCTCTGCGGCCTCTAGCCTCCCGAATGAGATACACTGACTCGTCGGTGTTGCCATAGGCGTAATCCATCGCCTTGGCTAACTCCACTGGTGAGTGATCTCCGCATATCCTCATTCTCGATCGAGTGAAGGCACCGCCTAGCCGAGTGGGGATGTGCATGGGATAATCTTGAATCGTGATCCGAAAATGGGCGTCGTAGGTGTAGCGAAGTCGGCGACGGCTTCTCTTGCCGCATCTTGGATGCCGTCCTCGAAAGTCTCCCGACGCATTGGGCGTCGAAGATGTGGAAGGATGTATCCGCGCTAAATTAGAGTAGAGGATGTCCTCCACTCTCCAGCGCTCTCGCTGTCCCACGATATACTTGTATCCTTGGTATGTGGGTCTCTTCGTGAAACTCGGATGCTGCATCATCTTCCATAGGATATCCGCCCATTCTCCAAAGAGACTCCATGGGAGATACTGGCCTGATCTCTCGGCCATCTACAATTTTTAGAAAGGACAAGAGTTTAGAAATCTTTTTAATAGAGAAAGGAAGAGTAAGACTACGGAAGGCAATTAAATAGTTTGTAAATTTTTGAAAAATAGTCCTTAATGGTTTTACCAATTCTACAGTGGGCCCGACCTCACATCGATATGGCTCGATACCACTTTTGTCGAACCCGGGAGCGAAGGATCCCGAATTCTCTGTGTTCAAACACGGTCCAGATTTCCGGTGTACGCCTCACAAAAATGAATATCACATTCATATCACGAAACGTAAATGGCATTAAATAACTAATTTATTTAATACAAATAAGTCTCAATAATAATATCAAATGTCAAATGATAAACACAGCGGAAATAACATAGTAGTGGAAGCCACACGATGCGCCACAGGCAATCGTCTGGGTCAGAAGGCCTACTCGTCCGGGTCCTCACCGTCAAGATAGCAGTCTTCTCCTGAATAAGATTTATTCAGCAAGAGTGAGCACTACTACCGTGCTCGCAAGTCACACCCAATATTGAATTTAAATGCATGCATAAGGAAACAAGTGAGTATGGTCGGGGTTGTTTTGCATAAACAACATTTTTAGTTTGAATAAGTATAGTAGTTTCTAAGGCAATTTTATACTATGGATAAAATCATATTTTGAAATGACAATGATATAATGTGGATAACCTCCAATGATAAAGTGAAGGATCCTCCTAACACTTGGCTTCCTTAAATTTTCATAAGGATTAACCATCCTCAACATTTAATAAAGCATTTTAAAACCAAAACAATTCTAACTTTAAGTGGCCCGCTAGCATGTCCATGACCACGGACGCGCTATTCGAATAGTTTCTACTCGCAGAGTTGGTACAACTTTACCCACACGAGGTGACATGCTCGTTGTGTCGGCCAATCCACGCTTAGTAGGCGTGTGGTGAGCGATTACCATGAGGCCTTTACAATGTTTTATCCTAGTACATTCATGCCCGCTAAGGTTTCGCTCCTTTGAATCGACCGTCCTCGGAAGCCCCCTCTTGCGCCAAGTGGGAATAAAACGTCTAACCGACACCCACAAAATCACATGACATAAATATACTAGGATATCACAAATTAGTTAGCCAAATCCTGCCCATACAGACATGTGGTGGTGCGTTATGGCATAGCAATAAGCGGCTCAAAGACCGGTCCTCAATTGACTTGGCGTCATTCCTACAACCCATGGGCCTTGATCTTAACCAGATCAAACCCGTGCATAAACCTGCACCCACCATTCGACCATTTCGCCCAAGTCCAAACCCATTTTGATTTTGTTTTGAATAAAAACTCCATTTATAAACTCATGTGGTAAGACAATACCACGATGTCAAGTTTGAAAACAATTTGTAGAAATCTGGTGTAACCCTCCCAAATTCTGTAAATGTGGACTAAGCTTGGCTAAGCATATATTTGAATTTTGGTAATATCTTGCCTATGGTATCAAGGTAGTCAGATACAACATTCAAATTTGGCCATACAATAACATACGGAATTAACTATGTATAAAACAGGACATTAAAATATTTATGGCAACATATGCATGCAATAAGGAATTTAAAAACTGAAAATAACTTAAAATAATAGGGGCAATATGGTCAATGGTGTAACTTGCCTTGGTCGATGTCTTGAAATTCTAAATCTTCAGATTGATCGAACTCTCCGAGTCGTCAAGTCTATCTGTAAAATACGACAAATTCAATATTCAAATTCAAATAAATTCAAAACATAGTTCAAATTAACTCCAAACTGAAATATTTTGGTTTAGTTAGCTAGATTATAATTTTATATAAATTTTGCAATTTGAATCACCCAATTTGGAGTTCAAATGCAAAAGTTATGAATTTTGAAGTTTAAAACCAAATTCGAGATTTAATTGAATTTCCGAATTATTTTTCTCTGAAAAATCTATTTATTGCGCAATCTTGGCGCTTGCACGACGAATTTCGAATTTATAAGAATTTAAAGAATTTCTGACACGTGGGGCCTACATGTCAGTCTCACGGCTTTCGTGAACTAAGTCCACGGTGGAACGGCCGTGTGTGGCTACGTGGCCTGCCACGCAGCGCCACGTGGATCGCCACATGGCGCCACGCGCGCGAAGGCGCCGCGGTGGCGCTGAAGTGGCGGCTGCGTGGCAACCACGTGGTTGGACCACGTCAGCTGCAAGCCGGCGGCGGCTCGGCCGCGGGCTCGCCGGCGATCCCGTGCTCGCTGGTGTGCGTGAGTGGTACCAAAGTGTAGAGGAGGCGATCGTGATCATTTTGATACCAGAATGGTCACCGGAGGTGGACGAGTCGGCCGACGGCGAGGTTTTGGGCGGCGTTGATCGGCGCGGTGCGTCGATGGAGCTCCGGTGATGATCGGCGGGTGGAGGTGTGCTTGAGCCGCGAGACGGCGGCGTCTTGAATGTGTGCTCCCAGGGACGGAGGAGGTCGGGAAGGTTGTCGGCGACGAGATGGCGGCGCGGTGGAGCTCACGGTGGCGATGGTGCTCTCGGTGCTCGGCCAAGATGGTGCGTGCACCGGCCGCAGGCGAGGCGTCTTGGCGGCGCAGGTCGGAGCGGCTCGGTCTCACCGAATCGAGAAATCCTACTTCTCACCGCCGGCGGAGTTTGCGACCACGGCGAGCTCGGGAGAAAACAAGAGGAGTGAGTGTGGTGCTTGGTGCGGTGAAGAAGAGCGCACCCGTGGTGCGCTTTATAGCGCCGGGAGCTCCATAGCGGCGAGGAGGTGGGGTTGTGCGGCGGTTTTGCGGTGATCGTGGGTGCACCGGTTGCGAGACGAAGGAGATCGTGGGGAAAAAGCGGTTGCGGACCGGTCTTGTGCACGCACTCACGAAGAGCGAGCGATTGGCAACCAGCCGTTCGAAGCTTGAACGTGGCGAAAATGGCGCGGTTGCGCGGCGCGAGAGAAGAAGAAGGCGAGGAAGACGACGACTCGTGGTCGTCCGATTTTCAACGACGGTCGAGATTAGATTCGCGGCGTAAGTGACTTTCGGCGCGACCATTGGATTAAGATCCAATGATTGAGATTAGACCGGCGAAGCGGTAAGTGCGTTTTAGCACGGTCGTTGGATTAAGATCGTGCGGCTCACATTGATGATGGCATTCGGACCGTGCGGTTCTTTGTGAGAGATCTTGACCGTCGGTGCATGATCCAACGGTGGAGAAAAGAAGAGATACGCGAGAAATGGTAGACGTTCGATTTTGATCGGACGGTGGGAGAGAGCGAGGCGGAGTGCGGGCGAAAGCGGCTGGTGGTCATGGCACATGCGAGGGTGTTGGGCCGAGGCCGAGGTTTCGCCCAAAGCCATTTTTGATTTTCTTTTGATTTCTCAATTGTTTTAATTGTTAATTCATTTAGGCTTTAGAAAATAGCAAAATACTTCCAAAAATTATGGAAAATTCACGAAATTCCCATACTCATTCGGACTTAATAAAATTATTTCCAACTATTAGTTGGCTTTTAATTTTGTAAATAAATTTGTTTTAGCTTTAAAATATTTATGAAAAGCTTTTGAAAATTCAGGAAAAACCACAAACATAAATAAACTTTTAAGTTTTACTGAAATTGAAATTTGGGCTGTTACAACCATGCAGGGCTTAACAACTAAAGGTAAACTTATAGTAGAAACTAAAACGTGTTGTGGTGACCATCCGACATGTCCAGAGGCAATCGAGTGGAGAACGTGACCTAATTCGCATAGTCTTCGAAGTAGTCTTCCTCGTAGAACTATGTGTTTCCTGGTTCTTTTTCAGTGACTGATCAACAAATGGCACAGAACTATGTGTTTCCTGTCGTCCTGGTGAGCAGATTCGGCCCGATTTGCTCCAGGTGGCTATCACCAGTGGCTCTTTCACCATCCCGCTCCCCCAGTTCGTTTCGATGGGACAAACTTCTGGGAGTGGGCTGTTCACTTGAGGATTCATCTCAACAGCTAGCGTCTCTGGGGTCATCTCACCGGCGAGCACCCCTTCCGCCTCGCCCTACACTGCCAGTTATGCCCGCTCTTCCTGCTGGTGCGGATCAGGTAGCTCACGAGGGTGCCAATGCTGCACTGAAGGAGGCTCTAGAGCTCTACTAGCCCGAGTTGCACGCCTACGAGTGTTGGCAGGATGCCGAGGCTCGTGCTACTACCATCCTAGTGGGTAGCATGCCTGTGGCCATCTCCATGGATGTGGCAAGGCTGCAAATGACATAGTTTATGTGGGAGCGCCTCCGAGCTCACTACCAGCCGATGAGTGATGCTATGTACTTCTCAGTCGTGCACCAGACGCATTCTCTTCAGCATCTCGATGCCACCGTGGATGACTTTTACCAGCAGATGTCGGAGGTGTGGCGTCAGCTTGACTCTCTGGGGCCGGATGTCTGTCGGACCTATCCTTGCTGTGTGCGGCTCAGCGCTCTATTACCTCCTTCGCTTAGTGGCACCATCGTCTAGGTCATCTCTGTGACTCGTGTCTATTGTCACTACTAGGTCGTGGTGTTCAAGGGTTTGTTTCTGGGGACACCTCTTTAAATTGTATGGGTTGCAAGCTTGGCAAGCAGCTATAGCTCCCCTATCCCTCTAGTGATTCTATTTCTACTTATCATTTTGATCTTATTCACTCTGATGTTTAGGGCCCGGCTTCCTTCATTTCAAAAGGAGGTCATCGATATTATGTGATCTTTATTGATGATTATTCTCGTCATACTTGGATCTACTTCATGTCCTCTCACAGTCAGGTTCTCTCTATTTCCCAGATGTTCGCCCCCATGGTTCGTACTCAGTTTGATTTGGCCATTCGTGCATTTCGTGCTGACTCTCCTGGTGAGTATCTATCTGCTGTTTTGCGTCGATTTCCCGTTGAGCAGGGTACTCTTCCGTAGTACTCTTGTCCTGATGCTCACACTCAGAACGGTGTGTCTGAGCGTAAGTATCGTCACTTACTTGAGACCGCTCGCGCTCTCATGCTTGTCTCTTCTGTTCTCCCTCACTTCTGGGCTGAGGCTGTTTTCAATGCTGCTTTTCTCATCAACATGCAGTCTTCCACCGCTCTTCAAGGTTCTACTTCTGTCGAGCGCCTCTATGGTCAAGCTCCAGAGTACAGTCACCTTCGCTGTTTTGGCTGTGTCTGTTTCGTGCTTCTTTCACCTCGTGATAGCACTAAGCTGACTGCTCAGTCAGTTGAGTCTGTTTTGTTTGGCTACATCTTGAGCATAAATGTTATCGTTGCTATGACCCTGTTGCTTACCGAATGAGGATCTCTCGGGATGTCACTTTTCATGAGTCCCGACCTTATTACCCTCGTTCCCCCACAGTCAGGTCAGATTTTCTTGTTGAGTCGATCTCTTTTTTGACTTTCCATGACTCTCTGCCTTCCACTATTGTTTCACTTCCTCCTCCACCTTTTTCGCTTCCCTCTCCTCCGTCTGCACCTGTTCCACCTCTGCCAGAGTTTTCTTCCCACTCTTTTGTTGATATTCCACCTTTTCCTCTGCACTACTTTCGTTGTCCTTGGTTTACTCCTCCAGTTGAGCCTCTATCTTTGCTGGGCCTTGTTTCTAGCTCTTATTCTCTGTCCTTGCCGGGTCCCGTTTCGCCTTCTCCTCCCAGATACGATCTTCGTGATCGTCACACTGTCAGGCCACCTGAGCGCTATGATTTTGGAGCTGCTGCTCCTTCTGAACCTACAGCCTACCGTGGGGCTGCTGCTCACCCTGAGTGGCAGCTCACGATGTATGAGGAGATTGCTGCTTTAGAGCGTACTGGCACTTGGGATCTTGTGCCCCTATCTGCGCGTGTCACTCGCATCACGTACAAGTATGGGTGAAAACGGATTGAATATGAACGAATAATGGCTCTATCATATTTGTTTTCATATTTTTTCTCAGATGCGGATACGAATATGAATATCTTAGATACAAATATGAATACGAATTATGTCGAATACAAATACGGAAAGAATATGAATCGAAATGAATATGATCATGGATATTTTTTTGGAACATAAAAACCCCTTAAATTGTACGCTAGAAATTAACAGAAACATAGAAAACCCTTGGAGCCACCATAGTCGCATCGTTTCCCCCTCAACGGAGTGGAAGCCGCCGCCGCCGCCGTCGCCGTCCGCCATTGTCGAGGCTTAAGCTCGACCCCGCCGGTGTGCCTCTTCCCCCTTTCACCATCGCTCCTTCCTCTCCCTCCGCTCCGCCGTGTGAGCGTTAGAGCCACCTGATCTCGCCATCGCTGCCCCAAGCTATAAAAGCAAAAATCCAAACAAGTATGTATTCATTAATGACAAATCTATTTGTGAGACTAACAATTCTATTGATTATCTATTGCTTAGTCTCGTTTGGATATAAAGATGGAAATACAAGAGGTCTGCATTCTACTTCTTATTATATATTATTGCATTCCTCGGATCCAAAATATAGGTTAAACTCCACCACAAAGGTTAACTTGGATATGTGCATATGTTTCCATTACACATTTGTGTATGCACACATTTAGGGGGAGTCCATTCTATATTTTGAAGTTTCATTAGTATTGATCCATATTCTCTTTCCACATATATTAAGGATCTTTACTTTGAAACATATCCTTGAATATATTTAACTTGTGTAGTTAGTATATTCATATGAGTATATGAGAACATATGAAACTTGTGTAGTTCATGGATGTTCATATATCCTTGAATATATTTAACTTGTGTAGTTAATATATTCATATGAGTATATACAACTTGTGTAGTTTGTATACACTCATATTCAGTATATACAACTTGTGTAGTTCGTATATACTTGTAGTATATATAACTTGTGTAGTTTATATATACTCATGGCCTTGTTGTTTCATTAGTATTGATCCTTGTGATCTACTTTGAAACATAACTCTTGAGTATATATATAACTTCGTGTTTATATATACTCATACCAATTACATTCAATTATTTGAAATTGTGTTGTGGGACTAACATGTGTGCTAAGATGTTTCAAGGCTTAGTCCCGGAGTTTGAGTGATGACATAAAAAGGAAATGCAAAGGTGATAAAAGATCGACATGACTCAAGACAAAGGAGTCATGCACTGCATTTCGAAAAGCTTCTGGAAGAAGTTCAGTGGAAATCGGTATGACCGCATTTGGTAAGCGGTACTACCGATGTGCGGTAGTACCGGAGTTCTTGTGGCGGAACTACCGCGTAGCGGTATAACCGCAAATATGTTGGCGGAACTACCGCAACCCGGTTGTTTCGTTTGTTAGTTGGCGGTATGTAAATTCCAGAGAAGGTGTTTTTCTGTATTTCTCGAGCCTCTGGAAATCGGTAGTACCGCATCTGAGAAACGGTACTACCGGAGAGCGGTATTACCGGATGCTAGTTGGCGGTAATACCACACCTTCAGTAATGGCTTGTTCAAAAGCATTTATGCAGGTATATCTTGGTAATTAATGTTAATCATTATGGGACTAACATTTTCCATGAATTGGATGAATAGATTATGTTTCAGGGTAATGAAGACTTCGGATGACATCAGGAGTTGATCGTCATCAAGTAAAGGTTCAAGAAGGGGATGCATCATGTGTTGATGCATATCAACATCTCGAAGAAGAGATGATCATGAGTTGATCATCAAGTCAAGAGAAAACTCATCATGTGTTGATTGAGGTCAAGTAAAGAATGCATCATGGGTTGATGCATGTAAAGATGATGACCCGGACTTGAAGTGAAGATGTGCGTCATCAACCTTCAAGAAGATGCTCAAGGCAAAGGTATGACTAGCTAGGGCTAAGGATGTGCTCCTAGTCTTTTACCGGTCTTGGTGTTTGGTTGGAAGACCGGATTGCTAATATAGGTTGCCGTACTATTAAGAGGGGTCTTGTCTAGTAGTTTGAGTCTCATCATGTGTTAATAACTCAATCTCACTTGCTCTAGCTCACTCTAACATGTTGCCTATATTTGCGAATGTGTTTTGCAAATAGTTTAGGCTCATGGATAATCCTTGTAACATGTGACTATACTTTGCAAATGTGTTTTGCAAATGGTTGAAGTCCATGTATCTACTCCTTGTGTCATGATCTAAGTTTGCAAATGTGTTTTGCAAATTATTGGGATTCATGTATTTTCCCTTGGCATGGTCTAAGATTGCTTGTTGCTATCACTTTGGACTTAGACCATGGTAGTGGCTCTTTGAAATTATGCTTTTTGATTTGATAAAATATGTTTGAGATCAAATCAAATAGGTGGGTTGTGTAGCCCACTGAATAAGCTTTCAATAGAGTCCAAGATCACTCAATTCCGACATCGGAGTCAAAAGTTATGACCTTTTTACCGAGTGTCGTCTGTGTTGATTTTGAGCTGCGGTACGACCGCCATGTAAAGAGCGGTATGACCGCCCAGAACGGTTGTACCGGCCCTTGTGAGGGCGGTACGACCGCAAATGGCTGTAACGGCTAGTTTTTGGTTGTTTCGTCTCCAAACGGCTAGTTTTTGGTGTAGGGGTTATAAATACCCCCTTGGCCGGTTGAGAGATAACCTTTGGCATCCCATTTCACTCTCTTGAGCTAGTGTGAGCTTCTCTTCTCATTTGTGCATGTGTTGCACCTTGTGAGCAAGGAGAGAGGTCTCTAGTTGCATGTGTTGCATCTAGAGGTGGATTTCGTATCCACTTGAGCTTGTGCATTCGTTGCATGTGGTGAGAGTCAAGCAAGGGGCTTGGCTTATTACTCTTGGTGTTTGCCGACACCTAGACGGCGTGGAGGTGTTGTGGTCCGGTGATCTTCTCAAGTGAAGCTTGTGAGAAGGCTCGGTGTTTGTGAGTGGCTTGGTGCTCGCCATCTCCGGAGTGAAGTAAGAGCAACCCTAGTGGAGCGAGGTGTTTAATACTTCAGAGGAAGGCTTAATTCGTGGAGCCGGCCCAATTGGTTTGGGTTTCCCTCAACGTGGATTAGGGGAGACCGGCAAGTCTCCGAACACCACGGTAAAAGATCACCGTGTCATTGTGGTTTGCATTCTTGAGCTTTACTTATCACAATTTATATTTCTTGTATTAAATTGCTTATTCATTGTGTATGAATGCTTGCCATGCTTTGTACTATATACATTGCTAGAATTGAATAGATTACAAGTCTTTGCTTATTTGCAATATTCGTCAATAGACTTGTATTGTTGGTGCACTTAGTTGAACCTAGTTGTTTTAGGTTTTAATTGTGCAAAACCGTTCTTGTATTAGCTTCCGCATTAGAAATCGGTTTTAGCGTATAAAAGTTTTAAAACGCCTATTCACCCCCCCTCTAGTCGGCCTACTCGATCTTACATAGAGTTCAGCATAGCTTCTACCTTTCAAACTCAGTGTTGTTGATCCACCATGAGTTTGAGAGAGGGTGTTAGATATGTATATAATATAGAGTGTTCTTTGCATATTAGCAACTTTGTACATGTTATATATCGGCCCTTTGGAATAGAGAACAAGCCTTATTCCAACAGTCCCGACGCCGAAGAAGGACAAGAAGACGGAGCAGGTGATCCGCAAGCTCAAGAAGGTAATGGGGCTAGGGATTTTGTGAAAAAGGTTGGATATTGTGGGGTGTAATTTCTGATTTTGTGATGTTTTCGCTGCTGTCGCAGATAGTGATGGATCGGTCCAAGGTGGTGGTATATGAGCAGAGGGTGCCCCCAAGGCAAGCCACGACCACTATCTTGACCTATGGATCTTACACGTTAGGGGTAAGCGGGATACATGCAAATTTGGAGTTATGATTTGTATAATGCATTATGCCAGTATGCAAATTTGGAGTAAACATATAAGAATATCGTTAGCACAGTATAAAACACAGCAAGTCGAGCTACAACAAACTATTCTATAATGCAGTATGCCAGTATCTGCGTAATGACATTAACTTCTTATGCTCCTAAGATTATTGTCTAAATGTGACAAAATAGACAGGAGAGCGAGCAAGCCAGCTCCAATCAAATTTGGGAAATTATCCTACAATTGCTATGATGATTGATGAATGATCAACGACTGCCAACATTTGAAAAGATAGATTCCTCATTATATATCCATGGTGTCAGAATCAAACTACCTGTTTTTCTTCAATTTTTGGTATGCATGCATTACATCTGTATCTTTACTAATTAGAGTCTTGTTTGGGAGCTTCCACATTAATCCTAGCGGTAAACGGCTAGAAATTACCATATTAATCTGGAAAAGGGAAAATAGTCAGAAATTCTCAAGTTAATCGTAGAAAAAGAAAAGATGTAATCCATTCGTGGCGCATGTCCTAGGAGGCTTAGATTTATTAGAGCGCCTTTAGTTGTTGTGTTTTCCGTATCAAACATGTAGTTCTTTCTCCTTAACAAACATGGAGTATGTTGTTGCTGTGCTTCAGCACATGGAATGTGAGAAACACTGAAACACTCCAATCTTTTTTGTTTTTTTTCCACCATTGTAATCTACAGCTTGCATCAACTACAGAGATATCCATGTCTTTTCACATTGTACGATAAAACTAATGAGTTCGAATAGGAGGGATTAAAAATTCTTTATAATAAGTACAAAATCATGAGTGTACTAACCTTTATATTTTAAACTAATCATTGGTAAGTTTTTTTTCTTACAAAGTTTGACTCTCAAAATGTGTGGGCGCCTTATAAAAAACAAACAGAGGGAGTAAAACTTTCGTGACATTGAGAAACACCGTTTAAAATATGTAGCTTGTGCAGATGCACGAGTTTGTTAAAAATGAGGGTAATATTTTAATTCCAAATTTTATTAGAAGGCAAATATTGCAAAAGACTAATGATGCATAAACAAGATCGCTAGCGACAACTCATTGTACTTCACAATATATGAAAACCAGGATGTAAACAAGTCTATCAATCACACAAGTAGACTTACGGATGGGTCTGATGAAGAGCAGGAAGCAGCGCAGAGTTGATGCAGTGCAGAAACGTAGATGTCGCAGTGCAGCAAGCGGTCGCGCAGATGCGCTGCCCAGAAACCTTATTGCCGCCCTCGTGCAAGTCTCCACGGCAGCAACGGTTCGAGATACCGCTTCCCTTCTTCACGGTGCACGCAGAAGAAGAGTCGGCGAGGTTCGACGCCGCAGCGATGCAAAGCAACGACATTAGAAGGAAGAAGAAATGGAGGCTATTCTTGTACTCACTATGCATCGGACGTCTCGGACATATATAGATGCGCATCGTAATCGACAGATTAAATGACCATTTACCCATCGTAATCGACACACTTAACGACCATTTACCCATCGTAATCGTCACACTTAACCAGCCTTTACCCATCGGTAATCGTCACACTTAACCGATCATTTACCCACTGTAATCGCGCATCATCATCACTCAATAAAGCCTGAAATTTAAACATTTGAATCTCATTCAAACAGAGAGAGAGATGCATGGTTCAAGCAAAAATAAGGTGGACTTGGTTCGCCAAATGGCGTGCCACGTCACGGCACGGTCGCGCGTCACAAGTCACAAGTCACAAGTCACAAGTCACGCGATTTTTCACGCGAAAATACGCTAACGCGCTCGCGCGTGCGTGCGTGCGTGTGTGTGTTTAGCCAGAGCCCTCCTCATGCCATCCTCATCCATCCATGTGTTACATGTTTCAAGGAGTGGCAAGGACTCCACCTTATATGTTGTTCACTTCCACCTTGCCTTAGCAATATGGTACTAACCCATAAATGCTTTGGAATTATAGAAAATGGGCCTCACTCATATGGGCCAATTTCTAACAGAGTTGATGACTAGTTTGTTCTAAATATTACACGTTGAAATTATATTTAGCACGATGAGAGAGTTTATTTTACATTCCACTGTGAACAAACTTCTAAAATTGGTCATGAAATTTTCAGCTTCACACACAACTTAACAAATTTCTTGGCACATATTTTTGTTTCAATAACAATGTGACAAAAGTATGTTTAAACAAATATGCTTTCCGAGGTCACCGCCCAGATCTTCATCTTGTCGGTTGGAATAATGTGAAAATTGATGTTTGGACTCACTCAGATAGTAAGTTATTCATATGGTTCTTTTTGCTAATTTATTTTGATTTTGATTTTGATGTGGTCACTTAAATAAATCAAATTTCATATTTCAGCAGTAGGATTTCTCAATTCTAATTGTTTATCTTTTAGTCAAACCTCATCCTTTGTTTAGACATTATTTTTTTAGAGGAAGTGAAAAATAAAAACACACCGGACATTAAAAAACGAGTGAAATATCATTTTTGAGAGGAAGTGAAGATGTCAATTGGAAGCACACCTTTGTTTTCCCTCTTTGAGAGAAGGCGCACACGTTTGCTTGTTAATTATTACAGGTTTGTCATGGGAAGCCGTGCTAAAAAAAGCATAAGCACAATAAAAGAAACCACCATAAGGCTTGTTTATAATCATTCCTTTATTGTGTTTGCAGGAGGTTTAACAGGTAATGACTTCGTCCTTGCTGTAAAGATGAATAATCTCAAGCTAGAAGGCCTTTTAAGCAAGAAAGCTACTGTCCAGAAGTAGCTTTGACACTGATCCTTGTTTACATGCTCCGTTTAAACTTTTAACCTGTAGACTCCAGAATTTTCGCTCATATTTTCTTTAAGAAGCTGGTTGTATACGGTGTTCCAGAATCACATTTTCAGGTACTATGACTGAATTTGACTTGCGACCAGATCTATCCATTATGGGTGTCGGGTGAAGCATGCTGGAGGCTTCGATAATTCGAATAAAATCTAGCTTTGCGACAGTTTTGGGCTGTTCTACTAGTTTTGTTTGCTTTGCGTGAATATTTGTTTGTCTTTTCCTTTAGAATATACTCCAGTAGTTTGGATTGTAGACAACACTATGCTTACTGTGTAGGCACAATATATATGGCGTGTAGCCAAGCATTTGTGCCTTGTTAGCAGTTTCTGTAACGGAAACCACCAGTTACAAGTGTGAATCGTTTAAGTAGATGGAAGATTTACATGTAGTTAATAAGAAGGAACCAAGACTATGGATTAGAGAATGGGTTGGAAATGGGTGAGGAATGGGTTGAACCCATATTGAGGAAATTGGGTTGGGTCGGTTTGGGTTGGAATTGCATGTGGGTTGGGTTGGGTTTGGTTTTGGAGGTGGAGCAGTGGGCTGGTCTAGGTTGGTTTGATGTGCTGCATTGAAATGGGTTGGGTCGGGTTTGGATCGAGTTTCAACCCATTAGCCACAGGCGTGCGTGCCACTTGACCATTGTGCGCACGTGTGGAATTAGGATATTTTGATTAGATCTGTCTAAACGAGCGGACCGACATGACCCCGTTTAGGCACGACCCAACAGGCCCGACTAGTTAAACATGCCATGACGTGCCAGCCCGTGGGTTCAGCCGTTGACCCACGAATGACACGCTAAGCTCACAGGCCGTATCATGCCGCTTGGGCACGATTAGCTCGACGGGCCAGGGTTGGCCCACTTAACTCATCTCAGCCCGAAAGATTTGAAACTTCAAAAAATCCATAAAAATGTATAGAATTCAAATATACAAATAAAAAATGAGTTTCTATACTCATAAAAGAGACAAATATATTGAAAATATAATAATGAGCTTTATTAATGTTTAGGTGACTGACTTGTTAAAAACTTTGTCAAGTAAAAACTTAACATGAGAAAACCTTAGTAAAGAAAAAATAAGTACATCCCAGTGTTAGACTCGATAATAAAATGAAGGGGGTGCTCATAGGACCCTAGTATTCTTCTACCTCTAGGTCACACTCTCTTCCTAATGATCGATGGATGGTGGTGCTACCCACCCAGGGTCCTACCAACGGTAGAGGTGCTCCCGCCCTGGCTGCCCCCTGTTGGGTTCGGCCCTGGTACAACCTATATCTCTACTTACATCGATGTTGTAAGTGTCGTTGTCTAGGTAAAGATTTTCGAAAGCGTCTGTCAACTCTGAATTATCTACAGAGTGTTGATCTCGTGCATCAACTTATTCTTAGTCTTTTACAGTAAGAAGTATCTCCATCATCTCACTCGTGAAACTTGTTCTTCTTTCCTCCAATATTCTTCAGATTGAAATAGACTCGAAAGAAACTGTCGAGACAGAAACAATTAACACATAAAGTGCTAATATGGATAGCACCAGATATGTTACCTTATGGTCATGCCACCATTGCAAAATTTTGAAAGTGCTCTTCCTCATAATCCATGGTATTATTGTCCAAATAGATCGATAGTTCCCCATTGCTATGGTGAATATCGTGTCTTTCTTCAGAACTTGACGTTGTAGAACCTAATTTTCTAGAAGAAGAACATGCACCCCATATTTTGCCCCTACACAATGGTCTTCTTACCTGTGGTGGGTGGTACTAGAGGTCGTTGCAAGCGAACTCCCTGAAAGTTTACTTGATACTTTTGATAAATATTGAAAAATTTAGTACGAGCATCTGAAAATAGTTAGAATAATATATGTCTGTAGCATCACTCAGAAGTTGGAGAACATTCAAATGCATATATAAATGGGATGTCTCTCCAATATTTCAATATTTAGTTTTCATAGCAGCGATAGTCTCTCGTAACACTATATCATTTTCAAGAGCCTTCGGATGACTAGCAATTTCAAGAATACTATGCACAATTAAAGGAGGTGTTGGAAAATACATTGCAGATAAAGTAAGAGTGGAATCATAAAAAGGTTGTAAAAACGATAATAACTTCTCAGCAACAAACCAACGACATTCATTTAATAGTGTATTAACATCATGGTTGTGATAGTAAGTGTGAATAAAAACAGAAAATATGCTCTTATATAGTAAAAGGTTCTTAAGTATCATGTAAGTAGAGTTCTATCTTACTGTCATATCCAAACTAAATTTTCTTAGACATACATTCATTGCAATGCAAAAGTTCTTATATGCTGCTATTCGTTAGTTAGAATGATTTAGGAATGATATTGCATCGTGGAAAGCTTTAATATACGGTTCTAACCTCTTTAAATGATATTTAACTATAAGATTAATAATATGAAAGGTGCATCACTGATGTAGCAAAAAGGATTCAGCGTATATACTAAATAATGGTGTGAGAATATCCAGTGCCCTATAGTTTGCGATGGCATTGTCTAAAGTTATTGCAAAAAATTTATTTGTAAAACCAAAATCTTCCGCAACTTTGATAATACAATCCGTAATATTCTCATCCGTGTGTGCTACATCAATTAGTTTAAACAATATAATTCTTTTTTCTATTCTCTAGTTGCCATTAACATAATGAGCAACTACATTAAGATAATCTTCCCTAGTCCCTAGCCCGACCTCTCCATATGTCTAAGGTCAAAGTCACAGAAAATGTATATGTATTAAAGAGTTTTTTTTAATTTAGCACGACATTTATTATAATATTTAACTAGATCTCTGGTTGTTGTTTGTCTAGAAACGATAGAAAAATCTAAGATTATATGCAATCCTAATGTAATTTTCAGACGCTTTAGACTCACCAAAGTTTAAAGGTAGATCATGTGAAGTAGTTAAACGATAAAGAGATTGACGAGCTACCTTAGGACTATAGCTATGTACTGTACTATCGAGGTTGTACTACAGTTGCGTTTACCTCATGATCAATCTTTGTCTTACTTTACATCTTGCACTATGTCTAATCAAGTGTCTCATTCCACTTGAAGACTTTGTAGATAATTCATGATGACAAATTTTATAAACAACATATCTTACATGAACTCCATTTTCGTCTGGCTTGGATTTCTTGTCATAACCTGCCCAGACTCCCGATGTACTAAACCTGGATTTCTTTGCTTCGGTGCTTGCACACGCAGAGACACTCATAGAGCTTAATGATAATATTGCTTGCTCTTCCATTTGAGTTGGAGACATAGCATTGTCAAAGGATGCAAGGTTGTCTTGTGAAATTCCAAAATCAGCAATTGGAAAATTATCGTAATTTTATATCAAGAAAACTACCAGAAAAATTACTTTATTATTTATTCCACCTTAGTACAGCAAATAAGAAAAATAAAAATATACAAAAAGTAGTATTGTTACCTCTTTTCCTGACTGCATCTGGATTTTAAAATTTTGAATATTTGGCAAAAATAATTCAAATTTTGTCAAATCATCACAAAGTGAATCTAAATTTTCACAATGGAATTAAGAAAAGAGAGTGAAGGTTGGATGGTGGCTGAATGAGATGGCGAGGGGGTATACTGCCTATTTATTTTGAACTGATCCAAAGTTCTTTGCTTGATAGTGGATTGGAGTCTACTCCGTCAGTTGCAAGGTTGAAAGTTCATCAGTAGCTTCGAAATGTCGCTCGTCTAAAAACAACTCTTGGGTTAATTACCTAATGCATCCGTCAGCATATATTCATTTTGTGTCCCCAGAAGCGCCCGTCCGCCTGTCTCGTTTGGGCCCGAAGATTACAAACCTGTCGCTAAAAAAGCTTGCTTTCTTGTACTACCTCTGGTGTGACTAGGATAAAGGGTTCCATATTCCATACCTTTGTTGTCAGTACTCAGAAGCGTCTTCATTGTCTGGATTTGTGTTGGCTCGTAGCTGCGGATAAGTGTAATCGGTTAGCCGCGCACTAACGCTGTTTTCCGTGTTTAATTAACCACAGCCACATATTATACTCTCTGGGTTTGTCCCCTTAAGCAGATAAGCTCATAGTTCAGGCCAGTCTCATCGTACTCTTTTCACCCCTTTCTCTCTTTGAACTGACCACTCGGGGCCTCATATGTTCATCTTGGTGCGTTTCCGTGGGATTCTGTGGGCGTTTCGCGATGCTCTTTTGGGGAAAAGGTTGTGAGCACTTTTAACTTCGACGTGAACATCTCTGCGGCTTTCGTAAAAGAGGAAAACGGCATTATAGTTTTTACCGACAGATTCAACCCAAACTGAAAGATGATGTTAAACCTGCCATATGTCCAAGTGATTGCTTTGCTTGAGTAGTTAGTGGAGGTGGTTGTACCTTCAATCTATTAGGGTTCAAATCCCAAATTTGGTCCCGCGTGTCTCATTTAGGAGAATTTTTTTTTAAGTGGAAGACGACGTGCCCGTCGAAAGTGAGGTGTTAGTGGTGACTTCGTCATTTCTTCATTAAACTCGCGTCCGGTCTTAGTGGCGTCGTGTGTGTGAGTGCGTGTGTAAAAAAAAGAAAGACGAAAACTGAAGATGATTTTTTTTTAAAAAAAATACCAAAAGTGAAGATTGGAAAGCGAGTTTAGTGGTCAAGGGGACATGGCTAGGCCAGCTGATTCAGCTTTGCACAAAAGGGCATCTAGTCAGGTCAGGGAGAGCGATAAGAACACAGGGAATCGATTAATCTCCTTTTTTCTCCTTCGAAGCACTTTGATCTTCTTAAACCGAAGACAGCCTAATCTCAGCTCCAGTTACTTTTTGTGTTCCTTTCACTATTCAGGAAGGCGTTTAATATATAATAATACTAGCAAGTTGTTTGTTCCACTCTTAGATTATGACACCTATCCTGTTACGTCACAATTGTCATGTTACACTATTTACCATATTTTAGAGAAAAGTAGTGAACATACGCCACTTAAAATTTGTCCTATTAAGATTAGTTATCATATACCATCGTTCCTAGGAAGTGAGTGTAGCAAGTTTGCGACGTTTTCTACAACCCACGTAACACTTCAACTGAACAATTACAACAATTTTCCACAATGACTCTATTTTGTTTTTTGAAGGCGATAGTTATTCTTATACCTAAACATACGGCTTCGCATTTGCAAGACTGATTTTTTGTTAACTCAGTCGATTTTCCTGGCATTCAGAATAGCCTTTTAAGATGTGCGTATTCGATTCCTGTTTAATTTAATGGTTAAAAATCATGACTTGTCTTCTGAAAAACAGATGGTTTATACTTCCAAGAACATAGCTCTCCTTGTGAGTAAACGTCACTAACACGATGCTTTCAGAAAGGGAAACTGACGCAGTAAATAAGCCCTCAAGTAACTTTCATAGTAATAAAAAGGTAGATAAGTACTGTAACTCTAGCTGAGCTGATGCAGCCCGCAGCAGATGGGGATGCCACGCGCGCAGATCAATCGGAGGGGGAACCGACGTAACGTGCTCCTTGATCCACAGCCAGTGGACCAGGAAAAACCGCCTGGCGCGGGAAGGAATTAAAAGCTTGTGGCCCTCCTTTGGTCCAATGAGCCCTCACTGTCCAAGCAACGAAGAGCGAGTTTTTTTTTATACTAAAATGTCGATGTACTAAAACAAAATAGTAAAAATAGTTTTTTTCTAAACAATTTGACAAAAATAACACACTACCGTACTTAAAAGCCATGACATGGGTCTACTGCACGCCCACACACAATAGGGCCACATGGAGGGCTCCCATTCGGCGCGGGCCGGCTTGCCGTGCACACATCGAACAACAAACCATCTATCGCACGTCCATCAAGCGGCAAGTGATATGGATCTACTGTTGCTTTTGAGAGCGACATAAGTACCATTTTTTACGATTCCCTCGCAGAGAGTCTATTTTTGCGTATTTTAGCTCAGAACTCAGGCTGAGCAGCCGTGCAGTAGGCATCTGATAATTTGTTTCCGGTTTATTCTAAGAGAGAGAAATCTCAATCTAATAAAAAAAGCAAGTCTTCCAATGAATTATTTTTGAGCTTGTGTCTAAGACTTTAATTGTTACAAGTGTGTATGATTCTTAATGATCAATAATGAAGTACAACTTTGTGGCCTACATGTTTTAACTCATTTATCATATCAATAATAAAGTCGAACTACACAAATGATCGGGTGGATATTTTGCTTTAAGACAGTTGGACTCACAAAACGCTTTTTTAGGTAATAAGTAAGTCTCCAACAGAGTATTTGGTTGTTTGTTGTGTCTTGGTATTAACAATTTGATAATTTCTTCATCTAGAAATAACATAACTTTCTCTCCTTACCTTCTCTCATCCACATCACCTAAATACTGATGTGGTAACCCTATAGTAACAACTGATATGAACTGTTGTAGATACTCTCAGGCACGGTAGGCATACACGGCTTCCAAAGCTGCACAAGCAAACAACATGTGGAGGCCTTATCCACTCCTCCCCTGTTCCCTCTCCTCCGAAAACAAATAAACAAAGGGAATCTCAAGAATAAAAAAAAGAGAGGGGGAGAGAGAGAGCTGGACAAGCCAAGCCACTGTTCTAAACCGAATCTATTGCGACTTGCGAGCATTACTTGGCGCATAAATAAACGAGGCCATTTTATCTCCTCCGCTCGTGCAGCACGTCACCCTATTTGTAGCAGTTCTCGCTCCTTCTCCCGTTCTTATCCTCCCGGTGACTCCCGTTCCTCTCTCCCTTTATAGCTTCCGCCGCCTCCCTCCGCGACGCTGTCCCGGGTATCAGCTGCTTCCTTCCTTTGCTTTGATCTGATTGGTGTGGGGGGTTTGTTGGATGGAGTCGTACATGTTGCTCCGGCGCGGCGCGGAGATGGTGGCGCCAAAGGCCACGTACGAGGAGCAGGAGGAGGGCATTGGCTCGCCGTCCGAGTCCGAGTCCACGTCGAGGAACTCCGCGGGGTCGTCGGCTTGGTCGTCCTCGGAGTCGGAGGTCGACGACGACGCGAGCTCCTCCTCCAGCTCGGCGGACCACTTCGAGATGTCCTCCCTCATGACGCAGCTCCCGTTCAAGTACGTGCGCTTGCGCGCGATGCCCTGGTCTCGTTCTTCATTTGAGGAATGGATCGCGCGCGAGAGGCTGAACTGACGCCGTTGTGATTTTGTTTTGGGTGCTGTGCAGGAGGGGGCTTTCGAGCTTCTTCGACGGCAAGTCGCAGTCGTTCGCGTCGCTGGCGGCGGTGGGCTCCCTGGAGGACCTGGCCAAGCCGCACAGGAAGCGCCTCAAGCCGTCGCGGAGCTGCGGGGGCTGCCTGGACGCGCACCGCGGCCGCTTCCTCTCGCCGCGCCGGCATTGCCCCAAGACCGCCGGCGCCAAGAAGGCGGCCACCAGGACCGCCCTCTCGGTGCTCGGCGCCGCGCCGAGGCGGCCGCCCCTGGCCGTGGCGGTACCTCCGAGGCCGGAGGGGGTGGCCGGCAAGGTTGTGATCGTTAGTTAGGAGCCACCGCATCCACCTGTCTATACTCTGTCCTAACTCTCAAGGCAACGGGCATGTTCGCACTCTGTTTGGTTGTTCTTTTCCACTGTGTTCGTGTTCTTTGTAGAGGGAGCATGTAATATAAGCCCACGGTTGAATTAGAATGGTTTTCAACACAGAAACAAATACAACCTGATCTCTTCGTGATTATGCGTGTAAACTTCCAAAAAGTCTGGACGGAATCTGGATGGGTTTCCTTGTTGTAAAGGTGTACAATGGAAACTCTTTCCAAACTCTCCTTTCCCTTGATTTCTTGGACTCCGGCACACACGCATGCAATGCATGGCCGTTGCATCGGCATGCATCTCGTGGCCCTCCTGGCTCCCAGGCAAATAGATGCACACGGGTGCATGCATGGCTCAAGTACTTGCGTGGCCCTCCTGGCTTCTTCAATGTCTATGCGTGCACTGCACTATACACGCTCCCTTGTGCGATGCTTCTGGGCCGTGTATCTCTTTCTCTGCCCACGTACGTTCCTCTCCTTGCGAGCCAAGCCACGGGTTAGGGTTCACCTATATGCACGTCCACACCAGATTCAAAGATATTTTGGTTGGAACTGTCTATTCATAAGTTACCTGAAATTTTCTTAAGTTTAAGTCACTTGTTGTGATCATTGGATCAATATCCAGTCATATGATATCCATTGGATCAATATCCAATCATATGACAATTATATGACACACTAATCTCTACATAAATCCAATGGTCACAATAAGTGACTTAAATTTAAGAAAATTTCAGACAACTTAAAACTAGCAAAACCGATTTTGGTTTAGGAAATGGTATGTAAAAGGGTTCTTTTAATTTATTTCAGAAATTATCTTTTATTTTGCTAAGTCCAAGTCGTGGCATCTCCAGCAGGAGCCCTCAAAACAGAGCCCCTACTTTTAATTTGAGGGCTCCCTACTTTGAGGGGCCTGTTTTGCAGTTGACTCAGTGAGAGCCCTCAAAGCAGTCCCTACTTCTTAATTCCCTCTATTTCCTCACACACTATATGCATATGTATTTGAGAACATCACATTATATAATAATTTATTTAAACTATAACTCTAAAGCACTATACTTAAAATTATGAATGAAAATACAAATATTCAAATTTAAATTCAAAGACAAATTTGGTCCGAATTTAATGATAGTCAATCACAACATAGTTCATAACATCTCTGCAAATCAAATGACATAATCATCAAATTTGGGCGGAGGAAGGAGCGGGCGCGGGAGGGGAAAAAGGCTGGCCGGGGAAGAATCGGGACCAGCGCGAGAAACCGTGATTTGGGGGCTTGGCCTAGAGCCCACAGGAATGAGGGCTTGAGGGGGGATTTTAGGGGCCCCTCAAATTTGAGGGCTCTAGTAGGGGCCCTGCTGGACCTCTGTTTTTGCCTCAAGCCCTCAAATTTGGTTTTAGGGGCTCAAGTAGGGCCCCTGCTGGAGATGCTCTTAGGGACTAATCTGAATCGGCCACATGGCCTATGGGCGTGTGTTCAGCGTATAAAAGGCTAGGGTGTGTGCGCCACGAGGATAGGAGTTTAGACGATGAATTGAGTTATTTCACGTGTCGCCACGACGATCTATTCCTATTATACCCTTCTGTTATCGGGTGTGTGCGAGTTTTTGAGAGTTTTCATTTAGGATATTTTTGATTGCTACTCAGATTTTAATCTTATTGATTGAATTTGTGCGGGTGTGAGATTTAATTATCCCAGTACAAGTTGCATCTTGTAACTTGTGCTCTACATATCAGATTGGGAATTATCACTATGAAAGATCGAACAACCTACGAATTTAATCTCATCTAGAGGTTTCATCCGCATCAGCATCTCTTTGAATTAGAATGGTTTTCTTCAAATGGAAATATACATCTCTTCAGCACTTGTCTTCTGAGAGCTAAATTGTGGAACTAACGTGCGATTTCTTTCATCCAAGGAGCACAAATGATGGCTTTTCCGTCGCATTTCTGGCAATATTGATGGAGAAACGAACTGCATAAATGGTAGCCGGAAAACCACCCTTTGACTATTTCAAAACCCATGCTTGAAGAAGAGGGACAATTTGCTAACTCAAATTCATAGACAAATTTGCAATGCATGTTAGATTCAAGAGGAAACCATCCTCCGGCCTCTGCCTAGGGGGCTCTGCCCCCACAGGAAACAGAACAAATGTGAAATGTAACTGGTTACTCCTACTAAGTAGTTATAACAAGTTACCAACGGCTTCAGCCAATTACCACTTGGAACCAGTCAAGCCGTTTTCAAAACCCCGGATTGGTCCAATATTAACAACATAAACTTGACAATAGCAATTTCGCCAAATACAGGAAAGCATTCGAATTTGACTAGCATTGAAGTTGTGTGTAACAAGTTAGTGTCAGTATGGCAATTCCGAGGAGCCAATCAAGTGGACTGACAGCTCAAAACATTCCAGCTTCCCTCGTACCATACAGAGAATTGTACTCTACAACTCCAGGCTGTGAGAAACAAACAATTCAGAATAGCGTACAGAATGAGTGCATAGTTCCACTCACTAGCGTGGTGCTTCGCACAGTTGAAAAACAGTGAAATTACAAGAGTTTTCCACAGGAATAACAGTCATGGCCCTTCTTGCCCTCCTGAATGAGATAAGTACCATCACCAGTTCCAAACTTCAGCTGTTAAACAAACTTTTCGACCCAACATAAAAATCCTTCATCCAAGTATTGTTTAATTCGCTAGTAAGTATTTGAGAGACATCACACCAAGGTCAGACAGCACGGTATTCAATAAACAGGCTCAACTTCTGAACCAACACAGCATGTGAACCAAATATAGGTTTTCTCCCTTCACTGATCCAATTCTTCTCCAAACTCGATGCTTTTGCATTAGCCCGCATGTCATCCACGAAAGCTGAAACTATCTGATAAATTGAAGTCCGGATAACATCAGCCATGGAATAAGCTTTAGTGTGCAGACCACCTCTTTGCGTGCTTGCAATGGCAGTTACATTGCCTTTTCTTCCTGTGGAAAAGTTAGTCCATCTAATGCTTGCTGGACCCAATGAGTGCACAGGTTGTGGGTTAGTTTTCTTCCCTAAACATGCCTCAACTGCCACTAGTGCAGATAGCAAAGTAGACATCACAGCAGCATTGCATCCAGTCAGTTGAGCGACTCCATACCGATCCTCTTGGCGTGGCGTGCAGTTAAAGCCGTAACGTCCGAGCACACCATGTGCATATCTACATTCAACGAGCAACACAAAACAATCTTTCATTAGGCATTAGTGCATGAAGCAACATTTGGATTATGCGATTTGGAAATGATCAACCATCAAGCAATTACAGATATTTCCTGGCCTTCAGGCCATAAACAATCTTACAGCGAGACATATTAAAGCTTAGGCATGTTGCCGATTGAACTTATTCTGAAAAGGACATACTGAACATGAATAAAGTTTCTGAATGCCACCAAAACTACAAAAATTGCCATGGTGTTAAGCTGCATGCAACACAAATCCACAATAAAAATAACCTACATCTTCAAAATAACCTCCTCGCATGGCCGTATCTCCCCCTAGGCCCACGCCCATGACAACATGCCACACAAGTTAGCGGTGAATTATTCTTGTACTAACACATGAAATAAATCAAGGTCATATAAGGTCCAAAGATCACCGAAATTAGAACTCATATGCTTGCTAGATTGACATGCTACCATGCGAAGCAAAATATAAGTGGATTATTCACTATTTTCCACTCAACCCAGAACCAAGAACCAGGCCACAGTGCATCTATGCAAGAGTAAGATCCCAATTTATATTTCCATACAGTCATGCCAGGATTCTACACCACATGTGCCATATTACACAATCATACCAACTCTCCGATCATCCTCACTGCAATCCACATGCCCGCAGCCAATGTCAAAAATTGTTGCAGGAGAGTCCATATGCATACCTATTGTTTCATTGCAATCTCACACAATGATAGTTAAAACTCTCTAAGTACCCAATTACTGTCTACTAGACGAATAAATGTCGTCCCAACACATCAGCTGTCAAACAATAAACATCACTTATAAAAAGACCAAACACTTGAAATTACCAACTGCCAAATAATAAACATCACTGCTGTAAAGTCTGAACACTTGAAATTAAGCTATTAACCCTTTCAAGATGAGATTACATGTGGATACTCATACTCCAAACTCTATATAAAAAATACAATTGGTAATAATTCCTGGAGCAAAATCTTCCTGATCGTGCCGATCCTTTATGCAGATCTTGAGTTCATTATGTATGTCTATGACTAACCAACCAGTATGCATGTATGTTTACAGTATACTCAATTCAAGGTCTATAAAGCATCGCCTCTCATTCAACTCTAAATAATTTATCATGGATGGCCAAACAAAGACAAACTGCAGACGCCAATTGATTTAACAGTAAGTTCCAACTGTTTGCTGGATGTTGGTCCTAAATGAGGAGCAGGTTTCATTATGTATAGCAACAGAAACACAAAAAAATATTAACAACTGAAAAAACACAGCATAATCTACAACTTCAGAAGTAATACAAATAAAAGAAATTGATTGGCATTACCTGTGAATCATTAAATGCACCATAGAGTTTGGACTGTTGTGACAATAGTTCTGGCTTATCACTAGAAAAACCTTGAGAGCTTCAGCAATTTTTGAAGTGAACTCCTCAAGTGGCTTCAAACAGGCTGTCACAATTCTTTTGTAAGTTTCACCAGATTCCTCAAAGAAGGCACCTCGACGCCAAGGTTCTAAGTTACACTCAGATACCGCACACAAATCTTAGTACGCAAGATATTGCATTAACGATCGTGGATCACTTTGTTCCAATGTTTCTAGGATAAACTCAGTAGGATTAGTCTCTGCAGCGGCAGTGCTCTGAGGTGGAGCAAAACTGCACCTTCTTGTATGCACGACCTGAAATTTGTTGAAAGAAGTTGTATTATGGACCAGAAAGTTCAGATCCAGAGTCCAGACACTGAAAACAGTACATCTAACGGCATGTTGTTTGACTTGGATCGCAAAGAACAAACCTGGAAAAAATGATGGCTTATTTCCCAACAGAAAGAAACACCAGTGATCACTACAAAAATACCGATTTGGGTGATAATTTTACTTCCAATGGATCCTCCAATTCTGAATTGCTGAGGAAGAACAAAAATCAGGACAAGTGAGAGGCAGAAGGCCTGAAGTGACACCTTTAGAGCCCTTTTCCAGATGGCAGAAGCCCCATCTTCAACCCATAGAAGAGAGATCGCTGGACAATAAAACAAGTTAAGAAAGCTAGTCAATTGGCAACATGCTCAAGTGACTGGTGGGAAGAACTGTAAGATAGCAAGCGAACAAACAGGCAAGTATTTAGAAATCATAAGGGCTCAAAATTAACCAAACAGAGCTTTAAAAATTCACAAGCTGTTGCTCTTAGTTTAGATTAATAATACCCATCGTGTTCTCACGTAAATAAAATAGAACCTAGACGAGTAAACACATTTCTACCAATAAACATCAAAGACAAAACCCAATGTCCGCATGTGGATTTGATCATGACATCATGACAACACAGTATCCTCGGAAAATTACAAACGATGGTAGTAATAGTCTCATCAATTATCCGAATCAAATTTCTAATCTTAAATAGCATACATATGTCCAATATTTATCAACCTGAATAATACAGCATGATCAATTAATGCACACAGTAACAAAATTTACTCTAGAGGGTACCAGAACAATAACTTAGAGTAAAATAGCAATAATCCAAGACCCAGTTAACAAATCATCCTTGCTTTGATCCAATAACAATAGTCACTTGCACCACCAAATAACTCCTAAGCAGGTAATTCTAAATCGTAGCAATCTGATATCTAAGCCTAAAAATGCAACCTATATCGCTGCAATAGTGTTGTGGCAACTCGCAGCCAATCTGCAATTTGAGAAGACTCGGAACAGCATTCTACATTTCTATATGAGAAACCCTAACTTTTCCCCGCTCCACTCACCTGCACGACGGGGAACTGGAGCAACCACCTCCGACGCCCAAAGTAGTGCGCGGCGAACACCGCGCCCAACACGGCGCCGCGGAACCCCAGCCCAGCGACGGCCGCCCACCCGGCGTCCTCGGGGACCAGCGACGCGGCGGCGCCCACGCAGAGAGCGCCGGCCGCGGAGAGGAGGAGGCCGCGAGCGCGGCGCGGCAGCGGGGGAGGGCGCGTGTGGGGCGAGGCGGAGATGAGGAAGGCAAGCGCGAGAGCCCCGTGGCGGCGGAGGAGAGGAGCGGGTGGAGCGCGAGGAGGAGGCCCGGTGGCACCCCGAGGCGAGGGTGGCGGCGGCGCGGGAGGCCGCGATGTGGAGCACGGAGGCGGCGGCCGAGAGCGCGGCCTGGAAGAAGAAGACGGCGAGCCACCGCTGGCCGACGGCGTCGCGGGGGGCGCCGCGCGGCGGGGTCCTGTCCATGGCGGCGGCGGTGGGCAAGGGTTTTGGGAGGTTTTGAAAAAAAATTCCTTTTTTTTTCTCGGGGTTTTTTTTGCGCGCTTGAATGAAGAGAAGGCGAGCGAGCTGCGCGTGTTCGTCAGTTCGTGTTCTTGTGGGAGGATGGTTCCTGACTTCCGGTTGTCTTTGGTTGAAAGCGTGTTTTTGTTTTTCTCCGTGTTTGACACGAAGACTAGCGACAGAGCTGCGTCGGTTCGTTCGTAGCTTAGTGGTTAAGCTAACTGCAGCTAGCCTTTTCTAAAAAAAATGTATAACTAATTTCGTTTTCTTGAATCCTAATATTATGTCAAACCCATTTGAAACGTGCGAATTCCGCAGAAATCCTGCATCCATAATAACGTTCTACCAAAACTTCTGCTTTGAAAAAATGCCCTTGGTGAAGAAGTTTGTTTAGTCTAGAGCGCCTAAGCTTATGTTACATGCATTTTTTTAATATGCTGTTGAGAAATGAAATAGTCCAGTCCTAAAAAAACGAAACAGACTAGTTAAAAACCCTGGAAACAAAAGTAAGCTGTACTTTACTTCAGCAACAACTATTAAATTAAAAACCTAAGTTGGTTCTGAAAAAAAATCCATGCTTCTTACTAAAGCTTGTATCTAGAAGCGAGAAATGGTTTCATGAGATTTTAGATAAAGTACTCTTAATAGTTTGTATATTTAGCTTGTTACTAAAACTTGTATCTACAGGAGAGAGAATAGTTAGGTAGAAGTGATGAGCCCACAATTTTTTTGGTTTTCTGAAAAAAGTTTTTTACTCAAGTACTCACATACATGTTCTCTCTCTTTCACATCACAAAAAAAAAACCCCGATGTGGCATGAACTTAGTCAAGACATATATAGTGTGTAGTAACTATACATGCACTAAGAAATATCACATCACTACCATATCTCTCGGATGCTAAGTTTTTGTCCTAAAGTCTTAGCACCTCTCTCTCCCCTCCCCTACTCACCGACACACGAGTCCATACTTGAAAAGATTCTCTTGGCGTCGTGTCACGGTCCAAGACCGACTCGGCGTTGCTCGGGAGAATCAACTCGATGATGTAGAATCCGAGATGGGATTTGGGGAGTTTTGGGAAGAACACACACACACACACAGAGCTTAGGGATTTTGGAAGCATTGTATTTCTATCGATAGTCTTTACAAAACACCGTTCCAGACTTGTAGTGCTCCCTTTGACAACACAACTGACTCTTAGTCTATTACATGGCCCAATCGGCCCAATATCTCATTGCGCACACTAGCCCATGACAGAATGTGATCCCTCAGGTTGATGGTGTGACATTCCCCTCTCGATGAAAACCAGCTTGCCCCAAGACTGGAAATCGAGTAACCAAATCATTAACATTTTCCCAGGTAGTCCAATCCGATGGCAAATGAGACCATTGTACCAATGCCCAGCAAGAAACAACATTACCCAATTTACAGAGGCGAGTTTGTAAGAATGTCTTAGGAAAAACACTCTATTCAGAGTCAAGACAGTTTAAGGGCATAGTAGAGCTAACAGATGTACCTGGTTTGAGTGCCTGCTTCAACTGTGAAACATGAATAACAGGGTGGATATGACTGGAAGGTGGCAGCTTCAGTTTATAAGCAACACTCCCAACTCTATCCAGAATCTGATATGGTCCAAAGTACTTGAAACTAAGCTTTTGGTTAGAGCGCTTGGCAACGGACATCTGAACATAAGATTGAAGCTTCAAATAAACCCAGTCGCCAACACTGAACTCACGCTCAACTCTTTTCTTGTCAGCTTGATGCTTCATACACTGTTGAGCTCTAAGCAAATGTTGCCGTATTAATTGAGTCATAAGAGTTCTTTCTTGGAGTCATTGGTCTAACTCAGGGACAGAGCATTGAGAGCTATTGAGAATCCCAAAATGTCTTGGAGCATGACCATACATGACTTCAAAGGAGTTTTCCTAATGCAGAGTGGTATGTTGTATTGTACCAAAATTCGGCCTGAGATAACCACTTAGACCATTTGGTTGGACAAGCGTGCACCATGCATCTCAAATATATTTCTAAACACTGATTCAACCTCTCTGTTTGTCCATCGGTTTGAGGGTGGTAAGAAGAGCTCATATTGAGTTTAGTATGTGTTAATGAGAACAATTCCTTCCACAGATTACTAGTGAATACTCCATCTCGGTTAGAAATAATGACTTGAGGCAACCCATGCAGTTTGTAAATGTGATGGATAAAGGATTGAGCTACTGTGTGGGCAGTATAGGGATGGGATAATGGAATGAAGTGGCCATATTTAGAAAATTTATGACTTCTAAGATAGTATCCCACTATTGTGACTTAGGCAAACCTTCAATAAAATCTAAACTGGTGACATTCCAAGCTATTTCAGGTATAGGAAGAGGTTGTAGCAACCTAGGCAATTTGGTGTGTTCAGGTTCAGACATGAGACATACCTCATAAGCAGATACATATTTTTGCACATCTTGTTTGAGGCCAGGCCAAACAAAAAGGGACTTGACCTTGTGATAAGTGGCAGTAACTCCACTGTGACCTCCCACCTCAATGTTATGTAGTGCCAACAGGACTGCATTATGGGCTTCTTTATGATTGCCTAACCAGATTCTGCCTTTGAATCTGATAATGCCATCTTGTAATGAAAACCCTTGTTCATTCTATCCAGTGAGACTCAACTCAATGAGTAATTGCTTTGAATCGGGGTCTTGTTGGTAACCTTCAGTAATGATTTCAAGCCACTTAGGTTTACTCACTGAGATAGCACACAGAGTATCTTCTGAAGTTTTTATCGATAAGGCATTAGCTGCCTTATTTTCAGGCCCTCTTGTATACAAGCTTATCTTGTAACTCCAATAACTTCACAAATGATTTATGTTGCATTGAATTGGTGATCTTCATTCACCCAAATGGACTAGACTTCTATGATCGGTACATATAGTAAACTCTTTATTTGAAGATAAGGTTTCTATTTCTCTCGCAAGAGAATAGCCAAACACTCTTTCATATGTTGACAAGGCTTGCATTTTTGGTCCTAATGCTTTACTCAAGTATGCAATGGGATGTTTGTCTTTGCATAAGAACTGCTCCAACTCCTTTATCACTAGCATCAGTCTTTATCACAAACTCCTTGGAGAAGTCACGTAGAGCTAGAACATGTAGTCAAAGCCTCTTTGATTGCCTGAAAAGCCTCTTATTCTTTGCTAGTCCATATGTATAGAGCATTCTTCTTCAGTCGATCAAGGGTTTGCTGAGGATTGAATAGTGTCTAATGAACTTTCTGTAGTAGCCTGACTGTGAGACCCCGGTTTATTTAGCTTGTAATACTTAGCCTTCCATTGGCTCTAACATCACAAACAAAATACACCGTGCCTCGATGGACATGTGCTTCCCAGAACTGCAGTACACATACATCTTTACAAAAGCATGCGTCAATTTCATACATCACATGATACAAGTCTAGCAAAAGATATACATAAAATAAAGTTATTACAAAAGAGCCGACCGACCAAATGACATCAAAGTAGCAATAACAGCGGAAGCAAAAGTGCTATAAGATGGTTATAACCAAAAGACGACCGATTAGCCATAACCCACAAGGCAACTGACCGGGCCGCCAAGCTAGTCGCACGATCCGCATTAAAACTCACAGAAGTAGATCCCTTGGGGATCCACTTCCTCTTCTGCACACAACAAGCAATGCAGGTGAGTACAATAATGTACTCGCAAGACTTACGAGTAACAAGCCTATACATAGCTACATGAAAGCTGTAACAAAGGAGATGGTCATATGGTTAATTGGACACATAAAGCAATTTTCATTTGCAATAATGTAATAGATTGAAGGCAATTTAGCAAAATCTGTTTTTACATGTTGAAATAACAGCGAGTAACAATAAATAGCATAAGTAACATCCTAGAGGCGACTAACCCAATAGCCACCACAACATAGCACGAATCCCCAATTCGTACCACCCATCAAGTTTTAATTAAAATATTGTAGTCTAACTCTTGAAAGACCTCCCCAAGCGTGTCCATAACCTAGGATGAGGCTATTCGAATTGTTTTAACCCTGCAGGGGTGTACCAATGTACCCACACTTCAGACCACCTTTTTGCCATAAGAAGCACACTTCCGAAGGTATGCCGGTCCGGCTAAGTCCTACGAGACGTTTCCAATATTGTGTATTAACTACGAGCCGCTCGTATGGACCGAAACCCATACGCTTACATTGTAAAGCCGAAGGTCAACTACCCTATAAGGGTAAAGCCTCCGGACAACTACAATGCTCCCAAACACCATCCCTCCCGCGACCTCCTGCGACTCGGAGCCAACACACGCCAAAGTACTAAGTCAAGAGAGGTCACATACCCTCTAGTGTGGTTAGCACGCAAGAATGCTTGGTTTAGTGTAACAAGATGTTCGGTCCTTGTTGACTCGGGCACCATTCCAGTCACACCTAAAAGCACACCAACATACCATTGTGCCCAAGTTCAAATTATTTTGTTTTTAGTTTTCACAATTAAATATAGCACAAAGGTGAAACATAATGTCATAATAAGTTTGTGTGATCAAGGTTATCGACTAAGTCGACAACCGCCCATTTCTATCGGTAGCTAAGCTGGCTAAGCAACATACTAAAAAAACTACTAAGTGACAAGGGCTCATCCAACGAACCCAAAATCACAACAAGTAATCCTAGGCTCGATAGTAGAGGATAAACATTTACCTACAGATTATGCATCTAATAGGTCAACTAATCGACATTAGTTTAAAACAAGATAGCAATGCATACGTAGAATTTGCAAACAATATATTAGAATTTGAAAATAATAGGAGCAATATGATCAAATGATACTACATCTACTTACCTTCTGGAGGTCTTATTGCTGCAGAGGATAACTCTCGAGTTCAATAAATTCTTGAACCTAACGCAAAAACGCGATAAAACCAATAAAAACGAAGAACACCGAAAGAAACTCAAAATCCAAAGTCATCCAAATCTCATGAAATTTTTACAGCAGTAAGGGCATGATTTTAAATGAATTTAGCAATAATAATCAAGTCATTTGGACTAAACATGAAAACGTTATGGCCTAAACAAGTTTTCTCAGCCTGAAAATTCCAATTTAAATTGATTTTGGTTACTATTCATGGCACAAATTTCCAGAATGGTCTAGAACCTAAAATTTTTATGGTAGGTGGATCATGGCATTCTAAGAACAGCAAAACTGGGTTTACTTCATTTGGAGTTAGATTGAATTACTTATGATTTCCCTAAGTTGTGAAACTAGCACATTTCATTTTTCAAGGGCAAATAAATGAACCAAACCTATCCTATATTGAAGTACATTATCAGACGAATTTAACAAATTTTAGTTTGCTAAATTTGGAGTTACAGGGAATTACTTGTATCTTTTACAAATTTTAAATGAATTTCTAGACAATATTTGTACCTAATCAAGTCAATTCAACTTACATGACTTTTCTGGTACAGAACAGTGTCCAAAAGTATTTTCAGATTAAACTTTAGTTAAACAGGGATTTAACCCAACTAGAATCATCTAAAAAGGAGCTAAAATGAATTAGTTATGAATTTTTAAAGTTCCAATACCATTTTCAGTTGACAAAAAAAAAAGGATTACTGGAAAACAAACAACTTAATCAAACGGAAATGACGTGGACGCACATGGGCCACAGATCAAGAATCTAACGGCCCACGTGCACAGCCGAACGAACGCGCACAGCACCGTACGCGACTGACCGTTGGATGTCCACGTCGATTGGGGCATCCGGAGGGGTCCGAACGTCCCAACCAACCACGACCGCAGATATGAAGATGGAGGGCCTACAGGGATTGGACGATAGGAGGGTCCGAATGTCCCACGAGATCTGGGCTACAGATCTCAAGATGGACTGTGCACAATCAACTAAGTGCATCGCACACTCCAGAGAGCTGCTAAGGATGCGGGGCCCATTTGCCAGTGACACGTGGGTCACATGCGAGGGTTTACGCGCACAATGGGGTTTATTAAGGTGCGGGCCCATAGGTTAGTGATACAGAGGCTTTTAGGATAGTCATTAAATGCTAAACTTAATGATTAACAATGATTAGCATTAATGATGTCCGAAGAGTAACGCATACGATGCGGGGGTGCTTAAGTGGTGGGCCGGCAAGCGGTGACACATTAAGCTTTTTAGGACAGCAATTAATTACTAACAATGATTAGTAATTAATAAACCCAATCTTTGTCCTAAAGTACTGTGGTTTAGGCCTACGGGCCCACATGATAGTGACTTATAGAGCCATTTTAGGACAGTCATTTATTTCTAAACAAGGATTAACATCGATTATCAATGATTAGCATTAATGACCGAATCTGTGTCCTAAATGACAACGGCAGAGAGGGAACTCGACCGACAAAACCCGAGAGCAAATATGAGCTTGTCGCCGGTAGCTCTGGCCACGGTGGCGCAACCTAAAGGCCAAAATGGGTTCGCAATAACATTGCGCACCCACCGAAGGTAGTCTCGACTGCGGCGGCGGCCTAGAACGCCGGTGAGACGGAAATAACGATGGTGACCAAAACGGTCGAAAACGAAAAATAGCCAAAAAGCTCCGCATTATCCAAAGAAGCGTGTGCCACAGCATCTAAGGACTAATAAGAAGCTACCTTAGCCAAAAAGAGCTTCAAAAATAGCCGGAGAAGCTTTGACCACGGAGGAGCTCACCGGAGTTGAAGAAGATGAAGTGGAAATAATGGCCTGAGCAAAAATGAACACCACTGGGTGGTCAAAATAGTTGCATTAAGGTCCACAGAAGATCCATGAGCAATTAATTGCCAAATGAAACCACTTACCGGAGCTGAGGAAGAAAGGGGTGATTTCGGCCGAAAAGATTCAAACTTAAAATTGAGTGATTTCTGTGAATGAAACCCAAAATTAAGTTAGGGGAAATGATTATGAGGTTAAGGAGCTCAAAAGGGTACAAGAAGAATTGAAGAAGAATCACTGGAGCGCCGAAGTCACCAACGGAGCTCCACGGCCTATAATGGCAATTTTGGAATTTCAGAGGTTTTGAGCTCTAAGAACAAAGAAGGAGATCGGGGTGGTGTAAAGGAACTCAATGAAGGAACTTAGGGGGCTATTTATAGATGAAAAACTAGGGTTTGGGCAAAGACAAGAGCTCAAGGGTGAGCTCGGTTCATGGCACCGCCGTGGACCAAGAATTGACGGGAGCAGCTGAGAGGAGGACTATGAGTGCGAAAGCTCATTGGGGCATTAAATGCCGAGGGCCAGGAGCCGTTGAACGGTGACGCATGAAGTTGAAAAGGGCTCTCCCCCCATGCCCTGTTCCATCACGTCTTGCGAGCGAGGTTGAAGGCGATGACTAGGGGCGAGGGCCCACATGTCAACGATACGGTTTAAGTTGGCTCGGGTCAAAAAGGACTAATGGGTTAGGTCAGGACTCAAAAGCTGAGTCAACCCATTACAGCCCTTAGATTAGAAACGGACGGCTGAGATTTAAAAGAGATGATCGGGGGTCCCGACGTTCAAAATCGTGCGAATGGTCCGATCGAAAATGAGCGGCTGAGATTGATTGGGCTGTTTGGGGCGGTCCGAATGACCCAATGAATAGAGACCGCCCGATGGA
This sequence comes from Ampelocalamus luodianensis, assembly GCA_036346255.1. Classification (NCBI taxonomy): domain Eukaryota; kingdom Viridiplantae; phylum Streptophyta; class Magnoliopsida; order Poales; family Poaceae; genus Ampelocalamus; species Ampelocalamus luodianensis. The sequence continues at coordinate 12,088,022 of CM070634.1, forward strand.
AATCCTACGGCCCAGAAGCGAAGCGCAACTCGAGAGGTCCGAATGTTACACGAACGAGGGCCGCCCGATGGAGATCCAACGGCTGAGATCGAACGTGCGCTTTAAGTGAGCCCGGGTGCAGTTAGTTGGTTGAGTTCAACCAAGTCCATTAGGTTGGGCTCGGGTCTGACTCGAGCCCAACACACTTTGACTTAGGGTTTTGAGTTGATCTGAAACTTTGAGGGATTTGTTTAAGGTAGCAAAACAACTCCAAAAATTCTGAAATTTTTACAGGAGCTTGCTAACCTTAATATTGACCTTGTGTAAAATTTTCAGAGATTTTTATGCTTTGCATTTTTCTCCAAAAATTATGCAAAGTGCTGAACTGGGGTTTGACCAGGGTCAAACAAGTGTGACTAGCCTCTTAAAATTATCAAACAATTTCTAAAAATTGTGAAACTTTTCAGAGGGGTCACACCCCATCCCTAGAACTTAGGAAAATATTTTCAGATGATGATCCCAAGATTAAATAAGGATTTGAAAAAGGAGGTTCATGACTTGGCTCAAAATGACTTGTGATTTTGTATTTCCATAATTCCTTTACAAGAATTTTCCAGAACATACAGGAAATACCAGATGTAAGAAAAGTTTTTAATTTCTACACATTTTCTTACATTTAAAACACAAGCCAAATAGTTAGGATGTTACACTGACAATCCCAAAAAAACCTCTTAGTTGTTTTGCAGTTGTGGGAATAGGCCAAGTCTAGACTGTCATGATCTTGGATTGAACTGTAGCAACACCTTCTGCACTTATGATGTGCCCCAAATACTCCAATTAGGGTTGTGCAAAAGAGCACTTGGATTTCTTAACCAATAAATGATTATCCTTGAATATAAAATACTAATTGAAGGTGTTGTTGATGATCTTGAAGCTTTTGTTGTAGATTAAGATATCATCCATGAATACCGAACACATTTCTGAGCAAAGCGATAAAGATAGTATTCATGGCTGCTTGAAAGGTAGCTGGGGCATTTGTGAGCCCAAAGGGCATAACTCTAAACTCCCAATGACCATCATGTGTTCTAAATGTTGTTTTGTGCTCATCTTGTGGAAGGAGTCTAATTTGATGGTAACCAGACCTGAGATCCAGCTTAGTAAACCATTTGGCTCCATGTAGTTCATCTAATAGCTCATCAAAAATTGGTAGTAGGTATTTGTTCTTAACTGCCATTGCATTCAAATACCTATAGTCAACACAGAACCTCCATGTGCCATCTTTCTTTTTAACCAAGAGAATAGGAGAAGCAAAGGAGCTTGTACTAGCCTGGACAACACCATTTTGTAACATTTCTTTCACTTGTCTTTCTATCTGATCCTTCTGAGTGGGAGTATATCTATAGGGTCTAATATAGAGTGGTGTTGCACCAGGCAAAAGTGGGATACTGTGATCAAAAGATCTTGGTGGAGGTAGCCCTTTGGGTTCTTGAAAGACTTGAATATTTCTCTCCAATATGCACCTGATCTCAATAGGTACTAGTTCAACAGCTTGTTCTGAAGACACTGGACATAATTGTATGAGCTGAGCCATTCCACCTTTGCTAATCAACCCTTGGAGCTTCTTAGCTGAAATTTCTGCACAAGTTGCGATCGATCATGATGCCTCTCAAGGAAATATGTGTGCTATGATGGGTGAAACTCAATTGCTTCCTTTCCAATGAATCCACATAGGACTATGATCTTCCAGTCATTCCATGCCTAATATCATATCATAACAGCCTAGTTGGAGTACTCTGACATTAGTTGAGAAAGTATGGCCTTGAACCCACCATTCCATATTCGAGATCATTTGGTTACTTTGCATCTTGCCTCCATTGGCAATGGTGACTTGGATTGCATGAATGGGTTGTGTAGCACACTGAAGTCTGCCCACTAGTTTGTTACTGACAAAATTACTTGAGCTGCCAGAGTCAACCAAAATCAAAATCTCTTGGTTTTTGATTAACCCTTGTAATCTGATAGTTTTCTTGCCTTGTGTACCAGCTGCTGCACAATATGAAAGGCTCATTAGTAGCTCTTCTTCCCCTTCTTTGCTATCACTTTCACTTCCTTCTTCCTCATTATGTTCTAACTGCAAAATTTCCAGTAATTCTTCGAGTACTTGCAAGGAATCTTGCTTGGGACAAACTTTTCTCCATATTTGAAATATTCTCCTCTAGCCTTCGTGAGGGCTTTCAAACTATTGTACTTGTCTTCCTATTTTTGGCTTGTTGGCTTCCTTGTTATCTCCAGGTGCAGCACCCAAGAGACCTTTGCCTGAATGATTCATTGGTCTGCCATTGAACTTGTTGAAGTCTTTGCTGTCAATCCTCTGATGAGGCTTTTTAACAGTTGTTTCCCACTCCTCCTCCTGTAACAATGTTAAGGATAATGCAGCATCAACCGTTCTAGGTTTGTGGAGCACTATGGCTACTCTAATATCATTTTTCAACCCATCTAGAAATTTATTGACAAAAAACACATCATAATTTCTATTGTGCACTAACACTTTATGCATGACTGTTTGAAATTGTTCATGATATTCCAAGACACTAGTATGTTGTTTTAAGTTCAATAGTGTTCTCATGTAATTGTGATACAGATCTCTCTCAAACTTGTTGTCTACTGCTATGCATAACTCTACCCAACTATCCACAGTATGTTGGGCCTCAAATGTCTGCAACCATAAAGCAGCATTCCCTTGGAAGTGCAAAGTAGCATAAGGTACCCACAAATGGATTGGTACATGGAACATGTTAAAATATTTCTCACATTTCTCTTTCCAGACTCTAGGAATTCTCTCAAAGGGTGGGGATTATAGTACCGCTGTCCCTCTATTTCCCTACTCCCACTAGCATTCACCCTTGACCAGGGCTTGTCCAGGAGTGTTGAATCCCCTTGAGACATCACCCTGGTGTTGCTTTTTGTAGCGGTGCCCGTTGGGCCGAGGCGTCACTGGGCGAGGTGGATTTGATGGCATCGTCTCCAGATAGTTGACGCGCGCACCGAGTTCCTCCACCATCTGCCGCAGCCCCATCAGCGTGAGGTCGACGGTCGACCTCCATGCTTCGGCGTGCTTCATCCGTTCGTCCACCCCGGTAACCAATGCCAAGATTGCCTTAACATCGGTTTCCAGAGTCAACATCTTGTCTTCCGCCACCACCATCCTCACAATGAGCGTCGGTTGCCCCTTCTTATTGGCCACGATTGCCGGATCGGCGGCTCTGATACCACAATGTCACGGTCCAAGACCGATTCTGAAGTTGCTCAGGAGAATCGACTCGATGATGTAGAATCCGAGATGGGATTTGGGGAATTTTGGGAAGAACAGATAGAGAGAGAGATATAGCTTAGGGATTTTGGAAGCATTGTATTTCTACCTATAGTCTTTACAATACACCGTTCCAGACTTGTAGTGCTCCCTTCGACAACACAACCGACTCTTAGTCTATTACATGGCCCAATCAGCCCAATATTTCATTATGCACACCAGCCCATGACAGAATGTGATCCCTCAGTTGTTGGTGTGACATGCCAGGACCCGGACTGCACTGGTGCTAGCTTGTTATCTCTCTCTCCAATGTTCCAAACTACCTCGCGGATGCTAGCTTAGCTTGGCTTGGTACCTCCTAAAAGTGAACATTATAGATGCTCTTAAGAGCTAGATGGATTGTTGGGAGTGCCCTAAACTAGCGAGAGCAGTTTGGCAATTCTTTAGTTCAACAATTCTTCGGCCAAATTCAAATACTTAATGGAACCGCGGTAAATAGATGAATCGATCGTTTGATTATTTCCTATGAAACCATCAAATCCTTGCCTAAATGCAGCACATGAGTTACTCCCATCTACCATTGAGAACTGGAACGGTGCATTGCATTAAGCTAAGCGCGCTTGGCCCTTCGCATCCCAACTCAAATTTAATTGGCAGCCAGCCGGAATCCCCACTGGGCTTGTGCCCTTTAAATCCTCGACGCCTTGTTGCTGCCTGGCACTAAACCACGCATTTGCAAGCTTGCAACCGAGCAAAAACTTCTCTCCCCGGAGACCGGTGGTGCGGAAGGCAAGATGAGCGACTACTACGACAGCGACGACGATGTCGTGTTGGTGCAACAGGGACTAGAGAAGGTGTTATACGCGACGGCGGAGGAACGACGAAGTAAACAAGATCAATCGCAGAGAGACACAAGATTTAACGTGGAAAACCCTCTCAATGCGAGAGGGAAAAAACCACGGGCGCCAGCCAGCAACAATCTTCACTATATCGGGGTGAGGTTACAACGCTGGGATTTACAACTCGATTCGATATCCCAAACAGAGCTTACAGAAATATATATATCAGGGAAACCCTAATTCGACTAGGATCCATACCGCGGGGGGGCTCCGGCGACGGGCCTCCGCTACGCTCCGTCCAGAAGCTGGCCTAATTGATGTATAGAATTTGGATCACAAATCAACATACTCCACCTTGAGACAAATTCCTTCCTGTAGCATAAGTCAATCCTTCACCCTGAACACAACAAAGAAAGAAATACTTTCGGCGCCACACAGCCTCTTGGGCTAAGCTGTAATACCAACTAAGCTTGAGCAAAGCTCAAACTTAGCAAGGAACGGCTTTGTGAACATATCACAGGATTTTCATGAGTGCTAATCTTGCATACCTTTAGCTTACCCTTTGCAACAATATCTCGACATAATTATATTTAATCTCAATGTGTTTTGTCCTCTCATGAAACATCGATCTTTAGTGAGATAAATTGCACTCGGCTGTCACAAAGCAGTTAATGCAAGAATCAACTCCAAGAAGCTCGACAAACAAACCTTTCATAAACCGACTCTTTACTTGCTTCACAAATAGCCATATATTACGCTTGGTGGTGGGCGGCGCAACAACATCCTGCAAATGTGCCTTCGACTCACGGCACAACCTCCAATGGTAAATACATAACTGTGAGCGACCCACGCTTATCCAAATCACCGGCATAATCGAATCAACATAGCCAACGAGTTCCTTTTCGATCTGCCAAACTTCAAACAAGCATCCGATGTGCCTTGCATGCACGAAAATCCAGCGACGGCCTTCCAATGCTCTTTACCAGGATTAGCCATATATCTACGACCAAACTCATAGCATAAGATAAATCCGGACGAGCAAACCATGGCATACATCAAAGACCCATGGCACTAGCATACGGAACTCTGGACATGTAGTCAACCTCCTCATCGAGTGCTAGGACATTGTGAAGTCGACAATTTAAAGTGAGGTGCAATGGGAGTACTAACGAGCTTTGAATCATGCATGTTGAAACGATGAAGCACTTTCGAATATAATTTTCTTGACTAAGAAACAATAAACCGAAACACGGTCTCTAGTAATTTCTATACCTAGAATTTTCTTAGCAGCACCAAGATCCTTCATCTCAAATTCATCTGCTCAAGCGAGCCTTCAATGCGATGATTTCTTTCTTGCTCTTGGCAAAGAATCAGCATATCATCAACATATAACGGCAAGTATATAGGTGATCCATCAACAAATTTAATGTAGACACAGCTATCATAATCGGATCTTTTAAAGTTATTTGATAACATAAATGAATCAAACCTCTTATACCATCGTGAGAAGATGTTTCAAACCATATAAGGACTTCTTCAATTTGCAAACATGATCCTCCTTACCAGGCATTATGAACCCTTCTGGCTGGTCCATGTATATCTCCTCCTCAAGATCTCCATGCAAGAATGTTGTCTTCACATCTAGCTGCTCAAGCTCAAGATCACGCATAGCAACAATACTGAAGAATGTACGGATTGAGCTATGCTTCACAACTGGGGAGAACACATCATTGTAATCAACACCCGGAATCTGACTGAAACCTTTAGCTACTAACCTTGCCTTAAATCTTGGAGGCTCACTAGGAGATAGACCCTCCTTCCTCTTGAAGATCCATTTGCAACGCACGGTCTTCTTATTCTTAGGCAAGCGCACCACGTCCCATGTGCCATTTTCTCCGTGGGTGCATCTCTTCTTGCATAGTGAGATCCACTTCTCATGATCTCCGAAACAATGGCTTCGATGTACGAGCGGCTCGTGAGTGTTCTCCACTGCTTGGCACAACTAAGAGCATAATGAATCAAATTACACTCTTCAATTAATCGGGATCGAGGACCACAACTCCTCTTTCTCTGCGAAGTGCAATAGGCTGATCGTCTTGCTGCAAAACAGGAGATAAGTGCTGAACAGTATCAATGGTATCATCAATAAATTCATCTCCCTGATCATCCACGTGCTCCACCTGCACGCTCATATTCTGTTGCTCATCATCAGATCTGTATGCAGTACAATATCTATGGGTAAACTGTCATTAAACATCACAGATTCATTAAAAACAACACTTCTGCTCATGAAAGTCTTTCTTGTTTCAGCATTCCATAGCTTATATCCTTTTACTCCAGAACCATAACCAAGAAACAGACACTTAATAGCTCTAGGCTCCAATTTTCCATTATCAACATGAGCATAAGCAGTGCAACCAAAAACTCTCAGCTGTGAATAATCAGCAGATGTACCAGACCATACCTCAATGGGAGTTTTCTTGTTGAGTGGAATAGAAGGCGACCTGTTGATCAAATAGCATGCGGTGTTGGCGGCCTCGCCAAAAACGCTTGCTCATCTTTGCGTTGGACAACATGCAACGAGCCCGATATGATGGTTCGTTCATGCGCTCACCACACCATTCAACTGCGGAGTGTGCGGGATGGTGTGATGCCTCACAATGCCTTCCTTCCTGCAATAATCATTAAACTCATGCGAGCAAAATTCACCACCATTATCGATGCGAAGCGACTTTACCTTCTTCTCGGTTGCCTTTCTATCATTACTTTCCAATCTCTAAAAGCGACAAATGTATCATATTTACCTTTGAGAAAATAAGGCCACACTTTTCTAGAGTAATCATCAATGATAGTAAGCATATAGTTTGCACCACCATACGAGGTCTTACGAGAAGGCCCCACAAATCAGCATGTACATACTCAAGTATACCTTTGGAGCGATGTCCGAGGCATTGAACTTTACCCTCTTGTGCTTACCAAAATGCGGTGCTCACGAAGTTCATCTTACTCGAAAGTGCGACCATGCAAGAGTTCCTCTTCATCAATTACGCCATACCAAGTTCACTCATGTGTCCAAGGCGCTTATGCGAGGTTAGTATTATTATCGAGACGATGGCAGTAGTAGCGGAACCACGCAAAGTACTTCCTCTAAGCACATATAACTTGGCGAATTCATATCACCAATCATGTAAATGAGAGAACCTCTTGATACCTTTAAAACTCCACAGGCGGAGTACTTGTCCCCATCATCATCGAGTGTCTTTGAGGAGATGAGATTTCTTGCCATCCTTGGTATATGTCGCACATTGTCGGCGTGCGAACCATGCCATCATGTGTCTGATCCGAGCGGATCCAATGCCCACGATCTCACATGGGTTGTCATCTCCCATGCGAGCGACATCTCCACTCTGCAGCAGCTTATAAGAACTAAACCATTCTCTGTTAATGCGGATATGAAACGAACATGCGAATCGAGTATCCATTCATCATGACCAGACAACACAACCAAAGAAAAGCGGCAAGACAATCTCCGAATCAATAGTATCGGCACGAGAGACAACAGAGGCATTACCTTGATTTATTTTTACGTTGGTATGCGCATTCCTCTTCTCCTTATTCTTTACCTTATAGCAATCCTCGATGAAGTGGTTCGTTTTCTTGCGGTGCTTGCGAACTTCTTATCCACGGACTTTGAACGTCCTCTACCATGCTGGCTCTTGTCGCGATTGTTGTTATCATAGGACTTCTGCTCATATCTGCCCCTGACCTGCAACGCCTCGCCCTTGGAGGACGACGACTCACCCTGCACCATACCTTTCATCTTCTCCTTACTCTGGAGCGCCTCATAAACCTCTGCTAGGGTTAGTTCATCACGGCTTAACAATATGGTGTCACGGAAATTTGAATATGGCTAGGCGGTGAGCATAGTAACGAAGACCTAAATCCTCATCATCAAATTTTAACTCCATGGATAACAGATCGGCCACGATCTCCTTAAAGACCGATATGTGGTTCATCACCGATCCTCCCTCCTGCAACTTGTGCGAGAACAACTTCATCTTCATGTGCATCTTACTGGTGAGATCTTTTGACATGCAGATCGATTCCAGTTTCAACCAAAGTTCTGCAGCAGTTTTCACCTGCAGCACTTCTTGCAAAATATCATTAGAAAGATGAAGTTGAATGAGCGCGAGCCTTACGATCTTTACGTTTCTCCTCGAGTCCATTGATCCTGCTCCTTCTTCCCGAAGCAAACTAGGACCTCATCCAGATCACGTGATTGGCGAGTATCGCCCTCATCTTCACTTGCCACGGCGAGAATCTCGTCTTGTAGTCGAGTAGCGGTAGATCAAACTTCATCGGCGCCATCGCGATGCCGATCGAAGAACCTCGCTCACGATACCACTTGTTATACGCGGCGGCGGAGGAGCGGCGAAGTAAACAAGATCAATCGCAGAGAGACACGAGATTTAACGTGGAAAACCCTCTCAATGCGAGAAGGAAAAAACCACGGGCGCGGCCCAACAACAATCTTCACTATATCGGGTGAGGTTACAACGCTGGGATTTACAACTCTGATTCGATATCCCAAACAGCGGCTTACAGGAAATATATATATCAGGGAAACCCTAAGCCTCCGGCGACGGGCCTCCGCTACGCTCCGTCCAGAAACTGGCCTAATTGATGTATAGAATTTGGATCACAAATCAACAGAAGGCGGCAATGGCAAAGGATAGCAGGTACAGTACGTGGGTGCGGAGCGAGTTGGAGAAGCAGATGTTCTCGTGGTCACTGCAAGATGTGCTCAACAAGAACCTCCTCAAGAAAAAGGCCAGTCATTTCAGCTACCTTATCTGTTTATCGTAGTTAGTTTTCAAACAGATTACGTAGGTTACATAGGCACATGGCGGATCTACGAACTATGTCAAGCAAAAGAAATGGGAGTAAGAACTGAACTATCACGACGCTTCTATTTCTGAAGGAACCTACGTTTCAAAAAATATATATATTCTCAAGGAAGCAACTCATGTTTACTTGTCAAAAATAAGTGTACATACTTTTTTTTGCGAATAGTTAGAACTAGTGTGAAACGGTGTCGCATCTTCAAGCACAACTTAGTATAGCATAGGGGAGGCACCATCTTTTTTACGTTGGTACTTTTATTCCACATCCGTTAGCCCCCGTTCTTTGTTCTTATGTGTGGATCAACCAAACAATGGATAATCTCTAATGCAGGTTAAGAAAATACCGATCACTTTCACTTCGCTAAAGGACTACATGGGATCATTCGCCGTACCACTGATTGAAGAAACTCGTGCTGATCTCTGTTCTGCACTGGAGGGCATCAGGCACGCACCAGTGGCGGAAGTGACCTGGATTCAGGAGCTTTGTTCAGAGCAGTCCATATTCAGTATTTTCGTTAAGAAAGCTGATCCCAACATAAATCTGGGAGAAGTTTATGCCCCAAAGGATGCAGATATACTGGTGTTGATGGATCGGAGACCTAGGCACGTCTCGGACTTGGGACGCAGCGAGAAGTCTTACGTGATAGCCTCAGTGCTGAAAGCCGAGGATGCTCAAGGCAATACCGTGGTAAGGCTGTCAGGTAGACCTGCTGAAGAACACGGCTCGCTTCTTTTTGCGGTGTTTCTGATCAATATGACGACATACAATCGTATATGGAATGCAATAGATCTGCATGTTGCTAGTTGTCGTAACACTAGCATCATTGGAAAGATGGTAAATTATGCTCAAAGGGTATGTAATCCATTTTTTTTCACAGGCTTTACGTCTTTGTAGCTACTACATAATATGTTTCAGTTTTAACGTTTTTGCGGTGATGCTTATGTATGTTTACTTTTCGGATGACAGGTTGCGCAAGAGTCAGAACTATCTCTACCTTTACATTTGACAGATACAGCGCTTGATGGCATTAAAAATTTCAAGCTCAACACATCACAACAGAAGGCAGTGCTTGACTGTGTTTCAGCAATGCAGCAAGATACGAGTTCGGTGCGTCTGATATGGGGGCCTCCTGGGACAGGGAAGACCAAGACCATCAGCATTCTCCTGTGGTCCATGCTGATCAAGAACCACAGAACACTAACCTGTGCGCCGACGAACACTGCGGTAGTTGAGGTTGCATCTCGGGTCCTCAACCTCCTTGAGGACTCCTCTGGCGGTAGTGGAAAGAAATGTTTTCTGAGTGATGTTGTGCTGTTCGGAAATGAGGATCGGATGAACGTGGATGCAGACCTCGGTAAGATTTTCTTGGAATCGCGCGTTCGCCGTCTGCAGAAGTGCTTGATGCCAGTTTCAGGGTGGAGCCACTGTCTGAGTTCCATGGTAAGAATTCTTGAGGAACCTTTGACTCAGTATGCTTCGTATGTCCAGCAAATTGAAAGGGAGATAAATGAGGATCTTGCTAAGAAGAAGATGGACAGCAAAGTGCAGATAAAGCAGGATCTCGCTAAGAAGAGCAAACAAAAAATGTCATTCAAGGACCACTTCACAAGGAATTACAAACGACTTGAGAATGATCTGCGCAGTTGTATCAACACTTTCTGCGACGACCTCCCCAGATCAGCTACATCTGGAGAGAATTTTCGTTACATGATCGCGGTTCTGGACTCCCTTAAAGTGTTTGGGAAACTTGTGCAGTCTGAACCAGATCAGCAGCTGCAAACACTGTTCAAAGACAGTCCGGATGGAAGAAACAGTACATTGTTTCAGAATCTCGTGAAATATGCGCAAGACAGCTTGAGTTCAGAGCTTAAGCAAGCGAGAGCCCTCTGTCTTCAGAAGTTAAACCACCTATCTGATCACTTTGAACTTCCAAATATTTTCGACAAGCGGTCAATCGAAGAGTTCTTACTGCAGAGCGCCAAAAGCATACTTTGCACTGCTTCTAACTCATCTCGTTTGCACTACCTGAAAGATTTTGAGCTCCTTGTGGTGGACGAGGCAGCACAGCTGAAGGAGTGCGAGTCACTGATACCTCTACAGCTTCCTGGAATCCACCATGCTGTTCTCATCGGTGATGAATACCAGCTACCCGCACTTGTTAAAAGCAAGGTGAAATAGCTCTCTAGTTAAACATTTTTTCTTTTGCTTTTTTATCTTTCCTATTGTAATGATATCTGAGATTCTTTTTCTTTTTTATCTTTCCTATTGTAATGATATCTGAGATAGGCAAATTTTGTTTTGTATTAACTCTTTGACAGGTTTCTGATGATGCTGATTTTGGAAGAAGCCTGTTTGAGAGGCTAAGTTCCCTGGGGCACCCTAAGCACCTTCTTGATGTGCAGTACCGGATGCACCCCAGGATCAGCAAGTTCCCAGTTTCAAGCTTTTACGATAGCAAGATATCTGACGGCCCAAACGTGCTGCACAGAAACTATGAGAGGAAGTACTTGGCTGGCCAAATGTACGCCTCTTACTCGTTCATCAACATAGAGGGTGGTAAGGAAAGCACAGGCAAGCATGACAAGAGCCTGATGAACGCCATTGAGGTCGCCGCGGTGACCCGGATTGTGCAAAAATTGTTCAAAGGTACGCGTTAGTACATGAAATGGAGCTTCCTTCGCTCTCATGGATAATCTCATTTTTAACTTGTGTGCAGAGTCAGTTGACACGAGGAGCAGGCTCTGCGTGGGCGTAGTGTCGCCGTACAAGGGCCAAGTCCGCGCCATCCAGGAGAAGCTCGGCAAGACGTACGAGATGTACGACGGCTTCTCCGTGAAGGTGCGATCCGTGGACGGGTTCCAGGGCGCCGAGGAGGATATCATCATCTTCTCCGCCGTGCGGAGCAACAGCGGCGGATCTGTCGGGTTCCTCTCCAACCTGAACCGCACCAACGTGGCGCTGACGCGGGCCAAGTGAGTTTTCCTGATTAATTTCACCAGTCACATGAACAAGATCATACGGCTGTTTATTTGCGTGGTTTCACTGTGATTTGTGCGTCCCGTGGCAAGTAGTTTTGATCTGTTTCTTTTGCAGGCACTGCCTTCGGATATTAGGAAATGCGACTACGCTGGCAAGTAGCAAGACGATTTGGCAGAAGATAGTGGCGGATGCAAAGGACAGAGGCTGCTTTTTTAACGCTACCGAGGACAAGGACCTCTCGACTGCAATAATCAAGGCCGTCATCGAGCTCGACGAAGTGGACAGTGTGCTCAAGATGGACGGCCTGCGTATAAGCGGGCCGCGATCTGGGGTATGAAACTATGAGTAATCCGGTCCTTAGCTTCTTAATTTGTTAATGCCATCGATCGTGCCCACTTGCTCTGTTAATTTATGAAACAAGTTGGGAAAAACATTTGTACGGACTAAAGTTATCGAATGAGACAAGCTTACTTATATCAATTAAGCGCTCCATTACATCCATTATTGTTTCTTCCCCGCAGAAATCCAAGACGAAGCACACATGAAGATTCTGAATGGACTCAGGGACGATGCGGCGAAGCGGCAAATCACGTGCAAGGCCGTCTGGTCGTCGGCAGCGAACTGAAGAAATTTCCAGCCATGCAGCTGTCTGCTTTGCTAGAAAATACTAGTAGTAATCTGTTGTAGTTGCAGATACACTTGCAGGCATCCTTCTGTACTAGTTCCATTTTGCAGATATGAAAACTCGAGATTGTCAGAAGGCCACGTTTCTTTTCAAGGTATATGAACTAGTTCCATTTTACTGTCATATCCTAGAGCAAATTATTATTCTGTTCGGTAAGTATTGCCATGCATTTCCATTGGTCAATCGGATGAACCCAGCTTCTACCACACAGGGCTTGCTGTCCGGATATAGCTCTCGTGACCGATGGCTACTCAAAAGCCGAAAATACAGTCGTGACTTGTGAGCCGTGACAGTCGATCATGCTATGGCGTACTAATACTCTCTTTCCTTGCCATCTGTACCTGCAAGAAAAGAAAGGGATGAGATCGTTGGGTTGATATAGGTGGATATATACCGCTACAGCACTGGCCACTGGCCGTGTGCTTGCGCTTTTATTGGTTGATGCATGAGGCCGTCTCGAATTCTCGATCACCTTGAGAGATCCTAGGACTTACGCAAGAACAAAGGAAGCGAGGACGACGTACATAAACATAAATGGATCACCTTGAGAGATCCTAGGGAGTGCGCTGGTACTCCCTCTTTGCTTACTCCCTCGAACAGTAAGAAATATAGATTAAATCTAACCGATCATACGACTCTATTAGGGTCTATCAAAATGAGGGTTCTTATATCTCTAAACCAACTATCAAATCAAAACCTTTGGAATTAGGATCCATCAAATTCGTCGAAATTTCGACCATATTTCTTTTTTCTTCTTAGGAGTGTATTCTTTAGAAGTTATTTGAAAACATAATCTGCTTTTTTAGGGACTCAATAGACCATAGGTGGTCCAGACTCCAGAGAGCCAGGCATCGGAACTTTGGAGGAATATTTTTAGCTTAAACAGAGGAGTACATTGCAGATGTATACAGGCAAGCTACAGGTAGTTGCTTATGTTTTGATAATCTAGTTTTGGAAGTTTCGCCGTAGTGATACTGTAGTTGATATGTCGCTATCATTTTTTTGGTGCAAATTGTCATGCATCAAGCTCTGCAATATGTATACGCATAAATAAAACCACTAGCGCCAATGAAAACCGAATGCATCAACCTCACATGACTGCCGTGATCATTTGCCTTTGGATTAATCCCCTGCTTGATAAAGTGTATAATTTCTTATATACCATTCAGTATGAGGTTGACATATAGGTTTCAGATTCATATATCAATAAGATATCAGTGGCATATAAGGAACATACGAAATTATTCGGTTACATATAACGAAATGCCTCCTTTGCCTTTCCACCAGGAAAGGATTTTGGAGAAAAAAAAACCGAATGCATCTATCCTATCTTTGGTACGTGTACAGTTTCATCTCTCTTTAAAATGATGGCTAATTAAGTACTCCATCCGTTGAGAAATATAAGATGTATTTTGACTTTGCAAAATGATTAAGGGGTTGGTGAAATCAAGGATATAGATACCCCTTGTAATTGTCTTGGAAAGATGAGGAAGAAAGTGATAATGAATAAATACAGATGATAGAGAGAAAATAAATAGAGGTATAGAAGGAAAAACCACATTAAATCTAGATACAAGCCTTATATTTCTCAACAAAAAATTTCTTACATTTCTCGAGGGAGAGAGTATATAGCATCTGATGCTGTCATGACTCATGAGTCATTGTGATGTGATTGGGAGCAGTAGCGAAGCCAAAGTTTTTTCGAAACCTAGGCAAGCCCACGGCCATGACCACGCCACGAATCCACGGCCGCTCGCTTGTCTCCGATGTCCGGCCGCGAAGCACGAAGCAAGCCCAGGCAAGTGCCTGGCCTGGAGGGCCGCTGGCTCCGCCAGTGACTAGAGGGGTTGAATAGGAGCACAAACTCTTTTTCTCCCAAATCAAATTCAATACGAATCTCACTCCAATAGCTATGAAAACTATGAAGATCAATTAATCAAGCACAACGGAAGACTTGTATTGAATCCAATCAAAACCCCGAAGCAAAATCAACACAAAACCAAAACACCAAGTCTCGGATGGTCTGACCTCTCACGGGGGCGGTCAGACCGGCTGGCCTAGTGGTCGGACCTCTCCTAGCGGTCGGACCTCTCTCTCGGGCGGTCAGACCTCTAGTTCAATGAACAGTGAAATCAGCACGAAAAACCAAAACACAAATTGAGCTAACTTTTGATTCGTGCGTCCAAACCTCATGAAACTTGACACACACCTTCTCAAGGATGTCAGAAACCTATTCAAGCAACGATCGTGAAGATACTTGTCAAAGTTCAGACCTTTTTCCATTTGAGTGAAGGTGATTCAAAACCGAGTCAAAAATGAAATCTGATCTAGAGACTTACTCGTGGGTGATTGATGATCAAGAATACCCTAGATGGGTTCCCACATGTTGCAGCAAGTTAGATCACAGCAAGAAACCAACCAAAAATTCGCGGATCAAAGAAAGACTCAAAATCACCAAATAGAGAGAAAGAAAACAAATGAACTCATCTTTGATAGAACTTTCTTTGGATTGATTTGATATAGTATTGGTTTACAGCCACTCCATCAATGGAGGACAAAGACTCAATACATGAGCACAAAATCAAATCCAACTCTCTAGAACCATAACCTCCAACTATCAACTCCCTAAGCACAAAATCAAAACTAGGGTTTACAAGTAATGAAAGGGTTGAGGGGGTGCAGTCACCTCCCTCCTCTATTTATAGTGGAGGCTTAGACCTTCTACAAGAATTTCCCTAATGGGCTCCTGTTAAGGCCCAACACAAACGGGTCACATTCGCGCGCATTTTAAAGCGCCGTCTTCATCTCCTCTTGACCTAATCTGCTTCTTCACGCACCGTCTTGCGCCGCGGGTCAGCAAAAGATCACCAAGGCGGTATTTGGTAAAATTACCAAAATACCCCTTCTCGATCCTTCTTCAAAGACCGAGTCCAATCTTCGCGAAGCAGTCGCATGCTCCGCCACGTGTAGGTTGATCTAACGGCTCTCATCATGTCGGCAAGTCTCTCCCATCCGGCTCCCACCGAAACCACCATGGCACTTGGACCGACCCCCGCGCTGCTTGATCCAACCCGTCGCACCGAACTGCCCGTTCGGTCACATTTGTCCATCTTGCACCATGCTTGAGTCCAATGACTTCTCCCGGCATCGTCGATCGTTCTGAACCTCAGCTCTCCAAGCCTAGTCCCGATCATCCTCGCCGTTGACCGTCGTTGACCACCAAGCAACCTGTACAACAATAGACAAGTAAATCGAAATCGGGTACAAGTTCTTCACAACTTGACCCACGTTAGTCAAAAACATGCATCATGCAACACATATGCACTGACACCCATGAGATTGACCTAACACCCAACACATTGCTGCCAAGAAGGCCAAGCAACTTAAGTCAAAACCGGTCGGACCGCCCGGCATGGCGGTCGGACCGTTCCTACGGTCGGACCGCGACCAAAGGCGGTCGACCGCGATCCATGACTTAGCCAAATTCGGCTTGAAATCCGCAACCTCTCTGGAAATTTCAAACGAATAGAACTTTTGTCTGGAGGCTCCAAAAATTATGGGACCAAGAGCAGTAGAACCTCCTCTCTTGCCTACACCCTCTATTTTTGGCCCAGCTCAAAAATCCACAGCCACTTACATGGCCGGTCTGACCGCTCAGCGGTAGCCGGTCAGACCGCCACACTGGCCGGTCGGACCGCCGCCCTGGCCGGTCTGACCGCCAGTCTTTCAACCCGGAGCTTGACCCGAACCACGGCCGGTCTGACCGCCACCATGGCCGGTCAGACCGCCTGAGGCCTGACAGAACTTGAACTTTGTCGAAAACGCTTGTTTCCGCAAACCTTCAACGTCATTGCCAATTGTCACATCATCCTAAGATCATGAGCATATCCCCATGATATCCACAATCTCCCCCTTGATGAACATATTGATAATTTTCAACAAAAGCAAATTTTGAGGTTTGAAAAGTAAAAATTCGACGTTTTCGCGCAAAGGCACAACTTGGTCCATATGCAAGAGAAAGCAATGGAAATGACCAAGCTGGCTTCAGAATATTATAGGCAAGTGAGATAAGGCAAAAGAAAGCGAGAAAGCTTCATTTTTTAGAAAGAGTCAAAATCTCACTTAAGATCCATATGAAAGAACAATTGTTCGATATGACCTTTGATCATCGTGAGGCTCAAGAATTGCAATTCAAGTTCAGAAATGGCAATACGATCAAACGAATGCAAATATGAAACTCCCCCTTACTATGATCCTCAGATTTCAGAAAATTTCAAATTCTCCAATTTTCTCCCCCTTTTTAACATTTTTAAATCTTCTCCCCTTTAAACATCTCGAAATATCTTCTCCCCCTTTGACAATGGAGTCATCAAGGAATCACGCCTTTCTCTCGTCCAGAGATAATAAATACAGAATGATGGAAAAACATAAGAAGGAGCATGCATGAAATGCAATGGAGTGGCTTCATATTTTTGTATTTTTCAATTTTTGATTACAAGAAGCTTTGGAGATTACCCAAAAGAACAAGCTAGCATTTCTAATATTACACAAACAACATATCAGCCTGAAAGCGCTAGCAAGATCATGATAAGACATATATAACAAAGCTAAAGCTAGAAGGCTCAATATACAGCAATGAATTTTAGCATTTAAGCAAAGCTTCAAATCTAGCAAGTTCATCAACAGGGATCCTAAGATGATACTGGCCATGTCAAAATATCAATGTGATATCAAAAAGCTAACAATGACCACATTAAGAGACAAACAGGTCCTGAATTGAATCATTTTGCTCAATTTTTCTCAAACGCCCATTGATCAACAGTTTTTCATTTGCAATGAATATTGAAGTTGATTAAAGGTATATCCTGGACTAGGAGCCATCCACAAACTCTTCCTAAGCTTCTACCAGGGCAACAAATCTTGAGGTTCATGTCAGTTTTGACAAGCAGTCCCCATGAGATCGTCTGGATCATCAAACTATCTTCAAGTTCATGTCTATGATATGCAGTCTCGTGAGAGTAGTTTGACACATTTTAAGCACAAAACAATTCTTCAATTTGATTTTTTATTTTTTACAAGAGCAGTTTTAGATTCTTAAAAGAACAAGAAGCTCAAGTAATGATCAATACTAGATTCAAGAGCTAACACAACAATTTTGACAGGGCCAATGTCACAAAAGGATCACTAATTGCGCAACTGGCTAAAACATCCACAAATTGCAGTTTTTTTAGTTCAAGTTGTCTTAAAGTTCTGGCTCATTCAGCAAAGACTTAGCTACACATGTGAAAGCATGATAATTCTAGCAAGTGGGAGAACTAGACATGGCATTGAGCAGAATTGAAATACTAAAGCTCAAGAGGGTAATAAGCAAAACTTCATCAATTTTAAAAGACAAGCAGAAGAGCTTATATTACAATGCATCTTTTTGGATTTTCATATGAATGAAATATGATACAATGAGATGCGAGAAAAACTCAAAAAGCCTAAAAAGATAAAAAAGATCAAAAAGTTCAAAAGAAGATCAAGAAAAGATCAGATGAACAAGGTAAGATCAGAAAAGATCAAACTCCCCCTCAAACCAACCCGTAAGGATAAATTACCCCTAACTCACTTCTCAAGGTGGCAAACCTAGTTGGATCTAAAGGCTTGGTGAGGATATCAGCCAACTGAGCCTCGGACTCCACGAAATGCAGCACAATATCACCCTTCTCGACATGGTCTCTAAGGAAGTTATAGCGAATGTCTATGTGCTTGGTCCTAGAGTGTTGCACAGGGTTTTTAGCAATGTTAATAGCAGAAGTGTTATCACAGAAAAGAGAAACACTATCAAAAGCCAACCCAAAGTCCTTAAGAGTGGACATCATCCATAAAATCTGACTACAGCAACTAGCAGCAGCTACATATTCAGCTTCAGTAGTGGATTGTGCAACAGAACACTGCTTCCTAGAAGACCAAGAGACAAGAGAAGTGCCTAAGAAGTGACAAGTGCCTGAGGTACTCTTCCTATCTAGCCGACAGCCCGCAAAATCAGAATCAGAAACCCCCGAATGGACAAAGAAGAAGAACATGAATACCAAATGCCATACTGAAGGGTAGAATGTAAATACCTGAAGATGCGCTTAACGGCTTGGCGATGGGAAGTCCTCGGAGATGCCTGAAACCTCGCACAGAGGTAGACCGCGAAGTGGATGTCTAGTCTTGAGGCCGTCAGGTACAGGAGGGAGCCGATCATGCTGCGGTACTCGCGTTGATCCACGGCTTCTCCTTCCTCATCTGGATCCAGAACAGTCGAAGTGGCTATGGGAGTGGCGATCGGCTTGCAGTCACCCATCTCGAAGCGCTTGAGCAGATCCTTGGTGTACTTCGTCTGATGGATGAAGATCCCTTCCTTGCATTGCTTGATTTGAAGCCCCAGAAAGTAGTTGAGTTCTCCCATCATACTCATATCAAATTCTCTGGACATGGTCTCAGAAAAACTGGAAACAAAAGCATGAGAAGAACCACCAAAGATAATATCATCAACATAAATCTGATCAAGCTTGAAGTCATTGCCACGCCTAAGAATGAACAGGGTCTTGTCTACCTTTCCCATCTCAAAGTCATTCTTAAGCAGAAAAGTCTTAAGTCTATCATACCAGGCTCTACGGGCTTGCTTAAGACCATACAAGGCTTTGGATAGCTTGAAAACATGATGTGGATGCTTGGGATTCTCAAATCCTGGGGGTTGCCTAACATACACTTCCTCCTCTATAAAATCATTCAGAAAAGCACTCTTGACATCCATTTGAAATAATCTAAAGCCCTTAGAAGCAGCAAATGCAAACAGAATGCGAATGGCTTCCAATCTAACAACAGGAGCAAATGTCTCATCAAAATCTAACCCCTCAACTTGGCTAAAACCCTGAGCTACCAACCTAGCCTTGTTTCTAACCACAGAACCATCCTTATTTTGTTTATTTTTGAACACCCAACGGGTTCCTATCACATTATGACCACTAGGAGGTTCTATTAGGTTCCAGACCTTGTTCCTCTCAAAATTCTCTAACTCATGCATGGCATTAACCTAGCTAGAATCAGATAATGCATGTGATATATCGCGGGGTTCGAAAGAAGCAACAAACACATAATGGGAGTAGAGACTCGGATCGTGATACCTGGAGCGAGTGACTCGCTCATGAAGATTATCGATCATCTGATCCAGAGGATGACGCCTCTGAATGTGAAGTGGAGCGCCCGGGGGAGACAGCATCTCTTTGACCTCCGCGGGTACTGCTGATGATGAAGATGCAGTAGGAGCCTCAATTGAAGGTGAAGTAGTCGTAGCAGGTTCTGGAGCTTGGACAGGAACATTAGCAACAGGTGAAGGAGCAGTATCAAGTTCATCCTCATCTTCTTCAACAAAAATGCTCTCTGTCACCTGTAAGTCACCTGAAACATCGGATCTAGCTCCAGGGCTAGTCTCATCAAAAGTGACATTGCATGTCTCCTAGACAATGTTAGTTTCAACATTAAAAACCCGAAAACCTCTCGAATGTGCAGGATAACCCAGAAATAAACCATCAAATGTTCTTGATTCAAATTTATCTAGATTTCCTATCTTAAGAATGAAAAACTCGAAAGTGAGAAACAAAGGGTTTTCTACCAGATCGAAGCTCATAAGGAGTCTTACCCAAAGATGGTCTCAAGAAGACACGATTTCCAATATGGCAAGCTGTAGCAATAGCTTCGGCCCAAAACCTCCTCGGTGTGCTATACTCATCTAGCCTCGTCCTAGCCATCTCGACTAAGATTCTGTTCTTCCTTTCCACAACACTATTCTGTTGAGGGACGTGTGGAGAAGAGAACTGATGCTCAATTCCGCGCTCAGCACAAAAAGAGGTAAACGAGGCATTCTTAAACTCCGTGACATTGTCACTGCGGATCGCTCTCATAGCACTCGGAAGTTCAGAAGCCAAACGAAGAACAAGATCACGATAGTGACCAAAAGCTTCATCCTTCGAAGCAAGAAAGAACACCCAAGTGTATCTCGAAAAATCATCGACTATGACAAGAATGTACCATTTGCCACCAATTGACCGAACCCTAGCAGGACCAACAGTATCCAGGTGAAGTAACTGTCCCGGTCCGTCAGTCATGACCATAGTCACTGAAGGGTGTGAGGCGGCAACTTGTTTGCCATGCCTACAGGGCGCACATACAACATCCTTGATGGCTTTGAGTTTGGACAAACCTCTCATAAGATCAAGGTTGCTAACTCGCGTCAGATGATCAAAACCAATGTGCCCCAAACGTCGGTGCTAAAGCCAAAAATCAGAAGAAAGTGTAACCAGGCATTTAAGAGAACCAGCAAGAGATTCAGAAAAATCAGCTCCAAAAATCATAGCAACTCTATAAATCCCAAAAACGAGCTCACCAGCTGAATCAAGCATCCGACAAGTATTTTTCTTAAATATAGTCTCATAGCCATCATCAAGAAGCTGTGAGACAGAAAGTAAGTTGAACCTGAGCTTGTCCACAAGGGCGACATCCTTCAGGATGAAATTGTCGTTCACCCTGATTGATCCCGTTCCTTGAATCCGTCATTGTGTATTATCTCCAAAGGTGATGAAATCATCACCCGTCGACCGCGTGAAGGAGGTGAACCATCTTGAATCTCCGGTCATGTGGGCTGAACAGCCGGAGTCTACGAACCACGTGTTTTTCCTCCCGCGGTACTCCTGAAAATCAAGGCACAAAAGATCGATGTGTCTCAATACTGGGGTTAGTTAAACATGACTTGGGAACCCAGTACTGAGACACATGTCTGCGAGTAGTATGCAAAGTAGAAGTGCTATCCTTGATTCTATTTGAGTGTGTGTTATGAGCAATGGTTACACGAACATGAGAATTATCCTGTCTAGGAACATGATGATGATGAGCATGTGCAATAAATCCTAGTCCAGGTTTCTTCTTTTCTAAATGACCATTTCTCATAAAAGCTCTAAGTTGATGAGATGACATTCTAGCAAGATTTCTCCTAGCATTTTTCAACCTACGCCAACAAAACTCAACCAAATGCCCATCCTTCTTGCAATAGGTGCAATGGTACTTGGTACCACTGGGAGAAACACCTTTTGACTGAACATATGGTTGGGCAAAACCTGCAGATTTGAAAGTGATCTTTGCAGGTTGGGTATCAAATTCAACTAAGCCATTTTTCAAAATTTGAATGCCACTAGATTTGTCCTGGGCAAAGTTGTATCCTAACCCTTGCTTCTTATAAGGAGTTTTTGACTTGTCAAGAATCATGTTTAATTGTTTCTTACCTTTAGAGAATCTTTCTAATGTGTCCTTAAGGTAAGCAATTTCTTTTCCAAAGTTAGCACATGAATCACAAGTTTTAGCGTTAAGCCTCTTCTTATAAAGAGCAACTTCAAGCTTAAGAGCTTCACATGAAGCACAAGTAGCAGAATCAATACTGTCCTTAAGCTTGGTATATTTAGCTCTAGCTGCTTCTACAACATCATGTACTTCACGTTCACGTTCTAAGCAGACAGAGTAAGACTAGATTCAACCACACCAGAAACAATCAACTTGCTAGACTCTAAGTATTTTTCGCAAGGAGCAGATTTAACTTCAACTAGCTCAGTCCTAGCATTTTCAAGTTGTTGCAAAGTAATATCATAAGCAGATTGTAGTTTAGCTAGTTCAGAATGTAAAGCATGGCAGGATAAACATTCATCAGATTCAAGACTTTTAGCATTCACAAGTTCTAATGTGAGTTTATCTACTTGTGACTCTAACTCCTCATTCCTAGTCATGATGAATTTTAAGGCTTTATCCTGACCTGGTATTTGCTCATAGACAGTTTCGCATCTAGCAAAGAGAACATCATAGGAGGGAGATACCTCATTGTTGTCATCGATGTCGTCGGAGTCAGCCATGAAGTACATGTCTGTGAAGTCCTTGGTCTTTCCCTTCTTGTCTTTAGGGACCTCAGCTCTCCAAACTTAGTTCCGATCATCCTCGCTATTGATCGTCGTTGACCTTCAAGCAACCTGCACAACAATAGACAAAGAAATTGATTCCGGTAATAAGTTCTTCACAACTTGACCTACGTTAGTCAAAACATGCATCATACAACACATATGCACTGAAACCTATGAACTTAACCTAACAACATTCCAAACTACGACGAAAATACGTGTTCGACAAATCGTTAACGATATTGCCAATTGTAACATGATCCAAAGATTATGAATATATCCCTATGATATCCACATAAATATACGAGTACATAGTAAATCCTCGAATCCCGCATTAAAACATGCACGAGTTCTGCATCCATAGTATTTTTATCGAGAAAAAGGACCGACACGACTGCAAGTTCAAAATATGCACCGGTGATCCGTACGTACACAATATCATTAATGCAGGCGCACGCCTAGGCTTGCCGCTTAATTGGGTACGCATACCAGTACTAACAAGCTCGTGGTAAGCACTAAAGCACAAATAAGCACACCACTCGGGCACAGAGAGGTGCATTCCCAGAAGCAGCATTTCTCAGTTTATACGTGTGTGTATATATGACAAGCCAGCAGCAACCTGTGCGCACAAACAAAGTCGTCTCAGACAAAGGAGACTCCACGCATACCATGACCACTGCCACACCGCGCCAGCGCCTGCTCGCACCGTGCACGGACGACGAGGTGGGCGTCGGCGACAACGGCTGGCCGAACGCCTTCGCTAAGTACGAGGCTCTCGCGTCCTCCCTCCCGGCTTCCCAAGGCCTCGGGAGCGCCGCGTACCTGAAGCACGGCAACTTCTGGTACCCGGAGCACCTGATGCCGCCGACGCTGGCCATGCTAGACACGTTCGTGGCCCGCCCGCCCGACGTCATCCTTGCCACCATCCCCAAATCCGGCGCGACGTGGCTCAAGGCCCTCGTCTTCTGCGTCATGCGCCGCGACAGCCACGCGACGGACGATGCTCGCCACCCGCTCCTCGGCTCCAGCCCCACGACCTCGTCCCGTTCCTGCACTCCTTCTACGAGAGCCGCTCGGTCCAGCCTGGCCCGCGCCTCGAAGCCATGCCGTCGCCGCGCATCCTGGCCGTGCACGCGCCGTTCTCGAGCTTGCCCGCGTCGGTCACCGAATCCGGTTGCCGCATTGTCTACCTGTGCCGCGACCCCAAGGACGCCTTCGTCTCGCTGCGGCATTTCCTCAACGAGATAAAACCCGAGGGATCCACCATGACGCCGTTCGCGGAGGCCTTCGAACTGCTCTGCGACGGCATCTCGCCGCTCGGGCCGTTGTGGGACAACATGACCGAGTACTGGAAGGAGAGCTTGGCGCGGCCGGAGGAGGTCATGTTCCTCCGGTACGAGCACCTCAAGGAGGACGCCGTGGGGAGCGTGAGGAGGCTGGCCGAGTTCCTCGGCTACCCGTTCACCGACGAGGAAGTGGCCAGAGGCGTCCCCGAGGCCATCGTGGTGCTGTGCAGCATGGACCGGATGAAGAGCGTCAAGGCCAACCGGGACGGAATGCACGGGCCGGTTGCCTGGTCGGCGTTCAAGAACTCGGCCTTCTTCAGGAAGGGGGAGGTCGGGGACTGGAGGGCGCACATGACGGCCGAGATGGCGCGGAGGCTCGACGGCATCGTGGAGAAGCTGCGAGGCTCCGGGGTCTCGCTGATCCGCAGCTGAGGTGGCGTTGGTATTTGGTATGTGGGTTCTTATTACCCATGCAGGTCGCATAAGTAGTTTTATTCGTGTGATTTTGTTGTTCCATGTATGGACGACGTCCTCTATAGGAGGAATGATGCATGGCTTCGTTGCCATGGCCGCTTTGCTCTGCTCAACCTTGCCCAGCTAAAAACATCAGGATAGCTCAATCCATCACACGGAATAAGTAATTTCTTGAACCTGAGTGCTGCAAAGGACTGATGATTTCAGCCGGCCAAGCCAAAACTTGTTGTAGATGTGGTGTGCCTATTCTGGATCTGATGTACTTCATCCTTAAATAAATAGTCGGGTGTTTAATCAGTCAAATAAACCATCCTTGGACTATTGGAGGTGACCAATTACAGCACGAACCGAACCGAACCGACTGCAGAAGCAGTTGTGTAACCACGATGGAAGCTTGGTTTGCAATATGAAGGATAGTTGCTCATATGGATAGTTCACTTACATTTGAAAACACATTGCTTCGAGTTTGATGAACGATTTTACATTTTTAGCATTTATGTTTATTGTTTGCATTTCTGAACCTCTTTTCTTGTTTTTACGCTAGTTAGGCCCTTTCTTCTCTTCCATAAAAACAAGCTAGTTTGAGTATAGGTAAGAGCATTTGCCTGATGGACTTCTCTTATGGCGACGATTGGCCTCTGGCAGAGAATCGAGCATTGTCGGCACCATAGTTGCTTAAGAGCAAATGAGATCTCAAACAAGCAAAGACTAACGCTGAGGGCAAATGCTGTTGGGTTGATCTTCGGCTAACGGTTTCCCGAGATAGCTGGGAGACCACGTCTCCACTCGCGCCATGATCGGAAGGCGCAGCCAACTTCTTTTGGTTTGGGTCCCGGTCATCTAGCGCCATATAAAAACAGAGGGGATCGGCAGGCCATTGATCGGTTGTTCTTGGCTATCAACACCCCGCACAAACTCGATCTATCACGGGCGCTAAGGTGGACGAAGACCCGACCTCCTCAGTCCCGTCGTCACCGACGAACTTCTTCACCTACGGCATCTTCATCAACCCCCGACGCATCTACACCGACTCATCACCTCCCTCATGTCCTCTTCTGGTTCGGGTAAACCCTAACGTTTCCGCATTTAATGTTTATGTAGGTGTTCATAAGATTGAGCTAGGGTTCATGTCTAAGTTAGAGGTTATACCTAAGATCATATCTACATTTGGTATCAGAGCAACCCCTAGCTCGTCTTGAACCTAAAATTAGTCAAAACCGAACATGTTTTTGCCGGATCTAAAGTCTAGAGGCCCGGATCTATTGACTAATGGCTCGGGTTAGCACTTAGAAGGAGGGGAATCAAGAACCCAAACGAAATCCCCACCATCCGAACCCTCAAAACCCAAAGCGAAACCCTAAGAACCCTAAATTGATGCGGCAGAAACTTACCTTTTGGAGATCCGGAGTCCCTCCTGTCGCCGGCGCCACCGCAGCTCCACTCGACGGCCGCGCGCGCAACCTCGGTTGCACGCACGCCGCGCGAGGAGGGCTGAGGAGGCGCCACTCCGCCGCCGCCGGTGCTCCTGCCGCCGCAGAGCCGCCGCGCGCGCGCCTCGCGCGCGCCGACGCCGCATCGCCAGATTCGCTCCCGCTTGTGCGCCGCTGCTGTCGCCGTGTTTTTCGCGAGGAGAAGAGGGGAATGAGATTAGGTTTAGGGTTTCAGCGTTTTTGTATCGCCCGGAGTAGCGCACAGCCGTCCGATCAGATCCAAGTGCCACCGTTATGCGGGCCGGTGGGAGGTGTTGGGCCGAGTGTTTTTTCGGCCGTCCGATCAAATCGGACGGCGCTTGAGGATCTCGGGCTGGCCGAGCCTTTTTGGGCCTCGCGCGTGTGGGCCGCACGCGCATATTGGGCTACACTCTTTTTGGGCCGCACGCGAGGAGATGGGCTGAATTCCCATGAACAGTGGTTTTTCTCCTTTTCTTTTATTTTCAGTGCTTTTCTTTTATGATTAAGTCTTAATGCACTGTTTTAATTATTGTTATGATTGCCCAATTATGATATGTCATGAATAATGTATTATTGCCCAGTATTATGCTTAGTCTCTGATTAAAATTGAACCAACGAGATATTTTAATTAGAGATTTTTACATTTTATGTTCTGGCATTTTTGTATGCATACGATTGCATTCTGACCAACGTTGATTGTAATCGTGTGTAGCCACATTAATTGTTTTAGTTCTATTTCATCTTCTGCCCAACGGTGATGTGAATTAGGACTATAGTTTTTGCATGTTATTAATCAGACCAACGTAGGGTTAATTGCATACAACATATTTCTTATGATTATTTCTGATTTATGCCCTGTATTTTGATATTCAGCAATAAATGCATCAAATGTCGCTGCCACAATCGACAACATTGAACAACTTACGGGGAGTAATTTTCCCACCTGGAAAGAAAGGATCCATGTTGTCCTTGGGGTTTTAGATCTCGATTATGCTTTAAGGGTGCCAGCTCCCATTCCCCCCACCGAAGGTGAAGAAAATTATGATGACAAAAAGAAAATTTATGAAACTAATGCTGAGAAATGGGAGCGGTCCAACCGTCTATCGCTTATGATTATGAAGACCTCCATTTCAGTAGGGATCAGGGGAGCAATCCCGATTTCAAAATGCTCTGAATATCCGCATCGCTTGAGGAAAAATTTAAGGGCTCCACAAAAGTTTATGCAGTACTACGATTCTGAGGCTCTTGACAACTAAGTATGATGGATCCGGCAGTATTAGAGAACACATTATGATGATGACTGATATGGCCGGAAAACTTAAGGGCATGGACATGGAGATATCTGACCTCTCTCCCTTCTGAGTATACAGCATTTAAGATCAATTATAATACTCAGAAAGAAAAGTGGAACATGAGCGATTTGATCGCCATGTGTGTTCAGGAGGAGGAAAGAATAAGGACGGAAAAGAGGGATCTTGCACTTCAAGTTAGTGGCTCCAATAAATGGAAGTTCCAAGGGGACTTCAAATCTAAGAAGAAGCTGGCGTTCTCCCCCAATGCTGATAAGTCGGGGCCTAAAGTGCACAATGCACCTAAGCCTCATGTGGCTCCTGCTGGAGCACCTAAAGGGTGAGTGTCATTTCGCAGCGATCGTGGCACTTTCAGAAGGACTGTGTCGGATTCCTAAAGTGGCTCGCAAAGAAGAGTAATGATACAATAACTTTTGTTGATGAAACTCTTTATGCTAATTTTTCCATTAATTCTTGGTGGATTGACTCAGGTGCAACTATGCATGTTACTAATTCTTTACAGGGATTCCTTACCGCGAGAACCCTAAGAAAGGGGAGCGAAGCCTTAGAGTCGCGGATGGAAAGAAAGCCGAAGTGGAATCAATAGGATCAATTACATTAGTTTTAGACAACGGCTTCTCGCTTCGTCTCAATAATGTAGTTTATGTTCCTTCTATTAGGAGGAATTTGATTTCAGTTTCTTTGTTGGACGATGAAGGTTTTAAGTGTATTTTTGGTGATAATAAATGTATTATTACGTTTAATTCTAATGATATTGGTCTTGCTTTTAGACGAGACAAACTCTATATGCTTTCCCTTAATGAATATCGTGTATCCTTGAATGTGTGTGATGCTAAGGGTAAAAAGGATAATGAGACTTCTTCAAATTGTGGCATCGCTGTTTAGGCCACATTTCAAGGAGAATGGAGCGTCTCATTAAGGAAGAGATTCTCTATCCATTAGATTTCTCGACTGCACTAATCGCATTGATTGCATTAAAGGAAAAATATGTGAAGCAAATAAAGAAGGGAGCTACTCGCAGCACAGGACTCTTAGAATTAATTCATACTGATATATGTGGTCCTTTTCCTGTGACATCAGTGGATGGTTTTGATTCTTTTATCACATTCACTGATGATTTCTCCCGTTATGGTTATATCTTTCCCATTAATGACCGATCTGAGTCACTTGACAAATTTAAGATATTTAAGGCTGAAGTTGAAAATCAGCACAACCTAAGGATTAAAGTGGTAAGATCGGATCGTGGGGGAGAATATTATGGAAGACATGCCTCTTATGGACAAATTCTTGGCCCTTTCGCTAAGTTTCTTCAAGCAAATGGCATTGTTGCCCAGTATTCTATGCCAGGTGAACCTCAGCAGAATGGAGTAGCTGAGAGACGCAATCGTACACTTATGGATATGGTATGGAGCATGCTCAGCCACTCTAATTTACCAATTAGTTTGTGGATGGAAGCACTAAAGACAGCTGCACATATTCTTAATCGGGTTCCCAGTAAATCAGTACCTAAGACACCTTATGAATTATGGA
This sequence comes from Ampelocalamus luodianensis, assembly GCA_036346255.1. Classification (NCBI taxonomy): domain Eukaryota; kingdom Viridiplantae; phylum Streptophyta; class Magnoliopsida; order Poales; family Poaceae; genus Ampelocalamus; species Ampelocalamus luodianensis. Next base: position 12,116,735 of record CM070634.1, read on the forward strand.
CTGGGAGAAAACCGAGTATGGAATATTTACGAGTGTGGGGTTGTCGTGCTGAAGCTAAGATTTTTAATCCACATATTAGGAAATTAGACCCTAAAACAGTAAGTTGTCATTTTATTGGGTACCCTGAAAGATCCAAAGGATATCGTTTTTATTGTCCTAATAGGACAACTAAGTTTGTAGAAACAAGGTATGCTGTGTTCTTAGATAATAATGAGGAGCTGGAACCCAGGAAAATAGATCTTGAGAAGCGGGTTTATGTTCCTTCACCGCTTATCCCAGAGACCTTTATTCCTGTGTCTCAGGTGGTTGCGCCTCCAGTAGAAAATACTATTGTTGCACCTGCTGTTGAGGTCTCTGAAATTCCTAATGTTGTACCTAATGATGAGTCTCAGCAGTCTCCTGTCATAGCTAATGAACCTATTAGAATGTCACAGCGGGAGAGAAGATCTGCCATTCCAAATGATTATGTTGTATACATGAATAAGGATATTAATGATATAGGGAAGGTAGATGATCCCACCTCTTATAAGGAGGCCGTGATGAGTAAACATTCTCCTAAGTGGCTTGATGCCATGAAGGATGAACTGAAGTCTATGAGCACTAATGATGTATGAGACTTAGTAGAAATTCCTGACGGAGTCAAAACAGTAGGCTGTAAATGGGTCTACAAAACCAAGCATGACTCTAAGGGAAATATCGAAAGGTTCAAAGCAAGACTTGTAGCAAAAGGCTTCTCACAAAGAGAGGGAATTGACTATAATGACATTTTTTCTCCTGTCTCAACTAAAGATTCATTCAGAATAGTTATGGAACTTGTAGCTCATTATGATTTAGAGCTGCATCAGATGGATGTTAAAACGGCATTTCTTAATGGCGACTTGCAAGAAAATGTTTACATGGCTCAACCGGAAGGTTTTGTCGTGGAAGGCAAGGAGCATATGGGATGTCGACTTAAGAAATCAATTTATGGCTTGAAACAAGCGTCGAGGCAGTGGTACCTCAAATTCGATAAGATAATAAGGAACTTTGGTTTTAAGGAAAATGAAGTTGATAACTGCATATATGTTAAGTTCAAGGGGAGTAAATTCACCATCTTAGTGCTTTATGTGGATGATATCTTATTGGCCAGCAGTGATAAGGATATGCTGTTTGAGACCAAGAGATTTCTTTCATCTAATTTTGATATGAAATATCTTGGTGATGCCTCTTACGTTCTTGGCATTGAGATTCACCGAGATAGGTCCAAAGGAATATTAGGTTTATCTCAGAAGGCATACGTTGACAGAGTACTGAAGAAATACAATATGCATAAGTGCTCTGGCTCGCCTGCTCCTATTGTTGAGGGCGATAAGTTTGGGACATTTCAATGTCCAAGAAACCAATATGAAACTGATCAGATGAAGTCGGTTCCTTATGCTTCAGCTGTCGGAAGCATTATGTATGCTCAAGTATGTACACGCCTTGATTTAGCTTTTGTAACCGGGATGCTTGGCGATATCACCAAATCCAGACCGGACCACCGAAAGCCGTTAAGAAAGTCTTGCGCTATATGCAAGCTACTAAACATTTCATGCTCACATATAAGAATTCTGATAACCTTGAAGTTGTTGGTTATTCGGACTCAGATTTTGCAGGATGTGTTGATACTAAGAAATCCACGTAAGTTATATCTTCACACTCGTTCAGGGAGCTATCTCGTGGAAAAGCTCCAAACAAACCCTTACGCATCTTCAACGATGCAAGCCGAGTTTGTGGCATGTTATGAGGCCACCGGCAGGCTGTATGGCTTAAGAACTTTATCCCGAGACTTAGAGTGGTAGACAGCATCTCTAAACCACTCACCTTATACTGCGATAACGAACCCGCAGTCTTTTTATGCGAGTAACAACAAGTCAAGTGGTGCTGCTAAACACATTGACATTAAGTATCATGTTGTGAAAGATAGAATCCAGGATCAAACCATTAGTATCAAGCATATTAGTACTAAGTCAATGCTTGCGGATCCGCTTACTAAAGGCTTACCACCCAATATTTTTCGTGATCATGTTGTCGGCATGGGTTTATTGGAGAGCCTCTGATTCTGGATAAAAGGACCTTAAAGTAAACGAACTCCCATTAAGTATAATGTGTATCCATTTTAAGATGAGATAGTACAATATAGGTACTGAGGTTGTATGGCACTTCATTGGTCATGCGACGCATTATCTTGGTGTGCTATTTTATTGAGAATGGGCTTATGATGTTAGCCTTACGATCAAAGGGGAGAATGTTGGGTTGATCTTCGGCTAACGGTTTCCCGAGATCGCCGGGAGACCACGTCTCCACTCGCGCCATGATCGGAAGGCGCGGCCAACTTCTTTTGGTTTGGGTCCCGGTCATCTAGCGCCATATAAAAAACAGAGGGGATCGGCGGGCCATTGATCGGTTGTTCTTGGCTATCAACACCCCGCACAAACTCGATCTATCACGGGCGCTAAGGTGGACGAAGACCCGACCTCCTCGGTCCCGTCGTCACCGACGAACTTCTTCACCTACGGCATCTTCATCAACCCCCGACGCATCTACACCGACTCATCACCTCCCTCATGGCCTCTTCTGGTTCGGGTAAGCCCTAACGTTTCCGCATTTAATGTTTATGTAGGTGTTCATGAGATTGAGCTAGGATTCATATCTAAGTTAGAGGTTATACCTAAGATCATGTCTACAAATGCCTCGCTCTCTTGGCCCATCTGATGATCCTACCTTGCCAATTTGTGTCACAACCATCTTCAAAACTGCGGGTTTCCCGACCAGCTATTCATCGCTACACCATCAGTCTCTTAGGAGGGTCTTTCCGGCTGCATCCCGTGCTCTAGCAACGAGTTTTTTAGCGGTAAATACACAATTTTAGGATTTGTTTGGAACGCAGGAATTTCAAGTTTAATTCCCTACAGGAATTGGGGCAAATTCTCGCGTTCCAAACGAGAACAGATGTAACCATTTATAATTATCTTCGGTTTCTAAGCCACGAACCAGAAGGGGAAAAGCCAAACATAAGCTCCAAAAATTCTTAATCGATCACTAAAATTCTACACCAGCAATTTCATCATAATGGAGGAAATTCATTCATAGAACCAACAAATGTAAGCAATGTGATCATCGCACTTCGGACAAGTTAGTGGTGTGCAATTGTACTCATCAACAAGCTCAGAAGCGATCACCTTGTCATTGTCGCTTCAATTTATTCTCAGACCATGCAAAATGCATCTTTACTCGCATCCTAAGTATCAGAATTGCAAGACAGGCATCGCCATTTCAAATTTCCCTCTATTTGTATCATCGGAGCATGAGCTCCAACCTACAGTCTTCACAAGAAGAGATCAAGTGCCTACCTTATTCGGGGACCCCACGTCCACTACACTCACAGATTCTCCGCCTCCGTCTTCTCCGCCACCAACTCTGGTTCTGCTTCCGCCGCCGAGACCGGCATTGTGAAATAGGGGTCGAATTTATCGCCGGCAACTTCGCGGCAGCGTACTAGCATTGAATCTGATTCCGCCGCCCTGCCCAAAAGAAAGTACAGCACGCCCTGGCAGAAGAGCGGGCGGTAGTCGCCGGGGTCCTCCCGCGCGAGCTCCTCGAAGGCGGCGATCGCCTCGTCCACCTTGCCGTCCACGAAGAGCGCCTGTGCCGCGAGGAGGCGGGCGTAGTGCTCGCCGCCTCCGGCGGCGTAGAGGCGGGCCCGCGCGGCCTCCGCGCCGCCGAAGCGGGCGAGCGCCGCGGTCTCCACGATAAGCTTCTCGAAGGGATGGGAGTCCTCGGGGATGGGGTCCTCCAGGGAGACCGTGACGGTTAGCGCGGCGGGAGGAGGCGGGAAGGGGGTGCACGCGATGGCCGGGGCGGTGGCGGCGAGGAGGACGGCGGCGGAGGCGGCGAGGCGGAGGGAGGAGATGAGTGGGTGTGGAGAGTCGGAGCTGGAGTTGGGCGTGGCTTTGACGGCCGCGGGGAGGACCGTGCGGCGTCGGGAGGAGGAGGCGAGGGCGAAGGGGGCGTGGAGGGAGGCGGCGCCGGCAAGGAAGGCCATGACGGCGGTTAGGGTTTGCGGCGCGGAGATTACAAAGGTTTGAGCTTGCAAAGGTTGGAACAGAGGCACAGCGCAACGGCGCGGCGGGGTTTGGTTTGGTGAGAGAGAAAAAAAGAACAGAAATTTCGGTTGGTGCGTTCGGTAGGTGGCGTCCGCGTGTCAGACTATTTTAGAATTTTTTTTATTTGGACCTGTGATGCCACCATTATTGTAAAAATAGCTCTCCTTGTATCAAATTTATGAAACTGCCCCTGACGAGCGCGAAAGTATCGGAGGGGGACACGTGGCACATCCCGCGCTCGGGGGCGCGGAAAGCCGGTGGTCAGCGCGGCAGGCCAGGCGGGTGTGGGACCAAGCGGCGCGGAGCGGAAGGTGGTGGGCTCGGCCATCTTCCGCGCCACCGGAGAGCGGTAGGTGGCCAGCATCATCTGCACCACCCGAGCGCATGAAGCTGTTAGCTCTCCGCTCTCCCGAAGCGCGGGAGGGCTTAGGGTTTCAGCCGAATTAGGGTTTCGCCGATTAGGATTTCAGCCGATTAGGGTTTCTGCGACTAGGAAGAAATATTGGCACTGAGATTTGTAAAAAACCATTTATGAAGAAATATGGGCACCGAGATTTGTAAAAAAAAACATTCATGAAGAAATATGGGCACCGAGATCTGTAAAAAATATATATGAAGAAGTATGTGCATTGAGATTTTTTTTAAAAAAAATTCAGGAATAAATATGGGCACTGAAATCAGAAAAAAAAATCAGGAGGAAGTATGTGCATCGAGATTTGTAAATAAAAATTAAGGAAGAAGTATGGGCACCGAGATTTGTTTTTTAAAAATAAGGAAGAAATATGGAAACGAAAAAAATTGTAAAACTCGTGCTATAGATGATCCAAAACGTTGTCATTGTATTTTGTTGGTTACGATCTCGTCGTGGCAACTACGACGTTCAATTTTGCTGCAGATTGCAAACACACTCAAAGGTAGGAAAGTGATCAAATGTTTCGACCGAAGCTATGTTGCGAGGCACAGAATGTAAAACATGTTGCACAGAACAAATGGATATTACACGTGGTTGCGTGGCATGATGGTTCGAATAATTGCTTATGTCAACCTCGCTACTACTACAGTACACATTGACACAAGCATCCATGCCATGTATGCATACATGCCTTCCGTAGAAAGGAAAAATATGGCGGGTGGGATGGGGGATCACTATGGAATGGCCCAATCTATTGTGTGGACCGGGGCCATTTGCCCTTTCTTGCTTACTCGGCGTTGTACTCCTCGTCGGTCGCCTTGGCCTTGGCTACCATTTCACGCTTTCTCTCATGCTCCTCCTCGCGAGCCTCACGCTCCCTCCGCCTGCACACCTCAAGATGAGCTTGCGTCTCCCGACGAATACGCTCGCTGCACTCTTTGTCGCGGCGCCACTCCTCCCTCCTCTCGCGATCCCTCTGGGCATCCCACTCCTCGTGGTCAAGACGCCACTGGTCGTGTGGATGGATCTCCTGGTCTATCCAGTTGCGGTAGGCGCATAGCGGATCCAAAGACTACGAGTAGACGGGAAAGGTCGTTAGTGTGTACTTTCAAGGAGAAGTGCTAGGGGAATAAACTGTAGCCGTTCCTTACCGACTGCCGGTAGTGCACCGTGTCCCAACGGCGGTCGGGATAGTCCCAGTCATAGTTAGTGCAACCCCAGTAGCACATTCCCAGGCTCAATCGCTCCTTGGACTTGAAGAACTTGCATGTGTCCCTACACCAACAGAGGGATGGCGTTTCCCCCTCAGGCGGGCCTTGCAGCGAATGCTGGGTAGGAATGTTGATGTAGGGGTTGGTGCTACGGGCGGCGGTGTCCCGGGCTGCAGCAGCCCTTGCGAGTTGGGTGATCTCCTCCCATTGCTTCTCCATATGAGCTAGTGTTGTGGTCCTGACGTGGGAGAACCCTTCGCTGAAGGGCTAGTATTTATATGCCGAGCCCGCGCAGCATACCCGACAGAAGTGCAATCCGGTTGAATCAAATTCGCGTCCGTGACGAGGAATCTTGTTGCAGCATTGTGTCACATCGCTGGGCAAAGCTGCCTCGTTGGGTCACGTTGCTGCACAGAGCTGCCTCGTTGGGTCACATCGTGCTACGAAGCTGCCTCATTGGGTTTGTACGAATTAATGTGATCCGAAGACGTTGAAGCAGTAATAACATCCTGCAACCTCGTTTCAACATAAAGGCATGGATATACATTGGATAGGCATACATCATACAGAGGACTGCAAGAAAAAACGTAGAGGTACTAAAGACAAGACACTAAAACTCATGGTTCATTCGTCCGCCGCCTGCCCGACGACGTAGCTGATCCTCAGGGAAGGTGAGCCTACCAGGGGAGTGGCGTACATCTCGGAAGTCGTAGTAGGAGCGTTGTGTGGGAGGCGGTCTTGCGGAGAACTCACTGTAGGTATTCGGGTGACGCCCAAGTATATCGTCCGCCCAGGTGGTCATAGAGGGGTGCACATCCTGTGGGAAGGGTACTGCTAGGTTAGGGTAGAGGTTCTGACATTTGCAATGCGTAGTCATGCTGGAAAGCATGTACCTGCGAAGTTGGAAGTGCGGATAGCGAACCTTGGCCTTGCTGCCCAAATTGCTCACTCCAGACCTGCGAATTTGGTGGGATACATTAGTTTACTGTAGCATGCAACTGGAAGATTGCGTTAAGTACACTATAGCATACCGGTGTATGTGGTTGTGCGGACTATGATGCTCGAGGGCACTCAGCGCCAAAATACTGAACAATGTTTCGTCCGTATGTCTGCCTGAACCACGGGTCACCCTCATGTAGGTTTGACTGAATGCCATGTGCAAACGTGGACAATGCCTCGTCTCGACGCTAGGGTGAGTCAGGGTCGCTATCTGCAGTCGCACCCCATGGACCCGACGAGGAAGTTCGGTCCTGCATCTCCCTCCGTAACGATGACGGCTGTAGCAGAGTGTTTGTCCCCTCGCAAGTGCTGAAAGAACAAATGGAAGTGAGAGATACATTACAAATGAGGGCACATGCAAACAATGAGGACAACAAATCATAGCTGACATATCGCTTGCCCGAGGCACATGGAGGAAGAGCGACCGTAGCTACGATGACTCCCGAAGTGCGACGGATGTGTGGAGGGAGGTGCCGAGGGCGATGAGGGTGGAGGCTGCCCTCGGTGTCTGCCTCATAGCGCGGTAACATCGCTGTCCCGACCACAACTGATGGTCCTCATTGATGCCCTCGTGTTGTCGAATAGGAACTGAGCGACGGTGTTAGTCCTCCCACACCATAGACCATTAGTAGCCTCATTGGAGATACGCCGAAGGTCGTCGTACTGCAAGGAATCCGAGAATAAGTTAGAGATGTGTTCCCGTGCAAAAAAACCACGAACAATGTTTTACCTTCTCGTCTTCGCGTGCCACCCGGTGAAGGTCTGGACTTGTCGTACAACGACTTCGTGCGTGACCTCCGTAGGACGCTGTGGCGCCGGACCAGTAAGGCTACTCCTGGTGCGTGGCACGTACCACCTCAAGTAGGTAGTGTGTGTCTCGATGTCGTACGGTCATGCCTCGTGCACGACGTTGATTACTGCCTTGTCAGCCCACAGCGCCGTCCACAATAGCTGTGTCTCCCTCTAGTCGTCACTTCTCTGCCCTTATCTCGTTTGCCTGCAAGTCAAATTGGATGTTAGACAATCGAAAAAAGATGCAGCTAATAGGTTAACCGATGAAACTGAATAACAACATACCTATGGGCCTTCGCTACAAGAGGTCATCCCGGTGGTGGTGGCACCTGCTAGTAAAGCCCGAACTGTCTCATGACCCGCTGCAGTGAGTACGGCTTGACCATATGGGAGAACACCAGATGGCAGGTCGTCATCTAGTATGCGTGGTCCTGACACTACTGAGAGGACAAGCCGTAGGGGGTCGTGTCCGCAAGGAACTATGTAGACCATGGGAAGCAGATGACCTCATTCTTATGTAAAGTCTCAAATATGTTGTGGAGCTCAGGGTACACACGCCTCAGCCTCTCCTTGGCCCACCCTAGCCGAGCACGTGTCCAGCGAGTGCCCATTGTGGGCACCTCAACGGGGTCGGTGCCATCACCCTGACCGTAAAACTCGGGGATGAGCTAGAAAGGGTGCACAGCCCTACGGAAGTATGGTCGGTCAATCAGGAAGTGCTCCCACGACCACAGCTACACGAGGATGTAGCATACCGCAAGGACTGGCTCCTCGACCGTAGTGCGCTATGAGGCATCACACAAACCTCGGTATGTGGCACAAAGCACTGCGGAGCCCCAACTGTATTGTGGCACCTCGTCGGCCCAGGCGTCTGCCAACGCCTCAGCAAGATGGATGTAGCTAGGGTGCATCTAATCTCCCTGAGTCGTAAGAAACAAGACCCACCCAAACAGCGACAACAAGTACGTGAGGAAGTGTGTCTGTACAACCTCCTCAGTTGCGTGCACGGGGCAGACAATGTACCGTCGTAGCCAGGAATGTGGCACACCTGATATGTTCTATGAGATCGGGTCACCGAACCCGTCAGCCATCCGTACATTCTAGTCTGGTCGCTTGGGAGGTGGTACTATTGCAGGACCCCCACAGCGGTAGACCTGTAAGCATAGCGACATCCTGCAGAGTAATGGTCATCTCCCCCACCGGAAGTGGAAGGTGTGCGTCTCTGGTCTCCAACGATCCACGAGCGCAGACATCAGTGCTGCATCGAACTGAAATAGGCAGGCAATGGGTAGGAGCCCGGTGTCCCGTAGAGTGGGACGTGCCACTGGTCCAGAGGCCAGTGCTCTTTGGGACACCTAAGGATGAAGCTCGGAGGGCCGATGCCGGATGACCACGCGTGGCATCAGTGTCCCCCATCCCACCGTGGATCGAGAACCTCGTACACGGCGTCATCTCGAGACTGTGCCATCTCCTGAGATACGTAGAACAAGTTAGTGTGCAATGAAAACATGAGGTACAACAAGCAAAACGAAAGCGAAACATATGACATGAAACCTACAGAAGGCACGAGCAATCCCATGCGATAAAGAACACAGAGTTTGAATCCTACGAACCATTGTGCAGTGCATTACAATGAACATACCATTGTCTGATACATTCCAACACGTACAACACGATAACGTCTAACTGGAGTGCATATGAACGCATTACAACAAACATACAACATCACGACATGGGCGATGAAACTTCGTCGCTACGGTGCATTGCTTGACCCAGGCCTGTTTGGGCAGGTGCTGAAGGACTAGCCAATCGTCTTGCAGAGTCTGCATCTCGGGCGCCTAACCCGTCGCCCATGCTGGCTATCATCCATGTCGTTACGGATGCGGTGGGACTATCGTCATCCACGACCAGCCTACGAGTGCGTCGTTCGGCACCTACCTCACATGCCCTGGCCAGAGGTCCCTGTAATGCATGTCCAGTCCGTACGAATTGAACTCGGCACTCCAAGTGCCGTACAGGTGGTGCATGTTGTAGTACTCCGAAATGTAATGCGCCAAGGCCTGGCGTCACGCTGCGCACACCGCGTACACATGGGAGCATGGCTTGTGAAGAAGTTGCGGCTTATTGCAGGTGCATGATGCTTCATCATCGATCGAGCAGACTTGTTTGCGATCACCTCTAGCTTGACCCATGACATACTTCTACCTCAGACGGATCTCGAACTTCTTCCTAATGTCATCCATGGTCCTAGTAGTGTGCGAACGACCCTCATTGATCTTCTTGGCCATGTAGGTCTGTGCCACCTCCGAGAATTGCTTGCCTTCGTCCATATGCTTCTTTGCCATCATGGCTCTATTGACGAAGTACCCTACGGTACGGTTTTAGCTCTCCTCAATGATTGCGTTGATCGGGAGGGATCGGACACCCTTGAGGACACCGTTGTACACCTCATACATGTTGGTCGTCATGATTTCGTACCATGCACCACTGGTGTCGTGCAACAGAGACCATTTCTCCAACGGTGTCCTCATTGATCTTCTTGGCCATGTAGGTCTGTGCCACCTCCGAGAATTGCTTGCCTTCGTCCATATGCTTCTTTGCCATCATGGCTCTGTTGACGAAGTACCCTACGGTACGGTTCCAGCTCTCCTCAATGATTGCGTTGATCGGGAGGGATCAGACACCCTTGAGGACACCGTTGTACACCTCATACATGTTGGTCGTCATGATTTCGTACCATGCACCACTGGTGTCGTGCAACAGAGACCATTTCTCCAAGTCGGGTGCGTGCGAGTTTACCCACTACGTGAACTCCCCAACTCTAGCGGAGCCTCCTACCACTGCCCCTGCCTCGGTGTCCTGGGAATTCCTGACATGCTTGCTGGTCTCCTCGGCGAGCTATCTCCACACAGCCTCAAACTTCCGCCTTTGGTTCTACATGCATAGCTTCTTGAAGGTCTTCATCAGGTCCTTGCTTCAAAACCTTGTATGGAAGTTCACCGTGAGATGCCTCATGCACCATCGGTTCATCAAGTCGTTCCACTGGAAGGGGGGCTGTGTCCCATTTTGCATCGTGCTCAACACGGACAACATCCCAGCATTGCGGTCCAAGATGAAGCACACACCTGGGTGGTCTCGAACCACCGCTTGCTTCACGTTTGCAAGGAACCACAACTAACTATTTGTGTTCTCGTTCTCAACAATCGCGAAGGCCACGGGGAGTAACTGGTCATTCGCGTCAGCTGTAACCGCGGTGAGGATGGTGCCCTTGTACTTGCCAGAGAGGAAGGTGCCATCCATCGATAGCACGGGATGACAGTACTTGAACCCTTCGCTCGCCTGGCAGAAGGCCTAGAATACTCTATCAAAGACAAAACAATTCGGCCCCTGCATAGGATGCACTCGCTCCAGCTTGCTAATGTATGTCCTAGGATTTGATTCTGCAATCTGATGGAGCATTCTTGGGACAAAGTCGTAGGCCTCTTTGTATGTGATGAACATATGCTCTACGACCTTCCGTTTCGCCCGCCACACCTTGCTATAGCCAATCGGGAAGCCCACCATATTGACAACATCTGTCAAAAGAAGCTTCGACGAAACAAATACATCAGCTACAACGAGGTGGATTATTAGCTCCACAACATATGACGAAGTCAGGTTGTGGTGCCTATGAAGTTGCTCCGCAAGCTCGCATGTGTAATCCTTGAGCACCGTTTATGCGAAAGTCTGTGGCGGCACCCCTTGTAATATCTTGTTTAATTAAATAAGTAATTGAGGAATTAGAAGAGGTAATTAAGAGTGAAATATCATAATTTAGTGGATTAGGGGGAGTAGTGGGCCACCGGCCCATAGCCCAAGTGGGGGAGTCCAGCTTTAAGATGGAGAGTGGGGAGAATGTCAAAGCCCTAGCATTTATTCCCATGCCACCGCCTGCTGTGGCAGCAGTTTTCGCTACTACCGCCTATCTGGTAGCATTTTTTGCTACCATCGCCTGCTGTGGCAGTGCTTCCTCTGCCGAGCACCTGCAACTGGCCCTGCCAAGTCCTACTGTGGTAGCCAATTCGTTTGCCATCTTCTGTCGTGGCAAGGAGAGGGGAAGAGAGGCCAGCAAGGAGCCAGGAGCATCAAGAGAAGGAATGAAAGAAGGAAAAGAGGAAGAAGGAGAAGAGAAGGATTTCACAGGTTTTCATGAATGCTCTGAGTTCTTCAAGGGTAATGATATGAACCTTTAGATTTGCCCTAGGATAATCTTTTTTCAGTATGTAGAACGTTTGGTCTTTACAAAAGGTTAGATGGCAATTTGCCCTAGTTCGTCCAATTCAGTGTAGAATTTTGCGGGGATGATTATGCATATTTAGACTCCGAATTAGAGTCCGTTGTAATTAGAGAAAATGTAGATTATCGTGTTAGCTTTCTAGGAAGGTCTGGATCGTTAAAATCAGAGTAGCGATTGAAAAGATATGACTTCCAAAGGCTGCTATCCAAATTCTAGACATAGTTGGCAGACTTCGTGTAGTTGGGTCGATTTTATGTAGAAATTGGTAAAATTCAATATTTGTGCCAACTTATATATTGTAGAAAATCTTGTGTAGTTTCCAAAACTCATATTATTCATATATGTTCAAGTTGTATAATTAAAGATATAAAATTATGAAATAGACTGTTATGACAGAATTTGGAATGGTTGGATGGCCTAATTTGAAGTTTAGATGAGTAAGATAGGGTCGTTTTACTACTGGGACAGCGGGTAGTGTGTCTGGTAATTTCGGGTTAAAAAGTGTTGGTGTGGCGTAGACGTGCGTGAATGGTTGGAATAAAATGTAGGAATTGTAATGTATGATTTTGAGTTGTGTTTTGAATTGTCTGCCCAGGGAGTGTGGTCTCATGTGCATTGCCGCCGTTTCGCTCTCCAGCGTCACAAGGATAGAGGCAAGTGCATGGTAGACAGTGGTCATTGGTTGATCACTGCATGATTTACCATTTATTATCATTAAATTGTTGTACTTTTACTTATTTAATTGAAGTAATATTAATGATCATTATTTATTCCTTATTATTGGATATAATATTGTTGGACAATGGTAGTGTTAATGAAGTCATAAATAATTATGCATTCATAAGCATCATTGCATATGAGAAGGTGATCACGTTGATCACAACTCCACGGGAGTGGAGGAGGTCCCTGATCCTTGAGGAGGACGGGCTTGAGAATGTGTCATCAACGGGTGAACACTCATGCTATACCGGTATACGCAAAAGAAGTGCATATGGACATGTAGTGTAGAGATGCATGGAATGAAAGATAGTTGATGATTGAAAATGTGAATAAAGAAAGAGAATTGAATGATTGAGCATGAGAATAAGGAAAAGAGAACAATTAATGTTGATGATGATATTGTGTACTGTTGATTAAGCATTGTGCATTGCTTACTATTGTGCTTACGGAGTCGTGGACTCACCTTTGCTCTATTGTTGTTTTTAGGTGATCGTTGGCGACCCTTCGCTTGGGAAGGGTTAGCAATTGGAACACTGCTTACACTCAATTACTTGATCACTTGCCATGAAACAATTTTACCTTAGCGTGATGGTTTAATCTCTTAGACTATGATAGACATTGATTTATTTTAGATGATTGATTGGAACTCGTTTATTCATTCGATAGACTTCGTTTGATTGGTTTTGCTTAAGTCTTGAATTACTATTCTGTTTTACTATTGTGACATCCCTCAGCTTGGCTTGTGTTTTAAATATAAGAAAACGTGAAGAAATTAAAACTTTTCTTGCATCTTGTTGTTGTTTGAATGTTCTGAAAATTATTGTAAAGGAATTATGGAAATTCAAAATCACAAGCTTCTTTTAACCTAAGTCTTGAACCCTTTGAAACTTTTCTGGTTATTCTTATGATCAACCTCTAGAAATATTTTTTCCTTGGTTCTAGGGCTGCTGTGTGACTCCTCTGAAAAATTTCATAATTTTTAGAAATTGTTTGAATATTTTAAGAGGCTAGTTAAACCAGTTTGACTCTTGGTCAAACCCTAGATTAGTACCTTGAGAAATTTTTGGACAAAAATGCTTTGCATCAAAACCTCTAAAAATTTTATACAAGGTCAATCCTGGAGTTGGGCACCCCCTGTAAAATTTTTGGAATATTTGGAGTTGTGTAGCTCCATTTAAAAATTCCTCAAAGTTCCAGCCCTTATCTCAAACCCTAGTCAAAGCTACTGTTTGGGTTTGAGTCGGACTCGAGCTCGTGGTTGAGCCCGACCAACTTAAACGTACTCGGGCTTGTTCATAAGGCGCTTTCCTTTTCAGCCGTTGGATTCCTTTTCAACCGCCCAGATCTAAGTGCACGTTCGGACCACGAGAGAGTGCGCTTCAATCTGAGCCGTTCATTTTTTATTGGACCGTTAAGATTGCTTTGAACGTTTTGGACCTTCTGAATGTTGCCTTTAATCTGAGCCGTCTATTTCTAATCCAACCGTCCTAATCTTTGGACTCAGCCTAACCCTCTAGTTCACATTTTGACCCGAGCCACTTTGTTCTTTCGCTGACTGTGGGCCCTCGCTGGTCCTGGTCATCTTCTTCCTCGCATGCGTGCGCCTGAGCGCCAGGACATGGGTGGCGCAGTGCCTTGTCAACCTTAGTGCGTCACCTTCAACGGCTCTTAGCCTCGGTTTCCTTCGCCGTCAGTGTTTTCGCCCTCAAAGTCGTCATCCTCAACCGCCCCCATCCTCTCAAGCTCATCCTTGGCAGAGCGTGGACCGAGCTCATCGTGGAGCTTTGTCCTTGCTCAAACCGTTGCTCTCCGGCTATAAAAAGCCCTTGAGCTCCTCCTTGTGTTCCTTTACAGCACCCCTTAGCTTCCCCTTTACTTGTTGAGCTCAAACATCTAAGAACACCCAAATCGCCATTGTTAGCCGACAAGGTCCTTCATTGTCGTCGGTGCTCCAGTGGTCCCCTCGCCATTTCTTTCGCGTACTTTTGCGCCTCTCTTCACCTGAAAGCATCTAGGCCCCTAAAAGGTGTTTTGGTATTTAATGACAGTATGTCTTATGGGACTAATGTTATTATTGAGTGTTTAAAAAGGTTTAGTCCCAGTGATGAACACAACTACAAGAAAATGCATGCTTGAGGACAAAATAAAGATCAAATGGCTCAAAGACAAGGTACAAGCAGTTTATGATTCTTTTTTTTCACCGGTCTCAGGAGAATTGATTGGGAGACCGGATTATAGGCTAGATGTCGTACTATTAAGAGGGATCACAACTAGTAACTTGATAACATGTACCTAAGCACAATGGATCAATCTAGGATCATGCATACCTTTGGAGGTTGTGTTGAAAAGAGATTTCTGGTTTTTCTCAAGTGGAACGGTAGTACTGCAGTGTACTTGGCGGAACTATCGCTTAATGGTAGTACCACAACTCTTTTGAAGGGACTACCGTAAAGCCTTTGGGGGTGTTCGAGAAGTGTTCAGAGCTCGTGTGGTGAAAACTCTTGTTCTAAAAAGGTTCAAATGATTTTGGGGTCCTCATGGACACTCTTTCAGTAAACTGTTCTAGTCGTTTCTGTATACACGGTAGTACCGACGCTAAATTTACGAAACTACCGCTTGGCGGTAGCACCGATCTTTGTACAGTACGTTTTTTCCAGAACGCGTGTTTTTCGGAGTTGGCTTAATCGTTTTAGAAACAGTAGTACCGCTGTGCTTCCAGCGGAACTACTGCAACGCTGGTACATCCGAAAATTTCAACGGTATGTTTTTTACAGAATGTGTGTTTTTCGGAGTTGATTTGATTTTTTGAGGAACGGTAGTACCGGAGTGCAACTCGCGGAACTACCGCAATCCCGGTTCTTCTGATAGTTTAGTAGCTGTACGTTATTTCTGGTATTGATGTTTTTGGAACTCAAGATATACAGAAGTACCTACTCTTAATCGGAACCTCCGATAAAACGGAACTACCGCATGATAGTTGGCGGTAGTACCGCGCCAAAATTCTAACGACTTTGTCAGAGCATTTAATGCTTGTCTGTGCTAGCCGTTACAGGCCGTTTTGGGATGGTGCGGTTGTACCGGCCGTTCAATGGCGGTACTACCGTTTGTGCTGTTTTTCTTTGTAAATTGGTCCCAACAGACGTTTTGGTTGTGGGGGGCTATAAATACCCCTCCACCTGCTCTTGGACAGAACTAGTGCTTACACATTTACATCCTTTAGCCAAGAGCATTCACTCCACACCTCATTTACACTTGTGCATTCATTGTAAGATATTGATAAATCTCATTCACATGTTAGAATTGATTGCAACTTAATGGGTGAGCTGCCTAGAGTAGAGACTACTACAAATATTATATCTACGACTAGCATTTCTACTTCATGTGATGATTTGTTATCCATACCTTGTTGCTCTAACAATGATTCTATCACTAGTATGGATAATACTTGTGATCCATTGCTTATTGTTGAAAATCATGAATTAGAAGAGCAAGTCACTAAGCTAAGTAAGAGTCTGGAAAGATGCTTCAAGGGTAAGGCCATCCTTGACAAGCTTTTGAGTGAGCAAAGGTGCTCATTCAACAAAAAAGGACTTAGGTATGTTCCCAAGAAGGGTAGAAACTGGTAAACAACCCCTCAAGGTTTGTTAAGCAAAATAGAAAATATTGCCATAAGTGCAGGGAAACGGGACATGTTCAGCAAACTGGTCCCATTGGTAAGACTCAGTTCTTAAGTCTATATGATTCATGTTATATGCTTAAGAAAACCAAGGATGGTAAAGTTATTGTAAGATTTGTTGGCACTTCAATTTTAGGCGCTAAAAAGAATGCTATTTGGGTGCCTAAAGCCTTGGTGACTAACCTCCAAGGATCCAAACAAATTTGGGTACCTAAAACAACTTGATTTCTGTTTTGTAGATGAACTATAAGACCGGTGAAAAATATTGAGTGCTTGATAGTAGATGTACTCAACATATAATCGATGATAGAAAAATATTCACCACATTCGAAAGTGGAAAAGGAACTGATAAAATCACATTTGGTGATAATAGCAATGGAAAAGTAATAGGTTTAGCTAAAATTGCTATCTCAAATGACCTTTCCATTTCAAATGTATCATTAGTTGAATCACTAAATTTCAACCTACTATCAGTTGCTCAAATATGTGACCTTGGATTAATTTGTTCATTCTCTAACGAAGGTGTTACAATTTCAAATATAAAGGATAATGTTTTAGTGTTCAAAGGTTTTAGATTTAGAAATCTCTACTTGGTTGATTTTTCTTCAAATGAATCCTGTTTGAAAACTTGCTTAATTGCAAAAACCTTTTTGGGTTGGCTTTGGCATAGAAGGCTAACTCATGTTGGGATGATTCAACTTTAAAAATTCTTCAAACATGATTTAGTTGTTGGCTTGAAGGATGTGAAGTTTGAGAAAAATAGACTTTGCGGTGCGTGTCAAGCCGGTAAGCAAGTCGCTAATTCTCATCCTTTCAAAAGTATCATGTCAACATTTAGACCATTGGAACTCTTACATATGGATTTGTTCAGACCAACAACCTATAAGAGCATCGGAGAAATAGTTATTGTTTAGTTATCGTGGATGATTACTCTAAATATACATGTGTATTCTTCCTAGATGACAAAAGCGAAATCTCCGAGATTTTTCAAAGTTTTGCAAAACGGGCTCAAAATGAATTTGATTTCAAAGTAAAGAAAATTCGTAGTGACAATGGTTCCGAGTTCAAGAATACTAAAGTTGAAGACTTTTGTGATGAACTTGGAATAAAGCACGAACTTTCCACAACCTACACTCTGGAGCAAAATGGAGTTGTAGAAAGGAAAAATTGAACATTAATTGAAATGGTTAGGACAATGATTGATGAATATAATACTTCCGATAGCTTTTGGGCAGAAGCAATTAACAACGCTTGTCATGCCATAATCGTCTTTATTTGTATCGTCTTTTAAAAAAGACGTCTTATGAACTTTTTGTTGGAAGAAAACCGAACATCTCTTATTTTCGTATCTTTGGTTACAAATGCTACATTTTAAGAAAGGGTGTTCGTCTTTTTAAATTTGCAAGTCGATGTGATGTTGGTTTCTTACTTGAATATTCTTCTAATAGCAAAGCATATCGTGTCTTCAATCGAAACTCCGGTTTAGTTGAGGAAAGACACGATGTTCAATTCGATGAAACTACCGGCTCTCAAGAAGAGCATGAGAATTTGGATGATGTAGGTGATGAAGCCTTAAGAAAAGCTATAGAAAACATGCAAATAGGTGACATCAATCTTAAGGATGATCCATCATCGTGTACTCAAGTTAAACCTCCTATCAACCATCCAGCCCACCATAAAAAATCCACATTGCTATTGCAAAAGATCATCTAATAGATCAAATATTGGGTGATGTAAGTAACGGTGTTCAAACTCGATCTCGTGTTGCTTCATTTTGTGAACATTACTCTTTTGTCTCTTCTCTTGAGTCAAAACATATAGATGAAGCACTTGAGGATCCGGACTGGATGAATGCAATGCATGAAGAACTTAACAACTTCACGCGAAATGAAGTTTGGACCTTGGTGGAGAGACCCAAAGAACACAATATAATTGACACAAAGTGGGTCTTTAGAAACAAACAAGATGAGAATGGACTGGTTGTGAGAAACAAAGTAAGATTGGTAGCTCAAGGTTATTTTCAAATCAAAGGGAATTTGAAATATCCATAATCGGAGAACTTAGCTATTTCCTTGGACTTCAAATCAAGCAACTCAATAATGGAAATGCCAGAAGCCTTGTCAGCAGTACACGATGTCTTCCATGTATCCCAGTTGAGGAAATGCCTGCAAGCACCAGAAGACCATACCTTCCTGGAAAGCTTCGATCTTCGAGAAGATCTCACTTATGTGGAGCGACCCATCAAGATTCTGGATGTCGCAGAGCGAGTCACTAGAAGCAGGATCATCAGATCATACAAGGTGCAGTGGAGTCATCACCCAGAGAGTGAAGCCACTTGGGAAAAAGAAGAAGACCTCAAGACCAACTATCCCGATCTCTTTGCCGACCAATCCTGAATCTCGGGTCGAGATTCCCTTAAGGGGTAGGTTTGTAATGCCCAAATTTCAATTTCAGTAAAATTTAAAAGTTTATTTATGTTTGTGGTTGTTTCCTGAATTTTCAAAAGCTTTTTATAAATATTTTAAAGCTAAAACAAATTTATTTGCAAAATTAAAAACCAACATAAAGTTGGAAATAATTTTATTAAGTCCAGAATGAGTATGGGAATTTCTGTGAATTTTTCCATAATTTTTGGAAGTATTTTGCTATTTTCTAAAGCTATTATGAATTATCAGAATTAAAACAAATAGAAAAGCAAAAGAAAATCCTCTAACAGTGTTTGGGCCGAAACCCAAAGGCTCCGGCCCAAATTCCCTCCCGCGCGCGGCCCGCACAGCCCAGCCGCTCGCACCCTCTCTCTCACCCTCCTCATCCACCGTTGGATCGAGATCCAACACACGCAACGCGCACACGCACTTCTCCTCTGATCCACCGCCGATCGCATCAACGATCAAGATCTTCCGTAGCTGCCGCACCGTCCGAATGACACCATCAATATAAGCCGTGCGATATGAATCCGACGTTCAGATCTTCGTACCGCTTCGGGACCTAAGCCTCTTCTAACTAAACCCTTCGATCTAAATCCTACGGCCAGGATTCCTCCACGCTCTTCTACTCTCATTTAGCCCCAACCGTTGGATCAAATCCAACGGCCTTCGTTTCTTCTTCTTCCTCGCTCCTTCTTCTTCGCGCGATCGAGTCGGGCGCGCATTTTCGCCGCACAGAGCTCGGTCTCGCCACGATTCCTCCCCTTCTCACGCAAGGACATGCGCAACGGCCGCGCGCCAACCGCCCGTTCCCACCTTCTTCCCTTTCTCGCGCCGGTTTCACCCACGCCCGCCGAAACCGCCGCCATGACCCCACCTCTCTCCACGCCGCCCGAGCTCCCGATGCCTATAAGGAAGCCCGGTGCGCATTCCCACCGGTCCCGACGCCACCAACCATTGCCACTGTTTCATCTCTAGCGCTCGAATTGAAGTTTTCGTCGCCGCAACCGTGAAGCTTGGAGCTTCATTTCGCGCCGCCGACATCGCGCGTCCTCTCGTCGCGCGCCGTCGGCATCGTCATCCTCTTGCGAACCCGGTGGTCACCTCCACTTCGCCGGAGCCGCGAGAACCTAAACCTCGACGACGACGGTACCTCGCCGCCGCTTCTCCTTCGCGCCGGCGATACCTTCACTCCTCGCACCACCTCGGAACCAACATGCTCCTCGTCGCCGTTCTTCCTTTCTAGCATCTCGCCGGCGGCGGCGCGCGCCGATCGCGGTTCCTTGGTCACCGTCGCGCGCTCCGCCAGCCGCCGACGTGGCATCGCCACGCATTCACCACCTGTGCGCCACCTCGGCGACACGGCCCGCGTGGCGCCATGTCAGCACCCACGCACACGCACACGTGGCGCGGTCCACCGCGCCCGTCGTCCCAAAGCTTAGTGGACTTGGTCCACATGGGCCGAGTCACTGACTCATGGGGCCCACCTGTCAGAAATGAATTTTAAATCTTTTATTTTCCGAAATACTGTAGCTGATGTAATCATTGCGCAATAAATGGATTTTCAGTAGGAAAATAATTCTGGAAATACAATAAAATTTCAGATTTAGATATAAACTTCAAAAATTCATAACTTTTGCATATGAACTCCAAATTGGGTGTTTCAAATTGCAAAATTTGTATAAAATTATAATCTAGCTAACTAAACCAAAATATTTCAATTTGGAGTTATTTTGATCTATGTTTTTGAATTTATTTGAATTTGAATATTGAATTTATCGTATTTTCGCGTATAGAATTCGACGACTTCGGAGAGTTTGATCAGTTTGAAGATTTAGAATTCCAAGACATCGAACAAGGCAAGTTACACCATTGACCATATTGTCCCTATTATTTTAAGTTATTTTCAGTTTTTAAATTCCTTATTGCATGCATATGTTGTTATAAATATTTTAATATCCTGTTTTACATATAGTTAATTCCATATGTTATTGTATGGCCAAATTTGAATGTTGTATCTGACTACCTTGATACCATAGGCAAGATATTACTAAAATTCAAATATATGCTTAGCCAAGCTTAGTTCATATTTACAGAATTTGGGAGGGTTTACACCAGATTTCTACAAATTGTTTCAAACTTGACATTGTGGTATTGTCTTACCACATGAGTTTATAAATGAAGTTTTATTCAAAAATAAAATCAAAAATGGGTTTATACTTGGGCGAAATGGTCGGAATGGTGGGTGCAGGTTTATGCACGGGTTTGATCTGGTTAAGATCAAGGTCCATGGGTTGTAGGAATGACGCCCAAGTCAATTGAGGACCGGTCTTTGAGCCGCTTAATGCTATGCCATAACGTACTACCACATATCCTGTATGGGCAGGATTTGGCTAACTAATTTGTGATGTTCTAGTATATTTATGTCATGTGATTTTGTGGGTGTTGGTTAGACGTTTTATTCCCACTTGGCGCAAGAGGGGGCTTCCGGAGGACGGTCAGTCCAAAGGGGCGAAACCTTAGCGGACATGAATGTACTAGGATAAAACATTGTAAAGGCCTCATGGTAATTGCTCAGTCACACGCCTACGGAAGCGTGAATTGGCCGACATAACGAGCATGTCACCTCGTGTGGGTAAAGTTGTACCAACTCTGCAGAGTAGAAACTATTCGAATAGCCGCGTCCGCGGTCATGGACATGCTAGCAGGGCCACTTAAAGTTAGAATTGTTTTTGGTTTTTAAATGCTTTATTAAATGTTGAGGATGGTTAATCCTTATGAAAATTTGGGCGGGAAGCCAAGTGTTAGGAGGGGATCCTTCACTTTATCATTGGAGGTTATCCACATTATATCATTGTCATTTCAAAATATGATTTTATCCATAGTATAAAATTGCCTTAGAAACTACTATGCTTATTCAAACTAAAAATGCTGTTTATGCAAAACAACCCCTGCTATACTCACTTGTTTCCTTATGCATGCATTTAAATTCAATATTGGGTGTGACTTGCGAGCACGGAAGTTGTGCTCATCCTTGCTGAATAAATCTTATTCAGGAGAAGACTGCTATCCTGACGGTGAGGACCCGGACGAGTAGGCCTTTTGACCCAGACGATTGCCTGTGGCGCATCGTGTGGCTTCCACTATTATATTATTTCCGCTGTGTTTATCTTTTGACATTTGATATTGTTGTTCAGACTTATTTGTATTAAACAGATATTTATTTAATGCCATTTACGTTTTCGTGATATGAATGTGATATTCATTTTTGTGAGACTGTGTACACTGGAAATCCTGGACTGGTGTTTGAACACAGAGAATTCGGGATCCTTCGCTCCCGGGTTTGACACAAACCAAGTATGCAAAATATTTGATCAAGAAGTTTGGCATGGAAGATGCAAAACCCATCAAGACTCCCATGACAACCAGCGGTCATCTCGACCTAAATGAGGGAGGTAAACCGGTAGATTTAAAGCTTTATAGATCTATGATTGGTAGTTTGCTTTATCTTATCGCATCTAAGCCTGATATTATGTTTAGTGTTTGCATGTGTGCATGGTTTCAAGCAACACCAAAAGAATGTCATTTGATGGCTGTAAAAAGAATAGTAAGATATTGAAAGCATTCCTCTAACATTAGCTTATGGTATCCCAAAGGTGCTAAATTTGATATAATTGGATATTTGGATTCTGATTATGCGTGTTGCAAAGTGGATAGAAAAACACCTCAGGTAGTTTCAATTCTTAAGAAAATCCTTAGTATCATGGTCATCCAAGAAATAAAACTTCGTAGCCCTATCCACTGCTGAAGCTGAATATGTTCCAGCTGGTAGTTGTTGTGCTTAATTGCTATGGATGAGGCAAACTTTGATGAATTATGGAATCAAATTTGATAAAATGCCTCTCTTGTGTGATAATGATAGTGCTGTGAAAATAGCCAATAACCCTGTCCAACACTTAAGAACCAAGTATATAGATATAAGACATCACTTCTTAAGAGATCATGTTGGCAAAGGAGATATTGTTATTAGCCACATTCGCACTGAAGATCTATTAGCGGATATTTTCACCAAACCATTAGATGAAAGCCGTTTTTGCAAGTTAAGAAATGAATTAAATGTCATAGACTATTCTAATGTTGCTTGAATTCATGCTTCATGCACCTTGTTCTCGTTTGATGTTATCTAAAGGTTTTTATAAAAGTATTTTAATTATTTATTAAAAAGGGATATCTATGTTCATAAAAATTATGTTCTTAAATAGACATAAGTCTTTCCAATACATAATGATCCTAAATGATTCTTATTTGAATGCAAAACTAGGGATCATTTGTATTTCTATGAAAATCAAACTCAAACCTGAGCTCTCTGTTGGAAGCTCCAGGTTGTTCGGTACTTCCGTCAGCTTTACCACGGTACTATCGTTTGAACGGTACTACCGGCGAGGTATCTGCGGTACTACCGATTGAGCGGTACTACCGGCGAAGTCTCTACGGAAATACCGATTCTATGTAAAAGGACTTAATCGCTTTCGGAGTTCTCCTTTCTACTCTCCTCATCTCCTCTGTTCTTCTCTCTCCCGAAGAACTCCACTCAAAACCTCCTCGAAAAATCCTCAAATCTGCTTGGGATTTCTTCGTTGGTGGCGATTTCTTGCATTTTTAGGGTTTCTCTCCTTCGATTCACAAGGTAATCCCCTCTCAATATTCCCTTTTTGCCTTGTTCTTGAAACCCTAAGTCCTTTTTGGTTGAGATTGAAATGTGGATGATTGAGAGAGTTCTTCTCACGCAAAAATAGGGTTCTAGTGTCGTATGGTGATCACTCACCCAGTTCATGGAATCAATCCATAAGAGACAGTAGAAAATCCAAGCGTTTTGTGCCCTAGAACAATCTAAGTGAAAACGGTATTACCGCTCGTTGAACGCAAATACTACCGATTTCACTGACATAACCTCAAGGAAAATCATTCTTTTCTTTCTTAACAAATCTTGTCTGATCCTTTATCTATCTTATCAATGTCAAGATGCTAAGAACAAGGTGTTTGTCTGTAACAGCCCTAACTTAGGGTTTGTATTTCAAATGTAAAATTTTGAGGAGAAATAAAAACTTTTGTTGCCTCTTCAAAATCATTTGAAAGTTTCTACATTTTTCCCTAGCAATTTCCATTTTCTAGAATTAAATTCTTGTGAATGGAAATTGTTGTCAGCACATTCTTAGCCTTCAAACTTGTGATCATCCCCTAGGAATATTTTTCCTGTCATCTTGATCATCCTATCTACCTCCTGAATTATTTCACAATTTTTAGATTTTGTTTGCTATTTCAAATGGCCAAGTCAACTCTGTTTGAAATCTGGTCAAACTCCTGTACAGCAGCTTGTGAATTTTCTCTAGAACAATGCAGTGCATAAAAGTTCTGGAAAAATTATACAAGGTTGTCCTCTGTCCCTAGTAGCTACCATAAAATTTCTGAAATTTTTGGAGCTCAGGAGTTACCTCTAAAAATTCTCCAAACCCTCTCAGCCTTTTAAAACTTCAAATCAAGATTCATCGCTTTGCTCGCTCGAGCCCGAGCCCGACTCAAACCCGACCGCACCTAAATGGCTCGGTCGCGCCAACTAATCGCACCGCGCGAATCTAATCAATCGTGACCGTCCGTTGTGCATCGCACGATCCACGCTCGCGCGCAACCGACTGTCCGAATGCATACATCCATCTCAACCGCTCATTTTAGATCCAACGGCCGACGATTCTGATCGAGCTGCACCACCTAATTGCACCGTGCCGCCTACGGTTCGCGCCGCCGCTGCCATCATCGCCAGCGGGTCCCACTCGCCGTCGCCACCTACCTCTCGTTCGTCAGGCCGTGTGTGCCGGCAAGATGCATGCGCGCCACCTCGTCTCGCCGCCCATTCTGGTTTCGCGCGCTTCACCTCTACCGCATCTCCCGCCGCTAAGCCCATACCCCGGTGTGGCATTTATCGCCGTCATCTACCCCCGACTCGCTTTTTCTCCTTTATGTCTCGGTGAGAAGCTCCGCCTCTCGATTTCCTCCGCCTCTTCCCTACTTAAGCTCGCAAAGCTCTCTTATCCTCCTTTGGACACCCTAAGACCACTTCACGCCTCCGTTACCTTCCCGAGCTCAAATAGTAGTAGTGCGCATCGCCGGTTCACGGCGTGCGCCCGCCGTGTCAGCACCACAACCAGTGAAGATCATCCCTTCTTTTGCGCGTCACATCGTGTTCCAGATCCCTATCATGATTTCCCCTCAGCTAATTTTGTGTTTCACTCGCAGGGGGCCATTGAATTTTGGTATCCCTCTTCTTCGGCCGAAAGTTGGATCATCGTCCTCATCTCCGGTGAGTTGGTTCCTTGGGCAATTGCTCGCGCTAGCACCATCTAGTGCACTCACTCAAGCTATCTCCGTCTCCCTTTTCCCCTATTTTTGCTCAGGTTGCTCCCTCCTCGGTGACCCCTTAATCGCCGCCGCTGGTTCTCGTCGCCGGGCCATCTCCGGCAGCCTCTTGAGCTCCGCGTCATTCCGGTGAGTTCCTGGTAACTCACTGATGCTCATGCGCGCGCTAACTTTCATTGTTTACCTCTCTGGTACAGCCGCACCTTGTCACCCCCACTGCCGGCCGCCGTGTTCCGTCGCTGCGCCACCCCAGTACATCTCCGGCTTCCCCGCGACCATCCTTAGCCTCAGCAACCTCTGGGCGACCCATTTTGGCCGTCGCACAGCCCTCGCCGCCACTCCTTCGCCGCGGCAGCTGAGTCCGAGCGGCCCGATCCTCTCGTTCTTACCGTGCCCATCTCTGTCTCACTGTCATTAGGCCCCACCTCTCTGAAGCATTGTAGTTAGCTGCTAATCATGTTTATGATTGCTCTTTAGCTCACTCTCATGCATGATCAAAGTTAGTAATTGAGGTTTGAAAGTATTATAGTTCTAGTTCTCTGATGTTTCTTTGTTGTCGCTTATTCATTGTGTCAAGAAACGAAAATTGGTATCATGCTTGCTATTAGGTTTTGTTAAACTTGATGTCTCCTTTGTGGTGGTGGTTAGCATGAAATTAGTTAGCATCTTTAAGTTCTAAGCTCTTGTTGTCATGTTTGTTCATAAGGGATAGTTAGTGTTCATTTTATTGTCTCTGTACTTTGGATTTATCAGTGCAGGTTAGATTTGGTGTAATGGCATGCCGAATTGTGTTAACCTTGCAAAATGTTGGCATGTTGCTTAGGTGTGTTAGTAGCTGAATTTTATTAAAGCCCAAACTCATTTAGAACTTTGTTTAGCACCTCTTAGTTGGATACTTGACTGGTTAGTGTTGTCAATAGCTTTTGTAGTTTCGTAATATCGCTTAATAATGGTTGAGTTAGAGAAGCTGGTCGTTGTTGATATATTAACTTGATGATTAAATAATAGATGTGCACACAATCACCATCAAAGTCTGTCCAAAGTTTAAATCATGCTAGAGGTTTGATTTTGTGGTTAACCTAGCAAAGGTGGGTGGGTCTCTGTAGCAATTGTTTGTCATTCTTTGTGATAGTCTAGCCTTGGTGTATATATTGGTGTTTGTATGTGATGT
Source organism: Ampelocalamus luodianensis (assembly GCA_036346255.1). Lineage (NCBI taxonomy): Eukaryota > Viridiplantae > Streptophyta > Magnoliopsida > Poales > Poaceae > Ampelocalamus > Ampelocalamus luodianensis. The sequence continues at coordinate 12,142,953 of CM070634.1, forward strand.
TTGAGTTTTGGGGTGTTATTCGTTCTTATTCGCTGTTTTGTTCAAATCGTTAGGATTCGATATTTGCGGCAACCCCGAGGACGATCCTCCGCACCATATTGAGCAACAGTGAACAAAAGCAAGCGGCTTGATCATGTTTAATCCAGATTTTAAAGATTAATATTTTGTTTCAATTGTATGTATGCATTGCTTAATTTGTGTTAAATTGATTAGTTAAATCCGTAGTCGCATATCCTGTAGACAAAATATTGATCTCTACTACCGAGCCTAGGTTATTTGTCGTGATTAGAGATCATTGGATGATTTCTTGTCACTTAGTAGATACGATTTCATTTGCTTAGACATGCTTAGTATCGGAGAACCGGGCGGTTATCGACTTTAGTCGGTAACCTTGATCACACAAAATTTACTACAACTTTATGTTTCAGCACTTTTGCTATGTTATTTGCAAAATTAAAAATGAAAACAAAAATGATTTAGACTTGGGCACAATGGTAAGACTGTGTGATCTGTTGGGTGTGACCGAAAGGTGCCCGAGCCGATTAAGGACCGAAAGTTACTTGCGCCACCGCATCGAGCATTTTGCGTGCTAACCACACTAGAGTATATGGGACCTCTCTTGACCTAGTACTTTGGCGTGTATTGGCTCGGTCGCAGGAGGTCGCGGGAGGGATGGAGGTGGGAGCATGGTAGTTGTCAGAAAAGCTTTATCCTGAGTGGGTAGTTGTCTTTCGGCTTTACCATGTAAGCGTATGGTGTTTCTACCCATACGAGCGGCTCGGGGTTGATACACAATATTGGAAACATCTCGTAGGACTTAGTGTGCCGCATACCTTGGAAGTGTGCTTTGGCTTAAAGGCGTCTCGAGGTGTGGGTACAGATGGTACACCCGCAGGTTAAAACTATTCGAATAGCCTCGTCTAGGTTATGGACACGCTCGGATACGCCCCAAGAACTAGACTACAACATTTAAATTAAAACTTGATGGGTGGTACGAATCGGGATTCGTGCTATTGTTGTGGTGACTATTGGGATAGTCACTTCTAGGTTGTTTATCTTTCGCTTTTGTTATTATTATCCTTATTGTTATTTCAATCTTAAAAATGAATTGCAAACTTGCCTTTAAAATCAGTATTACCTTATTGCAAATGAAAATTGGCTTTATGCAAATGAAACATATGGCCTCCACCGCACAAGCTGCATGTAGCATATGAACAGTCCGCTAGTTCACACGCTGATCTGCGGGTACAAAGACAATCTTTGTACTCGGTGCTTTGCTTAATGTTTTTGTTGCAGAGGAAGGAGGTGAGCCCTGGGGCCTCACTTCGTGAGTTTGTCGCCGTGGGTGACGACTAGGCTTGGCGGTCGGTCCGATGCCTTGTGGGTTGAAGGCACACCGATTGGCTTTGTTTATAGCCATCTTATGGCACTTTGCTTCCGCTGTCTTTTTGTTGTTATTTGTGTATCTTGTGCGACGGCCATTGTCTGTAATATTGTTACTATTTGTTTATCTTCCGCTTGGAAGTGTGGTGTTTGGACTCTATGTGTGGAATGGAGTTGATGTCTAATTTTGTACCGGTGTGTATATCGCTTTCAGGAAGTATACATATCTCGAGGATCGCTTTATTTGATTTGTGATGCTAGGACCGGTGGTTGGTTACATTACAAACCAAATAAACCGGGTCCTCACAAAGTTGGTATCGAGCCATTCGACCGTAGTAACCAAGCATAGTCGTCCTTAGGGTATTTTGAAAGTCTTATTTTCAAATTATAAAAGGTTTATGAAAACCTAGGCGATTCTCGATTTTATTCCTTACCTATCTTAGCTTTCTACTCTCATCTTACTCTAATTTAAGTTTTGAAACTTGGTTTCTCTCTTCACCTTTCAAAAGGTAGTTACTAGGTGGAATTAGTTTGGGGAGAACCATGAAGTTTAATCCAACTAAAACTTGTGGGGATAATAGGGTAAGATGTAAAGGGAGTAGTTATGTGTCCGATTTTTGCTTTGGTCGAACTTTATCCCGCCTTGTGTTTGTTTCGACTGCTTTCATGAATTTTGGCTTTCTTGCTCTTAAATTTGTTGCTAACTTGTCTTAGTAAAACAGATGGCCGGAGAACGCGTGGGCGCCGCCAGTCGGGTCATGATGAGGAGCTTCCTCCTCCGACCATGGTCGAGGTTCTCGCCGATCGAGCGAAACCGCATGGACCGACGCGCATCTTGGAGGTTATTGCTAGAATACCTCTACTCGCGGTGGTGGCGCCACCGACTCGCGGGGACTTGCAGAGTTCCTCCGCACGCAGCCACCGACTTTCTCCGCTCGAGGACCTCTCGATGCGGACGATTGGTCGCGCATGGTTGAGCGGAAGCTCAACATAGCTCGATGCCGCGCCGGACAAGGCACTCTTCGCGCCCCACCGGCTTGAGGGCGCAGACTCATGGTGGGAGAACTATCTCGCCATGCAGCCCGCGGGCCATGTGGTCGCGTGGGAGGAGTTCCGGTCGCTTTCGTCGGGCCCACATCCCGGATGGCCTCGATGAAGTGAAGAAAAGGAGTTCCTCGCGCTCAAGCAAGGGCGCAAATCGTGACGAGAGCACCTGCACGAGTTCAATCATCCGCTCGTTATGCTCCAGGAGGTGGCCTCGAGATGAGGCTAGCAGAGAAGTTTATGGATGGCTTGTCCGAGGAGCTGCAGGACAAGCTATCCATTGTGGACTTCTCGCACTTTCGTGCCTTGGTAGATAAGGCCATTGTTGCCGAGCATAAGGCTAAGGCGCTGGCGAGTCCTCGCAAGCGCAAATGGGAGGCGATCGTCTACTCACACCACCTCGTTCGTCCTCGGGTGGGCAAGCACCGATGGTCCGTTCTTTTGCTCCACCGGCGCCGAGACCATCTGCACCAGCTCCTCGCCCACCGCAGCCGTGAGCCAGCCACGTGCGCCGCGATCCAAGAAGCAGAGCGGTCTCCGCAATCCGGGCGCCGAGGTGACTTGTTTTCGCCGCCACAACAAGGGCCATTATGCGAATGCTCGCCCTCGAGTGTTGCAGCAGCCCTCGCCCTAATGGAGGACGCGGCGGGAGCGGTCACCCGCGACCGTAAGATTATTGAAGACCTGAGTGCGAGCAATGGTCGAGTGAACCACCTTTCACCGAGGAGGCTCGGAGGCGCCGATGTCGTGATTGGTACACTTCTTGTCAATTCTCGCCCCGCCTGCAGATTATTTGATTCGAGCATCGCATTCTTTTATTTCAAGATCATTTGCTGCTGCTAGTGGTCTTCATCGTGTTCCTTTGAAGTTCCTTTGCTCATCCGCTCTCCGGGTCGGAAATGAGAGCCGATTTACTGGTGTCGGGATGTTCCTATCATAGTTGAAGGAGTGGGATTTTGGCAAATCTCATTCGCTCGATTCAGCGAGTCCGGATGTGATTCTTGGCATGGATTGGTTGTCCCAACATTTGGGGCAAATCGATTGTGCCGGGAAGATTGTCTATCTTACCACTTCTTCGGGTGAGCAAGTCGGGTTTCGCCACGCCTTCGGGCCCGTGTCTATGTGCATTAGAAGCAAAGCCACCTTGCAAATTCAAGATGTTCCCATAGTATCCGACTTTGTGGATGTCTTTCCGAAGATTTGCCAGGATGCCTCCGTTCGAGATCCGAGTTTGCCATCGAGTTGTTGCCTGCATCGCCCGATTTCAAGGCGCCGATCGGATGCCTCCCAATGAGCTAGAAGAATTGAAGAAGCAGCTTGGTGAGCTCCAAGCAAAGGGTTTCATCCGTCCCAGCCATCTCCTTGGGGTTGTCCGTGATCTTGTGAAGAAGAAGGACAAGACTTTGCGCATGTGTGTTGATTACCGTCCTCTCAATGAAGTGACGGTGAAGAACAAATATCCTCTCGCCCGCATTGATGATCTTTTGACCGCTTGTCCGGAGCTCGGTGTTCTCCAAGATTGATCGAGATCGGGCTATCATCAAGTCCGGATCGTACGAGGATATTCAAGACGGCCACTACTCGTTATGGCTGCATGCGAGTACACCGTCATGTCTTTCGGTTTGACCAATGCTCAGCGTTGTTCATGAACCTTATGAATTCGTGTTCATGGAGTATTTGGACAAATTTGTGGTGGTTTTTATTGATGACATTCTTATCTATTCCAAGATCAAGCAGAGCATCTCGAGCATCCAAGATTGTTTTGGGCAAATTATGGAGCATCACCGTATGCAAAGTTCAAGAAATGTGAGTTCGTTGAAGGAAGTGGCATTCTTGGGCCATGTTCTTTCACCGGAGGCATAGCGTGGATCCCAAAGAAGGTCGGCGATGTTCTATCTTGGGGACACCAAGTCACCAGCGATGTGCGGAGTTTTCTTGGTTTAGCGGGCTATTATCGCCGCTTTATCGAGAACTTCTCCAAGATCGCAGCCGATGACCGAATTGCTCAAGAAGGACAAGAAGTTTGTATGGTCCTCTCGCTTGTGATGAGAGCTTTGGGAGCTCAAACAGCGATTGACTTCACTCAGCCTTACTCTTCCCGATATCCACAAGAGCTTCGATATTTATTGCGATGCCTCTCGTCGGGACTCGGATGTGTTCTTATGCAGAAGGCAAGGCATCGCCTATGCATCTAGGCAAATGAGGCCTCATGAGCTCAACTATCCCACCCATGATTTAGAGTTGGTCTTTGTGGTGCATGCGCCAAGATTTGGCGGCATTATCGATCGGAAACCACTGTGAGGTGTATTCACCACAAGAGTTTGAAATACTTGTTCACTCAACAGATCTGAACCTCAGCAGAGGAGATGGCTAGAATTGATCAAAGATTATGACATGGGTATTCGTGATCACACAGCAAGGCCAATGTGGTTGCCGATGCACTTAGTCGAAAGGTGTATTGCAATACTTTGATGATCCAAGAGCAAGAACCCGCACCGCTTGCGAGTTTCAGCGCCTCAACTTGGGTTTGGTTGAACATGGTTCCCTTGTCGCCTTGGTTGTGCAACCAACCTTGGTGGATCAAATCAAGGCAAAGACAAAGAATCGATGATGGTGTGGGTAAAATCAAGCAAAACATCGTGAATGGATCACCAAGTGTTTCACGAGAGGATGAGCACGGTGTTGTATGGTTTGGGCAGCGCCTCGTGGTCCCAAAGATCCCCGAGTTGCGGGATTTGATCCTTCAAGAAGCCCATGATTCGCCTTTGTCCATCCATCCGGGGCTACCAAGATGTACCAAGATCTGCGGCAGAGATTTCGTGGACTCGCATGAAGCGCGAGATTGCCGTGTTCGTGGCCGATGTGACATATGTTGTCGTGTCAAGGCCGAGCATCGCCCGGCGGGTCTTCTTCACCCTTACCTATACCGTAATGGAAGTGGGATTCAGAGGCATGGATTTTATCACCGGTCCGCCTGCACTCTGCGCAGGAAGGATGCATTATGGGTTATCATTGATCGATTGACGAAGGTGGCTCATTTCCTTCGGTCGCGATCAAGATTGATGTGAATCGTTAGCGGATCTTTACATATCCCGTATTGTGAGTTCGCATGGTGTGCCACGAACAATTGTGTCGATCGTGGTTCTCTGCTCACCTCTCGGTTTTGGCATAGTCCGCAGAAGCCATGGGGACCCGTCTTTCTTTCATTTCGACCTATCATCCTCGATCGATGGTCGACTGAGCGAGTCAACCAAGTTCTTGAAGACATGCTCGTGCTTGTGTTCTTTCCTATGGGAAGAATTGGGAGAAGTGCCTACCACTTGCCGAGTTCTCCTACAACAACGACTTCCAGCTAGTCTCGGTATGGCACCGCTTGAGGCTTTGTATGGAGGCGCCGCAGAACACCATTGAACCGTCGAACCGTGAAAGGCGTTCTTTGGCCCGATTCGATCAATGAGGCGTAAAGTCAAGTGCGCTTGATTCGTGAGCACTTGCGCCGTAGCTCACCCGAGCAAGAGCTATGCGCAGATCGTCGTCGTCGTGAGTGAGTTTCACCAATGACTTTGTGTATCTCAAAGTCTCACCTTTGAAGGGACATCGTCGTTTGGTGTCAAGGGCAAACTGGCTCCTCGATATGTCGGGCCATATCGCATCATCAAGAAAGTGGGAGCCGTTGCATACGAGTTGGAGTTGCCGGCTACACTCGAAGGGGTGCATGATGTTTTCCATGTGTCGCAATTGAAGAAGTGCCTTCGTGTTCCTGTGGAGGAAACACCATTGGAAAATATCGATGTGCAGGAAGATCTGTCTTATCGTGAGCGTCCCGTTCGTGTCCTCGAAGAAGCTGAACGCAGAACAAGGAACCGTGTGATCAAGTTCCTTAAGGTTCAGTGGTCGAACCACTCCGAGGATGAAGCCACTTGGGAGCGGGAAGATCGCCTCCGAGCAGATTACCCATCCTTCTTCTTCGGTGATCGTAATCTCGGCGAGATTCTGTAAGGGGGAGATTTGTAACAGCCCTAACTTAGGGTTTGTATTTCAAATGTAAAATTTTGAGGAGAAATAAAAACTTTTGTTGCCTCTTCAAAATCATTTGAAAGTTTCTACATTTTTCCCTAGCAATTTCCATTTTCTAGAATTAAATTCTTGTGAATGGAAATTGTTGTCAGCACATTCTTAGCCTTCAAACTTGTGATCATCCCCTAGGAATATTTTTCCTGTCATCTTGATCATCCTATCTACCTCCTGAATTATTTCACAATTTTTAGATTTTGTTTGCTATTTCAAATGGCCAAGTCAACTCTGTTTGAAATCTGGTCAAACTCCTCAGACAGCAGCTTGTGAATTTTCTCTAGAACAATGCAGTGCATAAAAAGTTCTGGAAAATTATACAAGGTTTTCCTCTGTCCCTAGTAGCTACCATAAAAATTCTGAAATTTTTGGAGCTCAGGAGTTACCTCTAAAAATTCTCCAAACCTCTCAGCCTTTTAAAACTTCAAATCAAGATTCATCGCTTTGTCGCTCGAGCCCGAGCCCGACTCAAACCCGACCGCACCTAAATGGCTCGGTCGCGCTAACTAATCGCACCGCGAATCTAATCAATCGTGACCGTCCGTTGTGCATCGCACGATCCACGCTCGCGCGCAACCGACCGTCCAATGCATACATCCATCTCAACCGCTCATTTTAGATCCAACGGCCGACGATTCCGATCGAGCCGACCACCTAATTGCACCGCGCCGTCTTCGTTCGCGCGCGCTGGGCATTGCCATCGCAGCGGGTCCCACTCGCCGTCGCCACCTACCTCTCGCTCGTGGTTGTGTCGGCGGCGGCAAGATGCATGCGCGCCACCTGCCTCGCCGTCCATTCTTGGTTTCCGACGCGCTTCACCTCGCCGCATCTCCCGCTGCTAAGCCCATACCCCGTGTGGCATTTATCGCCCATCTACCCCCGACTCGCCGCTTTTTCTCCTTTGCGTCTCGGTGCGAGAAGCTCCTCTCGATTTCCTCCGCCTCTTCCCTACTTAAGCTCTCGCAAAGCTCTCTTATCCTCCTTTGGACACCCTAAGACCACTTCCTGCCCTCCGTTACCTTCCCTGAGCTCAAATAGTAGTAGTGCGCAATCGCTGGTTCACGGCCGTGCCGCTCCGCCGTGTCAGCACCACAACCAGTGAAGATCATCCCTTCTTTTGCGCGTCACATCGTGTTCCAGATCCCTATCATGATTTCCCCTCAGCTAATTTTGTGTTTCACTCGCAGGGGCCATTGAATTTTGGTATCCTCTTCTTGGCCGAAAGTTGGATCATCGTCCTCATCTCCGTGAGTTGGTTCCTTGGGCAATTGCTCGCGCTAGCACCATCTAGTGCACTCACTCAAGCTATCTCCGTCTCCCTTTTCCCCTATTTTTGCTCAGGTTGCTCCCTCCTCGGTGACCCCTTAATCGCCGCCGCTGGTTCTCGTCGCCGGGCCATCTCCGGCAGCCTCTTGAGCTCCGCGTCATTCCGGTGAGTTCCTGGTAACTCACTGATGCTCATGCGCGCGCTAACTTTCATTGTTTACCTCTCTGGTACAGCCGCACCTTGTCACCCCCACTGCCGGCCGCCGTGTTCCGTCGCTGCGCCACCCCAGTACATCTCCGGCTTCCCCGCGACCATCCTTAGCCTCAGCAACCTCTGGGCGACCCATTTTGGCCGTCGCACAGCCCTCGCCGCCACTCCTTCGCCGGCGGCAGTTTCAGGTCCAGAGCAGCCCGATCCTCTCTGTTCTTCGGCTGTGCCCATCTCTGTCTCACTGTCATTAGGCCCCACCTCTCTGAAGCATTGTAGTTAGCTGCTAATCATGTTTATGATTGCTCTTTAGCTCACTCTCATGCATGATCAAAGTTAGTAATTGAGGTTTGAAAGTATTATAGTTCTAGTTCTCTGTATGTTTCTTTGTTGTCGTTTATTCTGTTGTCAGTAAACTGAAAATTGGTATCATGCTTGCTATTAGGTTTTGTTAAACTTGATGTCTCCCTTTTGTGGTGGTGGTTAGCATGAAATTAGTTAGCATCTTTAAGTTCTAAGCTCTTGTTGTCATGTTTGTTCATAAGGGATAGTTAGTGTTCATTTTATTGTCTCTGCATTTTGGATTTATCGGCGCTTAGATTTGGTGTAATGGCATGCCGAATTGTGTTAACCTTGCAAAATGTTGGCATGTTGCTTAGGTGTGTTAGTAGCTGAATTTTATTAAAGCCCAAACTCATTTAGAACTTTGTTTAGCACCTCTTAGTTGGATACTTGATCGGTTAGTGTTGTCAATAGCTTTTTGTAGTTTCGTAATATCGCTTAATAATGGTTGAGTTAGAGAAGCTAGCTGTTGTTGATATATTAACTTGATGATTAAATAATAGATGTGCACACAATCACCATCAAAGTCTCGTCCAAAGTTTAAATCATGCTAGAGGTTTGATTTTGTGGTTAACCTAGCAAAGGTGGGTGGGTCTCTGTAGCAATTGTTTGTCATTCTTTGTGATAGTCTAGCCTTGGTGTATATATTGGTGTTTGTATGTGATGTTTGAGTTTTGCTTGTTATTCGCTCTTATTCGCTGCTTTGTTCAAATCGTTAGGATTCGATATTTGCGGCAACCCCGAGGACGATCCTCCGCACCATATTGAGCAACAGCAGCTGTGCAAGCGGCTTGATCATGTTTAATCCCTAAAGATTTTAAAGATTAATATTTTGTTTCAATTGATGTATGCATTGCTTAATTTGTGTTAAATTGATTAGTTAAACTGTAGTGCATATCCCTGTAGACAAAATATTGATCTCTACTACCGAGCCTAGGTTATTTGTCGTGATTAGAGATCATTGGATGATTTCTTGTCACTTAGTAGATACGATTTCATTTGCTAGACATGCTTAGTATCAGAGAATCGGGCGGTTATCGACTTTAGTCGGTAACCTTGATCACACAAAATTTACTACAACTTTATGTTTCAGCACTTTTGCTATGTTATTTGCAAAATTAAAAATGAAAACAAAAATGATTTAGACTTGGGCACAATGGTAAGACTGGTGTGATCTGTTGGGTGTGACCGAAAGGTGCCCGAGTCGATTAAGGACCGAGTTACTTGCGCCACCGCATCGAGCATTTTGCGTGCTAACCACACTAGAGTATATGGGACCTCTCTTGACCTAGTACTTTGGCGTGTATTGGCTCCGGGTCGCAGGAGGTCGCAGGAGGGATGGAGGTGGGAGCATGGTAGTTGTCCAAAAGCTTTATCCCGAGCGGTAGTTGTCTTTTCGGCTTTACCATGTAAGCGTATGGTGTTTCTACCCATACGAGCGGCTCGGGTTGATACACAATATTGGAAACAGTCTCAGAGGACTTAGTTGTGTCTGCATACCTTCGAAGTGTGCTTTGGCTTAAAGGCGGTCCGAGGTGTGGGTACATGGTACACCCGCAGGTTAAAACTATTCGAATAGCCTCGCCCTAGGTTATGGACACGCTCGACACGCCCCAAGAACTAGACTACAACATTTAAATTAAAACTTGATGGGTGGTACGAATCGGGATTCGTGTTATTGTTGTGGTGACTATTGGGATAGTCACTTCTAGGTTGTTTATCTTTCGCTTTTGTTATTATTATCCTTCTGTTATTTCAATCTTAAAAATGAATTGCAAACTTGCCTTTAAAATCAGATACCTTATTGCAAATGAAAATTGGCTTTATGCAAATGAAACATATGGCCTCCACCGCACAAGCTCGCATGTAGCATATGAGCAGTCCGCTAGTTCACACGTCTGCCTTGCGGGTACAAAGACAATCTTTGTACTCGTGTGCTTTGCTTAATGTTTTTGTTGCAGAGGAAGGAGGTGAGCCCTGGGGCCTCACTCGTGAGTCTGTCTTTGCCGCTTCGTGGGTGACGACTAGGCTTGGCGGTCCTGGCCGATGCCTTGTGGGTTGAAGGCACACCGATTGGCTTTGTTTATAGCCATCTTATGGCACTTTTGCTTCCTGCCTTTTTGTTGTTATTTGTGTATCTTGTGGCGATCGGCCATTGTCCTGTAATATTGTTACTATTTGTTTATCTTCCGCTTGGAAGTGTGGTGTTTGGACTCTATGTGTGGAATGGAGTTGATGTCTAATTTTGTACCGGTGTGTATATCGCTTTCTGGAAGTATACATATCTCGAGGATCGATTTATTTGATTTGTGATGCTAGGACCAGGTGGTTGGTTAAGCATTACAAACCAAATAAACTGGGGTCCTCACATTGTCTCACAAGTCAGGTGTCACCACTAGAGGTCAATCTTCTTCAACCCGACCTCCTGCTGATCCAGTTCAAGAAATTCAAGACAAGGGCAAAAGACCAGCATCGAATGAGTCTGAAAGTGAGGAAAGGTCCTCACAGGCTGGATTCGGATCTGGGTCTGACTCTGACACAGAGCCAGAAGTTCAGGTTCATTCTGATGAGGAGATGGAAGATCCAGAAGAACCTCAAATTGACTTAAGAAAAATTTCAGCTGAAGATTATGCTAACCTAAGACACAAGAATCGGTACAACTTTCCTTCAAACTCTATCAATCCAAGATTCCACACCAGATTTCAAGAGCAAGTCCATGATCAGATATATGGACATCACAAAAGTTTGCAGATCATAAGTGGATCAACTGGGAGCATATAAACTGGGTGCATATTTTAAAGAGTTGGTCTTCATGATCTTGTGGAGCTGAGAAATGACTATGATGAGGACATAATAAGACAATTTTATGCCACAGTGCATATCTCTTCAGATTTCTCAAAGATACAATGGATGATAGTAACTCGCTATTTGGAAGGTAGCAAAACTGATTTTGAGCGTATTCTGAGAACACCATCTGGCAAATGGGACAAGATTTATGACAAACCTGCTTTGCTAGCTCCAGCTTGGACAGAGTTCTATGACAGGAATGTCAGGACCACTCCAAGAAAAATTCATGGTCTGCTACCCATACCCAGTCTAATTAATAGAATTATCAATCACACCTTCCTGCCAAAAAGTGGAAATTTTGATGCTGTGAGAGGACATGCCTGGACAATCATTGATAACATCTTACATGGAAGAAAATTTGATGTGGTGGATGTCATCATTAGGGGCATAGATTCTTCAAAGAATGATAGAGTCAAAAGAATATACTATGCACCTTATATAATGACTTTGATACTTAACAAGTTTGAGTATCATGGAGGTTTGAGATCTGCCCATAAGGCTTACAAGCCAAGAGAAGGTCCCTCCATCGTTTTTCAGGAGCAACCAGCACAACAAGGACAGCAAGAACAACATGTTCCAGAACAAGCAGATGCAGAAGTTGCTCAGAATCAAGTGGTGCTTGCTCAAATTCTCAAAAATCAGCAGTTTATTCTCAACAATCTGCTACAACTTAAAGTCACTCGACAGGAGATGAGGACAGCACAGTTAGAATTTCAGAATGAGACTAACAACAAGATAGCTGTCCTGTCAGAAGCAGTTTCTTCTATAGAAAGACTTCTATCTACTCCTCAGCGCTTCACTCGTCGTCGCTTTAACACATCTCTAGGAGTTTCCACTTCAAGTCCAGTAGCTCCAGCCTCTTCAACACAAGAAGCTCCAGTTTCTTGAACTCCAGTAGTTCCTGCTCCTTCATCTTCAGTAGCTCAAACTCCTTAGGCTCATATTGCTCCATCTTCCCTGACTCGTAAGATCAAGCTCCAGTCATTGATCCAGCTGCACCTTCTCTGTGAGAGCCAGCTGCTACTCTTGTTGAAGGTCACTCCTCTCTTGAAGATCCATCTGCAGAACAACCTCACTCTGACCAAGCCTTCGGAACCCTGATACATGATATTTTTGGTTCTTTTTTATGCCAAAGGGGGAGAAGACTGAAAGGACTAGGAAGGGAGAAGAATAAAAATATTAGCTAGGAAGGGAGAAAAATTTGCTTATTCGAACTTTTGTGCTTTATTGTGGTGGTTTATTGTGATGATATGTTATTACTGTTAAAATGCTTGTTGAAATTACTGTTGAACTTGGTATTACCTTTTATGACAGTAAAGCTTTGCAATCTATATCCTTAGTCATAACTGTCTTTCTTTCAAGTTTCAACATGCAAAAGAAACTCCATGAAAAGTTTATTTAATATCTTCTTGTGCTTACAAAAATCTCTCATTTATTTAGGCACATGTTTAGGGGGGGGTTTTGTTAAAAAAACTGTGACAAGCAAATATTTCTCTTACTCCTTTAAGCTTACTACAAAGAATTGATAGTGTTGTCATCAAATTACCAAAAAGGGGGAGATATACATCTCACTTTCAGACAAGTGGTATATTCTAAAATCTTATTCTCCTCACTTATTGATATTGTTGTCATCAAATTACCAAAAAGGGGGGGATTGAAAGCATCTAGGCCCCTAAAATGTGTTTTGGTATTTAATGACAATATATCTTATGGGACTAATGTGATTATTGAGTGTTTAAAAAGGTTCAGTCCCAGTGATGAACACAACTACAAGGAAATGCATGCTTGAGGGCAAAATGAAGATCAATATGGCTTAAAGACAAGGTACAAGCAGTTTAGGATTCTTTTTTTACCGGTCTCAGGAGAATTGGTTGGGAGACCGGATTATAGGCTAGATGTCGTACTATTAAGAGAGATAACAACTAGTAACTTGATAACATGTATCTAAGCACAATGGATCAATCTAGGATCATGCATACCTTTGGAGGTTGTGTTGAAAAGAGATTTCTGGTTTTTCTCAAGTGGAACGGTAGTACCGCAGTGTATTTGGCGGAACTACCGCTCAATGGTAGTATCGCAGCTCTTTTGAAGGGACTACCGTAAAGCCTTTGGGGTGTTCGAGAAGTGTTCAGAGCTCGTGTGGTCAAAACTCTTGTTCTAAAAAGGTTCAAATGATTTTGGGGTTCTCATGGACACTCTTTCAGTAAACAGTTCTGGTCGTTTCTGTATACACGGTAGTACCAACGGTAAATTTGCGAAACTACCGCTTGGTGGTAGCACCGATGTTTATACGGTACATTTTTTCAGAACGCTTGTTTTTTGGAGTTGGCTTAATCGTTTTAGAAACGGTAGTACTGCTATGCTTCCAGCAGAACTACCGTAACTCCGGTACATCCGAAAATTTCAATGGTACGTTTTTTTACAGAATGTGTGTTTTTCGGAGTTGATTTGATCTTTTGAGGAACGGTAGTACCATAGTGCAAATCGCGGAACTACCGCAATCCTGGTTCTTCCGATAGTTTAGTAGCGATACATTATTTCTAGTATTGATGTTTTTGGAACTCAAGATAAACGGAAGTACCTGCTCTTAATCGGAACCTCCGATAAAACGGAACTACCGCATGATAGTTGGCCGTAGTACCACGCCGAATTTCTAACGGCTTTGTCAAAGCATTTAATGCTTGTCTGTGCTAGCCGTTACAGGCCATTTTGGGATAGTGCGGTTGTACCGGTCGTTCAATGGCGGTACTACCGTTTGTGCTGTTTTTATTTGTAAATTGGTCCCAACGGTCGTTTTGGTTGTGGGGGGCTATAAATACCCCTCCACCTGCCCTTGGACAGAACTAGTGCTTACACATTTACATCCTTGAGCCAAGAGCATTCACTCCACACCTCATTTACACTTGTGCATTTATTGTAAGGTTGTTGAGCAAAACTTCAAGTGCATTCATTCTAGTTTGATCCATTACACTTGAGTACTGTCAAGCAAAGATTGTGATTTATTACTCTTGGTGCTGTTAGCACCTAGACGGCTTAACGGGAGTTTGCACGTGATCTCTTCAAGAAGATTATGAGGAGACTCTGTGCCAATTGTGAGTGGTTTGGTGTTCACTATCTCCGGAGTGGAGAAAGAGCAACCACTAGTGAAATCGAGGGAAGGCTTAATTCGTGGAGCTGATTTGATTGGTTCAACTTCCTCAACGTGGACTAGTGAAGACTTAGGTCTTCGATACCACGGGAAAAACCTCTTTGTCCTCACTGTGGTTATCTCCTGTCTTTACTTTCCGCATTTACAATTTTAGCTTATCTACTGTGATTTATTTGCTTAGCTAGAATTGTATCTAGTATTGTCTTCGCTTCACTGTCCTGAGTAGCTCTTTAGTTCTATCTTCTTATTTCTAAACTGCTCTGTTAGAACTTTGTTGCTGAAAGTTTAATTTGGTCGATTAAATTTAGAAACCTCCTATTCACCCCCTCTAGTCGGTTATCCTTGATCCTACATCACCTCAATTAATTCTCCTAACTCAATTTTGGATTGCCCTCATAGGAATCATCTAATTTTGGGTTTGATCCTTTGCGGCCGAAGGTTACCCCCTTTGTCCCCAACTCCGGTAAGGACCTCTGCTCTTCAATTAATGGCTCATGGACCATCTATGAGGCCTGTTGAAGCTAACCTTACCACCCGATCCTTTTTGTTTTGCTCAGGGCTTCTTCTCCACATTGTCTTCCTCAGCGCCGGTGCTGGTCGTCATCGCCAAAGCATCTCCGGCCATCTCCTAACCTCTCCTATGCTCAGGTAGCTCCTTTGTAGTCCCTAGTTGCTTGGGCACTCGCTTATTTGGACGCTGCGGAGCTTGTGGTCATCTTCGTTTTTTGTCGTACTTTGCACCGCCGTTCTCCTCCGGCTCGCCGTCGTTCTAGGACAGCTCAGCCGTCGAGGCCACCTCTGTGTGTTGTGTAATGCTATTGCGAACCTAGTTCTGCCTTTAGTTTGCACCGCCGTGACCGGAGTCGCCGGCGGTGAGCCCCGTTTTGAGTTCAACTCCGTTGTCGTAAGCCACGACCACCCTCTTGGTCTTTTGCAAAGACCATCCTCTTGGTCATTTGCAAAGACCACCCTCTCAGCCTTTAGCCAGGACTTCCCTCTCAACCTTTTTGCAAAGACCACCCCAATGACCACCTTTTGGGTCTTTTGTAATGACCACCCTCTTGGATTTTTGCAAAGACCACCCCATTGGTCCTTTTTGCAAAGACCGCCCCCTTGGCTGCAACCACTGTCATGTGGGCCTGTGCACTTAAACCCCGGTGCGTGCGTGCGTAGCACTTCGATGATCTTGGACCGTCCATTTTTAGATCTGCGTTTCAGATCTGCTGGGACGTTTGGACCCCGTGAACACCCCCTTCACTGTGGACCGTCCATTTTAGAACTATGCTGCTGATCGCGTGGGACGTTCGGACCCTCTGAACGCGCCTTCGCTCTCAGCCGCCCATTTCCAGATCTGCGATCCTGATCGCGTGAGACGTTTGGAATCCTGGGACCTCTCCTTTCTTTTGAGCCGTCCGATTTTGATTTGACGTCTGGATCGCTGGGCCCTGTGGTGCGACCGATCGCCCTTGTTCGTTTGGGCCGTCCGATTCAATCTCAACGGCCCTTGTGTTTTCCGCTGTGGGTTAATAAGGAAAACCGATTTGTTTTTTATTTGTGAAATGTAAATTGCTTTAAATTTCAAAAGTGCTTAAGTAATTTGTTTTAACTCCTTTTTGGTTGATTCAATTTTCTTTAATTCCCTGTTTAACTGAACTTTAATCTAAAAATGGTTTGAACCTTGTTCTGTACCAGAAAAAAAATTGTGTTAGTTGTATTATCTTGTTTAGCATTAATTGTTTCTTTAGAAATTCATTAAACTTGTAAAATGCATAAGTAATTCTCTATAACTTCAAATTGAGTAAACTAAAATGGGTTAGATTCCTCTGTATGCTTTAGTGTAGAGTAGGTTTTAATTATGTCTTTGCCTCTGAAATTAATTATGCACTACTTTCATCATTTAGAAAAATCATAAGAAATTCATTGTAACTCCAAATGAAGTGAACTCATTTTTATTTTGCTTAAAATGTCATGCTCTGTCTACCATAAATATTTTATGTTCACCAACCTTCTATAAATTTATGTAATGAACAGTAACAAAAAGCTAATTAGTTGGATTTTTCGAATCGATTAAAATTGTTTAGGCTATAACTTTTGCTTGCTTAGTCCAAATCGATTGATTCTTATTGCTAAATTCATTTAAAATCATGCTCTACCCGATGTGTAAATTTCATGAATTTTGGTTGACTTTGGTTTTGAGCCTTTTTCAGTGTCATTCGTTCTTATTGTATTTTCTCGTTCTTGCGATAGGTTCTGATGAATTTGTTGAGTACGAGAGTGATCCTCTGTAGCAAGATAGTGATATCCAGTAAGGCAAGCAAATGTTGCAATTTATTTGATCATGTTGCTCCTATTATTTTCAAAGCCTAATATCTTGTTTGCAAAGTCTATGCATGCATGCTCTATTTTGCTGTTAAAGTATTATTCGATTAGTTGATCCTCTAGATGCATAATCTGTACGCAAATGTTCATTCTCTACTACTGAGCCTAGGATTATGTCTTCTATGATTTAGGGTTTGTTGGATGAGCCCTTGTCACTTAGCTTGTAGTCTACGAGTTGTTGTTGCTTAGAAATACTTAGAACGGTAGAATTAGGCGGTTATCGACTTAGTCGATAACTTTGATCACACAAAACTTATTATAACTTTATGTCCAGCACCTTGTGCTATGTTACTTTGAGAAACTAAAACTAAAAATAAAATATTTTAGACTTAGGCAATATGGTAAGATGGTGTGCTTTTGGATGTGAATGGTTGGTGCCCGAGTCAACAAGGACCAAATTACTTGTGTCACTGATCCAAGCACTTTTGCGTGCTAGCCACATGAGGGGGGTATGGGACCTCTCTTGACTTAGTACTTTCGCGTGTGTTGCCTCCGAGTCGCAAAAGGATGTGTGTGTGTGTGTTGCGATAAAAGGAGGATGGTGTTTATGTGTTGGGTGCACGGGAGTGGAATCCTTTCTAGGTTCTCCACACCGAGGGGTATTGTAGTTGTTCGGTTGCTTTAATTTATATGGGTAGTTGATTCCCGGCTTTACAATGACTCCGATGCAACGTATGAGTTTCTATTCATACGGGCGACTCGTAGTTAATACACAATATTGGAAAACGTCTCATAGGACTTAGCCGTGCCGGCATACCAAAGGAAGTGTGCTAAATATCTTGGCAAAAAGGCGGTCTGACATGTGGGTACATTGGTACACCTCTACAGGGTTAAATCTATTCGAATAGTCTCGTCCTAGGTTATGGACATGCTTGGTAAGGTCGTGCCGTGCAAGAATTAGACTACAACCTTTTCACTAAAACTTGAATTGTGTGGTACGAATGAGGGAATTCGTGCTATGTTGTGGTGGCTATTGGGTTAGTCACCTCTAGGTTGCTATCTATGTTATCTCGCTGTTATTTCAACAATTAAAAACAGATTTGACAAATTGCCTTCAATCTATTACAATATTGCAAATAAAAATTGCTTTATGCGTCCAATGAACCATATGACCATCTCCTTTGTTTCAGCTTGCAAATAGCTATGTATAGGCTTGTTACTCATAAGTCTTGCGAGTACATTTTTGTACTCAATTGCATTGCTTATTTGTAGTAGAGGAGGTTGACCCCCAAGGGGTTAGCTTTTGTGAGACGGACTTCATGTTGGACGACTAGCTTGGCGGCCCGGTCGATTGCCGTGTGGGTGAATGGCAAACTGGTTGGCTTTTGGTTATCGCCATCTTATGACATTTTACTTTCGCTGTTATTTATGTTGTTATGGTGTCATTTGGCTGGTCAGCCCCTCTTGTAATAACTTTATTTTGTATGGAAATGATGTATGATTTTGTAAAGATGTATGTGTACTACAATTCTAGGAAGTACATGTCCATTGAGGTCTAGGATATTTGATTGGTAATACTAGAACCTTTGGAAGGTTGAGTATTACGAGTTAAATACCCCGGATCCTCACAACTATCTAGAGTTTTAATACTTGTGCTTGCTATGTCGATATTCATATGTTATTGTGACCCGTGGACGGGTGTTAGTGTTGAATTGCTTGCTAGAATTTTGTTGTTAGTTGCTGTTAAAATTAATAGTTATGGTAGTTTGGTGGCAGTCCGAGCTCAGTGTTGGGCTGGGGTGTTACACCCCTGGACCGTTTCACACAAACCTTGCCAGGGCAAGATCCATCCACACACTTGACGATGTAGATGTCAGGGTTGGACCTGTGCACCCGATATGTCCCGCTAATGTTGATGGCGTATCTGGCAATGGCCTGTTGGGCATCACTCTTGTTAGGGAAGCGCTGCCCTACGAGCAGAGTGTTTTTATTGAACCTCCACTCTGCCTCCTCTGTCTGTGGTAGAACCAGGAATGTCGTTGCGATGTCGTCCAATCTAGACGAGACATACGCAACATCGGTGGTCACACCACCACCGAATACACCTCCCGTAGCAGCTTCTCCATCATGCTCCTCTTTAGAACTAGCTGTATCCACAGCCTCCTCGTTTTACACTACATCCACCTGCTCGGCAAGGTATTCATGGTAGTCAATACGGGCTGCCCACCATCTCTCTACGCCTTCGTTCGACTCGAAAGTCTCCGCACGCCTCCTCAAGTCTCCATTACCAACTTCCTCACCCACATCTCCACCAACACCAGTGTCTGCATCAGTGCCGAAGATCAACCCAAGCACTTCATCTCCATCAGCTCCACCAGAACCACCCATGGCGGATGATTCCATCCTCTCCACAAATTGGACATACACCATCGGCCTGGCATATATCGCAATGGTAGGGTTGCACACAACCTCTATGTAATTGGCCCACGATGCGTCACTGCTCACCTTCATAGGTTGCGAAAAGGTCTCTCCTTCACCACCCACCGCTAAGGCATACAATGTCTCGATGCGTAGCTTCTTCCTTCTAATGTCCCGATTGAACGCGGAACGCACGCACCTCCTTAGCTCGCACAGGCTAATGTCCTTCATACTCGATGCCCGGATCTTGGTCTGGTCACAATTTGATAGGTTCGCCCGCCCCGTACGGCCCGTCGTGTACGAGACCATCACCACAGAACATGAACAAGTCTTCAATCAACATGCTCAAGGAAGACTTGCCTTTTGTGGCTGAGGTCTCTTCTTGTTGGTCGAGAAGATTTTCGACGGCGTTGGGTTCTACGCGCAAAACCATAAACACAAATAAATAAATAAATAAATACAAATAAAATCACAAAAGTATAAAATATATACTGGAAGGAAGATTACGATTTTAGATGAATTTAGAAACTTCAATCACTAGATTTGGAGTTCGCACGATGGATAATGAGCGATCGGAAGATCGATTGCAAAGAAAATGTTGGAAATTACAAAATAGAGGAATATTTTACTGCATATTTTACGCGAAAAGTGAAAAGGGTTTTGTATAAGTAATAACACTGGTGCCTTCATCTTTCAATTTTTCTGTCATCTCATATTGCACTGCCTAACACAAATGGAGATTTGTACTGCATCAAGGATACTATATTAATCCCTATGTGCTAATTTCATCAAATTGTAACATAGACATAGATGCATGTATGATATGAAAGTTAATTACCTCAACAAATGTACTACTTAACTGTGCTAAAGTAACGATTAAATAACATCACACACACCATTCTCGTGACTAGGACGACATTACCACGACTAATTAGGCAATGATATCCACATGAATTAAACATATACGTCAACTAAGCATGGTTACCTAACACATTCTACACTATCAAGCAACCATTATGGTAATAACAAATTAACTACGCTACTTGCATGTGTACTTACGTAATAATTACGGGACCACTAGGCTAATTACATGCTAATCGCCTAGCTAAAACTATAGTCGCATGTGGATGAAAATTACCTTTTCTTGATGCTCGCAAGTCGACCAACAACATATGCAATTGCGCAACCTTCAAATTCAGATTGAAAATCACCCAAAATTTAATTGCTTGCACGATCTATATTCCTTCCTTCTTTGTCTCTCTCTCGATCTCTTGTTCATGGCTCAGAAGAAATGCAAATGAGTTCCCTTCTCTGCCTCTCTCTCGATCCATTTTATTGCCATGCAGGCGCTATAGGGGGCCGGGCGAGCGGACACGCGCCATTGTGGCGGCCAGGCACGCTGTGTGGGAGGGCCGGGAGGGCACATGCCAGCGATGTGGCGGCCGGGCGCGCTGCGCGGGAGGGCGAGCGCGTGGCAGGGCACCAACTCCGAGGCGAACCCGTGATTCCCCGACGCATATCGTGTTTCGAGAGAGCGGAATGCCACCCACTTCCTGCGCTCCGGTGGTGCGGAAGCTCGCCAGCCCCCTGCCGCGCTCCGGTGGCGCGGAACCGTGCCAAGCCCGCCACCTTCCGCGCCTCGCCGCTAGTTCCCGCGCCCGCCCGGCCTGCTGCGCTATCCACCGGCCTTCCACGCCCCCTAAGCGCGGGAAGAGCCACGTGACGACCTCCCGTTATTCCGCGCTCTACTGGGGGCCACTTTTGGAATTTTCGTGACGACGAGACTATTTTTGGCATTAAGGTGGCAGCACGGGCCAAATTTTTTAAAAAATAACGCACTGCTATTACTCTGCTAACGAAAGACCAGTGCCTCGTGGGCTGGTGCAACATTCGTATTAGTCTGTTTCCCTTCCAACTAGCAGTAATAGGCGGTGTTTGTA
Organism: Ampelocalamus luodianensis; assembly: GCA_036346255.1. NCBI lineage: Eukaryota > Viridiplantae > Streptophyta > Magnoliopsida > Poales > Poaceae > Ampelocalamus > Ampelocalamus luodianensis. The sequence continues at coordinate 12,163,939 of CM070634.1, forward strand.
AGGTTGCTACAATGAAGCGTGATGGAATAGGATGTCTCGGGACGAGGAGGCGTACTTGCGTTTAGTTGGGAGGATGGAGCGGGATGGCCCGGATGGGTTCGTCGTACTAATTACCATTTTATACTTACTAATTACCGTTTTATTCTAGATAGAGTCCTTCGGCGAAATCTCTCGGACGAACTCGTCCCACCTCGTTCACGTAGTGCATGTGACCACGATGTGGGATCCGGTCACCACCTCATCGGCCGAGCCCACCATGGGCGGAGTCAGTTAGAGAGGCGCCAGCAAGTAGCGGAGCTGGTCGTGGAGGCAACGGCGTAGGAAGGGCGGAGGGAGGCAACGACACACGGGAGGTGGCTTCGACTGTAGCAAGCGGTGCACGAAGGGTGACGACGGCGCACGAAGGGCAATGACAGATCAGGGAGATGGGCTGAGGTGGGTAAGGTTTGGGTTGGGAGGGGTGAGATAGAGGTTGTTAATAGGATTGATGAAGACGGGTTGAGATTTGTTAGATCTTGATCCAACGATCCAAAAGAGGAAGTATTTTGGGGAATTTTAAAAGAGGTATTTAGGGGGTATTCTCACCGTCTGGTTACCACTTACCACAATCAATCCCATCCCATTTCATCCCTCTGACCAAACACCAATCCATACCATCCAGATCATCTCATCCTCCTAACCAAACAAAATCTCAGACCATTCTATAACCCCCAACCATCCCATCCCATTCCCAAAAAGTAGGATAATCTCATCCCATCCCATTCCCAAAAAGTATGACCACCCCATCCTACGTCATCCCCAACCACACTGTCTTACCGAAGATTACAGCGTTTTTTTAGGAAGAACTATAGGGAAGACCCCTATAGAAGTATATATGAATTCCTATTTGATCCATCACCTACAATATAGGCTATATATGAATTCCTATTTGATCTATCACCTACAATATAGGCTAAAAAAATTCACTTCTACAATAATGCTTCATGATAACTTGGCCTGCTCAAGATGCTTGATTCCAACATTATTCAGGAAGAATTAATTACATGAAATTAGCACCCTGAACTACCAAGGTTAGCAGCCACAGGATGTTACAGGCAGATTTCAGATCCCTAGCTGTACACATTTCGAAGAAGGGTTGGTCAGACCATAGGCCAGCCTTTCTTGAGTCTTGGGGTTGCAAACACGAAAGTTTGCAGAAGCCTTTGCATATTTCAGCTCAAAAGGTCACAATGCTTTAACTCTAACCGCTGCTGAGGGGATGATACTGCGTGAGCCGTAGGTTCGAAGGGATTCTCCTCAGAATGTACAGGACAAGAGATGAAGGAAGAATTTCGACAAGCTGCAGTAACACGGGTTAAGATCAGTAGAAGAACAAGTTATACTAACTGTGTAATGGGGCATCAATTTCTAGTTACCAAACTGGGAAAGATAATTTCACTTTACACAAGGAAAAACTTATTTACTAAAGTTGCAGAAGCTACACATACCAGGTAATAGAAGAAATTTAGAATTGGATGGTCAAGAACATCGAGGTCAGCTTCTTTATCAAATGCATTGAAACACATCTGCAAAACAAATGCGCAATAGCAAAAGTAAGAAATCAACTATGTGATTTCAAAACTTGTCCAGGGATCAGAGAACAGAAATCCTTACCATTACGCATCGTGCAAAGAAACAAAAGAAGCATATAGAGCCAACTCTGCCGACCTCTCTCAGCTTTTGCTGACTCCCTTTGGACTCGATGGGAAAACGTTTCAGCATGAGGAAAAGTCTGCCAATCAAATCAAGAGTATGAATACATCTTTCAATGCGATGTTATAGCTGTATAATTAACTAGATCAGGCCCTGAATTAGTGGATATCTTCTCAAGTACTAAATTACAAAGTTGCTATTAGATTGAAAACTTTCCATGGTACATGGTTTGCAGCTAGCCTAGATGGTCAATTTGGCTAAAAACATGACCCAAATGCATGTAATTCAAACTTAGTTAAAGAAGCATTAAATAACATTCTTAATCTTACCTGCTTCCATATAACAGAAAACCCAGGGCAGTGAAAAAGGATAGGCCTGCAATGAACAATTTTGAAAGGACTAGCATAGATGGATTTGGATTCCACCACCACAACCACCACAGCAAAACCTGAAGAAATAAATTTCCGTATATTTGAGATATGCGGCCTAACATCAGTTGGATACAGAGAGAAACAGGTGAATAACTGAAGTGAGAAGAACTCATGTAGAACACAAACGTGAGAAGTCATATTTAATTGAAGGCAAACACTCAGACAACAAAGAATACCATAAAGCAACCAATAAATGACACATTGACACTGGAGTTACTTCCTTTTACCTTCATCCATTATTTCTATTTGTTGTTTCACATTTGTGCTAGCAAGCATATCTCTTTTCAGGGAAATAAAGAGAAACAAACAAGCACATAACAGATTTCCATGGTGTGGTAGGGAGTTTTCATATTTAACACATTTCATGAAATCCGCAGTTCCAAAGAAACTATCTGACCAGTGTGGCTCGTGTAATATTATTCAGCACAAAAAAAAAATCTAAATTATACAAACTTAACAAGCGGTACAGACTTAAAGAACCTGCTTTACCTGTATTGCATAAATGACGCAATTAATGGTGTAGAAACTTGATCTAAGTCCATCAGCCTCTAGACCACGTGCTTGATAAGATATCTCAGCCCAGAAAAGTGCCAACATTGCGTAAGTAGTGAAGAATGCAAGCCCCGGCAAATCAAGAATAACATGCTGAAAGATCTGAAATAAAATATACACGAGGAATATAACTCTGGTCAATTAAAAAAAATATTTCATTTAAATAACAGAAAACAGTGAAGGTAACCAAAACCTGAGGGTTCATTTGTTGCACTTGGCGACGGAAAGCAAAGATAGAACACCTTGCTGCAGATTGACAACACAGTGAAAATTAGCATCACACAGGATAAAAATGAGCATGTAAGTTGTACTCCAAGGGAGAACAAACCATATACCTCCATTCACCAGGAAATTAAGAAATTGGAAGACCTTTTGTGTTGTCCATCCATATTCAGGAACTCTGTGCTGTATTCTGGCAACTTGGATCTGCATGGCAAATTATGAATATTGCCTTCTCTTCCTCAAAGTAAAGTTATTCTTTTAACAGCGAGCATTTATATGTGCACCACATGTATAAACCTAAGATATTTGTGGTTCATACTTCACACAAATATAGAATTCATTATTCAGATACTATGTGCACATTCTTATCTTTTGACATTTATACTGTCTATCCACCAAGAATGCAAGATTTCCGTGTATCAGAAAGATAAGCATGACAAATAACCTTGAGTCCCTGTCCAACTATCTCTATTTCGAATAGCTGTTCTCCTCTTGATCTATTCTATATTAAAAGCTCATGAAAGGTGATTTACAGCTGCTAAGAAAAATAGAAATATACTAGAAATTCTCACAAAAAAGAAAAAAATCTGCCCCTTAATCTGGTGGACCTAATTAAAGTTGAACTATATCGGCCATCAGATTTTATTAGAAAAAACAGAAATATGCTAGAAATTTTCACAAAAAAGCAAAACATCTATCCATTGATCTGGTGGTCCCTAATTTTAGAGGCTTATATTTGCTCTATTGTTTAGCGATTGCATTTATTTAAAAGAAACATCTGGTGCTTGCTTAGAGATTGATTTAGAAATTGTGTATGACAAGAAGAAAAAAGATGGAAACGTTGTCCCCCAGACCACGTACAGCCACGTTGGACACATCAAGAAAAAAAAGTACGGCAGAAAAAGGAAAATAGAGCAACGGAAAACAAGAGACACTATGCCCAGGAAAGAAAAGGAAAAACACAAAGCAAAAGAAAAAGGCGCTTGAAGTCCAACAAAGTTGCATCCGTAGGCAATTGTCCGGCTTATTGAGCACCGCTCATTTATCCACAAACTATCTACACTTTGATTTTAAATTTTCCAAAACATGTATGCAGCTACATGACAATTTTTGTTATTTCAGATGCGTTTGATTAAAAATTAATTAGGATATTAGGAATATTGAAAGTCAAACAACAGATTGCCATTAAATCATTTTGACAACCCTTGGGCCATCATCTGTAGTTGCACACATGCGATGGAAACAAGATTTATGACATACACGGAGAAAATATGAAGTAGCATAGCACAAGAGATCAAAGGCTTAAATGAAAGGACAACAAGTTTTAGATGTATTTTTTTAGAGTTGGTGCAATTACTTTTTAAGAGTTCCTCGCAAAAAAACTTTTTTAGATTTTCAGTGTAATTAGCCTATGGTTTACGACATACTAAAAAGAGCTTAATTAGCCCTAATTCGATGAACTATGGAGCAATACATATATAGTTATTGCATATCAGTCCCATTAGTAAATGAGATTGAGGACTCTGTATACCATAATAGAAAGAAGTATTGAGTAATAAATCTACGTTGTACCTTTGAGAGGCAAAGCAAGAGATAGAATTGACGATACAGTAGGAAGTTGAACACAAAGAAGAATATATGTTAGGAAATTGTCTCAATGGGACCATGCATGCAAAAGACCAAATTCCAAAAGACTAGCAACATATTTACACAACATCTACACTCTAGCACGGGGAGCAGTGGTGGTCTCGGGAAAAACATTTAGGGTGTGCTCATGGGACAGAGCTATTAGAAGACAAGTGTACCAAACATAAGTCTAACCAGCGGCGGATAAAAAAATGGAGAACACCCGATGCTAATTTATAGACTAAAATTGTTGCTAAATTGATTCTCAATTGGTTCCCCATATCAGCATACAGTCTCAAATCCATAGAGCGTTGTCCACCTATCATACTATGCCAATCATCCAAACGGGAATGGAGCTCCAATGTGTCATTGTTTTGCATAGGAAATGCATCAAACACCTAATGTGCACTAGACACAGTATAAAATCAACCAAAAGATTAGAGATATAATCAATGGAGGGTATTAGGGAATATCTCAACTTGGAAAGTCAAGAAGTCTAGTCCATGTCCAGTACCTGCAAAACCGCTGCCCCGGCCCTATCCACTTGCCGCTATTGCGCTTCCCAACTCTGCTTGATGTGGGTTTGCCGGCTTGCTGCCACCGCCTGCCAGACTGCACACCAGCCGTGCCTGCTTGCTCGCCATCGCACGCCGCACTCCTGATCTCCCGGAGGCGAGCTAGCCACACCGCAGGCTACGCTAGTCGCTAAGGTTGCTTCTCGGATTGTGGAGCAAAGGAGGGATGTGTTAGTTGCAGAGTCTGGAGAGACATGGATTAGAGATTGGAGCACTGGCCCACTTAGTGGGCTTGGGGCCTTCGATTGCTTGGTGGGCTGGTGACCGCCTGGTGCTATGATGCAACCCAAATCGCCCACATCTTCTTCTAACTCCAAACTATGCTCCTCTTCTTCCTCAAATGTCATGGCTGCCGGCACTATAGGGATACAAAGGGTCCAGCTGACAGTAGGGGTGCTCCCGCCCCAGCTGCGTCCACCCCTGACGGGGAGGAGGTGCCTTTAATCTTGACAGTTGCTTACAGATATGGATCCAAATTAGAAATTACTCTATATCTTAACTAATAAAAGGAGTTTACCCTCACATAGCGGGATGATGTCCTTTCTCCCGTGCACGCGGTTAGCCTCTCCCACTCCTCTCAAATTCCTTATCGAGGCGTACCAACATGTGAACCAAACCTAACAGGGACAAGGTCTCACACCGCCACCCCTCCTCCACACCCCCCCCCGGGTTGATTCACAAACGCATCAATGCCCCCACTTCTTTCGCAACCACCCAAATTGTCGCCATCCCACTTCTTCACATGCACACACTGAAATTCGCCATCATCCCACTTCTTTCTGTCTCGCGCCGTGACTCGCCACCTGCGTCCGTCCGACATTCACTTCATGCCTCAGAGATCCCGACCCCATTCGGAACTCAGTATGCGAGTTGCAACGGCGGCATCCACAAAGATGAGGGGATCCAACAACGTAGGAGGCGGAGGCACGGGGAGGTAGCGCCGGCGACAGGAGGAGGTAGCGGGGAGGGGAGGGGATGTCGGGGATGGGAGAAGGCACCGAGAGGGAAGGGAGGAGAGGAGGCGGCGATAGCATGGAGGAGAAGCGGCGACGTCAAGGAAGGGAGGGGAGACATCGAAGGCGCACGAGGAAGACGCAGAGACGAAGACGTCCTTCTCTTGCCGCGCCACCGTCTCGATTTCACTACACCATGTCCTCTTCATCTTAATCCTCCCCTGCGCCGCCACCGCCTCCTTGCTTACCACCGCGACGCTGCCGCCGCCTCCTCCATCGGCCTCCCACCTCGCTGCAATGTGCATAGCAAGGGCTGCAGAGGCAAATGGTCGTGAGAACCTAGTCGTGGCTTGCGTTCAGGGTGGAAGAAAGTGGCCATCGACGCGTAGCTCTCTTCCTTGTCAGCTCACTCTTAACTAATAAAATAATAAGTTTACCCCCGCGCAGCAGGACGATGTCCTTTCAACTATGCGCGCGGTTGGCCTTTCCTACCCCTCTCAAATTTCCCATCGAGGCACACCAACATGTGGACCCAACCTGACAGGGACAACGTCTCACACCGCCATCCCCCGTGACTCACGAACGCATCAATACCCCCACTTCTTTCGCAACCACCCAAACCATCGCCGCCCCACTTCTTCACATGCACACACCGAAATCCATCATCGTCCCACTCCTTGCTGTCTCGCGTCGCGATTGGTCACCTGCGTCCATCCGGCATTCGCTTCGTGCCTCAGAGATCCCGACCCCATTCAGCACTCAGTCTATGGGTTGCAACGACGACAAGAACAAAGATGAAGGGATCCAACAAGGTAGGAGGCGGGGAGGTAGCGCCAGCGACAGGGGGAGGTAGTGGGGAGGGGAGGGGACATTGGGGATGGGAGAAGGCACCAGGGGGGAAGGGGGAGAGGAGGCGGCGATACAATGAAGAAGCAGTGGCGTTAGGGAAGGGAGGGGAGGCAGCAACGGCGTACAAGGAAGGGCAGAGACGAAGACGTCCTTCCCTTGCCGCGCCGCCGTCTCGAGTTCACCCCACCGCGTTCTCTTCATCCTAATCCTCCCTTGCGCCACTGCCTCATCCCTCGGCCTCTCACCTCCTCACCGCAATGTGCATGACGAGGGCTGCAGAGGCCAATGGTCATGAGAACCAAGTCGTGGCTTGGGTTCACGGTGGAAAAAGGCGGCCATCAACTCGTAGCCCTCTTCCTTGTCAGCCGGCTCTTAACTAATAAATGGAGTTTACCCCCGCGCAGCGGGACGATGTCCTTTCTCCCGTGTGTACGGTTGGCCTCTCCCACCCCTCAAATTCCTCATCGAGGCACACCAACATGTGGACCCAACCTGATAGGGACAAGGTCTCACACTGCCATCCCCCGTGACTCACAAACGCATCAATGCCCCCACTTCTTTCACAACCACCCAAACCGTCGCCGCCGTACTTCTTCTTCAGATGCACACACCGAAATCCATCGTCGCCCCACTCCTTCCTGTCTCGCGCCGCGACTCGCCACCTGCGTCTGTCTGACATTCGCTTCGCGCCTCAGAGATCCCGACCCCATTCGGCACTAAGTCCACGGGTTGCAATGGCGGCGTGCACAAAAATAAGGGGATCCAACAGTGTAGGAGGCGGTGGCACAGGGAGGTAGCGCCGGTGACAGGAGGAGGTAGCGGGGAGGGGAGGGGACGTCGGGGATGGGAGAAGGCATGGGGAGGGAATGGAGGAGAGGCGGCGGCGATACCATGGAGAAGCGGCGACGTCGGGGAAGGGAAGGGAGGCAGCGACGGCGCACGAGGAAGAGGCAGAGACGAAGATGTCCTTACCTTGCCGCGCTGCCGTCTCGAGTTCACCGCACCGCGTCCTCTTCATCCTAATCCTCCCCTGCGCCGCCGCCTCCTCCTCCTCACTTACCACCGTGCTGCCGCCGCCACCGCCTCCTCCCTCGACCTCCCACCTCGTCACCGCAATGTGCATAGTGAGGGCTGCAGAGGCCAATGGTCGTGAGAACCAATTCGTGGCTTGGGTTCAGGGAGGTGCCCATCGACGCGTAGCCCTCTTCCTCGTCAATCGGCAATGGCTAAAAATGTGCAGCACATCAGGGAGGGAAGTCGGGATCAACTCCAACTTCCAAAGGTAAACAATTTATGAGCTTAAAATTTTAATTTTCTAATAGAAGTAGTAGTAGGTGATGCAATAGGCGGAGTTAATGTTTTGTTTATACATGGATACCCTATTAGTCCCTATTAGTAGGAAACAAAAGTCAAGTAACTAACTAAAAGGAAGAAATAGAACTAGTCGCGCAATCGTGCGGTGTACTTTGCTAGTTGATCTAAAGGTCGGTAACATATTCGTCCTCATTATCAGCTTTTACGAGGTTCGGATGCAAAACACTGGTATGCTCAAGGCACAAAGCTAATAAAAAACGTCTTTATTCTCGACTAAAATGGCTGATCGTGATATCACAAATTAATGGTACTCCCGTCAAATGGACACAAAAATCAGGTCTTATATTCTCCTGACATGCCATCAAGGCACCAACCTAGTAGGAGTACAGGTTCCTTCCTTCTACCCTTTTTATCATCACGGCATGGTGGTCATGTAAACATCTCGACACAGAATTCTGAAAGCTCGAATCTTTCCCTAGCGGCGTTGCATAATCACAACTAGAGTAGTAGAGTTTTATCAAGAGGAAGAGCAGAACACTGCGGTGGGGGAGACGGGGCGGGATGCTTACGGAGGAGGAGACGGCGATGAGGCCGTAGAGGACGGCGAGGGCGCAGAAGATCCCATCCTGCCACGCCGGCGAGCCGTTCACGTGCTCCCACCACCCAGCGCCGGCCGCCGGCGCGGAGGCCACCGCCGCCGCCATCGCCGCGGGGCACGGAGATCCTTCGAAAAACACAAAAGGCCTTCCAATCCCCAGGTAGAAATCTGGTAGCTTCCGAAATTTGGCGGCGACGGTGTGGATTTATCGGGACGGCTCGCGTCGCTTTCGTCGCTCGAACAGGGGAGCACAGGTTGGAGTCGGGTTGTCCGGTACAGCCGCTTGCTTACTATGCTTACGCTTGTGTTCTTAGGCCTTGTTTGTTAGGTTTTTTTAGTTTAAAAGCAAAAAAAAAAGTCTTAAGTCTAAATAAAAGAATGGTTTTTTTCATTTAGCTTATAAAAAGTTTAAGTCATTTTGAGTCTAAAAGCCATAGACTAAGAGAGAGGTGTTTTTTTTGACTTTGTAGAATGAAGTAACCTTTTACTAATAAAGTTTGCTGAAATTACTCACAAAATACCATTGTATATAAGTGCAAATCTTTTCGATTTTTTTTCCCTCTTCCTTCCTCCTCTCCACCCGTTTTTCCGCTTTTTCCTTCGGTATATGGTGGCATTGGTGGCATTGTACATGTTGTAGTGATAAGATAATTGCAGCATACATGATCAAATAATATTTTGTTTGGTCTGCTAATATTTGTCTTTCTATATTAATTTTTTTCATTACGCAATGCCCAAAATTTATACACACATGTACGTTCAAATTTGCAATTTATTTGGTTAGACCTTAGTACATACGAACGATATCTATTTTGTTTCAAATGTACACTTGCATGTATCGTTATATTTTTAATTCCTGTAAAAAAAAATTAAATACATACATAAACAAGTCATCGAAATCCTTAAGGGCAATTCAGACTTCTAATCCTTCACACCTAACTCAAGAAGCTAACAGCTCTTAAAAAACCATATTACCAAACACCTTAGCTTGACTTAAAATCTAAAGAACTTATAAACTGATTAAACCAAAAAACTGATTTTAAGAGATAAGAAAAAAAGCTAAGCCTAAACAAACAGGACCTTATTAAAGACTTGGGAAGCCGATTCGAGTTTGGAAAACGTCAGTTTTTTCTGTTGTAGTTGCAGTTAATTATGATGCGGGTTTGGTTTTGATTCGACCGGTCCGGTCCAGTTTGTTTATTTCTAGTATAATAATACTTGTTGCTCTTGTCATGTGTTGGTTGGCTAAGACAAGACATGTTTTTCACGAGCGAATTTGACGGCGTCAGGGCTAGAGAGTTGACATCGAACAGACGATGGATATTGCTTGAAGGATTTCGCGTTGTATATGTAAAAATATACCTGAACTACCTCTATAACCTACCCAGAATCTAGAGTCATCCTTACATGTTGGTCAAGGTTAATGGGCATTGTATATCTGATATGTTACGGCATCTGCATTGTTGTTGGTATACCAGTCCCATGGGAGATGAGATCTTGTTAGGTGATTGGTGAATTGTTCTCCATGCCAAGTTGTTGGTGAGGAAATTACGAACTGCAAGTCTGCAAGAGGTTAGGGATTTTAGAGGAACGTTGAAAGTTCAGAGGAAGCAATTGGTCCACAGATTTGTTGAAGAGAAACGAAGAACATTCCTCCCAAATTGATGGTATAAGTCTTTTGGTTTGGTTTTGTTGTTTTATTTTAAGTCATTTTAATTTGTTGGTACTTTGGATGTTGGTTTTTGTAATAATTTGGACTGTGTGCATCCTTTGATGCAGAGGCCGGGAGAGATTTTGCCTCTTCTATTATCAAAAAAAATAAAAAATTGATGGTATAAAGCAGATCAAAATGCCTATACGCTCTTATCATTTCACCTGTCCTGATTGTGTCACCGTCACATATTCGCTGACAAAACGAACAAGCGAAAACAGAGAACCAATGCATGGAGATTTGGAGCGTTTAGTTCTTATCTGCAGATTTGTGCCTCTTTCCGCGTCTCAACGTTTCATCTTTTCTCAAGGAAAGCCAAATTCTGACTGTATTTGCAGTGTCTGATATGTGAATTGAAGTTGATAATCCAGTAAAGCAAGTTTACGATCACTGATAGCTCCCCTTGTCGTATGCAAAATCCACTTCTCATGCATGTCTTAGTAAGCAGAGAACAAGGTATATTCGAACTTCGTTTATCCTTGTATACATCATCTGTCTTTAGGATCTTTTCCCCACGCCAGCATAAGAACATATGCACGCCGCGAGTTCATGGTTCACCGCTTTAGGTTTGAGACATTGGACAACTTGAACAGGGCTTCCTTTTCTAGTCCTCTCCATGTTGTCCAATCCACAGATAAAATTACAATTACAGATACCTCAGCGAGATCAGCCACTAGCTTCGAACAATTCAAATTTTCGCAGAAACTCTTTTCTGTTTTTATGCTGTAATAAACAGCAGCATCTATACTGATAGTAATGTTCCCTATCGAGTGGTCAATTCCAAAGGATAGCAAACTAATAAGCGATATTGTTGTCTTTTCACTTTGCTTTCTGGCTAATAAGAAAGTCAAGCGTAGCAATTAATTAAGAACAACTTGCTCCTGATAACCTTAGTATGACCTTTCTACGTGTTTGTTATTCATCATTGCAGTTTTTAAAGCTTTTCTGTTGAGGTGACTCTTGCATGTTACTACGCACCTAACTCGATCATTACTGGATGAGCTTCGACTATATGCACCATTTGTTGATTTGTTCAGATTGTTAGACGAGCGTCACATTACGGTGCAGGCGTGGACGTTCTCCTCGTTGAAGAGCGCGAGCGTGTGGTCGTCGACGATGTGCGTGAAGGCGTGGTTGGGGTAGGATCCGACGACCGGTGCGTTGTAGCCGTGGAGGTAGTACTTGTGCGTGGCCATGTAGGTGTCGTCCTCCAGGTACTGTATCGCGAACGGGTAGTACTCGGCGTCGTACGGCCACGGCCAGAACTCGGCCGCCCTGCCGGTGCGCCGCGCCGCCCGGAGCACCTCCCGCCGGTCCACGTACCCCGTCACCGTCACCTTCTGCCTGTCCATGTCGATCTCCACCGTGCTCACGCCTGCAAACCACAACGCATAACTAACAGCACCCGTATGCATGCATGTCGCGTACACGGATGTACACTGAAACATCTCCATGTTTTTTTTACTAGGATTATTCATGCATGTGCATGTCATGCGTGCCTTCGAGCCGGGACATGGCCTTCCTTACTCGCTTCTCGCAGCCCTCGCAGTCCATGTGAACATTCATCTCCACGATCTTGATCACAAGCACAGACAAAAACGCAGACTCAGACGACGAGTTAAGGCTATGCCATCTCAAGCACATGTATCTGTCTACTTACAGACAAGGCGTCCGACAAGGTAGTGCTCCTCTGCGTCCTCCAAAAGCGTAGCATTTTCCCGGCCGGCGCTTGGTGTGGATGGATGCACGACGATTGCAGAGACGAGGCGTATAAATACTGCTGCCACCGAAGGCTAATGCATGGTAAGTTCGTAAGCTGCAGGGGATATCAACATGCGTGAGCATTAAGATGCAGAGATGCTAAAGCATGGCTGCTTTTGGCATCGATGCCTCCCAACACGAGGGGATATATATGCACGATCGATGCAGCTGGAACAAATGTGATTCCTGGGAATTAATTTGTTTTGTTGGCGAGGGAAGGCTCAGGCATGTTGGGGGAAGAACCATGTCATTCTGTCTCTGAAATGGAATCCGGGGATAATGTTCGGATGTATAGTGGAGGAGGAGATTTTTGGTTCGGGTTTGGTCATTTCCCGTCGCTAGCCAGGTCGCATTGTTCCATGTCGTTTTATAGTCGAATCCATAGTTATACAACTTATTGTCTTATTAGTGCTATGATGGTGAATATCAGAGGGATGTACGTAGAGTAACTGAATAAGTCACCTAGAGAAGCACTTCGTTGCTCTCCGAGTGCTCTGACACTGATAGGTTGCAACAAGAAGCGTTACAAAATGTAGGGCCTGGTTCTGAAAGGTGGTTCACCACTCAGCGAATTAAGTTCCTGCAAGCATTTGGGGGTAAAACCATGGGGACATGCGGTTGTGCACGGCCCGGATCATTGGGCCATAATACAAGCCTTATCAGTGATTCCAGATAGTTATATTAAAATTTAGGTAATACCAAAAACCGGACAAAAAAAATTATGTTTGGATCGTAGTCATACCAATTCACGGGTAATATTGAAATTGATGTGTTTGGATTGCAGTCATATCAAAATTGTGAGTATAACATATAGGTCCTGCATAACATCTATTTTTTTGCACCAAAATATATCAATATGAGTCTGGTTTTGTTGATAAAATAACAAAGAACACAACGATTAAAACGGATCACAAATCGGATACTCGATTTAAGAAATATAATCATTTTAAAGCCTTGAATCAAACCTAACATGCATTAAATGCCACTAATGCAGCCAACTAGATGCTGCCACGTGTCTTGGAAAATGAAGTCTGCCAAACCAATTTGTGGCGCCCAAATCTGCCGCCCGCGCTATGCCAAGAAATTGGCTGGGAAAACAAAGGCAATACCAAATTTTCAAAGGTAATATCAAAATTTGGTATCAAATCAAATTTTAGCCAAAATTTCAAGGTATTATCAAAATTTGGTATAACTATATGGGGGTAAAGAACCAAATAGGCCCGTAGCCCCGCCGAGAGTAAATGGAATGCACCCGGCCCATCCCCACCACCCTGCGAGAAATATCAAATATTGACGAGAAACCACGGAGCAAGAACCCAAACAGAGACATGACAGATGATGACACACATCTCTTTCCCAAACAAAAAATATCCCAGAATTGCGTAACCTCAAGTCACATGGCTCCAAATCCAATCCTAAACCGTGACAGAAGTGGCCAAACTATGCTTGTTTTATCAGTCTATGCGATGCATGGGTCCATGCATGTATCATTGTTAGTAGTATTACTGTATTGCTGTATGTATGCATAGTGGTACAGTCCGGCAAGAGCTTGGCGCTTTGCCTAGCAAATTTTGGGAGCGTTCAACGAACAGTAGAAATTAAGGACAGTTCCTACACTGGGTTTGGTAGATGGAAACATCTAGACGGACACGAACGAGCCCGCCCCTGGATCAGTGCCGTTCAGCTAACTTACTCGATCAATTTTAGCCCTAGAATTTGCAAGAACGCGAGAGAGCATAGGGCTTGTTGGGTTGTTACCAATCTAGACCAAACTAAATTTTAATAACGTCAATGAAAATTAGCTATCATTTAGTTTGTTATCAATATTTGGTAATGCTAATGAAATCCAACGTCATATGAGGACAATCCGAGAGTGAGAAAATCATTCACCAAAATTTTGGTGTCAGGTTCGGATTTAGCCAATCCAGAATCCTTTGTGAATCCACTGCACAATTCCCTAGATCAATAGATAGTGCTCACAAATACATCACTAAATCATTTCATACAGAACGTAAATTGTACCGTACATTAATTACAAAACATCAGAGTTCACATAGACTGCATCAGATCGAGTTTTACAATGGGACCGATCAGGCCAAATGGATATATTACATAAAAGCGAAAGAGGTAGTGGAAACAAAAGGGGAAAGCACATCTCGCCACAGGCAAGCGACTAGGGTAACCTGTGTGCGACCGATATTACCCAAAGACTTGAATAATATTGGTGCGCTCAAGCACCGACTTAGCCGGCTAGACTAGGGTGAGACTTAGACTACTAGAGCCTAAACTACTCTCCATTTTCATTGCCATCAGCTCCCGGAACATAATACAATATTTATGCATGCAAGGTTTAACAATGATGGCCCAGGTTCTTTTATTTGCTAAAGGTAATATTTTCAATTACAGTAATTAGAAACTCCTATGACTTAGCATTTTAACTAAATCATATTTTATTAAAGGGAGAAGTTGTGCAATATTTATAACGGTGAAGTTTCATCCACTTGTTACATGATTCTATTCATCATATGCTTAATTTTGACTACTAGGGTTACGTCCATCTGATTAACAACACTGGGTTACTTCCACACAGGAAAAATCCAAAATCAGGGTTACATCCACCCGACGAGTTTTCATCCTACACACAAATGTTTTTACAATAGAAACTAACTCGAGTAAGTTCCCATACTCGCCCTTGACCGTGGGCACGACTGTTCAAACAGTTTATACTATGCAAAGACTGTATACTTTACTCACAAGAGATAATCAGCTTGTTGAGTTTCACATGTTTTCTTAGACATGTGAATCAAGGAAATCATCACAAGGTCTTTACAATGCATCCCATAGTGTAAGTTATACCCACTAAGGTTTCACTCGAGAGTGGTTACTTCTATCACACCCAAGCCCCCTCTTGCGCCACACAGTGGCTTACACCAGCGACACGACTCGTGGATCACTCTAGTAGTGCAACTCGCATTGGTGGATTCAAATTATTTAGTCAGGTCGACACCATTATAGACTTGTGAGTGTACTATTTTACATTACGAGGTCATCACAGGATTAAGTCCTTCAAGTTATCTAGGGGTGCACACCACATACCAATATTTCTCATGCTACATCTGCACCAACCAACATACCATCCGCCCAGATATGGTAACAACAAGTTATTAGGGTTTTGAGAAGTGTAAATTACGTTATCTCAAATATACCAATTATTTCCCTCTAATGACTGCACAAAACAAGTTTCATATTTAAAAGATGATGATTAGAGCAATTAATGTCCTGATACTTAAGCAAGACTAGCATGGCGCTTAAGTACGACCTATAGCTAGTAGGGTTAACAATATCTAGGGTGACAAGGATTATGTTATTCAAATATCAAGGGATGGTATAATAATACTAAAGTATCAAGATGGCATGTATCTACCTTAAAATTTAACATACATTTGCATAAGGAATTAAGCATGCAATTTGATAATTTAAAAGAATATAAATTTGCACAAATGTAGGTTTAATATGATCAAAGTGTTGAGTCACCTGGGTCAAAAGCAAGTTGGTCTTGAAATTCTTGCGCTTGCTCGAATGGGGGCTCTTCCGCGTCTTCGAACTTTATTCGAACGATCGCGCTGAAAAAAACAAACAAATAGACGAGCAAAGCAAATAAATACAAAATCAAATCAAATAAACTCCAAATTAAACAAAATCACTGCCAAAAGAAAGATGTTGAATTTAGAAAATTTTAGAAATAAATTTCATTAAATTTGGAGTTGAAACGAGTGAGAACGGGCTCTCCAAAGTTTACCTTTGAATTACTTCTAGAAAAAGAACATAGGAGAGAGAAACTCTCTCTCTCTCTGACAGGTAGGGTCCACTGCACAGTATTTCATTTTCTTTTTTAATTAAATTTTCCAAAGAAAATCTATTTACTAACAGATGGGGCCCACTGTCAGCGGCCCGGTGCACAAGAACAATGCATGGACCGAAGGTCCACATGCACTGTGCTGGTTCATGAGGTGGCGCACACTGTGTAGTTAAGTGGTGGGGGCTCGTATGTTAGTGATTCATAGCGAAATCCCGGTTTTAACTAACCCTCACTAATCTGCTCGGGACCACATATCAACGACTATTAACAAAGTTAAACATGGCCATTAAAACTAATGACATGTGGTTAACCCTAATGGCTCCGCTATAGTGCTCTCGAGCAGAGCGCGGCATTGTTCGTGCTCGTTGCTGGCGAGACGAGCTATGGGAGTGGCTCGGACTGCCCAAAATGGGTTCCCCGAACTCTTGCGCACCCGATGGTGCCGACGGCAAGGGCCGGGACGACCTATGGCAGTGGCGCGACGGCGAAGAGCGGCGGTGTTGCTCGGTGTTATGGTGATTAAGGTGACCCGATGACGCCCTTAGCTAAATGACGTGCGTACGAGCATCTAGGGGTCACAGGGAACTCATTGGACCAAGGAGGGAGGATGGAGGTTGTAACATCCCAATTTTAGGCTTGTGTTTCAAATGTAAGAAAATGAGGGGAAATTAAAACTTTTTCTTACATCTTGTATTTCCTGTATGCTTTGGACAATTGTTGTAAAGAGATTATGGGAATACAAAGATCACAAGTCATTTCGACCCACATCTTATTCTTCTTAATCATCCTTGTTCCATCTTGTGATAATCTCCTGGAAATATTTTTCCTAAATTCTTGGGTGGGTATGTGACTCCTCCGAAAAGTTTCACAATTTTAGAAAATGTTTGAATATTTTTGGAGGTCACCAAACCAATTCAAATTCGGTCAAACCTTGGACCAGTGCCTTGTTAAATTCTTGGAGGAAAATCCACACCCCAAGCCTCTGAAAATTTTGTGCTAGGTCCTCGTTTGAGCTAGCAAGCTCTCGTAAAAATTTCATAATTTTTGAGTCGGTTTGTCGCCTCAAACAATCCTCCAAGGAGCAGCTCCTTCCAAAACCGTAAAAACTAAATCGGTTGAGTCGGACTCGGGCTCGGACCGAGCCCAACTCAACCGACTTGGTTGGACCATGTCACCGCCGCCGCACCGAGCTCAACCTCGTGCGCGCTCGTTCTAGCCGTTGGATTTCCATCCACCGCTCACGACCTCCCATCGACCGAGGACCTCTTGAGCACCCTCGGCGCCTCGGGGTGGTCCGAGCCACCGGATCTCCATCCGGCCGGTCACGACCTCCCGGGACCTCCTCGCCCGCGAAGACCTCCCTACCTCGGGTGATCTGAGACGTCCAGGACCTCTCCGAGCACCTCTGGGATGTCCAGGACCTCCCCCTCGGCTCTGTTTCTCTTCCTCACGACCTCCTGGAGGTCTGGTCATCATGGTTTTCCGCACCCGTGCGTGCGTCAGAGTCAGAGCAGTTGGGAGCAGTGGTCTGTCACTTTTGGTCCTCCCCAACGTCTCTTTCTGTCATGCATTAAATGTGTCAGGAGCCTAGCCCTAGAAGTCTTCCCTACCTACCTGCTCTTGTCAAATCTAGCAAGTCATGGCAGGGGCATGGACTTTGCTCACAGTGGGCTTTTGCCCTAGCCTTGTCCAAGCGCCCGGCTATGTATAGCCAGTGGTTCCTTCCTCCTGTTCTTTCCCCATCACTTGGTGCTGTTTAGACTCTCTCGGTCGTGAGTGTGAGCCCAAACTCAAGCACCAAGAACACCACCACCTCCCTGCCTCCATTGTCACTTTGGAGCTCTCCTTGAAGACCTCCGGCCCAAAGTGGTTCCTCATTACCTTTTTGGTGTCACTTTGCTCTCTTGGTCAGCTCAAGTCCCCTAACTTGTGTTGTTTAACCTCTCTGAGGTGGACGATCTGGGGACTTGCTTTGGAGTTGTGCTGGTCGTCTTCCCCAACTCCGGCAAGCACCACCGTCACCAGAGCACCCCCTTCGGCGTCGACCTCTCCTCCGAGTTCCTCTGGACCTCACCTTGGCCCTGGTGAGTCCTCGTTAGTCCTTCTTAGCTCGGGGTTTAGCTAGATTAAAGCGTAGCAAGCCTTTTTAGTGTTGTCGGTGTTGTCGAAAACCTATTTACTACCTCTCGGCCGCCGGCGTTCGAGTCGTCGCTGCCGAGGGTTAGCCCTGAGGTCCGCGGTGTTTTATGAGTTTAGTGGTGCCCTTGGTTTCATGGCGTGGTCCATGTCACCGCGTCGAGCTCTTCTTTAAACTCGGGTGTTTTGCCGTGCCTTACTCGGACAGTCAGTAAGGTAAATGATTAGTATTAATGGTGTCCGAGGTTGTCCATTAATCTTTGTCTTGCCGCGGCCGGCGTGTTTTCTAAAGCCCCGACCTCCTAGGCGTGTTCATAGCCGTTAAGACCACCCTCGGTTAGATCTGTGCCGTAGATGGGTTTCCGCAAAAATTTCTAAGTCCCAGGACCTCCCTAGTTCCACCTCGGCCTTTAAAGACCTCCTGGGATTAGCTCTTAGCCGTTAGATCTGGCTCTGTGTTAAATCTTTCGCACTAGGACCTCCCCTTGAGTGATCCTAGTCGTTTAAGACCTCTTGGAACTCCATCTGAGCCACTAGGACCACTCCTGCGCAAAAAGACCTCCTCGAGGTCATTTTGGTAAAAACCACCTTCAAGACCTCCCCGGGGTCCTCTTTGAGAAATACGTCCTCGTGGTCCTCTTTGCAAAAAGAGCACCCCCGGTCCTTGTTAGAAAACCCTCAGGTCCTCCCCAATCTTGATCTTAGCCGTCGCGACCTCCCGCTTTAGATCGGCGTTGGATTTTATTGGTAAAATCTTTAGTCACACGACCACCCTCCGCGTTGTTCTGGACCGTTCAAGACCTCCCTAGGTCTAATCTGAACCGCCCGGATCTCCTCCCGATAAAACACTATCGCTAGGACCTCCCGAGAAGATCTTGGTCATCCAAGACCTCCTCGTGTCAATCCTGACCGATCAAGACCTCCCTCGGAAGATCTTGACCGCCTAGGACCTCCTCCTTTGGATCGATGAGCGTTAGGACCTCCTCCTCCGGTCTAAACCGTTAGATTTAGATATAACGGGTTAGACCTCCTTTCGTGGGTTTAGCCGTAGGAGTAGGACCTCTCTCCGTGGATCTAGACCGTTGGGACCTCCTCGTGAGAATCGACCGTCCCGACCTCTTTCCTTGGGTTTAAAGCCTTAGGATCTCCCCTAGTGCTCGGACCGCCAGATCTCGATCCGACGGTCACGACCTCTGACAAGCGCCAGAGACCTCCTTGCGTGCGGCGTGCACGCTACCGGTCGTGATCGTTGGATCAGATCTCAACGATCCGCACCTCCCGAAGGGAGGAGGTCTTGTATGCGCTGCGTGCGTCGAGGCTCGTGAGTCGCGGACCTTGATCTAACGCCCACGATCTCTCCTTGTCTTCCGATTCGTTTGGACCTCCCGAGCTCAAGTTTCCTAAGTCTTTTGCCGTTTCAAATTTCAAAAGTGCATAACTTTGTCATTTTAACTCCTTTTTGAATGATTCCATTCTTGTAGCTTTGTTATAGTATAAACTTTAACTGAGAATGAAATTAGGCCCTGTGTTGTAGCAGAAAATGATTTTAATAGCATGATCTTGTTTAATGAAAAATGAGGTCTAGAAATTCATGAAAAATTTGTAAACCACATAACTTCCTCTCTCTGTAGTTGCAAAGTGGGCAAACTCAACCTGTAAATTTGGCCTATAGACATGCTTTAAATTGATCTAGGCTTTGTCTTTATTCATGTTCTGAGAAATGATATATGCTAGTTGTAGAACTTAGAAAATCATAACTAAATCATCTTAACTCCAAATGACCTAAAATTTTATATGGGTTACCACTATACCAGTAGGTAGCTACCATGAAAATTTCAGCTTCAAAATCTTTCTAGAAAATATTTTTGCTACAGTGCTAATTATGGTAGAAAATGAGTTTTTAAGTAATATCTTTGCACCACAAATCCAAATTAGGTTTTTCCAGTTTCTATGTCTTGGTATATTTGTATTCTACCTTGTGTATAAATTTCGTGGTATTTGGATAATTTTGCTTGCTCTTTTGTTTAAGTGTTGCTAGTCTTATTGGTTGTTCTTGGTTCTTTTGCCCTTTCGCTTAGGATTCGACATTTGCGGTAACCCGAGAACGATCCTCCTAACATATTGAGCAACACAAGCGAGCAAGCAGTTTGATCATGTTAATCCCAGTATTTTAAGTATTTATGTTGATTACAAATTCTATGTATGCATTGCTACTTTGTTTTAATAGTTGGCCTAGTAGATGCATTTCCTTAGCAAATGATTATCCTCTACTACCATGAGCCTAGGTTACTTGCTGTGATTTAGAGTTCGTGGATGGGCTCTTGTCACTTAGTAGTTGCGAATTAATTGCTTAGCCATGCTTAGCCGGTAGAAATGGGCGGTTATCGACTTGTCGATAACCTTGATCACACAAAACTTATTATGATTTATGATTTCCACCTTGTGCCATGTCTACTTATGAAAACTAAAACTAAAAACAAAATGATTTAGACTTGGGCACAATGGTAAGATGGTGTGATTGTGGGTGTGGTGGAATGGTGCCCGGTCAACAAGGACCGAACATCTTGTTACACTAAACCAAGCATTTTAGCGTGCTAACCACATTAGAGGGTATGGGACCTCTCTTGACTTAGTACTTTGGCGTGTATTGGCTCCGAGTCGCAGGAGTCGCAGGAGGGATGGTGCTGGGAGCATTGTAGTGCAGAAAGGCTTCCGTGATGGCTGGTTGTCTTTCGCTTGCAATGTAAGCATATGGGTTTCTATCCATATGAGCGGCTCGTAGTTAATACACAAGATTGGAAATGTCTCGAGGACTTAGCCGTACAAACATACCTTCGGAAGTGTGCTTTGTGGCTTAAAGGCGATGCGAAGTGTGGGTACATTGGTACACCCTGCAGGTTAAAACTATTCGAATAGCCTCGTCCTAGGTTATGGACACGCTTGGCAAGGTCTTTCAAGAGTTAGACTACAACCTTTTAAATTAAAACTTGATGGGTGGTGCGAATCGGGATTCGTGCTATGTTGTGGTGGCTATTGGGATAGTCACTTCAGTGGTTACTTGTATGTATCTTTACTTATCATTACTTTGATAACAAAATAAATTTGCAAACTTGCTTTTAAAAGGTACTACATTATTGCAAATAAAGTTGGCTTCATGCAAAATGAGACATATGACCTCCACCTAAATAAGCTTGCATGTAGTATATGAATAGGTCTGCTATTCCACACGTCGATCTTGCGGGTACAAAGACAATCTTTGTACTCGGTTGCTATGCTTAATTGTTTTGTTGCAGAGGAGGAAGGTGAGCTTGAAGGGCCTCACTTTTGTGAGTGTGTTGTGGTAGCTATGGGCGACTAGCTTGGCGGCGGTCGGTTGCCTTGTGGGTTATGTTGGCTAACCGGTCGACTTTTGTTCTAGCCATCTTATGGCGCTTTGCTTCATTGTCATTCTTGTATATTGTTCTATTTGGCCGGTCGGCTCTCTTTTGTAATAACTTTACTTTATGTATGTCGTTGTTGAACTTAGTGATGTATGTGTATGGAATTGATGTGTATTTTGTGATGATGTACATATGCTGCACTCAGGAAGCATATGTCCATCGAGGCTTAGAATGTTTAATTAGTAACGCTAGAACCAATTGGAGGTTAAGTGTTACTAGTTAAATATTCCGGGTCCTCACAGAGGTGGTCAGAGTAGAGCTGGCGACGAGGTCCCAAAGCGGCGGCGGTCCTTCCTTGCGGCGGCGATGGCCTGAGCAAAAAGAGGGGCAGGGAGAGGTTAGAGAAGCATGAGAGAGTTGAGGAGGTGCTCCGAGAGAGAGGAAACAAAGCGAAGCTCACCAGAGCGGTTGCAGCGACAGAAGGAGCGGTTTCGACCGGAAACGAAGAAGATGACGAATTTCGGTGGTTCCTATGGGTCAATAGAGAAATTGAGTGGGGGAAATGGATCCTTGGGGGCCGGAACACGCCGTGACACAGGTGATGAGGGAGAGCTCACCAAAGATGGCGAAAATGGTGATGGCGGCGTGGCGGGCAAATGGGACTTGCGTTCTTATTCAGCGAAGAAAGGGAGAAGGGGAGAATGGTGAGGAGGGGAGCAAGGGCGAGGGCAACAAGGGCAATTTATAGCTAGGGGAGAAATGGCTCTTGGGGCGCGGTGTTTCGCTGTGCAAGCACTACAGCGGCGTAGAGGTCGAAGGAGGCGTGACGCGATGGGCGGCGGTGGAGCCAGGCCGGGGGCGTGGCAAGGGGAGGGAGCTAGGGGGTCCGGGTGGGGGACAACACGGAGGTGGGGCGCTAGCGAGGTGGCGTGGTGTGGTGGGTGCGACGGAGCCGAGTTGGGGTGTGTTCTACACGTTCTGGACACATCCCGGGTGCGCAGGGGGCATGGGTCAAACTGGGCTAGCTAGGGGGAGGGCAAGGGGGAAATGGGCTAGTCTAAGCCCAAAAGAAAATTAGAAACTAAAATTTTGAAATGTTGCGGATTTTTTAGTTGAAAATTTGAATTTAAATTCAAATTTTGAAATTCTTTCGAGTAACTTTTTACAATCCCTAAAATGGGATGTTACAATTGGTAACGCCAAAATTTGGTTTGGCTGCAATCAAAACAACGTTTTTTTTGCCAAATTTTAGTTTTATCCAAATTTTAGCTTTGTTCACTGGCCATGAACCAAACAACCCCTATTGCCCCATCCCTACCAACTCTGTGCTTCTGATTTATGAAAAACATCATTGGCCTTGTCCCGAGCTTAAACCTTAAGATACCAAATGCTAAATTTACACTACGCATTGTTCGGCACCAGCAACCGAGTTCTCATAGATGATTCTGCCCACAGATAGGAAGGAATTGGATGCTATTGGTACAGTTCTACACAGCGAGGCAGTGCTATCAGTGATGTGTTGTCAGACCCGAGATTAACATCCCAGATCTTCTGTGCATAACTGAACTAGTCCCATGATCAGTGACTAGCTCACACAGTAAACAAATGTGATAACACAACCATAAATGCTAAAATTAATTAATAAACAACAGAGTTGATTACAAGATAGCCTTACAGTGCAACATTAAATAAACACAGCGGAAGACGATGAAGAAGTAGTGGAGTCCAGCTGATCTGCCACAGGCAATCGACTGGGGTAGCGGCCTAGTCGTCATGATCCACACTTGAAGCGAAGTCCTTCTTCTCTGAAATTTGTTTGCATAAAGCAAGTATGAGCACAACTACCGTGCTCGCAAGTTACACCCGTCGAATAACTGAATGACATGGATACATGGATGTAACAAAGGAAAGCTTATAGTGTTATTTGTGCAAAAACAACATTTGACATTAAATACCATACTAAGTTCAAAAGCTCAAGTTTTATAAAATCTAAAATTGATTTTGAATTGATAAAGATAGTGTAGGCACCAACCTAACACCAACATAAACACGGGCACCAACCCGGGGCTTCAACCCAAAACTTTTCTCATGGACACCCATCCATGTCAAAACTGTTTTACAAAAACATTTTGAAATCAAAATCAAAGAAAAACTTTGAGTGGCTTTGCCAACATGTCCATGACTGTGGACACGGCTATTCGAATAATTTTACACTCTCCAGAGGTTGTACAACTTTACCCACAAGAGATAATCAACTTGTAATATCCGTCTGACACACTTCCGAAGGTGTGCGACTAAGTGATCATCACGAGGCCTTTACAATGCATCATTCCACCATAGTCCTCCCTTGCTAAAGTTTCGCCCCCATTTGGACTACCCATCCGTAGGGTTCAAGCCCCCTCTTGCGCCAGGTGGGACTAATGTGATCGATATGATCAAGGGTGTAACTTGCCTTGCTTTAGGTGAACAGATCAACTAATACCGAGGTGATGTTGTTTTCCTTAGCAGGTCACCTAGTACTCCCTAGTACTTTCTCCAGGTAGTCCAAGTGTACAATCACGGTGATCATACAGTCAAAATCAATCCTCTTATGTGCTCTTCAAACGGCGTCGAAATCTGACTCTCCGAAGTCGTCGAAATCTATACGCGAAAATAAGCAAAATTGAAACTAAATTCAAATAAGATTCAAATCAACTCCAAATTGAATAATTTTGGTTTAGTTGTCTAGATCTTGAATTTAGACAAATTTAGAAATTTGAATGGGCTCAATCGGAGTTCGGATAAAAGATATGGGCTTTGGAAGTTTGAAATCACATAAATGGATGAAATTCAGATTTATGGATTTATGGATTTATTTTTCTATTGGAAAAGGGATTTATGACGCAAGCATGACGTCAGCCCTGAGAATTTCGGTTTTAAAGAATTAAAAGGAAACCCTGACATGTGGGACCCACATGTTAGCGGCTCGGCTTTTGGTGGACTGGGTTTACGGGCGGTTGGGTCTGAGGAAGGGATGGACCGTGCCACGCGGGCGTTGACGTGGACGGAGGGGAGGAAGTGGCGCTGACGTGGCGCCACAGTGATGCGATGTGGCAGTGATGTGGCGCTGCCACGTCATCTTGGCACCGGCAGCGCTCGGGCCCCAATGGCACCGGCGAACGGCGGCTCGGCGAGGGTGTCAAAATAGTCCGCGGGGTGTGGCGAACTTGGGGCGCTCACCCGGATGGTCGGAGGGGGACGGAGGCGGCCGACGGTGAGGAGAAGGCGGCGGCGAGGTTCGGGCTCGCGGCGGCGGGGAGTTCCGGCGAGGATCTGGCGTCGAGGGGGCGCGCACGGGGATGGCGAGGCTGCGACGATCCCAATGGTGCCGGTGGCGAGGATGCGGCGGCGGTGTCGGCGGCGCTAGAGGCAGCGGAGTGAAGCTTGGTGGCGACGGCGGAAACTCAAAATACGGCCGATCTATAGCGAGAGGGAGTGAGTGAGTGGCGGGGTGAGGTTGGGTGAGTCGAGGGGCACCTTGTGCTCCCTTTTATAGGGGTGGAGGAGGCCGGAGGCGGAAGATTGTGGCGGCGGTGGCGGCGGTTAGGCGCGCGGTTGATTCGGGCGAAACCGACGCGAGGAGAGGGGAGAAGGTGGGGGCGAGGGCGGTTGGAGGCGTCGAGTCGTGCGCGCACGTGCGCGGGGGACGCGGGAGGTTGGGGCGGCGGTTTGACGGAGTTCCCGCGAGCGGAGATGGCGGAGGCGCGCGGGGACGAAGGGGAGGAGGAAGAAGGCTCGGGTGGGCCCACGCGGCAGCGAGAGAGCGGAGACTGGAGGGCTTTAAATAATCTGATTAAATAAAAAGGGCTTTAGAAAATAGCAAATAAAATCCAAAAATTATGGAAAAATTCACATAAATTCCCTTATTTATTTTGGACTTAATAAAATTATTTCCAACTTAAAGTTGGCTTTTAATTATGCAAATAAATTTGTTTTGGCTTTAAAATATTTAGGAAAAAAGCTTTTAAAATTTCAGAAAATTCCATAAATGACTTGAATTTTCCTTTTTAACTTTAAATCCAATAAAACTTCAGAAAACCCAAATAAATTTATTTTTGACTTTTAAAACTTCAGAAATTCAAGAAGAGCAATTAAACTCTTTTAAATTTTTCAGAAATTCCAACAAAATCATAACTTTATTAACTTATTTTGGTAACATAACCTTGGGATGTTACAAACTACCCCCGTTAAAAGGAATCTCGTCCCCGAGATTCGGAGAGGCTAGAAAGAAAGCTTGGGATACAAAGCTGGGAATACAAAGTCTTCAACTGGAACTGTCATTGACGGTTGGATTCACTGCCTGCTGTTTCTTGGGACATTTGCTGGCAAAATGTCCAACCTCATGGAAGTTGAAACACGTGATGCCTGCAACATAGGATGAGTCCTTCTGTGCCTGATCACCATCAGATGAGTTGGGGGACCCCAAGTTGACTGGGTTTCTGCCGTTGGCTGGGATTTCACTTGATATGATGAAGTCCCTCTAGCTCTAGAAAAACTTCCCGAGTTGAACTTCTGTGTAGCCATTCTTCTCTTGCGATTCTCCATTTCCCGGTGCTTTGCTTCTAGACGAATCGCCTAGTCGACTAGCTGTTGGAAGTCTGAATAGTCCTAGGAAATCAGCTGAACGGACAAATCATCATTGAGTCCTTCTAGGAATCTTTCCTACTTGTCTTCATCTTTTGCAACATCTTTAGGTGCATATCGTGCCAGTTGGTTGAACTTGTGCAGGTACTCATTCACAGAGAGGTTGCCTTGGCGCAGCGAATGAAACTCCTTCTTCTTGAGGGTCATCATGCCCGCAGGGATGTGTGCACGCCGGAAGGCTCGCACAAACTCAACCCAAGTGATGGACTAATCCTCATCGTTAGCTAAGCTGTAGTTGTCCCACCATTCGGCAACTGGCCCCATGAGCTGGTGTGAAGCAAACAACACCCTTTCACGATCAGTGCACTGGGCAATGTCCAACTTCTTACTAATTTCCCAGAGCCAATCATCTGCATCCATGGGCTCGGTACTGCTCGAAAAAGTTGGTGGCCGCATCCTCATAAATTCTGACATGCTAGTCCTTTGAGGTGGTGGAGTTGGAGCTGGAGCTTGGGAAGCTGTAGCTTGTTGGTCTTGATTGTTGTTGATGGACTGAGAGAGTAGTTCGATCAGACGGTTTTGATTGGCCATCATCTGCTGCCACTCTGGTTCATTGCTTGGGGCACTTCCATCGTTGTTGGCGTTGGCTCCACTTCCTGAGTGACGAGTGTTCACCATCTGCTGGTTACCCAGAGAGTTAGGGGAAGAGACAAAGGCTAGGGAAGAGACAAATAAGGAGATCTAAGGGGATAGAGTAAAACAACCCTCCCGAACGAAAGAACCAACTTGAAAGCTTTTCAGACAATATTAACACAACGTTCTATCGATCGAGACTCTTTTAATTTGGTGAAACGACTCAATACACAGAGTGAGTCCTAGCAGACTTAACTATAACTATATGGCTTGGCTGACAAGGCATCTTCTGCTCGTGGTCTTTGATGACGATGCTTCCTTGATAGCTTCATGTCTTGAGGTCTTGCACGTAATGGTATTGTCCATCTATGGAAAATTTCTAGGGAAAGAGGATCCATTTAACCTTATAAAATTGTGAGGGGAGAATTAGGTAAGAAAGAATCACCAGGAAGAAGCTAAAGATAGACAGATGACCAAGATGAGGGGAGAACAATTTATTTTTCTTGTTATGTAAAATAAGCTTTGAAGTTTTTAACTAACGGCCATTCTAACTAGGTCACGACCTACAGTCGATCTGGCTCTGATACCACTTTTGTCAGACCCGAGATTAACATCCCAGATCTTCTGTGCATAACTGAACTAGTCCCATGATCAGTGGCTAGCTCACACAGTAAACAAATGTGATAACACAACCATAAATTCTAAAATTAATTAATAAACAACATAGTTGATTACAAGATAGCCTTACAGGGCAACATTAAATAAACACAGCGGAAGACGATGAAGAAGTAGTGGAGTCCAGCTAATCTGCAACAGGCAATCGATTGGGGTAGCGGCCTAGTCATCATGATCCACACCTGAAGCGAAGTCCTTCTTCTCTGAAATTTGTTTGCATAAAGCAAGTATGAGTACAACTACCGTGCTCACAAGTTACACCCGTCGAATAACATAATGACATGCATACATAGATGTAACAAAGGAAAGCTTATAGTGTTATTTGTGCAAAAATAATATTTGACATTAAATACCATACTAAGTTCAAAAGCTCAAGTTTTATAAAATCCAAAATTGATTTTGAATTGATAAAGATAGTGTAGGCACCAACCTAACACCAACATAAACACAGACACCAACCCGAGTCTTCAACCCATAACTTTTCTCATGGACACCCATCCATGTCAAAATTGTTTTACAAAAATATTTTGAAATCAAAATCAAAGTCTAACTTTGAGTGGCTTTGCCAGCATATCCATGACCGTAGACACGGCTATTCGAATAGTTTTACACTCTGCAGAGGTTGTACAACTTTACCCACAAGAGATAATCAACTTGTAATGTCCGTCTGACACACTTCCGAAGGTGTGCGACTAAGTGATCATCACGAGGCCTTTACAATGCATCATTCCACCATAGTCCTTCCTCGCTAAGGTTTCGCCCCCATTTGGACTACCCATCCGTAGGGTTCAGGCCCCCTCTTGCACCAGGTGGGACTAACATAGGTCATAACATGACTACCCACCGCACCAACAGGAACGACCATGATGGAACTTTGTAAATTAATCAGCCAGGTTCTGCCCATACAAGACATGTGGTAGTACGATGTGGCTTAGCACGATGCGGCTCGAAGACCGGTCCTTAGCTGACTTGGACGACAACCAACAGAACCCTAGGCCTCAACCTACCTAGTTGAGCCCGTGTATAAATCTGCACCCACCAGTCAACCAATCCGCCCAAGTTCAAACCATCATTTTCTTTCATTTTCCAAGGTCATTTATAAAACTCCCATGACACACCAATGCCAAGGGTACCATTTAAATAATAGTTGATTTTTGGCTGAAATTTCCCAAATGAAACATATTTGGTCTATAAGCATGGATAAGTACGATATTTTCCAAATGATCCTAGTCCATACTATTGTATCAACTAGGTTTTTATCTAGGGTGATAATATGCTCGCTTTCTTTATCAAAATTGGCCATACAAAGGATTTTGGGTATAATTATAAATTTAAAAAAAAACAGGAATTTAAATTACTGAATATAAATAAGCATGCAGTAATAATTTAAAATAGAATTTAAATAATTTGAAATAATGGGATCGATATGATCAAGGGTGTAACTTGCCTTGCTTTAGGTGAACAGATCAACTGATACTGAGGTGATGTTGTTTTCCTTAACAGGTCACCTAGTACTCCCCAGTACTTTCTCCAGGTAGTCCAAGTGTACAATCACGGTGATCATACAATCAAAATCAATCCTCTTATG
Source organism: Ampelocalamus luodianensis (assembly GCA_036346255.1). Taxonomy (NCBI): domain Eukaryota; kingdom Viridiplantae; phylum Streptophyta; class Magnoliopsida; order Poales; family Poaceae; genus Ampelocalamus; species Ampelocalamus luodianensis. The sequence continues at coordinate 12,193,117 of CM070634.1, forward strand.
TGCTCTTCAAACGGCATCGAAATCTGACTATCCGAAGTCGTCGAAATCTATACGCGAAAATAAGCGAAATTGAAACTAAATTCAAATAAGATTCAAATTAACTCCAAATTGAATAATTTTGGTTTAGTTGTATAGATCTTGAATTTAGACAAATTTAGAAATTTGAATGGGCTCAATCGGAGTTCGGATGCAAAAGATATGGGCTTTGGAAGTTTGAAATCACATAAATTGATGAAATTCAGATTTGTGGATTTACTGGATTTATTTTTGTATTGGAAAAGGAATTTATGACGCAAGCATGACGTCAGCCCTAAGAATTTCTGGTTTTAAAGAATTAAAAGGAAACCCTGACATGTGGGACCCACATGTCAGCGGCTCGGCTTTTGGTGGACCGGGTTTACGGGCGGTTGGGTCTGAGGAAGGGATGGACCGTGCCACGCGGGCGTTGACGTGGACGGAGGGGAGGAAGTGGCGCGATGTGGCGCCAGTGGCGCTATGTGGCAGTAACTTGGCTCTGCCAAGTCACCTTGGCACCGACGGCGCTCGGGCCCCAATGGCATCGGCGAACGGTGGCCCGGCGAGGTCCGGCGAGGGTGTCAAAATAGAGAGCGGGGTGTGGCGAACCTGGGGCGCTCACCCGGGTGGCCGGAGGGGGACGGAGGCGGCCGGTGGCGAGGTTCGGGCTCGCGGCGGTAGGGAGTTCCGGCGAGGATCTGGCGTCGAGGGGGCGCGCACGCGGACGGCAAGGCTACGGTGATCCCAATGGTGCCGGTGGCGAGGACGCGGCGGCGGTGTCGGCGGCGCTAGAGGCGGCGGAGTGAAGCTCGGTGGCGGCGGCGGAAGCTCGAAATACGGCCGATCTATAGCGAGAGGGAGCGAGTGAGTGGCGGGGTGAGGTTGAGTGAGTCGAGGGGCACCTCGTGCTCCCTTTTATAGGGGCGGAGGAGGCGGAGGCGGAAGATCGTGGCGGCGGCGGCGGTTAAGCGCGCGGTTGATTCGGGCGAAACCGACGCGAGGAGAGGGGGAGAAGGTGGGGGCGAGGGCGGTTGGAGGCGCCGAGTCGTGCGCGCACGTGCGCGGGGGACGCGGGAGGTTGGGGGCGGCGGTTTGACGGAGTTCCCGCGAGCGGAGATGGCGGAGGCGCGCGGGGACGAAGGGGAGGAAGAAGAAGGCTCGGGCGGGCCCACGCGGCAGCGAGAGAGCGGAGACTGGAGGGTGTGGCCGGCTCGGGTGAGAGAGAGACAGAGAGTGCGGTGCGGGCCGAGTAGGCCGAAAGGGAAAACAGGCTGTGCGAAAAAGAGGCTGGGCTGAGGGAGATTTGGCCCAAAAGGCATTTCCTGATTTTAAATTGATTTGTTAGTTTAAATAATCTGATTAAATAAAAAGAGTTTTAGAAAATAGCAAATAAAATCCAAAAATTTTGGAAAAATTCACAGAAATTCCCTTATTTATTTTGGACTTATTAAAATTATTTCCAACTTAAAGTTGGCTTTTAATTTTGCAAATAAATTTGTTTTGGCTTTAAAATATTTAGGAAAAAGCTTTTAACATTTTAGAAAATTCCTTAAATGACTTAAATTTTCCTTTTTAACTTTAAATCCAATAAAATTTCAGAAAACCCAAATAAATTTTATTTTTGAATTTTAAAACTTCAAAAATTCAAGAAGAGCAATTAAACTCTTTTAAATTTTTCAGAAACTCCAACAAAATCATAACTTTATTAACTTATTTTGGTAACATAACCTTGGGATGTTACACGTGTCACCGAGCACTGATGATTGACTGGGGAGTCGTCGTGCATAGGACACCTAATCAAAGTTGCATCATCTGGGCCACCTTGTACGTCACCAAGTGGCCCATTATTTACTCGCTACTTACGTGTTGTGCTTTGCTGCAGATAACAAAAATTGTACTCCTTCTATTTCTTTTTATAAGACATATTTTGGCTAAGAGAAATACTAATGAACGCTATAGTGTTCCAATCCAAAACGATGAGATAGCCCATGCTCGTTCGATCACCTGGCCTTCACACGCATCATAAAACATCACACCGCCTATCTTCTCTATCTCCCCGACCTCCCACACCCTCTCTCTATCTTTCTTGCTTACTTTCTCCCCTAATCCTCTTCTCCCAGAACCTCCCCATGGTGTCCTCTGCAAACACTGCCTCTGCCTCCTTCGTGTCCCCGTCCACCCTCAACCGGCGGTCGCTCCTCGTTGGGGTCGCCATGCCCTAGCGTACCACTACCCCCGTCCACCATGCCCCTTGTGGATATCATGGGTATATGCTCATGATCTTAGAATGATGATACATTTGGCAATGGTGTTGAGAGTTTATCAAAACACTCGTTTTCAGCAAAGTTCAGTAAAATCGGTATGCCCACAATAGAGGAGCGGTTTTACCGCAGCATGGTTCGACCAGGTGGTCGTAAATCGGTGGTCGTATCCTAGTAGTTGAAAGCTACAAGTATTGTTCATCAAGTACTGTAGCGTGATCGAAATCTCTGAGTACTGTAGCTTCGAGTACCAAGTGGTAAAACTTCTAGTCTCGCAGCTCGCATCAGAGCTCGAAAAGCCGAGCGGTCGAAAACTCGAAATCGTAGCTCGAGTACTATAGCTCTGAGTGCCGAGTGGTCGAAAACTTCGAGTAATGTAGCTTCGAGTATCGAGCGGTCGAAAACTATGAGCACTGCTTATCGAGTACTGTTCATTAAGAGTACTATTTATCGAGTACTGTTCATCGAGTACTGTTCATTATTTTCAACCAGGCAGTCATAGACAGTGGTCCTGGACACTGGTCGTAGATAGTAGTCATGGACAGTGGTCGTAGACAGTGGTCATGGATGCATGTGTTGCATGATGCATGTTTTAACTAACGTAAGTCAAGTTGCAAAGAACTTGTTCCCGGAATCGATTTCTTGGTCTATTGTTGTGCAGGACGTGATGCGATAATAGGTGTCCCGATTTTTCGATGAGAACGATAACTCGATTTTGGTGGAGACGACTTTCACAATTCGGCTACCAATCACACACGATCAATATACCCGGCAATCACTTAACCAACTTCGAGTTCGTTATCGACCTTGCTAGAAGCACGATCGACCTGACCACAAAGGTCCATTCCTACATGCAATCGAAGAAGCAAGAACAAGATAATAAGCAATCTAAAATTGCAAATAGAATTGAAATATCTGATAAAGTTGGAATTCTGTAAGCAGTATTATGGTTGGTCTAGTCGACACAAGCCAATATACGAAGTTGCATTGTAGCTAACTTTTAACTAAGAGATAGAGGGTGGTACTATTTATGTTACTGTTCATGTGAATAGTACATCCATGAACAGTATGGGCCAAGAGAGGGGCGCCTTCCCCTTGGGCCCAAGCATTTCAAGGCCTAATTTGGCCCAAACAGGTGATGTAGTACTTTTTTTTTATTATTGTGGTATGCATGTATATAATTTGGAGATGAGGCCAGATCCATTCGAAAGAGGACGAGATAAGCTTTCAATCAAGTACTCGTGGACCTCAATTGGAGTCCGTATGTGAAAGTTATGCTCGTTTGAAGTTGGGACTATATCCGGAGGCCGAACTGGATTCCAGAACGTGTCCAACTTGAACTCTTGCTTAGCTTGGACACAAAGTGACGTGGTGTTACACAAATATATATTTTCATCATTAGGTAGTATCATATAGTTCATATAATATAAAAGCACTCCTAAAAACGAGCTCACCTAATAATTTAAGTGAAGTGTACAAGTTCTTGTAATTGGAACAGTAAGCATAGCAAATATGATTGTATCCATAGGGGCCATGTCCTCATCATCCTCCCCTTCTTGAAAACAAAGCTGTCCTCGGCTTTTGATAAGTTGAAAATATGGTAACAAAGCAGCCAAGGTGTATGCATGGTGTATATATATGTCATCTGGTTTAACAGTTCTTCGTTGCTACAGAATTAGTGTTATAAAACAATAGCAATCATAAAAACTCATTGTATTATCACCTTAAGAATAATCATATACGTTAATGAGCAAAACAAAATTTCTCACACAGCAATTGTTGCAACTAGTTTGGCAAATGTAAGCGAAGCATTTATGCAATTCAAATCCCCGACGATGTAAACTTGCAGTGGTAGCACATATGGGCGAAGTTACAACTTTTGGATTCAAACAAAGTTCATCCATATAATCAGATTTCAATCGAGCAATAGCAAATTCATCTAGCAAGGGTGAAAATATTTGTAAGTTCTTCTATATGTCAACTTCATTATTCAGATTGTCAATGCTAGATGGTGCATAAGAAATGAACACATAAGCATTAAATGATCACTAAATTTTATTTTTATCTCACAATGAATAATATTCAGCACACAAGAATTATTGTTCAAAACAACAAACTTCAATCCATCCATGTGGTCACAAGTTATGCATATTCGATATGCAAGAAATTGATTGTCTACACCATAATCTCCAATCAAATTAAACTTATACCCAGGGGTGTATGCACTAAATAAAGATTTTGAACATGTGATTTCAGAAACTTTCTCTATAGCATGTGAGAATTTCATAGGTAGATCCAACATAATGTAACATAAAGAATCAACAGGAGAAATTCTAGTAAAAACTTCTTTATGTCTAATTAATTCCACATGATCACTATATGCGTTTAACTCATCACATGAAACACTCAAAATAGCAGGCAATTCAATTATTTATCACATGGTGCACTCAAGTCGACACGTAAATCAACAATTTTATCACATGGTGCACTCAATTCAGCAGACAATCAATCAAATTATCACAGGATTCTTGCAAATTCTTAATAATATCAGATTCTATAGCTAGAAAATTAATATCTGCCTTCTCAGTACTAGGTTCCTTCACCTCATGTGATGCAATGATTTCTATTACAATATGATTTTTCCTTTGCTCAATGATACTAGGCATGAAATCATTGGCATTGATCTCAGATTGAATGTTCAAATCAGTATCTTTGGTATTACCTTGTAGGCTCGACTCAGATGATATCGATACTGGAGGCGGTGAGTATTCAAAATTTTTCCCTTCTTCCTGCTCAACCAATGGAGTCGGTGGTTCAATCAGCTCATTCTCCTGTTTGGCATGGTTCTCACCTTCCTGTAAGATGTTAGCCACAGAAATAGGCACAAACACAGGTTTATTCTCATGTTTTCTATCATCAAGTATTCTCAATTTCTCCTCAATTTGACTTTCAACCTTATAAGCAAGTATAAATAAATGAGAGAGAGAGAATTATATTCTATGTGAACAAGAAGGTCATGAATTGCTTGATTAAGCCCTCTTAAGAATCTATTATCTGTAGCTTTAGCTTGTTCCTCTGAGCCACAATGCAACAAACGACTTTTCAATTCCTGATAGTATTCCCTTACTGTTCTACGACATTGTTTGAAGCGTTGTAATCTAGCTAACAAATAATCAGCATGATATTTAGGAACAAATTCATCTCTCAAAAGTTTCTTTAATGCATGCCAAGTTTGAGGCACTCTTCCATGTCTACGTAAATACTTTCACAAAATTATTGCATCCTCAACAAAAACACTAGTGGCAGCTTCAATCTTTTGCCTATCAGATAATTCATAATATTCAAATTCTTTGTCTAAAGCTATCTCCTAGTCAGCATAGGCATCAAGATTAAATTTACCAACAAAAGAAGGCACAGTGAGTTTAATTTTACCAGACGTACTATCACGATCATGTACCTCCTGTGGTGGATAATCGTGTCTCAAGCGTGCATCTTCCTCATGGACTTTCCTGCGCTTCCGTTCAATGGCTCGTAGGAGACCTGAATCTATCTTGTAATCATCCCGTGAACTTGACATAGTTAGTAGAAAACAAGGAAACAAATCACAAGTATATGTTCCTATCAACTACTAGGATCTAGAGGCTCAAAGTTGCTCACACTCAAGCTTGGAGTTAAAACTTCTTGTTTCAGTGTTTGAAACTTGTTGAATTTTAAATTTCTCGAGATTTAAAACTCATTGAAATTTCATGTTTTAGGTTGTTGTAACTTACAGTTTTATGATTTGAAACACATTGAAACTTGAAGTTTCAGGTTTGAAATTTTTTGGAATTTGAAGTTTCATATTTGAAACTCAAATTTTGGACTTGAAACTCATCAAACTCCAAGTCTCAATGTTTGAAACTTGTTGAAATTTAAAATTTTAGGATTCAAAACTCATTGAAACTTGGTGTGAGTTTGATGAAACTAATTCTTAATATGTGTGTAACTTAGTGAAACTGAAATCTAGTCGTAACTTAGTGAAACTAAATTGAAACTATATGAAAGAGTGTGGGGTGAAGAATATTTAATCCATGCCATCCATTGTGATGGTTGGTTGGATGCTATACCATTGGATGGCGAGCTCGGTGGTAGGTGGGAAGGCTAATGACCATGACGTCTCGACAAGCGTGGAGCTGTGGCGGCGAGCTGTCGTGCGGCCGCACATCAAGATTTTTTTTTTTTGCTATTGTTCGATTTTTTATGAAACTTCTTGAAATATGTTTAAACTTGTTGAAACTTCTTGAAACTTTTTTGTATGAAACTTGTTGAAACTTGAGTTCCAAAATTTGAATCTTGTTGAAACTCTTTTGTCATAATCTTGTTAAACCTTGAGTTTCAAAATCTGAAACTTGTTGAAACTTAGGCTTGAAACTTTCTTGACATCGTGTCTCATCAAGTTTTAACTAGTTTTATTCAGTTATTTTGGGACATGTTGTAATATCTTGTTTAATCATAAAACAAATAAGTAATTAGTACTAAAATAAAAATATAATTAGAAATAAAAATTCAAAATTTTGGGAGGGGAATAGGCCACCAACCCATATTCAAGTGGGGGGAGCCGGCCATAGTGGCATTGAGTTCTAAAATCTGAAACTTATTGAAACTTGTGCTCGAAACTTTCTAAGAAACTTTTTTGGAAAGTTTCAACAGTGACATTGTGTCTTATCAAGTTTTATTCAGTTATTTTGAAACATGTTTCATTAAATTTCATCCAGTATCATTGTTTCTCCATCTTTTGTAGAGCAAGTTTCACCCAATTTCATTAAGTTTTATGAAGTTTTAATCTCAAATAATTGGATGAAACTAATTCATATATTTTTCATGAAGTTTCATCCTAAGCCTTATAAAGTTTCATCTTTTTTCTATAAGATAAGTTTTTAGTAGTGACATCGTGTTTCATCAAGTTTCATATAGTTTCATCAAGTTTTATTTAGTTTCATCACAAGTCTTATGAAGTCTCATAAAGTTTCATCTTTTTGTCTAGTACAACTTTTCAATAGTGATATCATGTTTCATCAAGTTTCATATAGTTTCATTAAGTTTTATAAAGTTTTAATCCCAAATAATTGGATGAAACTAATTTCATCACAAGTCTCATAAAGTTTAATAAAGTCTCTTGAGCGAGTGCGCGCGTAGAGGAGAATGATGAGGGGATGAAGGGGGGAAGCCAGGGGCGAGCTGGTGGGCATGCTGCCGCGCACACGGAGAAGGATGAAGGGGGATGACGGGAGAAGGCGGAGGGCGTGTTGCTGCATGCACAGAGGAAGATGAAGGGGGGAGGACGGGGAAGTCGGCGGCGAGCAAGCACGCGTGCTCCCGCGCACGTGGAGGAGGAAGCCGGAGGGGAGCTGGAAACTATTTGAAACTCTGTGAAACCTAGTGAAACTACTTGAAATAAGGATGGAACTTTTGCTTGAATTTTTTAAACTTCGCTGAAAGATTTTGGAACTTGTTCAAATTTGCAAAACATGATGAAATCTACTTGAAACTTTTGTTGAAACCTTCTTGAAACTTCGACCGTTTAAAACTTAAACTTCCATGAAACGTGTTGCATCATTGAAACTTCGATGAAACTTGCTGCATTATATTAAAACTCCACAAAACTTTGCTATAGAGTTGGAAGTGCTTCCAACGGTATCGCATTGGCTAGCTGCTCCCTTTGGTTAAACACAGGGATTAAAATATTTATAAAACTAAATAAAGAAAAAAGAAAATGATCATGCTATCCATGCTATAAATACATTGGAAATATGAGAGAATAGTTTGTGAAAGAGTTACTTATAAATGCATGAGAGAGAAGATGTGATAAATAAGAGTAGAAAAAAAACATTGTAACATCTCAAAAAATTTATTTTGGAAAGTAAAATAAAAATAAGTGGGAAAAATAATTTTGGGCATATTTGTATGAGGGAAAAATGTATTTGAGCATGTTTGTGAATTTTTTTTATTAAAGGACAGTGCATTTACATGAAAAACACAAACTTGTAAGAATTTTCAAGAACATCACAAAGCAGAGAAAATCCTAAAAATTTTGAAAGAAACTACACGGTCTCATCAGCATTCACAAAACATTTCATAAATTTTGGGGCTATATTTCTATGTTTAAAAATTCCATAAAACCCTCAGCCTTTTCTTTTCAAAATCCTGAATTAAACTCTCTCTCCCCTCGCTAGCGTGTGGGACCCACACGTCAGGGCCATTATTCCACCTTGCGCTTCCATCCCCTCCACCCTGTAGTAGTGCCATACCCCGCCCATGCTGGTGCTGCCGTCACCCTCGCGCATCCATGGGAAGAGACCGCATTCGCACAGTATCACCTGCCCTGCCCACCGTTTCTCTCCACCTGGGTCTCGTCGCTGCGCGAGATAATCGCAAAAACTCGAGTTGCCCGCATTTTTCTTGTCGCCATTCTCGTCTCCATCTCACTACTTGAAGCTCTCCCTAGCACGTCAAAATACTCCACTTCCATTGCCATTTGCATTTCTCCTCTCCTCGGTAAGTTTCATCCACTATAGCGCCTGGAACACCTCGTCGTCCTGAGCTCCGGTGCACCCGCTCCACCAAAGAACAACCTATCCCAGTGCATCAAGCCCTCAATGTGCATATCAATTTGCGCCTTTTGGCTCACTTAATCACCCACCTCACTCCCCTATTCTTCTATTGTAGTGTAGCGCTGCAATCGGGCTTTTTTCCTCACCTCCGGCGCCAAGGTAGCTGCGAAGGATCCTCAAGCTCGGTGAGTTCCGACCGACTTCATGCCTAGTTTGAGAATCGTCTTGTCTCACAGAACATCTCACACCACCCATTTCAGCTATCGTCGCCCACACGGAGCTACCACCATATTCCTCTCTGTCTCCGCATCCGCCATCGACGACAACGCCTCTCTAGTGAGCCCTTGACCCCACCGAGGCAAATTTCTTCACCTATGAGTCCCCTTGAAGCTATGCACACCCTTCATTTCAGCCGATTTCCACCAGGACAGTTCTCCATTGTGAAGCTTGCCGTTGCCGTCTCTGTTCATCATCGCCAAGCCATCTCAACCCTTCCCCGACCTCATTATCAGCTTCCAAAAGATCGTGGTAAGCTATTGGAGCATAAGCTTCCTTTAATTTGGATAGTGTAGTGTGTTTGTGTCGTAATAGTTAGTGAGGCCCATGGCGCCACTGCGGGATGTTGCCGTCGGCTTGCCTTAGGTGACACTAGGGCCCCGAGCCACGCCTAAACCCATCATGATGGCACCTTAAGCCAGTTTGAGCCCCATGGCCACATTGTGCTAGCCTTTAGTGCGAGTACCATGTTCACCTGAGGCTTGTCGCTGCCACTCGCCATCGCGTCGCCGATTTTGTCCACCTCTCTGGCCACCTTCACCTCCCCTGGCATCACATTGGACCCCTCTACCCATGTGGGACCACCTCTGGTTTATAAATAAAATCAATAAAACAAAATATGAGTCACTCACAAGTAGACCCGACATGTAAGTTAATAAAAATCTTGAAAAAAATGAGAAAGCTACCTTTAGTTCTGAGGAAAATACGCTTTCTCTGTTGGAAAGCGTAAACCACAGTAGAACTCAAAGAAGAATACACTTTCTCCGCTGGAAAGCATAAACTTCGCAAAACACACTTTCGACGTCACGCTTTTCTATTTTTCTGAAATTTCAAAGGGAAGCAAATTAAAACGTTAATAACTTTTACATACAAACTCCAAATTGAATGAATTTTTTTTCTAAATTCATATAAAATTATTCTCTACCTAAATATATAAAAATATTTGGATTTTGTTGCTGTTGAAATTATTGTTCTATATTTAATTTGTTTCCGACTCTTTTGATTAGACGTCGATTGTTCGAACGACTTTTACGATGATTCTCCATCCTCGTATTCAAAGCAACCAGAGCAAGGTAAGCACCCCCTTTGACCATGTTGATCCTATTATTTTAAATTATTGTACTTCTTTTTACAAAATCTATTATGCATGCGTGTATATTTACTTAAAATGGCTATATTTGGGGATGACGGTAGTTGTAGTCCCATTCAATGCATTATTGTCAGACCCCAAATTTGGAGCTTGGGACCCACGGTGTATAGTTGTGTCATTACCTGGATCAGTAGATGACACACACAGTTACATCGTTGGTTCAAAGGCATATCACGAAAATGTAAGGATATTGCATAATATTAAGCAAAGTGTAAATGTACTTTACGGCTTTTGACTTGCAGAATGGTTGACCAGGCCAATTATCTTTCAGAGATCAATAGCGGCAAATAGAAGTGCAGTTTGGAATCCCACATGATATACCCACCGGCAGTCGACTGTGGGCTCGCGACCCTGTCCTTGGTCTTCTTGATCTCCAGTCTTGATCAACACTTATAACTATCCATGTTGCCTACTTGTTCCTTGGTCTTGATCAGTCCCCAAAGTCAGTGGGCCTACATCCAAGCAATGGCTGATGGTGGTGGTTGTGTAGCGCAGGGGTCGCTGGTTTAAGCCTATGGCCACACCTGGTTATAGAAGTAGATCCCGAGTAGGTCATGAGGTGGTCCTGGAGTGATTCTAGAGTGGTTCTGAAGGGATTGGGAAGTCTTTTGGGCTATTTACATAACCATGCAAGCTCAACACAGACCTATGGTTAGGTCCACAGTTTCGACCATACTTGGTTGAAAAAGAGGATCTGGGGAGGTCTTGTAGTAATCCTGTAGAGGTTCTAAAGTGATCTTGAAGAGGTCCTGGGGTGATCCTTTTGCTAGTCATTGTTCCCTTTGGGCATTGTTCCTGGGGTGGTCCTGAGGAGCCCGAGGGAGGTCAAGGACGATCTAGATGAGCTCAAGGGAGATCCTGGACGGTTCAGATTAACCAAGGGTGGTCCTGAACGGTATGGATGACATCACAGGAGGTCCTGAACGGTTTAGATGTGATCATAGGAGGTCTTGAACGGTTCAGATGAATCAGGAGAGGTCCTGAACGGTACATATGCTATCAGGGAGGTCCTAAAGGGTTAAGATGAGATCAAGGAGATCCTGAATGGTACAGGTAATATCAGGGAGGTCCTGGATGGTTCAGATGAAGCCAAGGGTGGTTCTGGATGGTATAGATGATCTCACAAGAGGTCCTGAACGATTCAAAGGAGATCAAAGGAGGTCTTGAACGACACAGATGGTATCAGGGAGGTCCAGAATGGTTAAGATGAAACCAAAGGAGGTCCTAAGGGGGTCTTAGAGGATGTCTTGGAGTGGTCCAAGAGGTGGTCTCGGAGAGCTAGAGGAGGTCTAAGGGGGGGTCTTTAGGGAGGTCTCGGAGTAGATCCTGGAGGAGGTCCGGGAGGTTTTGAGAGATCCTAGACCTACTGGGTTGGTCGGGTGATGTCTGTTGGTGGTCCTAAACCAACGGGTCGTGAACCTTGCTCAACGTGTTTAGTACTCGCTATAAACGGAGCAGCCCCAAAATATATTAGATAAAAATTAGGCCGTGCGGCCAATTGTCTTTACAAAAGAGTCACAAAAGTAGAAATCTTTCAAAAGCAAAAGTACATGACAAATATGAGTGCGAAGCGAACGAGTCGTAGTGGATCCACTCACTTTGCCCACAGGCAAGTGACTGGGGTCCCGGCTTAATGCTTCGTCATCTTCAATACCATCCGGTTTAGCCTCTGGGTAGTAGCGGTCGAAGGAGTCTTGGTCGTATGGGTCTGAAAAGATTATAAAGGCAGAGCCTAAGTACACAACCGTACTCGCGAGCCAACACACAATGTAATTTTTTTTATAGATGCAAGGCTAATCCAAGGGGAAGCTCATGGTTTCTTTTATTTGCATAAAGCCACCAGTTTGAAATAAGTTAAGTAGTAATAAAACTTAAGACTTAGCATTTTCAACGAACTGGTTTCATAAATGAGTTTTCATTTGTAAAGTACTAGTGGAGGTCCAACCTCCTATACCATTGAGTAGCTCCAACCACTCAATGCTCGGGCTATCCCGTAATTACCACTGGTCCCAGACTAGCCCTTTTCAAATCCCTAGGGTCCCACCCCGTCTTTCCCATTCCATCCACAAATTGATTTTCACAAAGGGAAAGAAGTTCTATATCCAGCAAGTTCTCAGCATCGCTCTTGACCACGAGCACGGCTATCTAGACAGTTTTCCTACTCTGCAGAGTTCGCACACTTTACCCACAAGAAGTAATCGTCATGACATATACACATGTTTCCATAGGCATGTGAATCAAGGGGAGATCACCACAAGGCCTTTACAATGCTCAACCTCGACGCAACTCCACCCGCTAAGGTTTCCACCTCCCGGTGCCATGCACTTCCAGGAGGCCCGCTCTTGCACTGTGTGGTTTTCCTATGGCTTCATTCCCTTCTACCCACGCCACATTCCCCCAATGGCGAAGCCACGCCGAGGCGAGCAAATTAGTTAGCCAGGTCGTACCCATTATAGACTTGTGGTTGCACTGTTGGGAACGCTCATCAGTGATGCTGGCAAATGGCGGGGAGGCATCCAACTGGCGTGTACGCTCGTTCTGATCCCTCTATTGCGCGATTTTACCTGCATACCCAGCGGTGCCAAGTCTGTGGGGGTGCGTGTTTTTTGCCTGGAGGGCCCTGTGCGCCTCACTTCGAATCCTAAAATCATCTGTCTTCTTCTTCGCCACAAAGTCTTCCCAGTACTCCTCCACGAACGGATAATTCAGGAAGGGCGTCAAATCCTTCTCCATGTAATCCTTGATAAGCGTGCTCTTGAAGTTCCTCCACGCTTTGCACGCCGCTAGCAACGTGTATCGTTGCACAGAGGCCTTGTGTTCTTCTGGTATCTCGAACGATTTAAAAATTTTCTTCAGCAACACAACTTTGTGATTGTTAACTTTGGTGTACTCCTTCCACGAATCATAGGTGATCTTGACCCATTCGCGTGTAACTACTCCGACCGTTGTCCGGAATGCGGCCGCTGCTCGGGGAGGACTCAGAGGGGCCCCAGACACATGAACTCTCATGATGGTAAATCGGCCCTCCGGCCTTTTCGATATTCCTCTTTCCTTGCGCTTGGATTTTCCAGAGGACGGCACATCAGACGCATGAAGCGACGATGACGAAGAATGAGCGGACGACATCTTCACGAGAAATAGAGGTTCTATCACAAATCAACATATTATCATAAGATTCTCAAGCCCACTACACTACATTTCAAAGCCAAACAATGTTGTGATACTCACGGAGCACCGGAGCAGCAGGGCGGCGTCGAAGGGGAGGAGGGGCGCCGGGTTCGGGAAGCGGCGGCTCATGCTCGGGGAGGAGGTGGCGGGCTCGGGGAGGAGGCAGCCGGGCTCAAGGAGGAGGCGGAGGGCTCGGGGGAGGAGGCGAATGGGCTCGGGGGAGGTGGGATATTGGAGAAACTTAATTGTTTGAGTGGGGGCGCGACAAACCCTAAGTCTGAATGTAAATAGGATTTGACATCACAGACGGTTCGATAAATAACCGTCTGCGATATCTGTATCACAGACGGGTTGTATATGGACTCGTCTGTGATATATGCCTTATCACAGACAGGTTTTATATGGAACTGTCTGTGATATATGCCTTATCACAGACGGGTTTTACATGGAACCGTCTGTGATATAAAATCACAGACGGTTTGTTGTAAGGAACCGTCTGAGATATTCTTTTGTATTGTTAAATCCATTTCTGTTTATTGACTAGCCTCAGGAAATGCTAGCCATGCCCTCTGAAACAAGCAGAAACACAACAAGTACATGTATACATCCAATTCACATTCATTTCAGAAACAAGCATATCCATTTCACAAATTCAGATATGACACATCTCATATACATAAATGCAAATTCACATATATGACACGTTCTTATATACATAAATACAAATTCACATATGACACGTTCTCATATACATAAATGCAAATTCAGAACATATGACACATAAACATTTCATTCATCATTCCACTTACTTATCTCCTTTAAAAATTAGCCCTTCCTGATGATCGACGCGTATGTAGCTAGTTTCGTCACGTCGTTCTTCCTCGACCCTTATGCCATTTCCGAAAGGAGGCAACTCATCAAATTGATTGTATTCTTCCTCGTTCACTACATTCTCAACTCCGACAATCCTCCTTTTTCCATGAAGAACAATGTGGCGCTTCTTATTTGCCTGGTCGGTTACATAGAAGACTTGAACAACTTGGTTAGCGAGTACGAATGGTTTGTCTTTGTATCCGACACGTTCGAGGTCCACGGTAGTGACGTCCTACCTGTACAACCAAGAGGGTGGTCTTTGTAAAATGGGAGGTCATGACCCAGATGGGTGGTCTCAACCATGAGGGTGGTCCTTGCAAAAAGACTAAGAGGGTGGTCTTGGCAAAATAGGAGGTCATGACCCCGAGGGTGGTCCTTGCAACACGGGAGGTCACAACCAAGAGGGTGGTCATTGTAAAATGGGAGGTCTGTGCAAGAAGGGAGGTTGTGGGAGTGTTAACTACGGGTAGTTGAATGAGAGAAGTAGTCGACTACACAATAGCGGTTGAAAGCAATACAGGTTCGACTATATTGGCAATTTCAAATGGACCAATGAAAGGGTCAGAAGGAGAACCAGCGAAACACTAGAGATGGAGGCAAAAACAGTTTGAACTAGGGAAAGTATTAGGCCACTAGGAACTCACCGGTATGGGCTGGTGTCGGGACCCCGGGTATACAACCCCAGGACCCTCTGTGCATTCCGAACTAGTCCCATGATCAGTAGCTAGCTCACACAGTTGCAACAAAGATGTTATCATAACTATATAACCGAATAATGATGAAGCGGACAAATTAACATTAATAGTAGCAAAATACCTTATGGTCAAGTCTTACAGAGTTGCCACGCAGGGCTTAACACCAAAAGATAACTTGTAGCGGAAACAAAATATCTCGTGGAGGCCATTCGACATGCCCACAGGCAATCAAGTGGAGGACGCGACCTAGTTCACAAAGTCTTCAAGATACTACTCTTCATAATACTCTGAGTTCCCTAGTTTTTCTGTGGGGATTAATCACACAGGGCGCAAGCCGTGAGTACTTTGAATGTACTCAGCAAGTCATACGGAAATGTATGCAATTATTGTTCATGCGAGGCTAGACAAAGATAGCTTTATGGTTGTTTTGCTGAAAGCAATATTGACAGTAAATACAATAAGTAGGTTGAAAGCACAATTTAAAAGATTAATACATAAGTAATTCAGTTCTTTGAAGCAACTAGAGATCAACCCAACCTTTCCATCCAAACCATCAAATCCCACCATTTTAATGAAAACCTCTACCCCTTGCGTGAAATCTCCGGGCATGTCCATAACCGGGGACACGGCTATTCGAATAGTTTTTATACACTCTGCAGAGGTTGTACAGCTTTACCCACAAGACACGACTTCTCTAGTTTGTTTGGCATCCGTCGATACCACCGCTCACTACCTTGGGTAAGTAGTCTAGAGCACGTGACAAGGCCTTTACAAAGTTCTATTGCTAAGGACTCCCGCTAGATTCATGCCCCCTCTTGTGCCGTTCTCAACCAAAACAGAACCGACCCAAAGCATTGCTAATTAGTTGGCCAGGTCCACCCCATCCTGGACATGTGGTTGCAGGATATGACCCAGATCAATGGTTCAAGGTTAAGTCCTTAGTTGGCTGCTAGGCGAGACTAATCCACGTCCCAATGTGCGCTACGGCACCCACACTTACCATCGGCCACTCGCCCGAGCATAAAATATTTTCGGTTCAACCCGGCCAAAGACCACCCTAACCTTGGAACAACATCTTTTAATAATAGTGGCCGCACCACAATTTCATAATTCCTTTAGTCATGTTTATTCATACGAGCATGTGATCATGAGTCCCAATGTAAAACTATAGCATGGCTAAGCATATTACGATACCTGTGTTGGTAATTTATCAATGTCCAACTAAAATAACCCATCCTAAGGTGTCCAAGGGTTCATGTCATTCGAGGATACATGTCATTTGCAATTTATCAAGGAGGCATATATCAATTAAGCAATTATCTACTCCTGAAACCATTTAATATAAAACTAGCAATGCATGTTTATATCAAACAATAAAGTTTTGTAAAACGGGTTCAATATGATCAAAGGTCTATTGCTTGCCTTCGTTGAAGAGTTGAGGAGCTTCGGTCGTCGGGTCTGAGAAATCTTTCGAAATGCTAGTTTCTACACGTGTGAAAAGAGCAAAATAAATAAAACAACTCTAAATAAATACCAAATTACCACTAACAGAAAGAGAAGGATTTTAGATGAATTTAGAAATTTGAATCACTCGAATCGGAGTTCGAATGAAGAAGTTATGGCCTTCCGAAGACTGAAAATCAAGAAAAAGGGTTTTCCTGATTTTTGGAATTATTTTTCTAAAGGAAAAGGGATTTATTGCGCTAGCTGACATCAGCGGTGGGATTTAAATTTTCACCGAATTATTTTTCAACAGGAAATCCCATAAATGCCATGCGGGCGCTGACTAGGCAACCACGTCAGCAAAATGGTGATGTGGCCGCTCACTGGGCAAGACATGGCACCACACGGCTCGGCCATGTCGAACCCGAGCGGCAGCGCACGGGAGCCGAGGGTCGCCGGCGATGGGCAGGGAGATGGCCGGCGGCGAGGGCACCGACGGCTAGGTCTCGGCGAGGCGAACACAGTGCTCACGGGTTTGAGGACGCGGAGGCTCGTGAAGACCGGCGGTGAGCGAGGAAGGCGGCGGTGAGTGGCGGTTGAGCGCGCGAGGAGCTCCGGTGGGGCTTCGGCCACGAGGAGGCACGCACGAGGAAGCTCTTGGCGAGGCGATGCCGAAGGTGGAGGCGGCGGCGGCTGAGGATGCTTGATGGCGGCGCAAAGGGCGACAACGAGCCTCGGTGGCCGGCGGCGAAGAACGTCAATCGAGCCCGGAGGAGAGCGAGAGAGGGCGAGGGAGAAGAGGGGAAAGAGAGGAGAGGGAGGCGCGTCCGGTGCTCGCTTTTATAGGCCTCGGGGGGGCCTGGAGGAGGAGAGTGGCGAGGAGCTCGCTTCGGCCATTAATGGCGAGCGGAGAAAAGGGGAAAAGCGGGGGCACACGGGTGCGGCGGAGGCAGGGACGACTAGGGAAAGCGAGGAGGGCGGCGAGGTACCGGCGGGATTCGCGGCACAAAGCCGCGCACGCGTGCACGGACGCAGCGCGGCTCGGCGAAGAAGGAGAGGAGGGAGAAGACGCCTGACAGGCAGGGCCCGCGCGGCAGCGAGAGAGAGAGAGAGGGAGAACGGGGAGGGGCGCGGTGAATCTTGGCCGCCCGATCCAGATCGGACGTTCCACAGCGAGTGGGCCGATCGGATCTCCGAAACGCGAACGCGATTGAGGTCGTCCATCCAAGATCGGACAGTTGGCAGAGGAGGAGGGCGCGGGCGCGCGGGAGCGGGCTGCGCGGCGGAGCTGGGCCGTGGAGTTGGGCCGCTCGAAAGGAAAGAAGTTGGGCCGAAAAAGGAAATCGGCCCAAAGCTAAAAGAGGAATTAAAATGCTTTTTCGATTAAAGAAAAGCTTGAAAAGCAAAAAGACTTTTAGAAAATAGCCAATAGAGTCTAAAAATTCTACAAAAATTCACAGAAGTTCGTTGAATTATTTAGAACTTACTAAAAATACTTTTAACTATACTTTAGTTTTTAATTTTGCAAACAAAATAGATTTTGACTTTTCGGACAAAAGGAAAAACCAAATTAAAATCCAAAAAAGCAAGAAAAGACTTAAAATCCAAATAAAATCCAGGAAACTCAAATAAACTAACCTTTTAATTTAATTAAAGTTTGATTAACTCAATTTAAATGGTTTTTGACTTCTAAATTTTAATTTAGACTTTTACAACTCAATAAAATCAACTCGTTATTTTTATTTTGAAAATTTTCAAAAACTCTGCAAATTAGGGATGTTACAGTTGGGGAGATGAGCTACCTGGAGCGGAGCTGGCAACATGGACCATGACTACGTAAGAAGCTCCATGCCGCAACAGTGGCTTGAGGGAGGAGGTAGACTTCAACCTCCAAGGTTGCTCTAGAGAAGCATGTGGCTCGTTCTTCAAGGTTATCTTGGGGTCTTCTGGTCGGAGAGAAGGAAAGGCGATGGTGTTGGCAGTCCTGTGAATGAGAGAGTGGGTTCAATGGAGGAGCATATTGTGGGTTATGGGTGAGGGAAGATACCCACAACACGAAAGGTACCTTACCGAGGGGTGACAATGGCGAAGGTGGCGATGTGGCGAAGCTTGGCCGAGGCAAGCGCTTGAGCTAGGCTGGAGCTCAAACTTACTAGGAGGAGGAGGAAAGTGAGGCTAACACTGGAAATGGCAAGGAAAGCAATAAGGGTCTTGGGGCAACTATGTACATGCACCTTGGCACAATCGACGAGGAGTGGTTGGTGCAGTTGATGGTATGGGCAGATCAGGGTAGCGGAATGACATCCTGGATGGCTGCTATTAATGGCTTGTCGGACCACCCGTCTGGGCTTCCTCTTGGTGCATGCAGCACACGGGTGAGGGGGCACGGCTGCCCAAGTCTCCAATTAGGGAGGTTTGGCTGCAATTGGTTTGGACCTAGTGCTGGTAGGAGGAACAGGAAAGGAGGAGCACGGGGTGAGTGAGCAAGACTAGGCATTAGGCTGACCAGCCCTTAGTCCAAAGGAGGAACGGGAAGAAGGAAGGAAAACTAGAAAGACTTGGGTAAAGACAAAATGACAGGGTGGTGGATAAAATCATGAGAGCAAAAGAGATGCAAAATATCCTTAAGCAAATTTCAAAGGTGCAGGCGAATGGAACGACAAAAGGCATTGAACAAAAAGTTTTGAAAATTCCTCATTTTTACAATTATGAGTTTTTGGGCTGTTACAATTATTCTCCTTGAAACATTGATATCCATATTATTGTAGCCTTTAGGGTATGGTTTAGATAATGAATGATGTTAGCTTAGGCTTTTTGAATGCGAATCTTGCATAATTGCTTAGGTTGGCTTTAATCTTTACAAAAAAATTGAAAAATGGACGACATGTTAGAAATGAGTTTGGGAGATTTTGAAATGATAGTCCAGTGGGGTTTATCTTTGTTATTTTGTATAAAAATAAAAATAAAAAACTTAGTTTGTGACGCGGGCAAGTTATATTATATTCTGAAAAGTGTGAGAAGTGTATCTCATAAGTAGATAGGGAGAGATCCTCGCCCGGGTAGATAGGGAGAGATCCTCGCTTGGGTCAATTAAGGACCGAACACTGGTATATCCGACCTAAGCGTAAGTATACAACCACATGTACTGGTATAGGGCGGTCTTAGCTAATTAAATCATCAAAAACTAGCCTTCTGCGTTGGTAGGTCGTAGTAGTGCGAGCATGACCAGTGGCATATTCGAAGGGGCTTCCTACACGATAGTGTTAGGTACAAAGCTTGTCGACACAACGGTGAATGCCTCACTGAGACGGGGGGTGTATCCGGGTGAGGTGAGGGCTTTCATTCGCTGGGCTAGTACAAGGTTAGGACTTGGTGATGTAAAGGCTTCGACACGTGCTCTAGACTGCTTACCAAAAGTAATGAGCGGTGGTATCGCCGAATGCCGAACAAGCTAGAGAATTTGTGTACTGTGGGTAAAGTTATACCCCTCTGTAGAATGTAAATCTATTTAAATAGTCGTGCTCACGGTGATGAGCATGCTAAGTGTACTCTTACCTGGTATAGTCTTGGTTTTCATAAAAACAACTTAGACAAAAAAAATGTGGGAAATGATTGTTGGTTTATATTTGAGTTGAGTGCCATATATATGGTTGAAGATAAGATGTTGCTTGCAGCGGAGGGGTTGTGAGTTGTTATTTGTTCAAATTACATACTTTTTTCCTTTATCTATTTAACTGCCCTTTAAACTTCCGTTGCAAAATACTACATATTGATATTGCAAACAAAACATGCTTAATGCTGAAAAAAACTTGTAGCCGTCAACTTCATCTCTTGTTAGCCTTGCATTTATATAAACTTTGCGATACACTACAAGTTTTGCTAAGTACGCAATGTACTCAATCTTGCTTAAATCATTGTTTAGAGTTAGAGGATGATCCTACTCCGGACGATATTTCACCCGGAACCGATGGGTTTGGTGATAGGTCTTTATAGGACTTGTCTCTAGTTAGTTGCCTGAGGGTTCGGATGGGCATGCCGCTGGAATTTTAGCTTATACAAATTTTGCTTCCTCTGTCACATTTGCTACTTCTGATAGTTAGTTTTTATTTAGTCGGACAACGCTTGTGTTGTAAATAATGTAATCGCTTAAGTTATATACCATATTTTATTTTATTCCATATGTATGAATGTATGGATGTGATTATCAATGTTGTGGATGTGTGTACTAACCACTGATCATGAGACTAGTACGGTACACACACGAGGGCTTCGGGTATTCAAAGGCCGGGATCAAACAAACAACAATAAATTTGTCTGCACGCCTTATATTTTGAAACAATTTTGCAAAAACTATATGCCTTTATATTTTGAAACGGAAGGAATATTACCCTAGCACGGTGAGCCATGTCGCGGGCTCACCTAGTGCCCTGCTCTCGCTCTGCCGCGCCCAGCACTGCCCTCCGCATTATTGACCCACCTTGATCGGCCTATGTCTCCATCCTCACATCATGCTACTCACGTCAAAATTGGCCACACCGATATTGGATGAGAGAACAATGGGGAGCCAAAAAAGGAATTTGTGAGAGGAATGATGTTGTTGCATGGGATAAGAAATAAATTTGTTAGAATTTACTTTGTTTGTTGGGAGCATCCCATGCATTTTGGTCAGTGCAATGCAATAAAATTCTTGAGTTTTTTGGCCATGCACACATGAATTTTACAACATATATGGTATTGCTAAATGAATGAATGATCATCTATTGTACAAATAACAGTGGAATCTACAAACATGACTAAATTGAGCAGGAAGATGAATTTGGACCATACATGTCCAAGCAAAGGCTATAAACAACACATTAGCCTGCAACACTTCAGAATTCCTCCACAGGCTGCACATATATCACAGACATTCCTTCATTTCATATTTCCATCTGTCATCTGCGTAATCAAGGAAAGTTGGTAGACTTAACTGCAATAAGGCGAACAAAAAAAAACTATGGAGATCAAAGGAACTCAAGGAAAAGTTGTCACTTGGAAGCATAAATATATAAAAAAGTAAATTATCTTATGATATGCACTGTGAATATGTGATATAATAAAAGTACATGACCAGGAACTAATAATGTTCCATGGCCTCCGAGGTCATGATAATATAAATTTGCAATCATGTGTTCTGCATGAATAGAGCATGGATGGTTCATAGTCCATAGACACATCTAAGATCACTAACCTTACGATTGTGCTTCTGTACTTAGAAACCTATCTTTGTGATCATGCTCTCAATCTTCTCAAATAGATAAACTAGGGAATAATCTAAACACATATGATTTTCCTTTCAGAAACATCCTGCAACTCCAAGATTGCGGGCTAGGGTTGAAGGGAATGGAATGGAAGGGGATGCGGGAGAGGGACGGAGATGAGGATAGGCGAGGGAAGGGGAAGTAAGTGGTAGATGAACCACCGTCTCACCAACTACTTAGGCAGAGAGCTGGGGCAACGGTGGTGCGAATCCAAGGTGGTGGTGTGATTCTTGCATTAGCTCTAGCGCGGGTGCGAGCAGGGGCAATGACGGTGCTCGGAGAGAAGGGGAGGGCACATGGAGCAGTAACAGCGGCGCGAGTGGAGACGTGCGTGCTTGGAGCAGCACCAGCGGCGCGGGTGCGAGTAGGGGAATTGGCTGCACAGGCGACCAAAGAGAAGTGGCGCAGGTGCGAGCAGAGGAATTGGCGGCGCGGGTGACCAGAGAGAAGTGGCACGGGTGCGACCTGGGGAAACAACAACACCCGGAGAGAAGGGGAAGACGCGTGGAGCGGTAACAGTGGTGTGGGAGCTTGGAGTGGCAGCAGATTCTTGTGTCAGCTCTAGCGCTGGTGCGAGCAAGTGCAACGACGACGCCCATAGAGAAGTGGAGGGCGCATGGAGCAGCAGTAGCGGCGGGTGGAGGCGCGGCGCTTGGAGCGGCAGCATGGGTGCGAGTAAGGGCAACAATGTCACCGAAAAGAAGGAGAGGGCGCGTGGAGTGGCAGCGACAACGTGGGCACTTGGAGTGGCAACGGTTCTTCGCACAAGGGGTGGCGTGAAGGACGAAACTCCTGGGAGCCGGACCATGGCCAAGGATGCTAGTCGTCATTAGTGTGGGGAGAGGAGACGAGGGTGATCCATCAGAGAAAGGGGGAGTGGAGGAGACCAGGAGAGGAGGCCACCGGTAGTGGGAGGTTGGGGCCTTGAAGGCATGGGCAGTTAGGGGCGTGGTGTTGTTTTTAAGTAGTAGAGATGATGAGATTTCAGAGGTGGGCCCTAGTCTCCCTCGTCTCTCTGTGCGCTTTTGCCAAAGAATTGCTATCCAGCCAGGCATCGGATGATGATCCAAAGGCAGCTCACATCAATGGCCACGTGACCATCCATAAAGATCTAGAGGCTTCCGGCTCGTAAGATTCTATCGGAAAGTAATCGTATCCAGAAGTAGAAGAGCCATCCAAACCACATTGTAGGAACAGATATTTTAGATGACTTTTTGGATGGTAAAGAGGATATATCAAGACTCAATTATGGGATTATCACTCTGTTGCCTAAAGGGATCAATGCAGATTGTATTAAAAAAAATTTAGACCTATTTGTTTGTTGAACGTTAGTTACAAAATTTTGACCAAAGTACTTACTAATAGGTTGGCTAAGGTGATTGATAACATGATTTTGATGTCACAAACTGCTTTCCTTAAAGGGAGGTACATCATGAAATGTGTCATCACATTGCATGAAACTTTGCATGAGCTTCACAAGAAGAAAAGGTCTAGTGTTTTGTTTAAGGTTGATTTTGAGAAAGCTTATGACAAAATTAAGTTGCATTTTCTTTTTAAAATTCTAGTGTTAAAAGGTTTTCCCACTAAATGGACTGATTGGATTATGCATGTAGTGAGTAGAGGTAATGTTTGTGTGAGGGTATATGATGAACTAGGTCCTTATTTTAAAACTTTTCAGGGTCTCAGACAAGGGGATCCTTTATCTCCGTTGTTATTTGACCTTGTTGCAGATATGTTAGCCATTCTCATTAATAAAGCCCAACAATTGGGTTTGATCAAAAGTTTAAATTCTCATTTAGTGGAAGAGGGGACGACTATTTTACAATATACAGATGATACAATCTTTTTGATTCAGGATGATGAAGAGAGTGCGAAAAACTTGAAATTCATTATTTGTATGTTCGAACATATGTCTGGTCTTAAAATCAATTTTCATAAGAGTGAGGTTTTTTGTGTTGGTCTAGCAAAGGAGAGGCATAATATTTATAAAGAAATTTTCACTTGCAAAGGGGGTGAATTCCCTCTGAGATACTTGGGAATTCCAGTTGATAAGAAGAAGGTGAAGAATGCGGACTAAAAAATATGTGGAGGATAAATTTGAACATAAATTTAGTGGTTGGCAAGGAAAATTGCTTACTTTGGGGGTAGATTGGTTCTTGTTAACTCATCCCTAAGCAGTCTA
Organism: Ampelocalamus luodianensis; assembly: GCA_036346255.1. Classification (NCBI taxonomy): domain Eukaryota; kingdom Viridiplantae; phylum Streptophyta; class Magnoliopsida; order Poales; family Poaceae; genus Ampelocalamus; species Ampelocalamus luodianensis. The sequence continues at coordinate 12,217,070 of CM070634.1, forward strand.
CCCTTATATATGTTGTCTTTTTATAAAGTCCCTGTGGGGGTCAGGAAAAAGTTGGATTCTTTCAAATCTAATTTCCTTTGGAATTCTGCTAAGGGTAATAAAAAAATATCACTTGGTTAGCTAGCTAGTGATGTGTTTACCCAAGCACCAAGGAGGGTTTAGGGGTTCTAGATCTAAAGGATATGAATTTAGCTCTTTTGGGTAAGTGGTTGTGGAATCTGGAAAATGGAGAGGGCCTTTGGCAAGATATTATCAGAAACAAATACTTATGTAAGCATACTTTATCTCAAGTGAAAGCTAGGAGTAATGAGTATTAAAGATACTTTTCTCTCTTGCTATAGAAGGAAGTTGGGTGATGGTACCAAAACTAGGTTTTGGAAAGATTTATGGTTAGGAGACTTTCATTTTGCTAAAAAGTATGTCAGGTTGTATAACTTGGTATATAAGAAGCATGTACGTACTAGTAGCAGAAAATTTTAAACAGGTATAAGATCAATTAGATTTAGAAGAGTCTTGCTGGAGTGTTTGGTCTTGTAGCAGCATTTATTAACTGACTGTGAAGGGGTGAAATTAAATGATGCAAGTGACCAATTGGTGTGGTTGCCGTCTAAATCTGGAAGATTTTCTGTGAAATCTTTTTATCTTGCTTTATGAACTCAGAACTTTATCTTCCCATATCATGTCATTTGGAAATTAAAACTGCCTCTAAAGATTAAGATATTCTTGTGGTTAGTGCTTAAACAAAGGATTTTGACCAAAGATAAACTTATCCATAGAGGTTGGTCTGGAGATAAAAGTTGTGTTTTTTGTGGAGTGAATGAGAGTATTAATCATTTATTCTTATCCTACCCTTTATCAAGATTAACATCTGGAATGTTGTTTCTTGTGCATTTGGGGTGCCTTGCCCTCCTGATAATATTCACCAGCTGATGACCAACTGGATTGGAGTTTTTGTTGGGAGGACAAGAAAATTAATTTTAGTTGGCATAGCAGCTGTGTTTTGGTGTATTTGGAGAGCGCGCAATATGGCTTGTTTTAACAAGAAATGGCCTTCAGAACCAATGTTTGTGGTTATAGACATTTGCAAAAACATTGACCTCTAGGCAAAATTGCAGAAGGAGGTCGACCAGGATCTGCTCTTCAGGGGCGCTGGGGTGATGAATCAAGTGGCTATGGAGGTTTTCGGGGCCCGAAGACAATAGACACCATGGATTAGGAGGTTGGATGATGAATGTGGCTCTGGAGCTAACCTGGGAAATGTCTAATGTTTTGTTTTGCATTAGTTGGATAGTTGTCCTGCTAAGCTCTAAGCTTGTGGCTTAGTTTGATATTGCCCCGGAAAACCGTTTTTGTAAACACTTGTCAGTTTGTTTTGCTTCTTTGTTTGAACTTTTGTAAGCTGATTTCTTTTAATAGAAACAGGGAAAACCTTCTTTTTTTTGAACTTTTGTAAGCTGATTTCTTTTAATAGAAACAGGGAAAACCTTCTTTTTTTAAAAAAAAAACATTGTAGGAACAGAGAACAACTCATATTCTGGAAAATTCACAGAAACGATAGCTAGCTCGGTTACATCGTCTCGACGAGGAACAGTGGAACCAACCAGCTCTACAAATTCACAGCACGGGAACAAACCACAGACATAAATAAAAAAAGACTGAGAAAAAGAAACACTCTATCTAGGCTTATCAGCGTGACGGCCGTGGTGGGCGCATGCATGCTTCAGCTGCGGACGGCGACGTGGAGCGCGTGCGCGGGGGGCGGGGGCGGGAGGGGAGGCGCGGCGAAGGGAAGGCTCCGGAGCATGAGGAAGCGCATGCGGCGAGGGAAGGGCGCGTCGTAGAGCAGCTGCTCCAGCACCCGCGCCACCAGCACGGTGTACTCCTCCAGCAGCTCCGCCACGATCGCCACCAGGATCATCTCCTCTCAGGTAGTGCCTGCCTCGGACGGACGCGACACGCGAGGCGCTCGTTGTGAGTCTCAAGGGGAGAGCGTAACGGAGAGGCTATCACGCATTCACGCTAATCACATGGACCGTGCGGTGCGGTGGGAGGGCGTGATTGGGCGCGCGCGCGGGTCGTCAAAAAGCGGCTGGATTGGATTGGATTGGATTCCGGGGGATGGGATGAGATGGGAACGGATACTTTTTAGTTTTTTAGTCGTTTGGGCGTCCGGCGGGCGACTGGGCGGGCTCGGTTGGTGGGTTGGCAAGTCTCCGCTATCACGGTACGCCCGCCGTGCGCAAGCAGCCGGCGGAAGGAATATTGTTAGGTTCGCTGCACGCCTGCACCGCGCGTCCGCGGGGTATGTGCAGCCCAGCGACCGGCACGGTCCAATCAGCGAAAAGAAGTGCAGTATTAATATGTTCGAGTTGGTCCTAAAAGAACCTGTTCGAGTTGGTGGCAACCTCTTGTGGTTTTTTCGCCAGGAATTAGGGGCGCTAGGGCTAGCAAACCCGGAGGAATTATCCGGTTTTTTGAACTAAACCCAGATACTCCATCCAACAACTGATGCTGGCGATGCCATGCTGCTCATCTCACAGTAGGTTTGCATGCTTTCGAGCTGTGCCAGAGTTTTAACGAATTAACAACATTAGACGACCTTTGACAATATTTAACGATATTTAACAACATTTAACGATATGTAACAACAATTGACGACTTTTAACGACGACTAACGCAATTGACGGGAACATCCGCAATATACGACCACAACCGATATTGAGCACGATAGACACCAACCATAAAGGAATAATGAGATGTCATTTTACAAGTTATTCACATAGACAGAAACATTGACCAATATAAGACCATATTCCATGCAAAAAAATCCATCCATTGATCATGCTAGGCCTCTTGAGTGGTATGACGGACTTGCTTTCAACATCTTGTGATAATGCCTTTGTCATATGTAAGAAAAAAAAAACAAATACAAATTGGACAAATCCACAATGCTTGCCTCACAGGAATCTTCACATAACCAATTTTACCATAAAAACTTGCACAAGTATGAAAAATAAGACGACAAAGAACTCTTACAATTTGAAAAATAAGACCACAGCTCTAGTAGACTGCTGCAATAAGAAAACACATGGACACCGTCATGCTACCAACTATCCTATCGCCATGCTACCAAAGCCATTGCAATAGCGCCACGGAGGTCGCTCATGTCAACATCATCCATAATGAGCTTGTATCATCATGTGCGCTAATGTTAGTGGACATCTCCCCGTCCACATAATCCCCATTCCTCTCTGCACGAGCAAAATCATTATCAATCAAAGCACTATCCCGAATAAAATTATGCAAAGCCATTGTTGCAACGATAATTTTCTTTTGCTTGTCCTCATGGTAACTTGGGATTCTCAGTAGAATACGCCACTACATCTTCCAAATAGCAAATGTACGCTCAATAACATTCCGAAGGGAAGAATGATGAAAATTTAACACCTCTTTCAGTCCAAGCGGTGTACCACCGTTTTGAAATTCAGGTACATGATACCTTTGGTTCTTGTATGGAGCTAGATAACCTTTGCGGTTTGGGTATCCGGAATCCACTAGATAATACTTTCCTACAATACAAATGAAAAAGAACTATTGACCCATATACGAAGGTTGGTAATGTATGTGGAAATAATAAGGAAAGTACCTTCCGGAGGATGTGGAAAGTAGTCCTTGTACGTTACCAAGGTATCAAGGAGTATGCGCGTGTCGTGTGCAGACCCGGGCCAGCCAGTGCAAACGAAAGTGAACCTCATGTCGAAATCACAAACAGCCATGACATTCTGACTAGTGTATCCGTGCCGGTTGAAATGCACTGGTCGTCTCTCGCACGGCACCGTCACATGTACATGTGTCCCATCGATCGCACCAATGCAATTATTAAAATGAGGGGAAAACCTTCCCTCCTCAACACCAAGACGGTACACACATTCCAAAACCTCCGCAAACTTCCTACTCACGGTTTCTTTGGAATGGCCAAACCGGTTCTTGACTTGGTGGTTGGATTGAGGAGCTCCATAGGTCCATACGAACATTGCGAATGCTTCCTTTGAGTTCACCTCCGCAGTTGATTTCAAGCCATAGTTATTAACAAGAGTGTCATGAAGGTGAAGAAAAACTAACATTCGCATTCTAAACATGTCATAGCACTCTTGTGCACTAGCAAGTGTATCCTCAACCCATTGGATCCCCGTAATTATAGGTATTTTCCTTGGCCTCTTCGCACTAGAGTCACCATAGTTATCAAAATATCCAAAAGCAAAGAATCACAACTAGCGGCAAGAACATATCCGGTCCACCATCATCCACCACACTTCATCAGTTGATTCATCATCACTTGAACTGCATTTAACTTGAAGAGCCTCATCCGCACACACAAATAACATAATTAAAAATGACCACAACTACACATAAACAAATGACACAACTAAAAATGACCACCACTACACATAAACAAATGACACAACTAAAAATGACCACCATTGCACATAAATAAATGACACAACTAAAAATGACCACCATTGCACATAAATAAATGACATAGTTATAAGATACTACCAAGTAGCATACATAATCGACATAACAAGTCACATAGTATGTTACATAACACAGACAATTAAAACAAACTAACGCCTCTTCTTCTCCTCCCATGTCTTTGTAAGCCATGCTAGCCGCCCTTGAGGTGTCTTGGTGTGTGAAAGACATCTCGATACTCCTTCTTGATGAGGAGTTGTGTGGCATAGAAATGCTCATCACTCCCTTCTTCGGCCCCCGCTCAATAACCAAATCAATCATCTCGATATCTCTTGCCTAACAGATCAACCACTGGACTAGGTGCACTGGTCACGCATTCTTGCTACCATGAGACCTCTCCATAATATCCACCAAACGCTCGCTTGCACATCTTTGTATGTCTTCGGCCTCTTCCCACTTGGTGAGCCATGGTCGACTCTCTTCTTGCCCTTGTCCACATGGATTGACTTCTTTGGTGCAATGGTTCCTCCTCATCCCGAGGCTCATCACCTCACCTCATCATCCTCAAGATTGACATGGGTAGCACCATCCGCTCCAGTGGACAAGAGAGGATTCATTCGCACAACTTGCACCATCAAAAATGATGTCGAGCCCGTCCTCATGTTGTGGGTGCTTTCTTGAACTTGCTACATTGTGGCATGGCTCATCATTAGAGAAATGCAAGAATGCATGAAACAATTTGAACAATTAAAATCCAATACACATGCAACAACATTAAAGATTGTATACCTTAATCTGTTCAGCCCACCACTGATCACTTGCCTCAATGGATCCAGTGTTAGGATCGATGCCTAGCCCCGATGCATGGAGCTTCAATGTCTTCCAATTAGAATAGTCCATTTTCAAACTATCCCAATGGTTCTTTAATTGCTTACGACTGTACTCTTTATTAGTGCGTTCTTTGAACTTGGTCATAAGATTGTGATACCCTTTGTTATTCAAACATTGCAGGGGTCTATTTTTTGCAAGAACCTCTTCCACGCAGATGTCAATGAACACTTCATTTGTGAATGCATCCCATATAGCAGTGTTTGTGGCTTGTGCTTTATCCATCTATATATAAGGAGATATGTAACTACAATATGGAACTGCCATATAATTTGTGCTAGTTAGTGTTTGTGGCAATAACAAATGGACAGACAAGCACAAGCACTAATGCTCTATGAAAGGACTAATCATTCATGGCCCACTATTATGCTTCCATTGTATGGGTCTGTGCTCCTAGTTTTAAATTATCAATGCAAAGATCTCCTATGCATACCTGACTGCCCAGAACTCACCATCAATTGAAGGCAGGCAGTGTATATGCAAGAACATATCCATCAGTTCAAGAGCAATGTATTGCTCAACACAGACAAATTCCATCCATATATAAGGAAATATGTAACTACAATATAGAACTGCTCTAATGCTCAGACAAGCACAAGCACTAATGCTCTATGAAAGCACTAATCATTCATGGCCTTACCATCAGTTCAAGAGCAGAGCACAAGCACTAATGCTCTATGAACTATGAAAGCACTAATCATTCATGGCCTTACCATCAGTTCAAGAGCAGAGCACAAGCACTAATGTTCTTATGGACAGACAAGCACAAGCACTAATGCTCAATGAAAGCACTAATCATTCATGGCCTTACCATCAGTTCAATTTGCAGAGCACAAGCACTAATGTTCTTATGGACAGACAAGCACAAGCACTAATGCTCTATGAAAGCACTAATCATTCATGGCCTTACCATCAGTTCAATTTGCAGAGCAATTCCAGATGGTGCGTTGATACCCTCCAGATGAAAATTATTCAACAATAACAAAAACTACTATTGTTGTTCTTATCGACAGACAAGCACAAGCACAAATGCTCTATGAAAGCACTAATCATTCATGGCCTTGCCATCGCTCAAGAGCAGAGCAATTCCAGCTTGGTGCTTTGATACCTCCGGATGAAAATCATTCAATTCGTACTCACATTTTTTCCTTATGAGCAAAGTGCTTTGATATAGGATCACAAATCATAGTTCTATCGCAAGAATTAGCCAACAAATCCTCATGTTAACAGCAAGATGGGGAGAACTACAAAGTAAGACTGCATGCTTTCGAACTGCTAGTACTATTGGACCGATTGGCTAGGGCCGAGTGTACAAACCCACTTATGCTGGGCCAGTTTCTACCCGAGCCACCAGCAGCTAGCCAGCAGGAGTTTGAATACAGGCCGACTTCTAACATCTGGTTACCGACTAGCCCGGCCTTGTTCACTATTTCACAGGCCTAAGAAGTTCGGCATGTCGATGGGTCGTTCACTCGTTCTACCCAAATGCCCATCGCGACTTCGATCGGCCCAGTAAACAGTAGGACTTGGCAGACATGTCATTTCGTCTTATCCCCCATCACAGCTGATTTCAAGTTTCGGTCTCTCAAAAAGGTTCATTTTGCGTTCGACGGTAATACAAACTAAGCGGCGCTGTTGTCTTCCGGCTGTCAAAAACCACACCGTTTGATCCGCAAGCCACCGCCCATCTGCGACTTTATAATTGCGCCGTACTACGAACGATTTTGCCGCCGGCCGATAAGGCTACAATATGTTAAAGACTATCTGGCAAACACAGCAGAATCCATAAAAGAATCCGTGGGAGGGCTCTAATTATGTGGACCTGGGTTCGCTACAGCCAAGAGGTAGTTATCTGATCCATCCGATCGATCAATATGAGACTCCCGTCTTCTCTTGTAACTATAGTAGCTCTAATGCCGTAGGGTAGTTTTCCTCTGTAGCACATCAACCCCAAGGTAGTTTTCCTCTGTAGCACATCAACCCCAAGTACCATGCAGATCAACCATAAACGCCAGAGACCCTATTGGACAGCTCAGGAAGAGTGCCCGACTGCACGACACTGTAGCACGGTCTCCTGGAAATGATAGCCGATCTACTGTTTCTAGGCAGGCACCACCCGTCCCAGATATACCAATAAACAACTGGAGTATATATATATACGAGCAGCAGGTAATCGCGTATAATTTATCATGTGGATGGAGAACATTATTCCAAAAAGGGGAGCAAGCGTACGCCCCCACCCCCATTTATAGGAGTACATCACAGTAGAGGGCTATCCATAATTTCACTTTTGATTCGTCAGCGTCGCGTGCACTCGCAATACTGCTAGTCCATCGCTGGGGGGTCCGGCTCGGTCGCCGGCATGCGGATATTCTTCTTCCACGACTAGCCGGTGGGCCAGATCGAGGCGGGCGTACCGGCGCTCCCTAGCCATCTGGCGATCGATTGGTTCGTTGTCACGGACGGGGATATCCTGCGCGCGCACGTCTCCCTCCCACGGAAGCACATGCGCCGAGGTGGCCGTGGTGATGGCGAGAGAGGGAGGAAAGGGCCGTGCGAAAGCGACGTGACGAGCGGAGCTCAACGGTTTGATCAGGACGATCGAGCAGTGGGTGGATCGAGTGCGAGAAATAAACGGGGCCGGCAGGAATTGTTTGGATTCTCCCGCCTCCCACGCATCATGCAATTATACGTAGCGATGAAAACGAACGGAAACGGACGGAAAAACCCCATTTCTACTTCCGTTTCTATATTTGTTGGCGGAAACGGGATCGGGTTCGGAAAATGCGGGTTCGAAAACGGAATCGGGATATGCGGGTGCACGGAAACGAACCAATACGGCCGGAAACTCAACGGAAACGGACGAAAGCCCGGAACTTAAGCCGGAATACCGCACATCTTTATACTCACAATCACAATCACACACATCTTTGACGATGAAAAGCAGTAAAGCACTAATTCGGATATTCAAACGCAAATGAAAATAGTTTAGGATTTATCGTCACACACTAACACGAAGAACATCGTGACACTTAGTTCGGATGACATCTAACAAATTAAAATGAGTGGCATGAACATAGCACAAGACATCACATAATAACATGGCATATTTTTCCGATGTTCATCGGTCCATCACACTCTGCGGCATCATCCATCTCGTCAGATCACTTTCACCGCCATCTTCCCGCATATAGTTTGGTCATAATTTATTGTTAAATGTTGTAAATATAAGGTCGCTACAATGTACAACGATACGCATACCTCATCATTTAGGGGGCACTTGGGGTCTAGAAGTGAGAGTGGAGACCTAGGTTTTCTTAGATGGGCTAGTGTTGGGCCTCTAGGAGTTGGGGACCGGGGACAAAGATTGGGCTGCCTAGAATCGGGTAAATTTCGGTAAAAATACGGAAATATTCGACCAAATACGGAATTCGCAAAAACGGACGGAAAACGCCGCTTTACGTCCGTCCGCATTCGACGACTTCCGTCCGAATTCGAACCGATTCAGGATATTTCCGAAAATACGGAAACGGACGGGTCAAATGTAGAAAAATGGACGGTTCGGACCGGGAAAATTTCCGTCCGTTTTCAACGCTAATTATACGGCATGCAAGCCCGTTCCTGGGCATGGGCTTAAGAGGGGCGACCGCCTAGGGTCCTGGATCTAGAGGGCTCCTATCCTGTATGTATTTAAAAAGGAAAATAATTCTATAGGATCTAGTTTACAACATTATTAATGTAGGCCAACTCCACCGTGTGACACGTGTCTTTTCACGAATATCAAAACGTACAGCCCCATAAATCATTGATGTGAATTTTTACGAATTGAATATTGAAGGCTAGCATGTCACGCTTTAAGATTCGTGAAAAGACACGTGTCATACGGTTAAATTGGTCTACATTGATAGGGTTGTGGACCAGGTCCTATATGATTTTTTTTCATTTAAAAATGACCTACTAATTACAAAGGCCTAATATGTAGTCTTGTAGTACTAATACAGTACTTAAAGAGTCTTAAAGTTTTGTAGACCGTAGATAAAGCAAGACTTTCTCACAAGCAGTGACATATATCCTAGTTATTATCGTGGCCATGTATCAATTGAAGCCATTGCAGCTATTGTACCATTTTCAAGCATGCTTAGTTGATTTTTCATTAACTCTTCATGTTACTGATTGTGTGTAGTCTTTGGAAATGGTAGTTCATGGTGAATTTTTTGAGAGGGCTAGTTTATGATATCTGCACTAGTCATTTGAATGGCTTTGTTGGTGAGAATGCCTATTCCATTCACAAAGAAAGAAACCATGTATATTTATTTATTAGTCATTGAAAAATAATGTAAATTTCTGTACTAAGCATGGAAAGAACAAAGTAATTTAATATCTGTAAGGCGCATATCTCGGGTGCGATCATCTTATTCAATTAAACTTTTAGTTTACTTAAGTTTTAAACTCAGGATTTGTACAAGTTATAAACACTAAAAACAACTTTTGGTTTACTTAAGTTTTAAACGCAGGAATTTCTGCCGATTTCTATGGGAAATTGAACCGTCCATACGGAATTTCTGTGTTCCAAACATATTGCATGTTTTTTTTTAAGGACCTTTTATTTCTGTTTCGCCTGACCCATCAATTGTGCCCTGACGGCATGCACCCCACCACTCTACTGATCGCTAGTACTGTGATCACACTCCCCCCATCTTTATTTTGTTTCTTTGGACGGGAGGGAGAGATCGATCGAGAGCCCCGGTCAGATCGATTGCTTTATCTCTCCTCTCTCTCCTGTTGTGATGCTACACAAAGCCCAGACCATATGAATCTAGTTCCCTAGCTTTCTCTCTCAAAAACAAGCACGCCTCTTTCTCTCTTCCTAGATCTCCTTGCAGGCTTGCAATATCTGAGCGTGCCTTAATGCAACTTGTTGGGTTCTGGTTGGATGGTTCCATCGATCTCACATGCGCCAATTAAGCTCGCAGGGGCCGGGTGAATCAAGTGGTGGGCTGCTACAGGCGTACTAGCAGCCATGGTAACTACGCGGTCAGGGCGTGGTAACGGGACACATTAACAGGGTTTTCATGGGCTTTCAATGGGGACGTGGGATATATGCAAGGATTCTATGAGCTTACTTGACAGGAAATTATGCCTCAAAGTACGGCGCTAGCTTTGTTTTAACGTGTGTGATCCAGCTTGTTGGTGTAAGCTTAATTAATCCACGTTAATTACAAACAAACAAAACCTAATGCAGAAAATTAGTCGCCTAAAAAACAGAAAATTAATTAATTGGAGAAATTTGCATGCTAATATTCATGAAACTTATAAAGTGTTTACGTTCATTCTCGTTGTTGAACAATAAGCTAGCTTGCCAAAATAAAATTGTTCGATGCGCTCCCTTCGAAATATCCACAACCGATTCTCATTTTTCGTAGTAATTAATATACTAATGCTTAGATAGCGACAAAGGAAAAACTGTTATATGCTTTTTAAAAGCTGAGTTTTGTTCCTTGATAAAAAAAAAGATAGCGACAAAGGAAACTGACCAGGAACGACAGAAAACCAGGCCTTGTTTTGAGTGTAGGAACTTCGCATTGATTTTGGCGGGATTGTTCTATTTTCTATAAAATTATAAGCATGTCTTAAAGATTTGAACTCGTGTGATTTTCAAAAGCTCCTGCAATAGTACCATTTTATCTTGAAGATATATAATGTAACTTCAAATTAATATTGCACAATCACGAGCAATATGGAATAGGCTATAGGATATGGGTATAAGCGTGTGTGAGGTTACGACGATAAACATATTGAGGGGGGCCATTTAGCTAGGAATAGTGTAATTAAGCAAGGATGGTGTTATTTGGATGGTCACACAGCTTTAATTAATGCAATACCTGTCTCAAAAGAAACCATCTAAACATTACTATAAAACTTTTTTTTTTTGCGAATCACCCGGTACAACACATGCCACAATTTTTAAGAAAATTCACAAACAAACTCCTAACATCTAAGTCAGACAATATAAGTACAGAATTACTTGTGCTACCGTCTACCAGCCGATTATTTGTTCTAGGGCCGTTTAGAACGTATGAATTTCAAAAGAATTTAACAAAATCTTCGTAAGACAGTTCAATTCCCGGATTCGGAGAAAACTCATGTTCGAGGCAAAAGGTCGGTTTTTGATGGGAAGGACCGAAGGGTATATTGATCATGAGGAGGTTGGACCACTGGTTCCAATTGCAGGGTGATAAAGTTCCGATCCCTCGCATTAACGAGATGGCTTGGAAGCAAGACCCCGTGTACCAATCGGGCATGCCCGACCTGGTCTGGGCATTGGCCGGAGGAGTCGCAGTACACACTGTTAGAGGGGGAGAGAGATGCGTATAGTAGGGCATATACAATAGTACAGATAGTTGCTGTTTATAGTAACTCTCTATGTCACCTGTAGACAGCTACTAAAGTCAGCTCATACAATGTGTTGTTTTTTTACTTGTCTTTGTAGATTACACAATCTTTTAATGCTTTTATGGACCTAAAAAATGTGATTGGATAGTCTATTTGGTTTTGATGATACAGTCGACTATAGCATTATAAACAACACATTTCTCTCTCTTTATTCTCTTTCATCCGCATCAACTTAAATCCTACGTGGTAGAGACTCTAGACAGCTGATGTAAATCAATTGTACATAACTGTAGCGGAGTAAGTAGAAAGAGAGGGCCAGCATGTCATGTGTCTTACTTGGTGAGCACCGAGGCGTGAGAAATAAATCATACGAGATCTCCTTACTATCTTTGCTTGATTCATTTCAAATTATGACATGTGCGTGCGAAGAGGTGAGAATTTTCGTGGGCCTCTCACACCTGAATGCGATTGCCACGCGGGGGGCGCCGAGCGAGGCTGCTCCTGGCTGGTGCATGTACGCCTTTCTGCTGTCCATGCTGCGCTGCATGCACTCTGCTCGTCTGCTGCTGAGAGAGAGAGAGAGAGAGATGAGTGAGAGACAGCTAGCTGTCCAGCATGCCGCTAACTCTTGCATGCATGCCATTGCGTACCTCTAAGCTGCAGCAAAGCATGCATGCATGTGAGTGGGTGTCTGGGTGGCGTGGTACACTGGTTAAATTTTGCTGCATCACAGTACGTACCCGACCATTGATACGTAGAGATCGAGCGTACACCGTCTCGATCCACAGCATTCGCCTCATTAACAGCACCGCTTCCTTTTTGGCTGCCTGGCAGGTTCATTTACTCGCTCTTTACATTTAGTACTAGTAGTGACCGCCGTGCATTAACGTAACCTGAATGGCTGCATGTCGAGCGCACGCTGCACAAAACCAAAAGGCGCATTATTAGTTGATCTAGCTTGTAGGTGCGCTTACCTTTCTTTCTGAAGAAACAATCAGGTTCTTGTAATTACTGCAATGGTTCGTGCTGGTGATCGATCTCATAGTACATGCAAAGGCCAAAAGATCAGCAAGCATGCATGCAGTACCAGCTAGTGCTCCAATAAATAATTTAGCTGGCCAGGAGCAATGCGGTTTGCAGCATAAGCATTATTAAGCAGTGATGGCCGCAGCCCTTACACGAGTGATGTGACGTGATGTGTGTTTTGGGGGATCATGATCTTTCTAAGGAAAGTGGGGAGAGATAAAAAAAGTGTAGGACCATGCAGGAAGGTCGGAACTGATGAGCTGATCGGAGGAGTAGAAGAGAGAGCCTTTTGTGCTCTGCGTGGAAATGGAAAGCGCCCTGCCTATCTTCTGTCGCTCTGAAAAAGAAGGGGCCTTTTGTTTGCATGTTCTATGATAACAAAAGGCTGCCCCGGCTGGCCTTCTCTTTGGCCTCCATTAGATTTAGCTTTCCTTTTTGCCACTCCCCATACTACTACTCTCACAGTCTCACTGTCCTCTCTCTGCGTGTGCTTGCCTGCTTGCAGATGCAGGTACTATCTTTAGCGGATTGGTATGCAATGAAACATTGAAGATCTGGTATTAGGAGTGATCTTTATCGTCCGATAAAAAATTAATCGTCGTAATAAATATTTTACCGTCACTACTGTCCCACTGTAAGATACTGTTCACTTATAAAACATTGTTTACAGTCATGCGGAGAATCCGGATCCTCTCTGAGCCTAGCTAGCTCGCTCTACCGCCCAACAGTGCGGAGAGGAAAAGATTAAACATCATGATGCATGTGTCAGGTGTGGAATTAGAAGCCTCTGCAGAAAGATGCCATGCACCGTGCTGCTGCTTACTACCACATTCATGACGCCAATAAATGCGAACTTTACATGTACTGACGGTGTACGCAGCACCAGCAGATCGCCAGGTATCCATCAATCGCCGCTACGTACACCGCCAGTATAACTTAATGGCTAAAAATGTATAATACCCGTATCCATAGCACTAACTACGACGTACGTGTACGGTGCCAAACTATGCCGACGCGTGTATGCATGCAGGCGAGTTACGTCTCGGTGTTGCATCGAATTAATAGTGCGCGCGGGTATGTACGTATCGCGCGCCGTGTTGATTTGGGCTAAAAGTTACCGCTTGATCAGAACGCACGCATTGATCTGTGTGTCGACATGAATGTGAGCAGTGCCATGCCATGCACCCAGCTCACTGTCACTGACACCTCTTTCTTCCTTGGACCACCCGGCCATCTCTCTCCTCTCTCTGGGCGTGAAGCAAGCTATATATGCGTCAACATGAGACCAGGCTAGGGAGGAGGTGGAGTAGTACTTGCAAAAGCCCTTCCGGCTACCAAAATTTGGGCCTTTAAAGTCATGTGTTCCCTGCTGCAAAAGACGTGTAAACTTCAGATTTGCCCATGCAAAAAGTTCAAATGATACTAGTCCATACATGTATGTGCGCGCGCGTCTGCCCAAAGGCGAAGAATTTGTACCGTGTGAGAGTGCGTGCTTGCGTGCCTCGCATGCATGCATCCATGCATGCGCACGCGCTCTGTCAAAAGGAAAGGCACAAAGGAAATATTGGCAGAAGACCCACACAGCAGAATGCTGCTGTATGTGCTCATATATTGCCGACACCGTATGGTACTGTTACCAATCCGAAAAACAAGAGAATCAGGCTATTGCCGTGTTCAGCCGATACTCTGAATAATTACAGAATTAGTGAATAAGGGAAGCTAGGATATACTACTACAAAAAGGCTAATATTGGACGCCTTATCACAGACGGTTGGCCAAAACCGTATGTATTATATGCAATCACAGACGGTTTTAATTTAGAGACCGTCTGTGTAAATGGATGCGCTAAAAACCGTCTGTGAAGAGGAAATATCACAGACGGTTTGTGTTTAAAACCGTCTATGAAGTATCACAGACAGTTCGTAAAAATAACCGTCTGTGAAGTATACCATTATCACAGACGGTTTGTAGCAAACAACCGTCTGTGAAACTTCCAAGACGGTTCTTTTAACTAACCGTCTGTGATAATGGTATACTTCACCGACGGTTTTTTATCAGAACCGTCTGTGATAATTAAATGTTTCGGCTCCCGCGCGTTATGCATGCGTCTCTTCGTCTCCCGCGCCGACGGGCGCCGATGCGTCTCTTCGTCTCGCGCACCGACGTTACGAAGTGTCTCTTCGATGTTTTATAAGAGTGATATTATCACGCGCCATGGTGAGCACGCATGGTATTGAATAGTACACCATGGTGAGCACGCGGAGCATGAGGGCGAGGACCAAGCGGGCGAGGAGGTCGGCGATCGCCATCCTTGATCTTCCTGACGAGGTCGTCGTCCACATCGTCGGCCTCGTGGCCACGAGCTCTCCTCAGCCCACCTCTGCAGCCTACGAGCCACGTACGTATTTTGTTCTTTTGTTTTTGGTAGGTCTGGTTATAGTCAGTTTGTGAAGATTCATGTAGCGTACAAAACCGAAAAGTCGTATAAGTTGATACGACGCAAAAAATAAAATCTCGTGATGATTTTGTTGTGTCCAATATCCACTAATTAATTCTTGTATTAAGATTCTATCGTCTTGAATTTTAGTTGCAAGGTCATGTACAAAGCGTCCAAGGCGCGCGTCGTGGGGACACGCGTGGCGCTGGAGCGGGAGGAGGCGATGAAGTGGCAAGAAACGAGCGCTACCTCACCGTCGTCAACCACCTGACCGGCGTCAGCAACCCGGAGGCCTGCTTCATTGTCGGCCTCGCGCTTGTCTTTGCGCTCCAAGACATGCAGCGCGGCCTCGTGTTCCTTGAACGGGCGGCCGACGCCGTCGCCGGCCACAAGGCTGCGGCCTACGTGCTCGGCCTCCTCCTCTACACGGCCAGCGAGACACGCTACGTTGGAAAGCACTACATCAGGCAGGTCGAGGGCGAGCCGGCCAGTGAAGACGACCAAGAAAACCAACCGGGAGTGCAGGCGGTGCCATAGGCTCGCCGCGAACATGATCCGGGTGGCGGCGTGGGGGAAGATGGCCGGGCTGCTGTAACAGCCCAAATTTCAATTTCAGTAAAATTTAAAAGTTTATTTATGTTTGTGGTTTTTCCTGAATTTTCAAAAGCTTTTTATAAATATTTTAAAGCTAAATCAAATTTATTTACAAAATTAAAAGCCAACAAATAGTTGAAAATAATTTTTAAGTCCGAATGAGTATGGGAATTTCGTGAATTTTTTCCATAATTTTGGAAGTATTTTGCTATTTTCTAAAGCTATTATGAATTATCGAATTAAAAACAAATAGAAAAGCAAAAGAAAATCCTCTAACGTTGTTTGGACCGAAACCCAAAGGCTCCGCCCAAATTCTCACGCAGCGCAGCCCACACACCAGTAGCCGCACCTCTCTCCCACCTCTCATCCACCGTTGGATCTTAATCCAACGCACGCAACGCACACACGCACCCTTCCTCTGTATCCACCGTTGGATCTCGCATCAACGATCAAGATCCTCCGCAGCGGCCGCACCGTCCGAATGACACCATCAATAGGAGTCGTGCGATCTTAATCTAACGGCGAGATCTTCGTACCGCTTCGGAGACTTAAAACCTTCTAATCTAAACCCTTCAATCTAAATCCTACGCCGTGATTTCCTCCACCATCTTCTACTCCCATCAAGTCCCAACCGCAGGATCTAAATCCAACGGTTCCACGCCGTCGTCTTCCTCGCCTTCTTCTCCGCTACGCCAACGCGGCCGCCGCCATGGACACCACGTCCGAAGCCGCTAACGGCTCAATCCCAACCGCCCGATATTCGCGTGTGCGCACGAGACCGCATCCACCACCGCCGCATTTCCCCCATGTTCTTCCCTCTTCTCCGGGACGGTTTCGCCCTCAACGCCGCAACCGCCGCCGCACGATCTCCACCTCTTCCACGCCGCCTCAGAGCCCCTTAGCCCCTATAAAAGGCACCTCCGGGATCGCATCTTCACCCTCATCTCATCTCCCAACTCTCTTCCTCCGAGCTATAGCGCCGTCGTAATCTGAGTTCTAGGTTTTCGCCGTCGCCGTGATTTCGTGGACTACGCCGTCGTGGATCGTCTTCACCGACACAGAGCCACCTCGGGACCCTTCATCACCCGGAGCGCCACCGAACTCCGTTGTCGCCAACACCAAACCTCCGCCGCCAAAGCTCGCCGCGGTCAACTCCGACGACCATTCACGCCCAAAATGGTACCATCGTGATCGCATTACTTCCCTACATTTTGCGACCACCACACTCGCCGGAGCCGCCGATCGTCGTTGTCGGCCGCGTCCGAAAACGTCGCCGCCGTCCACGCCGACGTGGCCTTGCCACCTAGGCGCCACATCACCCCTTCTGCTTGCGTGGCACACACGCGGCGTTCCAGTCAGCGCCACGCACACGCGCACGTGGCCAGTCCACCGCACCATCCTTCCCTAGGCTCGGTGGGCTTGGTTCACCATGAGCCGGCCCACTGACACTCGGGGCCCACATGTCAGATTTATAAAATTAATTGATTTAATTCCGAATTACTGTGCTGATGCAATCATTGCGCAATAAATGGATTTTCAATATGAAAATAATTCTGGAAATTCAATAAAATTTCAGATTTAGATATAAACTTCAAAAATTCATAACTTTTGCATATGAACTCCAAATTGGGTGATTCAAATTGCAAAATTTATATAAAATTATAATCTAGCTAACTAAACCAAAATATTTCAGTTTGGAGTTAATTTGAACTATGATTTTGAATTTATTTGAATTTGATTATTGAATTTGTCGTATTTTCGCCTATAGACTTCGACGACTCCGGAGAGTTCGATCAAACTGAAGATTTAGAATTTCAAGACAACGACCAAGGCAAGTTACACCATTGACCATATTGCCCCTATTATTTTAAGTTATTTTAAGTTTTTAAATTCCTTATTGCATGCATATGTTGTTATAAATATTTTAATATCCTGTTTTACATATAGTTAATTCCATATGTTATTGTATGGCCAAATTTGAATGTTGTATCTGACTACCTTGATACCATAGGCAAGATATTACCAAAATTCAAATATATGCTTAGCCAAGCTTAGTCCACATTTACTGTAATTTGGGAGGGTTTACACGATTTCTACAAATTGTTTTCAAACTTGACATTGTGGTATGGTCTTACCACATGAGTTTAAAAATGAAGTTTTTATTCAAAATAAAATCAAAATGGGTTTGGACTTGGGCGAAATGGTCGGAGTGGTGGGTGCAGTTCATGCACGGTTTGATCCGTTAAGATCAAAGCCCATGGGTTGTAGGAATGACGCCCAAGTCAATTGAGGACCGGTCTTTGAGCCGCTTATTGCTATGCCATAACGCATCACCACATATCTGTATGGGCGGATTTGGCTAACTAATTTGTGATATCCTAGTATATTTATGTCATGTGATTTTGTGTGGGTCGGTTAGACGTTTTATTCCCACTTGGCGCAAGAGGGGGCTTCCGGAGGACGGTCAGTTCAAAGGAGCGAAACCTTAGCGGGCATGAATGTACTAGGATAAAACATTGTAAAGGCCTCATGGTAATCGCCACCACACGCCTACGGAAGCGTGAATTGGCCGACATAACGAGCATGTCACCTCGTGTGGGTAAAGTTGTACCAACTCTGCGAGTAGAAACTATTCGAATAGCGCGTCATGATCATGGACATGCTAGCGGGGCCACTTAAAGTTAGAATTGTTTTTGGTTTTAAATGCTTTATTAAATGTTGAGGATGGTTAATCCTTATGAAAATTTAAGGAAGCCAAGTGTTAGGAGGATCCTTCACTTTATCATTGGAGGTTATCCACATTATATCATTGTCATTTCAAAATATGATTTTATCCATGGTATAAAATTGCCTTAGAAACTACTATACTTATTCAAACGAAAATCTGTTTATGCAAAACAACCCGCCATACTCACTTGTTTCTTATGCATGCATTTAAATTCAATATTGGTGTGACTTGCGAGCACGGTAGTAGTGCTCACTCTTCTTTGAATAAATCTTATTCAGAGAAGACTGCTATCTTGACGGTGAGGACCCGGACGAGTAGGCCTTCCGACCTGCACGATTGCTCGTGGCGCATCGTGTGGCTTCCACTATTATGTTATTTCCATTGTATTTATCATTTGACATTTGATATTATTATTCAGACTTATTTGTATTAAACATTATTTATTTAATGTCATTTACGTTTCGTGATATGAATGTGATATTCATTTTTGTGAGATCTGTACACTGAAATCTCGGATCGTGTTTGAAACACGAGAATTCGGGATCCTTCGCTCCGGGTTCGACAAAAGTGGTATCGAGCCATATCGATCGTAGGTCGGGGCCCACGGTAGAATTGGTAAAACCATTAAGGACTATTTTTCAAAAATTTACAAACTATTTACTGTCTTCCGAGTCTTACTCTTCCTTTCTCTATTAAAAGATTTCAAAACTCTTGTCCTTTCTAAAAATGTAGATGGTCGAGAGACCACCCGTATCTCCCATGGAGTCTACTGGAGAATGGGCGGATATCCTATGGAAGATGATGCAAGATCTCGAGTTTCACGAAGAGACCCACATACCAAGGATACAAGTATATCGTGAGACAGCAGGAGCGCGGAGAGTGGAGGTTATCCTCTACTCTAACTTAGCGCGGATACATCCTTCCATATCTTCGACGCCCCAATGCGTCGGGAGACTTTCGAGGACGGCATCCAAGATGCGGCAAGAGAAGCCGTACGCCGACTTCGCTACACCTACGACGCCCATTTTCGGGATACTGCATTCCAGTACTATCCCATGCACATCCCCACTCGGCTAGGCAGTGCCTTCAGCTCAGTCGAGAATGAGGATATGCCGGAGATCACCTACCAGGTGGAGTTAGCCAAGGCGATGGATTACGCTTATGGCAATACCCTGGACGAGCTGTATCTCGTTCAGGGGAGGCTAGAGGCCGCAGAGGAGAGGCTGAAGGCAGCAGAAGCTGAATTGGCTCTGTACAAAAAGGGCCAAGGCAGCACCTGCAACTCCCCCGACTACACCCCATAGATGTTTTACTTCCACCATTCTAGATGTTTGCTTTCCCCTAGTTATTCGATTAGCTGCGAATTATGAGCTACTAACCTTTTGTGGTAGCCATAATCAGATGAATAAAATAAAGAATTACTTGAAAAAGAAAAATTTGTTTCTTTGTCTTGTATTTGTGTGTTTTTGGGTTAATATAGACTTATTCCCCTTAGCGCTATCTTTTCTTTCCTTTTCTAAATCCTTGGAAAATTCAGCAGATGGTGAACACCCGCACAGGAAATGGCAGCATCCAGGGTCAGAACAACGGAAATACCGACCATCAGGAGCAGCATGTTCAGCAACCTCCCCCACCACCAAAGAAGAGGACCAGTTGGCAGCGGATGATGGCCAATCAAACTCACCTTATTGAGTTGTTGGCTCAGTCGCTCAACAACGCTCAGAACAACCAGGCAATAGCCGCTACCGCCGCAACTCAGGCACCGGCACACCTTTCTCAGTGCGTGACCATGTCGGAGTTCATGCGTATGCGTCCTCCGACATTCTCCAGCAGCACCGAGCCGATGGATGCTGACGATTGGCTTCGTGCCATCGGAAAGAAACTGGATATCGCGCAATGCACAGATCGCGAGAGGGTCCTGTTCGCAACTCATCAGCTCAACGGACCAGCTTCAGAATGGTGAGACAATTTCTGCATCTCACACACCAACGCCCAGGCCATCTCGTGGGACGAGTTTGTGAGAGCCTTCCGTCATGCCCACATCCCTGCCGGCCAGATGTCATTGAAGAAGAAGGAGTTCCATGCCCTTCGCCAAGGCAATCGCTCGGTGAGCGAGTATCTCCACCGCTTCAACCAGTTGGCTCGCTATGCCCCGGCTGATGTGGCCCGAGATGAAGAACGGCAAGAAAGGTTTCTAGAGGGACTCAACGACGATATCTCTGTCCAACTCATCTCCCAGAACTTCACCGACTTCCAACAGTTGGTGGACAAGGCGATCCGCCAGGAGGCCAAGCATCACGAGATGGAGAACCGCAAGCGGAGGATGGCCGCCCAGAAGTTCAACGCAGGAGGCTTTCCCAAGCCTCGTTTCATTCAGCCGCAGCCACCGCAGCGTGGGAAGTTCCAGTCTTCCACATCCAGAGCCCCGGTGCAGAATCAGCGCCCCAACACCTCCAACTTCCGCAGCGCATCAACCGGAGGACAATTTCAGCAGAAGAGCTCCGCCCCCTCAGCTGCAGGAGTGACCTGTTTCCACTGCAATGAAACAGGCCACTATGCCAACAGATGTCCCAAGAAGCAGCAAGCAGCGGCGTCTTCCAAGCCAGCACCAGAGTCACACCATCTGGCGATCGCAGCCGTCGGCGATTCATCAAGGGACGTGTGAACCACGTCACGGCCGAGGAAGCCCAGGCAGCACCGGATGTTGTGCTTGGTATGTTTCTTGTCAATTCAATACCACTTGTGCTATTTGATTCCGAGCTTCAGATTCTTTCGTGTCAAATAAATTTGTGGGCAAATATGGGTTACCGAGATCTTTCTTAGCAAATCCCATGATAATCCATTCCGGGCTCGTAAATGAGAACTAGTTCTTTATGCCCGAACCTCGCCTTGAAATATCCGAGTATCCTTCCTAGCGGACTTGATAGTCTTGCATTCCCAAGGTCCGGACGTTATTCTTGGAATGGATCAGTTAGCCAAGAATCATGGACAAATAGATGTGCCAATAGGTCTACCACTCTCACAAATGGAGAAGGAATTTGGTTGAGTTCAAACCCAAGACTGCACCAATGGAAGTTCTATCCTCACCAGCATGAAAGAAGTGAAACTTGAAGACATACCTGTAGTCCGAGAATATGCCGATGTCTTTCCCGATGAATTACGGCATGCCACCGGATCGGACGTCATGTTCTTAATTGACTTAGTCCTGGGACGGCCCAATATCGGCGACCCTATAGAATGCCGGCTAATAAGTTAGCGTAATTGAAGAAACAGATTGAAGAATCTGCGGCGAAGGTTACATCCGACCCAGTTCATCACCTTGGGGAGCACCAGTGCTGTTCGTCAAGAAAAAGGACAATAGCATGAGAATGTGTGTTGATTACAGATCACTCAATGAGGTGACGATCAAGAACAAATATCCTTTACCCAGGATAGATGATCTGTTCGATCAGCTGAAAGGAGCAAGTGTCTTCTCGAAGATTGATTTGAGATCAGGCTATCACCAACTGAAGATCAGACCAGAAGATATTCCGAAGACAGCCTTCACCACCAGATATGGACTGTACGAGTTTACAGTGATGTCATTCGGTTTGACGAACGCCCCTGCTTATTTCATGAATATGATGAACAAAGTGTTCATGGAATTCTTGGATAAGTTTGTGGTTGTTTTCATCGATGACATTCTCATCTACTCGAAGGATGAAGAAGAACACGAGAAGCATATCAGAATGATACTGGACAAGCTCAGGGAGCATCAACTCTATGCCAAATTCAGCAAAAGCGAATTTTGGCTAAGTCAAGTGGCATTCCTTGGGCATATTGTGTCAGCAGGAGGAATCGCAGTAGATCCTGCCAAGGTTGAAGCGATGTCATTGGAAGCAACCCGGGCGATCACCAAGTGAGAAGTTTCCTTGGACTAGCGGGTTATTACCGCAGTTTATAGAAAATTTCTCTAAGATTGCAAGACCCATGACTCAACTTCAAGAAGGAGAAGAAATTTGATTGGACAGATGCTCGTGAAGAAAGTTTTCGGGACTCGAAGAGGAGATTAGTCTCAAGACTGTGTTAGTTTTACTCGATATCCGTAAAGATTTGAGATCTTCTGCGACGCATCCCGTCAAGGTCTCGGATGCGTATTGATGCGAGGAAGGCAAGGTAGTAGCTTATGCATCCAGCGATTGAGGCCACATGAAGGGAATTATCCAACCCATGATCCGAGTTAGCGGCGATTGTGCATGCCTTGAAGATCTCGCGGCATTATCTCATTGGTAAACCGTTGTGAGATTTTCACGGATCACAAGAGTTTGAAGTATATATTCACACAGGCAGAATTAAACCTTCGGCAGAGAAGATGGTTAGAGTTGATAAAAGATTATGATCTTGGAATCCATTATCACCCAGGCAAAGCAAATGTAGTTGCAGATGCCCTGAGCAGAAAGGCCTATTGCAATACCATGATGGTGCAGAAGGAACAGCCAGAACTACATGAAGAATTGAAGCGTCTAAACTTGGAGATTGTCAGTCAAGGTTGTGTGAATGCTTTGGAAGTACAACCGACTCTTCAAAGTCAGATCAGAGAAAAACAACTAGAAGATGATGACATCAAGGAGATCAAGAAAAATATGCGAAGAGGCAAGGCTCTAGGATTCGCTGAAGATGAACAAGGAACTGTGTGGTTTGGGAACCGCATTTGTGTACCTAACCAGCAGGAGTTAAAATAATCAATTCTGAAGGAGGCTCATGAAACGCCTTACTCCATTCACCCCGGAAGCACCAAGATGTACCAGATGCAAGGAGAAATATCGTGGGTCAAGATGAAGCGAGAAATTGCTGAGTTCGTCGCCCACTGTGATGTGTGTCAGCGAGTTAAGGCAGAACATCAGAGACCAGCTGGATTGTTGCAGCCACTACCAATTCCAGAATGGAAGTGGGAAGAGATTGGCATGGACTTCATCACCGGACTTCCTAGGACCCAATCAGGATATGATTCTATCTGGGTGATAGTTGATCGGTTGACCAAAGTAGCTCACTTCATCCCCGTCAAGACTACGTCTGAAGCGACCGGTTGGCGAGTTATATGTGGCTAGGATTGTTTGTCTACACGGGTACCCAAGAAGATTGTGTCCGATGAGGTTCTCGCCACGCCAAGATTCGCAAAGTCTGCATGAAGCCTTAGGCACGGACTCAACTTCAAGATGACCTATCATCCTCAAACAGATGGTCGACGGAATGCACCAATCAAGTCCTCGAAGATATGCTCCGAGCCCGTGCCCTGAATTTGGACAAAGTTGGGACAAGAATTTGCCGTATCATGATGCATTCTCGTATAACAATAGCTATCAAGCTAGTTTGCAAATGGCTCCTTTTGAAGCATTGTATGGCGAAAATGCGAACTCCACTTACGTGGGATGAAGTAGGAGAGCATCGCTCTTTGGACTGAGATAATCAAAGAGGCGAAAGTAAGGTCAAAGCCATAAGGAACATCTGAAGTGGCACAAACCCGACAAAAGAGTTATGCCGATAACAGTCGGAGGGATCTAAACTTTGAGGTAGGAGATTTGGTCTATCTCGTGGTCACTCCACTCGGAGGAGTAAGAAGATTCCGAACAAAAGGAAAACTCGCACTTTGATTTGTGGGGCCATACAAAATTCTAGCCAAAAGAGGTGAAGTGGCATATCGGCTTGAGCTACCGAAGCCTTGTCGGTGTGGCACGATGTCTTCCATGTATCCCGATTGAGGAAATGCTTGCAAGCGCCGAAGACCATACCTTCTTGGAAAGCTTGATCTTGAGAAGATCTCACCTACGTGGAGCGACCAATCAAGATTCGGATGTCGCAGAGCGAGTCACGGCGAATCATCGATCATACAAGGTGCAAGTGGAGTCATCACCGGAAAGTGAAGCCACATGGGAAAAGAAGAAGACCTCAAGACCAACTATCCCGATCTCTTTCTTGACATCCACGAATCTCGGTCGAGATTCCCTTAAAGGGGTAGGTTTGTAATGACCCAAATTTCAATTTGATAAAATTTAAAAGTTTATTTATGTTTGTGGTTTTTCCTGAATTTTCAAAAGCTTTTTATAAATATTTTAAAGCTAAATCAAATTTATTTACAAAATTAAAAGCCAACAAATAGTTGGAAATAATTTTTTTTAAGTCCAGAATGAGTATGGGAATTTCTGTGAATTTTTTTCCATAATTTTTGGAAGTATTTTGCTATTTTCTAAAGC
Source organism: Ampelocalamus luodianensis (assembly GCA_036346255.1). Lineage (NCBI taxonomy): Eukaryota > Viridiplantae > Streptophyta > Magnoliopsida > Poales > Poaceae > Ampelocalamus > Ampelocalamus luodianensis. The sequence continues at coordinate 12,241,839 of CM070634.1, forward strand.
TATTATGAATTATCAGAATTAAAAACAAATAGAAAAGCAAAAGAAAATCCTCTAACAGTGTTTGGGCCGAAACCCAAAGGCTCAGCCCAAATTCCTCTCGCTGTGCGACCACATGACCAGCCGCCGCACCCTCTCTCCCACCTCTCATCCACCGTTGGATCTTAATCCAACGCACGCAACGCACACACGCACTCTTCCTCTGTATCCACCGTTGGATCTGGCATCAACGATCAAGATCCTCCGCAGCGGCCGCACCGTCCGAATGACACCATCAATAGGAGTCGTGCGATCTTAATCTAACGGCGAGATCTTCGTACCGCATCGCGGAGACTTAAAACCTTCTAATCTAAACCCTTCAATCTAAATCCTACGGCCAGGATTTCCTCCACCATCTTCTACTCCCATCAAGTCCCAACCGCAGGATCTAAATCCAACGGTTCCACGCCGTCGTCTTCCTCGCCTTCTTCTCCGCATACGCCAACGGCCCGCGCCATGGACACCCACGTCCGAAGCCGCTAACGGCTCAATCCCAACCGCCCGATATTCGCGTGTGCGTGCGAGACCGCATCCACCACCGCCGCATTTCCCCATGTTCTTCCTCTTCTCGGACGGTTTCGCCCTCAACGCCGCAACCGCCGCGCACGATCTCCACCTCTTCCACGCCGCCTCGAGCCCCTTAGCCCCTATAAAGGCACCTCCGGATCGCATCTTCACCTCATCTCATCTCCCAACTCTCTTCCTCCGAGCTATAGCGCCGTCGTGTCGAAGTTCTAGGTTTTCGCGCCGCCGCCGCCCGGTGATTTCGCCGCCGACAACGCCGCCGGCGATCGTGGGATGCGCCATCGTCTTCACCGGCACAGAGCCATCTCGGGACCCTTCATCACTCGGAGCGCCACCGAACTCCGTTGTCGTCAACACCGAAACCCTCCGCCGCAAAAGCTCACCGCGGTCAACTCGACGACCATTCACGCCCAAAACGGTACCATCGTGATCGCATTACTTCCCCTACATTTTGCGACCACCACACTCGCCGGAGAGCGCCGATCGCCGTTGTCGGCCGCGCCCGCGTCGCCGCCGCCCACGCCGACGTGGCCTTGCCACCTAGGCGCCACATCACCTTCTCGCTGCGTGGCACACACGCGGCGTTCGATCGGCGCCACGCACACGCGGCGTGGCGACCCACCGCACCGCCCTTCCCTAGGCTCGGTGGGCTTGGTTCACCATGAGCGACTCGCGACACTTGGGGCCCACATGTCGATTTATAAAATTAATTGATTTAATTCCGAATTATCAGGCTGATGCAATCATTGCGCAATAAATGGATTTTCGAGGAAAATAATTCGAAATTCAATAAAATTTCAGATTTAGATATAAACTTCAAAAATTCATAACTTTTGCATATGAACTCCAAATTGGGTGATTCAAATTGCAAAATTTATATAAAATTATAATCTAGCTAACTAAACCAAAATATTTCAGTTTGGAGTTAATTTGAACTATGTTTTTGAATTTATTTGAATTTGATTATTGAATTTGTCGATTTTCACAGATAGACTTCGGCGACTCGGAGAGTTCGATCAAAGCGAAGATTTAGAATTTCAAGACAACGACCAAGGCAAGTTACACCATTGACCATATTGCCCTATTATTTTAAGTTATTTTAAGTTTTTAAATTCCTTATTGCATGCATATGTTGTTATAAATATTTTAATATCCTGTTTTACATATAGTTAATTCCATATGTTATTGTATGGCCAAATTTGAATGTTGTATCGACTACCTTGATACCATAGGCAAGATATTACCAAAATTCAAATATATGCTTAGCCAAGCTTAGTCCACATTTACAGAATTTGGGAGGGTTTACACTGATTTCTACAAATTGTTTTCAAACTTGACATTGTGGTATGGTCTTACCACATGAGTTTAAAATGAAGTTTTATTCAAAATAAAATCAAAATGGGTTTGGACTTGGCGAAATGGTCGGAGTGGTGGGTGCGGAGTTCATGCGGGTTTGATCTCGTTAAGATCAAAGCCCATGGGTTGTAGGAATGACGCCTAAGTCAATTGAGGACCGGTCTTTGAGCCGCTTATTGCTATGCCATAACGTACCACCACATATCCTGTATGGGCAGGATTTGGCTAACTAATTTGTGATATCCTAGTATATTTATGTCATGTGATTTTGTGTGGGTCGGTTAGACGTTTTATTCCCACTTGGCGCAAGAGGGGCTTAGGAGGAGTCGGTTCAAAGGAGCGAAACCTTAGCGGGCATGAATGTACTAGGATAAAACATTGTAAAGGCCTCATGGTAATCGCTCACCACACGCCTACGAAGCGTGAATTGGCCGACATAACGAGCATGTCACCTCGTGTGGGTAAAGTTGTACCAACTCTGCAGAGTAGAAACTATTCGAATAGCCGCGTCCGCAGTCATGGACATGCTAGCAGGGCCACTTAAAGTTAGAATTGTTTTTGGTTTTAAATGCTTTATTAAATGTTGAGGATGGTTAATCCTTATGAAAATTTGGGCGGAAGCCAAGTGTTAGGAGGATCCTTCACTTTATCATTGGAGGTTATCCACATTATATCATTGTCATTTCAAAATATGATTTTATCCATGGTATAAAATTGCCTTAGAAACTACTATACTTATTCAAACTGAAAATCTTGTTTATGCAAAACAACCCGACCATACTCACTTGTTTCCTTATGCATGCATTTAAATTCAATATTGGTGTGACTTGCGAGCACGGTAGTAGTGCTCACTCTTGTCGAATAAATCTTATTCGGGAGAAGCGCTATCTTGACGGTGAGGACCGGACGAGTAGGCCTTCGACCTGACGATTGCTGCCTGGCGCATCGTGTGGCTTCCACTATTATGTTATTTCCGCTGTGTTTATCATTTGACATTTGATATTTTATTCAGACTTATTTGTATTAAACAGTTATTTATTTAATGCCATTTACGTTTTCGTGATATGAATGTGATATTCATTTTTGTGAGACTGTGTACACTGGAAATCCTGGACTGGTGTTTGAAACACAGAGAATTCGGGATCCTTCGCTCCCGGGTTCGACAGCTGCTGGGCTGGGTGTGGGCGCTGTCGGAGGATGGCCACCGGTGCACGAGCATCGATTGCGGCGTGTTAGGGTGGGACGACTACGCCGTCTTCTGCAGCGATGACTGTAGGATTTGGCATGAGTACGCCAATTTCTTTGCATATTGGACTACTTGCCATAAAATTAGCGGTTTTAGCATAGTTTTATATCATATTTTCTCACCGTTAGTTCAACATTCTATGACCCAAATTGTCTCTTTCTAAAATAGACAAAAAGTATTAATAGAAAAATACAAAAAACAATTCACAGACGTATCACAGATGGTTCTATTATGGGACCGTCTGTGATACGTATCACAGACAGTTCTATTGCGGACCCTGTGATACGTATCACTGACAGTTCTATTGCGGACCTTGTGATACGTATCACTAACGGTTCCATAATAGAATCGTCTGTGATATACCTTTATTAATAGGATCTTGCGCGCTAGGGTTTGCGCCCTAACTCGTCACTCCCCAGCGCGCGCTAGGGTTCGGTACTTTGGGCTCCCGCATCGCGACTCCCCCACCGCCGTTTCGACCTCGCCGCCATCTCCCTCGCCGAATCGAGCTCGCCCCTCCATCTCCCCCGTCGAATCGAGCTTGCCCCGCCATCTACGCCGCCGAATCGAGCTCGCCCCGCCATCTCCCTCGCCGAATCGAGCTCGCCTCGCCATCTCCCAAGCTAAATCGAGCTCGCCCCGCCATCTACGCCGCCGAATCGAGGTACGATGCTCCCCTCTACTCCCTCGGCTACCTCACCTCGGACAGATCTGCCTCTCTCCCCTAGATGTGGGTTGTGCTGGTGGTGGCTGGTGTTTGTCGCCGTTGCCGCGTCATGTCTGCACTGGATCATGATTTCTTTAATTACCATGGACGTCTAAGAAATTTACCAAGCAGCATGAGGAGGATGAGACAGCAGCCACGGACATCCTGCCTGCGCGAACTGCTTCATCAGCATGAATTGATGTCACAATGCAATTGGATGCGATATTGTGTATAGATTAATTGTGCCTTGAGTTGTTAAATTACCTGTTGTTATGTATTGTGTATAGATTGTGCCTTTGGATGATACTTCTATGATTAATTGATGTCACAAATACAATTGAATATGATATTGTGTATAGATTAATTGTGTCTTGAGCTGTTAGATTACATGCTGCTATGTATTGTGTATAGATTGTGCCCTTGGATGATACTTTTATGATGAATTGATGTCACAAATGCAATTGGATGTTATATTGTGTATAGATTAATTGTGTCTTGCGCTGTTAGATTACCTGTTGTTATGTATTGTGTATAGATTGTGCCCTTGGATGATACTTCTATGATGAATTGATATCACAAATGCAATTGGATGTGATATTGTGTATAGATTAATTGTGCCTTGAGTTGTTAGATTACCTGCTGTTATGTATTGTGTATAGATTGCGTGCGCCCTTGGATCCTGATCTCTTCTCTATAAAGTCTCTAAGCAGTGTCTGCTTATGCCTTTAAAACCGGCATCATATATATTATGTATATATTGTTCGTAGTCCCTCAGCCACTTTCAGGGGGTCATCCACGCAGCATGAGGAGGATGAGACAGCAACCACAGACAACTTTATCCAGCCCCTACAAGTTCAAGAAGCATGGCTGCCGAGAGAGCGTTAGGACATCCAATTACCTAGATGTCGTCGACAGGTAATTGGACGTCGCTGTATTCAGAAAGTGATGTGGACGCACAACTACTCTGACTGGTATCTGCCACGTTACTTTTTGAACACAACGACGTCCAATTACTTGTCGACGACATCCAGGTAATTGGATGTCCTAACATTGTCTTGGCAGCCATGCTTCTTGAACTTGCAGGGGCTCGATGAAGTTGTCCGTGGCTGCTATCTCATCCTCCTCATGCTGCGTGGACGACTTCCTAAAGTGGTGAGGACTACGAACAATATATATATATATATATATATATATATATATATATATATATATATATATATATATATATATATATATATATATATATATATATGATGCTTGTTTTAAAGGCACAAGCATCCACTGCTTGGAGACTTTATAGAGAAAAATCATTACAGACAGTTTCAGCTACAAACCGTCTATAGAGAAAATTCATCACAGACGGTTTCAGCTACAAATCGTCTATAGAGAAAAGTCATCACAGACGGTTTCAGCTACAAACCGTCTGTGATAGTTACCTATCACAAACGGTTCTGAGCTGTGATGACAAACCGTCTGTGATGACTCATGTCATCACTGGCCCATAGACTCAGACGGCTCACGAAACCGTCTGTGATGACGTTTTTGAACCGTCTGTGAAGACCTTTTCTGTAGCAGTGGATTACAATGATTACATGCCATCTATACATGTATCTACTATTTTAACATGCCCCCTCTATCACAACTTTGGTGTTACCAAGTTGAGGTTGAATCGAAGTTCTCTGAATTGACTTCCTGATAGCGCATTGGCAAATATATAAGCGACCTGATAACGAGAGTTGATGAATCGGATGTCCAATGCCTTGCACGCCACATGTTCTCGAATAAAGTGAAAATCCACTTCTCTATGTTTGGTTCTAGCATGGAAAACAGGATTAGCTGAGAGGTATATCGTGCCCAGGTTGTCACACCATAGAATGAGCAGCTGCGACTGATATACTCTCAATTCTCCAAGCAAAGACTGAATCCAAACAATCTCGGTTGTGGCATTAGCAATGGCCTTATACTCAAATTCTGTACTGGAACGTGATACCGTAGCTTGTTTTCGTGCACTCCATGCTACAAGATTTGTTCCAAGAAAGACGACAAAACCACCTGTTGATCTCCGGTCATTAGAACAACCGGCTCAGTCCGCATCAAAGAAAGCACTTAAAAGTGTTGATGATGAGCGATCGATTTTCAAACTATCACCTTGACTAAATTTCAGATATCTGGGAATCCTTTTTACGACACTCCAATGAACATCTGTTGGAGCTTTAAGGTATTGACAAACCTTGTTAACCGCGAAGGAGATATCAGGCCGGGTGTCAGTTAGATATTGAAGCGCGCCAACAGTGCTTCTATATCTTGTGATGTCTGTGGCTGGTAACAAAATTCTAGTGGTTTTGGAGAGCTTCTCGGTGCATGCCATCAGAGTAGACACCGGTTTAGACGTCTCCATAGTTGTGCGACGAAGAAGCTCGGTAATATAGCACTTCAATGCCGAGAAAGTAATGAAGAGTACCTAAGTCCTTGATAGCAAACTCTGCATTGAGCTTCTGAAGAAGAGAATCCGTGGCGGTGGACGATGAACTGGCTATTACATACATGGTTAGATCTCTTTCACTGAAAATGAACAGCGATGTATCTGCCTTGGAAGCTACAAAACCAAATTCATGAAGTTTGGAGCTATGTTTGGAGTACCATGCCCGCAGTGCTTGTTTGAGGCCATAGATGGCTTTATCAAGCTTGCATATAAAATGTGGATGATCTGCATCCTCATAGCCTGGAGGCTGAGACATATAGACCTCTTCTTGCAATACGCCATGGAGAAATGCATTCTTGACATCAGTTTGTTGTAGACTCCAGCCACGTGACACTACAATGGATAATATAAGACAGACAGTGGTTGGCTTGACAACAGGACTGAAAGTATCCTTGTAGTCAATGTCATCGCTCCTCTAACACCCTTCCCTGCTGCCACCCACCCCTGTCACCTCTGTGCTAGTGCGCTCCCTTGACCGCCTATGAAAAGGGCCCCTGTGCCCCTTGTTCTTCCCCACGCCGCTCCTGCGCATCTATCTAAACTCAAGTTCTTGCTCTTGGCTCTGTTCTTACTTAATTTGGGTTACAGTTGCTTTATTTTCTTGAGTATTTATTTGTTCTCTCTGTTTCTTGCTCCTCTTTCCGGTACATTCGACCGAGTAGGGTTCGAGGAAGCAGGAGACCCCCCAGTGGAACCAAGCACAAGACCTCTAAGACCTCCAAGACCCTTCTGCCTTTAACCAAGGCGAGTCAATACTTTGATCATGTTGAGTCTACTTTTTATGCAAATTATATTCCTTTAAAATAACAAATTGCATGCTTTAATTCTTTAATCAAATGTATGTTAAAGCTTAAGGTAGTTAAATACTCATTCGATGATTAATTATTTAATATGTCGTCCTTGACAAATTGAATCCCTTAAACCTTGGTGAGGCGTAAGGGGGATCCTACGCCGATGATATGGCCTCCTACTTTAGGGAGACGATAATCCGGCGGCGCAGAAATGTACGGTGAAACCTCATTAGCGCCATACAGCACATCCGGACGAATGAGCCTCATGTCATGCATAAACTGTAAATGCTCACGAGCTATAATGAGACGACGACGCGCCTCCCATAACTCATGCATCATGCAACATGCATTTGGTCCATCATGTGAACCAATCTCGCCAATCGCTCGACTTGGGGTCCTCCCAAACCGATCCTAGCAAACGAAGTTCACGTCCTAGCGCGTGCGCGCATCGGAAAGTGATCATATGGGGCCGGGCTAACTCACGTCGAACTAAGACGACTCATGGCCACCAAAGCCACTTCTTGTAACACCATGGCCTCCGGTACCACGCTACCGAAGCGGTAAGGTATGCTCCCAAGAACTTGTCTAGCAACGATATCTATTATCGCCATAAATTCCTCCATTCCGTGTCCTCGATCACGGCGTAGATGGAATAAGTGGGCTGATATGTGAAGTTCGCCTCCACATCATGTCTCGTAGCAACGCCGGATATCCATCCACTCCTTCACTTGAGTTTCCTGACAACAATCGAGGGTTCATCTAAAGGCAAGAAGGCAAGGTAAGTTAGTTTCATAAACCAAAACAGGATCGGGGAGAAAAGATACTAAGATGGATAAGGAATAAAAGATATTCTTAACTTAAACTTTCAAAGTAATTTGATAATTTCAAAATATTTTGACTCTGAAGGCTTACTAACTCTAACGCCAGCATACCTCTAACCTACAACAAGATGGCTCGATACTAACGTGTAGACCGGTAATTATCTCCATAAGACCGAGATTAGACAAGGTCTTAGGGACATAATTACGGTCTCGATAAATGAATTCCAATTTAACTCTATCCAAGTGGGAGGCTTAGCGAATACGGAGCCTCAACGATCATGCGCCGCTCCCTGCGAGCGCCACGTGATTGTCGATTCTCCTCGATTCAAGCACTACCCTTGGTGAGTTAAATGGAATTATCAACAACGAGTATGACATATATTGGCTCCCAAGATCAACGACCAATATACTCATACTCTCATCCAACGTTGATTACATCCATACAACACATACAACAAGGAATAAAAGACATATCGCATAATAGTTAAGGTCTACGCTTATTACAAACGGCCGACCGGCCAAATTTAAAGCAGAGTATCAAGTAGCAACGGAATTAAATAGATAAAGCAAAAGACCAGCAGTGGTATGCCCATCACCCATCGGCAACCGACTGGGAGTTAAATGGTAGCACACTACTCATTAGTGTCGCCAAGTCAACACTAGTGAGATTATCATAATCATAACCTTCTCACCGAAAAGGCCAAGAAACATCCGGCCGAGTACAAGTGTACTGCAAGTCTTACACAAATAAAAATAGTTATGCATAAGGGTCATTCAAAGGATGGTTCATATTGGTTTAGTTTTGCGAAAGAGACGCAACAATTAACATCCTACACATACTAGTTTTTCATGTGCCCATTTGAAATCAGATTTGAAGTAGAAGTAAAACATGTAGTAAAACATTTCAGTAATAAACAATTGAATCATACAAAGACCAAAGTGGCAGCCCACTTTGATATACTAAACACATGAACAACCCGTTCATGACGAATCCCAAGTTCAACCACAATTTTAATTGAAAGTCTAACAATAGTAACTCCCGAACTCAAGCGGTTGTCCATAACCGTGGACACGGCTATTTGAATAGATTGATACCCTGCAGGGGTGTACTACTTTACCCACACGACTTGATTAGCCCGTAAGTCTCCGGATGCCTCCAAAATAGCATACTTCCTATGGTATGCCGTGCAGGTAAATCAAGATATAGTCATTTTCAAGAAGAAAGCCCTATTGGGCTAAGTCCCCTGTGAGATGGTTCCTGCCTAGTACAAACGTCCGATAGCACTTGCTAGGGGCTCACAAGTTATATTGGAAATACCGATGCAATCAAAACAAAAGAATTGGTGCTCCTTGCACACTATAAAGGATTACATCGGCTCCTCAAAGAACATAGGATTTCACGGTCGCTATGCCCCTTACACCACCAAGGACTTAACACAATAAAACCTCCCCTACTTAACCATACGGCTCCCAACCCGCGGTGACAAAGACGAGTGTACTTGAATTAACGACGTTACCAAAGTTCGGTCCTCAATTGTGACAAGTCCTTCCACATACCCACCTCGTGCACAAAGACACCATCACTAACCAACACTTGTCCGGACCAAATCTCATTTAAAAATGACAAAGTTTTACTCATAAAACAGCTACAAAAGATCTGAAGTAAAAACATAAAGTAAGAGTTGTGTGTATCCCAAAACCATCGGGTTATTCCCGACGATCGAACTACCGTGTCTAGACTTGCATGGCTAAGCAATTCTATCACCCATAGTTCACACATCCTATTTTAAGCATATAGGAGTTGGCATAATTCAAGATTAACCTCAAGCATAGGACATAACTAAACTACACATCACAAAAATATTGACATAATCAAAATAGCATGCAGGCAATTATCATTGCACTATCTTAACCAAACGGGATCAAATATGATGCAAAAGAAAGTTCAAATGATGCTTGCCTTATCTGGTACAAAGAGCTGCTCGCTCTCGTGAGCGTAAGTGTCGATCGATATGCTCGGGATCTATATAATTATAACATCAAATAAATACCGAGAAAACAACACAAAAACCAAAATGCTCAAAAATGCATGATTTTTCTACAGTAGTTAGATCATGATTTTAAATGACTTTTGGTGAAAGAATTATTTCATTTTGATTTAGCATGTGAAAGTTATAATGGTTTGAATTTCAGATTTCAATAAGTCGTCATTATATAATTTAATTATGAAGTGAAATTTTGTAGAACAGCATGAGTACGTGGATGACATAGGTAAATAGGCAATATTATTATAAGTCAAAAACAGTTGAGTTTGTCCCTTTTGGAGTTTTTATGATTTAGTTATTGATTTTCAAAGTTATCAGCCTTTTATAGTATAAAAATAATGGAGTTAAGGAGTATATTCTCCCAATAATAGTTTCTGTGACAGAGGTAAGGTGGAGACCATTTTTAGAATCAAGTTTACTGAAAATGAAAATTATCAAAAGTGGTCTCACTGTTTTTGGAGGTTCCAATAATTACTTCTGCATTTTTAAAGATTTCAGTCCATTTTCCTATTGTAGAGATAATGATTTTAATGAACAAATTTTCAATTAAAGCCCTCTGCTACAGAGACATGTATGAAACTAATTTTGATAGGAAGTACATTAAGAATGTAAATTTCCAGAAGTGGTTTCATGTGATTTGGAGTTAAAATGATTTAGTTATGCATTTCTAAAGTTATAACTATTTCTCAATGTGCCAGTAAATGGTTTTTGGATTTTATAACGCATTTACCGCTTTTCTCACCGAGTGCAGCGCTAGCCGCGGTCACTGACCAGCGGGCCCGCTCGTCAGCGGCCCACTGCTAGGCGCGCGCACGTGTGCATGCTAGGGCGATGGTTGCGAGCCGTTGGATCAAGATCCAACGGTCCATATTCGAGATGCAATAGGACGGTCCGAATGTCTCACAAATCCAGCCGCCTTTCGTGATCCGACGCCCATGATCGTAGCGTAATCGGAAATTCAAAGCCACTTAATCTGGACCGCCGATGTCGCATCGACGGTCCACAACGATCCCAGTGTAAGGAAAGGCGCCAGTACATCGCACATGTTTAAATTTTGGGCCCACACGTCAGTGGCTCCAACGTTTTACTAAACGTGTTATTTTCTGTGGATGGGGCCCGCATGTAAGCGACTGAGTAAGGAGGTTTAAGACAACGTTTAATTACTAATGATTGCCATTAACTCGTAATCATTTGCTACAGTGACGGTCGGCGTACGACAACGGGATTTCATCCCCGCGCGTTTCACCGACGGCTTGCCGGCGATTCCGGCCACGGCGGCGTGAACCAAGAGTATGCTTAGGTGCACAAAAGTGCTGCACTCCCAATGGAAGTGGTCTAGACGGCTGAGCCGGCCTGTACCGGCGGCTAGCCGGAGTTGAGCGGCGGCGAGTTATACGGCAAAAATGCATGCAGCTAAACCGAGCTCCTCAGTACAGCCTGGCGATTGCTTATACTACCAAAAGGTTCAGGGAGGTCACCTGGAGCTGTGGGAAGCTTGGGGAAGCCTGAGGTTGATTGAGCCGTGGTTTGAGCCGAGAAGACAAAGACGCCAACTCGGCTTCACGGGGACAGGAGGTTCTGGGCAAAACAACCAAGAGAGGATGATCAAGATGACTTAAAGATCATCGGAGGAAGCTACGGGAGCGAGGAATTTGACAATAGCTTACCGGACCTAAGTGGGAGACGAAAAGATTGTCCGTGGCTGAAAAGAGGAACACCTTCAAATTAATCAACTCGCGCATTGCCGAAAACGAGTGAGGGGTTCTGATCAGTAAACTAAGGCATACAAGGTGACGCGGTGGAATGTGAACCATACCTCCCGGAGACAAGAAATGGCTCGAGGATGTCACTCGGTGCGTGCTCCAGAGCAGCCGAATGGCACCAAGGTGGAACCAATGCTACAAGTCATCGCAAAAGCTAGGGTTAGCAAAAATGGAGAAGGCATGGAAGGTATAAGCTGAGGGCACCGGTGTTGAGAAGCTTACCAGAGAGATGAGCTCAAGGAAGCTTCCCTCTCCTCTGTCAACCGAGGAGAAGTGAGGTCCAACGAAGGGCATAGGGGGAGTCTTATTCCAGGAAGAAGACGGCAATGAGAGCGGCGTTAGGTGGAGAAGCTCTCGGGTTGGTCAACGGCAGCGGTGGTGTGACGGCCGACGAGGTGCTCGTAGCGCCGCGCCGCTGCGGCACAGATGCCCGAGGGCGCTAGCGGGAGGTCGTGGACGGAGCCGACAGTGGGCCCGGGCGGTCACGATACAAGCTGGCGCGTGCGTAGCGGCGTGGTTTGATCAAGACCGTTGGATTGCGAATGGACGGACGAGATGAGTGGGGCATTCTTGACAGGTCGAATGACGGGGAGACCGGGCCGTTGGATGAGGATCTAACGGCCGCATGTGGCGGTGCGCTTAGGTGGTTGGGTTGAGTCCGCTGCCGAGTCGGACTCGAGTCGGAGGAACAGTAGCGACTGGTTTGGGTTCATTGCTTTGACCAGGATTTTAATTCATTCTTCCTACTTTGACCAGGGCTTAAAAATAGAAATAAAAATCATGAAATCATGAAATAAATTGTGGGGTTCCTTGGGAGATATAGTTCCCATAAAAATTATGAAACCCCACTATTCATATTAAAATTTGTGACATTTAAATTCAAACATGTTGTATGTCTATGAATGTTGTTTGAATTTTAATTGGGTTAAAACTAGTCCCAAAAATTTTGGAAAAATTATATTTATTCATGAAAACTAATATAGTATTTGATTAAATTGGTTTCAGATGATGATAACAACTTTTCATCACTGATTCGAATTGAAATGTGAATTTTGATGTGTATGTTCACCCCAAATTAGATTTTCCAAGTACAATATATTATGGAAATGTTTTGAATTTGATAATGCATGTTAGTGCAATACATATTAATCCAATTTATTTAGTTGGGGCTGTGACAAACCTCCCCCCTTACAAAAGATCTCGACCCAAGATCTGGGTGGAGAAGAATTAGAAAGTTTTCATTAGAAGTTATAATTTACGTTGTCTTGATTTACTTCAAAGATAGTGTTGACAGGTTATAATTTACATTAATATGCTTTACCTTTCCTTTCTTGATACGAAGTCACTTCACGTAGAGAAGAGTTCTGGATATGCTTCTCGCATCCGGTCTTCACGTTCCCAAGTCGCTTCATCTTCCGTGTGGTTGCTCCATTGGACCTTGACGAACTTGAGGTCACGATTCCTAGTCTTACGCTCGGTTTCCTCAAGGATACGAATCGGACTCTCTCGATAAGATAGATCGGGTTGCAAGTCGAGTTTATCCAACTCGGTTGCTTCCGTTGGGACTCGAAGACATTTCTTGAGTTGGGAGACATGGAAGACGTTATGCACGCTCGAGAGTGATGGTGGCAACTCCAACCGGTATGCCACCGATCCCAACTTAGCGAGAATACGGAAAGGTCCAATATAGCGAGGTGCTAATTTACCTTTGATTTGGAAACGATTTAACTCCTTTCATAGGAGAGACTTTAAGATAAACATGATCATCCACTTCAAACTCAACTCGCGACGACGACGGTCGGCATAAGACTTCGACGTGATTGAGCCGCCCTAAGTCGTTCACGAATGACACGAACTTGTTCTCAAAGATCTTCCACCAAGGTTGGGCCATAGAATGGCCTCTCCCGCCTGCACCAGTTCAAGGGTGTTCTACAAGCTCTCCCATACAGTGCTTCGAAGGGTGACATTTGAATGCTCGATTGGAAGCTGTTGTTGTAGGAGAACTCCGCAAACGGTAAACATTTGCCCCAACTATCGCTGTAGGACAGTACGCAAGCCCGGAGAAGATCTTCCAAAACTTGGTTTACCCTCTCAGTCTGTCCATCTGTTTGCGGGTGGTAAGCGGAGCTAAAGGATAGGTTGGTTCCCATTGCTTGATGCAAGCGGCCTAAATGAGAGGTGAATTGGGGACCTCTGTCTGAAACAATCACTTTGGGTACACCATGGAGACAAACAATTCTGGAAATATAAAGTTCTGCTAGTTTGGCCCCGGTGTAAGTGATCTTGACCGGAATAAAATGGGCAACCTTGGTTAAACGATCCACAATCACCCATATAGAATCAAATCCAATTTTAGTTCTAGGAAGGCCGGTGATAAAATCCATGCCAACTTCTTCCCATTTCCACTGGGGAATGGGCAGGGGATCTAGAGTGCCAGCTGGCTTCAAATGCTCAGCCTTAACTCTTTGACATAGATCGCACTCGCCACATATCGTGCAACGTGCCGCTTCATTCGGCTCCACCACAGTTTCTTTTTCAAATCTTGATACATTTTTGTACTCCCGGGGTGGATAGAGAATTTTGAGTTATGAGCCTCCTTGAGAATCAATTCTCTCAAGTGGTGATCAAATGGTACCACCAAACGGTTTCCAAACTATAGAGTACCTTGTGCATCTTGCTTAAAACATTTAGCCTTGCCTTGTTTTATTAGTTTTAAAATTTGAGCCACTTCCGCATCAGTTTTCTGGGCTTCTCTAATCTGGTCCTCAAGTGTGCAAGTCACACTGAGGGTTGCGAGCGAACCTTCTTCAACTATCTCCAGGTGTAAGTCTTGCAATGCAGCACATAAGCCTACAGAAAAAGGAGTTACCGACGAACAGTTGCATTGAGATTTTCTGCTCAAGGCGTCGGCCACGACATTAGCCTTCCCTGGATGGTAATGGAGTCCCATATCGTAATCTTTAATCAACTCAAGCCATCTTCTTTGTCTCAAGTTCAGGTCGGCTTGGGTGAAAATATATTTAAGGCTTTTATGGTCGGTGTAGATCTCGCAACGATTACCGATGAGGTAATGTCGCCAAATCTTCAAGGCATGAACTACAGCCGCGAGCTCTAGGTCATGTGTGGGATAATTTGCCTCATGGGGCCTCAATTGCCTCGATCGTAGAGGCCACCACTCTACCGCCTTGCATAAGCACACAACCGAGCCCATGGCGAGATGCATCACAAGAGATATCAAAGCTCTTGTGAATGTCCGCGTAACAAGCACGGAGCTTCACGAGGCATTCTTCGTGGTTTGGAAAACTTTGTTCGCATTCCCGTCCACTCAAATTTCTTTTCTTTCTTTAGAAGTTGGGTCATAGGCTTCGCGATTTTTGAGAAATTCTTGATGAACCTAAGGTAGTATCCCGCAAGTCCAAGAAAACTACGAATGTCGGTGACGCTCTTGGGTTGCTTCCATTCAAGGACATCTCGCACCTTACTAGGATCAACAATGACACCGCCCTTAGATAGGATATGTCCCAAGAAACTAACCTCTCAAGCCAAAACTCACATTTGCTGAATTTGGCGTCACGGTGATGGTGGCGTAAGCTTTTCTAACACTAGTCTCAAGTGTTGCTCGTGCTCAAGATCGACTTAGAGTAGATAAGGATATCATCAATGAAAACCACTACAAACCGATCCAAGTATTCCATGAACACCGAATTCATGAGGTTCATGAAATAAGTCGGGCATTGGTCAAACCAAAGGACATGACCGTGTACTGCATGCACCGCAACGAGTAGAGAAGGCGGTCTTCTAATGTCCTCGGTTCTAACTTTAACTGATGGTAGCCTAATCTCAAGTCAATTTTAGAGAACACCTGAGCTCCACTAAGCTGGTCAAATAGGTCATCGATCCGCGGGAGCGGATACATGTTCTTGATGGTGACCTCATTCAACGGACGGTAGTCAACACACATCCGTAGACTCTTGTCCTTCTTCTTGACAAAGAGAGCCGGGCATCCCCAAGGTGAAGAGCTAGGCCTGATGAAACCCTTGTCTTGCAACTCTTTAAGTTGTTCTTTTAATTCAGCTAGCTCATGGGGCGGCATCCGATACGGCCTTTTTGAGATGGGCGCGGTACCGGGTGCAAGCTCAATGACAAACTCTACTTCTCGGTCAGGGGGTATGCCTGGCAGTTCTTCAGGGAACACATCAGGATACTCACTCACTATTGGTACCTCCTCTAGCGCGAGAGAGGTACTCGCCTCTAAAGCGTATAGGTGAGAACTACCCACTACAGGTGCAAAGACGACCTGGGTGCCGTCCTCGCTAGTCACTGAGATAGACCGCTGGGCACAATCAATCTTCCCCTGATTCTTAGATAACCAATCCATCCCTAGGATAACATCGATGCCCACTGAACTTATCACTATTAAGTTAGCTGAAAAGTTAACATTTCGTATTTCAATTTTTACATCCCTGCAGACTTGATCGGCGTAGAAAACCGACCCTGGGGACTAAATATGATAAGGTGGGTGTAGTGTATGTATCTTGAATTGGTTAATTTCAGCATACTCGTTTTTAATAAATGAATGAGATGCTCCAGAATCAAATAGAACGGATGCAGACATGAATTAACAAGAAGTGTACCTAGCACGACGTCAGTCGTCGCTTGGCCGCCTCCTCCGCCGAGACGTGGTTGACGCGACCACGTGCATGCCGGGTGGAGTAGGTGCTGCTCTCTATGGTGGTGGCGGTGGCCTCACCGAGCTGGGCTGGTGGTCTTTGGAGCAGAGTACGCAGGGCATCCTCGCCGCTTGGCGAGGCATCTGCAGCATAGTGGCCCCGACGCCACAGTGGAAACAAATGACGCCGGCTTGTATGCCCCGCTTGATCGTGGTCTCGCCCGCATTGTCCGCTGAGCCGCGGTGGGAAGGTCGTGGAGGTGCCGCAGAGACCTCGACAGTCTTGGGCTGGGGCACGAGGTGCCCGAGGTAGCCCCGGGCGTGGCTCAGGAAAATCGCCACTCGCCATCGCCGCCTGGAAGGCCTTCCTCCTCTTCCTCGACTCATCCATCGTCATGCTCTCATGCTCCACCACTATCGCCTTGTTGACCAGATGCTACAAACTCCTGAAATCATGTGCAGCTAAAACAAGCCGCAACTCCTCTGATAGCCCATGGAAGAACCTGTTCCGGCGACGAGCGTCTGTCGAGACGTCGTCCGGAGCATACCTGGTCAAGTAGTTGAAGTCATGCAGTACTCGGTGACGGTCCGCCATCCTCGTCTCAAGGCAAGGCGCCGCCGCTTGATAAGAAGCACTCCTCCGGTATATGGGCCTCGTAACGCATCTCGAATTCGTCCCAAGTCGGACGTGACCGGTGGCTGCATGGCGAATAACTATCCCACCACGCGCCACCGCACACCGCCAACCGATAGCCGGCAAACAAGACTCTCTCAACTCCGGTACATCTGCGCAATGTTCGACTTCTTCTCAATGTTGTGCGGCCGGTCCTCCGCCTCCATCGGGTCCTGCCGCCGCAAATGTCGGAGGGTTGGTCCGCTGAACTCGCCGAGACCTCCGACGCTCGGTGTGGGGCAGCCCTCTGTCGAACAGAGCTGGAGCGGTGTTGCGCACGATCGCCTCAAGCATCCGGGTCTGGTCCATCCGGTTGCGCTCAATCATCATCATAAACTCGACCATGGATGGCGGCGGAGGGAGCACCTCCTCAGGCGGTCCACCCTGCTGGGACGGCTGCTGAGAGGGCTCGCCATGCCCAGACGGCTGCTGGGATGACTGTCCCTGATCGTAGAAATCGCTTAGAGGTGCTAGACGTGGTGCCCTAGATGGGGATGGGGAGCCTCTGCCGCGCAGGGCTCCTGATCGCGTAGTTGGTCCTGTCATCCTGTATTGGACAAGGATGGTTAGTAAATTAAGACAAAAGCCATTACTTGGCTTTACATGCACAATCAATATCAAAAAGCAAGAAAATTGTAACACCAAATGTAACACCGAACATAAATCAACATAAAACCGAATCGATACAACACCGTACATAAGCGCCCGCAGGCTTAAGATCACAACTGAAATAGTAGTTTTTGCAAATGAAACATAACGGTTCGACATCTACTACCCTATTACATAAACCTAAGGATACAAGCTCAAACATAGAGCTCCCTGCCCTAACAGCCTAGATATTATTCCGGTCAAAGTTCACCGGAAAGTCATCGAAGCGGTGGTATCCGAGGATCTGTGTCTTCGGGTTTCCGGGTTGGTGAGGCGTAAGGGGATCCTACGCCGATGATATGGCCTCCTACTTCAGGGAGACGATAATCCGGCGGCGCAGAAATGTACGGTGAAACCTCATTAGCGCCATACAGCACATCCGGACGAATGAGCCTCATGTCATGCATAAACTGTAAATGCTCCTGAGCTATAATGAGACGACGACACGTCTCCCATAACTCATGCATCATGCAGCGATGCATTTGGTCCATCATGTGAACCAATCTCGCTAATCGCTCGACTTGGGGTCCTCCCAAAGCGGATCCTAGCAAACGAGTTCACGCCCTAGCGCGCGCCGCATCGGAAAGTGATCATATGGGGGCTGGGCTAACTCTGTCAGGTCGTAACGAAGACGACTCATGGCCACCAAAGCCACTTCTTGTAACACCATGGCCTCCGAAGTACCACGCGCCTGGAAGCGGTAAGGTATGCTCCAAGAACTTGTCTAGCAACGATATCTATTACGCCATAAATTCCTCCATTCCGTGTCCTCGATCACGGCGGTAGATGGAATAAGTGGGCTGATATGTGAAGTTCGCCCTCCACATCATGTCTCGTAGCAACGCCGATATCCATCCACTCCTTGACTTGAGTTTCCGGACAAGATGCGAGGGTTCATCTAAAGGCAAGAAGGCAAGGTAAGTTAGTTTCATAAACCAAAACAGGATCGGGGAGAAAAGATACTAAGATGGATAAGGAATAAAAGATATTCTTAACTTAAACTTTCAAAGTAATTTGATAATTTCAAAATATTTTGACTCGTAAGGCTTACTAACTCTAACGCCGTGCTACCTCTAACCTACATCAAGATGGCTCGATACTAACATTGTGGGACCCGGTAATTATCTCCATAAGACCGAGATTAGACAAGGTCTTAGGGACATAATTCTGGTCTCGATAAATGAATTCAATTTAACTCTATCCAAGTGGGAGGCTTAGCGAACACGGAGCCTCAACGATCATGCGCGCTGCTCCTTGCGAGCGCTACGTGATTGTCGATTCTCCTCGATTCAAGCACTACCCTTGGTGAGTTAAATGGGAATTATCAACAACAGTATGACATATATTGGCTCCCAAGATCAACGACCAATATACTCATACTCTCATCCAACGTTGATTACATCCATACAACGCATACAACAAGGAATAAAAGACATACCGCATAATAGTTAAGGTCTCTGGTTTATTACAAACGTACGACCGCCAAATTTAAAGCAGTATCAAGTAGCAGCGGAATTAAATAGATAAAGCAAAAGACCAGCAGTGGTATGCCCATCACCCATCGGCAACCGACTGGGAGTTAAATGGTAGCACACTACTCATTAGTGTCGCCCAAGTCAACACTAGTGAGATCATCATAATCATAACCTTCCTCACCTGAAAAGGCCAGTAAACATCTGGCTGAGTACAAGTGTACTCGCAAGTCTTACACAAATAAAAATAGTTATGCATAAGGGTCATTCAAAGGATGGTTCATATTGGTTTAGTTTTGCGAAAGAGACACAACAATTAACATCCTACACATACTAGTTTTTCATGTGCCCATTTGAAATCAGATTTGAAGTAGAAGTAAAACATGTAGTAAAACATTTCAGTAATAAACAATTGAATCATACAAAGACCAAAGTGGCAGCCCACTTTGATATACTAAACACATGAACAAACCGTTCATGACGAATCCCAAGTTCAACCACAATTTTAATTGAAAGTCTAACAATAGTAACTCCCGAACTCAAGCGGTTGTCCATAACCGTGGACACGGCTATTCGAATAGATTGATACCCTGCAGGGGTGTACTACTTTACCCACACGACTTGATTAGCCCGTAAGCCTCCAGATGCCTCCGAAAATAGCATACTTCCTATGGTATGCGTAGGGTAAATCAAGATATAGTCATTTTCAAGAAGAAAGCCCTATTGGGCTAAGTCCCCTTGTGAGATGGTTCCTTGCCTAGTACAAGCGTCGATAGCACTTGCTAGGGGGCTCACAAGTTATATTGGAAATACCGATGCAATCAAAACAAAAGAATTGGTGCTCCCTTGCACACTATAAAGGATTACATCGGCTCCTCAAAGAACATAGGATTTCACGGTCGCTATGCCCCTTACACCACCAAGGACTTAACACAATAAAACCCTCCCCCTACTTAACCATACGGCTCCCAACCCGCGTGTGGCAGCACGAGTGTACTTGAATTAACGACGTTACCAAAGTTCGGTCCTCAATTGTCCAGACAAGTCCTTCCACATACCCAATTCTCGTGCACAAAGACACCATCACTAACCAACACTTGTCCGGACCAAATCTCATTTAAAAATGACAAAGTTTTACTCATAAAACAGCTACAAAATATCTGAAGTAAAAACATAAAGTAAGAGTTGTGTGTATCCCAAAACCATCGGGTTATTCCCGACGATCGAACTACCGTGTCTAGACTTGCATGGCTAAGCAATTCTATCACCCATAGTTCACACATCCTATTTTAAGCATATAGGAGTTGGCATAATTCAAGATTAACCTCAAGCATAGGACATAACTAAACTACACATCACAAAAATATTGACATAATCAAAATAGCATGCAGGCAATTATCATTGCACTATCTTAACCAAAGCGGGATCAAATATGATGCAAAAGAAAGTTCAAATGATGCTTGCCTTGCTGGTACAAGTAGCTGCTCGCTCTCGAGAGCGTAAGTGTCGATATCGATATGCTCGGGATCTATATAATTATAACATCAAATAAATACCAGAAAACAACACAAAACTAAAATGCTCAAAAATGCATGATTTTTCTACAGTAGTTAGATCATGATTTTAAATGACTTTTGGTGAAAGAATTATTTCATTTTGATTTAGCATGTGAAAGTTATAATGGTTTGAATTTGATTTCAATAAGTCGTCATTATATAATTTAATTATGAAGTGAAATTTTGTAGAACAGTTATGCAGTACGTGGATGACATAGGTAAATAGGCAATATTATTATAAGTCAAAAACAATTGAGTTTGTCCCTTTTGGAGTTTTTATGATTTAGTTATTGATTTTCAAAGTTATCAGCCTTTTATAGTATAAAAATAATGGAGTTAAGGAGTATATTCTCCCAATAATAGTTTCTGTGACAGAGGTAAGGTGGAGACCATTTTTAGAATCAAGTTTACTGAAAATGAAAATTATCAAAAGTGGTCTCACTGTTTTGGAGGTTCCAATAATTATACGCATTTTTAAAGATTTCAGTCCATTTTCCTATTGTAGAGATAATGATTTTAATGAACAAATTTTCAATTAAAGCCCTCTGCTACAGAGACATGTATGAAACTAATTTTGATAGGAAGTACATTAAGAATGTAAATTTCGAAGTGGTTTCATGTGATTTGGAGTTAAATGATTTAGTTATGCATTTCTAAAGTTATAACTATTTCTCGATGTGCGATAAATTGTTTTGGATTTTATAACGCATTTACCGCTTTTCTCACGAGTGCAGCGCTAGCGCTGATCATCGACCAGCGGGCCCGCTCGTCAGCGGCCCACTGCTAGGCGCGCGCACGTGTGCATGCTAGGGCGATGGTTGCGAGCCGTTGGATCAAGATCCAACGGTCCATATTCGAGATGCAATAGGACGGTCCGAATGTCTCACAAATCCAGCCGCCTTTCGTGATCGACGCCCATGATCGTAGCGTAATCGGAAATTCCGAAAAGCCACCAATCTGGACCGTCGATGTCGCATCGGACGGTCCACAACGATCCCAATGTAAGGAAAGGCGCCAGTACATCGCACGTGTTTAAATTTTGGGCCCACACGTCAGTGGCTCCAACGTTTTACTAAACGTGTTGTTTTCTGTGGATGGGGCCCGCATGTAAGCGACTGAGTAAGGAGGTTTAAGACAACGTTTAATTACTAATGATTGCCATTAACTCGTAATCATTTGCTACAGTGACGGTCGGCGTACGACAACGGGATTTCATCCCCGCGCGTTTCACCGACGGCTTGCCGGCGATTCCGGCCACGGCGGCGTGAACCAAGAGTATGCTTAGGTGCACAAAAGTGCTGCGCTCCCAATGGAAGTGGTCTAGACGGCTGAGCCGGCCTGTACCGGCGGCTAGCCGGAGTTGAGCGGCGGCGAGTTATACGGCAAAAATGCATGCAGCTAAACCGAGCTCCTCAGTACAGCCTGGCGATTGCTTATGCTACCAAAAGGTTCAGGGAGGTCACCTGGAGCTGTGGGAAGCTTGGGGAAGTCGGAGGTTGATTGGAGCTGTGTCGGAGCCGGAGAAGACAAAGACGGCCAACTCGGCTTCACGGGGACAGGAGGTTCTGGGCAAAACAACCAAGAGAGGATGATCAAGATGACTTAAAGATCATCGGAGGAAGCTACGGGAGCGAGGAATTTGACAATAGCTTACCGGACCTAAGTGGGAGACGAAAAGATTGTCCGTGGCTGAAAAGAGGAACACCTTCAAATTAACTGAATCCTGCCGTGCATTGCCGAAAACGAGTGAGGGGTTCTGATCAGTAAACTAAGGCATACAAGGTGACGCGGTGGAATGTGAACCATACCTCCCGGAGACAAGAAATGGCTCGAGGATGTCACTCGGTGCGTGCTCCAGAGCAGCCGAATGGCACCAAGGTGGAACCAATGCTACAAGTCATCGCAAAAGCTAGGGTTAGCAAAAATGGAGAAGGCATGGAAGGTATAAGATGAGGGCACCGGTGTTGAGAAGCTTACCAGAGAGATGAGCTCAAGGAAGCTTCCCTCTCCTCTGTCAAC
Organism: Ampelocalamus luodianensis; assembly: GCA_036346255.1. Classification (NCBI taxonomy): domain Eukaryota; kingdom Viridiplantae; phylum Streptophyta; class Magnoliopsida; order Poales; family Poaceae; genus Ampelocalamus; species Ampelocalamus luodianensis. The sequence goes on from CM070634.1 coordinate 12,264,647, forward strand.
CGAGGAGAAGTGAGGTCCAACGAAGGGCATAGGGGGAGTCTTATTCCAGGAAGAAGACGGCAACGAGAGCGGCGTTAGGTGGAGAAGCTCTCGGGTTGGTCAACGGCAGCGGTGGTGTGACGGCGTCGACGGAGGTGCTCAGGGCGTCGCGGCCGCGTGGCACAGGATGCCTGAGGGCGCCAGCGGGAGGTCAGGGACGGAGCTGACAGGTGGGCCTGGGCGGTCAGCGATACAAGGGCGCGGCGCGGTGCGTAGCGAAGTGGTTTGATCAGCACCGTTGGATTGCGAATGGACGGACGAGATGAGTGGGGGCATTCGGACAGGTCGAATGACGGGGAGACCTGGGCCGTTGGATGAGGATCTAACGGTCGCATGTGGCGGTGCGTTTAGGTGGTTGGGTTGAGTCCGGTTGCCGAGTCGGACTCGAGTCGGAGGAACAGTAGCGACTGGTTTGGGTTCATTGCTTTGACCAGGATTTTAATTCATTCTTCCTACTTTGACCAGGGCTTAAAAATAGAAATAAAAATCATGAAATCATGAAATAAATTGTGGGGGTTCCTGGGGAGATATAGTTCCCATAAAAATTATGAAACCCCACTATTCATATTAAAATTTGTGACATTTAAATTCAAACATGTTGTATGTCTATGAATGTTGTTTGAATTTTAATTGGGTTAAAACTAGTCCCAAAAATTTTGGAAAAATTATATTTATTCATGAAAACTAATATAGTATTTGATTAAATTGGTTTCAGATGATGATCACAACTTTTCATCACTGATTCGAATTGAAATGTGAATTTTGATGTGTATGTTCACCCCAAATTAGATTTTCCAAGTACAATATATTATGGAAATGTTTTGAATTTGATAATGCATGTTAGTGCAATACATATTAATCCAATTTATTTAGTTGGGGCTGTGACAATATGGGCGTAACCTCGTATGGATGAAATGACAGAAGGGGTGAGATAGCCAGAAAGGTTATTGTGACGGTCGCTCAACTATATGGCCAAGGAATCATGTGGGGGTAACGAGTATGACTGTCTCTTGTGGGTAAAGTGTACAATCTCTGCAGAGTCTAAACTGTTTAAACAGTCGTGCCTATAGTCAGAGGCGGACATGGTAACTTAACTTGAGTTAGTTCTATTTCAAAAACCTTTGTGGATGGGTTAAAAACTGGTCGGGTGGATGTAACCTGGACCTGGTGTTTTTCCTGGGTGGTCGTACCCAGTGTTGTTTAGTGGTGGAAGTAACCACGATAAAAAATAAGCATGGGTGGAGGTAACCTCTGCTATTATATTATTGCACAATTACTCTCTTTACAAAATGCAATTTGGTTAAAATGCTAAGTGATAGGAATTTCTAATTATGATAATTGAAAACATTGCTTTAGTAAATAAAAGAACCGAGTCATCCTTGTTAAACCTTGCATGTATATACTTGCATTGTGTGTTGGCTCGTGAGCACGAAAGTTGTGCTCATTCTCGCTCTCCCCCAAACCCTTCAGATGATGCGGATGAAGGAGACAATGCTTTCTACGAGGACCCAGAGGTCGACGGATAAGGAAACGAAGAAGAGTAGTCTACGTTTGGTAGACTAGATCTCGTCTCAGTCTAGTGGACTCGTTGGTTCTTACGTACAACCGATATTATCCAACCTCCTTGGTTAATATCAGTCGTACACAAGACACCCCAGTCGCTTGCCTGTGAAGAGATGAGCTCTACCCCTTTTGCTTCCGTTGTTGCTCTTTTGTAATGTAATGGATTTGGCCTGATCAGCCCCTTTGTAAACTCGACCCGACGTGGTCTATGTTACTCTGTTGCTTGTAATATATTTGAATATTTTAGTGCACGCCTTGTATGAATGATTCAGCAATATGCCTGTGAGTGCTATCTACTGATCTAGGGAATAACACAATATTTCTCACAGAGGATTTGGATTGAGAAAATCCGGGTCCGACAGAGACCCACACAGCAGAACGCTGCTGTATGTGTATATTATATTGCCGACACCGGATGGTACTGTTACCAATCCGAAAAACCAGGGAATCGGGCTATTGCCGTGTTCAGCAGATACTCTTAATAATTACAGATTCAGTGAATAAGGGAAGCTAGGATTATAATGATTAAATGCCATCTGTACACGTATCTTCTATTTTAACACGCTCGATCGCTTTCCTGACGATAAGAAGTATTACTCTTAGCATGCATGTATCGGGAAGCTTTTAACTACGTACGAATGCTCTCTGATGTGCATATATACATGTCCGTACTTCTGTTATATATGCAGGCTGCAGCCCTTTGAAGTTTCCATGTTAATTTCTTCTCTCTGATGTTTTTTTTGGAACCAATGACATGAGAGCTGCCATTATTCATTTTATTAAGATGGAGGGTAAAAACTGTAAAAGAAAAAAAAAGAAAAAAAACTGTACACGGGCGAAGCCCACTTGAGAAATTAAAGGACAACACCACCACACCACGAACGGGGAGAACCCCATCTGAAATACCTAGCTAAGCATCACTACTACCGAAGCTAGAGATAAGACACCACCTAGCACAACACTGCCGTGGCCATCTGATCACGCGCACTCGAGCTCAACAACAACAACAACAACAACGCCACGAGCCGAAGACGCTACAGACGTCCCCAACGCAACACACCAACCTGCAGAGGGCGCAGAGCTCGCCATCGTGAGACTCCCAACACCTTCACCGCCATGATGCACACTGCACCATCTCGACGCGCCGCCGACCCATCACACCGCTCTGGTGTTGACTGTTGAGTATACTGTCCATGACGCTGAATTATACTCTATTTGTCTCCATCGCTTGACATGTTTAAGACTCAACTGGACTAAGACTCAACTGGACTATGTTCTTGTGATCGTTTCTTGGATGGTGGAATCCAATAGTTTTAGAACCTTGAAGCTAGGTATAGTTGAACCATTAATTATGCAGTGTCCAGAGGTCTAACCCTATGACCCGATCGAGTGTCTGATTTTTGCCTTTTACTATTCAACGACTACCAGATCATGCCAGCAAATATTTGAATTTTCTCCACTGTATCCTTTTGGTCCGATCGATCGCGCCTAATAGCACTGTCATGTGTGTTATCAGTTCTGCTTTTACTAGCATAACCGTGCATCTCCGTAGTGGTCCTTAACTTCACTTTCGAACGATGCATATGACAATTTATGAGCATTGGTGCCGTTCCTTAAGATTTTTAATTACCGGGGAAGTACAGGCTAAAAGAATCCTAGCTTGTACTACAATATTTGCAGGGGATAGTTGAGCATACAGAGAAGAATCTCTGCCAGTGATTGAGTGCGCAACAAGCGGCCTATCGATATATCCTTTGGCTTAGCTATGTCCCGGCCCTATGGATGCCTCCATTTAACAACATCAGGATGTTGTTGATCTCAGTTGTGGGGACACGTCACGTGTGGGAGTCCCAAGCATTTGCCCTGGGTTCAAATCCTGGTCAAGCAGTGGTAAAATGACCCTCTTCCAAAAACAAAATACCCCGCAATTTCGATGTAGCGCCGATAGAGTTATTCATTTTATCGACGAATAATTGCTAGCATCCATCCAGTCAAGTTCACTCTGGTAGGAGTGTAGTCAACTTCGACTGCTAATATATGAAAAAAAATATATACTAGCTGGTTGTATACCCATAGACTCGTCCTCAAACATATGCAGGGTGGCCCACACATTTGCGTAGCTATCTAGTTTTATTATATTTTTTTAATATGAAAGATGCAACTTAGGTGGTTTAGATCTTTTGTACAACATTAAGGATATATAGGCCTTTTGAACTGAGAATAAAATTTTGAATCCAAAACACAACTCAAGGAAACATAATTGAAAGATAATACGCTGTATGGCCTTAGAACAGTCGAGCTAATTATCTGCATGACGGTCTACGTAATGTACGATACCGTTTCTTTTAGGGAGAATTGGCTACAGGGCACTGAACTTTCACGTCCTTTGCCAACGGACATCCAAAAAACGTGGTTTCACCAGAAGACACTCAAATTTCGTGTATTTTGGCCGTAGGACACTAAGACGCTTATTATATTATTATTCATTGTTCCGGAGAGAGAAACACTGCCAAATGACCTTTATACCCTTCCCTCTATGACGAGTGGGGCCTACGGTTAGTGAAAGAAGACAGGGGAGGGTAGCCGACGGTTCGGGCTGGGATCAACGCCGGCGAGGAGGTCAATGGCGGCAACCAGCAATGGTGAAAACGGAGTGCAGGGGCCGGGGCGGATTCAAAGGCGGTGGCGGCACGGCTCATGACGATCGGTGGCGACCGGGCGAAGCACGGCAGCGATAGCGGCACGGCATTCATGGCGGCGACGGCGGCGGAGGGTGAGAGTGGAGGAGAAGGGGCGCGCATGAGCACCAACGAGTGGAGGGGAGCTCACGGGAGTGTTTGCCGACGACGAAGGAGGACCGAGACGAGCTGGCGGTAGTGACTCTAGGCGGCGCGGCGGGGACGACGTGGCGGCGCCGTTGGGGCGAATGGTGGCCCAAATCGAAGACTAGGGAAGGCAAAGGGTGGTGAGGGGATGCTCTAGAAGGAGTGAATCAGGTGGAGGTGTACCGTGCGAGGGGTATTGGTCGCGGCGGCTTTGGCCGAGCCGAGGAGACGGGCGATGCACGGTGCTCGATGGTGCAAATCTTCAATTGATTGGGGGTTCTTGCTTGCGGGGGCGTGGGACACGGCGTGCCGCCGTTGGCCGGCGATGGGGTTCACCGTGGCGGCGGGATTGGCAAGCGGCAAGCGGCGGAGCCATGCGGTAATGGCACGGCTTGAGCTTGCTTGCTCTGTGGTCTTCACGGGGAGGAATTGAAGGGGGCGCGCCGAGGCGACGATGGTGGTGGCGGCTCGGGCCGGAAACGAGGAAGACGAGGGGGGAAATAGATGGCGCGTCCCCGGGGCTTTGGTGGCAGGTTGAGGGGAAGGAGGCGAGCACGCGGAGGCGTGTGCCGAGGAGGTGCTAGTGCACACAGCAGGGATGGCTAGAGCTAACTGAGCAGCGGCGCGGCTCGATGCAGTGCGACGACCGGGGCGGTGGAACATGGGGCCGCGGGCAAGGAAGAAGCGGGCTCGGCCTTTTCTCGGTGAGATAGTCGAGCGGCGTGCGAGAGGAGGAAAGAGATGAAGGAAGCCAGAGGAAGGTGACCGAAAGGGTAAAATGGTATTTTCACTGGCCTTCTCTCTCCTCTTTAGCCCGGATATATTATTATATTGGTCTTAGTGTCTTTCGGCAAAGAGCCACAAATGTTCAGTGTCTTTTAGCGAAGACACGAGTTTTGGATGTTCAATAGCAAAAGGTGACAAATTGTAGTGCCCTGTAGCCAATTCTCCCTTTCTTTTATGATGTGCATGTATATCAAGTTTCTGCACATTGGTTTTCTATTCTTTGTTTTTTTTTCTTCTTCCAAACCATAGCGGATCATGTTGACAGCTTCAACTTACTTTACATGCTTACGGTTTGTACTTCTGCTAGAGTCCACATGAATACATGTACCTTAAATTTGCATGCGTGAGGTCTGCATACATGATGTTGCCTTGTCTCGAATCGTCATAATTTTTTTATGCGCAATTCATTACGAACTTAGATTTAAGCAAATTTCAGCCAACTTAGAAACAACATATTCGATTTATTACTTTTGCAAGCTACTACCATGGTACACTACACTATTTCCTCTCCTAACTTTTCGGAATTCCATATGAATTTGTTGTAGTTCCAAATTCAAAGCAAATATTGACTGCTATAATATGAACCCAGGCCACCGCAATCGACTGTAGATTTTTTTTTTCTTTTTACTCCAATTAACGTAGCGATTTCTATCTCTTCGTTTTCTATTGTTTTTTTGCCGGTGTAATTGTGCAGAGCTAGTAACTTTATCTCTTAAATCCAAACCAAATCCTTTCCTTGACCACATCTTGCCGGGGGGAAAATGTCAATAAATCAATACATGCCATGAAAATAAGAAGAAGCAAAAGACTTAGTTTACTTTTTATCCTTTCTCGTTCCTCAACTAATAGATAATTATGGCTCTTTTCGTGGCCTCAATCTTTTAGAATGCATATAAGTAAATTTTCACCTTGCTCCTCTCGCTTAGACGCCATCATGTCTCATAAGCAATTCGATCCCGTATTGTTCAATCACACTACCGTGTATCTTGCGAACATGAACTAGGCCTGTTGCTAAATATTCCAATTCAAGTTCAACGTTATGATTCCTGACAAAGGATGGTTTTTAGGGGAAAAAGTTAATTCCAAGTGATAGCCAATTTCTCTCCTGCTGAAAATCAAATCCTAGCCTACAATATGTTTGGAGATGTGTGCGCTTTAGTTGTTCCATGGTGATATGATGGATGAAAACTTGACTTGTCCGTAAAAAGGCACCTAATGTATAAACACCCTCAAATGTCAATACATAAGAACGTGATCCTGGTATCCTGGCGACATGTCGAGTACCTCTTATATTTGTGTGCCTCGTGTTGTAGTCGGACTCGGAATAGAGGGGGTCCTCATGGAGAAAGCTAACATGGCAAAATCAGAATGTAAAATAGACTGAAGGTAGTACTTTACTAATAAAAAGCAGGGTTCAAGAAGTCGGTCCTAGTCGGCGCCGCCTAGGCGTTCGGCGGGGAGCTGCCACCACAATTTCACCCAAGGCGGCGGGCTAGGCGGGAGGGCCACCTTGGACCGGCTAGGCGGTCAAAGCCGGTCCTCGGCAGCGTGAGGTGGCTGTCGAGGCGGGAGATAAAAAGGGTTGCGCCCGACGCCCCGACTGAAGAATCTAGACCCGTCATTATAAGTTAATGGAGTATTTTAGTGATTAATGACAAATCTATTTGTGAGACTAACTCTTTTATTTGATATACCTATTGTTTAGTTTCATCTGGATGAAAAGGTGAAAATCATGGAGGTATACATTTCACATTATATTATTATATCTTGTTGCATTCTCCGGATTCAAAATATAGGTTAAACTCCACCAAAAGTCTAACTTGAATATGTGCATATGTTTTTATTACACATTCGTGTATGCACATATTTAGGGGGAGTTCACTCTATGTTTTATTGTTTCATTAGTATTGATCCATATTCCTTTTTTCACATATATCGAGGATATCTACTTTGAAACATATCCTTGAGTATATAAAACTTATGTAGTACATATATACTCATACCAATCTCTATTCAATTATTTGTAATTGTGATTGTTGTCATCAATTACTAAAGAGGGAAAGATTGAAGTATCGTCCCACCATTATGAGTTAATGGTATATCATGGTAATTAATGACAATTATTTTGTGGAACTAACATTTTTCATGAGTTGGATGAATAGGTTATGTTCCATAGAGATGGAGATTTTGGATGACATCATGAGTTGATTGTTATCAAGTCAAGACTCGGGATGAAAGAAATCATTATATGTTGATGATGTTTAAGTCAAGATCCCAAAGTAAAGTAGATCACCATGTGTTGATGATATCGAAGTCAAGAGCTTGGAGTAAATGATACATCATATGTTAATGCACATCAAGATCTCGGAGAAAAGGAAATCATCATGTGTTGATGATGTTCGAGAAGAGATGATCATAAGTTGATCATTAAGTCAAGAGAAGGCCCATCATGTATTGATGGAGGGCAAGTGAAGGATGTATCATGTGTTGATGCATATGAAGATTCGGGATGAAGGATATCATCATGTGTTGATGAGCATCAAGTCAAGATCCCGAAGAGAAGGAAATCATCATGTGTTGATGATTATCAAGTCAATGACCCAATCTTGAAGTGGAGATATGCGTCATCAAGATTCAAGTGAATGTGTAAGGCAAAGGTATGACTAGCTAGGGCTAAAGATGTGTTCCTAGTCTTTTACCGGTCTTGGTGTTTGGTTGGAGACCGGATTGCTAGCATAGGTTGCCGTACTATTAAGATAGGTCTTGACTAGTAACTTGAGTTAGTCATGTGTTGATAGCTCGTTGTGCTTGCTCTAGCTCTCGTTAGCATGTTGCCAATATTTGCGAATGTGTTTTGTAAATAGTTGAGGCTCTTGTTTAATCCTTGTAGTATGTGACTTTAGTTTGTGACTGTGTTTTGCAAATAGTTTTAGTCCATGTACCTTATTCCTTATTGTGTGATTCTAAAAGTTGGTAAATGTGTTTCGCAAGTTGTTGAGAATCTCGCCTTTAACCCTTGTTTGTATCGCGCATCAATTGGAAAATGTATTTTACAAATTGAGTTGAAGTGGAATGCAAAATCCTTATTTTGCAGTCTCTAGCGGTATGACCGCAGCTGTTAGCGGTATTACCGCAACTGGTTGTAGACCGTGTCGTGAACAGTGGTCGTAGACCGTGTTGTGAATAGTGATCGAAGACATTGGTCGTAGACAGTGTTCGAAGACACTGGTCGAAGACAATGGTCGTAGATAGTGGTCGAAGACACTGTTCATACACATGCGTGGTCGCAGACCTGGTCGTGGTCGTGGACCTGATCGTGGTCGTAGACCTACGTGGTCGTGGATCTGATCGTGGTCGTAGACCTGTGTGGTCGTAGACCTACGTGGTCATAAACCTGGTCTGCGGTATGACCGCATTTGTTCAGCGATATTACCTCATGGCGGTAGTACCGATCCTATTGGCGGGTTTTTTTTTCAAAGAATGTGTTTTTCTGGATTGGCTTGTTCCTTTGTGGAGCGGTATGACCGCATTTGTTTTGCGGTATTACCGCATGACGATAGTACCGATTCTATTGAGCGATATGTTTTTTTTTCAGAGAAGTTGTTTTCTGGTTTGGCTTGCTCCCGTGTGTCCAACGGCTAGTTTTATAGCCGTTGGAGCAGATCGGTAATACCGGCGTTGATTGGTAGTATTATCGTATTTGCTGATTCGTTTTAGTATCTTTGGTTCCAACGGCTAGTTTTTGTGTGTGGGTTATAAATACCCACCTTGGCCGGTTGGAGTTTGTTGCTGCTGAGGTTGCTGGTGCTATTCCCATTCCTTTGAGCAAAGAGCAAGCTCTCTACACTCTTTTATGCATGTATTGCACTTAGTGAGCTTTGAGAGGTAAATCGTAGTGCATGTGTTGTATTATGTAGTGGATTGTGTATCCATTGAGCTTAGACACTTGATTCGTTCAAGTGAGCGTCTTTGACTTGTTACTCTTGGTGTTTGCCAAGACCTAGACGTCTTGAGGAGTTGTGCCAGTGATCTTCTCAAAGAAGGTTATGAGATGACCCGGGTGGTTGTGAGTGGCTTGGTGCTTGCCATCTCCAGAGTGGAGGAAGAGCAATCCTAAGTGGATCGAGGTGTTGGTTCGTTTTGGAACTGGTCCAAGTGGTTGGACTTACCTCGGAGGTGTTGGCCTAATTTGTGGAGCCGGTCTAATTGGTTTAGGCTTACCTCAACGTGGATTAGGGGAGACCGGTAAGTCTCTGAACACTACGGTAAAACATCATCGTGTCATTGTGGTTTGATTTCTTGTGCTTTACTTTATTGCAATTTATATTTATAGAATTAAATTACTTATTCATCTTTTTATGATTGCTATCATTCAATAGTCTTATATTGTTGGTGCACTTAATAAAGACTAGTTGATTTAGGTTTTGATTGTGCAAAACCGTTTTGATATTAGCTTCCGCATTAAAACTCGGTTTTAGCCAAAGAAGTTTTCAAAACCGCCTATTCACCCCCCTCTAGTCGGCCTCCTCAATCTTACACCGACCCATCCATTCGTCACGGCGTGCTAGGGTTCGGGCTCCCACCGAATTGAGCTCGCCCTAGGTTCCGGCCATCTTGTGCCGCCAATTCAACCTCGCCGCCTCCAAATCGTGGTCATCCCGCCATCTCCGCCTCCGAATCACGGTCGTCTCGCCATCTACGCCGCCGAATCATGGTATGCTGCTCCCCTCTGCTCCCGCGCCACCAACCTCCCCTCTCTAGTCCCCCTCCCCCGCCACCACCCTCCCCTCCGATGCTCCATTCGCTGCTCTGCTTGCTCTCTGCTCCCCCTAGTGCCGCAGCCCCTCTCTCGCTCGCCCCAGCGTTCTTTGCTCATTTGCTCTACCCCTCAACACCGCTTTGCTCATTTGCTCGCCCTCTAGCGCTGCTGCTCCGATTGTTGATGTGTTTTGCCTGTGCTGATGTCTCATGAGTGATGATATTGATAATTAATGAGTTGTGAATTGTGTTGCTATTACGTGAAGCATTGATAATAGATGTATAAAATGTGTGATATGTATGTTATTGTTGATTTGTCATTTTATCAGGACGTCATCCATTGCTTCCGGAGGTGCGACGAGTTCAAGCGTCCTTAAGAGGAATTCCGAAGATATAAGATGGGAATTTGGGTATTTAGATGATCCAAACAACTTGAATAGAGTGAAGTGTCTATGTGTGATTCTATGTCTTATTATGTGAGTGTGAGACTATGTGAAGTTGGCACTGTCTCCTGGGTGTAGTTACTTCCACCTCTGATACACCACCTAAAAGAACTTGACATACTCTTTTATCACTTTGGGTATACTCATATACTAATTATAAGATACTCCAATGTGAACCACACGAAAATTTTGCAAAAGAGTCCATAATTTTTAGCATATTTTGTAAATACATTCATATTCGCACATAAAAATGAGCATGTTAAAAAAAATTATACATACCACCCCTAAAAAGGTGTAAATACCACCTAGGTAGTCTTATATACTCGTATACTACACATACATACTCTCGGTTGCGCAAGATATTCCCTACGTTGTGAGATACAAAATAAGGAGTAACTACTCGTGGGAGTAGAAAAAAGGTTTCCATATATATATATATATATATATATATACATATATATATATATATATATATATATATATATATATATATATATATATACATATATATATATATATATCATACTTTGATTTATTCATCAATCATTCATACACTCTTTATCACACAATAGAAAAATAACTCATCATTGATTAAATATGCAGGTTTACATGATTATTTGATTACATACATGTTTACATCAAGCTCTTGGAGGGGGAGATAATATACATGACTATATCAAATTGCCTATGTCTTGCTTCTTCATGTGATCATGTGATTTTCCTTCTATTTTGCTCAATTTGATGCCTGATGCTTGCTCAATTCATCATATTATTCATGTTATGGACTTATCTACACTATAGTCAAGCTGGCCGCCTAGTCGCTGCCTAGTCCACCTAAGCGCTAAGCGCTGGGCCACTGCCTGCCTAGCGCCTAACGCTTTCTTGAACCTTGATAAAAAAGTACGCTCTGAATGCCCATAAATACGTGTCCATAGTAATATGCAGAATAAAATTAGCTAAATTAGTGAGGCGGTCACAAAATTATGAATAGTTAGAAATTTTGAAATGAAATCAAACGTACGTACTACTAAGCCTCTAGCTATTATTAGGAGACATGTCCATTCCACCAGTTTTCATCTTGTGAAAACGAGACATGGTTGTTTTATCATCAATGTTTTTTAATATCTTGAAAGGTATGGATGAAAAACATATACGGATTATCTGTATTATTCGACTATCGTATTCGATAGGATACAAATATGTACATATTTTCCCATCCGATTAACAATTTCTCTCCTATTCATATTTGTATTTGAATTCATCTAAAAAAATATGGATGCGAATATGGTATGAATTTTTCCCATCCGAATTGTCATAAAAAATTTCATTTTGTCCATTTTTCACAAATCTACAACAAATTTTATAGATTCTATGAGAAGTTGACACTAGACTTGAGCGCATAATTGATTTTTGCTTCTATTTGACGTACAACATTTTACATATCTACAAAGAATTTATCACAGCATCACATCACATGCTGCTGCTCTGTGTGGTGTGGCTCCCGTGACGCCGTCACCCAGCCTGCCATGCGGCCACGCATTCGCCGCTGCCCTACCATCGCTGCTGGTTGCCCCTCCGCGCATCCATAGCTCATCTACACAGCCTGCCCGCCCCTCCGCGCACCCGCCACACTCACAGCTCGACCGCGCACTCGCCGCATCCACAGCTCGGCTGCATGCTCGTTGTGTCCTTCACTGCCGGCCATCGCGACCCAGGAAAGAGCTCTGGAGGATAGAGCACAGAATTGGGAATGGGAGAATTAGGGATTTGGAAATGGAGATCAAATTGGTCACTTGGTTACTTCGACTCGTGCAACTGACCAACTAATGAGCCTTATGATATGGAAAATTGTCGGACTCCGGGCTTTGAATACCTGAAGCCCTCGTGTGGGCATTGTACTAGTCCCCTGATCAGTGGCTAGTACACACATTCACAATATTTATAATCACATCCATACACATAATACATACAACATGAAACAAATAGGACATTAAACTTAAGCGTTTACATGACAAGTTTATATTACACGGCCGATCGGCCAAATTAAAACTCAAATAGCAAAATAAGCAGTGGAAGCATAGCAATTAAACCCAAAATGTCTAGCGGTGTGCCCATCCATACCCTCAGGCAACCGACAAGTACAAGACCCTAGCAAGTCCTGTCACTGTACCCTCCGGTACTGGGTGCAAAGAGCGTGTCGTTTGGTATTGGCTCATCCTCATACTCTGATCAATAATTTAAACAAGATTGAGTATATTTTGTACTCAGCAAGGCTTGTAGTGTATTGCAACGTAATGTAAATGCAAGGCTATCAGAGGATGAAGCTCTACACTACAAGTTATTTTTAGCATTAACCAAGTTTAATTTGCAATATCAATATGTAATAATTTGCAACAGAAATTTTAAAGAGCAATTGACAGATAATGAAATAACAAGTATGTAACTTAACAATAGTAAAAATCACAACTCTCCTTGGCTGTGATCAATATTTCATTCCCAGCCATAGACATGACACACCAACCAACCATCCCAACATTTTCCAACAAACCATTTTTGCAAAAATTAAGACTATACTCGATGTGACTACACTAAGCACGCTCATGACTGTGAGCATGGCTATTTAAATAAATTTTCACTTTTGCAGAGGTGTACAACTTTACCCACATGATACAAGGTCTCTAGTTTGTTCGATATCCATCGATACCACCACACACAACATTATAGTATGCGGTCTGGAGTTCGTAACGAAGCCTTTACATCACCCAGTCCTAACCTCGCACTAGCCCGACGAATGATACATCCTCATATCACCTGGGTTCCTCCCATTTCAGTGAGGCATTCACCATTGTATCGGAAGGTTTTGTTCCCAAGGTGTCGAACCCGGGAGCGAAGGATCCCGACTTCTCTGTGTTTATACACCGGTCCAGGATTTCCAGTGTACACAGTCTCACAAAAATAGATATCACATTCATATCACGAAATCGTAGATGACATTAAATAAATAACTGTTTAATACAAATAAGTCTGAATAACAATATCAAATGTCAAATAATAAACACAGCGGAAACATGATAATAGAGGTGAGCCTGGGTCAAAAGGCCTACTCGTCCGGATCCTCACCGTCGGGGTAGAAGTCTTCTCCTGAATAAGATTTATTCAGTAAGGATGAGCACAACTTCCGTGCTCGCAAGTTACACCCAATATTGAATTAAAATGCAGGCATAAGGTAACAAGTGAGTATGGCAGGGGTTGTTTTGCATAAACGGCATTTCCAACTTAAATAGATATAGTATTTTCCAAGGCAGTTTTATACTATGACTAAAATCATATTTTTGAAATGTCAATGATATAATGTGGATAACCTCCAATGATAAAGTGAAGGATCCCCTCCTAACACTTGGCTTCCCACCCAATTTTTCATAAGGATTAACCATCCTCAATATTTAATAAAGCATTTAAAAACCAAAAACAATTCTAACTTTAAGTGGCTCTGCTAACATGTCCATGACCGCGGACGCGGATATTCGAATAGTTTCTACTCTGCAGAGTTGGTACAACTTTACCCACACGAGGTGACATGCTCGTTATGTCGGCCAATTCACGCTTCCGTAGGCGTGTGACTAAGCAATTACCATGAGGCCTTTACAATGTTCTGCCCTATTGTGTTCATGCCCGCTAAGGTTTCGCCCCTTTGGACTAACCGTCCTCCGAAAGCCCCCTCTTGCGCCAAGTGGGAAATAAAACGTCTAACCGACACCCACATAATTACATGACATAAATACACTAGAACATCACAAATTAATTAGCCAAATCCTGCCCATACAGGACATGTGGTAGTACGATATGACATAGCAATAAGCGGCTCAAAGACCGGTCCTCAATTGACTTGGTCGTCATTCCTACAAACCGTGGGCCTTAATCTTAACAAAATCAATCCCGTGCATAAACCTGCACCCACCATTCTGACCATTTCGCCTAAGTCCAAACCCATTTTTGATTTTATTTTGAATAAAACTCTATTTATAACCCATGTGGTAAGACAATACCACAATAACAAGTTTGAAACAAATTTGTATAAATTTGGTGAAAACTCTCCCAAATTCTGTAAGTGTGAACTAAGCCTGGCTAAGCATATGTTTAATTTTGATAATATTTTACCTATGGTATCAAGGTAGTCAGATACAACATTCAAATTGGCCATACAAAAACACATGGAATTAACTATATGTAAAACAGGACATTAAAATATTTATACAAATATATGCATGCGATAAAGAATTTAAAAACTAAAACTAACTTAAAATACTGGGGGCAATATGGTCAATGGTGTAACTTGCCTTGGTCGATGTCTTGGAATTCTAAATCTTCAGATTGATCGAACTCTCCGGAGTCGTCGAAGTCTAAACGCGAAAATACGACAAATTCAATATTCAAATTTAAATAAATTCAAAAACATAGATCAAAATAACTCCAAATTGAAATATTTTAGTTTAGTTAGCTAGATTATAATTTTATATAAATTTTGCAATTTGAATCACCCAATTTGGAGTTCATATGCAAAAGTTATGATTTTTAGAAGTTTTAAACCTAATTCTGAAATTTAATTGAATTTCCCGAATTATTTTTCTACTGTAAAATCTATTTATTGCGCAATGCTGACGCCAGCGAGGGATTTTCGGAATTTAAAAGAATTAAAATGATTTCTGACATGCGGGCTCCATGTGTCATAGACACGGCTCACGGTGGACCAAGCCCACGGTGGAACGGGCGTGCGGGGCTGCGTGGCCTGCCACGCAAGCAGCCACGTGGACTGCCACATGGCGGCCACGCACGCATTCATGCCGAGGTGGCGCTGAAGTGGCGCCACAGTGGCGTGCCACATCGGCGCCGGACGGGGGCGGCGCTCGGGAACCAACGAACCGGCGATCGGCGGCGTCTCGCCGGCGACGAGGGATACCAAAAGAACGAGCTGGTTCTACTGATCTCGATGCTCACCTCATAAACGGAAGGGCACGGTGGATGGTCGACGGTGAGCTCGAAATGCGGTGGAGATGTTCCGGTCGCGGCGGCGGAGGAGCTCCGGCGACGTCCCGGCGAAGGAGAGGTGAGCACCGGGTGCGCGAGGTCCCGGCGAGTCCGATGGTGGTGACGGCGTGGATGCGGTGGCGGCGACGGCGATACTAGAGGCCGCGGAGACTCACGGCAGTCGGCGGCGAAAACTTCAGATTACGGCGAGCTCGGGGAAAGAGAGAAGGAATGAATGGGGGCGCTATGTTGAGGAGTAGAAGGGCTTCCCGGTGCTCCCTTTTATAGGGGCCGGGAGGCATAGGGGAAGGCGATCGTGTGCGACGGCGGTTGCGGCGCGTGGGCGTACCGGGCGCGGAGAAGGGGGGAGATGGTGGGGGGTGAGGGCGGTTGGACGTGGCGGAGCCGTTGCGCACGTTCTCGCGTGTAGAGGGGGAGGGAAACGAGGCGGAGATCAAGCTCTCGTGCGGCGAAAATGGCGGCGGCGACTCGGTCACGCGAAGAAGAAGGAGATGAGGAAGAAAGGTTGCGGCCCGTTGGATCTCGATCCAACGGCCAGGAGGAAGGGAGGCGGAGAGAGGGAGAGAGATGCGCGGCGACAGTTGGATTTGATCCAACGGTGCGCGAGCGAGAGGGAGAAAAGAAACACGTGGTTGATTGGCAGCCGTCCGGATTTAATCGGACGGTGGAAGGTGAGAGGGGGAAAGGGCGCGGGTGGAACGGGCCATGCGGGCCGCGCGCGGAGAGGAGGTTTGGGCCAGAGCCTTTGGGTTTCGGCCCAAAGCTGTTTTTGATTTTTCTTTTGCTTTTCTATTTGTTTTAATCCTGATAATTCATTTAGGCTTTAGAAAATAGCAAAATAATTCCAAAAAATTATGGAAAAATTTACAAAAATTCCCATACTTATTTTGGACTTAATAAAATTATTTCAAATTTTATGTTGGCTTTTAATTTTGAAAATAAATTTGTTTTGGCTTTAAAATATTTATAAAAAGCTTTTAAAATTTCAGAAAATTCCACAAAAACAAATAAACTTTTAATTTTTACTGAAATTTGAATTTTGGGCTGTTACACAACGCCTCGGTGAAGAGAGCCCCTTCGAATAACCCTTCCTAGATTGCTCGTACTACCGCGGCCAACCAATATGCAAGGCTAGCCCTAAATGATTTAGTTAGCTATGACTATCCCATAACTAGCACATGTGGTTGTACGCTTAGGCTTAGATTAGTGGCACCGGCATTTGGTCCTTAATCGACCTGGACGTCGACTCGGACGAGGATCTTCTCTTATCTACATGAGAGAGATACCTTCCACATTCATCAGTACACAATATAACTCGTCCGCGTCAAAACTAAGTTTTTTATTTTCATTTTATACCAAACTAATAGAGGTAACCCCTCTAGACCAACATTTCAAATTCTCCCGAATGCATACTCAAATGTTTCATCAATTGTTCAAATTTAGTGAAACTAGAGCCCGGCTAAGCATTTAAGCGATATTCGTAATCAAAATACCCAAATTGTTATTAGCTACTACCTAAACCATATCCTAAAGGTTACAACAATAAGAAAATCAACTTGACAAAGAGGAATCATGCATTCAATAGGAATATATCTACCGTTACCCCCAAATATAGCAATTTTAACCAAACATACACTGATGCATAATAGATTTTGCAAAACGAAGTAAAATAATTGAAATAATAGGATCAACATGGTCAAAGGAGTTGCTTGCCTTGCTCTGGTTGCTCAGAGAACAAGTGTGCTATTTCGTCGATAATCTCGAACGCGTTTCCGACATCTATTCGAAAAGAGTCGAAACAAATCACAAATAATAAAATAAATTCAACAGCAACCAAATCCAAATATTTTTGCATTTTCAGACATAGCATGATTTTATATGAATTTATAAAAAATAATCATCCAATTTAGAGTTCATATGCAAAAGTTATTAACGTTTGAATTTGGTTCGGGATGAAAAATCCTGAAAATAAGAAACGGGTGACGTCGAAGGCACATTCTCTGAAATTTACGGTTTCCAATAGAGAAAGCGTATTTCATTTATAGTGAAAGTGCATTTTCTATTTTTCTTTTTTTTTGGAAATCATTTTCATACATGTGGACCCTACATATCAGTCTCTCGTGTTTTTATTTTATTTACGAAAACAATGATGGTCTCACATGTCATGGACTCATTAGTTATTAACTAAATGATTAAACCTAATTTTAAATTATTACCTCTTGATAGGTGGGGTCCACTTGTGAGCCTCTCGGTTACTGAAACACATTTTAATACCGAAAATAGTACGTGGGTCCCGCATTTTAGTGACTTATTTACCAAATCATGCTTAAATTAGATATTTGATTATCTTTTTGACCGGTCCCACATGTCAGTGACTTAATACTCTTATCTATTGTCATTACCATTAAACAAATCCTAAACTCGAGTGGGACGCGCTGTTAGATAGAGAAAAGAGAGAAGAACAGAGCTAATTGTACCGCGTCGGCTCTGCGAGCTCGCTAGCGGTGAACGGCACAGTGGCTTGGCTCAGGAATGGAAAAAATGGACTCCTAGCTTGATGACAATTCTACTGGGTGGTGGTGGTGGCTAGAGATATGGACGAAAGCGGTGCTACACTAGCGAGAAGTGGCAGAGGCTCTCGGGCTTGCGACAACTTTTGCAAATGGAGCATGTACACGATGAAAGATGGTGCGTAATGGCTCTAGGGGACTACTATGATGCTACTGGCAGCAGCACGGAGGCCGATGGTCATCGGAGTGGTGGTGACAATGCTCTTCGCGGCGGTGCCATGATCGGCTATGATGATTTCTACTCTACGGTAGCTTTAACATCCCAAAAATCCCAATTTGGATAAGTGTATTAAAAATAAGTGAGGAAGTAAAATTGAGCATGTTTATATGTGGAAAAATAATTTGAGCATGTTTTTGAATTTTTCATTTAAAGCAACTATTGCATTTACATACAAACAACAACTTGAAAGAATTTTTGAGAAAAATTAGAATAGATAAAATCCTGGAAAATTTACACAAGAAACTATACTGTTTCAGGAGATTCCACATACAATTTCATAAATTTTGGATCCTGATTGCTATGTTTAAAAATTAAGCAAACCCTTAGCATTTTCTAGAAAATGCAAAACCGAATTCAAATTTCCCACTTGCCTTTGGATCGAAACTACTGCGGCCCATCTTCTGTCGTGCACTGCTGTAGCCCATGCCAACGCCCCGCTCTCCTCTCGCTAATGCGCTAGGCCCACGCATTAGACCCCTTCGTCCACCTCGTGCAGCCCCGTCGCCTCCGCCCTGTAGCACGACATAGCCAATCACCCATGTCGTCGTCGTCGTCATCCTCTGGTGCTCAAGGGAGATGACCGAAGTTTCTCAGTCTCACCTGCTCCACCCACTATTTTTCTCTGCCTGGGTCTCGTTGCCGTGTGAGAATCTCACAAAAATCCAAGCCCGCTTGCAAATTCCCATCGAGCATCTCGTCCTAGTCTCGCTCCTTGAAGAACCCCCCTCCCCCGTCTGTACCAAAACCCTAATACACCATTGCTGTTTTCATGTTCTCCTTTGCTGGTAAGTTTTATCCACGATATCACACAGAACACGTCGTCATCCCTAGCTCCGATGTGCGTGCTCTGCTGAAGCTCAAGCGTGTCCCGGCAAGCCAACTCCTCGACATGCACGTCATTTTGTGCCACTTTGTTCGCTCACTCAACCCCTCACTCTTCTTTCCTTCTGGTGCATTGTAGCTCCTCAATCACATCGTCTTCCCCAACTCCGGTGCTACGGTTGTCGCTGGAGATCTCTGAGCCCAGTGAGTCCCTGGCAACTCCATGCTCGGTTTGAGCTTCACCTCACCTCCCTGAACCCACTCATGTGGTCCGTTTCAGCTATTGTCGGCCACACCGAGATGTTGCTGTGGACCTCCCAGTCACCGCCACTACCATCGACGCCTTCTCCTTTTCGGTGAGTCCTTGACCCCACCGAGGTCATTTTTCCCATCTATGTGACACCCTGAAGCTGTGCATGTGCTTCATTTCAGTTGTTTTCCTCCGAGGAGACCTGTCACCGTGGAGCTTGCCACCGTTGCCTCTGTTCACCGATGACCAACCGCCTTGGACCTTCCCCGACTTCATTGACGCCTTCCTCAAGATCATGGTGAGCTACTAGAGCTTAAGCATCCTTCAATTTGGTTAGTTTAGGGAGTTTACACAGTAATTGCTAGCAATGCCCATGGTGCCATCGCAAGACATCATCGCTGGCTCACCTCAGGCAACCCTAGGACCCTGAGCCACAACCACTAGCTATGTGAAAGCCCCCCGAGTCCAATTCGAGCCTCAAATCCCACTACTTTTGTCCCTGGCGCAAACGTCGTATTGGACCCGAAGCTCCTCGTTGCTTCTTGCTGCCATCTCTGGCCATCTCCACTACCCATGTCATCATCGTGACCCCATCTCTCCAATCTCGGGCTCCCTTGATCCTTGATCCAATCTCGGCCGCGCACGCTCTCCTCTCTTTCCTTCTCTCTCTCTGACTAGTGGGACATGCGAGATTAAGAGGTGATTAATGCCAAATGATAGTGTTTAAAGTTACTAAGTCACTAACATGTGGGACTGGTTAAAAAGATAATCATAAATCTAATTCAAAACGTATTTAGTAAATTTGTGACTGACGTGTGGGACCACCCAATGTCCGAATTAAAACATGTTTTTAAAAAAGTGAGGGACTGACATATTGACCCCAGTTGTCAGTAGATTAAATAAAATTATGATTTAATGTTTTAGTTAATAGCTAAAAAGTCTATGACATGTGGGATCACCACTGTTTTTAAATAAAATCAAGAAATAAAAATATGAGTCATTGACAAGTAGGGCCCACATGTAAGTTAATAAAATCCAAAAAATGTAAAAATCAGAAAAGCCACTTTTAGTTAATAGAAAATATGTTTTCTCTGTTGGAAAGCGTAAACCTCAGAAAATACGCTTTCGATGTCACCTTTTTATTTATTTTTAATATTTTGAAACCATCCAAATTGAAATATTAATAACTTTTGCATATGAACTCCAAATTGAATGAATATTTTTTATAAATTCATATAAAATCATGCTGTATCTGAATATGCTAAAATATTTAGATTGTTTTGCTATTGAAATTATTAATTTGCTATCGGCTCTTTTGAATAGAGGTCGACAACACGAACGAAATTTTCAACGAACCTCCATCCACATACTCAGAAATACCAGAGCAAGGCAAGCACCCCTTTTGATCATCTTGATCAACTTATTTCAATTATTGTATTTCTTTTTGCAAAATCTATTATACATGCGTGTATGTTTGCTTAAAATTGCTATATTTGCGGGTAACGGTAATTATATTCCTATTGTATATATGGTTCACCTTGAAATATTGATATCCTTAATGTTGTAGCCCTTAGGTTATGATTTGGACGATAACTTATGTCAATTTGGGTATTTCGATTGCGAATATCGCATAAATGCTTAGCTAGGCTCTAGTTTTAATAAAATTGAATAATGGATGAAAATTGAGTTGGATTTGGGTGATTTTGAAATAATGGTCCAGAGGGTTTACCTCTGTTAATTTTTTATAAAAATAAAAATAAAAAACCTAGATTACAACGCTAACGAGTTATAATATGAACTGATGAATGTGAGAGGGTTTCTTACATGTAGATAGGGGGATATCCTCGCCCAGGTCAATTAAGGACTGAACACCAGTGAATCCAATCTAAGCCTAAGCGTACAACTACACGTGCCGGTATGGGATGACCTTAGCTAATTAAGTCATCGAAGACTAGCCTTGTATGTTGGTAGGCCGTAGTAGTATGAACATGACCGGGTAGGCTTGCTCGAAG
This sequence comes from Ampelocalamus luodianensis, assembly GCA_036346255.1. Lineage (NCBI taxonomy): Eukaryota > Viridiplantae > Streptophyta > Magnoliopsida > Poales > Poaceae > Ampelocalamus > Ampelocalamus luodianensis. The sequence goes on from CM070634.1 coordinate 12,285,981, forward strand.
GGGCTCCCTTCACCGAGGCGTTGGGACCAAAGTCTTCTGATACAATGGTGAATGCCTCACTGAGACGGGACGTACCCGGGATCGAAGTAGGGGTTTTCATTCATTGGGATAGTGCAAGGTTGAGAATAGGTGATGTAAAGGCTTTGTTATCGACGAATGCCAAACAAATTAGAGAACTCATATACTTGGGGTAAAGTTGTACACCTCTGCAGAGTGTAAATCTATTTAAATAACCGTGCTCGCGGTCATGAGCATGACTAGTGTTGCCTCATCGGGTATAGTTTCTACTTTTGCAAAAACGGATTTGTCGCGGAAAGAATAGGATGGTTTGATGTTATTTAACTTGAGTGTCATGTCCATGGATGAGAAAAAATGTTGATCAAAGTTGAGGAGGGTTGTGATTTATTGTTTATTAAGTTACATACTTGTTGTTCCTTCATCAGTTAATTGCTCTTTAAACTTCCGTTACAAAAACTATGTATTGATATTGCAAATAAATTTTGCTTAATACTGAAAATAACTAGTAGCATAGAGCCTCATTGTCACAGCCCCAGCTATTAAAATGGATTATAATGCATCTCACTAACATGCATTATCAAATTCAAATCATTTCATAATATATTGCACTTGGAAAATCTGTTAAAAACATGAACATACCCTTCAAAGTTTGAATTTCAATTCAAATCAGTAATAAATTTTTGATCATCATCTGGAAACAATTTATTCAAATACTACATTAATTATTGTGAATAAATATAATTTTTCCAGAATTTTGGGAACTAGTTTGAACCTAATTAAAATTCAAACAACATTCATAGACAAACAACATGTTTGAATTTAAATGTCACAAATTATAACATGAACAGTGGGGTTTCATAATTTTTATGGGAACTATATCTCCCCAGGAAGCCCCACAATTTATTTCATGATTTTAGGATTTTTATTTCTATTTTTAAGCCCTGGTCAAAGTAGGAAGAATGAATTAAAATCCTGGTCAAAGCACTGAACCCAAAACCAGTCGCTACTGTTCCTCCGACTCGAGTCCGACTCGGCAACCGGACTCAACCCAACCACCTAAATGCACCGCCACATGCGACCGTTAGATCCTCATCCAACGGCCCAGGTCTCCCCGTCATTCGACCTGTCCGAATGCCCCCACTCATCTCGCCCGTCCATTCGTAATCCAACGGTGCTGATCAAACCTCTTTGCTACGCACCGCGCCGCGCTCTTGTATCGCCGACCGCCTGTGCCCACCTGGCGCTCTGTCACGACCTCGACCACTGGCGCCTCAGCATCCGTGCCACGCGCCGCGACGCCGAGCACCTCCGTCGACGCCGCCACACCACCACGCCGCCGCTGACCAACCCGAGCTTCCACCTAACGCCGCCCTCGTTGTCGTCTTCTTCCTGGAATAAGACTCCCCCTATGCCCTTCGTTGGACCTCACTTCTCCTCGGTTGACAGAGGAGAGGGAAGCTTCCTTGTGCTCATCTCTACGGTAAGCTTCCTCCGGGTGATCTCACACTTCTCTACCTTCCATGTCATTTCCATTTTTGCTCATCCCAGCTCCTATCTTTGCTTGTAGCTATTGGTTCATCTTCGTGCTCCAGCTCACGGCCAGAACGCGCCACCGCGGACACACCCGTGCATTCTTCGTGTCCGGGAGGTATTATCCTCAATCCACCGCGTCACCTTGCATGCCTTAGCTCACTAATCAAAACCCCTAACTCTATTTGGACATTGCACGACAGTGTGCGTGTATTGAAGATTTGATCTTTCGCCATAGCACGAACCCTTCATCTCCTACCTTGTTCCGGTAAGCTCCTCTTCGATTCCTTGCTCCTAGAGTATCCTCTGTGGATCTTTGAGCTATACCTAGCTCTCAGTTACCTCCTTTTGGCTTCAGGCATCCTCTCCACGTGAAGCCCTTTTTGCCGCACTTGTCTTCTCCGTGCCATCGCCCGACCATCTCCAAGCTTCCCGAGCCTCCATCTAGCTCTGTAACCTCCACTTAGTCCCTAGGGCCTGGGCACACGCTGGTTGTCGCGAGCTGTACATCTCTGCTTGCACTTTTGCCGTAAGAGTCACCTCCGTTCATCTCGCCAGCGCACGTGCATGCGGCTCGGCCACCGACGAGACCACATGCTTATGATGCGCAAGACTATTGCGGAGCTAATGCGACAAGTGGCGGGCTCCGCCGTGGCGCGTAGCGCCGGCGAGCCGCCGGGCAAGCGGGCGGCAGCGCGATTGCCGTGCCGTACCCCGACCATCACTGTAGCTTAGTCATTTGCCGCGTTAACCCAATCATTAGCTATTAAATACTGTCTTAGCCGTCCTAATGTGTCGCTTACAAGTGGGACCTTGCACAGAAATCCAGCACACTGATTTTAAAGCCACCGAGACTGACGGGTGGGCCTAGCCCTTAAACCCCGTGCGCCAAGCATACGCGTCAGTGGACCTAGTCCAGTAGACCGAGTGGCTGACAGGGGACCCCACCTGTCAGCTCTCGTATTTTAAATCTGAGTTAAATTAGAGAACGCACTATTCCTCGGGCCCCGCATGTCTTTGACCGTGGCTAGCACACGTCTCGGTGAGAAAAGTAGTAGTTCTTTTTGTAATTTCGAAATCTGTTTATTTATAAACTGAAAAATGGTATTAAGTTCTAAATTGCATATCAAATTCATTTCAACTCCAAATTGAATGGAACCACTTCTGAGAATTTACATTCTTAATGGACTTCCTATCAAAATTGGTTTCATACATGTCTCTGTAGCAGAGGGCTTTTATTGGAAATTAATTCATTAAAATCATTATCTTTACAATAGGAAAATGGACTCAAATCTTTAAAAATACATAAGTAAATATTGAAACTCCAAAACAGTGAGACCACTTTTGATAATTTTCATTTTCAGTGAACTTAATTCTAAAAATGGTCTCCACATTACCTCTGTCACAGAAACTATATTTGGGAGGATATAATCTTTAACTCTATTATTGTTATACTATAAAAGGTCGATAACTTTGAAAATACATAACTAAATCATAAAACTCCAAAAGGACAAACTCAACTGTTTTTAACTTATAATAATATTGCCTATTTATCTATGTAATCCATGTACTCGCCACTGTTCTACAAAATTTCACTTCATAATTAAATTACATAATGACGGCTTATTGAAATCCGAAATTCAAACCATTATAACTTTCTTATACTAAATCAAATTGAAATAATTCTTTCACCAGAAATCATTTAAAATCATGATCTAACTACTGTAGAAAAATCATGCATTTTTTAGCATTTTGGTTTTTGAGTTGTTTTTCTCGGTATTTATTTGATGTTATAATTATATAGATCCCGAGCATATTGATATCGACACTTACGCTACCGAGAGTGAGCAGCTGTTGTACCAGCAAGGCAAGCATCATTTGAACTTTCTTTTGCATCATATTTGATCCCAGTTTTGGTTAAGATAGTGCAATGATAATTGCTTGCATGCTATTTTGATTATGTCAATATTTTTGTGATGTGTAGTTAATTTATGTCCTATACTTGAGGTTAATCTTGAATTACGCCAACTCCTATATGCTTAAGATAGGATGTGTGAATTATGGGTTATAGAATTGCTTAGCCATGCAAGTCTAGATACGGTAGTTCGATCGTCGGGAATAACCCGGCGGTTTTGGGATACACACAACTCTTACTTTATGTTTTTACTTCAGATCATTGTAGCTGTTTTATGAGTAAAACTTTGTCATTTTTAAATGAGATTTGGTCCGGACAAGTGTTGGTTAGTGATGGTGCTTTGTGCACGAGCATTGGGTAAGTGGAAGGACTTGTCTGGACAATTGAGGACCGAACTTTGGGTACCTATCGCTCAAGCAACACTCGTCTTCGCCACACGCGGGTTGGGAGCCGTATGGTTAAGTAGGGGAGGGTTTTATTGTGTTAAGTTCTTGGTGGTGTAAGGGCATAGCGGCCGTGAAATCCTATGTTCTTTGAGGAGCCGATGTAATCCTTTATAGTGTGCAAGGGAGCACCAATTCTTTTGTTTTGATTGCATCAGTATTTCCAATATAACTTGTGAGCCCCTAGCAAGTGCTATCGACGCTTGTACTAGGCAAGGAACCATCTCACAAGGGGACTTAGCTCAATAGGGCTTTCTTGCTGAAATGATCAGTATCTTGATTTACCCGGCCGCATACCATAGGAAGTGTGCTATTTCGAGGCCTCTAGAGGCTTACGGGCTAATCAAGTCGTGTGGGTAAAGTAGTACACCCCGCAGGTATTAATCTATTCGAATAGCCGTGTCCACGGTTATGGACGACCGCTTGAAATTTGTGGCTGCTTATTGTTAGACTTTTAATTAAAATTGTGGTTGAACTTGGTATTCGTCATGGACGGGATGTTCATGTGTTTAGTACAGCAAAGTGGGCTGCCACTTTGGTCTTTGTATGATTCAATTATTTATTACTGAAATGTTTTACTACATGTTTTACTTCTACTTCAAATCTGATTTTAAATGGGCACGTGAAAAACTAGTATGTGTAGGATGTTAATTGTTGCGTCTTTTTCGCAAAACTAAACCAATATGAGCCATCCTTTGAATGACCCTTATGCATAACTATTTTTATTTGTGTAAGACTTGCGAGTACACTTGTACTCAGCCAGATGTTTGCTTGCCTTTTCAGGTGAGGAAGATTATGAGTATGACGATCTCGCTAGTGTTGACTTGGGTGACACTAACGAGTAGTGTGCTATCATTTAGCCCCCAGTCGGTTGCCGATGGGTGATGGGCATACCACTGCTGGCCTTTTGCTTTATCTATTTATTTCCGCTGCTACTTGGTACTTTACTTTGAATTTGGCCGGTCGGCCGTTTGTAATAAGCTGTAGACCCTAACTATTATGTAGTATGTCTTTTTATCTCTTGTTGTATGCGTTGTATGGATGTAATCAACGTTGGATGAGGGTATGAGTATATTGGTCGTTGATCTTGGGAGCCAATATATGTCATACTCATTGTTGATGAATTCCCATTTAACTCACTAAGTGTAGTGCTTCGAATCGAGGGAGAATCGACAATCATGTAGCGCTCGCAAGGGAGCAGCGCGCATGATCGTTGAGGCTCTAGTATTCGGCTAAGCCTCTCACTTGGATAGAGTTAAATTGGAATTCATTTACCGGAGACCCGTGATTATGTCCCTAAGACCTTGTCTAATCTCGGTCTTATGGAGATAATTACCGGGGCCCCCACACTCATCTCTTGTTAGCCATGTATTTATATTATTTTTGCGATACACTATAAGTCTTGCTGAGTACGCAATGTACTCAACTTGCTTAAATTATTGTTCAGAGGATGAGGATGAGCAGATTCCGGATGACGCCTTCCTCGCTCCCGGTACCGGGGGGATGGGGACGGGTCTTTCTGGGGTTTTGTCCTTGTCAGTTGCCTAAGGGTTTGAATGCACACACCATTGGATTTTTGCATTTAAATTACTATGTTTCTGCTGCTACTTCTCATATTTGATCTTTTATTTGGCCAGTCGACCGTGTATTGTAAAGTATGTAAACGTTTAAGTTAAGTTCCATATTTGTTTCATGTTGTATGTAATTGTACGAATGTGTATGCCAATGTTGTGGATGTGTGTACTAGCCACTGATCATGGAACTATTATGGTATACACATGAGAGTTTCAGGTATTCAACGCCCGGGGTCCGACAGTCGCTAATCATCCAATCTAATAGGCACAATAGCTCTAGGGGGCTACTAGAAGCTCACCAAGGGTGCTGATGGCATCAGGGGATGGCTGGAGAGCTTGGAGCAGCTACGGGCAGCGACAACGACTTCACGGTGACACGACATCTCAGTGACGGATTGCTGAAATGGAGCCGCACATAAGTTCATGGGCGTGCTAAGGACAGTGAGGGTGGAAGGAATTAGCTAGCACTACTACAAAACAGGCTATAGTAGACACCCCATCACAGACGGGTTCATTTGAATCCGTCTGTGTTGGGTCTGTTGGGACGCGGCATTTGTAGTGCCGGCCTATCACAGACGGTTCTTATTAGTAACTTCCCAAGGCTCTTTCCATGTAGACAAGGAGAAGGATATACTCTCTACGGCCCTGGGAAACAAGGAGCACCCGGGTCGCACGCGAGGTCTTGGGGTTAACGTACCTTGGAGTCATGGATTCTCAGACGACTACTGCACGTACAGGAGTAGGAACAGATCTAAGGCCGAGTGCGAGGACCGGTTGGTACAGATGATTACTGAAAAGTTTGAAGGAAAGCTGGCAGCATTGTAGGATCAAATGAATCAACTCCTGAGCCAGTCGCAGCCGCAAGCCGCCCCTGTTAATTTGAGAGCCAGTCCTGCTCGACATCGGAGTAGCGTCGCGTTCACGCATAATTCTGAACATGACGATGTCCACTTACCGATAGACGACATCAAGGTAATGTACATCTACGAAATGCAGCAAAGATATACCTATAGGACACCTTAGCTAATTGCGTATCATTTTGTAGGTGCCGACGGCCTGCAAGCTCCAAGTGAGGTTAGTTGGGTCCATTTCTATTGAGGTCGGGGGGATGGTGCATCCATACCAGAAGGGGCAAAGACGGTGTCCAGTGGCGCAGGTTACGCCAGGTGGAGGTGGACATGGTACATGAACATTTCATGGCCGTCCCGCTTGAGATTCGCCCAACGAAGAGATCACAATACTAGGGATGCCGTACGCTTTTATCCATGGCCCAAGAAGGACATCGTCCCGACCCAAAGAATGCCGCGATCTCAACACGACCATTCCTCGCCTCAGAAGGTCACCTTTTCGGTTCCCTTGGAGAAGACGCTGAAGGAACAAGAAAAGTGTGCCGCCGTATCGGGTCCCGAGTCGTCTCGCAGGAAGACGCTGCCAATGCTTAAGACCAAATCGAAATCGACGAACGTTAAGGCGCCTCTCAAGTCCGGCAAGTCAGGAATATCCGGGAAGTACATCATCGGAAAACCGTTGTGCTCCAACACAGTATTAGGGCGTGCTAGATATGCTTGTCAGGCCTTGCATGCCTGGTACTTGGATAAGACCCAAAAGGAGGGGTGCGATACTGGAATCACCGTCAGATACGAGCATAAGCATTTCTTCAACGGGATGAACCACTTCGTCGTGAGCTTCAACGACCTATATGACCTATTCAACCTCATTGGCCTTGACGCCTCGCTTCTACGATGTTGGACACTGTAAGTGCATACAATCAAGTTCTACATTCATGTAATACCGATAAATATCACAACTCATTTCTTATGTATAGATATATGATGAAAAATGTTCGGGAATGGAAAGAACCGGTGGGTTTCCTCGACCCACATGTGGTATCATTGCAAACCATCCAAACAGACTCGTCCTTCATCGAGAAATACATAACACGGGCATTGCTTCGTCACCAGAACATGAAGTACATCGTGGTGCCCTACAACCAGGGGTAAGTGTCACTACCCGCTCTACAAATTTTATTTGTACTTTATACGCAGCACGAACTCAGGTTTAATGACTATAGTGACATACATGAGTAGGTACCACTGGATCCTTTTAGTCATCATACCAAAGAGGAACCATGTCATATACCTTGATTCCCTAATCCGCAACAACCACAACTTCAGCATTCTTGGAGGAATACTCGACAGGTATGCTTATTTCCTTCATACATAACTCTATTTTAGTCTTCATTAGTTTGAAATGGTTGAGGATAACTTTTTGGAATCATGTAGGTCGTCCATCGACTATGTTGCCAACAAAGAAATATACGATGGAAAGAGTGTCGAACTAACACACAGGACAAAATTTTCGGTACGCGCTACAACACGATAATCCTATATCATACTTCATAATAACGCATCTCGAACTAATATATGTAATTCTATTTTTGTAGTGCCGCCGGCAAAAAAAATGATGAGTTATGTGCAATCTACGTTTGCCATCATATGGAGCAAATCATTAGAGCTAGGAAGAAGGATCCTGAGGTTTGTGAATCTCAAAATAATTATTTCTTAATTATAAATTTAAATATATATGCTTAACACTTTACTCTTGCTAGCGACAGACCTTGAATATAGAATTAGATGGACTCTTTGAGAATGAGATCAAGGACATTCGAGGGAAGCTCTGCAGCTTTATCATATCAGAGATAATTAAGGACACCGGAGAATTTCACTCCGCTGCCGACCTAGTGCATCACCCAGCTGCCGACCCAGTGCATAACCCCGCCGACACTTCACAACCACCTGCAAACAATTGACTCAATTGTAATCCAATTTATTTTGTAACAATACTTGAACAAAAATGTGATCTTTTGTAATTTATTTTGAGTAATGATCAGATTGAGTTTGTCGACAATTGATCTGTGATGTATCTGTTTCTGCATGCTTTGTTTTCAGAGGTCATGGCTAGCAATTCCTGAGGCTAGCCAAAAATCAGTGAAAATGTAGTTAGTGTAATGAACTATCACATACGGTTCTCTCAGAAACCGCTCAGGAATGCAAGATCACTGAGCGGTTCTATATCTGAACGCTCTCGGAAGTCACAGATCACGAGCGGTTCTATGTAAAACCGCTCGTGATACGCTGTCTTTATAGACGGGTTTTATATAGAACCGCTCGTGATATTCGACTTCACGACGTTTGCGTGTATAGAACCGCTCGTGATATCGCATTCACGACGGTTTTAAATAAAACCGCTCGTGATATTCATATCACGACGGTTTTGGCATCGTCTGTGATAACCTTCTGTTATCAGAGACTAACTTTTCGAGACGGTTCGAAAACCGTCTGTAATGACGGTTTCGAACCGTCTGTGATGGTTGTTTCTGTAGTAGTGTAGGGACTCATCGGGTTGGCGGCAAACTACAAAGATGGTTGCAGCGGCCGGATTTGGGAAAGAATCTCGATCCTAGTGACTCACCAGAATGTATTAGTAGCGTATAGAACACGTTATGATGCGGTTGGGTGAGGTTCAAACTCACCAGAATGTCGGGAAAGTGCAAGCTTGGATCGAGGTGTGCGGCGGATGTGAAGAAGATGATGATGTGATCACGCTACAGGGCTCTAGGGGCTACATCAAGTAGAGCTTGCTCACCGGCGTCGAGAAGGACGCTCTCGTTCCCATCCAACAGAGGAGCGAGAAACTCTAGTTCTTCGTGGGAGGCGAGAATGTCAAGCTGAGGATATTGTGATGGGGTTAGATGCTTAAGTACGGCTGAGTTTAGAGCGAGATTGGCGGTGAGAAACTGGCGGGCATGATGAGAACTCGAGGTGCACTCTGACGTCTCCGCCCGTTCAGAGTTACACGGTGACAGGGAAGTCACTAGCATGGGTGTGGTGATATACGGCGTAGGTAGAGGCGACAGGAGCATGTGAGCTAAAAACGGTGGGCTGCGTATCAACACGTGGGCGAGCAGCGGAGCAGGCGTGAGCGTGACACGCTGGTGCATGGAGGCGAGGGGAGCAGGGTTGTAAGGTGGGTTGGTGCGCGTGAAGGACTGGGCCGTGCTAGACTTTCAGCCCAATAGGGGCAGTGGGAAAATGAATTAGGTTTGAAATTTTCCTGAAAAGGCTGAGAGTTTGAGAAATTTTTAAACATAGGAAATGAGCTCCAAAAATTATGAAATTTTTTGTAGAGGCTCCTGACACAATGTAGTTCCTTGTGTAATGTTTTCAGAATTTTATTTGTTTTGTATTTTTCTCAAAAATTCCTTCAAGCTATTGTTTGCATGCAAATGCAATAATGGATTTGAGGAAAATTTCAAAAACATGTTCAAAATACTTTCCATATTTATTCTTAGTATAATTATTCTAAGTTTAAATTTTTAGGGATATTACAAAAATTGACTCCTCCCTCTTCTCCCTCACACCGACCCCCGCCCAGCTGTCTCTCCCTTGGCTCCTCCCTCTTCTCCCTCCGTGTCGGCCGCCGCCTCCCCCACGCTCCCTCTTCTCTTCTCCCTCCAGCTCTGCACCCCACAGCCTCCGCACGTGGCCCCCTGCTAGCCCCACGCTCTCTGCCTTCCCTCCCCCCTCCTCCTCCTCCTTCTCGACGTCGGGCTACCAATAGCCTCCTCCTCGCCGTGTCGCCGCCACCCTCTGCCTTCCTTCCCCCTCCCGGTCTCCCCTTTGCGCGGGCCATATGGGCCATACCTGGATCGTGTCGTGCCTGGGTCATGCCGTGCCTGGCACAGCCCGACACTATGTGTGTCGTGCAGGGCCGGCCTACCATGCCGGTGTGGCAGCCCAAGCATGTCCCGTGCCATGCCGGCCCGGCCCGTGTATAGTGTAGGTCGTGCCGTGCCTAGACCGGGCCAACAATGCCATGTCTCGGGCCAACCTAGCCGGCACGGAGCATCTAGCCACCTCTAGTGACTGTATTCGTTTCAATTCGTATTCGTTCCATATTTGTATTCGACATTATTCGTATTCATATTTGTATTCACAGCCGAGAAAAAATAAAACAAGTATGATACAGCCATTATCCATCCGTATTCGATCTGTTTTCACCCCTACCTCGAAGGGGTTTGCGTAGCTGAACAAAACATAATAATCCAAGATGCACAATTGACGAAGGAAAAATGCAGAGTTTGATTTCTTGCTCCATGCATGTTCCGTCTAGACCTCGGATTGCTGCCTCTGTTCGGCGAACTACCGAGACGATGGCCGCCATGCAGCGTAGCTCCCAGTCGACGCTCAACATCCCAAATTTGATAGCTGCTTGCCTCTGAATGTATTGAATTTTGATTGTTGTGTCCGACGAGAACATAGAATTGCAATAGAGGAGGGTACATCCATCATCTTCAATTTCAGAGTTCTGTTCACTTCTTTATCTCTATCTCCTTTTTCCTTCTTCGATCATTGCTCGATCGTGCACAGAAGCGGGAGGGCACGGCGGCTGTGGCGAAGTGGCAACGAACGGCGACGGCGTTCCAAAGCTGCCCATTTGTTATTGAGCATGCAGTCACCAGGGACGTCTAGATTTCCGGCTGTCTTCTGAGGAATTCTCCTGTTGCCATTCAAAAGGTGAAATATATGAATCTAGAAGAAAGAGAAGCATGTGCAACAACTCCATGTAACCTTGATTCGGCACTTTTGCTGTTTTGCGTGGAGATTTTTGCGAAGCTGCCATGCCGCTCCCCTCGACCTGCTGCCCTAATGCTCTCGTAATTAATTATCCCGTATATATCACGCTTCTTGCTGCTTACGGAGATAGGAGACAAAAGTTTGAATCAATATAGTCATCGAATATGCAGACGGTAGAGTTAGTCCTAGTGTGCATCTTTGATGATAGATAAAAATCTACACCGTTATAATCTGAATCCATTACAATTGGCTATGTGAATTTTTATTTTTTCAGCGATTAATGTGATAATTTCTATTCTTTGAATGTAAATGGGATGACTTTTTTCTTTATTTTAATAAAATATATAATAATAATAATAGATTAACTATCCACGTTATATGTTGGAGATTGTGCCAATGTGAATACAGGGTGTGTTTTTTGCTTGCTATACTAGGTTAGGGTTCCCTAGAGTACCTTATGGTGGGGATTACATCAAGTTGGTACCATTTCGCACGCCCACCACCTAATTCTGATTCAAAAATAGCGTTAGAACTTCTTTGAACGAGGCAAATCTTTTGTTTAAGAAATTATGGAACCACTTAATACTGGAATATATATATATATATAATTAACAATGTACGTGAAGGATTGAACTCTACTTGATGAACTTGCCTCCATTAACTTCATGGGATTCGAATCCCGGTCTGTTATCCCCACTCTAGCTAGCTACTAGTACTAGTGAAAATTTTCGTACCGTTTTTCCAGTTTTTGTTTTCTTCTGTACCACAAAATTTATATGCTCCCAATGCACCATATATATGTAAATCGAGATGTTTGTCGTTAATACATACCAACAAATGAATTGCATGTACCATTGAAACAGAGAAGCACGAGCCAGAATCGGTATCTGCCGAAGCCATGTATTCTCAACTAAGCTTGAGAATTGAAGCCAACACGTGTACTGGCAGGCCAATGCATGGGACTGCATCCATGAATGATGAAAAACGAAATGCATTCACAGAAGTACCTGCTAAAGAGCTAATACGCTTTATCGTCTGCAAAAATGGACTACATGATCACCATTGAAGAATCATCTGCTGTAGTTGTAAAAGAGACACTTGTATCTTTAAATCTCATCATCTAATTACCTGCAGACCGGCCGTGCATTCAGTCAGAGTTGCCACCGTTTTTGGTACGTACAAGCTCAGCTTGCAGCTGGGACCATTCACATGGCCAGTCCGCCACGGCGCCACCAACTTTGAGATGGGATCAGTTCGACCATAAGATGAGAAGTTATTCTAGCTGTTTACTTTGAGGGTGCAAATGGTGACATACTAGTTTGTACAGGAGTAATTAGGTCGAAGCATTAGTCCTACTACTAGTTAGCGACTCAACTGAACCCCATGACTATGATATGAAAGTCTGCCCCTGTCGGCATGAATGGTCTATATATGCTACGTATCTCAAATTCTCAATGCATAGTTTCTATAAGTTGTATCTAAATATCCCACGTCATATAAAAATAGCTCTAGATACAACATTCACAATGTATGGTATCTAGCAACCACACACAATTAATTTCTTCCCTTCTACCCCACCTCCTCACTCTCTATCTCTTTCCTCCCAATCAATTAAACTTCCTTGGTTTTCTCAAATGGTTTGTAACTTGCATGAGATACAACTCCCACTATCTTTCTTCCTTTACTCTCCTTCCACATCAGACCTTTTGCTTAGTTGACACTCCAAAGAAACTGCTGACATTATTGCATTTGATGTGGAAGGGTAATTAAGCCGTTTCCATAGGATGCCAACTGAGAAAAAAAAATTCATGTGGAAGTTTAATTAAGAAAGAGAGATATAAGAGCATATACAATGGGCTTATGTCAGCTGTCTATAGCCTCTACCACGTAGGATTTTTGTTGACGTGGATGAAAGAGAATGAAGAGAGAGAAAGATACTGTCTACGATCCTGTAGTCGACTGTAGCACCAGAAACAAGAACATCATTAAAAGATTGTGTGTTGTCTACAATCTTGTAGCCGACTGTATCACCACAACCATTGTATGAGCTGTCTTTAGTATTGTTTACAGGTAACATGAAGAGTTGCTATAAACAGCAACTATCTGTACCATTGTACATGCCCTTAGCTATATCTCATACAAGACACCTATTTAATACATTCTCTCTCCTCCTAGAAACAAAACACAACCTAATGGGAATGCCCGTAATGATAACAAGCACAATCTTGCCTATCGGATTCTGGTGTTAGAATCTAGGACAGTTACCAACCACTACTACAAAAGGGCTAATATTGGACGCCTCATCACAGACGGTTCCTCTGTGTTGTAATTATCACAGACGGTTCCAAATGAACCGTCTGTGATACGTCACTATCACAGACGGTTTATGATAAGAACCATCTGTGATAATCGCAATCATCACAGACGGTTCTTAATACGAACCATCTGTGATAATTCACAGACGGTTCGTATTATAAACCGTTTGTGATAAGGCACTATCACAGAAAATTCCTAATATGAACCATCTGTGATATGCTAGCACTATAAATATCGGCTCCCGACATACCCATTGCCCCCTAGAGCCTCCACCCCATTTTGGTTTGAGCCACCATCCCCATTGCACCACCTTAGAGAGGAGAAGGAAAGGAGGAAGCTAGAGAGGAGGAAGGGAGGAGAAGGAGATCATGAGGAAGGGAGGAGAAGGAGAAGGTGAGGAATTGTCACATCTCCAATTTAATAAAGAGGTTTATTATGCATCTCATTAGCATGCATCATGTTTTGAAACTTTTTAATTAAACATTGTACTTGGAAAATCTCAAAATACACATGTGATATACACTGTAATTTAACCTCCAAACTAAAAACTGAAATAAATGCTACAACAAATCCTCTTGAAATAATTTATTCAAATACTATATTAATTATAATGAATTAATATAATTTTTCCCAAATTTTTGGGACTAGTTTGAACCCTATAAAAATTCAAACACAATTTAAAGACTACCTTTATGTTTGAATTTAAACTATGCAAATTATATCTTGAACAGTAGGGTTCAATAATTTTTATGGACACTAGGTTGTCCCAGGAACCCCCAGAAATTATTTCATGATTTTAGAAATTTTATTTCTATTTTTAAGCCCCTGGTCAAAGTGGGGAAAACAATTAAATTCCAGTCAAAACCCTAAACCAAAACCAGGCGCACTATTCCTCAGGCTTGGGTCCGACCCGGCGAGACGGCTCAGCCCAACCCTCTAACTGTACCATCACATGCAACCGTCGGATCGTGGATCAACGCCCTAGATTGCGTATCTCTTCCGACCTGCCCGAACACCTCTTTAATCTCAGCCGTCCAGCCGAGATCCAACGGTGCGCATCGAATCACTCAACTCACGTTCGCACGCGCCGCCCTATCTCGCTGACGATGTGGGCCCAAGCTGTCAGCTTCGTCCCTGACCTCGCGCAGGAGCTCCACGCCACGAGGCCGCGACGCTCCGACGCGCTCAGAACGGAAACTCGACGCCGTCAATCCGCCGCTGCCGTTGGCCACTCTGGGAGCTTCTTCACCTCACGTCGCCTCCATCTCCGTCATTTCCTGGGCATAATACCCCTCGGCACCCCTCCTTCTTCCTCACTTCTCCTCTGTTGACCGAGGAGAGGAAGCTCGTCCACTCCTCGCTGAGTAAGTTTCACCGGTGGTGCCTTTTCTTCTTGTTCAATGCCTAATCCATTTTAACTTATGTGAGCTTCTCTCGTTGCTTGTAGCTACCTATCCATCATCGTGCTCTCTGGAGCTCTAGAGCACGCTCCCGTGAGCGCCATCTTGTCACTCTTCACTTACAGTGAGTTTGATCTTCACTTTTTCGCGTCGTGTCGTGCCTTATAGCATGTTTATGAAAACCCCTAAACTTATTTTGGTAATACACGGCAGGATTTCGTTGAATCGAAGATTGAACCAGTTTCGGCTGTGAAACAACTTTTCCCCTCCCACTTCAAATTGGTAAGCCATTCTTCGAATTTTTGCTCCCTTAGCATTGCTCTTAAGATCTTGAAGCTATTCCAAGCATTCACTGGTCGTGGTTTTGCTCAGGGAATCCTCTCCTCGTGAAACCGTATTGTCGCCACCTTCTTCTCCGGCGCCGACGCCGCTCCAGCCGCCCCGAGCTTCTCCGTGCACCCCCTTCTACTCAGGTAGCTTCCACTTAGTCCTTAGGACCTGAGCACTCGCTGGTTGTTGTCGCAGAGCTCTACTCTGTCTTATGCGTTTTTGCCGTAAGAGTGTCGCCGTTCAACTCCGGCTAACCGCCGGTACAGGCTAGCTAAGCCGTCGGGGCTACTTCCTTTAGGAGCGTGACTCTATTGTGCATCTAAACATGCTCTTGGTTCATGCCGCCGTGGCCGGAATCGCCAGCAAGCCGCCGGTGAAACGCGCGGGATTGAAAACCCGTTGTCATACGCCGACCGCTACTGTAGCACGTCATTAAACGTTAACTCCAATCATTAGTTATAAATGATGTCTTAGCCGTAGTAATAAGTCGCTTACGAGTGGGCCCCTTGCACAGAAATCCGTAGGTTTAAATGAATAGCGACGGTCGCTGACAGGTGGGACCAGCCGCGTAAGCACCGTGCACCGTGTGAGCGCACCAGTGGGCCGAGTCCATTGGATCGTGCCACTGATGACGGGCCCCACGTGTCGGAATGGACTTTAAAAATCTGAGATAAAATGGAATACGATCGCTCCCGGCCCCGCACGCTACCATCGTGGATAGCGTGTGGCTCGTGA
Source organism: Ampelocalamus luodianensis (assembly GCA_036346255.1). Taxonomy (NCBI): domain Eukaryota; kingdom Viridiplantae; phylum Streptophyta; class Magnoliopsida; order Poales; family Poaceae; genus Ampelocalamus; species Ampelocalamus luodianensis. The sequence goes on from CM070634.1 coordinate 12,301,878, forward strand.
GAAAAGATGTAAACGTTTTATAAAATCCAAAATGAATTATTGGTACATCAAAAATATGTATGATTTTGAAAATACATAACTAATTCATTTTGACTCCGAACTGAGTGAAACCACTTCTGATAATTTTTAAATTTAACGAACTTTATATTAAAATTGGTTTCAACCTTGTCTCTGTAACAGAGAGCATTATTTTAGAAAATGAGCTATAAACACTATTATTTTTTAAAAAGGAAAAGGCTGATAGCTTTAACAATTCATAAGTAATTATTGGAAACTTCAAAAATAGTGAAATCAATTTTGATAATTTATATTTCAAAGGAACTTAATTATAAAAATGGTTCCAAACTTACCTCTGTCGCAGAAACTATAGTTTGAGGAAAATGATCCTAAAGGACATTATTTTTACACTATTAATGCTGATAACTTTGAAAATCAATAACTAAATCATGAGAACTCCAATTGGAGCAAACTCAACTGTTTTGAACTTATAATAATATTGCATATTTATCTATGTAATCCATGTACTCACCACTGTTCTACAAAATTTCACTTCATAATTAAATTACATAAATGAAGGCATATTGAAATCTGAAATTCAAACCATTATAACTTTCATATACTAAATCAAAATGAAATAATTATTTCACCAAAAATCATTTAAAATCATGACTTAGCTACTGTAGAAAAATCATGCATTTTTTAGTATTTTGATTTTTGAAGTATTTCTCGATGTTTATTCGGTATTGTATTTATATAGATTCCGAGCTCATTGATATTGACTCTTACGCTACTGAGGGAGAACAATTAGCCTACCAGTAAGGCAAGCATCCTTTGAACTTTCTTTTTGCATCATATTTGATCCCAATTTTGTTAGGGTAAATGCAATGATAATTGCTTGCATGGTAGTTCTATAATGTCGCTATTTTTGTGATGGGTAGTTAGACACATCCTATTATCTTGTCATTGTGGCTATCCATGAATTATTCCCGTACTGAAATGCTTAAGATAGGATGTATGAATTTATATTGCTCGAGTCTGCTTAGCCATGCAAGTCTAGAACCGGTAGTTGGATTGTCGGGAATAACCCGACAATTATGGGATAGACACAACTCTCATTATTTACTTTTGGTTCAGATCTTCGTATCTGTTTTGTGAGTTAAAATTTTGTCATTTTAAATGAGCTTTTAGTCTGGACAAGTGTTGGTTAGTGATGGTGCTTCGTGCACGAGCTTGGGTAAGTGGTTGACTTGTCTGGACAATTAAGGACCGAACTTTGGTAACGTCGTTGATTCAAGTGCATTCGTGCTATCACACGCGGTATATGGGTGCCGTATGGTTAAGTAGGGGGAAGGTTTTATTGTGTTGAGTCCCACGGTGGTGAAATTGTAAGGGCATGGGACCGTGAAATCCCGTATTCCTTTGGGCCGATAGGACGGGGGCGTTAACATCTTGTGTTTCCTAGGATATATAGGATGGAGGCGTTAACGTCTTGTGTTTCCTAGGAGCCATGGGTTGAGGGACTTGGATCAATGGGATCTTCTTGCTAAAGATGACTGTATCTTGATTTACTCGGCCGGCATACCATAGGAAGTATGCTATATTCGGAGGCATCTGGAGGCTTACGGGCTAACCAAGTCGTGTGGGTAAAGTAGTACACCCCTGCAGGGTATAAATCTATTCGAATAGCCGTGTCCGCGGTTATGGACAACCGCTTGAGTTCGGGAGTTACTATTGTTTGACTTGGAATTAAAATTGTGGTTATAACTTGGTATCGACATGAATGGGATGTTCATGCTTGTTGTTGTATCAAAGTGGACCGCCACTTTGTTGTTGGTATGATTCATTTGTTATTGAATTCATTACTTATTCACATGCTTTACTTCTACTTCAAATCTGATTTTGAAATGGCACTTGAAAAACTAGTATGTGTAGGTTGTTCAGTATTGCGTCTCTTTCGCAAAATTAAGCCAATATGAGCCCTTCCTTTGAATGACCTTATGCATAAATATTTTTATTTGTGTAAGACTTGCGAGTACTCTTTGTACTCAGCCAGATGTTTGTTGGCTTTTACAGGTGAGGAGGATAATGAGACCGACGAGCTCGTCGGTGTCGATTTAGGCGACACCGATGAGTAGCGTGCTATCTTTTAATCCTAGTCGGTTGCCGATGGGTTATGGGGCATACCACTGCTGGCCTTTTGGTTAATTTACTTATTTGTTTCCGCTGCTACTTTATGAACTTGTTTAATTTGGCCGGTCGGCCACTTGTATTAGATATAAACTTGGAACTATGTTGTATGCCTTTTGTACTATCAGTGTTTGAAGGTTGTATGGATGTAATCCGACGTTGAATGAGAGTATGGTTATATTGGTCGCTGATCTTGGGAGCCAATATAAGTCATACTCACTGTTCATGGGTTCCCATTTAGCTCGCTAAGTGTCGTGCTTGGCTTGTTGGAGAACCGACAATCATGCAGTGCTCGCAAAGGAGCGGCGTGCATGATCGTCGGGGCTCTAGTGTGCAGTCAAGACTCTCATTTAGATTGAGTTAAGTTGGAATTCATTTACCGGAGACCTAGAGTTATATCTCTAAGACCATGCTTAGTCTCGGTCTTATGGAGATAACTCCGGGGTCCCCACAGGAATCTTGAGGGTTATTTGGAACTTTTGTCGTGAGCTTCGAATGTAATGATCTGTAACTCTTTATATTTGCTCTAGGTTAATCTTTAATCAATTTTAGTAACTTATTTGCAGTTTATTAATCTAATTTAACACTACTAATTTGTTACATGTGTAGATGGACCGAAACTAGATGTACAGTGTGAACCATGTGAGTGAAGAGTACATTAAAGGCGCGTTTACTTTTAAAAGAGCCGCCGAGCAGGATATGTTGAAGAAGGTGATAGAATTTATGTACTGTCCATGCATTGATTGCGGTAATATGAAGATGTTTAACAACCCGGAGCGGATCGAAGCGCACTTGATTCGAAGGGGTTTCAAAAAAGGGTATACATGTTGGACCAGTCACGGTGAAGAGCAGATTATATAGGAAGTTAATAATGACGACATCACCGAGGAATTCAACGATATACCGGATGTGGACTGTGCTTTTGAAGAGGATAGGTCGCACGATGACAATCTAGATCAAATGCTACACGATGCAGAAGGGAACTACAGTGAGCGAGAGTTTTGTAAATTCGAGGGCTTAATGGAGGACTCGGGGAAACCTTTGTTTCCTGGCTACAAGCCGGAATACATAAGGTTGTCAACCGTGCTTGAACTGCTAAAATTGAAGACGAGCAATGCTTGGTCCGACAAGAGTTTCACGATGTTGTTAGGTCTGCTAGCGGACATCCTTCCGGAGGGAAACATGTTGCCCAACATCACCTACCAAGCTAGGAATGTTCTTTGTCCATTGAAAATGAAAGTAGAAAGAATAAATGCATGTTCGAACGATTGTATCCTGTACCGTAAAAAGTATGCAGACATGCATGTATGTCCCGTGTGCAAAGCATCCCGATACAAGCATAAGAATACTGATAAGGTGAAGCAAGAACCTCCTGCTAAGATGTTGTGGTATCTGCCTGTGATCCCATGTTTGAAGCATTTATTTGCGAACTGAAAGGAAGCAAGATTGTTGCGTTGGCACTCGGAGGAGCGTAAGAATGATGGAAAGTTAAGACACCCTGCTGATTCTGCCCAGTGGAGAAACTTCGATCGGGGCTTCGAAGAGTTTGGTGCGGAACTGAGGAACATAAGGTTAGGGTTGAGTACAGATGGAATGAATCCTTTCGGTAATATGAGCAGCTGACATAGCACCTAGCCCGTGAATCTATGTATGTACAACCTTCCTCCTTGGCTGTGTATAAAGAGAAAGTATATTTTGATGTCACTACTTATCCAAGGGCTGAAGCAACCTGGGAACGATATTGATGTGTACCTAGCACCATTGCTGGAAGATCTTGTGACACTGTGGAACGAAGGGGTATAAGTATGGGATGCGTACAAACGAGAAAACTTCACTTTACGCGCCATGTTGTTCTGTACCATTAATGATTTTTCTGCCTTTGGTAACTTTTCGGGGTTCAGTACAAAAGGAGCCAAAGCCTATCTGCATTGCTTAGATAGTACAGAGAGTGTATGGCTGAACAAATCGCACAAAACTGTGTATATGCATCACCGTATGTTCCTTCCCAGGATTCACCCATACCACAAGATGAAGAAATAATTCGACAGAAATAAGGAGAACGGCTCAGCTCCAAGGGCTTTTAGAGGGAAAGAGGTCTGTGATATGGTTAAGGATATCGATGTTGTGCTTGGGAAGGGTCGTAAATTAAAGACCCGTCAGAAGAACATCTAGAAGAAGCGGTCAATTTTTTGGGACTTGCCTTATTAGGAGCACTTAGAAATTCGTCACTGCATTGACGTTATGCATATGGAGAAGAATGTATGTGATAGCTTGATTGGTCTCTTACTGAACATTAGTGGCAAAACAAAAGATGGTGTTAACGCACGGCGTGACTTGGTTGATGTGAATATAAGGACCGAGTTAGCACCGAAAGAGACCAATAAAGGACGAACATACCTTCCCCCAGCTTGCTACACTCTGTCCAAGGCCGAGAGAAATGAACTGTGCCAGAGCTTACATGGTGTGAAAGTTCCGTCCGATTACTCCGCCAACATTAAGAAAATTGTTTCTATGGAAGAATTAAAATTAATTGGTATGAAGTCTCATGATTGTCATGTGCTGATGACACAAATGCTTCCTATTGTAATTAGGAGTATCTTGCCGAACAAGGTCCGAGTGGCAATCTTAAGCCTGTGTTATTTCTTTAACTCGATTGCTCAGAAGGTCATCGATCCTGAAGGACTAGATGCTCTGCAGGTTGAGGTGGTGATGACTCTATGTCATCTTGAGATGTATTTTCTTCCGTCATTTTTCAATATCATGGTCCATCTCATTGTTCACCTTGTGAAATAAATAAAGATATACGGCTCTGTGTTCCTACGTCATATGTACCAGAAAAGAATTGTCTGTGATATTGTCCATATCATAGACAGTTCTATTATAAAACCGTATGTGATTTCTTATCACAGATGATTCCATAATAGAACCGTATGTGATAAGCCTTTATTAATCCCAAGGTACTGCTAGGGTTTTCCTCCTTACTTGACACTTCCTCTCAGCGCTTTACTCCTCACTCGCCCGTTCGCATCCCCACCCGAGCGCACTAGACCTCCACACCGCCGCCCGAAGCCTCCTCTCGACGGCCGCCCTTGACATCGATGACGCACGACCACCCCCTACTTCGTCGCCAGCTCCGGCCGCCCCTCACATCGATGACACCCAGCTGCCCCTACTTCGTCGCAAGCTTTGCCCCCCTGCTTCGTCGCCAGCTCTGACCCCCCTGCTTCGTCGCCAACTCCGTCCCCTGCTTCATCGCCAGCTCTGGTCACCCCCTGCTACGTCGCCGACGCCTCCTCCTTCCCCTTCTCCCCGTCACCAATTTGTGAGTATCATTGTTTATATTTTATTTTATCTTTTGTGCATCCCTTGTGTATTTTTGTGCCGTACTGGTTCATATCTGAAATTGGTACTGGAAGATATTGCAAATTGGTGCTAATGGGTTCGGTTGAATGCTCTGTGATGATTGTCAAATCTGAAATCAAATTGGTAATAGGAACGATCTTGAGCTGGAACCTTTTGCTTTGTATGGTCAGTTATATTTAGTAGCTTTGTTACTTTGTGGTTTTCAGTTCTATGTACAGGTAAATTATCCTTTTATGATCAGTGAGCTTGTTGATGTTCTGTGAGATATTTACATTGGTAATTCACTTTGAATAGTTGTAATTCCATTGTAACTCTAGCAATAATACTTGATACATATTCTTTTGTAATTGATTTTGAGTTGTAAATGATCACTTTGAGTTGTCAACGATTGATTCATCTGTGATGTATCTATTTTTTGCCTGCTTGTTGTTTTCAAATGGCATGGCTAGCAATTCCTGAGGCTAGCCGAAAATATAAAAAAATTAGTTATGTTGAAAGACCTATCACAGACGGTTTGATTATTAAACCGTCTGTGAAGGGACACTATCACAGACGGTTTCCAATAACACCCGTCTGTGATATGAGGATTTACCAACCGTCTGTGATATGTTTTATATCATAGACGGTTGGTAAATAGAACCATCTGTGATATCCTCGTATCACAGACGGTTGGTAAATAGAACCGTTTGTGTTGTGACTTATCACAGACGGCTCAAGAACCGTCTGTGATAACGTTTGATATCACAGACGTAAAAATTCAGATGGTTCAAAAACTGTCTGTGATGACGGTTTCGAACCGCCTGTGATGAGGCTTTCTGTAGTAGTGAACTGCCACTTTGCTCTTTGTGGAGTCTTTAGCTGAATTGATACATTTTTTATTTGCAATAGCAAAAGTAACACTTGCTCGCACGAAATTGCGAAAAATATCACCGCAGCAGGTACCTCCGTGCTCTGACCTGCCGCGGTCTAGGAGCGGGGCATGTGGCTTCCACGGACTGGGAGCATGGTAGGGATACCAATTTTGTCATTTTGAATGAGCTACATTTGCTATTTCATTTCAAACGAGGCTAAGTGAGCCAAATGCAAGCCTTCTGTCGTGGAGCAGGACTGCAGGAGGCGAACTGGCGAAGGTTAGATCAGATTAATTATTCAGATCGCCGCACGAGCAACGACCTTCCACTCTCTACCGAGCTCCAACCACAATGTCTCTTTTTGAAACGGAATAGCAAAAATAGCATATCCGCAAACAAAATGGCAAAAATGATACTTCTATCGTGCGAAAACACTGTGGTAGGCCACCTCCCGCGCTACTCGCAGGGCAAAACTGTGCTACTGTAGCCACACAGATGCACTGTTTGGACAGAGATAAAAAATGTCAAGTACTGTACCAACAGTGAACTGTCCCACGTCTGATTTTCGGGTTGCCGCGTATGTAGAGAGCAGAAGGTGAAACATGTCATTTTAACCAAAAACTCTACATAGTTCACCGTAAAGTATTGTTAAAAGTATTATCAAATTCGGATTCGTGTCAAGCTAGACAGCATGTGTGCTGACGTGACATGCGCTATGCCGAGTTTTGTATTCTGCTAGAACTTCTGTTTCCTGACACACACACACACAAATTATCCTCGCTTTAGTTCTTGAGGGAGTCGGTGTTCGCAGTGCAAGCAGACCAGTCGACCCGCGACATCTTTCGAGGAGCGTCGTCAGAATCAAGTAGCAACATGTCCCGAGTGGCAGTCCTCCTTGTGCCTCGTAGCGACCTCAAACAGCCAAAAATTCTTTTGCTCAGCTTTGCTAAGCATACACAAAGAGGTGTACCAAGATTTGCTGCAGCTATCAATATTGGCAGGAAAGTCAAAACTAACTTCCTTTGCTTCACGAAGGTGTACCATGCTGCTTAGTGCTTACTGCTGCGTACACAAAGAATCATATCAGGAGATCCTCAGTAGCCTCAACTTGGCAATTTCGACTTGCCTCGACTCCGTTCCGCGACTTGACTCCGACTTGGCATCGGCTCGTGTTCTACCGGATAACTGCTCTTGTGCTGGTTTGTCCCGTCAGCAATCATTGGTGATTTCTACGACAATTTACCGTCTTCTACGGGTTACTGCATCAAGATCCGTACATGTGAAGTCTAAGGTGGAGTTGCATACTTTACTTATTATCTCCAAATTCCTTGCCAAGTAAGTTTGGGTATAAGCAATTTTTCATTGGAGATATTGGGATACATTCAAGATGCTATTGATTTTGCCACTGCTATTGAATTAATATGGGTTGTGTTTGATCAAGGAGGTTTTGAGGCAAGAAAAAAAAGAATAAATCCTTTTCAAAATTTGGAAGTTATGCAATTCATGCATGTTTGGATTCAGTTGAGAGGGCAACTGATTTGGTGTTTCATTATGACACCCTGATGGTAGCTAACATAATACTCTCTGGAGTTTGTTATTCATTAGTAAACGTTATGCTCCAAATTTGAGTTCGAGACAAGGATTTAAGTGCAAGGAGATATTATCTGCATAGATACTACTATGTTTAGTATTGCAGTGCAGTACTTTCTAGTTGTCATAGCTCGATAAGAGTGGTCTATTGCAGAGTTTGCTTATACTCCATTGATGACACGTTGAGGTTCCTTTCATCCGGATGTTCTTCTACAGTTTTTTTCTACCATGTCATTGGTTTCAGTTACATTTACAACCGACAGTTTGATGTATGTGATGACCACACATGTAGTTTCTCTTCTATGAGCATTGTTTGCCGAGTTATGTCTTCCAGGTGGAGCACGTAAAAAGTCCATGAGATGAGTTCTCAAGATAGTTATCCAGCACCACAGGCAATGTATTGGCTTATGTTGTTTTATGGTTGAACATATGTTTTCAGAAGGTCAGTTGCACAGACTCATAGTAGCTGGTGTTTGGACCTACTAGTCATTTGCACAATTTGGCTTCATGAGAAGCGTATGGATGAGAAAGTTCCAGTCTTAATCATTGAGATTAGTCCTATGGACTTTCGAGGCACAAGGTCTGTTGATGAAGACTTATTTGGAGAAGATTTTGATATTTTGACTACATGAGCGAATTCGTTCCAAGGTGGAGATTGTTAAAGTATGATCCAAATTTGCCGACCTCATTTTGATTTTGTATTCTCTTAGAACTCCTGTTCCCTAGCCTATATATGTACCACTGTAGTCGCACAGTTCAGATGCGCTGAAGTTCCCCGTGTTTGTAATCTCTCCTCATATCGTGATTTTGAATTTATAAAAATAATATTATTTTAATAACAAATTACAAAATTAAATAGTCGATTTTTTTTGCTAAACTAGGCTATACTATCGTGAGTTGAACCGGTGACAGCATCCTTGACAGGCCCCGTCGCCAATAGAACCCGTGACAAGTCCCTGTCGCCATTCCAATTAGTGACAGGGCCCTGTCGCCAATTCAATGGGCGACAGTGTCCTGTATTTTTTGTGTGTATAGAATTCAGCCTTAAAATTTAATACTTTTTAGGGAATTTTTTGGTAATATCTTTAAGTGTCCGCATAGTTCGGAATCCAAAATTAGAGAAGATAATGAAATATCGAGATTGGCGGCGCAATAACACAAACAGGCCCCTTCAGAGTGAAATGAAAAAAAAATATTTGGCTTTAGAGTTGCCATGCATGCTGTTGTCCTGATTGTATTGTTCGTAGAACCGATTCCTTTGGAAAAAGATTACGAAATATGTAATAGTCAAAATATTTAGGAAAAGACATTTATGTTTAAAAGACTTCATAATTTAATTACAAATTACATGGTGCACTGCGTTGGGTTACGTGCATTAGAAACAACAACATGCACGAATCAACAAACCGAAATACACCTACGATACATATGCACCTTTTTGGAATCGAAAAAAATGGTTGATTGGAACGAAGTTAATTAGTCCTGGTGGCCCATCAGTCCCTTCTCCTTGTCTCTGGACTACCTGTGGCAGCGGTCAGTCTCGAAGTCAGCCATGTTCTGCGAGGCGAGCTGGACGATTGAATGATGTTAGGGTAGCAAAACATAGGGCCAAATCAATAATCATGATGCAAATTGAACCTACCTTACCTCTTTGACATGGAGTGTGCCCGAGCAATGGGGAGTGCTTGGACGGTTGCCGGTCTCACTAGTAGGAGCCTTACCCTTATCCGCCACTTCCTATTCGAGGGTCCTCCACCACCACCCAGCTTTCCTGGGTTCCTCTAGTGCCTTTCCAATAGGGTCAAGTACGTAAAGTTTCCAGCGTTCGAAGGTCTCGGCTCGCTTCGCGTAGTTGAACAAAGACTTCTGCTCGATGAATGCCCTATCGTACATGTTCGGGTCATCGATCCATTGGAATTAGTTGCATCGGATCTCCGGTTGCTATATGCACCCATGAAGTTAGGGATATGTGGAATGCAATGTAACATGTGAAAATTCTATAAGATTCACTTACGGGGATGTTCCCGTATGTGTAGTACACCCGAAAGGCAGTCGCTGGGTGTGCGGACTGAATGATCTTTGCCGGTTCTTCACACACACATTGAGATGTGGGAACTCCGATGGTACCAACGCATCCTTCATAAAACAATCGGGCTAGGGTTTAGCCCTCTTGGCAAGCCACTTGCGTTTTCGCAACATCTTCGTGTAGAAGTTCGACGACGAGTTCGATATCTCCTTCCTCTCTATTGTGTGAACCAAGTTGGAGTGAAGTATTGTGTATGGTGGTGTAGTGTTGTCCTCTAGCTTTCTTCTCCCTCCTTTTATAAGCAGATAGGGTGTAGTGCTGAGGATGGACGGAGAAGAGACAAGACATCCATCTGAAAAGGTGATGTGACAGGTGTGGTCATTTTGATACGAAAGGTAGCGTTGTAGTGTGTTATCTTTTTGGTTTGAAAAGGTGGCCTGGTGGAGTGTGGTCAATTCAGTACAAAAAGGTAGCATCACAGTGTGTAATCTTTTCGGTCTTAAAAGATGTTGTGGCAGAGTGTGGTCATTTCGGTATAAAAAAGTAGCATCATTGTGTGTTGTCTTTTTGGTCTTCAAAGGTGACAGTGCGTGGCCTGACAGTGTGCGGTCTTTTCGATCTGAAAAAATGGCATTGTGTCAAGCCCCTCTCGGGGAGCACTGGGAAAAAGCCTCCCAGGACCTCTTAGGGAGGTCCGATAGGACCACCCAGAGGTCTGGAAGGTCCTCCAAGAGCGCCCTAAGAGGAGGTTCTCCAAGACCTCCTAGGAGATCACAAAGACATCCCGGAGGTCTGGTCTCTGTGTACTGAGTTAGTCACAGGAACTGAAGCTAACTCGCACAAATCAACATAGGTGAAATCACAACCACACAGTCATACAACTGGAACAACAGATAAGGTAAAACTTATATTAAATAAGGGCCTTATGGCCAAGGTTGTTTACAGAGGTTGCCAGTGAGGGCATACAAAGACCGACAACAAAACTTCACAGCGGAACCACTAAAAGCGCTTGAAGCTATCCGGCAAGCCCACAGACTGTCGAGTGGAGAACGTCTCCTAGAAGGTCGGGTCATCAAAAAACTCCTCCTCGAAGAGGTCTGAGCAACCTTGTCCCTGATCATCTTCGGCCACTGCTCAAACAGAGGGCTTAAAGCCATGAGTGTGTTGAATGTACTCAGCAAATCACAGGAACAAGTATGTAATTATTATTCATGCATTGGCATTGACAATGGAGAGCTGCAGGGTTAGTTGCAAAAAGCAATATTTTACAAGAAATAACATAGATATATTGCAAGCTCAAGTTAAAATCAAAACAATAATACATAAGTACATTTGTTTAAAAGGAGGTTGTGAGCACCAACTCACTCCCAAAACCACTTGTGGGAGGTCTGGGCGCACCCACGTCCAGGACCACCCCCACGACCACCCTGGAGCACCAACTCCAGAGCTCCTAAAGGCCACCCTAGGGCTCCAAGACCTCCCGAGAGCACCAACTCAGGAGCATCCTGGACCATCCTAGGGTTCACAAGACCTCTTTTGAAAAGCTACTCCTTGCGCAAAATCATCAGGCAATGTCTATGACCAAGGACTTGGCTATTCGAATAGATTTTTCACTCTACAGAGGTGTACAACTTTACCTACAATTCGCGACCTCTCTAGCGGGTCGGGTTCCCATCGAAACGCTTGCTCACTTCCGAAGGTGAGCAGTTTAGAGAGCGTGACAAGGCCTTTACAAAGCTTTGAACTGACTCAGTTCTGCCCGCAGAGGTTTTTCTTCTAATGGGCTAGGCACCCACAAGATTCATGCCCCTCTTGTGCCATGTGTGAATCAGCGCACACTTCCACCACAACAGAAATGAACCAGCTCATTGCTAATTATTTGGCCCAGACCACCCCCATAAAATGATCTTGTGGTTGCACTGTAGAACCTGGATCAGTGGATCACAAAGTTAAGTCCTTAAGCCACTCAGGCGAGACAACATCATCCCATTGTGCGTATAGCACCCCCTTTACTGCACGATCACTCGCCTGAGTGAGAAAACATTTGGGCTCAACCTGGCCAAAAGACCACCCTGGTCTTGGCATAGCAAGTTTTAACAATAGTGGCATAGCACCACGATTGACACAACTGTGGCATCCCACCACAGTTGCACAACAGTGGCATCACACCATAATTCTATAGTTCATTTAGTCAAGTTTATTAAAGAAGAAAATAAGGTTCTCAAGACCAGCAGTTCTAAAGCAAGGCTAAGCATAGCTGCGATCCTATGTTGGCAATATCAAACAATACCAACTAAAATACCCATTCTAAGTTGTTCAAGGAGATCATATCAACATGTCGAGTACAATTATCTAAGGAGGCATAATGTCAAGTAGGTAAAATAGCTACTGCCCAAACCTTTTCTATAAAAGATTGCCATGCATGATAAAGTAAAACAATATTCTTTTGGAAAACCAAGTCCAATATGATCAAAGGTCTGCGACTTGCCTTCGTTGAGATGTGGCGAGGCTTCGGCAAAGGTTGCTGGATCTAAGAACTCCTCGAACTCAGGATCTATACGTTCGCAAAGAACCAAATTAATAAAGCAAACTCAGGCAAAAGAACTCAAAAGACTCAAAAGAACTTAAACAAATTCAACCCAAAAACCAGAAAGTAGGAGGTCCTGGCGAGAGGGGAGGTCCAACCCAAAGGAGGGTGAAGCTCTCGATACAAGCATGGAGAGAACTAGGCAAGAGCAAGGAAGTTAAGAATAAGGAAAAAGGTGATGAAGGGAGGCATGCTCGAGCTACATATAGCTGGAGATGGCAGAGAAACCCTGAGTGACTCAGAGCATACGTGTCAATGGTAGGTGAAAAACAGGACAAAGATAAGACAAGGCATGCCATCAAAAGGAGGAAATGAAGTACCTTAGATGTGATCACATTTAATGTGCCGCAGCAACATTAAATGTTCAGAGACTTTCTACTACAAGTGTGCAAAAAGGGGAAAGTGGACAGGGCTGGTTCAAACAAAGAGATTGGTCAAAGCAACAGGAGAAAGTCGTGACCAAAGGAGAGGTCCAACTACGAGGTGGTCCTAGGAGGAGGTCCTGTTCCACCAGGGTGGTCTTTGCAAAAAGACCAGAGGTCATGACCACGTAGGGTGGTCGTGACAAAAGAGGGTGGTCTTTGCAAAAAAGACTAGAGGTCATGACCACGTAGGGTGGTCGTGACAAAAGAGGGTGGTCTTTGAAAAAAAGACCAGGGATCTTGGGGTGGAGGAGGTCCAAAGGACAAAGGAAAGGCGCAATGAACCAGGGCCACATGATCCTGATCAGGTGGTCCAAGGGGGAAAGGAACGTTCGGAGCACGCGAACGCGCACTTACATCGGGCCGCCCAAATAAGATCTAACAGTCCTAGGGAGAGGAAGGTGCACACAGGATCTAGACTTAAGGGAGGTCCAAATAAGGAGTTTCAACGGATAAGATACAAAAAGGGGAAAGAATCTAACGGAGAGGTCCAAAGAAAATGGTCCAAGGAGGTTCCAACAGTCAAGATGGAACCAAGGGAGGTCCTAACGGTCAAGATCTAACAAGGGGAGGCCCTGACGGTCAAGATCTAACAACGGGAGGTCCCGAAAGAAGTAGAAGGAGAGGAGGTCAAGCGAGAGGGAGGTCCAAAAAGGGGAAACTCAATTCAAAATCGAATTTCAGGAATCAAAGGAGTTTGAAACACAAACCCAAGCTTAGAATAGCTCAAGGGTAGTTGCGACCTAAAGGGAGGTCAGGACCGAAGGGAGGTCTTGATAAAGAGGAGGTCCAAACACAAAGGAGGTCTAAACCAAAGAGATAACACAGAGGAGGTCTAGACCACAGGAAGGAGGTCTGAACCTTAAGTGAGGTCCTAACCGAGGGGAGATCTAAACTTAAAGGGAGGACCAAGAGAGGAAAAACTAGGCTGAGGGACACACAAAGCAAACAAAGAAGGGAAACTAAAAGCCAAAGAACACTAGAGAACTCCAACAGCGAACAAAGAGCTGGTTTGACTTGGTTGAAGTTAAGTTAGTTCAAGTTAAACCTCTAATATTTTTCAAAGTTCCAAGTTAAGCTTGAGCAAACCAATAAACCGAATGGTTCATTTTTTGTTTTGAAATATGGCAAGAACTCTAGGACAAACGGGACGTTACACATGGCCGAGTGTTGTCTTTTCGGTCTAAAAAGGTAGCGTCACAGTGTGTTGTACTCTCGGTCCACAAAGGTGGCATTGCATGCCCTGACAATGTGCAATCGTTTCGGTCTTAAAAGGTAGTGTCGTAGTGTGTTGTCTTTTTCGGTCTGAAAAGGTAGCATCGCAATGTGTTGTCTTTTCGGTATGCAAAAGTGTAATATCGAAGTTCGTACGTGAATTCCTCATCATGTTACGTTCATACAGATCTAGTTGCTAAAAGTTAAAGACGTCTTGCAATTCATAAAAAGCATACAACATCGTTCGTACATGAATCCCTTATGCAGACAACCACCACTACTTAACACATATTGAACACACTACCAGAAGGATACACACACACATAAGTTTCTCGAGCCACTTCAAGTTGTTAAGTATCTTGTAAAATCGCTCGTCTGCAGGTGGCATGTTCACCATTGGACCATATGGAACTACATGCAGACGTTCAACTGCTCTTTTGACCACGACACCAATAGAGTCTGCCCACTAAAAGTACTGGCAACTGTCGGCTTAAAAACCACACTGAGTAGTGAAAAATAAGTGACAAACAAACCCTAAATCCAAATACCAGCATTCGTGAAAATCAAACTCACCGAGAAATACAGATACTTGTAGAAAAAATGATGTCTGTTCCCTTTAGTGTTGGAGTACAGGACATTTGCCTAGATGCCACAGTTTGGGCAGTTCACGCATCTTGCACTCGCCAGCGCTACCGCTCTTCGGCTCACTGAATAAGACAACTGAGACAAGGCGCCGAGTAGAGTTCTGAGACATGTGTAAGTAGGTTAGAAGAGAGAAGGTTAGAAGAGAGAGAACTGGAGTTTAGTTATTTTGGTGAGCTTTTGTAGTGGCGGGTTTCGAGATGTTGTGTGATTTTTTTAATATTAAAATTTAGGCAAATCGTCACTTGAAATGGCGACAAGGATCCTGGATCCCACAAGTCCCAGTCATCATTCCAAATGGCGACACAATCTCCCCTATAAAAGACCCCAAAATTCGGGCAAAACTCACTTTTATTCAAAAAAGAGAAAGAGGGGAGGGGAGGGAGAGGAACAGAGAGGAGTAGAGGGGAGGAGAGGAGCGAGCAAATCGTTGCCCATTCGGTCGGCTGCCTTTGAGGTAATTTTTTAAAACTTAATGGATTACGTAGTGTAGTATATTGTAGATAACCCTTTTTGGTGGGTAGTTTAGTCTTAGATATATTGTTAATCATGGAAATCTTGTTTATGGTGCAGTACGTCGAATATGTCGGACGCAACCAATTTCAAAATTTACTACGGTCAGGGGACTATTCTGGAGGGTCCCGAGGGGATTTATTTACGTTATTTTCGATCAGCGACTGTAATCATAACAAGACCAGAGTAGTGTACATGGGGTACTATGATGTGGTGGTTGTTCCACATATTCGATTTGGACCATGTTGTGTATGATCTGATATTGAGTTGCTTGCCAACCGAGCACCACAGGACACATATTGGGAGTTAATGCAGTAAAAGGGAATTAGGTCATGGCAGTCATATGTACGCTGGGTGAGGGAGAAAATGTGGGATTTGGTTCTTCTAGCCTAGGCATATGCCAAGGCCATTCTTGCATCGGCGACTGAACAAGTAGGTGGTGGTGATGCCGAAGAAGAAGTTGGGGACTCCAGCGCAGTAGGAGGTTGGGGAGTTGCTGATGTTTGTCGATGAAGACCATGTGAAAGGAGATCCTTTGGTCAAGCAAGCTAGTGGGATTGTTGATGAAGGTGTGAAGGTCAAATTCCTAGTTGAAAGGATGTATCTCAAAGACTAGGACTACCAGGCATTGTCGGAAGATGAAAGATCTGATGAGGAGGATGCTATGGAATAGCAGACGGTTCCATCCAAGTGGAACACATACCAGTTCGACAACCTTGTCATTAACGAATGCTCCCGTGTACCATGAGTAACATCCTAAAAACTTTGAGCATGTTTTTGTATGGAAAACTATTTTAGCATGTTTTTTTGGGATTTTGAATAAATCAAATAGTGAAACTTCACGCAAACAGCAACTTGTAAGAATTTTTGAGAAAATCATAGAACAGATAAGATCTAGAAAAATTTACACAAGAAAATAAGAGGTGTTATAAGCCCCACAAAAATTTCATAAATTTTGGACGCTGTTTCTGAAGTATAAAAATATGGGGAACCTTCAGCCAATTTTAGAAAATTCAAAAGCTAATTCAAATTACCCACCAGGGCAATGGGATGAAACTGCCGCAGCCCATCTTCGCTCGCGCTCGCTTCAACCCGCGCTAGTGCCTCACTTTCTCGCTGACATGTTGGGCCCACATGTTAGCACTCTTCTCCCACCTCGCCTTCGTCTCTGCGTGCCAGCTCGCTTGCGTCGCACCTACTCCACCCTTGGAATTGAACTGCCGCCCACAGTTTCGACATTCACATGCCCCTGTCTCCTTCTCTAGCACCACGCCCATGCTAGCAACTCCCTGACATCAACTTTTTTCACGTGGGCGGAGAGAACAGAGCACCCCCACGAGTTTCTCACACGACCACCGCCTTCTCACCGTTCTTCTCGCACTAACTCAATCGTACATAATCTTGCCACCACATCATCTTCTTCCTCAACATACCCCCGTTTCATTTTCACACAAACCCGAGTTTATCGCTCCATGGTTTTGCGAGAACGTGTGCATCGTTTTCTACATCGGTGAGTGTCCTCCACACCATTGCCGCTCTAGGGAGCTTCCTCACCCATGACACTCGCATCACTTTGATCATTGTCCATTGCTCATTCCTCTTCTTTACTCAATGCAGCTCCAGGAGTCTCATAGCTCGATCGCGCTCGCCTTCGTCCCCGACTCCGGCAAACACCAGATCTGAACTACGGTGTTCTCACTGTTCCAACGGGTTTTAACAACCCCCTGAGTGTGTCATCATGTGTTCCAACCTTCCTTCATCTAATTCCCCCACTCAATGCAGGCAGATTCGCAAAGAATCCGAGCTTCGCTGCCATCTTCCTCTTTCACGGCCGCCGCCACCATTTTTGCTCTCTTTCCAAGCCCTATGAGCCTCAAACCGATTCCTTGTGTTTACACCATCTCTGAGACATCAGTGAGCTAATGTGGCACTCATTGTAGCTTCTTTGTTGCTGTGGTGAGTTGTCATCGTGAACCCCTTCACGTCGCTGCTGCTCGTCGTCAACAAGCCACATCAACCCTTGCCTGGCCTCATCTTCTTCACCCTTGTGGCCGTGATGAGTCACTAGTCCTCATGCGCCCATCATTTTGCCATAGGAGAGTCCTTAGCGTCCACTCCTTCTTAGCCACCTATGGCGCCGCCGCAGTTGCATGTCGTCGGCTCGCCTCCAGTGACCCTAGGTCCCTATGCCCAGTCCATTAGCATCACCTGGACTCTCTGAGTCCATTGCACCTCTTCTCTAGCCCCGGAACGCCTCTTTCGTCGAAGCTGTTGCCGACCCGAAGCATGTCGTCGATTCTCACCGTTGCGCCATCGACTCCATCTATCTCTCTAGTCATCTTCACCTCCCCTAGCATCGTAGTAACACTCTCTCTCCATTTCTGGGCTCCTTCAAGCTTTTTCGTGACCACCTCGGCACCAGCGAGCTCTTCTTCCCTCTCAGCCGCATAGCTCTGCTGCTTCTTTCTTTCTCTCTGACTGGCGGGACCCACTCGGGTTTAGGATTTAGTTAACACTAATGATAGTGGTTAAGTGTAATAAGAGTATGACAGGTGGAACTAGTCGAAAAGATTAATAGAAATCTAATTTCAAATGTTTTAAGAATATGAGTCACTGACATATGGGACCACCCACTATTTCCAGTTTTAAAACATGTTTTAAAACCCGAGAGATTGACATGTGGACCCCAGCCGTCAATTAATTAAAATCAAAAATAGGTTTAATCATTAGTTAATAAATAATAAGTCTATGACATGGGGGACCGTCTCTGTTTTATAAATAAAAATCCAGAAAAGAAAACTATGAGAGATTGACAAGTAGGCCCCACATGTAAGTTAATAAAATTTGAAAAAAAAATGAGAAAACCCGCTTTCAGTTCAGAGGAAAATATGTTTTCTCCGTTGGAAAGTGTAAACCTCAGTAGAACTCAGAGAAAAATACACTTTCTCTGTTAGAAAGCATAAACCCCAGATAATACGCTTTCGACGTCACCCTTTTATTAATTGCTAGAATTTCAAAATCGGAGCAAACTGAAATGCTAATAACTTTTGCATACGAACTCCAAATCAAATGAATATTTTTTCTAAATTCATATAAAATCATGTCTATCTTAGTATGCAAAAATATTTAGATTTTGTTGCTGTTGAAATTATTTTTCTACAATTAATTTGCTTCCAACTCTTTTGATTAGACGTCGATACATCGGACGAAATTTACGACAATCCTTCATCCTCTTATTCAGAGCAACCAGAGCAAGGAAAGCACCTCCTTTGACCATGTTGATCCTATTGTTTTAATTATTATACTTTTTTTTGCAAAATCTGTTATACATGCTTGTATGTTTGCTTAAAATTGCTATATTCAGGGTAATGGTAGTTATATTCCTATTCAATGCATGATCCTCCTTGAAATATTGGTACCGTTGGTGTTGTAGCCAATAGATTATGGTTTAGGAAATAGATGATGTCAATTTGGGTATTTTGAGTGCGAATATCGCATAAGTGCTTAGCGGGGCTCTAGATTTGCTAAAATTGGAAGAATGGATGACATGTTGAATATGAATTTGAGAGATTTTGAAATGATGGCCAGAGGGGTTTACCTCTATTATTTTGTAGAAAAATAAAAATAAAAAACTTAGTTTATGACGCAGTGAGTTATATTATATTATGAGAAGTGTGAAAGGTGTATCTCACAAGTAGATAGGGGGAGATCCTCACCCGACTCAATTAAGGACCGAACGCCAGTGCTCCCAATCTAAAGCCTAAGCGTATGACCACATGTACCGGTATAGAATGGCCTTAGCTAATTCATTAAAAACTAACCTTACACATTGGTAGGCCGTCGTAGTGCGAGCATGACTGGTGTAGACATGTTCAAAGGGGCTCCCTTTACCGAGGCGTTGGGAACAAAACCTTCTGACACAACGGCGAATGCCTCACTGAGACGAGGGTGTACCTAGGTGATGTGATGGTGTTCATTCGCCTGGCTAGTGCAAGATTAGGACTAGATAATGTGAAGGCTTTGATACATGCTTTAGACTGCTTACCAAAGGATAGTAAGCGGTGGTATCGATGGATGCTAAATAAACTAGAGAATTCATATGCTGTGGGTAAAGTTGTACACTTTTGCATAGTGTAAATCTATTTAAATAGTTGTGCTCGTGGTCATGAGCGTGCTTGGTGCGGTCCATCGGGTATAGTCTTGGTTTTTGAAAAAACGGTTCTTGTTGGAAAATGAGGGAATTGTTTTGTTGTTAATATTTGAGTTAAATGTCATGTATCTATGGCTGAAAGTAAGATGTTGATCGTAGCCGAGGAGGATTATGATTTATTATTTATCAAGTGCTTACTTGTTGATTCTTTGATTACTTAACTGCTTTTTATTAAAAAAAATCCGCTACAAATTACTATGTATTGATATGGCAAATAAATCTTGCTTTAATACTGAAAATAACTTGTAGCATAGAGCCTCATCCCTTGTTAGCCATGCATATATATAAAGTTTGTGATGTGCTACAAGTCTTGCTTAGTACGCAATGTACTCAATCTTGCTTAAATTGTTGTTCAGAGATAGAGGATGAGCCTATGTCAGACGACATGTTCTTTGCACCCGGTACCGGAGGGTTCGGTGACAAGTCTTTCTAGGTCTTATTCCTTGTCGGTTTCCTGAGAGTTTGGATGGGCATACCGCTGGACTTTTGGTTTATATACATGTTATGCTTCTGCTGTTTAATTCGCTACTTCTGATACTAGTTATTTTATTTGGCCGGTCGTCCATGTTTCATACACTGTGATGTAATCATTTAAGTTAAGTGCCATATTTGTTTCATGTTGTATATATATTGTGTATGGATGTGTATGCCAAAGTTGTGAATTTGTGCACTAGCCACTGATTATGGGACTAGTATGGTACACACACGAGGGCTTCGGGGATTTAATGTTCGGGGTTCGACACCATGGGAGCATGACTAGAATGAGGTTAGGCAAGGAGCCATGTACAAATGCAAGGAGGCCATACAAGAGGCTTTCTGGGACTTATCGGTGCGACGTACATTCACAGTAGTGAAGTCCATCCTAAGATGCTACGACAGAAAGTGTGACATAGAGGGATGTCCTTGGCGAGTGCACGCATTCTAGCGTAAATGGGACACCTACTGGAAATACTCTGTAGTAGTCCCTCACACATGTGTCATTACTGAATCAACGCGGTCCCACAAGAACCTGCCATCAAGCTTCATCGCAAATATCATCTATGGTGAGATCATGGATAATATAGATTTTGAGCCACGATCCATCATTCGGGCAATAGAGGTAAGGTTCCAGTACACAATCAGCTATGCTAAGGCGTGGAGGGCAAAGCAAAATGCATTGAAATCAAGGTTCGAGTACGTTCAAGAACTCCTACCACAACCTCCTCATCCAACTCTGAGTCATACAAGAAAGAAATCCTGACATTCATGTTGACATTCAAGATGACACACATCTGCGGTGGGGACAAAAGAGGGTACTAAAGTGGGCATTATTCGCCTTTGGTCCATGCATCGATGCATTCCAACATTACCGTCCAATCTTGTGTGCGGATGCATTGCACGTTTCTGACTAGAAAGTACAAGGGGCAGATACTTACTGCAATAGCGATAGACGGGAACAATCAGGTTCTTTTCGTGGCCTTCGCATTCGTTGAAAGAGAGAACACAGATTGTTGGTTGTAGTTTCTGAGGAACGTGAAAATTTATGTTGTATAGGGTTGTCCTAACGTATGCATCATACATGATTAACATACAAGACTGGTGAGTGCAATAATCCAGCTACAACAAGGGGAGAACGAGCCACTTCCATGGGTGGATCGGTAGAGCAGGTGGTGCTTGAGGTACTTGGATGCAAACTTCTATAAGTTGTTCCACAACAAAGACTTGATGAACCTATTCAAGCGGTTGTGCAACCAGAACCAGAAGAGAAAGTTTGATGTACTCTAGAAGATTCTTGATGAGTAGAATGGGCACACAGAAGGAGGTAGCAAAAAAGCCCGTTGCAAGCACTGACCAGGACCCTGAGGTATTGCCAAAGTTACCCATAGATGATCTTAGTGTGGCGAGGAAGACAGAGGCGTAGGTGAAATGCTTCTTAGACTGGATTGAGCACGAGTCTAAGGAGAAGTGGTCACTGCTATATGACAAGGATGGTGCTCGATATGGTGTCATGACAACTACTCTAGCCAAGGTGTAC
Source organism: Ampelocalamus luodianensis (assembly GCA_036346255.1). Taxonomy (NCBI): domain Eukaryota; kingdom Viridiplantae; phylum Streptophyta; class Magnoliopsida; order Poales; family Poaceae; genus Ampelocalamus; species Ampelocalamus luodianensis. The sequence goes on from CM070634.1 coordinate 12,323,498, forward strand.
AATTGGGTCATGCGCAGCGCTAGGTGCCTCTCTTTGGTTACTATTATGGAGGCAATTCTCTGCGGTACCACAAAGTACTTCGTTGATGTAACATCCCAAAAATGGGTTTGTGTTTCAAATATATAAAAATGTGATCTTTTTCAAACTTTTGATGCATTCCCTGGTCATTTAATTTATTTGGATTTCCATTCAAGGTTTTATTGGATTTTAAAACCTAAAGCATCAATTTTGGAAAACATAATCCTAATGGATAAATAAAACAAAGTGAAAAGAAAGTTGATAATTAAAAATCCAAACCTAGCAAAATTATACTGCATATAAAATAGAAATTAATTCAAGCATGTTTTGGAAATTCCCCTCACATCAAATAATAAAAAGAAAAACAGAAACCTAAAATATTTTCTAAGAAAAATATAGTACAAATAAAACTCCATAAAAATTACACAATGATCTACATTGTGTCCTAAGCTTCCCCAAAAATCTCCTTCTGCTGACGGGTGGACCCCACCTGTCAGACTTCATCTCCCACACCGCACAGCCCACTGTGCTAGTGCACGCCGCACCATGGCTGCTCCGCCATGCTAGTGCACCACCAACACCGCCCCTAGTCTTGACCTCCACGCCCCCGGTTTCCCTGCTCTTCGGCCACATCGCCATGCCTATACCTGCCTGGCCAACGCCCATGCTTGCCTGTACGACTGAGCGTGTCTCCGCCGGTGCCCGCGCTGGCTCCTCCTCACATTTTCCTCCACCCATCACCTATTTAAGGCAATCTAGAGCTCGTGGAACCTTTTCCCTCCTCACCATCTCCTCCCCAAGCTATCCCCCTCCTCCCTGCTCTTGTTACTCGGTGCAACCACAAAGAGAAGTGAGCTCTCATTTTTCGACCGACGAGCCACCTTGTCGTTCCGCCCACTCCAGTGATGCTCCTCCCTATCTATCCCTGTCACCATGTCTTCCAACCCCAAGGAGTATATCCCCTAAATTAATTGGGCTTTTGTTGTGCAGGAGCTCACTATCACCTTCTTCTTCCCCACTGTCGGCCAAAAGAATCATCTCCACCACCACCTTATCTCTGGTGAGCCTTTCTCCAATTATTTCTCTTAGAGCATCACATTGACTCACTTATGCTTCCCCGACCACTCTTCCCTCTTTTCTTACGCAGGTCATCACCCCCAAGGTGAGCCCTCACCGCCGCCTCAGTTCTTCATCACCGGCTCGACTGATCATCCCCGTCGTCACCCTTAGCTGCGGTACACTCCTAGTAGTACCTAGTTGCTAATGCGCTCATTTCCTAGCTTCGGGCGACACTAGCATGCAATCATCACTTAGGCCCGAGCGCTAGCCCTGCCAAATGCCACCGCGCCGCCACGATGGGGCACTATAGTTCTCATCGCCGGTACCAATAGAACCGCCCAAGTCTGGGGGTTCCATTTTGGCCACCCACCCACGCCGCCGTGGGCAGAATCGCTGGCGACGAGTGCAGCCAAGCAACACCGAGGAGCTCCTCTGCTGTCCGAATTCGGGCCACTACTGTGTGGATGTGATTAACTACCGAATCTCATTCATAAAGCTAAGCCTTAATTAGATGCATTAATTATCGGTTTAAATATCGCTCTGTCAGTATCACACCTGGGCTTGGGAACAGAAATCAATGAGGCAATTAAAACCGAATCTCTGTTGGAGTGAATGACACGTGGGCCTAAGGCCATTAATGGCACAGTGATCCACCGCATGAACCGCTACACCATGCGCACGGACCGAAGGTCCACGCACTGTTTGGTGAACCATATCACTGATAGTGGGTCCCACCTATAAGGAATAGATTTCCTCGGGAAAATAAAAGAAAAGAAAAAGAAAATACGTAGGACCCACCTGTCAGTCACTGAACATTTTTGGTTGAAAATAAATAAAAAGAAAAAGAAAAGGGATGCGGGTCCCACCTATCAGAGAGAGAATTTCTCTCTCCCTTTTCTTTTTTGGATTTTCAAACCTGACCAACTTCAAACCTTAATAACTTTTGCTATAAAACTCCAAATTGAATGATTTTTATATCTAAAAATTCATATAACAATATAATCTACCTGAATATGCAAAAATATTTTTGAATTTGGTTACTGCTAGAATTTATTTACATTATTTAATTGATTTTCTGCTCTCTTTTGCAATAGACGTTGATTGTTCGAGCGATATCTTCGACAACCAACCGAACTCATATTCAGAACAACAAGAGCAAGGTAAGCACCCACCCCCCCCCATTTCATCATGTTGATTCCAGTATTTCACTTATTGTACTTTGTTTTGCAAAGCTATTATTTCATGCGTGTATGTTTAGTATTAAATTGCTATGTTTGGGATATCGGTAGTTGTAAATCCTATGCAATGCATGAATTCCCTTGATACGTTGATGTATTTACTGTTGTAGCCATTAGGATATGGGTAAAATAATATATAATATCAACTTGGAAATTTGAGTGCGAATATCGCACAAACGCTAATTAGAGCGGTAGTTTTTTCTAAAGGTTACTAAAGGACAATATGATGAACATGAATTTGGAAGATTTATAAAAAAAAATTGTCTAGAGGGGTGTGCCTTTGTTATTTTGTATAAAATAAAATGAAAAACTTAGTTTTAGACGCGGGCAAGTTATATTATATTCTAAGAGTGAGAGAGGAGTCTCACTAGTAGATAGAGGGAGATTCTCACCGGGGTAAATTAAGGACCAAATGCCAGCAAATCCAAGCTAAGACCATATGTACAACCATATGTGCTAGTATGTGATAGCCATAGCTAATTAACTCATTGAAAACTAGCCTTGCATGAGGGGTAGGCAGGAGACGTGCGAGCATGTTTGATTGCCAACATAACGACGAATGGCTCACTGAGGCATGTATAGCCGGGTGAAGTGTCAATAAATGTAGCGCTGAGACAGGTATACTCGGGTGAAGTGAGGATCAACAGTCGATGGGCTAAGTGCAAGAACAGGACTAGATGATGTAAAAGCTGCGTTACGTGCTCTAGACTGCTTGCCAAAGATAGTGAGCGGTGGCATCGATGGATGCCAAATAAACTAGAGAATTCCATGCAAACAGGAATATTCATGTACTATAGGTAAAGTTGTACACCTCTGCAGAGTGTAAATCTATTTAAATAGCCATGCTCGTGGTCATGAGCATGCTTAGTGAAGACGGTATGGATGTAGACTTGGTTTTCACTAAAATGTTTCTTATTGGAAAATGAGGGAATGGTTGTGGTTTACATTTGAGTTAACTGCCATGTTATGGCTGAACAGGAAATGTTGCTCGTAACCAAGAAGGGTTGTGAGATGTAATTATTATTATTGTTGATTCATTCAATTACTTATTTACTGTCATGTATTTATTTAACTACTCTTTCAAATTCTGTTACAAAGTATTGATTATGAGTATTGCAAATAAAATTTGCTTATTGCAAATTAACTTGTAGCATAGAGCCTCCTCCTTGATTCACTTTGCATTTATATACAAATTGCGATACACTACAAGTCTTGCTGAGTACGTATTGTACTCAGTCTTGCTTACATTGTTGTTCAGAATATAAGGAAGAGCCAATACCGGATGATGCTTTCTTCATACTTGGAACCAGAAGGTTCGATGACAAGTCTATCTAGGTTCTTGTTTCTTGTCGGTTGCCTGAGGGTTGGATGGGCATGCCACTGGAGTTTTGCTGCTTTTGTTATTCCTTTCGCCACTACTTTACTCTGTTAATACTTGTTATATTTGGTCGGTCGGCCGCTGATGTAATAACTGTACCGCTTAAGTTAAGTACCCTTTTACTTTATTTTTACATGTGAATGTATGGATGTGAATGTCAAATGTTGTGAATATATGTACTAGCCACTAATCATGGGACTAGACGGTACACACATAAGGTCTTCGGGTATTCTATGCCCGGGTGTCTGACAGTTAACCAAAGCAACAATGCGTCGCTCTCTATGGCAAATGACAAAATTCTATACTCTGCCATGATCACCAAGTACACAGAGGAGAAGAGCAAGAAGGGTGAGATGCACCAGGCATTCCAGATGGGCATAAGGGAGCTTCGCTTCGTGATCCTGTGCAGGGAGAAAGGATACTGCGAGACGAACAACAAGAGGATCATCCACGAGTACACGCTATACCGTGCTAATTATGTATGCACCTGCAACAAGCCTCTTCTTCTGCATAGGCCATGCTCACATGTCATGGCCGCATGTTCAACGGTGGTGCAGCATCCCGGTCAGTACCTTTCTGGATATTTCACCAAGGAAAAGGTGATGCAGACCTGGAATGTAGAGTTGTATGGTTATGGCATTGTTGGCCATTTCACTAGCCATCCTATCTGGGAGCAACTCATCTAGGCCACGGACATTGCTAGGCTAAAGGAAAAGGTTGGCCGACAACAGGTACGACATATCAAAAACAACATGGATGCGGCAGATGCGAGGTGTCGTATGAAGAAGTGCTCAATTTGTAGGGAGTCCGGCATACCTTCAAGAAATACCTTATGAGAAATGCACGAGATGAAGGAGAGGTCGGCGGTCTGGACAACGCCGAGGGGACCCCATCCGACTGATAGACCCAAGACAGGAACCGTGGAGGTCGACATGGCGGGCGTTGAGGTAGCAGCCACTAGAATGGTATGTCTTGTCAAAATATGTGTACTGAATGTTTTGTAATATCATTGTGATTTGTCCAAAAACTATGTGATGATGTCGTGCTGAAATGTGTTGTAACATCATTGTGATTTGTCGAAAAACTATGTACTGATGTTGTGCCGGAATGTTTGGTAACATCAGTGTGATTTGTCGCTAATATTGTTTCTTATTACTGTCTAATTCTGTTTCTTATTACGTTGTTCGTCCAATTGTAATGTGTAACTTGTCTTGTTTATGAAACCACCACTATTGTCTTCATCGGTGGCACCATTGGTGGTGGCAGTTTAGTTGGTTGGTGTTGTGTGGCGGTTCGGACGTTGGAGTGGAGTGGTTGAAAATAAGCAGTCCAAAAATAACAGTAGAAATTTAAATAAAACAATACTAAATATTTAGGCTGAATTCTACACACACAAATAAAAAAATACAGGACATATCGAACCGACGACACGGGCCTATCAGGGATGCTATTATCACTTGGAATGGCTACAGGGGTATTTTGTCATTCCAACTGGTGACAGTAGCCTAGTTTTGCAAAAAAAAAACTAACTATTTAATTTTGTAATTTGTTATTAAAATAATATGGAAGAAGTCCATTCTACCCCCTCAAGTATTGACATATGGACACCTAACCCTTTGAGCTAACAAATCGGCCCTTTGACACCCCTAAGTTGCAAAATCGGACAAAACCTATCCCCTACAGCTGTTTCGTGTGGTGGTATTACTGATGTGGCGTCCGGGTGGCCCAGTTTCGCCAGGTTGGCTAGGTGAGCTGACTTCTTTGGCACTTGGGCCCACCTGTAAGTGTGCCCACAACAATTAGACCCTTTTCTCTCTCCTTTATCCATTCACTCGGCCGACACAGCTCCCTCCCAGCTCATTCCTTTTGTTCTTCCTCTCTCTTTTCCTCCATTGTTTCTCTCTCACCATTTCTTCCCTAGCCGAAGCCCCCTCATGGTGGCTCCTCCCTCCAGCCTGCTCTCCATCCTGCCCGACGCCGCCTTCCCATCCCGCCCAAGCGCCGCCTCACCATCCCGCTCAACACCGACTCCCATCCCATCCCACCCGGGCGCCACCTCCCCATCCCGCTCGATGCCGCCTCCCCATCCCATCCCACCCGAGTGCCGCCTCCCCATCCCGCTCGATGCCACCTCCCCATCCCGCCTAGGCGCCGCGGGATCTAACGCTCATGGGGGTGCCACGGAGGTCGTCAACCTTGGATCGGTCCTCCTCGGTCTTTTCCTCAGTGGGGCGGAGGCGCTCCTGCGACGTGACGAACTCCTCCTCCATGAGGAGGTAGTCCTTGATGCGCTCGAGCTTGAGTAGGCAGAGGCGGCACTTGAAGAGCGGTGCGACAGTGGGGAGGTGCACGGCCGCCTCGGGGCCCTTCTGCTTGCGCTACTTGCGGCCGACACGAGAGGATGCGGCAGGCGGCTTGAACTTGCGATCCTTCTTGTCACCGTCGCTATAGGCTTGCAATCACCGGGGGCGCCGCCCTACTTGCCCATGCCACCCGATGTGCCCTACCCCATGGTCGCCGCCACCGGTTCGAGGGTCGAGGGATTTTTTTCTTTCTTTCTGGTGGATCGAGACAGCGGCGAGAAGAAAAGGAAAAGGGATACGAGCTTGGAATTGGGTGGGGCTGGAGTGCTCCCCCCCTCCCCACTCCTTTTTTCCATCTTCAATCAACTTACTCTGCAACCGAATGGGGTAGGTGGAGCACAGCTCCAGGAGAACTTCAGGTGACGAAGGTAGCACCACCGAAGCGGACCTCGACCAAAGGTGGACGGGCATGAACGACGCATCTAGATGCCGGTGATTTGCGCCACACGGGTGTTCCAGCTTCACCTCCCTCAACGCGTGGGACCGAGTCGCCGACCTCGGATTTGACGGCCAAGCCGTGGCACGTGTGGCCAAGCCGCCATGGCCATGGGCACAGCCATGCACGGGCGGGCGCGAGCTAGGGGATGCGCAAGCCAGGGAGGAGCGGGCCGGAGGCAACGCAGGCGCAGGCGACGCCGCCGCCGCCGGTGGAGCCGGCCGGAGGCGACGCCCGAAGGAGATGTGGCCAGGGAGCAAAGCTCAAGCGAACACCTAAATGGAGAAATGGAGAGAGGAAGGAGATGAGGAAGAGAAGAAATGGAGAAGGCACCACTCGGCTGGAGGAAATAAGAGGAGAGAGAAAGCAAGGAATGGACTTAGGGGAGAGAAACGCCACATCGGCTCCCCTCCTGGTGAAACTGGGCCACCTGGACGCCACATCAGCAATACCACCGCATGAGTAGGTTGTCTGGTTTTGCAACTTAGGGTGCCAAAGGACCGATTTTTTAGTTCAGGGAGTTAGGTATCCGCATGTCGATACTTAATAGGGTAGAATGGACTTCTTCTAAATAATATTATTTTAAAAAAATTCTAGTGATTTTCACCTTTGTGCATGTGTGATTTTTTCCAAAATAGTTTTTCACATAAAATTCGTATATCCTGTTTCTACCTTAGCTGTGCATTTTATAACAGTACAATGCTTCATCATATATATATATAGGAAAATGGTATGGTACTCCTAGGAGTACGTACTCCCACCTCTCATATACCACTTAAATTGTATGATGGTACCTCTTTATCAATTTAAGCATACTCCAATAATGATTATAAGATACCCCAAAGTGAGTTCCATGAATTTTTTTTTTAATGAAAATCCACTTTTTATACCAAAATCTGTGTATATATTTCTTTTATGTATGAAAAATGGTATATAGAAAAAATAAAGGGCTCCAATGAAAATTTTTGATCAAGTCATATTGGAGTATCTTATAATTGGTATTTAAATATACTGAAAGTGATAAAAAAGCATAATATATTCGTTTAAGTGGTATATTAGAAGTGTGAGTACATACTCCTGGGAGTACAAAACGGGTCTATAAGGTACCAAAATATTAATTGTAATCCTGCATGTTCAAATATATTCCTTGTACTTTCGTGTGCTGTTCTTTTAGAAGATTATCCGATAAATACTTGTTCAGAAAAGTGGGTTTGAGTAATTAAAAATATAGGCTGAATTTGGTTTGCTCAAAGTCTAGAGCTGCGCAATTAATAGGTATGCATTTCAGGATTGAGAGCAGTGAACTAAGTTCGTTCTAACTGGTTTAATTAACCCGGTTTTGTCCTAGCACATCAAGTGCTCAGCGCGTTGCTACCTTATTGTGTGTGTAGACTGTACAGCCATCCTGCCCATCCACTATGATCAGCACAAGTATTATTTGCCTAAAAATATTTATATTATGATTGTGGCTACAGCTTTGGTATGTTTTCACCGGCAATCTTTAGCATGTACGTGATAAGAGTTAAAAGAAAGATTGTAGTCCATTTTTTTAGAGAGACAACGATGTAATCATGAACTAGATGCTTCTTTTTTTTTAATGAAAACTAATTAGAAGTTTGTTTAGCTTAGTTTGCTGACTCTTTTGTTTTTCCTCTACTTTTGTTTGGGCAATAATGTTTTTCCTAACTTGAACAGTGAGCCTACGAGGCACTGAAAACCTTCAAGTTTCTTCATTTTGTACCCAAAAGACGTCCTCCCCCCTTTTTTGTATGGGAACTTTTATCTTTACGACTTCCGGATGTCCATGGTGACAGGTAATAAGGTCTGCACATATGTGCAGTGCAGCATCGTATTCCAGTAAACCTGACATGTGGGACCGGCTGAGAAATCCTGGAATGTCTACAGACTGCAGCCCATATGCATGCAGTGGTACAGTACATGTGCTAGGTCCAGATCCGGAGCTAGAACATATCCTATGGCTTCCCACATTCTAAGGGGTACCAACGAGCTAAGGCAGACTACATGTTTCTATGCTAGAGAGCGTGGAAATCTGTTTTACATGTACATCAGTATAAGCACACTATTAATATTTCTGGGTAAGTCTAAAACAAGATTATTACATCTTGTCGAGTCCAATCTTGTTTCTGTGTCTGAAACAAGGTTATTAATTATATCAAACATAAGGTTGTTGATTCATGCTACATGTAAATTAATAGGTTTGCACGAGATTTTTAATTAAAAATTTACAATACGTAATAAATATTTTCTTCACTTTTAAAGGTTACAAAAAAAATTGATGAACATTAAAATCATTAATCCTAAACAAAGATGCCTCGCGACCATCGCTCCGAACTCTAACAAGCAGTCTCTCCGTCGTTTCAATAGGAACAACATGTGTTTGCTTTGATAAAGGGGTCTATTTTATCTTTCACGAACTGAAGTGTTTACTAACACAAAAATAATGTAGACTGAAAGCATGTGAAAGATCTTTTCTTCAACCTTAGCCCTAAAGTATTAAATTCCATGTTAGTGAAGTGGGCACCTCGAAGTCACATGCATGCTTCCTTGCCATGCATATCAAAACGGCCATATTGAGAAGCATGTTACCTAGCTATCCACCTCTCTGCTCAAGTCTTAAGAGGCATCTTTTGCGCCACACAAGTTTTGGGAGAGCTAGCTGCATGGGGTCCAGGAGAACTCCATCTTATCTCTCCCTGTCTTGTTCTCCCACAACACATTTCTTCCTCTTCTTTTTTCCCCATCTCCACATGCAAGGGCACGCGCACTAAAATGGAGCCCATTGTTTGAGGGGGGAAAGAAAAAAAGATGAAGCGCCAGCCTTTCTAGTGTATTATTAGGGTTTGTCTGTTGGGGAGATGCCTACTCAACAAACTCGGTGGAAAGAAGAGTTCTTTTTTTCCCATATTCTTCTACGCTGACATAGTGGGTTTGAACCCAACTACACTACTGAGGTAAAACCAGAAGGATGGCTGCACTGACCATCCAACAGAAACAACCCTTGGTCGACATGGTGCTGAGCAGACCACATGCATGCATTAGATTGAAGTTTAACCAGCCAGTTTGATTAATTCTATGCAAAGACTCTAGGATTTGAATATGACACCACAGTTATTCAACAGTTTCACTTTGTCTGGGTGGATAAATTTGTCCTTCATGTCACCACTTTGACCCCACTAGCTAGGAAAGAAAATGTCTGTAGGGTCGCCAGTTGTGACCGTGCATCTTGAATAACTATACTAATTCTAGCAGTAGTTCTGTCAAAATAATTATGTTCCTGTTTACATCAGTTGTTCTAATTTAATCTAGAAACTCAAAAGAAAAAAAGAAAAAAGAAAAAAGAAGAAGAAAAAGAAGAGATACATTGTTAGAAAATATAGTATGTGGAGTACAAAAAGGAAGGGACACTGGATCGACCAATGAGACGAAGCAAGCTAAATATTAGTCCTGCAAGCACTGTTCAGCCAACGGACGCTAGCCAATGTGCGGACTGCCTTTTCCATTTGCTGCAACAACGGCCACGACCAGTACCAATGATCAGAGGTTAAAATACAATAATTCCCCTGACAATTGGATGGCTCTTGATAATGTTTACATATCTGTATAGTTTGTAATAAACGTCCCTCTGTATACTCCTATATAAAAAAAGTTTTTACTCCTGCACGTGTCTTTTCAGATTAATACTTTTGTTGGTCTCTAGAAGACGAACCCTACCGCCCTTTCTGTCTTAGATAAAACCTTCGCCAGTCAAATAGCTCATCTAAACCGAGTCCATACGCCATAACACACAGTTTCTCAGTTATTAAATTCACCAAGTAGTTATAAACATGCATGGACTAGTTTATTTAGAAATTAGAACCATGCATGCTGATGAACTTTTGGAAAGCACTTGCATGCATAAGGAGAGACATGTTCTTTTTGAAAAATTCACAAGTTTTAAACCGTTTGATGGCTTCATTTTCACGGTACCCTCCCCACTTTTATAGTATTCATTCTTCTCCTCTTACTGTACAAATCCTTCCCTAACCAACAAGCCCACCACACTCGCAGCCATCAGCATTGGTGTTACTTCTGCCTGCTTTGTTGCTACTATCTCCAGAGGCAGCTTCTTCTGCCATTGGCACCGCCCACCTCCTCGATCACCTCTCCACCTTCATGTCCCCGACCAATATCTTCGCCAATGACATCAACCTACTCCAACCATTGGCTCTACCATGATGTGATTGTTCTCATCATCAACCTCATTTTTGGTCTTAGGTCATGTACGATAGGCTTACATCAGCTGTCTATAGTCTCTACCACGTAGAATTTAAGCTAATATGGATGAAAGAGAATAACAAGAGATAAATGTGTTGTCTACAATCATGTAACCGACTGTATCACCAGAACCAAGGAGACTATCCAACCACATTTCTTAGGTCTATGAAAGCATTAAAAGATTATGTGATCGATAAAGACAAGTAAAAAATATAACACATTGTATGAGCTGACTTTAATGCTGTCTACAAGTGACATAGAGAGTTTGTTATAGACAGCAGTTGTATACACCATTGCACATGCCCTTACAAGCTCAACACCGATAATGCCCTTGCCACATTGCCCTAGGAATGTGGTTCGGTGAACTATGGAGGAAAATTAGAGCACAAATATTTCTTCCGAAGAAATGTACGACTTTTCGCAAGAAAATAGGTGCACACTTGTTATATTCAGCTCTTTCACATATTTCCTTACCAAACATCAATATGCGGTTTAAGCAACTATGTAGACCTAAGGAAGTGATCACTTCCAATTAATTGATGTTGAGTTATACCAAACCAACCATATGAGAATGTTCATTCCCAAATATTTCCATGTCAAGCACACTATTTCATGGGAATGTTCTTGTTCCATCTCTTATTTATTGCCTCTTATGTAAAACTACATTCAAGACCGTCATTTAACCTATTGAATTAATATTACTACACAATATTCACTTCCATGTCATGTAGTTTTATCGTGTGACTACTAGTACTGGATATATCCTGTCACATTAATATTCTTAAGATTTTCAGGTCATTAAACTTCTGGGATATGCTCCATTAATTTGTACTCCTAATCTGTTGTTTTGTAGAAGACATACATATATCTCCCAACTGCTACCTATTGGCCAATTAATGATAAGCCAGAAGCGTTGAAGTTCTTTTAAGTCCTTGAGGCAGGCAATCTTTTCATTACACATCATGCAATTATCACAAAATCCTTTCCCTTTAGAAACCACAAAATCCCCTTGATGGATGGGTATTGAGTGTTGAGATCAGGCCCAACCTAGGAACTAGGTCTACACAAGCTAGCATCCCTCCATCGGGTAGCCAAACTGTAGGCTGGCGTGTGATATTTGATACCCGTATGGTGACAAGGACAAGCTCACATGAGCCCAACCCGGTAATTCATGGACCCCACCCCTCTCCCTCACTCTCAGGTCTCAGCCCCTTTATAAAGCTACACACTACGTGTACAGTACAGCCCACTTTTCCAAGCTCTTTCTCTAACTCTATGCTCACAACACCGCTACTTTCGCAAAGAGAAAGATAAAAGGAAAAAAAAACTCAAATATAAGGGTTTGTTTAGAACACATAAATTTTTTTCGATTTCTACAGAAACTGAACTGTTTTATGTTAAACACTTGTCTAAACTCTATAAAAGAAAAGGAACATATATAGAGTACAGTTACAGTAAAGCTGGAAAGAAGCTCACTTCACTAAGCTACTAACTACTTCCACTAGTCTATCGACTTCCACGAATCTTCTAGGGCAGTGGCCTCCCCTCCTCCTCCCTTGCGGAAGGAACTGCAGCCTCCTCAGAGCCCATAGCGCTAGCCACAAATATTAACCACCACCATCTCCATCTCCATCCATCTGGCCATCTCCGCCTCGATCTCTTCCTCTCTCTCTCTCTCTCTCTCTTCCCTCTCCCTGTTTTCTCTCTCTGTCTCTCTCTTCCTACCACATCCCAAAGCTAGACGCGCACAGGCGTCAATGCAAACGCTGCATGCCTAATTCCTCTCTGCTTCTCCCTCATAGTTTGCTTGATTGCTTGGTGCAAAACACAGCTCAAGAATAGGAATTCATAGGAACAATAAAACATACACGCGTACATAGGTAGATCCCCTCTCTAGTATCATATAGCTAGCTAGCATCTCAGCAACAGTGTCTGTCTACTGTATTCTCGAACACTCAGCTGCTGCTCATTACAGCAGAAGGTAGCAAGCGAAAAGGAAAAGAAGAAGAAGCAGGTGGCCCAAAGGAGGAGCAAGAAATACAGCAAAGAAGGAGAAACTGATAGTAGTTTCTATGGAGTTCACTACGAGCAGTAGGTTTTCTAAAGAAGAGGAGGAGGAGGAGCAGGAGGAGGCATCCAGGCGCGAGATCCCCTTCATGACGGCCACGGCCGCCGCCACCACTGCGTCTGCGTCATCTTCTGCGGCTTCCGCATCGGCATCGGCATCCGCATCCGCGGCGTCCGTGTCTGCGTCAGGATGTAGCCCTCCCTTTCGCTCCGGAGATGGCGCCGGAGCGTCGGGGAGCGGTGACGGAGGCGGCGGCGACGTGGAGGTGGTGGAGAAGGAGCATATGTTCGACAAGGTGGTGACGCCGAGCGACGTGGGGAAACTGAACCGGCTGGTGATCCCGAAGCAGTACGCGGAGAAGTACTTCCCGCTGGACGCGGCGGCCAACGAGAAGGGCCTCCTGCTCAACTTCGAGGACTGCGCGGGGAAGCCATGGCGCTTCCGCTACTCCTATTGGAACAGCAGCCAGAGCTACGTCATGACCAAGGGCTGGAGCCGATTCGTCAAGGAGAAGCGCCTCGACGCCGGGGACACCGTCTCGTTCTCCCGTGGCGTCGGCGAGGCCGCGCGCCACCGCCTATTCATCGACTGGAAGCGCCGCGCCGACACCCGCGGCCCGCTTCGCTTGCCGCGACTCCCACTCCCGCACTACAGCCCGTGGGGCCTCGGCGTAGGCGGCGGCGGCGGATTCTTCATGCCGCCCTCGCCGCCCGCCACGCTCTACGAGCACCGCCTCCACCAAGGCCTGGACTTCGGCAGCATGAACCCCACGATGGGGAGGCAGCTACTCTTTTTCAGCTCGGCCAGGATGGCTCCGCACTCACCGCTCCTGCCGCGCGCGCCCACGCCGCTACACTACACAGTGCAGCCAAGCGGCGCCGGTGTAACCGCCGGCTCACCGGTTATTCTTGGCTCGGTGCCGGTCACTGAAAGCCCGACGACGGCCACGAAGCGCGTGCGGTTGTTCGGCGTGAACCTCGACAACCCGCATTCAGGCGATGGCAGCGGCGAGTCGAGCAATCATGGCAATGCCCTGTCATTGCAGATGTCCACATGGCGACAAAGGGATCCTACACTAAAGCTACTAAAATTGCCTTCTCACGGCGCCGAATCCTCCGCTGCATCGTCTCCGTCGTCGTCGTCTTCCTCCAAGAGGGAGGCTCATTCAGCTTTGGATCTCGATCTGTGACCTAAACGGAAAAACGAAGGAAAGTTGAACGATTCTATCTTCTGTTTGTTTTGGTTTGTTCTCATCATCTCACTTCTCTTGTGATTTCATTGTAACCTTTTGATGATAGCAGTTAGGATTTGACATTTCCCCCTTTCTTCTGGCACTTGAAGTTTTCGTGTTGGTTTGAGAAGATATAGAGAAATTAAGATTAGGAAAATGAATATTTTTCCCAAATCCGTGTCATGTTCTTCATTTCCTTGTGCTGTTACATTCCATTCCTGTGTACTTCAGTATTAGCTTGTCCATGATTTGATAGGAAAATTCCATGCACATTCCCTACATATGATAACATATGTCTGTAAATTTTGTCTATAATCTCTTAACATCTGTCAAGATTTGAACATATCGATCCATGGAAAACGCATCACTAAACTGGCATCTTAATTTGCTTGCATCATATGTGTGATCTGATATTCTCCTAGATTAAATTCGCGTCTCCGGAGACACGGTTGGATGGCACATTAACCGAGCAGCAGCAACAGACAAGTCCTAAGAAGCAACAATTGGAGGTCAGATCTTAAAATCTCTTCCATTCATTATTGCTCTCATCATCTCATATTTACGGAGGGGGGTCTGGACATTCCTTTTTATTTTTCTTTTATGTCTCTTTGCGCCGCCACTTTTTGTACTACACTGTAGTACTCCTGTTGTTCTAATATCTGTAACGTCATGGTATAGACTAGAGAGTAATAGTAGGCGCAGCCGAAATAATATCAAATTCCTCTCTTTTTTCTTTTGCGATTTACCCAAGGGAACATAGAATTAACTCATGCAGTGGGCCAAGGCCAAGTTACGTATAGTTGGGATTGTCTGGGCCTTGAGTGCATAGTATACAGTCCAAGAGATCTTTATGGCCGTGGCAGTCTGTAAAGAGGGGGCATTGCCACAATGGCACTGCCCATAACTTCTTTGTACGTCTGCTAGGGCCTAGGAATTTATGGGGGGAGAGGAGGACCTCAGTAGTCAGTACTAACCCCTCCTGTTGTTGTAGGAGTAGCAACAGTCAGTCGATGTACACTTGTTGGCAGCCGTTGTGCGGCAGCTAGCTGCTGCTCTTCTTGTTGTGTGCTGTTTGTGTCGATCTCAGCTAGCTCCTCTCCTTTTCCACTGCAGTGCGAGCGGCTAGCTAGGACTGCACGGTGTGTGGATGTGTGTGCTGGGCGTGATGAGAGAAAAGGAGGCCGCGTACTGGCCTCGGCTAGCTAGATGTCCATAACTAGCAATCTGTAGGAGCGGGTGCAGCTGAATTCTTTTTGCACTGGGAGGGTTGGGAAATTCAGAATAGATGTATCGATGCTGAACATTGCAAGAAAGTATCTTTGGTCCATTGTAAGATGGGAAAGTGAAAAGGGAGTGTTATGGGAAGGTGAAAAGGGAAGTCTTCGATCTTCACATAAAAGGGAAAGGAAGTGTCTGATGTAAGTGTTTGCTTGTTCTTTCTTCTGCCTTGGTGTAGTTTTCTTTTGCCAACTCAGTCCATACTGTATCTGTACATACCCTCATCTAGATGGTGGCTGCAACTTGATGGTTGATGGTTCTCCTAGGGGTACGGCTAGGTTTACATGCCTTTCAGGGACACTGCCTTCTTTTAGGTTCTTTTAGCCTCGAACGTCCATAGGCTGAGACTGATCCTACATCAAACAGGAAACTGACAAGTCTGGATTCAGTATGGTTGACTTGGCACAGAAAAATATAGGTACTTAGTTGGAAACTCTCCCTGTCCTTTTGAATTTAGTTTGCATCAGAATTCAGCTAATGCTCCTCTTGCTTTAAACTCTTAACTTAATATATTTGGATTTACGTACCGAGATTGTAATAATAATCTACTAATATCCAGAATGATATAGATATCTAGTTTGATACTTGACGTATACTTTCATTAAGAAGATTCTGTCACATCCCCTATTGATCCATCATCAAATGGTTGTGTGTGTTCTTCTTCCACAGTTTGTACCTCAATATGTACTAGCCTTATTGACTTTCTTTACTTCCTAAAGGGTAAGGGTCCTGCTAGTTTGTGCGTCTATATACATTTACAGCTGGCTTGCTATGTTTCATTACTGAAGTACTGGCTATGAGTATTAATTTATTCTCCATCATGTTATTGTCAGTTGTCATGTAATACTACTTGATTTCTTTCCATCAACCTATGTTCTCCACATTAGTTTTTTCTTTCATGTACAGTACATCTAGCTAGGTTGTAAACTGATCAACCCATACTATGAATATATGTGCAATACGTGTTATGTAAACCTGTATATTACAAGTACGTATGAGGTATATATATATACAATATACAATATTGTACCAAGTTACCCAACAGATCATGGATTGCCAAAACTATCTTTTAATTTCCAAAATGAATGCATGCCTGGTATGTCACACAGAGTCAGTCTCATTGGATGTTCTGAGACAATGGAACATGGCTTTATCTTGAGCCAGACATCGAGATTAATTAGACAGCTGGCTAGCTTAGCTTGGTGATGAAAGTGAAACGACAACACATGAGCTTTGTTTTTGTCCATATCTACTTGCTATTAAGACATTAAGCTCTCGATTTGTTTGTGATTAACCAAGTAAACAGTAGAATTTCTGCAGAGGCAAAGCATTCTACTACTGTAAAGGCCAAGTATCTTTGCTAGCTGGGAGCCTGGGAGGGATGTTTCTTTGGGTACTGGCGACGGGCTTAAAAATGTTGACCTGATATATAGTACCTCAAGATATATTGGTAAATTTGATGTCCACTGTAATGTGAGAACTGTTGAGATGCCTAAGAGGCATCACTGCACGTAGTTCTAATCATTTGGTTGAGCAAACTAGCGATCAACAATGGGCAAAAAGTTACATAAAAGTTGACTGTAAAACAACTAATGGCGTTGATATTCCTATCTACGTATAGTTTGGAAGAATTTGATCAAATTTGTATATCTTGTGCCTAATTAATTAACATATACTGAGGTACACATCAAAATTGTTGGTAATATAATTTCTTATGCTCTATTTTCATATTAACTCTTAATGTACGTTGCAATATTAGGGTGTAAATGTATGTACTGTTATTGATAGCTAATTTCATGGATGTTGAGTTCACAGTTTGTTGTTGCAGTTTGATCAATTGTTAAAAGATCCAATGGTTTGTGATAGAAATGATTGAAGTGTTACACATCTTGAATCGTGGATAACATATTTAATTTGACGCACTAATTAATGATGAACGGGTAATGATCCATAATTTCAATGGCGGATAGTATATGCCTGTAATGTGTTTTCTGCATATATGGCAATATAAAGATTAAAATTCAAATGCAACCCTTGCACATTGGAGATTATGCGTGGTAGTAAATCAAGTTGAGAAGGCTTAATTAGTACCATTTTAGCTAGAGAATGACCGATGAAGTCTGCGAAATGAAAGTACATATATATTTCCAACATGCATGAACTATATATTCATATAAATTTGCATTAGCATATCACTATACTTCACAATCATGGTACTCTATCCCTCCATTTCGCTATATTTGTCACCTCTGGAGTATCCGTTCCAATATATTTATCCATTGAGAGAATCTAGAGTGTAGTTATTGTAATTTTTCGACTCTTTACCCCCTACTTAAATACTTTGGAAGATGTTAAGTAGTTGTGGTATGCCATTTAATATAAGTATGTATGGTCATTTCTTATTAACTATTTCTTATATTTAATTAGTGATTTCTTGGTCTATGCATATGGTGGGTTGTGGACAAATATAGCTAGCAAAACAGATAGAGTATTTTTAATGTATTCACAAATCATATACAATTAGTTGGAAAATTGTTCCTCCCCACTAATTTACAAGTGTAATGCATATAAATAGTTCAACTATGATAGTATACCATTGGTAGCATTAATACTTTTCTTTGCTAACATATGTGGGTAAATTAAAATCATTTATGCACTTAGGCTGATATATGGTTTTTTTTCCTTCGGTGGGTGCTAAATTGAGGCCCCGCCTGGTTGGAGCAAACAAAATTTTCCTGCACAAATTGAACTATTTCCTGTGGATTTCACACAGATTACTTATGAAATTCCTGTTTTCCAAATAGGTCCTGAATATTGCATACATCGATTTGTTGGTTGTTCGAAAACATTTTGGTTAGTTATAGATAATACATGCATGCACGGAGTTTTATTTATTGTGTGTTGTCCAATAATATATTGTTATAAGGGCATGTACAATGCGAAATGCTTATAAACGAGTGCTTAAAGAAGGAGAATGTAGCCACATCATCAAGCACCTATGTAAAAGTCGTTTCCTCCAATGCAAGCATCTGTTTTGTAGGTGTTTAGATGATTGTATTATCTATTAATTATCTATAGTTATATACATAAGCACCTCTTAAGCATCGGTGCCTAATCAAGCATTGATGCTACAAAATAAGCACCTCATCTATCCTACGTGGTAAGAAAAAACAGTTTTTCTTTGCTAAACACTTCTCTAAACACCTGCATTGTACATGCTCTAAACATAAAATAGATGCAAGCGGCATAGAGTTAACATTTATAAGCTTAAAATAAGAATGGTTTTTGGTGAGCTTACTATTATTTGTCAAGGTCGAAAAGATCATTGGACCCCAAACTCTCTCCAACTGGGAGGTGAGGCGATTGATATTACGTGTTTGCTTCAGCTAGACCAGTTTGTTTATATTCAGACCAAGAACAGTAAGAGTTTGATTTGGGATGATTTAAACCACTAGCTCAATCCAGCTACAGATACGCATGCATATTCCATTTGGGTTAGTTTTTTAAAACGTACTTACGTACGTCCTCATAACTTGCCGTTGATCAGTAGTACTATATATATGAGTGCATGTGCTTGCAAGTTTCTTTTTGGGCGTGTTGTATGCATGCATCGATATCCTACGGTTGCAGAATATAACTTGCTGATACTTGGGATCAACATTGGATATACCTGCTGTCATCTATAATCCAGTTTAATCTGAACAGTTTGGCATTATTATCCATAGTTATCCATGTTCAGGCTAACGTACGTATACCCAGCTCGAAGCATTTACACATGTTACTGGGCACCTGTGATTGTACTACGTACTTACGGAAGTGTTCAAACTGCACTTTAGAAATTGGGAAAATATTTCTTTCCTTTCGGAAGTTCATTGAGCTAGCATTGATTTCTCGTTGACCTGTGCGTGTCTCAGTTAGAACAGCAGAGAGAGAGAGGGCGCCTTACGTACCAGTACATGCATTGATGCACACATGAATAATACTAATATAAAAATATTAGAATAATATATTTTAGCATTAAGAGATCGAGCCAGTTCTCCCTGACTGGCAGTCCATACATGCATGTGAGAGGAAGAATAATGATGAGCTTATGCATGGAGCATGGCCTGATGGTCAGATGCTTTCCTCTGTAGCGACTAGTTCACTGTGCGGTAATAATGCGGGTACGGCATATATTTGGCGCTGTGCCTGTGCTGCTGCGCGAGCGCGTGTATACGACGATACGCGAGTCTGATCAGTCTTTCTGATCGACGGATGCCTTTGAACTGCGACAGCTGTGAGCCGTGTCTCTTGTGTTGTAGCAACAGTAGGATTTTTCGAACAACGTGGCCTGCACTGCCTCCAGCAGCAGCAGCAGCTCTGAGCCAGCCCTGTGTGCTTTCCGTTGTAAATAATGTAAAAAAAATAGAAACAGTAAATACAAATTTTACGTGAAAAATCATTTATAAAAAAAACCACGAGTGCACGAACAAAATATCACTATATGAGAAGATGTTTACAAGAAGTCTTTCCTCTTCCCTATGAATTATAGAGATGTATTTATAGTGGTACATGAAAAACTCTGTGTAGAAGTAGAAATATGAATTGTAGTAAACAAAATTTGTATCACACTCGAAACTTAATAAACTCCACCTTGAGGCGAATTCGAAACAAATTAGCATGGACATGCCGAACGTCCATAGGACTACTGAATAATACCAAGTCTGAGCAAACCTCAAACTTAGTGGTAGGAACTGATTTTGTCATCATATCAGCTGGGGTATCATGAGCAGATTTTTTATTATCAGTTTTTATTTTTTACTAGAGGTCACCGGTACAATCGATTTTCAAAAAAAAATTAGCTGAATTTGGACAAAAATTCAAATCAAAATTTGAATTTTTTTTATGTTAAAACAAAAAAGATACAAAAGAAAATGCAGTTATGAGGGCTCGAACAAAAGACCTGCCCTTTCTAAGCCTATGAGCCTTACCATCGGAGAACATGCGCTTATGTGTTTAAATGTGGTCCTAAATTTCTTTTATATTTGACAAAAATCATGTGAACCCAATTTTTTTGCTGGTGTGAAATTTAACAGGGATGGCCGATAGAACCAATTTTCATTGATTTTTGATGAATTTCGTCCAAAATTTTGAACTCTGATCATGAGTACTTATCTTGTTGACTTGAATGTCACCTTGAGCAATGACACCTTGAACATAATGACATCTGATGTTGATGTGCTTCATTCTCTCATAAAAACATCTGATCATTCATAAGGCAAATAGCGTTTTGACTGTCGTAGAAATTGCAGTGAAAGACGTACTTCCATAAAGCTCAGTAAACAAACCTCTTTGTCAAACAACTTCTTTGCAAGCTTCAGAAATAACCATATACTTGGCTGCTGTAGTGGACAAGGCAACAATATCTTGCAGATTTGCTTTCCAACTAATGTCACATCCTCCAACAATGAACACATAACGAGTAAGAGACGATTCTCTTATCCAAATCTTCAGCAAAATCTGAGTCCACATGACCAACGATTATATCTTTAATCTTCCTAAACTGTAAACAAACATCAGATGTATTCCGCGAGTATCTAAAAATCAATTGAACTGCTTTCCAATACTCTTTGCTAGGATTAGCCATGTGTGGTGTGGGGACCCCGGAGTTATCTCCTTAAGACCGAGACTAAACATGGTCTTAGGGACATAACCCTAGGTCTCCGGTAAATGGATTCCAACTTAACTCAGTCTAAATGAGAGGCTTGACCGAATACTAGAGCCCCGGCGATCATGCGTGCCACTCCTCCGCGAGCACTACATGATTGTCGGCCTCCAACAGTTAAGCGCTACACTTAGCGAGTTAAATAGGAAGCCATGAACAGCGAGCATGACCTATATTGGCTCCCAAGATCAGCGACCAATATAATCATACCTCATTACAACGTTGGTCACATCCATACAACCATCATTCATAAATAGTGCAAAAGTTACAACATAGTTCCAAGTATACAAATACATAAGTGGCCGATCGGACAAATTTAACAAGTTTATAGCGAAGCGAGTAAATAAACCAAAATGCCGCAGTGGTATGCCCACAACCCATCGGCAACCGATCGGGAGTTAGAAGATAGCATACTACTCGTCGGTGTCACCTAAATCGACACCGACGGTCATCGGTCTCGATATCGCCCTCACCGTAAAAGCCAAGAACATCCGGCCGAGTACCAAAGAGTACTGCAAGTCTTACACAAATAAAAATAGTTATGCATAAGGTCATTCAAAGGAAGGCTCATATTGGCTTAGTTTTGCGAAAGAGACGCAACAATGTACAACCTACACATACTAGTTTTCAAGTGCCATTTAAAAATCAGATTTGAAGTAGAAGTAAAGCATGTGAATAAGTAATCAATTCCATAACAAATGAATCATACCAAAACAAAGTGGCGGTCCACCTTGATACAACAACAAGCATGAACATCCCATTCATCTCGATACCAAGTTATAACCACAATTTTAATTCCAAGTCTAACAATAGTAACCATAAATTTCAAGTTGTCGTCCATAACCGTGGACACGCTATTCGAATAGATTTATACCCGCAGGGTGTACTACTTTACCCACACGACTCGATTAGTCCGTAAGCCTCCGGATGCCTCCGAACAATGACACACTTCCTTTGGCATGCCGGCGGAAGAATCGAGATACGATCGTTTCAAGCAAGAAGACCTTATTGAGCTAAGTCCCCATGTGAGATGTTTCCTCTTAGTACAAGCAATGATAGCACTTGCTAAGGGCTCACAAGTTATATTGGAAATACCTACGCAACATAAAGGGTAATTGGTGCTCCCATGCATACTATAGAACATTACATCGGCTCCTAAGGACAAATGATCAAACACAAATGCCCCTACACCACCATGGGACTTAACACAATAGAATCTTCCCCCTACTTAACCGTACGGCACCCATATACCGCATGTGATAGCACGAGTGTTGCTTGAACAGCAGGTACCCAAAGTTCGGTCCTTAATTGTCCAGACAAGCCAACCACATACCCAAATCTCGTGCACAAAGCACCATCACTAACCGACACTTGTCCAGACCAAAAGCTCATTTAAAATGACAAAATTTTAACTCATAAAACAGATACGAAGATCTGAACCAAAAGTATATAAAGAGAGTTGTGTTTATCCCATAATTGTCAAGTTATTCCGACAATCAAACTACCGGTTCTAGACTTGCATGGCTACAAACCGACAATATAAATTCACACATCCTATCTTAAGCATTTTAGTACTGGAATAATTCATGGATAGCCACAATGACAAGAATATAGGATGTGTCTAACTATTCATCACAAAAATAGCGACAATATCAAAATAGCATGCAAGCAATTATCATTGCATCTATCCTAACAAAACTGGGATCAAATATGATGCAAAAAGAAAGTTCAAAGGATTCTTGCCTTGCTGGAAAAGTAGTTGTTCACTCTCGGTAGCGTAGGAGTCGATATCAATAGGCTCGGTATCTAAATAAATACAATACCGAATAAACATCGAGAAATACCTAAAAAATCAAAATGCTCCAAAATGCATGAGTTTTCTACAGTAGCTAAGTCATGATTTTATATGATTTTTGGTGAAAGAATTATTTCATTTTGATTTAGTATGTGAAAGTTATGGTGGTTTGAAGTTTAGATTTCAATATGCTTCTATTTAAGCAATTTAATTACGAAGTGAAATTTTGTAGAGTAGTGGTGAATACAAGGGTTACATGAATAAATGGGCAATATTATCACAAGTTCAAAACAGTTGAGTTTGCCCCCATTTGGAGTTTTCATGATTTAGTTATTGATTTCTAAAGTTATCAGCATTATTAGTACAAAAATAATCCCTTTTTAGACCATTTTCCTCAACTATAGTTTCTGTGAAAGAGGTAAGTTTGAAACCAATTTTATAATTAAGTTCATTTGAAATGGAAATTTTCAAAACTGATTTCACTGTTTTTGGAGTTTTCAAGAATTACTTATGAATTTTTGAAGTTATCACCTTTTCTATTGCAAAGATAATAGTGTTAATAGCTCTTTTCCAAAATAATGCTCTGCTACAGAGACATGCTTGAAACAAATTTTAATATAAAGTTCATTAAATATTAAAATTATCGAAGTGGTTTCACATTTTGGAGCTAAAATGATTTAGTTATGCATTTTAGAAGTTATACATATTTTTCAAATGTGCAAGTAAATGGTTTTGGATTTTATAAATCATTTGCTACTTTTCTCACCGCGCTAGCCTATCCACGGAATGACGAGTGGGACTGTGGTCGAGATTTTCGACCCACCAAGATTGACTCTGCCTCGGCCGCAATAGTCAAAGCGATTCCAAGAAATACGCTTTCAAGCCTCTAAACGTAAGATCGCTTAAGCATTCAAGGAATACATTTTCCTTTTGCGAAAACGCACTCAAAGAACCACGCAACCACTTAACTTATACTAGGGCCCACAAGTCATAGACTCATTACTATATAACTACAACTATTAGCGCTGACACTTGACAAAGCTCCCGCTTTTACGTAATCATCCGACAAGAGGAACGGCGCGATCGCAAGCGCCGCGTGCTCGCCGCGCAAGGGAAGGCCGGAGAGTGCAAGGTCTAAGCGTAAATGTAAAGGTAATAGCGAAGGCTACCTCCCGTGATGATTTGGTCGCGAAGAGGCACGGTGGCGCACGGCGGCATGAGTCGAGCGGAGGAGAGGTGCACTGCGCGAGAGATCTCGGCAGAACCCACCCGCGACAATCGGTGCTAGATACACCTCCCGAGGTCCAACTGATGCCGAAAGAGAGGCACGAGGACCAAGGGTTTTTGTCGCCGCCCGACGATCAAACCCGGCGGCGAGGAGAAGGTTACGCGCGCATGAAACGCTCGAGATAAAGAGAACCAATGCAAGGTTGGAAGTAACCGTGGCATCAAGGAGATGGTCCTGAGGGTTGAGTCGACGGAAACTCACCGCGCCGCGTCGGAAGAAAACAAGCTCGCACGGCCGAGGATTTGAAAATCAGGAATCACAGAGCTCCTGTGCATAAACCGACAATTAAGTTGAGGGGTTTTACTCCTTATAATCTAGTACACGAAATGACGCGCAAGAAAGGGGAAGTACCTCACCGGAGACGAAGATGACACAAAGGTTGCCTTCAGAGCGCGCTCTGGAGCCGGTGAGGACACGCCGGTGCCCTTGGATCTACAAGCAACGACAAGAGCTCAAATGAGCTAAAATGGATACGGCATGCAAAGAAGGAGAAAAAGGACTTGATTTCGAGGGCTTTACCGAAGAACAGAGCTCAGGGACGCTTCCCTCTCCTCGGCGGCCAGAGGAGAAGTGAGGGAAAAAGGAGGGGCTTCGAGGGGTATTATGCCCGGGCGATGACGGCAATGGACGCGGCGTGAAGTGAGGGAGCTCCAGGAGTGGCCAACGGCAGCGGTGGAGTGACGCGCCGAAGTTGCCGCTCGGGCGCTGTCGGAGAGACGCGGCTGCGTGGCAAAGGATGCCTGAGGCTGAAGCGAGAGGGGGAGACGATACTGACACGCGCGGCCCACCGTGTCTGCGAGACTAAGCGGCACGCGCGAGAGCGAGTCAAGTGATTTAAGGCGCACCGTTGATCTCTACCGACGGCCCGATCGAAAAGGTGATCTGACGAATCGAAAGGGTTACGCGATCCGGGCCGTTGATTTTCCATCGGTGGCTCACGGCGGTGCACTTAGTGGACTCGACCGAGTCACCGCTGGTCGGGCTTGGACCCAAGGAACAGTGCACGTGTTTGAGTCCGTGGTTTTGACTGAATTTAATTTGTTTTTCCTCGCTTGACCAGTGGCTCAAAATAGAAATAAAATTTCTAAAATCATGAAATAATTCCTGGGGGTTCTTGGGATAGCCTAATGTCCATAAAAATTATTGAACCCTACTGTTCAAGATATAAGGTGTATAATTTTAATTCAAACATAAAGGTAGTCTTTAAATTGTGTTTGAATTTTTATAGGGTTCAAACCAGTCCCAAAAATTTGGGAAAAATTATATTAATTCATGATAATTAATATAGTATTTGAATAAATTAATTCCAGAGGATCTTCAGTAGCATTTCTTTCGGTTTTTTAGTTTGGAGTTCAAATTAAAGTGCATGTTTCAATTGTATTTTGAGATTTTCCAAGTACAATATTGAATTAAAAAGGTTTCCAAACATGATGCATGCTAATGAGATGCATAATAAGCTCTTTATTAATTTGGGGATGTGACATGTGGGGACCCCGGAGTTATCTCCGTAAGACCGAGACTAAGCATGGTCTTAGGGACATAACTCTAGGTCTCCGGTAAATGGATTCCAACTTAACTCAGTCTAAATGAGAGGCTCAACTACACTCTAGAGCCCCGACGATCATGCGCGCCGCTCCTCTGCGAGCACTACATGATTGTCGGCTCTCCAACGAGTCAAGCACTACACTTAGCGAGTTAACTTGAAGTTATGAACAATGAGTATGACTTATATTGGCTCCCAAGATCAGCGACCAATATAACCATACTCTCATTCAACGTCGGTTACATCCATACAACCTTCAAACACTGATAGTACCAAAAGGCACACAACATAGTTCCAAGTTTACATCTAATACAAGTGGCCGACCGCCAAATTAAACAAGTTCATAAAGTAGCAATGAAACAAATAAGTAAATAAACCAAAAGGCCAGCAGTGGTATGCCCCATAACCCATCTAAGAACCGATCGATTAAAAGATAGCACGCTACTCATCGGTGTCGCCTAAATCGACACCGACGAGCTCGCTCGGTCTCATTATCCAACTCACCAGAAGGCCAAGAACATCCGCCGAGTACAAAGAGTACTCGCAAGTCTTACACAAATAAAAATATTTATGCATAAGGTCATTCAAAGGAAGGGCTCATATTGGCTTAATTTTGCGAAAGAGACGCACATCGACAACCTACACATACTAGTTTTTCAAGTGCCATTTCAAAATCAGATTTGAAGTAGAAGTAAAGCATGTGAATAAGTAATGAATTCAATAACAAATGAATCATACCAACAACAAAGTGACGGTCCACTTTGATACAACAACAAGCATGAACATCCCATTCATGTCGATACCAAGTTATAACCACAATTTTAATTTCAAGTCTAACAATAGTAACTCCCGAACTCAAGCGGTTGTCCATAACCGCGGACACGGCTATTTGAATAGATTTATACCCTGCAGGGGTGTACTACTTTATCCACACGACTTGATTAGCCCGTAAGCCTCCAAATGTCTCCGAATATAGCATACTTCCTATGGTATGTCGGCCGGGTAAATCAAGATACGGTCATTTTTAGCAAGAAGATCCCATTGAGCCAAGTCCCTCAACCCATGGCTCCTAGGAAACACAAGACGTTAACGCCTCCATCCTATATATCCTAGGAAACACAAGACGTTAACGCCCCATCCTATCGCCCAAAGGAACACGGATTTCACGGTCCCATGCCCTTACAATTTCACCACCGTGGGACTCAACACAATAAAACCTTCCCTTACTTAACCATACGGCACCCATATACCGCGTGTGATAGCACGAATGCACTTGAATCAACGACGTTACCAAAGTTCAGTCCTTAATTGTCCGCACAAGTCAACCACTTACCCAAAGCTCGTGCACTAAGCACCATCACTAACCAACACTTGTCCGCACTAAAAGCTCATTTAAAATGACAAAATTTTAACTCACAAAACAGATACGAAGATCTGAACCAAAAGTAAATAATGAGAGTTGTGTCTATTCCATAATTGTCGGGTTATTCCCACAATCCAACTACTGGTTCTAGACTTGCATGGCTAAGGCACTAACAATATAAATTCATACATCCTATCTTAAGCATTTCAAGACGGAATAATTCATGGATAGCCACAATGACAAGATAATAGGATGTGTCTAACTACCCATCACAAAAATAGCGACATTATATAACTACCATGCAAGCAATTATCATTGCATCTACCCTAACAAAATTGGGATCAAATATGATGCAAAAGAAAGTTCAAAGGATGCTTGCCTTGCTGGTAGGCTAATTGCTCTCTCTCAAGAGCGTAAGAGTCAATATCAATGAGCTCGGAATCTATATAAATACAATACAGAATAAACATCGAGAAATACTCCAAAAATCAAAATGCTCAAAAATGCATGATTTTTCTACAGTAGCTAAGTCATGATTTTAAATGATTTTTGGTGAAAGAATTATTTCATTTTGATTTAGTATGTGAAAGTTATAATGGTTTGAATTTCAGATTTCAATATGCCTTCATTTATGTAATTTAATTATGAAGTGAAATTTTGTAGAACAGTGGCGAGTACATGGATTACATAGATAAATAGGCAATATTATTATAAGTTCAAAACAGTTGAGTTTGCTCCAATTGGAGTTCTCATGATTTAGTTATTGATTTTCAAAGTTATCAGCATTAATAGTGTAAAAATAATATCCTTTAGGATCATTTTCCTCAAACTATAGTTTCTGTGATAGAGGTAAGTTTGGAACCATTTTTATAATTAAGTTCCTTTGAAATATAAATTATCAAAATTGATTTCACTATTTTTGAAGTTTCCAATAATTACTTATGAATTGTTAAAGCTATCAGCCTTTTCCTTTTGTAAAAATAATAGTGTTTATAGCTCATTTTCTAAAATAATGCTCTCTGTTACAGAGACAAGGTTGAAACCAATTTTAATATAAAGTTTGTTAAATTTAAAAAATTATCAGAAGTGGTTTCACTCAGTTCGGAGTCAAAATGAATTAGTTATGTATTTTCAAAATCATACATATTTTTCAGTGTACCAATAATTCATTTTTGGATTTTATAAAACGTTTACATCTTTCTCACCGAGCCACACGCTATCCACGTGGATCGACGTATGGATCGGGAACAAGGCGTATTCCATTTTATCTCGATTTTTAAAGTCCATTCCGACACGTGGGGCCCGCTGCCGCGGGCACGGCCCAATGGACTCGCCCATCGTGCGCCGCGACGGCACGCAGTGCTTACGCGGCTGGTCCCACCGTCAACGACCGTCGCTATTCATTTAAACCACGGATTTGTGCAAGGGCCCACTCGAAGTTTACTTATTACTACGCTAAGACATCATTTATAACGAATGATTGGCGTTAACGCTAATGACGTGCTACGATGGCGCCGGCGACGACAACGGGTTTTCGATCCGCGCGCTTTCACCGCGGCTTGCGGCGATTCCGCCACCAGGCGGCGTGAACCAAGAGCATGTTTAGGTGCACAATAGTGTTGCGCTCCCCAGAGAGTGGTCTCGACCACCGAGCTGCTCAGACGGCGGCTAGCCGGAGTTGAGCGGCGTCGCTCAATACGGCGAACTCAAAAACAGCAAAAAGTCGCTCTGCAGCGCAAACAAGCGAGTGCCCGAGTGTCTAAAGACTACTTGGAGGCTACCCGAGCTAGGTGGACGCCGGGAAGCTAGAAGTCACTGGAGCACCACGGCTACTGGAGAAGAAGGTGGTGCCAACACTACCGCACGTGGAGAGGAAAATCTGAGCAAAATGAAGCAAAGTGAATGCTTAGGTTAGCTCAAGGAGCTTAAGAGCAAGCCATAGGAGCAAGGAATTGGACAATGGCTTACTGCACTCAAGTGGGAGATGAAAGGTTGAGCTACGCCAAAATGGCCAAATCTTCAATTCACCGAGATCCCGTCGTGCATTACCTAAATAGAGTTAGGGGTTTTTAATCTTAAGCCTAAAGGCACGAAGTGACACGCTAAGTTTCAGACAAAACTCACCAGAGACGACGATCACAAAGTGAGGTCCTCGGGTGCGCGCTCTGGACGTGAGCTAGAGCACAAAGGTGAACCAGAGTGTAACATCCCAATCTTGGGCTTGTGTTTCAAATGTAAGAAAATCAGTAGGAATTAAAACTTTTTCTTACATCATGTATTTCCTGTTGTGCCAAACAATTCTTGTACAAGGGATTATGGAAATACATTGTCACAAGTCTAGTTGATCCAAATCTTGTTATTCCAAAAACAATCTTGTCAAATCTTATGATCATCCTCTGGAAATATTTTTCCTAAGTCTCTGTGATGGTATGTGACCCCTCTGAAAAATTTCACAATTTTTAGAAATTGTTTGAATATTTTTAGAGGCGATCAAACCTGTTTGACTCTCACCAAACATTAAAACAGAGCCTTGCAGAATTTTTGGAGATTTATTCGCAGCATAAAACCTCTGAAAATTTTATACAAGGTTAATATCTGAGTTAGCAAGCTCCTGTAAAATTTCATAATTTTGGAGTTAATTTGCTACCCCAAATAAATCCTTCAAAGTCTCTGTTCTAATTACAAAGTCAAACTTGGTTTTATCGTTACTTGGTTCGAGTCGACTCTGCTCGAGCCAAGTGACTTGGTCCAATCAACTAACCGCACCGCGCCGCTTGAAAACCCGCGATCGATCTCAGCCTTTGATCTAAATCGCACGGGCGCGCTGTTAACATTCTGACCTTCCGCTGCAAGTTTGATTGTCGATCGTTAGATTCCCATCCAACCGCTGAGATTTCCGAACCTTCGGACCTCCGGTTGTATTTCGAACCAGGCCGTTGGATTAAGATCCAACGCCGCGTGTTCCTTCGTTGTAAATTGAGTTTGCGACGTGGGGCAACTGAGCCGCTCATTTCTAATCCTTAGGCTCTAACCTTTTCGTTGTGTTTTAAAGCCCGAGGCGTGGCGCTATCTCACCGTCCGTGTCTCATCCAACGGCCGAGAATCACCGAGCCTTTGCGCTGGTCATCTTCTACCTCCACTGCAGGCGAGCACAAGAGGGAAGTAATGACATGTGTCATTTCTTGCTCCCCTAAAGTCACCCTAGTCGACGTTTAGGGGTATGGGAGGTACTGAGCCAGCCATGCCCTAATGCACGTCTACACCTCTTTTTCCTTGTCGGCCGCACCTTGTGCTTTGTGTTTTGCCGCCCGAAAGAGGAGTGGTGCAAACCCTAATGCTTTCATGGCCTTATAAGCACTCTCAATGCCTCCTGGTATTTCTTTAGACCACCATCAAGCTTCATTCTCAATATTGGAGCTTAACACCTCAAAAATGGCAAATCGCCATTGTTGACCCGTGGAGCTCCATTGGTGTTCTTGGTGTTCCAGTGGTCCTCCTTCACGCTTTCTTTGCCCTAACCTTATCTATTTACTTCCTTGAACATTTCCTCACTTAATTTTGGATTTGATTCTCGTGAATTGTCCAATTTGGGGTTTGTTCAAATTCTACTAAATTGGTCATCTTCTTCCTCACTCAGTGAGTGCTCCATTTTCTAATTACTTGCTCATGTAGCTTCGTGGTCCTTAATGAAGCTATTTTGATGCTTTGGTATCACTCATTTGGCTGGGGGTCATTTTCAAACCTTCTTCTCCAAGTCCATGAAGCCACCGTGATCAGCATCTCCTGGTCATCTTTGAAGCTTCTTGTCACTAAGGTAGCTTCTTATTAGTCCTTAGAAGCTTTGGCACCCGCATCCTAGGTTTGCAATGAGCTCATCGCGATTTTCGTGTTTAGCAAGAAAGCTCCTCTTTCATTTTCCGGCTAGCGGCTGTTCTAGTCCTCACCACGCGAGAATGCTACCATTAGATTCGTTGCAGCTATTGCGAATCCATTTTGGTTCTTGGTGGCGCCATGCCGTTGTCACCGACGATTTGCCGTTGAAATCACTGGTTTTGCCGCAAGCAGACTCCTGCTGTCATTTAATTAGGACACATTAATTACCAATCATTAGTTATTAATTGTGTCTTAATCATTGTCGCTGAGCCACCACCGCATGGGCCCAATATCCTTAAATCGCTCTCGTTCAATCTCGCACTGTTCGACATCATTAAGATTAATCATTGATTAATTAATGTGTCGGCATTTAATCGCCGTTTAATTTACCTGGTCGCCGACTTTGGCCCGAGGGGTTAAAATCAAATTTCAGCAATCATTAGTGTTTATTTAAGGTTAATCATTAATGGCGCATTTGGTCTTAACCGCCACTCTCGGGCCGACAAGTGGCCCGGTGCATCGTGCACGTGGGTTAAACCTAGCGTGGGTGACTCAAGTCACCGACATGCGTCCCACGTGTCAAGATCTTCCTTTGAACCGCGATCAATATCTACTGCTTCATTTTTAGATCCGCGCCCGCATCTTTGTGTGCGTCGACCTCCGATGCCTTGATCGTTTCGACCGTCGATCTTTTGATCAACGGCCAAGATCGTGCAACCGCACCGTCCGAATGCATACACTCAAAGCGCCGTTGGATCTTGATCCAACGCTGGCTCCGTTGATTCGCGCGCGGCGCTGTTTTGCTGCGTGAGCCGAGGATTTTAGATCAAGGGTTGGGAGTTGTCCACGCCTTATTCTTTTATTGGAGTTTGTCTATATTTCGTAAGTATTTGTTTATCAACCGAAAATGATATAAAAACTTTAGAAACTCATAACTAATTCATTTTAATCGCTTTTAGATAAGTCCAATCGTAATAAATTTTGTTGTCACTTAAGTTTATTATAAAAATGGATTTAAGCATATTGCAAGAGAGAAAATTGTGTAACTAGAAATAACTTGATTTGCCATTTTGAATATTCCGTAAATAGTTTTAATCTTGAAAAATGCATATCTTTTTCAGATAAATCCAAATTGTGCAAAATCAATTTTGTTAATTTCATCTGTTAGTATACTTTCATATAAAATAGGATTTGAGCATGTTCATAATTCTGTAAAATGAGTTGTATTAGATTTACAACTTAGAAAAATCATAAGTAAATGTGTATAACTCCAAAATTAGTAAATCCAACTTTGCTGTTATTAGGATGTCATAATATACCTGCTATAAAAATTTCAGACCTTAGATCACTCTAGAAAATTTCGTCATGAACAGTACTAATTATTAATTAGGTTGTTTTGAGGCTGAGAAGGAGTATTTTGCTCATATCTTTTGCATGCTTAGTCCGAATTGCATGATTCTTGTTCCTATCATTGTCTTAGATCTTTCCCTAGCTGTAGTGTGAATTTTATTAGATTTGGATGTGTTTTGCTGTTGGAGTTTATTTGGTGTTCTTCGTTCTTATTTGCTTATCGCCTTTTTGCGTTAGGTTCCGAAGATAATATTATTAATCTTGATATTGAGCCACAGCACCATCGATCCAGACTTCACCAGCAAGCGTGATGTAGCATTCATTTGATCATATTGTTCCTACTATTTTCAAAGTCTAATATATTGTTTGCAAATTCTATGTATGCATTGCTATGTTGTTTTAAACTATTGTCTGTAGTTGGCCTACTAGATGCATTATCGTGAGGAAATGTTTATTCCTCTACCATGAAGCCTAGGTTACTTGTCGTGATTTTGGGTTCACTGGATGGACCCTTGTCACTTAGTAGTTTACGTGTCATTATGCTTAGCCATGCTTAGTTATCGGTAGAAATGGGCTGTTATCGACTGTCGATAACTTTGATCACACAAACTATTACTATGTGTACATTTCACCTTGTGCTATGTCTAAATTGCAAAACTAAAACTGAAAATGAAAACAATTTAGACTTGGGCACAATGGTAAGATGGTGTGATCTTTTGGGTGTGATTGGAATGGTGCCCGAGTCAATTAAGGACCGAACTACTTGTGAGTATCTCATATCCGAGCATTCTGGCGTGCAACCACACTAGAGGATATGGGACCTCTTAGCCGAGTACTTTGGGTGTGTTAATTAATGAGTCGCGTGGTGGGTTGCATATTTGATTATATACAACATGGACACGTTTTAGGAGGAGAACACCCGCCGAGGCCGGTGTATCTTGCTCCACGATGGGTCCTTGTGATCCATATTTCGCTTGCAGATCACTAAGGATTAACCCCATACGTGCGCTCTCTTGATTAGCATATTCCATTGGAAAGGGTTCAGAGGACTTAGCCGCGTGCAAGCATACCAAAGGAAGTGTGCTTAATAGCTTGGCAAAAGGCGGTCTCAAGTGTGGGTACATTGGTACACCCCGCAGGATTAAAACTATTCGAATAGCCTCGCCCTAGGTTATGGACACGCTTGGATAAGCTTTTCAAGAGTTAGACTACAACCTTTTAAAATTAAAACTTGTTGGGTGGTATGAATCGTGATTCATGCTATGTTGTGGTGGCTTTGGGGAAAGTCACTTCTAGGTGGATACCGTTACTTATGCTTACTCACGTTATTTAAATGCTTAAAAACAGATTTTACAAACTCATTGCTCAATCTATTACAATATTGCAAATGAAACTTGCTTTATGCGTCCAAAGAACCATATAACCACATTCCTTTGAATACACTTTCATGTAGCTATGTATAGGCTTGCTACTCGTAAGTCTTATGAGTACATTTTTGTACTCACCGCATTGCTTGTGTTGTGCAGAGGATGATAGTGAGTCCGATGGACCTCACTTTTGTGAGTTGTGTTGTGGCGGCTTACTGGGCGATTAGCTTGGCGCCTCTGGTTGCTGCTCGTGGTGTTATGTGGCTAACCTGGTCGTTTTTGGTTTAAGCCATCTTATGGCAACTTTTGCTTCCACATACTTATTTGCTACTTATGTTATTTGGCCATTTACTGTGTTGTAATAACTTATATTATGTATGTCTTTGGTAGACTTGTTATAATCTGTTGTATGGAATTGATGCATGCTTGGATATGATGTATGTGTGTCGCTTGTTCGGGAGGCACATATTCATCGAGACGCGGATTATTCTATTTGTGATACTAGAACCAGAGGAAGGTTAAGTATTACAAGTTTAATAAACCGGGGTCTCACACAGAGGCTACAAGCAAAGACAAGAACTGAGCTTAGCAAAAATGGAGAAGGCATTGAAGATGGAGTAGAGGGAAAACACCCGGTGGAAGCTTACCCAAGCGAGGAGCACAGGCGAGCTTCCTTCTTCTCGGTCAACAGAGAAGTGAGGGAGAAGGAAGGGTTGCGAGGGGTATTAAGCTCGGATGTTGACGGAGATGGAGGCGGCGTGAAGTGCAGAAGCTCCAGGAGTGGCCAATGGCAGCGGCGGATTGACGGCGTCACCGGTGCGTGAAGAGATTCGTGGCCGCTGAGCTCGGCCCGCGCGCGCTGCCGAGGAAGAAGACGATCATCATGTGGGCCCGAGCTGGCAGTGACACGGCGGGGGGGGTGTTAAGTGGTTTTTGATCGGCCGTTGGATTGCGAACGGACGGACGAGATTAGGGAGGGGTTCGGACAGGTCGATTGATGACTAGATCTGGACCGTCGATCCTTGATCCTACGGTTGCATGCGAGGGTGCAGTTAGGTGGTTGGACTGAGCCGTCTCGCCGGGTCGGACTCGAGTCCAAGGAACAGTAGCAGGGTTTGGGTCTAAGATTTTGACTGAGATTTAATTCATTTCCTCTACTTTGACCAGGGCTTAAAAATAGAAATAAAATTCTTAAAATCATGAAATAATTTATGGGGGTTCCTGGGACAACCTAGTGTCCATAAAAATTATTGAACCCTACTGTTCAAGATATAATTTGCATAGTTTAAATTCAAACATAAAGGTAGTCTTTAAATTGTGTTTGAATTTTTATAGGGTTCAAACTAGTCCCAAAAATTTGGGAGAAATTATATTAATTCATTATAATTAATATAGTATTTGAATAAATTATTTCAAGAGAATCTTCAGTAGCATTTATTTCAGTTTTTAGTTTGGAGGTTAAATTACAGTGTATGTCACATGTGTATTTTGAGATTTTCCAAGTACAATATTCAAATGAATGGTTTCAAAACATGATGCATGCTAATGAGATGCATAATAAACCTCTTTATTAATTTGGGGATGTGACACCATGTATCTACTAACAACACTCAATGATTGAGATAAATTGGGGCGAGAACATACCATGGCATACATAAGTGAACCAACTGCACTAGCATATGAAACTCTAGATATTAAATACCATATAAGCCAAAAGTGAAATCACTCAAATGCCCAAAACAACCATTTCTTTTTTTTTCTTAACCGGAAAAGACTATACACCAACATAAAGCAACTCAATCTACAACTGGCATCCGCCATAAACACAAAGCTCAAACAAGATCCAAGAGAGTATTTCACTACCCGAGAAACCACCATTTTTCCTCAATCTTCATTTAGGAATAAACTTTCTTTTAAATCCTGGGATTCCAAAATCACCGCATAACACACTAACTCATTTCTCTTATATTGGCAACATCAAAGCTATTCTCAACCCGAACACAACATCCATACCTATATAGAGAGACTCTACCAATGCACAATAACATACTCTAGCCAACTCCTCTACCAGATGAATTACTTTGACAAATAATTTTGAATACACCTCAATACAGAATTCAACTAGAATCTCTACTACCTCAATTCTCTAAGGTTAAACACCTTAAAATCTCCAGTACACACATTTGCCACAACCAAAAGAATCCTATCAGAAATCACCACAACTCTTAGAACCCAACTTGTTTCACTTTTTTTCATATAATCATGGGCAACCAAGATGCTAGCATAAAAATAAAGCCCAAATTCAGCATTCAAGACTCCTACAATGAACTTCTGGTATAATTAATAGGAAATCCTCACATTCGATTACTAAAATTCCCACAGTCCAAACAATATCATCAATCATTAATATCAACATTCCTCACTAATCAATTAACTGCCAAAAAACGATTAACTTCACTAGTCTTCTGTCACATCCCCAAATTAATAAAGTGGTTAATTATGCATCTCATGAGCATGCATCTTATTTTTAAACTTTTTGTGTACCTATTGTACTTGGAAAAATCTCAAAATATAAATGAAACCTACACTTTAAATTGAACTCGAAACTCAAAACATAAATAAATGCTACTAAAGTATCATTGGAAATAATTTATTCAAATACTATATTAATTATCATGAATTAACATAATTTTTCCCAAATTTTTGGGATTGGTTTAAACCCTATAAAAATTCAAACACAATTTAAAGACCAACTTTATGCTTGAATTTAAACTATGCAAATTATATCATGAACAGTAGGGTCCAATAATTTTTATGGACACTAGGTTATCCCAGGAACCTCCACAAATTATTTCATGATTTTAGGAAATTTATTTCTATTTTTAAGCCTTGGTCAAAGTGGGGAAAGAATTTTAATTCTCAGCCAACTCAGACCGGACCATGCATCGCTTCTCTGCTCACCCACGGCGAAGTGATCACCGACCGCCTAAACGCAGCGATGCATGCAACCGCTCGATCAAGACTCAACGCCCGATCTCACCTCCTGTCGACCGGTCCGAAGTCCCCACCAATCCCATCCGTCCATTCGTGATCCCACGCTTCGATCAAACTGCTCACCGCGTTCGCGCGCTGGCCGCCGGAGTCGCCGACGCGGTGGGTCCCGCATGTCGTGGTCGCCTCCCACCTCCGCTTTCAGCCTCGTGCATCCCGTGCCACGCGCCGAGAGCACTCTGAGCAGCTCTGACATCGCCGTGACCGCACCGCCCAGATTGACCTATCCTGGAGCCTCGGCATGTCACGCCGCCTCTATTCCGTCCATCGGCCGAGCTTAAGTCGCCCCTGAACGCCTCCTTCTTCCCATCTTTCCTCTCGGGTCTGAGGAAAGAGAGGCTTGTTCTTGCTCTCTTCACAGTGAGCTTCCTCCGCGTGTTTTCCTCATCTCTCTGATCCATGCCGTTTCCATTTTGGCGATTCAAGCTCTTGATTTTCGTTGTAGATCTCGGACCATTACTGTGTTTCTCGGATTTCCAGCACGCACTCCGAGAACTTTCGTGTGTTCTTCATTCCTGTGAGTTTTATCCCCACCTTTATGCTGCTATATGGTGCATTGGGGTATCTCAAGAGTTTCCTCAATTAATTTCTTTGATGCTTCACAGAGGGCCGACTTGAGTTTCCTGGATCTACCGTCGACTTTGTCCTTCGCCTCCACCCACTGGTAAGCCCTGGCCGATTCTTTTGCTCATGAAGCATTCTCACTTGGTCTTTGAGCTATCCCTATCACTCACTCCTCTTCATTTTGCTCCAGCCGTCTTCTCCACGTGAAGCCCGCCGCCGCCATCATCTTCGACACCGGCCAGCTCTGTCATCTCCAAGCTTCCCGAGCGCCCTTCTTGCTCAGTAGCTCCCCGACCTCTCGTGATACTAAGGCACCCGCTTATTTAGGTTTTGCGGAGTTCGCCAGATCTCCACCGTTGGCCGGCTTTAGCTCCGCCCATCTCCGGCTAGCCGCCGTTTGAGCTCTTCTGGCCGCCGCCGCCACCACCGTAAGGTGCGCAAGACTATTGCGGCCCGCTCGAGTTTTGGCCTGGCGCCCGTGGACGCAAATCGCCGCGAAACCGCCAGCAAGCACGGCCGACGCCGCCGTTGTTCGCTTCGCCCCAAGAACGCAGAGTCCCGCGACAGAGTAAATGTTATGACTGGCATCGAGGTTAACAGTTAATCTATCGCCACATGCGGGTCACAATTAGAAAACGGTTGGGTTAATTAAGGGTTTGCGAGTATGACATGTGGGCCGATGGTTGTAAGTGGAAGCGTAGATTGTAAAGTATGTTTTGATTAAGGAAAAGTGTATTCTTGGTATCCTTAGAATGAATTTGCACGTCAGAAGTAGAAGACGATTATATGTATTACGTCAGATAGTGCGCGGAACCAAGTCAATGATGACTGGGTCAAAATCTTGACCCCGGTCCCGCACGTCAGTGACTGCGGCTAGGCTAGCGCTCAGTGAGAAAAGGGAATAAATGCTTTATGAAATTCGAAACCTATTAATTTACACACTGAAAATTGGTTTTAACTTCTAAAATACATAACTAAATCATTTTAAATCCAAACTGAGTGAAACCACTTCTGATAATTTTCATATTTAATGAACTGTATATTAAAATTTGTTTCAAACATGTCTCTATAACAGAGAGCATTATTTTGGAAAAAGAGCTATTAACACTATTATCTTTACAGAAGAAAATGCTGATAACTTTAGAAATTCATAACTAAATCATGAAAACTCCAAATTAAGCAAATTCAACTGTTTTGAACTCGCAATAATATTGTATATTTATCCATGTAATCCATGTACTCACCTCTATTCTACAAAAATTCACCTCATAATTAAATTACATAAATAAAGGCATATTGAAATCTGAAATTCAAACCACGATAACTATCATATACTAAATCAAAATGAAATAATTCTTTCACCAAAAATTCCTTAAAATCATAACTTAGCTACTGTAGAAAAATCATGCATTTTTGAGCATCTTGATTTTTGGAGTTTTTCTCGATGTTTATTCGGTATTGTATTTATCTAGATTCCGAGCTTATTGATATCGACTCCTACGCGACCGAGAGTGAGCAATTACTTTTCCAGCAAGGCAAGCATCCTTTGAACTTTCTTTTTTGCATCATATTTGATCCCAATTTTTTTAGGGTAGATGCAATGATAATTGCTTGCATAGTAGTTCTATAATGTCGCTATTTTTGTGATGAGTAGTTAGACACATCCTATTATCTTGTCATTGTGGCTATCCATGAATTATCCCAGATCAAATAATTATTATAGGATGTTTGAAATACTATTGTTCGAAAGTTGCTTAGCCATGCAAGTCTAGAACCTGTAGCTCGATTGTCGGAATAGTCCGCCAATTATGGGACAAACATAACTCTCATTATATACTTTTGTTTCAGATCTTTGTATCTGTTTTACACGTGAAATTTTGTCATTTTTAAATGAGCTTTTGGTCCGGACAAGGGTTGGTTAGTGATGGTGCCTTCGTGCACTAGATTGGGTATGTGGTTTGACTTGTCCGACAATTAAGGACCGAACTTTGGGTTGTTGCGATTCAAGCAAAACTCGTGCTATCACGCGCGGTATATGGGTGCCGTATGGTTAAGTAGGGGAGGTTTTATTGTGTTGAGTCCCACGGTGGTGAAATTGTAAGGGCATGGACCGTGAAATCCGTGTTCCTTTGGGCCGATAGGATGGGGCGTTAACGCCTTGTGTTTCCTAGGATATATAGGATGGAGGCGTTAACGCCTTGTGTTTCCTAGAGCCATGGGTTGAGGGACTTGGCTCAATGGGATCTTCTTGCTAAAACGACCGATCTTGATTTATCTACCGCATACCATAGGAAGTATGCTATATTCGGAGGCATCCGGAGGCTTACTGCTAATCAAGTCGTGTGGGTAAAGTAGTACACCCCCGCAGGTATAATCTATTCGAATAGCCGTGTCCACTGCTATGGACGACCGCTTGAAATTTGTGGTCGCTTTTGTTAGACTTGAAATTAAAATTGTGGTTATAACTTGCATCGACATGAATGGGATGTTCATGCTTGTTGTTGTATCAAAGTGGACCGCCACTTTGTTGTTGGTATGATTCATTTGTTATTGAATTCATTACTTATTCACATGCTTTACTTCTACTTCAAATCTGATTTTGAAAAGGCACGTGAAAAACTAGTATGTGTAGGTTGTTCAAGATGCGTCGCTTTGCAAAAATTTAAGCCAATATGAGCCCGTCCTTTGAATGACCTTATGCATAACTATTTTTATTTGTGTAAGACTTGCGAGTACTCTTTGTACTCACCGTGTGTTTGCTGGCTTTTTCAGGTGAGGAGGATTTAGAGACCGATGAGATTATCTGTCGATTTAGGCGACACCGATGAGTAGTTTGCTATCATCTAACTCCCGGCTGGTTGCCGATGGGTTGTGTGGCATACCACCGCTGGCCTTTGGTTTATTTCCTTATTTCGCTGCTACTTAACACTTTCCTTAAATTTATTTGGCCGGCCACTTGTATTAGATGTAAAATTGGAACTATGTTGTATGTCTTTTGAACTATTTATGTATGGATGTTGTATGGATGTGATCAACGTTGGATGAGAGTATGCTTATATTGGTCGCTGGTCTTAGGAGCCAATATAAGTCATATTCGCTGTTCATGGCTTCCTATTTAACTCACTAAGTGTAGCGCTTGACTTGTTGGAGAACCGACAATCATGTAGTGCTCGCAGAGGAGCGGCGCGCATGATCGTCGGGGCTCTAGTTTGAGTTAAGTCTCTCATTTAGATGGAGTTAAGTTGGAATCCATTCTCTAGAGATCTAGAGTTATGTCCCTAAGACCTTGATTAGTCTCGGTCTTAAGGAGATAACTCCGGGGTCCCCACATCTTCGACCCTCATTAAACTACACCATTCAATTTTACCTACACAACCTTACAAATTACATAATCGCAATACCCGAACTATTTGATAATTCCAATATTCCACTAACATGAACAAATGTTCTTAGATCACCATTCACTATAGATTCTACTAGTTGTAACAATGTAATCAGTTTTGCCCCAATGACCAGCATTTCTTTTAGATCCAATTCTCTACAAGATTTATATCACGAAATCAATCCATCCTCTAATGCTCCTCAAATAACTTGCAATCCAAGGTTTCACAACATCATATACTCGACCACTACTAACCAGTTGCCACTATAGACTCTATAAGGTTTTGTAAAACAAATCGATTATTCATTTCTCAAAAGAAGAGACAAATAAAAATAATTTCCAGTACATAGAAAACCGTTTAATACTTGTAGTAAACACAAGACCAAGGAAATGGTCAAATAGCAATGTCGGAAAAGCAAAAGACGAGACCACAGTTGAGGGCACAAGCCCCACCAAAAGAGAATATCAAACTTCCACCAATAAGAATAAACATTGCTATTGAAAATTGAGAAATTCTTATGCGACAAAAAACATAAAGGTTAAACACACTTCAATAAGTTGCAAGTTACAAAGCTTGACTCCAGTCTCATATACTTCTACTACACTCTTTCTATTAACAAATAAAACAATTTTCTTTAATTATAACATTACTTTGCTAACTCAAACAAAAAGAGGTTTCAAGACCAAATCACATGAATCACTTAAGAACCAAAAAAACTTTCCAACACGTCACTATGCTCAACCCAATTTCAGCTGCTACAAAAACCATGAACTCCAAAATATCACAAATGCAAAACTAAAATCATTTTCATTTAAACGATATCACCAAAGGCGATCAAATTTTTATTTCTTTCTAAAAGAATCAACACCACCCTCACAACCCTTTACCTACAATCTTACTAACATCAATATAATACACTCTTAGCAATATGCATCATACCTTACTACCCCATCAATAAATTTTACAAAAGAAAAACAATAAAATTGCTTCATGTTTTGGTTATCTGTCGAACCCCGGGCTTTGAATACCCAAGCCTTCGTGTGTGTATCATACTAGTCCCATGATCAGTGGCTAGTACACATATTCACAACATTGGCATACACATCCATACATACATACAAAATGAAACAAATATGATGCATAACTTAAGCGATTACGGACTTTACATCATAAGGGCCGACCCGCTAAATAAAAGCTCAAGTATCAGAAGTAGCAAATGAAACAACATAAGCATAATATGTTGGACCGAGTCCATTGGACCGTGCCACTGACGGCGGGTCCCACGTGTCGAGTGGATTTTAAAATCTGAGTTAAAAAGAAATACGATCGATCGCGGGTCCCACTCGCTACCATCGCGCTAGCTGCGCGTGGCTCGGTGAGAGAAGGTTTTAAATGAGTTATAAAATCCGCAAACCATTTATTTATACACTGAAAAATTGTATGAACTTCTAAAATACATAACTAAATCATCTTTTCTCCAAAATGGATGAAACCAGTGCCTATAATTTTTATTTTAAATAAACTTTATATTAAAATTGATTCCAACCTTGTCTCTGTAACCGAGAACCTTATTTTGGAAAATGGTGTATTAACTACATTATTTTTACAAAAGAAAAGGCTGATAACTTTAGAAATTCATAACTAAACCATAAAAACTCCAATTAAGACAAACTCAACTGTTTTGAACTTGTAATAATATTGCCTATTTATCCATATAATCCTTGTACTCACTACTATTCTACAAATTTTGACCAAGTAATTAAATTACATAAATTAAGACATTGAGATCTGAAATTCAAACCCTCATAACTCCCACATAATAAATCCAATTAGAATAATTCTTTCACCTAAATCCATAAAAAATCATGACTTAGCTACTGTAGAAAAATCATGCATTTTTTAGTATTTTGAATTTTGAGGTATTTCTCGATGTTTATTCGGTATTGTATTTATATAGATTCCGAGCCTATCGATATTGACCTTTACGCTACTGAGGGAGAGCAACTAAGCTACCAGCAAGGCAAGCATCCTTTGAACTTTCTTTTTGCATCATATTTGATCCCAGTTTTGTTAGGGTAGATGCAATGGTAATTGCTTGTATGCTATTTTATTATGTCGCTATTTTTGTGATGTGTAGATTAGTTATATCCTTTTCATTGAGGTTATCCTTGAATTACTCCAGCACCACATGCTTAAGATAGGAGGATTGTCCGGGTTTGCTTAGTCATGCAAGTCTTAGTTGATTGTCGGGGCAATTATGGGCGTTGTTTAGTGTTTTATGAGTTAAACTTTTGTCATTTTAAATGAGCTTTGGTCCTGGACAAGTGTTGGTTAGTGATGGTGCTTTGTGCACGAGATTTGGGTAAACTTGTGCGGACAATTAAGGACCGAACTTTGGGTCGATTCAAGTAAAACTCGTGCTAGATGGGTGTGGGACCCGGTTATCTCTTAAGACCGAGACTAATCAAGGTCTTAGGGACATAACTCGGGAGTTGATTCCAACTTAATTGAGAGTCTAGAGCCCCGAATAAACACTACATGATTGTCGACAATCAAGCACTACATAGCGAGTTAAATAGGAATCCAAGAACACATGACTCTCCCTTTATATACCCTCATTACAACGTTGGTCACATCCATACAACCATCATACATAAATAGTACAAAAGTTACCATTGTGTCTGCCAAATTTAACAAGTTTTATGAGTTAAACTTTTGTCATTTTAAATGAGCTTCGGCCTGGTCCGGCCGAGTACCAAAGAGACAAGTGTTAAGGTTAGTGAGTTTCTGAAAGAGACGCAACAATGTACAACCTACACATACTAGTTTTTGTGCCATTTCAAAATCAGATTTGAAGTAGAAGATTTAAGTAATGAACTAAGTAACAAAGTGGCTGCCCACTTTGGACTTGTCCAAGACAATTAAGGACCGAACTTTGGGTTGTTGCGATTCAAGTAAAACTCTTTGGTGCGGGGAGAATCGAGATCACAGAAGGCTAATGAGATGTTTGGGTGTCATATAGCATGGTCGATGTAATGAAAAGGTAATTGGGGGAGGATTTTGTTGTGTTGAGTCCTTAATTGTCCGACAAGTCCAACCCATACCCAAACTTGTCCAGACCAAAAGCTCATTTAAAATGGTGAAATTGTTATTCCCGACAATCAAACTAGCTGTTCTAGGGCATGGGACCAAAATAGCATGGAAGAAATCCTATGTTTTGGTGAAAGAATTATTTCATTTTGATTTAGTATGTGAAAGTTATGGTAGTTTTGGGCCGATAGTTTGCTCCAATTGGAGTTTTCATGATTTAGTTATTGGCATAGAGCCCGTTAACGGCTTATGTTTCCTAGAGCATGGGTTGCCCAATGGGATCTTCTTGCTAAAAACGATAAATGAACCAAACAAAGCGTGCTTGCAAGGGGTCACCGAATAAATCATATACTTGATTTACCGGTTCCAAGAGGTGCAGAGGTAAGTTTGAAACCATTTTTATAATTAACTTCATTTGCAAAGTAAATTTAGTTTCCAAGAATTACTTATGACTTTTTGAAGTTATCACCTTTTTCTTTTGTAAAATAATAGTGTTAATAGCCCATTTTCCAAATTAATGCTCTATGTTACAGAGACAAGGTTAAAACCAATTTTAATACAAAGTTCATTAAATATGAAAATTAATGTATGGTTTCATTTAATTTGGAGTTGCTTTGAATTAGGTATGGATTTTGAAGTTACAACAATTTTGGTGTGAATATAATTCGTTTTCCAGATTTTCTAAAAGAACTCAATACTTTTCTCACTCACCTACAGCTAGCCACGGGATGACGAGTGGGGTCGGGTCAAGGTTTTGACCCGCCAACAAGGACCCGTCTCTACAAGAACTAATCGAGGCGTAAATCGAAGAATATAAGCGAAGAGACGAAACTCGTTCTAAGCATGCTAGGGATACGTGTTCATTTTAGCGAAACGTATTCTACAAACCACGATCCACTTCGGTCTTGCGGGCCCACATGTAATAGAGACTACACGGCAGCGACGACGCTAATTAAACCGTGATTTAGTTAATTAACCTAGCTACTGTTTTGGACGGAAACGACAACAGAGTCGCGCGCCTCGCGAGCTTTGCCGTGGCTCGCCGCGTGATCCACGGCCGCGTGATCCACGATGGGAGCACAATAGGCGTGCGCTTCATCGCACCGACGGCGACCTACGGCGGTGCCCATAGCGGCGCAACGCCGATGGCGGCGTGGCTTTCGCCATCGGTGCATGCGCGACGCGGTGCAACTTTGAACCAAACAAAGCGTGCTTAAGCTAAAAGAGGGGTCACCGGGCTTACCAAGGTGGTCGAGGCG
This sequence comes from Ampelocalamus luodianensis, assembly GCA_036346255.1. Lineage (NCBI taxonomy): Eukaryota > Viridiplantae > Streptophyta > Magnoliopsida > Poales > Poaceae > Ampelocalamus > Ampelocalamus luodianensis. The sequence goes on from CM070634.1 coordinate 12,368,472, forward strand.
GAGCGTAACGGCTCAACAGATAATGGTGTCGAGGCACGTCGGTTTGGTGGTGGAGAGTACGAAGAAGTGGTCACGATTGCTTGATGGGACCTAGAGAGTGTCAAGCAAGGAATTTGAAATCAACTCACCTGATTGACAAATGACCGTAAGAAGGGTTGTCAGCCAACGGAGGGAAAAATCCAAATTCCAATGATCCTGTGACGAGATGACCAAAATTGATAGAGGGGTTTTAGATGTCATACTCTGGAACATAATATGACGCGCAAGATCTAGGGAGAGTCTCACCGGAAAGAAGAATGGCACAAAGATGTCTTGGGGTGCGCGCTCTGGAAGGCAGCGAGAGCTCGGTTCTGCCCCAGATCCTACAAGCAATGACAAAGGCTCAAATGAGCGAAAATGGAAAAGGCATGGAAAATAGGGGCCAAGGGACAAGACGGCGCGGAATTTACCCGAGAAGAGAGCAAGAACAGCTTCTTCTCCCTCGGCCACCGAGAGGGAGAATGGCCGAAAAAGGGAGTGGTGCGAAGGGTAATATGCTTGGGGGATGACGGAGGTGGGCACGGCGTTGAGTGGAGATGCTCGGGGATAGGTCGCAGAGGGCGGTGGAGTCACGGGGGTGACGGAGGCAGCTCAGAGCTCGCGCGGCGCGTGGCGCCTCGTTACGTGGCTCGCCGCCCGAGGTGGAGAAAGGCGACCAGCGGCCCGCAGTCGTGGCGTAAGAGTGAGGAGGTGCGGTGTGGCTCGCCGTTTGATTAAAGTGGGCGGTCGGATGTCGTGGCCGTTAGAAGTTGTCCGAACAACCAACTCGCTTGAGCCCTTCGATCACGATCCGACGCGCGAGTGAGTGCGATTAAGCGGTGGGTGAAACCAAGATGGTGCGTCGGACTCGAGCGAGTCGAGTCTGCAACAAGAACGAGCCCGAGTTTGATTTCAGTTTGACCACGGCTAAACAAGTTTGACCAAGGCTTTAACTATAGAAATAAAATTCTAAAAATTCTAAAATAAATCAAGGGTGTTCCTGGGATGACCTAGTATTTATAAAAATTATTGAACACCACTTTTCATATTAAAATTTGTGATATTTAAATTCAAACATGTTGTATGTTTATGTATGTTGTTTGAATTTTAATTAGGTTCAAACTAGTCCCAAAAATTTTGGAAAAATTATATTAATTCATGATAATTAATGTAGTATTTAAATAAATTGGTTCCAGATGATGATCACAACTTTGTATCACTGATTTGAAGTGAAATGCGAATTTTGATGTGTATGTCCACCTCAAATTAGATTTTCCAAGTGCAATATAATATGGAAATGTTTTGAAATCAATAATGCATGCTAATGAAATACACATTAATCCATTTTAAATTGTTGGGGCTGTGACAATGGGTGTCGTATGGTCAAGTAGGGGGAGGGTTTTGTTGTGTTGAGTCCCACGGTGGTGAAATTGTAAGGGTATGGGACCGAGAAATCCTATGTTTTCCTTTTGGGCCGATAGGGCATAGAGCCCGTTAACGGCTTATGTTTCTTAGGAGCTCTGGGTTGCCCAATGGGATCTTCTTGCTAAAAACGACCATATCTTGATTTACCTGGTCGGTATACCATAGGAAGTATGCTATATTCGGAGGCATCTAGAGGCTTACGGGCTAATCAAGTCGTGTGGGTAAAGTAGTACACCCCTGCAGGATATAAATCTATTCGAATAGCCGTGTCCACGGTCATGGACGACCGCTTGAAATTGTGGCTGCTTATTGTTAGACTCGGAATTAAAATTTGTGGTTATAACTTGGACGATGGCATGAATGGTTGTTCATGCATTGTTGTTGTATCAAAGTGGACAACCACTTTGCTATTTGTATGATTTATTTGTTATTCAATTCATTACTTATTCACATGCTTTACTCCTACTTCAAATATGATTTTGAAATGACACTCGAAAAACTAGTATGTGTAGGTTGTACCTTGTTGCGTCTCTTTTGCAAAACTAAGCCAATATGAGCCATCCCTTGGAATAGCCTTATGCATAACTAATTTTTATTTGTGTAAGACTTGCGAGTACTTTTTGGTACTCAGCCAGATGTTTGCTGGCTCTTACAGGTGAGGAAGATATCGAGCCCGACGAGCTTGTTAGTGTCGATTTAGGAGACACTGATGAGTAGTGCTATCATTTAACTCCCAGTCGGTTGCTGATGGGTTATGGGGCATACCACTGCTGGCATTTTGGTTTATTTACTTATTTCTGTTGCTACTTAATACTCTTATTTGAATTTGGCCGATCGGCCGTTTGTAACCGTTGTAGACTTAAACTATATTGTTTTCTTTTGGACTATTGATGTGTGTTTGTTGTATGGATGTAATCATCGTTGTATGAGAGTATGAGTATATTGGTCGCTGATCTTGGGAGCCAATATAAGTCATGCTCGCTGTTTATGGCTTCCTATTTAACTCACTAAGTGTAGTGCTTGACTTGTTGGAGAACCGACAATCATGTAGTGCTCGCAGAGGAGCGGCGCGCATGATCGTCGGGGCTCTAGTTTTCAGTTAAGCCTCTCATTTAAATTGAGTTAAGTTGGAATCCATTTACCGGAGATCCAGAATTATGTCCTTAAGACCATGCTTAGTCTCGGTCTTATGGAGATAACCCGGGGTCCCCACAATATAATTGCTTTATGGAACCCAATAAAGACCAATGGAAACCCATCAACTGCATTGTAGCCACTAACCCAAGAAAAATTCATCAACCGCAACTATGACAAGAATAACTAAATGCAAACTCAAGAAAGAGAACAACTTTTCTAAAGAAACTCATCCTCAACAACTGTAACTAAGTTACTCGGGATAACCACATCACTATCCCTATAACACAAACGGTGGTATAACCCGGTCATGCCCATAGCTACAACCACAATCTCTACCTCTCGACATCGACTGTCATCATCCATAACAAAATATATAATCAATCATAAGCATACAAAATAATCTCATAATATAAATCAATGCGACACAACGAAAACACAAATGTAATGCTTGACCCATCCCCGTCCTACTGTGCATAGTGTGTCAAGTTTTAAGTTAATTAATCATTAGCAAATTTTAGTTAATTTTACTAGTCCTAAAATAAATTTTAGCAAATTAAGTTTACCTAAATTGTTAATTAATCTATTCACCACGGACCTAAAACCCGCCCTGATACCAACTGTAACACCCCGGCCCAAAACCGAGCCCGGAATGCCACTAAACTACACTAACTATCAATTTTAACATCAAATAATAATAAATTACAGCAACAGCTAATTTGATAGAACCCATTCACAGGTCATATTAACACAAGTATAACGATATAACAATCATAGATAATTATTTCTTAGGAAGCATAGGAAGATAATAAACCAAGATTTACGCAAACCAATCAAATAAGGTCTACTAAATGGGTAATCAACTCCAGCCTATCATCTATAGCTAAGCAATACTATCATATCCTAATTATACATCAAGCTATAATAATGAGTTCCTATGTCCAATGAATCAAGTGATCGAGTGTAGGTTGTGGTTCCAAGTGCGTTAGCCCTTTCCATGTGCAACGTCGTCAATGGTTACCTAAAAACAATAATAGAGCAAGAGTAGGTCCATGACTCAACAAGTACAATAATAAACAATGAACAATGATTAACCAATTGCCAACAATATCATCATCAACATCAATTGTTTACTTTTCTTTATTCTCATACTTAATCATCAAATTCTATTTTTATTAAATGCAAGATATCCCAACACTACATGTTCACATGTAACTCCTTTCGCGTATACCGGTATAGCATGAGTAAACACTCGCGACAATATTCACTCTCAAGCTTCATGCAATGATGCTTATGAATGCATAAGTTAATATAAGTTCATCAATAATACCATCTTCCAACACTCTTAAATTCATCAATGCAATTAATATCATGACCATTCATATTGTTTGTAATTAAATAAGATGAAAGCAAAAATAATACAATGTAATGAGCGATTCACCATTGATCATTGTTTACCATGCACTTGCCTCTTTATCCCCTTGGAGCTGGATAGAGAGGCGGCGGCAAGGCACTAAAGGCCACACTCCTTGGACAAACAATGCAAGACAAATCTCAAAATCACAATATCACATCTCTCACACTTTACAATTATCGTCATCATACGTCTACGCCAAACCGACTTAATTATCCCAAAACTATTGGACGCACTACCCGTTATCCAAGTAGTAAAATGGCTCTAACTTATACATCTGAACTCAAAATCTCAACATCTACTACTTTCTAGGATCCTCATGAAAAATCCTACAACTTTCTAGTTATGACGAACTTCTGATTCTACAATTCTCTACCATGTTTTCTTCCCCGAAGACTGTCCCAGAATCTGTCAGGATAGTCCACTTCATAATTTTATATCTTTAATTATAAAACTTGAAAATATATGAACGATACGAATTCTAAAAACTATACAAAATTTCCTAACTTATTCAAGTTATCTCCATATTTTAATTTTGCCATCTACTATATGAAACTGACCCATCTTCGTAATATTTGCCAGCTACGTCCAAATTCTGGATAGCGACATTCCAAAGACTGTAACTTTTTGCTTGCTACTTTGATTCTAATGATCCAGGCTTTTCTGGAAAGATAACGAGATTATCTAACTTTTCTCTAATTAGACCAACCTCCGAGTCTAAATACCACAAATAGCCCCACAAGGTTCTGCATCTAACCTTGATGAACTAGGGCATGCTGAAAATTAAGCTTTCCCTAAGCAAAACAATCTACGACCTTAACAACGACTAAATATAGGTAAATCCTAGGGATTAATAGGTGTTACCCTTGAAGATCATGGCGGATCACGGAAACCCCGCAATTTTCATATCTTCCTCTTCTTTCTTCCTTCTTTCTCTTCTTCTCCTTCCTTCCTTCTTCTTGCTGGTCGACCTAGCTTTCTCCCTTCTCGTTGGCAGCAGGGCTACAAGGGGGAGGTTAGCAGGGGCACCGACGCCAGAGGGCAGGGCGCAGTGTCGTGCGCGGAAGGGAGGGGCAGGGGCGGCCCGCTAGGGCAGGGGCCGTGGCAGGGGGGGGTGGCGGCTAGGGTTTTGGGGGTGCTGTCACCCCCTGGCCCTCTATGGGTAGCCTCCCCCTTGGGTGGCGACAACATGGGCCAAAGGCCCACAGCCCAAGTTGTTTCTCTTTTATGGATTTCTCCTATATTAATCGCTTAATTCTCTCTCTAATTCTTTTAGTCCTCCTAATGCAATTTGAAATATTACATAACATATTTCAATAACGGTGTGATGAGTGGCAACCGAATAAAAATCTGTCCGGAGCCATTCCAATCCTTGTTACATCAGAGTCTCAAACACCGATCAAATAGCAAATGGAGCAAGAAATAGGAGTAGGTCAATACTACAACTACATATCGTGTTGCAGAGAAGGATGAGATGAGAGGCGGAGAAGAACAAAAGAACGAAAATGAAAAGAATAAATAGGCAAACGGGCCTACCTCAGTGCAACTACCACTCAAATACGTACTTGCTTGCAACTGCTGAGTTTGCAGCCACGTTCGTTCCCCAATCTGCTGAGCTTTCAACTGACTGAGTTTGCAGTTGCTTCCCAATCTGCGGTTGGTTTACCCTGCGAACGATAACGACTGAACAGACACGGAGCGATGTCGTCATCGCCGCCGTGCATCCCTTTGTAGGTGCAGCTCGACACGTGCCCCCATCACTGGCTGCGCCGCTCCCCTGCGTATACAGACGGATCCATGCATGGTCCCTCCACATTTGTACGAAAATTGTTCCCCCCGTACATACAAGTTTTTATCCTTTGCTTTCAGTTCAGTTGTGCATACGGCGGTTATGTTAAATTGGGTGCCTTGAGTCCTGAATTCTTGATTGTTCAATTGGAAAATTGACAGTTTATATATGGATTTGATTGATAAATTGAAATGTTCAGTTGACGAACTTAAGAATCTGTTTGTTGATATATGATGGAAGTAGTATGTAAATTAAGCTGTGATATATATGTTTATCATAAACGAATAAATATCGAGGGCTCCTTTTGGAAGATTAGAACTTACGACATGATCTATCTAGTTCCACATTGCTTAATTAGATCGAGATGGAAACAACTTATTAGAGTACTAGCTAGCTAGCTTTATTCTCATGGAGCAAAGCAAAAGCTAGCATATATATGTAACAACTGTGCATCCCACCCAGACGCCTCCCTGCAGATCAGTGCTATGTATCCTATGTCATATTCCTATGTTTTGCCCTTTTCTCGCAAAATTCTCCACTAACAAATATTCTTGCCACGAACAAAGAGCCACCAATTATTGTCTGAATAGTAAAAAAAAAACTAGTATCCCCTCCCTTTCTAGTCTAAAAACAGAAATCTGGCTTCAAGCCATCTGTATAACTATAGACTGATCCTTGTATATGTTATACATATAGCTAGCTTCTGAGTCATGGCCATATATATACTGACACTGCAGAAAGAAACAACGAACTATCAGTTCATGTCAACGACAACTAGTCTTGAGCGCAGGCTTGCGTATGCAGCTTTTCAGCCCTCCTATCACATGTGCAGAAGTGCAGACGGATCGGCATGCCTGCATACCTGATACATGTACATGCTTTTGTTTCCACGCACTCCATTCATCAATACATTAATCAACTTTGCCATCACTGCAGCTGTGCATGCAGATGCAGGTTAGGTTAATAATATTGTACGCTGTTCAGACTTCAGAGAGAGTAGCTAGGTACGCGTATGTTTTGCGTTATTGGGGAGAGCTCAGGAGAACATGAAGACCCCTCCAGCGGCGGGCTCCGGCCAGCCGGCCGACAAAAGTCGCTGCCGAGGGTAGGAGGAGACGCGGACGTTGCCGATCCATTTGGGTCACCTTTAATTGGGCCAAACGACCTAGCACACGTGCAAAGGAGAAGAGCTACGATGGCAATGGTTTGATTGACATGCGCGATCGAATTGCTCGCATCTAGAACATAAGATGTCCACTCACTCTGTCATGCACGAATTAAGGAATCAATATCTTTTCCCTAGCTAGATATTTCACAACAACTCAAATCACTTAGCTTCAACAATGGAAGTTAACTATTATTAGCTAGAAATCTAGCTCGTACTGTGCACTGTATTCGATCGCAGCTTAATTCGATCTACTCATTGCTAGTTATCATCTCTGTAAATAACACGGCCACCATGATCCCATGCGAACTTACGCATGCAGCAGCATATGATGTTGATATATACGAGAGTAGAAGCGCAGAAGCATATGCGCGTTAGTGTTACTCATGAGCAGATATGATGGCGCCTCCTCGTCACGCGTTGCGCGGAAAGATGAAAAGCTAAAGAAGACTCCGGCCGGCCGCGGTCGGTACGCAAGCTGCAAAGGGAGATAAGATAACTGACTGCCGCGTGAGCCGATGAATTTCCGAAGCCCGGAACGTTTGGATCGCTTTCCGAATCGGAGAACGACGGCTCAGCGGATGGAACGATCGAGTGGAGAGAGACACGGCCGTCTCCATCCAATCCAGGGACGCCATCGATGTGACAATGAGCATGGCACGGTTAATCGGAGGGCCCCGTCTCCAGTAAAGCCGGCCCGGAGGTGGAGCCCACCAACATCAGCTAGTGGACCTGTGCGTGCTCATGGCAAATCATATATGCTGCCATCACTGAGACGAAGAAACGCTGAGATGTACATATATCCACGGCCGTGTTAGGTAATGGGTCGCAGGAGCGCAGGAGTGGTGCATGCATCGAATCGAGTGGCTGTGGTCTGCGGATGGGCGCAGTGCACAGTGCAGCGCATGCAGAGCCAGAGGCCATGCATAGTCGACCATGCATGCACGGGTGGACGAACCGGCCGGCCGGGGTGTTGGCGTTGCTCGCTTCCATGACCATGCGCAGGCGCAGCAGACGACGTCGCCCCCATGCCATGCCTGCATTAGTAGCTACAAGGCTTTTGAACTTTGCATTTGCATTGGATGGTTCACGAAGGCAGGGACCCCTGCCAGGGCAGTGCCGCAGGCTTTGCATGCCGCGTCGAAGGCGCAGGCGGGGACAGGCGGGGTCACGCGCGCGCGGTTAATTTCAGCGTTTCCTTCCGTGGTTTACCCCGCTTTACGGCACCTGATCGAGGCTCAAAGTCCCGGCGAGGTTTGGCTGGCGAAGATATACGTCTCCTGCAAAATATATACAGCCGGTAATTAAGGTCTGGATTAGTACTACTTCGGCAACAAGTTAAGTTCAATTCAAAGATGCTCTAGGCTATTCCGACGATTAATTAGAATATCTGATATTCGATTGTGAATTTCTTGGTGCACCAGCTTTCGAAGGTATAATAATAGGCGCATGTCCACGCAGTACATATGCAGAGCAAGAACGCGCCGTGCGCCCATTTGCACTCATCGGAGATCACAACCGCACGAGTGCGCCCATATAAATCCACTACTCGTGGAGGGCGGGTACGCACTTTCTCGTTTAGATGCACGGGAACCAGGCTGCTAGGTGCGAGTGCGACGATTGAAAAAACTTAAAACGGAAAAAAAAAGAGAAGAAGCGATATAGTGTATCGATGAGGCCCGTTCTATAATTTGAGTAGGCCGCCTTACTGTCCTTAGATTCACATGCCACATGGGCCACTAGGCCCAACAAAAAATTGGGTTCACATCATGCTGGTGAAGGTGGACCGGCCCTTTCCCGATCAGCAGTATGACAGTATGGTACAGATCTAATCATCGAACTAGGGTTCGTTTACCCTTCTCGCGCGCCGCCCCCGAAGTTAGTATAACCCGCCGTGCCCCAAAATCTTCGGCGCAGGAGAACGCACTGTAGACACGGATCTCCCGCGAAGACTTGGAAAGCAAGCAAGGGGAAGCCGGCATGGACTCCTTCTCGTCGCCGTCGATGTCGTCGTCCGGGTCGCCCGGCAACTCGGAGGAGATCATGGACCAGATCAAGGCGCAGCTCGCCCAGGCCTACGCCCAGGAGTTTCTTGAGGTGAGATCTCCCCCCAAATCTTTTCTTCTCTTCTAGTCCTGTTGTCAATGATAATCTGTATGGATGGTTAGGCTGCTTGTTACCAAGCATAGGTGATTCTTGATTTCCAAACTAGCCGGTTTGCATGAGGGAATCGAATATTTGGGTTCTTTCTGTTGTAATTGATGAGGCCAGTGCTAATTGATCAGCAGTTCGATAGAAGAATAAATAGATTTTGCTTCAGTGAGGCTTAGTTATTGTGCTTGCAAGGGTATAAAATTGCACATTGCTAAGTTATTATTAGATAGATGTCCTGTTTGGGGGACTTACAGAGTCTGGATTTGAGCAAGCAGTAGCTTATACTCCCTCCTTTCTTTTTTACTTCACACAGTTGAATTTTTACGGTAAAGTTTGACCGTTAATAGGTTTAAAACTATCTAGATTGGCTATATGAAAATTATATCATTAGAATTGTCGTTGAAAATACTTTTATAATATTATAATTTTATTAGTACATCTTAATGTAAAAGTTATACAAAGTTGTGGTCTAAGTCACATCTCGAAGACCGTGAAAAGTCAACTGTGTCAAGTAAAAAAGAACGGAGGGAGTACAAGATTTAGCTTGATTGGGGGTAATTTGAGCTTCTACATCGTCCCATAAACTTTGATTTCATAATTTGCCCTCATGTGTGTATGACATGTGGGTTCAAGGCCCATATATCATAGACACATAGGGGCAAATTCTGAAATCCATCTATTCACTGTGGCAAATTCTGAATTTTTCCTAAACTTTAACCGGATTGAGGGGCAAGCCAGTTTAAACATGTTGGTATAGGATGGTTTCTGCATCTCTTAGGTGTCCCCCCCCCCCACACACACACACACTATCCAGGCTCAATGCCATTGCACTCCTAATAGTTTGTATAGGACGTCTACAACTCAGTAGCTGATATCTACTGCTGATAACAAGGATTATTAACTTGCAATCAACATGGCGTGTTGTACCTTGTGAGCCATGCTCACATTATCCATTGGTTGGTAATACCATTGTGCGTTCTGATGCGAGCTATAATACTGATTTACATTGAGTTCAAATCAAGCATGCACTTTTATTTGGAGGGATATGTTGGCACTTCTATTGATTTATCTTGTTATATTTTCTTGTCCAATCCAGTGATATAGGATTGGTTAAAATACTAAGGATCCAATTATATCCAAGAGTTGAAATGCACACTTTTAGTACCAATAGATTGGTAAACTGGATTAGTTTGCTGGACTAGGTGCATCATTTCACTTACCATTTAGATTACATATTTGAGTTTGGTACTTCCAAATGTTGCCTTCATGCTCTAGTCCTTCCAAATGTTGCTTCCTGGGTAGTGTGTACGAATGATGTTAATTTAGCCAATAATTGCACGAGGGAAGCGAATGGTTGGGTTCTTTTGTTATAATTTATGGGGGTGATTACTAAACAAATTGGTTCTTCAATAGATAAATTGATTTATCGTCAGATAGGTATAGCTACTGTGCTTACAAGGAGAAAATGTAACATTGTTAAGGACTTAAGGTTTTATTAGGTGCATGTCCTGTTCTGGGGGGTTATAGCTTCTAATTTTAAATAGTCTTCTTTCTTTAGGAATGATTTGGTCTTCTACATTATCCCCACAAAGTTATTTAACTTAATTGAAGGGGCAACCCAGTTTTACATGTTCGCATAAGTTGGTTTCCCCATCACTTAGGTGTACCTATAGATTATAGCTTCAGACGAAGATAGCATGTTATAACTTGTTGTTGTAGCCGGCCACGGCTACGAAGGTTGTAGGGGTGATTCACCGGAGGACGCGGACGTCGAGTCCGGCGAATCGGCGCTGTTGCCAGCAGTAGACGGATAACAGGGATAGAACAGAGAATTTAGATGGCTAGGGAGCAGCAATCGGGAGAAAAGAGGTTTAATTCTTGCTTGCCTCAAAGAGTTTACATGACTGCTCTTTTATAGAGCTAGAACCTGGCCGACTTGGCCGATTCCTAATTTACTTGGATTCCTACTACTTACATACTCTTAACTCAACTCCTATACAAACTCTTTAACCGACATGTAAACCAACTAAACCAACTTCTTTACAGACTCATATGCCTGCTGCCGTAGCCTCTTCGATTCCTTGAATATCTGTCGAAACTTCCTCTCCTAGCATGCTCTTATCTTCACGAATTCTCCTCCTCTGATATTGCCTCCCCCAATATGAGTCCACAACATTTCTCTCCCACTAGACAAATGGCTCGTCCTCGAGGTGAAATTCAGGATACAATTGTTTAAATTGGTCCAGCTGCTCCCATGTTGCTTCGACCGCGGAAAGACCTTGCCACTGAACTAGTAGTTCCCACCTGTCGCGTTTGAGACGAGTTTTGTCAATTTTTGCTAGAGTTGGAATCACCCGGCCTTGCATAATAGGGAGCAAAGCTGGAATCTCATCCGGAGGATCTCCATGGAAACGCTTGAGAATTCCCACATGAAATACATCGTGAATCCGAGCTCCTGTTGGTAGCCTCAATTGATAAACCACATCACCAATTCTTTCTTGAATTTGAAACGGTCCATAGTAGCGAGGAGCTAACTTCGAATACTTGTGGATAGCTAAAGAAATTGCTTGGTGATGCTGTAAACACAACCAAACCCAGTCGCCAACCCTAAACTCCACGTCTCGATGGTTGGTGTTGTGTTGGGCCTTCATGAATTGTTGTGCTAGCTGTGAACGCTCCTTAATTTCCACCAAGAATTCATCTCGATCAAGCAGTGACTGAACCACCGCTTCTACTTTAGCCATACTTGGCTCATAAGATTTGATTGTTGGTGGTTCCCAGCCATACACAACACGAAAAGGGCTGGTCTTGAGAACACGCTGAAAGCTGGTATTATAACAATATTCCGCCCATGGTAACCACATGATCCAGTCACGTGGTTGATCGCCCACCAAACACCGAAGATACATGACAATGATCCTATTAATCACTTCGGTTTGACCATCCATTTGCGGGTGAAAGGTGAGCTGAAATTAAATTGAACTCCTGATAAACGGAAAAGCTCTTTCCAAAAATTGCTTGTAAAAGTAGGATCTTGATCACAATGGAGAATGGTAGTCCATGAAGACGCACGATATCCGCAAAAAAATGTGTGAGCAACCGAGCTCGCAGTATAAGGATGCGACAAAGTTACGAAGTGTGCATACTTGAGAACCGATCCACAATAGATAAAATCACAGATTTACCACCAACCTTAGGAAGGCCTTCAATAAAATCTATTGAAATATCTGACCAAACTTGATTGGGAATCTCCAGTGGTTGGAGAAGCCTTGCTGGATGCAAGTGCTCAGTTTTATTACACTGACAAATTGCACAGCTACGTACCCAATTGGCCACCAATTGTTGATCACCGGCTATACTGAAATATGCCTTGAGACGGTGAAGTGTTTTTTGGGTTCCCTCATGACCTTGTTTGGACTAAGAATGAGGAAGTTGGTATGTAGATGCGCGCATCCTTGGTGATCAAACCATCTACAATGGCCCATGGATGTCCCAACTCGCCCGTGGCAATGTGTTGTTTCTTGACCATGAGCTCATCGTCTGCCTGCAACTTCGTACGAATATCATTAAGGAGATGGAAGTGAGGGACAGAAATAGCCAACATAGCATGTCTTCCTCCCGCCGTGACAAAGCATTTGCAGCTCGGTTCTGTCGCCTTGGACGGTATTCCACTATGAAATCAAAACCAAACAATTTACTCACCCATTGATGCTACGGAATAGTAGAGATACGTTGGTCGAGGAGAAATTTCAAACTGTAATGATCGGTTCTAATGAAAAATTATCTGCCCCAAAGGTAAGGTTGCCAATGCCTCACCGCCTTTACCAAACCGACAAGCTCTCTTCCATAGGCCGCCAACTTTGAATGTCATTGAGCTATCGGCTGACTAAAGAATGCTATTGGCCGCTCTCCTTGATGCAGGACTGCCCCAAAGCTTGTGCTCGACGCATCACAATCCATCATGAAGGGCTGCGAAAAATCAGGTTCAGGTAGTTGCAAAATCGGGCCAACGGCAAAGAGCCATTTCAAGCATAGAAAAAGCTTGTGATGCTTCTGCCGACCAAGAAAAGGCTTATTTCTTCGTAAGGCGAGTAAGAGGCGCTGCAATGAGCCAATAGTCCTTGATGAATTTGCGATAATACCTAGCCAATCCGAGAAATCCACGCAAAGCCCGCACAGAACGTAGAGTAGGCCAATCCATTACTACGCACACCTTGCTTTCATCCATGGCGATGCCCTTGGCTGATATTAGGTGAACCAAATAGGATATAGATTCTTGTCCAAAGAAGCACTTTGATTGCTTGAGGTAGAGCTTATTGTCTTGTAATAGACGAAGAACCGCGCGCACATGTTTAAGATGCTCCGACCATACAACAACAACAACAAAGCCTTTGGTCCCAAACAAGTTGGGTTAGGTTAGGAATGAAATCTCTTCAAGTTCAAAGAGACAAGAGCCTTACAAATAAAATAAAATAAAATAATAATGAAAAAAACCCTATAAGGCTAAAACTTTAAGCCGTATATCCTACCATCTGAGCCGAGAGCCTAAAACACAGCCTCTAAACCTTCTTGTAGTTTCGGTACGTGGATCGCTTACTTCCATGCGCGCCTATCCAAACCTAATTCATTAGCTACATTCCAATCCCTCAAATCTCTTTTAACAGCTTCCTCCCACGTTAGTCTTGGTCAACCTCTGCCTCTTTTTACGTTTTCAATACGTCTTAAAATTCCACTATGTACCGGTGCCTCAGAAGACCTCCGTTGGAGATGTCCAAACCATCTCAAGCGATGTTGGACAAGTTTCTCTTCAATTGGTGCTACCCCCACGCTATCACGTATATCCTCATTGTGGATTTGATCTCACCTTGTGTGGCCACATATCCACCGCAGCATCCTCATCTCCGCTACACTCATCCTCTGTATATGTTGTCTTTTAGTCGCCTAACATTCTGCTCTATATAGTATCGTAGGTCTGATCGTCATCCTATAGAACTTTCCCTTTAACTTTTGAGGGACTTTTTTTGTCACACAGGACACCCGATACTTGGCGCCATTTCACCCACCCTGCTCTAATCATGTGGCTCACGTCTTCATCAATCTCTCCGTCTCGCTGTAGCATCGATCTCAAATATCGAAACATGTCCTTCCTATGCACTACTTGTCCGTCCAGCCTAACATCTCCATCATCTACCTCGGCACTGCTGAAATCACACTTCATATACGCAGTTTTAGTCCTACTAAGTCTAAAACCCTTCGATTCTAAGGTCTTCCTCCACATCTCCAGATTGCTATCGACACCTATCCTACTCTCATCAACTAATACTACATTATCAGTGAAAAGCATACACCAAGGGATATCTCCTTGTATGTCCCGCGTGACCTCGTCTACACTAGAGCAAAAATGTATGGGCTCAATGCTGACCCTTGGTGTAGTCCTATCTTAATAGGGAAATCACTAGTATCACCACTACATGTTCTGACATTAGTCACAACATCTTAGTACATATCCTTAATTAGGGTAACATACTTTCTTGGGACTTTTTTTCTTTGAAGCGTCCACCACATAACCCTTCTTGGCACTTTGTTATAGGCTTTCTCCAAGTCAATAAACACCATGTGAAGATCCTTCTTTTGCCCCCTATACCTCTCCATCAACTGTCGTGTCAAGAAAATCGCCTCCGTGGTCGACCTCCTAGGCATAAAACCAAATTGGTTTGTCGTCATGCTAGTCATTCTTCTTAAGCGGTGCTCGATCACTCGCTCCCAAAGCTTCATTGTGTGGCTCATAAGCTTAATTCCTCTATAATTAGTATAACTTTGAATGTCTCCTTTATTTTTGAAAATTGGTACTAATGTGCTCCTCCGTCACTCATTAGACATCTTGTTCGACCTAAAATGCTATTGAACAAATTAGTTAACCAAACGATCGCCACTTCTCCTAGGCATTTCCACACCTCGATTAGAATGTTATCAGGCCATAACGCCTTACCTACTTTCATCCTTTTTAAGGCCTCTCTTACTCCCGACTTCTGGATTCTTCGAACAAATCGCCTATCGGTGTCATCAAAAGCATCATCCAGTTCAATCATACTATCATCATTGTCATGATTGAATAGTTCATCAAAGTAATCTCTCCACCTATCCTTCATCTCATTGTCTTTAACCACAAATCTATTAAAGATGCTCCGACCATGTCTGACTATAAATTAATTTGCCATCAAAAGACACACGCACAAATTTTTGGAGATAAAGTCGTAGAACCTCATTCATTAATGCTTGAAAGGTGGCCGGAGCATTAGTCAACTCGAACGGCATGACCAGAAACTCAAAAAGACCCTCGTGAGTACGAAAAGCCGTTTTCTCGACATCTAGCAGATGCATACGAACTTGGTGATAGCCGGAGCGAAGATCCAATTTAGAGAAAAAAAATGAGCCCCTTTTAGTTTGTCGAGGAGTTCATTGATCACTGGAATTGGGAGCTTATCTTTAACAGTCTTCGTGTTAAGTGCACGATAGTCCACCCAAAATCGCCATGAATCATCTTGTTTCTTCACCAACAATACCGGTAAGGAATAAGCTGAGTTGCTATGGTGGATGATTCCTTATGTTAGCATTGCCTGATATTGTCGTTCGAGCTCCTTTTGAATCATTCGATAGCGGTATGGCCCGACCACTACTGGAGGTGTGACGAATGAGAAGGCGGTGGTCCCTGAGGCTCGGCGAAATATTAGTAAATTTGGTCAACAATGTTGCCATCAAATCTTGTCCCTCGCAGCTCTGTACTTGCACCTGTGGTCTTGTCCCTGGCACGTCCTGCCATAACACTTGATGATCATCGTGCCAAAAAAACATTGTGAGTAAATCAAAGTCCCAAACATTGGTCCGAGACTGCGTAGCCACTAGATTCCAAGTACCATATCAAAACCATCCAATGGTAGAGCATAAAATCTACGTAAAACTTTTCATGGCTGATCTCAATTGGCAGCCCACGCGTCACGCCTGTGCTTAAATTCGTTCCCCATTGGCAACAATAACTTTGAAATCCGTCGAGGTTGCAATTTAATCCCAAGTCGATTCTCCACCTTATCTTGAAGGAAATTGTGTGTGGAACCTGAGTCAATAATCGCCAACAGCTCTGTTTCCCACACGCGAACCTTAACTTGCATGGTTTGGCCGCGCATATTCCAGTGAGAGCATGCAGCGAGACATGGGGATCTTCCCCATCACTTGGTTCATCCAGAGGAACATCTTCATCATCCTGTACCACCTCGAGACAATACACACATTGGTGCATCCGTATGAATTTTTCGTCAAAATTTAAGCACAAGCCCTTCTCGCGAAGTTCGGCCATCTCGGCTCTTGTCAACCGGCGAAACTGACGCCCTCCTGTGCCCTGTGCACGGACCCCTTCCAGATGGGGATGCTGAAGGCATTACCCCCCCCCCCCTGTGGCGTTTGATCCCTTGGTTGGCTGATTAACACGTTGCCATGATTGTTGGTTAGATGATGATGCAACTATAAGCGCTCTTTGTTCATATGCCCTAGCAAAGCTCATCGTGACCTGCAAATCCGTTGGATTCCGTAACTCCACATCAATGTGCAATAGATCAAACAATTGCACTTGTTGTTCACTTGATAATGGTCTTGCACGACAAAGTAGAGCCAGAAACTTTTCTTGGTAATCTGCAACGATGCTAGCCATCTGTAGCTGAGCCATCTCCCCAAGCAGGTTTGAACAAATCGGCGGCCCGAAACGAAGATGGCATCACTCTTTGAACCGAAGCCATGTCGGCGTTCCTTCGTCTCGTTCCAGTTGAATGTACCACTGTTGCGTGATCCCCACCATGTGATATGCAGCAAGCCAAACCTTACATCCCTCGTCAGTGCGTTGTCCCCAAAAAAACTGCTCACAACGATTTAACCACCCGAGAGGATCTTCCTTACCGTCATATGTAGGAAAATTGAGCTTGTGATACCGTGGTACTCCGGGCGTGTCTGTGTGGTGTGGTACTGTAGCTGGTACTTGTGGAATGGACAACCTCAGATGTAGTCATTGGGGCATGAAAGGCAGGGATGCACCTATCGGCATTGACATTGCAAACTATGGCACGGCAGCAATTGAAGCCGTCGGAACCTTCGGAAACGACCCAATAGGGAACGATGCAGAAGGAGTTGTCCCTGTAGATGGCAGGTTCAACGATTCTGATTTTGTCCTGGGAGTTGACGTCTCAAGCATACCAGTAGTGGTCATAGGTTGCAGCTGGAAACTACCCAAGATGCCTGAGTACCCTAGCCGCTCTTCCAACCTTTGTATACGCTCGTCCAGGTTGGTTGGACGCTCTTCTAGAGCAAATACACGAGCTTCCAAGGATGCAAAGCTGTCTCTTATCTGCTTGCTCAACTCTAGCTTCAACTCGGCGATAGCTGCCATCACTTCGGATGGCTTGTTCTTGTCTGCACCAGATGCCATGGCAGTCGGCTCTGATATCAAATGTTGTAGCCGGCCTCGGCTGCGAAGGTTGTAGGGGTGATTCACCGGAGGACGCGTACGTGGAGTCCGACGAGTCGGCGCCGTTGCCGGCAATAGAGGCATAACGGGGATAGAATAGAGAATTTAGATGGCTAGGGACCAGCAATCGGGAGAAAAGAGGTTTAATTCTTGCTTGCCTCAGAGATTATCAGATTACACGACTGCTCTTTTATACAGCTAGAACCTGGCTGACTTGGCCCTTTCCTAGTTTACTTGGATTCCTACTGCTTACGTACTCTAACTCAACTCCTATACAAACTCTTTAACTGAATTGTAAACCAACTAAACCGACTTCTTTACAGACTCATACACCTGCTGCCATAGCCTCTCCGATTTCTTGAATCTCTGCTGAAACTTCCTCTCCTAGCATGCTCTGATCTTCACGAATTCTCCTCCTCTGATATTGCCTCCCCTAATATGAGTCCACAACACTTGTAAGCCATGCTCATGGTATTGGTTGACTGTAGTATTATTCTGGCATGAGCTATTGTACTTTGCTTAGTTCAAATGAAGCCCACACTTCTATTTGGAGGGATCTGGTGGCATGTCTGTTGATGTAGCATGTTAGATTTTTTCCTGTCCTATCCAGTGGTGGCCTGTACCCTTGTAGGATTGGTGAAAAAAAACCCTCATCCAATGACATATCCAAGACTTCAAATGCACATTATAACACTAATTGAGATATAGCAAACTGGACTAATTGGCTGGACTAGGCACGTCAAGTCTTACAGTCTTACAGATTTAAAGTTTTGCCTTCACGACTCACGTGCTTGTCCTTCCCTCAAATATGGTGACGGTCTGCATTGTCTTTGATATCTGTATGCCTTCATCTATTTGACCTCAACATGTTTTTCCTTTCTTGTGGCTAAAAGATATCTGAGCTAATTCTTAAATGATGTGAATTGTAATATTTGTTGAACCAGTACTTTTAATTTAAAGGGCTGCAACAACGGAATATATGAACAGTTAGCGGTGAAATTTCTGGCATTCAAGTTGCTGCACCATTATTATTAATTTTCACTGTTGAATCATCTGTCTTATTAACTGATTGGTTTGTCCTTAAGGTCACATGAGGAGGGAGTTTGAAAGCTCTTTTGTTGCCTTGTAATATCCACAACTCTGTAAACATCGTACTCATCATTATTGATATATTACAATAAACAAACCATGCTACATGCAAAAAGACAAAATGATGCGTATTGCTACATTTTATTTCTTAAATACATAGCACGATGGTAATTGTCTCTTGTAATGTCACAGACTGTTGGGAACAAGTGCTTTGCAAAGTGTGTGACTAAGCCAGGATCAAGCTTGAGTGGAAGCGAGAGCAGTTGCATATCGCGCTGTGTTGATCGTTACATTGAGGCAACTGGTATCATCAGCCGAGCTTTGTTCAGTTCTCCGCGTTAAGAACACCTGAAGCGTGATGCTTGCAAAGATTGCTCGTGAGATAATGTACCTTCAGAGTTTTGACTTATCAGAATACAAAAGCAGTCCGCTACTTAATTTGTCATGCAGTGTATTTTCCCTTAAAGACTCCAGGTATCGTTGTGCCTTTCTAATTTAGGAAAAGAAACTGGTTGTATTAAGTGAGCACAGTTCTTTAGTAAAGCTCGTTTTTGCTGTTGAAGCTCGTAATTTTGCTTTTCAGTTTCTCTTGCCGTTGTATGTTTCTTTGTTCCCCAAACTTTCCAACACAATGTTTTGAATAACAGGTTTTATGATGCCTCATGTTTCTAACCTTTTTTTTTTTGCGAGAATTCATGTTTCTAAACTCGAAGTGTTTGTATTGCTTAATTGCAGGGCTGCTTGGCTGAGAGCCTGAGAGGCCCCAGGCATCACTGAAAATTTGCTCCTGTCCAAGTCGTAAACAGAGATACTGGGTTTACTCAGCTCAGCAGCATCAAGAATCCCTGTTTTTTTTTTGTTTCCAACACTTGCAAACCAAACCAAACCAAACCAAATATTGTGGTTACACCAAAATTTTGGTTTGGTCACAATTCAAACAATGTTTTTTGTGTGTCAATCTTTGGCTTTACCTAGATTTTGGTTATACCAAAATTTTGGTTTGGCTCACATTGGCTATGAACCAAACAACCCCCAAGATTACCATCATCAGGCCATACTGGTCAAACAATGTTAGGGCCTCTTTGGATTGAAGGAATTTCATATGGAAAAACGGAGGAATCATATTTCTTTGGGGATTGATACTATTCATCCTTGTAGAACATAAGGATCATTATTCATTTCCCATGTTTTCATACAAAAAATGCAAGAAAAAAAAAATGAGCTCACACTAGATGGAAAAATTCCTACGATTTTCAAACGCTTCAACCAAACACTAATTCCTCTGATTTTTTCTCTAGAGTAAATTTTACTTTGAATTATGTAATCTTACCATAGTTTCACTTTTCACTATTTTTGCAAATATTTTCAGTTTGCACCACCTTTTCTTACTTTTTGTTTCACTTTGCACCAAGAGAACGTCTGTCAGCGAGAGGAAAACATGGGAGGCGTGCGGGAAGTTTGCCGACAGTGAGGCATGGCCTGCGAGCTGGCAACAACCCGAAATAGAGAGAGTGAGTCGTTTTATCGTTGTCGCCTTTGCTATGACCACTATCGGCGATGCTCTAGCTATTCTTCTCTGCTTTCGACCCATTTTCTAGCTCCATCTACTTCCTCTCTCTCCATCCCATGCCTCGCCGACGCCTCCCACGTTGTTGTTTATCGTCGGCGAGCACTGAAAAAGGAGGCCAAATCTTTACTCTGGTGCAAAATGCAACACATGATAAGAAGAGGTGTTGCAAAGTGAAAAGATTTGCTAAGAGTGTTACAAAGTGAAACCATAGTAAGATTACATGATCTAAAGTGAAATTTACTATTTTCTATATTTTCTAATCCTCTATTTTGCACCTGCATTCATATCCTACTCCTGTGTTTCATATTCCTGTGGGCTTTTACAATCTAGCATTATAAAAGGCCCTTACAATAGCCCCCAGACGATGCTAGAACTCAACAACTTCCATGGCGGTTTGGCAACCGCAAGGATCTGCAATCATCGGCTCGTTCTCCGCTCTTAACAACCGCCCCATGGAGGACGGCATCCCAAACTAGTGCTGGGAGTCAGGCTGGGCTTTTCCGTGCTGGCCCGTGGCCCGATTGGCACAGCACAACACGACACGAAACAACGCGGGTCGTGCTGACACGACCCGAACGTGCAGACCGGGCCAGGGCATGATGATTGGGCACATCATGCGGCACGGCACGAGCGTGGCACGACCTGGGTGGCACGGAGGTGGCACGCCGGCAACACACATGGTGGGAATTGCAGGAGAGGGGGAGGGAGAGTGCAACGATACCTTACCCATCATCATCAGTGCTACCCTCGCCCGTGGCTGTCATCCTAGTCCCCTCCGGCCTTCCCACGACGCCACATGCTCGACAGCGACGCCAATGACACAAATCTGTCCTTCACACTCGAGCTCATCGCTGTCATCTTGAGCCACCCGTGGCATGGAGGCATAGTGCGAAGGTGAGGATGCGAAAGGTGGTGGCATCGGGCGATCGGGGGAGGCGGAGGGGACGACGTGAGGAGGACAGATGGGTAGGAGCAGACGGCGGCGAGGAGGGAATTGAGGACGTTGGTGTGGTGCGGAGAAGAAGAGATGGGGGACGAGGCAGTGGGGTAGGCACTGGGGAGGTCGTAGGTGACCGGAGAGGGGCTTGGGCGGCGATGGGCGTCCTCCTTGGCATGGGAGGCAGCCGGAGATGGCTTCGGCGGTAGGGGCCGTGGGGTGGGGACTGGGGAGGCCGGCGGTGGGCAGAGGCCTGGAAAGGGGCTTGGGCGGCGGTGGGTCTCATCCTTGGCGTGGGCGGGAGGAGGCGGAGAGGAAGAGGTGGGGGAGATGGGCCAGATGGCTAGCATGGGAGGGGGTAGGCGGCGATGGAACTAGCAAGCCGAGCTGCCGACGGGGAAGCCCATGCGGTGCGGCCGTCCAGGATTAGGAAAAGGGGGATTAGGCAGGGGAGGTCGAGACTGGGAGGGAAGCCGACTAGGCTGGTAGTGGCTGCAGAGAAGCAACGGGCGATAGGGAGAAACCAAGAAAGAGAGGCAATGGCCAGGAGCAGCTTTTACAACAAGGCGGGAAGAAGAGAGCAACGGTCGGGAGCAGCTTTTGCAACTAGTAGTGAGGAAGAGAGACAATGGGCAATAGCAAAGGAAAGCAATAAGCAAGTGAAGATTCTGGCTCTCGATGGCTATAAAATCCCCCTCTCATTTCTTCACCACACAACTCAAGCAACAAATTTCTTCACAACACAACTCAAGCAACAATTTCTCTTCTCTCTATTGTTAATTCTGTCGATATATTTAGCAAGAAGAAGAAGTCAGTAAGGGGCCACGACGTAAGCAAGCATGCCTCCACAGCCCTCTGGCTCTCCTCCCGGGTAGGACAATGCTCACATCGATCCTCGTCAACTCTCCCACGGCATGGGAGACTACAACATGGATGACCGTCATATGGACGGTACGGAGGGCAACGAGGAAGCTGCCTACTCGCCCTTGGTAGTGGAGTCACACAACACTATGGAAGGATCATCAGCAACCCCAGCATCCACCGGCGAAAAGGCGGAGTGCTGGAAACACATGACCAGGAGAATCAACACTGTGGACGGCCAAAGGCAGGTAACTGCAGTATGTAATTATTGCAACCATGAATTGACTACATGTTCGGGTGGAGGGACGGGGCATCTAAATCGGCACTACAAAGTATGTCTGCAAAAGTTGGGGCGGACCCGAGGAGGAGGTGTGCAGACGCAGTTGAACTTTTCGACCGACGACACTGTAAGTACATGGATGTACAACCCCTAAGTAGCATGGGATGAAATAACGCGATATATAGTTCTCGAAGATCTACCTATTATGATGGGTGAGAGCCATAATTTTGAAAGAATGATCCAACGCGGCTTCTGCCCACGGTACCAACATGTGAGTAGAAGAACCACAAAATATGATATTATAGCTATCTACAATAGAGAGTTAGGTGCACTGAAAGAAAAAAAATCATTAAAGTTAGCTTTTCTTTTCTTTTAACTTCCGATATTTGGACTTTCTCTGACCAAAAAACCTGCTACCTTAGTGTTGTTGCCCATTACTTAGATGAACAATACAACCTAAACAATAGAGTTATAGGGTTCAGGTTAATGGATGTTGCACACACTGGAGAGGCCATCGCCGAACGCATACTTGACGTAATTCAAGATTTTAAAATAGATAATACGATTCTTTCTATCACTCTTGATAATGCTTCAGTGACTACGACGGCCATGTAGTTCCTTACCCCCAATTGCAGTCGTATATAGGTGGATATGTTCTCCACCAGAGGTGTGTATGCCACATTATCAACCTCGTTGTCCAAGATGGTATGGATGTAATTGTTGGAAATTTGAACAATATCCGCAACGCTATTCATTTCATCTCAACTAACCCTTAAGTGGCTACTAGGTTCGCAGAGTATTTGTAGGGCCAATGATACTACACCAAGAAAATTTTGTCTTGTCATGAAGGTAAGGTGGAACTCAGCATACATCATGCTAAATGAGTTGGAAGGGTATGAAAATATTATAACTATATTTGTCAATGCTAATGCTCAAGAGAATGATTTCATACTAACTTATATGGATTGGGCCACCATTGTTAAATGTTTTCGAGAATTTTTGTTCTGTTTCTACGAAGCTACTAACGAGTTATCCGGTGTTTACTACCCTACCTCATGCTTAGTGATCGATTATATTTGGCTAATTGTAGAGTCATTTGCTACATATTGACATGATACACTTTTAGGTCCTATCGTTGCGCCGATGGAGGTAAAATTTCTTAAATATTTTGGTTCTATATCACATCTCTATTGTTTTGCTACCATTTTTTTTTATCCACACAAGAAGTTGGACGGATTGAGAACTACTATGGAGGGAATAGGTGAGGCACTCGAATTGGATTTCTCTCCGCTTTCAACCATGTGAAAGAGGAGCTCTTTCGAGTATTCAACTTGTACTACAAAAAGTATGGCGTCAGCGAGATAGAGTCGCATGCTTCGGAGCAAGCGACACGACCATCCAAGGGAAGCGTCACGATCCACTTGTGGAAGAGGATGAAGGGTAAGGAATCTAGTTCTTCGTCATCTCAGTTGTCCACAACCACAAGGTGGAATCCTAATGCAGAACTCAATCACTACATCGCCCGCAACTTTACAACCACCGATCATACCCCTTTCAGGTGAGAAGGCAAGCACCTCGAATGGTGGAGGGACAACCATCACATATTTCTTGTGTTGTGCCATTTCGCACAGATGTCCTAGTCGTTCCGGTGTCATCTGTTTCTTCCGAGGCGACATTCGGTATGGCGGGGAGAATAATTGAAGAGAGGAGATCGTCTCTTACGCCCGAGACATTAGAGGCAATCACCTGCCTCAAGGATTGGTAGAAAGCAGATGACTGGCAACAACATTAATTGGAGGATCCCGAGATCGCACATGTGTTAGCGGATCTCAACATCGAGTAGCTGATATGTATGCATGTATGTAGTTACTGTACTCTTTTCCTTACTGTCGGGACCCAAAATTACGATTCTGGAACCCTCTGTGTATACTGCACTAGTCTAGAATCACGCTAGTGCACACAATGTTAACATAGGTAAATATCGATCCACACAAGCGATAAATAAAGTAAATGATTAGTTTGAATAACAAATAAGGGTTTTGACCTTATGGTCGAGTTTACACTTATTAAGCCACGCAGGCTAATGTAAGATAAAACAAAGAATGAACGAAAATAACTCCAGCGTAGATCCCACCAATTCACCACAGCAACCGATCGATCCGGACCTTAACGATCAACAACCTTCGCGAACTCCTCCTCAAAGCAAAGCGAGACTCCTCTCAGTAGGTTTGGGCGTAAGTTTTACAACAAGCGTGAGTACACAACCGCACTCGCAAATCATACCACGAATGCAATTTATAGATAGCTTATTCCAAAGAAAATGCTTCGTGGTTCTTTTGCATAAAAGCAACATTTGCAATTGAATACGAATAATAGATTGAAAGCATAATTCAAAACAAATAGACAATATTAATTTAACAATTATTTTCACAAAGACACACAACTAAACAGATTATTTCACATAGCCATATGATTGAGGTCACACACTCCCATCCCAACATTTTATGAAAACTACCCTCGTGTGAAATCCCGAGCATGTCCATGACCGTGACGCGGCTATTCGAATAGATTGTTTAACACTCGCAGAGGTTGTACACTTTACCCACAAGATACAACTAGTGTAGCAAGCACTAATCATAACAAAACGGTTCGTAAACTTCATCTCAACATTGACACTCCGATGTGCTTACAAACCGCTATGCCAACCCAAACGGCGCTTTGGCATAACACACACCACCGACGTGGAAGCGCGAACCGTCCCGCGATGCAACCACTAAGTAGTCACACCTCCACCTGTCACACAACCTAACCTATCCACCTGAACATCAATGCCGAGAATCCATAACTTACTAAGTTAGGCCCGTCCCATACCAGCATGTGGTCGTACAGTAAGGCTCAGTTCAATGGCGCACAAAGTTAAGTCCTTAATTGACCAAGGCAAGACTTCCAATTTCTAACTAAATCACAAAGATTATCATTCCCATCACAAAGCTCACCATATCACACAGCTTCCACCACTTTCCTCAGTCTAAAACCTTTACCACCATGTTGGTTAAGTGCAACACATGCCATCACGAAGTAATAACACATAGCACACAGTTTTACACAAAGTTCCATAGTCACTTAGTCACATTTGATAAATTGCAACTTACATGAGGTGTGAGACTCGTAACATGGCTAAGCAATTGTACTCGTATCTAACCAACCCACGTTGGTGCTATAATATTACCAACTAGTAACCAATCTAGGGTGACAAGGAATTATGACATACAAGGCCAAGGTGTGATAACAATTTGGATAATAACTATGCCCAAAGCATTTAAATAAATAATTAAAGTAGGATGCAATAATTTAACACAAAATAATTTGAAAATTGGGTTCAAGATGATCAAAGGTATGACTTGCCTTGGAAAAGGTCTATGTACTGGTCTTGATCTTGGGGTGCTCCTTCTTCAACGAAATTCCCCGACGAATCGACGTCTACTCGCAAACGAAACAAATAAACAAAACCAATAAATAACAGAGGCAAAACAAGCTCCAAAAATTAAATAAAAATCTCAGATAAATAGAGCTCGAATTTAGATAAATTTAGAAATTTGAATGGGCTCAATCGGAGTTAGGATGCAAAAGTTATGAGCTCTGGAAGTTTTAAATCTAAAAGAAACCCTAATTTGGATTTTCTGGATTTTTCGAATTATTTCTCTAAAGAAAAATCGGATTATTGCGCAATGCTGACGTCAGCGAAGAATTTCGGGAATTAAAAGAAATAACAGAAAATCCTGACATGTGGGACCCACATGTCAGTGAGATGGCTCACGGTAGACCAAGTCTACCGAGCCGATTGAATCTGGAGTCGGTGGATCGTACACGACGCTGCCGACGAGGCACCACGCATGCGACACGAGGCGCGAGGGCCGAGGTGGCGACGAGGTGGCGCCGACGCGCTACTGGCGAGGGCGGCGCCGGAACCGAGGGTCCCGCGAACGGCGGCGATTCACCGGCGTGAGTGGTACCAACGTGGCGGGGTGGCACGAGGAACTCGAGGTGTGCTCACCGTGGTCGAACGCTCGTGGCGGCGGCGCGCGAGCGTTAGCGGCGGAGGGCTACTGTGCTCGACGGATCGGTGCTCGGTGACGCCCCGCGAAACGAAGGCCACAAGGTGAAGCGCACCGCGTGCGATGGCGGTGGTGCGACCACGGCTCGAGCAGCCCGGCTGCGCGGAAGAGCTCGCCGGAGTTGACGGCGCGCAAAACGATCTTCGAGCTCGCGCGGCTAGGGTTTGGCGCGAGGCGAAGGCGCTAGGGTTGAGGCGCGACACCGAGGGCTACTCTCCTTTATACCCGAGGCTCAGGAGAGTCCAGGCACGAACGCCCAAAACGGCAGCGGCGGCGGAGATCGATCCCTAACGGACGGAACGGCAACGAAGATTCGGGGCCCACACGCCGCCGGCGGCGGCTCGAGGCGGCGATGCGAAGCGGGCGCAAAGGACTCAAGATCCGACCGCCCGTGATCCGATCGAACGTCCACAATCCAAGGGACGATCGGAACCTCCGGTTAACACACACGCATCCACCGCTCATGCTTGATCCAACGGCGAGGATGAACGGGCACTCGGAGAGAGAGAGAGAAGGACAGAGAGATCGACAGTGGGGTCCACTTGTCGGAGGCGGGCTGGCGGGGAAATGTGGCATGGCGCATGAGATGGGCGCAGACAATAAGAGATGGGCGGAGGAAAGAGATTCGGCCGAGAGGATTTTCGAGATTTTAATAGCTTTTCTATTTTAGAAAATACTGAAATTCAAATAAGCAATAGAAAATAGCAAATGAACTCGTAAAAATTCTAGAAAATCTAGAAAATATATCTGAGCACATAGAACCCAAATAAAATAGTTTTGGCTAATGTTCATGTTGGGATTATTCATATTAAATATTTTTGATTGGAAAGTCCAATATTAAGCTTTTGAATTTAAATTCAAACAAATCCAAATGGTGAATTTTCTCCCTACTAACTATTAAAAGATTTTTAAGCTCAGAAAATTGGGATGTTACAAACCTCCCCCCCTTAAAGGAATCTCGACCCGAGATTCAAAGTTATCTAGAGAAAAGGCTAGGAAACGGCTTTGGCTCTTCTTCACGCTCCCACGTTGTTTCTCCTTCCGAGTGGTTGCTCCACCGACTTTGCAAAACGAAGCAGTCTTGCTTTCGTGAGGCGCTGCGACATCCAAAATCTTGACTGGCCGCTCCTTGTAGGTGAGATCCTCCTTCAAGTCAATTGATTCTAGCGGGCTTGCTCTTCCGCACACGAAGACACTTCTTCAATTGCGAGACATGAAAGACATCATGCACTCTCGCTAACGACTACGGTAGCTCCAACCGATAAGCAACTTCTCCACGGCTGCCCAAAATCTTGAACGGACCAACATACCTCGGGCAAGCTTCCTTTGGCATGAAACCTTTGACACCTCCGAGCGGAGTGACTCAAGATAAACGAAATCCTCGGGTTCAAAGTCGAGATCACGACGACGATTATCGCGATAGCTCTTCTGCCTAGACAGAGCTATCTTCAATCTTTCTCTTATCATGGCCACTTGCTCTTCTCGCTTCTTGATGATGTCCGACCGAACACCGATCATTCATTGTTTTGACCAATTTAACGGGTTCGACAGCACGCCATACAAAGCTTCAAATGGTGATATTTGTAAACCGCTTGATAATCAGTATTATACGAGAATTTCGCATATGGTAAGCTTTTATCCCATCGGCAAAGATTAGCTAGAGCACAAGCTCTCAAAGATATCCTCCAATATCGATTAACTCTTTCACCGTCCATCTATCTCGTGGATGATACGCGATACTAAAATTCAGATGGGTACCCAATGCTTCATGCAAACTTTGCTAAAAACGAGGTGAACCGAGATCCTCGACCGATACTATCTTCTTGGGCACACCGTAAGTCGACAATTCGGTCATGTACAACTCGCAAGGCGATCTCCGAGTACGTGGTTTTGATCGGCAGAAATGGGCGACCTTGGTCAAACGATCGACTATTACCCGGATCGAATCGAATCCGATTGAGTCTTGGGTAGACCGGTAATGAAGTCCATTCCGATCTCTTCCCACTTCCATTCTGGAATCTTCAGCAGTTGCAACAAACCTGCGGGTCTCTGGTGTTCTGCTTTTACTTTCTGACAGACGTCGACAAGGCAACGAACTCGCGACTTTCGCTTCAAATTTGGCCACCAAAATTTAGTCTTAATATCTCGTACATTTTGGTACTTCCGTGGTGAATCGAATACTTTGAGTCGTGGGCTTTCTTTAAGATTAATCGCTTTAGACCATCGATATCCGTACACGATACGACCATTTATCCAGTATGTCTTGATCATCCTTGGTAAAATCTTTGAATTTCCTTCGCCATTTTGACCTTGATGTCCGACAACACGGAATCCTTTGGTTGTGCTTCACGAATCGCTTCTCCAGTAGATCAGACTCCAAATTGGCTACGAATCCTTCTGACACAACTTCTAGCCTTAGCTTCAAATTCTTCATAAAGTTTTGGGCAACCTTCCTTACTTCCAAAGTATTGCAGTAACTCTTACGACTTAAGGCATCAGCAACTACATTGACATTTTCGGGATGGTAGTGGATTCTAAGATTATAATCCTTGATCAATTCTAACCATCTCCTCTGCCTCATGTTCAAATCTGACTGGGTGAAGATGTACTTGTGCTCTTATGATCGTGTAGACTTCACAACGACACCGATGAGGTAGTGACGCTAAATCTTTAAAGCATGCACTACGGCAGCTAATTCCAGATCATGAGTGGGGTAATTCTCCTCGTGAGGCCTCAATTGCCTTGACGCGTAAGCGACAGCTCTTCCTTCTTGCATCAGGACACATCCTAATCCTTGACGCGAAGCATCACAATAGATATCGAAATCCTTGCGAATATCCGCGTAATCAAGATCGGTTGTAGTCAAACGCTTCTTCAATTCTTGAAAACTTTCTTCGCAGGTTGGAGTCCAAGTGAACTTTTTCTTCTTCTTCAACAATTGCGTAAGAGGCTTAGCAATCGATGAGAATCCTTCGATAAAACGGCGGTAATAACCTGCCATTCCCAAGAAATCGCGAATGAAGTTACGCTTTGGGTTGCTCCCAATGTAACATCGCTTTGACTTTACGGGTCAATTGCTACTCCTCATTTGTCATCACGTGACCAAGGAAATCCACTTTCTTTTTCCAAAAATCACACTTACTGAACTTTGCATACAACTGATGCTCTCTGAGCTTTTCCAAGATTATCCTTAAGTGTTCGGCGTGTTCTTCCTCCGACTTGGAGTACACTAGAATATCATCAATGAACACAACTACGAACTTGTCCAAATATTCCATGAATACTTTATTCATTATGTTCATAAAGTATGCGGGAGCATTAGTCAGACCAAAAGACATGACCAAGAACTCATAATGTCCGTACCGCGTTGAGAAGGCGGTCTTCGGTATATCCTTAGGACAAATTTTTAGCTGATGGTAGCCTGATCGCAGGTCGATCTTTGAGAACACTCCGGCTCCTTTCATCTGATCAAACAGATCATCTATCCGGGGTAGTGGGTACTTGTTCTTGATAGTAACCTCGTTGAGCGAACGGTAATCGATACACATTCTCATACTTCCATCTTTCTTCTTGACAAACAACACTGGCGCTCCCCATGGCGACAAACTAGGTCTCACAAAACCTTTCTCAAGAAGTTCTTCTATCTATTTCTTCATCTCTACCAATTCATCGGCTGGCATCCGATAGGGTCTCTTTGAAATTGGTGCTGTCCCTGGCACTAAGTCGATGACAAACTCAATGTCACGATCCGGTGGCATTCCTGGTAATTCTTCTGGAAACACATCTGGATATTCACTGACGATTGGTACTTCCTCTAAGGACAGGGTCTTCAGACTGTTCACTATTAGATGTCCATCACGAACTGAGGTGGCTAGAAATTCTATCTTATTTCCCTTGGTATCCTCGATTGTTACTACTCTTCGGCCGCAATCTAGCACGGCTTTGTGCTTGGATAACCAATCCATACCAAGAATGACATCTAAGGTTTGGGTATCTAGAACAATTAGGTTGGCTAGAAACTCAACTCCAGCTATGAGTAACTTAGCTCCTAAACATCCCACTCTAGCACTTAGCTCTGCTCCAGGCGACTCGACTAACAGAGTATGCTTAAGTTGCATAACTTCCAAATTATTCTTGGTTGCAAACATTCCAGAAACAAATGAATGCGAAGCTCCAGAATCAAACAAAACCGATGCAGGTACTGAGTTAACCAGAAACTTACCCAGTACGACGTTTGGTGATTCTCGGCTCCTTCCGAGTGACGTGGTTGACACGCCCTCGATCACGGATCGTGGTGCTCCTCCCGCTTGACCGCAACTTGTGAAGCTCCTTGGTTGATGCTCGTGTTTGGCGCCTTGGATGGCGAGCTCCAAGGTTGAAACGCATCGAGTGATTGTACCCTTCGCGGACATTGGTTAGAAAAATGTCCCGCCGACGGCAGTGTAACATACCGTGGTACGCTCACTGGTTGCTCCCGAGTTGGGGTTGACAGTGCGTGGTTGCGGAAGTTCGGGACGGCCGACGGGTGCCGAAGTTGGTGCAGTGCTCAACGAAGTCCGGGTGAAAACGGTTGAAGCTGTGGTGGCACCGTTTTGCCCTCTACCGTGATTGCCGATTTCTTGTTGAGCCATCCGCGCTACTGTTATCCTCCAGTTCCTTGCGTTTGTCCTCTAGAACAAAGGCTTTGTTGACCAACTCTTAGAAATCAGGAAAAGTATGGGCGATCAGACTGACTTGCAGTCCAGTGTTTAGCCCCTTCAAAAAGCGACTCTGGCGAGCCTTGTCTGTGGCTACATCTTCTGCTGCGTAACGAGCTAGCTGAGAGAACTTGTTGAGATAGTCAGACACTGACATAGCTCCTTGCTTGAGGGCACGGAACTCATCCTTTTTCAGATCGATAATGCCTTCTGGTACATGATACTGGCGAAAAGCTGCAGAAAATTCCTCCCAGGTGATATCCTGTGGCGTCTCATGCGCGGCACAGAAGTTCTCCCACCATTCAGCGGCTATGCCCTCCATCTGGTGAGTGGCATACAGAACCTTCTCACGGTCGCTGACTGGGTGATCGCAGACTTCCTCTCAATAACCCTAAGCCAATCATCCGCTTCCACCGAGAAACGTGTCCGTAAAATGTTGGTGGACGGGTTCTCATAAATTCGCAAGCTTGGATGGTCCATGGTGAACATGAGCACTGGGATCCATCGTTGATTGTTGTTGTTGTTGGCCCGTTGTTCATAGCTTGCATCCGAGTCATCATGGTATTCATCGCTTGAGTTTGTGCCGCCATGAAAGCTCCAAAGTTTTGCAAGTCAATTGGGGTGCTTGTGGAGGAACCGCCTCGCGGTGGTTGTTCATCACTTCTCGGTCGGGTACAGGAACCACTAGCGAGCCTTGACGAGTTTGAACCATCCGCGAAGCTCCATGGGTTAGATAAGGTAGCAAGCATAAGATAAGTTAAGAACTAAGCAAGGGTAGGTTAAACCCAACGAAACACAACTCAAGAAACTCAAATGAAATACCTTTATTAATTAGGGTCTTAGCATGACCGCAACAAAGCCTAAGGGCCTTTGGCTCATACTGCACACAAAAGAAACAACGACCTAAGCACACAAAACTACCGCCTAAAGGGCGACTCACTAAACTGCAACTGGCTAAGCCTGAAAAACTGAGACTAAAGCAACTACTCGAGGAAGCCTCCACAACCATGGCGGCGCTCCCGACGGCCAGTAGACTTCGAGTGAGCCGGCATCTTGGCAACCGATCCCGATGCCTCGAATCGTGCAAAGAACAGCGTTCCGTGCAATCGCTCGGTGGTTCCTCCGCTCGCATCTTCCTCTGCTCGACCGGGCCTTCCTCCGGATCTTCTTCTAATCCTCTTCGGGTCTTCCTCTTCTTGGGAACTTGGTCGTAGAGGATCTCTTGCAGAGTGGTGACCTTCTCCTCGACTCTCTCGCAAGGCTTCATAGACATGATCCCGCTCGTGATGGTCCTCTCCAAGGCTTCCTCGGGCGGCCACGAGGTGGGCAAGGTGCACGATCGTAGCGTTGCTCTCTTCTGCGTGGACGGGTAGCGAGCCGGCAAATCCACGGCGCGCCCCGGGTGGTAACGGAAGACGGTGTCTTGGAGCTCCGTGCGAGATGTTGCGATACGTAGCATGGCCAAGCGCGACGACTCGGATACCTTCCACCAAGTGATCTTCCTCACCGAGACGTGCGAAGGTTGACTCGCCTTGTCGCTCCTCTGGCGCGATCGTCAGCGACAAATCACTCCACGGCTTTGTCCATTCACCATCCGGCTTGTTGCCGACGCATGCTGGACGCGATCAAAACCTCCAAGAACTCGCAATGCCTTCCAAAGCTCGCGGCGATCCTCCGTGCGCCACCATAGCTCTGAAGATGAGGCATCTGTCAAGACAAACGAAGAAGGTAAGGGCAATTTTAAAACAGAGGGAGAGAAAAGATTATAGCAAAAGTTGAGGCGAAAGAGATATGAGAAGAGTTAAGCAATTAATTAACCTTGCAAGTTAATTTTTTCCTTTAGAAAATAATTTGGACACTCTAAAGACGGCCAATCTAACCAAGGTCAAGACCTACAGACAGTATAGCTCTGATACCACCTCTGTCGGGACCCAAAATTACGATTCTGGAACCTCTTGTGTATACTGCACTAGTCTAGATCACGCTAGTGCACACCAGTGTTAACATAGGTAAATATCGATCCACACAAGCGATAAATAAAGTAAACGATTAGTTTGAATAACAAATAAGGGTTTTGACCTTATGGTCGAAGTTTACACTTATTAAGCCACGCAGGCTAATGTAAGATAAAACAAAGAATGAACGGAAATAACTCCAACATAGATCCCACCAATTCACCACAGCAACCGATCGATCCGGACCTTAACGATCAACAACCTTCGTGAACTCCTCCTCAAAGGCGAGACTCCTCCTCTTCAGTAGGTTTGGGCGCAAGTTTTACAACAAGCATGAGTACACAACCGCACTCGCAAATCATACCACAAATGCAATTTATAGATGCAGGCTTATTCCAAAGAAAAAGGCTTCTATGGTTCTTTTGCATAAAAGCAACATTTGCAATTGAATACGAATAATAGATTGAAAGTATAATTCAAAACAAATAGACAATATTAATTTAATGATTATTTCCACAAAGACACACAATAAACAGATTATTTCACATAGCCATATGATTGAGGTCACACACTCCCATCCCAACATTTTATGAAAACTACCCTCGTGTGAAATCCCGAGCATGTCCATGATCATGACGCGCTATTCGAATAGATTGTTTAACACTCGCAGAGGTTGTACACTTTACCCACAAGATACAACTAGTGTAGCAAGCACTAATCATAACAAAACGGTTCGTAAACTTCATATCAACATTGACATTCCCGATGTGCTTACAAACCGCTATGCCAACCCAAACGGCGCTTTGGCATAACACACACCGCCGATGTGGAAGCGGCGAACCGCCCCGCGATGCAACCACTAAGTAGTCACACCTCCACCTCGTCACACGGCCTAACCTATCCACCGAACATCAATGCCGAGAATCCATAACTTACTAAGTTAGGCCCGCCCCATACCATGCATGTGGTCGCATGAAGAAGGCTCAGTTCAATGGCGCACAAAGTTAAGTCCTTAATTGACCAAGGCAAGACTTCCAATTTCTAACTAAATCACAAAGATTATCATTCCCATCACAAAGCCCACCATATCACACAGCTTCCACCACTTGCCTCAGTCTAAAACCTTTACCACCCTGTTGGTTAAGTGCAACACATACCATCACGAAGTAATAACACATAGCACACAGTTTTACACAAAGTTCCATAGTCACTTAGTCACATTTGATAAATTACAACTTACATGAGGTGTGAGACTCGTAGCATGGCTAAGCAATTGTACTCGCATCTAACCAACCCACGTTGGTGCTATAATATTACCAACTAGTAACCAATCTAGGGTGACAAGGAATTATGACATACAAGGCCAAGGTGTGATAACAATTTGGATAATAACTATGCCCAAAGCATTTAAATAAATAATTAAAGTAGGATGCAATAATTTAACACAAAGTAATTTGAAAACTGGGTTCAAGATGATCAAAGGTATGACTTGCCTTGGAAAAGGTCTATGTACTGGTCTTGATCTTGGGGTGCTCCTTCTTCAACGAAATTCCCGACTTAATCGACGTCTACTGCAAAACTAAACAAATAAACAAAACCAATAAATAACAGAGGCAAAACAAGCTCCAAAATTAAATAAAAATCTCAAATAAATAGAGCTCGAATTTAGATAAATTTAGAAATTTGAATGGGCTCAATCGGAGTTAGGATGCAAAAGTTATGAGCTCTGGAAGTTTTAAATCTAAAAGAAACCCTAATTTGGATTTTCTGGATTTTTCGAATTATTTCTCTAAAGAAAAATCGGATTATTGCGCAATGCTGACGTCAGCGAAGAATTTCGGGAATTAAAAGAAATAACAGAAAATCCTGACATGTGGGACCCACATGTCAGTGAGATGGCTCACGGTAGATCAAGTCTACCGAGCCGATTGAATCTGGAGTCGGTGGACCGTGCCACGCACGCGCTGACGAGGCAGCCACGCATGCGACACGTAGGCGCGAGGGCTGAGGTGGCGACGAGGTGGCGCTGACGCGGCTACGGCGAGGGCGGCGGCGCTCGGGAACCGAGGGTCCCGGCGAACGGCGGCGATTCACCGGCGGTGAGTGGTACCAACGTGACGGGGGTGGCACGAGGAACTCGTAGGTGTGCTCACTGGTGGTCGGGAACGCTCGTGGCGCGCGGCGGCGCAGCGCAGCGCGAGGGCTACGGGCTCGACGGATCGGTGCTCGGTGACGCTCTGGCGAAACGGCGCCACCAAGGTGAAGCGCAGCCCGGCGATGGCGGTGGTGCGGACCACGGCTCGAGCGGCCCGGTTATGCGGAAGAGCTCGTCGGAGTTGACGGTGGCGCAAAACGATCTTGAGCTCCGCGCGGCTAGGGTTTGGCGCGAGGGCGACGGCGGCTAGGGTTGAGGTGCGGACACCGAGGGCTACCTCCCCTTTTATACCCGGAGGCCTGGGAGAGTCCAGGGCACGAATGCCCAAAACGGCAGCGGCGGCGAGATCGATCCCAACGGACTCGGAACGGCTACGAAGATTCGGGCCCACACGCCGACGGCGGCTCGGGCGCGGCGCGTGCGAAACGGCGCGGCTGCAAAACAGACTCAAGATCTGACCGTCCAGATCTGATCGAACGGTCCACAATCCAAGGGACGATCGGAACCTCCGGTTAACACACGCGCATCCAGCCGTTCATGCTTGATCCAACGGCGGAGGATGAACGGGGCACTCGGAGAGAGAGAGGGGAGAGAGCGGCGACAGCGGGTCCACTTGTCACGGAGGCGATGGACATGGCGGCGAAGGTTGGCGCGGAGATGGGCAGATACAATAAGAGATGGGCCGGAGGAAAGAGATTCGGCCCGAGAGGATTTCTGAGATTTTAATAGCTTTTCTATTTTAGAAAATACCAGAAATTCAAATAAGCAATAGAAAATAGCAAATGAACTCAGAAAAATTCTAGAAAAATCTAGAAAATATATCTGAGCACAAAGAACCCAAATAAAATAGTTTTGGCTAATGTTCATGTTGGGATTATTCACATTAAATATTTTTGATTGGAAAGTCCAATATTAAGCTTTTGAATTTAAATTCAAACAAATCCAAATGGTGAATTTTCTCCTTACTAACTATTAAAAGATTTTTAAGCTTAGAAAATTGGGATGTTACACTTACCGAGGAACCCCACACTAGGGTGTAAGGTTTTTAACGAGATAGTAACAATGTATCTGTAAAATAACAATGAAATTTCAATTTTTCATCGAATATTTACTTATCCATAATTTTACGCAATTACTTAAATTCAACATATTTTCTTTTCCCCCCCTTCTCTCTCTTTAGATGGAAGCCATAATTTTTTTCCTTCTATCTCTTTAGATCTCACCTTCTCTTCTTTTCCCCTCCGCGGCTCCATTCCACTGCTCTTTCCCCCTCCACTTCACTGCTCAGAGCCTTAGATCCACATCCACCGATCCATCGTGGCTCTGCCTCCTTGGCTCCTCGCCACCCTCTACCAGTCCACTGTCCACCGCCCCCTCCTGCGGCAACCGCAACGGAGAGGAGGCCGCGACCCAAAGCCAGCCCCTCATTAGGCCCCACGTAGGCCCCATCGACCTCGAGGCGGAAGGCGAGCATGGTGGTGGTTGTGTTGCGTGGTGAGAGGGAGGAGTTGGCTTGGAACTTAGGAGTAGGCGACGTGGGAGATGGAAGGGGAGGAGTTGGCTTGGGACTTGGGAGGTGGCGATGGTGTGCCTAGGTACGACTTCTTCCATACGCCCGTCGCTTTAGGTTTGTCTTCTTCCTCGGTTTGTGTGTCGTGCTTGTGCCACAGACTATTCGGTTTGTGAATCCCATGATTTGGAGTTAGGATTCATTGAAACAAGAGTTCGGTTTGCGAATCCCATGATTTGGAGTTAGGACTCATCGAAACAAGAGAACCGAGTCGTAGCTCAGTTGACAAGCACTGCTTTCGTGCATACTGCTACTATTGTGCTTATACTCCGTGAGATCTCGATACATTCACAAAGTTCCCAGCGTATGTGTATCTGTGGTGAAGTGAGTTGTGTGTGCGCGTTGTACCCTTGGAAAAAGGACCGATCGAAACAAGGTTTGACCAACCGGCGGCTGATTCGTCCGTCCGTGCGTGCGTCCGTCCCGCCCGGCCGCACCCACCTGCACACAGCCCGCCGCCCGCACCATCGTTCAACCCTCGTGCCAGGCCGCCGTTCACCTGCCCCTTGCACGCACGCACGCGCGCGTTGAACTTTCCGCCCCGGTTCCCACCACCGGCTCGGCTCGGCCGCTCCCCTCTTTAACTCCCGGGAAACCCAATCAGGCAATCACCCTATCGGCCAATCCAACCGGCCCAAGTCCACCCCCAAATCCACGCGAAACAACGCGAAGCAAAGCGAAGCAAAAATCTTCCATGGACCAGCCGAAGCCGCCGCCATCGACAGCCTCCTCGGCGGCGGCGGGGGCGGACACAGCGCCGAACCCGCACGCCTTCACGTGCGAGCTCCCGCACTCGATCTACGCGCTCGCCTTCTCGCCCTCCGCGCCCGTCCTCGCGGCCGGTAGCTTCCTCGAGGACTACAACAACCGCGTCTCCCTCCTCTCCTTCGACTCCGTCCACCCCTCCGCCGCCTCCTTCCGCGCCCTCCCCGCCCTCTCCTTCGACCACCCCTACCCGCCCACCAAACTCCAGTTCCACCCGCGCGCCGCCTCCCCGCCCCTCCTCGCCTCCTCCTCCGACGCCCTCCGCCTCTATCTCACCCCGCTCGACGACCTCTCCTCCCCCGCCCCCGCCGCTCCCGAGCTACGCTCCGTCCTCGACAACCGCAAGACCTCCGCCTCCGAGTTCTGCGCGCCCCTCACCTCCTTCGACTGGAACGAGATCGAGCCCCACCGCATCGGGACCGCATCCATCGACACCACCTGCACCGTCTGGGACATCGACCGCGGCGTCGTCGAGACGCAACTCATCGCGCACGACAAGGCCGTGCACGACATCGCCTGGGGGGAAGCCGGGGTCTTCGCATCCGTCTCCGCCGATGGCTCCGTCCGCGTCTTCGACCTCCGAGACAAGGAGCACTCCACCATCGTCTACGAGAGCCCCCGCCCAGACACGCCGCTCCTCAGGCTGGCCTGGAACCGCTTTGACCCCCGATATATGGCCGCGCTGCTCATGGACAGCAGCGCCGTCGTCGTGCTCGACATACGCGCGCCCGGGGTGCCGGTGGCCGAGCTGCACAGGCACCGGGGGTGCGTCAACGCGGTCGCGTGGGCGCCGCAGGCCACGAGGCACCTCTGCTCGGCTGGGGACGACGGGCAGGCGCTGATTTGGGAGCTGCCCGAGACGGCGGCCGCGGTGCCTGCCGAGGGGATTGATCCTGTTCTGGTGTATGACGCGGGTGCAGAGGTAAACCAGCTGCAGTGGGCAGCCGCGCACCCGGACTGGATGGGCATTGCCATTGAGAACAAGGTCCAGCTTCTCAGGGTCTGACAAGGTTGGTTCCGATGTCCTTTATGATTCGACATTTCTGTTGGTTCGCAGCAAATGCATTTAAAATTTAACTGAAGGTGATTTTACACATTGGTATGTCGTCTTGGAATTATAGAATCTGATTGGTAAGAAGCATACAAGTTTTCAGATATGTTACTTTAGATTGTAATTTGGATGCCTCGACAGCACTATTATCTATAAAAGCAACTTCATTTGATCAGTCTTAGAAGCTTAGAATTTGCTGTCAAGTCTAACTTCTGAAGAACTATTGACATGGTGTCTTAATTTTTCATGTGAAGGATTGAAAAACTCATTATAAGTGCGTCATCCAGTAGAATTACAAAATGTGTGGTGGTGAAAATATCGAAGATGTGAATAAGTTCATTTATTTTTTCCAAACGGGGAGACCTCGATTTTTCCATTATGATACGGAAAGCAAAAGATATTACAGCAGGTTACAGAGGGAAGTCGGGGAGAGTTTTTGCAGAATGTTTCAGATAAGATTCATTGGAAGGTCTTTTCTTTGAGTTGTACCAAACAAA
Source organism: Ampelocalamus luodianensis (assembly GCA_036346255.1). NCBI lineage: Eukaryota > Viridiplantae > Streptophyta > Magnoliopsida > Poales > Poaceae > Ampelocalamus > Ampelocalamus luodianensis. The sequence goes on from CM070634.1 coordinate 12,407,622, forward strand.
TAGGTTCATTTTTATGAGATGAATACCTGAATTTAGAAAAACCACATGGATAGTGGCAAACTGGCAATCTCCATCTATACTTTACAATGACAAGCCTACCTTTCTTTGTTAAGCCCCGGTTCCACAAAACTTAAGATGATTCAGTTTTACACCAAGAGAAGGTCAGGCTAGTCTTGCGTTAACTGAACAAAGATTGTTGGTTCAAACTCCTGAACTGTAACATCCGTCAGCACACAAACCCTTTGTAGGATGCCTACTTTCATTCCCCATTGCATCATGTACTTTCATTCCCCATTGCATCATGTAGTTGTGCCGCTGTCCTCTGCCCCATCTTCTCCATCTTACTTAGCACTGTCAGGATGATTAAAGCTTTTATTTTTAGTCTTACCTGTAACTTTCAGATTCAATTTATGATCAGACATCTATCTATATTTATGCCAAAAACCAATGATCAGACATCTATAATAAAAACTGATGATGCATGATTAAACGCTCGCAAAAAAGGAGAGAAATATGCTAGAAATTCTCAATTTTGTGGACCCTAATTACGACTAATGCACAACCATTATATGTTATCTGCAATATATTTAAACTCAAGATAAGAAAGAGTCGTAAACAATATAAAACTACTATCAGTAAGATATACTCAAATTTGACTCAAAGATAAGAGAGTTGTTCATATGAGAGTTACCTATCCTTCCATAATATGGTTTTCCTTCCATGTCTAAATCTTGATTTTTGATAATTATTTCTGCTTAAGTGTCCCTGCAGATGCATTTGCTTTTAAATTTTTAGTTCCAAGAATGGTCACCCTATCCTCTTACGGTATTCAACCATTGAATCTTCTAGCCCTTTGCTCAACAAGCTCTTCACAACTGTAATATCACTAATTCCTAGGCCTGCCTACTCATTTCTGATGCAAACTGCATTTCATTTTATAGACAATATTTTTGTGGATACAGTTTACCACCAAAGTGTTCTGTAGGGTTGTCAATCTTTACTACTAGGGAGCTGCCCAGGCAATATTGATAGCTGTTTTTACTGGTGAACAATAATCAAACATGACTTGATATTTGACAATGGTCTAGTTTTTCATATCATTGAACATTGCCCTTCCAGCTACCAAGTATTCTCTCAATGTTCTGAAGAATGTTATCCTTTCCCATTGTGTTTTTAGTGATCATTATCAAATCTATTTGATACGAAAACCCCTTTTCTTGCAATGCAGTACTTCTCTGAAGAATGTTAAATTCTAAGGAGCCTTGGGATTTCAAACTCTGTTTACATCGTCTTGTTTTGGCTGCCTCGTGGCATATTTGGTACGCCATTAACATCAAAGAAATCATCCTGCTAAGCTGTGGCAGGCATGGAAACCAGTATCTGACTTTGTTCTAGTGTACGGTTTATTTGTCTAGTGTACGGTTTATTTGGTTACCAAGGTATGATCTTGTCATCAGCATCAACTTGAGCCTAGCAAAAGATATATGTATTAGTTGATTCATCTCCCTGTGAACATAGAAATATAGATGCTAGTCCAAGTTTAGGGCATATGTTGGTAAATGGATTAGGAGGCTGGCTCGAGTCTTGTAGTCATTATCATTGTTTTGCCCTTCTGTTCTTCATCGTTTTACATCCTTTCATGTAATTCCTTGGGTCAGGTTGTGTCGTGTGTTTTTCTTTCTATAGTTGTTCAGGTAGAGAGGTAAGGGACCTTCCTACCGTGTTCGACAAAAAGGGGGTTTGTAGCTGAATGGCAAAAACCAGCAATTATGGGAGGCTTCTCATCGGACGTCCCTCTCCACCGTCGGATATGACTTAAAATGATTTATCTCAGCCATCCGATCAGTCGTAACAAAAATCGATGAGACGCAACAATTATTTAGTAAGTCTGTAACAAAAATTATATCCGATACAACAAAAATGCAACAAATTCCTAATTCGAAACAACAAGCACGACTTCCCTAGTTGCAACAAATAGATATCTATATCGCAACAAAAAGTTTGTTTTTGTGCAACAAATCAAAAACACCATTGTAACAAAAAAAATCTCTTACTGCAACATTTGATGTAACAACATCGCAACAATAAAAAACACTCTATGCAACATTGCTATCCAACTGTTCTAACAAATCGTAACCAGATGAAGTTGGTGTGGTGTCGGGAGATGGTGTCCATGGCCTACATCGACGGCATCAGGGCGCTCGCCGACTGCGACCTCGCGGGGGTCGGCGGTCACGTCGTCGAGCTCCTCTTCACCATGGCCGGCGGATGGAATGCACAGCTTGTCGTCGAGGCATCGTACATTTCGATTTTCTCCTCCTTGGGCGGCCCCGCCGCTACGAGCCTCGCCCTTGCTGCCACCACGCATCACATGGGAGGACGCTATGTGTGCTTGTTCTCGGACGAGGGTTCCGCGGTGGCCTACGTCGTCTGCTCTGTGTCATCGTCAACAGTCGTTGTCAGGGAGGCAGACGAGGTGATGTTGGGGCTGGAGGACGTGGACCTCCTGGTGGTCGACGTGTGGAGGCAAGACGAGGCGGCGTGCTTGGGGCGGCCAGTCCCGGGGCGAGGGGGATGGTGGTGGTGCGCCACAGGGGAGGAAGGCAGCGCGGCGTGATGGCGACGAGGCGATGGCGGGCTGGAGATGCAGAGATGAAAGGGATATGGAGAGAGAGAGAGAGAGAGGTGGATAAGGGTGTCCAAGTTTTCTTTTCTCTAGTGGGTGAAGTGTACGATGGAAGGGAAGGCATGTGATGAAGGACACCTATCATTAACCTTATGACAGAGAAGGCGAACTAAAAAGTCATGTTGACAAAAGAAGATTCATTTAGGGTCCGTTTAGATCAGTGAATCGAATTGGATTGGTCCTGTAGAAAGGAGTCCCAATTCAAATTCAAGTAGAATTGGAATTTGTCTACAATTCGATTTTTTCTTGTTTGGCTGCCAAAGAAATTGTTGAGTAGAAATTGAATCACATGCCGATTCCAAATCATGTTTTGCTGCGATAGAAATTTTGGTTTTGGAATTGGCGTTGATAACACACCAGGGTCCGTGGGGGCTTGCCGGCAGTGAAGGTCCGTCCGTCTGTCTGTTCGAGCTCGCCGGTAGTGTGGCAACCCTAGATCTGGAGTAAGCCGCTACCGCCTGAGTCGAATACGAAGGAAGAAAAAGTGCTCGGCGGCAGTGGCCGTCGAAGTTTAGGATATATGTATTAGTTGATTCATCTCCCTGTTCGAAGTTTAGGATATATGTATTACTCCCTCTATTTTTGTAAGTATGACGCTGTGATGTGAGTCTTTTAAAAACGGAGGGAGTAGTTGATTCATCTCCCTGTGAACATAGAAATATAGATGCTAGTCCAAGTTTAGGGCATCTGTTGGTAAATGGATTAGGAGGCTGGCTCGAGTCTTGTAGTCGTTCTCATTGTTTTGCCCTTCTGTTCTTCATCGTTTTACATCCTTTCATGTAATTCTTTGGGTCAGGTTGTGTCGTGTGTTTTTCTTTGTATAGTTGTTCAGGTAGAGAGGTAAGGGACCTTCCTGACATGTTCGACAAAAAGGGGGATTTGTAGCAGAATGGCGAAAACAAGCAATTATGACAAGGACATGACTAAGCACCCGGATGTGCGATATGATGTTTTTCATGGTACGCACCTCTCCACCGTCGAATGTGATTTAAAATGGTTGATCCCAGCCATCCAATCAGTCGTAATAAAAATCGGTTAGACGCAACAATTAGTTAGTAAGTTTGCAACAAAAATTGCATCCAATGCAACAAAAATGCAACAAATTCTTAACTCGAAACAACAAGTACGGTTTCTCCAGTTGCAACAAATAGACATCTTTATTGCAACAAATAGACATCTTTACGCCAGGGTCCGTGGGGGCTTGCCGGCAGTGAAGGTCCGTCTGTGTTGGAGCTCGCCGGTAGTGTGGCAACCCTAGAGCCGCTACCGCCTGAGTCGAATTCGAAGGAAGAAAAAGTGGCGGTCGAGCCCCACTCCTCCCCGACTTGAGATGGAGCCACTGGCTGCGATGCGAGGGGCGACCGCCGCCTGAGTCGGAGGTGGAAGAAGAAGCTGCTGCCGTAGGAGCCGGAGGAGGTCACTGACGAGGGGCCCGTAGTTCGAAACGAGGGTCTTTCAGGAGGTGGGGCTAGAAGAGCTGCCTCTTACCGATTCAGAATGTTTGGACACGGTATTGAGAAGCTCACACTTTTGTCCTCAAATTCAGCAGGAATTGGGCTCCAATTCCAATTCTAATTCTCGGTGCATCCAAACAGAGTAATTCACTTAGTCCCAAATCAATTCTTCGATTCTTGGCCCAACTCCGAGAACCAAAACGGGGGCTCGAGGAAATTTGACCTAATCCGTCTATCGGAAAGTGGAAGCACTCGCAACCTCCAAAGAGCTAATGCCATAGATGGGAACAATCAAGATGTTCTTATATCTGATATCGAACGAAAAGGGAAAAAAGAAAAGATGAACAGAAGTCTTGTTTCTACGGGCCCAAGTCCACAGAACTGTAGTCACTATAGAAAGGAGCCCATATGACGAGGAACGTCTAGATAATGGGCTGGATTTGGCTGGTCTGTCGGCTTGACCAACACTCCGTCCAGATCCATCAGTAGATAACTCCCTCTACTGACGGCCCTCTACTGTCTTGAAAATTGCCGGCTGTTTTTTTTCCCTATCATCTATCAACATCGCAGCAACACGGATTAAGTTGAGCTTCGTCTTGTACTCAGCTGTATCTTGCGTTGCGTCTACCACTACCATTCATTCATCAATGAGTTTTATTGCTGCCAGCCCCGTGTACATGTTGCTATGGCTGCCCTGGTACCCGCCCAGGCCAATTCCTGTTGATCCATTCTCGGGAGATTCGGCAACGCTCGTTTTCGCATTAATTGATTGCGCGTCTCACTGCACTTATGGCTCGAACTTCATTTCTCTATCACGGACACCCGAACCTCTCCGTCCGCGCCCCATGTGTAACCAGAAGCAGATCGAGCCCCAACACCAACAGCTAACCGTTTGAGCGTCGAAAAGAAGCGTCGCGTCGCGCAGGCCAGAAATTTACGAGTAACGACGGGGTTATCGCTCACCGCCGCCCATGCGCAACATATCACGGTGTCACTCGCCTAACCCCGCGACAGAGACCGCTCAGCGAACCGAAGTTCTGTGCTCGTGCGTGCCACGGAAAGGCGTGCGCCCCCTCGTGACAACGGACGGATGGCCTTGCTTGCCGAATTGGCTCGCTTTCGTACGCGCAAAGCCAATTATTTAATGGCAACGTGCATCGTGTCGTCGTGTGCCGATGCGGTTTTATCAAAAGAGATCGTGACCGCCCAGGCCACGACGATCTGTTGTACTAATGCTATTCACATATTCATGGCACGATATAATATATATTTGGCAGGTTAATCACCTTTGTTTTCTTTCTTAATATATGTACAAGATGGTGAGACTAGGAGAAACCGAACACCCCATGCATCCAACTTACAGTCACCGAACATTCACTCCACTAATTCTCTCTTCACTTGGAGAACGTTTTCACGTGTATGAATATGACATAATTGATGTCCTATATATCTCCTGGGTTTTGCTTTGAAATGACCCTTTACTGTACCCAGGCCACAACAGGTAAAACACGTGGAACATCACTCTCCTCATAGCTACTTTCGTGGAGTACTTGTCACACGAGAAATGCGTGGAATTGAGCTGACGACAGTAAATAAAGCCAATCAACACCTTCAAAGAACCTTCCCCATTTATATCCGGCTCATTAAGGGGTCCGGTTGTCCGAATTTTTTCTTCTCATTTGGCCCTTTGATGACGAAATAGAAAATCTAACCTCCTCCTCGACGAAATGACAAAAATAGCATTGCGAATGGATAGATAGTCGACATATATCGTCTGTAGTACTCCCAAAGCACTTTAGGTCCCTGAAGTGCTCTAAAAGTGCTTCCAAAGCACTTCAGGCCTTGCGACGACAAGACGGCGTGCGTGGTAGGTGACCTGCTATGGTTCCAGTTTATGGCAGATCGACTACTGCAGTGACTTTGCATGGTAAGAGCGTTTGTACGGGTTAGTTGAGCTTTTTTTTAAAAAAAAAAACTAAATGAACCAGAAACTCCCTCCTGTCCTGCTGCACATGTCTCCACCTGAAGTAATAAACACAGGCCGCTTCATCCTTCCCGTGGAGACGGTCAAATATTAGCACGTAGCACCGGTGTATTGAAAACGGTGTAGGGACCGATTAATCGTCCGTCAAGTTGGTGACGGCGCCAAAACGTCACGATTAGCATGAGCGTTGGTTAGTTAATGGGCGTGAGCGCACAATTGTTCGATTGCACCGATTAATCAGCCACTTACTGTTCAATCTGCTGACATTTACGATTAATTTACGTCAAAACATATACGATTAATTGATACACTACGGCTCATTTAGCCTATTTAGTTAGACACAGACGTCCGTAATATCAGTGCCAACCTTTTGGCATTCCCGCTGGTGCGATAACTAGTCTAGCATTCTCATCCAAAATCCCAAATCTGTCATCTCTTTGTTTTCTTGATTTCTCTGGCAGCATATTTGGAGATGTGAACTGATGAAGATTTGCCTGCTTCCTAATTTCCACGTATGAATGATCGAGGCTTGCTTTGATGTTCCGATTGCTAAATACTCTGTGCAAATTGTGTAGGGGAATTCCTCAAAGGCAGAAATTTAGCACGAGCCGATTGGGCAGATTCATTTACCTTTCTTCACCTCTTCCCCGGCCGCGCTATCCACCAAAACCACGTGGAACTGACGCGGCTTCCGCACTTCGCCGCGCTTCTCGCACTATATAACCAGCGCCCGTAATCGCGCCACTCCTGACTAGTCAGTCGACCGCCATATCCTCCTCTTCTCATCCACTAGTGTAAAGCTGTCTGCTAGCTTCGGCCATTGTTGCAGCGTTTAATTCGTGACCATGGGATTCCCTTTGGTGTGCTGCTGCTTTGCCATCCCCAAGCCGCTCATCGCCTTCTTCAAGCTGCTCAACGCCATCAGGGAGGCCCTCCTGCTGATGCTCTCCGTCGTTGGCCTCTGCCGCTTCCCGCACGACCACTCGAGCCGATCGGCCCTCGGCACCGTGGACGCCCCGCTTGCCGAGGATGTGAAGGAGCGGCTCCCGGCCGTCGAGTTCGGCCGGCTCGCTGCCGAGCTGGCGTCGTCGCTGACGTCTCGGGACCAGGAGCCGCGCGCGGCGCCATGCCACGACGGCGACGAGGCGGCGTGCATCGTGTGCCTGGAGAGGCTGGAGGCGACGGACGAGGTGCGGCTGCTGGGCAACTGCGCGCACGCCTTCCACCGCGGCTGCATCGATCGGTGGATCGACCTCGGCCGGGTGACGTGCCCCCTGTGCCGGTCCCACCTGCTGCCGCGCGCGCGGGGCGGGCCGCTCGGCTGGGACCGGATCGCCAGCCTCCTCACGCGCGTTTGGTGAGGACCACCGCACCCGCGCGCGGAGTTAGTTCGGAGGGCAGTTTTGTCATTGGCGGCGCGTTGGTTACTGCAGGCGGCCGGCAGCTGGGTCCGATCGAGGAGGTGGTGCCGGAATATTGCGGACAGATTCGCAATTAGGACCGGCCACATGTGGGGCTAATTAATAGATAAGCTGGGATTAATTAGCAGAGGATTAGTTCGGCCCGGCAATTGATACTATATATATGCTCTTCGAGAGGTTTTCATGTAGTTAATCACGATTAGGTGCATGTACATAGTGTTTTCCTTTTCCTTAGACATGCAATCACTCAAAATCGTTGTTTCATTGGTACTAGTATACCAACAACTAGCAAATGCTAGCGCTGTTCGACTTGTATAATTCAAGTCGTGGGGCAAGTCCACGTTGTATAATTTATACTCGTACTGAGCAAGTTGACGATCATCGTCAATTTATTTCTCGAAACGGCTCGCCCAGTTGGTTGGACTGGGATTGCTAGCTAGCTTGTCGTCGTCCATCAGTTTGGCGTCGCGATTCGCGAATAGAGCATGGGGGAGATTCTGAACTTGGTTGTAACATTCTGCACCCTCAATTAAATCTGGACGGTTCGGAAACGTCAAAGGCACCAAGATTTTTCCAAGGAACCTGCTTAAACTATTCCACCTTTACGACGTCGCACAATAACTTTGATGACGCTGCTGTATATCTATGTCTAATCCGACCATGGAAACTGGAATTTTACCGATCCAACTATATTATTTGACTGAATTTCTGCAGGCTCTTATGCCAATCAACACGGTACGCAAAGATCTGTAGGACTCTATCCGAAATGATGTCTCGAGGAAACTGAGAATTACGAACGAACTGTTCCTTCCCCTGGTTATCTGCTCCTGCTACTCCCGATCCGGCCCCACTGCACATTCCCTCCAAATAATTCCATCCGATTGCTTATCGGAAAATAAAATAGGAATTGGTTCCGCACAGCATTCAGCCGGGATTCTTCTCTATTAATTTATAACTTGTCGGGTGGTGAACAGTACACCCAACAATATTGTTACAACATCTCTCGGGATTACAGAGATTGATGGTTACTATGTTACAATGTGATTGTTGCGATATCAACTACTTACAGATAAGATTTACATTGTTTAACATCCTCCCTCACTTTCAACTGCTATAGCAAATTGAGATTGCGCTCAAAACCTTCAAAACGCTGAATCAGTAGAGGCTTGGTGAAGATGTCTGAAACTTGACCCTGAGATGAAATGAATCGAACATCCAACAACCATCTAGCAACCCTTTCTCTGACGAAGTGAAAATCAACTTCGATATGCTTCGTACGAGCATGAAAAATAGGATTGGCTAACAGATAGGTTGCTCCCAGGTAATCACACCACAGAGACGGTGGTCTCGATTGAAATACTATCAACTCATTGAGTAGTGATTGAATCCAGATTGTTTTTGCGGTAGCATTGGCCATAGCCTTGTACTCAGATTCAGTGCTTGACCTTGATACAATAGATTGCTTGCGGGAGCTCAAGGAAATCAGATTCCTGCCAAGAAATACAGCAAACCCACTTGTGGATCTTCGGTCATCTGGACAGCCAGCCCAATCTAAATCAGTAAATGCACTGATCAGAGTAGAGTCTGACTTTCTGATATGCAACCCTATTAGCAGTGTGCTTTAGGTATCTCAAGATCCTTTTGACTACTGTCCAGTGAGCTGTGGTAGGAGAGTGTAACTACTGACATACTCTATTGACAGAAAATGAAATGTCGGGTTGAGTAATAGTCAAATACTGCAATGCCCACATAATGCTTCCGTAAGTTGTTCCGTCACTTTCAGATAGCAATGTACCATCAGTTTTTGACAGTCGTTCAGAGGACGCCATGGGAGTAAGAGCAGGCTTACAGTTCTCCATATGAACTAGATGCAAGATATCATAAATATACTTGTGTTGTGTTAGGACAATGCCATCTGGCCGTTGCAGTACTTCAATGCCCAGAAAATAATGTAGTGCTCCAAGATCCTTGAGAGAAAATTCCGCGTGTAAATGCTGAATGAGAGCATCAGTAGCTTGTGCTGAAGAACTTGTGATAATGATATCATCAATATTGTTAGACCATGTGGCTATGTCTATGATATTTTAGTTGATGAATAATTGACAATATTAGTACGATATTATTTGGCGCGTGGTGCGTGTGTGGACTTATGTCGGTCAAGTTGAAAGAACTTGTGCCGGAAAAGATGTGTTTGGTCTTTGCATGTGCAGGGTAACTTCGGAGCGATCGTGGTCTACGGTGGCCCGGAGATGACTTGGTGCAAAGTCATTGTCCAAAGGGTCAAGGGTCTTTGGAGAGACAGTCGGGCTCGAGTTGGGCGCGTGGAGGTCAAAGCTGGATGATGTGTGATGGAGCTACGGATGTGTAGTCCAGGAGGTTACGATACGTGACAATTTTAGGTGTCTAAAATTGGTGGGTTAAATTGTAACGGATGTTAAGCCCATGTATTGGGCTCTAAGTTTAATAGGCCGTGCGTGGGGTTAAGTGATTAGGGTTATATATATATATACGGACGGAGGCGCGGGCGAGCACTATCTCAAGAAAAACTAGGGCAGCAGACTCCAATGTCGAGCGTGGCGGTGAGGCTTTACGGACGAAGAAATTAGGGCCGGCGACTATTTTGCTCACATGAGATCGGGTACTAGCGGTGGTTATTAGTGCTCGGGAAGATTTGATGATCACGGGTGTGCATGATATGAGATGTATTAGGTGCGTGGCTGCGGCATGAACTCTATAATATAGATATTGTTTTTATGGTCTTGAGCTTTGTGCGTGATTGGATGAGATCTTTTGCTAATGTTTGAGTTGGTGTGTGCTAGTAAGCGCAGCTTGATTTTTGGGATTGAAGGTGGCTGCTATTGTCATCAATGGAGTTGATGAAAACGTTTTGTCCAAAAAAATTGGTAATCGCGCGTTCTTGCATATGCGCTTGAGTAGATTTGCTCTTGGCGACGGCACATATGCGGCTTTGGTTTTGGGTTTCGAGGATTACACGGTTCTTGGCGAGGATTAAATAGGGACGTCGGTGATAAGAAAATAAGGGTCGTGCATTGCGGTGTGTGCGGTGGCTTGACGTGATTAAGCGGCGGCAGGAAATTGGCTTAGTGCACTTTGGCGGCGGCAAAGAAGCGTTGCGGGACACATACGTCTCGCGGAGACGCAGCGAGAAGCGGTGACAACACTACGTGCGTGGCGAAGGTAGCGCGATTCGATTGTGCGGCTTGGGCAAAGCGACGAAGGGTGCAAGAAAAGCTTCCACAATCATTCACCCCCCCTCTGATTGTCATTAACGATCCTACAAGTGGTATCAGAGCAAGGTTGCTATGGCGTCAGAGAGGTATGTGAATCGTCCCCCCATGCTAGATGGTACTGATTTTGCTTTTTGGAAGTGTCGTATGCAAGCTTATATTGAGGCTCAAGGTAGTGATGTTTGGAATAAAGTTTGTAGACCATATGTGGTTTCTGTTATTATTCTTGATCTAAATAAACTGATGTTGATTTAAATGCCCAAGCTCAGTAACTTGCTATTTCAAGGATTTCTATAAAAGAATTTGATCGTGTAGCTCATATTAATTCTGCCCACTTAATATGGAAGACTCTTTGCGATTATCATGAGGGAACTACTAAAATTAAGAAAGTGCGTAAAAATATTTATCAAAAGAATATTCGATTTTGCTATGAAGCCTGGTGAATCTATTGATGATCTTTTTGCTCGTTTTGAGAAAATATTAAGTAATTTGCGCAGTGTTAATGTTATCCATACTGATGAAGATAATGCAACTAAAATTTTGAGATCTTTAGGTTCTGAGTGGTTGATGGTTGTCACGACTATCAATCAAACTATTGATATAGATACTTTAACCATGGATGATCTCTTTTCTAGATTGAAAACTTATGAGATGGAAGCTTTGCCATCTAAGATTGATAAATCTTCATCTTTAGCTCTTGTAACTAACCCCATACAGGCTGTTTCGTCGAGTTCTTTTCCTTTGTGCTTTATCTTCTTTTTGGATGAGCAGTTGAACAACTCACTGAAGAAGACTTGGTATTGATCTCCTCACGGCATACAAGGCACTCAACAACATGAGGATGAAGAAGCGAGGTGGCGTCTCGTTCGATCACGTGCTATGAGTGTGGCGAGTCAGGTCACATTAAGTCGGAGTGTCCTAAGCTCAAGGGGAAGGTGATCAAGGAAGACAAGAATTACCGTCGTCGGCCATCCAAGAACAATAACACCAAGGGTGGCAATTTCCGTCGTAAGCTGGCTGAAAAGATCATATCGGCTATCGAGCATCTTGATTTGAGTGATGTGGAATATGAGAGTTGCGACGACATCGACGACGTTGATGATCCTAAAGATAAGAAGAAAAACAACAACGACTTCACGGGTATGTGCTTCATGGCAAGAAACGACAACGACAACGGCGGCGGTGATCCCGATGAGGTAAGACCATCATATGATGAGCTTGAAGATGGTTTGATTAAACTTGCTATTGAATTAAAAAGACAAAAAGAAGCGCGAGAAAATAATAGTCTTGTTGAAAGCCTAACTTCAAATTAATCAACTTAGAGCTTCTATTCACGATGATGAATCTTGTGAGTCTTGTCAAGTTTTATTTTACGAATTAGAGACGCTAGGTCAATACATATTAAATTTGATGAGTTAAGACTAGCACATGACTCCTGTGATGAAAAGTTAAAACTTGCATATGATGAAATTGAAAAACTCAAGTCTAGTTCTACTTGTTTAGAGTCAAGTATGTCAAATGCTCAAACTAAAACTTGCTCTAAGTGTGAAATGCTAGAAGCTAGACTCAATACGTCTCAGGAAACAATTCAACAGTTGCTTTATCATGAGATAGCTTCTTGCTCTAAATGTCCTAAACTTACAATAGAGATAGAAGCTTTGACTAGACAACTAAATGAGTTAGCTGAAAAAGAAAGATTGGCTCAGTCTAGTGCTTCTAAGAAAACTGTGAATGAATCATCAATTGCACTGACTTGTCCTAGTCTAGCTAAAGAAAATGAGTATCTTAAGGACACTTTAGAGATTCTCTTTTGGCAAGAAAAATTTGAACATGATTCTAGACAAATCAAAAGTGAGTGTTAAAAGTCAAGGTCTAGGATTTAATTTTGTTGAGTATGCCAAGAATAATCCTCCTAAGATTGTTAAGCTTCTTGAACCTGGAAAATTTGAAGTAAAATCTGAACCTAAACAAATTATTTTTAAATCTGCTGGTATTGCAAAGGATCCATCTACCAAAGTGAATATTCTAAAAGGAAAAACTACAACTTCTCATCAAGACAAGTATCATTGCACTCATTGTGGTAGAGAGGGTCATCTGGTTCAGTTTTGCTTTCGAAAAGCCAAGAAAGAGAAAAATGAAAGATTGAATGCATTAAAACAAAAACGTGCATTCACTTTTGCTGTTCCTAGAACTAATTCGAAAGTTAGATTTTCAGAGGATTTTCATGATGGTTTTAAACCTCCTTCATGTACTGGTTTGGGATTTAATTCTCATAATTCACGTTCTGATCGCACACACGCACGTGGTTCTTGTTCTAGTTTTCTTTTTTTGTTCATCGTGTATCTCGATCGATTCCTAAATCTTATTTCACTAACCCCAGTACTGTGAGACCGATGTTTCCTGTGATGTGATGTAAGAACAGCTGACGAGGCTGGAGAACATGAGCTTGATTTGGTTCCAGTCTTTTACACATGAGCTTGATTTGGTTCCAGTCTTTTACGTCATTACTTGATTGGAACACCTGATGGTTCTTCACTTTCTTTGATGGCTTCAAGAGATTTCACTACGAGAGACCATGTGGAAAAGGTGATGTTGCTCTACACCTTGTTAAGTTTGAATTTTGATTTGCTCTTTTGCAAAGTGAGTTGGGTGTGTTGCATCTTATGGGTTTATTGTGAGGGGGAGCTTGTGGTTTAACAATTCAGAAGCTTTGTTTATTATACTTGTCAAAAAATTCTTCAAGTCCAAGCTATTGAAATCAAATGAGTTGTAGAGCCTTCTTTATCATATTTATTCATGTCTTTGTGTATTGTATTCTTATTGGTTATAATTAATTTGCTACATTAGAACTAAAGCATGACATGGTGAAAACTTTGACTAGATTGATTATTGTTATCACTTTGTGATGTCCATCGAAAAGGATGAGCTTGTTTGTGATTCTTATTTTAAATCTTGGATTTGAAGCAAGTATGTCTCTCATTACAATCCTATTATGCTTACTCAATTTGGCATGTTATAATAAAAAAAATGAAAAAAAAAAACAAATTGAAAAGATGTATGCTTCAAGCATACCATACATGTCTATGTATTCAAAAGAAAAAAAAAACACACAAAAGTGCTCCAACGAAAAGAAGTATGCTTCAAGCATGCCACCCTTGAAAAGAAGTATGCTGCAAGCATGCCACATGCAAAGAAGAATTGAAAGTGGAGCAATAGGTTGTTACATAAGACTGATAGCTCATCTAGATTTAAAGTTTGCCTCACTGTTAGGCTTTAACTTTTCATGATGATATCTCTTTGTGGTGTTTATAATCTGTTTAGTCATTGTTGAGATGCCTGTCATAAATTTAAATTGCTTAATCATTCTAAATGACTTGTCTTGACTTTGCTATATGGTATATGATTTTATATGATCCAGATAGCTCTACTCAAAAGATGGCTTGGTTAATTTACTAAATCGGTCTGAAGTGACTTGGATAATCTACAAAGCTTCTTGATTCTTACTCTCCTTGCTCCTTTTTGGAATTATTCTTTCTCTGAAGTTCTTGATGATTACATTGCCAAAGGGGGAGAAAAATAAGAGAAATTTGCTTCGCTTCCCTTGTGTTGAGGGGGAGTTTTTCACTCCTTATGTTGAGGGGAGCTTTTCGGCTTTTGACTTTTCGGCTTGTTCTTCACTTATATCTGTTTTGAAGCTTTTCCTATTACTCATTATGCAATCTTGAAATATTGTCAATGTATTCATCAAGGGAGATTGTTAGACCATGTGGCTATGTCTATGATATTTTAGTTGATGAATAATTGACAATATTAAATCTTGATATTATTTGGCGCGTGAGTGCGTGTGTGGACTTATGTCGGTCAAGTTGAAAAGAACTTGTGCGGAAAAGATGTGTTTTGGTCTTTGCATGTGCGGGGTAACTCGGAGGCGATCGTGGTCACGGCGGTGGTGGGAGATGACTTGGTGCAAAGTCATTGTCCAAAGGGTCAAGGGTCTTTGGAGGAGCAGTCGGGCTCGAGTTGGAGCGCGTGGAGGTCAAAGCTGGATGATGTGTGATGGAGCTACGGATGTGTAGTCCGGAGGTTACGATGCGTGACAATTTTAGGGTGTCTAAAATTGGGTGGGTTAAATTGTAACAGATGTTAAGCCCATGTATTGGGCTCTAAGTTTAATAGGCCGTGCGTGGGGTTAAGTGATTAGGGTTATATATATATACACGGACGGAGGCGCGGCGAGCACTATCTCAAGAAAAACTAGGGCTGGCAGACTCCAATGTCCGAGCGTGGCGGTGAGGCTTTACGGACGAAGAAATTAGGGCGGCGACTATTTTGCTCACATGAGATCGGTACTAGCGGTGGTTATTAGTGCTCTGGAAGATTTGATGATCATGGGTGTGCATGATATGAGATGTATTAGGTACGTGGCTGCCAGCATGAACTCTATAATATAGATATTGTTTTTTATGGTCTTGAGCTTTGTGCGTGATTGGATGAGATCTTTTTGCTAATGTTTGAGTTGGCTGTGTGCTAGTAGCGGCAGCTTGATTTTTGGGATTGAAGGTGGCTGCTATTGTCATCAATGGAGTTGATGAAAAACGTTTTGTCCAAAAAAAAATTGGTAATCGCGGCTGCTGCATGTACGCTTGAGTAGATTTGCTACTGGCGACGGCACATATGCTGGCTTTGGTTTTGGGTTTCGAGGATTACACAGGTTCTTGGCGTAGGATTAAATAGGGACTGTCGGCTGATAAGAAAATAAGGGTCGTGCATTGCGGCTGTGTACGGTGGCTTGACGTGATTAGAAAACGGCAGCAGGAAATTGGCTTAGTGCACTTTAGGCGGCAAAGAAAGCGTTGCGGGACACATACGTCATCGCGGAGAGCAAGCAAGAAGCGGTGACAAACACTCGTGCGTGGCGAAGGTAGCGCGATTCGATTGTGCGGCTTGGGCAAAGGCGACGAAGGGTGCAAGAAAAGCTTCCACAATCATTCACCCCCCTCTGATTGTCATTAACGATCCTACAAATATATATCAACATGAAGATGATTAGACCATTTCTGTTATAGATAAACAAGGATGTATCAGCAAGAGAGGGAACAAACCCAAGTTCCTGAAGCTTCACTCTGAGACGAGAATGCCAGGACCGAGGTGCCTGTTTCAATCCATAGAGTGCTTTGTCAAGTTGACAGATATGGTTGGGAAATCTGCTATCTTCATAGCTGGGTGGTTGTTTCATATAAACATTCTCTTCAAGTACACCATGGAGGAAGGCATTTTGAACATCCACTTGCCTTAGTTTCCAACCTCTTGAGATTGCCAAAGCAAGAATCACTCGAATTGTAGTAGGCTTAACTACAGGACTAAAAGTATCCTCATAATCAATGCCATACCTTTGCTTAAACCCTTTAGTAACTAACCAAGCTTTGTAGCGATCTATAGAACCATATGCTTTTCTTTTCAACTTGATGACCCATTTGCAGTCAATGACATTTTGTCCACACCGCTGAGGGATCAAATGCCAAGTGTTGTTTTTTGTAAAGCATCAAACTCTGCATCCATTGCTTGATGCCATTCAACATGCTGAGCAGCCTCAATATAATTGGATGGTTCAGACACTAACTTAGCTACAGTTGCAAAGGCTTCCCCTTTCGGTGGGTACCTGACAGTACCATCTGTGTACTGTTTGGGCTACCGAATATTGTTTCTCAGTCTTGCACATACTCCTAGCTGTGATTCAGTTTCTGAACTTGGTGGCGAATTAGAAGTATTACCGGTACTTGTACTTGCAAGGTTAGAAGGAGCAATGGTAGACGAGTTGCTATTGTCAACACGGTCATTCAAAGACGAAGAAGTTGGAACAGAGGGATGTAATGGGCTGGACATGACAGAAGTAGGAAGAAGATGTTATCCTGATGAAATATTGTATGATGAACATTATCTGGAGAGGCAAAAGGACATACTCTTTCGTCAAAAACAACATCACGGGTTATATAAACTCGTCCAGTAGTTTTGTTCAGTCACTTGTACCCTTTATGTAAAGTGCTATACCCAATGAAAACACATTGTTGAGATCAAAATTGTAGTTTGTGTGCATTGTAGGGACGTAAATTGGGACAACAAGCACAACCAAAGGTTTTCAAGAAGGAATATTCTAGTTTGGTGCCGATTTTTTTTTTTTTTTTGAAGAGGAGTAGAGTTATTTATGACACGACTTGGCAAACGATTGATAAGAAAACTTGCAGTTTGGAATGCTTCATCCCAGAATCTCAATGGCATAGAGGCTTGGGTAAGCAAAGAGGGACCTACTTCTACAATGTGTCTGTGTTTTGTTTCTGCAGACCCATTTTGCTGATGAGTATGTGGGCAGGAGACTTGATGCTTAATGCCAGCATGTTGGAGTACCTTGTGCAAGGCTTGATACTCCCCTCCCCAGTCTAATTGGAAACAAAGGATGTTTTTGCCTAGAAGTTTTTATGTGTGTTTTTGGAAGCAAAAGAAGAGATAATTAATTATTTGCCACTGTCTAAGGGTGAATTTTAGGATTTGCCAACGACACACTACTGGAAATAGGAAAAGGTAATTGCGGACTCTTGGCCTGCTAACAAGCATTGCACACAGTTGCAATGGAGTTATTTGGAGAAACATAAATTTTATTGTCTTGAAGGATGCGATGAACTACTAACGAAGAAGGGTGTCCAAGTCTGGAGTGCCACAGATCTTTGGACACCTTGATAAAATGCACTCTGAGTGTGAGGGGACACCAATGATGGAGTCATGGGGTATAGGCCTCCCTCACATCTACCTCGGAGAAGAGGTCTCGCCGTGTGTCGATCCTTGACAACAAAATAGGTTGGATGAAATTCCATGAGTACATTATTATCAGTGGTAAACTGATGAAGAGACAGGAGATTTCTAGAAATTTTTGGAATGTGTGAGATGTTTTTCAAGGCAAGAGAGCGATCAGAAGTGGAAATGAAAGAGTGACCAGTATGAACAATAGGAAAACCTGTACCATTTGCTGCTTGCACATGATCTTTTCCATGATATCGCTCTTTGATCGCCATCTTGTCAAGATCTCCAGTTATGTGGTCTGTTGCACTGGTGTTAGTGTACCAGCTCGGTTCGAGGTTGTATGAGGATGCCATCACCATGGCAGCAGTATGACTGTTGTCATCACCCTGGTAAGCATGATCAAACTGGTGCTAGCATTTTACTGATATGTGCCTGGTCTTTCCACATAGTTGGCATACGGGCTGATTGGATCCAGAGAAGACACCTCCAGAGTTTTTACCAGTTGGCTTGCCGTTGCCACAGCCACAACCTATTCCTCGTGAGCCTCCACCATTGCGGCCACCTTTGACACACATAACATTGTTGGCTTCAGAGATCTGGAATGCACTGTTTTTGTGCTCCTTCCTCATCTCAAAGCTTAGCATATGCGTATACAGGTCTGTGAGGGTGATGACATCTGATCTGGTGCTAATAGATATGACCAGTGCATCATAATCTTCCCCCAGTCCTGCCAGCATATAGCCGACAACTTCTTCATCTGCCAGTGGCTGGCCAATGGCTGACAGAGTGTCAGTTAGGCCCTTCATTTTTGTTGAAGTAATCATCCATAGACAGATCGTTTTTCTTCACAGTGGATACTGCATACAAATCTGGATCTTCCTAGCCCTGGAAGGCTAGAACTAGATGCAAACATATGCTCCAAGGCTTGCCAAACTTCCGCAGAAGTAGCGAGGAAAAGTACCCGAGAGAGCACTTCTTCGTATAAGGAAGATAGGATGTTGCCCAGTACCATCTAATCTTGCTGCAACCACTGTACATACGTCGGATTTGGTTCTTGCGTCATCTCTATCTCATTCACCCGCGAGATCATCTCATTAAGGCGGACAATCGTGCTGATCACATAGCCAATCAATTGTTGGCCAGGCAGATATAGAAGCATTTGTGCCTTCCATAGTCGGTAATTGTTGCACGTCAGCTTGACATTGATGAGATGGTCGGACGACGTTGTGGAGAGAAGCCCAGCAGAAGCTGGTGAATCCGCTGGTGTTGCTAGTCTGGAAACTATTGGTTGACATGGTTTGTGGTGTGAAGCTTTGATACCATATCAGAAAACAGAATAGGAATTGGTTCCGCGCAGCATTCAGCCGGGAGTCTTCTCTATTTATAACTTGTCGGGTGGTGAACAGTACATCCGACAATATTGTTACAACTGAACATCTATTTCTCGGGATTATAGAGATTGATGGTTACTATGTTACAGTGTGATCTTTGCGATCACAACTACTTACAAATAAGATTTACATTGTTTAACATTGCTGCCATAAATTGGAGACAAACCGATGAAAGGAAATCTTGAGCAGCTTCATTTAATCTCTACTCCTAATTGATCATTTGTGCATAGATTAGGAGATTAGTACTCCATCCGTTCCCTAATACATGTCATTCTAGCTTACAAATTTTGTTCCTAAATACATGTCATTCTGCACTTCGAGGTGTCTGTTTATAAAAAAAAATTCCTTTGTATACCTGACTCATTCTAATTTACAAGGTCATTTACTACTATGGACTAGAATACACCCAACATCCACTACTACAAAACAGGCTATACTAGACACCTCATCACAGACGGTTCCAAAAGAACTATTTGTGATCAACATAGACGGTTCCTTTGGAACAGTCTGTGATACGGAACTATCACAGACGATTTTTAAATAGAATCATTTATGATAATTCACAGACGGTTCTTAACAAGAACTGTCTGTGATAATCTGACGGTTCTTAACAACAACTATCTGTGATAATCTCAGTCATCACAGATGGTTATTGTTAAGAACTGTCTGTGAATTATCACAGATGGTTCCATTTTAAAATCTTCTGTGATAGTTCCGTATCACACACGGTTTGTAATAAGAACCGTCTGTGATATGTAGGCATTACAAATACCTGGTCCTGACAGACCCCCCTGCCTATTCCTATTTGAACTGCCACCCGTGCTACCCCCTCCCCCATTGTGCCACCTTAGAGAGGAGAAGGAAGGGAAGGAAGGAGGCCGGGAGAAGAAAAGGAGGAAGAAAAAGAAAGGAGGATGGGAGGAGAAGGAGCTCCGAGGGTAACGATCTATAACCCTTTATATTTGCTCTAGGTTAATCGCTAATCAATTTTAGTATGTTTGGTCAATAGGAAAAGTATTTGCGGTTTATTAATCTAATTTAACACTAATTTGTTACATGCGTAGCGCAGATGAACCAAAACTGGTTGTACGGTGCAAACTGTGTGAGTGAAGAGTATATTAATAGTGTGTTTACTTTTAGAAGAGCCGCCGAGCAGGATATGTTGAAGAAGGGGTTAAAATTTATGTATTGTCCATGCATTGATTGCGGTAATCTGAAGATGTTTAACAACCCAGTGCAGATCGAAACGCACTTGATTCGAAAGGGTTTCAAAAAGGGTATACATGTTGGACCAGTCACGGTGAAGAGCAAATTATACAAGAAGTTAATAATGACGACATCGCAGAGGAAGTCAACGATATACCGGATGTGGACTGTGCTTTTGATGAGGATAGGTCGTGTGATGACAATCTAGATTAGATGCTACGCGATGCAGAAGGGAACTACAGTGAAAGAGAGTTTTATAAATTCGAGGGCTTAATAGAGGACTCGGGGAAACCTTTGTTCCCTAGCTGCAAGCCGGAATGTACAAGGTTGTCAACCGTGCTTGAACTACTGAGATTGAAGGCAAGCAATGGTTGGTCCGACAAGAGTTTCACAGCGTTGTTAGGTCTCCTAGTGGACATCCTTTCAGAGGGAAACATGTTGCCCAACACCACCTACCAAGTCAAGAAGGTTCTTTGTCCATTGAGAATGAAAGTAGAAATAATACATGCATGTTCGAACAATTGTATTCTCTACCGTAAAGACTATACAGACATGCATGTATATCCGTGTGCAAAGCATCTCGATACAAGCATAAAAATACTGCTAAGGTAAAGGAAGGACCTCCTACTAAGATGTTGTGGTATCTGCCTATGATCCTACGTTTAAAGTATTTATTTGCGAATCGAAAAGAGACAGGATTGCTGCGTTAGCACTCGGAGGAGCGTAAGAAAGATGGAAAGCTAAGACACCTTACTGATTCTGCCCAGTGAAGAAACTTCGATCAGAGCTTCAAAGAGTTCAATGCGGAACCGAGGAACATAAGGTTAGGGTTGAGTATAGAAGGAATGAATCCTTTCGGTAACATGAGCAGCCGACGTAGCACCTAGCCCATGAATATATGTATGTACAATCTTTCTCTTTGGCTGTGTATGAAGTGAAAGTACATTTTGATATCACTACTTATCCAAGGGCCGAAGCAACCTGGGAACGATATTGATATGCACTTAGCACCATTGCTGGAAGATCTTGTGACACTATGGAATGAAAGGGTACAAGTATGGGATGCGTACAAACGAGAGAACTTCACTTTATGTGCCATGTTATTCTACATTATCAATGATTTTTCTACCCTTGGTAACCTGTCGGGGTTCAGTACAAAAGGAGCCAAAGCCTGTTCACACTGCTTAGATGGTACGGAGAGTGTATGGCTGAACAACTCGCACAAAACTGTGTATATACGTCACCGTAGATTCCTTCCAAGGATTCACCCATACCGCAAGATGAAAAAAAATAACTCGACAAAAATAAGGAGGATGGTTCAGCTCCAAGGGCTTTTAGAGGGAAAGAGGTTTATGATATGGTTAAGGATATCGTTGTTGTGCTTGGGAATGGACATAAATTAAGGACCCGTTAGAAGAACATCTGGAAGAAGCGGTCAATTTTTTGGGACTTGCCTTATTGAGAGCACTTAGAAGTTCACCACTGTATTAACATCATGCACGTGGAGAAGAATGTATGTGATAACTTGATTGGTCTCTTATTGAACATTAGTGGCAAAACAAAGAACGGTGTTAACGTACAACGTGACTTGGTTGATATGAACATAAGGACCGAGTTAGCACCAAAAGAGACCGATAAAGGATGAACGTACTTTCCCCCAGCTTGCTACACTCTGTCCAAGGCCGAGAGAAATGAACTGTGTCAGAGCTTGCATGGTGTGAAAGTTCCGTTCGGTTACTCCGCTAGCATTAAGAAACTTGTTTCTATAGAAGATTTGAGATTAATTGGTATGAAGTCTCATGATTATTATGTGTTAATGACACAAATGCTTCCTGTTGTAATTAGAAGTATCTTACCGAATAAGGTCCGTGTGGCAATCTTGAGGTTGTGTTATTTCTTTAACTCAATTGCTCAGAAGGTCATCGATCCGAAGGACTAGATGCTCTGCAGGCTGAGGTGGTGATGACTCTATGTCATCTTGAGATATATTTCCCTCTGTCATTTTTCAATATCATGGTCCATTTGATTGTTCACCTTGTGAAAGAGATAAATATATGCGGCCATTTGTTCCTATGTCATATGTACCCGTTCGAGAGGTACATGGGAATTCTCAAGTCCTACGTACGGAATCAATTTCGACCGAAGGGCAGCATCATCGAAGGTTATGCAACCAAAGAGGTCATTGAGTTCTGCGTCGACTACATGGCTCAGGTGGAACCGATAGGTGTGCCTCTATCTCGTCATGAGGGTAGACTGGAGGGTATCGGAACCATCGGAAGGAAATCAATCACTCCTAATCTGGATACGTACACTCAAGCCCATTTCACGGTCTTGCAACCATGTCCCCGTACATCGACGAGCACAAAGACATGGTACGCCAACAGAATCCAGACCGGTCGGAGGTTTAGATTACGAGAGAGCACAACCATCGGTTCAATGAATGGTTAAAGGTGCGATTCACTGGGAGGTTATCAAGTGATGATACGCTACTATGGTTGGCAAAATGGCCAAAATTTACAATTGCGACATTGCAAGGATATGATATAAATGGGTACATATTTTATACGACAACTCAGGATAGGAAGAGCACAATCCATAACAGCGGTGTCCGCATAGATGCGTTTCATGAGTAGTTCAATACCGTAAGACCACGTGGGTTGAACTCCTACTATGAGTTCATAGAGAAGATTCGGGAGCTCGACTATGTACTTTTCAAGATCCCCTGTTTCGATGCCATTGGGTTAAACTTCCGTAGGGTGTAAAGGTCGACAAGTACGACGTCACTACTGTTGACCTCAAACATGTAGGATACAAGGATGAACCATTCGTACTTGCTAAGCAAGTTGTTCAAGTTTTTTTATGTAACAGACCCGGCAAATAAGAACCGTCACATAGTTCTTCATGGAAAAAGAAGGATTGTCGGAGTTGAGAATATCATAGATGAGGAGGAGTGCAATCAATTTGACAAGTTGTCTCCTTTCAGAGATGGCATCAGGCTCAAGGCAGAACCCAGTGAGGAAGCTAGTTATATGCGTGTCGATCATCATGAAGGACTATATTTTAATTAAGAATTTATTCCATTGTAATTTATTCCATAACATGAGACATGTCAATGTGGACTTGCTATGTGTTATGGACTTGTAATCTCTTATTTTGATGTCATGTGGAATTGTCATATGTTATGGAATTGTAGTCTCTTATTTTGATGTAATATGGAATATCAAAATTGGTTTCATTTTATTTGGAGTTGAGTTGAATTAGATATGAATTTTTGAAGTCAAATGAATTTTCTGTGGATAAATTAATGTTCGGACGGTTCGATCGGTCCAAAAGTGATGTTCAGACAGTTTGAATGTTACCAGGTTCATCTGCTCTTCCACATAGTAGCATATCACAGACGATTCTACAATAGAACTGTTTGTGATATCCCTTTGTTAGTAGGGTACCGCTAGGGTTTCATCCCTTACTCGTCACCTCCCCTGCCCAGCACCTTACTCCTCACTCACCCGTTCACCTCCCCACTCGAGCGCACCCGACCTCGACACCGCCTTCGCTCAAAGCCTCCTCCCCGACGGCCACACCCGACATCGACGCCGCCGCCGCCCGAAGCCTTCTCCCCGACGGTCACCCCCGACATCGATGATGCCCCGGCCACCCCTTGCTTTGTTGCTAGCTCCTGCTTCCAGCCCCGAGTCCTTGACAACGCCGGCCACCTCCTTCCCCTTGTCACTCCACCTCCCCCACCGCCACCCGAAGCCCCAAGGTACATCTCTGCAATGCTGGAACTCCAATGCCCGCTCAGTTTAGGAAACATTCATAGCTTGTAGTCTTGTACTAACTTTGCATCCACTACCATTTGTGGGGATCTGCTAACTCTGAATGGTAAACAACTTAAGGAAGGTGCTTTGGTTTAGTACTTCTGCTGCAAAATATTGTTTCTTTCTTGGGATTGATCAAAGTCTATCGGAACTCGGACACAAATTTTGGCTAAATATGTATGGATGTTCTTTTGTTTGCTGGGAAATGCTTGAAGTTGTAACATATTTTCAATTTATTTCTAAAAGGAACTCTGTGCCTATGATAGATTCTATAATTGAGAATACATTGCTTTTAGTGGCATTTTCTAATTGTATGATTTGGGCCATTTGGCTCCTTTAAGAAGTTAAATATATGAGAAGAAAAGGCCTTGGCAGGACATCAGCATAAACATGTTGGGATCAGCTAGGGGGTAGTAAGCTAGTTAATTGCATCAAAAGCACATCATGTACTACGCCACATCTCCTTGCTTTATGTGGAAGCTTGGAGCATGCTAAGTAGTAAGTAGTTCTATGGAAGTTCTGTGTTGTGTTCATGCTGATTTATTCATGTTCATGATTACTTTTATGCATTCCATTCTGTGATTGACCTGAAAGAATTAACTTGTAGACTTATGGTCACTAGGCTGTTCACTAGATATAAGCTTAACCTTTTGTGGTAACATTGAACCTTTTTCTGTGAGTAACAAATTGCTGGGGTTTTATGCTTTTTATGGTTGCTATATGAACTATAAAGTTGTGGAGAACTGGAAATGCTTCTTTTCCTAATAACTAGGATAAGAGACTAGAAAGCATAAATTTAAATGGAACCCCGTCATGCCTCGAGTATGCAATCGATGTTCAGACTGAATGCGTTGGGAGGATTGTGTTTTCTGTTGTTTCAAGCAAATTTGTTGCTACTGTGGTATATGAATTATGAAAGATTTGTAGAAATACTTGATACATATGTGTTGGATATATTGGAGACTTCCTTGAGTAGTACGTACTATATATGCTTTCATTTGTTGTGAATGTATTATCTATTGATGTGAATGTATCCTTTGATACTATTTGAGCAATAGATACTATGCACTTCTATTTGTTTATATATAGCACTTCTATTTTTTTTTGTATAAAATATGTTTCCAAGGGAAATTATCTTTGAAATACCTACTGGATATAAACTTGCAATCCATGTTATTTAAACTCCCAGCGTTTTGAATTCTGAAATTTTAGTTCATTGTGCATGTAAATTATATAGATAGCAAGTAAGCGAGATGACATCCGCACCGTCTTCGCCACCGTCATCGACGTTACCGAATGCGTCTAGATCTTCGAGGAAAGTGGTACGTAAGCGAGATAGTAGAGGAATATCGAAATTGCCTGTGGGCCGAATGACCATCATGGAGGTCAGTGCCATTGGGATCTCTCTGAGTCCCAAGAAAGCAGTGGCGAGATTTTAGACCATCTGCGGGATACTTGCAAGGGAACGAGTCCTCATTACCACACCAAGCTACAAGTCTTTGACGGACGTACGGAGAGGCGAGCTATGGACAGAAATTTCAAGCCCGTTCACTATCCTAGAAGCAGACTAGGCAGGCGTTGCTCGCAATGGGACACACGTGGAGGACCTTCAAGAGCACGCTTATCACGAAGTACGTGAACACAGGTTGGACGCCCTTCACGAAGTATAAATTCTTGTCGTAGGATATATGGGACGCCTTTGTGCGGATGAAGACGATAGCCAAATTTCAGGAGCAAAGTGCGGCGCACAAGGCTCTCCAGGCACAAAACACTCACCCCCCACAAACTCGGCACCGCTGGGTACACGGGTAAAACCATGCAATGGACGACGGAGGATGAGAATGCAACCCGACCATTTGCTGATATCACAAACGAGTGCGCTCGAAGCTGGTTAAGAGCGAGGGCATCAGCCACGTCTTCGGGCGACATCTCTTTCACAAACCCGACAGACGAGGAAGTGTCCCAACGTCTGGTAAATATGTCAAACTACCTAGTTGTTAATAAGTCCAAAACTTCATAGTGTCTATAATAACATGATAACCTCTTGTAGCAAGCATTGACTTCCGCATCTTCCCAAGGCTCCTTTAAAGCATACAGGAAGAAGGATATACTATCTACTACCCTGGAAAACAAGGAGCACCTGGGTCGCACGCGAGGCATTGGGGTTTACGTACTTTGGAGGGATGGATTCGCAGACGACTACTACACATATAGGAGTAGAAAGAGATCCAAGGCCGAGCACGACAACCGGTTGGAACAGGTGCTTACTGCAAAATTTTAAGGACAGATAACAAGATTGCAGAATCAAATGAATGAACTCCTCAACCAGTCGAACCAATGCAAGCTGCCCCTGTTATTTTGGGATCTAGTCCTCCTCAACATCGGTGTAGCATCGCATCCACGTAAAATTCTGAACATGACGATGTCCAATTACCTCTCTAGAATGCTCCAAAGATAGACTTATAGGACGCCTTAGTTAATTGTGTATCGTTTTGTAGGAGCCGATGCACTACAAGCTCCAAGTGAAAATGGTTGGGTCCATTTCTATTGAGGTTAGGCGGGGGATGGCGTATCCATGCTAGGAAGGGACAGTGCAGCATGGTGCCCAAGTGGTGCAGGGTTACACCAGGGTCCAGGTGGACATGTGTAACATCCCAATTTTTAGGAGTTTTTGAAAAAATTTAAAATAAAAATAACCCTTTTGCTTTGTTGAATTGCTAAAGCTTAAGCTGGAGAATTTGGAATTTGAATGTGATTTAATGTGAATTAATCAAAATTCAACTAATTCAAAATCTGGTTTGTTTTGAGTTTATTGAAGTTCTCTGGTCTTTAAAATTCCCTTTCCCTGTTTGTTCCACTATTCCGTCGGCCCGTTCCTAACCCTCTCATCGTCGGCCGCTCCACCCTCTTTGTTGCCTTTTGGTTTCGACTAGCCTTTGGTTTCTATCAGTCTTTTGGTTCTGACCAGCCTTTGGTTTCAACCACTCTTTAGTTTCGACCAGCCTTTTGGATTTCGACCACCCTCTCGGTCACGACCACCCCCTCGGTTTTGACCGGCACCGCGTGTCAACCCCCCTGCTCACCTGTTTCTTCCTCCCGTCGCAAAACTCGTCGTGCATTAAATGCCATTGTTTCGCATTAAATGTTGTTGCCTCCCCTTGGCCACCTTCATCTTCGCCACGAATCCTACTCCTTTTTCCTCAGCGACGTGCGTATTAAATGCTGTTATCTCCGCCTCGCCGCATTTTTCCTCCCCTTTTCACACCGATCCATCTTGTCGCCCGGTTCCCCCTCCTTCCTCTATAAATAGAGCGCTAGGGAGCCTTTGCCCTCCTGTTTTCCCCTCAACTTTCCAGCTCTTCTCTTTCTCTCACCTCGTTTTGTCGTGCTTCGAGTTTCACCATCGCTGGTTGGAGCTCGTGCCACTGCCTCTAGCGTCGTTGTCAAGCTTCTCCTGTCGACGGTCGAACCGCCTTCCTCCTCATCAATCGTGTGCCGCCTTCGCCTATTTATGTGAGCACCACGTGCACCCAACTCCCCCTCTCTCGCTCTTGTTGCTGTAGTTTGCCCGAAGCCCGAGCTCCGAGTTTAAGCCTCGTATCAATTCTTATCCCAAAGCTTCTTGAAGTAATCTTCTCTCTCTATTTAAGTTTTGTTTCGCAGAAGTTGCCACGTTTCCTCTTCCCTGTCAGTCCCGGCTGACCTTCGCCGCCGTCTTCCTTCGCCTTCGGCTGCAAGTTTCCCCACCGCCATTCATCGTCTCCTCCTTCGGCCTCCCTCTCAGTCCTGGTGAGTTTTCTGTGCCCTGTCCTCCTTCTTCCTTCTTCGGACCGCGTCTAGCAGTCGAATCCTTCTTCCTTCTTTCGACCGCGTCGAGCAGTCGAATCCTTCTTCCTTCTTTCAACCACGTCGAAAAGTCGTACCCTTTTTGTATTCCTCCTACGACCACGTTGAATAGTCGTATCCCTCCTACAACCACGTTGAGTAGGCGTACCCTTCTCGTATCCCTCCTACGACCACGTTGAGAAGTCGTATTCTTCTTAGGACCTGGTAATCGAACCCTTCATTCGACCATCTTTCGACCAGTCGAAACTTCTTTTTGACCAGGTAGTCCAAGCCTTCCGACTAGTTGGTCGAACCTCCTTCCGACCACCTGTAGTCAAGCCTCCTTCCGACCTTGTGATTTTAGATCTTTCGAGAGCTCGCTCTCTTTCGTTTGGGCTCCGATCAATGTGATTCAAATTTCTATCTTCTTCTAAATCCAGTACCTTTTTTTTGTTTTAGTTTGGTTCATTTGGATTTGTTGTATTTATTTGTCTCTTTTCGCACATGTAGATTCCGGCATTTCCGAAGAGTTCTTGGACCCGACGACCACGACAGAAGCATCTCACCTCTTCAACGAAGGCAAGTCATAGACCTTTGATCATGTCTTACCTAGTTTACAAAATTATACTATTTTATATCAACATGCATGGCTAGTTGTATAAAAAAATGGTTTAGGAATTAGCTGAATACCTACTCGACAGTTTGACTTCTTGAATATTTGCGATCAACATGTTGACATGTACCATTGGACACCATAGGTTAGGTATTCTTAACTAGACATTATTGTGATACCAACATGGGTGCGTATTATGCTTAGTCCTGCTTTAGTTATGCTTTAGTTATGCGATGATCTCTCGATCAGATTTAATGATATATGGAATCGTGGTGCGATACCACTGTTGTGTAACTGTGGTGCGAGATCACGGTTGTGTTAATTGTGGCGCGATGTCGTTGTTATTAAATTTTATTGTGCCATGGTAAGGGTTGTCATTTGGCCGGGTTGAACGAAAATAATTTATGCTCGGACGAGTGGTCGTTGGCAAAGGTGGGTGTGAGAGGCACAGAGGTACGCGAGGCACATGGGTTGAGGTAGTCTCGCCTGAGCAATCACTAAGAACTTAACTTTGTACGCCATTGATCCGAGCCTTACCGTGCAACCACAAGTCCATTATGGGGTGGTTAGCAATGTTTTGAGTTGGTTCCGTTTGGGTTGATGAATGGCGCAAGAGGGGAGCTAGGAAGGCGAATCCTTAGCGAGCAGAACTGAGTCAAAACAGAGCTTTGTAAAGACCTTGTCATGTGCTCTACACCGTTTACCTAAGGTAGTGAGCGGTGGTATCGACAGATACCAAACAAACTGGAGAAGTCGTGTCTTGTGGGTAAAGTTGTACAATCTCTGCAGAGTGTAAAACTATTCGAATAGCCGTGTCCTCGGTTATAGACAATGCCTAGTGATTTCACACAAGGGTAGATTTTCTCAAAATTGTTATCGTGGTTGGCCACGAGTGGTTTGGGAAGTGAACAGGGTGTTCACGAGTTGTTTCAAAGAAACTTGATTACTTATGTATTAACCTTTTAAAATGTGCTTTACAATCTACTTATTGTATCTAATGTCAATACTGCTTTCTGCAAATTAAACATAAAGCTATCCTTGTCAAGCCTTGCATGAATACTATTTGCATACTGTTCCCTATGACTTGCTGAGTACTTTATGTACTCACGGCTATACACCCTTTGTTGATCAGTCGTCGAAGAAGAACCAGGGAGCTCTGAGTTCTACGAGGAGGATTGCTTCGAAGACCATGCGGACTAGGCCGCGTCCTCCACTCGATTGCCTGTGGGCATGTCGGATGGCTTCCACGAGTTGTTTTGTTTCTCCGCTATAAGTTGTACTTTGTTGTCTTGGCAAACTCTGTAAACCTTGATCGTAAGGTTATTTTGCTGTTAAGTAATATTAATTGCCTTCTTCATCGTTAATCTTATTGTATGGATATGATGTTATCTATTTTGCAACTATGCGAGCTATCTACTGATCATGGGACTAGTTTATTGTGCACAGAGGGTCTCGGGGTTACTTGCCTGGGGTCCCGACAACATGGTACATGACAATTTTATGGCCATCCTGCTGGAGATTCGCTCAAACGAAGACATCAGAACACTAGAGGATGCTAGATACACTTTTATCCAGTGGCCTAAGAAGGATATCGCCCTAGACCCTACAGTGTCGTCATCTCAACACGACCATGCCTCTCCAACAGGACCCTCGATGAATCCACCTCAACCTTCGCTTCAAAAGGCCGCC
This sequence comes from Ampelocalamus luodianensis, assembly GCA_036346255.1. Lineage (NCBI taxonomy): Eukaryota > Viridiplantae > Streptophyta > Magnoliopsida > Poales > Poaceae > Ampelocalamus > Ampelocalamus luodianensis. The sequence continues at coordinate 12,437,749 of CM070634.1, forward strand.
CCATTAGTTCCCGTGGAGAAGACACCGAAGAAACAAGAAAAGCGCGTCGCCTTATCGGTTCCCGAGTCGTCTCATAGGAAGACGTGTAGCTAGTGAGTCATTAATGCCAAATCAAAATCGAAGAACATTAAGGCGCCTCCCAAACCCGGGAAATACTCCATCGGAAGTTCGTTGGCCCCCGACACAGTTTTAGCCTGCGCTAGAGTAGGTTGCCAGTCTTTGCATTCCTGGTACATGCGGAAGACCAAAGAGAAGGGGTACGATACTGGAATCACCGTCAAATACACAAAGGAGCATTTCCTCCACGAGCCGGGCCACTTCGTCGTGAGCTTCGAAGACTTATTCGACCTATTCAATTTTGATGCCCTCGACGCCTCATTTCTACGATGCTGGACACTGTAAGTTTGTACAATCAAATTGTACATTCACGTAATACCGATAAATGTCACAACTAATTGCTTATGTATAGATACATGATGTAAAATGCCCAGCAATGGCGAGAACCAGTGGGTTTCCTCGACCCACACTTGGTCTCTGAGAAATGCATCGCCGAAGATGCATTCTATGTCATGAAATACATAACGAGTGGATTGCTTGCTCAGGGCGACAAGGACTACATTCTGATACCCTACAACCAAAATTAAGTGCTTCACTACTTGCTATACAAATTTTATTTGTACTTTATACGCAGCACGGACTTAAGTTTAATGTCTATAACGACATATATGAGTAGGTACCACGGATCCTTTTAGTTATTGTACCAAAGAGGAACAAGGTAATATACATTGATTCCCTACTCAACAAAAACCACGAATTCACCCTTGTGCAAGGAGTACTCGATAGATATGCATATTTTCTCCATACATAACTCTATTGTAATCTTTCTTCGTTTGAAATGGCTGAGGATAACTTTTTGGAATCACATAGGTCGTTCAACGCCTATGTCGCCGAGGGAGGGACACATAAGGAATTGAGCGCCACACTGCAACATAGGATGAGATTTTCGGTACACGCTACAACAAAATAATCCTATATCATACTTCGTAATAATGCGTCTTGAACTGACTATACCTATATATGTAATTCTATTTTTGCAGTGTCACCAGCAAAAACAAGATCACCTATGTGCATTCTACGTTTGCCGTCATATGCAGCAAATCATGAGTGCTAAGATGAAGGATCCCGAGGTTTGTCAATCTCGTAATAATTATTTTCTAATTATAAATTTATATATATATATGCTTACTACTTTACTCCTGTTAGTGACAGGGTTTGAACATAGATTTAAATGCATTCGTTATGAGCAAGATCTCGGAGGTTCAAGGATAGCTCTGCAGCTTCATCAAGACGGAGATCGTTAACGCTAGCGGAGAGTTTCACTCCGTCGACACCGCTGAACGACCTTCAAACAATTGATTCAATTGTAATTCACTTTGAGTAGTTGTAATTCAATTGTAACTCTAACGACAATACTTGAACATATTCTTTTCTAATTGATTTTAAGTTGTAAATGATCACTTTGAGTTGTCAACAATTAATTCATCTGTGATTTAACTGTTTTCAGCTTGCTTGTTTTCAGAGGGCATGGCTAGCAATTTCTGAGGCTAGCCGAAAATCAAAAAAAAAGTTAGATATAAAGAACTATCACAAACGGTTTTATGGTATAAACCGTCTGTGTAGGGCTACTATCACATACGGTTTTTGGTTGAAATCGTCTATGAATGGTTACTATCATAGACGGTTTCCATCAAAAACCATCTGTAATATGTACGATATCACAGACGGTTCTATTTACTAACCGTCTGTGATATATCTCTAATCACAGACGGTTTGTAAATAGATTATATGTGATATCCTATATATCACAGACGGTTGTTGGTGGAAACCATCTGTGATAGTAGCCCTTCACAGACGGTTTCAATAAAAAGCGTGTGTTGTTTCTTATTACAGACGGCTCAAAAACCGTTTGTGACACATAAATTCAGACGGTTCAAAAATCGTCTGTGATGACGGCTCCGAAACATATGTGATGACCCTAACTGTAGTAGTGATCCAAGAGCAATAAATGACCAAATAAATGAGAGCAAGATGGTCTTTTATATGCCTAACCTGGTTGTTGTACAAAATGCCAGAATGACATCTATTCGGGACGGAAGGAATACTTAATAGAGTTTTATGCAAGGCTATCCGACATGTATGCCTTCAACGTGTGTGTTCAATTGTTTTATTCAGACGTTGGTGGCGAGAACTGTGCAACGGAAGGTTAATTACTCCACAGAAGATGCACTAAACTACTGAACGTCTAATCCAACTGGAGTTATCTTACTGTTGCAGATCGCGCAGTGCCCCTGTTCAGGCGGACCTATACATGGCCAAGGCGTCAGGGTCAGGCCCTGCATGCCCTAGCTAGCTAGCGATATTCTACTTATCTTTTTTTTTAATTCTACTTATCAAGCGTATAGCAGGCTTAGTTTTGTTATGACCTGTTTGGATCATCGTCATAGCATTTCTCCTTACTTTTCAGCAACCAAACAAACGATTGCTAAACTGGTACCCTACTTCATAAGCCTTTATATATCCACATCTAATCGAAATCAAGTGTATATAGAGCGCAACACAGTTTCACTTTTGGAGCCAGTGCAGCTTCTGATTATCCTTCCCTATTCGCTTAATTAGGTAATTAACACACTGCCTATTGGGAAAAATTTGCATATTGTGAGCAACTAAACTGAAGTGCTCCAAGGATCAGCATCAATTAATAGTGGCCATGATCAGATGGCCATGCATGCCAGTCAAGCCACCTTTCCTGTAAGAGATGAAGACAACTACTCGAGCAATCTGAAGAAATTAAAGGGAAAATATTATTGAATGCATACAAACCAATCAATCGATGACTGATGAGTGCACATGACATTCTACCTGACAATTGATTGTGGCAAGTTTTGATTCCATTTTGCAATAGTGCAATTATTTGGACCCTATTCTCGCAAGAAAAGAGTGATCAGCATCTGACATGTCACTGTTGTTATTGAAGAACTCAACTGCGTACTTGGAATGAAGTTCTCGCAAGAAAGTTGCATAGATCACAGTCGTATACTGTACTATTGGGTTGGTCCAGATTATCATTCGTGCTTTAGAATCTGCTTTAGGATGCAGGACCATAAGAGAGAGACGAGCAAGGTTCGCAGGACAAACAAATCAAGGATCGATGAATAATACAGGGGACGTCAATGTAGCGCATAACCGCTAGATAGCTCTCAACGGGCAATTTCCGGTTTCATCATGCACGGGAGGCTTTCGTCTAAACTTCAGAACTTTTAATTGAAAAACTGGAACATTTAACTTTCAAATTGAATTTTACGAGTGTTGAAACAGCTCCAGGAGACAAAACACTCGCACGGCGGAATGCTCACGTTGGAAACCGATGAAGCACAGACGCATACGCTAGGAGCAACGAAAGCAAGAAGAACAAAATAATTTTGGTGCTGCACGTAACTCACGGCAGCTTTTCTCTTGCTTTTCTCTGGTTCCATCTTGCTCACGACACTAATTCTTACATTGCTTCGACACGTTACAGTTGCTCTGTTACATGGCGCTAGCTCAGCCCTTTATACCCCCATGCTATCACAACTCTGACTCGGACTCGGTCATACTACTACAAAATATGTTATACTAGACGTTTCATCACATACGGTTCTTTTGGAACCGTCTATGCTGTACCTATCACATACGGTTCCAAAGGGAACCATCAGTGATACGAGTTATCACATACGGTTCGTATTAAGAACCGTCTGTGAAGTATCATAGGCGGTTCATAAAAATAACCGTATGTGATATTTAGAACTATCACAGACGGTTTTCAACAAACAACCGTATGTGATACATCCCAGACGGTTATTAATACGAACCGTCTGTGATAATTGTACTTCACAGATGGGTTTTATGAGAACCGTCTGTGATGTTTCGGCTCCCACGCCATTCGTCTCCTGCGCCGACGGTTGATCGATGCGTCGTCTCTTCGTCTCCTGCGCCGACGGGTGATCGATGCATCGTCTCTTTGTCTTGCGCGCCAACGTTACGTACGATGCGTCTCTTCGACGTTTTATAAGAATAATCATCGCGCGCCATGGTGAACACACATATCGTATTGATCTACATATACATATGGTGAGCACGCGGAGCATGATGGTGAGGGCCAAGCTGGCGAGGAGGTCGGCGATCGCCCCTCTTCCTGACGATGTCGTCGTCCACATCGTCAGCCTCGTGGCCGCGAGCTCTCCTCAGCCCATGGCTGACCTCTGTAGCCTACGAGCCACGTACGTGATCGATGATTTTTATTTTTCTCTTATGGAGTAATTAATTCTTGTATTAAGATTCTGTCGTCTTGAATTTTAGTTGCAAAGTCATGTACAAAGCATGCAAGAAGCGCGCCGTGGGGAGCAGCGTGACATTGGAGCGGGAGGAGGCGATGAAGTGGCAGGACAACGAGCGCTACCTCACCGTCGTCCACTACCTGGCCGGCGCCGGTAACCCGGAGGCCTGCTTCATCGTCGGCCTTGCGCTTATCTTCACGCCCCAAGACATGCAGCGCGGTCTCATGTTCCTGGAACGGGTGGCCGTCGCCGGACATAAGGCCGCGGCCTACGTGCTCGTCCTCCTCCTCTACACAGCCGGCGAGACGCGTAACATTGCGAAGCACTACATCAGGCAGGTTGAGGGCGAGCCGGCCAGCGGCGGGTGTGAGACGGCCAAGAGGACCAACTGGGAGTACAGGCGGTGCCAGAGGCTCGTCGCGCACATGGTCCAGGCGGCGGCGTGGAACAAGATCGGGCCACTGGGCGGTGTGTACGGCGGACGCTGTCGAAGGACGACCACTGGTGCACAAGCGCCGGCTGCGACGTGGAAGGGTGGGATGACTACGCCGTCTTCTACAGCGATGACTGCAGGATTAGGCATGAGTATGCCAATTTCTTTGCAGAGGTGTTGGACTACTTGCCGTAAAATTAGCGGTTTATGTATATGTGAATTTGTATTTATCTATATCAGAATGTGTCAAATGTTCTGAATTTTCAATTTGCATTTATGTATTTATCACAGACTTCCAAACAAGAGAACTTCTCTTTACACGCCATGTTGTTCTACACCCACAAGATTAAATCGTAACCTAAAGCAACTCTCCAAAAGAAAACAGAAATAAAAACTTATGATCATCATCTGGAACCAATTTATTCAAATACTAGAATAATTATTATGAATTAATATAATTTTTACCAAATTTTTGGAACTATATTTCACCTACAGAAAATTTAAACTTAATATAATGACCTATTCTAGGTTTGAATATAAACTATACAAATTAAATCATGAAAAGTAAGGTTTACGAATTTTTATGAACACTAGACCTTCCCAGGAAGCCCTATGAATTATTTCAAGATTTTGAAAAATTTATTTCTATTTATAAGACCCAGGTCAAAGTGGCAGTTTAGTTTTAAATCTCAGTCAACCCTAATTAGACTTAGATCAACTAGAGCCATTCAGGACCGTCCGATATAGATCGCACGATCCACACGGGCTGCGCGTTCGGTAGTCCAAACGTACTCACGCGTCTAGCCGTCCGATTTTAAATCAACCATCCAGATCAAGCGGAAACGTTCGGACCATCCGAATTCGCAACGATTATGGACCGTTAGATCTCGATCAGGCCACCCAAACACAAGGTCCGAACGTCGCTATCACAGACGGTTCCATTAAAGAATCGTCTGTGATATGGTGCATATCACATATGATTCTATTATAGAACCGCCTGTGATATTTATTTCAAGGTTTTAGGGAATTTATTTCTAATTATAAGACCTAGGTCAAAGTGGCAGTTTAGTTTTAAATCTCAGTCAATCCTAATTAGACTTAGATCAATTAGAGCCATTCAGGACCGTCCGATATAGATCGCATGATCCAGACGGGCCGCGCGTTCGGTAGTCCAAACGTACTCACGTGCCGAGCCGTCCGATTTTAAATCAACCGTCCAGATCAAGCAGAAACGTTCGGACTATCCGAACGCACAACGATTATGGACCGTTAGATCTCAATCGGGCCTCCCAAACACATGGTCTGAACATCGCTATCACAGACGGTTCCATTAAAGAATCATCTGTGATATGGTGCATATCACATATGATTCTATTATAGAACCGCCTGTGATATTTATTTCAAGGTTTTAGGGAATTTATTTCTAATTATAAGACCTAGGTCAAAGTGGCAGTTTAGTTTTAAATCTCAGTCAATCCTAATTAGACTTAGATCAACTAGAGCCATTCAGGATTGTCCGATATAGATCGCACGATCCACACGGGCCGCACGTTCGGCAGTCCGAACGTACTCATGTGCCCAGCCGTCCGATTTTAAATCAACCGTCCAGATCAAGCGGAAACGTTCGGACCATCCGAACGCGCAACGATTATGAACCGTTAGATCTCGATCGGGGCCGCCCAAACACCAGGTCCGAACGTTCTTAACAATCGACGCGTTCTTCGCAGCGCCGTCGCCTGGGTGTCTGCGCCCACATGCCCTGAGGCTATTTAGAGCCCCAGGCATCCTCGTTTTGTGCGCCCCTAGTCCGCCTCGTCGCACCGCCTCTAGAACCCTAGCTCGCCTCCGCTGAGACGCGCCAAGCTCAAGCTCACCGCCTGTGGCCTTCTTATGCGAAGCGGCGTCGTGCCTCTCCTCACCGTTGAAGCCTCCTGGGCCAGCGCATCTGCGTAATCTTGGTCACGCCGTCCTCCTCTTCATGATGTCGCCACCATCTTGAGCTCCCTCACCTCTGTTCTCTGGCGTGCACGTCGTCTTCTACACCTTCGACCGCCCGAAAACGTCTTAGATCAACTAGAACCATTCAGGACCGTCCGATATAGATCGCACGATCCACACGGGCTGCACGTTCGGCAGTCCAAACGTACTCACGCGCCCAGCTGTCCGATTTTAAATCAACCGTCCAGATCAGCGGAAACGTTCGGACCATCCGAACGCGCAATGATTATGGACCGTTAGATCTCGATCAGGCCGCCCAAACACCAAGTCCGAACGTCGCTATCACAGACAGTTCGTTTAAATAACCTTCTGTGATATGGTGCATATCACAGACGGTTCCATTATAGAACCGTCTGTGATATGTTCCATATCACAAACGGTTATTTTATGGAACCGAATGTGATGTTCTGGCACTATAAATATCGGGGCCGACAGACCCCCTGTCCCCTAGCGCCTCCACCCCTTGACCCAATTTCGTTTTGAGCCGCCGCCCCCATTGCACCACCTTAGAGAGGTGAAGGAAAGGAGGAAGCTATAAAGAGAGGAGGAAGGGAGGATGAGGAGAAGGTCATTATCAGGAATCTCGTGGGATATTTCGAATTTCGTCATGAGCTCCGAGGGTAACGATCTGTACTAACTCTTTATATTTTCTCTAGGTTAATCTTTAATAGGAGGAGTAACGTATTTGTAGTTTATTAATCTAATTTAATACTATTAATTTGTTATACGTGCGTAGTGTAGATGGATCGAAACTGGATGTACGGTGCGAGCCGTGTGAGTTAAGAGTACATTAATGGTATATTTGCTTTTAAAAGAGCCGCCGAGCAGGATATGTTGAAGAAGGATATAGAATTTATGTACTGTCCATGCATTAATTGCGGTAATCTGAAGATGTTTAACAACTCAACGCAGATCGCAAGGCACTTGATTCAAAGGGGTTTCAAAAAAGGGTATACAAGTTGGACCAGTCACAGTGAAGAGCAGATTATACAAGAAGTTAGTAATGACGACATCGCTGAGGAAGTCAACGATATGCAAGATGTGGACTGTGCTTTTGATGAGGATAGGTCGCATGATGACAATCTGGATCAGATGCTACGATGCAGAAGGAAACTACAGTGAGAGAGAGTTTTGTAAATTCGAGCGCTTAATGGAGGACTCGGGGAAACCTTTGTTCCCTGGCTGCAAGCCGGAATACGTAAGGTTGTCAACCGTGCTTGAACTGCTGAAATTGAAGGCAAGCAATGGTTGGTCCGACAAGAGTTTCACGGCGTTGTTAGGTCTCCTAGCGGACATCCTTCTAGAGGGAAACGTGTTGCCCAGCACCATCTACCAAGCCAAGAAGGTTCTTTGTCCATTGGGAATGGAAGTAGAAAGAATACATGTATGTCCGAACGATTGTATCCTGTACCGTAAAGAGTATGCAGACATGCATGTATGTCCCATGTGCAAAGTATCCCGATACAAGTGTAAGAATACTGCTAAGGTGAAGAAAGGACCTCCTGCTAAGATGTTGTTGTATCTGCCTGTGATCCCACGTTTGAAGCATTTATTCGCGAACCCAAAGGAGGCAAGATTGCTGCATTGGCACTCGGAGGAGCGTAAGAAAGATGAAAAGCTAAGACACTCTGCTGATTCTGCCCAGTGGAGAAACTTCAATCGAAGCTTCAAAGAGTTCGGTGTGGAACCAAGGAACATAAGGTTAGGGTTGAGTACTGATGAAATAAATCCTTTCGGTAACATGAGCAGCCGACATAGCACCTGGCCCGTGAATCTATGTATGTACAACCTTCCTCCTTGGCTGTATATGAAGCGGAAGTACATTTTGATGTCACTAATTATCCAAGGGACGATATTAATGTGTACCTAGCACCATTACTGGAAGATCTTGTAACACTGTGGAACGAAGGGGTACAAGTACGAGATGCGTACAAACGAGAGAACTTCTCTTTACACACCATGTTGTTCTGCACCATCAATGATTTTCCTGCTCTTGGTAACCTGTTGGGGTTCAGTACAAAAGGAGTCAAAGCCTGTCCGCACTGCTTAGATGGTACGGAGAGTGTATGGCTGAACAACTCGCGTAAAACTTTGTATATGCGTGACCGTAGGTTCCTCCCCAGGATTCACCCATACCGCAAGATGAAGAAACAATTCGACGGAAATAAGGAGGACGGTTCAGCTCCAAGGGCTTTTATAGGAAAAGAAATCTATGATATGGTTAAGGATATTGATGTTGTGTTTAGGAAGGGACGTAAATTAAGGACCCATCAGAATAATATCTGGAAGAAGCGGTCAATTTTTTGGAACTTGCCTTATTGGGAGTACTTAGAAGTTCATCACTACATCGACGTCATGCATGTGTAAAAGAATGTATGTGATAGCTTGATTGGTTTCTTACTGAACATTAGTGGCAAAACAAAGGATGGTGTTAACGCACGGCGTGACTTGGTTGATATGAACATAAGGATGAAAGAGACCAATAAAGGATGAACATACCTTTCCCCAGCTTGCTACACTCTGTCCAAGGCCGAGAGAAACAAACTGTGCAAGAGCTTGCATGGTGTGAAAGTTTCATCTAGTTACTCCGCCAGCATTACGAAATTTGTTTCTATGGAAGATTTGAAATTAATTGGTATGAAGTCTCATGATTGTCATGTCTTTGGTGACACAAATGCTTCTGTTGCAATTAGGAGTATCTTGCGAACAAGATCAGTGGCAATCTTGAGGTGTGTTATTTCTTTAACTCAATTGCTCGAAAGTCATCGATCCCGAAGGACTAGATGCTTTGCGGCGAAGTGTAACGACTCTATGTCATCTTGAGATGTATTCCCCTCCATCATTTTTCGATATCATGGTCCATCTCATTGTTCACCTTGTGAAAGAGATAAAGATATGCGGCTCAGTGTTCCTACGTCATATGTACCCATTCGAGAGGTACATGGGAATTCTCAAGTCCTACGTACGGAATCGATCTCGATTGGAGGACAGCATCATCGAAGGTTATGCAACCAAAGAGGTCATATATGGCTCAAGTGGAACCGATAGGTGTGCCTCAATCTTGTCATGAGGGGAGACTAGAGGGTATCGGGACCATCGAAAGAAAATCAATCATTCCCGATCGGATACGTGCGCTCAAGCCCATTTCACGGTCTTGCAACACATGACCCCATGTGTCCCCGTACATCAACGAGCACAAAGGCATGATGCCAACGAATGGTTAAAGGTGTGATACACTGCGAGGTCATCAAGTGATGATACGCTACTATGGTTGGCAAAAGGGCTAAAATTTACAATCGTGATATGGCAAGGATACAACATAAATGGGTACATATTTTATACGACAGCTCAGGATAGGAAGAGCATAGTCTAGAACAGCGGTGTCCAGATAGATGTGTTTCATGAGCAGTTCAATACCACCGGACCACGTGGGTTGAACTCCTACTATGGGTTCATAGAGGAGATTTGGGAGCTCGACTATGTACTTTTCAAGATTCTCCTGTTTTGATGCCATTGGGTTAAACTTCCGTAGGGTGTGAAGGTCGACAAGTACGGTGTCACTATTGTGGATCTCAAACGTGTCGGATACAAGGACAAACTATTCGTACTCGCTAAGCAAGTTGTTCAAGATTTTATGTAACGGACCTGACAAATAAGAACCACCACGTAGTTCTTCATGAAAAAGAAGGATTGTCGGAGTTGAGAATGTCGTGGATGAGGAAGAGTACAATCAATTCGACGAGTTGCCTCCTTTCGGAGACGGCATCAGGCTCGAGGAAGAACCCAGTAAGGAAACTAGCTATATGTGCGTCGATCATCATAAAGGGCTATATTTTAAATAAGAATTTATTTCATTGTAATTTATTCCATAACATGAGACATGTCAATGTGGAATTGCCATGTGTTAATGTGTTATATATGGACTTATCATCTCTGATTTTGCTGTCAATGTGGATTTTATTGTAATGTGGGATGGTAATATTATGCACATGTACAACCTATCTGTCTCATGTCCTAATATGCCAAATTATGGATTTGTCATCTCTGATTTTGCTGTCAATGTGGACTTCATTGTAATGTGGAATGGTAATATTATGCACATATACAACCTTTTTTTCTCATGTCCTAATATGCCAAATTATAGATTTCTCTGAATGTGCTCTTGTATGACCATATCACAAACGATTCCATTATAGAACCGTCTGTGATATGGCGCATATCACAGGAGGTTCCATTATAGAACCGCATGTGATATGGCGCATATCACAAGCGGTTCCATTATAGAACCGCATGTGATATGCATTTATTAGGCAGGAATCGCTAGGTTTTGCGCCCTTACTCGTCACTCGCCCTTACTCTCGCCTGTTCACCTCCCCACCCGAGCGCCCCCGCCCTCGCCGCCACCACCGCCCAAGGTACGCCTCCTCCGGTCCTCGTGCCGTCGGCTCCAACGCCTCCGGTCCTCCCTTGAGCCGTCGACTCCAGCACCTCCTTCGGTCCTCGCGCTACTCCAACGCCTCCTCCGGTCCTCCCTTGCACCGCCACCCAAGGTATGCCTCCTCCGATCCTCGCGCCACCAGCTCCAACGCCTCCTCCTGTCATCCCTTGTGCCGCCGACTCTAGCACCTCCTCCGGTCCTCGCGCCGCTGGCTCCATCGCCTCCGATCCTCCCTCGCGCCGTCGACTCCAGCGCCTCCTCGCACCGCCGGCTCCAATGCCTCCTCCGATCCTCCCTCGTGCCACCGACGACTCGGCCTCCTCAATGTTTTTTTATCTTCTCGATGGTTTCGAGTACCATCATCTCGTGAGTATCTCTGTATTCATTGCCTAGACTTAGATGTTTTAGCTTGAGAGATTGCAACCTTGTTTGTTGTTATCTAGTCTGTTGGCTGAAGCTTTGTCTATTCTGTATTCTTGCACTAGTAATCAAATTATCTCACTGTTAGCTGATTATTATTGTTGTTTATGAGAAATAATTTGACAACTTAGTAAAGCATTCTTAAGAGCTCAAAATTTGAATTTTGTTGTCATATTCAATTAATGAAGAGTTTAGACTAAAGGGTTGAGATAACAAAGATTAGTTCTTTTGCATCTCATCTTTTGAGAGCAATCAATAACATCACATTTCTGAGCTATATGTTGATTTCTTTCATATACATGTGGTATATGTTTAGCTTTTCATTCAGTTTAAATGGATTAATGCTTTAATATCTTATGATTATGTTGGAATTAATTTTGATTATTTGCTAAAACCGTATTTCTTACAACAGTTCGGTTGATTATGATTTGGTCATTTAGGCTGAAACCTTTAATTTACATGTGGTATATGTTGAGCATTTTATTCATCTTAAATGACTTGGTGAAACTTCGTATGTATAGATAGCAAGTAAGCGAGATGGCGTCCGCACCGTCTTTGCCGCTGTCATCGACATCGCCGAATGTGTCTGGATCTCCGAGGAAAGTGGTACGTACACGAGATGGCAGAGGAAAATCGAAAATTCCTGCGGGCCGAATGACCATCGCAGAGGTTAGTGACATTGGGATCCCTGTGAGTCCCCTGAAAGCAGCAGTGAGATTCTGGACCATCTGCGGGATACTTGGAAGGGAACGGGTCCCCATCACACACTAAGCTGGGACACTCTGTCTAAAGATTGGAGAGGCGAGCTGTGGACAGAAATTTTAGAATCGTTCACTTTCCCAAAAGCAGACCAAGCACGCGTGGAACGGCAGGCGTTGCTCGTGATGGGAAAGGCGTGGAGGACCTTCAAGAGCACGCTTGTCACGAAGTACGTGAATACGGGTCGGACGCCTTCACGCAGTATAAATTCTTATCGCGGGATATATGGGACACCTTTGTGCAAATGAAGACGACAACCAAATTTCAGGAGCAAAGTGCAGCGCACAAGGCTCTCCAGACAAGAAACACTCACCCCCACAGACTCTGCACCATTGGGTACGCGGGTAAAACCGCGCAATAGGCAGCGAAGGACGAGAACGGGACAAGGCCATTTGCTGAGATCACAGACGAGCGCGCTCGGCCCTGGTTAAGAGCGAGGGCATCAGCCACGTCTTCGGGTGGATTCTCTTTCACAAACCCAGCAGATCAGGATGTGGCCCAACGTGTGGTAAATATGTTGAACTACCTAGTTGTTAATAAGTCCATAACTTCATAGTGTCTATAATAACATGATGACCTCTTGCAGCATGAATTGACTTTCGCATGTTCCGAAGGCTCCTTCCAAGTAAACAGGAAGAAGGATATACTATCTACGGCCCTGAGAAACAAGGAGCACACCCGGGTTGCACACGAGGCAGAAGGGTTTACGTAACTTGGAGGGATGGATTCGCAGACGACTACTGCACGTATAGGACTAGGAAGAGATCCAAGACCAAGTACGACACAGTGTTGGAACAGGTGCTTACTGCAAAATTTTAAGGAAAGATAGCAAGATTGGAGGACCAAGTGAATCAACTCCTACTCCTCAACCAGTCGCAAGCCGCCCCTATTATTTTGGGAGTCAGTCCTCCTCAACATAAGAATAGCATCGCGTCCATGCAAAATTTTGAACATAACGTCCAATTACCTATCGACGACATCAAGGTAATGTACATCTCTGGAATGCTCTAAACATAGACCTATAGGATGCCTTAGCAAATTGCGTATCGTTTTGTAGGAGCTGACGCCCTGTATGCTCGAAGTGAGGATGGTTGGGCCCATGTCTATTGAGGCTGGGCGGGGGGTGGCGTATCCATGCCAGGAAGGGACAGTGCAGTACGGTGCCCAGGTGGTGCAGGGGTACGCTAGGGTCCAGGTGGACATGGTACATGACAATTTTAGGGCCGTCCCTCTCGAGATTTGCCCGAATGAAGACATCAGAACACTAGGGAATACCGAGTACAGTTTTATCCAATGGCTCAAGAAGGACATCGCCCTGGACCCTGTAGTACCGCCTCAATCTTCGATTCAGAAGGCCTCTCCAACAGGACCCTCGATGACTCCGCCTCAACCATCTTGACATGACCATGCCTCTCCAACAGGACCCTCGATGACTCCACCTCAACCTTCGCTTCAGAAGCCCGCCTCATTGGTTCCCGTGGAGAAGACGCCGAAGGAACAAGAAAAGCGTATCGTTGTATTGGTTCCCGAGTCGTCTCACAGGAAGACGCATAGAGGTCAAGTCGTTCAGGACAAATCGAAATCGAAGAACATTAAGACGCCTCCGCCTCCCAACCCTAATAAATACTCCTTCAAAAATCCGTTGGTGACCACCACAGTATTAGCCTACGGTGGATTAAGTTGTCAGGGTTTGCATGCCTGGTACATGCAGAAGACCAAAGAGAAAGGGTGCGCTGATAGAATCACCGTTAGATACACGAAGGAGCATTTCCTCCATGAGCCGACCCCCTTCGTCGTGGGATTCGACGACTTATTCGACCTATTCAACCTCAAAGTCCTCGATGCCTCACTTCTACGATGTTGGATACTGTAAGTGTGTACAATCAAGTTCTACATTCACGTAATATCGATTAATATAATGACTCATTACTTATGTATAGATACATGATGAAAAATGTCCGGCAATTGAAAGAACTGGTGGGTTTCCTCGACCCACATGTGGTCTCTAAGCAAACCATCTTGGCAGACGTATCCTACGTCGTGAAATACATAACGACAGCATTACTTGCTCAAAATGACAAGGACTACATAACGGTGCCTTACAACCAGAAGTAAGTGCTTCACTACTTGTTATACAAATTTCATTTATACTTTATATGCAGCACGAACTTAGGTTTAATGACTATAGCGACAAACATGAGTAGGGACCACTATACCAAAGAGGAACAAGGTAATATACATTAATTCCCTACTCAAGGTAACCCATAACTTCACCCTTGTGCAAGAAATACTCGACAGGTATGCTCATTTTCTCCATACATAACTCTATTGTAGTTTTCCTTCGTTTCAAATGGCCGAGGTTAAATTTTTGGAAACATGTAGGTCGTTCATCGCCTATGTTTCCGAGGGAGGGGCATACAGGGGATCGAGCGCCACACTACAACACAGGACGCGATTTTTGGTACGTGCTACAACACAATAATCCTATATCATCCTTCGTAATAATGCGTCTCGAACTGACTATACTGATATATGTAATTCTATTTTTGCAGTGCCACCAGCAAAAACAAGAAGATTGTGCATTCTACGTTTGCCATCATATGCAGCAACTCATGAGTGTTAAGTTGAAGGATCCCGAGGTTTGGTCAATCTCGCAATAATTATTTTCTAATTATAAATTTTGAATATATGCTTACTACTTTACTCTTGCTAGCGACAGGGCTTGAACATACATTTAGATGCACTCGTTATGAGAGAGATCTCGGAGGTTCGAGGGAGGCTCTACGGCTTCATCAAGATGGAGATCATTAACGCCGATGGAGAGTTTCACTACTCCGTCGACATCGCTGAACGACTTTCACTTTGAGTAGTTGTAATTCAATTGTAACTCTAGCGATAATACTTGATACATATTGTAAATGATCACTTTGAGTTGTCAACGATTGATTCATTTGTGATGTATATTTTCTGCCTGCTTGTTTTCAGAGGGCATAGCTAGCAATTCCTGAGGCTAGCCGAAAAACAAAAAAAATTAGTTAGGTATAAAGAACTATCACAGACGATTCTATTTGCTAACCGTCTGTGATAGCCTACATATCCCAGACGGTTAGTTAACTAATATGTGATATGTAGGCTATCCCAGACGGTTAGCAAATAGAAACATCTGGGATATGTCTGATATCACAGACGGTTCTATTAACTAACTGTCTGTGATATGTCGTATAACACAGCCGGTTCTATTTACTAACCGTCTGTGATATGTCGGATATTTTAGACGGTTGGTATATAGAACCGTCTATGATATGAGTAATATCCCAGACGGATTGTAAATAGAACCATCTGTGATAGCAGACATATCACAGACGTTTTTTGAGCCGTCTGTGATACGCCTGTTATCACAGACACACAAATATAGACGGTGCGAAAATCGCCTGTGATGACGGTTCCAAACCGTCTAGGATGAGGTTTTCTGTAGTAGTGCCAGCACGAAGCTGACTCGGATACGGAAGCAAAAACACGAACTAATACTAACACAAAGATTAATTCCAACATTCCCCCTAATCTTTGTGCACTTACTTATTAAGTGTACTCGGCTGCCAGTTGGACTCGACTTCAACTTGGCTCACACACATTCAGCCGAAGACGGTGACACAACTCGAACACGTCTTAGGCTTTTACTCACTAAGGTAGTCGGTCTCATCTATGACTTGCTCAATTCGTACTCAACTTAGGATGACGAACACATCTCCTTAACATCCACGGACTCAACGACTTAGGATGGAGATCCACCTTGGTTATGTTTGGAGCTTTCTCCGGGGTGAGGGGCGAGCTATCCAGGGCGACGGCTCTAGCTAGATAAGATGGCAGTGTTCAGACAGTGATGGTCAAAGGCGGCAATGCTTGGCGGAGGACGAGGAGGCACTGATACATGGGGATGTGGGAGGACAAGGAGGTAGTAGAGTCAAGAGCCACAGCGACTCGCCAGTGATGGCAAGGGCGGGGGTAGTGATGTGGTGGTTAGGGTTTGGGGGTAAAGAGGAGAGGTGGGGCAAGTAGGAAGAGAATGTCACTGTTAACGATACTCTGCCATGTATAGCTATCCTGTATAGATAGAAACAGATCACTGTTTTCATGGTAATTTACTTGGTTGTAATCCCGTGATTCACGGCTGTAATCCCGGCTGTAATCCCTTGTATCATCAAGATATATAAAGCATGCAACCCCAGCCTTTCACGTTGTGCGATGCTTTCCAATACTCGTTCATTGTCTTACATGGTATCAGATTAGTTCCGATCCATCTCTTCCGCTACCCTACCTCTTCTGTTCTCCTCCAACTCGCCATGGCACAGAACAGCACCATCGACGTTGTGGCCAACGTGGCACTGCCGGTACTCATGAACCCATTCAGCACCGTCACCGTCAACACGCACTTCCCGATCGTCCTTGACCTCACGTGCTAGAACCACACCAAGTGGTCCTTCTTCTTCAAATCGATGTGTGGTAAGTTTGGGCTTCTTGCCCACATCGATGGCTCCGCCCCGTCCAACCCGTTCGACACTCTCTGGGTCTAGGCCGACTTCTCCATCCTCAGCTGGTTGTACGGCTCCGTCAGCGATGACATTCTCAATGTCACCATGGAACTGGACCACAATGCTCGCGCTCTTTGGGTTGCCATCGACGCATTGTTTAGCGCCAACAAGGAGTCCCGCGCGATCTTCCTCAGCAACCAGTTCCACTCCATGGTTCAGGGAAATATCTCCATCTCAGAGTATCCCTGCGCGACGTCGGCCACGCCACCTCTGAACCGCAGCTCGTCCTCAATCTTCTCTGTGGCCTCAACGCTCGCTTCTCCAATACCGCCGATGACATTGCCAACGCCGAGCCCTTCCCCACATTCGCCAAGGCGTGCTCCATGCTCACCATGAAGGAACTCCGTTTGGCCAACGAGAGCAAGGTCACCGCCGACACAGCTCTCATTGCGTCAGCACTGCCTTCTGCCTGTGGACTGGGTGGGTGTCGCTCCTCGACGCCCAACGCGGCGTCTGGCTCCATGGGTGACGGCAATGGTCGTGACTTCAAGCATGATGGGAAGAACCGCCATGGCAAGCAGAACAAAGACGGCCAATCATTCTCATCACACGCACCTACTCCACAACCGATCGGCCCCTTGGTTTGCTTCAACCCATGGGCAGTCGCTCCCGACGCGGCGAACTGGCGTCCAGCCCCCGGCGCGAGCATCCTCGGACCCCGTCCCCCGGCAGCCCCTCATGCATACAACACCACCTTCACCCCGCTTCAGGTGTCGGAGCCCGACTCTCCTGTCATGCCACAGTGGGACCAGGTCAGTCTGATCGCCGCACTGAACGGCCTCTCCACCTCCTCCTAGGCACAGTGGATAATGGACTCTGACGCCACGTCTCACATGGCATACGAGGACGGTGTCCTCTCCTCCCTAGAACCTCTACCCCATCCGTCTATAGTAACTGTTGGTGATGGTACACGTGTTCCCATTCTCTTCAATGGCCACACGCACCTCCCAACCCCTTCTTCCAACTTTGTTTTACACAATGTTCTTCTAGTGCCTTCTCTAATAAAAAAAATCTAATCTCCGTTCGCAAATTCACTCGTGATAATGCGTGTTCCATCAAATTTGACTCATGTGGTTTCTCTGTCAAGGACCTCAGAACGTGACATGTGATTCTTCGCTACAATAGCGACGGGGACCTCTACACCATACCCGTAGCCACTCCTTCGTCGCACCACGTCTCTGTCGCCGCCCCCGCTGCTCTTTGGCACCAATGCCTTGGTCATCCCGGCCCAACCGTCCTCAGCACACTACATAAGTCTAGTTATTTTTCATGCAATAAAGTAGCTCATACACTTTGTCATGCTTGTCAACTTGGCAAGCATGTCCGTCTACCATTTACCACCTGTACGTCATCTACTTCCGCGCCCTTTGAGTTAATCCATTGTGACTTGTGGACATCTCTAGTCTTAAGTAATTTGGGATTTCAATATTATCTAGTCATTATTGATGATTTTACTCATTTTTGTTGGACTTTTCCTCTCCGTCAAAAATCTGATGTCCACCAATATTTTCTCAATTTTCACGCATACGCCTTAACTCAATTCAGTCTACCCATAAAAAGCATCCAAGCCGATAATGGTACCGAGTTTGTCAATTCTGTTAACTCTGACTTCCTTGCGCGTCATGGCATCCTCCTTCGCCTCTCCTGCCCATATACTTCACAACAAAACGGCAAAGCCGAGCGTACCATTTGCACCATCAACAACATCGTGCGAACACTTCTCCATGCTCACATGCTGCCTTCTTATTGGGCTAAGGCTCTGACCGTCGCGACCTACCTCCTTAATCGCCGACCGTCACCTACCATAAACAACACCACCCCCTTCCACAAAACTCCACCACAAACAACTGTCATACACACACCTTCAGGTTTTTGGTTGTCTGTGTTATCCTAACATATCTTCCACCACTCCCCACAAATTGTCACCCCGCTCGATCCCCTGCATGTTCCTTGGCTACCCGAGCTCGCACAAGGGATATTGCTGCCTCGACGTCTCCTCGTGCAAGGTTATCACCTCGCACCATGTTATTTTTGGTGAGGACATTTTTTCGTTCGCAACACACAGCCCTCGTGCTCCAACAACCTCACTTGACTTTCTTCTAGATGAGGCCATGACTGCCTCTGTACCTCTATTTGTGGCTGCGGGTACCACGGGCCCTCCTAGTGCCACAACTCTGCTTAGCATGCAGGGTCGTTCCGACGCTTCCACCCCCATCTGGGTGCCCCACGAGGTGGCCTCCCATGGCGCGGCGGCGTCCTCAGTAGCCACGGCCCCCCTGGCACGACGGCACCCCTTAATGCGACTGGGCTCTCTGGATTAAGGACCTCCTGCGACATGGTGGTGCCGTTCCCTACGGCGGTCTCCAATAGCACGGCGCCCTCGGACCTGATGACGCCCATCCGTGCGCCTTCTCCTCCAGGTGCGACAGGATCCCCAGGCAGCTCGGCAACGTCCGTCGACACGACTGTGCGCTCAACCCTCGTTCCGGTGCTCCGACCGGCACTGGGACCTCATCAGATGGTCACATGGGCCAAATCTGGGATTGTTATGCCTGTGGACCGTCTCACTCTCTCGGCAATTCACTCTGGTGTCTCTCCACTGCCAAAAGACATACAAAGGTGCTCTTGCTGATCCTCTATGGCGCCAAGCCATGGACGACGAGTACCAAGCACTCATCAACAACGAGACCTGGTCTCTTATTCCACATCCACCTGACGCCAATGTTGTCACAGGCAAGTGGATTTTCAAGCACAAATTTCATTCCGACGGGTCTCTTGCTCGCCATAAAGCACGTTGGGTTGTGCGTGGCTACTCTCAACAGCCCGGCGTAAACTTTGATGAGACCTTCAGCTCGGTCGTGAAGCCATCCACCATTCGAGTTGTGCTCAGCATCGTCACCTCGTGCTCATGGCCTCTATGCCAACTCGGCATCAAGAACGCTTTTTCTCAAATGGCACTCTTGATGAGATGGTCCATTGTCAACAACTGGTTGGCTTTGTCGATCCAGGTCGTCCTTCACACGTATGTCATCTGAAGAAGTCACTCTACGGTCTCAAACAAGCCTCTCGTGCGTGGTACCAACGCTTTGCCACCTACCTTCGCACCTTGGGCTTCGTTGCTTCGGCTACCGACAAGTCTCTCTTCGTCCTCAAGGATGGTCCGCACCTTGCCTACCTCCTTTTGTAAGTCGATGACATCATATTAACGGCATCATCACCGGAGCTTCTTCGTCGACTTTCTCAATGGCTTCATACCGAGTTCTCTATGACTGACTTTGGGGATCTTCACTTCTTCCTGGGAATCTCCATTACTCAGACTGCTTCTGGACTATTCATGTCATAGCACCAATATGCCACGGATCTTCTTTAGCATGCTGGCATGGCTGACTGCCACCCGACGGCGAATCCTGTTTGTCACATCCCCAAATTAATAAAGTGGTTTATTATGCGTCTCATTAGCATGCATCATGTTTTGAAACTTTTTATTTAAATATTGTACTGGGAAAAAAAATCTCCAAAAACAAATGAAACATACACTTTAAATTGAACTCCAAACGAAAAACTGAAATAAATGCTACTGAAACATCTCTGGAAATAATTTATTCAAATACTATATTAATTATCATGAATTAATATAATTTTTTCCAAATTTTTGGGACTGGTTTTTACCCTACTAAAATCCAAACATGATTTAAAGATCAACAAAAGATTGAAATTAAATTATACACTTTATATCATGAACAGTAGGGTTCAATAATTTTTATGGACACTAGGCTATCCAGGAACCCCAGTAATTATTTCATGATTTTGGGAATTTTATTTCTATTTTTAGCCTCTGGTCAAAGTGGGGAAACTATTTTAATTCTCGATCAAACCCTAACCTAAACCGTGACACTATTCCTTGGACTCGAGTCCGACTAGGCGGCCGACTCGACTCAACCGCCAAAATGCACCAACGCATGTAGGCCTTGGATCTAAATCCTACGGTCCCGACCTCTTATGTCTCAACGGCGATCGGGACCGCTGGGTGGTCGTGAGCCTTGCGATCGAGATCGGCCCGCGACCTCCTTTGCCTTATAACCCTCATTCCCACTTAGGAGGTGCGTGAGTCATCAGATGGACATCCAACGACCACGACCTCCCCGCCCTTTTCGGTGCTCACGCTAAGAGTCGTGAGCCATTTGATGTGAATCCAACGCCCACGACCTCCCTTCCCTTATAACACTCAATCGCCTAGGTGATCGTGAGCCATGTGATTTACATCCAACGCCCACGACCACTCCTTCTCCTCTGAATCACGCGCACATGACTAAGTCACTATCGTCGTGGGCCGCATTGTCGGTCCGTCTCTCACCTTGCGCAGGAGCTCCTCACCATGTGTCCGAGCTTCTCGAGGCGTGCTCGAGCAGCGCCCGGTGGGCGTCGTCAATCCACCGCCGCATGCAACCACTCCTGGAGCTTCTTCACTTCACGCCGCCTCCATTTCCGTCATCACCCGACCATTTTACCCTCGCATGACCCCTCCATTCTTCCTCACTTCTCCTCTGTTGACCGAGAGAGTGGAGCTTGTTCTTGCTCTCTTCACGGGTGAGCTTCCTCGCGTGATTCCTCCACGCTCGTGATCCATCCGTTTCCATTTTTACTAATATCAGTTTCTCTCGTTGCTTGTAGCACCTGGACCATCGTGGTGCCATTGCAAAGCTCCATAGCACACTCCGTGGACATCACTTTGTGATCTTCGTCTCGGTGAGTTTTGTCTAAAGCTTAGCGTGTCACCGTGCCTTTAGGCATAAGATGGAAAACCCTAACTCTATTTGGGTAATGCAGCGGGGCCGTGGATTTGAAGAGATTGGATTTTCGTAGAGGAACCAACCTTTCACCTCCACTTAGGTCCGTAAGCTATTGTCCAATTCCTTGCTCCTTTAGCTTCCTCGGATGATCTATAATCCATCTTGATCATTCATCCCACTTAGGTTTTGCTCTGGGGATCCTCTCTCGTGAATCCGTTTGCCGCCACCTTTCTTCTCCGTGTAAGCGCGACTCGGCATCTCCAAGCTTCCCGAGCACCCTCCTTTGCTCGGTGACCACCGTAGCCCGTAGGACCTCGGGCACCGCTTGTTTGCACTGCGGGCGACATTTGCTGTTTTCATTTTTGCCGTTTGGAGCACCGCCGCTCAAGCGCCGGCTAGCCGCCGTCGGGTCGGCTCGGTGTGCGTGAGTGCCCTCAACGCGCGCGCAATGTTATTACCGCTAACGGTGCTTTTAGTTCGCGCCGTGGTGCCTGGCGCCGAAACAAGCCGCGGTGAAAGCGCGGCGATTGAAATCCCGTTGTCGTCGCCGCCGCCGCCGCAGCAACGATTAGGAATAAATGATAATCATTAGCATTTAATCCTTTGTCTTAGCTGCGGTAAAACTTCGCACGCGGGCCGCACGCAATCTGTAGGATTAAATGAAGGGCGGATGATATTGGTGGTGGCATTGGACGGTCGACGAGTTGGCGAGATCTGGACCATCGGATGAGGATCTAACGATTGCATGTGACAGTCGCGTTTAGGTGGTTTGGTGATTCATGCGGCGAAGTCGGACTCGAGTCCGAGGAACAATGCTAGCCAGGTTAGGGTTGAGTTTGGTGAGAATTAATTTAGATTTACTACTTTGACCAGAGCCTTATAAATAGAAATAAATTTCATAAAATCATGAAATAATTCGTGGGGTTCTGGGATGATATAGTTCCCATAAAAATTATAAAACCCTACTGTTCATAAAATAGTCTGTGATATTTAAATTCAAACTTGTTGTATGTCTATGAATGTTGCTTGAATTTTAATGAGGTTCAAACTAGTCCCAAAAATTTGGGAAAAATTATATTAATTCCTGATAATTAATGTAGTATTTAAATAAATTGATTTCAGATGATGATCACAACTATTTATTACTGATTTGAAGTGGAATCTGAATCTTGATGTGTATGTTCACCTCAAATTAGATTTTCCAAGTACAATATATTATGAAATGATTTGAGTTTGATAATGCTTGTTAGTGAAATACATATTAATCCAATTTAATTAGTTGGGGTTGTGACACCAATAAAGGATGAACATACCTTTCCCCAGCTTGCTACACTCTGTCCAATGCCGAGAGAAACAAACTGTGCAAGAGCTTGCATGGTGTGAAAGTTTCATCTAGTTACTCCGCCAGCATTACGGAATTTGTTTCTATGGAAGATTTGAAATTAATTGGTATGAAGTCTCGTGATTGTCATGTGCTGGTGACACAAATGCTTCCTGTTGCAATTAGGAGTATCTTGCCGAACAAGATCCGAGTGGCAATCTTGAGGCTGTGTTATTTCTTTAACTCAATTGCTCAGAAAGTCATCGATCCCGAAGGACTAGATGCTTTGCAGGCCGAGGTGGTAACGACTCTATGTCATCTTGAGATGTATTCCCCTCCATCATTTTTCGATATCATGGTCCATCTCATTGTTCACCTTGTGAAAGAGATAAAGATATGCGGCTCCGTGTTCCTACGTCATATGTACCCATTCGAGAGGTACATGGGAATTCTCAAGTCCTACGTACGGAATCGATCTCGATTGGAGGACAGCATCATCGAAGGTTATGCAACCAAAGAGGTCATATATGGCTCAAGTGGAACCGATAGGTGTGCCTCAATCTTGTCATGAGGGGAGACTGGAGGGTATCGGGACCATCGAAAGAAAATCAATCATTCCCGATCTGGATACATACGCTCAAGCCCATTTCACGGTCTTGCAACACATGACCCCATGTGTCCCCGTACATCAACGAGCACAAAGGCATGGTACGCCAATGAATGGTTAAAGGTGTGATACACTGCGAGGTCATCAAGTGATGATACGCTACTATGGTTGGCAAAAGGGCTAAAATTTACAATCGTGACATGGCAAGGATACAACATAAATGGGTACACATTTTATACGACAGCTCAGGATAGGAAGAGCATAGTCTAGAACAGCGGTGTCCAGATAGATGTGTTTCATGAGCAGTTCAATACCACCGGACCACGTGGGTTGAACTCCTACTATGGGTTCATAGAGGAGATTTGGGAGCTCGACTATGTACTTTTCAAGATTCCCCTGTTTTGATGCCATTGGGTTAAACTTCCGTAGAGTGTGAAGGTCGACAAGTACGGCGTCACTATTGTGGATCTCAAACGTGTCAGATACAAGGACGAACTATTCGTACTCGCTAAGCAAGTTGTTCAAGATTTTATGTAACGGACCTGACAAATAAGAACCACTACGTAGTTCTTCATGAAAAAGAAGGATTGTCGGAGTTGAGAATGTCGTGGATGAGGAAGAGTACAATCAATTCGACGAGTTGACTCCTACGCGACCGAGAGTGAGCAATTACTTTACCAGCAAGGCAAGCATCCTTTGAACTTTCTTTTGTATCATATTTGATCCCAGATTTGTTAGGGTAGATGCAATGATAATTGCTTGCATGCTATTTTGATAATGTCGCTATTTTTGTGATGAATAGTTAGACACATCCTATTATGTTATCATTGTGGCTTTCCTTGAATTATTCCATTACTGAAATGTTATGATAGGACGAGTGAAATACTGTTGTTCGGGTTGCTTAGCCATGCAAGTCTAGAACCGGTAGCTCGATTATCGGGAATAGCCCGACAATTATGGGATAAACACAACTCTCATTATATACTTTTATTTCAGATCTTCGAATCTGTTTTCTAAGTTAAATTTTGTCATTTTAAATGAGCTTTTGGTCCGACAAGTGTTGGTTAGTGATGGTGCCTTCGTACGAGATTGGGTATGTGGTTTGACTTGTCGGACAATTAAGGACCGAACTTTGGGTACTGCTTGTTCAAGCAACACTCGTGCTATCACACGCGGTATATGGGTGCCGTATGGTTAAGTAGGGGGAGGGTTTTATTGTGTTGAGTCCCACGGTGGTGAAATTGTAAGGGTATGAGACCGTGAAATTCCGTGTTCCTTTTGGGCCGATAGGATGGGGGCGTTAACGTCTTGTGTTTCCTAGGAAATAGGATGGAGGCGTTAACGTCTTGTGTTTCCTAGGGGCCATGGGTTGAGGGACTTAGCCCAATGGGATCTTCTTGCTAAAAACGACCATATCTTGATTTACCCGGCCGGCATACCATAGGAAGTATGCTATATTCGGAGGCATCTGGAGGCTTACGGGCTAATCAAGTCGTGTGGGTAAAGTAGTATACCCCTGCAGGGTATAATCTATTCGAATAGCCGTGTCCACGGTTATGGACGACCGCTTGAAATTTTGTGGCTGCTTATTGTTAGACTTTGATCTGAAATTCTGGTTATAACTTGGTATCGTCATGAATGGGATGTTCATGCTTGTTGTTGTATCAAAGTGGACCGCCACTTTATTGTTGGTATGATTCTTTTGTTATGGAATTGATTACTTATTCACATGCTTTACTTCTACTTCAATCTGATTTAGAAATGGCACTTGAAAAACTAGCATGTGTAGGTTGTAACTTGTTGCGTCACTTTCGCAAAACTAAGTCAATATAAGCCATCCTTTGGAACAGCCTTATGCATAACTAATTTTTATTTGTGCAAGACTTGCGAGTACTCTTTTGTACTCAGTCAGGTGTTTGCTGGCTTTTTTAGGTGAGGAGGATAATGAGACCGACGAGCTTGTCGATGTCGATGTAGACGACACCGATGAGTAGTGTGCTATCATTTAACCCCCAGTTGGTTGCCGATGGGTTATAGGGCATACCACTGCTGGTCTTTTGGTTTATTTACTCGTTTCCGCTGCTACTTAATGCTCTTCTTTCAATTTGGCCGGTCGGCCACTTGTACTAGTTGTAAACTTGAAACTATGTTGTATGCCTTTTGTACCATTTATGTATGAATGATGTATGGATGTGACCAACGTTGTTTGAGAGTAGGATTATATTGGTCGCTGATCTTGGGAGCCAATATAAGTCTTACTCGCTGTTCGTGGCTTCCCATTTAACCCACTAAGTGTAGGGCTCGACTTGTTGGGGAACCGACAATCATGTATTGCTCGCAAGGGAGCGGCGCGCATGATCGTCGGGGCCCTAGATTGTAGTCAAGCCTCTCATTTGGGTTGAGTTAAGTTGGAATCCATTTACCGGTGATCCAGGGTTATGTCCTTAAGACCATGCTTAGTCTCGGTCTTACGGAGATAATCCGGGGTCCCCACACTGTTGACACCCGCTCCAAGCTTTCTGCAGCCGATAGGGCTCCTGTGTCTGATCCAACCGAGTACTGGAGCATGGCCAGTGCCCTTCAGTACCTCACTCTCACCCGGCCCGACCTCGCCTACGCCGTACAATAGGTCTGCCTCTTCATGCATGACCCTCGGGAGCCCCATCTCGCACTTGTTAAGTGGATTCTTCGCTACGTCAAGGGCACCATGGACTACGGTCTTCAGCTTCACGCCTCACCAGTGACCACGTTGACCGCCTACTCTAATGCTGACTGGGTCGGCTGCCCGGACTCTCGCCGCTCTACTTTCGGATACTGTATATACCTTGGTGATAACCTTATCTCATGGTCCTCCAAGAGGCAATCTACAGTGTCCCGCTCCAGCGTCGAGACCGAATACCGAGCCGTCACCCATGCTGTTGCTGAGTGTTGTTGGCTTCGCCAATTCCTACTGGAACTTCACCGACCCCTACAGTCTGCCACAATTGTTTACTGTGACAGTGTGAGCCAACAACACTAGTGTGAGCCAACAACACTAGTTTCTCGACCGTCACACAGACAATCTATTTTGTTCGGGAAAAGGTGTCTCTCGGTCAGGTTCACGTCTTGTATGTTCCTTCGTCCCACTAGTTTGCCGATGTGATGGCAAAAGGTCTGCCGACCCAGCTGTTTCATGCTTTTCAATCCAATCTCGGCGTTCGGCAACCTCACGATGAGACTGGAGGGGTATGTTAGCGATACTCTGCCATGTATAGTTATCTTATATAGATAGAAACAGATCACTGATTTCATGCTGATTTACTTGGTTATAATCCCGTGATTCACGGCTGTAATCCCGCTAATCCCAGCTGTAATAATCCGGCTGTAATCCCTTATATCATCAGGATATATAAAGCATACAACCCTAGTCTTTCACGCTATACGGTGCTTTTCAATCCTCGTTCACTGTCTTACAGTCACTCTGCCTCCACTCCAATTAGATCTTCCAAACCTCGCGCGGGCATATGTGGGTGGGTCGTATCAAGATCCAACGGATGGGAGATCAGGTGTCGAGGCAAAGGGTAAACTATGGGCGTCCGCACATTATATTTTTCTATTCATGTCCATCTAGCGTCATCATCATAAGTGCCAGTCTAGATAACTTGCATGCATGGGTAGCTTAGAAGTATTTTACAAGATTCATAGTTCAAATCAAAACATAAAAGTACCACACAGACACAACCACATAGAACAAATTAAGGTGCAGTTCTTAGTTCTTACACACAGCAACAACTAATTAAGCAAGGGCCACGCGAGCACCTGATCAGGTAGGCATGCATGCAGATGCATGTAGCACTGCACACGCCTTTTATTAGTTTACTTTCGACTGATCCAGCATGAAGTTGTTCAAAGAACCCACCCCAGCATGAAGTTGTTCTCCCCTCCAGCTGGGGCGCTTCTTGGAATGTTGGCTGCCTCAGGAGGCGCAAATTGGTGAGGATACCTAGTAGCAACAGAATCAACAATTTTTATGTTAGTACTGCAAGTTCAGATGTTATGTGCCATGGCTCATCAGTCACGAGCAGTTACATGTATGCTTCTTGGCTTCTTGATTATCAAGAAATCGTACCCAATTTGCAGAGTGGGTTCACAGTCCAGAGCAGCGGAGTGAGGAGGCTGCTGCACATGATATGCGGCGCCTTCATCCACGACGGTGCTGGGAGCCCAGGAGGCCTGTTGCATGGCTCTATAGTTGCTGCTACCTTCAGCCTCGAGCTGTAGCATGTGGGGCAGAACGAAGAAACAATTGATGTCCATGGTTTAAAAAAAAAAAACAAGAATTATATGCGTGTAAGTACGTAATAGGCATAATAGATCTGGGAGTGAATAAATTAGGACCTTGTGCTTGAGTTGCCTGTTAATTTCTCCCAACTGACGCTCCTGCAGTACAGCAGAAATAGATGAAATAAATATTAGAAAGATCAGCTAGTTCTATCGTGCGAGGAACGTAGAAGCTACCCATGTCTAGTGATGCAGCCAAAGTCTATGATCTACCCTAATGTGCTTGCGTTATCTCCTAGCTGGCTACATTGGCAAACCTACGGCAAGTCATACTCATACGTAGTAGAAGCAGTAGATTATTATTATTGGCATTTCTTGAGCCACTCGCACACGCCCATGCTGCTACAGTGCAACTAGATAGTACTACATGATAATAGATCGTGAACCAAGTCTCGCACAAAGTACCTTCTTGCGAAGTTCCTCCACTTGCTCCATCATAAGCTGTGTCTGCAAAAAAATGAGTGGATATTTTGATTTCGTAGATGCATATGAACAAATAGCCAAGTATATTCATAGGGCACTAGAGTAATTGGGAAGGTTGTCTCTCAAGTTTTTAGAGTTAGAAGCAGATAGGCGCCGTGGACTAGCAAATTAGTTTATAGAAGCTGTTGAATGTATTGCGGTTCAAGGGCCCTCTGAATTTATATCAAACCATGCTAGTTTGTTCTTAGCTTCGTTGTTGATTGATTACAGACTTTTTGTGTAATCTTGTTGTCAGTTGAACTATGTAATTTGTTTCCTTTAATGGAAATAGGGTGCAAGCCTTTTTATCAACAAAAAAAAAAGTATATCCATATTTCCCATCGATCAGTAAACTAAAGCAACAAAGGTGTCTTTAATTTGTGAACTTTTATGTGATTTATTTCTCAAGACTTTCTTTGAGATTTTTTTATATTAGATATTAGACAGCCTAAAGGTCATATATGTATATATGTAGCTATTCCTGCTGTCCTTAGAATATAGAAACCAGCAAGTTACATCTGTGTACGGATTTCGACTTATTATTTCATCTACTTTGTCATTGTTCTGTTACCATACATGCATGTCTCTTTCAATGCAGCTGATGCTGTGGTTTTGAAGTACTGTTACTTCCATTTGGAAAAAAAATCATAGAATAATTCATCCATGAACACATAGTTTAAACCAAAACTGTGTTAGATATGTCTGCGGATGGTACCTTCGGCCTGACACAGTACATCAGGTAAAATGTCAGGCGTAAATTATATTGTTGTATAGTATTAATTCTATGCGAAATCTAAGGTTGTTTAGAGCAGGGAATTAAACCAAATAAAGTTTACTTGGAAAAATGCGTCTACACTTCTTTATAAAGGTATTGAGATTTCAAAGCAAAATAAGAGTTGATTCGCTCTCTACGGAACCATTACAAAACACAAGTGTTTAAGATCAATGGATGTGTGCAGTTTTCTTCTGAAGAATGTAGAAGAAGCATTTCTCTGTTATTATTTTTTCAATCGATCAACATAGGCAAATAAATTAGGTGTTCTCTTCAGATAAACTTATAATAAGGCCACTACTGTTAACATATATACTATATTCCACCACACTACACCTCTAGTGAGTCTGTAAATCCTACAGAGGCTATATTGCTTTTCATTGCAGTTATTATAGTTCCAAACCAATGGATAAAAAAAACACCATGGACAGAAAAAGGGGGATTAATTAGGTCCCAAAATAAAAGAGAGAGAACTGAACAGATGTGAACCTTTCGCTGTCTTGCCTGTGACAGAGCACATTCTAGCTGTTTCTCCAGCTGCTGTAATTCTTTCACGCTGAGCGGTCCAAGATCCTCCCCAAGCAAATGCCTTTTCAATTTATGCATCACACAGTGAGAGTACTATAATGTAAATATTGTAGTCACTTTACTTGCCCATTTTGCAAATAGATTCTTGAAATAAGTGTATTTGCAATGAAGAGTGAAAGTCGAATTATGTTTCTTGGATACATTTCGAGAGTTATATGAAACGTGTAGAAGTGAAAAAAACCTCTGAGTGCGCTGCAAAGCTTCGAGTTTTGCCCTCAGCTTCGACATTTCCTGGTACCAGCTCTTCACAGAAGAAATAACAGCCCAATTAGTTTAAGAACCAAACAATTACCAGCTCTTAGCCACAAGTTTTAGTGCATCACAAGACAATTTTTTTAGAGGCTAGGGAGTTTGCTTATGACTAGCTGCAAGGCAGCCTACAGCATGTATGTGTATATGTAGGTAGTTATACAACCAAAATTTAATAATTATGCTCTAGGGGTTGCTGAAATGATTTATGAGATTGATAATCCAAATGATATATAAATTATATGTCAGCCGTATGTATGAGTTGAGACCTCGCCGCCTAAGGCAAAGCATGAAATATGAAAGTTAGATTGGAAAAGTTGTAATTACCCAAGTATGGTGATTGTGTACAAGAACTTAAATTTAATTGCACTATATTTTAAAATATGAACAAGCACTGACATGACATCTTGTTTTTGGTGTATTCTTAATTATTTCTTGGGTATATACACTGGTAGTGGTATTGTATGTGTAAATTCGAACATCGATATGATGAACTACAGAGTGAATAGTTTATACTCCATTTGTTTCACGATATTAGTCAACGCATACCTAGGAGACACAAAATTTAAATAATATTTAGTGGAATTGGATCATACTTACTCTAATTAGATGGACATAGTACTTCTTTATCCAATATAGACAAGTATGATTCAATTCCGTTAAATATTACTTAAATAACGTGACTCCTTGGTATGCGCATCAGACTAATATTATGAAATGAAGGGAGTACATAACTATGACCAACAATTTGTACAAGTTCGTTATACTTTGAAAACTCAATAAAAAACTTATATTTCCACATAAAATATGGTTATCATGTTGCTCTCGAGATTAAAGGCCATAACTCACCATTAAGTTTTTTCCTGGCTTGAGTAGTCCTCATAATAGGAAAATTATGTTTATCACATTATTTTATTTAACACCCATACTGGCACGTGTGGTGGAAGTAACATAATTTTATGACAACATGTGATATTTGTTGAGGTGCATACAAAAATTAAGGATTTATGACAAAACAGGAATAGTTAAGTTCATGAACACAAGAGATATAAGGTCCACAACCCCTCAGTCATCTTAAGTTTTTTCCCCTAATAATATTGAATGTCCTCATAATAAGAAAACATTCTTGTTCTTTGATTTCATAGAGCATCTAGCATCGGTGTTAGCCTGGATATATGATTGATATATACCGTATAGAAAGACCAAAATTTGATACTCCAGTATCACAGTATTTAAAAGTGTTGATAAGAATTGATTAAGGATACATGAAAAAAGGTACAGTTATTTTTGTGAGGAAAAACAATAGCAGAAATATTCTGAAAGCATGAGGTACTGCGACCAATTGATAGATATACATACCTGAGTTTCAGACAGTGCATTGTTGTCTTGAGCATTGTAGCAGCAGTGTTGATATCTTTCTAATGTCTTAGTTATGCTGCACAGGAAAGATATATGTAAATATCTCACTATACGGAATTTCAAACATGTCCAAAATTTGGTAAGTGGTGTAAAAGAGCCCTCTTGATTTACATCGCTAATTAGCTAAATTAGGAGAAAAAATTCATATCAACAAACTGATAACATATGATTCGAGAGGCATGTGCAGTCAGTTTTCTATCACAATGTGGCTTTAATTGGTAGTAAGTTGCTAACAGTGCTAAAATGTGAGTAAATATAATAGCAAGAGTATATATGCTCGTTATTTTATGATATTTGGCAATCACAATTAAGGATAAAGTAAACTGTCATGCGCATACATAAAGAAATTGAAATTGTGCGCTGGTTTAGCTATCCTCTCTATATAAAGTTGAAAAAGGGAGAATTTGCAAATGCTTCAGGGGTTTACTTCAAACAAACACTAATAGGGCTCAAATATATTTATCTAGTTTTTCCACCCTAACCCTGCTACTTTTATCCTTGAGTCCTTTCAAAAGTTAATCATGTTATTAAAGGATACATAATATATCTAATGAGCTTGGTGGCTATACGTACATATACCGATATACGTTTTCAATTTAATCTCTTTTGATCTTCACACCCCAACACTATGGACCCTACTAATTGCAGTTCCCAACATTACATCATCACCCACTTCCCTCGATCCATCATCCAACACACACGCACCTCTTCCTTCTCCATGCAACTTCACATGCATATATATAGCACAAAATTCATTCCAAGATGCTCCAATACCGCACCCCCCCCCCCCCAAAATAATAAAATAATAATAAAGCCATTTTGTAGAGACATGTATTCATAATCTTTATTGAAAGGTAATGGTAAAGAAATAAACGCAATTTATTCGTAGTGTCGAATATGAATAAATCTTGCAAACATGCAAATGGTTCGTAGTACATTCAGAACACTATAATCTCATTCTTTTTTTTAGAAACAATCCTTGAAAAGGAAAAAATGGGTTAATTTTGGACTTATTTAAAGAGTGAACTTGAATTTCACTAATGTTGTGTGTGGTTCTCCATTTACTAGAAAAAAACATTTCCTCTAAGTTGGATGGACAAATTAAGGTATTTTTTAGCATTGTGCTAAATCTTAAATATTATTTAAAGAGTTTTTGTATCAAACTAAATATTTATATATCTGCATTAAAAAATAATATTATAAACATGTCAACTTTCCTTGTGTGCCACAGTTAGCATCTTGTTGTAGTAGTGATTAATTGGCTATATATTGTTTGGAATATCCACTTCCTATTTATTTGTAATAGAACCACTGTAACGTTATGACTTTCAAATTAAGCTCTATGCCAACAACTTATGTGCAACAATAACTAATGGATAATTCCATTATTCGTGAGATATAATGATGTAAACTACTCTGCTGTACGCTGTATGATAAGAATTCCGTATCGCTTTAATTTTTTTACAAGTATAAGAATATCTATAGGAATGCTTCCCTGCTTACAGGAAAGGACATCAAAATATCAGCGATATGAGGGGAAAATGATTGAGGTAGAAATGAAGACTGTATTTTTTTTAACTCGAGAAATGCAGACCTTCAGGTTCAAAATTAACCCCTGCTTGACGATCTACACTCATGATGATCCAGTATACCACCAGGAGGAAAGAAGCTGTCTTATATGCATGCAGTCTAAACTACACGTACATGATCTACTGGGGAGATTAGATCTCTGTGTGAAAGGCCAAAAGCATGGAGAAAGTAGCTTGATCTTATGATGCAATTGGTAGAATCCTAATCAGATCTGTGGTAAATTTCTTGAGAGAGCACATGATTTGTGAAGTTTTAAACCTTTTTAATAAATACAAGTTACAGATTTAAATTTAATCCCACTGATTTCCACCATCATAGAAAATTAGCAAAGAACGACGGCATATATCGCTTATGATGCTTACATATATATAAAGGTTAAATATGAGAAGCACAAACACTGTCTAGCCAATAAAAATTGAAAAACACCGGCCAATATTAATCCTCAGGGAAGAACAAAAATAGTTTCCTTAATTCAACCTATACACCGATTCACCGAGTGTGTAGAAAAACTCTCGTTTCGTAGAAAGTAAAACAGGAAAACACTGGGCAAAATCCTAGGGTCTGTTTTTGTTTCGTAGAAGACAAACTTCTGTAGTACGAATTTAGATCTGCTGCATACGCTACTAGGCAGGTAGAAAGAGATCTTCTATCAGACAGCTAACAATGTAAAAACAAATACTCATATATAAAAAAAAGAAAAGAAAAGAACTTGGGCCAAGCAACATCCAGGATCAGTGAAGACACGAGTGTTTTAAACTGCAGTGAAATAGTACTCATCAGCATAAAATGAGGAAAATATGTATTGCGTTCGACATCGTTTGACCACACTAGTACACTACCATAAGAGGAAATTGATGCGTGCTTGAGATCAATTATGGACAGGAAAGCCAACGAAGTAACTTTTGCTTAAACCTCTTGCAGTCAAACTGAGAATACATGAAGAACCTAAGATAAGATGAAACCAAGACAAGGGAAAAGAGACAGGGAGAAGATTGAACAAGAAAAGGGAAAAAAGAAGACCTTGGCTTCAGCACTCAAATTATGAAATTAAAGACATCCCGAACAAAGTAGATCTAAATCTCTCTTAAGAAACAAAGTACAATAAACACCAGCTTTCATCAATGAGCAACATTAACAAGAAATTTAAAGGAAAGGTTGAGCACATATAAGGGCCGGGTGAAGAACAACGCGGGATTAATTCATGAGATAGCTAGATCAGGCCAGATAGAGTGGTGCTACTGCTGCCCCGAGTCCAAGGCAGAACAAGTATCAAAACTAACGTTTATACAGGATTTTAATAGCAGAAAGCCCCTGTATCAAAATGGAAAGGACATATCTTCCTTTCCCCTCACAATCCCCATGCTAACTCTCTACTCTTCCACACAATCCTCTACTAGTTCAGCAATTAAGGTGTCTCTCTGACACACGCACACCCCAACGCGGAAGATGGCCAGTCCAAGTACCCGGAGAAGCTGGAAGAAAGATGTAAAGAGAGTAGGGTTTGTAGATCTGCGGAAAAGATGTCTCATGCTAGTTTAGGGATCCACCCTCTCCGGTTTATAAGAACACCGCCATGTCCCTATAGTAGTATGCACAGACACACATATATATAGCAGGAATAAAATAATTTGTGTAACCAAGTGCAGGAACTACAAGAGTAGCTCGGCTACTCGTTGCTAAACATCAAGAAACCCCAGAGAAGAAAGCGTCAGCAACGTCAGCAACCCAAGAGCAGCAAATAAAGAAAAGAGCAAAAAGAAAGCAATTGAGCAAAACAACAGAGATCTGCAGGAGGGTTAGTTGCTGCATGTTCGTTAATGGTGTGTATGTATACCCGGCGCTGCCGAACTCGTAGAGCTTGCCGCGGCTGGAGAAGATGATGAGCGCGACCTCGGCGTCGCAGAGCACCGACAGCTCGTAGGCCTTCTTGAGGAGGCCGTTGCGGCGCTTGGAGAAGGTGACCTGCCGGTTGATCTTGTTCTCGATGCGCTTCAGCTCAACCCTTCCCCTCCCCATGATCTCCTCGATCTTCCCCTCTCTCAACACACAATCACTGATCAGCTCCACCACCACCCCTTCCTGGCCGGCTTCTTCGTCCTAATTAATGCCACCTACTAACCCACAAGGGAAGGCCCGGCTTGTGCAACGATGATGAGAATTCAGAATATAACGAGCCGAGAGGGGAACATTAGTGGAGACAGGGAAAAGGTCGGGCAGGGGGCACTGTAGCTCGGTGCTGGGGTTTCCTGCATCTTCTCTCCATCGCCCCTCTGTCGCTCTCAACTTTAAAGGAGAGTAACTTTGGAGTGGGACGGGCCAGTTACCACAGGTTTACCCTAACTGGGAAGCACGGGCCAAAATGGGGGCAATCCAATGCTGCACCCCCACACCACAAATATACACGAATGATGCATGCATATACACGAGAAAGATGGGTAGAGGGAGAGCCCCTCCTAGACTTAACCCAAACCATGTATGTTGCCACCTACTGGTCCATTTGGACCACTCCCCGTCCAGTGGAGGCTGCCCAAAAATAAAGAGGCAGACCGAGGGAGAGGGAGGATTAAGCCTAGCTTGTGGGAAGATCTGTTTGATCCGATAATAACCTCGAATTGCCTTTGCATGCTAGTACTTGCACGTAGACGTAGTACACTTGTCCCGAATCCAGCATATTTTTCCCCAGTTATATTATCGGTTTTTCTAAATAATGTTCGATTGTTTTCTTTTATCAAAATAATCGAATTTTCATCCGTCCGATTACTATAATTTATGTAACCAAGAACAAAAATTACATAAATAAATTACTATAATTTATGTATAATAAAGTTGTAAGTGAACTAAAATTTGACTATTTTGGACTGAGAAAACAATCGAATCTTGTATAGACGGACCCTTATATTATATTATTTGCATGTTAGCTGGGGGCACTACCCGTGCATGATTGAGGTCGATGTAGTGGTTACCCCCTCCCGTCACAAAAAAACGACGTTTTTGACTTTTGAACGTTAACAAGATGTTCATTTGACTACTAAATTCTCTTATTGTAAATTCGACAAAAGTTGTAAAAGTGAAATATTAAGAAAATATTTTTTACGACAAATTCACTTGTATTATTTTCATATATCCAAACCATATGTTTTAAACGATATATTTGGTCAAAGTTAATAGGTTTTGAATACACACGCATTCTAGGGAAGATTCAATCACTTAGCCCAACATCAAGAAACTATTGGCACTTTGTTGAATCGAAATAAAGAATACCAATCTTTGTTGATTTTGTCCCACTCTTTTGTGACTGGAGGGAGTATTTTTGTTGGGATCTAATTAATACTGTTGTATGTCATATCATGGTTGTACGTTGATTTAGCATTGCTTCATGCGTTCTATACGCTGGCAATTAATTGGTTGACTGCTACCTCTAGCTAGCTAGTATCAGCTAATAATCTGTTAATGGTGCGTGTTGAAGAACGGTATGTCTATACAAGATTTGACTGTTTTCTCAGTCCAAAATAGTTAAATTTTAGTTCATTTAGAACTTTATTATACATAAATTATAGTAATTTATTTATGTAATGTTTTGTTTTTTGTCACCGTAATTATTCTCGAAAGTCTTAATAGCTCATATTTCTGTCACATGATTCAAAATCTAACATATACTTAATTTGAGAGGTTGAGAAAAACAAAGACAAAAAATAAAATCCTATACCAACAAAATACGGCAATGCGGTGAACCAGTTATGTTCTGAAGAAAAAATTATAATAAATTCGGACACAATTCATCAGATGAGAAGAAGTGCAAATCTCAAAGCATATCAAACGGATGAAAATTCAACTATTTTGATTTTAAAAAAATAGTACGAATGTTGTTTAGCAAAACCTGGTTGAAGAATGTACACTTTCGGGCCTTTAATTGATTGGATTTCGTTCCTTTAATTAATTGATTGGATGATGTAGTTCACAATCGTAGCCAGGGGTTCTCTAGTTCTATCAAGAGGATATCACTTCATCCATCTCCAATGTTTTACACACATGCATGTAGTAAAACCGTAATCTTTAAAAAATACCATGTAACATAAAAAATGGAGAAACACCTTAACCTGCTTCATTCCTGTTTTTGCGGTATGTGGATCCGTCATCAGTCACTTGTGCAAAATGGAGGTCCGCATGGCAAACCGAGAGTATAGATACAAACTGACTTTAGACGATAACGGAAATTTTCTTAAAACTAGCCGATTGGCCCGTGCTAGCTAGGATGGCGTATAAAGTTTTTTCCCCCAAAATTCCAAATGTTAAGAATTATTTGTTGCAAACAAAATACACTTGGATATCCGATTCATATTCAATTAGCATATTTTTTTTTAGATCTGTCTCCTCCTATGTGAAAGAGAGGATTGAGAGGTGAGCCCGACTAGCAAACTTACACACTATCGACCTTTAATAATAGCTAGTGCTACTTATCTATTTTTTTATTTGAAATTAATATATCTTGAAGACAGCTATCAAATCTTTAGGGTCTACCAAAATAAGGGCTAGATGTTTTGTTTGTTTGTAGAACTATTTCAAATTCTTGTATCTCTAAGCTAGATATCAAACCTAAGAATTTAAAATTAGTTTCCACCTAATTAAGGGCTAGAAGTTTTTCTTTTTTGTGAGAATTTTCAGCATGTTTCTCTATTTTTCTTAGAAGTTGTAAATCACCTATTGTTAGCTTTTATTGTATAATAGATATCAGTGTTAATAAAAAGAATAGTAACAATAGCTACATATATTTGCAGCAGCAACAATACGAAAATGGTTTCAATTGGCCGCTAATAGAATTTACAATAATTTGAATCATGCCGTGGCCCACGGATGCCACATTAATGCAAACTTCGAATTAAGTGACCCTCGATCTACGTACATGTGCAACAGAAAGTACCATATGACGTGTGCCCTAACTTTGCAAATCTATTTGTACTTTTTCTCTATCTTTTTTTTTGTTTTTTCATGCTCGATGTTTCTCTTTACTATTTTGATGTTTTCCTGCCGTGCAATTCTTTGTATCATCGAGGAACAAAGATGCACAGGTTTGAGCACAATAAATTTTAGTTTTCCTAATTATTTTGCATTATTCCTTAATTTGGTAGACCCTAATTATCATCGAGGAACAAAGATGCATGGGTTTGAGGATTTAACTATTAGTTCACCGTAAATTTTAGTTTTCCTAACTTTTTTGCATTATATTTTCTCCATAAAATTCAGTTCGCAAAATTAGCAAATAACACACAAATTATATATCCACGTTACACTCTATTGAGAAGAGTGTAAAAATTATATTTTTTTTCATAAGTATCCCTTTTTACGAAAAAGTGCATGTGGTCATGAGATCAATTAAACCCCTAGAAAATCTGTGAACAAACTCATCTAGCTAGCATGTAGTTGGGTTGTGGAACTTAAACCTTGAACTGTGGCACGTCGATTGAATTAGTCGCTGATGAGCAAGATTTACGTGAATATAAACCTTCATGCTTGTCGCTAACTCCTAGCCCTGTCCTCGTCTGTAATTAATCAACATGTTATAGCGCCCAATGTTTTGGGAAAGTGATACCCTACAACCTAAATTTCAACTTTGGTGATGTTTACTTGGCATATGATCAAGAATAATATAAGCTTCTTCGCTGAAATCTTAATTATGTCTCCTCACAAAAAGAAAGAAGTCCTTCTTATTTCAATATTTGCTTTTAAAAAAAAGAATTGGTTGATATTACCTATATTTATAGCATACACATTTTATTCCAAAATAATAATAAAATTTTATTGTGTTCCATGTTTTTTGGATGAGGACGTTGTTTGTTTGGATTCAATAGTCAGCACAAGATATTTCCAAGTGCTGTTAAGGGTTTTATATGTGTTGTTATATATGAGGGTATGCAAAATCTATTACTCGCTCTGTCCATAAATGTATGTCACTGTGGATCCATGCGGTTAAGATTTTGAAACTTTAACCATTACTACATATTAAAATATATAAATTGACTATATGAAAATAATTTCCTTGCATTCGTCTTGCAAAATACTTTCATAATATATAATTTTTCTTATTTTCGATAATATATTATGATAGAAAATCATAGTCAAATCCTTGCATTGGAGACCGTGAAAAGTAAAAAACGACCTACATTTGTGGAAGGGACAGTACGTAATAAAGCTAGTGATGCCTGGTAAAAAAAAGCTCTAAGAAAATGATAAATATGATAGAAATTCTCATAAAAGAAACGGCATATGTCCCTTAATTTGGTAACCCTAATCACCATTAATCAACAACGACCATTAAATGTTCTCCTACAAAAATGTTAGAAGTACTCGCAAAAAATTACAATTAATCAACCATTAAATGTTATATGCAACATATTTTAACTCAAAAGATAAGAAAGACTCTCATTAAGATATACTTATTTCAAATTTTGAGTTAATGAAAAATCAGTAGTTTACATAGACAATCTAGTTATTCCTTGATTAGAGTATTCTTAAAAGTGAAAGATGACTAATAGCTGCTCCCTTCTGTCACAAAAAGAAGTCACCCTATAATGTGTGCGGTTAAACTATAGGGTTTTGCTAGTTTTAAGTTGCCTGAAATTTTCTTAAGTTTAAGTCACTTGTTGTGACTATTGGATTTGTGTAGAGATTAGTGTGTCATATGATTGGATATTGATCCAATGAATGTCATATGATTGGATATTGATCCAATGGTCACAACAAGTGACTTAAATTTAAGAAAATTTCAGGCAACTTATGAATAGATAATCCCTAAACTATATTAATTTTGACTAAATATATTATCTAAAATATATCATTTGGGTATATGAAAATGGTATGAGTAAATTTGTCATGAAAAATATTTTTATAATATTATACTTTTATAAAAAAATATATATGAAAATATGGTGATAAAATTTAACGGTCAAAGTTGCATATTGTTGACTTCGAGAAGTGAACAAACGATGTATATTCTTTTAACCGGAGGTAGTACATGAAAGGAGTTATGACACCCTTTGCAGTCATGCCTTAGACCGTAGTTTATGTTCCTTGTTATTGCTGTCTCACTACGTCCCAACAACTTTGGTTTGCTTTATTTTATTCAAACCCGCGTTCAATACTCCAATCGGACCATCAAGGGTGATCGATCCAAAACAAAACCATTCTGCTGCATACGTAACACTAGCCATTCCGCGCCGGGCTTTTTCTTTCGTTTAAGATCATGATTAGAATGCGCAGGCTTTTTTCCGATACTACTTGGATCTAGCACGTAATCAGCACTGGGAGGAGAGAGAGAGAGAGGCGCGAGGACCTGACCCCTTCCTAGGCATGACACGACAGGCAGCTAGCCATACGTGTCGGCCGTCGTATGGTGCGCTTTCTTGTCACAGGAGCACTCAAAGCCGTCCGTCCTCTCCTAGCTTGTCCGCTCTCTCTCTCTCTCTCTCCTCTTTCCCGCCCATCCAAAGAGAGAACCAATGGCCAGAACCGCAACCTCCGCGCAGAGATAGTGAGAGAGATTGCGAGTGGACGCACGTGGATTACGGATTCACAGCTTGCGCTAGGGCATGCATCGGGATACGGGGCGGCGGCCGTACGCGGATTTCCCTCGCCGAGCCGGGCTGGCTCCGGTCGACCACGCCATGAACTCAAGCTGACACACCCGCGCCCTTTCCCACTAGCGGCAGGACCTGCCTCACCATGCCTAGGTAGATGGCCGGCATAGGTGATCGGTGGTGCGTACAGTGGACTAGTATGTTGCAGACAAGCGCGTTTACGGATTGCGCACCAATTTTGGCGCATAGCTGGCGCGTGGCATGGCAGGCCGGCCGGGCCGCCATTTTCTGCATCAACAACACGTACAGCTTGCAAGGTGCAAACTGATTTAACTTACATTTTAGCGATCGACTCGGCCGGTGCACACCAACCAAATCTCTACCTTACCAGGGTCGCGCTCCAACCTCCCGCACCAGTGCATCGATGATTCGTGGGGCTATTTGGTTGGCATGATGAACCAAACTAAAATTTGGCATAGAATTTTTTTAGACAGAATGAACGTTGTTTCCGTAACATCTCAAAAACCATATTTTGGCAAAATATAATGAAAATAAATGAAAGAGTAATTTTGAGCATGTCTTTGTGTGGGAAAACTATTTTTAGCGTGATTTTGAACCTTTGCATAAATCAAATAGTGAATTACATGCAAATAACAACTTGTAAGAATTTTTGAGAAAATCATAGAATAGATAAAATACCAAAACAATTACACAAGGAAACATACTGTTTCAGGAGTCTCCACAAAAAATTTCATAATTTTTAGAGCCTATTTGTTATATTTAGAAATTCGAACAACAAGCAACCAATTTAAGAAATTCAAAAACCAAATTTGAATTCCTACCGGACCTTTGGGCTGAAACCCAACTCGACCCATCTCCTCTCACACTCGCTCCAACCAGCGCCAGCACTTGCTCTCTCTCTCTCTCTCTCTCTCTCTCTCTCTCTCTCTCGTGCTGGCCTCACCTGTCAGAACCCCATCGTCCACCACGCGCCTGCACCCACGCGCCTCGTCTGCTCCGCCGCTTGCCTACGGAACACGATCGACGCCCACAGAATCGAGTCTCAACTACCTCCGCCAGCCCCTGCCCATGCTATCCAGCCCACGACGCGCTATCTTCCCGCGCGGATGGAGAAGCCCGAGAGCTTCCGCTAGAATCTCACGCAACCGCCTGCGTCTCGCCGATTTTCTCACGCGAATGCCCTAGCTACTTAAGCAATGGAACACACACCTTTCTACTCAACTCACCACTATTCCATTTTGTGCAAACCTGAGCTTGATCGCTCCATAGTTTCGCAGGAACATTAGTGTCATCTCCGACGCCGGTGAGCGTCCCTCTGCAGCTCCGCCGCTTTGGTGAGCTTCCTCACCCACGACACTCGTGTCATTTTGATCCTTGTCTATCACTCATTCCTATCCTTTACTCAATGCAGCTCCGGGAGTTTCGTAGTTCGATTGCGTCGCCTTCGTCGCCGACTCCGTCGCGTACTAGATCTGAGTTGCGGTATTTTCGCCGTTCCAGTAGGTTTGAACACCTCCTGAGTATGTCATTATGTGTTCCAACACTCCTCCATATAATTCCCCCACTCAATGCAGGCTTACTTGTTGATTCTTTATCTATTTAACTGCTCTTTAAACTTTCGTTGCAAAATAATATGTATTGATATTGCAAATAAAATTTAATTAATATCGAAAACAACTTGTAGCATATAGCCTAATCCCTTGTTAGCCACGTATATATATAAATTTTGTGATATACTACAAGTCTTGCTGAGTACGCAATGTACTCAATCTTGCTTAAATTGTTGTTCAGAGGATGAGAATGATCATATGCCGGGCGACGCCTTCTTCGGTCCCGGTACTAGGGGTACGGGGACATGTCTTTCTAGGACTTATCCTTGTCGATTGCCTGAGGGTTTGGATGGGTATACCACTGGACTTTTGGACTTTATTTAAGGAATAAGTCCAATTTACACCTCTGAACTTTGTGGAGAGTCCAAAATACCCTCTAAACTCTAAAACCATTTGGTTTACACCCTCCAACTACCAATACCATCTCACCCGACCCACTCCGGTCGAAAACATCCGATTTCTCCCTAACATGGCATCCACTGTCAGCCGGTTTTTCAAGTGGGTCCTACTATTAGCCACAAAGAGTGGGATGCACAGGCACTTCAGAGAAGGGCAGAAGTAGAGGAGGTTTAGGGAAGCTCAGAGTGGCGCTCGTCGCCGGTGAGTGGGTGGACAGCGGCAGCCAGGAGTGGAGAAAATGGGACCCTGGAGGGGAGGCGAACCGGAGGGCGGTGGTGGCTCGACCGGGGGTGGAAGGTGGCGGGTTGGAGGCAGCACGCGGTGGTCGACTGTGTTGGGGAAAGGGCGCGATGATGCTCGGATGGGGTAGGGGCTAGGATAGCGAGAGCATGGGCACTGCTGGGTTGTGAGGAGCTTAATTACCAATCCGATAGGTGGAGGTAGAGAGAGGCTGGAGCGAGCTGGCGGTGGCGACCCAGGGCGGCGCAGGGTAAGCCGATGGTGGCGGCGACCTGCGAGGAAGAAGAGAGGGAGTGAGCAGTAGGGGAAGGTAAAGGGAGTCTAGGGGATGCTCACGTAGAGAGGAATCGAGCAGGGGCTCGCTCGAGGAGGCACGGCAATGGTGGAGGCGGAATTGGCCGGACCCGAAGGAGAAGGAAGGTGTGCGGCGCTCCGGTGGTGGTAGCTTCAAATTGGTTGAGGGGTTTGGTTCTGGAGTGGTGGGACGCAACGTGACGTGGTCGGGGGTGGCTGGAGTTCGCCGATGTGGCTGGAACGACGAATTAGGCTCGACGGCCTGCGCTTGGCATTCGGGTTTTGCTCAAATAGAGCTTGGAGAAGGGGAGAAAGTGGAGAAGGAGATAATGAAATGGCTCAGCGAAGAAGGCAAGAGGAACGAGAGGAGGTTGGGTGCGGCTTAAGCAGAGGGGGAGGCGATGCGCTCAGCACGGTAGCACGGCATGGGCACACGAGTTGGCAGCGTGCCAGCTCTTGAGGCGGACCCATGGCTCCCACGCATCATCGTCGGATGGCCGGAGGACGAGCCACACACCCGGGTTGGAGCGGCTCACGTGAGATGGTGGCCTTGCCGAGCAGGCAGCTTGTCACATCCTC
Source organism: Ampelocalamus luodianensis (assembly GCA_036346255.1). Lineage (NCBI taxonomy): Eukaryota > Viridiplantae > Streptophyta > Magnoliopsida > Poales > Poaceae > Ampelocalamus > Ampelocalamus luodianensis. Next base: position 12,481,591 of record CM070634.1, read on the forward strand.
AAATTAATAAAGAGGTTTTTTTATGCATCTAAGAGGTTTATTATGCATCTCATTAGCATGCATCATGTTTTGAAACCATTCATTTGAATATTGTACTTGGAAAATCTCAAAATACAAATGAAACATACACTTTAATTTGAGCTCCAAACTAAAAAGTGAATTAAATGCTACTGAAGATCCTATGGAAATAATTTACTCAAATACTATTTTAATTATCGCGAATTAATATAATTTTTCCCAAATTTTTGGGACTAGTTTGAACCCTAAGAAAATTTAAACACCTTTAAAAAACCTTTTCTAAGTTTGGATTTATAAATTACAAAATGTATCATGAACAGTAGGGTTCAATAATTTTTATGGACACTAGGCTATCCCAGGAACCCCCAGTAATTATTTCATGATTTTGGGAATTTTATTTCTATTTTTAGCCTCTGGTCAAAGTGGAGGAAACTATTTTAATTCTCAGTCAAACCCTAACCCTAAACCGACTGACACTATTCCTTGGGCTCGAGTCCGACCAGGCGAACTGACTCAGCTCAACCGCCTAAATGCACCAACGCATGTAGGCCTTCGGATCTAAATCCTACGGTCCCGACCTCTTATGTCTCAACGGCGATCGGGGACCGCTGGGTGGTCGTGAGCCTTGCGATCGAGATCCGATGACCCACGACCTCCTTTGCCTTATAACCTCATTCCACTTAGGAGGTCGTGAGTCATCCGATGGACATCCAACGGCCACGACCTCCCCCGCCCTTCGGTGCTCATCGCCTAAGAGGTCGTGAGCCATTTGATGCGAATCCAACGGCCCACGACCTCCCTTCCTATAACACTCAATCCGCCTAGATGATCGTGAGCCATGTGATTTACATCCAACGCCCACGACCACCCTCCTCCTCGACTCACGTGCACATGACTAAGTCAGCGTCGCCGTGGGCCCGCATTGTCAGGTCCATCTCTGACCTTGCGCAGGAGCTCCTCGCCATGTGTCTAAGCTTCTCCGACGTGCTCAGAACGGCGCCAGTGGACGCCGTCAATCCACCGCCGCATGCAACCACTCCTGGAGCTTCTTCACTTCACGCCGCCTCCATTTCGTCATCACCGACCATTTTACCCCTCGCAGCCCTCCATTCTTCCTCACTTCTCCTCTGTTGACCGAGGAGAGGGGAGCTTGTTCTTGCTCTCTTCACGGGTGAGCTTCCTCCGCGTGATTCCTCCCTGCTCTGTGATCCATCCCGTTTCCATTTTTACTAATCTCAGTTTCTCTCGTTGCTTGTAGCACCTGGACCATCGTGGTGCCATTGCAAGCTCCAGAGCACACTCCCGTGGACATCACTTTGTGATCTTCATCTCCGGTGAGCTTTGTCCGAAACCTTGCGTGTCATGTCGTGCCTTTAGGCTTGAGATTAAAAACCCCTAACTCAATTTGGGTAGTACTCGACAGGATCGCGGTGAATCGAAGTTGCCTTCTTGCGGCCAGAGTTCAAGCCCTTTCACCTTCCACTTCAAATTGGTAGGCTATTCTTCAATTTCCTTGCTCTTATAGCTTGCTCTTAAGGTCCTTGAGATAACCCGAGCATTCCCCTTGCTCCTTTTGCTCAGAGCTTCACCTCTTCGTTGAGCCGGGTCGTCGCCATCTTCTTCTCGCACCGACCAAGTTCGGCTAAGCCGAGCTTTCGAACACTCTTCTCAACTCGGGTAACTCACTCTTAGTCCCTAGGACCTTGGGCACTGCTTGAATGACGCGCGAGCTTCACCTTGTTTTGTAATATTGCGTATTGAGCGCCGCCGTTCAACTCCGGCTAGCCGCCGGTACAGGCCGGCTCAGCCGTCGAGACCGCTCCCATTGTGAGCGCAACGCTATTGTGCACCTATGCTTGCTCTTGGTTCACACCGCCGGGGTCGGAATCGACGGCGAGCCGCCGGACAACCACGCGGGACAAAATTGTCGTTGTCGTATTCAGACCATCACTGTAACAAGCGTTTAGATTTAATTTTCGTCATTAGCATTTAATCGCGGTCGGAAGTGAGCGGCTACACTCGCTTACGCATGGGCCTGAGCACAGAAAACGTCAGGAGTTAAACCAAGGCGAAGCGTGACTGACATGTGGGCCTTAGGCTTTAAACCCCGTGCACCGAGCGCTTGGAAAAGTGGAACCAGTCCACTAGGTCGTGTCTCTGACGACGGATCCCACACGTCAGAACTGATTATTAATCTGAGTTAAATTAAGAAACGCACTATTCTCCGGGTCCCGCCCGTCAGCGACTGCGGCTAGCGCGTGGTCGGTGAGAAAAGTAGCAAATGATTTATAAAATCCGAAAACCATTTACTTGCACACTGAAAAATATGTATAACTTCTAAAATGCATAACTAAATCATTTTAACTCCAAAATGGGTGAAACCACTTCTGATAATTTTCATATTCAATGAACTTTATATTAAAATTGGTTTCAACCTTGTCCCTATAACAGAGAGCATTATTTTGGAAAATGAGTCTTTGACACTATTATTTTTGCAATAGAAAAAGGGCTGATAACTTCAAAAACTCATAAGTAATTCTTAGAAACTCCAAAAACCGTGAAATCAGTTTTGATAATTTCTATTTCAAATAAACTTAATCATAAAAATGATTTCAAACTTAATTCTGTCACATAAACTATAGTTGAGGAAAATGATCCTAAAGGGGGTTATTTTTACACTATTAATGCTGATAACTTTAGAAATCAATAACTAAATCATGAAAACTCCAATTGGAGCAAACTCAACTGTTTTGAAATTGTAATAATATTGCCTATTTATTCATATAATCCATGTACTCACCACTTTTCTACAAAATTTCACTTCATAATTAAATTACATAAATAAAGGCATATTGAAATCTGAAATTCAAACCATTATAACTTTCATATACTAAATCAAAATGAAATAATTCTTTCACCAAAAATTATTTAAAATCATGACTTAGCTACTGTAGAAAAATCATGCATTTTTTAGCATTTTGATTTTTAGAGTATTTCTCGATGTTTATTCGGTATTGTATTTATATAGATTCCGAGCTCATTGATATTGACTCTTACGCTACTGAGGGAGAGCAATTAGCCTACCAGAAAAGCAAGCATCCTTTGAACTTTCTTTTGCATCATATTTGATCCCAATTTTGTTAGGGTAGATGCAATGATAATTGCTTGCATATAGTTTTATAATGTCGCTATTTTTGTGATGAGTAGTTAGACACATCCTATTATCTTGTCATTGAGGCTATCCATGAATTACTCCAATACTGAAATGATTATGTTAGGATGTGTGAAATTATATTGTTCGAGTTTCTCTTAGCCATGCAAGTCTAGTACCGGTAGTTTGATTGTCGGGAATAACCCGACAATTATGGGATAAACACCACTCTCTTTATATACTTTTGTTTCAGATCTTCGTATCTGTTTTCTAAGTTAAATTTTGTCATTTTAAATGAGCTTTTGGTCTGGACAAGTGATGGTTAGTGATGGTGCCTTCATGCACGAGAATTGGGTACGTGGTTGGACTTGTCTGGACAATTAAGGACCGAACTTTGGTAACGTCGTTGATTCAAGTACTTTCGTGCTATCACACGCGGGTTGGGAGCCGTATGGTTAAGTAGGGGGAAGGTTTTATTGTGTTGAGTCCCACGGTGGCGAAATTGTAAGGACATGGGACCGTGAAATCCTGTGTTCCTTTGGGCCGATAGGATGGGGGCGTTAACGTCTTGTGTTTCCTAGGATATATAGGATGGAGGCGTTAACGTCTTGTGTTTCCTAGGAGCCATGGGTTGAGGGACTTGGCTCAATGGGATCTTCTTGCTAAAACGACCGTATCTTGATTTACCGTACGGCATACCATAGGAAGTATGCTATATTCGGAGGCATCCGGAGGCTTACGGGCTAATCAAGTCGTGTGGGTAAAGTAGTACCCCTGCAGGTATAAATCTATTCGAATAGCGTGTCCGCGGTTATGGACAACCGCTTGAGTTCGGGGTTACTATTATTAGACTTGGAATTAAAATTGTGGTTATAACTTGGTATCGACATGAATGGGATGTTCATGCTTGTTGTTGTATCAAAGTGGACCGCCACTTTGTTTCTAGTATGATTCTTTTGTTATTGAATTTATCACTTATTCACATGCTTTACTTCTACTTCAAATCTGATTTTGAAATGGCACTTGAAAACTAGTATGTGTAGGTTGTTCGAGATATGCGTCGTTTCGCAAAATTAAGCCAATATGAGCCTCCCTTTGAATGACCTTATGTATAACTATTTTTATTTGTGTAAGACTTGCGAGTACTCTTTGTAATCAGCCAGGTGTTTGCTGGCTTTTACAGGTGAGGAGAATATTGAAACCGACGAGCTTGTCGGTGTCGATTTAGGCGACACCGATGAGTAGTTTGCTATCATCTAACTCCCAGTTGGTTGCCGATGGGTTATGGGGCATACCATTGCTGGTCTTTTGGTCTATTTATGTGTTTCCGCTGCTACTTAATACTCTCTTTTAAATTTGGCCGGTCGGCCACTTGTATTAGTTGTAAACTTGGAACTATGTTGTATGTCTTTTGAACTATTTATGTATGAATGTTGTATGGATGTGAGCAACATTGTATGAGAGTATGACTATATTGGTCGCTGATCTTGGGAGCCAATATAGGTTGTACTCGCTATTCATGACTTCTTATTTAACTCACTAAGTGTAGCGTTTGACTTGTTGGAGAACCGACAATCATGTAGTGCTCGCAAATGAGCGGCGCGCATGATCGTCGGGGCTCTAGTTTGAGTTAAACCTCTCATTTAGATGGAGTTAAGTTGGAATCCATTCACGGGAGACCTAGAGTTATGTCCCTAAGGCTTTGATTAGTCTCGGTTTTATGGAGATAACTCCGGGGTCCCCACACAGCTGGAGTTGACGCCGCAGGTGGTCCCCTTACGGCCTACGTAGATCGCCACCTTCAGGCTCGCCGCCTCGCGGGAGGGGGGAGAAAAGTGACGGCTTCCGATCAAACCATTCCAGGTTGGCTTTGGATAGGTGGAACACAGCAGCCAGGGCCCCGGTTGACGCCGGTATCTGCTCGCCCACGTCGGAGAGCACTAGTGGCATGGCGGCGGTCTGGCACGGCATCTGAGAGAATGGTTTTAGAGTTCATTTCCACCTTGTACATGTGGAAGCCACATCATCCACAACTGGGGTGGTTTAGGGTGAGGAGGTGATTTGCTCGTGTCAATAATTGGGGGGTGTAAAGTGAACAGTTTTGTAGTTGAAGGTGTTTTTTGGACTCGGACCATAGTTCAAGGGTGTAAATTGGACTTATTCCTTTATTTAATATGCTTTCACTGTTTAACTTGCTACTTCTTTTGATGTAATCGCTTAAGTTAAGTATCATATTTGTTTTATGTTGTATGTATATTTTTGTATGGATGTATATGCCAATGTTGTGGATGGGTGTACTAGCAACCGATTATAGGACTAGTACAGTACACAAACGAGGGCTTCGTGTATTCCACGCCCGGGGTCTGACAGTTTCGATTGTGGTCAAGCCAAATTTGTGAGCGAGTTCCTCACCCTCGGATTGTCCACATGTGACATTGAATTTAATTGGCATTACAAAATGTTTGTTGGCATTACCAAATATTGGTAGCAAACTAAACGATAGTCAATTTTTATTGATGTTACCAAATTTGATTTGGTTCACGTTGATAACAAACCAAACAGCCCCAACAACGTATGTTCAACTCTAAGCATCAACCAAAAAGTGCACCACACCACACGGTCAGTAACAGCAATTCTAGCAGGCATGAAATGTGAGTGTGTAGGCTGGAAAAAAGCTCAAGGCTCGCGAGCCAGCTCGGCTCGGACTCGCATTGTTCTCAAGCTAAGCCAAGCCTTATTTTTAGTACGCATCATTTTCGAGTTGAGCCCGAGCCGCTCACGTGGCTCGTTCGGCTCGTAGGCTGCCAGTCAACCCAGCTCATATAGACATTGAGGCCTAGGCCACCTAGCCCATTTTGAGTCTTTCGCCGCCCCTACATGACGTTCCCATCGAAACCGGTGAGCTCTCTCAAACCCGCTCGCGTCACATCATGTTCCACCATGTCACGAGCAAAACCCCTTAGTCAATGGCCCAATCCCTCCATAGGAGCATTGCACCGCCATCTTCTTCCCTAAATCCGGTCGAACCAACCATCGTCGCCGCCATTTTTGCTCTGATGAGCTTCTCTCCAACTCCCTCCTACCAGAGCACCCTCACACCTCCCTCTTCCACCCCAATCCTCAAATTTGAAGCCTCCCTCTCCAGGACGGTGTCATCACGAGGAGCTAGCCACGCTGCCTTGGGTCACTACCGCGAGCCCACCTCAGTCCACCCCCGCCATCACCAACTTCTTTGATGAGCTCCCCATCACCTGTATATGCTTGTGCGCACCAGCTTTCCCCCCTTCCCCCTCCATCGCCACTGCCCCTTTTCTCCCTCACCTCTAGCCGCCATGTGCCACCATAGACCCATGTCCAAGCATTGTTACCCATGACACTGCCACCTCCAGCCTCCTCTCCCCTACGAGAACCCATTTTCGAGGTCAACGACCCCTCTCTACGCCCCGTTCGCCACCGGCGAGTGTGCCCCGTGCGTGCTCTCCCCCTCCCCTCTTCTTTGTTTGTCTCTCTCTCTCTCTGTGTGTCTGTGTGTGTCTCTCTCTCTCTCTCTCTCTCTCTCTTTCTCTGTAAATTACAAGTGGGCCCACTCAATTAAGAAGTTGATTTAGAGGCTAATTAGTGCTAAATGAGAATTAAAGTTTTATGACAGCTTGGCTTGCAAGCCAACTCGAGCCTACTTTCGAGCCGAGCCGAACCGGGCTAAGCTTCTAGCTCGCTCCCTTCACGAGCCTAGCCGAGCCACTGTTTCAGCCGAGCTTTAGCAAGTTTGGCTCGAGCCGGCTCTGCTCGGCTCGTTTCCAACCCTATGTCCATGCACACATGTAGTGAAAGAACCACCATCAGGGCAAGCCGAGGCAGCCATCCCAGGTCTCCCACAGGCCAGAACACCGCACCCACCCACCCCGGGCCCTAGGTGCCTGGTCAGCCACCAGGGCACCGCCTCCCTTCCACGGCCGCTGCCGAGCCACTCGAGGGATGCACTGCGGTGACACGTCCTTCTTCTTTGCCGGCTTCGACGACTTCTTGATAGGGACTCCAGGGACGGCGGTGAGGCCGGGGGTGGCAGAAGTACGAGCAGGCAGGACGACCAGTTGCTCGACACAGAACGAGAGTGCTTGCTACGAGCCTTGGCTGGGACAGGGGCCTCCGGAAGGAAGATGCCGGGTTGCGCGCGGAGGTGGCCGCAGCTAAGGGGGCCGCAGAGGCGGCCGCAGCGGCAGGGGCTGCGGATGCCAGTGGTACGCGCGCCGAGGAGATGCCACCGGAGGGAATGCCAGAGATGAGCTGCAGCTTTTGGAATCTTGTAACAGCTCTCCTAAAAAGTTTCAAAAAATCTTACACGCATTTCCAATTCTCTCATATCAAAAGAAAATGATGAAAAAAAACATGAACTAGTTCAATTCAGCGAACGAAAGAAATAAGAATCTAAGACGAATTTACGCAGGAGGTGATGAAAATGATTGACACCTCGAGGTAGTAAATTGACATCCGGCGAACCGCGAGGGGGCGAAGTGAGGAGAAAGGAGGCGCAATCGCACCCACACGCTTCCGCATGGGAGCTACGAGGCACGTCACGGCGAGCGGCTATCCGGCCAGGTTTTCCTCCGATCTCTCAAATTTCTGGCTGCACACGCTGCCAAGACAAGGAAAAGCTCTCGATCCGGCTACACCGATTCCACCAGCCCCGGAACGGGAAACGTACGTGAGAGCGACAAATTTTCTCCGATTAGCCATTGTGGCATACTATATCCGTATCCTTCTCTTAGATCTCCTGCCTCGCACACCCACTTGATTAGCCGTGCCATAAATTCGTGGCGCAAGTTCGCCACCCCAAAAGCGCCAATATTCCTCGGCGCGCACTGCACCGTGAGATCATCACCATCAATTCCCCCCTATCGCGCGTTTCCGTTGCCGGCTTTGCTAGCTTTCAATTGTGCCCTCAATCCAAGCAAAAGCTTGGCTCCATGCGCCCGTCCGCCGAGGAAAGAGGGGAACAAACAGGAAAAGGCTAGATCGCGTAGAGATACTGTATGTTGCAACGGGGTTTTTTTGCTCAAGGATTGCGCGATCGATATATGCGCCTGATGGAGGGAGGTAACTGCTGGTTTTTTTGGGTGGGTGGTCTGGCGTCTCCAAAAAGCAGTGGATGCCCAAACCCAAATCGACCCAAAGTGATTATAATTGCGGTGGCTAGCTAGGCAGGCTATGCCATTGGATTGGCCTCGAGTGCGTTGTGTCTTTTCCTGCTAGGAATTTATCCTCATCCTCTCCTCCATGTACAGAGAGATCGATGCACTACCTAAGTCTGTCATGAGACAATTTGGGTCCTGATCTTCCAATAAGATGATAACTTTGATTTGTAGGAGAATGTAGTCTTCTAACCGATCACGACTAGAACATCAAGCAATCGCTAAACCACACTGAGTCGTTATCAATTGTGCCAAGAACACGATTGACCTGAACACGAGGTTCAATTCCTCCGAACTATCAAAGAACAAGCAAGAACAAGATACACAAGCAATTTGAAATTGCAAATAGGAAATATAAATTCATACGAGTTGAGACCTGCAAATCACAATTATTGGTCTAGTCGACACAAGAACACACAACGATGTTTTCACGGTGGAAAAACCAATCTAAACAAACCTAAAAACCCCAAAAGAGGCGTGCACACAGTATATATTGAAGGAGAGGCAGTGGCTACAAGAAGTGGAGTCGAACCCTAACTCTATCTCCTAGTCCGCCGTCTTTGTTTCGACGATTCCGACACACTCCGAATGAATTTTGAGGTGGGGCCATATCCATTGGAAATGTCTCAGAATAAATTTTCGAACAAGCCTAAGAACACCTAAATCAGATTCCGTTTGTGAAAATTATGGCCTTTTTATTACGGGCCAGTTGGGCTGAATCAGTGCCGGATTGTTTTGGCGATTCCGAAGTGTACCAAAAGGAACTTAGGAATGGGGCTAGATCCGTTGTAAAGAGGACGAGATAAGCTTTATATCATGTCCTCATACACCTCAAACGGAGTTCGTATGCGAATTCTATGCATGTTTAAAGTCAGTACTGTTTCCAGAGGCCGAATTGAATTCCAGAACATATCCAACTTGAACTCTTGCTTGACTTGAACAAAAAGTGATGTGGTGACCTGAAGAAGAGTTGGGGAAGGCATCGACTTGGTCTTGATGTGCGGGTCGGCTTCCCTTTAGGTGGACCCCAACCACGAACGAGTAGTATTGATGTATTTCTCCTTGTATAGTTGTACAAATATACATTTTCATTATTAGGTAGCATCATATTCTCATTTAAAATAAATTGAAGCTAAAGGACTGACTTCACCTTTTATTCAATCTTGAAGCTATGATGTGGCAAGATCACATCAGTCTGGACCCATCAGTACGTAGAATATGGGCCTCGCCTGTAGAAATACTACTTCCAAAGGGTACGAATTTTTGTAAGGCTAATATTAGTAATGAAGGATGACTGTTCTGTTTTCTGCACACACAAAAAAAATCATGAGAAATCTTGTATTCTAAATCGGCCGTTAGTTCAGTTCAAACATGCATGCATAAGCCCCTGCCCGGATAGGATTGCTCGATAGGTGGCGGTACAGATGGTGTAGGGAGATCATGGGCATATATCCTTGCTGCCGTTGGTTGAAGATAGATTGCTCTACAGCTACAGCTAGCTGGTAGCCTTCCTCGGAGGTGTGCGACGGGAAGGGCCAAATCCCTCGTTTCCAGGGCAGGTTTTGCGCAACATGGCAGGTGTGACATGCTTCTGAGGCTGTGACTTCCTTTCCTTTCCTTTGTGTTAAAATATCACTGACTCATGCGTTAGCTGCTAGCTATACGAGCCTTGATTTTATTGGGATACAGACAATCACGGAGACTGGAGAGCGATATGCGTACGTAGAGATAGATCGTAGTCATAGATTGCGGAGCCTAAGGCACATCAGGCGTTCAGAACTTCACATACGTACGTATACATGCAGTCCACAATCTCTACATACAGATCTATAGCTAACTGAGATATTTCTTTCTAATTAAACAAGTACTATTCCTTGTGTCAAAGCAACATGTATGAATGAAGCTGGTAGCTCAGGCCCTTATCTCAAAAGAAAGGCAACATAGACCCCCATTATTTTCTAGGCCTTCCGTAGAAAAGCTTGATCGAGTTGGCTTGTCAAATTGAGTTACCACGTACCACGGTACGAGATGGACCTGTTGTCCCTTGGTGTGCCATTGGCACCAACTTACTTACTTACCTCCTCCTTCAGAGTGTCCAACTATGACACCGTTCGTAGATCAATGCGAGCACTGAATACCGTACTTTTTTTTTACGATGACGATGAGTTCTTCATGTGTGCGCTAGCTTAGCTTGTTCGATCTTGCATGTTGGGTCACACATCACATCCACCTGCTTTTACAGAGGCACAGTGCCCGGAAGGAAATGCGTTGAATCAACAGCACTATTCGAATAAAAGCTGTGCTTTGCCGGAGTTGGCAAGGTTCCTATTTGGTGATGGAACCCGGGACCCAGGAGGTTTGCTCACGCCAGTGCCATATTCTCGCAACATCTTGTGAGCTTTGACTGGGCCTGTGAATTGGAACATTGCATCGCGCATATCACAAGCCCCTGCGGACCACTACATGAGCCTGTGGCTCCTGTACATTTCCTAGACTCACAGCTCCAGGCCTTTCGATGGAATTAGACTGAAATATCATAGTGGGCTTTTTTTTTGCGGGAACATGTCGTGGTGGGCTGAGTCGCGTGGAATGATAGCTGAGGCGCGGGCGTGAGGCCGCGGTTGGTTGGATTAGCGTCGGCAACCCGTGCGTGGCCGCCTCGCCGAGGGGCACAGCACACAAAGCCGCCGCGGCACAAGTCACAACCAACACCGTGCCCAACTGCCCATGCGTGCTGCCGTCCGCCTGCGCGCGTCCCCTAGCACCGTAGCACGCACCGTTTTCGTTAGAACTGATGGGGACTTTTGTGTTCCGCTGAATCGGTTGTCTGCTGGGAATTACTTTCTATGGAAGGGTATATACAGTGGGGTGACATCAGCAGTCTATTATTTTTGTCACGTAAAATTTTTAGTGATGTGGATGAGAGAGAACAAGGAGAGAGAATAAAGCTGTCTGGCAAGCAACAGACAGTCTATAAACCCCTTATAGACGACTGTTTTGCTGTTATATCTATGTCGTCTGTAACCTAGAAGTTTTATGATCTCATTTTATGGAGGACATATATAGACAACTTAGAGACAACTCATTGTATAGATTGTGTTTAGTTTTATCTATAGATGATATGAAAGATACTACAGACAATCACTGTCTATACCACTGTACATAACCAATAGGGATTTTTGTGCTCCGCTGAATCGGTTGCCTACTGGGAATTACTTCCTATGTGCGTGGCGAGTTGATGGAGTACGTCTGCACGTGCCTGTGGTGACTGAACCATGAATCCCGGAAACCTGGTGGTTTCTATTTGCTTGTGTCCAGGCTGCCTCGCCATTAAAGAAGGGATGGGCCAGTTCGGTGAGAAAAGGAAACCATGTGAAACCCCAACTTGTGATATCGATCGGGAGATGTACCGATTCGGTGAGAGAAGAAACAAATAGATGGCGATAAAAGACAGCAAATTGATGCACAGAATTTAGACGGTCAGGTCAGTTCGGTGCATCTGATTGAAATTGGGTACTATTCTTTGGACACCAACGCTTTCCCCGATAAACTAGACAAAACCACTCCATATCCTTTCACAAATCACAGGCATCTTCCATCTTGAAATTCGACGCACGAGATTTGCGTTGCAGGGTGATTGTCACCCGTTGCTAGGGATGTAATCTGGGCGGATACAAGCGGATATCTCTCATCCTGTATCCTATTTAGTATTTTTTTTCCTTAGAATCGGAGTCGAACACGGACAGTGCAGATACGGATACGAATGCGGATAGTCCGATCACGAATATTTAGTCGGATATTGCGTAAAACAGAAACTGTATATATCGCATATATAAAGATCAATAAACCATACTATATGTCCAAAATATAACTATATTAACAATTTAACAAGCAAATTTAACTACATCACACTATCACAGCAGCTAGTTAAAGAAGTAGTAGCAAGTAGCAAGTCATAGTGATAGCAGTATAAAAGATGTCCAAAATATAACTAGCCAACTACATAACAGGACAAATACAACATATACAAAGCCTACAGACCAGTAGCAATAACTAGTTTGGGATTTACAGAACGTTGACTGGTAGCAAGTCTGTAGTGTCCTAATTTTTGAGTTTTTCAAAATCTTTTATTTAAAATAAGGTTTTATAAAATATTCATGATTATCTAGAATTTAACAAAGCTTAAATAGAATTTTCAGAAATAAAAATCCTTTAATATGAATAAATCAAACATCCATTAAATTCAAAAGTATTTTATTAAAGTTTTTTATGTTCAAAAGTATTTTTATAAATTTTCTATAATTTTTTTTGAGTTCATTTACTATTTTTCTTGGTTTATTTGGATTTCTTGTATTTTCTAAAAATTAAAAATATAATTAAATATTGGAAAGCCTTGTAGATTGATTTCTCTCCGGCCCACTGGGCCTAGAGTTTACCGGATATCCGGGACAGTGTTTACGGATACTATCCGATAAATTATTCGGATAGTTCTGAATCTGTTTCCGTATCCGGGGGGAAAATCTATCCGGCTACGAATCCGAAATCCGAGAAAAATCCCAGATATCCAATTTCACGCTCCGAATAAAATCCGATTCATTTGCACGCCTACCTGTTACCATTATGTGTATGTAGATCAATGCCAAGGTTGATCTAATTACCGCTACAACCACAAATTTCCAATGGAGTAGTAAGGATGGAAGCTAAAACCTGGCAGTCACCTTCTCATGCATGTAAATTAATCTGATTATAAAGCATTCTGTTTTGCAAGTCCATTATCACTGGTGCGTTCGAAGGAGAGAAAACGTCCAGATAACTTCCCTGAATTTCAGTATTCATAAATTTTGACAAGTTTCTGTCCTCATCGTGCAACGAACAGGTAAAGGAAGAAAAAAACTGGAACATAAGGCGACGTTCATGTCAAGTTGTCAACTCCTACGTGCAAGCGAGAGAAACAGATGGGAAGAAGCGCCACACGCTTCAAGCCTTCAACAGTTGTATTGCATCAGCATAAATAGCTGGCCGTGATTACATGGTTACAACAGACTAACCAATCTAGATTACAATCTCAACAAGAATCGGCGCTAGAGATATGCACGGCACCTAACTTCAGGATATACACGGCAGCGGTACAATACCTGTGTGCCAAGGCACCATACGCACAGGTGTGTCGCTAACACTACGTTTGCTTGATCGAACCGGGAGAACACAAACGCAAGTGCGACACGTGAGTACGGTCCGTTCTTAGGTTGACGCCGTGAGGTAGCATGGAGAAGTGTTGGACCAGAACGGCGACCGACCAGAGAGGGTGAATAAGAGCACTACTTTTTTTCGATTTCGACGGTATTCAACTTCTTTTTCACCTCAGTAGTTATGGAAACTATAAAGATCAGAAATAGAAGCACAACGGAAGTCTTGTGTTGAAACCGAAAGAGCCTTCACAGCCGATATGACCATATGGCTGGTCGGTCTGACTGCCAGCGTCGGTCTGACCCCGGCTGAAAGAACAGCAGCCTACAAATATCACAAAACGACATAACTTTCAATCATGTGATCCAAATCCCATGAGATTTCAACCATAACTCATCAGAACGGTTAGTAACCTATTACAATTAATGATCGGGACGATCGAAGTCAAGGTTCCACGAATTCTTGGATGAGATCAAGAAGGCCCTAGAAGGATTTCCACATGTCCTTCAAGCTAGATCACAACAAAAGACCCAAGAAAAACTAAAGGAACAGACAAAATCCTAAAGGCATAAAAAAGAAAATAAGAATAAGACAGAACTCAACTTAGAGCAAATCTTTACTTGGATTGATCCAAAAGATTATTGGTTTACAACCACTCCACCAAAGAAGATAAAAGTTAGGTCAAGAGAGAAAACCTTACCGGACGTCCGTTAAGCCCACACACACACGGGTCTACTCCCACGCATGTTTCTCCAAGCGGATGATGAAACGGGCTTTCCGAATTCGTCTCTTTGTTATCTTCATCTTCTCTTGATCTAAACAACCTTTTCTTGCGCCGTCTCGCTTTGCAATTTCTCCAAAGGTTAACAATCCAATATTTTAGCGAAAATACCGAAATACACATTCTCGATCCTTCTCCGAAGACCGAGTCCAATCATCGTGAAGTAATTATATGCTTCGGCACATGTACGTTGATGAATGGCTTTCTTCATGTTACCAAGTCTGTTGATGATCAGAACACATGGTTCCCTATCGAACTTACTCAGAAAAATAATGTGAAAATGCTATTAAAAAAAGACTTTGTATTACTGTGGACACACTGAGTGTTTGTATGAGAATATAGAGAATGTTACAAAATGATCGTAACTAATGAATGGATACAATTATCAACTTGTGATTCTATATGTTACAGAGAACATGGGTTACCCCTTTTGTAGTATTTGAAGGGGAGACAGATAATACCGCTAAATGCGCCTCTAATCTTCACGCACGTTCACTAGAAGAGTCTTGAACCATTGCGTCCTTTGGTCAACTGTCGTAAGTTATCAAATGCGCCAAAAGCCACATTCCCGTTAGTCATGTGTGTAACTATTGGTGTCTCTCGACCAGTTTATTGGTTGGGGATTGTACACAACCGTATAGCTAGTCGGATAGTGTCCATAGTTGGACGTTTTATGACTCAAACTGGTCGTCGACCAGTTTAGCCGTAACAAAAGAGAATTCGACTTCCTTTATATACTGGTCGCATATTCATAACCGTAAAAAAAGTGAACCTTATTTGACAGGAACTCTAACTTTGACCTAAAAATGTTGATCTAATCAAGAATCCTCGTCAAAGTCTATCCCCTTCGGTTCCCACCGGAACCACCATGGCACTTGCATCAACCCCTGCGCCACTTGATGCAACCCGTCGCACCGTACCTTCCGTTCGGTCATCCTTGTCCATCTTGCGCTATACTTAAGACCAATGACTTCACTCAACATCTTTGAATGTTCTGAACCTCAGCTCTCCTAGTTAAGTCCCGATCATTCTCACCATTGACCGTCGTTGACTTCAAACCACCTACACAACAATAGCCAAAAAATTATACATGCCTTGATTTGCTTCTCTTTTTGGCCTTACCTTTATTATAGGTCGGACGCTGCTCTATGGCAACGACCTCCCTCCGTACAGGCCATGATTTGCTCTTCTTTTTTACCTTACCATTTTGGTTGTCAGGTCTGGTCGGTTTCTTGGATTCTTTTTTGTTAGAAACTTCCATACCTGGTTGTGGTAGTGTATGACCCTTATCGACCATACGATTCCATTGCACTGCTTCGTTAGCATCTGCATAGCGGTCGGCCATGTCAAACAAATCTAACACAATCGTTAGTGGATTGATGTTGAGATCTTTAGTAAACCTTTTGTATCGCACTGCTTGCTAAAATGCTCGAATAACAAAGTCATCGGTAATGTTAGGAATAGTGTTACGCAGTTCTATAAACCTTTTAACAAACTAGCACAAGTTTTCTCAAAAAATTTGACAGGGACAATATAAATCATCTTCCTTTCGATGCTTTGTATAGCAACTTTTAAAATTGTCTATAATAGCATGACATAAATTTTTTCAACTGAAAATAGAATTTTCTAGCTAGTTGAATAACCAAGTCTGAACAGATCCTTTTAAGACAGTGGGTACATAGTTAGCCATTACATTTTCATCACCGCCCACAGCTTAGATAGCGGTAGTGAGATTTGAAGAATTTTGGGTTCCATCGAAACTTTCTAGATACCCTGGCTTGAACTTGTCAGGCCAATTGACATTTCTTAGCCCAGTTGAGAAAGCCTTGCACCCTGTGTAAGGTTCCAATCATGATCGTACAGTATGACATTCATCATAATTATTAGGAGAATGAGGTCATCTACAACCACGATTAGGCCACTCACCTGGGCCCAATCTGTGAAATACGTTCTATCGAGAAGGGGTGTCTTCTTGACGAATGTTGCCATCATGATGACGACGTCTAGAATCAGACTGGTATGTTCTAGACCTGCTTTGAACTCTTGATGATAGCGAAAGGCTTTGCACTTCGACAGTAGCCTCTTGCAGGCTGGCAGCTAGTGAACGAATGACCAAAAGATCTTGGTCACCATCATTTCTCGTTGGGTGGTTGACAATTGCACTTAAGAGTATTCATACTCTGTCAATGGGAGTCTCTGCCTGTGAGGGTGATGGTAAAACATTTAGATCCCTTACCGTCGTCCTCGGAGCAACTTGGGGTGTGATTGGTGGACATTGTTCACCACTCGCGTTGAACGTGGGTCTTCTAGATGTCCCCAGCGCGCTGTCGTGGTATAGGCGGTGGGCCTCCTCCATTGCCTTCTGCTTGGCGGCGTGAATTTGATTTCATCACTCCTGCGCCAAACGTCCGGCCTGTTCTTGGGCCTCACGTTGTTCATGTGCTGCTCGTTGTTTGTCGGCCTCATTGGCATTGACGACTGCGCATTCACGAAATTCATAGTAGATAGAGGGTGAGAATGTCCTATCCTCATCAGAGGAGGGGTAATAGTTGATACCGCGTAATAGATGCTTTGGAGACGATTCTTTCATCGTCTCAACATAGTCTTCATCACTGAGATCGTCATGAATTATCATGGCACTGGCATTATGACCACTTGTCTCTCGATTTGAGACAGAAGTTGGAACATAGCCACTCTCGAAATTGCTTGAGAGTGGATTTGATGTTCCAACCGTCTTACTCCCAACGGATTGGTTTAAGGGCGGTGAAGATTTCTTCTCTAGAATGTATTCATTGAAGAAGTCGCACTTGCACGCCTCCTTAGGGGTGTAGTCCTCCATCGTGAGGTGAGTAGTCGGCAAGATCAAATGAGCTCTCCTCGTAATCCATTAGTGAGAACATGAAAACATCACAGTGATGACATTCTGATTGATGGCGCACTCTTTCTATCACCAGTTGTCAATGATTGGAACATAAGGTTCCCTATCGAACTTACTCAGGAAATAATGTGAGAACACTATAAAAAAGAAGACCTTATATTGTTGTAGACACACTGAGTATCTGTATGAGAATAGAGAGGATGTTACAAAATGATCGTAATGATTGTGACTAATGAATGAATATAGTTATCAACTTGTGATTCTATATGTTACAAAGAACGTGGGTTACCCCTTTATAGTATTTGAAAGGGTGGCAATTAATACAGCTAAAGACGCGTCTAATCTTCACGAACATTCGCCAAGAGAGTCATGAACCGTCACGTCTGTTGATCAACTATCGTAAGTTGCCAAATGCGCCAAAAGCCATGTTTCCATCAGTCATATGGTTAACTGTTGGTGTCTTCCGACCAGTTTGTTGGTCAGAGATTGTCCACAACCATATAACTGGTAGAACAGTGTCCATAGTTGGTCATTTCATGACTCAAACTGGTCGTCAACCAGTTTGGTTGTAACAAATGAGAATTAGACTTACTTTATATACTAGTCGCGTCGCAGATTCATAATCGTAAAGAAAGTGGGCCTCTATCAAGTGGGTCTTATTTGACAGAAACTCTGATTTTGATCGAAAAATATTCACCTGGTCAAGAATCCTTGTCAAAGTCTCTCCCCTTCGGCTCCCACCGGAACCACCATAGCACTTGCACTGCACCTGCGCCACTTGATGCAACCTGTCGCACCGAACCCCCCGTTCAATCATCCTTGTCTATTTTGCGCCATGCTTGAGTCCAATAACTTCACCCGACATCTTTGAACGTTCTGAACCTCAACTCTCCTAGTCAAGTGTCGATCATTCTCGTCATTGACCGTCGTTGACTCCAAGCCACCTGCACAACATAGATTAAGAAATCATTTTTCTTCGCAACTTCACCCACGTTAGCCAAAACATACGTCATGCAACACATGTACACTGAATGTCATAACTTTGGTCATTTCCACAAAGTTTACCACCTTCCTGGTATATGAACTGGTTCTGTCTGGTTAGACTGCCGTCCATGGCCATCTGACCACTAGCCATACGATCAGGCCACCTCTTGGCTGGTTAGACTACCCACCGGTCTGACCGCCATCAAATGGTCGGTCAGATCGCCCAATGACTTAGCCAGATTTCAGCCCTGAAAATATGCACCATCTCTGTAATTTTCAAATTATATCTAGTTTCGGCTCGAAACTCCAATTCCAATCAAACCTAGTGCAACACACATCCTCAAACATACCTCTATATGTGACTTTTTGTCGATTTTAAAAAATGCATATTTTCATCTTTTTCGATAATCAGACCTCCGCATATGAATGGTCGGGCCACCACTCTCTGGCCACTGACCGCGCTATATGGCGGTGAGACTCGAGAGCAGATCCACAAGAAGTATCAAATCACTAGACTTCTTCGCTACTCTGAAGTCTACGTGAACGTGAGACCGTGATCTATAACTGCAGTGATCTTGGTTTACTGGTAGAATTTTTTTTTAATTTGCGCTAGTGTAGCCTACCCGTAGCCCTACAGTGGTATCAGAGCGGCGTAATCGGACCTTGTTGGACATGGTTCGATCGATGATGAGCCAGTCAGATTTACCATTATCCTTTTGGGGTTACGCTCTAGAAACGCAGCTTTCACACTTAATAGGTACCGTCTAAATCCGTAGTTAAGACACCATATGAGATATGGGTAGGAAGAGTCACAGTTTATCTTTTCTAAAGATTTGGGGATGTGAGGTGTTTGTCAGCGACTACTGATCGGACAAGCTCACACCAAGTCGGATAAATGCATTTTCGTGGATATCCGAAGGAAACCTTTGGATATTACTTCTACAACCGACTAGAGGGAAAAGTGTTTGTCGCTCGAAGTGGTGTTTTCCTAGAGAAAGAGTTTCTCAACAGGGAGACAAGTGGAAGAACGGTGCAGCTTGAAGAGGTTCAAGATGAACCAATCGAGGAAGACTCGACGAATGATGCCCATGTGGTAGAACAAGTTGAGGAACCCATGGCAAAGGAAGCGCCACCACCACGTACGAAGGTCGGAAAGGCTCCGCAATGCGCGAGATATGTTATTGTTAGACAATGATGAGCCTATGACCTATGCGGAAGCAATGATGGACCCAGACTCTGAGAAATGGTATAGTGCCATGAGATCCGAGATAGCATCCATGGGAGACAATCAAGTTTGGAATTTGGTTGACCCACCTGATTGTGTTAAAACCATAGAGTGCAAATGGATCTATAAAAGGAAGATTGATATGGATGGAAATGTTCATATCCATAAAGCTCGACTTGTCGCAAAAGGTTTTCGGCAAGTTCAAGGAGTTGACTACGATGAGACTTTCTACTTTGTAGCGATGCTTAAATCAATACGGATCATTCTAGCTATTCTTGCATATTTCGACTATGAGATATGGCGATGGATGTCAAAACGGCTTTCCTTAATGGAAATTTAACCGATGACGTGTATATGATACTGACCAGGGTTTTGTCGATCCAAACAATGCTAGAAAAGTATGCAAACTTCAAAAATCCATTTATGGATTGAAGCAAGCATCTTGGAGTTGGAACATTCGTTTTGATGAAGTAGTCAAAGGGTTTGACTTCATAAAAAACGAAGAAGAATCTTGTGTTTACAAGAAGACAAGTGGGAGCTCACTCGTATTTCTAATCTTATATGTAGATGACATATTACTGATTGGAAATGATATTCCTATGCTCGAGTCCGTTAAGACCTCACTCAAAAATAGTTTCTCAATGAAGGACTTAGGGGAAGCGGCATATATTTTGGGTATTAAGATCTATAGAGATAGATAAAAAAAAGGCTAATAGGATTAAGCCAGAGTACTTACATTGACAAAGTGTTGAAACGGTTCAACATGGAGGAGGCAAAGAAAGGGTTCTTGCCCATGTCTCATGGCATAAATCTTGGCAAGACTCAGTGTCCTTCGACAACTGATGAGCGAGATCGCATGAGTAAGATTCCATATGCTTTAGGCCATTGGATCTATCATGTATGCTATGATATGTACTCGCCCAGATGTTTCCTATGCTCTAAGTGTTACGAGCATATACGGTGATCCAGTGAGAGTCATCGGGCGTGTTAAAAACATCCTCAAGTATTTGAGAAGAACTAAGGATGTGTTCCTAGTCTACGGAGGTGAGAAAGAGCTCGTTGTAAATGGTTACACCGATGCAAGCTTCCAAACCGACAAAGATGATTACAAATCGCAATCGGGTTTTGTGTTCCTTTTGAGCAGTGGTGCGGTAAGTTGGAAGAGTTCCCAGTAGGAGACTGTCGACTCTACAACGAGGTCGAGTACATTGCGGCCACAAGCGGCAAAGGAAGGTGTTTGGATAAGGAAGTTCATAAGCCGAACTAGGTGTGGTTCCTAGTGCGTGCGATCCTGCTGGATCTTTCTTGTGATAACGGTAGGGCCATTGCGCAAGCCAAGGAGCCGAGGAATCACCAAAAGAACAAACACATCTTTGCGGCGGTTTCATCTCATTCGAGAGATCCTTAATCGAGGAGATTTAAAGACATGCAAAATTCACACAGATTTGAATATTTGGATCCTTTGTGAAGCCTCTCCACATGCCTAAGCATGAGGCGCACACAAGAGCTATGGGTATTAGATATCTTCTAGATTGACTCTAGTGCAAGTGGGAGACTGTTGGAGATATGCCCTAGAGGCAATCATATTGATGATGATATTTCGTTGTATCTATGATTTAATAAATGTTCCTTGAATATTGCCTTTGTGTTGATTAACAAGTATGTGACTTATTTGTGAAACTCTTTACTTGTATGGTTATTCTAAAGTTGTCCCTAGTCGGAGTTCATGTGAGGACACACGTGAATGATGGATTAGCACATATATCGGTTGATGACCATGTTTCACAGGTTATAGACATGGAGATGTCAAACCAATAATGTGGACACATGTTTAGAACATGGGGTTGGACCGACCCAACATGAGACATAGCAATTATACTTATGGTTCTCTCTACACAATGTGTACGCCTTGTCCTTAGACCTGAGATTGTCGCATGTACTTGAGATGTGAATCGACCTACTTAGGGGCTATCAAACGCTACTCCGTAACTGGGTAGTTATAAAGGTAGCTTTCGGGTTTGTCATGAAGCATGCTCCGAGGCATAGTCAGTCGAGATGAGATTTGCCCCTCTCTACCTGAGAGAGATATCTCTGGGCCCCTCGAGTGATCGAATCCAGAAATACATGGCCGTGCTTCTTAAGGTTAAGAGTTAACCTAGTAATGGATTCCGGATCACAGGATTGAGAAAGAGTGGTCAGCTTGGAGCTCGACCGAATATCGTGAGGCAAAGAGATTGGCATGTACATAACGTTGTGATGGTTCGTCCGATATGATCTTTGTGTATGTTTAGGAGTTGGCACGTCTTGCTAGAGGCCGCTACCAACTATTGACCAAGTATGTGTACTCACGTCATGTCTAAACATACGTGAACCATAGGGTCACACACTTAGAAGTGAAGCCTAATCGGATTGGATCCGAATTAGATCGGCATTGAGTCCTAATGGGCCTCTATTCGTAGAAGCCCATTGTAAGGACGTCTATAAAAGGAGGGCGGCGCACGGGATGAGGGTGAGTTTTTCGTGACATCCTCAAACCCTAGCCGCCACCCTCCCACGCCACGGTCGCTCGCGCGGATCTAGTAGTCGGCGTGTGTCGCTCCTCCGTGCGTGTGGATACCTTTGAAGGCGCCGCATCGTAGCGTTGGGACGAACCGCAAGAGAGGAGTTGTACGTGGGACGCCACGATGAGGACGAGGAAGTAGTACGACTACTCGCCTCCGACGTCTTTGCATCAACTTAGTACGACTACACCGCCCCGACGTGCTGCATCAACTTCGCATCTGCGCGTCTAGTGGTAAGACCGTGATCTATAACTGCAGTGATCTTGGTTTACGGGTAAATTTTTTTAATTTGCGCTAGTGTAGCCTACCCGTTTCCCTACATAAGGTTCCCTATCGAACTTACTCAGGAAATAATGTGAGAACACTATAAAAAAGAAGACCTTATATTGTTGTGGACACACTGAGTATCTGTATGAGAATAGAGAGGATGTTACAAAATGATCGTAATGATTGTGACTAATGAATGAATATAGTTATCAACTTGTGATTCTATATGTTACAAAGAACGTGGGTTACCCCTTTATAGTATTTGAAAGGGTGGCAATTAATACAGCTAAAGACGCGTCTAATCTTCACGAACATTCGCCAAGAGAGTCATGAACCGTCACGTCTGTTGATCAACTATCGTAAGTTGCCAATCGCCAAAAGCCATGTTTCCATCAGTCATATGGTTAACTGTTGGTGTCTTCCGACCAGTTTGTTGGTCAGAGATTGTCCACAACCATATAACTGGTAGAACAGTGTCCATAGTTGGTCATTTCATGACTCAAACTGGTCGTCAACCAGTTTGGCTGTAACAAATGAGAATTAGACTTACTTTATATACTAGTCGCGTCGCAGATTCATAATCGTAAAGAAAGTGGGCCTCTATCAAGTGGGTCTTATTTGACAGAAACTCTGATTTTGATCGAAAAATATTCACCTGGTCAAGAATCCTTGTCAAAGTCTCTCCCCTTCGGCTCCCACCGGAACCACCATAGCACTTGCACTGCACCTGCGCCACTTGATGCAACCTGTCGCACCGAACCCCCCGTTCAATCATCCTTGTCTATTTTGCGCCATGCTTGAGTCCAATAACTTCACCCGACATCTTTGAACGTTCTGAACCTCAAATCTCCTAGTCAAGTGTCGATCATTCTCGCCATTGACCGTCGTTGACTCCAAACCACCTGCACAACATAGATTAAGAAATCATTTTTCTTCACAACTTCACCCACGTTAGCCAAAACATACGTCATGC
The DNA here is from genome assembly GCA_036346255.1 of Ampelocalamus luodianensis. NCBI lineage: Eukaryota > Viridiplantae > Streptophyta > Magnoliopsida > Poales > Poaceae > Ampelocalamus > Ampelocalamus luodianensis. The sequence continues at coordinate 12,504,805 of CM070634.1, forward strand.
AACACATGTACACTGAATGTCATAACTTTGGTCATTTCCACAAAGTTTACCACCTTCTGGTATATGAACTGGTTCTGCTCGGTTAGATCGCCGTCCATGGCCGGTCGACCACCGACCATCGATCGAGCCACCTCTTGGCTGGTCAGACTACCCACCGGTCTGACCGCCATCAAACGGTCGGTCAGATCGCCCAATGACTTAGCCAGATTTCAGCCCTGAAAATATGCACCATCTCTGTAATTTTCAAATTATATCTAGTTTCGGCTCGAAACTCCAATTCCAATCAAACCTAGTGCAACACACATCCTCAAACATACCTCTATATGTGATTTTTTTTGTCGATTTAAAAAATGCATATTTTCATCTTTTTCGATAATCAGACCTCCGCATATGAATGGTCGGACCACCACTCTCCTGGCCACCGCCGCCTATATGGCCGGTGAGACCTGAGACAGTCCACAAGAAGTATCAAATCACTAGACTTCTTCGCTACTCTGAAGTCTACGTGAACGTGAGACCGTGAGTTTCTGCAAACCTCCGGTGCCTTCCCGGCGATAATATTGACCTTTCCTGCTTGACTGGTTCTCTCGTCCTCCCGCTCTGTTGCTGCGTCCTTCTTTGGAGGCTTAGAGCTTAATCCCGACTTATGTAACGCCATGCTATGCACCATTAGAAAGGTAGTATCGCCATCCCTTTTTTGCTCTTAATGCAAGTCTCTGTTGCGAGCTGACCGACAGAGATCACTTTGAAAATTGGATGAAAAAATCCCCTTCGAGGAAACAGGGCTTAACCGCCGGGCCGGTCGCCAACACAAGTTGGAAAAGGACCACCTGAGGCGCCTATGGGCGAATACCCTTGCCTCTCAAGTCTTCTGGATCAGCCGTTCCCACGCCCACGGGCCAACGGAGGAGCGCAGTGACGCAATCGCAAGTCGGAACGCAGGGAAAAAATTAAAGAACCGCAGACTTTTCTACCAAGAAGTTCAGTAAATTTTCTCGGCACTTTGGGGGTCAGCCAGGGCCACCGCCGCCAGTTGGGCGATCAGGTACAACCCAGGACGGCGTTTACTCCAACACTCGAGGTTGAGACGCTGACGTTGAGGAGATGGGTGCGTGGTGGTGAGATGGCATTAATGTGCCTTCCCTCTGGACCGTTGGCGGGGGCGATGAGATAGTCTCCGGGCGTGGTGGGCTCCGATCGTGGTGGAGTCTCCGAGCGTGGTGGGCTCCGATCGTGCCACCACGCTAGGTACTGTGCTGCATCAGTACTGTCGCCGTCGTCCGTGCATCACGGACGTTCTATGATCTCTCTCCGGATGCGTGGTTGGATGGGGCTGGGCACTCGAGCTCCTAATTAACCAAGAGCTGGATGGATAGGTAGATACAGCGAGGTCGGCAGTGGCAACGTACCCACCTAATTAAGCAACCCAAAAGCCAAGTGTCTGAAACTGATCCACGGGTCTCAACACAATCGTTTGGCGCCAGCAGTGTGTGTTGGCTCGGCGAGCACTCGTCGACGTACGTGCGTAATATCAGACACTTGTGGGGTGTCCCACTGACCCACAGGTCGCATGGCCTGAAAAAGCAGCTCGTGGGAGAGATTCCCTGTTCCGTTCTTCAGCTCGTGGATGCGACGCTGCCTATCGTTGTTCTCAAAATGAGAAAAGGAAAAAAGAAAAATAGAGAGAAAACGATCGCCAGCAAAGGAACAGTGGGAGTCTGGGCTTTCTGCTAACGGAACCCACCAATCACAAAAGGCTGTTCTTTTCCTTTTCATACAGAGTACGAGACCAAAAAAAAACACACACACACAGACACTTCCCTCAGCATTCTACAGTAACATTCTTTCATTGTCTTTGCTACGCAAGTCGCAGGGTAATCGTGACTTAAGCGGGAGATATGCAGGGGAGGAGCTATAGCACGGGCACTAGGATGAAAGCCCATGAACATTCTCTTGAAAAATTAACAAACATATAAGTTCGGCTTAAGAACATCTGACTTGCCCAATGCTTGAGCTGTGACTGGGTTCGTCATAGAGATATGTACAATATTGATCTAGACTAAGAGGGTGGGTCATTACCCAAAGGGTAATGCTCCTGTTTGGGCATCCGAATCGAGAAGAAAAGGTCGGACGCTGCATCGCCACATGACTCCCCACGTGACTCACTGCTATAACTGACTCCAACCATGTCACCACTGCTCAATCCACTTTCCCAACCACATCGTCTTCTCCACTTCATCTTTTCTTCTCTCCCGTGTCTCTCTTCCACTCCCGTTTCGTCTCTCGCTCGCTCACGCAAAAACCCTAGAGACCTCGTGCCTCCACGCCGTCGCCTTCCTCCTCCCGACAAACCGGTGAGGATTCCCGACCCCCTGTTTTCCTGCTGAGTTTATCGCCCAGTTCGCTCGTTGCGTGCTGATTTAGCAAGTGGAGTTTGCTAGGTTTCCAAGCGTGGGATTCTCGTAGAGAGGTGTGAGGGGGTAGGTGATGGGGGCGAAGCTGCGGCACGGTGACACGAAGGTGGCGGCAGAGGCCATCAGCGACTCCAAGGCGTTCTGGATGGTAGAGCATGTTCACCGGTCTGTGCGATGGTACAGAGCTCCAGTGATTAGTCTAGGATTGCATTCGGTAGCAAATTATGACTCTGAAGCTTCAGTTTTTTTATGTTGCAACAATTGGTTCGAAAGGTTGCATAGAGCATTTTTTTATTTTGTTGCGATGTTGTTGCATCAAATGTTGCGGCAAGAGGTCTGATTTGTTGCAACGGTGTGTTTGATTTGTTGCACAAGAGTAAACTTTTTGTTTCAGCCCTTCACGTTGCACCATTGTTTTCAAGTTGTAACAAGGTGTTTCCAAATGTTTTCTCCTTTTGTTTTGATTATGAGATTTTTGAGATGTTTTTTGAAACGTTGCATATAGATTCTGAGCTGTAGCATCATCTTCTTTGATATGTTGCATAAAGTCAATTTTATTGCGATTGTCAAAAAAAAATATTGCACATGTTATCTGTTTTTGTCGCATCGGAGCGTACGATGGAAGAGCGTCAGTTCCCCTTACCCAAAACATAGTCGTATGGGTCAGTTTGAGTTGGATTGTTGGCGAGCGATTTCTTATGGTGCATGCAACCGGGGGCGTCCGACACACGCAGAAGCCAGCGTGCCACACAAGGCACAAGTCAGCACAAGCCTTAGAATACCCACTCGCCGAACAGACGGGCTCCGGCGCAACACAGACGCGTGGGAACGCATGCATGGCAATGTTTGTTTTACACTACACACCACCCCTCCCTAGAGGTAAGAGGGATATTTAGATCTTAGCCGTTGAGTCAAATAAGATAACCTTACCATGTGCTCTCTAAGAGCATCTCCAGCAGCAGCTCTCAAAACAGAGCCCCTACTTTTAATTTGAGGGTTCTCCATACTTTGAGGCGCATTTTTGAAGTGCACTCAGCAGAGCTCTCAAAATAGTCCCCTACTTCTTAATTCACTCTATTTCCTCACACACTATATGCATATGTATTTGAGAACATCACATTATATAATAATTTATTTAAACTATAACTCTAAAGCACTATACTTAAAATTATGAATGAAAATACAAATATTCAAATTTAAATTCAAAGACAAATTTGGTCGAATTTAATGATAGTCGATCACAACATAGTTCATAACATCTCTGCAAATCAAATGACATAATCATCAAATTTGGGCGGGAAGGAGCGAAGCGCGGGAGGAAAAAGGTGGCGGGGAAGAATCGGGACCAGGCGCGCGAGAAACGTGATTTGGGGCAGCCTAGAGCCCCAGGAATGAGGCTTGAGGGGATTTTAGGGCCCTCAAATTTGAGAGCTCTAATAGAGTATCACTGACCTCTGTTTTTGCCTCAAGCCCTCAAATTTAGTTTTAGAGGCTCAAGTAGGGGTCCTGCTGGAGATGCTCTGATACTACCGGACGTCCAATTAATACTACGTGCTGTAGCCGGTCACTTGCATTCTCGAAATCTAGAAAGTTTCAAATTGATTTAATTAGGCCTTTATAACGGGTACATCAAGAGCTCATGCAAATCCTATACGGGATGCCGAATCAATGCACACATTCAACTTTTCTTTCTAGATGTGCACACATTCTACTTTTGATAAAGAATCTTTGAACCAAACATATTCTCAAAATATAATTTCAATTTAAATTTAGTAAAGGTACCTGAATTTCAAATGATTATTAATGGTCATAATTAAAACAACAATTTAAGTTCAGATAAATCCAAATTTTAAGTACAGAATTATTTTGAAATCTATGCTCGGTGGGAACCTTATTCTTCATGAATCGATTTACAATTTAATTTTCAATATTGATCGTACTTTTTTTGGATGGTATTAACTCATATGGGTTCCTTTCCATGTAAGCTTCTATCCTTTCTATTTTTATTGTTTCAATTATCGAAAATCATGAAGAGATAATCAATAGATGATCTATTTCCTCATGTGAGGTAATAGCTAGGTTGCTGGTTACCATATTGAATAACAACCGTTATATTAAGTGAATCCGACGGTAAAAAAATCCAAGAATAACTATAAATAATTTTGTGCCTGACCAGTGACGAGTGACGGCTCCATTCACACACCATATGTTGTGATGACGGATTAGAGCTAAACAGGCAGCCCACCGTCTGTATTGAGCGGTGAACCTTGATAGCCTAAACTAGGCCATGGGATGCAACATACGGGTCCGGCGGACAGAGGTGGGGTTGGAGCCCCAACACTGGCTTCACCCCTGAATCTGTAGTGGTGACTATGTTCTAGTATATAATACAACGCAATAATTTACATGTGTTTGAGTGAATTTTCAGTGTGATTGTTAAAAAGCTAAAGATTAGTCAAATTATTTGAGCATTTTAATGCAATATATACCATCAAATGTTACACTCTACAATTAGCAGAAAACCACATCATTTGATCCTGTGGCCTAAAACCATAGCATTTGATCGTGGAGCTCTGACGTCTCACATATCTGAATCCGGTGAAAGCGCTTCTGTCCTTTATGCTAAGCATACGGTTTCAACTTTCAAAGTTCAAACTGCACTTGGGTTACCTGAAAGTTGAAACTGTCCACAGCATGTTACGTACCTGAACTGTTCTTTCTTGTTTGCGTGTGTATGTGCCTGCGTGCCTTTCTTTTTAATAGTAGCCCCTACTTCATGGTCACATGTACCGACGTACGTGAACGCTGACACACACACACACTCGCACAGTCACAGAGAAAGAAAGATGTGTCTCATACTCTCTCTCTCTCTCTCATCTCATGTGCACGCAGCATTTTCCAACTGAGGAGTGTGGTTGTCCGAGGTTGGCCTAGAAACAAATAAGCAATCCAACCAGCGGCTAAATCTGGGTGCGTCTAGAGTTTATCTGCCCCTGGCAGGGGGCCCGCCGATGGAATGTGAGCCAGGTGGGGCCGTCCAGGCCGGTGCTGCAGAAGTGGAGGTGTTGACCACCCGTCCTCGGGACGCAAAAGTTTCTGGCGTTGTGGGGTCCCAGCCGCTCCGGGCCCGTGTGTCAGTTGGCCGTTGGTGTCTGAGCTGGCGGAGCAATTTGGTTTGGTTTGGTTTTTGGTTTGGCCCCGGAACATTCGGATTTGTTGGTGCGCACGTGCCGCCCGACGCCTCCCAGGTCTCCCAGTAATGTTTTGTTCCTGGGATTTTCTGTGGCCACTGTTTATTGCACTACTCTACTCTATTTTGAGTAGTGGCACCACTAGATTTGACTCTTGCGTAGCAATGTACTGTAGCAGATCGTCTTACGCTTTTGCGATGTTATTGCTGCGTTCCATTTTGTCTTATGTATACCAGCCACTTTGCTTACTACTTACTGATGCGACAAAGAAAGATATATGTTTATGGCATGATAGTCATCGTCCAGGACCTCTGTTGGATGTCTTAAAGCACCGGGTTGTATTAGTATCATCTTTCCACTCACATGAAACATACACTAATATTTAAATCAGTGATAAATCTCCTTTCTTCTGATCAGGAGTTGCCTGTAAGGATCGTGCTCCTTTTTCTATAATAGTATAAGCTTAGTTTCAAGACAAGAATGCAATTTTCCTGGTAAATATACATACTGGATGGGAGTATTGTGTGAATATCAGGAGCATAGCTGGGCTTTGGGCAGCTAGGACAATAGCCCGAGGTTCATGATCACAAGCTCATGAAAACTTCTTTAAAAATTAGCAAAATACGACTTGACTTTAAAAATAACTGAATCGGCCCGAGACTTCCTATGGCTAGCACCGCCCCCGTGAATACTATATGGAATGTCTGCGCAGTATGAACTAACCAAGAGGAGCTACCGAACTCCACAGGAGAAACAGTTGCGAATGCATACTGAAAGTTGGTAAGGGGTGGTTGAATGATCAGTTCGGTTTCCTAACTAATTCCAAATGCATCCCACGCAAGCAACCTTCACAGACGCTACCTCCCCGAAAGAAAATTATTATGCATTGACTGAACTATCCTTATATTATCGTCTTCTTCGACCTCATCCACGCTAATCATGTAATCTAATAGGGGCATCGTTGTCCTTGGAGGTACACATGGATTTCTTGTCTGGCCCGAGGAATGGGCGACGTCTCCCCAGCATCCCCAGGTTCTGAAACTAATTTTATACTGTAGCATTAAGAAAAAGGCAAGGAATGAGTGCACTGGGACCCTGAAAAAAAATTTCTTATTGTAATTCTACTTGTGTAATCAAGTGTAGAAAAGCAACACGAGTATGTGGACAAATTCTCTTGTAGTAATGTATTCTTAATCCTAACTTTCAGAAAGTATACATATTTTTGTTGCTAGGAAAAACCTATAGATAATATTGTGTGAGAGCGCATAACAAGGTTACACATGAGCTCAAGAATTTACGCTCTGGACCGAATTATATTTGTGAGTTATTAGTAAAACTATCCCTTTCCTGAAAAAAAAAACATACATAGTGTTGTGCGGTTCTAACTTACTTAAAAAACATTCGCTTAATTTTGATGATTGTTTTTGTCTCTTTGGGATCTGGCACGCATTATTGCGGTTTTGATGTTATATATCAAAAGGCAGCTCCAAATGTTACAAGGATATACGGATAACCTATCGACAATTTAAATCAGGATATCATATGCGTATTTAATTCCCACAAGTAAACCCCCACGCAATACTTCCATACCAGCAACCTAAGCATGAATTTGTGGTGAAGTAGATATGTTTTCCTCCTCACCCGCAAGTATCAGCGGGCGAAAGTTGCATGCGGTTTAAATAAAGGATTAAGTACATGAATTGTCTTACCTAATTTAATTTCGTCCCCTATTTACAATACCGGGTAAAACATGTCCTCAAACTAATAATACTGCACAAAAAGAATCCCATCATTCGTTTGGAGCTATTTTGTGCCAGGTGGGCGTTCACACTCGCACCGGTCGCTGGTTTTGTGAGTGGTTTGGAGTTACATGTCGCTGACTGGGCTCTTCGTTGGCACAGTACTCTTGTCTTAGTCAACAGCCCCACATGTCAGTGACAAAAAGTTCCTATATATTTCTCTCCATCTTCTTCCTCTTCCTCCTCCTCCTCTCTCTCTCGGCAAAGCCGAAGACATGCAACGCAGCACCCTTGCGGCCTCCGCAAAGGGGGTGTCATGGATTGTGGTGGCAGGGGGGTGGTGGAGGAGTTGGAGATAGGGAGGTTATGGAAGATGAGGAAGCAGAGGCGACGTTCATTGGCGAAGACACCACACATGGTGGCGCATGTCGCGTGGACCCAGCGACGGATCTCGGCTTCGAGGGCTCCCACTAGTGAAGACGCCACACATGGCGTTGGAGGTGGCGGAGCCGCCCACCAACGAGGTATGCGCGCGGCTATCGATTGCAGTCGGGGACGATGTTGCCAAGCACTAGAGGCCTTCGACCGCACGTGCTCCACGTCCACCTCCCCTTTGACTTCTTCACCAGCTCAACCGCATAGCTCACGGGGTTCGTGCAAAGCTCATCGGCAGCCGAGACGACGACTAGGAACGCGAACACGTTGCCGTAGTATCCGTTGGGGATGCTGGCGCTGCTCTTGCCACCACGGGCGTTGATGATGCAGATCATCCGCATCTCCTCGTCGGCGTCGGGGGCCAGTGCCACCATGTGGCACTTCGAACATGCTGGTGCGCTTCTGGAGGCCGGTGCGAAGTGGGACCAGATAGGCGGCAACCTCCTGTGGGCCGAAGAAGAAGGAGCGATGCGCCGTGTCGTCCAATGGGACCACCTCTTCATACCCGCAATCCTTGGTGACGGTGGCATCCTCTGTGGGTGGGGTTGAGGCCTAAGACGTGGAGCTCATCGAGCGACCCGAGGGTGCGCTTCAGGTGGAGGTATGTCTCTAGGGCGTGCTCGAGGTGAAGCTCTGCGGGGAGGGAGCCCTGGCACGGTTGAGCTCGGCATTGGCACACAGCCACATGGAGCGGCAGTGGCGCACAGCCGCACAGAGCGGCATGGCGGTGATCTCGGTGGGGTACGCGGCGGCGGTGGTTGTGGTGTGTGCGCCTATGTCGTCGGCTTCGCATGGTCGTAGTGGCTGCTAGGCCGGTGAACTTGGGTAGCGGCGCCTATTGGGACAGGAGGAGGTGTGGTGCCGGGGCTGAGGAATGGAGGAGCGGGGTATGCGGTGGCGTGCGACAAGTCTGGCATGGCCTCGCTGTTGCGGGAGCTAAGGAAGGAGGGAGAGGAAGAAATTTGGGGATAAAGGAAGAAGCACAGTATCGAGCTCGAGATTTTCCTGTGGCAGCGCTTGGGATGTGAGGGCATCGGCTGTAGCTGTAGCTTGCAGCTTTGCAATTTGCCCATTCGAAGTTTTTATAATTTCAATTTCGTTCTTTTTGGATCTGATTGGACAAGTCACGTGGGTCAACACTGGTCAAAACCATTGTTTCGTGGCACAAAACAGCTCTCAAACGGATGAATGGATTCCTTTTGCGCGGTATTATTAGTTTGAGGGTGTGTTTTATCCATGACGGACGAAGATTAAACTAGCTCAGTAGTTAAACATGCACGCCGTAGAAGTTTAGAACCAGGGGCTGTTTCCACGAAGCACTACTCTTATTCGCCTCAACGGGTGGTGCTGGTGATGCATGCGAGCACCGGCAGGCGTCGGTGTATGCCCGCGGGCGGGGTCGTCGCGTGGAGACGGTGGCGTCGGACGGGGGTAGGGCGTGACGCGACGCCCCCTCGCTCGCTCCCCGGTTTCCCATCCCTTCACTCCACCACCAATCCACCATCACCACCCCCACGTCGCCTCGTCACGACTTACACACGCATCCATACCATACCACATACGATCCGCCGACCCGAGGTGTCATTTATTTTCGCACTAAAACGTCGCCCCAAAAAACGGACCCCTCCACGACGGCACCTCCTCGGCCCAGGAGGGCCAGGTAAAGCCCACCCACTGATCGGCTCCCCGCCCCGCGGCGGTCCCACCGCGTCAGCGTCACTGCTGCCGCATTGGTTCCGGATCCCAAAGTCGCCTTTTTTTCTTTTTTATTTGGAAGGAGGAGGAGGAAAAGGAGTATATTAACGTCAGGGTGGGCTGTAAAAGGTTGGCGTTTTATTAGGGGAAGGGAAGCAATTGAATGGCGCAAGCGGTTTTTAGCTATAGGATTCCTACACGGTAGATTTGTTCCACCACCATCTCGTTCTCTCCCCCTCGCTTGTCTTCTCTTGTGCCTGCCTGCTCGCTGTCGTGGTGGTGTCTCTGGTGGTCTTGCTTGAGGCTTCGGCATGGAGCCTGCGGGTGCGCCGTGGTGCGACCCTCGCCGAGGGTACGTCTACGGCGTTGGATCGGCGGTGCAGGCGCAGCAGCCGCGATCGGATATCGTGGCGGGCGCGGCCGTGAGCGGCGGTGGTGTGCTTAAGAGGAGCCTGGGCGAGGTGGATAGGTGGGAGCAGCAGCGGCAGGTGGCGATGCAGCACGCGCTGTACATGCGCGCGGTGAGGCAGCGCACCGCGGCGCAGTCCGCGCTCACGCCGCTGGATCTCGGGGCCGTGCTGGGCGGGGCCCGCTCGCCGGCCTCGGGCTTCTCTGGGTCGTCCAGTTTTGGCGGCCTCTCGCAGCAGCCGTCGTCGACGCTGTCGTCGCTCACCACCGCGCCACGCATGGTGATGCCGGCGATGCAGCACCAGCAGAAGCCGCCTCCTCAGACGCAGCTGCAGCGGCTGATGATGGTCGTGCCGTCCGCGCATGCCCAGGCGGTGGCGAAGGGGCCCATGTCGAGGTCGGCGACGGCGAGCGAGCTAGTTTTGCTGCAGGAGCTGGAGAAGCAGCTGCTGGGCGACGACGACGAGGCGGAGCCGGCGGGGAGCGCTTGCGGATCTGCGGTCACCAACTCCGAGTGGGGGGAGACGATACAGCATCTCAACTCCGTCACTGCCGCGTCTTCCCCGCCGCTTACCCTGCCGAGCGCCGTGAACAACTACGCCGCGCCCATGTCGCGGTCGCCGACGAACTCCTCGTCGTCGACGGCTTCCTCGTCAGCGTCTAGCTCGCCGCCGACCTCGTCAGCCTCGTTGCGGCAGCTTCTGTCAGAGGCTGCCGCCGCCGTAGCCGACGGCAACCACACAACGGCATCTACGCACCTGGCCGTCCTGAAGATTGCCGCCAACCAACGCGGCGACGCGGAGCAGAGGCTGGTGGCGATGATGGTGTGCGCCCTATCCTCCCGCGTCGGCTCAGCTGCGCCCGCCCCATCTCAACATCTCGCGGACCTCTGTGGCGGTGAGCAGCGCGCGGCGTGCCAGCTCCTCCACGATGTCTCGCCCTGCTTCGGTCTCGCCCTCCACAGCGCCAACCTCACCATCCTCGAAGCCGTGAGCGACCACCACGCCATCCACCTCGTCGACTTCGACGTCAGCGCCGCGCAGCACGTCGCCCTCATCAAAGCCCTCGCCGACCGGCCCGTGCCCGTCACCTCCCTCAAGGTCACCGCCGTCATGGACCCAACCTCGCCATTCACGCCGTCGCTGACGCAGGCGCTCGCGGCCACCAGCGAGCGGCTCAGGAAGATCGCCCAGCAAGTCGGACTGAACTTCCGTTTCAATGCAGTCAGCTGCCGAGCAGCAGAGATAGAGGCATCCAGGCTTGGGTGCGAGCCAGGGGAGGCGCTCGCCGTGAACCTCGCCTTCGCGCTCTCGCGCGTGCCCGACGAGAGCGTGTCACCGGCGAACCCGCGCGACGAGCTCCTCCGCCGCGTGCGCGCTCTGTGCCCCCGTGTCGTGACCCTGGTGGAGCAGGAGCTGAACACGAACACGGCGCCGCTGGCGGCGCGGTTTTCGGACGCGTGCGGGCACTACGGCGCCGTGCTGGAGTCGCTGGACGCGACCCTGGGCCGCGACAGCGCGGAGCGGGCCCGGGCCGAGGCGGCCCTGGCCAATAAGGTGGCCAACGCGGTGGGCCTGGAGGGCCCGGACCGGGTGGAGCGGTGCGAGGTGTTCGGCAAGTGGCGCGCCCGGTTCGGCATGGCGGGGTTCCGTACCGTACCGCTCGGCCAGGGCATTGCGGACCGCGTCAAGGCCCGGCTCGGCCCCGCCCGGCCGGGGTTCGACGTCAAGCCTGACAGCGGCCGGCTCGGGCTCGGGTGGAACGGCCGGGTAGTCACCGTCATCTCCGCCTGGCATTAGCCTGGCGAGCTCGCCGCGTGACTGCTATCACCAAATCAATTACGCCGCTTTTTTTTCTTTTGTTCCATTGGTATGGAGTAATGAGTTTGTTATCCATCTTGATGATGCCTAGCTGTAACTCATCGTAATTCTTGGTAGCTTGGTACTGCTAGTAGTACTGATATATGTGGAAAGAGTAAATTCAATGAGTTTTTGTCTAAAAGACACTGCCGGTGCCATTATTAATGAAACTAGTTAGTCACGGTCGTAATATAAAAAATACCACAACGGATGTGTCGGTAGTTGACATGCGTCCACTATTGTGCCTCCTGCGCTCGGATTTCATCTCCGCTACACATCTGACGGAAGGACTTGCCTCGTCCCGCAACATGGCCACCACCGCCCATCTGGCGCATGTCCATGGGACCAGCGCATGGACGCGCCTCAGTCGCAGCCCCATTGCCTGGGCGTGCCTCAGCCGCACGCGTGGTGCGTGGACGGCCACCTCTGCCCCCTCCCCCCACCTGGATGCGCCTCAGTCGGACGACCTCACCTGGACACAGCTCAGCAACACACGTGGCGCACGGATGCCCGCCTCTGCTGCCCCCCTCGCGCCGGATGCCGCCATGTGGGCGCCTCCGCTCCCCTGCGCCGAGCAGTGCCTCTCCCGTGCTCGGATTTCCCACCACGTCTCATCTTCTGTCCAATCAATCACTCTCCCATGCCCCATGCATCCATGCGAATGATTCCTCGCTTGTAGAATAACATCGCGCGGGGAGGGAATCCGATTCCCCTCCCATCGCTGCGCTGTATGCGGGAATTGCGTTCGCGTGGCTATAAATACCGGAGTCACTCTCACTCCCATACATTCTCAATTTCATTCTCGTTCTCGTGCTCGTCGCTAAGAACACGAAGAATGGAAATAAATTTTATTTGGAGATTAATGAATGTTTATAGCAGTTCTTAGGATCGTATTAGTATAGAACGATCGCCTTCAAGAGAAGGCAATTTTTTCTCCACTGCATTTGTCGTAATTACTTTAGTCATAGTTAATTAGTCTTAATCAACTAGTCGTAATTAATTTAGTTAGTAGTTTTAAATAATTACTGTAATTAACTAGTCGTAAATAATTTAGCCTAGTTTATTAGTGCTAATTATTAAGAGGTAATTAATTTGTCATAATTAATGTAGTGCTAAATAATTAGTGGTAATTAATTAGTCTTTATTAATTAAGTGTGAATTAGTTAGTGGTAAAAAAATAGTGGTAATTAGCTACACATAATTAATTAGTCATAATTAATTTAGTGACAATTAATCAGTGGTAATTAATTAGTCATAATTAATTAGTTGTGATTATTTAGTCATAATTAATAAGTCATTATTAATTTGTGGTAATTAATTAGTGGTAATTGACTAGTCGTAATTTATTAGTGGTAATTGACTAGTGATAGTTAATTAGTTGTAATTAATTAGTCACAACTATTTAGTCGTAATTAACTTTGGACTAATTAATTAGTGGTAGTTAATTAGTCATTCTTTTTTAGTCGTAATTACTTTAGTAGTAATTAATTAGGCGTACTTATCAAGTCATAATTAATTTAGTGGTAATTAATTAGTGCTAATAAGTTAGTCGTGAATAATTTGTCATAAGTAATTTACTTGTATTTAATATGTCATCATTCATTTGCTCATTTCGATTCGATGCGAATTGACTCCGCATTTCATCTCTTACAATTCATGCCTCTACCGAGCTCTTGCAAGTTGTGGATCACCGGAGACGCGGATGGCCCTCCACCCCTCGTGCTTCGGTCCGAGAGGCATTACTGGCAGCTCACGCTCGCTACGTCCCAATCCTTCGGGACACAGGCTTGATGCCCTTTGTGAGGATGCTCTCGGTCGGACGCTACTCTAGCTTGGACGACAGTTTGATGTTGGCACTTCTTGACAAATGGAGACTCGAGACGCACACCTTCCACTTTCGATGGGGAGTGATGACGGTCACTCTCCACGATGTCTCATTCTTGACTGTTTTCCCAATCAGGGAAGAGCCACTTGTTCCAGGCTATCCCTCGCCGGATTGGAAGGCCCGATTGGGGCATCAGTTTGACATACCTGTCCCGGACAGCGCCTATGGTGTCCCTTGGATATGGCTGAGGAATTTCAGTCAACACCCAGTAGATACACCTAAAGAGGTTGTTAGGACACACATCGTCGCTTACCTTCATCTCTTTGGTTGGGCCCTGTTTCCCACCACATAGGACGATTGGGTGTATCCCAGCTTCATCTGTATTGCCGAGTCTTTGGCTGACATGTAGGCTGGGGCGATGCCCTAGCACAGTTGGGGATCAGTCGTCCTTTGCGCCACATACAGGGGGTTGTGTGACACTTCGCAGCGCGACACTAGTTTGAAATCAGTCCTTGTCGTCTACTACGTGCTCCTACAGCTGTGGAGTTGGGGGCACATCCCTGTTGGACAGCCCTCCATCGGGACAGTAGTGCACCCGTACCCCGACTTGCACGAACCGATAGATGGGCCCACTATGGGAACCCGGTGGACTACTGTTAAGTTACGCTGGGCCAAGGACAGATCGGCGAGGTGCGACCCAGTGTTCCACAATGCGTTCGAGTCGTTGCACGATAACGACATCATATGGGCTCCATGGAGCACAGATTTCATGACACACGGTAGCGCCGCACGGACTCTCTGTGCAATGCACACAGGACACCAGATTATGGCAACGACCTGCCACCTGGTGTTTACCTGTATGGTGGAGCCTTACATGCTGTAGCGTGTAGTGCGACAGTTTGATCTGTACCAGTTTGTGCACCCTCCCAACGTCAGGATCCTACAGCGAGCCATCCCCCTGTGAGTCCAACTCCATCCAAGTAACGTTTATACTTCATACCTACATCCGTTGTTCTAACATCAATCCTTCTCGAATGCAGGCAATTGAGGGTGGATCGACATGCTGAGGATTGGCAAGCAGTCCAGCATGAGTGGGTTATGGTCTGGACGGTGGCAGCGCACAATTGGATCCTACCGGAGTAGCGACCGTACGATGTACGGAGATACCGTCAGTACATCGAGTGGTACGTACCACGGTCGCACACCAGACTCACCCGTCCTCCACCAGAGTGTCCGGAGCAGGTCATGCACGAGGAGAGGCTTCATCACTCGTTCGATCGACACAGCGCTTCGCGGCGCGACGACATTGTGAAATACTAACAACTTCTGCTCGTTTTATTGATGATATTTGTGATGCTTATTATTGAACAAGTGTTGTCTGTCACTTCAGTTTGAGCGGTTGCACCATATCGCAAGCGCATCCGAGATCGTCATCCACGGCCTAGAGCACATCGTACTGAGGCTTCTTAGCACTATGAAGTACATCTTCGCGGAGTCCAAGAATATAATAAAGAACTTGAGCTGCGATCGGTCGAGAGACGATGTCCTACATGCTGCACATCAGGTGGGCCGATCGTGCTCACCTGCTAGGTCGGCATGACCTATTCAATCCGTTGGGCGTCGAGCGCTCCTCGTCAGTCTTTCGCACTGCAGATCGGCAGAGAGGTAAGTTATGTACAAATATATGTTATTTTTTTTATTACGCCTTAGGTTGTGCTAACATCACGTCGTCTTCTGGCTGCATGTCCGTCGTGATGCATTACTTCTGTCGTTTGCACCCCTTACTCAGACTAGCGCTCCCCCTCAGTCATCAGCACCACACATCCGGGAAGTACGAGATGTTCAGTTTAGATCCTGAATATTTATTTTGCCTAACATGATTCCATCTTGCAGTCTTCAGTTGAACGTGTGGGTGATCGACATCCGTCAACCGACGAGGAGATGGACATCCCAGCTAATTACACGACGCTAGGGTTTGGACCATGGCACCCAGGGCGCCCGCCCCTGTCGTACGTTGACTTGTATGAAGTATCGTACCAAGGGTAGAGCTCCTCTAGGGTCGCTGTGTCGGGACACCAGGTATGCAACCCAGAACCCTCTGTGCATTCCGAACTAGTCCCAGATCAGTAGCTAGCTCGCACAGTTACAACATAGATGTAATCATAACCATACAACCAAATAACGATGAAGCGGACAAATTAATATTACTTACTAGTAAAAGGATCTTATGGTCAAGTCTTACAGAGTTGCCACACAGGGCTTAACAACAAAAGATAACTTACAGTGGAACCCAAAACATCTCGTGGTGGCCAGCCGACATGCCCACAGGCAATCGAGTGGAGGACATGACGTAGTTCGCATAATTCTCGAAGTACTCCTCTTCATAGAACTCCGAGCTTCCTAGGACTTCCTCAGTGATTGATAAACCAGAGGGCATAAAATCGTGAGTACTTTGAATGTACTCAGCAAGCCTCAGGGAAATGTATGCAATTATTATTCATGCTAGGCTTGACAAGGATAGCTTTATGTTTAATTTGCAGAAAGCAGTATTGACAGAAAATACGATAAGTAGATTGTAAAAAGCACGATTTAAAAGATTAACACATAAATAATCAAGTTTCTTGGAAAACAACAAGTGAACTTCCCAACCATTCCACCCAAACCATCATTCCCACTATTTTTGATGAAAATCTACCCCTCGTGCGAAATCATCAGGCGTTGTCTATAACCGGGGACACAACTATTCGAATAGTTTTACACTCTGTAGGGGTTGTACAGTTTGACCCACAAGGTACGACTTCTCTAGTTTATTTGGCATATATCTATACCACCACTCACTTCCTTAGGTAAGCAGTCGAGAGCACGTGACAAAGCCTTTACAAAGTTCTGTTTTGACCCAGTTCTGCTCGCTAAGGATTCGCCATTCTGGGCCCCCTCTTGCGTCGCTCATCAACCCAAAATAGAACCAAATCAAAACATTGCTAATTAGTTGGCCAGATCTACCCACATAATAGAATTGTGGTCGCACGGTATGGCCCAGATCAATGGCTTACAAGGTTAAGTCCTTAGGGGCTACTCAGGCGAGGCAACCACATCCCAAAATCATCCCCTCTACTGCACGATCACTCATCCTAGTATAAATCATTTTTGTTCAACCCGGCCAAAGGCCACCCTAGCCTTGGCACAACATCTTTTAATAACAGTGGCCGCGCCACAATTCCATATTTTATTTAGTCATATTCAATCATTCCTTAAGTAAGTTATCAAGAATCCCAACGTACAACTATAGCATAGCTAAGCATAATACGATACCCATGTTGGTAATTTATCAATGTCCAACTAAAATAACCCATCCTATGGTGTCCAAGGATTTATGTCATTCAAAGGTACATGTCGATAGCAATTTTTCAAGAGACATACATCAATTAGACAATTATCTACTCCTGAAACCATTTAATATAAAACCAGGAATGCACGTTTATATCAAACAATATAGTTTTATAAAGTGGGTACGACATGGTCAAAGGTCTACGACTTGCCTTCGTTGAAGAGTTGAGGTGCTTCGGTCGTCGGGTCCGAGAAACCTTTTGAAACGCTGGAATCTACACGTTTGAACGAAGCCAAATAAATAAAACAACTCCAATAAATCCCAAATAAATACCAAATTAGCACTAACAGCAAGAGGGGGATTTTATATGAATTTAAAATTTTGAATCACTCGAATCAAACTTCGAATGAAGAAGTTACGGCCTCCGGAATATTGAAATTACAAGAAATGAAGAAAACTAAATTTTCCTCAAATTTCTGATTTATTTTCTTAAAGGAAATTCGTTTTATTGCACCGGATGACGTCAGCCCTGGGGAATTAGTTTTCGGCCGGATTTGTTTTTCAAAAGAAAACCCAAATATTCCACGCGGGCGCTACGTGGACTACCACGTAGGCAGATGTGGCGCTGACTAGACTGCCACGTGGGCACCCAAGGCGGCGGCGCTCATGGCCCAATGGTCGCCGGCGAATGGCGGGGTCTTGGCCGGCGGCGAGAGCACCTAGAGGGAGAGGAGCTCACGGGGATCACGATGCGCACAGATTGGGGACCCGGTGCGAAGGGGTGGCCAACGGGGAGGAAGATGAGCGGCGACGGCTGCGGTTGAAAGCGGTGATGTCGTTCCCGTGGGCTTCTAGGGTCGGTGAAGCGTGCATGAGGTTGCCGGAGACGATGGCGCAAATGGCGACGGCGTCTCGCGGTGGCCGACGGCGAAGAACTCGAAATGGGGAGGAGGGCGAGAGGGAGAGAGTGAGAAGAGGGAAAAGAGAGAGGAGAGCAAGGCGCTCCTAGTGCGCGCATTTATAGGGCGCGGGGAGGCCTGAGAGAGGAGGACGGGGTCGGCGGATTTCGCAGCGGCGAGGATCGACGTGGACGGGAGCAGGTGGCGACCGGGCATGGGGGGCGGAGTGGTGGAGGCAGCGGGCGCGGCGGGGGTGGGAGGTGATGCGGTGGACAGGGGTGGACGTGGAGGTGACGGCGGTAGGGTGGAGCCAGCGCAAACAGCGCGGACGTGCGCGTTGACGCACGAGGAAGACGACGGGTGAGGAAGACGACGAAGCTGGCAGGTGGGGCACACACGTCAGTGAGAGAGAGAGAGAGAGAGAGAGAGAGAGATGTGCGCGCTGAGCGGCTGTGAAGGCGATCCATTCAATTTCAATCGAACGGTTCACATCGAGTGGAGCGATCGGGCCTCCGAACGAGATAACGCGATCGAGGCCGTTCGTTTTCAATCAGACGGCTCATAAGCGAGGGAGGCGCGGGCGCGAGGGAGTGGGCCGCGGAGCTGGGTTGCGCGAGGGAAAAAGAAGGCGGGCCGAAGGAATTCGGCCCAAGAGCCAAAGGGGGATTTAAAAAGGATTTCCGATTAAAGAAATCATAGAAAAGCAAAAAGGTTTTTAGAAAATAGCTAATAGAGTCTAAAAATTATAGGCAAATTCACAGAAGTCCCTTAAATTATTTATAACTTAATAAAAAAAATACTTTTAACTATACTTTAGCTTTTAATTTTGCAAACAAAATGGATTTTAATTTCGGACAAAAGGAAAAAATCATTTCTAAAATCCAAAAAAAGCAAGAAAAGACTTAAAATCCAAATAAAATCCAGAAAACTCAAATAAAACAACTTTTTAATTTAATTAAAGTCTGATTAATTTAATTTAAATGGTTTTTGATTTTTAAATTTCAAGTTAAGCTTTTGCAACTAAACAAAATCAAATGGTTATTTTTAAATTTTGAAATTTTTCAAAAACCTTGCAAATTAGGGATGTTACACACTGGTATATCGCACTGTCAAGGCCAGAGCTCCTCTGCACCAAGGGCTTTGCAGATATCGTACCTGGGGGGTGGACGATTCTATCGTGGATTTCTTGATTCCTTCATTAGTGACATGATTGTAGGTGGTAACAAGTGTGACATGACTCAGCTAGATGACATTTACATTGGACAGACTTAACTGAGTCAGAGTCAGCTTGCTGAGCACCTCCGCCCACTCAACGATCTTCGTACCCAATCCGAACCGATACACGCTCTCTGGACCAGTTAACGTATCCCACAGGACATGCTCAATGCAAAACCAGGACGTGCACATAGACGCAGATGCAGCGAGCAGAGAGTGTCTTAGACGAGTGAGCCATATTGTATTCCGTGTGTAATTACACTGCATAGATGTTATGCGCATTTGTTGTGCTATATTTGTATGCATATTTTGTATGTTATATGCATATTGTCAGCGTAGATCGGTTCCGAATTCACATGAAATCAGAAAACACCGATGTTTACATGAAATCATGAAACCCTAAACAAGGGGGGTTGGGGTCACATGAGTTTCGACATTTCATGTGGAGTTGCAATCTAAAATTCAAAAAATAAAATTGACAAAATTTCATAATACACATTGTAATGTGCGCATTACAAGTTGTGCATGGTTTGTTACGTGCATTACAAATGACAGCATGCACGACCCAATAAACCGGAAAACACCTAAGATACACGCGAGGTTTTTTTTGGAATCAGAAAAAAAAGGAGGATCGAAATTAGTCTTCGCGGCGCATCAACCCCTTCCCCTTGTCTTAGGACTGCCCACGGCGGCGGCGAGTGTCGAAGTCATCCATGTTCTGCGAGATGGGCTAGACGATTGCATGAAGTTAGTAGAATGTAAGGCCAAATACATAATTAGAATGCAAATTGTACATACTCACCTCTTCAATATGGAGGGCGTCTGGGTGACGGAAATGCCAACATGATCGCCAGTCTCAGTAGCATGAGCCTTCCCCTTGTTTGCCGCGCTATGCTTAATCGTACTCAGTTTCCTGTTCGGGGGTCCTCCACCACCACCTTGCTGTCCTGGGCTCCTCCGGTGCATTTTCAATAGGGTCCGGTACGTAACGTTTCCATCACTGGAAGGTCTTGGCTCGCATCGCGTAGTTCAACATATACTTCTGTTGGATGAACGCCCTATCGTACATCTCCGGGCTGTCGATCCATTGGAAGTAGTTGCAATGCATCTCGGGCTACTATTATGCGCGGGTGAAGTTAGGAATTTGTGGAATGCAACGTAAGGTGTGAAAAATCGATGTGTGCGTAAGATTCTCTTACTGGGACGTTCCCGCACGTGTAGTACACCCGGGCGGCGGCGGCCGGGTGTGTGGACTAAAGAATCTTTGTCGGTTCTTCGCACACACATTGCGGGTGGGGAAACTCTGGTAGTACCAGCGCATCCTTCATAGAAATACATGGGAAGGGTTTAGCCCTCTTTGTAAGCCACTTACGTTTCTGCAGTATCTTCGTATAGAAGTTCGTCGATGAGCCCGGCATCTTCAAGGCCGACCTAATGTTTTGTTGTTGCACACAGAACAAGGGCGAGTCAGTTTGGAACAAACAGAATGCCGAAATACGTACGCGTTAAGAAAGAATGATGTACAGAAATGTACAAATATGAGCAGAAGTTTACATGAAATGACGATCCCCGTACATGCAAGCAGTACAATTAATTACAACACAGAATGACGGCTAGATGACCGCGAGGCAACGGGAGAGAATACTGCGTGCTATGCGCTGTGATTCTGCATGCATGCGGATGGAGGTAGCGAGGTGATGGAGTTGATGGATGGGACGGGGGAAAAGATCGAGAGGACAGGGGATACTTTCAGTGGAAGGATAAAACACGCCCGTGCCCTAGTCGTAGGGCGACCCGGCCCAACGGGTAGGATTAAATACCGCGCCACCAGGGCACGACAGGGGACGTGGCGGGAAGTCGGGGCAGCACCGTGACACCATGGCACGACAGAGGCGCTGCCGGGCGCGAGGGGAGCGAAGGCGCCCACGTGGCGCGTCCGAGCGCCACATGTGTGGCTGAGGCACCTCCGGGCGAGGGGGGTGCGGCTGAGGCGTGTTTGTTAGCTATGTAATCGTGTTCACACCGGTCTTGTGCATGTTGGTTGGCGACGAGAAGGGCGTCGGCCTCAGCTTCCTGGCGGCGGCGGAGATGAAATCCGGGTACGAGAGGCACGGTGTTGGACGTGTGTTGGCCACCGGCATATCCGTTGTGCTATTTTTAACATTACGATATGTGAATAACCAGTTTTGCCAATCGTGCCATCTAGAACAAAAACTCCTCATTCAATGTGGCTTGCTCTTGTTGGCGTTAGTCTCTAGTCGTATACTCCACTAGTAATTCTGTTGCTTAACTGGTGGGAAATATGCGTTGCATGGGGCCGCCTACCATACCTACTACTCTCTATTTTCCTTGCCGGATCAAATGCTATCCTGCCACGTCGGCGCTGGAGAGGGGGCCTTTCGGTGACGTGAGCCGTGATAAATTGCGACTAGTAAGTGGTGGTTTGGGGAGTGCTTTTGTACAATCTGCTGTATGGGTAAAATAAATAATTCCCTTTCGCGAGTAAAGCAGGACAGGGTCGGGAGGAAAACGTAGCGGTACAAATCCAGGGAGGCAAGTATTTATGTTCGTGTCGCCAAATTGCTGTGCGTCTCTGTCTCTCTGGTTTGGCTTGGCGAACGCCGATGCGTACGTGATGTGCTCGCACTGCTGCAATAAGCCAATAGACAAAGGATGGTGGGGGTGGGTTGCGTTCGTTTTGCACGGAACGGCCCGGGTCTAGTGGTGGTGAAGAAATCGTCTGCCGCCGCTATGCGATGCGACGCGAGCGCGCGGAATCCGCGAGCCGCGCGCTGCCTAACGTAACCCGCCTTGCTCCCACAAAACGAATGCGTGAGGCTGCAAAACACATCTGCGATCCATCTGCCCGTAATCCTGTCAAGAAACGATTTAAAAATTTGATCCGCAATTTTGGACCCTTCGGTTTATCAAACAGTCGCGCGCTGCCTGCGTGCCTACATCTCTGACATTTATATTGGTCGAACCGATGTTCCCCGAAGAAAAAGAACCGTAGCCCTCGTTTGGCTAGTGCGCGAGTGCTGCATACGCCCATGTGGGAATTTAAAATCGTGTCGAATTTTAAAATCCCGTGCGAGCGACGAGGCGACGACGCAGTGTTGGAGCATGATGCCTGTGCATGTACGCGATCTGATAAGGTTACGCGCCAACCGTGCCAATTTGTGTGCTTGTTGTGCGTGCATCAGTGCATGCGTTTTCATGCAAGGAGCTGAGACCCAAATGTCCAATGTACTACGATGTTTCTACGGCGACTTGCTGGTGAGTGGAGGTAGTGTTAGTTGTTGGATACGTTGACGTGCCACCTGCACAACACGAGAAATCAAGAATACGGTGTCAGATTTGTTGGCTGCATAATAGCAAGGTCCTAAGGAGTAGCTAGTACGTACTAAAAGGCACCAACGAACGTGGCAGAATAATTTCTGATGTTGCAACGAGGAAAAACAAATGAGTGGCCAGCGGCCAATCCAAGGATGGCATCAATGCATCATCATTCTTGCAGTTCAGTTAACCTACGTACTACCGTTACATAAGCCATGTTTCTAGTAGCTAGGAAAGTAACTGCTTATCACGTCGCGCGACAAGTTCATACATTAACGAAGCAGAAAAAAAAAAATCTCGAAATCGTTGTCAATCCACTGACGGAGCCAGGATCGTCACTGTAGAGTTAATCCTTACAAAATATTTAGACTTACATGAATTTATCTACAAATATCAATAGTAATTGAGCTTTTCTGTAAAAAATCTGTGGGGGTTAATTGACCCATAGGTCTAAGTTGCCTCTACGAATCACCTGAGGATAATGGGGTAGAGAGAGATTGAACTGGGGATTAGGGACGATGGGGCTGCAGAGGCAGCGGTGATGGCGGTGGGGAGAGGAGAAGGTAGGCAATTGTGTGAGAGATCCGTGGGGGGATGAGGCAGCGGTTGGAGAAGATGCGGGAGGCGGGGAGGGAGATGTGGCTCGAGGCACGAGGGATCATCACAGTGGCAGCGCTTGTGGAGGGGGAGGGTTCGATGGGGTTGTTCCGGCGGCCGACTGTGGTTGCGAGGAGCAGGGGGAGAAGTGTGGGCTGCAGCGGTTGCGCGAGAAGTGGGGGGCACGACGGTTGCGCGAGGAGGAAGGGAGCTCGGTAGCTCGTCGGTCCAACAGACGCGAAGATCATGGGAGGACAGACGACCACCAACTCTAATTTTTAAGTAGTAGAGATAAAATATTTAGTCTTATATGAATTTATATAAAAATATCAATAGTAATTGGGCTTTTTCACAAAAAAAAAATCTGTAGGTGTCAATAGACCCCACAGGTTTAAGTTGCCTCTGCCACTGTGTCAATCAGCACACATCAACACCTTGTTAGAGAGTGCGGATATTCATCGTTTCACAAGTCGTCATAGCCCGTATGAACAAACGGATTTTCCGATATGCCATTTGTAAATCCAGCATCTTTGTGATGTTATTTCGGAGCGAATTTAATCTTTTCAATACATGCTCTGACAAATAGCTCGTTTTCTAAAAGAGTAAATATCACTAAACCCAAGGTTTTGGGGCAGTAGTTACTCAAAACCCCAGGTTTTGAGATTTGTATCAGAGAACCCCATCCTTTCGGCCAAAGCAGCACACATAACCCTAGCTTTGACGTTTTCCCGTTGAGTTTCCCATTCCACACCCCTAGCTATCTCGTGCAACCGCCTGACCTATTCCGTCCAGAGGTAGCATGCGCCCCTGGTCCTTGAAGGCACGAAAGGCACGGCCTCCTCGGCCAGTTCGCGCACGCGGCCAAGTATCGGCAGAGGGCACAAGGCTTGGCGACGCAGGAGGAAGACTGAGCCGAGCGGAGTGAGCCAGACCGGCGATGCGGGAGCCGATTCGCGCGCTCAAGCCTTGGCCGGATTCACGTGCGTAGGAGACGAGGAAGGTGTGTACTTTGTTTCTTCTGTAATTTAGGGTTCTAGTTTGGACGGATTTGGGGGGAATTTTTTGTTAGGGTAATGTATGGGAAGGGGATTATTTCTGAATTTTCTTAAATCACACAACATTTGGTAATTTAGGGTTCCTGAATTCAAGTGCTTTGGTAGATTCGGTCTAGGCATTTGGTCTGGGCATTCGGTATGGGAAAGGCACATTCACAGATTAAGAATCGATTTATGTGGTCACGAATTTGTATGCTGCAGAATCACACCGCATAGATTAGTGTTTTGGTGCACGCATGCAATGAAAGTATCTGGGAATTGAGGTCCATGTGATTTTTTTCTGCTATACTGTTTGAAACGATGAACACCTCAGGTTCACTTTTTTGTGTGTGTGTTCGATAGGATGGACGATGATTTGTTTGGTGGCTACAAGGAGTAGGGTAAAAGCATCGTTGAGATTGATGATGAGCAAGCTTTGGAATTGTACTCTTGGGGTGAGGACCTTGAGGCAGACCTTGAGGAGGATGACCTTGAGGCAGACCTTCGAAGGATCACATGAAACTTATGGAGCACTGCGAGGGGGATACCGATGTGGAAGACCCTTCCCATTAGCAGCTAATGTGTGCAATTTGGTACTATCTAATCCAGGCAGTGACAGTCGTGATGAGGACTTGTGCTCTAGTGACGATGATGGCTACCAAGCTCCACCTTTTGAAGCCCCCCAAAAGAGGAAGAGCAGAGCAAAAAGGATTAGAGAACAAATGATTCGGTTTGATGAATCCAGGATTCTTTCACATGAACAATCGTGTGAGAAAATATGCTTTAAGGATGTTCATCAGTTCAGAAGGGCACTGAAGAGCTACCATATAGTTCAGAGTAGAGATTATAAGTACTTGAGGAATGACAAGGACATAGTGAAGGTGTGTTGTGCGCATAAAACTTGTCCATTCTCCATGCTGGCATCACAAATTGCCGGAGAGCCTACTGTTACTATAAGGAAGTTGGTTGATCCTCACACCTGTGGCATCACCATGGATAGTACTAGAGTTAATAGTTCATGGCTGAGCAAATTTTATGAGGAGGAAATAAGAAGTGATCCGGACTGGAAAGTGACTGCATTGATGGATGATGCCATGAGGAAATATAGGGTGGAAGTTCCTAAGATGATGGTTTATAGGGCAAGGAGCAAAGCTGCTGAGGTGGTATTAGGGAATCACAAGTAGCAATATCTGAGGATTAGGCACTACTACACAAAAAGGTCTTCACAGACGGTTCAAAAATATCATCACAGACGGTTTTGTGAGCCGTCTGAGTTTATGGGTCAGTAATGATATGGGGTCATCACAGACGGTTTTTGAACCGTTTGTGAAAAAAGCTATCATAAGCGGTTCTTGTCGAACCGTCTGTGATAGCTTTTTTCTATTGCAAAAAATCGGATTTTGAGCCAAACCAATCAATTGCTGGACAATAGTTTTCATATGCTTCATCGACTTCTTAGATTGGTCTTATGAGCTCCTCTCTGTACCTCACCAGCATATCACAAGCTGTTCTTGCATATTGTCCGAGTTCGACTCAAGCTCGTCGGCAAGGAGAGATGACTGAAAACCTCTGGCGGTGCTCCAACCTTAGGTAACACAAAATTAAGATTGTTTTTTTTTACAACAAACAGCCAACAAATTGTGTATATTTTGGGGTTGTACACGTACCTTCTGGCAGTCTATCTCCTGCGGTAGACAAGGAGCTCCTCCTCATCCCTCCTCCTCGTCGTCGTCAGCTGTGTCTCCTCGCTGAACCGCGACGGGGAATGAGGAAGGAGAGGGAGAGATTGATGGAAGATAAGGCTGGGATAGCTATAATATATAAAGATAGCATCAAAATATTTTGCCTACCACGCACGTGTTCAAAAATTTTGAACTCCCGCGCTGCGAATCACAGACGGTTTTTGTATGAAACCGTCTGAGATGACATATCACAGACGGTTCATATCATGAACTATCTGTGATACTTCACAGATGGTTTTTGATACGAACCGTCTGTGCTAAGTATCTCATCACAGACGGTTTATATTAAAAACCGTCTGTGACTTGGAATTTACCATGGTTTGTGATACTTCACAGACGGTTTTCAACACGAACCGTCTGTGATATTACTTCTTCATAAATGATTTTTAGTACAGCCAATAACACAGATGGTCGCTAAACCAAAATCGTCTGTGATTGTATTTAACGAGGCATCCAGTATTAGCCTTTTTGTAATAGTGAGGGATTACCCACAGACAGTGTTAAACCATAACCCAAGTAGCAGATGCATTGTAACTACAATTCTAAATCCTCAGCCTGATCTTAATCCTGGATTGCACGGCCTCTTCATATGTCTCAATGCACAGAAAAAAGGCTTCATGAATGGTTGCAGGCCATTCATAGGTTAGTGCATTGTAACTACAAATTTCATTACTTTCTACTGCCATATGTTGTGATGTTAATTTTCTTTCCTTGTGGCTTAAATCAGGATTTGATAGGTGTTTTGTGAAGCTAACCAATGGGGCTCAAGTGCTAACTGCAACGGGAAGGGATGGCCATTTGTTCCCTTTGGCTTTTGGGATCGTGGGGAAAGAAGATGTTGCTAGTTGGACTTGGTTCCTTACGCAGCTCAAGTACGCGCTTGGTGGCCAGTGTGGAGAGCATGGAAGATGGACGTTAATGTCAGATAGGCAAAAGGTGAGTTTGACATTATCATATGAGAGATACAAGTATTTTGCTAAACATTCTATTAATCACTTGGTGCTTATGTGCAGGGCCTTCTACATAACATCAAAGTTGTTTTCCCTGATTACGTGCAAAGGTATTGCAAATGCCATCTTTACCAAAACTTTTGCACCGCTGGATTTAGGGAAGGAAACATTAAGACACACATGGACTCTGCTTGCTATGCATATAACAAACATGACTTTGACATTGCAATGGAACAATTGAAAGATGAGAGTGAAGGTGCATGAGAGTGGTTATCTAAAATACCAACAAAACACTGGGCTAGGTATGCATCTGACACAACATGCAAGACAGATTTAGTTTTCAACAACCTCAGTGAAGTCTTTAATAACTACATCATTAATGTGAGGGACAAGCCTATTGTCACAATGCATGACATGATTAGGACAAAGCTAATATCAAGGTATAACACCAAAAGGGAAGGTGTAACAACATCAGTATGGGAAATAACTCCTCACTATGCAGAGAAGTTGGAATTATAAAAGAAAGATGCTAGGTATTGCAGGCCTGTATTTGTAGGAATGGGTATATGGCAAGTGACTTGTGGGGAAAGGAATGTTTCAAATGGGATCTCACTGGTGTCCCATGTAAACATGCTATTTCAGCCATCTACAAGTCTAGGCAACATCTTAAAGACTTTGTTCATGATTTTTTTCAAGAAACCAGCGTATGAGAGAGCATACATAAACCTCATATATCCAGTCCCTAGTCCTCATGATTAGGCCAAAACAAATACACCCGACGTAGATCCTCCTAAATTCACAAAACATCCAAGCAGGCTAAAAAAGAGTAGAAGAAAGGCAGCAGATGAGCCTTCACAATCTAGTGGTAGAGTGAGGATGACAACTATTACATGTTCCAACTGCCACAAGAAAGGGTACAAGTATACAAGCTTTTCGCAGATGCTGAGGCCAGACCTACAGATCAGGAAAACCAAGCATAAGGTAATTTGCAGTGTAGTGTTTCTTCACAGTCTTGCATTTGTACATTTTCCATACTACTACTACTACTACATGTGCACTCTTGTTCATGTAGAGTAACAGAACCATGATAGAGAATTTCAGCAACGAACAGAACCATGAAGGATTGTCGGCAAGAATGGCAAGGGGAAGAGCAACCAAGTTGACCACCATGAGAGGCAGAAGTGGGGCGAGAGGGAGAGACAGAAGGAGAGTAGGGGGAGGGGGTAGAAAGAATTATGGAATGGCTGGGGGCAAGTGGCCAGGAGTAAATTCATGAAGTGACTTCATGGAGATAGTTTTTGGGGTTTCTTTTTGTGAATGACAACAACATATACATCACTGTATGGGATAGTTACTCCATGGAGATAGTATTTTGGGCATATTTTGGTTAGGGTTATCACACTTAACCATGCAACAATCTGGAAATGGTTAACATGTGATGCCAAATAGAAGTATTACTACTTTACCTTTTAGTTGCACGATGTCTCAGGCACTCTTAAGTATTCTGTAATTTCTAAGTTATGTCATTGAGGATGCTATGCCGGCTTCAAGTTTTGTCCTATAACTTCCTACTTATTTTGAATATGGTGTGCAATCTGTCTGATTCTGGAACCTGAATTTGCAATCAAGTTATGTAATTCTGGAATCTGGAACCTGATTTGGTTGTCTGTTTGTGTCTGCAATCTGGAACTTGTATTGTGTTGTGTCAGTTCTCAGTCTCAGTTGCATCTGAAACCTGATTTGGTTGTCTGTCTTGTGTCTGATTCTGGAACCTCTAAATCACCTCTGTAATTCTGGAATCTGCAATTCTAGAACCTGTAAATCTGTTGGGTCACTCGAATTCTGGATGACAGACCAATAGCTTCCTCTAATATGCAATGCAGTGAACCAAAAAGACAACCGCTGTAACGATACTTAGCAAACATCATCACAAAATGGAAACAAAAATCAAAACAAGAGATAGTGATGATCATCAAGCATGATTGGAACTTTTGGACAACAAACATACACAGAACAAAATAATGAATTATCAATACTAGTTTGACAAATGTAACAATTCCATCTGACCAATACATTCTTCTAGAATAGCAGCATAATTCCACAAAACCACCAGTGTACAAGAATTAGCAAGTGTGATACTATCACGCAGATATCTCAGAAGCATACAATTTACTACTTGGAGAGAACAAATTTCATACAATTTCACATCTTCATCTACTGCTTGGAGGTAACACAATTCCAAAACAAAATACAAACTCAATATTGATTCATCTATGTAGTTAGCACAGATGTGAGCACAAGGAAAAGCACCACTATGACACCAAGGCACCACATCAACCGTATTGTCATGTTCTCCACCTTGATTGCACAATTCATCTCCAGGTTGTCTAGGTGATCAACCATCTCAAGATCTAGCTTCATGTTCGCTTCCTCAGCCTTACGCTTGCCCTGGAGAGTGTGGTACCAGTCTACAAGCTGCACTTCATACTTCTTATTCCTGTGATTCATGATGTCCCACATCTGCTCCAAGGTCTTCTGAACTCTAGCTGGTCATTCTACATCAACCCATTAATTGGAGAAAATCAAGGTCTTCCTGTTCCTACAACCAAAGAAACAACATAATAGCATTCAAGTAACACAAGTTGCTCACAATTAACACAATTGCTCAACACTAACCTCCATTGGGCACCCTAGGAACCTTCTTCCAGTGTCTCCTTCTTCCCAAGCAACCCTCCTTTTCGGCCTCAGGCCATGGCGGCATCTTAATTGTGTGCCCAACTCCTCCCCACAATAATTAGAATCCTCCATATATAGAGGAACCTTGCCGTGGAAGCCTCCAATTTGCTTCTACAATTTGAATCGCAATGGAACTCAAGACCGAATATACATCCCAAAAAACAAGACTCCAATGCCCACATCAAATCAACCAAAGCACTTCAATTCAGGAACAAATGCAGACATTCTAAGCAAAATATGTAAGAATCCTCTTCCAATACATTACCCTAACAAAAAAATTACCCCTAAATCCGTCCAATCTCGAACCCTAAATTACACAAATTACACACCTTCTGGGTAGGTGCGCTTGCTTCCGCCATAGCACGGCCACCAGCAGCCCTTGTCTTCGGTGCCATCTCTTGCTCCCTCACCTGCGGGGACCTAGTGGTGCGGCGACCTGCTAGCAGCGGGGCAAACTTCCATCTTCCCTCCAGCATCACCAAGCCTTACGTGCACGCCGCCAAGACTTGTGCGCACATCTCTCCTCCCACGTCGCTAGCGAGCCTCACTCCACTAAGCCGTCCTCCCGCATTGTCAGCCCTTGTGCGCACTGCCGAGCATTGTGCACGCGAGCTGGCCGACGAGGCGCATCCTTTCGCACCTTCAAGGGCCACAAGCACGCAACGGGACCTCCTCGGGATGGTGGAACAGGTTTGCAACAGGTGTGCGATGGGAAAATGAGAAAACTAGGGTTATGTGTGGTGCTCGGGCTGAACGGAGGGGTTCTCTGATACAAATCTCAAAACCTAGAGTTTTGAGTAACTACTGCCCCAAAACCTGGGGTTTAGTGATATTTACTCTTTCTAAAATGCTTCACTAACACAATCCATGCACAACGTACACAATCGTATCAATGCGAAGTAGTGAGCTTTTGCCATGTAATAATACTACTTGGCATGTGCATGTTGCCCTATATATACTTAATCCAGCCCATTTGAAGGTTGCAAAAGCACTTCAACGTCACCACACAAGATGTACTCTTAGTGTTGTTGATGGTCAACTGCTCAACTCAATGTAACATAACTTTTTCATATTTTGCATGCAGCCAATCCATGTACATGCAACCTATAGTACATCGGCTTTGTACATGTCCACATGTTTAGAGTCAAATTGAATATGAGGTTTTAGGGTCACCATATTCTAAGGTATATATTTTTAGGTTTTTTTTGTTGGCAAAAGGGATCTAACAAATAAGTTGTACCTGAAACTAAATAGCAGCACATGCATCAAGTGACACAATTAAGGCATTGTAGATAGAGCACACTATATATAGTTCCAACTTTCAACATTAAGAGGTGCCATTGACGGCATGCACAAGACACTTTAGAGAGACAAAAATCCTCTGTTGCACGTTATACGGCCGGGGAAAGGTACACTTGATGCTCCACTCATGCGGTACGGTTCCAGGCTTCTAGCTGTGTGCCGTGTGTGAGGGTGTGTGCGTGTGTTCAGTCTATTTGTTTTCGTTAGAATGCGTGTTCCAGTTAGAATGCGTATTACAATCTATCTGTTTTCGCTATTCGTTTACAGGGATTGAATACAGAGTCCATGCAACTGTATTGATAGAAGTGTCTTTGTGAATCTTGGTCCGTATGGTATTGTCTATGGATGGGCTAGGAGCATATATGCATGTGAGATTTCAATCTAATCCACGTGAGTCAGGAATACAAACTTTGTGTCATGGACAATTGTACCACAAATTCAATCTATGGGGATATGAAGTATTTCCAAACTTTCAGTTTGAAGACTGGTAATATTGTGACCATAGCTAGCAATTATAGTAATATTGCACGGCCTAGAAGAACTACGGTAGTGTTATCGATGTGAATAAAAATAATTATTGAGAATGCATCATTATTCTTAGAATCTACACGAACTCTATTAAGTTTCAAGGATATCTGTAATAATGGTTTCTATGTGAAAACAGAGGAAGAGGATGGTTCCGAATACATTCTCATCACTAAGAAAGAAGGATATGGAAAGGAAACTATATAAAAGTTTCCCACATTTTCCTTTCGATTGTGCTACATGTTTATTAAATATGATGAAGCATATATTGTGATGAATGTGCAGGTGAAAGACCCAGAACTATTTAGAATGTGGTATGAACATCTGAGTCATCCTAGAGATAATATGATGCGCCAAATATTATAACATTTTGCTGGCCACAACTTGATGTCCAAAGACATCCCTGATCTAGCACACTTTGTGTGTGAGGCTAGTACAAAAGGCAAGTTCATTACGAGACTCTTGTATCATAAGATCAAGGATGGATTGCTTGATTTCCTTGAGATGATTCATGGGGATATATGTGGATCTATAAATCCCATGTGTGGGTTATTTATGTACTTTATGGTACTAATAGACGCATTCACTCGGTGGACGCATGTGTGTTTATTATCCACCAAGAATTATGCATTTGCCATACTGATTTCACATATGATTACGCTAATAGCCAAATTCCCACATCATCATATCCAGTCCATACAAATGGATAATACTAGAGAGTTTACCTCAAATTAAAGCATTTAATGATCATTGCATAGCATTAGACAGAACAGTAGAACATTCAATCCCGCATGTTCATACTTAGAATGGACTTGTTGAATCATTAATCAAGAGGCTCAAGATGATCACTACACCCTTGTTAATGAAAACAAATCTACCAACTACGTGTTGGGGACATGCTGTATTACATACATCAACATTAATACAACACCAACCATATGCATACCATAAGTTTTTACCTTTCCAATTAGTGCGTGGGACAGAGCTAAATATTTTTCATTTGCATAAATTTGGTTGTGTCATATATGTACCCCCAGCGTACGTCAATGGACCCCACCATAAATTGGGAATTTACGTGCAATTTGGGTTTCCGTCTATAATCAAATATTTGGAGCCCATGATAGGGGATCTTGTAAAAGCAAGACACATTGATTTTGTGTTTAATGAACAACTATTCCCATCAATTGGGGAGGAAATGATGCTAAATTAGAATATTGAGAACTATCATGGCATGATAGTAGTCTTCGTAATGTTGATCCATGCACTAAACAATCTGAACAAGACATTCAGAGGATAATTGATTTGCAAAGTCTTGCAAATAAGCTGCAAGATTAATTCACGGATCCTAAGGGAGTTGCAAAGTCGCATATACCAGCAGTACATCCACCTGAAAGAGTGGAAGCATCCTGGGATTTGGGTTCTGCATCTGACTCCACCACTCTTAGTAAGTGGAGGAGGAGACCTCCCGATTTTAAGGATCTCAGATCGTGGATACGTCCGCAAAAGAGACGTATTGAATAGGGGGAGAAGTTGTATGAACCAAACAAGAATGAGAAATGGCTGATGGATGTTGCACCCAGTGCAGGGCCACAAGAGGTAGCACCCTGTGGAGGAGCATAGGGGGCGGCCCCTAATGCAGGGGGAAGCGCACCCACTGACACTAGGATAATGAAACACTCAGACTCTACCATATCGAGAAATAGTGGAGAGTTGATTGATTTAAATAAAGCGTGAATCGAATTGGATATGGAGTTTGCCACAAAACTATGTGGAAATGGAAGAAGTCTTTTATAGACAAGTATGTGCTAATAGTAGCTTATTCATGACTAAGATTGCTTTCTATATTGAAAATTTGGATCCAGACCCAAAGACGACTTCAGAGTGCAAGAATCGTTATGATGGGGATAAATGGAAAGAATCAATCAGGAATAAACTAAACTCGCTAAACAAGAGAAAAGTCTTTGGACCAGTGGTCAACACACCCCATGATGTTATTCCTATTGGACATAAGTGAGTGTTCATAATAAAAAGAATAAATATAACCAAGTGGTGAGGTACAAAGCGGGATTAGTAGTACAAGGGTTCGCGCAAAGAACCAATATCGATTTCAATGAAACTTATTCTCCTATATTGGATGACACAACATCTCGTTACTTGATAGTTATGGCAGCAGGAATGAATCTGAAAATGAAACTTATGGATGTTGTGACTGCACAGCTGTATGGGTCACTTGACTCTGAAATCTATATGATCTATAGGGATTGAAAGTTGCAGCTTGTATAGTGTCAAGTTGCAAATGTTACTATATAGATCGAAACAGCTAGGTCATATGCAGTACAACCGACTAAGTGAATTCCTTTTGCAAAAAGGGTATGCAAACAATGAGGTTTGTCTGCGTGTGTTCATAAAGAAGTAAATGAGTGGATTCTTCATCATATCAGTATATGTTGGTGACATGAACATAATTGGAAACACGAAAGACATTCTTGAAGCAAGCTCATACTTAAAGATAGAATTTGAGATTAAAGATTTGGGTTAAACCAAATATTGTCTCATTTTGCAGATTGAGAATTTTCTGTAACAGAATATTTCTGCATCAAACCACCTACACCAAGAAAGTGTTGGAGATATTCTATCTTGATAAATCTTATTCACTAGGTGCACCCTTGATCATTAGGTTACTAGAAGTGGAGAATGACCCATATAGACCTAGACAAGAAAATGAGGATATATTATGGCCCGAAACTCCATACTTAAGTGCTATTGGAGCCTTGTCATACCTGGTCAATTATACTAGACCTGATATTGTGTTTGCAGTAAATAGTATGTCAAGATATAGTTCTAAATGTATGAAAAGGCATCGGACGGAATTAAAGAAATCCTTATGTACCTACGGGGTACAAGTGATCTTGGACTTTTTTTATCCCAAAGGTCAATATATAAAACTAACGGGTTACTCAAATGTTGTCTATCTTTGTGATCCCCATAATACTAGATAACATACTAGATATGTATTTCTAAGTGAAAGTACAAATATATCTTGGAGATCTGTAAAGCAGTCGATAGTTGCAACCTCGACAAATCATTCAGAGATTATTGCTCTATATGAAATGACATGTGAGTGTATATGGTTTAGAAGATTGATTCATCACATCCAAGAGTCTTATCGTGTAGAGGTGGAAAAGACTCCAACAGTTCTCTCTGAAGATAATGCAGCTTGCGTTGCACAAATGAAGAATAACTAAGTCAAAACACATATGACAAAGAATATGAATATACTCTCAAAGCATTTATACCCATATGCGCAGAAAGTGAATGGGAATATAGAAATACATAAAATCGAAACAAGCGAGAATCTTGCGGATTTATTTACCAAGTATTTACCATGACCAAGTTTTGCCAAACGTGTCAATGGTGTTGGTATGAAAAGACACAAGGAGTTGCTGTCTTCGGAGGGAGATATATGATCATATATGTTTATCATTGGAATGAAAAGATGTTGTATTATTTTTTTCCTTGGTTGAGTTTTCCCAGTGGGTTTTCTTAATTGAAGATTTTTAATAAGTCAACATGTGCAATGGCAAGAACACGAGCTATGTACTCTTTTCTTCTTACTGTTTTTTATCACTGGGTTCATAAGTAGTTTTTAATGAGGTATGAGCATGACGTTGGCAAAGTGTCCAAGAAAAGTGTTGTATATCGGGCCATTTACGAAGGCCCGATTGTGTCGACATTTTATCTAAACGAAGGCCCATTAAGGGCAGTCGGCCCACAAGGTCAATTACCGTAGTTTAGTCCCATATGATTTATTATAGGAAAAAGTCCATTTTACACCCCTGAACTCCAAAACTGTCTGATTTGCACCCTCGAACTGTTAATACCAGATCAATTTACACCCTACGCTGGTTTCATTGGTGGTTTTGGATGACGTGGCAGCCACGTCACTGGTTTTGGATGATGTGGCGTCCACGTGTACCTCAGGATGACAGGTCGTCGGTCCATGGGAGCAGTGGCATCGCCGGTCCCACTGGGCAATGAGAGCAAGGGGAGGATCGGGCTCAGTGCTGACGCTGTCAGACTACTACAACATCTACGTCATCGCCAAGGGAAAGTTTCGCCAAGGGCGGCGGGCCGACTGTCACCGGCGACGGATCAGAGGGAAGGGGACCGTACATTAGGAGGAGTTCAAGGGGGCAGTAGCCGCCGACGATGCCCAACTCCTCCAGGCGCTCCATCGAAAGCCACACCTTGCCCGAGCTCACCACGCGACCGCCGTTCCACGAGCGCTCGCTCCTGGCCTTGTTGACCAAGCCCATCCTATTGGGCAGGATGACCGACGACGCCGATGGATCATACCGCTCGATGCGGCGGTCCATCTCACACGACTCCTGGGGCGGCGACCTCGAATTCGGCTAGAGCATGCGCTTCCCCTCCATGGACTTTGGTGACAACCTCGATGTCTTCATGGCCAGAGATGTAGCTGATTAAGCTAGAGGAGGTGCGGTGGCTGGAGGAGGCCCGCCAGGCAGAGGAGGTGGCGCTGGCGCAGGTCGAGATGAAGAAGGCCAAGTGCTGGGCCGCCATGGAGGCGGCCGAGGTAGCGCAGCGGCTACCTGACCTGGAGGAGCAGTGGCGCCGCAACGCCGAGGATGAGCCACGCCTGCGGCGCGGCAACGACGCTGGGTGGAAGGACATCCGATGCGGGACGGTGTGCTCCTACCACGGCCACGCGCGTGACTCGAGCGTCAAGAAGGTGAAGTTGTCGAACTCGGGTCGCCAGAGCAGCGATGTCATGCCCCACATCCTGGGGTCCATGTCCGCGGTGCCAGTAGTCCCACACGGCCCCGAGAGTACCAGGAGGGCGTGGTGGTGGGCGGCGTGGAGGGGTCGGCGAGCGGGAACATGGTGGCGCAGTGGCGGACTCCTCCACGTCCTCGCATAGAGCGGCGCGACAGAAAAGGATGGAGAGTGTGGAGAAGAAGGTTGGGTGGTGGTATCTGGGCTGAAGGTGGCGGAGCCGGAGGCGGCGTAGCTGGAGGCAGCAGAGCCGGAGGCGGTGAAGAGGCGGCGGCGCTAGGAGAGAGTGGAGAGGAAGAGAGATTTGGGGAGGAAAAGCACACACTCTCTCTCTCGATTAGTGTCTCACCTGTGGATTAGTATCTGCCCTGTGGACCATGATGCCACGTAGGCGATAAAACCGGGTGATTTTGGCCCGAGGGGGTATCTTGATCTGGTATTGGTAGTTCAAATGTGCAAATCAGACGGTTTTGAAGTTTATGGGGTATTTTGGACTCGGCTCAAAGTTCAGGGTGTAAAATGAACTTTTCCTTTATTATATCATAAAGGCACCCCGCCCCCTATATAAGGAGGGGTAGTGGTTGCACATTGTACATACAAGCCTATTGGAAAAAGTGCAATGAAGTTGAGAGAAAACTTAGGACGGCATTTTGTGTCTCCTATTCTACTTTTATTTCTTGTGAGTTGAGTGCTTGTCGTTGGCAACACTACCCAGAGGTTGCACATTGTACGCACAAGCCTACAGGCAAAAGAGCAATAAAATTGAGAGAAAGCTTAGGACTACATCTTGTGTCTCCTATTCTACTTTCATATTCTTGTGAGTTGAGTGCTTGATCATTGGCAACACGACCCCTAATATACCACAGATTCTTCTCATATGCTTTTTGTTACGTCAAGTTTAGAAAGGAATAAGTCCATATTATACCTCTGTACTATCGCGAGAGTCCAAAAAAAACCCTTGAACTCCAATACCGTCCGGTTTGCACTCTCAAACTTTCAATACAGGGTCACTTACCACCTGGTTTCGGGCTGACGTGGCATCCTAATCATCAAATGAGCTAATGTGGCCAGATGAGTCAAGAAATGAAACAAAAAATCATCTTTGCTCTGCTGCCTCAATACCAGATCTCCTGCAACATCTGGCACCCCTCCTCCGACAAGCACGCTCGCGACCCCTCCGCCGACGACTCCAACGACGAAGGCAACCTTGTTGTCACCGCCGATGCCAACGACAACAGAGAAGCCAAGTCTCCGACCTTGAGGGTCTAGCGCCACGGCCGCCTAGTCGTACTCGTCGGTTCCCATGCCTTTCAAGACGGAGGACTCCCTCCTGCAATTCTTCCCTCAGGCATCCATGGACATCATCGACCCTGCCACCGGGAACACGCCCGCCATCTCCCTCCTCTCCATTCACGGACACCTTCTTCGTCACGCCATTTCGGCCAACTCGATGAGATTCTCTCCAAATCACTCACGTTGCATCATGTTCCCAAGCATCCTCTTCGATTCCCCTAACCTAATTTTGGGTTTCAAGCACCAGAGCATCACGCCACCATTGTCTTCCTCTGTTCCAGCCGAAACCAACGCCACCACCATTATTCCTCTCTCCGATGAGCTCCTCTTCGATTGTTTTCTCGTGGAGCACCCTCAGACCTCACTAAATCCACCCCAATCGCTTATTTGTACTCCTTTTCACCCCAGGCTACCGCCACCGCCAAACTCACCACACCGCTTGGCCGCCTCGTAGCTCCTCCTCCTCCAACGTCCGGTCTAGTGAGTTCCCCTCATTCCCCACACGCTCATGCTGACCTCCTTTTCGCCCCTCTCCTACCCGGGCTCCACAACCCCTTTTCTTTCCCAGCCCTGGCCGTCGTGTGCAGCTGCACGCACGCCACCGACCATCGACCTTCGTGAGATGCGCCACCACCACCCTTAGGATCACCTACCCTTCCCGGTTCCATTTTTGCCCTCGCCGGCCGCCGTCCTCGCCTCCTCCACTGGCGCCCACACCGCATCCTCTGTTTTCTTCCACCCTACTCTCTCTCTCTCTCTCTCTCGCCCTGTCTCTGTTTCTCTCTCTCTGTCTCTCTCTCTCTCTCTCTCTCTCTCTCTCTCTGATAGTGGCCCCCACCAGTGAGAAAGCTGACGAGGCGGTACATGCTAGCATGGATGTCGCATAGGAGAAAAACCAGGTGGTCTAGGGTGGGGGGTGACCTCGTATTGAAAGTTCGAGGGTGCAAACCGGACGGTATTGAAGTCTATGGGGTTATTTAGACTCTCGGCAAAGCTCAAGGGTATAATATGAAGGGAAGAGTATACTTTTCAACCTTGAACTTTTCGAAAAGTCTATATTTCAACCCTAAACTACAAAACCGGGTACAAGCCAACCTCCAACTCTCAAAACCGTTCACTTTACCCCCTTCCACCCTAAACCACTCCGGTTTCGCTGACGTGGAGGTGGGGCCACATGCCAGTCCTACTCTCTTCTCCTCTCCTCTCCTCTACCTCCACCAACGCCAACACCAGTTACACCATCGTCCTCTCCTCCTCTCCTCCTGCCCAGATGCCTCACGTGGCCTCTCCTCCTACTCCTCCTCTTCTCCCTCGGCGACCTCCACGCCGCCACCAAGGCCCGCTTGAACTCCTGGAGTTTGTTGCTCTCCACCGTGCTTGTGCCATGGTGTCATGGGAGGCTCCTGGCTCAGCTCCGTGCCAGGCCGCCGGCTCCTACTCGGCCCAGCTCCCCTGCCGCCGCCACTAGCGCCCTCTCTCTCTCTCTCTCTCTCTCTCTCTCTCCATTGCTCCATCCTCTGGCTCAGCTCCTCCCCTCCGGCCGCCGGCTCCTACCCCAGCTTGGCTGCGCGCCTCCACCGTTGCTAGGCCCGCCTCCCTCTGGCTGTGTCGCCTGTCCCCGGCCCACTAGCTCCTCCCTGCGCCGCCCGACTATGGTGCACCTGCCCCCTACTCCGGCTGCGCCTCGCCCGAGCAGCGCCCGACTGCCACCTCTAGTTCACCGTGCTCTGTTCGGGCCGCCGTGTCGTCATCACGCCGCCGCCGCCCCAACGAGCCCCTCTCCCCGCCGGCCGCGTCACGCCGTGCTCCAACCCACAAGGATACTTTCCCCTCTATCAATTGCAAGCTCCACCCACCGAAGAGCCGCACCTTAGCTTCTTCCCCGATCCCGGCCAAACCCGCCGCCACGACCTCTTCTTCTCACTCGGTAAGCCTCGGTCAATTCCCTCGCAATGGAGCATCCCCGGACTACCCTCTCTTCTCCCCCACAACTCGCTCTGGCTCTCCCTCACCGTGGTGCCGCCCCCACGGCGCTCCCGTCGTGCCACCGTCGACCCTCGCCGCTAGACCCGCTAGGCACCCCTCCGCCGCCAGTGACCATCCCGACGGTCTCCCCTTGCTGTCCCGGTGCTCAGGCGCGCGCTACTTACCTCCCCCTCCCACTCTGGCAACGCCGCACCGCATCGCCTCCATGGTCGGCCGCCGCGAGCCACCCCAGCCCGCCACCGGCCACCGCTTGTTGTGCCTCCACCGCCCACGAGCTCACCTCGGCCACCCCCAGTCCATTTCGCCCATGCTCGTCCGCCGGCGTCGACCCTCACGCCCAAGCTCTGCCGCCACCCCTGCAAACCTCAGCTCCATCTCCTCAAAACGAAAAGAAGAAAGAGAGGAGGTGATTTGTCAGCTGAGGTGGCAAAGTATGATTATGTGGGTGCTAATGTGGATGCCACGTCAGCGAAATCAGAGTGGTTTAGGGCGGAAGGGGGCAAAGTGAACGGTTTTGAGAGTTAGGGGTTGGTTTGTACCCAGTTTTGTAGTTTAGGGTTGAAATCCATACTTTTCAAAAAGTTCAAGGTTGAAAAGTAGACTTTATCATAATATGAATTTATTCCTTTAAGGAAAAAAAAGTCCCGCACAACACATCACTGGATAAGGACAGCACCAGCAGAGTGGTTCTAATTTGGCCCAACCACAAGAGGCATCCGTGAGCACACTTCACCTCACCGAACTAATCATTCAGAAGGAATCTGTTATCCCCTTGGAAGGAACAGATTAACTCCCTCTTGGTCCCTAGTCTGGTCAATGGGATCAACACAGTTAGCAAAAACACCGTGCGCCAAGTCCCCAACCACAGACACGCACACTGCCAGTGCTGATACATGAATTATTGGGGCGCGTTCATCAAACTGATGTGCAAGCGACGAATGAAGTGACCATTCGTAAGACCTGTCGGGGTATAACTGAATTATTTCCTGCTAGCTAGCGTGACACATCACTGTTTTAGCACATGCATGAAGCATGGTAGGATTTACTACAAGCCATCGGAGTCGATTGCATGCAACTTGTTGACAAGGATCGTGATAAGCTGGAAACGGAGCAAGGATTCATACTGGAAACGGAGCAAGGATTCATACTGGGTTGCTGACCACATGGTTTTCATTTTTCACATATGCGTCTTCTACTCCTGTACTTATGTTCGTATCGATCCACATGCATGTCTAGACTAAATTTTCACAGTTCCTGTACTTGCATGCTTGTTGCACAACTGTGAACAAAAATGTCACACTATGCAACTATGCAAGAAACAACGAGAGAGGAAGCTGGTCAGTGTACGTGACAACGAGAGGAGCCT
Source organism: Ampelocalamus luodianensis (assembly GCA_036346255.1). NCBI lineage: Eukaryota > Viridiplantae > Streptophyta > Magnoliopsida > Poales > Poaceae > Ampelocalamus > Ampelocalamus luodianensis. The sequence continues at coordinate 12,545,477 of CM070634.1, forward strand.
CAAATTGTTTCTGCCGATAGACACAAGACCACAGCACCAAAGATAAAAACAAGGGAGAGAAAAAGAGAAGAATGCATTACAATTGGCACGGGCCCAAGGGTGACAGAGAGACGCCAAGGAAAGCAAGGTTGCAATAAGGTAGTCGTCAGTGGTTAATCTGTGTGGTCGCTGACGCAGCATGGCGCGCAAGAGCCTGAGCCTGCAAGATAACGCATGTCCTCCCATGGGTAATAATGCCCATGTCAGCCTTTGAGACGTCACCTTCCAGGTGCAAATAGTTCTCCTGGATTGATCAGACATTCCGGGCTTGTTTGGTACTTGTTTGCCTAGCCGGAGCGTTGCCAGGAGCCTGACGCTCGCGTCAGGCCCTCGAAAATGGACACTTGGGCTGCTAACCGAGCTGCCTAGGTCTGCCGATTTCTCCTCCTCAGTCTTGATCTCACTTTCCCCTTAGGGTTCTTCTGGGAGGGGGAAAATCGACAAATCGATTCATAGGGACGATGGCTCACATAGAGATCTGGAGGTTAGTGGCTCTCAAGGTCTCGATCTCATTGTCTCCTTCTCATTCTCGATCACTTTCCCCTCCTGACTACTCCAGCGTGTAGATCTGAAGGTCAATGGCTTCGCGACTTATCGAATATTGCGGCAACTCATCACATCCTGTTCAAGCTAGTTGGCTAGAGGTTCCTCATCCTCGTCATGATCAATCATCTTTGTGACGATAGAACACCTCAATCCCCTATTCCTATTGTTTCCTTTTCCTCTCTTTTTGTTTGCCACCATTCTTCTCAATTGAGTACTCAGGGGAGAAATGTTGGTACAAATCATGACCAATCACATGCCCGTTTCTTATATATTTGTATGATCTGCTACTCAGTTGTATCTAGAACCTACTCATTACATTATCAAGCAGTGAGCTCGAACAATAGATGTTCTAGTTGTTATCGTGACCATTATCCGGTGGCGACAGCATAGACGTTATCGTAATAGGTCACCAAGAAAGTATGGTCTATTGGTGGATAAGTATTTGGTGAGGCAAAGAAGGCTAGATGAATTGTACAATTCCATCGATACAAATTGCATCAATCAACTTCGGATGAGGAAAGATGTATTATGGAGGCTTTCGTATCGATTACGTGATGCAGGAATTGGTTGAAGAAAAATTAGCCATGTTCCTGCACACAGTTGGCCACAATTTGAGAAATCGTGTGATCGGGTTCTTTATCAAGAGATCTAGCGAAACAGTAAGCCGGTACTTCAATGAGGTCTTGAAGGCCTTATGTTATCTTGCTAAAGATATGATAAAGTTTAGGTTGACTAAAACTCATCCCAAAATCATCAGTAACCCCGGCCGCTTCTATCCCTATTTCGAGATATCTCGTGTTATATGCATTCAACATTCATATTTCCATCATTTCCTTATTTGACTAATAACAATTCATTCTAATATAGGACTACATTGGGGCACTTGATGGCACCTATATCCCTACATTTGTCCCGGAGAATATAGCTAATCAATTTAGAAGTCGTCAGTCCTACCCAACTCAAAATATGTTTACAGCTGTGGACTTTACCTATATGCTCGCTGGATGGGAGGAATCAGCACATGACTCGCGCCAACTGATCCGCACTTTTGGACCCTTCGGTTTATCTTTTTTTTTAGAACACGACCCTTCGGTTTATCAAACAGTCGCGCGCTGCCTGCGTGCGGCGTGCCTACATCTCTGACATTTATATCGATCGAATCGATGTTCCCCGAAGAAAAAGAACCGCATCCCTCGTTTGGCTAGTGCGCGAGTGCTGCATGCGCCCACGTGGGAATTTAAAATCGTGTCGCATTTTAAAATCCCGTCCGAGCGACGAGGCGACGACGCAGTGTTGGAGCATGCATGATGCGTGTGCATGTACCCGATCTGATAAGGTTACGCGCCAACCGTGCCAATTTGTGTGCTTGCTGTGCGTGCATCTATCAGTGCAAGCGTTTTCATGCAAGGAGCTGAGTCCCAAATGTCCAATGTACTACGACGTTTCTACGGCGACTTGCTGGTGAGCGGAGGTGTCAGTTGTTGGATACGTTGACGTGCCACCTGCACAACACGAGAAATCAAGAATATGGTGTCAGATTTGTTGGCTGCGTAATAGCAAGGTCCTAAGGAGTAGCTAGTACTAAAAGGCGCCAACGAACGTGGCAGAATAATTTCTGATGTTGCAACGAGGAAAAACACATGAGTGGCCAGCGGCCAATCCAAGGATGGCATCAATGCACCATCATTCTTGCAGTTCGGTTAACCTACGTACTACCGTTACACAAGCCATGTTTCTAGTAGCTAGGAAAGTAACTGATTAACACGTCGCGCGACAAGTTCATACATTAACGAAGCAAAAAAAATATATCTCGAAATCGTTGTCAATCCAGTGACGACGGAGCCAGGATCTTCACTGTGGAGTTAATCCTTATAAAATATTTAGACTTATATTAATTTATCTATAAATATCAATAGTAATTGAGCTTTTCCGCAAAAAAAAAATCTGGGGGTTAATTGACCCCACAGGTCTAAGTTGCCTCTGCCACTGGGTCAATCAGCACACATCAACACATTGTTAGAGAGTGCGGTATGAACAAACGGATTTTCCGGAGTTTTTCGCCTCTGCTATGTCCATTTGTAAACCCAGCCTCTGTGTGATGTTATTTGGGAGCGAATTTAATCTTTTCAATACATGCTCTGACAAATAGCTCGTTTTCTAAAATGCTTCACCAACACAATCCATGTACAACGTACACGATCGTATCAATGCGAAGTATTTAGCTTTTGCCATGTAATAATACTGCTTGGCATGTGCGCGTTGCCCTATATATACATAATCCAGCCCATTTGAAGGTTGAAAAAGCACTTCAACATCACCGCACAATGTGTTGATGGTCAACTGCTCAACTCAATGTAACATAACTTTTCCATATTTTGCATGCAGCCAATCCATGTACATGCAACCTGCAGTACATCGGCTCTGTACTGTACATGTCCACATGTTTAGTCAAATTGGAGACGAGGTTTTAGGGTCACCATATTCTGGCGTATACGTACATTTTTGGGTTTTTTTTGTTGGCACAAGGGATCTAACTAATAAGTTGTATCCGAAACTAAATAGCAGCACATGCATCAAGTGACGCAAGTATGGCATTGTAGATAGAGCACACTATATATAGTTTCAACTTTCAACAGTAAGAGGTGCCATCGCCGGCTTGCACAGGTCACTTTAGATAGACAAAAATCCTCTGTTGCACGTTATACGGCCGGGGAAAGGTACACTTGATGCTCCACTCGTGCGGTATGGTTCCAGGCTTCCGGCTGTGTGCCGTGTGTGAGGGTGTGTGCGTGTGTTCCTGTCTATCTGTTTTCATTATAATGCGTATTACAGTCTATCTGTTCTCGCCGTTCGTTTACAGAGACTTAATACAAAGTCCATGCAACTGTATTGATAGAAGTGTCTGTGAATCTTGGTCTGTATGGTATTGTTTGTCGATGGGTCAGGAACATAGATGCATGTGAGATTTCGATCTAATCCACGTGAGTCAGGAATATGAATTTTGTCTTGTGGACAGTTGTACCACAAATTCAATCCGTGGGGATATGAAGTATTTCCAAACTTTCAGTTTGAAGTCTTGTAATATTGTGACCATAGCTAGCAACTATAGTAATATTGCATGGCCTGGAAGAGCTACGGTAGTGTTATCTATGGGAACGAAAAAAATAATTGAGAATACATCATTATTCCCAGAATCTACATGAACTATATTAAGTTTCAGGGATATATGTAATAATGGTTTCTATGTGAAAAGCATAATCTACACGAACCAAGTGTAACATCTTGTTACATGATAGTTATGGTAGCAGGAATGAATCTGAAAATGAAACTTATGGATGTTGTGACTGCACATCTGTATGGGTCACTTGACTCTGAAATCTATATGAAGATTCCAGGGGGATTGAAAGTTGCAGCTTGTATAGTGCCAAGTTGCAAATGTCACTATATGGATTGAAACAGTTTGGTCATATGTAGTACAACCGACTAAGTGAATTCCTTTTGCAAAAGGGATATGCAAACAATGAGGTTTGTCTATGTGTGTTCATAAAGAAGTCCATGAGTGGATTCTTCATCATATCAGTATATGCTGATGACATTAACATAATTGGAAACACGAAAGACATTCTCCAAGCAAGCTCATACTTAAAAGACAGAATTTGAGATTAAAGATTTGGGTTAAACCAAATATTGTCTCGGTGTGCAGATTGAGAATTTTCGTGATGGAATATTTCTGCATCAAATCACCTACACCAAGAAAGTGTTGGAGATATTCTATCTTGATAAATCTTATTCATTGGGTACACCCATAATCATTAGGTCACTGGAAGTGGAGAATGGTCCATATAGACCTAGACAAGAAAACGAGGATATATTATGGCCCGAAACTCCATACTTAAGTGCTATTTGAGTCTTGTTATACCTTGTCAATTATACTAGACCTGATATTGTGTTTGCAGTAAATAGTATGTCAAGATATAGTTCTGAACCTACGAAGAGGCATTGGAACGGAATTAAAGAAATCCTTAGGTACCTATGGGGTACAAGTGATCTTGGACTTTTTTTTATCCCAAATGTCAATATATAAAACTAACGGGTTAGTCAAATGTTGTCTATCTTTCTAGTCCCTATAATGTCAGATAACATACTGGATATGTATTTCTAAGCGAAAGTACAACTATATCTTGGAGATCTATAAAGTAGTCGATAGTGCAACATCGACAAATCATTCAGAGTTATTGATCTATATGAAATGACATGTGAGTGTATATGGCTTAGAAGGTTGATTCATCACATCCAAGAGTCTTATGGTGTGGGGGTGAAAAAGACTCCCACAGTTCTCTTTAAAGATAATACAGCTTGCATTGCACAAATAAAGAATAACTATGTCAAAACACATATGACAAAGAATATACTCCCAAAGCATTTCTACCCATATGAGCAGCAAGAGAATGGGAATATAGAAATACATAAAATCGAAACAAGTGAGAATCTTGCGGATTTATTTACCAAGTATTTACCATGACCAAGTTTTGCCAAACGTGTCAATGGTGTTGGTATGAAAAGACATAGGAGTTGTTGTCTTCGGGGGGAGATATATGATCATATATGTTTATCATTGGAATGAAAAGATGTTGTATTCTTTTTTCCTTAGTTGAGTTTTCCCAGTGGGTTTTCTCAATTGAAGATTTTTAATGAGTCAACATGTACAATGGCAAAAGCGCAAGCTACGTACTCTTTTCTTCTTACTGTTTTTTATCACTGGGTTCGGAAGTAGTTTTTAATGAGGTATGAGCATAGCGTTGACAAAGTGTCCAAGGGGAGTGTTGTATATCGGGCCATTTATGAAAGCCTGATTATGCTGACATTTTATCTAAACAAAGGCCCATTAGGGGCAGTCGGCCCACAAGGTCAATTATCGTAGTTTAGACCCATATGATTTATTATAGGGAAAAGATTGGATCCATACGTGCGATACGGAACCAAAAAATCAGACGTTTCTTTGACTTTCTCAACTCCCCTCCACTTAATGACTACTAGTAGCCTCCCTTGGGCGCGCGAGTCACGCCCGTGCGTGGGGTCCGTGTCGGGACCCCGGGTATGCAACCCCAGGACCCTCTGTGCATTCTGAACTAGTCCCAGATCAGTAGCTAGCTCGCACAATTACAACATCGGTGTAATCACAACCATACAACCAAATAACGATGAAACGGACAAATTAATATTATTTAGTAGCAAAAGGGGCATTATGATCAAGTCTTACAGAGTGCGCCACACAGGGCTTAGCAACAAAAGACAACTTGCAGTGGAAACAAAATATCTCGTGGATGTCATTCGACATGCCCACAGGCAATCGAGTGGAGGACGCGACCTAGTTCGCAACTTCTTCAAGATACTCCTCTTCATAATACTCTGAGTTCCCTGGTTCTTCTGTGGAAATTAATCACACAGGGCGCAAGCCGTGAGTACTTTGAATGTACTCAGCAAGTCATAGGGAAATGTATGCAATTATTATTCATGCGAGGCTAAACAAGGATAGCTTTATGTTTACTTTGCAGAAAGCAACATTTAACAGTAAATACAATAAGTGGATTGAAAACACAATTTAAAAGATTAATACATAAGTAATTCAGTTCTTTAAAACAACTAGAGATCAACCCAACCTTTACATCCAAACCATCGATCCCACCATCTTTGATTAAAACTCTACCTCTTGCGTGAAATCTCCGGGTATATCTGTAACCGGGGACACGACTATTCGAATAGTTTTTATACACTCTGCAGAGGTTGTACAGCTTTACCCACAAGAGATAATTGACTTATAATGTCCGTCTGACACACTACCGAAGGTGTGCGACTAAGTCATTATTGCAAGGCTTTTACAAAGCTTTGTTTTGACTCGGTTCTGCTCGCTAAGGATTCGCTTCTAACGGGTCTTACTCCCGCCAGATTCATGCCCCCTCTTGCGCCATTCTCAACCAAAACAGAACCGACTCAAAGCATTGCTAATTAGTTGACCAAGTCCACCCCATCCTGGACATGTGGTTGCACGGTATGACTCAGATCAATAGTTCAAGGTTAAGTCCTTAGTTGGCTGCTCAGGTGAGACTAATCAACGTCCCAATGTGCGTTACAGCACCCACACTTACCACCATCTACTCGCACAAGCATAAAACATTTTCGGTTCAACCCGACCAAAGACCACCCTAGCCTTGGCACAACATCTTTTAATAAAAGTGGTCGCGCCACAATTCCATAATTCCTTTAGTCATGTTTATTCATACGAGCATGAGATCAAGAGTCCCAACGTACAACTATAGCATGGCTAAGCGTATTACAATACCCGTGTTGGTAGTTTATCAATGTCCAACTAGAATAAACCCTCCTAAGGTGTCCAAGGGTTCATGTCATTCAAGGATACATGTCGATAGCAATTCATCAAGGAGGCATACGTCAATTAGGCAATTATCTACTCCTGGAACCATTTAATATAAAACTAGCAATGCAAGTTTATATCAAACAATATAGTTTTGTAAAATGGGTTCAATATGATCAAAGGACTATGACTTGCCTTGCTCAATATTCTGATAGCACCGGTCCTGTTCTTGCTCAAGATTCTGATAATTATCCTGATAAATCCCAATATTATGATAATCCTCGTCTTGTCCTTGTCCTGCCTCAGACAGCTGTCCCAATGTAACTTCAGATTCTAATTACGCGAGATACAGACGAACCCAAGAACATCTGAAAGCATTCAAATGAAATCCAATAAATCCAAATACAACCAAACAAAAAGGAAATACTTCAAGTAAAACGAGGTAGATTCAACAGGGAGCGAGAGAATGTCCGCAGAAACATTCCTCAAGGGTTACCTAGATAGGAGAGATTACCTGGTTAGGTAATACTCTCAGATCTGCTTTTGAATCAAGAAGGGTTCTGCTACTGAGAGCGGATAGCGATGAGTGAAAGCTAGGGTTTAGACGATGTTGATTGGTGGTTGATAAGGGGCTGAGTTTGGCCTACAGAGATGGCCAAATAACCTATGCCATCACTGGAGGATCAAAAGGACAAGTTACACTCAAGGTCGGTCAAACAATCAGTAGGAGAATCGTTGATGGTGATGTTGTTTTCCTTAACAGGTCACCTAATACTCACAAACACTCTCTCCAGGCATTCTTCGTAAACATCCACGATGATCATACAGTCAAAATCAATCCTCTTATATACTCTCAAGGTGGATGTTAACTACACCACTTACAGGGGGCTAATGGGAGTCATCTAATATTGAATCACCATAGTAGTCCTTTAAGCGGCTAGGGCTCACTGATCAGCTAACTACTAGCAGCCCACCCAGACAGATCATGAACTTTATCCAAATATCGATAACACAGATTGAGGGGTTACTTTTAATCGCCATACTTAGCGGATAATTGACTAACAATTCTTAACTAGCATTCTCCCATAGCTTAGCTAATTACTTGTATTAACTACTAATCTCATCCAAAGGGCCTACTGTCATAGAAATTCACCTCTTGAGTTAAATGATATTAGCACTCTCATTACTCCAATTGACCACTGATAATACAAACTATATTGCAAACACAACCTGTCATCTGATCATCTAACCTAGCCACCACAAATTAGCCACCGAGGGTTATTATATGAAAATACAACTTGTGAATGCTAACTAGAATCTTCAGCACGCAATTACCTTATCGATTGTTTTAACAAAACCACTAACTGCTATTCAACCGAACATATAACTTATCAAATGATTATCTAAAAAACTAACTATCCTGTGACTTGCTATCTTTGCTACTAACATAATCCAATATAGCTACTGACAATCATGCTCCAATAGAGCACCAACCTTAGCTTATTGCTTACTGTTTACTAACCGATCAACCACTACTATTCACTTCAACACTAATCCTCCTAAACTAGTCACTATAATTTCATTATGCTAACTAAGTACTTAGCAACTAAATGCTTAACTCAAAAGATTCTGCAATTTGCTAAGCAAACTCCCTCACTAATCATTCTACTAACCAATCTAGATTAGTCATTACCCTATGTGGCCTCTACTATTAGGGACAAAAATACATACAGAGACAAAATACATACACAGAGAGAAACAGGGGAGAGCTGGAGGCAGCTCGGGCGTGCGGCTTGGTGGCGTGGGCAGCGCCGGCTGAGGAGGCGATGGCGTCAGCCGAGCGGGGACAAAATGGAACCAGGGTGCTGAGACGGTTCCGTGGGCGGTGGTGGCGCGGCCGAGAGTGGCTGGGAATGGCCGAGCGACGGCAAGTAGCGACCGGAGGTGAGGGGGATAAAGTGCAGTGGCGCCAGAGGGGACAAGGGAGAAGAAGGAGGCGCGCATGAGCCTGAGGAGGCCCAGGGGACCTCACCTGGGTGGTCGTCGGAGGCTAGGGAGGGCTGGAGCGGCTTGGCGGCGGGAACCGGCGACGGCGTGGAGAGCTCGCCGTGGAGGCGCCGCTCGGGTGATGTAGAGCCCCAGTGGGTTGGGGGAAAGGATAGGGGAAGTCGAGGGGGTGATCCAGAAGGAGTTAATCAGCCGGAGATGCACTGGCCGAGGAGGGGCAACCAGAGTGGCGGTTTCGGCCGATGTGGAGGAAGAAGCCGACGCGCGATGCTCGGTGGAGTATTCTCGCAATTGCTTGAGGGTTTTTGCTTGCGGGGACGCGGAGCACCGTGTTACGCGGTCAGCCGGTGTCGGGGCTCACCGGCGCGGCCGGATCAACGATGGCAGCTTGGTGGCCGACTTGGAGCACGGCCAGCTTGAGCCCTGTGATTTCTTCTTGGCTCTCGGTGGGGAAGGGGAATGAGAAGGAGCGGGCTAGGTGATGCTCGGGGCGACTTTTGTAGGCAGTAGAGGGCGGGGGAGACAACGGGATGGGCGGCAGCAGGGAGGTGATGGCGATCTACTTGGTGAGGCGCGTGAGGTGATGGGACGAGGCAAAGCCGGGGGGAACGGGAGCGGTTGAGCCAGGGCAAAGGGAGGCCAGGAGAAATACCAGGGGCGGCTGGGCAAACCGGTGGGCAGAGAGCATGCGGGAGCAGGCGAACCAGAGGGATTCGCGCGCACGCGCTGCACGATCGCGCGAGGAAGAAGGCAAGGAGGGAGAAGAAAACGGCCTGACAGGTGGGGCCCGCGCGCAGAGAGAGAGGAGCGAGAGCGAGCAGGCTGGCTCGGCGGGAGTTGGGCCGGCGGGGTTAGGCCGAGGGAGAGGAAAGATGGAACGGGCCGAAGGGATTCGGCCCGGGGAAGGAAAAGGAACTTTAAGTGCATTTTTGATTTGCATAAAAGGAAATAAAGCAAAAGCCTTTTTAGACAATGGTAAATACAGTCCATAAATTCAAGGAAAATACAGAGAAGTCCCTGGAATTAAACGGAGCTTAATAAAAATACTTATAACTTAATTTTAGCTTTTAGCTTTGCAATTAAAATATATTTTAACTCCGGGACAAAAGGAAAAACAAATTAAAATCCGAAAAAGCAATAAAACTCAAATAAACTAACTTTTAAATTAATTAAAGTTTTGATTAATTCAATTTAAATGGTTTTTGAATTTAAAATTTCAAGTTAAGCTTTTGCACTTTAATTAAACCAAATAGTTATTTTTTAAACTTTTGAAAATTTTCAAAAACTCTGGAAATTTGGGATGTTACAGTCTGCGCGTGGAGAGCAACCGGCGACCGCCAGCCTCACGCGCACCAATCAAGAAACACGGACGGTGGGGCCCACGGTGTGGGACGGAGGGAGATAGAGGGTGAAAGATCGACGTGGGGGCGCTGGCGTCTTCCGACTGCTGCACGTGCGCATGCCTCGCGTGAAAGCGCAAGCAAAAGGGAAGGCCGAAGGCAGAGGCAGATCGGACGGGCGAGAAGCGAGCGAAACGTGATCGGACGGTATGCAACATTTGTGATGTTGCAACCGTTGTCCGGGGATATTGAACCGTTGTCCGGGGATATTGCAACCATTGTCCGAGGATGTTGCAAGTGTTGCATTTGTAGAAAAAAAAATGTTGCATACTGTTCACATCGATGTTGCAAATTTTTTCAACGTAGTTTTTTCTCTCCAGATGCTTTGTGTTTGATTTCTGATGTTGCAACAATTGCTTGGTGATGTTGCAACTATTGTCTGGAGATGTTGCAACCATTATCCGAGGATGTTGCAACCATTGTCCTTAGATGTTGCAACCGTTGTCCAGCGATGTTACAACCGTTGTCCGAAGATGTTGCAACCATTGTCCTAGGATGTTGCAACCGTTGTCTGGAGATGTTGCAAGTGTTGCATCTGTAGAAAAAAAAATATTGCATCTATAGAGAAAAAAAATTGCATATTGTTCACGGCGATGTTGTAATTTTTTCCAACGCGTTTTTTTTTCAGATGCTTTGTTTTTTGATTTGTGATGTTGCAACCGTTGTCCGGGGGATGTTGCAACCATTAACCTAACTATTTCCCATCAATTAAGTACCTCTCGAGCTTCACGAGCCACGCTGCCTCGTGACCTTTTTTCACTGTGCCAAACATCAAATCTTTCTTGTCACTTTCCGTCTATACGATGATACGTTGCAGTCGCTGAAGTGACTCCACTACTAGCTAGGATCGTTTGATCAATTGATCCACGGTTCAGAAGTACTCCTGATAGCTACAAAATGGGGTCATGGACTGCATGCAAATGATACGAAATCACCAACCTTTTACTTCTAAGATTACACAAACTAAAACCCTGTAACCTCCGTCCAAATTCCAAATCCTTTTGCATTGTTCCATATGTCATGGAGAAACGTGGAGATATATCATGTCATGTGTACTACTTGATCAGTGATCATCCATTAAAAAACACCTAACGTATGTAGATACATAACATTTGGAGGTAGGTGCAACCTGGGCATCCGATCCTAGCCCCCAAATCAGACGTCCGGGTGCTAGTATCACCCTTTATTATATCATAAAGGCACCCCACCCCTATATACGGAGGGGTAGTGGTTGCACACTGTGCATACAAGCCTATTGGAAAAGGAGCAATGAAGTTGAGAGAAAACTTAGGACGACATCTTGTGTCTCTTGTTCTACTTTTATTTCTTGTGAGTTGAGTGCTTGTCGTTGGCAACACTACCCAGAGGCTGCACATTGTACACACAAGCCTACGGGCAAAAGAGCAATAAAGTTGAGAGAAAGTTTAGGACTAAATCTTGTGGCTCATGTTCTACTTTCATATTCTTGTGAGTTGAGTGCTTGATCATTGGCAACACGACCCCTAATATACCACAGATTCTTCTCATGTGCTTTTTTTACATCAATTTTAGAAAGGAATAAGTCCATATTACACCATTGAACTACCACGAGAGTCCAAAAAAACCCCTGAACTCCAATACCATCCGGTTTGCACCCTCAAACTTTTAATACTAGGCCACTTGACCCCCCCCCCCCGACCTGATACCACCTGGTTTCGGGCTGACGAGGCATCCTAATCATCAAATGAGTTGACGTGGTTGGATGAGTCAAGAAATAAAACAAAAAATCATCTTTGCTCCGCCACCTAAATACCAGATCTCCCGCAACATCTGGTGCCCCTCCTCCGTCAAGCACGCTCGTGACCCCTCCGCAGACGACTCCAATGACGAAGACACCCTCGCTATCACCGCCAACGCCAACGACAACAGAGAAGCCATGTCCCCGACTTCCTCGAGGGTCCAACGCCACGGCCGCCGTAGTCGTACTCTCCGGTGCCCATGCCTTTCAAGACGGAGGACTCCCTCCTGCAATTCTTCCCTCCGGCAGCCATGGATGTCACCAACCTTGCCACAAGGAACATGCCCGCTTTCTCCCTCCTCTCTGTTCACGGCCGCCACCTTCGCCACGTCATTCTGGCCAACTCGGTGAGATTCTCTCCAAATCGCTCACGTCACATCATGTTCCCAAGCATCCTCTTCGATTCCCCTCACCTAATTTTGGGTTTCATGCACCAGAGCATCGCACCACCATTGTCTCCCTCTGTTCCAGCCGAAACCGCCGCCACCGCCATTATTTCTCTCTCTGATAAGCTCCTCTTTGATTGTTTTCTCGTGGAGCACCCTCAGACCTCACTAAATCCACCCAAGTTGCTTATTTGTACTCCTTTTCGCCCCAGGCTATCGCCACCGCCAAACTCACCGTGCCACCTGGCCACCTCACAGCTCCTCCTCCTCCAACATCCGGTCTGGTGAGTTCCCCTCACTCCCCACACGCTCATGCTCACCTCCTTTTCTCCCTTCTCCTACCCGAGCGCCACCACCCCTTTCTTCCCCAGCCCTGGCCGTCGTGCGCCGTTGCCCGCACGCCACTGACCATCGACCTCCATGAGATGTGCCACCACCACCCTTAGGATCACCTCCCCTCCCCGATTCCATTTTTGCCCTCACTGGCCGCCGTCCTCGCCTCCTCCACTGGCGTTGTGCTCACAACTGGTTTCCATACCACATCCTCTGTTTTCTTCTGCCCTGCTCTCTCTCTCTCTCTCTCTGTGTGTGTGTGTGTGTGTGTGTTCTCCCTGTCTCTGTTTCTCTCTCTCTCTCTCTATGACAATGGGCCCCACCAAATACGGAAAAGCTAACGAGGTGGTACGTGTCAGCATAGATGCCACGTAGGCGAAAAACCAAGTGGTTTCGGGTCAGAAGGGGGGGGGTCGGGTGACTTGGTATTGAAAGTTCGAGGGTGCAAATCGGACGGTATTGGAGTTTATAGGATTTTTTATACTTCGTCAAAATTCAATGGTGTAATATGGATTTATTTCTTTTAGAAAATAAGTCCCGCGCAACACATATTGCAAGCACAGACTCGCCCTTAATTGGATAAGGACAGCACCAGCAGAGAGGTTCTAATTTGGCCCAACCACAAGAGGCATCCGTGAGCATACTTCACCTCACCGAACTAATCATTCAGATGGAATCTGTTATCCCCTTGGAACAGATCAACTCCCTCTTGGTCCGTAGTCTGGCCAATGGGATCAACACAGTTAGCAAAAACACCGTGCGCCAAGTCCCCAACCACAGACACGCACACTGCCAGTGCTGATACATGAATTATTGGGGCGCGTTCATCAAACTGATGTGCAAGCGACGAGTGAAGTGACCATTCGTAAGACCTGTCGGGGTATAACTGAATTATTTCCTGCTAGCTAGCGTGACACATCACTGTTTTAGCACATGCATGAAGCATGGTAGGATTTACTACAAGCCATCGGAGTCGATTGCATGCAACTTGTTGACAAGGATCGTGATAAGCTGGAAACGGAGCAAGGATTCATACTGGGTTGCTGTCCACATGGTTTTCATTTTTCACATATGCGTCTTCTACTCCTGTACTTATGTTCGTATCGATCCACATGCATGTCTAGACTAAATTTTCACAGTTCCTGTACTTGTATGCTTGTTGCACAAGTGTGAACAAAAATTTCACACTATGCAACTATGCAAGAAACAACGAGAGAGGAAGCCGGTCAGTGTACGTGACAACGAGAGGAGCCTCAAATTGTTTCTGCCGATAGACACAAGACCACAGCACCAAAGATAAAACAAGGGAGAGAAAAAGAGAAGAATGCATTACAATTGGCACGGGCCCAAGGGTGACAGAGAGACGCCAAGGAAAGCAAGGTCGCAATAAGGTAGTCGTCAGTGGTTAATCTGTGTGGTCGCTGACGCAGCATGGCGAGAGCCTGAGCCTGCAAGATAACGCATGTCCTCCCATGGGCAATAATGCCCATGTCAGCCTTTGAGACGTCACCTTCGAGGTGCAAATAGTTCTCCTGGATTGATCAGACATTCAGAGTTTCAGACCGCGCACCCCAAGAGTACTACTATATAGCATGGTTATGTGAAAGTTTGACATACTGTACAGATTAAACTCGGCACGCCTAGCTATGGACCGACACTGAATGATCTGTAATTTATATCGCAACTTTTGCTAGTTTAATGTCTGAGGAGACAATTCACTACCTATTGCTAGTTTAACTGAAAAATATAGTGTTATCAAGTTCAGATAACGACCCTTCAAACAAAGCGGTGAGCAGTTGGTCGCTGATATGGGTAAAAAAATGGGAGGTGACAAAAGGAAGCATCCATTGGTGAGGGCAACAGAAAAGTAGGAAAAGAAAGTACTGGCAGCATGCAGGCGGGGGAAGCAAACGGAGTAGAAATGAGCGCGCGCATGGTGGCAACTGCTTGCTTCCTGCATAGTGATTTCAACTTTGCAAGCATGCCCCATTGTTCCTAGAAGAATAACTTGCTTTGTTGTTGAAATTGGCGGATAGTTTGACGTACACTAGTAGCTTTGAAAGGTGGTAAATTGTCCATCACATGGGGAGTTTAACTAAGACCTTCAGAGGTTTGAAGCCTTCAGACTGCTTGAGACTGTCATTTACTAGTACAGGATGACTGCTTCGAAGTCTACGAGGTTGATCATAATTTAGGAGTCAAGACACAAATAATTGATGAGAAGAATTGTTATATGGTGGCATAGTTTCCACTACTACAGTTAAATCATGGACTGCTGAAAATAGAAGGACAAAAGGGACATGAAGAACAAAAGCCAAAACTCTCCTCATGTAACCCTGACCAGAGAATTATTGTTGGTAGGTGAGCACCAGCTGTTCCTTTTAAACCTTCTCAGGTTCAGGCCCCTCATGACTACAAATTAGAACTGCGACGAGATGGAGATGGAACTCAAGAATGCTTCAATGCACCAACCACTCCAGCAAACGATAAGGAAGATCTGTTTTGCCAGACTGCCGACAAAGTTTCACAATTGTACTAAGACAGCCTCATCACCAAGTTCGCCTTACTGTCAATAGCCATTAACAATATAGTAGAAAGCATGATAATATGACTCATGGAAGAATATCAGCATGTTCTGGCGCCATGCGTCTCTCTGTCCTTCTCTATTTTGTGTTGTATCTGTGTTTTGAGGACACATCTGGTACGAGCATGAGCAATGTCACTTGGTGCAAAGCATTACGTGATTCTGATAAAAGTTTGTTTGCACATATGCTGTAAATCATTTTTTTTATTAGGATCTTAGTGTCTCAAGAGACATTTAGAATAGATGCCAAAGTGGCAGGTTACGTCCACTAGACAGCACCAGACAGCAGTAAATAAGTCGGATGCTTCAGAGATTTCCTTGCTTCTGAATTTTTCTTTTTGACAGTAGTCCCTGCTTCAAGCTATCATTACCACCCTGGAGCAAATGCATGAAAGCTGTTGGAGGAACATCACGAATTTATGTATGAAATGCAGAATCAGCAGACTGAAAAATGAAAGTTCTTTTTAATCATAGGGATTACAAACATGAGTACATGACAGGTTGCAGGCACTTGAACCAACAGAATTTCCAAACACACGGTAACCTCAAGTACATCCTTGAGCAATGGAGAGTGAAAATTAACTTAGAATTGACACAACAGTAATTAAAAAAAAAAACACTTTGCACCCTTGAAGACTTACAGTTTCTTTAGTAGTTTAGTAAGCACAGTTAGTACAAGACTAGTTAATCACTAACATAGTACTTTAGTACCAGAGCAACAATGTACAATGGTAATTGTATCATAAGAAACACTGAAATAATGGAAGTTACAAATAGAAAACAAAATGCGAGAAGAGAAAGATGTGACCGTAGTGGCAGCGCAAAGTTCAGAGTAGTTACTCTTTCCACTGCATACACGGAAGGAACTTCAGATATTTATGACGAGTATAAGTTGAAGTGGTGAAAGGGAGTAAGCAGAAACAAGTGCGCAGCCCGCGCGCTAGAACGATTGTGCTCACACTGCGATCATCCGTCGTAACTAGTGAAGTGATCGCTGGTGGCTACGCTGACGGCGTCGCGCCTCAACCAGCCGCCGGAGTACGCGGCCCCATCGTGCTTGGTAGGCTTTGCAGGTAGATATGTGGCCCCATCATGCTTGGTGGGCTTTGCAGCGGGCCCACCGAGCACAACATTTCATTTATTCCAAAATATCACAGCCCCTCACCCCCATCCCCACCACACAAAAAACAGAGGTTTCGGAGAAAAATCAAAACGGGGAAAAGCAAAAAAAAACCTCAGAAAATAAGAAAACCGGAAAATCCCAGGAAATGCCTATGTGAAGCTCTTTAGCTCCCGATCCAAGCAGCATCACCATACATTTGCAACAAAATTTGAATCAAGCACCACACTCCATGTTTGCAACAAAAGTTGAATCTAGCACAAATCAGGGACGGACCCATGACAAAAAAAAAATGAGTGGGGATACAAGCATGTTAAGATCAGTGAAGTCAATTAGTCCAAAATTGAGTAGCAGGGGCAATACAATAATCGAGCTCGAAGAACAGTCGAACACCTCCGAGGCGTTGCGGTCACCAACGGGCCTTGCAGGCCGGGCCACTAACCACATCTAGAAATTGGTAGGTCGGCAACTGATTTTGTCGGCTTTTTTTGCGGGGCAAGTCAGCTGATAAGTGGGCTGGCCCGCTTCCTAGACATCGTTGCAACGGTTGCTGCCTCTTGCATAGCATGGTACGGGGTGCATGCGCGACGTCGTTGCCGAGTGGATTGCGGCCTGTGAAAGTTGCGCAGCGCGCGCTGTACCCTGGCGGGGACGAGAACCCTGCTGCGCATGGGCGGAGCTAGGTAGGGTGCCGTGTGGTGTGTGCACCGGCATATTCAAAATTTAGGGTAATAATTGGGAAGCAGGTATATAGTGGCAAATTGTTCAGCATGAAAACACACGGAGGAAGGTCGTAAAAGGAAAGGAAGGTGCCAGGATGAAGATAAAACTATTGTATCATGACATCATGTGAGATGCCGAGATGGGCTGGCTGGCTTGGCAACTAAAGCCTAAAAGGCCACAGCCAACCTACAGCGTATGCCCTGAGGTCTCCTTGCCAATACCCAATTTGTCATCCAGACATTGACTTGAGTACGAGCCGACTGAATACCGAGACCACCACATCATGCGGCGGCGCAACGCGATTTCGTGCAGTCGACGGTGCGGCGTTTGGGTGAGTGCATAGACTAGGGTGCTTTTTACCATATGGAAGATGAAGCAAGGGCTACACGCGGTCTGGTCCTAAGAGGCCGACGCCAGATCGCAGCCTCCACAATGAGGCTAAGGCCAAAGAGGCCCCACAGAGCAAGAACCCCACCGAACCCTCCAACCGAAAGCGTTGCAAAGCGGCACCGTGAGGGGAGACGCGCTCTCCGCCGTGTGTGGACCTGCAAGTTCTTCAAGTCCAAGCATCCGCTAAGCCTAGGCATGCGTTATCGGGGTTGTACAAACTACTCCTGACTATCCCGAGACACGCAGAAGTTCCCAATGGCCGGAAGATCTGCATGCAGTATGTTTCCGCAACTTTCCTCTTGAAAGTGCGCACTAACAACCTCTCCCATCTACTCGTAGTCCCCTGATGCACTATGTGACTACGCGCAAGTGGATCGACAGGAGATCCACCCGCATGACCATGGACTTCGACTTCTACGAGTGGAATGACAAAAGATCACACGAGATCCGGAGGAGGAGCGCGCGCAACGACGAAGCAAACGAAGGTATACGCTGGGAGACGAAAGCTCATCTCGAGGCATGCTGTCGCAGGGAACGCGAGGCTCGCGAGGCGGGAGCGACAAAAAGAGGGAACTTGGCGCCAAGGCCAAAGAGGCTCGCGAGAGTCCAACAACGGAGCGCAAAGAAGGGAAAATGCCCCGCCTCCACGCAGATGGTCCGCCATTCCGCACTAGTCGCGCCATCGAATGTCGAATTTATTTCAATTCCAAAAGGCGGATATGTATCGTAGGAGTCGGCCGGTTTGTTGCATCGTGCATGATGTTGTTTGTTATGCACGTGAATCAAACCCTTTGCGCCAGGCAAGCCCAAGCTTTATTATAAAGTCTACTTTAATTCGCAACTCGCATTAACAACATGATCCCAACTTCAAAACGAGTTATGCAATGTCACGCGTACTCAAATGGCGTGACAAATGTCTAATATGCTTGAAAATCGATATGCTTATCAATCATCATTTCAAATTACTTAAAGAAGCAAACAAAACTATCACTGAGGTTGCACAAAAAGTTTCAAATTTTCCTATATTTTACAAGGGGCAAGTACACACGAGGAACCAAAATATGTGTACAAATATAGTAAAACAAAATCGCATAACACGCGATACTATATGGCTCACTCGTTCGAGCCACTACTCTCCCTATCTGCGATTTGCGTCACGCGTCACGCGCCTTGTTTTCTTGCGAGCATGACCCGTCGAATACGCCCACCGGTCCGAGAACGCGCGTGTCGGTCGAGGGGTATGGAGATCGTTGAGGTGGAGGTGGACCAAAGAGGTCGACTCCGAGAAGAGCCGGTAGGCGTACATGTCGCCGCGTCGGATCACCGGGGGAGAAGTCCGAGGAATTCATCCACGGTGGAGGCATCCAACTCTGCTCGCGGAGGAGCTCGCCTGGGACGCACGATGGGGCACCAACCCGAGGAGCTACGGCTCGCGACGTGGGGCACCGAACTCGAGGAGGTCTCGCTCGGACGACGGTGGAGCACCAACCCGAGGAACTCTGCCGAGTACGCTAGAAACCCCGGCCGCCATCGATCGTCCCCCAGTGTTGTGTACGCTTCGCACGTAGCCGAGGCCCGATCCTCATCATCGGCCGACGTGGCTGGCGTCACCCACTCTACGCGAATCAAGGCCGCAAGACGGAGCGATGTTAGTATTGTAAACACTCGGACGTAAACTAAGAAACCTCCTTGATGTGCGCGTCTGTATGACCGACGGAGCGCCAGCTTGATGCATGCTTCCATACCCGGAAGCAGCTTATGACGTCTCGGGACTTCTAGGTCGTGGTGACTCCGGGTGAGCACGGCCCCGGTGATGGGTCGCCACCGAATCACCAGCGGCTCAAGTTCTTTACAATTTTCTTCATCTCCGCGAGATGTGCTTCAAAACTTTTTATACGGTACTGGGTTCTATCTGGCCTGGAGCGCCGTCCGATGCGCCTCGACGCCGCAGGCTCTCTAATCGCAGCGACATACGTAATATGTTCATTAATGAAAGGTACGACTCAATGAAACTTCAACCAGAGGTAGGTAGGTCGCATCGCCGTCAAGCTTCCGAAGCGCCGGACGATAAATGACGGCGCGAGGCTCGTGGTCTTTGCGTCAGCCGTGGTCACCTCCTCTGCGGCACTCGGGAGAAAATGGTCGGCCTTGCGCTGTTCGCGGCGCGCACTCACTCCATGCACGCACGATGCGACTCACGATCGCCGACGGACGCCTCACCCTGCATCCACATGGGCGCGCTCATCCATGCCGAATCACGGCTATTGCCGCAATGGCGGACCCCAATCGCCCACCCCACCTTGTTTCGTGTGTACGGCTCGATCTGTGGGCTCGCAGTCCCGTGGGCACGACGGTACACACTGGCATCGCCGCACACACGTGACTGCGGCGTAAGGCTCCACCATATGCGAATACCAGTGATGTGTCGCCTTCCACAGCGGTATGTCCTCGATGCATTGGTGGATATCCGTGCTCGTGTGTGCTGGTGCTGCCAGGGTGTGATGTGGGTGGAGCTAGGGTGTGCCCGACGGTGCAGGGTGACAACACGACCAGGGTTGTGTTTTTGCCTTTCTTCCACTGAGTTTGCGCCATCCAACCCTAGTAGCGTCTCAGGCCGGTTTCTTGCAGGCAGTGGCGCAAGGTGGCACCTTAGTGGCGTGGTACCAGGCAGGGTTGGGGAGCGGCGCGACGCAAGTAAACCCTCATTTGTCCTTTCTTCCCTTGGGATGTGCGGATTTAAGAATTTGGGATTAGTGAAATGTGAAAGATGACTAGAAATCGGAGTTGTCCGCTTGTTCTTGTTGTGATATGTGAATGTAGAGCAATTCGAATCCTTCGAATACAAAGAGAAACAATTCTCTTAAGGATCTAAAGAATCTTAGTGAGCTTTCTGTTAAACTTGTTGAAAAAAACAAGAAATTTACGAGTTGATGAATTTGCCTCTCAAATTGGTAGTGCTTCTACGGTGGTGACGATGTTGAAAGAGTATTTTTTGGAGATAAATCGTACGAAGAACAAGTTGAGAAATAATATAGGATATCAATTATTAATTGGATTGGATTTGCAATATTATGAATCTATCGTGTAAGCTTTACACTTGTTCGTAAAATGTGCACACCCATTAAATCTTTTCTAGCTCTGCCACTGGTGCTGCGGGATACGATTCACGCAGGTAGGCGTGTAAGCCTATCGGCTATGGCGGCCATATTAGATTAAATCCTCAGTCTTGCTAATTTTAAATTACCTGAAATTTTCTTAAATTTAAATCACTTGTTGTGACCATTGGATTTGTGTAGAGATTGATGTGTTATATGATTGGATATTGATCCAATAGATAAAAAATGTAACTTATATTTTAAAAAAATTCAGTCACCTTATAAATAGACAGTCCCTTAAATCCGTAACCGTCTCCATCCCCAATGAAACAGGAACATTGAGGGATGATCCCCACGGCAGTGTATCTGCAGAAACATCTGCCAAGCCGTCAATGGCTGCTTTATTTGCTACTCACGGATGCATCTGATCTGCATTACAATTTACAAAGGTTCACACTACTTATCGCGGATACCTCAACACAGTCCCACGGACCTCGCGCCTAATACAATGCCGGCGTTATTAGCTAGTATATGATTGATTATCAGCTACATCAGCTGCATCTCCCGTACCGACCTTTTACATTTAGAACACGAGTTGATGACTTAACTGCAGAGTAGTACTAAGTGCTAACCAACGGTTCACCGTGCAGCGACTTCGCCGCTGCCACCCACGGACAGGCCCTCGCCGGAGAAGTCCGCGAAGTGCTCGTCCGCCTTGGACAGCGTGTACGCCACGTCCACCATGCTCGGCCGCTTGGACGGGTCCCGCTGCAGGCACGCCCTGGCCACGCTCACCACGCTCGCCACGCTCCCCGGCGGGCACGTCTGCTCGGCCAGCACGGGGTCCATCCACGCCGCCACCCGAGCCTCCAGCTTCTCCTCCCGGCCGCGGAACACCCTCTCGTCCGCCTCGACCCACAGCAGCTCGCCGCTGTCGCCCATGGCATCGCGCCCGGACACCAGCTCGAGCAGGACGATGCCGTAGGCGAACACATCCATCTTGGTGGTGACGAGGCCGTCGGCGAGGTACTCGGGCGCGATGTACCCCTGCGTGCCGACGATGTGAGTGGTGACGGCGTTGTGGCCGGTCTTGGCGAGGCCGAAGTTGGCGATCTTGGCGCGCATGCGGGCGTCGAGGAGGACGTTGCTGCTCTTGATGTCCTTGTGCACTACGCGCGGCCAGGTGTGCTCGTGGATGTACTGGAGGCCGTGGGCGAGGTCGAGGGCGATGTGGAGCCGCGCGCGCCAGTCCAGCCGCCGCGCGCGTTCGCCGCCCAGGAGCCACAGGTCCAGCGAGCCGTTCTCCACGTACTCGTACACCAGGTAGCACTCGCCCGTCGCCGAGTTGATGCAGAAGCCCTCCAGCTTCACCAGGTTGCTGTGGTTCACCTGAAGGAGACACATGTCGCAAAAATCACAATCGATCTTGCATGCCTAAGCTATTGCAAAAGTTGTGTTCTTTACTTGGTTCTAGCCACTTGTTATCGTTGGCGATATGCAGTTTTTTTTTTTTTGCAATTACAACATGATCTTATTGTGATTGCACATTGTTACTTCGGCCCTTATCTTGTAAGTTTTGAATTGGTGATGCAGATGTGATAAAAAGTCAAGGAGCTAGTCAGTCTCCCCTTCGTGTCAGCTACTCAGCTGTCGAGACGGCATCCTTTGTTGAAATGTTGAGCATTTCAATCTCGTACATCAGCGTGCAAGACTCATGTAGTAGTGATGTAGCTATGTAGGTACGTGGCGGTACCTAGTTGCGCATGTGGTCGGGCCGGAGACCAGCAAATAGAACGAATCAAATACAATATCGCTATCTATCTAGCAGCACTAGCATGCACAAGGATTCCTATTTCAGTTTTTTCCTAGTGGCACGTGGGATGTGCTAAACTTTAGGCACCATACCGATTCATTGGTGCCATCAGTCCAAAAATCAAAAGAAATGAATGCCGTCAAAGAGAAGGAAAAAAAAGTCTTCGAATAACAAATCAAAGCGATGAGGAGATTAAGTATATTAAGTGGTTGGTACGATCACGGATGGGCGGTCTGTAAACCATTTTTTTAATGTTCGGGATTTAACCCTATCCGATCCACATTAAAGAAGAAACATTATATCTCTGAAGATGTCTACGGGAGCAACGTTCGAACCGTAACGGACTGAGAGCCTAAAGCTCCACTGTGCTACTGTACAGTCCTTCCTCAACTGAGCCTCAGCCTAGTCCTCAAACTAATCCCTTACACCCCCGGATGAGACACCCCGCTGAATCCAAGATTCGAGTCCGGGTGGGTTTGCTTGGGCGACGGCAGGTAAACAAGTGAGCAAACCCACCTTCTCTCTGTAATCCATTTTGGTGCCGCTGCCAAGTGCCAACCGAACAACCGGCCCTGAAGAGCCGTCTCAAGGCATCCGATGACACTCGCGGAGCGACACATCCATAATTAAATTTCTTAAGTAGTACGGCTCCACTAGCATCGTTATTGCAAGCATAATTCAAAGGGGCCGTTTGGTTCATGACCCCAACGAACATAGTTAAAAATTAAGTCAAAATCAAAATTTGATAAAATAAACGTTGTTTGAATTACGACGAAGCCAAATTTCGGTATTATCAAAATTTTGGTGAATGATTTCCTCACCATCCGATTGCTCACGTGTGACATTAGATTTCGTTGGTGTTACCAAATATTAGTAGCAAACGAAACAATAGCTAATTTTTATTAGTGTTACCAAAATTTAATTTGATTCATATTGATAGCAAACCAAACATGCCCCGGTTATTCAGCTTAAAGTTGATGTAGTTGTACACAACCAAAGACAGTGAGATGGTCCCTCACTTAACGTCACTATCAGGAACAAGACTCCAGGTCCTAACCAATCGTCACCCATGCCCTTACAAAAAAGAATTCAGACAAACATGATTCAAAATATTTGAACTACTGCTTCGGCTGCCAGTCCAATCAACAAACCACCGTGATCATTTCATTTGGAATGAACAGAAGTGGGTGCTTTTCTTTAATCTCCTAACCAACAGATATAGGCACTAGCGTTCTATAAAATCATTCTGTCCCAATCAGAGATTGCGAATATGTAATTGACAAACCATTTGAGCAGCAAGCCTAAGCAATTATTGATTCCTTTGTTCAACAGAAAATTTACTTGGAAACCATTTTTTATAACATAAAAACAGTTCATTCTGAGTTCTGACAATACTGAAACAAGCGATTCAAGTAAAAAAGGAAAAGGCCGAACCTTTTGCAGGATCTTGAGCTCCTCGCAGGCGTCCCACTTCATCTTCTTCACGGCGAACACCTCGCCGTCGATGTTGGCCTTGTACACGCTGCCCTGGATGAGGTGCGCGTCGTGGAAACCCCCCGTGCCGCGCTCCAGTTCCTCGACCTTGAACACCCGGTACTTGTCCAGCCACTCGGATATGTCACTGACCAAGAACCTTTCCCCGCCGCCGGCGACGCCGCCGGACGCGTTCTTGGCAAACCCGCTGGCCTCACCGCTCACCACCACCTCCCCTCTCCGCCCCTTCGCCTTGAGGCGCCTCCACAAGCAGGCCAGCAGCAGCATCTGCAGCAGCCAAAGCCCACCGACGACGCCCAACCCAACGGCCAGCCCGGTGACCATCCCGTCTCGATTATTGGTCACGACGGTCGCGGCGGGCGTAGCGGAAGGCGGCGGGGACGCCGGCGTGACCGACACGTTGTTCCGGCGCACGATTGGCGGAAGCCACTGCGGCACCCGCTGGCGGAGCGGCACTAGTATCTCAGAGAACATATGCGTACCCCGCTCGGGCCCGTTGAGGGAGACCAGCGACTGGGCGTCGACGGCGAAGGCGGTGGCGATGGACGCGTAGGTGTCGCCCGGCTGCATGACGTAGGTGACGAGCGCGGTAGCGTTGTCAGCGAGGGTGGGGCACTGGCAGAAGATGGGGAAGGTGACCACCTCGCCGATGTCGATATTGGTGGGCACCAGCGTGGGGTTAATGCGCTCGACGGCCTGGTATTGCGTCAGGTTCTGCAGCTTGCCGGTGGAGATGATCCAGTAGGTGTCGCCCGCGTTGAACTGGTACTGCGTGGGCGCGTAGGCGTTGGAGGCGTTGGAGGCGTTGGGCGACCTGGAGGGGCAGCCGCACTGGAGCGGCACGAGCAGCGGCTGCCCCGCAGCCGGCACGGCCGAGGTGGACAGGTTGTTGGCGTGCGCGATCATGAAGCGGCTGACGCCGATGAGGTCGCCCACGGCCGAGAGGTCGAGCGGCACCCCCGCGATGCCCGCGCGGTACAGCGCGTAGGCCTGGCACGGGTACGTGGTGTTCGCGGAGCAGTTGAACCCCTCCACGGACGCCGGCGCGGGCGTGGCCGCGCTCTGGGACCGCGCCGGGGCGGGGAGCGCGCACAGGCACAGCAGCGCCAGCCGGCACCACAGGAGCGGCCTCGGCCTCATAGTCTATTGCGGATTGGAACAAACCGGGGTTGGGTTGGTGGTGGCTCGCAAATGATGTTGTTTTTGTAGGGGGGGATTAATATATGAGCGCGACGATGGTGTCAGACACACTACTTCGGCCGTTGTCGCGAGCGGCGGATTCGTCAAGTGTTAGCCGCTTCCCTGCGTTCGTCGGGTTTTGGGGCATGTTTGCCCGGACGGTCTTGGCTCTTGACTCGCGTAGGCCGTGGGGCATGGGGCGGGCGATGTCATATTTTCTTATTTATCAATGGGAGTCCTAGCACTCCGGTCGCAGTCGTGGCTACTTGTGGTTGCTTTTCCAAGTTGCGCTTGGACTAGCGACAGATTGGTCTGACTCGGTAAAAACTGTTTTGTGTACGGGGTGGGAAAGGAAACTGGGTGGGAGGACTTTGATTATTTTTTTTGTAAATAATATTACTCTAAAAGAAATTTTAAAAAATAAGTAGTTATTTTTTTTTTTTACAAAACTATGTTACTGTTGTCATTCCAAATAGCGATAGAGAGAGAAACGAAGAGAGAGAGGTCACTGTCATAATTGAAATGGCGGCGGGGACGATGTAACCTCTCATTATTAAAATTTAGAAAAACTATCATTTCAAATGGCGATATGGATCTTACAAGTCTCTGTCGTCATTCCAAATGGCGGCACAATCTACTCTATAAATGACCCTAAAATTCTGGTATAACTCGCTTTTTATTCCGAAAAAAGAGAAAGAGGAGAGAGGCGGAGAGAAGCTAGCAAAGCGCTACCCGTCCTGTTGACCACCTTTCAGGTCATTTTTTTAACCGAATGGATTCTTTCAGGTCATTTTTTTAACCGAATGGATTACATAGTTTTAGATATACGGTTACGAAGTGTAGTATGTTGTAAATAATCATTTTCAGTAAGTAGTTTAGTTTTAGATATGTGGTTAATCGTAAAAATCTTGTTTACGGTACAGTACGTCAAATATGTCGGACACCACCGATTACAAAATTTACTACGGCCAGGGACTATTCTTGAAGGTCCCGATGGGATTGATTTGCGTTATTTTTAATCGGCGACCGTGACCCTAACAAGACCAGAGCAGCGTACATGGGGCGATATGATGCGATGGTTGTTTCACACATTTGATTTGGACCATGTTGTTTAAGATTTGAGATTGAGTTACCTTATCAATTGAGCACCGCGGAGCACATATTGGGAGTTAGTGTAACTCAAGGGAACAAGGTCATTGCAGTCATACGTACGCAGGGCGAGGGAGGAACGGTGGGATTTTGTTCTTCTGGCCTAAGCATATGCCAAGCCTACCCCTGCATCGACGGCTGAACAAGAACGGGGTGGTGATGCCGAAGAAGAAGTCGGAGACTCCACCTATAGCACGGTGCACACAATGACCGAAGGTCCGGGAGTTGCTAATGTTGTAGATGAAAACCCTGTGGAAAAAGCTCCTTAAGTCAGGCAAGCTAGTAGGCTTGCTGAAGAGGGTGAGGAGCTGGAAGCCCTAGTCCAAAGAATGGATCTTGAAGACCAGGACTACACGGTATTGTCAGAAGATAAAGGATCGATGACAAGAATGCTGTGGAACAGCAGACGATTCCATCCGAATGAAAACATACCAGTTCTACAACCTCGTCGTTAACGAAGGCTCCGATGTGCGGTGGGAGTAAGACCAAAGTGAGGTCATGCAAAAAAGCTATATAAAAATGCAAGGAGGTCGTACAGGAGGCAATCAAATTCTAGGTCTTATCAATGCGGCGTACATTCATAGTTGTAAAGTCTAACTCAAGACGCTACGATGTGAAGTGAAACATAGAGGGATGCCCTTAGCGAGTGCACGCATTTAAGCCTACTGGAAATGCTCTATAGTGGTCCCTCACATATGTGACGTTATTGAGTCAGTGCAATCCCACAAGAACCTATCATCAGGTTTCATCGTGAACATCATGTACGGTGAGATCGTTGATATTCTAGATTTTAAGCCACGATCCATCATTCGGAGCGATTGAATCAATGTTCTAGAACACAATCAGCTATGTCAAGGCCTACAGGATAAAACAAAAGGCATTGAAATCAATGTTCGGTACGTTCAAGAACTCCTACCATAACCTCCTTGGCCAACTCCGAGTCATACAAGACAGGAATCTGAACACTCATATCGACATTTAAGATTCCACGTATTCGAAGTAGGGCAATAAGAGGGTACTAAAGCGATAATTCTTCGCCTTTCGTCCATGCATCAATGCATTCCGGTATCGCCGTCCAATCTTCTGTGTGGATGGTATACTCCTGACTTAAAAGTACAAGGGCCAGATACCGACTGTAATAGCGACGGATAGAAACAATCAAATTCTTCCCGTGGCATTCGCAT
This sequence comes from Ampelocalamus luodianensis, assembly GCA_036346255.1. NCBI lineage: Eukaryota > Viridiplantae > Streptophyta > Magnoliopsida > Poales > Poaceae > Ampelocalamus > Ampelocalamus luodianensis. The sequence continues at coordinate 12,573,069 of CM070634.1, forward strand.
TCGTTGAAAGCAAGAACACGGACAGCTAGTTGTGGTTCCGGAGAAATTTGAGGATTTCTGTTGTACAGGGCCGTTCTAACGTATGCGTTATACATGATGGGCATGCGGGCCTGCTGAGTGCAATAACTCATCTACAATAAGGAGAAAACAAACCACTTCCATGGGTGGATCTGCAGAGCAGGTGGTGCATGTGGCACTTGTGATGAGGACATCCCTAACTTGGATACAACCACGCCTACACACGCAACTGATTCACAACCAGTGTTACAAGGACCAATTACTCGTGCTCATGCCCGCCAACTTAATCACCAGGTGAATTCGTTCATAGGTTTATATATTACTGAGAATAGACCGCTACCTAATACAAGTGATTTAATTGTGCTTAGGAACATGAGAAATGATCAAAGAGAGGTATGTGGATTCATGTACAAGTATAGAAGACATAATAGAGGTCATCACGTCACTTTGGGTCCGAGCCAATCAAGAGTTCGAGCTGGACTCGTTCTGGATTCGAGTTCGGACTACTGCGACAGCACTAAGTTCAAACGGTCATAACTTCTTCATACGGACTCCGTTTGAGACGTTCTTAGATTTCATTGAAATCTTATCAAGTCTACTTTCCAATAGATCCAACCTCAGCTTCAAATTCCAGCCGAGCCGGCCACAATCAATAAAATAATCTACGTCTATTTTTGAGCCCGAGTCAAAAGGGTGCTGCGCCACCTCCTCATGGGCCCATGAGCCTTGTAACCCTAGGGGCGTACTGTTGGAGATATGCCCTAGAGGCAATCATTTTGATGATGATATTTCGTTGTATCCATGATTTAATAAATGTTCCTTGAATATTGCCTTTGTGTTGATTAACAAGTATGTGACTTGTTTGTGAAACTCTTTACTTGTATGGTTATTCTAAAGTTGTCCCTAGTCGAGTTCATGTGAGGACACACGTGAATGATGGATTAGCACATGTATCGGTTGATGACCATGTTTCACAGGTCATAGACATGGAGATGTCAAACAAATAATGTGGACACATGTTTAGAACATGGGGTTGGACCGACCCAACATGAGACATAGCTTTTATACTTATGGTTCTCTCTACACAATGTATACGCCTTGTCCTTAGACACGAGATTGTCGCATGTACTTGAGATGTGAATAGACCTACTTAGGGGCTATCAAACGCTACTCAAATGGCAGGTAGTTATAAAGGTAGCTTTCGGGTTTGTCATGAAGCATCTTTGCGAGGCATGGTCGGTCGAGATGGGATTTGCCCTCTCTACCGAGAGAGATATCTGGGCCTCGAGTGATCGGATCCGAAATGCATGGCCATGCTACTTAAGGTTAAGAGTTAACCTAGTAAGGGATTAGGATCACGGGATCGAAAGAGTGGTCGGCTTGGGCTCGGCCGAATATCGTGAGTAAAGGGATTGACATGTACATAACGTTGTGATGGTTCGTCCGATATGATCTTTACGTGCGTTTAGGAGTTGGTACGTCTTGCTAGAGGCGCTACCAACTATTGACCAAGTATGTGTACTTGCGTCATGTCTAAACATACGTGAACCTATAGGGTCACACACTTGAAGTGAAGCCTAATTCGGATTGGATCCGATTAGATCGGGCATTGAGTCCTAATGGGCCTCTATTCGTAGAAGCCCATTATAAGGACGTCTATAAAAGGAGCGGGGCGCTTGGTTAAGGGTTGAGTTTTTCGTGACATCCCCAAACCACGCCGCCACCTCCCACGCCCTAGTCGCTCGCGCGGATCTAGTAGTCCGGCGTCGTCGCTTCCTCCGTGCGTGTGGATACCTTTGAAGGCGCCATGCATACGTGGCGTTGGGACGAACGCAAGAAAGGAGTTGTGCGTGGGGCGCCACGACGAGGGCGAGGACGAGGGCGAGGAAGTAGTACGACTACTGCGCCCGACGTCTTTGCATCAACTTGGTACGACTACTCGCCCCGGCGCGCCGCATCAACTTCCGCACTGCGGCGTCTAGTGGTAAGACCGTGATCTATAAGCTGCGGTGATCTTGGTTTACGGGTAGAATTTTTAATTTGCGCTAGTGTAGCCTACCGTTTCCCTACGGTGGTATCAGAGCGGTTCTTTGTCATGTTATAGGTTCGAATTGATTTGCATATGGCGATATGTAAATCGGTATGATCGATGTGATCGATTGTATAGTTACGTAATGGATTGGTGCGTTTCGTGATCATGCTTTGCTAAGGTCGTGAAACAACATACCCTACCGCTTGTATTCGCCATCGGGCAGAGCGGTGACACGTAAAACCGGTTGCGGCATGCGAAGATCAATATGATTGATCGAATCGAACCTAGATTAATAATCGATGTACCGTGATCATCTTGCTAAGGTCGTGAAACAACATACCCCTACCGGTCGGATTAGCCATCGGGGTGAAGCGGTGACACGTAAAACCGGTTGCGGCATGCGAAGATCAATATAATTGGTCGAATCGGACGAGAGTCGATTTGTGGTAAATATGATTTGCGATCAAAATCCTATGTAAAAATTGCATAGGTGGATCTCTTTTTTTACGAATGTGGGGCCTTGGAGATCTGATGGGGCGCCGCCTTGAACCTGAGGAGAAACCCCTCGACCCCTATCCGGTAGATTGCGATTCTATGCATAAACTTGTTTTTGCAGGATGTATGTGACGGTATGGCCTAATGTGTATGTGATGCATGTTTGTAATATTTGCATGACTGCGTGTCGTGGTAGTGCGGCAACACGGTGGAGCTATTGTGTTGTCAAAGTATTGTGTTAACGGCCTGCGTGCCGACTTGTGATGATTCCTAGTATCCATGTATTTTATTACTAGCTGTTATGAGTAATAGAGATGGAGATCATCATGGTGGACAGATTCTATGGCGATGGAGATCACCATCAGAAAATGGGTCATACTGAGTCACAACTGTGTGAATGCTATTCCTATTGTTTTACTCCTATGCATGTTTGAATGGTAGAAGTATAGCGATCCCTCACAAAATGTTAAGTTAAACATATGCCCTCCCAATTAAACTTTGCACCATCCCATGTCTTGTAAATTGATGGTGGGTCTATAAAATTAGGGCACCATCAACTTTCCTTGACTAGATGGGTTTTGTATCGGATACTTACATGCATAAGGATTGGTGAACTTAACAAGGTTATCATAAAGGTTATGGGCCTTGGGGCATAAAGGTTGGGCGTCGGGGCATAGAGATGTCACCCAACAACAAGAGTCATATAGAGATATGATTAGTAAGGTGTTGCTTACCGAATTACCTTGTCTCCTAGCGGTGAAGCAAAAGCTCACTAGTAGACTCGTTAATTGCGGATCTTGTATCGCTAAGAATCAATAGAGGGATGTTGATTTTAGTGGGAGTACGTTCTATTAAATTTGTTTAATACAGTTTACTCTATCATGGTTTTATTTGTCTTAGTATTTTGCATTTCCTATTGTAGATCAATGGCATCTAGCAACCACGCACACCCTTTTGTTTTGCGATCGATTCTTGAGAAAGAGAAATTAAATGGAACAAACTATTGGATTGAGTCCGTAACTCTGAGAATTGTTCTCGAGGCGGATAAAAGGAAAACGTTCGGACACCCCAATCCCGGAAGAACACGCTAACAATGCGTCTCTTCTTTATTAAAAATGCCTACAAGAAAGCATGTGATGACTCTCTTGAGATTAGTGTCTTATGCTTGCATGCATGGAACGACCTTCAAAAGCGGTTTGAGGATCGAAGCGTATGATATGATCATGGCGCTTAGGACATGTTCGCACACGGGCGGGGTGAGCGGTTCAATGTCTCTAAGGCTTTTACGGAATGCAAGTTAACGGAAGGTGCACCGTAGGCCCACATGTGATCAAAATGGTTGGTTCTGATCGGACTTTGGATAAACTTGGTTTTCCAATTGGCAAGAGTTGGCAAGCGATTTCATTTAGCGTCTCTTCCACCTAGCTATGGGCATTTCATTTGAACTACCATATGCATGGGCGGATAAGGGCCTTAATGAGCTTTGTGGGATGCTCAAAACAGAGAGTGACATTAAGAAGTGTGAGGCCTAGCCATGTGATGGCTATGCGAGAACAAGTCTAGCTTCAAGAAAAAGGGTAAGAAGTCATGGCCAAAGAATAAGGGCAAGGTTAAATATATGATCTCGGCCAACGCCTAAGCCTAATCTTTGGACTGAGGCGAGACAAGTATGCTTCTATTGTAAAGAAACCGACCAACGGAAGAGAAGCGCAAGAAGTACATGGATTCCGATGAATGCAAGAAGAAGAAATTCGGAAGTAAGACTTCCACCCATGGTACACTTGTCATAAATGTTTTAGACATTTTCTCATGATTCTCCTATTAACTCTTGGGTATTTGATACGGATCGGTTGCTCACATTTGCAACTCGATGCGAGGGCTAATAAGAAGTAGAGGAGTCGCAAGAGGTGAAGTTGATTTTCGCGTCGGAAATAAAGCAAGGGTTCTTTGCGTTGACCGTCGGCACCATGCAACTTCGACTTCCTTCAAGATTTATTATGGAATTGAATAATTGTTATTATGTTCCTAGTATGAGTGAAACATTTTATCCCCTCATGTGCGATGAGATATGGTTATTCATTTGCAAGTAAAGACAATGGTTGTTTGATCTCTAAAAATGGAATGTTTATGGCTTTTGCGCCCATTGTAAATGGGTTATTTATTTTAAATCTTGATGATGCGCCTATCTTAAACATAAATGCTAAAAGACTTCGACCTAATGATTTGAATCCCACCTATGTTTGGCATTGTCGTTTGGGTCACATAAGTGAAAAGCGCATGAAGAAGCTCTATGCTGATGGTCTTCTAACTTCGTTTGATTTTGAATCATACGAGACATGTGAAGCTTGTTTGCTTGGTAAGATGACCAAATCACCTTTCAAAGGTTCTTTTGAGAGGGCGTCAGACTTGTTGGAATGTAACAGCCCAAATTTTGAAGAAATTAAAATTTATGTATTTTGTGGATTTTCTGGAATTTTCAGAAGTTTTTCCTTAATCATTTAAAGCTAAACAAATTTATGTGCAAAATATATTACCACAAAATAGCTGGAAATATGTTATTTAAGTCCTAAATACTCGGAGGATTTACGTGAATTTTCTCAGAATTTTTGGACTTAAATTGCTATATTCTAAAGCCTAATTGAATTACCAGTATTTATTCAAATCGAAAATCAAAATAAAAACCCCAAACAGCGCTTGGGCCGAAACTCCTTCGGCCCAGCCCGTTCACCCCGCGCCGCACGGCCCAGCCGGCCCAGCTATCCCGCACCCCCTCACGCGCAGCCGTTGGATGGCGATCAAGCGACCACCGTCGCTCGCTCTCTTTCCTTTTCCCACGTCGCCGACAAGTGGGCCTGCCTTCCCCGTCTTCTTCCTCTTTCCTTCTTCCCCACCGCCCCCTTCCTTTCTTGCCGCGCCGACCGCCATGGTTGCGTTATCAGAAGCTTCTATATACGGCTGAATCATGATCGAATCACCGGAATTTCGTGCGCATTAAAACCACCGCACCAAATCGCGCCCGTTTCGGCCTATTCCCTTCCATCTCTGGCCCCGATTCCTTTTTTTTCCGCGGACTCCGACGAGGGCTTCTTGCGCGCCACGACGAACCCCCGTCGCCCTCACCCTATATAAAGGGGAATCAGGACCGCCTCCCTCACCGCATCTCAGCGCCACCAACCACCGTCTCCCTCCCTGCTTCTATCACCCTAGATTTGAAGTCTCGCCGGCGGAAGAAGCTTCGTTTCTCCTCCAGTTCCGGCGCCCTCGTCGACCCCCGGACCACTCCGACCCCACCAAAGGCTTCACGCGACCACGCTCTACCTCGTGCACACCTCCTGGCCACCGGAGCACCGCCGGAACGCCGTTGCCAGTATCGCCGAAGTACTTCGCCGCAGAAGAACTCGCCGCCGGCCACTCAGTCCACCCCGACCACCCGGAGGTATGTCAAGAGGTTCGCATTAGCCTCCTGGTCTCAACCATACCACTCGCCGCCGGCAAGACGCCGCCGTTCGCCGTTGTCGGGCGAACCCGGAGGTTGTCACCGGCGTTGAAGCACACGTGGCCGCCACGTCGCTAGCCCCGTCGACTTTTGTGCCGTGTCACCGGCGTGGTCGCAGTGTCACTCGCCGCCACCCACCACACCACCCGAGCCGAGCGCCGGTGGACTCGATCCATGAGCAGAGCCACTTACGGTGGGGCCGCATGTCGATTTTATTTAAATTCTTTTAATTCCGAAATCGGCTCGTTGACGTCGACTTGCGCAATAAATAGATTTTCCTTTAGAAAAATAATCGGAGAATTCAATTAAATTCCAGATTTTGTATTAAACTTCTAAAATTCATAACTTTTGCATATGAACTCCAAATTGGGTGGTTCAAATTGCAAAATTTGTCTAAAATCATAATCTAGCTAACTAAACCAAAATATTTCAATTTGGAGTTAATTTGATTTGTCTTTTTGAATTTATTTGAATTTGAGTTGATTTTGTCGTAATTTCACGTATAGACCTCGACGACTCCGGAGAGTTAAATCCTTCCGACGATTTAGAATTTCAAGACTTCAACGAAGGCAAGTTACACTATTGATCATATTGCTCCCAGTATTTTAAATTATTTAATTCCTGTTTTAAATTACGATCGCATGCATATGTTTAAATAATGGTTTAAATGTCTGTTTATATATAGTTACTCAATCTCCATTGTATGGCCAATTTGATTTTTGAATATGAATACCATGACACCCTTAGGCAAAGTTATATTAAAATTTGACATATGCTTAGCCATGCTTAGACCACTTTTATTTGGGAAGGTTTAGCCAAATCCTTTGCAATTTGATTTTAAATTATTTGGTGGTATTGTTTTACCACGGAAGGCTTTATGAGTTTTTCACTCTAAATAAAATAAAATGGGTTTGGACTTGGCGTGATGGGAGTATGGTGGAGTGCGAGTTCATGCGGGCCTAACAGTTAGGATTACGGCCCATGGGTTTATTTAAATGGAAAGTCGCCCAAATCGCTTAAGGACCGGTCTTTGAGCGTATTTTGCCACGCCTTACCGTACCACCACATGTGCGGAATGGGACAGATTTGGCTAAATAACTGTGGTATCTTAGTGGTATTTATGCTATGTTGTATGTGTGGGTGTTGGTTAGACATTAGTCCCACCCAAGCGCAGAGGGGCTTAGGAGGATGGATAGTCAATGGTAGTGAAACCTTAGCGGGCATAAATACATTAAGATCTTGCTTGTAACGGCCTCATGATAATTGCTTAGTCACACGCCTTGGAGCGTGCATTGGCGGACATTAAAGCATATTATCTCGTGTGGTAAAGCTGTACAAACTCTGCGAGTAGAAACTATTCGAATAGCGCGTCCATGATCATGGACATGCTAGCAAAGCCACTCTAAGTTAGACTTGTTTTTGGTTTATAAAATGATTTCACAGATGTTTTTAGGATGGATAATCCTATGATAAAATTGCGCAGTTAGCCAAATTGTCGAGAGGGTATTCTTCACTATTCATTTATTGGAGGTTATCCACGATTCATTGTCATCTTAATCACCGATTTCCGATATGTTATTAAAATTGGCCTTAAGAAAACTATTATTGGTATTTAATCGAAAATGCGGTTTATGCAAAACAACCTCGCCATTATCCTTTGTTTACCCTATGCATGCATTAATCTTCAATATTAGGTGTAACTTGCAAGCACGGTAGTTGTGCTTACTCTTCTTTGAATAATCTTTATTCGGAGAAGACCTCTATCGGGACAGGAGGACACGGGCGAATAGGTTACGCCCCAGACGATTGCTGTGGCAAGTCGTGTGGCCTACTACTACTACTTTTTCCATTGTGTTATTTCTTTCCATTTGGCCTCGAGCCGGTTGTAATAAAACTACGAGATAATATTAATAAAGAGCGTGATATGATTTTACTATCACTTTTGATGACCGTGTACCTGGAAATCTGGACTAGTGTATAAACACAGAGAATTCGGGATCCTTCGTTCCGGGTTCGACAAAAGTGGTATCGAGCACTATCGATCGTAGGTCGGGCCCCACAAATGTCCTAAGGACTTATTTTCAAAAACTAAAACTATTTTGAGTCTATCCAGTCGACTCTCAACCCTTCTCTTCAAAATGGTTCTTGACTCATCTATTCCTCAAAATTGTAGATGGCGAGGTGCGGACGCCATCTCTCACGGAGAGTAATTCTTGACATCGGGCTGAACTTCTCGGAAGTGATGCAACACTTGGACTACAAGAAGAGGCCAACGTTCCTGTGGCTATCGGTATGAGGTGGGAGAACGACACCTCGGAGGGTGGAAATCTTGGTTTACTCCGACCGTCGCGAACACGGTTTTCCATACCTTCCACGCCCGATCGACGCGACACCTTTGCGGATGGTATTCAAGATGCAAGAAGAGAAGCGGTTCATCGACTCGCCACGGCTACGACCGCTACCTCAACGGCACGGATTTCACTATTACCCGATGCATCTGCCGACCGGACTCGGCGGCGTCTTCCGCACCGCCAAGGAAGAAGATTCCCGAGCTAACGCACGGTGGACTTAACGAAGGCCTTTGGACTACGCCTGCGGAAATACGGAGGACTGCGCATCGCTCAAGACGGCTTGGAGTACTGCGAAGCAAGGATCAAGGCATTGGAAGCGCGGCTAGCTACAAGGTGGCATGAGGGTAGCTCCAATGAGATAGATTATACCCGATTACCCCATAGATGCTTCATTAGTCCGATGCGTTAGTCGCGAATTATGAGCTATCAATTACCCTTGTGATAGCCATAATCCATTAATAAAATAAATGAGTTATTTTGAAAAGTTGGTTCTTTGTTGTGTGTTTATTGGTTCTTGGGCTATTTTAGATTTATCCCCTTAGAATCTCTACCATCTTATCTAAATCCTTGGAGGATCCCGCAGATGGTGACCACCCGCAGAAAAGCACGCAGCAGCAAAGGCGTACGAAGGTCAAGGAAACGATCGGGCGGATCATCGAATAACCACATTCGCGACCACCACCACCACCGCGAAGGACCCGATTGGCGCGGATGATGGCCAATCGGACCCATCCGATTGACCTTCGCCCAATCTACGCAAAATGTGCGAGAATGCTCGAGCCGCCATCAGAGCGGCGAGCCCGACTCCACCTCCGCATAATCAAAGGCCGACTATGTCGAGTTTATGAGGATGCGCCACGACGTTCTCAGCGATCGAACCAATGGACGCCGACGATCGCTTCGGGCTATTGGAAAGAAATTGGACATCGATCCGCTGCTCGATCGTGAGAGGGTTCTGCTCGCCTCACCAACCGGACCGCCCCGCATCGTAATGGTGGGACACCATCGCATCGCACATAATGATGCTCATCCATCACATGGGCCGACCGTGCAAGCTTTCCGTCATGCACACATCCCGGCAGGATGATGACACTAAAGAAGAAGGAATTCCACGCGATTGCGCCAAGGCAACCGAACGGTGAATGAGTATCTTCACCGCTTCAATCAACTTGCCCGCTACGCCCACCGACGAGCTGTGAGATGAGGACAGAGCGGAAAGGTTCTGGAAGGCCTAAACGATGATATTTCGCCCAACTTATCTCTCGTAACTTCACCGACTTTCGCAGTTGGTGGATAAAGCTACCAGCAGAAGCCAAACACGCAGAATGGAGAACCGCAAGCGGAGGATGGCGCCAAAGGTTCAACGCCGAGGCTCGCCCAAACCTCGCTTCACTACACAAAGACCACGGCAACGTGGGAAGTTCCAATCTTCCACGCCTCGTACTCGGACCGCCACGGCGCTCCAACCCTCCAACTTCCGTGGCACCGTCGGGAGCGGCGCCACCAAGCATTCTACCTCCTCAACTTCCGAGTAACGTGCTTCCACCGCAGCGAGACGGGCATTATGCCAATAAATGCGAAGAAGCGCAAGGTTTGGCACCAGCAAGGCCAACCTCAGGAGTTGCAACCACCGGCGGCACCAACCGACCAGCAGGCCAGTTCACCAAGGGACGGGTGAACCATGTCACCGCCGAGGAAGCCCAGGCAGCGCCCGATGTGGTTCTCGGTACGTTCCTCGTTAATTCGATAAAGATCCGCCTTATTTGATTCCGAGCTTCACATTCTTTCGTGTCAAATAAGTTTGTGGGAAAATATGGGTTACCTGTATCCTCCTTAGCTACCCCCATGATAATTCATTCCCCGGGCTCGTAAATGAGAACCAATTCCCTTTGCCCAAATCTTACCCTTGAGATATCCGGAGTATCCTTTCTAGCAGATCTGATAGTGTTACACTCCCAAGGCCTGGATGTAATACTTGGAATGGACTGGCTAGCCAAAAACCACGGTCAAATAGACTGTGCCAATAGATGCATCACCTCACAAATGACCAAGGCCTATCTGTTGAATTCAAACCCAAGGTCCGCACCGAGGAAGTTCCATGCTCACCACTTGAAGGAGGTGGCGGAAGACATACCCGTAACGAGAGTATCCCGACGTCTTTCAGATGATCTACCCGGCATGCCACCGGATAGGGACATCATGTTCCTAATTGATCTAGTCCGGAACACTCGATCTCAAAGAGGCCCTCTGAATGCACGCCAACGAGTTAGCGTAATCAAGAAACAAATTGAAGAACTGCGAGAGAAAGGGTACATTCGACCAGTTCCTCACCATGGGGAGCGATGCATCGTTTGTCAAGAAGAAAGACAATAGTATGAGAATGTGCGTTGATTATAGATCACTCAACGGTAACAATCAAGAACAAGTACCGTTGCCCGTAATCGATGATCTGCTCGATCACCGAGGAGCAAGCGTCTTCTCAAGATTGATTCGAGATCCGGTTATCACCAATCGAAGATCGCAGGAAGATATTCCAAAGACCGCCTTCACCACCGGATATGGATGTATGAATTTCTGTGAATGTCCTTCGGACTAACCAATGCCCCGCCTACTTCATGAATATGATGAACAAGGTGTTCATGGAATTCTGGATAAATTCGTGGTCGCTTTATTGACGATATCCTCATCTATTCGAAGGACGAAGAAGAGCATGAAGAGCATCTCCGAATGATCCTAGACAAGCTCAGGGAGCACCGACTTTATGCCAAATTCAGCAAGAGTGAATTCTGGCTAAGCCAAGTTGCATTCCTTGGACACATTGTATCCGCAGAGAGGATTGCGTGAGACCCCGCCAAGGTCGGCGCGAATGGACCGAAACAACCCGCATCACCACCGAGGTAAGAAGTTTCCTTGGACTGGCAGGCTATTATCGCCGGTTCATCGAAGGTTTCTCGAAACTTGCCAAACCCATGACTCAACTTCTGAAGAAGGAGAAGAAGTTCGAGTGGTCAAGCGCCTGTGAAGAAAGCTTCCAAGAACTGAAAAAGAGGCTAGTCTCAGCACCGGTGTTAATCTTACCGGACATCCGCAAGGATTTTGAAATCTTTTGTGACGCATCCCGTCAAGGCCTCGGATGTGTACTGATGCAGGAAGGCAAAGTTGTGGCTTATGCATCCCGGCAGTTGAGGCCGCACGAAGGGAATTACCCGACTCATGATTTGGAGTTAGCGGCAATTGTGCACGCTCTGAAAATCTGGTGGCATTATCTAATTGGTAACCGCTGTGAGATTTTCACGGACCATAAAAGCCTGAAGTACATATTCACGCAGTCCGAACTCAACCTCCGACAGAGGAGATGGTTGGAATTGATAAAGGATTACGATCTCGGAATCCATTATCATCCGGGCAAGGCCAACGTAGTAGCAGATGCCTTGAGCAGGAAGGCATATTGCAACACCATCGTGGTGCAAAGAAAATCACCAGAGTTGTATGAAGAGTCAAGCACCGAACGGAGATTGTCAATTATGGTTACGTAAACGCTTTGGAGGTTCAACCGACTCTTGAGTCGATCGAACAAAACAATCGTAAGATGAAGACATCCAAGAAATCAAGAAGAATATGAGAAGAGGCAAAGCTCCAGGCTTCTCCGAGGATGAACAAGGGACAGTGTGGTTCGGAGACCGCATCTGTGTGCCCAACCAGCAGGAAATAAAGGAGGCGATTCTGAAAGAAGCTCATGAGTCGCCATACTCCATTCATCCGGGTAGCACCAAGATGTACCAGGACTTAAAAGAAAAATATTGGTGGGTCAAGATGAAGCGTGAAATTGCGGATTTCGTTGCTCGTTGTGACGTCGCCAAAGAGTCAAGGCACAACACCAAAGACCCACTGGTCTGCATGTACCCTTACCAATTCCCGAGTGGAAGTGGGAAGAGGTTGGTATGGATTTCATCTTTGGACTTCCAAGGACCCAATCGGGATATGACTCATCTGGTAGTAATTGACCGGTTAACTAAAGTGGCTCACTTTATCCTGTCAAGACCACCTACGTGAGTAGCAAGCTAGCAGAGTTGTACATGGCCAAAATCGTCGCTTGCATGGGGTACCCAAGAAGATTGTGTCCGATAGAGGTTCTCGCCACCTCTCGGCTCGAAAAGTCCGCATGAAGCCTTGGGAACCGCACTCAATTTCAAGACGGCGTATCACCCTGCATCGATGGTCAAACGTAACGCACCAACCAAGTTCTTGAAGACATGCTTCGAGCCCGTGCCTTAGACTCTGGAAGGGTTGGGATAAGGATCGCCATATGCCGAGTTCTCATACAATAATAGCTACCAAGCCGGTTTGCGTGATGGCTCCATTTGAAGCTCAGATGGCAGAAATGCCGGACCCGCTCCTTTGGGATCGGTGGGAGAGCGCCAACTCCTCGGACTGAGTTGATCAAAGAAGCGAAAGTAAAGTAAAACTATTCGAGCGTCTCAGTAGCCCAATCCCGAAAAAGAGTTATGCCGATAACCGCAGTGAGGGAATTGAACTTTGAGGTAGGAGATGTTGTCTATCTCCGAGTTACCCCACTCAGAGGTGTAAGGAGATTCCAGACGAAGGGTAAACTCGCACCCAGGTATATTGGGCCATACAAGATTTTGGCAAAGCGTGGAGAGGTAGCTTATCAGCTAGAATTGCCAGAAGCCCTGTCAGCAGTGCATAATGTCTTTCACGTATCACAATTAAAGAAATGTCTGCGAGAACCGGAAGACCATACCTTTCTGGAAAGCTTCGACCTTCAAGAAGATCTCACCTACGTGGAGCGACCAATTAAAATTCTGGATGTCGCAGAGCGTGTTACCAGAAGCAGAATCATCAGATCATACAAGGTACAATGGAGTCATCATCCAGAAAGTGAAGCTACATGGGAGAATGAAGACGAACTCAAGGCCAACTACCCTGATCTTTTTGCTAACCAAGCTCGAATCTCTGGTCGAGATTCCTTTAAGGGGGTAGGTTTGTAATGACCCAAATTTTGAAGAAATTAAAATTTATGTATTTTGTGGATTTTCCGAATTTTCTAAGTTTTTCCTTAATCATTTAAAGCTAAACAAATTTATGTGCAAAATATATTACCACAAAATAGCTGGAAATATGTTATTTAAGTCCTAAATACTCCAGAGGATTTCTGTGAATTTTCTCAGAATTTTTGGACTTAAATTGCTATATTCTAAAGCCTAATTGAATTACCAGTATTTATTCAAATCGAAAATCAAAATAAAAACCCCAAACAGCGCTTGGGCCGAAACTCCTTCGGCCCAGCCCGTTCACCCCGCGCCGCACGGCCCAGCCGGCCCAGCTATCCCGCACCTCACGCGCAGCCGTTGGATGGCGATCAGCGACCACCGCCGCCGCTCTCTTTCCTTTTCCCACGCCGCCAGCAAGTGGGCTCGCCTCCCCGTCTTCTTCCTCTTTCCTTCTTCCCACCGCCCTTCCTTTCTTTGCCGCGCCGACCGCCATGGTTGCGTTATCAGAAGCTTCTATATACGGCTGAATCATGATCGAATCACCGGAATTTCGTGCGCATTAAAACCACCGCACCAAATCGCGCCTGTTTCGGCCTATTCCCTTCCATCTCTGGCCCCGATTCCTTTTTTTCCGCCATGACTCGACGAGGGCTTCTTGCGCGCCACGACGAACCCCGCCGCCTCACCCTATATAAAGGGGAATCGGGACCGCCTCCTCACCGCATCTCGCGCCACCAACCACCGCTCTCCTCCCGCTTCTATCACCCTAGATTTGAAGTCTCGCCGCGAAGAAGCCGCTTTCTCCTCCCCGCGCCTCGCCGACCCGGACCACTCCGACCCCACCAAAGGCTTCACGCGACCACGCTCTACCTCGTGCACACCTCCTGGCCACCGGAGCACCGCCGGAACGCCGTTGCCAGTATCGCCGAGGTACTTCGCCGCAGAAGAACTCGCCGCCACTCACCCACCCCACCACCCGAGGTATGTCAAGAGGTTCGCATTAGCCTCCGGTCTCAACCATACCACTCGCCCAAGAAGACGCGCCGCCGTTGTTGTCCGCGAACCCGAGGTTGTCACCGGCGTTGAAGCACACGTGGCCGCCACGCCGCTAGCCCCGTCGCCTTTGTGCCCCGTGTCACCGACGTGGTCGCCTGTGTCTCCGCTGCCACCACACCACACCACCCGAGCCCGAGCCTTGGTGGACTCGATCCATGAGCACCGAGCCACTTACGATGGGCCCGCATGTCAGGATTTTATTTAAATTCTTTTAATTCCGAAATCTGGCTCGCTGACGTCAGCTTGCGCAATAAATAGATTTTCCTTTAGAAAAATAATTCAGAGAATTCAATTAAAATCCAGATTTTGTATTAAACTTCTAAAATTCATAACTTTTGCATATGAACTCCAAATTGGGTGGTTCAAATTGCAAAATTTGTCTAAAATCATAATCTAGCTAACTAAACCAAAATATTTCAATTTGGAGTTAATTTGATTTGTCTTTTGAATTTATTTGAATTTGAGTTGATTTTGTCGTAATTTCACGATAGACCTCGACGACTCCGGAGAGTTAAATCCTTCCGACGATTTAGAATTTCAAGACTTCAACGAAGGCAAGTTACACTATTGATCATATTGCTCCCAGTATTTTAAATTATTTAATTCCTGTTTTAAATTACGATCGCATGCATATGTTTAAATAATGGTTTAAATGTCCTGTTTATATATAGTTACTCCAATCTCCATTGTATGGCCAATTTGATTTTTGAATATGAATACCATGACACCCTTAGGCAAAGTTATATTAAAATTTGACATATGCTTAGCCATGCTTAGACCACTTTTATTTGGGAAGGTTTAGCCAAATCCTTTGCAATTTGATTTTAAATTATTTCGGTGGTATTGTTTTACCACGGAAGGCTTTTTATGAGTTTTTCACTCTAAATAAAATAAAATGGGTTTGGACTTGGGCGTGATGGGAGTATGGTGGGTGCAGGTTCATGCACGGGCCTAATCTGGTTAGGATTACGGCCCATGGGTTTATTTAAATGGAAAGTCGCCCAAGTCAGTTAAGGACCGGTCTTTGAGCGTATTTTGCTACGCCTTACCGTACCACCACATGTCTGGAATGGGACAGATTTGGCTAAATAATCTGTGGTATCTTAGTGGTATTTATGCTATGTTGTATGTGTGGGTGTTGGTTAGACATTAGTCCCACCGGGCGCAAGAGGGGGCTTCCGGAGGATGGATAGTCCAATGGTAGTGAAACCTTAGCGGGCATAAATACATTAAGATACTGCTTTGTAACGGCCTCATGATAATTGCTTAGTCACACGCCTTCGAAGCGTGCATTGGCCGACATTAAAAGCATATTATCTCGTGTGGGTAAGCTGCACAAACTCGCAGAGTAGAAACTATTCGAATAAGCGTCCATGGTCATGGACATGCTAGCAAAGCCACTCTAAGTTAGACTTGTTTTTGGTTTATAAAATGATTTCCCTGAGATGTTTTTAGGATGGATAATCCTATGATAAAATTGCGCAGTTAGCCAAATTGTCGAGGGTATTCTTCACTATTCATTTATTGGAGGTTATCCACGATTCATTGTCATCTTAATCACCGATTTCAGTATGTTATTAAAATTGGCCTTAAGAAAACTATTATTGGTATTTAATCAAAATGCGGTTTATGCAAAACAACCCCGCCATTATCCTTTGTTTACCCTATGCATGCATTAATCTTCAATATTGGGTGTAACTTGCAAGCACAGTAGTTGTGCTTACTCTTGCCGAATAATCTTTATTCAGAGAAGACCTCTATCGTGACGGGAGGACTCGGGCGAATAGGTTACGTCCCGCACGATTGCCCGTGGCAAGTCGTGTGGCCTACTACTACTACTTTTTCCATTGTGTTATTTCTTTCCATTTGGCCTCGTGCCCGCTTGTAATAAAACTCGAGATAATATTAATAAAGAGCGTGATATGATTTTACTATCACTTTTGATGACTGTGTACACTGAAATCCGGACTAGTGTATAAACACAGAGAATTCGGATCCTTCGCTCCGGGTTCGACATGGAAATCATACATACCGATGTATGTGGACCAATGAACACGATCGCTAGAGGTGGATTTCATTACTTCATAACTTTCATCGATGATTTTAGTAGATATGGTTATGTCTACTTAATGAAGATAAGTCCAAACTTTGAAAAGTTCAAAGAGTTCCGAATGAGGTTGAAAATCAACGTGCCAAGAAAATTAAGGCTCGCGATCGATCGTGGTGGCGAATATTTGAGTCATGAATTTAGCAATCATCCAAGAGTTGCGGAATTGTTCCACGACTAACACCGCCGAACGCCTCAAAGAAACGGGTATCCGAGCGCGTAATCGGACCTTGTTGGACATGGTTCGATCGATGATGAGCGATCCGATTTACCATTATCCTTTTGGGGTTACGCTCTAGAAACGGCTTTCACACTTAATAGGTACCGTCTAAATCAGAGTTAAGACACCATATGAGATATGGGTGGGAAGAGTCACGTTTGTCTTTTCTAAAGATTTGGGGATGTGAGGCGTTTGTCAAGTGACTCTGATGAGAAGCTCACACCCAAGTCGGATAAATGCATTTTCGTGGGATATCCGAAGGAAACCTTTGGATATTACTTCTACAACCGACTAGAGGGCAAAGTGTTTGTCGTCAAGTGGTGTTTTTCTAGAGAAAGAGTTTCTCAACAGGAGACAAGTGGAAGAACGGTGCGGCTTGAAGAGGTTCAAGATGAACCAATCGGGAAGACTCGACGAATGATGCCCATGTGGCGTAACAAGTTGAGGAACCCATGGCAAAGGAAGCACCACCACCACGAAGGTCGGAAGGCTCCGCAACACGCGAGATATATTATTGTTAGACAATGATGAGCCTACGACCTATGCGGAAGCAATGATGGACCCAGCACTCGAGAAATGGCATAGTGCCATGAGATCCGAGATAGCATCCATGGGAGACAATCAAGTTTGGAATTTGTTGACCACTGATGGTGTTAAAACCATAGAGTGCAAATGGATCTATAAAAGGAAAATTGATATGGATGGAAATGTTCATATCCATAAAGCTCGACTTGTCGCAAAGGTTTCGGCAAGTTCAAGGAGTTGACTACGATGAGACTTTCTCACCGTAGCGATGCTTAAATCAATACGAATCATTCTAGCTATTCTTGCATATTTCGACTATGAGATATGGCGGATGGATGTCAAACGGCTTTCCTTAATGGAAATTTAACCGAGGACGTGTATATGATACGGCCGAGGGTTTTGTCGATCCAAACAATGCTAGAAAAGTATGCAAACTTCAAAAATCCATTTATGGATTGAAGCAAGCATCTTGGAGTTGGAACATCTGCTTTGATGAAGTGGTCAAAGGGTTTGACTTCATCAAAAACGAAGAAGAATCTTGTGTTTACAAGAAGACAAGTGGGAGCTCACTCGTATTTCTAATCTTATATGTAGATGACATATTACCGATTGGAAATGATATTCCTATGCTCGAGTCCGTTAAGACCTCATTTGAAAAATAGTTTCTCAATGAAGGACTTAGGAAGCGGCATATATTTTGGGTACTAAGATCTATAGAGATAGATCAAAAGGCTAATAGGATTAAGCCGTAGTACTTACATTGACAAAGTGTTGAAACGGTTCAACATGGAGGAGGCAAAGAAAGGGTTCTTGCCCATGTCTCATGGCATAAATCTTGGCAAGACTCGGTGTCCTTCGACAACCGATGAGCGAGATCGCATGAGTAAGATTCCATATGCTTCGCCATTGGATCTATCATGTATGCTATGATGTGTACTTGCCCGATGTTTCCTATGCTCTAAGTGTTACGAGCAGATACGGTGATCGGTGAGAGTCATCGACGGCGGTTAAAACATCCTCAAGTATTTGAGAAGAACTAAGGATGTGTTCCTAGTCTACTGAGGTGAGGAAGAGCTCGTTGTAAATGGTTACACCGATGCAAGCTTCCAAACCGACAAAGATGATTACCAATCGCAATCGGGTTTTGTGTTCCTTTTGAACGGTGGTGCGGTAAGTTGGAAGAGTTCCAATCGGAGACTTTGTCGACTCTACAACGGAGGCCGAGTACATTGCGGCTTCAGGCAAGCAAAAGAAGGTGTTTGGATAAGGAAGTTCATAATGAACTAGGTGTGGTTCCTAGTGCGTGCAGTCCTCACGGATCTTTCTTGTGATAACAAGTGGGGCCATTGCGCAAGCCAAGGAGCCGAGGAATCACCAAAAGAACAAACACATATCTGCGGCGGTTTCATCTCATTCGAGAGATCCTTAATCGAGGAGATTTAAAGATATGCAAAATACACGGATTTGAATGTTTGAGATCCTTTGTGAAGCCTCTCCACACCTAAGCATGTGGCGCACAAGAGCTATGGGTATTAGATATCTTCTAGATTGACTCTAGTGCAAGTGGGAGATCTGTTGGAGATATGCCTAGAGGCAATCATTTTGATGATGATATTTCGTTGTATCCATGATTTAATAAATGTTCCTTGAATATTGCCTTTGTGTTGATTAACAAGTATGTGACTTGTTTGTGAAACTCTTTACTTGTATGGTTATTCTAAAGTTGTCCCTAGTCGAGTTCATGTGAGGACACACGTGAATGATGGATTAGCACATGTATCGGTTGATGACCATGTTTCATGTGTCATAGACATGGAGATGTCAAACAAATAATGTGGACACATGTTTAGAACATGGGGTTGGACCGACCCAACATGAGACATAGCTTTTATACTTATGGTTCTCTCTACACAATGTGTACGCCTTGTCCTTAGACCCGAGATTGTCGCATGTACTTGAGATGTGAATAGACCTACTTAGGGCTATCAAACGCTACTCGTGAATCGGGTAGTTATAAAGGTAGCGGGTTTGTCATGAAGCATCTTTGCGAGGCATGGTCACGAGATGGGATTTGCCTCTCTCACGAGAGAGATATCTCTGGCCCTCGAGTGATCGGATCCGTAAATGCATGACCATGCTACTTAAGGTTAAGAGTTAACCTAGTAAGGGATTAGGATCACAGATCGAGAAAGAGTGGTCGCTTGGAGCTCAATCGAATATCGTGAGGTAAAGGGATTGGCATGTACATAACGCTGTGATGGTTCGTCCGATATGATCTTTACGTGCGTTTAGGAGTTGGCACGTCTTGCCAGAGGTCGCTACCAACTATTGACCAAGTATGTGTACTTGCGTCATGTCTAAACATACGTGAACCTATAGGTCACACACTTATGGGTGAAGCCTAATTCGGATTGGATCCGAATTAGATCGGGCATTGAGTCCTAATGTGCCTCTATTCGAGAAGCCCATTATAAGGACGCCTATAAAAGGAGGGCGGCGCCGGTTAAGGGTTGAGTTTTCGTGACATCCCCAAACCCCGCCGCCACCCTCCCACGCCCTAGTCGCCGCGCGGATCTAGTAGTCCGGCGTGCGTCGCTTCCTCCCGTACGTGTGGATACCTTTGAAGGTGCTGCATCTGTGGCGTTGGGACGAACCGCAAGAAAGGAGTTGTACGTGGGACGCCACGACGAGGACGAGGACGAGGACGAGGAAGTAGTACGACTACTCTGCCCCGACGTACTGCATCAACTTGGTACGACTACACTGCCCCGACGCGCTGCATCAACTTCCGCACCTGCGCGTGTAGTGGTAAGACCGTGATCTATAACTGCAGTGATCTTGGTTTACGGGTAGAATTTTTTTAATTTGCGCTAGTGTAGCCTACCCGTTTCCCTACATGTACGTCCACTTCCCTGGCCACCACCCCTGGTCGTCTTCCCATATAGGAGCCGTCGCCTCTCTTTGCTAGAACTCGGATTTCGTTGAGTTTAGATTTAGTCATTGTGCAAACTTCTGTTCTTCAGTTGTGTCGGTAGACCACCTGTCAAGACAGCCTTCGAGATCCTATCTTTGTTTTGAATACCATAAACGCTACAATCCTATTCGCAATAATAGATTACCTACATCTTATTCTTGCTAGTTTTTCGATTGCTCGCAGGAATTGAACCTCGTGTTTAGGTTGATCGGGCTTCCAGCAAGGTCAATAACATCTCGGAGTTGGTTCAATGATTGTTAAGGCGCAAGCGTCATTGTACGGTTATAGTTGGATCGTGAGAGTTACTCCACCAAAATCGATAGTTATCAATCTCATCGAAAGATCGTGCACCCCGCCTCCATCAACTTGGATGCAAACTTCTACAAGCAGTTCCGCAACAAGGACTTGATGAACCTGTTTAAGCGGTTGTGCAACCAGAACCAGCAGTGAAAGTTTGACGCACTCTGAAAGATTCTAGATGAGCGAACCCAGGCCCCCAAAATATTGCCACAACTACCCATAGATTGTTCTAGTGTGACGAGGAAGATGGAGGCGCAGATGAAATACTTCTTGGACTAGATTGAACACGAGACTAAGGAGAAGTGGCCACTGATACATGACAGGGGTGGTGCTCGACATGGTATTATGACAACCAATCTAGCTAAGGTGTACAATAGGGTTATGCGCGGCGCCAGGTACCTCCCTTTGGTTGGTATTGTAGAAGCAATTCTCTACGACTGCATAAATTAGTTTGTTGACATAAGCAATAACACGTCGCTCGCCATGACAAATGACAGAGTACTGTACTCCACTATGATCAGCAAGTATATTAAGGAGAAGAGCAAGAAGGATGAGATGCACCGGGCATTCGAGATGGGCATAAGGGAGTTTCGCTTCGAGATACTGTGTAGGGATAAAGGACGCTGCGGGACGAAACGCGAGAGGATCACAAACGAGTACGCGCTACACCGCGCTAGATGCGTATGCACATGCAACAAGTCTCTTTTTGCATAGGCATTGCTCACATGTTATGGTCGTATGTTCGACGGTGGTGCAACATCCCAATCAGTACCTCTTTGATTATTTTAACAAGGAATAGGTGATGCAAACTTAGAGTGTAGAGTTGTATGGTTACGATTTGGTTGTCTATTTCACTAGCCATCCGATATGGGAGCAACTTATCTGGGCCACAGACATTGATAGGCTGATGGGAAAGATTGGCCGACGACAGATGCGACGTATCAGGAATGACATAAACGAAACAGAAACCGGACGTCATACGAAGAAGTGCTCTATTTGCAAGGATTCTAGGGACACTTTCAAGAAATGTCTTGCGAAATTAAGAGGATGAAGGAGACATTGGCAATCTGGACGACGCCGCGGAGACCTCATCCGACCGCCCCACTAGAGGCGATTGATAGGGCGGACAATGAGGTTGCGGTCACGGGAAAGGTTCATCTTGTTGAAATATGTAGTGCTCAATGCTTTGTAATCTCATTTTGATATGTCAAAAAACTAAGTGATGACGTTGTGCTAAATGTTTTGTAATATCAGTGCGATTTGTCGATAAAATATGTGAGGACGTTGCGCTGAATGTTCTGTATTATCATTGTGATTTGTCGACAAAAAAATATGATGATATTGTGTTGAATGTTTTGTAATATCATTGTGTTTTGTCCACAAAATATGTGGTCGGAAATAGACAATGAAAAAATAGACAATGAGTGGCGACATGGCAGAGGCATTTCAATTGACGACAGAGACATCTCTGAACTGTTTTAGGCTATGTTGCTATTCTCTGTGCTACTATCGCTATTTGGAATGACGGCAGGATAATTTCGTTATTTCAAACAAGAACAGTAGCCTAGTTTTGTTTTAAAAAAATTAACTATTTATATATATATATATATTTAAAATAATGTTATTTAAAAAAAATCGAGAACTTCGGGGGAAGGAAGTTTGTCGCGGAGGAGCCTGACATGAGTCCCCGTCTCATAGGCAGTTTTTTTTTTTTGAAACTGTCTCATAGGCAGTTGATTCTCTGTTAAAATAGGGTGGTGGACTTTAGGGAAGGAAATGAATCAACGGATGGGGTGCGCGAACCGCGAAGCCCTCTATAACTTTTTTCCCCGGACTTTCGACGTGTGCCGTGCGGTCTCTGTCACCCTCTGTTTGTGGTGAGAACTAACGAATGCGGTGTCACCACTTCAGTTCGCGCATGGCGTGGACTGGGTAAAGTTTGTGCGCGTGGTGCCCCTCCCTCCCTCTCTCTCTCTCTCTCTGTGGACTGGGTAAACTTTGGTGCGTGGTGCCTCTCTCTCTCTCTCTGTGTGGTCACAACTGACAAGTGCGGTGCGTGGTTCGTGCTAGTGCCATTAAAGGCAGGCTCGAACACCCTCTCGAACCAAAGCCCACCCAAGGAACCTAACTGCACCCAATCCGCTGCTGCTCCTCGCCAGCTCGCCGGCGGCCAGCTCCCCCTCCTGCCCGCTGCGTGGTGTCGCCCTCTGTTTGCGGTCACAAGTTCGGTGCGTGGGCTCTCTGCTCGTGTGTGGTCGCAAGTTCGGTGCGTGATAGTGTGTAGACTCGAGACTAATGCTAGGTCAGTATCATGCTAACGTGAAAGAGGGGGCGGCCCGTTGCCCGAGGCTCGAATTTCCCACGGTTAAAAGGAATTCTGCATGCAACGGCTTCATTTCAGGACTTAATGACGATTTGCTGCCGCGTGTTTGGGTTAAGAAAGGAAAATGCTCACCGCACTCCCAATTATTTCTTCTGTTGCCCCATGCCCTACCTACCCTCCCGTTCTTTTTTCTGTGTGCAGGTTCGGGTTCAGATTTGAACGAGGAGGCAGGCAAACGCGTCTACATTTCTCTGGCGTGGGGTACTACGATGCGAGCTAGGCATCATCCGAGCCTTTCTCCCCCCGTCAGATCACGGTCTTGGCTTCTCGATGGTATATAAGAACCAATCTTGAACTAGTTTGGTTTCTCAATCCAATTTGGACGAATTATTGCTGGATCCAGTTTTGGATTGGAGACTGCAGATACAAGTCCAACTAACCGATCCATGGGACAGCTGGATTTTGATTTCTAAGATCTCGTTGTTTCTTTTTGGGAGAGAAGAAGAACATGAAGAATAAAGTGATGGGACGATGACGATTTCTTCTAGTAAGGTTTTGACAAAAAAAAAAAGAGAACTAATTTATGCGGCGATGGTCCAAAATACATATCGTTTTATGCATATAGAACAAGGAGGAGCTAGTTTTTTGAGATAGTTTGTCCTTATTAATTGTATATCCATATATTAATAGTAGAAATATAAATTTAACAATGGTGTTTAGTGAAAAAATATCTAAAGAACAAACATTAATTTGTTGGAGCAGATGAGTGAATCTTACGACATGTTTGGTTTGTAGCCTAAGGTTGCCACGCCTATGTTTAGGCGTGCCACAACGGCTTAGGCAAGCGTTTGATTCCCTACTACGTTTAGACTTATCACATTTTGTTAGACAGGTCAAGAGCATCTTGCTACTGAAATTTTCGCCGTAAGTGTGGCGGAGAAAATGAGCGCCACGCTCCTCGGCACACCACAGTGCCAAAAAAAAAACCCTGCCCCATCCTAATTAAAGTCATCTCTTCTCTCTCCTCTCACACTTTAGAGCACTCTCTAGCACACACCACTCACCACCAGTCCACCACCATGGATTGAAGAGGTCCTTAGCTTGTCCTCATCGCCACCTCCCTCTTCGAAAGGTAACACACCTCTCTTACCATCCCTTTCCTCTCCATCTCCACCATCCCCTCCCTCTCCTCACCTCACCTTTCTCTCGTGCATTCAGATCTGATACTCTCTACGGGTTCTAGAAGCAATTGTTCCTTTCTGAGACTCTACCGTCAATCCCCTCGATATACTATTCGATTACTTGTTCTTCATTGTCAGGACCCTGGATCATTGAATCTGAGCCCTCTGTGTATTCCGAACTAGTCCCAGATCAGTAGCTAGCTCATACAGTTGCAACATCGATGTAATCATACCTATACAATAAAATATCTATGAAGCAGATAAATTAATATTACTTAGTAGCAAAAGGATCTTATGGTCAAGTCTTATAGAGATCGCCACACAGGTGTAACACCCCAAAGTTCTGTTACCAAAATAAAAATAAATAAAATTATTATTTTACTAGTTTTTCTGAGAATTTGCCAGAGTTTAATTGCTTTATTTGAATTCCTGAAGTTTTAAAAGTCAAAATTCAAAATTTATTTGAAGTTCTTGAAGCCTTATTTGGTTTTATCTGAAAAATAAAAATTTAATTAATTCCTTTGATTTTCTGAGTTTTTAAAAGCTTTTTCCTAATTATTTCAAAGCCAAAATAATTTATGTGCAAAAACTATAGCCAATTATAAGTTGGAACTATTTTATTTAAGTCCAAAATACCTCTAGGAATTTCTGTGAATTTTCCTAGATTTTTTGGAATTAATTTGCTATTTTCTAAAGCCCTTTGAATTTCTCGAATTAAATCAATTGAAAATCGATTTTAAAACCCTAACTCACCTTTGGGCCGAAACCCACCGGTCCGCCCATTCTCTCGCGCCCGCCCATCTACGCCGCCCGCACCTTCCTCTCTCTCTCTCTTCCAAACCGTCCGATTTGAATCTGACGGCTACCACGAGCCGCGCTCACCTCTCTCTCTCTCGCCGCCGTGGCCCACCCAAGTTTTTCTTCCTCCTTCCCTTTCTTCCTTCAGAGCCGCGACGCCGCCGCCATTAGCGCCATTTGGAGCTCCATCTTCGCCGCAAAATCCTCCCCACTCCTTGCGCGGAGCGCGCATTAAAATCCTTGAATCACGCCCTCCTACGGATCCTCAGAATCGCGCCATCATCACCGTGACACCCGCGCTCCCGATCCCCTCGCTCCGGCCCCCTCCGCCCCTATAAAAGCGAGCCTCGTGCGCCTCCTCACCCTCGCTCCAACCCCGACCACCACCTCCTTCCTCTTGGTTTCGCCGGAATCCGATTTTGAAGAAACACGGCCGAGCTTCCTTTCTTCCTCGTTGTCGGCGCCGCCCAAGCCGCTCCACCCCCGTCGACCCCGGATTCGGCATCGCCACCCCGACGCCTACCCGGTGCTCACCTCCGCTTCGCCCGAGCGCCACCGGAACCCATCGCCACCGTCGACCCCAAACGCGCCGCCGCCTAACTCCTCGCCGTCGGCAAACCCTTCATGCTCGTGCGCTACCACGGTGAGCCCCGAGACCCTCGCACTCTCCTCTCTCGTTTGGTACCCTCACCGCCGACGGCTGCGCACCGCTGTTCACCGGCGGAGCGGCGCGCCGCATCGCCGGCGTCCCATGCCGACCTGGCTCCACCTCACCGCCACCTAAGGCGCCACCTCAGCCCTCGTGCCTGCGTGGTAGCCCGCGTGGCCTAGACGCGTGGCACGGTCCTGTGCCGTGCACCGAGTCCATCATGGACGTTGACCCACCCATGGACCCAGTCCATTGACCTTGGGGCCCACCCGTCATAGACTCAAATGATTTCTTTACAAAAATAATTTAGCCGGGAAAATCAAATTCCCTCGCTGACGTCAGCCCTTGCGCAATAACTCGATTTTCCTTTAGAAAAATAATTCGGGAAATTCAATAAAATCTGATTTTAGGGTTTTATTGAGATTTAGAACTTCCCGGGGTTCGTTCTCCCTCATACGAACTCCGATTTCGTCGATTCAAATTCCTAAATTCCTATAAAATCAAGATCTAGCCAACTAAACCAAAATTATTTAATTTTGAATTCATTTGATCAATAATCCCTTTAAACCCTAATTCATTATTCCGTGTAAATTCAAACTTAGAAAATCCATATCTTTTGCATCCAAACTCCGATTTGGGTGGTTCAAGTTGCAAAATTTGTGTAAAATTATAATCTAGCTAACTAAATCAAATTATTTCTATTTGGAGTTAATTTGATCTGTCTTTTTTTGAATTTATTTGAATTTGAGTTGAATTTGTCGTATTTTCACGATTAGATTTCGACGACTTCGGAGAGTCAGATTTCGACGCCGATTGAAGAACAACATAAGAGGATTGATTTTGACTGTATGATCATCGTGATCATACACTTGGACTACCCGAAGTTAGTACTTGTGAGTACTAGGTGACTCGTTAAGAAAACAACGCCACCTCAACACTGCACGCTCGTTAAGGTGATCCGTTAAGAAAAACAACGTCACCTCAAGCGAGGCAAGTTATACCCTTGATCATATTGATCCCATTATTTTAAATTATTTATATTCTGTTTTTAAATTATTACTGCATGCTTATTTATATTCGGTAATATAAATTCATGTTTTTCAATTCATAGTTATACCTAAATCCTTTGTATGACTCATATTGATATTGAATCAAACACATTGACACCTTAGATAAAACCTGGTTGATACGATAGTATGAACTAGGATCATTTAAACGTATTGCTTAGCCATGCATATAGACCAAACTTGTTTCATTTGGGGAATTTCAACCAACAATCAATTATTGTTTAAATTGTACCCTTGGCATTGGTGTGTCATGGGAGTTTTACAAATGACTTGGAAAATAAAATAAAAATGGGTTTGGACTTGGGCGAATTGGATGATTGGTGGGTGCAGGTTTATGCACGGGCTTAATCTGGTCAGGGTTAAGGTCCAGGGGTTTTTATGGAAAGTCGCCCAAGTCAGTTAAGGACCGGTCTTCGAGCGCATGATGCTATGCTTACCGCACCACCACATGTCCCGTGTGGGCGGGACTTGGCTAAATAATTTGTGATGTCTTAGTGTCATTTGTGCTATGTTGTTGGTATGGGTGTTGGTCGACAAGAGACCCATCCGCGCAAGAGGAGCTCCTGAGGATGGTCATCCGATGGTAGCGAAACCTTAACGGGCATAAATACATTAAGACAGAACATTGTAAAGGCCTCGTGATAATCACTTAGTCGCACACCTTCGGAAGTGTGTCAGACGGACATTGAAAGTTGATTATCTCTTGTGGGTAAAGTTGTACAACCTCTGCAGAGTGTAAAACTATTCGAATAGCCGTGTCCGCGGTCATGGACATGCTAGCAGAACTACTCAAAGTTAGACTTTGGTTTTTGTTTGGAAAAGACTTCTTCAAAACTGGTTTATCCAGATGGGAATTGGGCAGGAAGCCTTGTGATAGGAAGGTATCCTTCACTATTCAGGTGTGCATGTTATCTGACTATCAAATTTAGAATTTATAACTTTTAGTTATAGAATATCTGCTTTGGAACTTAGTACAAGTATTTAAACAAAATGATGCTTTATGCAAATCAACCATTAAGCCATCCTTTGTACATCCATATATGCATATCATTCTGTTATTTGACGGGTGTAACTTGCGAGCACGGAAGTTGTGCTCATTCTTGCTTTATGCAAACAAATTTCAGAGGAGAAGGACTTCACTTCAGGTGTGGATCGTGACGACTAGGCCGCTACCCTGACCGATTGCTCGTGGCGCATTAACCGACCCTACTACTTCTTCGTCTTCCGCTGTGTTTATTTTATTGTTGGTCTGTAAGCCTCTTTTGTAATCAACTATGTTGTTATTTATTAATAAAGTTGTGATATGAATTTGTTATCATTTTGTTTACTGTGTGGACTAGCTACTGATCATGGGACTAGTCCAGAAATGCACAGAGGATCTGGGTGTATTAATACCCGGGTCTGACAACAGGGCTTAACAACTAAAGATAAACTTGCAGTGGAAACCAAAACGTCTTGTGGTGGCCATCCGACATGCCCACAAGCAATCAAGTGGAGAGCGCGACCTAGTTCGCATAGTCTTTGAAGTAGTCTTCCTCGTAGAACTCAGTGTTCCCTGGTTCTTCTTCGACGACTGATCAACAAATGGTGCAAAGCCATGAGTACTTAAAGTACTCAGCAAGTCGTAGGGAAATATATGCAAATAGTATTCATGCAAGGCTTAAACAAGGATAGCTTTATGTGTCGAACCTGGGAGCGAAGGATCCCAGATTCGCTGTGTTTAACACACTAATCCAGAAACAGCTAGTGTACACAGATGAACAATAGTGGATAGCATAACCATACAATACTGTTCAAACAAAATAATTTGAATTGCTACAAAAGGGGGCATAAAGCTAACAAGCAGATTACAGTGAAAGCAAAAATAGGAAAGTAGACCATACGATTCACCACAGGCAATCGTCTAGAGGCGCAGCCTAGTCGTCTAAGATCTCAGTCTCCTCGCAGAGCTCCTCTCTTGCTCAACAAATATTAAGCAAGGTGAGCACAACAACCGTACTCGCAAGTTACACCCAGTAATAGATTATAATGCATGCATGGATATAGCAATAGAAGGCTTATAGAGTTGATTTTGCATAAAGCAATGTTTCTTTCCAAGTATTTGTACTAAGTTCTAAAGCAGTCTATTCTATAGCTAAAATTCATTTCTAAATCTCAAGTTTTATAGTCAGATAATATTCACACAATAATGGTGAAGGATACCCTCCTATCACAAGGCTACCCACCCAATTTCCCAATTGAAAAGAAAACCCAAACCATTTGATGAAGTCTTTTGAAAACAAAAACCAAAAATTAACTTGGAGTGGCTTTGCCAGTATGTCTATGACTGTGGACGCGGCTATTCAAATAGTTCTTAACATTCTACAGAGGTCATACAGCTTTACCCACATGACACAACTTCCCTAGTTTGTTTGGCATCCATCGATACCACCGCTCACTACCTTAGGTGAGCAGTCTAGAGCACGTAAAAAGGCTTTACAAAGCGTCATCCCACCGTAGTCCTGTCTCGCTAAGGTTTCACCTCCTTTGGATAGAAACCCGCCGGATTCAGGCCCCCTCTTGCACTAGGTAGGAATATATAAAAGTAGGTCGTAAAGACACCCACGCAACCGGATGACATGACCACGATGAAGCGTTGCAAATTAGTTAGCTAGGTCATGCCCACTTAGGACATCTCGTAGTACGATGGAGCTTAGCAAGATGCAGCTCGAAGATCGGTCCTTGATTGACTTGGGGGCGACTTTCCAGTAAAACCCTAGGCCTCGATCATAGAAATAAATCGATCCCGTGCATAAACATGCACCCATCCAAACATCCATTTCGCCTAAGTCCAAACTAATTTTTATTTTGTTTTGCTTTTCAAAATCATTTATAAACTTCCACAACAAACCAATGTCAGGGATACTAGTTTTAGACAACATTTGATCTTTTGGCTGTAAATCCCCCGAATCAAGATTTTTGGTCTAAGCTTTGGCTAAGCATAATTTTTCAACATGTTCTAGTCATACTAACGTATCGACTAGATTTTTAACTAAGGTGATAAGGGAATGACTAATTTAGTAGCGAAGTTTGGCTATACAAGGGATTGGGAATAATTATAAAGCTTAAGATATGAATTTAAATTACTTGTATTTAAATAAGCATGCAGTAATAATTTAAAATACTGGGATTCGATATGATCAAAGGTGTAACTTGTCTTGCTCAAAAGCTTGAGGATCTACTTCGTCGAGATACTCAGGTTCCCTAGAGTCGTCGAAATCTACACGTGAGAACAAAACAACTTCAGATAAAAGTCCAAATAAGACCCAAATGAACTCCAAATTAAATAATTTTAGAAAAGAGAGCTAGATCCGGATTTTGATGAATTCATAAATTTGAATCTCTCGAATCGGAGCTCGAACGAAGGAGAACGACCTCTCGGAAGTTTTGAAATCACGAGATCGAAAGTAGGTTGGACTACGAGTGCGGCAGCACGGGTGTGTGGCGTGGTGGTACGAGGGCGGCATAGCGCGGGGCATGGGCGGGCGCGAAGGTGAAGGGCGATGATGTCACGCGGTCAACAAGGGATGGACGGCGGCGAGAATCGCTCGCGGGCGTTGACGCCACGCTCGGCACCGGCGCGAGGAAGACGACGGGGAGGAAGAGAGAGGAGGGTGATGGGTGGGCCACGCCTATCGGCGATAGTGAGCGGAGGCGCACAGAGCGGGCTGCAGGCGCAGGAAATGGGCCGAGGAGTTGGGCCAAGGGAGGGAATCAGGTAGGGGAAATTTGGCCCGAAAGCAAAAAGGGATTTTTGAATGCATTTTGATTTACAGAAATACGAGAAAACCAAAAGGCTTTTTAGAAAATAGAAAATAAGGTTCAAAAATTCTAGGAAAATACCCAAAAATTCCATGAATCATTCGAAACTTAATAAAATTATTTACAACTTAACTTTGGCTCTTAATTTAGCAAATAAGTTATTTTTAATTTTGTTAAATAGTAAAAACCTTTTTAAAATCCAGAAAGTTCAAGAAATTACTTAAAATATTCTTTTTGATTTTAAATCCAAGAAAACTCAAATAAACCAAATTTTGAATTAATTGAAGTTTGATTATTCATTTTAAATTGCTTTTAATTTCTAAAATTTCAAGTTAAGCTTTAGCAACTTAATAAATCAAATGGTTATTTTTATTTTAAAATTTTTGAATAGCCTTAAAAATTGGGATGTTACATTCATCCTGCTATCATTGCCATATAGTCACTCAGGTTTAGAGGCTTATTCTCATAGGAAAGCAAAGGTAATACCTCAGCCCTAGCTTGGCACCTTGGTTGGGTCTATTGTTTCCTTTTTGATATATGAAATTTTTGGTTTTCTTTGTGAGATCTTAACCTTTTGTATTACCTGGAATGCATGCTCAGTAAATCAGTTCTTAATTTCTTTGCTTAGTGAACAAAGTGTATCATTTGTCTTGTACCTTCTTCCTATGTTTACCATTCTAGAACTTTTGGTAGATATGCACATGGCGTTGTTTTGTTCCAGAGTTTTACTGAATCAATCATAGTCCTACTAACTAATGTCAT
This sequence comes from Ampelocalamus luodianensis, assembly GCA_036346255.1. Taxonomy (NCBI): domain Eukaryota; kingdom Viridiplantae; phylum Streptophyta; class Magnoliopsida; order Poales; family Poaceae; genus Ampelocalamus; species Ampelocalamus luodianensis. The sequence continues at coordinate 12,604,236 of CM070634.1, forward strand.
AATACTTTTCGGAAGTAACTACTATCATGTTTAATGTAACATGATTGCACTATGTGTCCTAAACTTACTTCTAGGTTGTAGATGTACAACTTAGCATTTATTAGAACCTTGTTAAATTATGGTATGGTCAAAGAAAGTCATTTCCTACTATTGGGGTATCACTTTTGTTGAGAATCCAACTAGCGAACTAGCGGGATTGTGTTGTTTTGGCCCGAACTTTCACAGTACAGTAATAGTGCAGTAACACTCCGGCAGTAGTGTAGTAACACTTTGTCTTTCATTCAGTAACATTTCGACGGTAGTGTAGTAACACTTTGTCTTTCGTGTAGTAACACTCTGGCATTGGTGTAGTACAATTTATTTCATTTATGAAAGCTAATGATGTAATGCATATACAAAGCTAACTCTTGACTACATGAAATGCATGATAGGGCAAGGCATTTGCTTTCTAAGCCCATCAAGTTCTTCCATGAGATGCAAGAGCTATTCACAACCACTAGTGCTTATGGTTCTCTGGCCATGGACCAGTGAACATGCATGGATGATTGTGATGATTCAGACAAGCAAGATTCACAAGGGCTGAATGACATTACCTGCTATGCACTACCCGAAGACCCTACTGGTGAAGATTCAGACACTTTCCCGTCACCTCCAAGTCTTAAAGGCACAACAACTCATCATACAAGTGGGGATAATAGCTCATCTAGCACTAGTCGAGCTGGTACGAAGCGTCCAAGAGGCACCAAGTCACCTTCTAAGAAGCCACCAAAGGACAAGAGTCGTTTCTCAAAATCCACCGAAGAAATCAAGTCCACATTGAAATCACTCCAACAATCCCTTGCTGCTACTGCTCCTCCCCAACTGCCCCAACTTGGTGACCCTCATGCTAGTGTGTGGGAGAGGTTAGAGACAATGACAATTACTGTTGTTGATAAAGGTTTGCATGATTTCTTAAGCGGTGCTAGTGACGCAACTCTGCAAACCAAGGTATATAAGTACTTCACCAGGGAAGATAGCAGACTGTGATACTCTGCAAACCTGGGTATATAACTCTCAAACACGAACTTAAGTTTAATGACTATGACGATATACATGTGTAGCTTCCACTGGATTCTAATTGTAACTATACCAAAATGGAACAAGATAATATACCTTAATTCTCTAAAGAGGGCCACACCCGACTTCACAGTTGTCCGAAAATTAATCAACAAGCAAACACATTTCCTCCATAGATAACTCTATTGTAGTCCTTCCTTCCTTTGCAATGGCCAAGGCTAACTTTTTGGAATCACGTAGGTCGTTCGCCGTGTACGTTGCTATTGGAGGGAGATCCAAGAGAGGGATCAACGCCCTGCGACACGATCTAAATTTTTTGGTATTCGCTAGTACACATTAATCCTATATAACACTTCGTAGTAATGCCTCTCGAACTAACCAATTCTATTTTTGTAGTGCCACCAGCAGCCGCAGGGCAACACTTGTCAATATTATGTTTGCCACAACATGCAACTACTCCTCAATTCCACGATGACCAATGATACTAAGGTTTGTAAATCTTGCAATAATTATTTCATACTTATCAATTTATATCTATACACGACTTTAATCTTTCTAGCGATAGGTTGCGACCATCGAAACAACTGCGTTGGATTAAACCAAGCTAGATCGAATTCGAGGATAATTTGCGTACTTCTTGTTGAGTGAGGTCATAAAACAAAATGGGAGTTCCATAATGTAGATTGAACTTGATTGGAATAAGATTGAACTTAATGGTACATGTGTGTATTTGTTCATGAATGGTTAATTTTAGTTCATTTGAGTTAATTAAATTATGAAATAGATGTGCTTGTTTCTGAAATGAATGTTAATTGGATGTATACATGTACTTGTTGTGTTTCTGCTTGTTTCAGATGGCATGACTGACATTTCCTGAGGCTAGCCAATAAACAGAAATGGATTTAGCAATACAAAAGAATATCACAAACGGTTCCTTAGGACAAACCATTTGTGATACATTAGTTATCACAGACGATTTCATTTGCAAACCATTTGTGATACATAAGCTATCACAAACAATTTGATTTACAAACCGTCTATAATATATAAGCTATTACAGACGGTTTCTTAGGACAAACTGTCTGTGATACATCAGTTATCACAGACGATTTTATCTACAAACCGTATGTGGTAGTTTACTATCATAGACAGTTCTGAATTAATAACCATATATGATAGTCTGCATCACAGACGGCTTGAAAACCATCTGTAATTATATCATGTCATTACTGACCCATAAACTTAGACGGTTTACAAAACCGTCTGTGATAACGTTTTTTGAACCATCTATAATGACCTTTTCTGTAGTAGTGAGGCTGGAGGCTGGAGGGAGAAGGACCCTAAATCTGAAGCAATCAATATTGCGATCGAGTGGATCATTACATGATGGAATTTTCTAAATAGTACTCGAGTGCTTTTTGTGTTTCGAAGTACTCGTTTTTGCGTCCGTCGGATGCTGCATGGTGATTTGCGCTGTGGTTGGGCACATATAGGTGCGCAAATAGGGGTGGCCAGACTAGGTAAAATCGAGACCGATTTCGCTGTGTGAACCAGTCAGTTTGAATACCGTGTCTCCTTGGATATCGCGCCTCTTTATTCTCCTCTTCATTTTCCCCAGCCAACTTGCTGCTCGCCTCTTTATTTCTCGTACCAACCAGAGGGCAAAGGAAGGGGAGGAGACCGAGCGATAGGGGGAGGAGGATATTTGTTCTTCTGCTCCACCACCAAGGTATGGATTTTCTAGATGCGCCGTGAATGAGACATAGTTGCGAGTTCTGAAGGTCTGGGAGTTGATCTGACGATTTTTTTCGATGGGGGCGAATTGGTTGGGTAGTTTGAGTTCTTAATGTGTTCGATTTGATTTAGTTTTTTTTTGTTTGATTGAGGTCGATTGAGTTCTAGGGTGTTCACTTTGATTGTTTATCGCTGCGATTGTTGGATCTATATGTTTGTAACCACGGATGAGATGGGGGAGTAGCAAGTTTTAAATGGGCATTTTGCTATCCCTGTTGCCATGATCCAGATCCTCTATATTACCGCAGAATGCCACTGTGAGCAGTGTTTACCGTAGAGCAAAATACTGTTATAGTAGTAACATATGGACTTTGAAAATTTTACCGTAGCAGAAAACACTATAGTAATTAATATAGACTTTCGTTTTTCGATCGGACTTGGAGATTACTCCTAATACTACACTACTGCAGATCCTATACATTGACTACTTCAGTCCAGAGGATCTCAATCCCTGTTGCCATCTGTGACTATCCTCCTGTAGTGGTAGGGGGCTTGATGTGAACTGCTCCAATAAGTAGGGCAACGAGTGAGGGCCACAAACTTAACGATAAGAGTTCCTTTTTTACCTTATCTGTGTTGACAGATTTACAGAGAGATGTAGATTCATTCCAAAACTTTTCATTTAAATGTTGTAGGACCTGTGCTATAGATATGTACAGCGAGGTCAATAATGAAATTTAAGTGTACACTATTGCTATATATATATTGCCTCAGCTAGTTTGAAGTAATAAATTTGTGGTCTTTGATTGTTTGCAAGCTAAGTACTTTTCGCAATGTTGAATCGGCTGATAATCACAAGCAAATATGAAACATTTAAGGGTGTGTGCAGACCCTTAACTTAGTTGTTTTCAGTACGCCATCCGTTGATCAGGTATAAAAATGAAACATCATAAGGGCCTGTACTGGTCAAAATAAAATTATCATATTCTGACAGTTCAAATTATTTTTACTATTTCAACCCCATGTAACATACATTTTGTGTTTTTGTTTTGTAGTAGCTAACTTTTTCACGCACGATGCACATTTGTAGTTCCAAGTGAACCACTGTTTGCATGTTTGCATGGCCGCCATCCTCGAAATTCTGTATTTTGTAAGCAGTCAATAAAAATACAATAAATCATTTTTATATTACTTTCATACTAATTTTACAACATGTAATGTATGTTAAAATATATTCTGATATTGTATAAAAATGATTATTTTGTTACGTAAAATACTAATAAAATTTTAATAGATGCAAAAAGATGCAGTTCTTGCATGTAATCAACCAACGTGCTGCAGTAGACTTGTGATAGAAGTGTGCCCCTGTAATTATTTTATCTTTTCTATTATTAAAGAAGCACTTGGTGGTTATAGTGAGTCTGCTATCTACATCATCACATCTTGAGTTTGTAGGATCTTTTTGAATAGATATGTGCATATATGCATATGTTACTATAAGAATCTTCTTTAGACAATTAGATCATCTACGCATATAGTTTGTGATAAAACTCTTTATGGCTTATTGATAGGATGTGAATTATGTATGCAACTTTTAAATGTAGGGATAATTACCTTGTGTATATTATTTTTTCAAGTTTAGAATTTACATATATTTATTTGAGATCCATTACAACTAGGGGTGAAAACAGATCTGATAGTTTCTGACCGATCCAGACGGAAACAGATTTGGATTGTCTTAGATCGGATTTTACTCGGATAATTTTGGATCAGAAACGCATAGGATTTTTTGCCGAAAACATATGCGAATACGGATTATCCGGATACCCGGATTTTGGCCCAAAAGAGAAAAGGAGATTTTAATTGATTTATGAACATCAGAAAATGCAACAAATCTAATAGTCTTTTAGAAAATAGCAAATAGAGTTTAAAAATTCTAGAAAAAATCAAAAAATTCCTTGATTTATTTTTAACTTAATTAAATTAATTACAACTTAAAGTTGGTTTTTATTTTTTGTATATAAATTATTTTAAATTTCTGAAAAATAAGAAAACCTTTTTAAATAAAAAACAATAAATTAATTAAAATTTTCCTTTTCACTTTAAATCCAATAAAATCCCAGATAACTCAATAAATTTTATTTTTGATATTAAAAACTAGGAAATTAAATAATTGACTTTATTTTATTTTTTCTTTTGAACCAAAAAACTCTTTTAAATCTCAAAAATCCTATAAAATAATAACTTTATTAATATTATTTTTGGTACCATACTTTGAGATGTTACAATCATTTGTGTACAGATTAACCATCCAACCTGATTGATGTTAGTGTGAACTAAGTTTTATGTATGTGATGAACTAAGTGTGAATACGTGATGGCTTGCGACTTTATGAGTTATGACTTATGAGCTAAATATGATAAAGTAAGTGTTATGTTTGTAATGAACTAGTTAATACAGCTTGCTAGTGCCAATGTTATGTGTGGTTGCTAAAAAAATGAACAATTCATGAATATTTGTATCAAATAAACTAGTCATATATTTTCGTTAATTTCTGATATACAATTTAAGGGGTTTTCATGTTCCGAAAAATATTCACGATCGTATTTGTTTCAATTCGTATTTGCTCCATATTTGTATTTGATATTATTTGTATCCGCATATTCGTATTCGTATCCGGACCTGAAAAAAATAAAAACAAATATGGCAGAGCTATTATCCATTCCGATCCGATCCATTTTTACCTTTACAACGCACGGACACTCAGCTAGTTATATAAAAAAAGAGCACTTTCACGAACAACACTTGCGTTGTGTTTTTATAGAAATAGCATGAGTACTAAACATGTCCAGAAGATAAACTAGGATGATAAGCAATACGAACAACAAAATGTATATATTCATGCTAATAATTAGAAGTAAGTGCAGAGTATAAGATGTTATCGATGCGATGCAAAGAGTGTCGCAACGACGAAGAAGAGGATGTTGCCAATGAGGAAGATGGCAATATAGACGATGCAGGGAATGAGCGATGTAGACGATGCAGGGAACGACGAGCAGTCGCGGAGTCGCTTCCCAAAAACCTTATTCGCCCTCTCCCATACAGGATCGCAAGGACGTCGGTTCCGAGACCTACTCTCCCACCACCGGTGCACGCCGACCACAGGGACGGAGTAGCTTGTAGCGGTGTAGCGCTCGAGAACAGTTCTCTCTCGAACGGATGTGTTTCGCTAATGTGAGAGCAAGAAGACAGACATCGTCTTCGGATTAAAAAGACCGCAGAAAGAAACCGCTCGCAAATTAGGAAACCACCATCAAATTAAGGCTCATTAATCGCAATTAATTCGTCGCGCAAGCATAGCGTTTCCGTTTTTTTCCATCCTGACAGGATTGCATGGCAAAAGCGTGTGATCCTCCTTTCTCTTACTTTACCAAGGTCAAGCATACTCCACCTTATAAGGTGGTATATCTCCACCTTAGCTAGCAATATGGGATCAAAGTAACCCACATGCCACTATGCATAAATGGGCATTTGGAATTTTCTTAGGAATTATTGATAAAGGATGGGTCAAAACCCACTTAATTCCAACATTTGTAACTTGAACGGTAACAATATAATATGTCATAAACAAGCAAGTCGTTTTGCAGTCTCCATGTACCTGGTAATATCCTTTCGAAATCTGAGAATGCCACTGCCCTTCTGAAGTCCATTGGAAGGACCCCTTTTATGATGTCCACTACTTTTTATATCAATTGTTGGTACTTTTTATTTATTTTACATCACGTAAATTATGTAATATATACCTGTATTTTTAAGCTTTTTAACTTCTAATCATTCAAGCTTTGGAGTGTTCCTTTTGGTTTAGAAATATGTTTGCTTCTGCTACCCTATGTCCATGGGCCATGACAATATGGATGCTTGAATAGTTAAACATGGGATATTAGTCTATGAAACACACATGAAAAAGGTTTCTGCGGAATCCACCTCTTCCCACCCCAGATTACCGTAGTTTATCAACATTGCTGTTGCTAGTTCGATGGAAACATTGTTGTGGTGAGATTTTGGTGAATTTTATATAAATATGTCATGGCCATGTTCTATACTTGGTAGGTGTGCATGTTACTGTCTACTCTCTGGAAACTTTGATGCAAACTATGGCAATTTTCAGGTGATTTTGGCTGGCATAGAAAAAAAGGAAACACATTTAGGGATTTTGTGAGCTATTGCTGCAATCTGCATGATTTTGTAAGTAAAAAACAACAGTAGTAGTAAAAAATCTCACGTAAGAAGTGTGATACAAAAACGGTTATTCCTTGTTTCTGCCAGAAACGTGCATCGATTTTGTAAATGTGACCAAAACAGTTATTCTAGTATGGTCAATCTAATTCATCTTGTTGGGGACTAAAACAGTTTCTTTAGTGTGGTCACAAGATTGCAATTGTTTTTTTTTTTTTTGTATGGTATGAAATATGAATCACTTTGTACAAAGTCTTGTACATTAGCACTCTAGACGTCTGTGAGCTGTGTTATTTACAAATTTGTTTTCCCCTTTCCTGGGCTGATTTTACGCTCATTTTTAAGGCCCGTAACAAAACGTAATAGAAATTTGTCCTTTCATGGGGCTAGAATAGACCCCAAAAAAGGGCTTGTAAAAAAGGCCTAGAATCCGTCCAACTTTTGATGGGCACAAATAACAAAAGAGCTCGTAAGAAAGGCCTAGAATCGGTCCAACTGTTCAACGTATCTTAATTAGTCACTCAAATCGAAAACAAACAAAATTTTCAACCCAACCCATTAACAAATCGTGAATCAGATGGTAGGAACAAAAAAAACATGTTTTTTTTGTACGGCGGTGATTGACATGCGGGGAAGGTGGATGATAGAATTGGACGGTTAAAGATCTAAATACCCCACAGTACTCAGATGCTAAGGTTAATTATTAAATTTATCTCAGACGTGATGCTCTTTAATGGTTAAAATATCCTTGCAACTTTTCGGTTTTATTAAAAAGCTACGTTACCCTTCCCCTGCACTTCATTGTGCGCGCGCTGACTTTTCTCATTATACTATGTCGTGTCAGAACTAGCTAGAAAAGTCAGACGGTAGAGTACAGTTTTCGCATTTCGCATGAAGAAGCAACCGGCAGGAGCCGGTAGACATCATGTGTACCTAAATTTTCGCTCAGAAATGAACGGCTAAGATTTAAAGTAGCATCGTACCTCCCAATAGGACATAGGAGCACCGTAAAAGAACTCGTAAGATCATTAACCATGCAGCAGCGCCCTGCACATTCCATTTATGATATTATACATGCTGCTGCTAGTTTCTTCTCGATCCAGCGTTGATGTCTTCAGACCTCTCCAATGATTGATGGCTGCTCTCCGGATGGATTACAAATGAGAATATCTAAAGAAAGCTATATCGTTCCAAGCAAAAATTAACAACGGAATAGCTCAAAACAGCCCGATCCCTTGCGACGAACGGCCAAATGTCAAATGACGCCCGCATAGAAAATATCGAACATTATTCCCAGCCGCAACGCCTCTCGTTTCCTCCTCTCTCTCTCTCTCTCACACACACACCACCAAACTTCCCCAAATCAAAGCATCGCCACGGGCAACGAGCAGGCAGGCGTGGGTGAGCGGCGATGAGAGAGCAAATGTGGCGGTAGCGGTTGGCATGCGCGAGCAAGAGCTACCGGTGGCGGAGGCTGTGACTACTGACTAGGATCAGTAGGCTTCGCCACGGCGGGTACCACCACCGGAACGGCCACCTCTAAATTCACCGTGTCCTTTCCTCCCGTAGGTCTGGTATTTCACACGCGTCGTTGGCGAATATCCTTGCGCGACGATGACGATGGCAGCACAGGAGCAGCGCGACGGAGCGTGTCAATGGTGGGTGTGGCCAGTCGATGCCACGATGGGTAATGAGCGATGGCGACCACGAGCGGGCTTGGCAACCAGCGGGTGGTGCGGAGTACCACACCACATTACCGTACCGACACGGTGGAGGAACGCCGAGGGGTGAAGAGGTGCCGGATTCTGCTCTAAAATGTGCTAAAACCTTGGTTTGTTTTAAATTTTTTAAACTTGTTTCAAACTTTTTTAGAATTCGCTGCAACTCTCTCAAGTGGGCATGAAACTATGTTAACTTTTCATGAAACTCTTTGAAACATGCGTGAAACTAGGTGTAACTTGCATGAAACTTGAGGTTTAATTGAAGTTTCAATTTCCTTCAGTTTTGAAACTTGAATTTTTTTCGAAGTTTCAGTTTCAGTTTGGTCAGTTTTGAAACTTGAGGTTTCATTGAAGTTTCACCGATGTTTCAGTTTGGACTATTCTGAAACTAAAGTTTCATCAAAGTTTCAGTTTTGAATCTAAAGTTCCATTGAAGTTTAAGTTTTTAAAACTTAAGGTTTCATTGAAATTTCATCAAAGTTTCATAGAGTTCAACTGAAACCTCATAAAACTCTATAAAATTGCTATACCGTTTGAAATTGCATTCCAACTTTATAGCGTGGGCTATAACATCTTCCATTACAAATGGACTCAGAGGTCACGGCTCAGAGCAGGGAAAGCTCAGTGCTTTAAAATTGGAAGTTTTTGCTGCGACGGCATTGCGTAAAGCACCGGGAAATGCACGTAGAGTTCAGATGAGGCGGGGCAAAGGGCGAATCTGGTCAAGAGTCACTTCACCTTGACCAGCTAACTTGAACTTGTGAGCGGCTGCAGAGCATTTTCATTCAGGTTCAGTGTACCGTTTGAGGCCAGAGGAAGACATTATTACCGAGACCAACAAACGATAATGCCCTTGATTTTGATTCAGTCCTATCATCTGCATCATAGCGAGTAGTAAAAATTTTAGAAATGTTTATGAGGAATTAGTTATTTTTTTCTCTTAAGAAGATTTTTTTTGTGTTCCGAGATTTTCCCTCCGAAATCGACTGGACACCAGTGCCGAATCCCAAACTCAAACTCGATGAGTTGGACAGCCCCTGCTGCCACAAACCAAATGAACTACGCTCACTTCCCATAGCGAGTAGTAACTAACCTACACCATATGTTCCACAGGGAAATGAGCCCGAATCTTAAACAACCGATGATGCAGCGCCGCCTTTTCTTCCTAGTTGGATCTGGGCGCGTCTGGCCTAGCAATCTACACAGGATCAGAAAATTTGGCCCCCGAAATCCCGAATCGCGATTTCAGGCCACCGGCTGCCCCCATGTGCCCATCTTACAGCGACGCTTGCCCCCACACCGCAAGTGCACGCAAAAGCCATCCAAACCGAGCCAAGCCGCCTCCGCCAAAGAGCAATTTTTTTTCCTTCTGGAATGGCACTTTTTTAAGCGAGAAGTAAAAAAAAGTTCACCCTCGTCGTGACACTTGTACCACACAAAAACAAAAACGCTGCAACAACCTGAAAAACATCCATAAACGTGACTTAGCACCGTCCATAAAGTGCGTACATCAATGCAAACACTGTTTGAACAGTTCACCTGAGTGCCCTGTTTTTCCCACCCACAGGAAGCGCGGAAGATAGCCTGTTCCAGTGTTTTTGTACAGTAAAAATATTTTTTTTGTTATTTTATTTCGAGAGGCTAGATTTCTATTCGATTCCAAAAAATATTAAACGAGCCTGAGACTCCCAAAAGCCAAAGAGCATGAGACGCCGCAAAGCTGCATGCAACCTTTGCTGCGCTGGACTCCAGTGCACGAGCCAACCAATGGCTTGTGCAGCCTAAGCTCCTTTTGCGTTAAAAAAAAAAGAAAGAAAGAAAAACTTGCGCGCGCTTTAGCTTTGCTCATCGGGCTCACGTGCTTTACCGAACGGATGTTTCCAGACCGAGCCACGTATACGCACGAGTGCACGACATGCACCGAATTAATTACTCGAGCGCCTGACGACCACAGGCTACTGAGCTACTGACTACAGCTGTGAGCTGTGTGTGGTGTGCCTCACTGTTTTTTTTTCGAATCACTTAGTACAATACATAGACGCTCGTACATACCCACACCATCTCACGCACACACTCACACACACGACGCCTACTGAAGACCGGACGAGCGAAACTTGATGAAGAAATGACGAAGTCACCACCGCGTCTCACTTGCGACGGGTACATCGCCTCCCACTATAAAAATCCTTCTTAATGAGACACACACGATCAAACCTAAGGTTTAAACCTGATGGGTTGAGATATAACTACTCTCACTAGCCACCCAAATAAGATTTGGTTCACTGGTGTGCCTCACTGTTGACCACTGCGATGTGAATTGTGAGATGCATGAGAAGGATCAGATCAGCCGAGAACGCAACTTGGCAAGCTGGGTACTCGTGATGCAACTAACACTAGCTTAGCCTTCTTTCCATTTGTGGCTTACGCACGCACGGTGCGTGCAGGATATACAGGTAAAGAATTTGGTGAAACGTGCCGTTGGTTGTTACGTAGGAGCAATAGATTACTGCCAAACTGACAGTGAAATGCTATGCTCTAAGGACTACGACTCTAGCTAAGAGCTAGCTGTTCAGTGATCCACGAACGAAAAGAGCAGCTTGGTTAGTGCCTTATTTTTTTCGCCCATTCACTAGCTACTTTACGTCGTTTTCATAGCTATCGAATTGCGTAAAGCAAAGGCACCATAGCAGAAAAAATAACGAGATCACATGATATTTTGGATAGATATTTTAGATTATTAATCTTCGGATAGGGTAAATCAGTAAAGGGCCAAGGGCACTCACTGTTAGATCACCATTTGAACTGCCAAAGCTTTTATGCCGGTCAAGCAGAGATATCATGACGAAAAAGACTAAAGCAACGCGCACAATCAACTCATTGTAGTACTAGCCAGTGCGCATGCATGATCGAGTGCCACACCATCTTACAGAATGCAGAGCACAGAGACACAGTAGTTGGTTAAATAGGAACAAAACCTTCCTGACAAAAAAGAACTATAAGAGTAGATCTATATGCACATGATATGCATGCATGTATGCACCATCAATGCCATCACAAGACTTTTTGTAATTCGTCTCATTATATTGTAGTGTCTTGCTTTGGTTGGGTGTGAGAGCTAAAGAACAAACAAGAGATACAACAATAACAGCATTATTGCTCGTCAAGTCCTGTACGCTTTGGCTTGGTGTGCGAGCTACCCAAAGAACAATCTCCCAGTTCTCTCGCGTGCCAATCGTGCGATTATTTTCCCCTCGTTTCGACCACTTCGCAGCTAGCCACTTTCATTCACCAATCACGTAGGAGTGCATTGCAAGATATTGTAAAGTTGGCAAATGGCAGCCATCGGCGCGGTGGCGTTTCTTCCCACCAGCTGGAGACTCTGAAAGTCATGCTGCACGACTGATTGACTTGGGCTGATCGTGGACGTCCCTTTCGATTCGTGCACGAAACCAAATCCCTGCCTACTTTCCTGGCCTACTTCTTCTCTTCAGGCTGCTCTACCAGTTGATGTGTCAAACAGCTACTCCAAAAATATCACCTAGTTTAATCATGCAAGATTGGTGGTAGCTTTGGCAACATAGTAGATATTAAAATTGAAACTGCGTGTATTTTATAGAGGAAAAGATTGAGCTGGTTAGAAAAGCTAACCTGAAAGGCTTAGAATCGGTGATCATGGTGTTAAATTCCAATAACCACAAATTGACTTAGAAACAACCATTAGAGCATGTACAATGGGCTTATGTCAGCCGTCTATAGCATTTGCCACATAGGATTTTTGCTGACGTGGATGAAAGAGAACGAAGAGAGAATATTGTTGCCTATAATCCTCGCAATGATGTAGTAGCACCAAAACCAAGAAAAGCAATAAAGATTATGTGTTGTCCAGAATCCTATAGTGGTCAGTATTATCACAACCCATTGTATGAGCTGTCTTTAGTGCTGTCTATAGGTGATATGGATAGTTGCTATAGACAGCAGCTGTCTATACCATTGTACATGCCCTTACAACCTGTGTGTTGTTAAGGGTAGTAGTGTAATGTTTAGTAGAAATGTAATAGTCGTGTAAGTGTTAGGGTAGTTATGTAATTGTAATCTAGTCTAGCGTTTCTCTTATACATTATATATTGCCCCTTTTGCTCTTGCAATACATTCAAGAATTCAGCCATCATGGTATCAGAGTCTAGATCCAAACTCTCCTACCCCAAAAGGAGCAATCTCCGCTTCCGCTGGGGGGACCCAATCTTGTTTTTGATCTGTAACATATTTAGTGTAAGTAGCAGCAGTAGCAAGCAACAAGCAATCAGTCTTCATCTTTCTTCAAGCAGCAAAGCCATTCATTCTCTCCCTCGCTAGTAGTCGTTGCTCCTCTGTCCTTCCGCGGCAGAGGAGATCCCCAAGCTCTCCATCCACCCCCCCCATCGTCCCTGTCATACCCCATCGCCTTTGGAGCTCCACCTCCTACCTCAAGGAGGCCCTCCTCCTCGCGATCGCCGACGAGCACCATGGTGGGGGAGACAACAGACTGAATCCGATCGGCGGAGGCCCACCTGGCCACCGACTCCACCTCGTTGTGCCCTCACGTGGCCTACCTCCGTGTCGGCCATCTCCAGCTCGCTCGTCACCAGATCCGTTATCGTCGCCGCTTCTTCGCCGTCTTTGGCTCGATCGCCCTCTGCTCCAAGTCAGCCGCCACGTCACCCGGCCGGATCCGGTATCGCCCTCGCCTCGGGCTGCGCCACCGCCATTGCCTCCTTTGCTTCGGCCCGGATTCAACGCCGTGTCTCTTGACGGGCTCAAGTCGGTCCTCTACTCCAAGCCAGCTGCCACGTCGGCCGGCCAGATCCGGTGTCGCCCTTGCCTCGGGCTGCCACCGTCGGCCCTGCCTCGCGTCGCCGCCCCAAGATTTACCTTGGGCCGACTCTCTCCTTCCGGATCTTTCCAGATCCGACGTCGCATCGCCCGACTGTGCAGTGTCGACTCTCTGCCTCGCGCCGCCGCCACCATCAACTTCCCCGCCAGATCTGGACGGATCCATCGATGCCAAACGCGGATCCCCCGTCTCCCAACCAAGTATCATTTGCATCAAGTCTCGGTGTGAGCGCGATGAGGCTTTCTAGCGGGTCCTTTGGCTCCGGCAAGTGCAAGCATTCTCCGGAGTACCCCTGCGTGTCGCACTTTCGGCAGCAGCGATTCCTCAGCTTCCTATGGGACCATCACTTCCACGAGACCTACAAATCGCTTGTCTATGAGACAGATGTGTTCCTGAGCCTACCGCATTTGTAGTAGCTGGTGAAGCAAGGCCTATGGGACGACGCCATCGAGTATCTCTCCCTCTTCATGCCGTCTGCTGGGCCTGCACGTCGAGGGTCGCGTCCTCTTCCACTTATGCTCCGGCTTCTCTGCTCTCTGAGGTAATCCTCCAGTCTGGCTTGTCTGCTCTCTAAGGTGGTCCTCTTCTCCGACTGCTTGGTACTCTGCTCTAGCTACTCTGCTGCCTCGCCTTTGCTTTGGCTCAGCGCTCTGTTGTGCTCTCTGCCTTGCCGGTTGGTGTTGGCCATCTCACCGGCTTCATCATCATCGCTAGCCATCTCCAACACCAGCTCCTATCGGAACTGGTCATCTTCAGCCTCATTTATTCATCTTCCATGTTGCCCTCTTTGGTTCTTTCGCTCGGCTGGCTAAGCTGTTGCTGCTACCCAATCTTGTTTTTTATTTGTAACATATTTAGTGTAAGTAGCAGCAATAGCAAGCAACAAGCAGTTAGTCTTCATCTTTCTTCAAGCAGCAAAGCCATTCATTCTCTCCCTCGCTAGCAACCGCTGCTCCTCGGTCCTTCCGCGGCGGAGGAGATCCCCAAGCTCTCCATCCACCCCAATCATCTCTGTCGGACCCCGTCGCCTCTGGAGCTCCACCTCCTACCTCAAGGAGGCCCTCCTCCTTGCGATCGCCGACGAGCACCATGGTGGGGGAGACAACAGACTGAATTCGATCGGCGGAGGCCCACCTGGCCACCGACTCCACCTCGTTGTGCCCTCACGCGGCCTACCTCCGTGCTGGCCATCTCCAGCTCGCTCGTCACTAGATCCGTCGTCGTCGCCATCTTTGGCTTGATCACCCTCCGCTCCAAGTCGGCCGCCGCGTCACCCGGCCAGATCCGGCATCGCCCTCGCCTCGGGCGACGCCACCGCCACTGCCTCCTTTGCTTTGGCTCGGATTCAACGTCGTGTCTCTTGACGGGCTCAAGTCGGTCCTCTACTCCAAGCCAACTGCCGCGCCGCGGCCAGATCCGGTGTCGCCCTTGCCTTGGGCTGCCACCGCCGGCCCTGCGTCGCGTCGCCGCCCCAAGATTTACCTTGGGCCGACTCTCTCCTTTCGGATCTTTCCAGATACGACGTCGCTTCGCCCGACTGTGTAGTGACGACTCTCTGCCTCGTGCCGCCGCCACCATCAACTTCCCCCGCTAGATCTGGATGGATCCATCGATGCCAAACGCGGATCCCCCGTCTCCCAACCAAGTATCATCTGCATCAAGTCTCGTGTGAGCACGATGAGGCTTTCTAGCGGGTCCTTTGGCTCCGGCAAGTGCAAGCGTTCTCCGGAGTACCCCTGCGTGTCGCACTTTCGGCAGCGGTGACTCCTTAGCTTCCTATGGGACCATCGCTTCCGCGAGACCTACAGATCGCTTGTCTGTGAGATAGATGTGTTCCTGAGCCTACCGCATTTGTAGCAGCTGGTGAAGCAGGGCCTGTGGGACGACGCCATCGAGTATCTCTCCCTCTTCATGCCGTCTGCTGGGCCTGCGCGTCGAGGGTTGTGTCCTCTTCCACTTATGCTCCGGTTGCTCTGCTCTCTGAGGTAATCCTCCAATCCAGCTTGTATGCTCTCTAAGGTGGTCCTCTTCTTCGACTGCTTGGTACTCTACTCTGGCTACTCTGCTGCCTCGCCTTTGCTTTGGCTCAGCGCTCTGTTGTGCTCTCTGCCTTGCCGGTTGGTGTTGGCCATCTCACCGGCTTCATCGTCATCGGTAGCCATCTCCAACACCAGCTCCTATCGGAACTGGTCATCTTCAGCCTCATTTATTCATCTTCCATGTTGTCCTCTATGGTTCTTCCGCTCGGCTGGCTAAGCTGTTGCTGCTACTGGTTGCTTGTGTGCTCAGAGCTGCTGTTGTTGGTGCTTGTGTGATCGCTGCTACTTGTATCCTGGTGCTAATGTCTGCTGCGGTAGTATCTTAAGTCTATTTTCCTTTAATTTTTATAGAGTCCATCCAAGTCCACTGCATCACTATTTGAGTTTGTCAAAGCGTTGCTATTTCATCATATCCTTTGTCGATCAACCGATTGCTTCTTTCTTTTCGAGTTACGCGTCCGTCCATTGGACCAAGTGCGGTCACCCCCATCATCATCGCTGTTGATGTGACTTTTCCATCTTGGTCCTATCTTGTAGCCATCTTGCTATACATCTTCGCATCATTGCGATTCTTGATCAATGGCCTTCTTGGTCGTCATCATCAACTGTCTCTTCGTCTTTGTTTTCATCGGACGCCAAATTCGACACCGTCACCTCACTTCTTGGGTGGACGGATCCGGTTCGTCGTCTTTACCTTCGTTGGGCGCCAAATTCGACACTGTCATCTCACTTCTTAGGTTGGCGGATTTGGTTCATGTCTTTGTCTTTATCTCTCTTTATTGGCTTGATTTGACATATCTCTCTATTCTTGTCGGTTTCAACATCTCGAAATCAAGACACTCGTGTGTGAAGGAGCTAAAGATCAATTTTTGTTCAAGAGTTGCATGCTTCAACGATATCTTCAAGCCTGGACTTCGGATTTATCTTTTATTTTAATGTTATCATCTTCAAACTTAATGCTATTGCATACGCATTGAGTTTGAGTGGTGGTGTTAAGGGTAAAAGTGTAATATGTGGTAGAAGTGTAATAGTCATGTAAGTGTTAAGGGTAATTATATAATTGTAGTCTAGTCTAGAATTTTTAGTCTAAGATTTTTCTTATATACTATATATTGCCTATTGTGCTCTTGCAATACATTCAAGAATTTAGCTCAGCCTTGCATCGGCATGCATACATGCGGACCAATGCTAGACACGGCAGTAAAGATGACCAGCCTGGATTGCATAGTTATGGAAAAGGTCCTGTCTGAACTTTTTGAATGGAACACTGCATTAGTCATCTATGAAGATCCACCTAAAATAGGACTATGAAAATGCCCAAGAGAGAAAAAAAGGCCAACAACCGGTCCAAGAGGGAGGCTGCAAGCAGATCACCCCGAAGATGTCATCCTTGTCTCGTACCGGCACCCAACATAATCTTCAAAGCAAGTGGTTTGGTGCTTAATCTCTGTCGTTTTATTAAGGAGCACATGAGCTGTGTGCCATAAAATTTAGTACTTCAGCAATCAGGATGCTGGCTAAATAAGAAATTCATCAGCTAACCACATAGCACATTGCCGTCTTAAGCTTACATGACCCACTAAGATAACCCAGTGAAAGGAGAAATGAAAAACAAAGACGTTCAAACCTGCCTTCCCATGACGTGTGTGAAGTCTACCTAGGCGTGTACATGAAAGAACAGAGAACTCAAGTCAAAGCCAACTTCCTCGCCAAAGACCAAACCAGTGAATGGAAAACCGAACGACCAAATGCTTTCAGAGAACTGTTTGTGTGGAACTAGGGAAGAAACTCAAGAAAGGAGGCACCGACGTACCTAATTGCAGGAAGACATCATGTTGAGGCCAAGCTCAGGAGGAGCAGAAGAGCACAACTGGAACCTGGAGTGTTTTTTTTTTCATTTATCCATTTTTTAAAAGACAAAATTGGCTAAATTGGCACTGAAGTTTTACGTCCTTAGCTATTAGACTTCTAAAAAACGTGGTTTCGCCAAAAGTCACTAAAATTTTGTGGTTATTTGATGTAGGATACTGAGCCAATTAAAATATTATTTTTGGGCTCAGTGAAAAAATCTGTTTTACCCTTCATCTTCTTCCTTGTTCCTGTTCCCCTTTCTCTTCTCTCTCTTCTCTCACCCGAACCAGCTCCTTCCCTTTCCTTCCCATCCCACTGTGCCACCTCAGGCTGCCACCACCGCTAGCTCCCCCTCTTCGTGCAGCCCGACGCCACACTCCTCCGTCTGGCTCCGTGCCGTGCACGGGCGCGACCCCTTCTCTGCGCCGGGCTGAGTCCACGCTCCTTCGGCTGGCTCCGCGCAATGCATAGGCATGGCCCCTTCTCCGCACAGCCCCGAACCTTCTCTACACCGCCCTAAGCTCCGCTCCCGCCTCCCCCTCCTCCGCTCCTGCCGCCTCCTCTTCACGTCGGCTCCGCTACTGATGAGGATGGTGATGTCGACGCGGGCGGTGGCGATGACTTTTTCTCCTTCGCTCCCGCCTCCAGCCTCGATGTGGCCACCATTAGTTTCTCCGTGGTCGTGGGGTTCCATTTTTGCCCTTCCCAACCGTCTCTGTGGTCTCACTCACGGTGCCGAGCTCAGCCGAGTGCGCCCATGGAGATTTTCTATTTCTGTTGATTTGGGGAGGAAGATCACAGTAGCAAAGTAGTTAGATTAGTGAGAAAATTAATTAGTGTTAAGTGTAATTAGTTAGCCATTACTAATTCATTAGTATTTTGTACGACATGTGGGTCCAAAACCATTAGAATTGTAATTGGTGAGGTTATGTTCTACCAAGCCAAGGCACTATAGACGGTTGAACCAGTCCGACTGAACCGGGCACTGTGCATTGAGGGCATTTTACAAATTTTCTCTATCCTAATCACTCGGATGTATTATTTTAATAAGAAGAGTGTCTAACAGTAAATAGCCACAAAAAACCTAGGAGGACGCAAAAGTTCAACGCTCTGTAGCCAATTTTGCAATTTTTTTAAACTAAATAGCGAAATTAGCATCTGTGCGATCAAAATGACAGAAATAACATCTTTACCATGCAAAACCACTACGGAAGACGACATGCCGTGCGAAATCGCCGCGAAAAGCCACTTGCCGTAAACTATGACCACGGCAGGTTGTCTACCGTTCACCCCATTTTGTCGTCACATGTCCTGAAGTGCTCCAGAAACACTGTAAGATACACATATTGTCTGTGTATCTCGCCGTCGTGCAATTTTTGTCAATTTCACATAGAGAAGGCTGAATATTTCATCGTCAAATTTTTTTACGAGAGAAAAAAAAAATCAGGAAGAAGGGACTTGCTATGACGGGACAAACCAAAGCGGGACCAACTTAGCTCCCTTTCCCCGCTCTAAAGGCAAAAGAATCCGAAGTACCTTCCTGTGGCCATCCCTTTCTTTTTATCCCCGACAAAGACAACCCAACCCCTAAACCTCAATCTCTTGATCTAAAAAATATAAGAATAACTTTCAACTCTAATTTACGGACAAAATTTTAGATCTACACGGCATATCTCTGTACGATTTACTATCTGTATAAAACTGGCACCATGACATCCCAATAAGCTCGATGAGTTTGGATTTGATTTACGAATAACCGCTTATACTATTACGTGATCTTCATGTAGATTATACGATTGCGAATCTTGAGGTCTTTAGAATTGTGGAACCCATATTGTAATGTACGGGCGATGACTCATTTAACGTGGTTCATACAAGAGCAAAGAAGATCGATCAATACCCAATGTCTCACATAGAAGAAGCAAATGTGAATAGGATTTCCTACAGGTCAGTAGGTTTCAGGATTCATCTCCCACAGGTTTCCCCAAAAACCAGAAGCATCTTTTAAAGACTAGTCGTTCTCGCGACGCGTACTACACTGAGTCGCTGACTAGCAGTGTTCTCATCACAGGAGGTCCAAAGCAGGGAGGGGAGGGCCTACAACGAAAGGAAATCACGTAGCACGCCAGCGTGCGGACCGAACAAAATTTCCTTCCGTCCCGTCGTCGAGTCACCGGCCGGGTCGCCGAGCATCTCCACTCCGGATTAGGATCCTCTGCGAGTTGATATAGATATTTCCGATTGGCTCGATAAAAACCTCTGCGAGTCGCTACGGTGAAATCAACACGATACTTTCTCATTTAATTACAGTGCTACATCGTAGCACTGTTTACACTCTCCCGTCTCCGTGGTGACCTTTGCAGTACCGTAGGATCCGGATCCCTGAGTTCACTCCAGCACGAGTCCGAGTCCACCAGCCAATCCTACGACCGGCTAACACGCACACCCACGCACAAACCAACAAGTAACCAACCAACTACCCCCCATCCGCCCGCTCGCCGATCTTTCCGCGTTATTCCCCATCATCTTTTCCTCTCCTCGCCTCTCCCGACTCCCGCTTTATATGCGCCCCCGCTCGCTAGTCACTACCACCCCACCTCCCCAGTGGCTCTGCTCGGCGACGCGCCCGCGCCTCACACGCCCCCACGCACGAACCTTCTCCAAGGCAAGATCGACGCCATGGGCTTCCCCGTCGGGTACTCGGAGCTGCTCCTCCCGCGGTTGCTCCTCCAGGTGCTCCTCCTCCTCGGCCACCTCCACCGCTTCCTCCTCTGGGCCTTCCACGTCGTCGGCCTCGGCGACCTCATCGACCTCGGCAGCAACCCGACTGTTGACACGGCGCAGGATCAGCTGCAGGGGCACGCGCACGGGCAGTACGGAACGGCCTCGCTGCAGCACCGCCGGCCAGAGTTCCGGGCGCTGCCGGCGATGGTCATCGAGGAGGCGCTGCCCGTGCAGCGGTTCGACGAGCTGGTGGCGTCCTCGCCGGCCGTGTGCGGGGACGGCGACTGCGCGGTCTGCCTCAGCGGCATCGGCGGCGGCGACGAGGTGCGCCGTCTGGCCAACTGCCGCCACGTCTTCCACCGGGGCTGCCTCGACAGCTGGATGGCGCACGAACAGCACACCTGCCCTCTCTGCCGCGCGCCGCTCATCCCCGACGAGATGGCCGACGCGCTCTGGGCCGCCGCCGCCGGCCTCCCCGACGCCTCCGACTACGACCTGTCCTACCCATCCCCGCTGCAGCTGCCGTCGCCGTCGCTGCCGCTGGCGCCCACCCCGACGCTGCTGCGGCCGCACGAGCTGCTGCTCAATGGCTTGGGCGGCTTCCAATGAGCCGCCAATGAATCCACCCAATCCGTTCGCCACAGCGTCTCGTACGGCTCACACCGGTCAGACAGATGCATGGCCGCCGCCAAAATTGCTCAACTACTACTGCACACGGTTGCCGGTTGGTCCGTCTTTCGTCTCGGTTGGTAAAAGGTGAAGCCAACGGCAGAGAAGAGCGCCCTGGCTTGTACTGTTGTACATAGGCTCCAAGAAAAGAACCCCCCAAAAAAAGGAGACTTGTAGGAAATTAATTAGGTTGCTATGTAGGTCGATTCCATCTTCCAAGCCTGTGGAGTTGTGAATCTTTTTTGCAGATTACATTTGTTGAAACAGCAGTTTGGATCTCGTACGTGCTTGCTACATTTGGGTAGTTTGCTTCTATCTTTCGACTCTCCCATTTCCCCATTTCCCTGTCTAGCTGGTAGCTAACGATCTGCTGCCATTCTGAAGATGCAGTGAGTGGTATCTGACCTGACCAAGAAAATCTAGCTCCAACAGGCAAAGCACTCACACAGATGCTTCTTCAGCTTTTATTCTAGTAGGCCTGCAAAGCATTCCTCACTTTTCTTTTAGACGCGTACCAGATTTATCCAGTAGGGGTTCGTTCATGTGAGTCGACGGCCTGATCATGTTTGACCCGCTTCGCGTGGCAAACGAACTGACAGGTGAAGTATTACATCCATAAGATATGCGGCAAAATCGAGTCAATGCGTAACTCTCGACAGTGATAGACTGCTGGCAGCCGCGGCCGGGCACTAGTCTATTCCATGTTTCCATCTCACGCACGTAGCTGCGTCGAACATTCGTAAACTCACGCAGTGGCGATAGATTGTAGGAGCTGCCATTGTCTGTATATGTACTAGACTACTAGAGCCTGTTTGCTTGGAGTCCTGCTGAGAGCTACCCTGGAAGCTGCTGGTGCATATTTGGATGGGAGCCTGCATAAGGTGCCAGGCCCAGGCAATCAAAACCGGCGTCTGGGAGCCAGACTTTTAATCTACTGTTTATTACTCCAATCCAACGGTCTATTTTTCATTCATTAATTTTAGGCATAGGTTTCTAATCAAACAACTCATCTTCAGATTTATCTGGTCAGGCAAAAATCATATACTTTCCAGACTACTTCCAGACACAACCATTTCTCAAACAAAACACCAAAAACACCACCCTAGTCCATCGACAAAAGCAAGGAAGTTCTAGAAGCTGCCTCCTCCCTACCTTCCTCCTCACTTAGACTACTAGTCCATAAGCAAAGCAAGGGAAAAGCGTGGCGTGAGCGAGCTAATTATTATTGGCAATCCGTGCGCCGAATGGAACCAAAGGCGAACCCATGAGGCATAGTTTTCTCTTTCTGAGAGACTCATGGAGTCACGGGGCGTAATTGATGACGGGGATAAAGACGCCAAGCCTTTGGGCCCACACTGCAAGGCTCGCCACCATACGTGGGACGCCGAGAGTTTTTGGCCCAACACGCTTTCGACGTGCCTGTAGAACGGGTGGCCTACTTAGGTTTGTATCCCGGTCGCGGTTCAGCGAGAAAGGGACAAATATCCCTCGCAGTTTTGTTTCCAGCCCAGGAAAAGAAATCTCAGAGTGGCTCTTTTTCCCGTCACTCTACAGTCCCAGGACACGATGTCCGATTATATGACTCCGTAACTTCGTAAACACAATTGCAGCGTCAGACGTCATGTCTTTTCAGATACTAAAGAAGAGAGATGCCAGTATGGAGAGATCTTTTTCCCCATCACTCTACAGTTTCAGGACACGATGCCCAATTGTAGAATTTTTTTATTATTTAATCTATTTTTTAAAAAAAAATATTTTAAAAATAATATCTTTTTAACTTTATTTCTAATTCTGACCCTTTGACCATGACACAACGCATGGTGTGACAAAAGCATGTTGTCATGCCACGGAACTCGGTGTGGTAAACGAGTGTTGTCACGCCACTTCTTTTGGCGTGGCAGGATTTAGCTCAAAAACGGACGCGTGTTAACTCGGAGGGCTATCGTAGCAAGTTTGGTCACGCCGCGGTCGGTGACGTGATAATACTATTTAATCACATTACGGGTAATAACGTGATCAAATGGGTGAGAATTGAAAATAAAGTTAAGGAGAAATCACCTTTAAAATATATTTTTGAAAAAATAGAATAAAATAATAATAAGCTCCCAAACATATGACTTCATAACTTCGTAAACACAATTACAGCGTCAGACATGTTGTCTTTTCAAATACTAAAGAAAAGAGATACAAGTATGGAGAGAGTCGAGGGATTCGGATCGTCTACTGTGATTCAGAGGTTCATTATGTGAACAGTGATTTGTGAGTATGCAAACAGTATTTAGATTCAACTGAATTGACTAGTGAGGAAACCCGTACTAGACTCCAACTACTAGTACCTGACCAGTAGGTGTTGGTTTTGGACTAAAGTACCGGATAAAACAGAAAATAACACCCTCACCTTCTTATCTCGACAAATGCTCGAAACTCGCGACTGCATACCCTAAGATGTACACCCTCAAGATGCTACCACTCTCAACCAACCATGAATTTCGACAAGGGAGATAAAGGATCGACTCGCCCTCATATCAATCATTTTTTTAAGAAATAACACAATTGGAAGAGGGGGGATGGTTTTCCCCTCCGAGGAGGATCGGCCTATTGCATGGTCTCGCCTCCCCCCACACGGTAACATCATTAAAAACAGTGAAAATGCTCACTGTTGCAAGAACACTGTAACTTTTATCTAGACCTCCGCTTTTCGATCGGACGGTGAAGATTGTCTTCTAACACCAAATACAGTCCATTTCGGAGAGCTGAGACCCTCTTTCCAGGACTTCTGAACTTGAACATGGCAGATGAGGTTCAGCAGACAAACTTTTGCAGCTCGAGCGTCCGAGCAGTAGCTAGGAACGAAGATCGATCTTTCACAAGAGTAGCAGGCATGATCCATGTGCCTCGCCCTCACGGCAAGGAAATAACAGGCTTAAATGCAACAGTAACATCATAGGACACTGTACCTGTACAATTGGATTTCTCCGTTTGCAACCGGGAAGTAGACAGAGACCCCAGGTTAGTTCAGCTTTGAGGCGGATTGAAAGCGATGAATCCACTTTGTAACCGGGCTATATCGTAAGATTCAGGCCATTTTTTTGTTTGGGGTCGCTAGCCCATCTGCTTCTTTGTTTCTAGTAGCTATTATTGATTGGGCTTTACGACTTGCAGGTATTCAGTGTGCGTATGTCCAAGGCCCATGACCATAAACACGCGTCAAACAGTGGGCTCGATCTCGATGCTATCGAATTTTTGTAGACACCACTGACCGTCGGATGGACTGAACGGCCGTGATGAAACCTTTCGAGGATAATATGAAGCCCACCTCAAGTCAACAATCCACGAAAGAACGAAGCAGATTTCATGCACGCAAAGCGCAGCCGGAGGCTCGGGGCAACAGCAACAAGAACAAAAACCGAAAAGGCAAGGAACGAACGGAGCCGAGGAGATGCGCGACCTGGCGAGCTCCCACGCCATCCCAACTCGATCCATTCCTTACCCCCTCAAAGTCTCTCTGTTCCCCCAACGAATCGCCGCTCCGTTTCACCCAACAGTTTTGCCGGCCGACGAGGGCGCGCGGCTACGAGGAGGTGAGGATATACCGACGGCCAGAGACGGCGCGGACAATGAAGGCCGCCGCCGGCGGAGGCGGCAAGGAGACCCCGGCGGCCTCCCTCCTCCGCTTCGTCCTCCTGCTGCTTCTCCCTCTCACCGCCCTATACATCTTCTACACCCTCCACGTCATTCTCTCCTCCACACCCTCCTGCCCGCCTGATCATCACCCCATCACCGCCACTGCCTCCGTCTCCCACCTCTCCACCGACAACCATACATCCACGCCGCAGCCACCCGCCGTGTTGTCGACGAAGACGACGCTGCAGCACGTGGTGTTCGGCATCGCGGCGTCGGCGCGCCTGTGGGAGAAGCGGAAGGAGTACATCAAGATCTGGTGGCGCCCTAACGCGGGCATGCGGGGGTTTGTGTGGTTGGACCGCGCGGTGCGGGAGTCGAGCGTGCCGGCGGGGCTGCCGGTCATCAAGATCTCCTCGGACACCTCCCGCTTCCCCTACACGCACCGCCGCGGCCATCGCTCCGCCATCCGCATTTCCCGCATCGTCTCCGAGACCTTCCGCCTCGGCCTCCCCGGCGTGCGCTGGTTTGTCATGGGCGACGACGACACCATATTCCTCCCCGACAACCTCCTCGCCGTCCTCAGCAAGCTCGACCACCGGCAGCCATACTACATTGGGTCCCCCTCCGAGAGCCACCTGCAGAACATCTTCTTCTCGTACGGGATGGCGTTCGGGGGCGGCGGCTTCGCCATCAGCCAGCCGCTGGCGGCGAGGCTGGAGCGGATGCAGGACGCCTGCATCCGCCGGTACCCGTCGATGTACGGCAGCGACGACCGGATCCAGGCATGCATGGCGGAGCTGGGCGTGCCGCTCACGAGGCACCCGGGATTCCACCAGTACGACGTGTACGGGGACCTCCTCGGCCTCCTCGCCGCCCACCCGGTGGCGCCGCTCGTGTCGCTGCACCACCTCGACGTGGTGCGGCCGCTGTTCCCGAACGCGCGGTCCCGCCCGGCGGCGGTGCGGAGGCTCTTCGAGGGCCCGTGATGCTGGACTCGGCGGGGGTGATGCAGCAGTCGATATGCTACGACTCGGCCAACCGGTTGACGGTGTCAGTGGCGTGGGGGTTCGTGGTGATGGTGGCGAGGGGCGTCATGTCGCCGCGGGAGATGGAGATGCCGGCGCGTACGTTTTTGAACTGGTACCGGCGCGCGGACTACAAGTCGCACGCGTTCAACACGAGGCCCTGGCGCGCAACCAGTGCGAGAGGCCCGCGCTGTACTACCTGGCGTCGGCGCGGCGCACGGTGGCACGCGCCGGGGAGACCACCGTGACGAGGTACCAGCGATGGCGGCACCGCAACGAAATGCGGCCGCCGTGCCGGTGGAAGATCTCCGACCCGGACGCGCTGCTCGACAGCGTGATCGTGCTTAAGAAGCCCGACCCCGGCTTATGGGACCGGGTAATCCTCACTCAGCTCTCATGGCATTGGCATTGTTAATCTTGTTCTTGTCCTGTAGCTCATGTTAGTACTACTAACTGGTAGCTTACATGAACTTGCAGTCTCCGATGCGGAATTGCTGCAGGGTGCTGTCCTCTCCCACTCCCAGGGAAAGAGAGGAAGGAAACAAGACGATGACCATAGACGTGGGTGTATGCAAGGACTGGGAGTTCAGTCAAGTATAATTCATGAAATAGACAGAAGTGCATAGGTAATTCATTTTTTTCTCTCCTGTATTCCGGTAACTGTAAGATAAGAAAAGACAACGTCCTTCAATAGTAACGCTCGATGTCTAGTAACAGCATGTGTGAGCGTTAAATCATGAGAACTCTGTTACTGCTGTGTGTTTTGGAAATTATCTACACCAACCAAAAAAGGTAAAAGAACATAACTACGCGGAGCTCCCATGTTGAAGATCATGTCGCTTGACAATACTGGCAGCTTTCAAAAGAATATCTTGTTCTGTAGATGTCCACTCGTCCCTTCTCTATGACCATTTAAAAAATGTTACAGTAACGCACAAATCATAAGACAATGACTAGTCTAAACTTTTTTTTGATGTCCGGGATATTTTATTCCTCTCCGGCCTATATTAAAAAAGAAGCATTCACCCCACGAGGCGTACACAGAAACATCGCTGAACTGTGGCAGACTAGGAGCCTGGAACTCCCTTTTGCCAACTGAGCCCTCAATGACTAGTCTCAACTGGCCAATTCCAACAGAATGCATTGCTGCGATGTGATTAAAGATAATGACTAGTCTATACACTACGGGCTAATATACCCATACAAAAGATGTCAATTGTGCCGTGACAGTTCCTACATAACATTGGCCGCTTAGCATTATTTTGGGTCCTATGATTCTACCACAGTGATCAGTGTGTTGGTGGTTTGTCTGAACGGCTGCTACTTCACTTGAAACCATTGACAAGGGAGGGGTACATGGACCATGGTTTTCTGTTGAGCAAATGTCAGTATGCAAACAAAACATTTTATCAGTGCAGTGTATGAAGAAGACATACCACTAGCGCATACCAGTCACTATCAGTTTACCATACCAAGTGCTTGTGAAAATCCTACATTATTTCACATCCTAGTACGATGAAAAGTAAGTAATTGCTTACTGAAATCTCAAACTTGTCGGAATTATGAGAAGAGCACAGGTAACATACCATGGTTTTGATGTTGCAACCAATGGTAAGCTCTCCCTGTGAACTTTCTAATCTTGAGAGAGAGCAGTAAGGGGCGTCAATTTGTGGATTGGACCTTAACATTACTTTTATCTCTTCTGATGTAGCAGGAATCTTTATCTCTTCTGATGTAGCAGGAATCTTTTCAAGGTCTTTAATTCTTATAGGAATTTTTGCCATGCTAGCACGCCAGAGGGCTCTTGATTTGTTCACTATCATCTGCAATTTTTTAGAAGAAATAATGTTAAGGAGGGCTCACAGACGATGTCATACTGAATAAAAAAAGCAGTAAGAAATAAAGAAATGCATGGATGAAAGTCTCAGTAATCAATACTCCCTCTGTTCAAGAATGTATGACGTTTTGGATATCAGCACGGCCTCTAATATCCAACTTTGATCATTACTTTTCATTGATTATGTTAGTAAAAAATTACAAAATTATTATATTATAAAAACATTTATCCATTATAAATCTAATGATATTATTCTCTCATGATCAATCTAAATAATTTTTCATATATTATTAGTCAAAGTTGGATAAATTTGACTACACGATTTCTAAAACGTCATATATTTTTGAACGGAGGGAGTATATATCTCCTGGAACAGAAACCAAAAGCTAAATCTATCTCGACTATGAACTAAAATAATAAGCCAGAAATACGAGGGGCTGCATGATTATTAAGGGATACTAATAAATTTTTGTAACCAAACAAGATAGAATAGAGAAGTAAGCATCAATCTGGCAGCAGGTTCAGACCAGTCTACGGTTCTACACACCATCAAATGCACAAGAGAGACAAAAGGTTTAAGAATTCATCGCCCCTGAGATACATAATCGATGTGTACTAATGGATTTGAGCAACATACAAATGTATACAAAATGCAAATCTGGTGCATTCATGTTGGATGGACAACAAGGTCAAATGTATATTTGGCAAGCATGCTAAAGCTTCGGTTTGGAGGAATTCCAAAATTCTGAAATTCAGCGCTGAATAAGATTTCCTATAACAGTGTAGAATGAACAGCTGTATAGATTTTCAAGTAAGATTTTGGAAAATAACATAAGATATGCTGACCACGCTAGTACAGATCACACACACCAGTCAAGCAGGTACGGTACTAGCTTATTAGGGTAGCATGATTAACAGAGCATATGAACAATGCTGGTAGCAAGGACATGTGATTCGCCACTATTTGGTTTTCTCACTTCATAGGATTTGAATGTGATGTTGATGGTGTCTAGTGGTCAGGATATGGACTATGGAGCAAATGATAGATTTAGCACTCTTACCAAGTTACAAGGTTAAACTCTGTCTGCTGTTTTATGGGTCTTGATCAATTAATCAACCAGAAACAATCTCGAAATAGTGGTCCACAAAAACGAAACGGAAAAAAGTCCCAAGATACCACAATTCACATGTAAAATATATTTCCAGAAAAAGAGTAAAAAACAGCACCAGAGGTGGAAAATTACTTAGCTGGAGAATAGTGAGTTAGGAACTACAACAGGAAGCTTTTCTGGGTTGATCAATGAGGTAGATGTCAGTCCAATTTCAACCACTTGCCCTTCTATTGACCCAGCCTGAAATTGGAAAGCACTTTTAGTTACTCAAGGATTAGTGTTCTCTTCCTGAATTTTCGTGCTAGTAGAATCAAAGATGAAGAGACACTTCAAGGCACAATTAGGACTACAAGGTGTTGAAAGCCTGAGCATGTTCCTGAATGTTTTCTTTTATAAGCCTACATTCATTCATTCCCCATGATAATTCGTCTTTTTCACTATTCTGAAAACACTTAACAACAGTGTCTGATGTTACCCCATTTTGGATATATTATTTCATAACTCTAATTTGGATGGTTAAATTAACTGCAGTTCTTTCTCTCTTTTTTTGGGGAAAGAATTAACTGCAGTTCTTTCACTCTTCTGGATGTAAAATTTTACGCAATTCATAGTCTTTGTTTTCATAGCTTATCAAGCACTTGAGATACTATTCATTTACATACGATACTTTTACATCTTTTAGTTACCTTATTAAATTGTTGTGGTAAAATAGTTCTCTTCCTGGTTGACTTTGAATTTAGGCAATCACTAGACAATGGATATTTTGGCCTTTTCACCAAGATCAACTATTATATTAAGATAAACATTTCATCCATGGTTTTTGCAGGCTAATGACTTTAAACTTGATAGCATGTACAGAAGTACAATAAATTCATGGTTCCAGCAAATGGGTGAATGCATAAGGGTTTATTAGATAAATGAGCAGGCACCTTTATGTAGTCTCCAACCGAAAATGGCTTTGAAAATTGTAAGGAGAACCCACTCAACAAGTTACCAAGGACATCTCTAGCAACAAAAGCAGTAGCAACACCTAGAACAGCGTATAGAAGAGGTTGTTAGTTGGCATGTGTCCAGTTCTTAGTTGTTGACAGGAATATGTATTTTATTGACTACACACAGATTGCTGAAGTCACCACACTTTTTCCCTACATATGTCTAACCTATTACGACTTGAGAAGAAACCAAATCTGTCAAACATTGCAGGAATTTCAGTAGAATTTATAAATCCTTTCCTGTGGCAACAGGGAAGATAAACAAGAAGAGGATTGTTGAAAGACATACTGAGTAGATATTCATCGAGAGAAATTATACTAGATCAGATTAAGTAGTCAACAGTACCAACCAGCCAGAATAATTGGGAATTCTATTGCATTTACATGTATAAAGAGTCTAGAGTGGCTAATCATGGCTATAAACAATAGAACAGTACCTTTTTGTCAAACGCATAGAGCTTCCATTAATATCTTTCACTAATATATTTTGTTACATTAAGCATTAAATAAAGGAAAAGGTCTATTTTACACCCCTGAACTTTACGCCAAGTCCAAAATACCCCCTGAACTCTAAAACCGTCTGATTTACACCCTCGAACTGTCAATACCAGATCAATTTACACCATACGCTTGTTTCATTGGTGGTTTTGGATGACGTGGCAGCCACGTCATTGGTTTTTTGATGATGTGGCGTCCACGTGTACCTCGAGATGACAGGGCGCCGGTCCATGGGAGCAGTGGCACCGTGGGCCCACTGGGCAGTGAGAGCAAGGGGAGGATCGGGCGGTTCACGGCTTCGGTTCATCGCCGGCGGGATAGGGCGCGGCGGCTAAGCACGGGAACGGGGAGCTTGGTCCAGGGAGGGTGAGCACGGGGCGGCTCTCGTCGAGGTGGAGCCATTGGGCTCGACGGGGAGGTCGGAGAGGGAACGTAGGTGGCGGCGGATGCTGGGGAAGGCGGCGGCCGGAGGTGGTGAAGAAGCCCATTTTCGGCTCTACCGCGCCACCTCCAAGCAATTCGGCCGCTCTGGCGAACTCCGGCCGCCCCCGACCGCGTTATGGCGTGCTCTACACCCCAAGGAGGCATTCCCCTCGGTCAATTTGAAGCTACCGCCACTGAAGCACCCTGCAATCGTCGTCCTCCCCGATTCCGGCCACAACCGCCATTCTCGCCGCCGCTTCTCCTCCGGTGAAAACCCCCCTCCGATTCCTCCCTCCACGAGCATCCTCAGACATCCCTTTACCTCCCCCAACCTCTCACCCGCTCTCTCTTCCTCCCCAGGTCGCGCCACGACATCCTCCTGCGCCACCTCTCGGCGCGCGCCACCCGCTCTCCAACCACCTCGGCGCCCGATCGCACTGCCGGTGAGTTCACTAAGCTCCACTAGTGCCCATGCTCCCCTAGTCTCCCTCCTCTCCTCTCGGTGCTGCCACACCATTTCGCGTCTACGACCGCCGCCGCGAGCCACCTCCCGCCGCCATCGACCGCTTGAGCAGCGCCACCACCCTCATTGGGACCGCCCTCGTCGGCTTGTTCCATTTTGTACATCCACGGCTGCCGGCGTCACCTCCTCTGTCGTCGCCGCCCACGTCGCCGCCGCTGCCAAGCTAGCTTCCTCTCCCCCCGGCTGCCAACCTGGCTCATTTCCTCTCCCCCGGCTGCCAACCTGGCTAAAACTAATGATGTGGCTGCCAACCTGGTGCCACGTCATCCAAAACCAGTGACGTGGCTACCACGTCATCCAAAACCACCAATGAAACCAGCGTAGGGTGTAAATTGATCTGGTATTGACAGTTTGAGGGTGCAAATCAGACGGTTTTGGAGTTCAAGGGTATTTTGGACTCGAAGCAAAGTCCAGGGGTGTAAAATGGACTTTTTCCTTAAATAAATTATAGAATATACTCATTTTCAATCCTAACGTTCAAAATGTAGGTTCTGGTCATGAGTAAAGAAACAAGTAATTGTTGAAAGAAACATTATGAATTGTTCCCTGAAACGTTAAACATATTACATACCTCCAACACCACCAACAGTCAATATTGACTGCACAGGTACACCACAAGCTTCAGCAAGAGCTATTGCTCCAAGTGCAATCAGTCCTAACGATGATACCTTATCAAATGCTGACAGTCTTTCTCGGGCAATCCCTATAGCAGCTTGGTTGGCCGTAGCATTTGCAATGAAGTTGGTTTTCCACTTGTGAAGGAACCACAAAAAAGATACAACAAATGCCCCCTCCATGCCTGTGGAAGATAAGCTGAAATGCTTGGTGCAATAACTGTAGCCCTGAGGAAGAACACATAAGAGACCTCCATGTCGGGCTTCTTTCGGGCCGGACTTCCAGTCCCAAGCCCAGCCCGGACATGGTCGGGCCGGTGGGCCAGGCCGCCTATGAACAGGTCTATACGTATGCGACTCATATAAATAAATGAAAGAGTTATGTTAATTTTTTTATAATTTGTTTTTCTACCAGTAACTGTATATCATCCTTGTCAAAATTAAATTCCCTCTTTTCGTCTTAATCCTTACCTTATTCTTTCTCCGCTTAACTTAAATCTGGATCTTACTTACCTTTCTGTGTTTGGTAAAAACCTTTGCAGAAATACATTCCTAAGATGTCAGGAACAAGAACCCAAAGTCATGACAATCACCAAAGTGAGACTAACCTAGAGGATCACCAGCCAAGCATGGCAAAAGTAATGGCCATGATGGAAAGAAATAGATATCAGGTGGAACAAAACCAAGCAAGGATGATGGAACAACATACCAGACTTTTGGAATAAATTGCCACCAGGCCACCAGCTACACCATACCCAGGAGCCAATAATGGAGGAGTAACCCCGAGATTCAGGTGGGCGGACTTCCAAAAGACAAGACCCCCAGTGTTCTCAGTATCTCCAAAACCCTTGGCAGCCGACGACTGGATAAGGGATATTGAAAGAAAATTGGATACCATACAATGCAATGACAAGGAGAAGACTTTGTTTGCTTCTCATCAACTAAAAGGACAAGTCGCAACTGGTGGATGAACTACCAGACTCTTCATCCAGACAAAGCCATACCTTGGGTGGAATTTAAGGAAGCATTCCTTAAGGCACATGTTCCCTCAGGCACAATTGCAGCTAAACGCTGAGAGTTTCTTGCTTTCAGGCAAGGGGGACGTACAGTGACAATACCTACACCAATTTGATCAATTTGCACGGTACACCCCACAAGATGTGGATACATAAGCCAAGAAGATGGAAAAAATTTCAGAGGGATTACAGAAGTCACTGAAATTCCACATTTCAGTTCTTGACTTTAGTGATCTATCATCTATGGTAAACAAAATCTCAAAGGAAGCCAGAGGTGAAATGGAAGAAACAAGAAAGAGAAAGGCAAATCAGATGGTTCCTGCTGCAAGTGCACCAAGAGGGAGAATGATGCCACCACCATTCTTCCAATTTCAGTCAAGACCACCAATGAACTTAGTCCCAAGGCCACCTTACACTGGGAGTCGACCAGTCACTATTCAATGTCACACTTGTGGAGGAAACCACTATTAGAAAGATTGCCCTCAGAAGTCCTCAAATTGTTATCACTGTGGACAGCTTGGTCACTTCAGAAGCCAATGCCCATTAAAGAACATACCAGATGCAGCTAAAGCTCAAGCAAAAAGTCAAGCACAAAGCAACCGGACTCCCCCCACCATGCAAACCAACGGAGGGGGAATGCTACAGCCTAGAGGCCAACTCAAGAGGCCTGGACGGTTTTTGGAGAAGGACGACCAACACCAACACCAATACATGGCAAGATTAATCACATCACCACCCAAGAAGCAGTCGAGGTCACTGATGTCATTGTGAGTATGTTTCTACTCCATGCAAGACCAGCTCTAGTTTTATTTGATCTAGGAGCTGCTCATTATGTTATTTCTTTGGATTTTGCTATGGAAAGTTGTTTGCCTTTAATTGCTTTACCAAATCCCTATGTGTTGCAAACACCCGGGACTAGAATGAAATCCCAATATAAGTGTAGTGGCATAAACCTAGAAATCCAAGGGGTCAGATTCACAACAGAGTTGCTGTTACTAGAGATGAAGAGTATAGATATTATTCTAGGAATAGATTGGTTATCAAAGTACAAAGCCACAATTGATTGTGAGAAGAAGTCAGTAACACTGAAAAATTCAAAAGGCCAAGAAGTCTCAGTTACAACAAATCATTCCTTTATGGAAGAGCAAAAAAAGAAGGTTAACAGTGTTATCTCAGAAGTCATCATGCAAGTGTTAGTGATTGATGAATATCCAGATGTGTTTCCTGAGGAACTGCTTGGAAAATCTCCAGATAGAAGAATTGAACTTGCAATAGAATTGGTACCTGAAACCAAGCCTGTGACTAAAGCACAATACAGAAT
Source organism: Ampelocalamus luodianensis (assembly GCA_036346255.1). Lineage (NCBI taxonomy): Eukaryota > Viridiplantae > Streptophyta > Magnoliopsida > Poales > Poaceae > Ampelocalamus > Ampelocalamus luodianensis. Next base: position 12,638,121 of record CM070634.1, read on the forward strand.
GACAACTAGTGAACTAAAAGAACTCAAGAAGCAATTAGATGAATTAGCAGAAAAAGACTTCATACGACTCAGTGTCTCACCTTGGTCTGCACCAGTTTTGTTTGTCAAGAAGAAAGATGGGAGTTCTAGAATGTGAGTAGACTACAGGGCCTTGAATGCAGTGACTATTAAGAACAAATACCCTCTGTCAAGAATTGATGATTTATTTGACTAGTTGAAAGGAGCTAAGATATTCTCAAAAATTGATCTCCGATCAGGATGTCATCAGCTCAAGATTCGAGAACAATACAGAGAAAAGTCTGCTTTTACTACAAGATATGAACTTTTTGAATTCACAGTAGTGCCTTTTGTTTAACCAATGCTCTAGCTTATTTCATGAATCTAATAAACCAAGTTTATATGGAATATATGGACAAGTTTGTAGTAGTATTTGTGAATAATATATTGACATACTCAAAGAGTGAAGAAGAGCACAAACAACATCTACACCTGGCTTTGACCAAGTTGAGAGGACATCAGCTATATGCAAAATTCTCAAAATGTGAATTTTGGTTGAAAAAAGTTTCATTCTTGGGACACAATATCACAGAAGGAGTAAAGGTAGATCCCAGAAAAAGTCAGAGCAGCACAAGAATGGAGACAACTAAAGACAGTAACCAAAATAAGAAGTTTCTTGGGTTTGGCAGGATATTACCACAGATTTATAGAAAATTTCTCGAAGATTGCTCACCCACTCACTCAGCTTCTCAAGAAAGATAACCCATTCAAGTGGACAGACAAATGTGAGGAAAATTTCCAAGAATTGAAAGTCAGACTGGCCACCACTCCCGTACTTATACTTTCGAACCCTGAAAAGGACTTCCAGATTTATTGTGATGCTTCAAAGCAGGGATTAGGATGTGTATTAATGTACGATGGAAAATTTGTGGCATATGCTTCAATACAATTAAGAACTCATGAAGAAAACTACCCTACACTTGATTTGGAGTTAGCAGTAGTGGTTTATTCCTTGAAAATTTGGAGACATATCTACTAGGAAATCATTGTGAGGTATTCTCCGACCATAAAAGTCTGAAGTTCATCTTCACTCAACCAAATCTGAATTTAAGACAGAGAAGATGGTTGGAATTAATTAAGCACTATGACCTTGATATTCAGTATCATCCAAGAAAAGCAAATATTGTGGCAGATGTACTCAGCAAAAAAGCATATCATAGTCTAAACACATTACATGAATGTCATTTGCAACTACTGGTAGAGATGCATCAACTGAACTTGGAAATAGTTGAACAAGGGTCAATATCAGCTTTGGAAATAAAACCAAATCTAGTATATCAAGTCAAGCAAATACAACATGAAGATCCAGAAATTCAACAACTCATGACAAATAATCAAAATAAAGAGCTAGTAGAATTCAGAAAAGATGATCAAGAAATAATACGGTTTCAAGACCGTCTATGTGTACCAAATAAGAAGGAACTAAAGGAGTTGATTCTACAAGAAGCTCACGTATCCCAATTCTCAATACATCCCAGAGGAACAAAAATGCATCAAGACTTGAAGAAAAGATTTTGGTGGAAAAACATGCAAAAGGAGATAGCTGAATACATAGCCCAGTGTGATATATGTCAGAAGATTAAGATCAATCACCAAAAACCTGCAGGATTATTACAATCATTACCATACCAGATTGGAAGTGGGACGAAATTGGCATGGACTTCATCACGGGATTGCCAAGGACACAAAAATGATATGATGCAATATGGGTGATAGTAGACCGGCTAACAAAAGTGGCACATTTTATTCCAATCTAGCAGACTTATGGGAAGAATAAGTTGGCATAATTATATATGACCAAGATAATATCACTACATGGAATTCCAAAAAAGAATAGTTTCAGATCGGCGGGCACAGTTTACATCTAAATTCTGGAAGAAATTACATGAAGCAATAGGAACAGACTTAGCATTCAGCACAACCTACCACCCACAAACTGGGGGACAAACAAAAAGAGTAAATCAAATATTAGAAGATATGTTGAGAGCATGTGAATTAGACTATTGAGCAACCTGGGATAAATGCTTACCTTTCGCAGAGTTCTCTTACAATAACAGATACCAAGCTAGCATCAAGATGGCACCTTTTGAAGCTTTATATAGAAGGGAATGTAGGACACCATTAAACTGGACAAACACTAGGGAAAGACAGTTACTAGGCCCTCAAATTGCACAAGACTCAGAGGATCAAGTCAAGATCATAAAAGACAAAATGAAAATTGCCCAAGGTCGTCAAAAAGAGTATGCGGACAAACACGGAAAAGATTTGAGTTTTGAAATAGGACATTTTGTGTACTTAAAAGTCACACCATTCAAAACAGTACGAAGATTCCAAGTAAAACAAAAATTAGCCCCAAGATACATTGGCACGTATAAAATTCTATAAAGAGTGCCAAAATGGCATACGAGTTGTAGCTAACACCAAATCCAACAAGTATACATGATGTGTTTCATGTATCTCAACTCAAAAAATGCTTGAGACAACCAACAGAGCAAGTGCCACTTGAAGAGATAGAACTACAGAATGATTTGACTTATGAGGAAAGACCCTTACAAATACTTGACACCATATAAAGGTAGTTGAGAAGTAAGAATGTCAGATTTTGCAAGGTTCTATAGAAAAATCATACAGAAGAAGAAGCCACATAGGAAAAGGAATCGAAAATACAGTGATATTTTCCCAACCTATTCCCGGTTCTAAGTGAATCTCAGGTCAAGATTCTTTATAAGGAGGGTAGGTTGAAACAACCTGAAAATTTTAGCATTTCAAATTTTTTTTCTTTGGTTTTTGGTTTGAATTCTAATTCCCTCCCAATTCGGAAACTTCTCAAACCTTTCCGCTCTCCCTTTTCGTCTTTCCCATTTCCACAACCCAGAAGCGCCTTTTTCCTCCCGGTGTTTCCCTTGCTTCTTCCTCAGTGCGTCACCTTCGCCATGCCACCTCCGTATTCACTCCGATCGCCAGCGCCACACCTCATCGTCCCCGTCGACACCTTCTACCACCTTCGCTGCCAGCTCGCCACGCCACCTCGTCGCACCTCTAATGCGGCGCTAACACCTCGCTGCCCACGCGCCGCGCGCACCGTGGTCCTCCACTGCTCCCACCGCCTTGGCTCGGCTATAAAAGCCACCCTGCACGCTCCTTCATCTTCTTTCCAGCCCCCAACAACACTCCACTGCCCCTAATCGCCACCAGCGGTTAATTTCAAAAATCGTCACCACCTTCCCTTCTTCTTCGGTAAGCCGCAAGGTACCGCCACCTCCCTCTTCCAATTTTCCCTTCCGACCCCACCCTCACTACTGCCGCCTCACCTCCCCGCCCCTTTCCCCTAACTTTCCCATTACAATTGCTGCCGCCAAGTCGCCGGTAGGGGTGTTCGTTCGGTTTTTTCGGTTTGGTAAATACGCATTGTTAGTTCGGTAAATACGGTGTTCTTAAAAATACGGTTCGGTTTTGGTAAATTCAATTGTTTTTGATACGGTATCGGTAAATACCATATTTACCAAAGTTGACGCGAATTGCGAAAAACGACGTTGCACGTAACGGCAACACCGCAACACTATGTATCGCACATTTGCAGTTTTGCACTATCTCAGCAGGTAGCAGCAAGCTGCAAGCAAGCAACCAGCAAACTACTAACTAGCAAAGCAAGTAGGCAATGAGGCAAGCAGGCAGCGCAGCTCTGTGTCTATACTATTACTACAACAGTACACTACTAGTACTACACGGCTACACCATCAATCATTAATGCCCAAATGCTTTGCTGCCACTGCCAATTGGGTGATTCGGTGATGGGCATGTGAGTATGTGACTGAGATGGGCTCATGGACCTAGCGCCGTAGCACGACCGTGCGAGGCGCGAGCGGCCGAGCCAGCCAGCCAGAGCTAGTGTAGGATCAGGGATAACCGACTAGAGGCGGGTGAATAGGAGGTTTTTTAAACTTTTTCACAAATTAATGAGTTAAGCCAATTATCAATTTAGTCTAAACAAGTTATACTTCTAGCTAAGCAATACAAGCACAAAGATCAAGCTAGAAATATAAATGCGGAAGAGTAAAGACTAGAAATAACCACAATGAGACAACGATGTTTTCCCGTGGTATCGAAGACTTGCCGGTCTTCACTAGTCCACGTTGAGAGAGCTTGAACCATTCAAACCGGCTCCACGAATTAAGCCTTTCCTCGATCACTATTGGTTGTTCTTTCTCCGCTCCGGAGATGGTGAACACCAAACCAATCACAATCTTGGCACCGGACCTCTTCACAATCTTCTTGAAGAGATCACCGTGCAATCTCCGCCAAGCCGTCTAGGAGTTCGGCAAAACTCCAAGAGTAACAAATCGATGACCTTTGCTTGACGACACTCAAGTGCAAGAGGATCAACTAGAATGATGAGTGCACTTGAATGAGCTCAACAACCTCTCAAAGAGTGTACAAATGAGTTTTAGGAGTTGAATGAATGCACAAGGCTCTAAGAATGTTAAATGAGGTCTAGCACACAGTCCTTGAGCAGGTGGGGGTGTATAAATACCACCCACCAACAATTATAACCGTTGGAGAAAAAAAACAGCTTTTCAAACCATATACGGTACTACCGCCATGTACTGAGAGGTACTACCGCACACCTTCAACTACCACAGTAACGGCTATAACAGTGACATTAAATGCTCTGACATAGTCGTTTTCTCCCGCACAGCGGTACTACCGCCAACTAACTCGTGGTACTACCGCAGCGCGGTCATACTGCAAAGTAAGTGCGGTACAACCGCTTCGCAAGAGAATCAGAAGAGGTGCGTACTGGAAAAAACATACCGCCAAGTAACGATCGGAACAACCGGTTTGCGGTAGTTCCGTTCAAGAACAGCGGTACTACCGTAGTCCGGTCATACCGATGCGAATACTTCGCGTACTACCGCTCGAGAATTCGCACAGATCGTAAAGAGGGCCTCTCTGTAAAAACATACCGCCAAGTAACAATCGAACAACCGGGTTGCGGTAGTACCGCACTACTAGCCTTGGTCATACCGTTTAGCGGTAGTACCGCAAGAACAACGCAGTACTACCGATAATCCTGACAAAGCAGACTTGGTAGAGACAAAAGCAATCCAAATGCATGCATGATCCTAGATTGATCCATAAAGCACAAGAACATGCTATCAAGCTACTAGTCATGACCCCTCTTAATAGTACGGCATTTAACCTATAATCCGGTCTTTCAACTATATTTCCTAAGACCGGTAAAAGGTAAAAGATTTCTAATCTACTTGTACCTTGACTTTGATCCAATTTGATCTTCACGATATCCTTTAGCGTGCAGCTTCACGATCATACTTACCATTTGGACTTAACCTTGCAAATGCTCAACAAACACATTAGTCCAATTATCACATATTATCATAAATTACCAAAACCAATTTTTAGGGGCCTAGATGCTTTTCATTCTCCCCCTTTTTGGTAATTGATGACAACCTAGTTAATATGTGGGAAGAAAAGTTTTGAATATACGCAAGATAGTGAAGCAAGTGTATATTCTTTTGATGGCTTAATAACAAAGCTCATATGAAGAGAGTTAAATTCTTGTTAAGCCGGAACAAAGAAGACCCCCCCTAAATATGTGCATGAAGTAGATAAAACATTTTAGGAGCACATATAGAGAATTTTGACAATTTTTTGGCAGAGTTTCTTTAGTTTGTTGGTACCGAGGAAAACTTTGTAATGATAAGGAATTTGTCATAATTGAAATTGCAGTAGAGGTAATATCATATTAAGACAACAAACAACAAGTTTGAGCAACAAGTTCTATCAAAGTTCATCAAGATAATAAAAGTGAATTATTACAAGCAGAAGCCAACAAAATATCAAAAGGCCAAAGACTATATATCGACTCCTTAGAATCATCGACTTCCCTAGAACTACTTCTCCCCCTTTGGCATCAAGGTACCAAAAACATCAAGCAGCTGTATCCTGAGGAGGAAGAGCTGAGGGATCCTGGGGAGCTGGAGCCTGAGGAGGTGAAGGGACTGGAGCAGAGGAGGATGTCCCACTGGGATTTGGACGACGACGAGTAAAGCTGAGGAGTGGATAGGAGTTGTTCCATAGAATCAACTGTCTCTGTCAGAACAGCTAGCCTATTTTGAGTCTCAGTCTGAAATTCTTTCTGTTCTGTCCTCATTTCCTGCTGGGTGACCTTAAGTTGTAAGAGGTTGTTTAGAATCAAAGTCTGATTTTTTAGAATCTGAGCTAAGGTTTCTTAACTTTGAGTAACATCTGCAGCTGCAACCTCTGGAGCAATTTCTTCTTGCTGTACCTGCTGCCCCTGAAAGCGAATGGGAGGATTTTCTCTAGGCTTGTAAGCCTTATGTGGCGATCCCAATCCTCCCTGATACTCAATCTTGCTCATAATCAAAGCCATGATATAAGGAGCATGATAAATTCTTTTGACTCTATCATTCTTTGAAGAGACAATGCCTCTGATGATAACATCAACCTCATCAAATCTCCTTCCATGTGAGATATTATCAATTATGTTCTATACATGCCCCCTTACAGTGTCAAAATTACCACTCTTTGGAAGGAAGGTATGATTAATAATCCTATTGATCAAGCTGGGAATGGGTAGCAAGCCATGAATCTTTCCTGGAGTGTACCTGATATTTTGATCATAGAAATCTGTCCAGGCAGGAACAAGCAGAGCAGGTCTGTCAAATAGCTTATCCCAATTTCCTGAATGTGTTTTCAATACACGCTCAAAATCAGCTTTGGTGCATTCCACATAGCATGTAACTGTCATCCACTTCATCTTCTTGAAATCAGGAGAGACAAAAAGTGTGGCATAGAATTGTCTGATGATCTCCTCATCATAGTCAAGTCGGAGAGAAACCAGATCATGGAGACCAACTTGTTGAAAAAGCCGGTACACACCTTCATATTTTTCTAAGGAATTTATGTGCTGCCACTTTATCCATTTATGATATGCAAACTTCCTGTGATGACCATAAATCTGCTCATAGACTTGCTCCTGGAACTTAGTGTAGAATCTGGGATTTATGGAGTTGGAGGGCAGTAGATATTGATCTTTGTGTCTCAAAATAGCATAGTCATCAGCTGATATGAGATTTAGATTGATCTCAGGTTCTTCTGGGTCCCTCATTTCTTCATCAGATTGAGCCTGGACTTCTTCTTCTGTGTCAGATTTAGATCCAGAACCTGACCCATGCGGTAATGATCCTTCCTCACTTTCAGAGCCATCTGCTGCAGGTCCTTTTCCCTTGCCTGATGGATCTTCAATAGGGTCGGCAGGAGGTTGGGAGGAGGATCCTCTAGGAGTACCAGCCGTCTTGCAAGTCACATACCTGGTCCTTGGCATCTTTACAAAGAGAGGATAGGTTACAAGGAGTTTAAAAGATCATGCATTCTAGAATTATCTTGAATGGAATGATTTGTTGTTTAGTCAGTAAGAATCGGTAGTACCGAAAGTCTTCAGCCGGTAGTACTGGGGTGCGGTAGTACCTCCATTTACTGGCCGATATGACCGTATCACGGTAGTTTCGCGCTTATGAACACGGTAGTACCGCTTTTACAGACTGCGATCTAGGGTAGGCGATTCTAACGAGAAATTGATGTTCCTATTGATTTGAATCCAAGAGTTGGATGTAACAACATCATTAAACATCAATAACGTTATTTTGCCTACATGAAATCGCACAAACCACCAACATTTCAAACTTTTCTAGAATGAGACCTAGGGTTTGATTCGATGGTAAAACGAAGAAAAAGATTGTTTTACCTTGAGGATTAGAGGAGATAAACCCTAGAGATGCAAGGATTCGCAAGAAATTGAAGATCAACCGAGGTTTTGGAGGGATTTTACCGAGCCGGTTTTCGGGTGAGAGTGAGAGAGAGAGAGAGAGAGACGAAGTGAGAAGGAGAGAAGACTCGGGAGAAGAAGTTCCCACAGAGAGTTATCTTTTTCTTCAGAAACCGACGCGATAGTTCCGCCCTTTTGCCAACGGTAATACCTTAAGCGGTGGCATGATCAGTGGTTATCGTGTCGTAGTACCAAGATCGCAATGCATCAGCACATAACTCGTCGGTAATTCCGATTATCCTAGAACTTCAACAACAGTTCTGGATTAACTTTGGACAGGAATAATTTGCAAATAATCCTTAGTTTTGCAAACAAATAAGAGTCGTTAAGGATTATTATGCAAAGAATACAATATAGTTTAGGAACATAGAATTTTTAAGAACATAGTTATCTTTAATAAAATTTTGAAAATATTTTCTTAATAAAACTTTTGAATAACACCAAATCAACCAAAATACATAAGGCAAAATTTCAACCAACATTTGAATAGTCTATAACATTTAATTCATTCCTCAATTTGCAAAAGCGGCCTTCATCTAGTGGCTTGGTGAAAATGTCCGCTAATTGATCTTAGGTTCGGATGTGGCTAATTTCAATGTCTCCCTTGCCCACGTGATCTCTTAAGAAATGGTAGCGAATATCTATATGCTTGGTTCTTAAGTGTTGGACCGGATTATTTGCTATTTTAACCGCATTTTCATTATCACACAAAAGAGGCATATTATCAATTTTAATTTCATAATCCATCAAGGTTTGCCTCATCCATAGCAATTGAGCACAACAACTTCCCATGAAACATATTCGGCCGGTGGATAAAACTACGAATTTTATTTCTTGGATGACCATGATACTAAGGATCTCCTAAAATTGACAACTCCCGAGGTGCTTTTTCTATCCACTTTGCAACCCGCATAATCGGAGTCCGAGTATCCAATTAAATCAAACTTAGCACCTTTAGGAAACCATAGGCCAATGCTAGAGGAATGTTTTAAATATCTTAGTATTCTTTTTACGGCTATCAAGTGGCACTCTTTTGGAGATGCTTGAAACCGTGCACACATGCAAACGCTAAACATGATATCGGGCCTAGATGCGGTAAGATAAAGCAAGCTACCAATCATAGACCTATAAAGCTTTAAATCTACCGATTTACCTCCCTCATTCAGGTCGAGGTGACCGTTTGTTGCCATTGGAGTTTTGATAGGTTTTGCGTCCTCCATTCCAAATCTCTTGATTAAGTCTTTTGCATACTTGGTTTGGCTTACGAAAGTTCCATCTTTAAGTTGCTTGATTTGAAGTCCAAAAAAATAGCTAAGTTCTCCAATCATGGACATTTCAAATTCCCTTTACATCATATCACCAAATTCTTTGCAAAAGTCTTGATTAGTAGAACCAAATATGATATCATCAACATAAATTTGACATACAAAGAAATCATCATCTAACACTTTAGTGAACAATGTTGAATCAATTTTCCCAATTTTGAATCCTTTTGAAACTAGAAAGTCTCGAAGGCGTTCATACCATGCTCTAGGAGCTTGTTTAAGACCATAGAGCGTCTTGGAGAGTTTATAGACATGATTAGGATTCTTAGGATCTTCAAAACCGGGTGGTTGTTCAACAAACACAAGTTCGGATATTTCTCCATTTAAAAAGGCACTTTTGACATCCATTTGAAATAATTTAATATCAAAGCATGATGCAAAATCAAGTAATATACGAATTGACTCAAGTCTAGCTACGGGAGCAAAAGTTTTACCGAAATCCAAACCTTCGACTTGAGAGAAACCTTGTGCGACCAATCTAGCTTTGTTTCTTATAACCATACCATTTTCGTCTTGCTTGTTTCTAAACACCCATTTTGTACCGATGACATTGTGTTCTTTGGGTCGATCCACCAATGTCCAAACTTCGTTTCGGGTGAAATTATTAAGCTCTTCGTGCATTGCGATCATCCAATCCGGATCATCAAGTGATTCATCTATATTCTTCGGCTCAAGAGAAGAGACAAAAGAGTAATGTTCACAAAATGAAGCGACACGAGATCGAGTTTGAACACCCTTACTTACATCACCAAATATTTGATATATTGGATGATCTTTTGCAATCGCATTATGGATTCTTGGTGGTAGGTTGAATGGTTGATTATCTTCATCATTGTTTTCTTCCACCTGAATTTGGCTTGTTGTGGAAGAAGTAGGAGGTTCAACTTGAGTAGAGGATGATGGTTCATCTTTAGGTTTGATGTTGCCAATTTGCATATTTTTCATAGCCTTTCTTAACAATTCATCACCTACATCATCCAAATTCTCATGCTCTTCTTGAGCGCCGTTAGTTTCATCAAATTGCACATCGTGTCTTTCTTCAACTAGACCGGAGTTTTTATTGAAGACACGATATGTTTTGCTATTTGAAGAATAACCAAGTAAGAAACCAACATCACATCGACTTGCAAATTTTGAAAGACGAACACCCTTTTTCAAAATGTAACATTTGCAACCAAAGACACGAAAATAAGAGATATTCGGTTTTCTTCCAACAAGGAGTTCATAGGAAGTTTTTTTCAAAAGGCGATGCAAATAAAGACGATTTATGGCATGACAAGCGGTGTTAATTGCTTCCGCCCAAAAGCTATCGGAAGTATTATATTCATCAAGCATTGTCCTAGCCATCTCAATTAATGTTCGATTTCTCCTTTCTACAACTCCATTTTGCTCCGGAGTGTAGGTTGTGGAAAGTTCGTGCTTTATTCCAAGTTCATCACAAAAGTCTTCAACTTTAGTATTTTTGAACTCGGAACCATTATCACTACGGATTTTCTTTATTTTGAAATCAAATTCATTTTGAGCCCGTTTTGCAAAGCTTTTAAAAATTCCGGAGGTTTCGCTCTTGTCATCTAGAAAGAACACCCATGTATATCTAGAGTGGTCATCAACGATAACTAAACAATAACTATTTCCCCCGATACTCTTATAGGTTGTTGGCCCAAACAAATCCATATGTAAGAGTTCCAAAGGTCTAGAAGTTGACATGATACTCTTGGAAGGGTGAGAGCTTGCGACTTGTTTACCGGCTTGACAAGCACTACAAAGTCGATTTTTCTCAAACTTCATATCTTTCAAGCCAACAACTAAATCATTTTTGAAAAGCTTTTTAAGTTGAATCATGCCAACATGAGCTAGCCTTTTATGCCAAAGCCAACCTAAAGAAGTTTTTGCAATTAAACAAGTTTGTAGACATGATGCATTTGAGGAGAAATCTACCAAATAAAGATTTTCAAATCTAAAACCTTTGAAAACTAAAGCATTATCCTTTTCACTTGAAATTGAGACACCTTCATCTGAGAAAGAGCAAATTAAGCCAAGATCACATATTTGAGCAACGGATAATAAATTAAAATTTAGTGATTCAACTAAGAATACATTAGAAATGGAGAGGTCATTTGAGATAGCGATTTTACCCAATCCTATTACCTTTCCTTTACTATTGTCTCCAAATGTGATCTTGTCACTTCCTTTTACGTTCTCGAATGTGGTGAACATTTTCCTATCACCGGTCATGTGTTGAGTGCATCAACTATCAAGCACCCAATGTTTTCCACCGGTCTTGTAGTTCACCTACAAAACAAGAATCAAGTTCTTTTAGGTACCCAAATTTGTTTGGGTCCTTGGAGGTTAGTGACCAAGGTTTTAGGCACCCAAATAGCATTCCTTTTAGCGCCTAAAATCGAAGTGCCAATAAATCTTGCAATTATTTTACCATCTATAGATTTCTTAAGCATGTAGCAAGAATCATAAATGCCATAGGATTTAACATTAATATTTAAGCAAGCATTTGATATGTGTCCTACCTTACCACATTTATTGCAATATTTACCACTTTACTTAATAAACCTTGGAGGTTTGTTTACTGGTTTCTTACCTTTCTTGGGCACATACCCAAGTCCTTCCTTATTGAATGAGCACCTTTGCTCACTTAATAACTTGTCAAGGGTTGATTTACCCTTGAAGCATCTTTCTAAGCTCTTACTTAGCTTGGTGACTTGCTCTTTCAACTCATGATTTTCAACAATTAGTAAAGGGTCACAAGTATTATTCATATCAACAATTGAATCATCATTTGAGCAACAAGGTATGGATAGCAAGTCATCACAAGAAGTAGAAATACTAGACATGGATTTAGCATTTGACACATTTTCTACTCTAGGCATCTCATTCATTAAATCACAAGTAATACCAATATTTGAATGAGATTTTTCTATATCTTTTAGAAGGAGAGAATCGTGAGCTTCCTTTAGCTCCTCATAAGAGTGTTTTAGATAGATATACTATTTCTTTAAGACTTTAAATTTTGATTTCTCTTTTCCAATATACTTATTTAAATCTTCAACCATGTCCATTAATTCATCATATGAAGGAGCATCATTATCAATGGATTTTACCTTATCTCCTTTTGCCATAAAGCATGTAGGAGACGCAAAGAGTGAAGGAGCTTCCTTTATGACGATGCCGAGAAGTCCTCTTTTCTTAGAAGACTCTTCATCACTTGATTCGGAGTCGGAATCCGAATATTCTTCATCGGAATCCCACTCTCCAATGTGAGCTTCATTTTTGCCCCTTTTGTGAAGCCTTTTGAAAAGCTTCTTCTTTCCATTGAATTCCTTCTTCTTTGATGATTTATCTTTGTTATCCTTCTTGTTGGGGCAATTTGAGATTATGTGCCCCTTCTCATCACATCCATAACAACGAATGTTGATATATCGCTTGTTGTCACTTGAGGATTGCCCTTTCTTGAACTTGTTGAAGTTGAAGTTTCGATGTGGGCGTTTTCTCATGAATTTCTTCATTCTCCTCACAAGGAGAGCATACTCCTCATCCGAGTCTTCTTCTTCATCCTCATCATCACTTGACTCCGCTTTGGCCTTGAAAGCGGTAATTTTCTTCTTGGATGAAGATGACTCCAAGAGCTCTTCCTTGTCCTTCTTGTATAGCTCGTTAGTGATGAGGTTGCCCAAAAGTCCGGTTGGTGTCATTCTTGGCAACTCGGGAGAGTTGAGGAATAGTGTCACTAACGTCTCGTATTTATCCGGGAGCGCCCTAAGCATCTTGCGCACAACATCAATATCAAGAAGGTTAGTACCAAGACCTTTGAGTTCATTCACAATGTTGTTGAGTCTTGAATACATCTCGGTGATGTTTTCATTTTGCAACATTATGAATGTCTCATATTTAAACCGAAGCCTATGCAATTTAGCTTCTTTGACCGTGGATGTGCCCTCATGAATTTCGGAGAGAGTAGTCCAAATAGCATGAGCGGTTTCAGTTGCTCACCCTATTGAACTCATCGCGTTCAAAGCACCAAAGAGAGCATTCATAGCTTGAGCGTCTAAATGAGTATTACGTTCATCTTGAACCGTGAAGTTTGTTGGTTCAAGAGGCATAACATAACCCTCATTTACAATTTTTCATATGTTCGAACTCATAGCCTTTAAGAAAATAGACATTCTAATTTTCCAATAAGAATAATTTGAGCTATCAAACAAAGGAGCCTTTCCTATAGGCACACCCTCGCTAGCCATCCTTTCTCTCTTAGACAGTAAAGTCTAATAAATTGAGAGACCAAGCTCTGATACCACTTGTAGGATCAAGGATAACCGACTAGAGGGGGGTGAATAGGAGGTTTTTTAAACTTTTTCACAAATTAATGAGTTAAGCCAATTATCAATTTAGTCTAAACAAGTTATACTTCTAGCTAAGCAATACAAGCACAAAGATCAAGCTAGAAATATAAATGCGGAAGTGTAAAGACTAGAAATAACCACAATGAGACAACGATGTTTTCCCGTGGTATCGAAGACTTGCCGGTCTTTACTAGTCCACGTTGAGGGAGCTTGAACCAATCAAGCCGGCTCCACGAATTAAGCCTTTCCTCGATCACTATTGGTTGTTCTTTCTCCGCTCCGGAGATGGTGAGCACCAAACCAATCACAATCTTGGCACCGGGCCTCTTCACAATCTTCTTGAAGAGATCACCGTGCAATCTCCGCCAAGACGTCTAGGAGTTCGGCAAAACTCCAAGAGTAACAAATCGATGACCTTTGCTTGACGACACTCAAGTGCAAGAGGATCAACTAGAATGATGAATGCACTTGAATGAGCTCAACAACCTCTCAAAGAGTGTACAAATGAGTTTTAGGAGTTGAATGAATGCACAAGGCTCTAAGGATGTTAAATGAGGTCTAGCACACAGTCCTTGAGCAGGTGGGGGTGTATAAATACCACCCACCAACAATTATAGCCGTTGGAGAAAAAAAACAGCTTTTCAGGCCATATGCGGTACTACCGTCATGTACTGAGCGGTACTATCGCACACCTTCAACTACCACAGTAACGGCTATAACAGTGGCATTAAATGCTCTGACATAGCTGTTTTCTCGCCATGCGATTACCGCCTAACTAACTCATGGTACTACGCTGTGTGGTCATACCGCAAAGTAAGTGCGGTACAACCGCTTCGCAAGAGAATCAGAAGAGGTGCGTATTGGAAAAAAAACATACCGCCAAGTAACGATCGGAACAACCGGTTTGCGGCAGTTCCGTTCAAGAACAGCGGTACTACCGTAGTCCGGTCATACCGTGCGAATACTTGCGGTACTACCGCTCTGAGAATTTTGCACCAGATCAGAAAGAGGGCCTCTCTGTAAAAAACATACCGCCAAGTAACAATCGGAACAACCGGGTTGCGGTAGTACCGCACTACAAGCCCGGTCATACCGTTTAGCGGTAGTACCGCAAGAACAACGCCGGTACTACCGATAATCCTGACAAAGCAGACTTGGTACAGACAAAAGCAATCCAAATGCATGCATGATCCTAGATTGATCCATAAAGCATAAGAACATGCTATCAAGCTACTAGTCATGATCCCTCTTAATAGTACGGCATTTAACCTATAATCCGGTCTTCCAACCATATTTCCTAAGACCGGTAAAGGGTAAAAGATTTCTAATCTACTTGTACCTTGACTTTGATCCAATTTGATCTTCACGATATCCTTTAGCATGCAGCTTCACGATCATACTTACCATTTGGACTTAACCTTGCAAATGCTCAACAAACACATTAGTCCAATTATCACATATTATCATAAATTACCAAAACCAATTTTTAGAGGCCTAGATGCTTTTCAGCTAGGCGCGTAGGAAAAACGATATTTCGGTTTTTTCAGTCGGTTTTTACTGAAAAAAACGAAAACCGAAAAAACAAATTTTGGAAAACCGTACCGAGTACCGGTCAAACCGAGTTGACCGGTTCGGTACGGTTTATTCGGTTTGGTTTAAAAATGTACAACCCTAGTCGCCGGTGCCACCCACCACCACCACGCCGTCCATAGCACACGTGGACAGGCCGCCTCGGTGCACCTCTACCCACGCCACCACCTCTCCCGAGTTTCTCTTACTCCACTGAAACTCTAGTCTCGACCAATTTGGCCGGAGCATGGCCGGAGCGCCGCCACACCATAACCTTGTTTGATCTGCGCCATTGCCGCCGCTCACCTCTTGCCGAACCACCTCCACCCGCGTGACACCCCAAAATGGGATGCCCACGCCTCCCTGATGCTCTCCGCACCACTCACTCCCGCCGCCGACCATCACCGCCGGCGTCCATTTCCTCGCTCAGCCACCAGAGAGCAAGCTGGGCTGCGCACAGTAGCAGGCCAAAATGGCCTTTGGGCCTAACCAGTTAAATGGGCTAGTCAAAACATTGTCCATTCCTTCCACAGCCGACACTGTTTATTACTGTTCACAACCCGGCCCGACCCCTTACTATTGAACCCAAACACTGTTCAACCCCCACCCGGTACTGTTCATAAGCTCTAACCCGATATGAACAGTGCCATCCCAACACTATAAATCAAGCCCAGTACTGTTTATTAGAACCCTAATTTGACATTTTATGCCCATTTCGACCGGTTCGAACCCAGGAATCCTATTCTTGATTATCAGCCTGATCAAAACCCAATAAATCCTATTCGCCATTTTATCGTTCTCTTTATTTCTTTTCTGGATTTTATTTTACTTGCTTGCTCCCGGCTCATTTCTTGTCGAGCTGGATATTTATTTGGTTTATTTGTCTTGCGCTAGGTTTCGAGTTCGACAAGCACACACAGGAAAACGTCGGACAAGACACAGGAGAAGCAGGACATTTCAAAGGCTACGAGCAAGGGGGCAAATTGCATTCTTTGAACATTTTCAGCCTATGCTTCATATATTTATATAATTACTTTTATTAATATATTTGAGCCAATTATTTCAATAATGAAATAATACCTTGGAATGTCATGATGAGTAGATAAATCCCTCCAGCCCACATACAAACCCTCCTATTATTTGTAGACCATATTCACCTTGACAAATCTAGACCACATAAAATAATAGCAAATATTCAACACTGTCACACAAAGCTTTCTTCTAAACACTGATAAGGAAGGTTGGCTATACGCCAATAGGTTTTGGTAGAAAGTTGAGGGTTGAGACCAGAAGGATGAACAACCCAATATATATTCTTGATAAAAGTGAGTCATCGGTGAGAACTGTAGGTGGGCGGCCACGAGTTGGTAAATAGTCTATCGCCTCACTGGATGGTAAGTAAGGACAAGAACCTTGTGCCAAGTAATAGACACAGAAATCGCTCAAACACGAGTGTGGTATATCCAACTTGGCTTAGTACACTGCTCTTCCAATTGAATATCTACGTGATGTTAACTGCTCTTATGTGATAGAACAGTCGCGGAATGGGGGTGAGTCAAGAGTGGGCCGGTTAGGGCACTCGCTGAACTACACAATGGTATAGACCCATCAGCATTGAATTGCGAATTCCACTGTTGGCCAGTGGTCTCCCGAGGGTTGTATGGACCTTGAACCTACTGGGTAGAGACTAAAAAGGTTGAGCAGTGGAAAATGCATTGTTATCTCGACTCAGTCGCACGCTAACTAGTTACGTGTATATAGCTTGATAGTATGAGCTTGTGATATCTTGTGGGTAAAGTTGAGCAACTCTGCAGAATATAATTAATGGTATTCGGATACGCCGTACTTCTAGTTAATGAAGCTGTGTTCATGGGTGATTCCAATACACGAGGCATAAGTAGAGTTTTACAGATGCTAAATTGGTAATTACATATGTTGCAATCCCTGTTATTATACGCATTACTGTTTTACTGTTTTAAATACTATACTGCTTTTAAATCAAATGTTGCATTCCACATATACCTGTTATGGTAAAATTGTTCCATTCCTTTGATAATCCTGGCATATAGTTAAATATAATTTCACATACAATTTGTTAAGTACGGTTGTACCCATTCTTGCTAAAACATCATCGGAAGCATTTTGGGAGAAAGCAGGTGATTACTACGATCAGGAGGAGCCACTAGGCCAAGAGTGTCTGTGGATCTTGTGTACTTTTGAGTTATAATATATTATATTTAGGTGACCCACAAATACGTTCAAACTGGATGTTAAGCCTTAGTTATTTAATAAAAATTTGCTTCTTAATGCAACATGAGCTTGCCTGTGATGCTATCTCTTGCTTTATAACTGTACATCCTGGGTAGTTATGAAAAGTTTAACGGACCCAAAAATGGGGACATTACAATGAGTATCAAATAACTCTTGGACACGAGGTGTAATTGCATCGGTCAGCTCCTTCACTTTCATGCCTACGGCGGTGCTGAAATCTATAGTAGAATGACGAGCATTGTCTAACATATCCAATTGTATTTCCACCATCATCTGTGGTGCCAACTTTAGAAGCTTCTGTTGAAGAAACCTTCGAGGTAACATTTTCAAGACCTTCTGGCTTGGGTCTAGTATCTGAGGAATACATACGACTAAGACTTTGAATACCTGAGAATCCCAGCGATGGATTGTAGTGGTACTTGGATGTGACCAACCCACTATGGTTTAAACGAGCTGAAAGGGGCAATGTGCAGATTTTTGCCACAGTAATAACTGGAGAATACTGATCTACTGCTTTGATCTGGTTAGATGTAGAAGTGCCTCGTTTTGTAGTGTGCTCAGCACATCTGAACCATCTCAGAGGAACACCAAAATACAAGCATGGCTCAGGAGATGTTTCTGTGAGACTGACTAGCGGCTGCTCGGCAAGGCCGTCCCAGAATTGTTGCAGTCCTGGACATTGTACCCTTTCAGATATAACTTGATATAGCAACTACCAAAAAGTCCCCTGCATTGACCGAGAGATATCCAGAAAGTTTGTTGTCCTGCTGGATAAAAAATTAACAAAATTGCGGATCAAGCGTGCGTACACACACTGACAAAAAAAAAACTACGAAAGCAACAATAAAAAATCTTGCTGCATTTAGAGGAAAGACGAAGATAACAACAGATTAGAGGCAAGCCATGCACTTTACTATAAGCACAGGCTGACAGCAACCATCTTTTCCTCCTATCAGTCTTTCTTAGGCTGCTTCTAATGCTCCACCTTGGTAAGTATCTTAAGACTGTCACATAAGCAAAAGTCTGATGGCACTACAATTAAGGAGAGAGAGAGAAGCGACTAGTATCTTATTTAGATACCATTCATACACAGTATCTTAAGTAGAAATACTAGTAAAGACCTTATATCAAAGGTTTAAGATACAACACTTTTGGATACCATGCATTAGGAAAGTGGTATCTAAATGTCTTTCATGTAATAAGAAACTATAGTAAAACCACCCACTGGGAGCAGCCTTACACCGTTCTTTAGTGAGAGCATGGACAAAAATAATGATTATTGCAGCTCAACTATAATACTAAAATTCAATTGACTTTCAAACGCCTTCCTAGGGAAAATACAGGAAGTATACGTAGCAGCTGACAACAACAAGTGAAGATTGACTGACAGTGAATACTGCTGAAGCAAGTAAATGAAGATAGTTTAAACAGACGTCATAAAAAGCCTACGATAAACTGCACGTAGTTGACATGTTGGCCACAATTTCCAACATGTGTTGGCATGCTCAATTCTAAACCAAATGAAAGTATAGCATAGCCAATGCTGACACATGGCCACCACACTATTTGGAACATCGGGTTAAATTATAAGGAAATGGAAGAATCAAGAGAAATACTCCAATATGGTAGGCTGCTAACAAGGATGACGACTCCAGTACGCCTGACGAATTGCAACAGGAAATGCTTGATGCCTCAAATCTCATGATAACTACTGCTGATCCATGGCAAAACTGTATGGTACGCTGCTAAATAAGAACATCCAGGAGTAGATAAAAGATATCAATATTGAGGGAAAATTCACTGCAGAACTTGGGGTGAAAACCCAAAATGCGCAAGCGACATCTGCTCAATAAAACAAATCGGAGAACTTCAGATGTGGACGCTGCTAGTACATGGTTGATTACGAGGTGCGTGGTGCTCAACTCTGTGATCTCACAGTATCCCCAACAGTCCATCCACCGCATCAACTACAATCACTTCACTAGGTTAGCACCAAACAAATCAATTAAGGGGGGAAAATCAAGACAAGCAACCGTTTTAGCCTACAGGTCGCTGCTAATTTCGGGCAGCACACTAAAATCACATTAAGCTGCATCTGCTCAACAAACCATCCTAGCCGCCGCCCCCGACAAATCACTACGGCAATGATAACCACGGCTCTGTTGAACCCCAGCAAACAAGCGACCGCACATGACGGATCGCCATCCGCATTCCAACATCCACACTAAAAACTACTAGGGGCAAAGTAATTAAGACATCAAAAGTCCTCAACTCCACTCGAGCGTTTGCTCGTACGCAAACGTTCAAGGACAACCAGCGAGAACTAAAAAACACAACTCACGTGTTGAGACTAAAACCGGTAGGGACATTTGATTCAGAGTAAGATTCGAAGCGGAAGCGTGAAGTGTCTGGCTTACGGCTAGGGAAGCGGTGGAGGCGAGGCACGGCACGGGAGACGGGGAGAGGCGCTCGCTTGCTCGAGCTGCTTTGCCTCGCGCTCGCTCGCGAGTTCCGAGTTTTCCGACACCTGGGAGAGGCGCTGGCTTGTGCTGGCGATGGACTATTGGCCCCTGATGCGACCAACGCTGCCTTCTTCTGTGTTTTTTTTTTTTTTCTCGCCGGAAATAAAGCAAACCGGACTCTTCGTCCGGCCTCTTTTTAAAATTAAATAGCAAAATTAGTATTTCGTAACCAAAATGATAAAAATAAGAAAACGACTAGGAATCGGACATTCGATGGGGGTGCTCTCATCAAACGCTGCTTCAAAATAGTGCAATAATTTATTCCAATGTTTGCGATATTTTTGGCACACATGCACAACATTGCAAAGTATAAACAGCAGCATTCGGAAAGCATTTGAAAAAAAATCATTTGTCAACAAAATTGACAAACCTTAAGTACTACGAGACATTTTACCCAGTATAAAACCTACATACATTGAAAATTGGTGCAAAATTGCAAAACAACAAAATATGATTCAGAAATCAAAAGTTACATTGTTGTAATATTCTAAATATACAGATGCAACAATCAAACTCTTGGTTACAATAAATCATGAAACTATGCAAAAAAAAATATCATATCACTTGCAACTATTCACAGTAGGTGTTACAACACTTCACTCCGACACAATCGTAACATTTTTGCAACATTGATCATTTTTGAAATGCAACATCCTCAGACAACGGTTGCAACATCCCCAGATAACAGTTGCAACATTCCCGGACAACGGTTGCAACATTCCCGGACAACGGTTGCAATATCATAGGACAACGGTTGCAACATCATAAGACAACGGTTGCAACATCACAAATCAAAACAAAGCATCTGGAGAGAGAGAAAACGCGTTGAAAAATTTTGCAACATCGCCGTGAACAGTATGCAACATTTTTTCTACAGATGCAATATTTTTTTACAGATGCGACATTTCAACATTGTTTTTAACTGACTGCAACATTGTTTTCTGTGAACCGTAACATCAGAATTAGACACAACAAAGGATAACTTGCCGAGTCTCCGGGTGGACCTCGTAGAAGCGTTGACGCCGCGGACTTCGTTGGGCGCTTCACGGACCAATTTGGGCGCTTTCTTTGGGCCGGCTCGGGCGTTCGCAGAGCGCAGTCGCCTCGAGCGCAAGGCCCAAGCGGACCGGCTCGAGGTGTGCGTGTGGGGAGCAGAAGTAAGAGAAAAAAGGGTGAAAGGAAAGCCTGTGCATACAGAGAGGCAGAAGAAAGAGAAAAAGGCGAAGAAAAAATGTGCTTGAATAGGGAATGGGACTAAGAGAGGGTATATGTAATGGATTGGTGGTGGTGGCCCCCACAAATTAAAGTGGGAGGATGTGAATTTCGGAGTGAACCGTCCGAATGCACCGGACGCACAGACGGTAGCATTTGCCTAAAAATAATACATCTATCGAGTGAATTTGCCGCCAAAGCCACGTTTCTACCACAGACTAAGGGCGCGGTAGGTCGTCGGCTATGGTATGGGATCGTGACACGTCACATGGTAGAATTGTTATTTTTATCATTTTGAACATGAAGAGTTTGTTTTGCTATTTTGTTTCACAAACGTGTCATTTTAGCTGAAGACTCAGCCGGGCTTACAGGTGGGGCCGAGAAAAAAAGGTCTTCTCTCCGCCCACGTGGTGCTATGTTACGGGTGCAGATCTCCTGGAATTGTCCCTAAATCCACCTAGTGGATTTCAACAGATCTTGGCCGTTTCTTGTTTTGTGTGGACTGGATCAACCCACGTTACTCTTTCTTCTTCCCCTGCCCCAAATCCCTTTCTTCCCCATGTTACAACTCCTCTGCCCATTTAGATCTGAAGCAGCCGGAAGTGACGACGGCACCCTTGATAGCTAGGCGTCGGTGGCCGAAAACCAAGAGGAGTTGCTGGTAGAAGATGGGTGCTTTTGGAAGCTAGAGGTCTGGAGCTATCTGATGCTTCTCTCATCGAAGCAATGTTCCTTACAAGAATGAAACATCCAAGTTTTCCGGTGATCTTTCTTCTCTAATCAAGTGCAGGACGTGAACTGGTGAAGACGCGAAGTGGCCAGCGGACGGAATTATTTAGCTCCGAGCCCTTTCAGTTGTCGTTGTGTACTTGTGTGCTTTGGAGTTCTTTCTTTACCTTGGGAGGACACTGCGCTTGGGAGTTGGGATACGGAAGAGAAGGGATTAGGGGTAGAGGAAGAAGAAAGGGTGACGTGGATTTGATTCAATCCATATAAAACAATCGCTGGCCAAGATTTGCTGAAATTCATGTAGTGGATTTAGGGGTAACTCCAGGGGATCCGAAACCCTGTTGAACAAGTTTGTTTGCTAATCACAGCTCTTGACTAACACTAAACTTACTCTCCCTTGCTCTAGCTGTTCCTCTTTTTGGTTAGATATTGACTGTGTGTGGTGTTCTCACTACTCTTTCTCTAATTTAAGATTCGGATTCTCTGCAGTAAATACAGAGGACATTGTGTAAACAGTGCTCTATCCGTAGAACTACAGCAACACTTCGTTTTTTAATCGGACGATGGAGATCATCTCTAATGCCAATGCACTGGTTTCTCTGTATTTACTGCACCAATGCAGAGGATTCCATTCCTTGTGCCACTTGTATATATGTTTGTTTACTTATTCATAGCATACATTCTGGTGGGGGTTGAAACCTTTGACTTGAATGTCCTGCCCAGAGCATGAACACTCTTTCATCTCCTAACCATGTTAGGATGTTTAGATTTTGGGTTATATACAACTAGCGAAATTACCCATGCCATTGCACGTCTAGACATTGTAACATATTGTATTATTATATAACTCTAATGCTTTTGGAAAATATAGTTGTATTATTATACAATTGTAACAATTATAAAATTTATATGTGATTAATCTGCACTGTTATAGTTTGGCACCGCTGAACTAAGTGGTATAGATCGTCTCATTTTCTCTCATTTAATGAGATAATTTTTAGGAATTTTGTTTTTTCTGATTTAAGGATTATTATAGGATTTTCTAGACCTCCAGAGCGAAGGAGGTACATTGAATAACACTAGTGAAACAATTGTAAAATTTACATGTGATTAATTCGCACCATTATAATCTGGTCCCACTAAACTAAGTGGTGTAGTTCTTCTCTTTTCTCTCGATTAATGAGAGAATTTCTAGTTTTTTTTTTGTTTTTTCTGGTGTAAGCATTATTTTCGGATTTTCTAAGCCTATAAGAGAATGAGGTATCTTGGAAATCACCAATGTAACAATTGTAAAATTTATATGTGATTAATATACACCGTTATAATCTGGCTCCACCTAATCGAGTGATATAGATATTCTCCTTTTCTCTGTGAGAGAATTTATTTATTTTTTCCTAATTCAAGGATTTTTGTGGGATTTTCTAGACCTCTAGAGCTGAAGAGGTACTTTGAATATCACCAATTATTTGTAGATATATAGATATAGATTGTTTTAATAAAACTATAAGTGAGGTTATCAAAGAGGACTCAGTGTAATTGGCACTAACGGACGATTTTCATTATTATCATGCTGCCACCTAGTACAACAATACATGTTTATCTCTTTACTATCTATAGCTACAAGGAATTGTGGCCTCAAGATCCCCCACGTCGCCATTTTTGCGAAAAACCCTTGGTAGTTTATGAAAATGCAACGAGGTCCCGTTTCGGTGGTCATTAACCGTCGGTTCGCCATCACATGGTTGGAATCGGACGGGTGCGAAGCCATCGGATCGCGTTTTCTGCACGGATGACCCAGATCCATCTGCCCCGTCTCCGCATCCGCCACACTAGGGTTACCCCCATCCTCCCCAATAGTCGTTGCCTCCTCCCCTTCCTTTCTCTCTCTCGTCCTCGCCCTCGCTGTCTTCGTCGCGTGTTGGCAGCTCGTGTCCATGCGTCGACTTGGCGTCGCCCTCGCCTCCTCCCCTTCCTCCTTGCCCGACCGTCCCACCTTAATCCCCACGTCACATCGTCGTCGTCCTCTCTCCCACATGCCCATTCATCCTCCTCGCTTCATCCGCCGCCTCTTCCTCTCCTCTGGACACTTCTTCCCAGCGCCTCCGCCCCCGTCTTCCTGAAATCCACCTCTCCCTCCTCCAGACACCTCTTCTCCAGCGTGGTCGCCTTCTCCACATCCACTGTGTAGCCCGGTCCGCCCATCTATAGGATCAAGGATGACCGACTAAATGGGGTGAATAAGAGGTTATAAAAATTCTTATGCTCTAATTGACAATTTTTAACAATTGATCTTAAAGAAGAAGTACTAGCATAAGTTTAAAGCCTATGATCAAAATATACTAAGGCAACTCAAGATTACAAAAACTATTCTAGCAAGAATTCTACGCAAGTAAGAGCTAGAAATATAAAATGCGAAAGCGTAAATACAAGAGAGGAAAAACCACAATGTAGACACTTGATGTTTTCCCGTGGTATCGAAGTTGCCGGTCTTCACTAGTCCACGTTGAGAAAACTTGAACGAATCAAGTCGGCTCCACACGAGCACTTCTCTCGATCTATCGTTACTCTTCCTTCTCTCCAGAGATGGTGAACATGCAACCACTTCATAATCTCTTGTCGGGTCACTTCACACGCTTCTTTGAAATGATCACCACGCAAACTCTTCTCCAAATCGTTTAGGTACCGGCAAGCACCAAGGGTAACAAATCGCAGCACTTGCTTGAAGATTATCAAGTGCAAAATGATCAACTAATGATGCAATGCACTTGAATGCTCTCAACTAGCTCAAAATGTGAATTGAATGCAAATAAGTAGAAGATAGTGAACCAAAGCCTCAAGAGTATTCAATATGGCCAAAAGTTATGAGCTTGGTACAGGTGGGGATGTATTTATAGCCCCCAACCACAAAACTATCCATTTGGAATAAGTCCTTGAAAAATTCAGCATTTGCGGTAGTACCGCTGAACAAACCTGGTACTACCGCTCTTCATGATCAATGGTTGGAACTGTTGTATTTAATGCTCTGAACTAGTCGTTACGAAAAATTTACGGTACTACCGCCAACTAGAAATCTGTACTACCGCAGAGCGGTAGTACCACTCGGCTAGAACGGAACTACCGATTTCAGAGGATTAAAAACACAAGAAAACACCATCTCTGAAAATAACGTACCGCCAAGTAATTTTGGTCCTACTGCACTGCGGTAGTACCGCTAAGAAATGTGGTCATACTGTTTCTCAAAGGAGAACAAAAACTCCCAACTAGATTTTGGTACTACCGACCTGCGGTCGTACCGCTTATCACATGCGGTCATACAATTTTTAGGATTCAAGAAAAACTCCCAAAAATGAGTTCTCTGAAAAATACATACCGTCATCTAGATTTTGGTACTACCGACCTTCAATGGTCAATGGGCGATGATATGTTTGCCAAACTTCAATTTGTGTGAACGAAGAAGATTGCATGCATTCGTAACGAGATGCACTTTATGGAGTTTATTCTTTCCGAAGCAAGATTACTACAAGTGTTATCTGTTAGTCTTGCATCCCATGCCATATGCGGTAATGAGGAGGCAGTTATTGATATAACAGAATATCCAAGAGCTTCACTTGATGCCCAAGTCATCTTCATGGGTAGAGAATCTACAAATAAGTAAGCATTATGATTCTCATATATCCTTGTTGTATTGTTTCATATATTTGTCAATCTTTTCAATTGTTCTAAACTACACTTGTGGCTGGTTATTCCTTCTGGTATACCTTTTTGGAGATTGGATAAGTACAATCATATAGTGTTTTTATTGCCTTGTATATTGGCTATAAGACTAGCATGTCTTTGCAGTTTGTATGAATTTGGCAAACACATGTTATATTAACTTTTGTTCCAAGCTTGCAGTATTGAAAGCTAAGTCCATCGCAAATATCATGTAATGAACAAATATTGTCACTTTTCTCAAAATCTATAGCACCATGAGGTAGTGAGGTGTTGTGAGAAAGCATGAGGTAGTGAGTTGCACTTAAGAAAGCTATATGTTTTTTTTACAAGCTTGCCACTATGGAATTTACTTTTTCCTTATAGTTATCCAATAACTTGACTTTCCCTCTTATTGGACGCAATGGTTTCATGGACACATGCACCAGGAATTCTGAGGTGGAGGAGTCACAAACAACAGGCAGCGGGTTGACAGATGATGTACGCCCTCGGAGATGGCAACGACTGGATCTAGAGTTTGAGGCACAGCTGGAGCAGCTTGAGGAGGAAATGCAGAAGCTAATGCGACAAAGTCTTGAGTCGAGGATTTAGAGCATGATAAGTACAATAGGTTTCAAGAGTGCTACATTTCTATCATAAAGGTACCTAACTGCACTAGCTTAACCATTCTTAACTTTATATCCTACAAACAAATGATTCTTACTGGATGATGGAAATGCAATCTTTGTCTGAACGATGCGGCATAAGCCTTCCACCATTTCTAGAGCCTTCATCTGCCCCGTCATCTTATCGGCAAGTAATGCTCACCTGATTCTATCTGACAACAAGTGTGACACGTCTACATGCCTACCTACAATTTTTTATGCCTGCCTACAGTTGTCATCACGATCACCGACAGATGAACACCAAGGTTTATGCTTTGTGAAACAGTGCAAAATAGGAATATCCTAAACCTCCATACTCCCAGTTGGCATAACTTTTTTTTTTTTGCCTTCATACAGTGATTCGGCTAGATTGTATAAGGCATTCAAGTATTACGGCGTTGGCAGTCATAACAATGCTACCATTATTGTTTTGAAGTGCTCATGAGTAAATCTTTGTTCTTTTTGGTGGCACAAGTTACACACTACATTTTTGTCTTATTTTGCTTTATTGCACTTATATTTCTGAAAATATCGAAGTAAGTGTGCATAGTATCAGAACAAAGTTTTGGGATTAAAGTGTCAACCATGATGTACAGGAATTGTGCTAGATGCTAATTAAATGATCTAATAGTTTGCTCGATGCTAATTAATTGATTAGTCCATCATATTACTACACATAGCTCCTGGGTTTCTAATTTTAGTAGAGGCACAATTGTGTCCTTTTTGCTTGAGTTCATTTTGTAATTTCCAAGTTGCAGATTGGAATTTTTGTAGATGCCATATTACATTTCATCTTGTTATATTTTGCAGGTTTGATGATCATAAGCGTTATCTCCTGATATTTTGGCCACATAAATTTACTTGAGTTTTATACACTAAAATTAATTAGTTTCATCGTCGTAATTTTTTAAACTGAAAATGTTAGTGAGGAAGATAGCCTTCCATCGCCACAAAGGACTGTACGGGGGGCGAAGTGCGCCTTACCCATCTAGCTATTTATTATTGCTGATGGCACGCTCACAAAGATGTCAAGCTGTCTTGCCTATTTTACTAGTTGGGATAAGGATCAGTTATCAAGATAGTATATCTACCACGTACTATGGCTGCTTGCTCATTGCCGATGGACGCAACGGTAGTACGAGTATTAACCCAAAATAACTTGCATAATCCCACAGAGAAAATCCTAACCGTATGAAAAGACAAAAAAAAAAGCATGACAATATGACACGCTACATGGACTTGTGATGTTGAAACTCTAGAGCACAGACACACGGAGAACACAATGAAATTCTAGGCTCTATGCTTCCACTAGAGACATTTAGCATTAGAACAAGCATAGCCATACTTTTTTCGAGTTTTGATGCAATTTAGTACTCAACCTTGTCTGACTAAACAGCGGCGAACACACGGGCAACCACAGAAACGCTGCCTACGCTAAAGCTGGCAAGCGGGCCGAGATGGAGAGCGCGACCCGCGTGAGAGGGACGGGAGGCAAGTGGGCAGTAGTGGCTGCCCTGCTGCTCGCGCAGCCACAAACGCACGCCTATGACCCACAAAAACGCCGTCCCTCTCTCTCTCTCTGCCCCAACCAAGCGTACCGCACACCCCCGCGGCGCCACCACCCACACACTCCCACCCACCCGGCCCACGCCACACCACGCACGCGGACACGCAGCCGCGCTACAGCCAGAGCCTCCCAGCGAGCCGCGAGACCACCACCATCACCAGCACGACGCGAGAGCCAGGCCAACTTCGAGCGCGCACCACCGCACGCCACGCCCCCTTCATTCCCCATGATCTCCGCCAACGCGCCGCCCCCGCCCGACGCCAGCGCCGCCGCATCGGGGGAGGACGCCAGCAAGAAGGTGCGGAAGCCGTACACCATCACCAAGTCGCGGGAGAGCTGGACGGAGCAGGAGCACGACAAGTTCCTCGAGGCGCTGCAGCTGTAAGCAAACGCAAATTTGCAGTGTTTTCCCGCAATTCGATGCGCTCCCTTTGGTCAAAACATCGCAAAGCTTTGGCCTTTTTGCTGTATTTGAGCTAAAGATTGAATGTTTTTCTGGCCTTTTTATGCGTCAGTTAGGTTGTGGTGAATTTTTATGCCTTGTGTATTTTTGCTATGGAACAGTAGTGGTATAGTTTGCTGCACTTGTTTGTTTGTTCATTTGTTTTAAGTTTGGTCGTAGAGTAGCATATTAGTTAGAGAGTTTACTAGTTAAAGATCTTTTAAACCTTTTGACGAGTAATCCTCAAACAATAACGCTATTTAGTCGGAGATACTTGCCACGATTGGTTCAAGTTACGACCATCCCTGGTCGGAGAGTCCGTTACGATCAAGTCAAATCACAACCACACTTTAGTCGATAACTCGTACATACTGATATGTAGGCTATATCTTATCAACTAGGGAACTAGGGTCCTCTACAGCATGTCCAATTATGTATGATAACAAATACAACGTGTGTACCTTTGTGTCTCTGACATAACTGCGCACACTTCTTTGTTTTTGACAATAATCGTCTGTCAAATGTGTAAGGAGGACGTCTCATTGACAACAACCGTCATCCACATACGGATTCTAGCAACTGTTAAGGAGACTTAAGGTGTCTCCTGACAGTCAACAGCTGCCACCCCTTCGACACTTTATAAGGGGTGGTGCTGGCAGATGGAGAGAGAAGATGAAGAGGCCATTGATAGCATTCATATTTTCAATGGCACATTGTGCATTGTAATCTCACTTAATACAAGAACAAAAGAGTATGGTTATTATTCTTCTTGAAAAAGACCTAAACTGTCTTAAAACACCTTTTTTCCGGCGTGATCTCGAGAGTTGTGTTTCCGTATTTACTTGATCGCCACCTTTTTATGTGTAACTAGTAGGGTGACCCGCGCATTTGCGCAGATAGATTTTTTCGAAGTTTATATAAATGATTAAAAATATATTTACATATCTTGTATGCTATTTAGATTATTAAAATATCATAAACATTGAAAATGATAATAGAAACTTGAAGGAAAATACAACCTAGGGAACATAATTGAAGTATGAGTGTTGATGAAAGAAAAATCATTGAGCATAATAAGTTGTTAGGATTATTAAAAAACCATCATGCACAAATCATGTAGATGCATACATCTATTCTTACTCTATTAGTAATTAGTTACATTTTTTCAAAGGGATAATTAAGAATTTGCCATCCAATAGAACGGCGTTCTCACCTTTGCTACTCTATAGATTGCAATCATTTATTTGCCACTCTATACAATTTTCAATCATTCTTTTGCCACTTTCGATTTTTTTAACTCATTTTCCATTTTTCAAGGACGTGAAAAGACCCAAATGCCCCTAAGCTTTGCTTCGGCTGAAACTTCTCCTCTTCTATCCCCATTTCTCCTTCTTTCTTGCTTCTTTGTCTTGGCCGAAGGAATTCATGGCGCCGCCTTTGGTTCTTGGCGCCTCCTCGCTCGCGCGCGTCTGCCGCCCGCTCCGGCCTTGGCGGCTGCCGTCGCCGCGCCCTGGTGGCCGCTCGCGCTGCGTTCCCGCCCGGCCGACCCTCGGCTCGCGCCCGCGCCGCTTTCCTCTCTCTCCGTGGCTTAGCCCGTGCGTGCGCACCACCGCCATCGCCGCCCGCCGCCGCTTGGCCCCGCCCTGCGCGCCGGCGCCGCCTCACTCCGGCGCCTCCGTTCCCTTAGCCAAGACCGCCTCTGTGGCCACTCTCTGGCTTGGCCCCGCGTCTTGCCGCACCACCGATCATCACCGCCCGCGCCGCAGCGCCCGCCTGCGCGCGCCGCTGCGCGCGCCGTTCCTCGGCCCAGCACCACCTTGGTGGCCCGTGCGCACGCCACTCGGCTCCTCTCCTCGGCGCCCTGTGGGTCCGGGTTTGCTGACGGCGATGCGGTGGTCTTCGCGAGCGGCAGCGGTGGCGACTATCATCGGTAGCGATGGCGGCGTTGGTAGGGAAGGTGGAGGCGAGCTCGGCGGTGACGAGTGCCTCTGGGAGTGACCAGAAAAGGAGAAGAATAAGAGGGGGAGAGAGAAGGTGGGGGTGGCCTATCCGGTGGGGCCCGATTGGCAGTTTGTGCCTGGTCATGTGACCTAGGGGCATTTTTGTAACTTTTGGTGGGCATAAATGGCATGAAAAATGAGTTAAAAAGTCCAAAGTGGCAAAAGAATGATTGAAAATTGTATAGAGTGGCAAATAAATAATTGCAATGTATAGAGTGGCAAAGGTGAGAACGCCGTTCTATTGGGTGGCAAATTCTTAATTGCCTCTTTTTCAAATTGTATGCATGCACATGTACCTCTATTTAATCTCAAGCAATGCATTGATTATGTGTGCGGCAAATTATCTTATTAGTTTACATGGTATTAGAGTACCTTGCTCACGCATACATCGATGCACCATGGGTGATATACCTTGAATTTATCTTCCCTTACACGCCAGCTGCCCCATCGAACTGTGTATTTTCTATCTCTTCTCATCGTCATAATTTTTTTGCTTTAACCTCCAACAATAAGCCCTAATCTTGATCGATCCCTCTCAATTGCTACCATTTTCAATGCAATACTTTATCACATAGTTATTTTCTACTTCTCCCCAATTATTGCTTAGTGCTAACCATTGTGACATCAACACGCATACATATGCAACCGTCGCCGATTCCAGCTAGGTACATGTGTCACACTATCTCCGATGACCCCAAGCCTATTTTCTACGACTACGCCATCTCTACTCTAAGCTCTTTGCTCCTCTGCCTCTGTACGCTTACGCTTCTACTTGTACAGATGCATGCATGTACATACGCATGCATGATGTTATACATGTTCGATGTCCTCCTTTAGTGTCAGTCGTTACTCTTCTTCAACCTTAGCCAACTTAACGTTGTTTCTTTCTTACTAATCGCGACAACCTCCCATCTTCACTGATGCCGATATGTTTGCTTTAGTCTTGTCTAACGATATGGAGAATATTTTTGCTATCGCCGGCGACAACACGCCCCTCACCAGTGATGGCACGCTCCTAGCTCCCTGATGACCCCATATCGTCCATAGCTTGTCTTCGATACAAAGCTTTATATCTTCTCTACTAGGGTTTCTCCATCATCGTGCTTCTTTCGTCACTTACTTCAACAACACCGACGCTCACTACTTGTCATCATGACCTTTGGCTCCTTGAACACTGGACTTTATCTTCAATGGCTCCGGTGAGTAGCACGACATTGTCCTCGTTGTACGGCTAAGGTGAGCAACACTATATTTTCATCATCTCCGTCGTTGCCGCCTCGACTCTTCGATTCCCTGTGGGTCAATGTCTTCTTACAGGATAGATCGATGCCATTGCACTCTTTCGTGGTCTCCTTTGATACCATTTGTGACATCCTCATTATAAATTTTATTTTTTATTCAAAAATTTGATTATTTTTTATTTTTATTTCATAAGAAGCAACAATAGAAACAAATGACCTTGAGAACGAACGTGGTAGCTTCTTTTGTCTCCTCCAACACCATTCGTGCCATCTTCGTTACAACTTTAATTTTTATTCAATATTTCGGTTATTTTTATTGGAGTTCTTATACAAATCAAATTGCTAAATTTATTTAATTTATTCTGAATTTTAATTATTTAGGGATTTTACTTTGGAATTCGTATGGAAATTAAATTGTATATTTTATTTTATTTTTTATTCCGAATTTTAGTTCTTTTTCCTTCGAATTCGTATTCGAATCCAATTGCTTTTTTTCTTTATTTTTTATTCCGAATTACAGTTATTTAGCCATTTTACTTTGGAATTCATATTAAAATCAAATTGCTGATTTTATTTTACTTTTATTCCGAATTTTAGCTATTTTTTGTTGTATTTCGTATACAAATCTAATTGCTAATTATTGTTTAATGTTTATTCCGAATTATATTTTTTTGAATTTATATCAAAATCAATTTGCTATTTTATTTTATTTTTAGTCCGAATTTCAGTTTTTTTGTTAGATTTCATATACAAATCTAATTGCATTTTTTTATTCCGAATTATAACTATTTAGGGATTTTACTTAGGAATTTGTATGGAAATCAAATTACTAATTTTATTTTACTTTTGTTCCGAATTTCAGTTTTATTGTACTTGATATGGACTCTTTTACTTAGGAACTCTATGGAAATCAAATCATTGATTTTATTTTATTTTTTATTCCGAATTTCAGTTTTGTTGTATTTGACATAGACTCTTTCTTTTAATCTAAATCGTTATAATCTGGACCCACCATGATCGACGGTGTAGATCTTTGTCTTTTTTCACCGATTAACGTGTGAATTTTTAGCCCTTGATTTTATTTTATTTTTTATTCCGAAATTCAGTTTTATTGTACTTGATATGGATTCTTTCTTTTAATCTAGACCGTTATAATCTGGACCCAACACGATCGATGATGTAAATCTTTGTCTTTTTCACCGATGAGCGTTTGAATTTTTAGCCCTTAGAGCGAACGTGGTGGCTTCTTTTAACTTTGCTTTAATAAGATAATAGATAGATGAGAGGAAAAAGAGGTTGTATTAAGCTGTTGTGGTTCACGAGCAGAATACATAGTACTAGTACAGTTTCCGGAGTCAAATAGGGATTCCAAGGATTCAATTTGCAGATGATGCACTTAAAATGATGAAGACTGTAGTGCTCTCTGCTCAACTGGTGGTGTCATTTGGCCGGGGATGGCACACACTAGATTATTTAAGCCGGCAAAGCGTGTCTTCTTGCAATTAGCCTACAGTCACAAGTTAGTCAGGACCAAGGATCCAAAAACTGGAACCGGGCAAAATCCCGCTCGGCGCCATTTCTCCGTTACCGGTAGGTAACCGGACATCCCGGAGAAATCTCGGTTGGATTTCGTCAAATGGAGTTTGAATTCTGGATGAAACCGCCGGAATTTTGAATTTGAAGGATTTCGGCCGGGATTTTGGATCCCGTACCCCACCGGGAAATCTGGTAACCGCCGGTAACTTTTTTTCCCTGGTCAGGACCCATTTCTCATGCATCTTTAACCGCACATGCTTCGCAGATAGCCGTTTCGTGAAAAACACGTGCGCAGAAACACAGTGGAGTTGGTACCGGTAGGAGTACTCCATGACTTCTCTGCTTCAGGTTTCCGTGTTATAGTACTACTTTGATTTTTTGTAAGGACGAATTTGGACCTGATTGAGCACACCTGAATCATTGGACTTCTTTTTAAGAACGAATCATTGAACATTTTGAACAACATGATTAGTATTATTATGTTCCAATCTCTTGGTCCTCATAGTCTCAAATGTTCACACCACCATTATTTC
Source organism: Ampelocalamus luodianensis (assembly GCA_036346255.1). Classification (NCBI taxonomy): domain Eukaryota; kingdom Viridiplantae; phylum Streptophyta; class Magnoliopsida; order Poales; family Poaceae; genus Ampelocalamus; species Ampelocalamus luodianensis. Next base: position 12,671,702 of record CM070634.1, read on the forward strand.
TGTACCATGTTCTTTTCAGAGTGTATGAGTGCAGCATTGTGCTTGTGGTTGTGTCAATAATGTGTTTTTCACCCCAAGAGTGACATTTGCTGTGGTTTGATTCACGTATATGTGCCAAAGTTTTGACAGCCAGTTATAAGATTGCATCTTACATGTGACATTCATATTCATGTGTAAAACCTGATTTCTTTTCAGCTTTGATCGTGACTGGAAAAAGATAGAAGCTTTTGTTGGCTCGAAGACTGTCATCCAGGTACTTACATTAGAAATGGGGAAAAAAAGTTGCTACCGGTTTAAGAATGCTGGTAATCAAACCATTTTAGCTTATGGTATAATAAATCAAGTGAAATAGAACACCTTATTAATTGAGGTATATGTTGATTTATAAACAATAGATGCACAAGGTTGTGGTGGTTGGGTCATGAATTCAAGCCCCCACTCTACTCCTTAAAATCAAAGATACGTTCCCGCTGTGTATTCTTTTTTTTTTACGAACAACCAATGCTTTTTCCATGGGTTTTTGTTCTTGTCAAGGTAACAAGAGAAAAATGCTACACGCAGTCTAAATCTTGTCATTTTTGTGATGCTCCTTTGCAAATGTTGCAGAAATACTTAGTATTTTTCCTGACAATCAACTTCCCCATCAAATCATTTTCATTTTGCAGATAAGGAGCCATGCACAGAAGTACTTTTTGAAGGTTCAGAAAAATGGAACCAGCGAACATGTCCCACCTCCGCGACCAAAGCGCAAAGCTGCTCATCCATACCCTCAGAAGGCCTCCAAAAGTGGTGAGACTGAGACCCTCATACTCTTAGGAGGACTCAAAAAAGCGAACATCTCTCTCTCTCTCATGTGATGTGGGAATCATCAAATTAGTTTTGAGAAGTATGTTTTGATATTACCAGTATCCCTTTTATATCAAATAGTAATCAATATATTCTCTCTTATCTTGCAGAACCAGGCTATGCCCTCAAGACAGATTCATCTTCTATGCTTAGGAACTCAGGCATGAATGCGACTGTTTCTTCATGGACTCACAATTCCATCCCACCAGTTGTTGCCTCATCTATGGTGAAAGGTTTGTACTCCAAGGTGTCTCTTCTCTATAAATATTCTAATGCAATATTATCAATTAATCCTTACCCTCTTTACTCAGAAGATTCAGGTACTGGAACAATGGGGCCAAACAATTTTTGCTCTAGCAGTACTGAAGGCCCTCCAAGGGCATGGCAGCCTGGTGAAAATGATCAGATAAATCAAGTCCCATCACTCCGCCGTTAGTACCTCTTAAGACTTCTGATAGTTACCTTATGGTGCAGAGTAATTTATCAGAGTTTTTCCATTGTTATCGTTTCTGAGACTTCTGTTTTCATCTTCCTCTCTGTGCACTTTCATTGTGAGTTAGTTTGTACGTTCCAATCTTAAAAACTCCTTGGTCACTTCTTTAGGATAAACATAAAAACCGATAACTTGCTGATTATGCTTTACATGTTGGACCTAAAGGTAGTACAACACAACTGTTGCAGAACATTTCTTAGTACTGACACCTTACATTTTTTCATTGATTTTACTAGTATCAATATTGGGATTTTATCGTGAACAAATGCTTTGCTTATGTGATTCAGACTGTCATTGTTGACTTTCTTAATTCTCTTTCAAATTTTTATACAGTTATGCCGGATTTTGCACAAGTATACAGCTTCTTGGGTAGTGTTTTTGATCCAAGCACCAGTGGTCATTTGCAGAAACTGAAGGAGATGAATCCAATTGATGTTGAAACGGTATGGGAATCATGGATACATTTGGTTTTCCTTCTTCTGCTCATACGAAAGTTAACCGTAAGAATATATTAACTAGGCTACCATGGTATTGCACCATTTCTCCTCACAAATTATTGCTTCTGACAAATCGAGAGTTAAGACAACACAAGCATGAGCAAAGTTCTGTTGTGATTTTTATTATGTAACGATGGCTTGTGCAGTACTTAGCTCTCTTCGTTTAAGCATTGAAAAAAAAAACTGTATATGTATGTTTAGCCATCATTTTGGACCATTTTTGTTTTCTTTGTTGAAACCAACAGAAGTCATGTCGAATTTATTATATTCTTAAAAAAAATAACGGTTTGAAATTCTCAAATTTTCTTCAACTGTCATCTGTGTCTTTTTTTCTTTAGGCATTGTTGTTGATGAAAAATCTCTCCATCAATTTGACTAGTCCTGATTTTGAAGATCAAGTAAGTATCTCTAACATGTCTTTAGAATTTAGATCATGCTTGCACTAAATGGTTCACTACTATTTCATGTTGCCAGCAATCATTCTATGTAATACAAGCTGTTGACGCATCTTTCTTTTTTAGATCTTTGTTGCATATTGCCATGTTCGCTTTTTTTCTCTCTGATATTTCTCTTTACATAGACCTTTTTTTTACCACAACTGAAAGGTAATGTTAGTATGCAGAGCAAGGTTCAAAGGTAACCGCCGGTTACCGGAAAACCCAGTGGGGACCGGGATTTAAAAAACGTCTGGTTTTTTCTGGTTTAGCAAATTCAAATTTCAGTTTTCGAATTTCGGCCGGTTTTTAAGCAAATTCAAATATCAGTTTTCAAATTTCAGCCGGGTTTTTTTTCCCGGTTACCGGCCGGTTACCGTTTTCGGCCGCCGGCGGTTTTTCCTCTGGTTCCGAGATTTTGATCCTTGATGCAGAGCTCCTTCACCACATTATGCCTGTATTGTTATTATGTACTGTGGTGTTGAGGTAACCATTTCTGCAAACCCCGTAAATGCATGTTTCATGAGCAAGTAATCCATTACAGATGTTTAACACCTTTAGTTGGTCAGTAGAAGTTATTTTCTTTCATATAAAGAAACTGCACATGATTTCAGCAGCACACTCGTGCCTTCTTGAACTTAGGTGTCTGTTCACATTCTGTGCTTTCTAGCAGGGTTTGCCCAATTGCCCATGGTTTCTGGTACTGTCAGTACAACTTGCTGTCACTGTGCAGAATGGCTGGGATATTTGGGCAGCTATCAGAAAATGTTTGTAAAGTCATCATGTTTTAGCAAACTTTTGAAACTATACGAAATTTTGGTATGTACTGATACCCAGTTCTATTCAGTAGAGCAGGTCTTAAGTTTGAACCCTCGTCTTGTAGCATGTACTTGTGATGTTGTACATTGCACAAGGGACAAGGCATAAGATTATGAATTATGAGATCATCCATTTTTTTAAACAAAAGTTCAACACCAAATTGATTTTGTTTTATAAAGAGTTAGCTTTTTAGGGAAAAAAACTTTGTTAAGCATGTTGGACTCGCTGGCACTGTAGCACTAGGAAGTACGAGGTGGTTTGACTTTGAACTACTGCACAATTCTGGCATTCAGTACTGTTCCATTACCTAATCAGAATGTAACTTGTATTCATCTAAAAAAGGAACTAACTTGTACTCTTTGCAATTTAATACAGAGGAAGTTGATGTCTTCAAATAGTTCTGCCTCTGATGGGCTTGAGCTAGGGAATTCCATAAGCTCACTTCTTGCTGATAGACCATTGAGCGCCGCGCCTTCATGTAAGCCTTGCGTTTTTTCCATTGTTATCTCCTTTGCACAATTCACCTAGAAGTATGCAACTGTTCCAGGATTAAAGGTGAATAGTGCTGCAAAGTCTCTCCACCTATAATTTCAGCTGGACCTCGGAATGGGGGTTTTGGTGGAGCACCGATGAAGGTGCTTGCGCCGTTGTATTTCTAGCTAGATTCAAACTGTAGAATGTCTAAGGGTGCAATCATGTACAGTAGTAGGCTTCCATAAGGTGAGATCTGTCTATAGCCTGATATAGTGATATGTATATATTTTTGCCCTGAAGCGTGTATCTTTCCTCCCCCAATACTTTGGTCATCTAGGTGCGCGAATGTTGCTTCAGTTAAATCTTAAAGGCTGTTCTTAGTAATGGAAAGTGGAAAGGAAATTTTGAGTAATGATGGTTGCTCCTTTTTCCCCCTCCATTGAATTCTGTTTAAACCATCATGTTCCTTATGACAAGATCTTCAAACTAGATCTCACTTGCATATATTAGTAAATAATGGGAATAAGTCCATTTTACAATATTGAATTGTCATGTTTGTCTAATTTTCAACCTCTAACTACGAAACCGGGTAACCAATCCCTCAACTATCAATACCGTTCAATTTACCCACATCAACCCAAACTTTCCACACATTACATTCTAAATAATGTCATTAAGCATATGTTCCAGTAGATAAGACAGAATGTTCCACACATTACATCCTAATGTTCCATAGTTCACGGGCGATGTCCAGCACACATATTTTGAATTGGGAAGAAAGCCATGAATTAGGTGAGTGTTGGATGTTTCGGTAGGTAAAATAAAATATTCCATGCATTTGGTTTCGATGTTCTAACAGTTCATGAACGATGTTCCATGCATTAAAGTACTATGTTCAACACGTTTGGTTTCAATGTTCTAATTGTTCATTGACGATGTTCAAAAGAAATAAAAAAAATATTAGGGGAACAAATAAAACGTGCATGTGGGACAATTAAAGACTATCGGTGGAACATATGAAAAAGATTGATAGAGCAAATCAAGATAATTAGTTGAACAAATAAAAAATACTAGCAGAAAAAATGGTGGAAAAAATTAACATGAGAAACAACTCAAAAGACCTACTACAAACATCCAGAAAAAAAAATCGAATAAAAAGAAAGAGAGAAAGAAAGAAAGAAAGAAAGAAAAACTCCACACCGTAGCTTGCTCACAAACAATCACAGCTCCAAACCTTGGACCATCCAACCCGCTTGCAATCATGTGACTGCTTGCCGAGCAGCAGCAGCTAAACCTTGCCTTCAAATTTGAGGGCCCCTAAAATCCCCCAAGGAGTCATCATTGCATTAGTCGGGCCCATGCGGCAGGCAGAGATGTTATGAAAATCGACTATCATTAAACGGACCAAACGAATTTAAATTTGAATATTTGTATTTTCATTCATAATTTTAAAACGCAAACGCGGCACGCGGCGGAGGGAGGGACACGCGAATGGGCCGTGGGCCGAGGTGAGCGGCGAATAGGATTTTCCCAACGTGACGCCCACCTCCCAGCCCATGTAGCTCGATCCCATCCAACTCAAGCGCACGCATTACACGGCGTTTTTTTTATTCAAAAATTCAAATGATCGTGTCTTTTAAACCGAGTGTCCAGTTCATGATCGCATATATTTCAGCTTAATAATGATATCGTATGTCATATGTTCCGGTGGATAAAAAAGAATGAAATGTTTCATGCATTACTTTCTAATGTCCCATTAGTTTATGGAATTGGGTAGGAGGAGAATCGGCTGTGTTAGATGTTTCTTGCGCTTAGTTTTAATGTTTTAACGGTTCATCGACGATGTTTCACGGCATTAAGTTTTAAAGGGTTTGGGTCAATGTTCCACAAGTTTGATTTTGATATTCCAACAGTTCACCCGTCGGACCCTAGGTTTTGAATACCCGAAATCCTTGTGTGTGTACTGTACTAGTCTCATGATCAATAGTTAGTACACACATCCCCCAACATTGGCATACACATCCATACATACGTACATATAATATGAAACAATAATGGTACATAACTTAAACGATTACAAAGTTTACATCACAAGGACCGACTGGCTAAATAAAAACTCAAGTATTAGAAGTAGCGAATTAAACAGTGGAAGCATAATATGTATAAAGTCCAAAAGTTCAGTGGCATGCCCATCCAAACCCTCAGACAACCGACAAGAGATAAGTTCTAGTAAGACATGTCACCTTACTCTCCGGTACTAGGTGAAAAGAACGTGTCGTTCGGTATAGGTTCATACTCTAACTCTGAACAACAATTTAAGTAAGATTGAGTACATTGCGTACTCAGCAAGACTTGTAGTGTGTCGCAAAATTTATATATATGCATGGTTAACAAGGGATGAGGCTCTACACTACAAGTTATTTTCACCATTAAGCAAGTTTTATTTGTAATATCAATACATAGTACTTTGCAATGAGAATTTAAAGAACAGTTAAATAGATAAATAACAACAAGTACTTGAATAAATAGCAAATCGCAACCCTCCTCGGCTGCGATCAACATCTTATTTTCAGTCATAGGCATGTCACTCAACTCAAATATAAACCAACAACCATTCCTACATTTTTCCAACCAAGAGCTGTTTTTATAAAAACCAAGTATATACCCGGCAATACTACGCTTAGCACGCTCATCACCGCGAGCATGGCTATGTAAATAGATTTAGACTCTGCAGAGGTGTACAACTTTACTCACAGCATACGAATTCTCTAATTTATTTGGCATCTGTCGATACCACTGCTCACTATTCTTGGTAAGCAGTCTATAGCATGCATCGAAGCCTTTACATCACCTAGTCCTAACATTGCACTAACTCAGCGAATGAACACCCTCACTTTACCCGGGCACACCCCGTCTCAGTGAGGCATTCACCGTTGTGTTGGCAAACTTTGTTCCCAACGCCTCAGTGAAGGGAGTCCCTTCGAACATGCCTACACCGGTCATGTTCACACTAATAGGGCTTACCAACACGCAATGCTAGTTTTTGATGACTTAATTAGCTAAGGTTGTCCCATACCGGCATATATGTTTGTACGCTTACGCTTAGGTCGAATGTACCGGTGTTCGATCGTTAATTGACCCGGGCGAGGATCTCCCCCTATCTACTTATGAGATACACCTCTCACACTCCTCAGATTATAATATAACTCGCCCACGTCACAAACTAAGTTTTGTTTTTATTTTTATACAAAATAATAGAGGTAAACCCTTTTGGATCATCATTTCAATATCACCCAAACTCATATTCAACATGTCCTCTATTTTTCCAATTTTAGTAAAGAATAAAGCCCAGCTAAGTATTTATGCAATGTTCACATTCGAAAAACCCAATTCGATATCATTTATTGTCTAAACCATATCCTAATGACTACAATAGTAAGGATATCAATATTTCAAGGAGGATCATGCATCGAATAGGACAATAACTCCTGTTATCTCCAAATATAGCAATTTTAAGCAAACCTACGTGCATGCATAATAGTTTTTGCAAAAAGAAGTACAATAATTAAAATAGTAGGATCAACATGGTCAAAGGAGATGCTTGCCTTGCTCAGGTTGTTTAGAGAGTGAGGTCGCATGATCGTCGTTAAACTTGCTCGCGAATTCCGACGTCTATTCGAAAGAATCGAGAATAAATCACAAACGATAAAATAAATTCAACAAGGAAATTCATGTTTTTTTCATATTCAGAGAAAGCATGATTTTATATGAATTTATAAAAAAGATTCATTTAATTTGGAGTTCACATGCAAAAGTTATTGCCATTATCAGGACACTAGCAAAATTGGAAATTTTACTTTATTTTCAATTTGGAGCACCATCTTTTGAATTACTCTAAGTGCATACTGATGATTATTAATACTAATCATTTTACCCATTTTGATTAACCACCTCATAACCTATTGCTATTATTGACATCATCATAACCAAGGCCTAGTGTTTATTGTTGTTTAGATAGCCACATTCTAGATCTTGATTTCTAATTAGTTTTACTCTTTTAGATTAAATACCAATGGCTAATAAATCATTATACTTTCTAATCAACTTGTTTTGGCATTTGTCATGGCTCTATCTCACTGTCACATTCCAATTTTCCTACTATTCATCCACCTAACTAAGAATTTGCCTAATTGAAGTATTCTCTTGATTAATTAGTTCACTAACCATTCTTTTGTTTATCCAATTATTGGGTGATGGTTCATTGTTTATTTTGAATAACCATATTTTAATCATTTTCTTCAAATTAGTTTGCTCTTTTAGCCTAGATGCTATGGGCTACATAAATCTACATAATTTCAAATTTTGCCTTTACATTTGAAATGGCATTAGCTCACTGTTATTTCCAATTGTCCTCAAATTTCCTAACTGTTCAGACATTCTTAAATTTTGAGAAGAATTTTCTTATTCGAAGTGTTGTTTAACCAAACTTCTTACTAATTGAATTTTCAATTTGGCTAATTAATTTTTGTGTGTTCCTACTTTCAATCACCAGGTTTACTAGCATTTGTTGAACTCCTTACAGGGGGTCCCACTGTCAGTGACAGAGAGAGACATAGAGGGCAACAAAGAAGAAGCAGAACAGAGGAGCTCGGAGGTGGCTCGGAGCGGCGCTTGTCGCAGGCGAGGGAGCGGTGACCCCAAAAATGGGTTGCCGACGGGATGAGGAAGCTAAGGAAGGTGGCATCATGGCTCAGGCGGCTCTGTGGCGGTGCGGTGGAAGTGCGTGGCGGCCGGCCGTGAGGAAGAAAAGAGGACAGTGGCGCAAGCATGGGAGAGGGGCTAAAATAGAGAGGTCATGAGCATGAGGGAGTCTTGTGGAGCTCACCAGAGCGGTCGGAGAAGGTGGGGAGGAGCTGAGGTGGTTCGGCGACGGGAACCTGAGGCGGCACGGCAAGGTCATCGTGGCGGCAACGCTGCGGAGAAAAGGAGTGAAAGTGAATGGTGGTGAAATCTAGGAGATGGTGAGGAGATGCTCTGGGTGAATGGAATTGGCGCGAAGCTCACCCGAGAGGAAATGGCGTCGGCGACAGTAGTTTTGGCTGTGCACGAGGAAGACGACGGTGGCGCGGCGCTCCTGTGGACGAAGGACCAAATCAAGTGAGGGGAAATGTTCCTTAGGTGCTGAAATGTGTCGTGACATGGTCCATCATGGGAGGAGCTCACCGGGCTAGTCGGAATGGCGTGGAGGCGGCGGCCACGAACCGAACGTCGCCGAATGCGAGGAAGAAGAAGCACGTCCCCAGAGCTTCGACTGCAGAGAGAGAGGAAGATGGTGAGGGACAGAAAGAGGATGTCGAGGAGGACTAGAGAGACATGAAGATTTTGACGATAGCTCGTCGGTCGGGTAGCTTGGCAGCGTCCATGGGCAACGCGCGGTGGCTCGGCTTTGAACTTGCCTAGAGCTTAGGGAAGGGGAGAAAATGGAGAGGGGTGGTGAGGGAAGTGGAGAGGACGAATGTGCGGATTTAATGCTCGGCTTGTATGGGGAGATGGGCGAAGGAGTTCGTGAGAACTCACGAGAACCGGTGGTGGCTCGCTCCTGGTGATGACAGAGGAGGCAGGGCATGGGCGCAACTGGCAGAGCAGGGCACGGGGGCAACCGAGGTAGGGCGTGGGCGCAGTCATGGACGCGGCTGGCGAAACTGGGGGCGCGGTCCAAAGCCAGGGCGAGGCACTACACTGGTGAGGGCGCGTGGCCATGGAGGCGAACGGGACAGAGCTATGTGGAAGAAGAAGGTGGCAAGTGGGCTCGGTTGGTTAGTGAGAGGAGAGAAGAAATTCTGTTTCCATTTTTTTTTTGATAAAATAGAGGGTTTGAGGGAATTCTTAAATTTAGAAATATAGCTACAAAAATTATTAAAAAAATTGGGCTCCTGACAGAGTGTAGATTAATTTGTAATTTTTTGAGGATTTTGTTTGTTATGAATTTTCCTCAAAAATTCTTTTAAGCTTCTGTTTGCATGCATTTGTATTAGTAGATTTGAGAAAAGTTTCAAAACATGTTTTGAATATTTCCCCCTTTTATAATCAGTAAAAATACGCCAAGTTTGGATTTTTAATTATCATCTTTTGTTTCAATTTATTTTAATTCTCAATTAGGTTTGTACTTCCAAAACTTTATTACTAAATTTCTCGATCAGACAAAAAGTCTTGCATAGAAATCCAGAATATTGATAAAATCCATCAAAAAGTTTTAAAAAGTTCACATTTTCAAACATTTGAAAATAAATTAGAATTTTGGGATGTTACACCCACAATGTTTGGAAGAAATATAAAAAATATTAGTGGAACAAAGCAAACATACTCGTGGAACAGTTCAAGAATATTAATGAAACAATTGAAAACCTGTGGAACAAATGAATAATATTGGTCAAACAAATCGAGGCAATTAGTTCAACAAATAAAAAAAAATGAATAGAACAATTTGTGGAAAAATGATGAACAAAAAACCTGCTACAACATTAGGAAAGAACAGTTGTAACTAAATGAAAAGAAAAAAGATCCACTTGAATTTGTACCTATATAGTATCCACAAAAGAAAACAAAAACAGAAATTTCTTCCTTTCTTGCAACCGTACGTAAGTCCAATAAAAGTTACGGAGTACTATTTATGCATGGCTCGATGGAAGCGAACCCATACCAAGCAGCTTCGGTGTTCGGCCTAACACAAAAAATATATATATATATATATATATATATATATATATATATATATATATATATATATATATATAAGCAGATAGTGGCCCGCCAGGTCTCCCCACCAGGCACCGAGTTGAGTATAGCTCGGGTGGCTCGCTCTGTCCTTGTGCAGTTCGTTCGTTCGGGTTCGATCATTAGGATCAAACTCGCGCATCCTATTTTACGGGTGATTTTAGAAATAGTACACGCACACGTGGGTACGTTTAGTGGTCAAAGCGCGTATCCGCGCTTTATGATGTGTTACCGCTCTAGTTTAGACGTGTGTTAAGAACACACTTATGTGTGTGGATGTGTGTGTGCGCATGTGTTGTGTGCGTGTGTATTCGTCGTGTCGTGTACTCTATAAAAAAAAAAGCTCCCATGTAAATCATGTTTCTCTTATGCATCGTTGTACGACCCTTTACTAAAAGAAAAATCTGAATGCAAAGGTGACTTGTGTACTCGCCATTTAAGGTCTGTAGTGCAATAGAACCCAGTGAAGTAATGAACTATCACATTTCGGTTTGTGTATCTTCAGTCTGGTAATGAGTGAGAGACTCCATATATACAGACTCGTTGTATTTTCCATCCATTTTGGTCTGTTGATGGTGATATGATTTTCGGTTTATGGACTCCATAAATTTCGAGTGAGAAGTGAAAAGAAACAAAAGAGAAACACAAACTGAGAATCACATCGTGGATCATATTGTTGCAGTTTCTCCTCATCAGTCGTCACCTGACATCCAACCATTCGCCCAAACAAGAACCAAAACCAGTTGTCCAGAAAAAGAAGAATCAAAATCAAAGAGAAAACTGTAAAAGGGAGAATATTAAAGTCTAACAAGAATCATAGGACAAGGGGAAAGAGAAAAATAAATCCTAGGAATCGATAGCGATTAGAGAATGAAGAGATATTATCGAAGAGTTTTGCTATATGGGCCTGGTCGGCTGGTTCCTTCGGCCATCTAAACGCCCAATTAGAAATGATCCAGTTGGGTAGTTGGCTTCTCGAACATAGAAATCTTGGTGGTCGTGTGCTCGTTCTGTGGGCCCTGAGCCCCTGAAAACGGAAAGCCTAACATCCATTCAATAGCACAGTTCCTGATATCAAACTTTTTTCAGCCATGAAATGGATCAATTGTATTCCTAAAACGAACCAATTGTAACGTGTAAGGCTGAATTTAGCATTGCGGTATCATTTTAGAATACTTTCAAATGCGTTAGCCGATTGGCAACGTATTTTTTAGCTATAACAAAAAAAGGATAGTTTACGAGAACAGATAAAAATTTCTCTGCGACTAACTTTATTCCGTTAACTCTGCAATACAGCATATTAAACACCAAACTGGCCTAAAAGTATCGCCTCGTGCTCATTTCGGCCAAAATGTAAATACAGCGTCTCTCGAAAAGAAAACGTAATGCAGCCATCAGTGCCTGCCTGCCTGCCTGCATACTTAAATTCAGAGTTGCCACCATCGCGTGCCCATCTCCAACACCAGATGCCCATCTCCCCTTGCCGCAAATAATTCCGGCACACACACACACAAAAAAACCGCAGCTTTTCTCGCGTTCCGCAGCCCAAAAAAAAACCCCGAAACGAACTCGGCCACCGCGCTATCTCTCCCCATCAGGCAGCGCGACGCCATGGCCACCGCCTCCTCCCTCTTCCTGGCCTCCCCCATCTCCACCGCGCCAAGGACCCGCACCCACTCCACCCCCTCCTCCCCTTCCCTGGCTCGGCTGTCCCTGCGCCTCCGGCAGCCATCTCCGGCAGTCGCGGTCGCGGCCGCGCTCCAGGCGGAGCACCAGCCCGCCTTGGCCGCGGCGCCGAAGCCGCCGGCCCTCCCGTTCCGCGTAGGCCACGGCTTCGACCTCCACCGCCTCGAGCCGGGCCTCCCGCTCATCATCGGCGGCATCAGCATCCCCCACGACCGCGGCTGCGACGCCCACTCCGACGGTACGTGCGCCGCCGTTTATCGTTGCTTGTTCTTTTCCTGTGTTTCCGTTCCTTGCCTCGTTTCATTACCGTACGTGCGGAATCTTTCCTTTGTGCGCAGGGGACGTGCTGCTGCACTGCGTGGTGGACGCGATTCTCGGCGCGCTGGGGCTGCCGGACATCGGGCAGATCTTCCCGGACTCCGACCCCCGGTGGAAGGGCGCCGATTCTTCGGTGTTTATGAGGGAAGCTGTGAGTTTCTCAAGTCTCAAGTTCACTCCAAATTTCTTGAAGGCGATTTGATCTTATTTCTGTAACTTTAGGATACTGTGAGTAATTAGGACGTTTTACAGTGCGCGGAATGCTTTATGAGAACAAAATTTAGAGTTCATGCGTGATGCTTTTGCTGAATAATTCGCAATTTCTGATCATATAGCACTTCTTCTACTTGAATTAGTAATAGGCAAGTCTGAAGTCTAGACTAGTAAGTGTTAGATGATCAAACTTGTGCAACCCTTATTTGGAAAAAGAAGTGTTTCTTTCCTTATGTTGTTGGGAGTGGAGGAGACCCAAAATGCATCCTTGTAGACACCCACTTCATTACCTTCGTTTTTGCTGTTTGACTATGTTATTGTTCCTGCATCTGATACACCATAAGCATCGGGTGCTTCAATCTTGATTATGTCAGCACCTGATAGCATAAGGTGTTTACGTGCAGTCGTGCACATGAATTTCTGACTACAAATTTGGTCTTGGGACTTTTGGGCTCTTCCAGGACAAAAAGTATTCCACGTTTTAGAATTTGTACAAGGCATGTACCATGTGCTTAGAATGTTGACTGCATATTTGCTCTTGGACTTTTGGATAGAAAGTATTCCCATGCTTTAGAATTTGAGCTCATTGTGTGATGCTTTTTCTACATGACCTCATTGACCATTGAAATTAGCTTATTTTCTCTTCAGTTTAACATTGCACAGTATTTGTTATTCTCTTAGTCATTTTAAGCAATATATATGTATAATGTTATCCAATTGGAGCATGATTGTTTCCTGTATTCATGCCATAGTTATAGAAACGCGGTTCATCTGAGTCACGGTACGGGATTCGGGTTCGTAGTTCGCCACTTTTTCTTCCAATTTTCACTGCAAACACGAACCCTGTACCCTAAACCGGTTCGGGTTCGTAGTTCGCCACTTTTTCTTCCAATTTTCACTGCAAACACGAACCCTGTACCCTAAACCGGTTCGGGTTCGACGAATCCGGTTCGCGATTTGCGAGGTTTTATAGCGAATCCGGTAACTATGATTCATACATGAATTCTGCTTGTGAGTGTTATAGTCCAGAAGATATGAGCTGGTGAAACAGATGCTAGGTTCATGCAATTTTACGTAGCTTCTATCTGTGTAACACTAACGCCTTTTGATCGTGATGCAATTTCAGGTGAAACTGATGCATGAAGCAGGCTATGAGCTGGGGAACCTTGACGCCACACTGATCTTGCAAAAACCAAAAATTAGCCCATTCAAGGAGACAATCCGATCTAACCTGTGCGACCTACTCGGGGTGGATCCATCTGTTGTCAATCTCAAGGCTAAGACGCATGAGAAAGTCGACAGTCTAGGGGAAAACAGGAGCATAGCTGCTCACACTGTAGTTCTCCTGATGCGGAAGTAGAATATTGGAGGTATACTGCATAATACAGGATTGAATTGTATCATAGTGAACAAGAGGTTATTACACTTACCCTTATGTAAGTGGTCTATTCAATATGGGATCTTCAGGGGGAGAAGTAATAAAGTTTAGTGCAATGAAAATTTTCTGTATCCACCTTGTGTCTGTTTTGATTGTTCCATATTTTTTTTATTCTGGTCTTACAGGATAGCAATCATTCTGAAAGTTCTTGTGATTGTCTTCCAGATTTAAGAACCAAATTCACAAATGATAAATGAAGGTAGGAGTATGAGCGTGTGATCTGTGCTCATTTTTGTTCAACTTAACCGGCTTAACAGATCTGTGCTCATTTGTTCAATTCCAGAAGCAGGATTTAAGATTTCTCTCTGCTGACCTCAATGAAGGGTCACTGATTCAAAACATATGGATATATAGTACATATTTTTTAAACAAATTCATAACATATACACGGGTACACATACGAATGCTTCTCCAGCAGACAACAAAATACACTGAATGTACAACTAAAACAATATGGATATATAGTACAGATTTTTGGAACAAATTTATAACATATACATGGGTACACATAAGAATGCTTCTCCAGGAGACAACAAAATACACTGAATGTACAAGTCGACGGCCAGGAGACTAGCCTTTTTTCATGTATGGCTGATCAAAGTTGCTGATCAAAGTTGCACAGGGAGGACGGCACATCCAAGGATATATCTGAGCTTATTGGAACATGGATACTTCAGTAAGCACGTTATCATAAGAACTTCACAGTAGCAAGATTTTCCTCTCCATTTCTACTGGCATATTGGAATATTGGATCATCAGTGAAAAGGACTATTACCATTTAAACTAAACTAAGAGTTGTTTATATCCCATATTACAGCACAGGTCCAAAATACAGACCAAAATGTAGATGCTCACACCAAGAACACGAAACATAGTGCTAAGTTAACATGAAGAGAAGCAACAAATAAGTCGTCAAAGCAAAGGACCATGAAATACACTGCAGCGTCCTCAAATTCCCTTTTGCGCTCAATCAATATACTTGTTAGTGTTACTTATACCCAGCACCCCAATCAATAGATCTGATATAATTTCAAGTCAGTAAGTTCAGAATGTAAATTACAAAAGGTCAGCTTCATAACTCTGACCTAACCAAATCATGTATATGAACTATGAATCTATCAAATATCTGACATCAACTAAATTACACTCACTAGACTCCATTGATGCACATCACCAGCTACATCTGCCATGTGTTTGTTCATACTGTGCCATACTGCATATATTTTTTCAGCATCACGATGGCTTGTATCTGCTGACACAAACTTAAAACCCTCAACCCCTCCTACATCTACAAAACTCCACCCAGTCTCCTTTCTCAAACCGACTCTCTTCATTTCAGTCCTAATCTTTGCAGAGTCTTTCCATCTCCCAGCCAAGGCATAGACATTTGACAAGGAGACTCTCCATATGTCACTCTCAGGTTCCAAGACTGACAATTCTTTAGCAGCCTTTTCTGCAAGATCAACATTCCCATGAAGCCGGCAAGCAGACAGGAGAGGTCCCCAAATGGATGAGTTGGGAGTGACATGCATTTCCCTGATAAATTCTTCTGCCTCAATGAACCTCCCAGACCTTCCAAGCAGATCAACTACACAAGCATAATGGTCCATGCTAGGCCCAATGCCATGGTCCCTTCTCATGCTTTCAAAGCATCTGTATCCTTCTGAAATCAAACCAGAGTGGATGCAAGCTGATATCACACTCACAAACGTGATGGCATTGGGCACATGTGTTCCAACATCTGTCAGTTGGTGGAAAACCCTTAGAGCCGAATGACCATCTCCATGTATCCCATAAGCCTTGATCATTGAATTCCAGGAAACAAGGTCCTTAACATCCATCTGCCCGAAAATCTGCTCAGCAAAATCAATTCTTCCTAACTTAGCATACATGCTTATGAGAGCATTGCAGATCAAGACATCATGCACAAATCCAGATTTTACAGTGTATCCATGAAGCATCTTCCCTTGCTGCAGTAATCCAGCACTGGAGCATGCCTGGACTACGCTCAAGACCGTGATGAAGTCAGGCACAAGCCCACCACCACCGCTATGAAGAGCGCTGAAAAGCTCCAAGGCTTCGTTCATATGGTCACTCTTGGCCAGGCATGAAATAATGGTGTTCCACGACACAATATCCTTAACTTTCATGCCTTTAAACATCAAATATGCTGCGTCAACTTGCTCAAATCTAGCATACATGCCCATGAGGGAGTTTTCTATGCTGATGCTTGGAAAAGCACTTGTTTTAATCAAGCGCGCATGGATTCCCTTCCCATGCTTCAGGGATCCTGAAACGGTGCAACCGTAAAGAAGCGCAGCAAGAACATCAGCATTAGAACACACATCCCCTCTCCTCAGGTACAGACCCTCGAAAAGCCGCATGGCCTCTTCAACAAAGCCATTCTTTGCATACATCATGGTGAGAGAATTCACCACTGAAACATCGTCCTCAAGCCCCAGCCGAACAACAAGAGCGTGCACCGGACTGAACAATCCGGAGTGGCCCATCAAAGAGCACGCCTGAATAACACTCAACATTGTGACATTGTTGGGAAGGATGCCGTCTTCCAGCATCATGACGAACACCTTGAGAGCCTCTGCTAGCATCCCATTGAGCACGCACCCTGATATAATGGCAGTCCAAGAAACAACATCCCTGCAGGCCAATCCAAGAACCAGTCTCCGTGCGCTGACCACATCCCCAACCTTGGCGTACATGTTGACCAACGAGCTCACCACAAACGGGTCACAGCAAAACCCATTTGCCACAAGGTAGCCGTGCACCATCCTCCCCAGCCTCGCGTCCTTAGCGAGCCCGCAAGCCTGCAGGAGCGCGGCCACCGTGAATTCGTTGGGGCGGACGGCGTCGTCCCCGTGGGCGTCCTGGGCCAGCATGTCCAAGAAGGCGCGGAAGGCGTCCAGGGGCGCGCCGAGGCGGCAGTGGGCGGAGATGAGGGTGGCGTAGGTGGCGGCGTCGCGGTGGGGCGTTTCGTCGAGCAGATGGAGCGCGTGGGAGAGGAGGCCGCATTGGAGGTAGGCGTGAAGGAGGGAGTTTGTGGCGGCGAGGGGCTGGGGAGAGTGGAGCGCGCCGGACTTGAGGAGGACGGCGTGGAGCGCGGAGGTGAGCGGCGCGTCGCGCAGCGCAGCGGCCCCGCGGAGGAGACCAACGGAGGTTGGAGCAGTGGTGGTGCGGGGACGAGGCGGGGGCAGGGGCGAGGAAGGAGTGGAGAGCGAGAGCATCGGAGCCTGGGAGGTTGGAGTCGGCATACGAGCATATCCTCTCGCCGACTCCCGAAGATGCTTATTGCATCCAGAAGAAAGACGCCTTGTTCGTAGCGTAGGCGTTCGCCGAGGCGTCTTTCTTCCTGGAGGGCTGCAGATTGCGTAGTTGGTAACCAGTTTCCCTAGTTGGGCTACAGCAACACCCTTCTTTTAGACGAGATTATATGCTGTTCTAGTGGAATGCTAATACTGAACGCTTGTAAGCATAGTTATAGACGACTAAGGAAACAAAATAACTCAGAAGATAGAAGACGCATCAGTGCATCTGAAAATTTTCAATAGCTGATTCACTTCTACTTCTCAATATTAAAATTTAAAAGACTATACACCAGTGTCTATAGGTCAACAATACCTGTAGGTCGATTGATGAATGACAGCTATCTTAACCTAGAGGTGCATAGTTTCTTATGTGCCCCTGCATGCGTGCTTACAGAACTTTGACAAAGCTATCCTGTATCAAATCCCTTAAACATTCAAACATTGAAATGATGCCATGATAATCAGGAACATCCATACGGTAAGGTAACCCGCAGAAAGATCAAGACTTGGGCGCTAAGTACAACATCAGGTCAATCATCTCCCATTAGTCTTCTTTCTTGCTGTCTGGATCTTCAAGAGCAGAAAGCCTTTCAACAAGGGGTGGATGGGAGTAGTGATATGCTGAATACCACGGATCCGTGTTCATTGCGGATAAGTTCTCTTCCTGAAATTTTCAAGCGAATTTTAAATTAGTTAAAGCAAATCTTCACATGGTTATACTTTCACAACATGCAAAGATGATTTGTGTGGATAAACATTAGTGATATCACCAAATGCACCAAGGAAGAAAGAGGCACAAGAACCAAGAGTAAACAAGAGGATGCTAGTGAAAATGTGAAATGCAGCTTCCAAATTCCAGCATTGAACTTCGAGATAAAAGCATGATGCGTAATGGAGTTATGATCAGATCTTGCAGTTAATACAGTGACTCCATGGTCAATTAGAAGAAACACAGAATAAATCAAAAGTGCCTTTAGATGGTTACCTGTAGTTTAACAAGGGCTACACGGAGCTGAGGGGCGTACCCAAGGTTCTTGGCAAAAGCATCAGCCTAGAAATTGGATGAAGGTAAGTGCAACCAAAAGTTTTAAAGCTAGCAATAGCAGAAAACTTGGAGGCAAATAGAAGAATGAACCTGAAATTCAAATGCTCTGCTGACAAGGTTCAGGCAAAAACTCAGTAGGTGTTGGACAGGTATTATGGTGTGCTGTAATCAAAGCAAAGCACGTGTCAGTCAAGTAACAACAATAACAATACTGGGAATCCATAGAACAATGCATCTCACTGCAAGTTTAAATGAAAAATATAAACACCCGCGGTTAGATTTCATTTCACACAAATAGTTGTGTTACGGCAGAACTTGGTACCAAAAAATCTCGAGAAAAAGAAAATAGCAAGGTAACAATTCTTAAGAAACATGAGCATAACATACCTGAAAAATGATCAGTCCAATTATTACAGGCTGATCCTCGAAACCAAAACTCTCAAAAAGATCTTTGGAGTTCCTTACTAGAGTATAACCTCCAAATTGCAGAAACATAAGCAGCTGCACAAAAGGTAGTAAACGAAGTGAACAAGAAATTTGAACATAAAAAAACTAGAAAAATATTCGTTTATCTCCATTTTTTTTCAAAAATCACAAGTAGGTTTCCAGCAACTAATGCAGCGGGAACAACAAACTGATTTTATGATACATTCTGGCACGGATTCCACCAAAACCACCCAAACATTGCGTCATAGAGGCGCCTGTAGCCCCATCTGTGTTTAATGGTGTTCAGTGTTTCATGGTACTCATTTGCTGCTGAAATTTGAGTTCGCTGCTAGTGTTATGCTAGGAGTTGTTTTGTTACATACTCATTCATCTAATGAATTGCCTTCCTGAGCATAATCTAGTAGCCACTCATGACATCACATCCATTTAGGATTGCCATCACATACTAGGGGCGTCATCAGAACTAATATCTTTCACTTTTTTTTTTACAAACAGAGAAGATACTTTACTAGAAACAATATTGAAATTAGCCACCAGTCCCATTGATAAACTGCTTGCGTGTGTGGATAGAATTTTCTTGGCAGTACCTCCAACCTTAATTTTTGTTCTTATCTCCTAATCTGGTATATCCCCATGCAGCTGATACAATGATACAGTTACACAGGTCCTTTCAGGAAAAACAATGGCACATGTCCCTTTAGGAAAACCAATGGAGGATTTCTGGGCCAACCCGCACCTTTAAGGCGAGTTCACTGGACGACTACCATACCTTTAACAAACAAGTACACAAATGCTAGTGCCGCAAGACTAGATGAATGACTGGTATGCAAGGTCATAATTAGTGATCTGGAAGAGAGAATACCTGGACAGCTACAAAGGAATACACAGTATGATTGAGTTTCCAATGCCCAAGTTCATGTGCAATAACGGAAACTATCTCATCCTCGTTACTACACTGAAAAAACCAACACAAGGATACAGGTCAGTTTCATGTGTGCTTTCCAAAATTACAATGAAACAAAATTACTCAACATGGTAAAAAAAGAGAGAGGATGGTTTGTAGCACAGAACCTGCTGAATCAATGTGTCATAGAGAACAATGCGCTTATTCTTGAAAAAACCATACATGTAAGCCTGAAAGTGAATTGACAGTTGAAATCATAGCAGAAAACTATCAATTACTAGTTAACAATGAACCCCAATTCTGAAGGTAGAGCAATTAACATACATTACTGTGGCTTGACCTGGTAGACCCATCCACCACAAAAAGCTTTTTCAAAGGAAACTTGAGGGAAGCTGCTAACTTCTCTATTTTCTCCCTTAGTACTCCTTCAGGAAGCTGTTGAAATCAGTGCAACCATAAAATTCAGTCTTCCCTTATAAAACTTTGTAATTCAAAATGTATAGCTTATAAGCTCATGCTAATTCAGTAAAACAAAACAAGAATTAGAAGATGCAGCATGGGTGCCTATACCATTCTCACACAAAAACATACAAGTCAACTAAGAAAATATAAGGGGCACGGTACAGCAAGAAAAGATACTCACAGGAGTGAATTTGTTGAACAGAGGAGCTATCAAGATGGGGTATATTGTCATCATCACCAGAGATAATGCAAACATAAAACCCCAGAGATATATTGCCAAGTAAGGCCCTCCATTCTGAAGCAATACAGGAAAAACTAAATCAATTGACTCACTTAGACACACAACTATGAGTTAGCATGATTCCATGGAGTAGCATCCCACAAAAAGGGGTAAAAGGCATACTTGATAAAGATACCTGTTATCCACATACTAGTTAATAATGAAGGGTTTTTATACAAGAGAAGGAAAGGAGATACCTACCTGTACTATGATGATAATAGCAGCCACAATTGGCGGTCCAAGTAAGATGGATAGCAACATTCCTTTGATCATGTCCCTAAAGAAGAGCCATATAGTTTGCTGAAGAAGGTCCAAAGCAAAAGAAATCTCATCATGGAAATCAACATAACAAACCCATAAGACAAGATACTTAAGTACTTCACCGAGCACTGCAACTTACCATAATTCATATATATATTCCTTATAAGCTAACAAACAAAAGTGCAAAAATTGAAACATGTGGGCGTACCTTGTTAAAACCGTGTCGAGTCTCAATGACAAAAGTTGAATAAAGAGAGAATGGCAAGTCTGTGATCTGCATTGCATGAAGTTATGTATCAGTGTTTCACGTCAAGTAGTAGTTTTGGCAAATGCATTGGTGTTTTACAAAAGAAGTTGTGTCAACATATGAGAGCAATCTGGTATGGTTCTAGTAGGCCTAATCGTCAATACAGCTATGAGCACGAGTCCAGACTCAAAATTACTGCTTAGGTGTCACTGAAGCATTCAACGAAAAAGGCTGTCGCTCAACCCATGCAAATTTGAAGAAGATAAATGCACATAGT
Organism: Ampelocalamus luodianensis; assembly: GCA_036346255.1. Classification (NCBI taxonomy): domain Eukaryota; kingdom Viridiplantae; phylum Streptophyta; class Magnoliopsida; order Poales; family Poaceae; genus Ampelocalamus; species Ampelocalamus luodianensis. The sequence continues at coordinate 12,692,940 of CM070634.1, forward strand.
GTTTCCAAACATAAGTTTTAAAAAATAGTGAAAATGTTGAAGTACATATGGGCTAGTAATGAACTCTCTGATAGAATACAAACCACAACTTTTCCTGTTTTCTACTAAATGGAACTATTTTTAAAATTGAGAAATGGGACAAAGACAGGGGAAGTAGAGTGACAACCATCTCTGTCAGGAGCGAAAACAGAGCAGAGAAAGGTACATCAAGGAGTTTATAGGTGTCACAATGCTCTGCTCTTCAGTCCTGACTCGTGGCAACCTTCCTTTTCCGTTTATCCAGCAGTGGGGTTAGAGAGCTAAAGCTATCGATTATCAACCAAAGGAAGCAAATGCCTCACTTTATACCTAATCCAAGTCTAAAAAGAATATTGAAGCTAATTTGAAATAACTGAAGATGGAAGAAAACATTATAATCAACATATATGGCATTTTAAGGGAGGCAAGTAACTTGTTGATACCTGTGACCAAAGCATGACACCTGCTAAGAATGCAAGGGTGTGTATTATCTCATTCTCTGCATTCAGGCCAATGTTGGTTGCTAACTCACCAGATTTCTACAAAGGGAAAAGGATAATCACAAGTTCACAACCAAGCGCTTGCATAAGAAGGTTGATGGAAAGCGAGTTGATGTCTTTGTTTTACCTTCCAAAACCAAGGAAGAACTTTATAGTACAGTATTGTGGTATCCATTATTATAGTCACGGCTTCATGAACAAAATGGAAATAGCTGCAAGAGGAAGCATAGTAGCATACATGTCATGTCAATACAGAGAATCTAAAAAGATAGACAGTCAAAATTACACTGGAATGCAGCTAAGCTAATGAATTTGGGTGTCAGAAATGGTTTCAAAGTGAAAGAAGTAGGGTTGCAAAAACTGAGTAGGGTATTATAAGAACCTTTTGTCAAGGCTATAAGCTCTCGACCGTTCAAACTTTTCATCACTAATTACTCCTACCAGGGGTTTTGGCAACGTTGGCAACTTAAGGGCTCTATGCTGACGGGTGTCAAGATATGTCTCAAATATGTACATGAGAATCATAAAGCCTGCAAGAAGGAATACACATCAAGAAGAATATATCAGTAATAAACAATAACCAAGTTAACAATGATGAATATAACTACATAACATAATCAGAGAATTTTAAAAAAATCCAAATTCTTGACTTCATTCATATGAGCTGTTGACAACATTTGCACCAACTTATGTTAAACATCATTCATAATGAGGCTAACATAAGATATGTCATTTCTTCTGATTAAAGACTCATCACCAAATCCTGTTACTAGCAACTTCATTTCAGGAAGAAAAAAAAACTTTGGCCCATTTTGTACTAGTAAGTGACCACCAAATCTACAAAAAATATGTCACAGAAAAAGATTTACATCACAAACAAAAGTAGGCGAAGTTAGTTGATTAACAACCATCTCAGTCAATTGAGCCAAAATGAGTTACGAACTCACAAGGCGTCTCTTCACTCACCCAACCTATCAAAATCAGAGAAGCTCTTCACTGTATTAAGAACAAAAACGTCTTGTCTCTTAGGTTTTATTTCACCAAAGCCCGCACCATGCTGAATAACCGGCACTAGCAGATAACTCAATCTACACAAAAACGCAGATCACATGCTCTCGACAACATCAAAAGGCAAAGGCTCAGGGACGTTTAATCACTCAGTAATATCTCGCAATCATACGGCGCACATCACATTACGCTCACTCGATAACCAAACCACCCCACTACCACGCCACACCGCCACGCACAATCGGTTCCGCAGCACGGGCAAATCCAGCCGCGAAAACCCCACCCCCCCAAAAACCCTAGGGTTTTCACGCGGATCCCTCGTCCCATCCAAACCCGACACACCACACAGATCGAGCGAGCAAGCGAGGCGACCACCACACCGAATGAGCAGTGGGGAGAGGCGGAATCTTACACAGCACGGCCTCAAGGTAGGGCAGCGCCATTGGAGCCGGAGGTGGTGGAGGCGCTTCGGGAATCGAGAGGCGGGGGTAGAGGTGCCGGGGACAACAGGAGGGAATAATAGAAAGAGGAGAGGGGGGCGGCGGCAGCGTGATGCGGAAAAGGGATGGATACTTTGCTCGATTCGGTTGCTCGGAGTTGGGGGAGGAAGGTATAATATGGCGTCTCCGAGGTTGCCCTTATGCCGGAACTGCGCAAAAACAGCTGCTGGCCGCGGCTTGACGTTGCTTTGCTGCTGCCTACGGGTAACCAGAATTTTGTTTTTCTTTTTCCAGGTGGAATATATGTTTATTCAGACTGTGCCATTTAGGGCCTATTTTGGATGCATGATTTTTTTCCTCGATGGCTGTGTCTGTTCCTATAGAATTTCTGTGAAATTCTCAATATTCCAAACAGGGTCTAAGTATCTACTTGATATGGGGTATTTATTCATGTAAAAAGAACTATATCATCAGAAATAACTATGATGCAAACATCTACACTAGCAAATGATATATCTTTTTTTAGAATCTAGCAAATGATATATCGGTTGAGGAACCCAACAACAGAGGAAAGAAAAAGAGGCTAAGGTCATGTTTGTTTGGCCTTTTTCTTCGGCTTAAAAGCAAAAAAATCAAAGCCTAAATAAACAGATGACTTTTTCAATTGGCTTATAAGCCTATAAGGTCATGTATAATGTGGGACGGTGCCAGAATCGCCACCCAACTACCACATCATACAAGTGCTAGATTTGCTTTTAGTTGTAATATATAGCACCTCCTTCTATCTAAGATAGGATCCACAACTAAATAAAATATCATCTATTTTTCTTCCACATTACTTTATCTCTCCATCTCTCGTGTCACTTACAAGTGTACTTGTAACTTTTTTTTTTAATATTTCTTCTAGCATCGATTGGCTTGGCTTGCTCCAAGGGCTAGCCCAGGAGCCAAAAGGCCAAAATCATAGCTAGCATCTTACGTTGTGCATGGCCTAAGCTAAAAACTATTGGAGGTGTGCTTTTTTGCTTTTTACTAGATGGAATAGCCCTTTGCTACTAAACTTAAAAAATTATCCTCACATACCAAGGTATGAAATGTTTTTTCACAGCCCCACAACACACATTCTCTCCCTCCCTTCCCCAAAGCGCTCCCATCCCTGTGCGAGCTTCATTTGTCTGCCACTGTCGCCTGCTAGATCCCCACCGTCGCCCACGAGATCTATCTGGCCACCCACCACCCACCTCCCCCCTCCACCAGAACCCATTCGCGACCGACGAATCCGCTCCCTCTCCGTCCAGATCTAGAGGCTCGAATTGATGTCCTTGCCGCCCACGAGCTCTATCTGGCCACCCGCCCGCCGCCTCCCCCTCCTCCGCCTCTCCCTCCTCCATAGGCAACTCCATTCACAGCCGGCGGATCCGCTCCTTCTCTGTCCAGATCTGGAGCCTCGAATCGACCTCCTCTTCGCCCAACCGCCTCCTCCGGGCTTCAGCTTCTCTCCAAATCAAGTGACGTCGGCGGATCCTGAGATTGAGCCACGGAGGCAGTGTAGCTCCTATGGTCGGCACGCCCGTGTGGCACTGTGGCAAAGCTGACGCGGACCGCGGACGAGGACTAGAGACTGCGCGAAGGCGCTGGTCAGCTAGATCTAGGGTTCTTTTTTTTTTGTTCCCTAATTTAGATGAGGATTTTTCTTGAAAATAATTGTTGTAAACCATTATGATGCTGCAAAAAAAATCTAGGCTTCTTCCTTCTACATTTGTATGGAAGCGATTCAAATGCTTTTTCTGTTCATTTGTGTTCTTGTATTGTGGGAATATGCTTGCATTGTTCATCAATCATCATGTCCTGTCAAATATTTCATTGTATGGAGCTAAGTTGTAGATAGTCTGAAGTTTTCTTTGGTTCTTGAAAGCAAGTAAGTTGCTTATCAAAAGTTTGAAATAGATGATGGCTTTATCGGTGAATGAACAAGTGGTAATTTGTCTCAGGGTATTTCAGTTTATTCAACTTTAGTTATAGCTCAAGTGGCCGGAAAAAAACCATGTTACCAAACACCCTTATTTGGCTTAAAAAACATACTACTTATAAGCTACTTAAGCTAAAAAATTGACTTTAAGCTATAAACCAAAAAACCTAAACCTAAACAAACGGACCTAAGAATAAGGATACTACCAATCTACAACACAAGCACACAATAATCCACATAGAAGTAGGGCTGAGCATCAAAAACAAGATCAACTATGAGAATATAGCAGGAAATTTGGCCCATATACCACCCAGTCTATTGGATGGCCACACTATATCTCTCGAGTTCGACCCACCTCACAAGTTTGTTCTGCCTGGTCATGATCCATTAGCCCACAGCCCAGGACCGAGTTCGTTAATCACATGCCTATTTGCCTTGGCTCTTCACCTATGTATGTAACCAAGCAAGCCATATTTGCTTCTTGCTTTTTCTTCACCAACAATTTGGGCATCCCTTGCTAGTTAGCCCTGGTCCATGCTCTGCTCATCGTGTCAACGCTTCGGCTCGTTCGGCGGCCGGCATTGCAGCTCGAGCGGACAAGGTGTTGGTGTTGTCAGCGAGCTGCGAGCGGCCAACGGCGGACAGGCGGAGCAGGATCCGTGCTACGCGAAGTGAAGCTAAATCCTAGTCAATGGTGGAGTGCACACCGGACAAATCACAATCTTGGTAATTTTTCCTGTTCCTAGTTCGTACTATGTTCTATTCTAGTGTTTGATTTTGTAGTTTCATTAGATCTGCACTGAATTAGGTCATGGATTTTGCTAGTACACAGAGGGTGAAATCGCAGATAAGTGCAGTTACGATGGTATTATTGGAAATTAAGAAGCTGAAGAATCGAAGAGCCGATCTGTAGTGGCTAACTCCACGATTGAGTACTTCAGCCGTGACTAACTCCATGGTTAAGTAGTATTTTGGTACAACTCCTTTTGTTTTAGAGTAGTTTGTACATATGCTTTTTTTAAGGAGTAGTTTATACATATGCTCACACATGTATTTTGTAACCCAACGTGGACATGATCAATCTAAAATTCTTCTAAGGCTATAAACTCTACCTTGCCGAATCGTGGTTTTAGCATTTGCAGTTTATATTGCCCCCTTTGAAATTTCGGTCAAGCCTAAGTTTCATAAATTCTGGAAAAGATGGATTTTTTTTAAAAAAATTAGACTACCATTTTTCCCTACGTATGACGCAACACAAAAACCACGTCATGTTTTGGTAGGTTGACACGACTCGTTCGAGCGTGGCTTCTTTGGACCGACACGATCCTTAGCGGCGCGGGAAGTAAGGTCATGGGCGGATCGGACGTGCAGCTAGTCCAAGTCCAGCCTTTTAGGCCGAACGAGCCAGAGCTGGATCATTTCGGCCCACAGCCCACATCGATCAAATATGCGATGGACTTCCAATAGCAAACTGCGGTCGCCAATGTCCCGACTCCTGAACGATTCGGCAGCTTTCCGTTTCGCTTTGATTTAGGAGTACTTGTAAACATAAAACAGGTTTTTTTAAAACACAAAACAAGATCTGAACATCATGTCTACTAAAAGCAGATGCGTCGACATGTCTGTTTGAGTAATGGCCAAGGCCAAGGGGTAGTAAATGGCTAGTACTGTAGTGTTACTGAAGGTGTTATCCATGCCCGAGCCGGGGGAGCCAGCACTTGAGCTGATTTTTGCAGGCTGTGCGTGCCGTGCAATCGGGACTTGCTGGAGACAATCGGCAGGTCGCACGGCCGCACCGACTGCGAACCGCGAAGGCAACAGGCAATGCGGCTGTTAGATTTGGATCCTGCTGCTCTACGTACTTGTAGCTCTGTGGCAAGCGTTATTCTTTACCCAGTCAGCCTGCTCTCTGCGAAGACTTATCTGGGTAGGTTCAGCCACTGCCCATTCGGAGTTTTTGATGTCAGCTGATAGTTCAAGAGACCGATCGTGTAGTAGACTACTCATGTTCAATTACTCACTCCGTCTGTTGCTGTCAGTGTCTGATACCCCTGGTTGCTTTGCCTGAGTCCCGAACTACTGCAGACGAACCAACGTGACTATTTAGTAGAGCGCAGGCACTGACATCGATCAGGCTGGCCGGTTAATCTATACGCAAGTGACAACGCTAGAAGTCACCAGTAAGACACTGTGGCGTATAGTTGTCGTCACCGCTGTTAATCCAGCATGTCTTGTGCCCTTTCGCGAAGGCTAGAGCTACGTACGTCATAAAGGTAATGAATAGCGACTAATGCAGCTGCTCATTGTGAAACGAAAAAAACATGACACGTTCTTGTGCACTGATGAGACCTGCTGCATCTGCATCTCGCCGGCCGGTGTTAAAGTTGCCAGTTCAACTTGTATTAACTTACAACGCTGCAGGAGCCAGGATCCCAGGCCAAGATGGTCCATGCCATGCGTCCTATCTTATGCAGATAATCTCTATTGCTAACTGAACTGAAGAGACCGAAACACAGTGTCCTCGATCGCCTACTTACGACTCGCGCGAAAGAATCAGATTCCGATGTGTTGGGCTCGGCAGCCAGCCTCTCCTGACCTGCTTAGTGCTTACGCTGCAGAAGCATCTCTTGGAGACCAAAAAGACCAGTACATCGATGAACTGTGATGACGTGTGGAGGATGCCGGAGACGGGGGTGAAGACTGTTTGAAATGAGGGTAATATTTTAATTCCAGATTTTATTAGAAGGCAAATATTGCAAAAGACTAATGATGCATAAAAGCGATCGATAGCGAGACAACCCATTGTACTTCACAATATATGAAAACCGGGATGTAAACAAGTCTATCAATCACACGTAGACTTACGGATGGGTCCGATGAAAGCGAAGCGCGCGCACTTGATGCGATGCGTAAGCGTAGATGTCGCAGTGCAGCAAGCGGTCGCGCAGATCGCGCTGCCGAAACCTTATTGCCGCCCCGTGCGGTCTTCACGGCAAAGAACGGTTCGAGATACCGCTTCCCTTCTTCACGGTGCGCAGAAGAAGAAGTCGGCAAGGTTCGACGGCAGCAGATAACAAAGACAGATTTTCGAAGGAAGAAGGAATGGAGGCTATTCTTATACACACTATGCAATCGGACGTCTCTGACATATATAGATGCGGCATCGTAATCGACAGATTAAACGACCATTTACCCACCGTAATCGACACACTTAACCAGCCATTTACCCATCGTAATCGTTACACTTAACGACCATTTACCCACCGTAATCGTCATCATCATCACCCAATAAAGCCTCAAATTTAAACATTTGAATCTCATTCAAACAGAGAGAGATGCATGGTTCAAAAAAATAAGGTGGACTTGGTTCGCCAAATGGCGCGCCACGCCACTGCGATCGCGCGTCACAAGTCACAAGTCACAAGTCACAAGTCACGCGATTTTTCACGCGAAAATACGCTAACAGCATAAGTGCGCGGCGTGCGTGTGTGTGTTTAGCCGAGCCCTTCTCATGTCATCCTCATCCATGTGTTACATGTTTCAAGGAGTGGTAAAGACTCCACCTTATATGTTGGTCACCTCCACCTTGCCTTAGCAATATGGTACTAACCCATAAATGCTTTGGAATTATAGAAAATGGGCCTCACTCATATGGGCCAATTTCTAACAAAGACAAGCGCTATGAGCCAAGGACGACACGCATGCATGCCATTACCTACCGCCTAGCTTGTCTCTTCCCACGCCCGTAAGCCGCTTGGGCAAATTTGTTCCGCTTCGCGTCCGTGCTAAAGCGCCAATCGCCATCCAAACAAGAAAATCCTCGCGCCGTGGTCTGCCTCTCGGAAGAAATTAGTTGCACCTTACGCACTGGCATGTCCGATAGCATTCCTGCATTCCTTATGTACGTTAAGTGTCCAGATATATATTGAGAATGAGTGACTCGTATCCTAACAGTGTTTTACATGGATTTTTATCCTAATAGGTAGGAATAGGATTATGATTTTCACTTTCTTTTGGAGAAGAACTAGGAACACTATATAAAGTCACAAGGGGATGGTAATGGAGAACATAAACCACAAATTAACTTATTCAAAGCAAAATGTGCACGAGAGGGTTATAGGGTAGGTTATTTTTTAGCAAGTATAGTGAATTCCGTATGAGGTTGTGCCTCTCAAATAGCGCAACACTCTCTCAAGTGCCTCCCAGTGATCATCTCCTGGGTTAGAAGTAAACCGACTTAATTTGCTCACAAGAAATGATATGTCAGTCTTGTGGCACCAGATAGATACATAAGTGATCCAATAATTTGTGAAAATCTTAATTGATCTTTTCCTAACCCTTGATTCTTTCAAGCTTAATGCTTGCATCATAGGCGTTGGAGAAATTTTACAATTCTCATAGCCAAAACGGCTTAAGATTTTCTCAAGATAATGGGATTGACTCAAAGTGATCCCATCCTCGTTCTTGATTAATTTAATATTCGAATAACATCCGCCTCTCCTAAGTCTTTCATATCAAAGCATCGAGATAAAAAGATTTGACCTCGTCAATTACGGCAGATGTTTGTTCCAAATATAAGTATGTCATCTACATATAGGCACAAGATCACTCCTTGACCCCACCATAACGATAGTATACACATTTATCACTTCATTCACAACAAAGCCAGCAGATGTTAAAGTTTTATCAAATTTCTCGTGTCATTGTTTAGGTGCTTGCTTTAGACCATATAAGGATTTTAATAATCTACATACCTTATTTTCCGTCTGTAAATCACAAAACCATCAAAGTTGAACCATATAGATTTCTTCCTCCAACTCTCCATTAAGAAAAGTGTCTTTACATCCATTTGATGGACATGTAGACCATAAGAAGATGCTAACGCAAGGAGCACTCGATGGTGGTTAGTCCGCGACAGGAGAATAGGTATCAAAGAAATCTTCTCCTCTTTTCGGGTGTAACCCTTGGCCACAAGTCTTGCCTTGTACTTCTCAATAGTACCATCGTGCCTTAATTTCTTTTTAAAGATCCACTTACATCCTACAGGTTTGCACCCGATAGGACGATCAGTGATCTCCCAAGTCCCATTAGCCATGATAGAGTCCATCTCGCTACGGACTGCTTCTTTCCAATACTCAGCATCAGAAGATGCATAAGCCTCTGAAAGGGTCGTTGACACATCATCCACGAGGTATACAATAAAGTCATCACCAAAGGTTTTCTCAACCCTTTGTCTCTTGTTCCTACGAAGAGCTTCTGTGACTAGATTGTTATCCTCCTCAGGGATATCACATATTGGTTCAGAGATGGTGAGAGGTTCAGAAGTTTGATTATTCTCACTTTCAATATTTTCAATTTGAACATTCTCGGTTTGTGAAGTACTTCTGTTTGTTCTCATAGGAAAATAATCCTCAAAGAATGAAGCATCTCTAGACTCCATTATTGTGTTAGCAATAATCTGTAAATTTCGATTTAACTACTAAAATCTATAGGTCGTGCTATTATGAGCATATCCTAGAAAATACAATCGATTGTTTTAGGTCTAAGCTTTCTCTTTTCTGCAATGGTATATTGACCTTGGCCAAACACCCCCAAGTTCGCAGAAAATTGACATTGGGTTTTCTCCCTTCCATCCTCATATGGAGTAATATCACTCTTTTTAGTGATTACTCTGCTTAGGACGAAGTTTGTTGTCAATATAGCTTCCCCACCATGTCTTAGGCATACCAAAGACTCTCTAACATGGCATTAACCAAGTCCGTTAGTGTGCGGTTTTTCCTCTCAGCTACCCCATTTGATTGGGGTGAATATGGTGGTGTAAATTCATGGACTATTCCATGCTCGTAATGCATTGAGAAAATTCATGAGAGATGTACTCTCCTCCACGATCGACCTTAGTCTTTTATTTTCTTCTCTAGTTGGTTCTCAACCTCGGCCTTATAAGTCTTAAAGTAGTTTAAAGCTTCATCCTTAGTTTTTAGCAAATACACATAGCAAAGAGCGTGTTGCATCATCAATAAAAGTTAAAAATATCTTTGCCTCCTTTTGTCAACAATCCATTCATTTCACACAAATCTGAATGAACAAGATCTAATGGTGCCAAGTTCTTTTCGTCCTCTAATCCCTTAAAGGGTTTTCGAGGTCGCTTGCTTGCACACATGACTGCACTTTGATCCTTTGACAATTTCACATTTTGGAATTAAATCTAACTGGATATTCTAGCAATACTATCAAAACCAATATGACAGAAATGAGAATGCCAAATATTTGCCTCACATTTATTTAAACCAGTTGCAACATTCAGATTGTAACAAGACTCTAAAGTACTTAGGCGGAACAAGCCTCCGCTCTCATAGCCTTTACCAACAAAATTCCCGAACTTAGACATTACAATTTTATTTGACTCAAAGACTAGCTTATAATAAGTCCCTACATAGAACAGAACCACTAACGAGGTTCTTGTTTATTGTAGGAGCATGCTGCACGTTCTTCAAGTGGACAATCTTCCCTGAAGTAAGCTTCAGTTCTACCGTGCCAACACCAAGAACAGAAGCATGCGACCCGTTTCCCATTAGGACGGAGGAAGCCCCTGCTGCCTGGTATGAAGAAAACAAGGAAATATCAGAACATACGTGAACATTAGCACCAGTGTCAACCCACCAATCGCTGGATTGACATGTCTGTAAAAACAACAGGAGAATTAATATACCCTCCGAAGTCGAGGCCTCGCTTATGATCACGCGATGCCTTCTTCTTTGGTCGTTCACCATCTCGCTTTATGAAATGACAGTCTTTCGCCATATGACCGTTTTTCCCACACACAAAGCGGTGATGTTCTTCATATCCTTTTTCTCGCTTTTCTTCTTAAAGCTAGTTGTCTTGTTCGTTTTGTTGGATTTGTACTTCTTTGCAATGCTTTTCTCTATGAAATTTGCATTGTTCGACCGGAAGTACTAGGTGCATCTTTTGCTCTTGCCTTTTCTTCCACATCGAGGCAGCAATGAGATCTTCAACGAAATATCTTCCTCTTGTGTTTCAAGCTAGTGGCAAAATCCCGCCAAGAAATGTGAAGTTTGGCGACAATGCCCGCACCACAAACTTAGGAGGCAACACACGCCCAGATGCGCAATCTCACCAACCAATAGTCGGAGATCATGAGCTTGTCCAACTATGGACTTAGCCTCATCCATGGTAAAGTCGAAGAATTGCTCACATGTAGAGCCAACGACCGCCTCGCCTCGCATATTTGTGCTCTAGTGCATCCCACAACTCGTGGCGGACTTATAGTCCATGTACACATCATAGAGCCGATCCGCTGAATGGTCGGAAGGCAGCCAAAGCAGTGTTGTTCGCATTATCGAATCGCATATATGGTCAATCAGAACGGATATCGTGGGTGGATTACCCACCATGCCTTCAAAGACATGAGCCGTAACTTGGCTCTAGTTCGCCATCTACGGAAATTCACCGAAAACCTCTCGTGTTTCATAGCATCGAAGCTCCAACCATAGTTGTGTTGCAACAAAGTTTGCAATAAGGTTTCGGAATGTTTGAAATGAGGGCAATATTTTAATTCCGATTTTATTAGAAGGCAAATATTGCAAAAGACTAATGATGCATAAAACAAGATCGATAGCGCATAACTCATTGTACTTCACAATATATGAAAACCAGGATGTAAACAAGTCTATCAATCACACAAGAGACTTACGGATGGGTCCGATGAAAAGCAGAAGCGGCACAGACTTGATGCGCGTAAACGTAGATGTCGCGATGCGGCAAGCGGTCGCGCAGATGCGCTGCCCGAAACCTTATTGCCGCCCGCGTGTCTTCACGGCAAAGAACGGTTCGAGATACCGCTTCCTTCTTCACGCACGCAGAAGAAGAGTCGGCAAGGTTCGACGGCGCAGCATACAACGGCACGATTTTCGAAGGAAGAAGGAATGGAGGCTATTCTTATACACACTATGCAATCGGACGCCTCGGACATATATAAATGCGCATCGGTAATCGACAGATTAAATGACCATTTACCCATCGTAATCGACACACTTAACCACCATTTACCCATCGTAATCGTTACACTTAACGACCATTTACCCACCGTAATCGTGTCATCATCACCCAATAAAGCCTCAAATTTAAACATTTGAATCTCATTCAAACAGAGAGAGATGCATGGTTCGAAAAATAAGGTGGACTTGGTTCGCCAAATGGCGCGCCACGCCACGCACGGCCGATCGCGTCGCAAGTCACAAGTCACAAGTCACGCGATTTTTCACGCGAAAATACGCTGAACGCCATTCGCATGCTGCATGCAGTGTGTGTGTTTAGCCAGAGCCCTTCTCATGCCATCCTCATCCATGTGTTACATGTTTCAAGGAGTGGTAAGGACTCCACCTTATATGTTGGTCACCTCCACCTTGCCTTAGCAATATGGTACTAACCCATAAATGCTTTGGAATTATAGAAAATGGGTCTCACTCATATGGGCCAATTTCTAACAAAGACAAGCGCTTGCGAGCCAAGGACGACCTGCATGCATGCCATTACCGGCCTGCCTAGCTTGTCTCTTCCCACGGCCCGTAAGCCAGTTGGGCAAATTTGTTCCGTTCGCGTCCGTGCCAAACTGCCAATCGCTTACATCCGAAACAAGAAAAATCCCTGCGGCCGTGGTCTGTCTCGGGAAGAAATTAGTTGCACCTTACGCACCGGCATGTCTGATAGCATTCCCAGATTCCTTATGTACGTTAAGTGTCCGGTATATATATTGAGAATGAGTGACTCGTATCCTAACATGTGTTTTACATGGATTTTTATCCTAATAGGTAGGAATAGGATTATGATTTTCACTTTCTTTTGGAGAAGAACTAGGAACACTATATAAAGTCACAAGGGGATGGTAATGGAGAACATAAACCACAAATTAACTTATTCAAAGCAAAATGTGCACGAGAGGATTATAGGGTAGGTTATTTTTTAGCACTAGATTCTTGTATAAAGCAAGTATATAAGGGTCCTAAAATGTTCGAAGAGGTTGTGAGAGAATAACAATCCCCTATACTCTTTTGAGATCGTGCTTAAGAAATTTGCGGTCGGTTTCGCCAAATCTTTCTCTCTCGACATGATTATTTCGTCGCCTTTATTTGGTTATCTCTACGAGATTCATCTGCTTCGTTCTTGATACTGTGCACGCTCGTGCCGTTTCTCACAAACTCTGATATGATCTAGGGCTGCAATGCATAAGAAGGGATATCAGAGTATAACAATGGTATCAGAGCCAAGGACAGATTAATCTGATTTGTTAGAAGGTCAGTGAAGCGTCAGGTAGCAAAAAAAAAAAATCAAGATCGATGTCAACAATGTAGAATCAAGTGGAGAAATTTGACGACGAAGAAAATTTCAGGATGTGACAATGTGAGCTGAAGGATGTCCTTGTCTAGCAAGGGTTAACTGATGCCCCTGAATGTGACAAACCGGAAAAGACGTTCGTTGAGGAATGAAAGGTGATGGAGCGGAAAGCTTTTAGTACAATCCGTCTATACCTCTTTGATGAGGTAAAGTTCTATGTGATTAAGGAGAATTCACCAAAAGAAATTATGTAGTAACTTAGAAGAATTATATATGGTAAAGTCACTAATAAACCAATCGGTGCTAAAGTGACAAATGTTCAGGTTGCGCATAGAGGAAGACACATGGTTTGTTGATCATCTCAATATCTCCAACAAGCTTATCACATAGCTGACTAGTCTCAACTTCATATTGGAGGCGGGGAACTTGAAGAAGCCATCGGATTCTTCATCTTTGGTGATCAAAAGTATTGGCTGCCACAGGTGTTGCAGGCAAAAGCAAAAATCACAGAAAAAATATAGGCAAAATCAAGGACACATGTATATGTTATTTATGTAACAAGGAAGGATATATGATAAAGAACTGTCCAAGTTTAAAGCAAATGAGAGGTGTATGCTCAATGGTGGTAGTTAAAGATGATTCAGATGTACTAGTCGTCAGTCAATTAGATACTTCTCATGTATGGATATTAGATTCATGTTATTGTTTCTATATATGTTTGGTGAGGGAGATGTTTGAAGAATGATTTACACGCCCGGTGTATAGAACTGTTCACTTAATGGATTGAAAGGAGTATGCAATTATTGAGGTGAGAACAATTACATTGAAGATATACAATGGAGCACATCACACATTGACGGGAGTTCAGCACATTCCAATCTAATATCTGTGATGTCACTTGAACTCAAAGGTTGTGAGGTATCACTTCAAGGTAGAGTCATGCGGGTTACATGCAAAGGACATGCAATCATGAAAAATATCTAAACCAATAGAGGATGCCAATTAATGGGTAATCACCAGGGAAGAGCAACCAACGGGAGGTCTGATAAAAATCCTGATCAGGAGAAGAAAAACCGTGTCATTAACGGTAGATACTCAGATCTCATCTGTAGTTATGTGAGAACTGTAAAGATGATCGCAAAATCTAGCAAGCGCAAATGCGAAGGTGCGAGTTATTGGAAGAAGGAAGTTGTGGCGGGACCAACCATGTGGTACTAACGAGCAGGTGGAGCTTGGAGATGATACAAACCTGTGGCACGGAGGGCTGTAGGAATAGGAGGTATGGTTAACCAAACTATGCAACAAATGAGCTCTCAGGCAGAGTTTCGGGCAGGCTTGCCCAAATACCAACACGCACATTGCAGTGATGTATAAGCCTTTATAGTAGGGTACTTCCAAAAGTGAGAGGAAAAAGAAAAAATAGAAAAAAAAATAGCAGAGCCGACTTGGAGCGTGTTCTTGAAGGAGCACGGTGAATTCTTGGATAGAAGTTAAGGTGGAGACTGTTGAGTATGAGTGATTCATAACTTATTAGGAGTTGAAGATGTATTCTACAAGGATTCTTAATAGGATCAGGATTCCTACTTTCTTTTGGAGGAGATATAAGGTACACTATATAAAGCCATAACAGGTGGTCATGGAGAACACAAGCGACGAATCAATTCATCCAAAGCAAGAGATACACGAGAGGATTAGAGACTAGGTTATTTTTTAGCACTAGATTCTTGTATAGGGCAAGTTTCCGAGGGTTTTAAAATGTTCGAAATGGTTACGAGAGAACGATTATCTCTTGTACTCTTTTGAGGTTATACTTAAGTAATTTGCACTCGGTTTTGTCAAATCTTTCTCTTGTCATGATTATTTTGTCACTATTATTTGGTTACCTTTACGAGTTTCATTACTTCGTTCTTGATACCGTACGCTCATATTATTTTTCACAAACTTTGATTCGATCTGAAGCTGTTGAATATGAGAAAGAGTATCAGAGTAAAACAATATATGTGTGCAAGATTTTATAAGCTCTTCCTTGCAATTTCCTCCGGTCGTATATATACATGCATCATTGCGTCAGGTGCGTCCAATTTCGCAGCTCGGCTCCTGGTACGATGCTGATACGATGCGTGTGGTCGGCAGGCGCGCAATCGAAGCAACGCAAGAAACTTCAGATCTCTCAAATCATGATAGATGATTGTCTAGCCACAGTAGATAAGTGACCTATTGACCTAATGGCCTTGCTATGTTATGCTAGTTCCACGATACATTGATACAGGTTGCTATACTACTGTAGTACACTCGGTACCAAGGGCATCGTCCTTTTTTTCGAGGGAGTAAGTGCATCATAGCTGATAATGTTTACAGCTTAATTGGAGTTTGATGCTAGCTAATGAGTAAGTACAAACTGTGCAAGCAAGAGTGGTGTTGATAGTGGAAGATTTGGCATTGCTAGGAGGTGCAAGGAGTCCGGGCCCAGGGACGAGGGATTGGGAATCAAATCTGCTGCTACCCGAACTGATAAAACCCCTCTCAAATCAGGTGCTCCTCTCAACCAATCAGCAATCCAACCGTACAAATCGAAGAGCATCAAGTCAAGAACATACTGACCAAGTTTGAGCTAGATCGGATGACGTTTGATGCCCGATCGACGTCTTGATGAGGACTGCACAGGATCACCCGAGCTGGAACAGAGCTCCTCTTCTTCTTTTCTCTCTTGTCTCTTCTTTGTTGTGTGCATATGCTTCTCACTCCTAAGTCTCACCTTCCAGCAGCAGCTCAAGGAAATAGCTAGGGTTTTCTTCCTCACCAGGAGGAGACATCTCCACCCTTCATTCTTAGGGTAATCAATGGTTGTCATTTCTTGGGCTTGTGGGCTGAAATTAGTCTTCATATGGAGGGATAGCCCAACAACAGGTTGCTATACTACTGTAGTACACTCGGTACCAAGGGCATCGTCCTTTTTTTCGAGGGAGTAAGTGCATCATAGCTGATAATGTTTACAGCTTAATTGGAGTTTGATGCTAGCTAATGAGTAAGTACAAACTGTACAAGCAAGAGTGGTGTTGATAGTGGAAGATTTGGCATTGCTAGGAGGTGCAAGGAGTCAGGGCCCAGGGACGAGGGATTGGGAATCCTGTCAGGAGAGAAATTTTACGGTATATTCTATCGAGAGTATAAATCAAATCTAATAATTGATTTGTCAAATGTATAATAGGTATTTCTTTGTATTTATAATTTTTTCGTGAGAATATTATGGATTTTTTCAACTAGGGTTCAAAATATTATTTTTGTACCATGTAATCTCCACATAGTCAATTACAATTCTACTCATCTTGGAATTTTACAACTCATGCTGCAAGGTGTGGTATAACTAAATCCTAACTAATTTAGACTATTCTATAAAAAAGAACGAATAACTCGTATTAAATTGAAAGTACCTTGAAAGCTCGAGAAGAGAAGGGGAAGTTGCCCTGTTGACGATGCAGCGCGCGCAGGTTGCCCCGGCCGCAATGCGGCATGAGATATTGCCCTGATCTCGCTCTGTTGCCACCTACGCGCGCCAGCCAACCACCACCGATCCACCGTCCTTGCACGGGCGGGCGGGCGCGTGCGTGACGGGCCCTCCGCTCCCATTCCCATTCCCATCCAACCACCACTGGCCGTCCACGGGGTCCGCACGTCCCCACCGGTCCACTACCAAGGCACCTTTTCCCATCCTCTCTTTTCACCAGCGCGCGCGCAGCTTCATGATCAAGTAGCACCACAAAACAACACACGCTCTATTCGCCGGTACACGGTACGTACTCGAGCTTGTTGCACGCGGCCATTTACGCTGCCTTGTGCGCGAGAAGGACGGAGACGAAATGGCAAAACATACGAAAGCACAGGCACGGTATCACGGGTCACGGCGAAAAGGTAGTGTGGCAAACACCTATTTCCTTCCTTGATAGCTAGTTAAAATCGGAAACCAAATGATATAGTAGTATATTGACTCGAAGTAACGCACATTGCGGTAACAACGTGCTCACGTACTACGTACGCCTTACACGCGCCATGCTGGTGGCGAGTGACGGTGGCGTGGAGGCGTCCTCGGCATGGGCGGCCTTCCCGCCGCCGGCTCGCGGCGGGAGGTGCGGGCAGGGGAGGGGGCGGGGTCGAGGGAGGCCGCGAACACGTCGTCCCAGATCTCGGCGAAGGCGCGGAGGATGACGTCGTGGTGCTGCGGCGCGTTGAGAGAGAGGAAGCGGTGGAGCATCTCGCGCAGGCCCTCGCCGGCGACGAGCCCGTTTTCCACGATCATCTGCAGCATCGACTGCCGGAAGTCGCTGAGCGGGTCCTCGGACTGCTTTACCACCGCTACGCTGCCATCGAGCCCCACTTCGACGCTGTCACCGCCGCAGTCTTCTTTGCCCGTCATTATGTCGCGGCCCTTGCCGCCGCTCTTCACCTTCTTGTGCTCCTGCGGCGGTGGCAATAGTTTCTTGTCGTGGTGGCTCCTCCGTCCCCACGACACGACGCTCTGCTCCAGCTCGTTGAGCTCGCGCAGCAGGCCGGAGAAGTTCGGCGTGGTGGCGGAGCTCTCCAGCTTGAAGTCGCCGTCGTTGTAGTCGAACTCCTCCATGGCGTCCTTCCAGAGGATGGACGACGAGGCAGATGTCAAGGTCAGGGTGTCCGTCGTGGTCGACGCCGGCAGGTTCATCCCGGCACCCCTGCGCCGCGTCACCGTTGTCGTCGATGTCCTCGTCGCGGACGCTGACGTCGACGCGGAGACCGATGCGGATACGGACACGCTCTTAGCGTCCTTGCAGCCGCACCCGAGCACGAACCCCGGGCCGCCGCCGCCGTGGCGCTTCTTGGCTGAAATGCCAAGACTCATCATGCTTTCTGTTCTTGCCACTAGCTAGCTTACTGTGCGGCCTCTGAAGGGGCTTGAGCAGTGGTGTAGGTTTTGCACTTCTGGTTTCTCTTGGCTCACGACTTATAAAGCCATTAAGCGAGCATCGCTGTGATGCTGTGCACACGGACGCGCGTGAGCGTGACCCACAGGCCACAGGGTTCAGAATTTTTTATCGAAAAAAATTCGTTGGTGGCCAAAATAGCCGAAATCACCGAAATTCATTTTCAAACTGGTTTGAATCAATTTAAAATTTAAAATTTAAAATAATCGCAAAACATAATGCCTCGCATGGGAATCAATCCCCAGTCTCCAAGAAACCAATGAGCGGGCCTTGCCACTAGGCCATCTTCGGTTTACTGTTTTCATACCAGTGTTTACTCATTTTAACCCTCCAAATTCTCTCCAAATTCAAGCCAACTGAAAAAATTGAACGAATTGAATTTCTTTCGGATGAGGACGAAATGAACGAAATTTTGGATATCTCGGCGGAATTTCACGAAATTGTGAACCTTGGAACCAACTTGCCACCAATACATTAATTTTCGCATTTCTCGCACAGGGAAAAAATAATCAAAGCCGTTGGATGTCAAATCCAAAGGATGCCTCAACGCACCTAACGTAAATCCGATCCGTCAAACTATTCCTCTCAAGAGAGAACAAAAGCAGTCAAATTAGTACGGATCTCTTGCTCTTTTGCTCAAGTTTTTGTTTTGTTGCAAAGCTACTGAGCTGCATAGTTGTATCTCTGCAAATCGATGTAGATAGTACAGTGCTACCATTAATTACGTGCCCTTTCGCATGTGCCATGCATCCTACATGTACTGCTATTGTGTTTTCGCGATGGTCCATTGGTCCCTGCAACTGCAAGGTAGGACATACTTGCAGTGTTGGAAATAGAAGACCGTGTGGTCAAGTTGGCCTGGCTAGCTGGTGCCGTTGCCGTGGACGACGGGGCGATTCCCAGTGGCACGTTTCTCCCTTGGGCCGTTTTTGCCGTGCGTCCTGCTGGAATTCCGCCGTTGTTTCTGGCAGTTTAATGTGAGACTCTCAGGCAGCCAGAGAAGTTTAAGGAGAACGCAATGTGTAATACAAGTACTATGCTGAGCATCGACTATCGAGGCAGGTTGTAAGGCTTGTGATCTGACTAGTGTGTCATCATCAGACTTGATAAAAAGTTCAGACCTTCTAATTCTTAGTGATGGTCACACATAAGACGGGGTACGTGTTGCAAGCAAGCTAGGGCTCTCCGCGCAGTTTCTTTTCAGAGGAACGCCTCTAGATAAACCCTGGCCATACATGTCTATAGCTACAATAAGGAACAAACAGGGAGCTTTTGTAGAGTAATTGAGGATCTTGTTCTAATTAAACAGCTACTTGAATTCGGTAGCAATCAACTAGCAAGCGTCAGATAGAGTGAGACCAGGCAATAGACGAAAAGCATTACTAGCTAGTGCTACGGAGATGTCCGGAGCCATGTGCCCACAAGCACATGCTTGCCCGATCGCATGGGATGATTTGTGTTGGGATTCTTGGTTCGATTGGCTTTTAATACTGTTACGTGCAGACGCAGTTAGCACTATTTTATCACAGAAGTACTTCCGTTGCATCACTGCATGTACTTATACTAGTGTTACACTTAATTGAACCACAAGAAATGACCATGGAATTGAACCACAAGAAATGACCATGGAAATTACTAATGACATATTCTCCAACCATGCATACAGCCTCCATCCATGCATACATGGTTGTGTTCTGACGGTGAATGGAGAGTGGAGGACTGGAAAGACCATGATTGAGGCCACGTTCACATACGTACACGACACATGTATGGTTCCGTCGATCCGTGGGGGAGAGGACAGCGTGCGTGCGTTGCAAGTGCAACGCAGGTAATTAGGCCAGATGGGATATATCAGCTTTGGCCAGGGCAAAAGCTTGCCCGGCCTGTGTGGTCGATCGATCGTTTGCATAGTTAAAGACGGACAGCTAGGCTCTGCGTTTGCATGACGGTATTGATCGTGAGATCCTACCTCCACCTCCACGGGCACGTACAGCGCACCCACGTCAAGAAGAGAAAAAACCAATACTAGGGAAGTTGTTGATTCACTCCAAAACAGCAAGGACAGCACCAGCAGGTTCAACATGGCCTGTTTGGGACAGGGGATCTCCATATATGTATTTGGATTTTGGCTGCAAGCTTGTCGTCCTCCTCAACTATGTTTGCATAGCAGGACGAAGCTTCGAAGTTACTACATCGAGCTAGAGCATTCTAACGAGGGAAAACTTGCTCAGTAAATTGCAATGAATTATAAATTAAAAAAAATAGCATCCAATGTGAGAATAACATGTGGGTCATGGGGCTACATGTCAGTGACACACTGATGTTATTTTCTAACTCGTGATATCTTTGTAGTGTTAATGAGCAAATTACCCTCCTTCTAACAAGTGTTGATAAGATTCTTGGTGGTCCAGGTCGATCCAAGCCATTCATTATAAGCTAGCCAAGAAGACTGCTGGAAGGGCAAGAAAAAAAATTCCACATGCTACCTGTGTTTACATAATGGATGATTTCAAAATCGGCCTGAGCCACTGAAAGTACCCCCGCGTCATGTCCAAAATTATTCTATGATCTAATAGTATATTCAGTTTGCTCACTGCCCTCTATGGCAAAGAGCTGTGTTAATTGTGTACATCTCAAATTGCATGTCATTTTCATACGTGAAGTTCATTTGCTAGATCATTCTAATGCAACAATTTATTTCATAGAGCATACCTCATGTGAGACATCAAGATTAAGTAAAGTAGTATTCCTGCTGATCAACGCATCTGAAAGAAAGGGAAAGGCAGAGTTCTAATCTCAAAAAAAAAAACAGTGCTTTGAAGGTCGAGGCAAGCTACCAAAAGTGAGCTTAAGGCAAGGATTACGCCATCCAGGAGACGGAGTGGACGCGGGCACGCGGCAACAAGCAAGATGAATTCCGACCACACCGCGTCTTTTGGCGACATCTAGCCCAAGTGCCTATCAATGTACTACACGTATGCGCATCATGCGAAGGATAGCATTTGATCGGGGGATGGAAAAGGATGCAGCGACACACTCCTACCTTTGCTAGCTAGATCATCATCGCACCACTACTTCGTGCTTCGTCGATTGCAATATGCTGCCGCGGCACTAGAGCGCGACAGGCACAGAGATTGCGGAAGATGGCTTTCGCAGATGGAGAGTGTGGCAGGGTACATATATATTGTCTGTCTAACTTTTCACGGTGTTAGTTGTATTTTCGATCACATGGATTAGATTTGTTATTTTATTTAAAAAAAAGTGCTAAATGAACCTAAAACTCCCAACCCCTGCCGTCGTATACGTAGTAGAAGAGAGACTTCACTTACACCAGCTTCGCTTGAGAGGCTTACACGATCCATCACCCAAACATATAAATTCCCCGGCCAGCAGATACAAGCTAGGTTGAGAACCAGGTTCACTTCTGGCTCTGATTAGCTAACTCCTCGCCATGTCATCAGAGATAACGACCACACAACAGTACAGCTAAGCTAGTCCGATATCCTTTGAGTAACTCGAGAACATTCATGCATGTTCTATTTGGAGTACTAGTATTAGTAGTAGCAGCGCTCTACGCGGCAAGAATATTACCGGGACCCCGAGCACATGATGCAAGTTCACATCCCAATAAAGGGGTCGATCGAGACGATCAGACAAAGCGTGAAATCGACAAGTGCGCTTCGCTTGCGCGCTACAGGACGAAGCATGTAAAGCTTGCACTCTAGCTAGAGAGATCGAGTGGGGAAGAAGCTTGTGCACGTAAGAATATATACTCCACGTAACGCAATTGCGATTAACAAGCTAGAGCATGCAGTTTTTTTGAAGCAAGGACATGCAGAACTATGAACGGGGGAGGGGAAAATCAGAACGCTGTCCATGTACATAGCATATAGTATCATCAAGACACCAACTAATATTTTGAACACGCACCAAGGACGACCGCGCGCCATGATCAAACAAGTAGTGCAATATTAAGTTAGTGCACCAAGCTAGGTTCCTAAGACAGCGGCCGGTGGTGGCGAGCTGCGTCGGCCGCAAGGGTTGGAGGCGAAGACGGAGAGCCACGCGACGAGCGGGGTGCCGAGGAGGACGAGCCCCGCGGGCACCATCCAGAGCCTTGCGTTTGCGTGGTGGAACGCGAGCGCCCACTCTAGAAATTTTTCGATGGGTGTGTATACTTGATACTTATAATTTTATAGTATATTTTTCGATAGGTGTGTACACTTGACACTCATAATTCTATAGTAAATCGATAAAGAAATGTAAATCGAGAGCAAAAGTCATTCTGAGTACTCCCATGCGCGCCACCCGCTTGCTCCCGCGTCGCGCCGCGACCTCCTGCTCCCGCGCCGCGTCGTGCTGGCCGCCAACCTAGCCGCCATCGTGGGGTGGGGTGGGATGGGGACTGGGGAGGGGAGCCAGGACAAGGGCACGGGGAGGGGAGGGGATTAGGGTTGTGGATTCAAAATTTGGGATTGGGGCTAGAGGAGTGGTTGAGTGGAGGTTGTGGGATTGGTGGGCTTTGGGCTGATGTTGGGGGAAAGCGTGAGTAGGCTGATGTTGGGGGAAAGCGTGAGTAGGGATGGACTTTTTGGGTGCACACTAAGGCATGTGTTACATATATACCTCAACTAAAGAACTGATGTATACACAAAATTTAAATTTTTGGGTGTATCCGAGCATACCGAGCACCCCTGCTGGTTCCACCTGGCCCATCACACCAGTAGCACGGCGTCGCCGAGGCCAACCGCCACCAGGCTCGTGGCCACTACGGCAGGGAGAGACAACGTTGACGTCGTGGCCTCTGCGGTGGTGGTGTGCCTGCCGTGTGATTGGGGCGGCGGCGGCGGTTTGCGGGGCCCCACGGCTGCAGGCTCCATCGAGGAGACCCGCACGGTTGGAGACTGCCACTGCGAGACACCACGGGTATATATACTCGTGTGGTCGCGCCCGGCTCTGTGGTTCTTCGCGGCCGTGCGGTTCCTCGAATTCATTGCATGCCATATTCTCCGTCATTCATGCGTCTTTCCCGTTGATCAATTAATCTTGCCTTCGCCTTTGAGTTTTTTTGGCCAAAATGGCGCAATTCGTCTCGTATTTGCAAAAATGACTGTCTTCGGGCCGAATTTGCAAAAATGACGCCTTGTCGCACCACCATGCGACAGGGCGTCCAGAGCCAACACCTGCCCCTGCTGCACGGCCGTTGTGCGGTGGAGACCTGGTAGGGCTACTGTAGCACCACCTGACGTATGGACACAATGCGGCAGAGGTACTGTACCATTTTTCTTTTTCTTTTTAAATTCATTTAAGTATACTTTTGTATAAATTTTTAAATATAGCAAATGAGCTTCAAAAATTATGATTTTTTGTGGAGCCCTTGACACAGTTTAATTGCTTGTGTGATTTGTTCAAAATTTTACCCACTCTGAATTTTTCTCAAAAATTCCTACAAACAGTATATTTAAATGAATTTGCGAGAAAAATTCAGAACAGATAAAATTTTAAAAAATTTTTAAAAAGAAAGTAAATTGTGTCAGGAGGCTCCACAAAATATTTCATAATTTTTGGAGCTCATTTGCTATATTTAAAAATTTATACAAAAGTATACTTAAATGAATTTAGAAAAAAAGTAAAAAAATTGCTACAATACCCTCTGCCGCACTATAGCCGTGCGGCAAGTGGTGCTACAATAGCCCTACCACATGGTGGTCGTGCGGTCGGGGGCAGGTGTCGGCTCCAGACGCCCTACCACATGACCACCGTGCGGCAGTGCGTCATTTTTGCAAATTCTGCGCGAAGACAATCATTCTTGCAATACGGGGCGAATTTGCGCGAATATGGTCAGAAAATTCTTCACCCTCGTGTGGCTAAACGGTAATTTTCCCTACGCTTTGCATAGAATTTTAGGCTCAAATGTGACTGTTGCAATCGTTTATTACACAATTAGCGCTTGTCGCAACAAAATTCTTTTTTTGGCACCTCGTCGCATAGTGGCTGGCCGGACGTGCCCTAAACGCGACACGTATCCTCATCCGGCCAGTGACCGGCCGGATGCCCCTCATTTGCCCCATGGACGGCCGGATTTCCCTAGTCCGGTCCGTGGATGGTCGGACGCTCGCCATGTCTCCTTGTCCGGCCCATGGCCGGCCAGACGCACGCCACTTCCCTTCGTCCGGCCCATGGCCGGCGGGGCGCGCCGCTTCTGTACTATGGACGGTCGGACCCGACCACCCCATGTGCGCCCATCACCTCCATCACGTTGTTGTCTCCATTTGCATGCATGCAAGAGTTGAGTGCGATTCCCTCCAGCAGTACTCTCTCGCACCGGCTATTTAATCACAGCAGATGGCGATTTCAGTTCACACTCTCGCTCGCTCTCTCGCTTTCTCCTTCCGTCGATTTCGTTTTTGCAGATGATTAAGTATTATTTGCAGCCGTCGTTAGTAGTCATATCATCAGGTAATTTTCTCCTCGTACGTTATTTATTTTTTAATTTGTGGTTAGTAAATTAGTCGTAGTGAAATGTTTGTAGTTAATTAGTGTACTTATCTGCATAGTTAATTAAGTCATTTTAATATTTTTGTAATAAAATTTTTGTGAGTTAAACTAATTGGTCGTAGTTAAATTAATCTTACGTAATTTATTAGTTCTAATTTTTTAGGTTTAGTTAATTAGTTATCAATTAATTAGTCATAAGTACAATGTTTTGCTCAATTAATTAGTCCTAAATGGTTAGTTGGAATTAAGTTTTAATTAATTAGCCATCATTAATTAGTCGTAAATAATTTAGTCGTATTTTATAAGGCATGATTAATTTGCTATCATTAATTATTGGTAATTAATTTAGTGACCTTAGTTAGTTGTAATATTTTTTTTGTTTTTAACCTGTGGTAATAAATTTGGTGTAATTATTTTAGTGCTATTTAGGTTATCATAATTAATATAGTCGTGACTAATGTAGATGTCATTATGTAACACACACATTTATTTATGGTAATTAATTAGTCTTAATAATTTTTAGTCACAACTATAGTCGTAGTTTCTTAGTGTCCATTAATTTGTTCTCCGTATTTATATGTAATTTATATTTCTAGTAATACATTAATTTTTTCATTAATAGTCTGTCTCTTCCATGTCTTGCAAGCCATGCCTCTACCAGAGCTTCCAGAACCCTTCTACGATGAGAATCACCAGTGCAAGTTGTGGATCAACGGGGACGCGGATGGACCTCCACTCCTAGAGCTTTGGGCCAAGAGGGATTGCTGGGAGATAGACGCTCGCTACGTCCCCATCCTCCAGGACACGGGCTTACTGCCCTTTGCGAGGCTGGTCTTCGTCGGACGTCACTTCACCCTGGACGGTAGTCTGCTGTCAAAACTTGTCAATAGGTGGAGGTCCGAGATACACACCTTCCACTTTCGATGGGGTGAGATGACGGTTACTCTACAGGACATCTTATTCCTGACCAGTCTCCCGATCTGGGGTAAGCCACTTGTTCCAAGTCGTTCGTCGGTGGAATGGAGGGCCAGGCTGGGAATCGGTTTTGGCATACTTGTGCGGGACAGTGCCCATGGCGTCCCTCGGATTTGGCTGAGGCATTTCAGCCAGTGCCCGGAGGATGTACCCGACGAGGTTGTTCGGATGCACCTCGTCGCTTACTTTCTCTATCTCTTTGGTTCAGTAATATTTCCCATGACACAGGGTGATTGGGTGTACCTCAGCTTTGTCTGCATCGCCGAGTCTTTGGTTGATGCGAAGGCTAGGGCGATGCCTCTATACAGCTGGGGATCATCCGTCCTTTGTGGTATGTACAAGGGGTTGTGTGACGCTTCGAGGCGTGACACCGATGTCAAACCCAGCCTTGCCTATTGCTACATGCTCATGCAGCTATGGAGTTGGAAGCATTTTCCTGTTGGGCAGCCGTCCTTCGAGAGAGCAGTGCACCTGTACCCTGAGTTGTAGGACCCGATAGATGGGCCCACTATGGGCTACCGGTGGACTGTTGTGCAGCTACACTGGGCAAAGGATATACCAACGAGGTGCTACTCGTTGTTCCACAACAAGTTCGAGTCATTGCATGACAACGATATCATCTGGGCTCCATAGAGCCCAGATTTCGTGGGCACGTAGCACCACACGAGCTGTCATTGCAATTCACGCAGGACACCAGACTATGGACGATGACATGCCACCTGGCATTTACAAATATGGTTGAGCATTACACGCTGCAGCGTGTAATGCGACAGTTCTATTTGTAACAAGTCGTGCCCCCCCGATGGCAGGATCCTGCAGCGAGTCATCCACTTGTGATTCCAACTCCGTCCGAGTAATGTTTACACTTCATATCTATATCCTCTGTTCTAACAACAATCCTTTTAGAATGTAGGAAATCAAGGTCGGGGTGACATTTTGAGGACTGGCAAGCAGTCCAGCACGAGTGGATCACAACTTGGATTGAGACGACACACATCGAGATCTTGCAGGAGCAACGGCCGTATGACGTATGGACATACCATGAATACATGGAGTTGTATGTACCACTATCGTGCACCAGGCTCACTCGTCCTCCTCCAAAGCGTCCGGAGCAGCAGGAGAGACCCCGCCACTCGTTTGATCGACAAAGTGCTTCGCGGCGTGATGACGCCATAAGACACTTACAACCTCTTGTCGTTTCGTTGATGATATTTGTACTCTTCATTACTGAACCTGTTTTGTCTCTCATTTCAGTTGGAGCGGCTGCAGTGCATCGCAAGTGCATCGAAGAATACCATCAGCAGCCCAGAGCACACAGTTGCTGTAACACCCCGATTTTCAGAATCGGGATGTTAATATTTAATTTGGTGATATATTAAAATTTTGACTATGTTCTAAAATTTTTCCAGTGTTTAATCAAAATGTGGCTTTTAAAAAAAATCAAATTGAATTAATTTAATGGTTGCTTTTTATGAAATCAAATTGTTTGAAAGACCATGTTTAAAAAAATTAATTAAAATTTAAATTAATTGTATTGATCTCTTGTTTTCACATGCATTTCAAAAATCATACCATGGTGCATGCATTAGTACATCGTTCTTTTTCAGTTCGATCGACCGCAGGCGAGACGCCTGTGTGTCCATTCTCTTTCCCAACTTCTCTCCTCGCAATCACCACAAAAAAAAAAATCAAGAATCCGACAATGCATGTTATATCGTTGCGATCATCGTTGCGAGAGTGTTCCATTTTAGTGGTTAGTTCGTGCATACGAGGTCATTTGGGCGAGTTAGAGAAAAGGAGGAAGAAATGCTCTGCTATTTATTTCACTGGTTATTTTTCCTCTCCTAGCCGAAACAGCCCTCTCTCTCTGTTATTTTCTCCCAGCAACCAAAGCCACATGCCTCTAACCATTTCGTTTGCCCAGCCGAATCACCAAGCCACCACATTGTCCATTTGCTCTCCCAACACACACAACCATTCACAGCCACCCATCCTCCTGAAACCATTTCTTTATTCACCACCTAGTCTCACTTGGCAGCTGCAGCAGCTAGCTTCACTTCGTTTTTCCCTCGTTCCCTTAGCCCCTACTGGCTGCAGAGCAGCAGCAGCTGCTGCCATTGGCTAGAGCTGCTGCCCCTTCTCCATCTTCACCCTCTCTGCTTCCTTTTCCCCCCCCCTACACAACCTCCTTAGCCGAACCTGCCTCAACAACCAAGCCCCACTGCCAAGTCATTTTCCCCAACATGCTTTCTTCCTCTCTCAACAACAGCACACCATCTTTTCTCAAGAATGAACACATCTCATCTACATCCACTTCTCTCCTTCCATTCCCAATCACAAACCTAAAATCCTCCAATGCATGTTATGCAGCTATTATCCTCATCACGCAAGCTTTCCATTTATGTGTTTTGTTCCCGCATGCAAGATTGTTTGAGCGCTTTCGAGAAATGGGAGGAGGAGAGGGCAGTGCTGTCGTTGGCTTGCTGCAACCAGGAAGAAGAAGTGGGAGCAAGGTGCATGTGGTGGAGGCTCATTGCGATCTGTGGCGCGCTTAATACCGTCGGTAGCCACCAGGGCACGGCACGGCGAGGAGGAGTGGCCAACTGCAGCGGCGTTGGCGGTGGCGGCGGCGTGGAGCAACGGTAGAGAGAGCCACGACGCCACGGCAAGCATGCACCAGGTGACGCATGCGGCGACCGAATGCCCGGGGTGCAGCCTGGCAAGGAGGCGCTGCAGCAGTAGCGGCATGGCAGCATAGAGCACGGCGTGACGGCGTGGGCTGCGGTCGCGTTGCAGCGGCAAGGCGGTTGGCACAGCAATGTCGGTCTGGGGCGGCTTGGCGGTGCGGTATCAAAACGGCCAGCAGCGTCGGCGTGGCCAGCAAAGGGGCATGGCCAAGAGTGATGGCACCAATGCGGAGCGGGGCGCGGACGCGGAAGCAGACAAACATCGGCTACAACTACAGTGAACACGGGTGTGGAGCCGAGAAGACGACGTCCGGTGATATTAGGCACGCCTAGTGCCGTGGTAAAATACTTCGCGTTAAATTGTGCTATTGCATTACGATATTAGTTGTGCATGTTGCATATTAGTCATGAACATAGCATCTATTTATGCATATTTATTTGTAAAAATTATTTGGTAGGTTAAGACCGGTGTAACTCTCCGGTTAGGACTTATTTGTGCGTAGGCGGGATTATGTGATAGAATATTGTGGATGCGAATGATTAGATTGTTGTAGCGAATCTGTGTATTGCTGCTCGATGAATGTCGGATTAAGTATATTATTGGATTGTTAATCGGATAATATTATTTTGAGAGACATGGAAAATTTGTGGTAATCTTTGGTGGATAAATTAATTGGAGGTTTCTTCTCACTTTGGATTAGTAATTTTTGGAGTTAGGACGCATAAGGATTTTATGAATTATTACTTGTTTGATGACTTATGTGTTGATGATTAATGAGATATGGATGTTGAATCGGATGGTTTATTTAATCATGAGCAAATTGATCGGATGTCTTAGGTAATATTTATGTGAGTCTTTTGTGATAGAATTGGGAGAAGGTAGCATTGGATCATTTAATTACAAATAAATGTTTGGATTGCCCTATAATTAGTGGTTAAGTCCCATGTGCTGAGTTGGTAGAAATGTGTCCTAAATCGAGTTAATAGATAAATGATTATTAGTTGATCATGGAGACACATGTGTGATTGGATTGGTAGATGTCATACGCGACTAGTCCGGTGAAATGGATATAAGTTGATCGATTAGTGAGTTGTTAAATGTTGGACATGCCTTTAAATTGTAGAGCTCACTAGGTGTCGGTTAGTCAAATAAACCTCGATCGGTGAAGATTTCGGTGTATGCGATATGAATTGCCAAGGTGAGATTAGTAGAGTTTGATAATTAGTATTAGCTTAAATGGTCTAGTAAAGAACAATTGATGTATTTAGTCTTAGTCATATGCATATCACTTGGTGGATTTTGTGCAATCACCAGATGGATTGTATGTATAAAAGATGGTGAGTCCGGGCATTATTTGTTGAGTTGAATGTCTTGTTTATGCCTTAGTGGATGTTAGTATAGGAGTTAGATCGAGATACGAGGATATGATCGGAGAGTGTTATGCATGTGATTGGATTCAACACCGGAGAATCGGTTAAGTATATATATGATTATGAGAAGATTAGATTTGTTGGTAGATGTTTTTCTTTAGAAAATAAATAGAAAAGAAAAGAAAATACGTAGGCCCCACTTGTCATGGCAGAGGCTAGGTCAGCCTACATATAAAAATCATTTATTGCGATAGAAATATAAGAAAAACAATAATTTCTACACTAGAAATTGATTTAACTTAAAAAATTCATAGAAAATTCATTTGAACTCCAAATGCGGTGATTCAATTTTTATTGATCATAACCTTTTGTTATCTTTCATGCCATGTAGAGTTTATGCCCACCACTGTTCTGCAAATTTTCATAAAACAATTATATTCGGATGAACAGTAACATAACCTTGATTTTTCAGTATTTTTCAAAAATCTGATTTTCAAACTACTATAACTCTCTCATATAAACTCCAAATGGAATAATTTTTATACCTAAATTCATATCAAATCATAATATAGCTATTGTATAAATTTCATGTATTTTTGAGCACTTTGAGTTTTTAGCTATTTCTCGGTGTTTATTCGATGTCGTTATTTTCTTAGAGTCCGAACTGCCGCAAGCGAGCGATTACACAACCGAGAGTGAAAAATTGGAATACCAACTAGGCAAGCATCATTTGAATTTTCTTTTGCATCATATTTGATCCCAGTTTTGTTAGGGTAGAAGTAATGATAATTGCTTGCATGCTTATTTTATTATGTCGCTATTTTTGTGAGAATTTTTTTTAAAATATTATTATTTTTAAAGATATTTACAAAAATAAATAGTCGTTTAAAAAAATACAAAAATATGTCCTATCGCCAGATTCAAGCGGCGATAGGAACTGCTCGCCACTCATGGCGGGCGACTTTGTCGCTTGATTCAAGCGGCGACGAGAAGTTGGGGAGTTTCCTGTCGCGAGTTGAACTGGCGATAGGTAGCTATCGCCGATTGAATGGCGATAGGTTCTGTCGCCGATTCAGCGGCGACAATGCGACTATAAAATCCCCGAAAAATCAATCCACAATTCATTTTAATTCCAGGAAAAAAACAAAAGAGAGTTGGAGAGGGAGAGAAGAAATTGCGCGAAGCCACTGCCGGTTTGTCGCGGTGGAGAGAGATTGATAAAGCATCGGTTTGATCGATCATCTCGTGTTGCGAGTAAATTTTTACGAAGCGTATGTTACGTCCAAACCTTGTAGGTTAGCAAGCGACAATAGCGACATAGAATTGAGTAGGTCACATAAATTCGATAAGCATGCGATACATATTTTGAGTTGTGTAGCGACATAGAATTGCGACTATAGTGACATAGAATTGCGTAGGTCACATAAATTTAGTCGAACTGCAATACATATTTTGAGTTGTGTAGCGACATAGAATTGCGACTATAGCGACATAGAATTGCGTGAGGTCACATAAATTTAGTCGAATCATGCAAGTACATATTTTGAGTTGTGTAGCGACATAGAAATGCGACAATAGCGACATAGAATCGAGTAGGTTACATAAATGTAGTCGAACTGTAGTACATATTTTGAGTTGGACATGGAATTGCGGCAATATCGACATAGAATTGAGTATGGTATTTGGTTGGTGGTGTAGTAACATAATTAATGCACGATACATTTCTGTTTTAAAATAGGAGAATTGCATGATACATTTTTGAATTGTGAGAAAAACACGAGTAGTGTGTAGGTCTAAAAACAATGAGAATATTTTGTGTGGTTATTATTTTGTTAGTACGCTATTATTAGTTGTGTTAGTGCGCGGTCAATATCTTGTTAGTGCTGAAAACACCGGTTAACTAGAAAAGTAGCATGACATGTATTACATTTGTAAAGAAAATTCGTAGTTGCTACATAGGCTATGTAAAGATGCATGAAAAAAATATGAACTTTCTCTCTTACTGCATTTTTAGGTATGGCGACGCGAGTCGATGCGAGTTACTTGACCCGGTGATTGATGGCGTCACCGTGGCGGACCCAAACCCACGAAGGAGGCATCGACTAGGGCCGCCCCAGCGCCGACCAGGCCCCCCAAGCATTGCCATAGCTACCCACAGACGCTCCTAGTGTCACGAGGAAGACAGGGCACAGGTCAAATGCTTCTCGGTGGATTGAGCACGAGCCTAAGGAGAAGTGGTCGTTCTTCGCATGACAGGTGGTGCTCGATATGGTATCATGACAACCAACCTAGCCGAGGTCTACAAGCGGGTCATGCGCGGCGCCGGTGCCTCCCTTTGGTTGGTATTGTCGAGGCAATTCTCGCGGTACCACAAACTACTTTGTTAACAGATGCACGCAATGCGTCGCTCACCATGGCAATGATGAGTACTCTACTCCGCCATGATCACCGCATACATGGAGGAGAAGAGCAAGAAGGGTGAGATGCACGGGCATTCAAGATGGGCACGAGGAGCTTCGCCGAGATAATGTGCGAGGATAAAGGCGTCGCGGGACTAACCGCGAGAGGATCACCCATGAGTGCACGCTACGCCGCGATAGTTGCGTATGCACTTGTAACAAGCCCCTTCTTCTGCATAGGCCCTGCTCCCATGTCATAGCCGCCTGTTCGACGGTGGCGCAGCATCCCGGTCAGTAACTCTCTCACTATTTCACCAAGGAGGCGGTGATGCAAACATGGAGTGGAGAGATGTATTGTTACGCCGTTGTTGGCCATTTCACTGGCCATCCATCCTGGGAGCAACTAATCTGGGCCGCAGACATTGGTAGGCTTAAGGGAAAGGTTGGCCGGCGGCACGACGCGATCAGAACGATATGGACGAGGCGGCGGACGTCGCACGAAGAAGTGCTCCATTTGCAGGGAGTCTGGGCACACCTTCAAGACATGCCCCACGCGAAATGCTCAGGACCAAGGAGACATCGGCATTCCGAACGTCACCACGGGGACCTCATCCGGTGCCCCAACTAGAGGCAGTGCACATGGAAGACGTTGACGTCGCGACCACGATAAAAATATTATTATCAATGTTGTCAATTATCATTTTAGTTAAGTGTTATGACGTTCTTCTGCAAGTTCTGTAATATCAGAGTGTATGAATTCCCGATCGAATGACAATATCACTTATCTTCCTTTTTACGAATCGTTCATACCTCAAACGTCCTCGCTAAATTCCCCGAAAATTAACTGTACTACAACAACATACGATGATGATAAAATGTTATTACAAGTCTAACAGATTTCGTACCGTTCAAAATTTATGAAAATCACAACCTGCCTAAGTGAAATAGGGAAAATAAGGGTTGGGGAATGGCAATATCACTTATCTTCCTTTTTACGAATCGTTCATACCTCAAACGTCCTCGCTAAATTCTCCAAAAATTAACCGTACTAGAACAACATACGACGATGATAAAATGTTATTACGAGTCTAACAGATTTCATACCGTTTAAAATTTATGAAAATAACAAACTGCCTAAGTGAAATAGGGAAAATAAGGGTTAGGGAATGAATCGCGATTCAAGCGGCGATAGGTCTGCCGCCGATTGAAGCTGGCGATTCATTCCTGTCGCCAGTTCAACTGGCGATAAATACCTCAATGGCGGCGAGGGACGGGACAGGTCCCGCCGCCGATTGAATAGCGATTCATTTGCCGCTTGATTGAATCGCGACAGAGATACATTTTTGTAATTTTTTTAATCAACTATTTATTTTTGTAAATATCTTTAAAAATAATAATATTTTTAAAAAATTCATTTTTGTGATGTGTAGATTAGTTATATCCTATTCATTGAGGTTATCCTTGAATTATTCCAGCACCATATGCTTAAGATAGGTTGTGAGAATTATGATATGGGTTTGCTTAGCCATGCAAGTCTAGATACGGTAGTTTGATTGTCGGGAATAACCCGACAATTATGGGATAAACACAACTCTCTTTATATACTTTTGTTTCAGATCTTCGTATATGTTTTATGAGTTAATTTTGTCATTTTAAACGAGTTTTGGGTCTGGAGAAGTGGATGCTAGTGAAGGTGCCTTCGCGCACGAAAGTGGGTAAATGATTGTCTTGTCTAGACCAACAAGGACCGAACTTTGGTAACGTCGTTGATTCAAGTACATTCGTGCTACCACACGCGGGTTGGGAGCTGTATGGTTAAGTAGGGGGAAGATTTTATTGTGTTGAGTCCCACGGTGGTGTAATTGTAAGGTCATGGGACCGTTAAATCCTGTGTTTCCTTAGGGGCCGATAGGGCAAAGAGACTGTAACGTCTTATGTTTCCTAGGAGCCCTGGGTTGAGGGACTTAGCCCAATGGGATCTTCTTGCTAAAAACGATCATATCTTGATTTACCCGGCCAGCATACCATAGAAAGTATGCTATTTTTTGAGGCATCTGGAGGCTTATGGGCCAATCAAGTCGTGTGGGTAAAGTAGTACACCCCTGCAGGGTATAAATCTATTCGAATAGCCGTGTCCACGGTTATGGACAACCACTTGAGTTCGAGAGTTACTATTGTTAGACTTAAAATTAAAATTGTGGTTAAACTTGGAATTCGTCATGAAT
Source organism: Ampelocalamus luodianensis (assembly GCA_036346255.1). Lineage (NCBI taxonomy): Eukaryota > Viridiplantae > Streptophyta > Magnoliopsida > Poales > Poaceae > Ampelocalamus > Ampelocalamus luodianensis. The sequence continues at coordinate 12,727,333 of CM070634.1, forward strand.
GGATGTTCATGCTTGTTGTAGTTTCAAAGTGGACAACCACTTTGCTATTGTATGATCTATTTGTTAATTCAATTCATTACTTATTCACATGCTTTACTTCTACTTCAAATCTAATTTCGAAATGGCACTTGAAAAACTAGTATGTGTAGGTTGTATATTGTCGCGTCTCTTTTGCAAAACTAAGCCAATATGAGCCATCCTTGGGAACAGCCTTATGCATAACTAATTTTTATTTGTGTAAGACTTTTGAGTACCCTTTTAAACTCAGTCAGTTTGTCTACTAGCTTACAGGTGAGGAAGATATCGAGCCCGATGAGCTTGTTAGTGTTGATTTAGGCGACACTGATGAGTAGTAGTATCATTTAACTCCCAGTCGGTTGCCGATGGGTTATGAGGCATACCACTGCTGGTCCTTTGATTTATTTACTTGTTTCCACTGCTGCTTAATACTCTTATTTGAATTTGGCCGGTCGGCCGTTTGTAACCGTTGTAGACTTAAATTATATTGTTATCTTTTGAACTATTGATGTATGTTTATTGTATGGATGTGATCAACGTTGTATGAGAGTATGATTATATTGGTCGCTGATCTTGGGAGCCAATATAAGTTATGCTCGTTGTTCATGGCTTCTCATTTAACTCACTAAGTGTAGTGCTTTGCTAGTTGGAGAACCGACATTCATGTAGTGCTCACAGAGGAGCAGCGCATGATTGTCGGGGCTCTAGTTTTAGTTAAGCCTCTCACTTAGATTGAGTTAAGATGGAATCCATTTACTGGAGGTCCAGAGTTATGTCCTTAAGACCATGCTTAGTCTCGATCTTATAGAGATAACCTGGGGGTCCTCACAGTATCGGGGCTGCAGAGCACTTTGAAGTACATCTTCATGGAGTCAAGAACGTAATAAGGAACATGAGCTGCGGTCGTTCGAGGGATGGCGTCCTACGCGTCGGGAACCAAGTGGGGGATCGTGCTTTCCTGCTAGGTTAGCATGGCCCAGTGAAACCGACAGGCGTCGTAGCGCTCCCCGTCAATCATCCACAGTCCAGATCGGTGGGGAGGTAAGTTATGTACAAATCTATGTTTTGTTTTTTGGTTATGCCTTATGTTCCTCTAACATCATGTCGTTCTCCAGCCGCAGGTCTACGGGATGCATCACTTCTACCGTTCGTACCCCATACACAGACTGGCATCCCCTCGGTCATCTGCACTGCATATCCGGAAGGTACGAGATTCTCAGTTTACTTCTAGAGTATTTATTTTTCCTAACAGCATTCTGTCTTGTAGCCTTCAGTTGATCGTGGGGGTGACGACCATCTATCTACTGATAAGGATATGGGCCTCCCAACTCCTACCAGGGAGCAGTACACGGCGTGAGGGTTTGGACCATGTCACCCAGGGCACCCACCCCTGTCATACGTTGACCAGCACGGAGTACCGTATGAAGGGTAGAGATCCTCCGGGGTCACTGGCAAACCGTACGTTCAAGGTCAGATCTCCCTCGCACGACCAGAGTTGCAGACAACGTACCTTGGGGGCGGACAATCTGGGAGTGCATTTATGGAGTCCTTAACTCATGACATCATTGCAGGTGGCCCCCCGTTCGGCATATCTTAGCAGGACGACATTGACACTACACATACTTTGCTTGTCTAGAGTCAGGTTACTAGTGCACCTCCGCCCACTGAATGGAATCCGTACCCCCTCCGCCCACTGCATATTTGTATGCAATTTTGTTGCGCTATTTCCACATGAAAACTGAGAACTAGGAGTGTTGACATTTCAAATGGAGTTACATTGTAACTTTTGATAGATAAAATTGACAACATTTTGGAATGCATATCGCAATTTACATGCCGCGCGCGGTTCGATTACATGCATTACATGATACACATGCGCATTTATTGCAATCGGGATAAAGGAGGATGCGAACTAGTCTTCGCGGTGCCATAACCCCTACTCCTTATCTCGGGACTACCCACGGTGGTGTCTTGTATCGAAGTTGTCCATGTCCTACGATTCCATGATGTAAATAGACCGTACAGTACAATAAAAAATGTAACCAGGATGTAAATTATACATAACTCACATCTTCGATATGGGGTGCGCCCGGGCGACCGAAAACGCTACGACGGCAGTCAGTCTCAATCGCAGGAGCCTTCCTCTTCCCCTTGTCTCGGGACTACCCACGGTGGTTGCTAGTGTTGAAGCCGTTCATGTCATGCGATTTCATGATGTAAGTAGACCATACATTACAGTCAAAAATGTAATCAGGGTGTAAATTGTACATAACTCATGTCTTCGATGACTATTGCACCCAGGTGACCGGAAACGCTACGACGGCGGCCGGTCTTAGTCGCAGGAGCCTTCCCCTTCTCGTTGTCTCAGGACTCCCCACGTTAGTGTCATGTGTCGAAGTCCCCCATGTTCTGCGATAGGGGCTAGACAATTGCGTGATGTTAGAAGAATGAAAGGGCAAATACAAAATCAGGATGCGAATTGTACACAACTCACCTCTTCGATATAGAGTGCTCCTGGGCGACGGGAGAAGGTTCGACGACCACTGGTATCAGTAGCAGGAGCCTTCCCCTTCTCCATCGGGCACGTCCTAGGCTCCTCCGGTGCCTCCTCAATAGGGCTTGATACGTAAGGTTTCTATCGCACAAAGGTCTCAACCCGCATCGCGTAGTTCAGCATGTACTTTTACTGGATGAACGCCCTATCATACATCTTCAGGCCGTCGAACCACTGGAAGAAGTTGCAGCGCATCTCGGGCTACCATTACACGCAGATGAAGTTAAAAATTTATGGAATTCAACGTAGGGAGTGCAAAATCGATGTGTGCAAAAGAGACGCTTACGAGGTGGTTGCCGCACGTGTAATGCGCCCGAAGGTGGCCGGGTGTGTCGACTGAATGATCTTCACAAGATCTTCGCACACACACTATGGGAGTGGAAACTCTGGTGGTACCGGTGCATCCTTCTGCAATATCTTCATGTGGAAGTTGGCCGACGTGTCCAACATATTATATTCCCACCAAACGTTTTTTTGTAGAGAACAAAACAATGCGGACAATACATTAAATTATGACACTGAATGATGACTAGATGAGCTCGGTTTGTTGGGGCAATCCTTCATTGAGTGCCCAAGGGTCTTGCATATCTTGCACTCGATCGTGCGGCTAAGACAGGTACGTTGGTTGGCATCCATGTCGTTTTGGAAGCGCCGCGTCTACTGCTATCCCTTCCCTGTTGTCTTCAAGGCCTTTTTCGGGCCCCATTGCACCTTGTCCGGCCAAAGGTCCCTGTAGTTCATGTTCAAGCCGTACAAGTAAAACTCTGCACTCCATGTACCAAAAAGGTGTTGCATGTCGTAGTACTCGGAGATGTACAACGTATACATCTGCCTTATTTGTGCACACACCTTGTACACATGTAAGCATGGCTTGTGCAGGAGCTTCAGCTTATTGCAGGTGAACGTTGCCACATCACCTAGGATCTCGTACTTCTTCCTGAGGCTATCGATCACCCGGATATTGTGTATACGGGCCTTCTGTATCTTTTGGTCCATGTACCTCTGCATGTTCTCGGACCACTACCTGTCTTCTTCCATATGTTGCTTCATTGTGGTGGCTCTATTGACGAAGTAACCAACAATGCGAGTCCATGTCTCCTCGATGATCGCGATAATAGGGAGGCACTACACACCTTTGAGGACGCTGTTGTACACTTTGGACATGTTGGTCGTCATAATCCCGTACTTCGTACCGTCTGTGTCATAGAGAATAGACCATTTTTCTAATTCAGGAGTGTGGCGATTAATTCACTACAAGAAACTTATGGTGCTCCTGGCTTGCCCGCTCGTGTCCTGCAGTCCCTCCAGTACCTCCGGAGTGGACTCCCTTGTATGTCTCGTAGTACGGTGTTTGAGGTCTGTCCAGATGGACTCAAACTTCTGCCTCTAGTTTTGCAGGCATAACGCCTTGAACGTCTTCATAACGTCTTGCCCGCGAACCACGTGAACAAGTTCGATGCAAGATGCCTCATGCACCACCTGGTTTGCATGTTGTTCCACTGGTGCGGGGGTTCCGTCCCATGATTTGTGGTGTTCAAGGCCGACAACAACCCAGCTTTGCGGTCTGTGTAAGGCATACGTTGCGCTGGTCTCCCATGACCGTCCGCTTCACATTCACTAGGAACCATAACCAACTGGATGTGTTCTCACTCTTCACAATGACAAATGTCATTGGGAGAAGCTAGTCACTCGCGTTGGCCGCCACCACGGTAAGAATGGTGCCCTTGTTCCTCCCTATGAAGAAAGTGCCATCTATTGTGTGCACAGGACGACAGAACTTGAAGCCCTCAATGGCCTAGACGAAAGCCCAGAACACCGGTCCAGTATGAAGCAGTTCATCCCTCCATCAGTATCTTCACTTTCAAGTTTGTTTATGTACGTGTTGGGGTTTGATTCGGCAATCCGGTGAAGCATTCTCGATATAAGGTTGCACGCCTCTTCGTATGTCTCGTACATGGACTCGATGACCTTCTGCTTCGCTCGTCGGACCTTATTGTAGTTGACTGGATAACCAATCAGATTGACGACTTCCAACATCAGCATCTTAGGGGGAGACAGACACATCCTCCACAACTAGATGGCTGATGAGGCTTACTACATATGCGGAAGTCATGTTCCGATATTGCCGTAGGGGCTCATTAAGCTCGCAAGTGTGTTCGGTTAGCGCTTGACCATGAAGACTAAGCCGAAGAACTTTGCTCGGTGAGCGTTGACCTTGCTAGGATAGCCTTCCACTACCCACTTTACTGCGTAATATCCTGGGTTAGACCGATGCACTCGTACACATGGCTGACGGACAAGGCGTACCATGCTATAGCATGTTGCACGACCGCCTTGCTAGGGAAGTGTTGTCCAACTAAAAGGATGTCAGCATCAAATCCCCACTGGGACCATTCTTCTTGCGACAGTACGAGTGAACGTACCGTAATATCATCAAATCTCGATGCCACGTAAGGCATCTCTAATGACACAATTACCCCGGTTGGATCACCAGCCTGGTGTACGTCTTCGTCGCTACCATCTGAGCTCGGATCGGCATCCTTGTCGGACTCCAACCTGAGAGGCTGGTCTGGTAAATACTCTTGGCAGTTGATGCGGGCCAACCACCACGATTTTGATCCTAATTTTGCACAAAATTATGCGAGAGTCTTCTCTCCGTGACAGCACATTCCATGCTACTGTCTTCAAGCTCTGCCTGCAGTTGCCCGCTTGCCTAGGTCTCGGCATCGTCCAAGTTTCCCGGCACCCTGCGTACAAAATTCACATACACCATTGGTTTCCGTATATTGCCGCCTCGGGTTGGGAGGCAATCTGCATGTACTGGCCTCATGCTACGCTTCCATTCACCTTGACCAGCTCCCATAAACCCTTCCTGCAGGTGATCCGCTTGATGACAAGTTTCTTCATCATTGGCTCCGTGTTGAACTCCCTCCGGATGCAGCTTCGAAGCTTGTGAATATTCATCGCATCGAGTCCGTCCGCTTGGACTACCTTGCACTAGCATCTCGACAGGTCCAACCCATCGGGTCCGGCCCGTACGAGACCGTCGCCATAAAACACTACAAAGTCTTGCATGTTCGAAATTACAAAAGCCACAACAACCCGATCCGCGATATAACAAACATGGTATGTAGTTACCACAAATTTAATATGACTGAACTAATTAATAGTATTTAATTACAAATAATTTAATCATTGGTAATTACCCACGACACAAACAATGACGACAAATTGCATGCAAGTAATCGATTAAATACGAGTAATGAAATACAAATAATTAATTAATTACCAACAAATTGAATACTTGTCCAAAAATTACTTACATGTTATTCATTACTAGTGTAATTACCACTAATAAACCACGACTCAAACAAACACGATTTATTAATTACGACCGATTAATTACACTAAACTAATTACGACTATTTAATTTTCACTAAATTAATTATGCCTAACTAATTTCTACTAAACTAACTACAACTAATTAATTACCACTAAATTAATTATGACTAATTAATTTTCACTAAATTAATTATGCCAAACTGATTAATACTAAACTAATTATGACTATTTAATTTCTACTAAATTTTAACCACTAACTAATTCATACTCAAACAATAAAGCCTACTTAATTACCACTAATTATGATGCACTAATAAATTGACTGATACATTAGCTACGACTGAATTATTAATAGTAAAAAACTACGACTTAATTATTAATACATATTTAATTAAGAATACAAGCTACATTAATTGGGACTAGTTAAGTAAGACTAATTAACTATGACTACGGTAATAACGACTAATTAACTATTTCTACCAATTGCAGCGGGCAAAAATTACCTGCCCTTCGAGGGAACCGTTCAAAAGTGCTATGGTCCTAACAATTGCTCCAAACTATAATCTTCAAAAAAACTTAATTATGTTCTATATGTCCTTAGCGACGAGCGCAAGAACGAGAATGAAAATGAAAACGCGATTAGGATGAGCGAGTGCGAGAGTGTGGTATTTATAGCTGCATGGAGAGAGGACAAGCTGCGTTGGTCGCGGGAATCCCGAATGCGCTGTCGGGCCGAAGCATTCTAGGCAAGCGGGGAGAGCAGCGACCGGGCAACATCTATGCGGAGGAGCCTCGTCCGGCCGCCACCGGCCACAGTGTGGAGGCAACGCGTCCGGCTGGCCACGGGCCAAACGAGGGGACGTGGCGCACGTTCGGCCATCCACGGGCCAGATGAGGGAAATCCGGCCGTTCACGAGCCGGACGAGGGGCATATGGCTGGTCACGGACCGGAAGAGGACATGTGCCACGTTCAGGGCGCGTCCGCCGACCACCGTGCGGACGAGGTGCCAAAAATAGAATTTCGTCGCGACAGACGCTAATTGCGTAATAAACGATCGCAAGAGTTACATTTGCGCCAAAAATTCTCTTGCGCATTGTGCACTTCTGGTCAGGCTGCACATTAGCAGCAGGGAGAACAAAAACTATTGATATCATAGGTTTGTTGTAGTAGCCTAGTAGGCCCTCTCCATTTCGTAGCATGTCTGCACTTGTTCCGTGAGAACGACAGGCGCTAGCCAGTGCGTGCCTCTCTCCCTTTCTTGCCGACTCGCCGTCGTTGTTGGTCCCCTTGACTGGACAAAAAGAATAAAAGCTAAAGGGGAGAGTTTCGAAAGTTTTATCATCAAAATTGGCAGGCAAGACGTTCCTGTTCTGAAACTTCGTGCACGTCCCATTGTAAGCAAACAAACTAAAACTAGTACCGACCACATGTTTTCTTCTATTATTCTGTAGAGTAAAAGAATGCATTGCTCGGTTTACGCTAGAGGCTGACCATCCCTCCTGTTCTTAACTTCGAAAGCTTAATTTAGCAGTAGTATTAATCTCTCCGGTCATAAATACACGTCGTTTTAGAATATGTGTAGTCAAACTTTCAAAATTTTGGTTATCGATATTTTTTTTAAAAAATATTTTGATTGAGTACATGAAAATTATATGTATATATTTGTCTCAAAAATTATTTTTATAATATTATAATTTTATTGGGTGCTATAACTATATTACAATAGAAATGAGTGATCAAAGTTGTATTTTTAGGACCATTTCAATATCTAAAACGCATGCATTTGTGACTGAAGGGGTACTACACTATTTTGCGTGGAAATGGAAACGGCGGCAGAATAATATAGGGAGTCCGAGTTTCGATAATTTACGCATGGAATAATTGGAGTAGGAGTAATTGAAAGTTGTGGAATTCGCTGCATACCTTGAAAAATATTCTGCATTGAGCTACGGGGATCGTCCCTAAATTTTCTTTGCACTACTACTACAAGAAGTAGGCCGCAGTCCAAGAAGGTGAGTACTCCTGACTCCATAAACCAAAAGGCGAGAGCTGAAGAACAACGGGCTACGATCAGGGAATTTGCAATATTCACGGAGTAGTTTCCTCTACCATCTTCACTAACCCAGCCGATCCAACACCCCAAAAATGGAGTAAAAAGATCACAAAATGTTTATATGCTGTGTAATATAGTCTATCTTAATGCGACAAGGATCGCTGGGGTTTTCGGAATCGTGTCGAGGTCCCGTTTTGGTAGTCGTCGTCCGTATGATCGCCATCGTACGTGCCTGGGAGTGTCCACCTAACTGTTTTTGCAAAAAAAAAACCCTGGCGGTTTTCGGAATCGCGTCGAGATCCTCGGTTCGGCAACCTACAGCCGTCGGATCGTGATCGTACGGACGAAACCGACCAGGTACACGGCCATTGGATCGCGACTTTGGAACGGACGGCCCGGATCTCTCCGTCTCGGCTCCACGTCCCTAACCCTAGGGTTACCCCTCCCAGCCATCGCTGCTCTCGCCCCAGGTGCCGGCCCACTCGCTCGCTCGTTCCCATCTCCTTCCACGTTGTTCGCGCTGCCGCTGCTCGCTCCTCTCGCCTTGCCATGCCTCCTCCCCGTCTTCTCCCACGCCGGCCACACCTCTACCGCTCCCTCCTCCTACCTTGCTTCGCCTCTTCCCCTGTTCGAGCCCTTGCCGCGCCATCAAATCGGGCCTCGGCCGCCTCGTGGACCCCTCGAAGTGGCGCCCGTTCTCCCCTCCTTCCCGTTCTCCATCGTTTGGGTGTTGTTGTCACCGGTGCTCCCTCTCCTCCCCTGCGCCCGCCTCCTCCCCTCGCGCTCGCTTCTCCCTCCCGCGCACCACACTCAGTCTCCTCCCTCCCCCGTCGCCGTCACTGCTCTGCTCATCCACGGCTCCTCCCTCTCCCTAGCCGCCCTAGCCTCGAGCCCCCGATTGCCCTCACCCTTGCAGCTGCACCTGCCTCCATGGCTCCCCGCTCACGCACCTCGTGTGTCCACCCGCGCCTCCTCCCCGCCATCGGTCGCTCTTGTTTCTTCCGTCCAAGGCCTCCACGTCGCTTGCTCCGTTTCTTGCCTCTAGCCATCATCGTTGGGAGGTATGCCTTCTTTCGAGATTCCTTGTTTTCGGATTTTGCCACCACCGTCATCTGCTCCCCTCTTGGCTGGCACATGCGCACGATGACGCTTCAGGACAATGGCAGGTTTGACCCATCACTAGACCAATGGCTTTCTCTGTAGCCACCAACCGACCACACCTCGCTAGCAACGATGCGCTTGGAGCACAACAACAATCGGTGCCTCAAGCCTTTACCTCGCCCTCCCTCATCTAGCACGCTTTCTCCTTCACGTTTCGCAGGGCGTCTACTCCACATATGCCCTTGCAGATGTGAAGGTATACCGCAGTTTGCTTTGGTTCGATTTTGGTTTGGTTTGGTGAGGTCAGGACAGCGAGGCCTATTTTTTTTATTATTATGTGGCATCTAGTTCTAATAGGACAAGGGATGACCATGGAAGCGGTGGAGGGGGAAGTCGGGCCAGAGGGCATCTTGCCAAGGCAACATGTGCTGCTGCGGCTCAAGGTAAACCAAACTTTTGCATGCAGTATGTTAAGCGATTTTGATTGTTATGTATGTATGATTGATGTGTCATGTGTGTACCTATTGTTTATTGGATAGTGTGTGTATCTGTTTGTTGTTCGATGGTGCTGAGGTGCGAAAACTATGATTAATTAGCATTATTTCATTGCAACGTTTTATCGGATAAACTTTGTGTAGCATTCGTTTGTTCTGCACTTCTAGAATGGTTGTGTTTTTCCAGGATAAGGTTGTTATGCTCTCTTAAGCTTTCAGATTCCTTTTAAAAAAGAAATCTAGCTAGAGTCATCTTGAGTTTGATTTATAGTATATTGCTTTGCTGGAATGAATTATGGAACATATTGCTTTCATGGAATGAATGAAAATATTTCTTTTTCATACTCTTTCTTAATTTTATACCCTTTCAGAATAAAACCATTGGATCTACAATAGAGACAATGTTTTCTTACACAAATGTGTCTGCAGCCTTATTATCATCCATACAATTTTGCCTTGCACTACATCGGATTTTGTGTTCCTATCCTAGATGTGTAGAGTTTAATTTTGTTTGCTTTTCGGTAGCTTTTGCATAAATGGCCAAAGGCAGTGACAGGCTCTGCTCGGCTTCTACGATCCCTTGTCAAGCTCCCAAATGAGTTGCTAAGTGAGGTTGCGGAACATCCAAAGCAAATTCGTTGGTAAAGAGCATTCACCTTTTCCAATTTGTGCTACCTTGTTTTTATTGCCAATTTCATATTTACAGAAACTTCATGATGTTATAATTGATGGTTACCATGTGTGCACATATGAAAAATATCTAGAGTTGCGAATAATCCTTTTAGCAAATATAAGATGTGTGTGGTTCACTTATTATCCTTTGGTTAGATTTTATTTTATGGGAAAAAAGATTCTCTTAGACAATTCCAATTGATAGCTATGATAATGTGTCTGCTCATGTGCTCCCTTAGCTTGATCAGTCATTGATGTTTCGCCTAATCTTGGGTTTTGATATAAAGGTTTGGTTTACCATTTTTATTGAAGAGGAAACCTCCTGGATGTACCCCGCGGTTTTTAATGTTGGGATGAGAATTCACTTGATCTTATAATATTGCCAGGATCCAATGTAGATTAGTTGTTTTTATTACTTAAAGATTACTGTAGTGTGAGATGGATCCAAATTGAATCACGTACATGTCTTATCATATACATGGTAATTTACTTTTCAAAGCTAAGGTTGAGATTAGTAGATGATGGCATATTACTGAAAAAAATTGCAAATTTTTTGACAGTGTTGTTACTTAAAATAGAGATTATCATTGTAGAATGTTATTATGCTAATTCTAGGAAATCGGTTTTGTCTTCACCGTTTACTCTACTGGAAAAGACGATGAGTCCAAGTTTTTGCAGTGCTAGCTATGTGTTTGTTTCTTTGCTCTTATAATTGGAAAAACTAACTCCATTAATTCCATCTTTTTGTCACAATGCACGATGACTTCAATACTGGTTGCAAACTGCCATTCTTCTATGGAATTTGTTTTAATGATTATTCTTTCATTAGAATTATATGAGTCCTGTTGGACCAAAACAACGACTAGGGAGGGTGAATAGGAGCATTACCTCTTTTTCACCTTGATCATATTCGAGTCAATTCTTACTCCAATAGCTACGAAAGCTATGAATATTAAAGTACAAGCACGACATAAGTCTTGTATTGAATCCAATCGAAACCCAGAAGCACAACAACCAAAATCATAGAAAACTCAAAGCAAGGTGAGTTGGGCGGTCAGACCTCTCAGGATGGGCGGTCTGACCGATGGCCAACCAGTCAGACCTCTCATAGAGGGTGGTCTGACCTCCAGCACGATGAACAGTAAAGTTAGTCCAAAATCAAAATTACAAATCAACTCAACTTTTGATCCGGTGATCCAAATCCCCTCAAATTTAAGCTATAGCTCATCAAGAAGGTCAGTAACATATTCCAATCGACCATTGGAAAGATCAAGGCCAAAATTCTATGAATTTCTTAGATGAGGAAAGGAGGGTATAAGAACCTAGGAAAATCAAACTTTGATCCTAAAACTTGCTTGTGGGTAAAAGATGATTCTAGATGTATTCTCACATGTCACAGCAAGAAGCTAAAGGAAAACCAAAGGATTACCAAAAACCCGAAGTCACCAAAGAGAGAGCAAGAATAAGAAGAGACTCATCTTGGAACAATCTTACTTTGATTGATTTGAGATAGATGTTAGTTTACAACCACTCCACAATGAAGGACAAAAGCTCAACACTTGAGCACACAATCAATCCATCTCTCACAAACCCTAGCCTCAACTACTCTAAAATTCCCAAATCACAAATTACAGTTTTTCTCTTGGAAGGACTTGAGAACTCCACATCTGGAGGCTAGGCTGAGAGAGAAGATCCTAACAGACACCTGTTAAGCCCACACACAAACGAGCCTATACTCACGCATGCTTCTCAAAGCGGATGAGGAAACCGGGCTTTCCGAATCTGTTTCTTCGTGATCTTTATCTTCACTTGACCTAAACTACCTCTCCTTGCACCGTCTTGCGCCGCGATTTAGCCAAATATCACCAAGGCGGTATTTTGGTGAAATTACCAAAATACCCCTTCTTGATCCTTCGCCAAAGACCGAGTCCAATATTTATGAAGCAACCCCATGCTTTGCCACATGTAGGTTGACCAAGGGCTCTCTTCATGTCGGCAAGTCTGTCACATCTGGCTCCCACCGAAACCACCATGGTACTTGCATAGACCCCGCACCGCTTGATGCAACCGGTCGCACCGAACTTCCCGTTCGGTCATCGTTATCCATTTTGCGCCATGCTTGAGTCTAATGACTTTACCCGGCATCCTCGATCATTTTGGACCTCAGCTCTCCAATCCTAGTCCCAATCATCCTCGCCATTGACCGTCATTGACCTCCAAGCCTCCTGCACAACAATAGACCAAGAAATCGATTACATGCACAAATTCTTCACAACATGACTCACGTTAGTCAAAACATGCATCATGCAACACATGCATTGAAAACCATGAATTTAACCTAACCCACAAACATTGTCGCCTTACCGGCCAGCAATCAAGGCAAAATCGGCCAGACCACCCCCTGGTCGGTCTGACTGCCCAGCATGGCCGGTCTGACTTTCAGTGCATTGACTTAGCCTAATTTTCCCCCTGGAAAACCGAAACCACTCTGGAAATTTAAAACGCATATAGCTTTTGGCTCGAAACTCAAAAAATTATGAGACCAAGTGCAGAGGAATGTTCTCTCTTGTTTACACCCTCTATTTTTGGTCCGTCCCAAAATTCAACAAAAATTTTGGCCGGTCGGACCACCCCTCGTGGCCGGTCAGACCGCCGCCCACGACCGGTCTGACCGCTGGCCCTTTGGCATGCCCATGGCTGGTATGATCACTAGGGATGGCCGGTCAGACCGCCTGAAGTATGACAGTTTCTGAAAATTGCCGAAAATGAGTGTTTCAACAAACCCCCATTACCATTGCCAATTGTATCATCATCCTAAGATCATGAGCATATCCCCATGATATCCACAAGTCCTCCTGCATGTTATCCTTTTGTATTGCCTAATGCATGGACATGTATGCACTGCGTATTCAATTTGATATATATATATATATATATATATATATATATATATATATATATATGTTGTCCTATGTCTATACACATATGCTAGCAGATAACGCACCGTGCATATGGAATTGGATTTCTGGTTATGTTAGTGTTTTTCCCCTGTTCGACTACTACCAGCTAGATAGTTGTTGGCAAAGCCATCTCAATTCATAGAATTTGTCTTTTTGTTCACACAGTTGTTCAAGAATTTTGTAGGGAGATCTAGACTAAAGTATCCAACAAGAGACATATGTCTTTGCCTTAGAATGATATGCAAGTTTTAGTCATTTTTCTTCTAGATATCCTTTTTTAGATGGCATCTACATATCTTAAATACTGATGTGTTCTGCCTAATGCTATACAAAGCTTTTTCGTATAATTTTGTAGTAGTAGATGTGTGAGGAGCGTGGGTTGTACTATCACTAAGCAAACAAAGAAAAAAACAAATGTTCTTTCTCCTCATTTAATCGTCACTATCACTTCTTAGCTGCCCTATTGATCCATGGCTTATAGTTCTGCAGACAAATTTCATGCCCTGGCGATCTCATTGCTTGCAAGTTACAACTTTTCCTTTACACCAGTTTCTCTTATTGGGAGAAATATTTTCTTTGGATTTCCTGCTAATTATGCTATTACATATTGTTAAGAAAGAAATAATGAGGGATAGAGTATAGGTGAAAAAGCCCACAGATAGAGATGCAATTCTTTGTTTGCCTCGAAATGCATGGATTACTTGAGTTCATTGCAAAGTTACAAGAGATTTTTGTTCTTTATTGATTAGAGATCCTTGGTCCTAGCCGATGATGGTTATGCATTTTTTCTATTGGTTGCTTTGCCCAGACCATTTTCTTTCTACGTCTCCCATCACCATATTTTTAACTTAAGCTGTTTTTCACATGACGTCAGAATTACAAATGCTAGCTATCACCACTGATTGCTAAGGAGCATTATCATGTTTAATTACGGTGATTTATGTCGATTCTGATATAAACTTCTTTGTATTACTTTGTACATCAACATCTTGCTTTCATTTTCTAGGTTTTCCTATCGCTTAGCTATTTGGTAGGCTTCTTGTTTGCCCTGGCTATTCTCTAGCTCACTCTGAGAGGTACGTTTGCTCTACCTTCTTGCTTACCATGCTGTTGATTGCTTCTCTTTCTCAATACTGTACCTGCTATGCTTGTTTATTCTATTCTAGGTTTTGATCCCAAATTATGTTTTTGAGAATGTTGAGCTTCTAGGTTTAGGTAGTACCAGATGAGAGCTTCAGATATTAAGATGTCAAGGTTGAAGCTTGAAAAATAAAGAAATCCATTTCCTGGTGTTAGCACTAAAAAGAGGTTTTCAAGTTTCTTTAATCAGAATTTGAAGAATAGAGGTCTCTAGATTTGAACCTAAATTCAAATATCTTTACAGCTACTCATACCTTTTGATCATATTCACATCCACAGTATTTGTTCCATATTCCTTTCGAGTTACTCATACCTTTTCATAATGTGGTATCTCAAGAAAGGAAGCGTGGGTTGTGGTTGTGCTTATGCATACATGATCATATCCCAGTGTACGAGTGTTAGTATTACACACCAATTGTTCAGATCGAAGGATTCTCATATGCAAAGTTTAACACTTTATAGCGTTACAATGTATATATTGTCTCTATTCTCTGTCCATACCGTGCTTTCCACAATTTTATTGAGGTTGTGGCAAATAAGTCCAGTAATGGGCTTTTGGCACTATTTTTAGTTGGTGTGTACATACCCTCAATAATATGTGAAGTTTGCAATTATGGCTTGGACATTCCTTGTTTGTTTCATTACTATTTTTAGCTATTAGTATATGTCAAGATGCTTTCACATTGTTAAATATATTTTGTCATCCGGTCACTCTACCAAAATTCACCAGGCACAGCATAGCGCGCAACCCTATCTAGTCACTCGTGATGTACCCCCTAAAGGAAATCTGGCAAGAGTGCATCAAATGAAGCATACTTGTTAAAACCATTCCAGATGATATACTAGTTTGGCTCTTGGAATGAAACATTCTGGTACCGGCCATACCAATGTACTATCCCAGATATTATTATTAATATATATATATATATATAGGTGTAGTTACTCCACTTTTGATATACCACCTAAAAGAACTTGACATACTCCTTTATTACTTTGGGTATACTCATATACTAATTATAAGATACTCCAATGTGAAATACAAAAAAATTTGCAAGAGAATCCATAGTTTTTAGCATATTTTGTAAATACCTTCATATTCGCACATAAAAGGAGTATGTCTAAAATTATACATACCACCTCTAAAAATGTGTAAATACCACCTATATGGTCTTATATACTGTATACTACACATACATACTCTCGGTTTGCAAGATACTCCCTACGTTGTGAGATATGTGAGATACTGAATAGGAGTAACTACTCAGGGAGTAGGAAAAGGCTTCATATATATATATATATATATATATATATATATATATATATATATATATATATATATATATATATATATATATATATATAAGCACATATATGTTGATTATATGCACACCAAATTTTACTTGTAATATTATTTCAAAGACATAGTAGTATGACCAAATATAACTTATAGTTCAATGAGTATAATACACAATATTATCAATTCTATCGGTATAACCAGTATTGTTCGATATCGAAGCCGGTATAACCGATATCGAGCTGGTATTAAGACTGGTACGAAACACAGAGCCGCTCTGTACCGATTTAGGTGGCGATATGGTACATACCGACCATACCAGCCGGTACCGGAACGATATCAATAGGTTTGAGATCAAGAATCACTAAATTATGAGTTCATTGAGATTTTTGTTAACACGGTACGAACCACAGGTGATGATGGCTTCTTACAATTTGGATGGTCAGAAGTGAATTGCTGAAATATACACCCAAAGAACTCCACATCAATGCTACCAAATAGGCTAATACCTTCTAGTCACACAATCTAGGGGAATGGCTGATGCTAAGCAGTAAACACAGCTGCAAAACTAAACCCTATCATATCATATACAAGCTTGTCCTGCTTCACCGGACTTCTTCATGGACCTATTCAACTGAAATACAGGGTGTCTGCAGAGTCTCCCTACTCCTTTCCTAAGTTTAAATCTGTCAAACAAACCTTCCACATTGTCGTTACTGAATTTGTTTGCAGAATTGTTGACTTGGCTACTAAAATCACTGTCCATGGGAGAAAACTCGCTGTTGCTTTCGTCATGGCCCGTACCAGTGTCACGCTTCTTGGGACCTCCAATACTACCTTGTGCATCATGATGAAGCACTTGTTCTACTCTAAAGAGGAAATGATCAAGAGTAGCCCCACTAATCATAGGGCAATCGACATTTTGCTGACTTGAACAAATGAATGGCTTGTCCAAATGCTCTAACGTCTGAGGTTCGTCTTTGTCACTTGGGGAACCAGAGTCGGATGGGAATGCCTTCGCTGCTGTAGCTGCCTCCTCCCTTTCCTTTGCAGTCTTCAATATCAATGTCTTGAGAAAATTCATCACTTGAACTGCATGTATCAAAGCAGTCAATGGATCGGCCATCTGAAAGAGACATGTCCTCACATTAGGCTCCAAATTGGAAAAAAAATCCTTAGGTTGAGAAAAAAAATGAAAAAAAAGGGCTTGCCAATAACCTGAGTCATGTTTGGTGCGAAAACCATAGCAATGTTGCGAGCATTCATCCTGTTGTAAGTTTCATGTTCCACAACATCTGCCATCAGATTGATGGCCCAATCAAGTAATGCTGCTTCCACTGGAGGTAGCATACTTGCAAGGAGAGCACACTCTTCTTCAGTGTTGCAGTGCATCACTTGTTCTGGAGTCAATGAGTCCAAAACTCCACTTGGAAGTTCCCGAAACCATGCCTATAATCATCAACCAAAATTGATCATGGAGTGATGTAGAAGAAAAGCTGATAAAATAAAAAAGGAACATTTCAAGAAAGCCATTTCTCTGTAGATTTCTTCAAAAAAATTACTCAAATACAGTCCATGCCATGCATTACTGTGTACTATTTTGATTCTTTAATATGTCCAAATTTTTATATTTACACGTTCGAATTGCACAGAGCATGTCTGAATTCTCATATTTGAAGGCCTTGTGCATGTTCAAATTCCATAAACCTGAATACTGGCCTCATACATAAAAGATCCATGTTAAAGAAAGCAAAGGGTAGTTGCAAGCAAAAGAAATACCGCTAAACATTTTCACCCCTCCTTTATCAGGCCTGCAAGACACTGTAGATTTCTTCAAAATAAATTTTACTCAAATACAGTTAACCCCTTGTATTACTATGTACTATATTGATTCTTGAATATGTCTAAATTTTTATATTTGAAGATTTGTACACGTTCAAATTGCAGAGCATGTATGAATTCTCATATTTGAAGGCCTTGTACATGTTCAAAATCCATAAACCCGAATACTGGCCTTATACATAAAAGACCTATGTTAAAGAAAGCAAAGGATAGTTGCAAACAAAAGAAATACCACTAAACATTTTCACCACACCTTTATCAGGCCCGCGAGACAGTGCATATCAACTCCATCTGGAACAACACCCCTGTTTAGTTGCTCCCTGACATATAGTTCCTGGCTATTGTCTGCATTTATTCTGAAGATCCCTTCAGCCTAGGAGAAGAAGAATGAAGATTTTCAAAACTTGAGTACTGCAAATGTATCTATAAACTTTTCCGATTATGCTTGGCCAGTTGGCCTTACCTGAAGCCCACCAAGAATATATAGCTTCCTTTGCATAGTCAACAATATGGTTGGCACACTGTTTCCTCTTTTATCGTAAGAGCATTGCATGGATGTTGGTGAGACTCCAAATACACTCACACTGTGTGTAAAAATAGATTTAGTAAACATAAACTAAGTTAGGGTCTGATAGAATTTACTAGTAAACATTAACAAAGGTAGGGTCTAATGTTCATTAATAAAATAAAAGGTAAAGCTATTGAGCATAGAAACACAGATGATCCCCACTACAATGGGAAGGCCATGGATCAGATACAATTACAACAGTACCAGGGCAATGGAACTGGGAAGTGGTAACTACTAACTAACAAATATGATATTTGAAGCATCGTTGCCTCTGGAAATGAATATAAAACTAAAAAGAATATAACATCACAATATCCCATTCCCTGGCAAGTACAAGCAGATCTATTTACACAAAAAGGATAGTGCTTTAGAAGATTCCCCAGTAGTTGAACTTGACCATGCCATCCTCGAAAACAGCAACAGTTCTGGAAAATGAGGTTACAAACCAAGCAGGCCTATATTGGTTCAAGCCAAGTAAATATAAAGGTTCCCAGACAGACAACTACTATTCTGTGTGCAATTTTGTTTGGGGGATTGGCATATTTACCACACCACTTTATATCCAATTGCCAGAAAGCCACTCTATGTCTCAATGACATGTTGCCCGGGACCCACATGTAGTGATATTTTGGCAATTGCTCGTAAACTTAACGGCAAAACTTCAATAATCAGTTAGGTGGCACTGCTAATTAGCCGGACATCATGTGACTAATTCCAAAATGAGAAACGGAAGAAACGCAAAATTCGGCTTATTCCACAAACAGTAACACAGGAAATTCTCAATCTCGGGGCGGGATCCCAATTACAGAGTTCTGCCACCGAATCATCTGCAAATCTACGGAGCGCAGAACGTATGTAGAAGGCCAAATTAGCTAAAAGGCCAAGTAAGAGCATGGGTGCGCGGACTGACCTGGCGCTGGGCGCGGGGCAGGGCACCTTGGGCTCGAGGTCGGCGGGGAGGCCGAGGAAGCCGACGAAGCGGTCGAAGGTGACGTGCGAGACGTGGCGCACGTCGGTGGGCCGCCCTATCTGCATCCCCTCAGCCGCGGCACGGTTCTCCTCCTCCGCCGCGCGCACGATGCTGCACAGCAGCAGCGACCTCCGCAGCGCCGCCGCCACCATCTCCACCACGGACACCCCTCCCCTCGCTGCCGGCAGCATCAGCGGCGACGAGACGGCCACCTCGCCCTCCGTCTCTTCCTCCCCCTCGTATTCCTCCTCCTCCTCCTCCTCTTCCTCCTCCTCCTCGTCGTCGTCGGTGTCGCAGCGGGAGAGGGGGATCTGGTGGCCGAAGCGGATCTGGGACGGCGCCATGGGCTAAGTAAGCTAAGCTAGGAAGGATCCCAACTGACTGCGTGAGAAGCAAAGACGGGAGGGGAAGGAAGGGAGGGATAGAAGAGGTCAAGAGGATGAGGTGGGGGAGAAGTGGGTAGCGAGCGGCGGTGGCGGGCTGTTATGTTGTGGTAGGCTTAAGCCTGCCTCGCTGGAGTTTGCTTAACTGCCTCTTATACTTTACTGGCTCAAAACTAGTTGCGTTTATTTCTACTATCTGCCTGCCTGCCTCATGTGATTGATTGTTTTTGGGGGCCCTCATGTGATTGTTTCTGCCTCGCTTGTCTGCTCTGGCTCGATGTTTCCTATTGGCTTCTGGTTTAAACTTTGAAATGGTTAGGTTAAGCGGAGGGAAACAGTGGGATTGTGATATTAATGACTGTGGGGGCGCTCTACAGCCTGGCTCCCCTCCCTCCGGCTCCGTCATTAAAAAAACATGTCTGTTGAGACTCATACGGTCTCTAAAATAGAACTTCACTAGTAATTTTTATTGAGATATATTTATAAAACTAAATAAATTATAATATTATGAAAGCATATATATAGTTTTTATATATCCAATATAAATATTTAAAAACACTAGCTGAGTGCCTGTGCGTTGCAACAAAAAAAACTTTGCTCTAAATATTTTTGTTACAACTATATGTTCTTGCTCAAAGCAATAAAAGTTGTTGATGCTTGATTAAGTACACTACAAACAATTGGGAACCTTGGGTAAGATGATGATCACTGTAATACTGCAAATTTATTCATAATCCGAGCAATTGGGAAGGTATATTTGTAGCTGATCACTGTCGTGAAAGCAAATATTTCTTCAATCACCCAGAATAGATCCTATCACCAACTACAGAATAGCCAAAATGCCACAAAATTGAACCGATTAGCAGTCAAAGGCCTCATCTTGTTAATCATGAAGACGAGCTCCTCGCAGTACTCATTCTCTGAGAGATGATCTGACCACCGTGCAGACTAACCTTCAACCACATATGCAGGCTAAACAATAAGTCTAAAGAATAATAAAATTCGTAACAAGGAGCAAACTGAACCTGCCAAAAAAAAGTTCATTTCTTCTTTGAAGGCCGAGAAGCAGCATACACCTCAAGTCCTCAATAGGAGGCACCGTGTCACTTTCATGGAAGTGTCAGCTTTGAAACTTAAATATGCAATTTAGAGGCAAAATTGGCAATGCGACAGTAGATAATTAGATTCAAGTTCATTTCTTCTTTAAAGGCCGAGAAGCAGCATACAAAAGAGGAACCGTGGAGGTGAACAAAAGAGGAACTAAAGATCGATATTTGGGGGTGGATCCACCTGGTGGCGCGGATATTTTCAAGAGGAGGGTGGAAGGGGAAGAAGAACGATCACTCACCACTACTAGAGTCTTTTTAAGTAGTAAAGATACGATGATCAAAGTTTGAGCGTATATCCTAAAATAGAAAGAATTGGTTCTGTAGCATGAAAATGTACACTTTTTAGAAAAATATCATCAAAAGATTGGAGCCAATTTGATGGTATTTTTCAAAAAAATGTAACTTTTCATGCAATGGAACCAATTCTCCCCCTAAAATAACGTATATAGGCTGTACTACGAACAGTCAGTCCGTTCTGTGAGCTGGGAGTTTCTTGCTTGTGCTGTGTGCTGTCCCTGTACTGTAAATTTTACAGGAGAAATCCTTTGTCTTTGTCAGTGGAGCGAGCAAGCACGGACCATTCCCAGATTGGTCCATGAAACCGTGCTTCTCGTACGGTCACGGCGGGCTTCAATACATTCCGTGGGATCCGTTACCGTTGCGCAACAGTAATTAATTGCACGGCTTATGTTTGGTCGTTACCTGTCCATCGATCGTTGCTGGTCTGAATTTCGTTAGGATCACATCATCACAGACACCGCACGATGGGCTTCATGGATTTGTAGCTCGGACGGTCGTACTTACGGATTATTATTAGTGCATGTTGAGTACTCGATACTACTTTATGCCGTGATGAACCACCACTATACCAGCTAAAAGTTAATCAACCCGCTTTAAATCCGTTGGTTCGTAGAGGATGCCGAGAGGACCACACCTCTTTTGACTTAATTGTGTGCGTTTGGTATTGTACCTGTACAGCTGTACGCTCTCGTATAGCCGTCTTGAGCTCATACTCTTTGCCCTACACCAACTTTTGATGTAGCAGACTTGCCTTTCCTTGACACCATGCATACTGTTCTTCAAATTGCAGTTAGGAAAAAAAAATTGACACTTGGTGAGCTCTACTAAACAATTTCCCCAAACTAACTATTGGCTACCAACACCTTGTGTCCTCCAATCATCATCAGATCGAACTGCCAGGATGTAGAGCCAAGTAATGTCCCATAATTTTCTGTTGGAATCGAACTATTTTTCTGTGAAGAGAAATTCATGTAAAACTCATGTGTTCCAAACGAGCCCTCAACCAAGCAATCGGCTCTTCATTCCTACTAATCAAGTACAGCCATTCTTCCAGCTTCACCTTTTGTTGTCAATGAAATGAACCAATCACGAAAAGGATAGTACGTTCAATTATGCACTCCATTTTCCTTTGCTTTAATCGTAGACCAGATGTACCTTTCGGCCTGCACGTGCATGTACGAGCTCATGCTTCTGCTTTGTCGTAAAACTATAGGTCGCGTGTCAATTGTTGTCCGTCACGACATGACCAGCCGCGAGGGCGAGATACTTGGGCTTAAAGCATGTTAGATCCCCGACATTCTGTCCTTTCTGTGGGACACTGTTGTTCTTGCTCCCGTCTTAAGGGCCTCTTGACAGGACAAGGGGCAATTCGCTTTGGTTGATTAACAACTTCATTCTGAAGGCCTAACCTACACGTTGTTCGTTAGTACATACACTGTTAAAGTATTGGACACGACTAGCATCCGGATATATGATGAGAACTTTTTCATCGCACAGATGTATGATCTATGATGGAAACTTTTTCATCGTACGCTCTGCTACAACAACTCAAAACTGAGCATGCAACAAAATTAATTCACCATCTAACAAAAAAAATCACTGTAAATTGCAGGTCTTGTTCTTATACGAAAATGTACTTGAAAAAAATTACAAAAGTTCGGAACAAAGAATTGAATATGCAACAAATTTGAGGTGAGATGCAACATCGATCAGATGAACATGCAACAAAATTCCCTACGGATGCAACAACATATTACGACAAAAACGATGCAACATCTCGCAAACCCACTACAATAGGAAAAAATCTTGTACAATAAATTTGGAATCCAATTGCAACAAAAAAAATCTTGTGCAACAAACCCGCAACCCAACTGTAACAAAATCCTCTTCTTACAACATTTGAGAAGATATGTTACAACAAAATAAAACACCTCATGCAATATTTTGAGAAAGTTGTTGCAACAAGTCCATAAAATGCTTGCAAAAAGGAAACCAGAGGAGGAGGGATTGGGCAAACCTTACTGATGCTCAAATACAAATCTATTTCCACACACACATAGATAGATCCGATGTCATTTCTCCCTTATTGGTCCATCCTTCCTCTGCGGACGCTACCTCTCGGCTTGCTCGCCACCATCACCTCCTCTGTCAACACACGGCCGCAATGATGTTTGATTGTATAGTGACTCGACATCAGAGTCTTGGTGGCAGAGCAGCGTGCATCGCTCGACGAGGTGGATGCCCGGGGATGAATGCGTGGTTGGGAGATGAAGCGGGTGCCAGATTTGGGGAGGAAGGTCTAGAAATGGAAGAGGGTGAGGAGATTTGGGGGAGGATCTGGAGATGGGATAGAGACTGAGAGATGATGAGGCGATTTGGGGTGAATCTGGAGATGGAAGAGAGATAGGACGAGGGGATTTGGGGAGAATCTAGAGATGGGAGAGAAAGGATGAGGGTATTTTGGGGAGAAAGGTATGAAGAGAATAAGTGGATGAGGGAGTGATGTGTCCGATGCCATTAGATGTTTGTTCCGTAGCATTACCCTAAAGTATTTGAATAGTAGATAGCTTCGGTTCTTAGAGATAGAAGCATATTGTTATGTGAATGTGTAATGTAATAGAGTTGTAGTCGGTTGAGATTGTATCTCCCGTTTTCAGATATGCTACCGAGATAGCAATCCTTTTCTTGTACGCTACTCTTGTATGCAATATATATTGTTGCGACCCCGATTGGTTTGGGTGCGCATTCTGCCTTCCAATTCTTCTTGCAACTAGTGTCTTTGCACTGAAGAAGCTGTCATATCCTTGCTTGAGAATGATCATCATGAAATTAATGACAATCTTGAATCGTTACTTATTGCTACTGATGTCGGTGGTGTTTCTAAAATTGTGCAAGCTGATAACACGAGGCGAATGAGGCTACAAAATTTTTTTGTGCCTAAGGCAGCGGCGGAACCACCGTAGGGGCGAGCCAGGGCAGCTGCCCTGGGTCGTCCGGAGAAAGTCCCTCCTCCTTGTACATCGGCATCATTTTAATTTTGATGTTTTTGGAACTTCATAAGAAGAATGGAGTAAATACAGAGTTAGTAATTGTATTAGTTAAGGACTTGAATATGTTTTCCATTTCCATGATTAGTTATGTTTTTTGTTGGATCAAGTTGTACACTCTTTACTTGCATTCAAAGTTTGCCCCGGGTCTCTAAAAATTCTAGTTCTGCCACTGGCCTAAGGTGTTTAAGGATGGAACAGTCCCATATGATACTAGAAAGAGAGCTTTTGATGCTGCTACTGTCGAGCCGGTGTCCCACATTGAGGCACTGAAGCAACCTGAGTGGAAACATGCCATGGAAGAGGAATTTGATGCATTGATAAAGAACAAGACATGGCGACTAGTGCCATCACATCGAGGGTACAATGTAGTTGAGTGCAAATGGGTATATAAATTGAAGAAGAAAGCTGATAGATCTATTGAGCGTCATAAGGCCAGGTTGATGGCTAAAGGATTTCGTCAACGTTATGGAATCGATTACGAAGACACATTTAGTTTGGTGGTAAAACTTGCTACTGTGAGCAGTGGCGAAGCCAGGATAAAAATGGAGGGTAGGCTCAAAAAACAAAGCTAAAGTGACACAAGCATAGTCTTGTACTTTTATACAATCCAAATTCATATATGAATAGAACAGAAGCAAAGGGGAAAAAGAGAAATACAATGAAACATCACTTGATCTATAATTTTATTGGCATAACCTTCTATTGGTATACGATGCGTCAGATCAGAAATGATTTCAATTAAATTCTAATCAAAGCCTTTGGTTGAGTTGTTCTTTCATCGGTTGGGCGAGTACTATTTGAATTGCTTGTGAAATGTTCATTTCTCCAAATCTACAAACAAATACATGTATACAAGTATATTACTAACTAGACAATATATTATATATACGGGAGTATATGGCTATATGCTAAAGAGCAAAGAATGAAACAAATTAACTAATCAAGAAGACAAGTAGAAAACTAGACCATGTCACAAGAATTAAGAATATATACCAAATCAGCAGGCAGGCAGGCAGCTGTCCAGGCGAATTGCCCGCACACCCGCGCTTCCTCGTCTCCTCGCGCCACCGCCCCAGGCGACCGCACCCCCGGCCCTCTGCTCAGCCATGCCCCATACCCAGCTCGGTGACTCCCCTCCTCATCGTTGCGCTGCGTCGTCGACTGCCTAGGGTTTCTTCCTCAGCTAGGTGCACTCTCAGCTCTCCTCTTGTTCGATCGGTTGACCACCGGGTACAGTGGGGAATGTGGGGTGGATCTATGGATGTGAGGCCACAGTTGGACATTGTGAGTTCTGGCAAAGGTCCAGAAATTCATTCCCCATTCCCCAACCAGCCCAGCTGTTCTTCTTCTTCCTTGTTTCTGTTTTCCCCTTTGTTTCTTCTTAGGAAATCGGCAGAGCACCATGGACTGGAGCCAAGGCCATGGCCGCCAGGTGGGGGTATCAGTGTCGACGTGGAGGGTAGACTCGAGCTTGATGAAGCCCTCCTGGTGGATTCACCCCTAACCGTGAGACTAATTTTGTCTATTGTTGTCTCTCGGGGATGGTCGCTGCGGCAAGTGGATGTAACGAATGCAGTTGTTCATGGAATTTTGCAAGAAGTACATATGCATCAACCTCTTGGCTACTCAGATACAAGGTATTCGAATAATATTTGCAGACTGGAGAAAGCTATCTACAGACTGAAAGAAGCACAATGGGCATGGTATTCTCGTCTTTCTTCGAAGCTACAAGAGCTAGGTTTTGTTCTTTCTAAGGCCGATATATTGATCTTCATATTCAATCAACATGGGGTGGTCCTATATCTTCTTATCTATGTTGACGACTTGATTATTGCGAGCTCATCTCAGTCGGCATCAAACGAGCTACTGGCTCAACTTCAACATGAGTTTGTTGTGAAGGATCTAGGCTCGTTGCACTATTTCCTTGGCATCGAGGTATGTACTGGTCATGATGGGCTTATTTTGTCAAAAAAAAATGTCCGAGAGCTTCTCCGTCGAGTTAACCTGAATACATGCAAACCCATGACAACTCCTATGGCAACGTCAGAAAAATTGTGTCAGTTTATAGGAAAGGTGCTACCGGAGACATATATTACTAAGTATTGAAGTATTGTTGGCACACTGCAGTATCTAGTTATCACACAACCAGATATTGAGTTTGTAGTGAGCAAGATCTGTCAATTTCTTCAGGCACCAACAGATGTTCACTGAACTACAGTCAAATAGATTCTTCGGTATTTGCAGTATACATAGGACACTAGTTTAAGGATTAGAAGATCAAAGTCTATTGTACTAAGTGCATTCTCTAATACAGATTGGGTCGGGTGTTCATATGATTGTCGGTCAACTGGAGGTGTTGCAGTCTTCTTTGGAGTTAATTTAACATCCTGGAGTTCATGGAAACATGCTACAATCTCTAGATCGAGTACCGGGTCCGAGTACAAGGTTTTATCAAATGCCACGGCCGAAGTTGTGTTGGTGCAGTTGTTACTCGAAGAGCTTGATGTGTTTTAGTCCAGACCTCCAGTTTTGCAGTGTGATAATCTTGGAGCCACATATGTTTCACCTAATCCAGTTTTTCATGCTCGAACTAAGCATATATAAGTGGATTTCCACTTTGTTCACGAAAGAGGGGCTCTAAAAGCACTTGAGATTTGGTTCATTGCTTCACAAGACCAGCACGCTAATATTTTCACCAAGGCAATGCCGGGACAACAGCTTAGAACTCTGATGTTCAATTTCAACTTGAAGTCTGTTAAGTCATGATTGAGGGGGGCTATTAAAGTATTTGAGTAGTAGATAACTTTGATTCTTAGAGATAGAAGCATATTGTTATGTAAACATGCATTGTAACAAGTTGTAGTCGGTTGAGTTTGTATCTCCCATTTTTGGATATGCTACAATGATAGTAATCCTTTTCTTAAACGCTACTTTGTATGCACTATATATTGCTGCGACCCTGATTGGTTTGGGTGCGCGATCTGCAACCTGCCTTCCAATTCTTCTTGCAACTAGTTTCTTTACATGCACGGTATATTTGCATTTTAGTGGGTTCACAAAATGAAGAACAATACTCTGTTACAACTGGGCCATAAGTGTAAAGGCTCATTCATTCCTGAAATTCCAAAGTATGTATGGTTTAGTCCTATATTGTCTAGCCAAGTGGTGGGAGAGCAATTTATAAGGTGAAATCTTTGTCACCCCCAGAAACATGTGGGGACATAAAGAGAACTATAGCTAAAATCACACACACGCACGTACGAACGCGCACATGTATATTCGCGTGGCAATCAAGTGACTTGTGACTTGCAATGCACGGGCGTGAATGTGTTGTAAACCTAGTCCACCTTTCTTTTGCTAACCGTGCATTTCTCTCGGTCGAAACATAATGGTCAAAGCCATAAATCAGTGTGGTCGAAACACAGTGATCGTAGCTACAAACCAGTGTGGTCGAAATAATATGGTTGAAGCCATAGACCAATATGGTTGGAATAAAGTGGTCGAAACACTGTGGTCGAAATAAAGTGGTCAAAACACAGTAATCGAAAAATAGTGGTCAGATCCATAGACCAGTGTGGTCGAAATACACTGGTCGAAGCTGTAGACCAGTGTGTAATCAGGATCAATAAACACTGCTTAATTACCATTAATTGGTTTTGAATTAGCCGTTATCAATGGTTTAATATGTGCTTTGTTATTAGTTACTAGAAAGTAATTGTCTCGACCTTTAAAATATCTAGAGACATCCAGATCTAAAACGAATTGAAACACTTCCATTTTCTTCTTCTTCCTCTATGTTATATGGTGTTGGAGAGTTGTGCTGTCGAACCACATCATCCCTTCTCCTCGGCATGTACTGGGAAGTAGGGTGAGCGGATATCTTCGAACCCTTGTTGTAGAGGTCATATGCACGGGGCAGCAATAAGGTTTCAAGCAGCATGTGACGCCCCGTGTCATTACCCCAGGGGTAATAACACTTAGGCACACGGATTACTATTCGTTTGCTCGATGAGAACTCTTGCTCCAACGAATAGTAAGCCTTCACGAGTTACTGTGACGGAACAATAAGATAGAAATTGTCCTTTATTTCAACAATTAGCCACGCAGGCTAAGGTCTTATCTGAGTTTTATACAAATACCAAGGGACTTCCCTTCTCTTGTATGTCTGAAGTCTGGTGACCTATTCGTCTCACAAGCCAAAATAGCTCCTAACTCACCCCAGGTCCTCTTGGTCAAAGCCTTCTCCTCCAGCTGTTGCTTCTGTACCTGCAAGTCCTTCGTCCCACTCGGGATAGTTCCCGGCCGGACTAGGATCTACAAAGGAGAATACTAACAAGGTTGAGTACAAATTAATGTACTCAAACAAGCATTAATAGCAAAAGATGCACAGGATGCACTATCTCTAATCTTTATCACAATTTCTAAATCATCTCACTTTAGAAAATAAATCTAGACAATTATGTGGCAAGTTTTATCTTGAAAAACTCTACTAGCCACTCGGAGAGACGAAAAGACCCTGTGGTTCCGTGAGACTCCAATCACGAGGCGGCATGAATTCATGATTTAGTTTAGCATCATGTGAGCTTTGTACCACTTTACCCATAGCTATTACGAACTCTCCATGAACGAGGTCCACCGCATTGCCTTAGATGCGGGTTCGAGATCGAATACGAACGTTTTCGAGTTACGTGATTAATTTCTCCACCCATCACCTTGCAGGTGCAGATTAGATCACGCTGCCGACCTCATCCTTCACCGAGTTACGGTGAGGTTGGTTGAGGCGACTTCCATCGCACTCAACACTCCACCTTAGCGCATATATAGCGTTGGATCCCCACTTCCGGACTATCCTCCACCGGTCCTGGGTTCCTCCATATCACTCACACACCTATTACTTACCCGATGTGGAGAGCATAGTCACGTAACAAGGTAGCATTTTACCGCAGAAACGGGAAAATGGTTGGCAGAATTGACATCGACCGAGCAAGAGTTTGTTGGTCCTTATATTATAACCATATGTAAAAAGGGGCCCACATCTTACCTCAACATCATCATCGCGTTTCCCCAGCCAGGACCCCCTTTTACCCTCCTAATAAGTCTCATTCTTTCTTAATCATCTTATCTTATCTCAATCACTTTCTTTAGGTTTTGGAAAACCATTTTGATGCAATACATATAATAGTGCAAGATAGGGTATATTTTTAAAGTAACTATATTAATGTTCAAGAGGATCGCTTGCCTTCGCAGACGTAGGAAAAGTTGGCGCCGTTGAAGTTACGATCAGTTTGCTCGATGCATCTTTGATTAAGCATACGTAGCAAGTCGGAACACGAATAATAATGATATAAGTAAATACGTATTTGATTTGAGTGATAATAGGAATACATAGTTAGTGGCGACTACAGGTTAGCACAAATTTTAATTAGCTAAAACATTTTTGAGACTTAAGCTAAGTTAGCACTTCCCAGACAGTCGCCCTACGGTCTACTTACGCTAAGATCGAACACGGGGTTCGCTAACTAAATAAATCAACACGATTAGACCACTCTCAACGTCCAACTAACTACTAGTGACGCTTACGATTGCTACACGCGCAAGCTAGTCTATTAACAACGAGAATATGACTACACACCCGACTTTAGTACTAACGCCACGGACTGATTTTAGGTTGGTTAAATTGACGACTCAGTTAAATCATGCGGTCGCAGGAATTAAACAGTTAGCAACTAATTTACTAGCGACAGATCCTAAAACTTTGACACTACTCGCAAACCTCTTTCTAATTCTACCCTAATCTCCCCCTAATCCCTCTCTCTCTCTCTCTCTCTCTCTCTCTCTCTCTTACCACTCCTACTCGGCTGGCCCTATCCTCTAACCACCCCCTTGGTCCCAACCCACGCACACACAGCTCAAACCTCCACCTCCTGATTCCCCTTTCTTAGAAGGTGCCGCCCCAGATTCTTCCTCGCGCACCACCGCGCGCACGGCCCGCCAGGCCCGACTCCACCTCTCTGCTCCCTCTCTCGGCTCAGATCTGGCCTGGTGCTGCTGCTGCTCGGCCGTCCCCTTCCTCTTCCTCGCGGCACAGGCTGCTGCGCCGCCGACGCTACTCCTCCGCGGCCAGTAGACCTTGAAGCTCCTCCTCTTCTAGCTGCACCGCTCCCCTAACCCACACACGCACACAGACACCGCCAGCTCCCCCTTCCCTTCTCTCTCTCCGCTCACGGCCGCGTCGGTTCCATCTCTGATCGCCGCCGCTTCCCTCGGGCTCGGCCGGCTCGGTCGTCGCCTCCTCCTCTCGGCGCTCTCGGCGCCGCGCCCTGCCGGCCCGGCCCCTACTCGGCTCAACTCGGTCGCGCCTCCTTCTCCACCGACTCTCGGCTTCGGCTCTCCTGCCGTCGCCACTCGGGTCCTCCTCCTCTGCGTCGATCTACGGTCCGGAGACTTTGTCCCGGCCGGCTCGGGTCCCCTCCCGGCTCGGCTGGCCGGCCGTGCCTCCTCCAACCCCGACTCGGCTCTCGCCCGCGCTCACGCCCCTACCCTGGGTCTCCTCAGCCCGGCCGGCTCGGCCTGCGGCCGCCGGCCCTGGCCTGGCCTTCCTTTTCTGGATCTACTCCCTCCAAGCAATGCTTTGATGATGAGTATGCTCATGTGTGCAAGAAGGGTGCTAATGGTGGCTTGATCTTTGTGTAGGTGTGCATTGGTTGGCTGTTGGTTAAGGGATGATGGAGGGAGGTAGAAGGCTTGGTGAACAAGATGGGAAAGCTACCTAGGTCTACTGAGGTTTACACCCATTTCCCCTCCTCTCTTCTCTGATCTCTCCCCTTGCTCTGTGATGACTGACGACTGAGAGCTGAAGGGTGCATGAGTTCTGCGGTGGCTTGAATGAGGTTGCTACGGTGATGTGTGCAAATGAAAACTGATGACTTGGGGGATGATACTTTAGTGCCTGGGGATTATGGGGTTAGCTAGGTGATGACCAGGTCTGAGAGCTAGATGCTAAAGCTGCTACTTAGAGATGTTTATACGCATACTTAGCACTGATGTACTAGAGGTACCTCCTGTGGGTTTGAAGGGTGGGGAAGGAGGATGGCGTACACGCCTTGGTGGTGCTCTTCTCCTTCCTCACGGTGCTTGCAAGCAAGGATGCTAGGTTGAGCTTGCTGCGGGTTCTTGCTTGCTCTCAGGCGCCTTGATGCTTGGTGGTGGCTTGAGGTGACTTGTGCCGTTCGCGCTGGCTCCTGCTCCTTGCCTTCGGCTCCTGGCCGCGCTGGCTCCTCCGGTCTTCCCCTTCACCTATGCTCCTCTTCTCCGGTAGTTTTCTTTGTGGGTGGTGGTGGTACTGGCGATGGCTTGCTCGGCTTGTCTTTTGGGGTGAATGTTGGTGGGGCTGCTCCACAGCCTTGCCTTGGTGTGGGTGAAATGGTGCCTTGTGTTGGTTCAGTGGGGAATGGCTTGGTGTGAGGCTTATCCTTGCCTGTGCTCTCCTGAGCTTGATATTTTGGAAATGAGGGGGATGAATGGTAAGGGGGGGTTTGCATCCGGCTAACTGGGGGGATGAACTTGGTTCGGTTGCCTTCTTTGCCTGTGCTTTGCTCTAGGTGGTGGCTCAGTTCTGTGAATGAGGTTGCTTGTGTGAGACTATGAGAGACAATGAGGGGGGTAAGAGCTTCACCCAGGGGAATGCATTTCAGCTGGTTCAATCTGTTGCCATGCTACTGACCACTATGCCCTTGTTGTTTGTGGCTATGGCTTCCCTTGGCCCTGTGCATTCCCTCTATGCCCCCCCTCATGCCATCTTTGTCCTTGGTCATTTCTTTGTGCCCCTTGTGGTGGGTTAATGACCACTATGCCCTTGTTCTTATCTGATGGCTTTCACGATGCATGATTTTTGTTGGGGCTTTTCGTCCATGGTTTGAAAATCACTATCGTGGGTGCCCGATTAAATTAAGCGCCGAGTGATGAGACCCACGGAAGTGGCAGTGCCGATTGACTTGGGTGATGCGGATATCTTGACGATCAAGGACCGACTAACTCGGTTGGTGCGGATACTTGAGGTCTGGGGACCGACGCCCAAGTTGTTCAGGTATTCTTCGCACTTCGGAAATCGGCAGCCACTCCCTCAATTCCATTGCTCACAAAGGGAAGCTGCTCTCGGTGGTACTAATTGCTTTTCTTTGTTTTGGTTGTCTACGGAGGTGAATATCTGGACAGGCGGGAGGTGATTGGATGAAAGACAAGGAGGGCTTCGGCGGAATGCATGCAAGGTCGAGCTTTGGTGAGTTGGGGTTCTTGTTGCTCGCTATGCGAGAGAAGAAATGCCAAGATGCATATGGTGTTGTCTAAACTCATGATGCAACCTGCTTGTAAACTAATTGATGTAAAATGCTCTTGTAAACAATGTTATTATATACTTATTTATCTACTGAGAATGGAAAATGCAACTTAGCTATGACCTTGATTCTGCTGTTGCACTGGTGAATGCAAATGACTATTGCACTAAATGATGAGATTGAATGGATGATGGAATGATGGTTCTACTGACTATTTATGAAATGCTCGCGAACGAAACCCAACTAACTCAACTGGCTAACGACAAATTAGTTGCTTAACAACGATCTTAACACTATCGTTAGTTAACTGCTAAGCCGAGATTAATCACCGCTAAATACCGATTACTGCTATGCGATTAGGTCTAGAAAGTGCGGGTCCTCACACAGCACATCTGCGCGACCGCTCACTTCACTACTTCATCTACGTTCTGCACTGCTTCGAGTCTGCGCTGCTTCCTATTCTTCATCAAGTCTTACTGTAACTATGTAAGTTGGTTGTGCGACAAAAATAATCTGTTATAATCCTATTGTTGTGTATATTTAGAAGTGCAATGAGTTGCCTGCTGTTAGTATTGCTTTTATGCATCTCTAGTTTTGTGTGATCTTTGTCTCATAATAAAATCTGGTATTAAAATATTATCCATTTTTACAACAATCCAGAAACCTTATTGTGGATATTTTTGTGATTCAGCAATGGCTGGTGCTTGTAATGCTATGAAACTTGAGAGGTTTTCTGGTCAGAGCTTTCATAGATGGCAGACAAGGGTCAAGTTTTGGCTCATGTCTTTGGGGATGTGGTGGGTGATCCATCCACAATATCCATTTATGATTGAATAGACCATGCGGTTCGGCATAGATAACAACACAGCCCTTGGATGCATACTGACCATACTGGCAGATCAGCTCTATGATGTGTACATGGACTTCAAGTCCACCACATAGTTGTGGGATGCACTAGAGCACAAATATGCGGAAGCTGAGACTGGTCGCTGGCTCTGTATGTGTGAGCAATTCTTCGACTACAACATGGATGATGCTAAGTCAATAATTGCATAGGCTCATGAGCTTCAGCTACTGGTCGGTGAGATTGCGCATTTGGGCTGTGTTTCGCCTCCTAAGTTTGTGGCTACGGGCATTGTTACCAAACTTCATGCTTCATGGCGGGATTTTGTCACCATCTTAAAGCACAAGAGAGAAGAGATATCTATTAAGGATCTCATTGCTGCCCTTGATGTGGAAGAAAAGGCAAGAACAAAAGATGCACTAAGCACTTCTAGTCAGAACAATCAAATCAATGCAAATGTTATAGAGAAAAGATACGACAAGAAAAACAAAAGCTTTAAACCAAACAAGACAACTGACTTTAAGAAGAAAACTGAGAAGAATGACATAAGGAACATCACCTGCTTTGTGTGTGAAAAAATGGCCATATGGCAAAGGATTGCCGTTTCCGCAAGAGTAAGAATGCTGAACAACAAAAGAAAATGGTTATCAACGTGATCACAGGCAACGCCTCAACAAGAGGGTATGATAATTCACCTGTTATTTTTTTAGCATGTCAATCCACTGATTGGTGGGTTGATACTGGAGCTAATGTTCACGTATGTTCTGATATTTCCTTATTTTCTTCTTATTAGGTAGTCGGGGCTTGCTCTGCCCTAATGGGGAACGGGTCGCATGCTTCTGTTCTTAGTGTTGGCACGGTGGATCTGAGGCTTACTTCAGGGAAGATTGTCCACTTGAAGAACGTGCAGCATGCGCCAACAATAAATAATAACCTCATTAGTGGTTCTCTACTATGCAGGGATGGTTATAAGGTAGTATTTGAGTTAAATAAAGTTGTAATATCTAAGTTTGGTAACTTTGTTGATAAAGGCTATGAGAGCGGAGGCTTGTTCCGCATAAATACTTTAGAGTATTGTTATAATCTGAATGTTGCAACTGGTTTGAATAACTGTGTGGCCAATATATGGTATTTTTGTTTCTATCATATTGGTTTTGATAGTATTGCTCGAATGTTCAGATTAGATTTAATTCCAAAATATGAAATTATCAAGGGATCAAAGGGCCAAACTTATGTGCAAGCAAAACAACCTCGAAAACCCTTTAAGGGGTTACAGGAGGAAAAGAACTTGACACTATTAAATCTTGTTCATTCCGACTTGTGTGAGATGAATGGATTATTGACAAAATGAGGCAAAAGATATTTTCTAGCTCTTATTGATGATGCATCACGATATTGTTATGTGTAACTACTAAAAACAAAAGATGAAGCTTTAAAATACCAACTAGAAAAGAAAATTAAAATACCAAGATCTGATCCTGGAGGAGAGTATATCTCTCATGAATTCTCCCAATTCTGTTCTGAACATGGAATAATCTATGAAGTTACACCACTATACTCACCTCAATCAAACGGGGTAACTGAGAGGAAAAACCGGATACTAATAGACTTGGTGAATGCCATGTTAGAGAGTGCTGGTATGCCTAAGATGTGGTGAGGGAAAGCTATATTAACTACAACTTTCATCCTAAACAGAGTAATCACTAAAAGGTGTAAGATTACTCCGTATGTGGGATGGAAGGGGGGAAAACCCAATGTTAATTTTCTATGAACTTGAGGGTGTTTTGCAAAAGTCAATATAATAATGTAGAAAAAGAGAAAACTTGGAACTAAAACAATCGATTGTGTCTTACTAGGATATGCTCATAATAGCGCGGTCTATAGATTTTTAGTAGTAAAATTAGAAACTCCTAAGATTATTGCTAACACAATAATGGAGTCCAGAGATGTTTCATTTTTTGACGATATTTATCCTATGAGAACTGCAGGCAGTACTTCTCGAACTGAGGATAATCAAACTATGAATAATAGTAATTTTGAACCTACCACTATCTCTGAACCAATTAGTGATATACCACCAATCTGTTATATTCCTAAGGAAGATAACAATTTAGTCGAAGAGGCTCCTCACAGGAGCAAACGATAAATGGTTGAGAAAACCTTTGGCGAAGACTTTATTGTATACTTCGTGAATGATGTGCCAAAAACTCTTCCAGAGGCTTATGCATTACCTGATGCTGAGTATTGAAAAGAGGCAATTCATAGCGAGATAGATTCCATCATGGCCAACGAAATTTAGGAGATCACCGATCGTCGTTGCGGGTGCAAACTTGTTGGATGCAAGTGGATCTTTAAAAAGAAAATGAGGCCTGATGGTACTATTGATAAGAAAGAAGGTGAGGATTATTTTGATACTTACTCTCCTGTTACCAGATTAACCACCATTCGAGTGCTTATTGCATTAGCTGCTTCCCATAGTTTACACATCCATCAAATGGATGTAAAGACAACTTTGCTTAATAGAGAGTTGGAGGAAGAAATCTATATGGAGTAACGGAATGGTTTTGTGATTTCTAAATAGGAAAATAAGGTGCACAAATTTATCAAATCCTTGTGTGGCTTAAAGTAAGCACCTAAACAATGACATGAGAAGTTTGATAAAAACTTTAACATCTATTGGTTTTGTTGTGAATGAGGCAGATAAGTGTGTATATTATTATTATGGTGGAGGCAAGG
This sequence comes from Ampelocalamus luodianensis, assembly GCA_036346255.1. Lineage (NCBI taxonomy): Eukaryota > Viridiplantae > Streptophyta > Magnoliopsida > Poales > Poaceae > Ampelocalamus > Ampelocalamus luodianensis. The sequence continues at coordinate 12,763,097 of CM070634.1, forward strand.
AGTGATTTTGTGTTTGTTTATTGATGACATACTTATATTAGGGACAAACACTATTATTATTGAAGATGTCAAATATTTCTTATCTAGATGCTTTGATATGAAAGACCTAGGAGAGGCAGATGTTATTCTGAATATTAAATTAATCAAAAATAAGGATGGGATCACATTGAACCACCCATTATGCTGAGAAATTATTGAGTCGGTTCGGCTTTGAGAACTACAAGATTTCCTCAACTCTTATGATGCTAGTGTTAAGCTTCAAAAGAATCAGGGATTAGGCAAAGATGAATTGAGATATTCACAAATTATTGGGTCCCTTTTGTAGATATCTGGTGTCACAAGACCTGACATATTATTTGTTGTGAGCAAATTAAGTTGGTTTACTTCTAACCCAGGAGATGATCACTAGGTGGCACTTGAGAGAGTGTTGTGCTACTTGAGAGGCACAACCACATATGGAGTTCACTATACTAAGTATCCATCTGTGTTAGAAGGACATAGTGATTCAACTTGGATCTTTGATGCGGATGAGATCAAAGTTACAAGTGGTTATGTCTTTATCCTAGCAGGTGATGTAGTTTCATGAAGGTCATGTAAACATACCATATTGACGAGGTCAACCATGTAAGTAAAACTTGTAGCACTAGACACAACCACTACTGTTGAGGCCGAATGGCTTAGAGAGCTACTGTTGGACTTGACACTGGTTGAGAAACCAATACCACCAATCATAATGTATTGTGATAACCAAACAGTGTTGATTAAGGTTATAAGTACTAAGGATAACATGAAGTAATAGAGTTGTAGTCAGTTGAGATTGTATCTCCCGTTTTCGGATATACTACCGAGATAGCAATCCTTTTCTTGTACGCTACACCTGTATGCAATATATATTGTTGCGACCCCGATTGGTTTGGGTGCGCGTTCTGCCTTCCAATTCTTCTTGCAACTAGTGTCTTTGCACTAAAGAAGTTGTCTTATCCTTGCTTGAGAATGATCATCACGAAATTAATGACAATCTTGAATCGTTACTTATTGCTACTAATGTCAGTGGTGTCTCTAAAATTGTGCAGGCTGATAACACGAGGCGAATGAGGCTGCAATTTTTTTTTGTGCCTAAGGCAGCGATGGAACCACCGTAGGGGCGAGCTAGGGCAGCTGCCCTGGGTCAAAGCTGTAGACCAGTGTGTAATCAGAATCAATAAACACTACTTAATTGCCATTAATTAGTTTTGAATTAGTGGTTACTAGTGGTTTAATATGTGCTTTATTATACAGTCACTACAGAGTAATTGTCTCGACCTTTAAAAGATCTGGAGATGTTCAGACCTAAAACGAATTAAAACACTTCCATTTTCTTCTTCTTTCTATCTGTTATATTGTGCTGGAGAGTTGTACTATCGAACCAAGTCATCCCTTCTCCTCGGCGTGCACCGGGAAGTAGGGTGAGCGGGTATCTCCGAACCATTGTCACAGAGGTCACCTGCATGAGGCAGCAATAAGGTTTCTAGGCAACACATGTGTGTGACCGCTCGCTTCACTGCCTCATCTATGTTCTGCACTGTTTCGAGTCTGCGATGCTTCCTATTCTTCATCAAGTATTACTGTAAGTTGGTTGTGAGACAAAAATATTCTGTTATAATCTTATTGTTGTGTATATTTAGAAGTGCCATAAGTTGTTTGCTATTAGTAGGGCTGGAAAAATAGCTCGAGGCTCGCGAGCTAGCTTAGCTCCCGAGCTCATGAATTTTCGAGCCAAGCCGCGCCCATGCCCATCTCGCAAAAAAATCAAGCCGAGCTCAAGCCAACTCGCGAGCCTATTTTGGCTCATGCGACTGCGCAAACGCAGTACCCAGGCCCAACCCACTCAATGTCTAAACCTAACCCTAACCCTCTATACTCCAGTGACTCCCTCTCCTCCCGTCCCGATCCCGAATTCCCATCCCATCCCATCCCCAATTCCTCCTTCCTCTCCCACCCCATCCAGCAGCCACCGTGCCCTGTCTACCTAGGCTTCCCTCCCCTCTCCTCTCCTCCCCTTCCCTTCCTCCCATCCGCCACGCGCACTCGTGGCTCATCTCTCCCCTGCACCCGCACCCACAAGAGGTACGTACTATTCTCTTCCCGTACCGTCCTACGAAACATGGGGATTCGAATCTCCCTTGCGTGTCGTGCGATTTCATTTTTGTTCTTTTGGAACCTTCCGCGGCTATCGATTTTAGGGATCATATCCTACGACCGTTGTTCTATTTGGTCTCTGCTTGCAAGGGTTCACTTCCCTTATCCCGGAAGCTAGTTTCATGGCGCGCGCATGTTGTCGAGCAATTCGAGGTTGCTAATCAAACGTCTTATTGATTTGGGGTTATAGGGTCAGGTTGCATTGGTCGCGAATAGAATTGTGTGTGATCGTATGATCTTTTAGCAAGTCGATCTCACACCCTTGTAACAAGTTTAAGCACCATGATACAATATGCGTAGCACAATAATCTGAGGTTCTCGTATGCATCGAGCTCTGCTGGTTGTCTTTTCCTACAATGCATTCGACAGTCTATCAATTATTGGCATTGTATCTAGATTTTAGCACTTGTTTGAATGATTAGTGTTTGGATTTGGTCCAATGTCATGGCAGTGTCATGTGATTTACCATGTCATAGCATTTACAAGGCAAAAGCATAGGAGTCTTTTATTTTGGTTTGTGCTTGATTGCACTTTTCTGTGGAAAATCTGCCCTATGGTTGTATATGTAAGTATGCTCTAACAACATCGCACTGCTTTTATGTTGTATTACCAAGTAATTTAGACTAGCTAGTACATTCGCATGCAAATGCAAGTGAGTAAATCTATTTGATTGTTTCATTGATGCCATTGTAGGCTCATTAGATGCTTTGGATGACAAGATGACACCATGGCATCAGGCCAAGAGGACCTTTTGTTTTGTTTGGTCATGTGGTTTGGAGTTTAGACTGTTATTTTGGACTCTTGTATATTAAGTGTTTAGCATGGACTTTTGTATGGATTGACTGTGTGGATGGACTGTTATATGCACTGTTATGTTGACATGGATTGTTAAATATTAAGTGTTAGCCTTTCACCCATGCTTATTGATTAAATGTATTATGTTGAATGACTAAATGCAATTGAATCAACTGTTGTAAACTTGTAAACTTTTGATTTTGTCTTGCAATTCATTAAAATTTTTTTGGCTATATTTGTGCTTCTGGCTTCTTTTTGGCTTCCTGCTGAGACTCGAACAGCCGACATTGTTTTTGGCAATATTTGTGTTTTTGGCTTCTGGCTGAGACTCGAACAGCAAAGCTTCTGGCTCTGATTTCTGGCTCCGTTTCTGCCTTCTTTTATGGCTCATTTTTTGGCTTCTGTTCTGGCTCGTTGGTTCCCTGGTGTTTCTGGCTTCAACTTAACAACAATAGAAGTGTGTTTTTGGCTTCATCTGCTCTGATTTCTGACTCGGCTCACGAGGGCTCACAGGCTGTCTCGAGCTCCCCTTGAGCCGAGCTGAGCCAACCTCCAGGCTCGCATTGAAAACGAGCCAAGCGTAGCCGAGCCGACTTTCCATTCGAGCTTGATCGAGCCTGGTTCGGCTCAGCACTTTTCCAACCCTAGCTGTTAGTATCGTTTTATGTATCTCTAATTTTATGTGAACTTTTCTCGTAATAAAATATGAAATTAAAACGTTGTCTATTTTTAAAATGTTGTCTAGTTTTAAAACGTTGTCTATTTTTCCAACGTTGTCTAGAGCGTGGAAACAACAGATGAGGTAAGAAACAGTACTGGAGCAATCCTACGATATAAACCGAGCAAAAGTTCAGGCGCGCTCACATAGGCCACGTCGTCCCGATTCCCCTCCCCCGTCTGATCCCGCGCCTTCCTCCTTTCTGGCCACATGATATCTTTTTTGCTTGGCTTGCCTGTTTGCTTCTACCGTCACTGCGCATTTATTGCTCCCCCGCTCGTTTTCCTCCTTCATTCTTCTCTTCCTCCACATTTCTCTTCGTGCTCTTGAACCCTGCCCAACAAGTGAGCGGAACGTGTCACCCACCGACGAAGAGCGTGCAAGGAGGGTCGGAGAGAGGTTGGCGGGGGCGATGGCGGCGAGGATTACGCCATGACGTCCAGGGAGGCCGGTTAACAAATCATAATAAAGCTGTTCGTAAACTTCATCTCAACATTGACACTCCCGATGTGCTTACAAATCGCTATGCCAACCCAAACGAAGCGCTTTGGCATAACACACACCGGGCGAAGCGGCGAACCGTCCCGCGATGCAACCACTAAGTAGTCACACCTCCACCCTATCACGGCCTAACCTATCCACCGAATATCAATGCCGAGAATCCATAACTTACTAAGTTAGCCCGTCCCATACCAGGCATGTGGTCGTACAGTAAGGCTCAGTTCAATGGCGCACAAAGTTAAGTCCTTAATTGACCAAGCCAAGACTTCCATGTTCTAACTAAGTCACAAAGATTATAATTCCCATCACAAAGCCCACCATATCACACAGCTTCCACCACTTGCCTCAGTCTAAATCCTTTACCACCCAGTTGGTTTTAGTGCAACACATGCCATCCACAAAGTAATAGCACACAGTACACACAGTTTTATCACATAGTTCCATAGTCACTTAGTCACATTTAATAATTGCAACTTTCATGAGATGTGAGACTCGTAGCATGGCTAAGCAAGTGTACTCGCATCTAACCAACCCACGTTGGTGCTATAATAATACCAACTAATAACCAATCTAGGGTGACAAGGAAATTATGACGTACAAGGCCAAGGTGTGATAACAAATTTGGATAATAACTATACCCAAAGCATTTAAATAAATAATTAAAATAGAATGCAGTACTTTGAAGTAAAGTAATTTGAAAACTGGGTTCAAGATGATCAAAGGTATGACTTGCCTTGGAAAAGGTCTATGTACTGGTCTTGATCTTGGGGTGCTCCTTCTTCCACAAAATTCCCACGAATCAACGTCTCACTGCATAAGCAAACAAAACAAACAAAACAAATAAATAATAGAGGCAAAACAAGCTCCAAAAATTAAATAAAAATCTCAGATAAATAGAACTTGAATTTAGATAAATTTAGAAATTTGAATGGGCTCAATCGGAGTTAGGATGCAAAAGTTATGAGCTCTGGAAGATTGAATCTAAAAAGAAACCCTAATTTGGATTTTCTGGAATTTCCGAATTATTTCTCTAAAGAAAAATCGGATTATTGCGCAACGCTGATGTCAGCGAAGGAATTTCGGAATTAAAAGAAATCAGAAAACAATTCTGACATGTGGGACCCACATGTCAGTGAGATGGTGCCGTGGACCAAGTCCACGCCGGATCGAATCGGGGTTGGTGGACCGTACACGCGGCGTACATGTGCTGGCGACACGGCGCCACAAGCGACACGCCGGCACGAATGCCGAGGTGGCGGTGAGGTGGCGCCCACGTTGGACCCGACACGCGGCGCTCGGGGACCGATGGCAGCAGCGAGCAATGGGCCGCCGGCGGTGAGTGGTACCGGCGTGTAGAGGCGCTATTGCGAACCTCGATGCAACTCGGGTGATCGGAAGGACGGCGGCGGCCGGTGGCGAGCTCGAGGCGGTGGAGGCTTGGTATTGTCGGACGGGAGCTCGCGATGACGTTCGGCGGCGGCGAAGGCTCTCGGAGGTAGCCCCGTGACGCCGAACGGCCGACTGCACTTGATGATGATGCGGCGACATCGGCGGCGCAAGCGGCGAAGAACGAGCGGCGAAAACCCTAGAACTCCAATTGTGGCGGCGCTAAGGCTCGGAAGGAGATGAGGGTGGCGGCTCACTGGTTGCGGAGGACCGTCTGGCTCGGGTGCTATTTATAGGGGTGGGGTGCCCGGATAGAAATCCCAAATTGAGTCCGTTTTGGTCACGGACGAATCCGGAGATTAGATAAGATACGAGCTCGATTTTGTGAGATTTGAATGCGGGAAGATAGGAGATAGAGTTTGGCACGATTTCTAGAAGGGCTTCCAACGAAAAATGCGTTGTCGGACAGAGGTCCGAGGGGCTTCAATGGCGGCCAGAGGCCGACTGGGCGCGAGACGAAGGCGCGGCGAAGGCGACGACCTCGGCGGCCCACCGATGAGAGGAAGGGAACGGCCACATGTCGAGGCAGCTGCGGGCATACGTGGGTCAACGTCCTCGTGTTTCGGCTTCAACTTAACAACAATAGAAGTGTGTTTTTGGCTTCATCTGCTCTGATTTCTGACTCGGCTCACGAGGGCTCACAGGCTGTCTCGAGCTCCCCTTGAGCCGTGAGCCAACCTTCGGCTCGCATTGAAAAGGCCTGCGTTAGCCGAGACTTTCCATTCGAGCTTGATCGAGCTGGTTTCTAACTTTTCCAACCCTAGAAAGTATCGTTTTATGTATCTCTAATTTTATGTGAACTTTTCTCGTAATAAAATATGAAATTAAAACGTTGTCTATTTTAAAATGTTGTCTAGTTTTAAAACGTTGTCTATTTTCCAACGTTGTCTAGGCGTGGAAACATCAGATGAGGTGAAAGCACATGGAGCAATCCTACGATATAAACCGAGCAAAAGTTTTGCGCGCACATAGGCCATTCCGATTCCCTCGATCCCGCGCCTTGGGATTATTCACATGATATCTTTTTGCTTGGCTTGCCTTTGTTTCTAAAGTCCATGCGCATTTATTGCTAAGCGTTTTCCTCCTTCATTCTTCTCTTCCTCCACAATTCTCTTGTGCTCTTGAATTTGCCCAACAAGTGAGCTAACGTGTCGCCAACGAAGAGCGTGCAAGGAGGGTCGGAGAGAGGGTTGACTGGGGGACGATGGCGACGAGGGCCATGACGGGAGGCCGGCCGACAGCGACAACGACAGGATCCCCGCCTCCGCTCTTGCATGTCACTTCCATCCTGGGTTTCTTCCTCTTCCTCACCTTGGGTGTGTCTTCCTCCCCCAAACTTGAGCCGCGACGGAAGCCGACCGACAGTGACAGCGACGTGATCCCCGCCTCCGCTCCTGCATCTCACTTCCATCCCGAGTTTCTTCCTCTCCCTCACCTTGGGTGTGCCTTCCTCCCTAAAACTTGAAAGTATCGAACCCAAATCGCTAGAATGACTAGATTATGTAGTTGATCTATAATGGATGTTGCTAGATCTGCCTATCGCGCATGAACTTTGCTATTCATGGTTATTCCCCATTTCTATTGATGTACTCAAGTCCGACAGGTTCCCATTAGCTACGCAGTAGGTTTTCCCTCTCCCTATCTTGCACCTCCCTGTTGGAAATTAGCTATTTAAGGTCATACTCTAGCAATTTGTACTTTATTTTAGTGGGTGTTCATTTGAACAGATCTGTTTCTTGTGTGTTTTTCCCTACTGTTTGTGTTTGTGTTAAAAGACATAGTTCTTTTGGTCCATGTTTTCTTGTTATTAGTTCAGAATCATCTAGATCATGTACCTCTACTAATTTTGTGCATACTGTTAGTTCGGGATCATTTACATCGTGTCTGCTCTTTTCAGCCTCGGGCGTGCCCAGGATACCAGTACATTATACATGACGAGCTCCTTTCTGCACGTGGTAGGTCTGAAAAGGATCATCGAGCAGCTACTGCCAATTCATAAGCATGCGCATTGCACGAGGAACTCGAGGGTAAAACACTATTTCCAAGTGATGCGTTTAGCATGTAATCAACCCACACCACTGTATTAACAACGAAGAATAGAGTAAGAAGAACAACATAGAAGAGGAAAATGAAATGGTGTTGGACGCCTGGACCTATACTGTGGTAGCTTAAAAGATTGTGTGAACTCTACAAACCAACTGTTAAGAAACCGAGCCCAGGCCGGCAGTCTTGACTCAAAGTGGGCTCCTTATCCCAAACCCTAGCCGAGTCTATAGCCTATAAATAGGGGGTACTAGTCATTGTAAAAGGCTGATCGCATGATGAAGGAATAAAGAGAAGCAAGAAGCCCCCACATCTCTCTGTTCAATCTACTACTCTGTTCTTGTGTTCTTGCATTGTTCTAAGCCATTCTACGCTTCTCTACGAGTTGATCGCTCGGATTGGACTCGCCAGCAATGGTTTCTCAACACGTTATCAGCACGATCAACTCTGGCCTACCTCTAGGCCTACTCTACTCGAATCGAAAGGTAACCGTCGTAGTACAACGCTCGTAGATCGAATCGTATTTTTTAGATCGCTTTTAGTTTTGCAAATTTGACTTTCTAGATTAATTCCTACGGTGTAAATCCTCTCTAATATACCGCGAGCCGACTTAAAGTCACTGGCCAAGCCGATCGGTTGGATTACATGAAAGAGATGATGTTGATTGCACCGCAGATCATTGCATGAATAGTAAGCGCGTGTGATGAATAGTAATCACGGTTGATGAACAATGCGCGCGTGATGAGCGGTAAGCACGCCGATGAACAATAATCGCGTCTGATGAACAATGCGCTCGTGATGAATAGTAATCACCCCTCATGAATAGTGCGTAAGATGAACAATACTCGCGCATGAACAGGGGGAGAAAGGAAACTCCTATCTGGCCACCGTGCGGACACGTAATCGCCGGCATAATGTCGATCGGTCAAGCTAGATACATGGAAAAATTGAAGGCAATGGCACGAAAGGCACCATGTGCATGGCACCGCCTGCATGCGGTCGTTACCACCCGCGATACGTTACCGGTTGGCTAGTCCTCCACCATGCATCGCTACGGAAGCAACGACAGAGTCACGCCGCTAGCAAGTGGCAAGCATGCACACGTCGGGCTTGGAGTCGCACCACCGGGCCAGCCAGGCCGCGCCCGAAGCCGACTGCCCCCGCACAAGCTCCACGCCGCGAGCCCCCGCCGGCCTTCCGCGCCATGAAGCCGGCCGCTCGCGCTTGAAGTCGCTGGCCCCCATGCATGATTGGATATCCCGCATGCGCGCTTGAAGTCATCGCGCCACCGCGCTGTCGCACCCGTAGCGCCAAGCTGCCGCTGCCTCTAGCACACAGGGTCAAGGGGAAACCCTAAATCCCCCAGCTCACCCCCCTTAAACCAGCCTATGGGCCAAAAAAGGGAAAGGGGAGGAGAAAACAGAAAATTCCAAAAATTTGCAAACAAACCCTCGAAGTTATGAAAATTGGGAAAAATTCTTGCAGAATAACCCCTCAGAAATTGAAAAACTATGCGAATTTTTTTCTCAGAATTAAAAATTAGCGCTTTAGCCCTTGGAAATAGGAGAATTCACCGAAAGTTCATATTCTAGCAGAAAAGAGCCTCGGGAATTCAAATTTTGAATTTTTTTGAACTTTTGAAGCATGTTTAACTCTGTTATTATTATTTCTATACAATTTATTGTTGTATTTACTGTTTTGATTATCTGTGATTGTTTATATTACTTTTAATCATTGAAAATAGCAGGAAATCATAAAAATGCATAGAAAAATACGGGATCACGAACCAGGAGTTCGACGAGTATTATGAGAATTTTGCAATCATCTTATGTAAATTATCAGCAGTAATCTTATAAACTCTTTGCATGAATATGAAAAAGACTGGCATCACGAACCAAGAGTTCGAAGAACTGACGCAACATGGCCAAAATTTGTATAGAATTTGTACCAGTCTTCAACTCTGTGGTAATGTAATCACGGATGAGCGAAAGATTGAGAAGACTCTCTCTACCTTTCACCTAAATGCGGTGCAATCCGCACGCAACTATCGTCAAGATGGTTATAAGGAGTATCCCGAATTAATTGACATGATGCAAGTTGCGGAAGCTCAAGATGATGTTCTAGGGAAGAACTACATCTCACCACCTAGTAGCAATGTTGGCCATGAAGCCAATACTAACAGGTACAAGGTGACGAAGCCTCTCACGAAGGAGAGAGGCAAGAAGGGTAAGGACGTGGTCGCACGTTATCGATGTTTTCTAGTCTAAGAAGAAGGGCAAATGACAACATGAGGCACACCTCGCCATTGTAGGAACAGAGGGTCCACAACCATTAGTAGCACTAATGAATGTGGACAGCCCAGTAGCAGCCCCCATCGTCCCTCCTTAGACATCACAGCGGCCGAAGCCGTAGTTGCCCAAGAGGAGAAAATCGCCATGGAGCAGATTGAGGCAGAAGTTTCTGAATACTTTGCTGATTCGATCTAGTGCATGCATTGCACTTGGATCTTTTATAGTTACTTACAGTTTGTAATTGAAGGAAAACATTGAATTATTTTAATTGAAGGAAAACATTGAATTATTTTCTTTGAATAATGGTTGTAAGCGCCAGAAGAGCAAAGCATTAAATTCTTATGATGAGTCCAGCAAAGCTTTTTTTTCCTATATTTATAATAGCAAGTTATGTTCTGATATCTGAAGTATTTTATTTATGTATTGCTTACTTTCTGTTGTATATTAATAAAATACATTATATTAGAACGCGTGTGGCGCCCTATGGAGGAAGTGTGCTTAGCAAGTAGCGGCACACCGAATACCATCATGAGAGAAACAAAAATTTTTCAGTCAATCAGCAAAAATGATGGTAGTCTTAGGACAATCACGGGTAGTGATACTTGTATAATAGACTCAGGAAGAGCCACAATTATACTACCAATGGGCACAACTTTGGTCATTAAAAAAGCCTTGTTGTACCCAGCATTGACTAGAACTCTCAAAGATATTCGCGCTAACGGTTTCCACGTAGAGACTAAAGAAGAGTATGGTAAGGAATACCTGCTCATTCCAAAGTATGAAGAAATTAGAAAAGGGTATTTAAACGACTTCCTTCATATGAAATTGGGCTATACTACACTAATATTAAGGCAAGTGCAGCCTATACTGCCTTGAAAACCGTATTTAGAACTATATGATAGATTATGTCGCCTAGGTCTTAGGATGATGAGAAAAGTAATTAAGAATTCACAAGGACATAATATCAATGTAAAGAATTTCTCGAATCAGGAAGATTTTTTGTGCCCTGTATGTGCCACCGGGAAATGAATTACTAGACCTTCTGCTCTAAAAGTGAAGAATGAAGTCCCTACATTCCTGGACCATATCCAGGGAGACATTTGCGGTCCTATATATATATATATATATATATATATATATATATATATATATATATATATATATATATATATATATATATATATCCTGTTAGGGCCACTTAGGTATTTTACGGTGCTCATCGATGCTTCCTCGAAATGGTCATATGTATGTGTTATTATCTATGAGAAACCACGTTTTTGTAGAGCTAATCTCGTAGATAATTAAAATTAGAAATATTTTTCCTGATCATCATGTGAAGTCCACCAGAATAGACAACGCCGGAGAATTTACTTCGAATGCATTTGATGATTATTGCATGAAAATGGAAATTTAAGTTGAGGATTCTGTACCGTATGTCCACACCCAGAATGGACTAGTAGAGGCATTAATTAAAAGGATAAAATTTATTGCCCGATCACCTTTGAAGAATTATAATTCACCGACTACATGTTGGGGACACGCAGTCCTGCTCGCAACAACTCTCATCAATTTTAGACCGTCGGTATATAACATCCATTCACATATGCAACTAGCACAAGGGTCAGCACTGAAAATTCCTCATCTTTGAAGATTTAGTTGCAAGGTTTGTATACCTATACCACCACCACCACAACGAACTGCAATGGGCATTCTCCAAAAAGTCTAGGGTATACGCTGGCTATGAGACAGTATCCATAATCAAGTATTTCAACCCTATGACGAGAGATTTGCATACTGCTTGACTCGCTGATAGTATATTAAATGAGGCTATTTTTCCCGTCATTAGGGGAGGAAATCAACCCATTGATGAAAATATGGGAAAATAGAGAAGTCCAAAAGATAATTGAAGTCTAGAAGATATTGAAGTCCATAAAATAATTGAAATCCATCTACATGACCCGCGCACTAGTGAAGCAAATAGAGAAGTTCAAAAGATAATTGAAGTCTAGAAGACAATTGAAGTCTAGAAGATAATTGATTTGCAAGTATTAGCGAATCAACTGCCTGACCGCTTTAGTGATTTAAAGAGCGTGACCAAGTCGCATATGCATGTACGCAATGCACCAGAGAGGGTTGAAATACTGATAAAGGTATCCCTAATCCCGTCCTAAGGCCTAAGAAAGGACGAGAACTCCGGCCCCTCGAATCAAGTAAGGGACGCTTGTGAGACCGGTTTATTAAACTTGTAATACTTAACCTTCCTCTGTTCTAGTATCACAAATAGAATAATCCGCGTCTCGATGAATATGTGCCTCCCGAACAAGCAAAGACACATACATCATATCCAAGCATGCATCAATTCCATACAATGTAATATAACAAGTCTACCAAAGACATACATAATATAAGTTATTACAACACAGTAAATGAGGCCAAATGACATAAGTAGCAAATAAGTAACAATGAAGCAAAAGTTGCCATAAGATGGCTTAAACCAAAAGACGACAGGTTAGCCACATAACACCACAGGGCAATCGACTGGACCGCCAAGCTAGTCGCCCAGAATCGCCCAAAGACAACTCACAAAAGTGAGGTCCATCGGACTCACTATCATCCTCTGCACAACACAAGCAATGCGGTGAGTACAAAAATGTACTCATAAGACTTACGAGTAGCAAGCCTATACATAGCTACATGAAAGTGTATTCAAAGGAATGTGGTTATATGGTTCTTTGGACGCATAAAGCAAGTTTCATTTGCAATATTGTAATAGGTTGAAGAGTAGTTTGTAAAATCGGTTTTAAGCATTTAAATAACAATGAGTAAACATAAGTAACAAGTATCCACCTAGAAGTGACTTTCCAAAAGTCACCACAACATAACATGAATCACGATTCATACCACCCAACAAGTTTTAAATTTTAAAATGGTTGTAGTCTAACTCTTGAAAAGCTTATCCAAGCGTGTCCATAACCTAGGACGAGGCTATTCGAATAGTTTTAATCCTGCAGGTGTACCAATGTACCCACACTTGATCGCCTTTTGCCAAGCTATTAAGCACACTTCCTTTGGTATGCTGCACACGGCTAAGTCCTACTGAACCCTTTCCAATGGAATATGCTAATCAAGAGACGCACGTATGGGGTTAATCCTTAGTGATCTGCCGACTAAATATGGATCACAAGGACCCATACGTGGAGCAAGATACACCGACCTCGCGGTGTTCTCCTCCCACAAACTTGTCCATGTTGCATATAATCAAATATGCAACCCACCACGCGACTCATTAATTAACACACCCAAAGTACTCACTAAGAGAGGTCCCATATCCCTCTAGTGTGGTTAGCACGCACGTAATGCTCGGATAACAGATACTACAAGTAGTTCGGTCCTTAATTGACCAGGGCACCATTCCATTCACACCGAAAGATCACACCATCTTACCATTGTGCCCAAGTCTAAATTGTTTTCATTTTCAGTTTTAGTTTTGCAATTTAGACAAAGCACAAGGTGAAATATACATATAGTAATAGTTTGTGTGATCAAGGTTATCGACAAGTCGATAACCGCCCATTTCTACCGATAGCTAAGCATGGTTAAGCATAATGACACGTAAACTACTAAGTGACAAGGGTCCATCCAATAACCCAAAATCACACAAGTAACCTAGGCTTCAGAGTAGAGGAATAAACATTTCCTCACGATAATGCATCTAGTAGGCCAACTATCGACAATAGTTTAAAACAACATAGCAATGCATACATAGAATTTGCAAACAATATATTAGACTTTGAAAATAGTAGGAACAATATGATCAAATGAATGCTACATCCGCTTGCTCGGTGAAGTGCTGAGTCCGATGGCTTTGTGGCTCAATATCAAGATTAATAACATTATCTTCTAACCTAACGCTAAAAAGGCGATAAGCAAATAAGAGCGAAGAACACCAAATAAATTCCAACGAAGAAACACATCCAAAACTAATAAAACCTACACAACAGCTAGGAATGATCTAAGACAATGACAGAACAAGAATTATGAAATTTGAACTAAGCATGCAAAAGATATGAGCAAAATGCTCTTCCTCGACTATAACAACCTAATTAATAATTAACACTGCTCATGGCGAAATTTTCCGAGAATGATCTAAGGTCTGAAATTTTTATAGCGGGTAGATTATGACATCCTAATAACAACAAAGTTGGATTTACTAAATTTGGAGTTATACACATTTACTTATGATTTTTCTAAGTTGTAAATCTAATGCAAGTCATTTACAGAATTATGAACATGCTCAAATCCTATTTTATATGAAAGTATACTAATGATTTAATTTAACAAAGTTGATTTGGCACAATTTGGATTTATATGAGAAAAAGATATGCATTTTTCAAGATTAAAACTATTTCTCGAATATTCAAATGATGGCAAATCAAGTTATTCCTAGTTACACAATTTTCACACGGAATATGCTTAATTCCATTTTTATAATAAACTAAAGTGATAACAAGATTTATTACATTGGAATCATCTAAAAGCGATTAAAATGAATTAGTTATGAGTTTCTAAAGTTTTTATATCATTTTGGATGTTAAACAAATACTTAGAAATACTGAGACAAACTTCAATAAAAGAAAACGCGTGGACAACTCCCAACCCTTGATCTAAATCTTACGGCTCACGCTACGCAAACAAATAAGACGCACTGAAACCTAATCGAGAGCCACCGTTGGATCAAGATCCAGCGCGACTGAGTGTAAGCATTCGGACGGTGCGGTTGCAAACACAATCTCAGCCGTTGATCGCAAGATCGACGGTCGAGAATGATCAAGGCAACCGGAGGGTCCGAATGCACTCACGATCAAGGTCGCAGATCTAAAAATGAACGGTGGATAATGATCGCAGTTCAAAGGGAGATGCTGACACGTGGGACCGCATGTCAGTGACCTTGAGTCACCCACGCGAAAGTTTAACCCACGTGCACTGGGCCCACTTGTCAGCGACTGAGAGTGGCGGTTAGGACAGAATTAATGATTCCAATGATTACCATTAATTAGGCACTAATGACTACTGGAATTTGATTTTAATCCCTCGGGCCCACAAGACAGCGACCCAGAGGAGATTCCGACAGCGATTTAAATGCCGACACATTAATTAACCAATGATTAACATTAATGATGTCGAACATGCGAGATTGAACCGAGAGCGATTTAAGGATATTGGGCCCATCGTCGATGGCTCAACGACAATGATTAAGACATATTAATAACTAATGACTAGCAATTAATGTGTCCTAATCAAATGACGAAACGGAGTCATGCAGCCGCAAAACCGAGTGAGTTCAACGGCAAATCGCCGGCGACACTGGCCGCGGCGGCGCCGAACAAGAGCAAAAATGGATTCGCAATAGCACAACGAATCTAATGGTAGCATTCTCACCGGCGGCGAAGGACTAGAACAGGCCAGCCGGAAAACGAAAATGGGAGCTTCTTGCTAAACACGAAAATCGCGATGAGCTCCATGCAAGCCTAGGATACGGTGCGAGCCACTAAGGACTAATAAGAAGCTACCTCGGGGACGACGAAGCTTCAAAGATGGCGGAGTTGCTTGATTACGGAAAGCTCATGGGACTTGGAGAAGAAAACCGAGATAGATACCACGAGCCAAATGAGTGATTCCAAAGCATCAAAATAGCTTCATTAAGGTCCCTGAAGCTACATGAGCAAAGAATTGGAAAATGGAGCACTCACTGAAATGAGGAAGAAGATGACCAATTCGCCGAATTTGAACAAACCCCAAATTGGACAATTCACGAGAATCAAATCCAAAATTAAGTGAGGAAATGTTCAAGATGATAAAGAGATAAGGTTAGAGCAAAGAAACATGAAGGAGGACCACTGGAACACCAAGAACACCAATGGAGCTTCACGGGTCAACAATGGCGGTTTGCCATTTTGAGGTGTTAAGCTTCAATATTGTGAATGGGGCTTGATGGTGGTCTAAAGACATACCAGAGGCATTGAGAGTGCTTATAAGGCCAAGAAAGTGTTAGGGTTTGCACCACTCATGCTTCAAGCGGCAAAGCACAAAGCACAAGGCTGGCACGACATGGAAAAGATTATAGCTGTAATCTTTATGTGACTCTAACTTAGGGTTTGTATTTCAAATGTAAAATTTTGAGGAGAAATAAAAACTTTGTTGTCTCTTCAAATCATTTGAAAGTTTCTACAATTTTCTAGCAATTTCAAATTGTAGAATTTAATTCTTGTAATTGGAAATTGTTGTCAAGAAATTCTTAGCTTTCAAACTTGTGATCATCCTCTGAAACTATTTTTCCTAGCATCTTGATCATCCTATCTACCTCCTGAATTATTTCACGATTTTTAGATTTTGTTTGCTATTTCAAATGGCCAAGTCAACTCTGTTTGAAATCTGGTCAAACTCCCTGGACAGCAGCTTGTGAATTTTCTCTAAGAACAATGCAGTGCATAAAAAGTTCTGGAAAAATTATACAAGGTTATCCTCTGTCCCTAGTAGCTACCATAAAAATTTCAAAATTTTTGGAGCTCAGAGCTACCTCTAAAAATTCCCAAACCTTCTCTGTCTTTTAAATCAAATCCACGAAATCATCGTTTCTCGGGCTCGGACCCAACCTCGGCTCGAGTCCGACTCGCACCGCTTGGCTCGGTCGAACCAACTAGTTGCACCGCGCGCTCGATGGTCGCCACCGTCCGATGCAGATCGAGCGATCCACGTGGCGGCGCATGCAACCGACTGTCCGAATGCATACACCAATCCCACCCGCCCATTTCGGATCCCGGTCGGTGTGTTGTCGATCAAATCAAACCACCGGTTCGCACCGCAAATCGTCGGCCGACATATGGGTCCCACTGCCAAGATCAACCTCGTCTTCTCCGCACTCACCGGAGCTCGCGCCGTGCGTGCATGTTTGCCACGCACCTCGTCGCCGCCACCTTTATGCCCTCGTGTCCATTTGGGAGGCATCGCGTGACTTCATAAAAGCCCCGAGCTCATCCACTTCTTCTCCTTTGCGTTTCGTGTTATCTCCGCCCGATTTCTTGTTTCGCCGAGAAGGAAACGGAAGGTAGCAACGCCGCTGGAGAAGCCCTTGAGCCCGCAACCTCACCATCGTGAACCACGCTCGGTGCCGCATCCATTTTTCCCATCCCAGAGCTAGTAGCATCCAAAGTGAATCGTCCGAGCCACTTCTTCGTCCCCAACTCCGTTGGTCTCGGCTCTGCAAGCTTGCTAGTGCTCGGTGAGTTTCGGCCGACACTTGGTCCTTCGAATCGCATTGATGCAATCGAAGTTAATGATGGCTTCATTTTTGTCTTTGGTGCATCGCTGAGGCCGCGCGACCCTTTCTTCTCCAATCACGTGTTCGCGCTGCGGCAACCCGCCGCCTCGGACCTTCTTCTTCGACTTTATCTTGTGCTTATTGCTCGGAGTCAAGGCGATTAGTGGCGCACCTTCGAAGCTTCTCGAAGTCGTGGCGTCTTCTCGCGAGCCGTAGCTTCTTCTCGCCTCCGGCCGTCGTGAGCTCATCTCGGTGACCATCGGACCGCGCCGCCACCACCGGGTTCGCCGAGTCTCGTGGAACCCGAAGGTATCACTCGCCGCTTTGAAACCCACTAGTTCGCGAGATCGCTGCGCGCGCGCGCCTGCCCCGTCTTGGCCGCGAGCAGCCGGTGGCGTTCAGTTAGCACTAATATTTGTTTAGTTATGTCACTGATTTGTGGGCCCTCTCTGGTAATCGTGTTTAGTAAACTCTAATCCAACCGTTATATTTCCCTTTGAGTCTCTGCCATGTGGGCCCATGATGTCAGTTAGTGGGTGTAACCCTTGGCGATATGTTTTCTCTGTTTGAAAGCGTATTTCTCTGTGAGTATGTGTTAGAAGTACACTTTGATATGTCAAAGACGTATTCTTAGAATACGCCGACGTCACCTTCAGTGGCGGTTGTTCAGTGAGACTTTGCGCGCGCCCGCCACGTCGATGTCTGGGTTAGTTGGTGTGGTAGAAAAAGGATTTAATGCTTTAGTATTTCGTAATATGTTTTCATTTGCCTTTGTTAATTCATTTAAACTTAGAAAATGCATAACTAATTCAATTTTTATCCAAATTGCATAAATCCAGTCTTTGTTTATTTTCATTTCAAATGTATTATTTACTAAAATTAGTTTAGCCCATGTCTCAGAGCAAAAATCTGTTAATTAATAAAATGATGTTTTATGTATCTCCTAGATTAGAAAATGCATATCTCTTTCAATATTTGTCCAAATCCAGTGAAACCAATTTTGTAAGTTGTCATTTTTAATGTACTAATTAGTAGGATAGGTTTTATACATTGTTTCTGTTCATGAAAATTTGTTAAGTAATTAACTAGTGACTTGTTGTGTTTTTAGCTTAGAAAATTCATAGAAAATTGCTAATAACTTAAAATGATTTGTTCTCTGTTTCTAAAATTTTGTTATATCATGCTTAGGCTGCTGTGTGAGTTTTGGCTTGTTTGATGTTGTTGTATGTTTGAGTTTTGTCGGTGTTATTCGTTCTTATTTGCTGTTATGTTCGATCGTTAGGCTTCGATATTTGCGGCAACCCTGAGGACGATCCTCCGCACCATATTGAGCAACAGCAGCTGTGCAAGCAGTTTGATCATGTTTAATCCCAGTATTTTAAAGATTAATATTTTGTTTAATTGTATGTATGCATTGCTTAATTTGTGTTAAATTGATTAGTTAAATCAGTAGTTGCATATCCTGTAGACAAAATATTGATCTCTACTACCGAGCTTAGGTTATTTTCTTTGTGATTAGAGATCATCGTTGGATGATCTCTTGTCACTTAGTAGATCCGAGTCAAATTGCTTAGACATGCTTAGTATCGGTAGAAATGGGCGGTTATCGACTTAGTCGGTAACCTTGATCACACAAAATTTACTACAACTGTATGTTTTAGCATATCTGCTATGTTTAATTGCAAAGCTAAAAAAAAAATGAAAACAAAAATGATTTGGACGGGCACAATGGTAAGATTGGTGTGATCTTTTGGGTGTGATCGAAAGGTGCCCGTCATTAAGGACCGAACATCTTGTGAGTGAATTTTATCCGGGCATTTCGTGCTAACCACACTAGAGTATATGGGACCTCTCTTGGCCTAGTACTTTGGCGTGTATTGGCTCGGGTCGCAGGAGGTCGCGGGAGGGATGGAGGTGGGAGCATGGTAGTTGTCCAAAAGCTTTATCCTGAGTGGGTAGTTGTCTTTTCGGCTTTACCATGTAAGCGTATGGTGTTTCTACCCATACGAGCGGCTCGGGTTGATACACAATATTGGAAACAGTCTCGAGGACTTAGTTGTCTTGACATACCGGAAGTGTGCTTTGGCTTAAAAGCGATGAGTGTAGGTACAGATGGTACACCTCGCAGGTTAAAACTATTCGAATAGCCTCGCCCTAGGTGATGGACACGCTTGGGTAAGCTTTTCAAGAGTTAGACTACAACATTTAAATTAAAACTTGATGGGTGGTGCGAACTGGGATTCGTGCTATTGTTAATGGTGACTATTGGGATAGTCACTTCTAGGTTGTTTTATCTTTCGCTTTTGTTATTAATATCCGCATCGTTATTTCAATCTTAAAAATGAATTACAAACTTGCCTTTAAAAGCTGTATTACATTATTGCAAATGAAAATTGGCTTTGTGCAAATAAAACATATGGCCTCCACTAAACAAGCTCGCATGTAGCATATGAGCAGTCTGCTAGTTCACACGTCGCTCTTGCGGGTACAAAGACAATCTTTGTACTGGTGCTTTGCTTAATGTTTTTGTTGCAGAGGAAGAAGGTGAGCCTCGGGGCCTCACTTACGTGAGTGGCTTTGCCGCCGTGGGTGACGACTAGACTTGGCGGTCGGTCGGATGCCTTGTGGGTTGAAGGCACACCGATTGGCTTTGTTTATAGCCATCTTATGGCACTTTTGCTTCCATTGTCTCTCTTTGTTATTTGTGTATCTTGTGGCGATCGGCCATTGTCTGTAATATCTTTGCTATTTGTTTATCTTCCGCTTGGAAGTGTGGTGTTTGGACTCTATGTGTGGAATGGAGTTGATGTCTAATTTTGTACAGAGGTGTATATCTTTGCTTTAGGAAGTATACATATCTCGAGGATCGATTTATTTGATTTGTAATGCTAGGACCGGTGGTTGGTTAAGCATTACAAACCAAATAAACTGAGTCCTCACAAAGTTGGTATCGTGAGCCATTCGACCGTAGTAACCCAAGCATAGTCGTCTTTAGGATATTTTGAAAGTCTTATTTTCAAATCATAAAAGGTTTATGCAAACCTAGCGATTCTCGATTTTATTCCTTACCTATCTTAGCTTTCTACTCTCATCTTACTCTAATTTAAGTTTTGAAACTTGGTTTCTCTCTTCACCTTTCAAAAGATAGTTACTACCGTGGAATTAGTTTGGGGAGAACCATGAAGTTTAATCCAACTAAAACTTGTGGGGATAATAGGGTAAGATGTAAAGGGAGTAGTTATGTGTCCGATTTTTGCCGGTCGAACTTTATCCCGCCTTGTGTTTGTTTCGGACCGCTTTCATGAATTTTGGGCTTTCTTGCTCTTAAATTTGTTGCTAACTTGTCTTAGTAAAACAGATGGCGTGGAGAACGCGTGGCGATCGTGGTCGGGTCATGATGAGGAGCTTCCCCTCCTCCGACCATGGTCGAGGTTCTCGCCGATCGAGCGAAACCGCATGGACCGACGCGCATCTTGGAGGTTATTGCTAGGAATACCTCCACTCCCTGCCGTGGTGGCGGCCACCGACTCGCGGGGACTTGCAGAGTTTCCTCCGTACCACGCCGACTTTTTCCGCTCAGAGGACCCTCTCGATGCGGACGATTGTCGCGCATGGTTGAGCGAAAGCTCAACATAGCTCGATGCGAGCGCAGGACAAGGCGCTTCGCGCCCCACCCGCCTTGAGGCGCGGCACTCTCATGGTGGGAGAACTATCTCGCCATGCAGACCGCGGGCCATGTGGTCGCGTGGGAGGAGTTCGATCGACTTTTCGTCGGGCCCACATCCCGGATGGCCCGATGAAGCCGAAAAGAAAGAATTCCTCGCGCTCAAGCAAGGGCGCAAATCGTGACGAGTGCATGCGAGTTCAATCATCCGCTCGTTATGCTCGGGAGGTGGCCTGATGAGGCTAGCAGAGAAATTTATGGATGGCTTGTCCGAGGAGGCTGCGGACAAGCTATCCATTGTGGACTTCTCGGACTTTCGGCCTTGGTAGATAAGGCCATCGTTGCGAGCATAAGGCAAAGCGTGGCGAGTCTCGCAAGCGCAAATGGGAGGCGATCGGTCTACTCACACGGCCTGCGTTCGTCCTGGTGGGCGGCACCGATGGCCCGTTCTTTTGCTCCACCGCGCCGAGGCCATCTCGCGGCTCTCGCCCACCGCGGCCGTGTTTCAGCCACGCGCGCTGCGATCCAAAGACAGAGCGCCTCGCAATCCGGCGGCCGAGGTGATTTGTTTCGCCGCCACAACAAGGGCCATTATGCGAATGCTCGCCTCAGAGTGTTGCAGCAGCCCTCGCCCTAATGGAGGACGCGGCGGGAGCGTCACCGCGACGTAAGATTATTCGAAGACCCGAGTGCGGCAATGGTCGAGTGAACCACCTTTCACCGAGGAGGCTCGGAGGCGCGGATGTCGTGATTGGTACACTTCTTGTCAATTCTCGTCCCGCTGCGGTATTATTTGATTCGAGCATCGCATTCTTTTATTTCAAGATCATTTGCTGCCGCTAGTGGTCTTCACTGTGTTCCTTTGGGAGTTCCTTTGCTCATCCGCTCTCAGGGTCGGAAATGAGAGAGCGATTTCTGATGTCGGGATGTTCCTATCATAGTTGAAGAGTGGGATTTTTGGCAAATCTCATTACGCTTTCGATTCAATGAGTCCTGGATGTGATTCTTGGCATGGATTGGTTGTCCCAACACTTGGGGCAAATCGATTGTGCGGGAAGATTGTCTATCTTACCACTTCTTTCCGGGTGAGCAAGTCGGGTTTCGCCACGGCCGGGGCCCGTGTCTATGTGCATTAGAAGCAAAACCACCTTGCAAATTCAAGATGTTCCATAGTATCGACTTTGTGGATGTCTTTCCGAAGATTTGCAGGATGCCTCGGTTCGAGATCCGAGTTTGCCATCGAGTTCTTTGCCGCATCGCCCGATTTCAAGGCGCCAGATCGGATGCCTCCCAATGAGCTAGAAGAATTGAAGAAGCAGCTTGGTGAGCTCCAAGCAAAGGGTTTCATCCGTCCGAGTTCATCTCCTTGGGGTTGTCCTGATCTTTGTGAAGAAGAAGGACAAGACTTTGCGCATGTGTGTTGACTACCGCCCTCTCAATGAAGTGACGGTGAAGAACAAATATCCTCTCGCCCGCATTGATGATCTTTTGACCGCTTGTCCGGAGCTCGGGTGTTCTCCAAGATTGATCCGAGATCGGGCTATCATCAGTCGAGGATCGGATCGAGGATATTCGAAGACGGCTTTCACTACTCGTTATGGCACATGCGAGTACACCGTCATGTCTTCGGATTAACCAATGCTCGGCTTTGTTCATGAACTTGATGAATTCGGTATTCATGGAGTTTTTGGACAAATTTGTGGTGGTTTTTATTGATGACATTCTTATCTATTCCAAGATCAAGCAGAGCATGCCGAGCATCCAAGATTGTTTTGGGCAAATTGCGGAGCATCAGTGTATGCAAAGTTCAAGAAATGTGAGTTCGTTGAAGGAAGTAGCATTTTTGGGCCATGTTCTTTCATTGGAGGAATAGTCAGTAGATCCCAAAGAAAGTCGGCGATGTTCTATCTTGGGGCCACCAAGTCGATCCACGATGATGCGGAGTTTTCTTGGTTTAGTGGCTACTATCGCCGCTTTATCGAGAACTTCTCCAAAATCGCAAAGCCGATGATGAATTGCTTAAGAAGGATAAGAAGTTTGTATGGTCCTCTGCTTGTGATGAGAGCTTTCAGAGCTCAGCAAGCGATTGACTTCACCCAGTCCCTACTCTTCCGATATCCACAAGAGCTTCGATATTTATTGCGATGCCTCTCGTCGGGACTCGGATGTGTTCTTATGCAGAAGGCAAGGCGTTGCCTATGCATCCAAGCAATTGAGGCCTCATGAGCTCAACTATCCCACCCATGATCTAGAGCTTTGCTCGTGGTTCATGCACTCAAGATTTGGCGGCATTATCCGATCGGTAATCGCTGTGAGGTGTATTCCGATCACAAGAGCTTGAAATACTTGTTCACTCAACGATCGAACCTCGAGCGAGGAGATGGTGGAATTGATCAAAGATTATGACATGGGTATTCGGTATCATCCGGCAAGGCCAATGTAGTTCTTGATGCACTTAGCCGAAAAGTGTATTGCAATACTGATGATCCAAGAGCAACAACTCGCATCGCTTGCGAGTTTCGTCTCAACTTGGGTTTGGTTGAGCACGGTTCCCTTATCGCGATTGACAGCAAACAACCTTGGTGGATCAAATCAAGGCAAAGACAGAATCGATGATGGTGTGGGCAAAATCGCGAAATATCAAGGATGGATCACCAAGTGTTTCACAGAAGATGAGCACGGTGTCGTATGGTTTGGGCAGCGGCTTGTGGTCCCAAAGGTCCCCGAGTTGCGGGATTTGATTCTTCAGGAGGCCCATGATTCGCCTTTGTCTATCCATCCCGGGGCCACCAAAATGTACCAAGATCTGCGTCAGAGATTCTGGTGGACTCGCATGAAGCGCGAGATTGCCAGGTTCGTTGCCAGATGCGACGTATGTTGTCGTGTCAAGGCCGAGCATCGCCGTCCGCAGTCTCCTCCAAATTTCTTGCCTATACCGAATGGAAGTGGGATTACAGAGGCATGGATTTTATCACCGCCTACCCCGCACTCCTTCAGGGAAGGATGCTATCCGGGTTGTTATCGATCGATTGTGAAGGTAGCACACTTCTGCCGGTACTTACCACCTCGATGTCGGTCGATTGGCGATCTCTATATCTCCGCATTGTGAGCTTGCATGGTGTGCCACGAACGATTGTGTCAGATCGTGGCTCTCTTTTCACTTCTCGGCTATGGCACGGTTTACAGGAAGCCATGGGGACCCGTCTTTCTTTCAACTCACCTATCATCCTCGATCGATGGTCGACGGAGCGCGTCAACAGTGCTTGAAGACATGCTCGTGCTTGTGTTCTTTCCTATGGGAAGAATTGGGAGAAGTGCCTACCACTTGCCAGTTCTCCTACAACAACGCCTTCCAAAGCTAGTCTCGGTATGGCACCATTTGAGGCCTTGTATGGACGGGCGCTGCGAACACCATTGAACCGGTCGAGACCGTGAAAGGCGTTCTTTGGTCCAGTTCCATCAATGAGGCCGAAAGTCAAGTGCGATTGATTCGTGAGCACTTGCGCCGTAGCTCACCCGTGCGTAAGAGCTATGCGGATCGTCGTCGCCGTGGTGAGTTTCCAGCCCAATGACTTTGTGTATCTCAAAGTCTCACCTTTGAAGGAACATCGTCGTTTCGTGTCAAGGGCAACCGCTCCTCGATATGTCCGCCGTATCGCATCATCAAGAAAGTGGGAGCCGTTGCATACAAGTTGGAGTTGCCGGCTACACTCGAAGGGTGCATGATGTTTTCCATGTGTCACAATTGAAGAAGTGCCTCCGTATTCCATTGAGGAAACACCATTGAAAATATCGATGTGCGAGAAGATCCGTCTTATCGTGAGCGCCCGTTCGTATCCTCGAAGAAGCCGAACGCGAACGAGGAACCGTGTGATCAAGTTCCTCAAAGTTCGATGGTCGAACCACTCGAGGATGAAGCCACTTGGGAGCGGAAGATCGTCTCGAGCGATTACCCATCCTTCTTCTCCCGGTGATCGAATCTGGGCGAGATTCTGTATGGGGAGATTTGTAACAACCCTAACTTAGGGTTTGTATTTCAAATGTAAAATTTTGAGGAGAAATAAAAACTTTTGTTGTCTCTTCAAATCATTTGAAAGTTTCTACAATTTTCCCTAGCAATTTCCAAATTGTAGAATTTAATTCTTGTAATTGGAAATTGTTGTCAGCAAATTCTTAGCTTTCAAACTTGTGATCATCCTCTGAAACTATTTTTCCTAGCATCTTGATCATCCTATCTACCTCCCTGAATTATTTCACGATTTTTAGATTTTGTTTGCTATTTCAAATGGCCAAGTCAACTCTGTTTGAAATCTGGTCAAACTCCCTGGACAGCAGCTTGTGAATTTTCTCTAAGAACAATGCAGTGCATAAAAAGTTCTGGAAAAATTATACAAGGTTATCCTCTGTCCCTAGTAGCTACCATAAAAATTTCGAAATTTTTGGAGCTCAGGAGCTACCTCTAAAATTCCCAAACCTTCTCGTCTTTTAAATCAAATCCCGAAATCATCGTTCCTCTGCTCGGACCCAACCTGCGGCTCGAGTCCGACTCGCACCGCTTGGCTCGGTCGAACCAACTAGTTGCACCCAAGCGCCGATGGTCGTCACCGTCCGATGCATCGAACGATCCACGTGCGGCGCGCATGCAACCGACTGTCGAATGCATACACCAATCCCCACCGTCCATTTCGGATCCAACGGTCGGTGTGTTCTTGATCAAATCAAACCACCGGTTCGCACCGCGTCGCCTCGGCCGACATATGGGTCCCACTGCCAAGATCAACCTCGTCTTCTCCGCACCTCACCGGAGCTCGCGGCGTGCGTGCATGTTTGCCACGCACTGCGCCGCCGCCACCTTTATGCCCTCGTGTCCGGTGGGAGGCATCGCGTGACTTCATAAAAGCCCCGAGCTCATCCACTTCTTCTCCTTTGCGCTTCGTGTTATCTCCGCCCGATTTCTTGTTTCGTGGGAGAAGGAAACGAAGGTAGCACCGCCGTTGGAGAAGCCCTTGAGCCCGCAACCTCACCATCGTGAACCACACTCGGTCGCATCCATTTTTCCCATCCCGAGCTCGTGAGCATCCAAAGGAATCGTCCGAGCCACTTCTTCGTCCCCAACTCCGTTGGTCTCGGCTCTGCAAGCTTGCTAGTGCTCGTGAGTTTCCAGCCGACACTTGGTCCTTCGAATCGCATTGATGCAAGAAGTTAATGATGGCTTCATTTTTGTCTTTGGTGCATCGTTGAGGCCGCGCGACCCTTTCTTCTCCAATCACGGTGTTCGCGCCGCGCAATTCCGCCGCCTCGGACCTTCTTCTTCGACTTTATCTTGTGCTTATTGCTCCGGAGTCAAGGCGATTCCGTGGCGCACCTTCCGGCTTCGAAGGTCGTGGCGTCTTCTCCGCGAGCCGTAGCTTCTTCTCCGCCTCCGGCCGCCGTGAGCTCATCTCGGTGACCATCGGACCGCGTCGCCACCACCGGGTTCGCCGAGAGTCTCTGGAACCCGAAGGTATCACTCGCCGCTTTGAAACCCACTAGTTCGCGAGATCCACCGCGCGCCGCGCCGTGCGTCCCGTCTTGGCCGGCGAGCCGTGGCGTTCGCTAGCACTAATATTTGTTTAGTTATGTCACCGATTTGTGGGCCCTCTCGTAATCGTGTTTAGTAAACTCTAATCCAACCGTTATATTTCCTTTGAGTCTCGCCATGTGGGCCCATGATGTCGGTTAGTGGGTGTGTAACCCTTGGCGATATGTTTTCTCTGCTTGAAAGCGTATTTCTCGTGAGTATGTGTTAGAAGTACACTTTGATATGTCAAAGACGTATTCTTAGAATACGCCACGCCACCTTCTACGCGGGTTGTTTCGTCAAGACTTTCGCGGGCCCGCCGATCGTTGTCTGGGTTAGTTGGTGTGGGTAGAAAAGGATTTAATGCTTTAGTATTTCGTAATATGTTTTTCATTGTAATCGTTAATTCATTTAAACTTAGAAAATGCATAACTAATTCAATTTTTATCCAAATTGCATAAATCCAGTGCTGTTTATTTTCATTTCAAATGTATTATTTACTAAAATTAGTTTCGCCCATGTCTCTGTAGCAAAAATCATTAATTAATAAAATGATGTTTTATGTATCTCCTAGATTAGAAAATGCATATCTCTTTCAATATTTGTCCAAATCCAAGTGAAACCAATTTTGTAAGTTGTCATTTTTAATGTACTAATTAGTAGGATAGGTTTTATACATTGTTTCTGTTCATGAAAATTTGTTAAGTAATTAACTAGTGACTTGTTGTGTTTTTAGCTTAGAAAATTCATAGAAAATTGCTAATAACTTAAAATGATTTGTTCTCTGTTTCTAAAATTTTGTTATATCATGCTTAGGTCTTTGTGTGAGTTTTGGCTTGTTTGATGTTGTTGTATGTTTGAGTTTTGTCGGTGTTATTCGTTCTTATTTGTCGTTATGTTCGATCGTTAGGCTTCGATATTTGCGGCAACCACGAGGACGATCCTCCGCACCATATTGAGCAACAGTGGCCAGGCAAGCGATTTGATCATGTTTAATCCCGGTATTTTAAAGATTAATATTTTGTTTCAATTTGTATGTATGCATTGCTTAATTTGTGTTAAATTGATTAGTTAAATCTGTAGTTGCATATCCTGTAGACAAAATATTGATCTCTACTACCTGAGCTTAGGTTATTTTGCTGTGATTAGAGATCGCTGGATGATCTCTTGTCACTTAGTAGATCCGAGTCAAATTGCTTAGACATGCTTAGTATCGGTAGAAATGGGCGGTTATCGACTTAGTCGGTAACCTTGATCACACAAAATTTACTACAATCAGTATGTTTTAGCATATCTGCTATGTTTAATTGCAAAGCTAAAAAAATGAAAACAAAAATGATTTGGACGGGCACAATGGTAAGATTGGTGTGATCTTTTGGGTGTGATCGAAAGGTGCCCGGTCAATTAAGGACCGAACATCTTGTGAGTGAATTTTTATCCGAGCATTTAGCGCTAACCACACTAGAGTATATGGGACCTCTCTTGGCCTAGTACTTTGGCGTGTATTGGCTCGGTCGCAGGAGGTCGCAGGAGGGATGGAGGTGGGAGCATGGTAGTTGTCCAAAAGCTTTATCCCGAGTGGGTAGTTGTCTTTTCGGCTTTACCATGTAAGCGTATGGTGTTTCTACCCATACGAGCGGCTCGAGGTTGATACACAATATTGGAAACAGCCTCGTAGGACTTAGTCAGGCCGCATACCTTGGAAGTGTGCTTTGGCTTAAAGGCGATCCGAGGTGTGGGATGCAGTGGTACACCCTGCAGGTTAAAACTATTCGAATAGCCTCGTCCTAGGTGATGGACACGCTTGGGTAAGCTTTTCAAGAGTTAGACTACAACATTTAAATTAAAACTTGATGGGTGGTACGAATCTGGGATTCGTGCTATTGTTGTGGTGACTATTGGGATAGTCACTTCTAGGTTGTTTTATCTTTCGCTTTTGTTATTAATATCCGTACTGTTATTTCAATCTTAAAAATGAATTACAAACTTGCCTTTAAAACTGTATTACATTATTGCAAATGAAAATTGGCTTTGTGCAAATAAAACATATGGCCTCCACTAAACAAGCCTGCATGTAGCATATGAACAGGTCTGCTAGTTCACACGTCAGTCTTGCGGGTACAAAGACAATCTTTGTACTCAGGTGCTTTGCTTAATGTTTTTGTTGCAGAGGAAGAAGGTGAGCCTCAGGGGCCTCACTTCTGTGAGCTGTGCTGTCGCTTCGTGGGTGACGACTAGACTTGGCGGTCCGGTCAGATGCCTTGTGGGTTGAAGGCACACTGATTGGCTTTGTTTATAGCCATCTTATGGCACTTTGCTTCATTGTCTCTCTTTTGTTATTTGTGTATCTTGTGGCGGTCGGCCATTGTCCGTAATATCTTTGCTATTTGTTTATCTTCCGCTTGGAAGTGTGGTGTTTGGACTCTATGTGTGGAATGGAGTTGATGTCTAATTTTGTACCGTGGTGTATATCGTCGGGAAGTATACATATCTCGAGGATCGCTTTATTTGATTTGTAATGCTAGGACCAGGTGGTTGGTTAAGCATTACAAACCAAATAAACTGGGGTCCTCACATGCACTAGGGCATGGCATGGCCGAAAGTGTCTCCCACGACCCTTACTGTGGACTAGGGCGGCCGTAGGAGGCATGAGATGACACTGCCATAACCCTCCTACTGTTCATGCATGGCTAGAGGTTGAAGACGACCCGCGAAAAGGTTCGGTGATTCACGACCGTTGGATGAGACACGAACGGCTGAGATAGCGCCACGCCTACGGGCTTTAAAACACAACGGAGATATTGCGAACCCTACGATTAGAAATGAACGGCTCGAGATAGCTCCACGTTGCAAACTCAAATTACAACGAGAGTACGCGGCGTTGGATCTTAATCCAACGGCTCGATTCAAAAATGCAACCGGAGGGTCCGAAGGTTTCGGGAAATCTCAACGGTTGGATGGAGATCTAACGGTCGACAATCAGACTTGCAACCGGAAGGTCCGAAGTGATACACGCGCGCGGCCGTGCGATATAGATCTAACGGTTGAGATCCACCGCGTTTTAAAGAGTGGCTCGGTGCATTTAGTTGATCGACCAAGTCGATTGGCTCGAGCCCTAGTCCGACTCGAACCCGAGTAACAATAAAACCAGTTTGACTTTGAAATAAAGCAGAGACTTTGAAAGATTTATTTGAGGTAGCAAATTAACTCCAAAAATTATAAAATTTTTACGGGAGCTTGCTAACTCAGATATTAACCTTGTGTAAAATTTCTAGAGGTTTTATACTGTGAATAAATCTCCAAAAATTCTGAAAGGCTCTGTTTTAATGTTTGGTGAGAGTCAAACAGGTTTGATCGCTCTAAAATATTCAAACAATTTCAGAAATTGTGAAATTTTTCAGAGGGGTCACATACCATCCCAAGAACTTAGGAAAAATATTTCTAGAGGATGATCATAAGATTTGACAAGATTGTTTTTGGAACATCAAGATTTGGATCAACTAGACTTGTGACAATGTATTCCCATAATTCCTTGTACAAGAATTGTTTGGCACAACAGGAAATACATGATGTAAGAAAAAATTTTAATTTCTACTGATTTTCTTACATTTGAAACACAAGCCCAAAATTGGGATGTTACACGCCTGCTGAAAAAGGATAAGAAGGACTTGACACAGCCGATCACCGAAGTTCCCTAGAACCAAAAGGGAGCCAATTGAGACTTGATACCAGTATAGAACCTTCAAAACAGGGCATACTAGAATTGAACATCTCCATGAAGGAGACATCATCATGGATGTCTGAGCACACGTCGGAGCTGAAAAACTAAAGAGACTTGCCCCCGTAATTGGTAGCAACGGTGAGCAAGTAGAAGCATTAGAAGAATCGTCACTTGAAGAAATAGCTATAAACTTTGTGGCCTCGGGAGAATCTATGAATAAGACAACAACCAATGTCGACATTTATTTGCACAGAAAATTGCCACAATCATCGATGTTCATTCAGAGCCTGCATCGCTCGCTGAATGTAAGAAAATATTAGATTGGAAGAAGGCGATAGAAACTGAATTAATATCTCTGAATAAAATAAAGATGTTTGGGCCTGTAAGTCACACGCCTCCCTATGTGCACCCCGTAGGGCATAAGTGGGTATTTATTCTAAAGAGAAATGAAAAGAAGTAAGGCTCATTACACAAGGTTTCACTCAACGTCCAGGAGATGATTATGAAAAAACCTATTCCCTGATCATGAGCAGAACTCCGTTTAGATCTTTAATCTCAATGGCAGTAAACTTGAAGTTAGAAGTGAAATTGATGGATATGGTAATTACTACATACCTTTATGGAATATTGGATTTGGACATTTATATGAAGGTACCTGAATGTATCCTTGTCCCGAACCAAGATAGAGTAAATAGAAATCTGTACAGTGTGAAACTTAGAAAGTCACTGTACGAACTTAAGTAATCAGGCATGATGTGGTATAATCGCTTGAAGTGACTTTCTATACAAGAAAGGCTACATGAACAATGAGAATAATCCCTATATATTTATACGACGATTTGAGGATAGATTTTGTACAATTTTAGTGTATGAAGATGATCTGAATATCATTGGAACCCTAGAAGGTATTAAGAAATCAAGCTCTTACCTGGAGTCGGAGTTCGAAATGAAATATTTGAGTAAAACCAAATATTGCCTAGACATGCAGCTTAAGCATATGCCCCTGAAGGGATATTAGTGTATCAGTCAACCTACACGCAGAAGGTGTTAGAAAGGTTCGACTTTGAAAAGGCATACCATTTGAAAGTGCCTATGGTCGAGAGATCTTTGCAGTAAGACAAAGACAAGTACCGACCTAAAGAAGAGTGGGAGGAAGTCCTGGGACCGGAATTCCCGTACTTGAGCGCAATGGGAGCACTCATGTATTTACCAAACTGTCCTAGATCGGACATTTCATTTGACGTAAACCTATTAGTAAGGTATAGTGCAGAGCCTACCAACGATATTGGTAGGGAATAAATGACATCTTTCGATACCTCCAAGGAAGCAAATAACCTTGTCTGTTTTACAGAAAGAACCAAGACCTAACTATGAATGGTGATGCAGATGCCGGGTACCTGTCAGACCCGTATACAATCAAATCGCAAACATGCTATGAACTCCTATGTAGTGGAACTGCAATATCATAGAAATCGTCTAAGCAGAGTCTTGTGTTGACTTTGACGAACCACTCGAAAATAATAGTATAGTACGAGGCCTCACGAGAATGTGTTTGGTTTCGGCGGATGATTCACCACATCTAGCAGTCATGTGGATTGAATATCACGCAAACCCCTACTATTATCTATGAGGATAACGCAGGTTGTGTTGCACAAGTGCAGATGGATTATGTGAAGAGTCATCTCACAAAGCATATAAACCCAAGTTGTTCTATGCTCATGAATTGCAAAAGATAGACGAAATTAAAGTACTGCATGCTAAGTCATGTGAAAATATTACAGATTTATTTACTAAGTCACTTCTAGTATCTAGCTTTGAAATGTGCATATGTGGAATTGGAATGATGAGATTTAGAGAAGTACAGAATTCGGAGGAGAATCTTTACGAACTCATTATTAAAGTTTGATCACGAAGATCGAGTACCTAAAGAATAAATCTTGGAGATTAAATAAAATTGAGTGGATTGTACTCTTTTTCCCTTGACGAGTTTTTTCTGAAATTTCTCGGCTAAGATTTTTAATGAGACCATTCGAGCAGCACAACAGAATATGTTTCATGTACTCTTTCTCTAATTTTTTTTCACTAAATTTTTACAAAGTTTTCATGAGACATGAACATGTAAAATGAGTACCCAAAGGGGGTGTTAAGAAACAGAGTCCAGATTGACAGTTCTGGTCTAAGATGAGCTCCTTATCCTAAACCCTAACAGGATCTGTAGTCTATAAATAGAGGGTACTAGTCATTGTAAAAAGCTGATCGCATAATGAAATAATAAATAGAAGCAAGAAGCCTTCCACATCTTTGTGTTCAATCTACTATTCTATTATCATATTTTTGCATTGTTTGAAATGATTCTACGTTTATTTACAAAATAATCGCTTAAACCAGACTCGTCAGCGAGAGTTTCTCGCGACCTACCAAAATAATACACGCATATGCGTCGTCCGTCCCTTCGCGCGCCCAGTCACCGTTGCCTCCGCTTGTCTCGCGTGGTGGGCTTCTTGTTTCGTCTCCCGTCCCATGGATTTTTCATCCTGTGAGCGCTTCCAATGGGCTGATTTGGCGAAAGCACAGCCATATCCTTTTGGTTGGACGTGGGCTGTAGCCTAGTGCACATGTCTCAATAACTATCATTCAACAGTGCGTTGCCTTAATTTGTTTTGGTCGTGCAAGAGAACACAAGGCCAGTGCCGTCGCCTCCTCGGTTTACACCAAGTGGGGACTGGGTTACTCACGAAGTCACGAGGTTCGAACGGCCGGGCTGCGGCCCACAAGTGGAGACTGGGCCACGATTGTATTTGCTTGGGAAAGTTGGGCTCAGGTTGTGGGGATTGCAGGTGGGCCTGTGGGGCACCACCACTAGAGAAACTGATAAAACCGTCTACTGTAGTGATTCAGGTGTGCTAACATGCTTATCTCAATATGGGAATAAATCGTGTATCTAGATTATACGGCACTACTAAAGTAAGCTTCCCAATATATTTCCAATTTCTATCCCTACTTAAATTCTCTGAAGGAGGTTAAGTAGTTGTGATGTATCATTTAGTAGGGATATGTATAGTCTTTTTTATTATTTTTTTCTTAGATTTAGTGTTTTGATGGTCGGTCCGCAATAATTCGTACAAAATACATCCTGCAAACTATTTACCTGTCATCACATATCAATTTGGACGGTGGATAAAGGGACTTGATCATCTGATTTGATCCGTTTCTGCAACCGATCCTCTCTTCCTCCCCTCCGCCTAAATTACTCTCCAATGTGGCAGCAGACGACGCCGCCGCCGCCGCCACCTCGTCCGTTCCCTCCAACCCGTCCCGCGCCTCCAGCACCACCAACCCGTCCCGCGCCTCCAGCACCACCACCCCCGTCCCCTCGCCAGATCGCCGCTCTCGTCCTAAACCACCCGTCGTCCACCCTCAACACCGCGTCGGCGCGCTCCCTCTCGGCGTCCCTCCTCGCCGTCGCGCCCGCCATCTCAACCCCCGTGGCCAACTCCGTTCTCAAGCTCCTCTGGCACCACGCGCCGCGCGCCCTCCTCTTCTTCCACTCGCTCCTCCACCTCCCCGCCCGCGCGCACGCCATCTCCTCCGGCACCATCGACCTCGCGCTCGACCTCTCCGCGCGCCTCCGCCGCCCGCGCCAGCTCACGAACTCCATCCTCGCCCTCTTCCCGCGCCTGCGGCTCCCATTCACCCCGCGCACCTTCCCCATCCTCTTCGAGCGCCTCGCCGCGTCGCAACGCCGGCCCGACCTAGCCGTCCGCCTCTTCCTCTCGCTCCACCGCTCCCACCGCGTCGCGCAGGACTTCCCCCTGTTCAACTCCCTCCTGGACGTTCTCGGCAAGTCGCGCCACGCCGGCAAGGCCGCCTCCCTCGCCCGCGCTCTCGAGTGGCGCTTCCCCCCGGACGTGGTGACGTACAACACGCTCGCCGACGGATGGTGCCGCGTCAAAGACACCTCACGCGCGCTCGACGTGCTGCGGCAGATGGTCGAGTCCGGCATTACCCCCACGAAGACCACCTATAACGTCATCCTCAAAGGCTTCTTCCGTGCTGGACAGTTACAGCACGCATGGGACTTCTTCCTCCAGATGAAGAAGAGGGGGAGTAAAGACGAGAGCTGTAAGCCTGACGTCGTTTCGTACACTACCGTCGTTCATGGGCTCGGTGTTGCCGGGCAGCTGGACGAAGCTCGCAAAGTGTTCGATGAAATGTCTAAAGAAGGATGCACGCCCTCAGTCGCCACCTACAATGCGCTTATTCAGGTAATCTGTAAGAAGGGAAATGTGGAGGATGCAGTGATGGTGTTTGATGATATGCTTGGAAAGGATTACGTGCCAAATGTGGTTACCTACACTGTCTTGATCCGAGGCCTCTGCCATGCAGGGAAGATTGACCGAGCTATGAAGTTCTTGGAGAGGATGAAGAATGAAGGCTGTGAGCCTGTCGTTCAGACATACAATGTCCTTATAAGGTATTCATTTGAGGAAGCGGAGATCGAGAAGGCTTTGGGTTTGTTTGAGAGGATGAGTAAGGGAGAGGAGTGCCTACCCAACCAAGATACATACAACATAATAATAAGTGCAATGTTTGTGCGCAAAAGGGCGGAGGACATGTCATTGGCCGCGAGGATGGTGATGGAGATGGTGGAGAGAGGTTACTTGCCTAGAAGGTTCATGTTCAATCGTGTACTGAACGGATTGATGTTGACAGGGAATCAGGAGCTTTCAAGGGAGCTCTTGAGAATGCAAGAGAAATACAGACGCTTGCGACGGGAAATAAGATTGTGATTGCCATTTTAGTTTTACAATGGCGTGAGCATTTGATGTTTTGTTCATCTTGAGGCTTGGGTACAGAAGTGAGGTGCAACCCTCGGGAACACCTAGTCAATTGACTCTCCTGTGGTCCTATGATTAGTCTGATGTACAACTCAAACTTGAATTTTGGTATATGTTGTGAACCTGTTCATGAAGTCTGCTCAATTGATAGTGTATATCAGAACAGCAATTTAAGTATTTTCGTTTTTACCTTGTATTTCAGGCAGCTGTGGAGGTTCTTTCGTTAGGTCGTCACGGTCTGTTTGTAATTGGAAATGATTAAACTGGCAAGGTATGCAGATCGTAATCTATTATCTCGTGGTAACGTGGTATAGAGTTACTAGGAGTCTGTCTAGGATAGTAGGATTGTGTTTCTCAGTTTCTCTAGACAGTAAGATAAGGTTTGTTCATGCTTTATGCTACTGAAATCCATTTTAGGGTGGGAGGGAGAGATTAAAAACTGGTTTTTGGCAGTGACTTCGGGTTTGGGGTGTGTTGAAGGCAAGTATTGAAATGTGCTAGAAGTTCTGGTTGTTAAAAATAATTATGGCTTTCTAGGTATGCTGTGTGGGCTCTGTAAGACTGTAAAAGTTAAGCATATTATGGGTTGAGAATGGAAGATTCGGATGCTAGAGTTAAGTTATATATTTGTTTGGTTTTACTTCTGCTTTGCAGGTTATTTGGGTGCTGGATAAAAATGGATAGCTGCCCATTCCTGGTGTGAGCTAACATGCTGCCAGACACCAAGAAGGTAGGATCTCTGTTCAAGACAAACGAACTGCTTTTGGTGTTTTCTCCATATTTTCTCTTTTGTCGAGCTTTGGCTTATACTATGGGCTGATTCTAGGTGTTGCGAGCTGTAGTTTCTTTCTGGAGCTGGCGTGATAGCTAAGTTCCCGTAGTCGTGTGTACTACTAGAATTTATGATACTATGAACTGTCAAGAGATGTACTTTACCCGCAATCCCTCCTCCAGTATAAAATTTTCTATATTTTAAGTTCAAACCCTGCGATTTGCCCAAGTCACAGAAAAAAAGATGTATGACGTGGAATTCATTTTGTGGTGTACCAGGAGTATATGTAGATTTTGACACAAGTTAATGGAAAGAATTTTGTCTCATACCTTTGATTCCCTTCCAGTCCGTCATCTTAGTTTACCACCACCGTGTTTAGGAGGATGAGTTCTTAACCACTCCATCATCTCTGTACTCTTGGCTTCCATTTCTCCTCTCGCACCCATTGGTAGCTTGGTACACATTTCCACTTCTTCTCTTGCTGCTTCTGGTGCATTCAGAACCTTCAATATAGGATTAAGACAATCCAAAGAAAAACTGGCAGAGCCAATAATTTATGACCCACAACTTGGGGGTAAAACTTTTAAAGACTTTTTTTTTTTGAAAATTCCTTATATGCCAATGCATAACTGTGAAAATCCTTCACTGTGAGCCTAAAAGGTGGGTGTAGACCCACAAGTCACTATGTCAGTGAGGCATTCAATGGCATCTAAAGGATATAGAAAAGATTGAGTGGCATGTAAGATCCTTTTTTATTATTGTTTTTATTTGTATATTCCTTCTTTGTTGATCATAAACTATTCTTAGCATGTAGAACGGAATCACCCGTCATATTTCAGTGCATCAAGCCTAAGGGGGCGTTTAGTTTGATGCATAATTTTGCTATGTGTCATTGATACGAGATAGGATATTAAACTTGTGGTATCTCCGGTCGGATGTGTCGATCGCCCGAGGATACGAAGGAGACCTCAATGAGAATCAAGCACAACAAGCCGTACCGATATATTGTATATCTTATCTTAACTAATAAAATAAGAAGTTTACCTCCGCGCAGCGGGATGATGTCATTTCTCCTATGCACGCGGTTGGCCTCTCCCACCCCTCCCAAATTCTTCATCGAAACGCACCAATATGTGGACTCAACCTGATAGGGACAAAGTCCCGCCCTACCATCCCATTTGACTCATGAACGTATCCATATCTCCACTTCTTCCACAACCACCCAAACCGTCAACGCACAACTTCTTCTTCATATGCACACACCGACTTCGTTGTTGTCCTACTCCTTCACGTCTCGCGCCATGACTCGCGCACCTGCGCCCGTTCGTTTTTGCTTTGTGTCTCAGAGATCCCAACCTATTTTGTCACTCAGTCTGTGGGTTGCAACGGCACATGCACGAAGATGAGGGTATCCGACAGCGTAGGAGGCGGCGGCACAGGGGGGTAGCTCTGACGATGGGAGGAGGTAGCGGGGAGGGGAGGCGGCGTTGGGGACGAGATAAGGCACTGGAGGGAAGGGAGGAGAGGAGGTGGTTGTACCTTGAAGGAGAAGCGGCAATGTCGGGGAAGGGAGGGGAGGCAACGACGGCGCACGAGGAAGAGGCAGAGACGAAGGCGTCCTTCCCTCGTCGTGTTGCTGTCTTGAGTTCACTGCATCGCGTCCTCTTCATTCTAATCCTCCCTTGCGTCGCTGTCGCCTCCTGCTCTGCGCTGGCCGAGCAAGCATCGCCGCCTCCTTGCTTACCACCGCGACGCCGCCACCGCCTCCTCCCCCGGCCTCCCACCTCCTCGCCGCGATATGCCTAATGAGGATTGCAAAGGCCAATGGCCATGAGAACCGAGTCGTGGCTTGGGTTTAGGGTGAAAGAAGGTAGCCATCGACGCGTAACCCTCTTCCTTGTCAGCCGACAATGGTTAGAAATAGGTAACACGTCGGGAGATAGAAGTTGGCATTAACTTCAATTTCTAAAGGTAAACAATCTATAAGCTCAAAATTTTAATTTCTGGGTAGTAGTAGGAGGAGGTGATGCAAAGGCGGAGTTAATGCTTCTGTTTATATGTGTGAAAGAAAATTGATATTTATTATGCGGCTTATGATCTCATCTGCTGATATGTGTCACTCTTTTTGGGATTCTGTTACAACATACGATCATCTTACTAGTGTGCATGTGTGGTAGAAGTTATAAGTGATCTCCCCATTTACAATGGATTCTATTTATAGATTGGGAAGAGAACATTTTTAAGTTTTGCGTTGCCCTTGGGGCTTAACTTGCTCGGAGGTACTTTCGTCCATCGCGTTGTTTGATAACATTTTGTACATGTCCTAATATAATCTCATGTGATAATATGCACAAATACAAATTCAAATATTTGGTTCACGGAGGCCATGTGCACGTACATATCTGCTGGAATCAAGTGCTGTCTAGTGCATACCAGCAGCCATCTCACAAGTCGATTGCATATGTGCATGCAATGCAGCTACTAATACATGGATGCATGCTCACGTGCTAGTTAGCATCCTTGAGTAAATTCCATGCATGGACGTCTAGAATGCATGTTGCCTGGCCCATGGGCTGGCGAACTCGTGTACGAGTCTGGCCAGTGGAAACACGTACGTACGTGCGGCTCGTCGGGATACACACCCAGATTGGAGATTATCCCTGGAATTTTAATCTTCTAATCCTTATCCAAGGGGCAGTTCAAAACAACTTACCTCAGCAAGCTGATATCCTCGGGCGAACTCCACGCGAGATCATAACGACGCGGTCCTCTGCGTCACGCTCGCCCGCCGCCCTAGCCCCTGCCTATAAAAGGCGCAGCAGCAGCCGCCGCCCACCAGGAAAGAAAAGGGGAGAGGAGATCACGGAGGCACGTAAGCGCAGAGAGACGCACGGTGCCAAGCTTCGGAGGTGCAGGCGCTGAAGCAAGAAGCCGATCCGAACGTGAGCGTCAGGAGTATCTGGACGCCATCAAAAAGCAAGAAAGGAGAAGCTATCAAGAGACAGGAGCAAGTAGCAATCCAGGAGCAAGAACAAGTGATCAATGTTGAATGCTATTCATGGCAGTGGTCCTGAAGCGTTCCAACTATGTGAATGCTAGTCCCGAAGCGTTCCAACTATGTGAATGCAAGCAACAAAGCGTTCCAACTATATGAACACATGCAGTATGCAAGCAACGAGGAGTCACTTCAATGCAGTATGAACGCATTTTAGAAGTAGCTGAATGGTCAGTATGAATGCGTGAGTCTATGTGTTCTATAAATAGCGATAGCTAGAATCATTGTAAGCAAGCAAGTAGTAGTCTTGTTTCCTAGAGAAAAGCTTCAGAGAATAGAACCAGAAACTTGCCCAAGTTATTTGTTCTTGAGCTCTCTTCGTCTCATTGTTAGTCTTCCATGCTAGTGTGCGATCCTAGGCATATAGCCAACATTTGGTATCAGAGCTCCCCAGGTTCATGCCCAAGATTCTACGATTGAATCCAATGTCGATCGTTGCTACGGAGAGACGTCGCGAGCACATCAAGTCGTGATGCGTTCGGTACCATTAAGCGACACACACGAATTACACGGTTGGGTGATTCGTGTTCGAGCCATGATGGAGGATCAAGGCGTTTGGGAGGTCATCGAGCCGACGGCGATGCGTCTGGTCGGCGCCGCTTGACAAGAAGCGGTCGCACCTCCTTCAGCGCTTCGAAGACCTCCTCATGCAAGTGGCGAAGAAGACGACGGCTAGCGGTGTGGGGCGCCTCAAAGCGAGGTTCGTCGGCGCGGATCGAGTAAAGGATGCGCGCGTCGCGAGCGTTGAAAATGAGTTCGACGTCATGCACATGAACGACGGTGAGTCCTCGACCCGATATGCGGTCGGCTCACCACCATGTCCGTCGGTACTCAAGTCTCGGCGGGACGCCGAGCGATGCCATGCTCGTGAAGAAGGCATTGCGACACGATGCGTAAGCGGTTTATCGGTGTGATAGCGGCATCGGCGGTTCTTTGATCTCAACACTTTGGCATTCGAGGAGGCCGTGGGGCGCCTCAAGACATTTGAGGAGCGCGCGCGCAAAGGGCGCGGCATCGGCGGGGCGCCGATGGCGAGTGCTCTCACTCGGTGAGTGGGAGGCGCGATTTAAGAAGAACAGCAGGATTTGTCATCAAGCCGGAAGAACAAGGCACCGCGGATGGCGGAACCCGGCCGGTGGTCGTGGTCGCGGCAGAGGCCGTGGTAGAGGTGGTCGCGCGGACCGCCACACAAAGATGAGGCAAGTGGCTCGGCGCGGTGGTCGTGACAAGAGTCACATTCGTTGCTTTAATTGCAATGAGATGGGGCACTATTCAACACAATGTCGAGCCCGAAGAAGAAGGAGGAGGCTTACCTCGCGAGCCACGACGGCCATGAGCGCGACTTATTCTTTGGCGGTCTCGAGAGATACGGCGGTTGGCAGAACGACAAGATGTCGCTATGCTCGATGAGGAGAAGTCGTGGTCGGAGTGCATAATGCCGAGCACATTCAGC
Source organism: Ampelocalamus luodianensis (assembly GCA_036346255.1). Lineage (NCBI taxonomy): Eukaryota > Viridiplantae > Streptophyta > Magnoliopsida > Poales > Poaceae > Ampelocalamus > Ampelocalamus luodianensis. The sequence goes on from CM070634.1 coordinate 12,803,450, forward strand.
GCAAACCGATATTTGGTACTGGACAACGGTGCTAGCAACCACATGATCGGCGACAAGGAGAAATTCCGTGAGTGGGCGAAGGAGTCACCGGGAGGGTGAGATTCGCGACGGCTCATCGGTGCGAATCAAGGGTAAGGGCTCAATTCTCTTCACGTGCAAAAATGGTGATCAATGGCTACTCCGGAGGTGTACTACATCCCGGACTTCGCGGCAACATGGTGAGTCTTGGTCACTCACCGAGCCCGGTCACCGAAGTTCTCATGGATGAGGGCGTACTCGAGGTGTCCATCAAGGATCCTCTGCGCTTGATCATGAAGGTGAGGCGAACTTCGAATCGTCTCTATCGCATCAGTGCAGATTGGCGAGGCGATTTGTCGTTGACAAGCCTCGATGACCCAGCATGGTTGTGGCATGCTCGCCTCGGCCATGTCAACTTCCAAGCCTTGAAGATGCTCGCCAACAAGGGAATGGCGGGTGTGCGGCGATTACACATCGACCGGTGTGGTGTCGGACGTGTGCGGTGGCAAAGCGCACAAGGCGCCATTCTCGCGCGACCAACTACGAGCAAAGAGCCACTCGAACTCCCGCATATTGATTTATGTGGACCGATCACGCCATCAACACCAGCTAGTAATCGTTACTTTATGCTAATTGTTGATGACTACTCCCGGTGGATGTGGCTGCATGTGATCAGGACTAAGGATCAAGCATGCTCGGCATTCATGAAGATAAAAATCTTGGCCGAGAACGCAAGTGGTCACCGCGTGAAGGTTCTTCGATCCGATCGAGTGGTGAGTTCTGTCGGTTGAGCTCGCAAGGTGTGCGAGCAGCGAGAATTGAGCGTCACTTCACCGCACCATATTCACCGCAGAATGGTGTGGTGGAAAGGCGCAACAGGCGGTGATGGCTATGGCGCTCACTTCTCAAGAGCATGGCGTGCGGCGATTTTGGGGGGCGGTGCGGCATGCCATCTATCTTACGAACCGGCTCCCAACCAAAGCGATGGGTGATCGCACTCCTTCGAGGCATGGTCGGAAGGAAGCGCACCGCACACGTCCGTGTGTTCGTTTGCGCACGGCGCCACGCCAAGGTGACCACGCCACACCTCAAGCTCGGCGGCCGTAGTCGGGCGCCGTGTACTTGGGCGTCGAGGAGGGTTGCAAAGCTCACCGTCTCTTTGGACCCACATCGCGGCAAGATCCATGTAAGTCGTGATGTTATATTTGAAGAGAATGTGGAGTGGAAGTGGTCGGAAGATGCACGGAGATGATCGGTCTCCGACTTCGTGCTCAAGAGGAGGCCAACCCCGAGCGAGCAGAGTCAACACGGCCCGCTCATGGGCGGCTCGGCAAGCGAGCGGTGCCCATGACGAGACTCGTCGACCATTTCACAAGTCGTGGCGACTAGTGCACCGATGACGGCAGAGGTGCCGACGGGGCAAGAACCCGCCACACCGTGGTCGGGCGACACATCGGTAGTGATGATGGACTGTTCGATGCAGGCACATGGAGGAGATCATGCGTGATGCACGCGTGTGGAGTTGGAGTATGAAGAAGGCGATGAGGAAGCAATGCTTGTGGTGATGGAAGAGCCATCCTCTTATCGTGAGGCTCTTGGTCACCGGCATGGGAGGAAGCCATGTCCAAGGAGATTGAGGCCATCGAGAAGAACGCGGCGTGGGCGCTCACCACGTTGCCAATCGGACATAAAGCGATCGGGCTTAAGTGGGTGTACAAACTCAAGAAGAACTCGGATGGTGAGGTCATCAAACATAAGGCCAGGTTGGTTGCAAAAGGTTATGTGCGGCAAGGCAAGTTTTTGCACCAGTTGCTCGCCTCGACACTATCGTGTCATTCTTGCTATTCGGCTAACCGCGGTGGCAAGTACATCACCTCGATGTTAAGTCAAGCATTCTTGAATGGTGAACTCGAAGAAGAGGTTTATGTGACCGGTAGGAGGGGTTCACGATGAAAGACAAGGAGCACTTAGTGCTCAAATTGAGCAAAGCGCTCTATGGACTTCGGCAGGCACCGCGCGCGTGGAACACGCGCCTCGATAAAAGTCAAGCGGCTTGGCTTCAAAGGTGTGCACGAGAGCAAGCCGTGTACACAAGGGGCAAGGCCAAAGCGGCATCATTGTCGGTATTTATGTGGATGATCGATCGTGGATCGGGAGGATCCGAAGCAATTGAAGACTTCAAGCGCAGATGATGGGTGAGTTCGAGATGGCGACCTCGGCTTACTCACGTACTACCTCGGCATTGAGGTGGCACAAGGAGATGGTGGCATCTCTATCAAGCGATCGCATATGCCAAAAGGTATTGATTCAATTTGGCATGTTTGATTGTAATTCCACCAAGATTCCTATGGAGTCAAGAACCCACCGCACAAGGATCGAAGGGCACTGATTGACGCCACCAAATGCCGGCGCATCATCGGATGTCTCGCTATCTTCTTCACACGGGCGGATCTCTCTATGCATGCGATTGGCATGGCGAGTAGATTTATGGAGAAGCCACGGTGATGCATCACAAGGTCGTAAGCGAGATCCTCCGATATCTCAAAGGTACAATTGAGTTCGGATGGTGTATGAGAGGTGGCGGAGAAGAGAGATCACGGTTTCACTGAGCGGTGATCTAGTGGTGATATTGATGGCCGGAAGAACACGAGCGGCATGGCATTCGTCAACGATCGCTGGTTACGTGGAACTCACGAAGCGTAAGGCGGTGGCTCTTTCATCTGCGGTGAGTTCATGGCGGCGACTACGGCGGCATGCCGTGCACTCGCTCGTGGCATTAATGGCTGAACTAGTTGGGACGAACGAGGGCGGTGAAGTTGTTCGTCGACAACAAGTCGCGATTGCTCTCATGAAGAAGTCTTTCATGGCAGCACATCGACACAAGGTATCATTTCATTCGTGAGTGTGTCGAAGGTGGTCGGATCCAGGAGCAAGAGGCACAAGTGTAACCATCAAGAAACGAACAAGAAGCTATGTGAATGCTAGCAATGCAAGAAGTAATTAGCAGTTTAGCACTCGGTATGAAGGCCCAAGGCCATGGTGTGCTTGAGAGAATATGGTATTTGTTCTTGAGCTCTCTTCGTCTCATTGAGTCTTCCATCCATAGGCATTATCTTTCAGTTTAGCACTCTCTCATATAGCAGCATGCCAGCATGCTTGCATGATCGATGCGGACGGGCGACGACCATGTCGGAGACGTCGACGGTGCCTGTCCTCGCCGCGTAGGAACGCCACCAACTCGACGCTCTGGAGCTGGCCATCGCAAAGTACGTGATCGCGCCGCCGAGGTCGCCATAACGTCATCAGCCCACGGCCACTCACGCCAATCTGAAGCCTCGCCGGTCGACGCGCACGCCGGAGCCACCACCGTCAAGCATGTCAGCTGCAAGAGCATGAACACCAAGGGACAATCGTGCATGCAACATGCACGCATTAATTTCTTCCTCAACTATTCTCGCCGTGAGCCAACGTCGACGTCGCTGTCACCTATGGAGCTGCTGTGCTGACCGCTTCGCCCGTTGCCGAGGTCGCCGTCAACTAGCCGAGGCCATCTGTGAGCTGCAAAGCCGGCCATTCGTCTTGCTGCGCCCGCGTATGATGCGAGCCAGCGTCAACGTTGCCATCACCCATGAGGCGGCCATGCTGTCCGCATCGCTCGCCGCCGTGGTCATCATCAACTACCGAGCTGCCAAGACGTCCGACGCTCAAGCCGCCATGTCCACCGCCGGAGATGTCGCATCGTCCATTGCCGGACCGCCCGCGCGCCGTCGGAGACGCTACTGAAGACGCCGTCGTCGCCGACTTTCTGTTCGAGTTGAAGATTGTGCATGTGCCATGCTCACGTACAAGCCATGATGGGTTTCTCAGCTAACAAACCCCGAGATCCAAGGAAGCAACACCTCACTCATGCTCTGATGGGGGCGCAACCAATACGTTGGTTTCGGTCCCGTTCACCTACAACTCGGCAGGCCTTCCTTCTCGGTGGCCCCAGGCTACGAAAATCCCAAATAAACCCGATCTATTACGAGCGCTGTGGTGGGTGAAGACCGAAGGCCGCCGCTGTCACCGCGACATTGCCGCCCTCGTCCATGCCACTTCTGCGGCCGCCGACCAGAGCTACAAGCCATAATGGCATCTTCAAGTTCGAGTATGCAAATCTTGCTTCCGCTCTAAGGATTAGACTAGGTATTCTTCACTGAGCTAGGGTTAATGTTGTCTACATCAAGATTAGCCTTAGTTTTATGCACAACATTTGGTATTAGAACCACCCTAGTCTCGCTTTGAACCCGTATTAGATGTTTTTAGTTCTGATCTAATGATTAGTGGCTCAGTTTAGCATTTAGAAGGAGGGGACTTGAGAAATTTTAAGTAATCCTAAAGAAATCCCGAGTTTTTCAAACTCATTTGGAAACCTAAAGTGCGGCGAAACCCAAATCAGAACCCTAAAGTGCGGCGAATACTTACGTTTTTAAAACCACCGGAGTCTCTCCGGTCACAAGCGCCACCGTAGCTCCACTCGACGGTTGCGCGCGTGACCTCGGTCGCACACGCACGCCGGCGAGCAGGGCTGCGGCCGTGCTGCCTCATGCCGCACCGCCTCCAGCCGCCGCTCCACACTCTCCCCTACGCCGTCGCCGACGGAGCTGCTGCTGCTCCCCGCGCGCGCCGCTGCGACGCCCCGATTTTTCTAGGAGGAGAAGGGGGAGAAATGAATTAGGGTTAGGGTTTTTTGGGGTTATTATTTCTCTCGGGATTCATCCACGGTCGTCCGATCAGATCCAACGGTCATCGTTTCTTTGCATGCCATATGTGAATTCATAGGCTTCAGCCGCTAATGGGCCGCGCAAATGGTTGTTGGGACGAATTGTTTTTGGGTGGCCTGCACTCCAGTGCATTTTTTAATAAGTTTGTTTACTTTTTATGCACTGTTTTAATTAATATTTGTTGCCCAATAACAATGTATTATTACCTTATTTTTATGTTTTGTCTCTGATTAAAATTGAACCAACAAGATATTTTGATTAGAGATTTTATGTTTTATTTTGGTATTATGTATGCACATGATTACATTCTGACCAACGTTATTTGTAGTCGTGTGTCGCTATATTAAATTGTTAAGTTCTTTTTCATTTTCTGCCCAAGAGTGATATGAATTAGAACTGTAATTTTGCATATTGTTAATCAGACCAATGTAGGGTTAATTGTATGCAATAGGTCTTTATGTTATTTCTAATTTTGCCATGTATTTTAATATTCAGCAATAAACGCTTCAAATGTTGCTGCCACAATTGACAATATTGAGCAGCTTACAGAAAGCAATTTTTCCACTTGGAAAGAAAGAATTCATGTTATCTTTGGAGTTTTGGACCTTGACTATGCGTTAAGGGTGACCGCTCCCATTCCTCCCACCCACGGTGAGGATAATTATGATGAGAAAAAGAAAACTTACGATGCTAATGCTGAAAAATGGGAGCAGTCCAACCGCCTATCACTAATGATCATGAAGACCTTTATCTCAGTTGGGATCAGGGGAGCAATCCCTGATTCTGAAAATGCTAAGGAGTACTTAGCTTCAGTTGAGGAGAAATTCAAAGGCTCCACTAAAGTTTATGCCAGTATTTTAATTCAGAGGTTCTTATCCGTTAAGTATGACCGGTCCAGCAGCATAAGAGAGCATATCATGATGAGGACTGATATGGCTGGAAAGCTCAAAGGCATAGACATGGAGATATCCTATGGTTTTCTAGTCCATTTTATTACGACTTCTCTTCCTTTTGAGTACACTACATTTAAGATAAATTACAATACTCAGAAAGAAAAATAGAGTATGAGCGATTTAATCGCCATGTGTGTCCAGGAGGAAGAGATAATAAGGACCGAAAAGAAAGATTTTGTGCATCAAGTTGGCGGCCCTAACAAAAGGAAGTTTCAAGGGGACTTCAAATCCAAGAAAAAGTTGCAATTCTCCCCTAATTTAGATAAGTCAGGGCCTAAAGTGCACAATACACCTAAGACCTATGTTGCTCCCGATGGAGCACTTAATGGGGATAAATGTCACTTCTACAAGCAGCCAGAGCATTTTCAGAAGGATTGTGTCGGTTTTCTAAAGTGGCTCACCAAAAGGGGTAATGATACAATAACGTTCATTGATGAAACTCTTTATGCTGATTTCTCCCTTAATTCTTGGTGGATTGACTTAGGTGCAACTGTGCACATTACCAACTATTTACAGGGATTCCTTACCGCGAGAACACTAAGAAAAGGGGAGTGAAGTCTTAGAGTCGCAGATGGAAAAGTGACCGAAGTAGAATCAGTTGGATCTGTTTCATTAGTTTTAGATTGCGGCTTCATACTTTATCTTAATAATGTAATCTATATTCCTTCCATCAGGAGGAATTTGATTTCGGTTTCTTTATTGGACGATGATGGTTTTAAATATAATTTTGGTCATAATAAATGTATTATTACATTTAATTCAAATGATGTTGGTCTTACTTTTAGACAAGATAAGCTCTATATGCTTTCTCTTAATAAATCTCATGTATCTTTGAATGTGTATGATGCTAAGCGTAAAAAGAATGATAAGACTTCTTTGAAACTATGACACTGTCGTTTAGGCCACATTTCGAGGAGAAGAATGGAGCGTCTCATTAAGGAAGAAATTCTCCACCTATTAGATTTCTCTGACTCAGACCACTACATTGATTGCATTAAAGAAAAATATGTAAAGCAAATAAAGAAGGGAGCCACTCGCAGCATAGGACTCTTAGTACTCTACACCAGGTGAACCTCACCAGGTGAACATACTAGGCAACAATGCTATTTTTCTAGAGGAACTTAGTGCAAGGGCTAGGAATTTGCCCATAAGAGGCATGTCTCCCATAATATTTTCCTACATAGTCCGATCTTACCACTTTAATTCTTAGATTGTGCTAATTTTCATCTTCAACCTTAAATATCTTGAATTTGTCAAGTGACTCAGATCGGTCTTTAATGGGAAAGATATAACCATAACGGGATAAATCATTAGTGAATGTGATGAAGGAATCAAAATCATCCAGTGATGTCACAGGAAAAGGACCACAAATATCAGTATGAATTAATTCTAAGAGTCATGTGCTGCGAGTGGCTCCCTTCTTTATTTGCTTTACATATTTTCCTTTAATGCAATCAATGCAGTGGTTTGAGTCAGAGAAATATAATAGGTGGAGAATTTCTTCCTTAATGAGACGATCAATTCTTCTCCTCGAAATGTGGCCTAAACGACAGTGTCATAGTTTCAAAAAAGTCTCATCATTTTTTTTACGCTTAGCATCATATACATTCAAAGATACATGAGATTTATTAAGAGAAAGCATACAAAGCTTGTCTTGTCTAAAAGCAAGACCAACATCATTTGAATTAAATGTAATAATGCATTTATTATGACCAAAATTATATTTAAAACTATCATCGTCCAATAAAAAAACTGAAATCAAATTCCTCCTGATGGAAGGATCATAGACTACATTATTAAGATAAAGTATGAAGCCGTAATCTAAAACTAATGAAACAGATCCAACTGATTCTACTTCAGCCTCTTTTCCATCTGCGACTCTAAGACTTCGCTCCCATTTTCTTAGTGTTCTCGCGGTAAGGAATCCCTGTAAAGAGTTGGTAACGTGCACAGTTGCACCTAAGTCAATCTACCAAGAATTAAGGGAGAAATCAGCATAAAGAGTTTCATCAATGAACGCTATTTTATCATTATCCCTTTTGGTGATCCACTTTAGAAAACCGACACAATCCTTCTGAAAATGCTCTAGCTGCTTGCAGAAGTGACATTTATCCCCATTAAGTGCTCCATCGGGAGCAACATAGGGCTTAGGTGTATTGTGCACTTAGGCCCTGACTTATTTGAATTAGGGGAGAATTGCTGCTTTTTCTTGGATTTGAAGTCCTCTTGGAACTTCCTTTTGTTAGGGTCACCAACTTGAAGCGTAAAATCTTTCCTTTTTGTCCTTATTCTTTCTTCCTCCTGGACACACATGGCAATTAAATCGCTCATGCTCTATTTTTCTTTCTGGGTATTGTAATTTATCTTAAATGCAGTGTACTTAGAAGGAAAAGAAGTAATAATAAAGTGGACTAGGAAACCATCGGATCTCCATATCCATGCCCTTGAACTTTCCAGCCATATCGGTCATCATCATAATATGCTCTCTTATATTGCTGGACTCGTCATACTTAACAGATAAGATCCTCTAGATTAAAGTACTGGAATAAACTTTAGTGGAGCCTTTGAATTTCTCCTCAACTGAAGCCAAATACTCCTTAGCATTTTCGGAATTTGGGATTGCTCCCCTGATCCCAACTGAGATAGAGGTCTTCATGATCATTAGTGACAGGCGGTTGGACCGCTCCCATTTTTCAGCATTAGCATCGTAAGCTTTCTTTTTCTCATCATATTTATCCTCACTGTTGGTAGGCGGAACATGAGCGGTCACCCTTAACTCATAGTCAAGGTTCAAAACTCCAAGGACAACATGAATTCTTTCTTTCCAAGTGAGGAAGTTGCTTCCCGTGAGCTGTTCAATATTGTCAATTGTCGCGGCAACATTCGAAGCATTTATTGCTGAATATTAAAATACAGAGCAAAATTAGAAATAACATAAAGATGTATTGCATGCAATTAACCCTACGTTGGTCTGATTAACAACATGCAAAACTACAGTTCTATCCATAATAATATGGCGACACACGACTACAAACAACGTTGGTCAGAATGTAATCATGTGAATACATAATGCCAAAATAAAACATAAAATCTCTAATAAAAATATCTCGTTGGTTCAATTTTAATCAGAGATAAAACATAAAAATGAGGTAATAATACATTGTTATTGGGCAACAACCATTAATTAAAATAGTGCATAAAATAAACAGTCTTAAACATAAAAAATGCACTGGAAAATAAATAAGCCCACTGTTGCAGGCCTCCAAAGGACTGTGTGTGCGGCCCATTAGCGGCTAGAGCCCATGAAGTCACAGCCAGCCCACAAGGAACGATGACCGTTGGATCTAATCGGACGGCCGTGGATGGATCCTAGAGAAACAAAAGCCACGAATCGGCTAACCCAAGCGTCATTTCTCCCCTTCTCCTCCCGAAAAAAGGGGCAACGGCAGCGGCGCGCGCGCGGAGAGCAGCAACGGCTCCACCGGCGACGGCGTAGGGGAGAGTAGATCTGAGCGTGGGACGGCGGCTTGAGGCGGCGCGGCCGCAGCCCTTCTCGTCGGCCCGCACGTGCGACCGAGGTCGCGCGCGCAGCCGTCAAGTGGAGCTACGGTGGCACTCATGACCATAGAGACTCCGGAGGCTTCCAAAAAACGTAAGTATACGCCGCACTTTAGGGTTTTGATTTGGGTTCCGCCGTACTTTAGGGTTTCGATTTGGGTTTAAAAGCTTGGGATTTCATTAGGATTTCATAGAGATTTCTTAAGTCCCCTCCTTCTAAATACTAAACCGAGCCACTGAACATTAGATCCGGGCAAGAACAAGTTCGGCTGGGGTTCAAAATGAGACTAGGTTGGCTCTGATACCAAAATATGGGCATAAACTAAGGCTAAACATGATCTAGACACTCAGTGAAGAACACCTAGGCTAAACCTTAGAGCGGAAGCGGGATTTCCATACCTGAACTTGAAGATGCCATTTGGTTTGTAGATCCATCGATGTAGAGCCGTCGGTGGTCGCAGAGGTGGCGTGGACGAGTCCGGCAGTGTCGAGGTGACGGCGGCGGCCTTCGGTCTTCACCCACCACAGTGCACAGGATAGATCGGGTCTGTTTTTGGGAGTTTCGTAGCCAAGAACCACACGATCGAAGGCCTGCCGAGTCCTCGTTTGTTATTGCGCTAGGTGAACGGGGCGAAACCAAGTCTTTGTTGGTTGCGCCCCCGATCAGGGCGCGAGTGGGGTTGACCCCCAGAATCTCGGGTTTGTTAGCCAAGATCAACCCAACACGATGAGGTTGTACGACAAGGGCGGGCGAAGCGAGGGCTACACTACCAACAACGCTTGGACCGACGAGGCCATGGATGCTGCCGACACTCATCTACGTCACATGCATGGAGAATGAGAAACGAAGCCCGAATACCGAAGACGAAGACTACGCACACCTTAATCGAAGTGTTTCGTGGATCCAATCCATGGGATTAATTAATCGGTAGTCTTTCGAGGCCCCGGGAACTAGGAGACCACTTCGCCCAAGTCAGATCATCCCGCCAGCCAGCTATGGAGCGCAACATGGGAGACTTATTTATAGTTCTTTACGATCTAATAAAATAAGCGTTTCCCCTTTTCTTTTTTTGTTTATTTTGTGTACTTAGATACACTGGCACGCCTACACACTTTACCCCACGCCTGGAAACCCTAGCGGGATTTCTTTTTGGTATATTTTGAAATATGCCACTTTTCAGTTTGTGGTTTTAAAATATGTCACTCAGTTTTTCTTTGAAATATGTCACTTCTCGGTACAAAGTAGAGTGACATATTTGAAAGAAAAAACTAAGCAACAATATATTTCAAAACCACAAACTGAGAAGTGGTATATTTCAAGATTCGCCTTTCTTTTTTTTGCGTCAAACACATTGGCACGCCCGGTGGGACCTGGTTCTCCTTCCATCTTTGTTGCGCAGTGGTCGTCGGATTCGTCTTCGCTCGTTCATCCAACCTATATAGCATGCTGCATGATAATAACTAGCGTGGAGCTGGCCTGATAAGGGGTCCCCTTCTTGCAGGTGGATCCTCCTGCGCCGACAACACTCCAACGCCGCTGACGATCCAGTTTGGGTCGCTCCCCACCCGTGGAGGTCTTCGAGCATGGCTCCAAGGTCTACGTGCACGAGACTTAAGAGCCAATCCAATTTCAGGCGATCCAGTCCAAGAAGGCACGGAAGCGAGTTGCTGCCAAGGCGAAGGAGGAGCATCACACCCTCAGGATTGAAGCACGCACGCTCCTGAAGGAGTCAGTTGTAGTTGAAATAAAGGGAGACATCAAGACAGCCCAACGACTACGCGTCAAGGCTGCCAAAGGGCGGGCAGGCGTTGCATCACTTCGTCAACCTGCTTCGACTACTGATCCAGAGTTGCCTACACCAACTGTGCAACACACTGAAGTCGAGCTGCTTGAGGCCTTTGAAGCTCTCTCTTTCAACCTTCGTCGACTTATGACCAACGCTCGTAGGTCGTATAGTCCACATCCACTCCGCAACTACAGAAGGAAGTGCGGCAAGGTGCAGTGTCTACAATAACTAATCAGCTCTCGCATCGTTTAGAGTGTTGTCCCTGAGGAAGATTGGTCCCTCGGTGCAAGAGACCTTGCTGACAAGGTGTTACACTACCCCAGCATCCTGGCTCCGCCGTACGACTTGTTCCCTGACGAATGGGCGCATGAACCAACGAAGATAAAGGAGCTGGTGAGACGAGCGATCATGAAGGAATTCTGGAAGCGGCGCTCATGCAAGCAGCCCATCCTGCCCGGTCAAACTGTATACCTAGACAACAACGATGGTGCTTTTCGTCAAAGCAAGTGGACTCCTTGCCTTCAAATTTCTGTGGCGGGTGATCCATCTTCCTCCCACACCAACAACAGGTTCGTTGTTCTTTCGACTGAAGCACCAACACCTTGTGATGAAAACTTGCGGCAAGTGCTTCGTCGACCCCAATATCGAGTGAGTCAACTCGGGAGTCGGCTTCAGGAACACAATGCGCCAGAATCATCGCCAACACAAGCTGGGGGCAGGTTAAGGTGCCATATCTCTAGCCATCGTCCCCAACATAAGCGCCAAACATTGTCACCCCGACATAGGTCTTCCCTCGTTCAAGCCATCCAACGGAGGCAAGCTGTAATGTCGGCGCGCTGGAATCAGTGGTCAGGACGCCAAGACCACTCCACATCTTTCCGATCCACTCAACAGTGGCGAGCCCGAGATCCTTCACAAGTGGAGGCCGCTGCTCGAGTTCGGTCTCCTCCAATGCAAGAAGCCTGGGCGCAAGCACAGCAAGTCGAGAGCACGATTGCCTCGACTACCCGACAAGCTACACCACCACTTCTACCCGTTTCCCGGGTCTCATCTCCTCCAAGGCGAGAAGCCCAGGTACGAGCACAACAAGTGGAGAATACGAGTATCTCGACTACACGACTAGCTGCACCACCATTTCTGCCGACACCCTCGATGTCGCCAAGGGTTCACCATGCACAAATGGAGAACCGACGCAAGCGCGAGAGACGTCGGAGGAACCGCTACGTGTTGTACCAAGAACTTGTGGATCTAATGCTTAAGCGCACCCAAGTCTGCATCCGGTCTGATGGTGAAGTCTTCCAAGAGAATGACCGGATCGCACTCCGCATCTCCTCCAGTTTAGAGCGGAATGAAAAGCACACCTATTATCTCCTTAAGCAGCTAACCCGAGACCATGCAGGACACAAGTACACAACCCGATGGTAGTAACCCAGAGGATGCAACAGAACTCGAGTCGCTCCCGTTGACCATTCTTCGGCGAGAAGAGGAACAAACAAAGGCTACCCCGACCACGTCGTCACCAAAGGACCAGCAGGAGTCGACTACATTATCCGGTCTTACGGAAGAAGTAGCAAGTGCAATCTGCACCACCTTAAAGGGATACGGATAGACTACACTAACTGATAATTTAAAAATACTATCACGTAAACTAGAAAGCCATACAAATAAGAGATCATAGATCGTTACCACTAGACGCGTAATACAGCGGAAGAAGAGTTGAAGCAGCTTGATTCAACGAAGAACACGTCGCCGTAGTGGTCGTAGTCGATCGTCCAACGTCTTTAAAGTCGATCGTCTCCTCCATCAAACTCTAACGTTCCTTGTAAAAATCGCAGATCGTTCTTGAGCGCAAACAGCAACCGCAGTGGCACCTCTACGGTATCCACACGTCCAGAGAAGAAACACCGTACGTCAGTGTGCTAGCACCAACTCGCACGGTAGCAGTGACGGACCCAGGATTAAATTCTAGGTATGACAAAATCGCAAGCCGCCAAGCGCAGACCAATACGCAAACTATATTGCAAATTTGCAATATATAGAAACCATATAAATAAGAGGCCACCTAAATTACTTCATACAGCTTGTATCATACAAGCGCAACCATATTACCATACTAGCAACAACCCAGATTTCTAATGACAGGGATCAAAAGAAGCAACAGTTGCTCACATGAAGAATCTAAATATTAAACCAAACTATGTGAATCATCATAGAAATTTCCCACGAACGAATAAATGAAGGGTGTGGAGCAATTTTGTCTATATTTGGCTACAACATAAATTGTTTGAGTCTGTTCAAAGTGCAGATTGGCTCCTAAACAGCGTTCCAAAAAAATAACCATAGGACAAGAAAATCAATAATTTATTGTAATGATTTTCAGAATCAATCTTTTATTGTGATAGTGTTCGAAATTAATCTTTTATCTTACCAATGTTCAAACTCGATATTTTCATCATGACAGCGTCCAAAATCAATCTTCCATTGTAATATTCTTGTGATGATATGAAAAGAAAACCAACACAAGATATGTAGATCTGGGCAAAGAAAATCAAATCCACGGAAAAATTTACGAGATTATATTACCTACTGCTCGGAGTAGAAGGGAGGCAGAGCTGCAAAGGCAGCAGCGCAGTGTGCACTCGCCCGACGTCTGGGAGGCTGGGGCGGAGCAGCGTCGCTCGGCGGTCGGCGCGGCGGCGAGCTCTCGCCTCGCCCCTCCTCAACAGTCGACGGCTCACGGCTCGACGCTCCGTCCGTCTGTGGTCCGCCGCCCAGTGCCTCAGCCCGCGCTCGCCGATCACCGCCTCGTTCCGACTGGATCTAGGAGTGGGGGTGAGAGCATAAGGAAGACTGGAAGCTGTGGGCACTTGGGTTGGCACTTGGGGAGGTCTTGGGGCTTGGGCACTTGGGCTGGTAGGCTGTGAAGACTGCGTCGCTGCCGCATGAATGCGAATGGCTAGCCCAGGCAGCAACTCCTTATAGCCTTACTCGGTTACTCCTTTGCCCTTTGCCCAAGCGGTAGTTTCTTCTCCGGTACCGGTGCTATGAGCCAAGGATGGAGGGCTAGGGGGTTTCATGATGGAAACAAGCTCTGGCAGATGCCAGACCTTGCCATAATGGCAGGTCCATCCCTACACGGTAGGGCTCTCTGAAAAGATGGTGGCTAGGGTTTCGGTGGAGTGACTCACGTGACTCGTGTTTCTGTTACTACCCTCCCAATAGTCTCATGCATCTCCTTATATAGTGCATATGACGGATCCTATCTAAACACATTTGTTCCAACCTGTTAAGTGTGTGACCCTGTAAGTTCATGTGTATTTAGTTGTTACTCAGAAACCCTTTTCGACCACGAGTCGTTAGCGGTTCCTAGCAGAACATAACGATTTCCGAATACACACAAATTATATCGAACGAAGCTTAATGCAATATGATCTACAACCAGGTCTTTATCACCTATGACTGGCCCGTATCTCTATACGACCAGTTTGTATTTAGTCATGACCAGTTCGTAACTCCTTACGACTAGTCCACAACTAGTTAGTGATCATGTTCGACCAGTCTACAACCAGCTCGTATCTCCATACAACTAGTCTGTATCTAGTCGAACTGAACGACCTGCTCGTGCATTCTCCCTTTGCCTCACGATATCTGGTTAAACTCTAGGTAAGATATTTGTCATCCATAGACTGTTCAATACTTTCTCGATCAAGTGACGGATAACAAGATGTGGTCGACTCTTTAACCACTAGCGGCATGGCCATGCATTTTCTTTATCCGACCACATCGAGGGGCCCAGAGATATCTCTCCTATTATGTTGGGAGGGGTAAATCTCATATCCGACCAGTCACATTCCTTAGCATGTTTCATAGAATACCCGAAAGCTACCTTTATAATTACCCAGTTACGGAGTAGTGTTTGACAACCCCTAAGTGTACTATTACACATGTATGAAACCATGCTGATCTCAGGTCTAAGGATTATACATCATCATTACTTGAGACCAATTGATGATACATGAAATCATAACAATATCAACAGTGTCTCAAGGTGGGTCAATCCAACACCATGTTCTTTAACATGTGTTCACATTATTGATTCGATATTCCTATATTCATGATCGGTGAAACATAGTCATCAATCAATACATGTGTTGGTCGATAAGTCACTAGTTGTTCCCACTAGTGACATCAGATCAGGGATACATTTAGAATGACATCATATAAGTTAAAGAGTTTCACCAACAAGTCACACACTTGTTAATCTTTATATCTAATGATTCATTCAAAGAACAGAATAACATTTATTCAATAACTCATAAACATAGACGTGATACAATCAGATCTATGGTTGCCTCTAGGGCATATCACCAACACACCTACCCTACAAGAGGTGGCAGTTGTTCCTCCCCAACGAGTTGAACAAAATTTGGAAGGCTACCTCCCTGCGGGACGCAATACAACCATTACATTACAACGCGTACATGCACAAATGCATCACAAAAGGGGCACACAACTCACACAAAAGAGTACTATGCGTGAGCTCTACCAACCTAGTCATAAAGGTCTAGTCCTAAGCACCATCATCCTCTCAACGATATCAATCCCCTTGGGATTAGTGGGCACATAAGGCTCCACAGCCTCGTCTTCCTCCACCGCGGATTCCTCCGAGACACTAGGGGTCTGATCACATAGTTGAGTATGTACTTCTGCTCGATGAATACTGTCGACGATCGAGTCGCCGATCTTATAAAATAAATAGAGGAAAATAGTACGGGACTTCTGGGGAGAGAATGAGACTGCTCTTTTATTAATATGAACTGACTATTACAAAGAATGCCTATAACCAGGCGGTAGACTAATCCTGTTTACACTGAGAGTAATGTTTTGCTATGCAACAATATCAGGCTTGAAACACGAATCTAATGCTGATGCCTATGTTTCAATCTGATGCGGCTTGATCCCTCTTGCTCCGTCCATGCTCCATCTTTAAATAGCCCTTGAAGAGGTGACAGTTACTTCTGGAGAAGACGTCTATTGTGAAGCGTCGCGACTGGTCGGAGCGAGGCGACGGTTGATGGAGTATCAACCGTTCAACGGTTGAATGTCTGCGAGACACTTAACCATATGGTGGTTGTTCATCAGTGTCTTAGGATAAAGAGACATCGCGTGGTATGGAATATACCCATGTGTTCCATTCATCACACGGTAAGGAATATACCTGGAATCAGTTCATCCCCTTTTATTAGCAGTTACCTGGTCGGAGGCTAGGTACAGGACTTTGTCCGACCAGGTACCTATTTGGGTAACCTCTAGAATCTTTACGACCAGAGAGGTCGTGAGCCTTAGGGGTTACGACCATGAAGACGTATGGTCTTTCATTATGTATTAAAGATAATGTATATTTATGATGAATAATTTTCTTCGCCTAACTAACTTTTATGGTTTATTCAGGCGGTTGTCGTGCACTCCAGTGAGGTCGCTAAGGACCTGCCAGTTGCTACTGAAGCTACTGTTTTGGAGGTCGACGAATCTACACCTACTGATCTGATGACTAAGAATCTTATTCTTGACCAACTGGTCGAGAACATTACTTCTAATTTTTGATCAGTGGATGTGAGGGATCTAACCAACCCTGCCGGTTCAGAACCGGTGAAATTGGTTGAAAAGAAAAGAAAGGTCAGCGCAACAGATTTTGCTCTGATGCCCTATAAGGTAAAACAAAGAAATCGACTAGGTATGTATGAACAAAGAAGTCATATAAGTACATTCCTTGGATATTTTTAACATGTTAGAACCTTGAACTTTCTTGCTTCCTTTTTGTAAAGGTTTTCTGGTGTTCCGGTCATATCCGACCAAAACATTCCTTAGAAAACGGTTCCTGAGGACGAGGTGGTCGTGGATGTTCCTGACCAGAACGCTACTCAGGCTGATGTTGTTGAGGATGAAGAGGTTAAGGAAGCCCCTGAGCAGGCATCGGTGTCATCATCTGCTCAGGATCCATTAGTAATTCTCACTCCATCTGCGGAGGTAGTCATCCCCGGAGATCCTCAACAGGTTCCACCTCCTATTGGTAGCACTTCTCAGGATAACAAGTTCCCTTTTTCTCCCCGATTTATCGAGGATATGGAACTTGACGAGGCCTGGGAAAGATATCGGACCGTCAAACCGAGATGAGTCCATATACGATTTTTGCCGAATGTAATGATGTGGCAATTCGGGTGAGTACTTTACGACCACCTTCATAGCTCTTCCTTTAAAGTTTGTTGAAAACTTAACAAGGAAAGGAACTTACTTTTGTAGCATATGGTCGAAAATTACGCTGTGGTCGGAGGACGGACCCAACGAATAAAAATCCTGAAGCAGAAACACTCCGAATTGAAAAGTAAGAACTTTTCTCTTTAATTTGTCTTCTTACACTTTGTTATCATGTTCCCCTTTTGTAAATCAATCTTCTCTCTTTACCGTATTTGATAGATTTGGAGAAAATTAAAGAAGAGGTCGTGGCTAAAGAAGCCATGACAATAAAGCTTAAAGAAGAAAATCAGAACAAGGCCCAGTCGATTGTGCATGCGATGACCAGGCAAAAGGAGGTTTTGACTCTTGTGAGAAGAAAATCAAAGGTAATTGGCCGTAGACTTGACTAGTATCCCATATCTTTAATTTATGTGTATGTTAACTTCTTTATCCACTCGTGTAGAGAAAACTCAAGCACTTGAAAGAGCAGAAAAAGCTCTTGAGTTTGAGCATGGACAAGGGGCTGAACTCGATCGGAGTCTTGAAGACAAAGTCAAGGCTCTGAACAAGATGCTCTTCGACCTGGGGTCGGGAACGCAATTGCCCATTTTAAGAGACCCTGCAGAGAGAATCAATTTTCTTGGCCATCAACTCGAGGACCTCAAGAATGTGATAACAATCTTTCGAGAGAACCATGCTAGGACGATAAAGGAAGCTATTGCAAATGGAGTTAGTGTTGCCTTGGAGAAACTAAAGGTTTCCGACCCCTCTGTTCGTCTTGGAGCTGTTGAAGAAGACTTCGACTGCTCTGAAGATGAAGCGACCAAGTTGCTCGAGGAAGTGAAGCCCCTCGGAACCAAAGTTGCGGAGGAAATGGAAGTCGGATCTCCATCACACAACGACCAATCCGGTGGTTCTAACAAGTAGATGGATGTAATATTTCGACTTTGTAAATAAAACTTACCTTTTATCATCAATGTAGTTCTTGTTTTGTCTTATCAATGTCATTAATTACTCATATATTCCCTAGCCCCTGAATGCTTATATTAGTAGATGAACGTTACTAAAGAAGTAGTAGACCAACAAAATGAGTAATAACTACGATCATGGTATATATGATGATAATATTTGTAAAAAATGATCTAGTGAACACTAGGAAATCATTTGGTCGAAACCAGTGTATGATTTCGACTAGTTTAGATCTTGTCCATTATCGGATCACTGTGAGATACTATATATATTCGGAAGATATAACAAGACTTGCTTTGATGATAAAAAAAGTATGCAAAAATGTATGCAAAGAAAAAGAAACGATAAGTATCTTTGTTTATATAAATTATCCTAAAGGAGGAAATCCTTTATTGTTCTCGCCTTTGCCTTGAATTCTCTTCTTTTGCATGAGATAGAAATGAATTCCAAGAATCTGAAGATATGTTTAAACAAAAAGGATTTCCAAAATGGATCATAGATAATGCTCATGCTAATAAAGCGCTTTTACCAACGACTAGCGGGCAATTGAAGGATCGTTTCTTTTAAAAACTAAATTATCCCGTCGTAATGCTGAAGATATGTAAAAAAGCGAAATTCTTCCAGTGAGGATCGTAAAGAAAAGGACCACGATGGCAAGGGACCAGAGAGGAGACTTGACTAGGAGGCTTTCCGTGTCCCGACCAGTAGCCAAACAAGAGTAGAACAGAATGTTGAAATAAAGAAAAGTTAATCTTTAAACTCTTGAGGAAAAACAAAACCATATAGATTGTCAGTGTTTTGCTCCTATTATTCGTATGTTTCTTTGAGAAAAGAGTACGTGGTCGCGCGTGGGAATCATTGAAGCAATGATCACGACTAGGACCGGTTTGGCGTTTAACAATCAAGTCACAACCAATAAGTTATGGAGACCCCTCCCGGTATAAACAATAATGATATGTGACCAAAAGCAACGGATAATAACTATAAACAATTACACTTATCTTGAAAAGGAAATGTGTCTTTATTGAAATATAAAATAAAATGAATATAAGAAATTGTACAAAGAACTTACGCAATTGATCAATATTCCAAGAATTAGATAAAATTTGCCCGTCGGACATAGCTAATCGTACCGAACCTGGTCGGGTGACTTCGATCACAGTGTATGAACCTTCCCACTTGGGTGAAAGTTTGTTGCGATTTGCTTGGCTCTGAATTTTTCTGAGAATCAGATCACTTACAGTGAGGCTGTGAGGTTGCACCTTACGACTGTGGTACCTACGCATGGCTTGTTGGTAGATTGCTGATCGTATCAAGGCTTGATTTCATCGCTCTTTAAGGAAATTGATGTCATCAAGTCGTCGCTCATGTTGATCGTTTTCGTTAAAATAATCAGTCCGAGCAGAACCAATTTTTAGTTATGGAGGAAGCATGGCTTCAACCCTATAAACCAAAAAGAATGGTGTTTCACCGGTCGCACGACTAGTTGTGGTACGAACGGCTAATAACACAAAAGTAAGTTCTTGAACCCAAGCTCCTGACCGTTGTATTAACTGGTCGAAGACTCGTCGTTTGATTCCTTGCATTATGGTACTATTGGCGCGCTCAACTACTCCGTTGCTCTGCGGATGAGCGACAGAAGCATAATGTATCTTGATACCTAGGTCGTCGCAGAATTCCTGAAAATTACCGCTTGAGAGCTGGGTACCGTTATCCGTGATTATACGACCGGGCACACCAAATCGTGTCATCACGTTTTTTTGTGATAAACCTCTTGGTAGCCTTAGTTGTCGTTTTAACAACTGGCTCGGCTTTGATCCATTTGGTGAACGTGTCAATCATGACAAAAAGGAACTCAAAGCCCCCGGGTGCTCTTGCGAAAGGTCCCAGAATGTCTAGTCTCCAGGTTGCAAAAGGCCAAGAAAGAGAAATTGTTTGCAAAACTTGGGACGGCTGATGACTTGTCGGCTATGAAACTGACATTGTACGCACTTCATCACGAGCTCTTTTGCATCATGAAGAGCAGTTGGCCAGTAGTATCTTTGCCTGAAGGCTTTACCGACCAGCGTTCTGTAGGAATGATGTGCTCCACAGACTACTCCATGAATTTCAGTTAGCAACTTAATGCCATCCGATTAAGATATGCATCTCATCAACACTTCGTAAGATTCTCGCTTATACAAGGTACTTTCAATAAGAGTGTATGATTTGGCTTTTTGTGCTATACGATCAACATCTACATCATCTTCTGGAATGAGGTCATGCTGAAGATAATTGTATATCGAAGTCATCCAATATCTACCATGATTGTGATGGCGCCAACCATCATCGACCTGTGGAGCATCCATGTTCGCAGAATCGAGTTGTGCGATCTCTTATGAACATCTATGTTCTCGAAAGGCTCGACCACCGAGGGTGAATCGAGTTGCTCGAGAAAAACTCGGGCGGGACGGATGTCCTGGTAGAGGCCATCCGTGCGAGCTGGTCTGCCAGAAAGTTTTCCTTTCTAGGAATATGTTAGATCTGAAAACCGAAAAAATGCTTTTCGAGTTTCTGTACTTCCGCCAGATATGATGACATCTTGGTACTAGAGCACTGATACTCTTTCTCTACTTAATTCGCTACTAGTTGAGAATCACCTTTCACTAGTAATCTGCGAATCTCGAGCGAACGAGCTGCTCGATGTTCTGCCAGCAAACCTTCATATTCTGCCACATTGTTAGTAGCAGGAAAGTTTAATTGAATAGCGTATTTTATGTGTTCGCCAGTAGGGGAAATCAAGACGACTCCAGCCCCCGAGCTTTTGAGCATCAAGGAACCGTCAAAGTACATTGTCCACTCGTTGTGGTGTTCGTACTCGGGCCCTTGGGTGGGTTCAGGGTTTGTCCATTCGGCAATGAATTCTGCTATTGTCTGGGACTGATTGCTGTTCGTGAGATGAAATAGAGGTCAAACACCCCAAGCTCAACCGCCCATTTTGCTATTCATCCTGATGACTCCCTGTTTTCAAGGACTTGACCAAGGGGATACCTAGTTGATACGACCACTTTATGGGCCTGAAAATAATACCTTAGTTTTCTTGAAGCCATAAGGAGACCATAGAGCAATTTTTGTACCTGTGGATACCTTTCCTTTTGTTCATGTAAGACTTCGCTTACGTAATATATTGGTCGTTGGATGTTGTCACGTTCTACGACCAGCACACCACTGACTGTTTGTGGCGTTGCAGCCACGTAAATCAGCAGTGTCTCTCCCGATCTTGGAGAAACTAAGATTGGGGGACTCGTAAGATACTTTTTAAGTTCTTCGAAGGCGTCGTTTGCCTCTTTAGTCCATTCGAAACTTCCATGTTTCCGGAGAAGCTTAAAGAAAGGTAATCCTTTTTCACCTAGTTGTGTTATGAAATAACTTAGCGCTGCCATGCAGCTGGTTAGTTTTTGAACTTCCTTCTTTGTGGTCGGAGGGCGCATCTGATCGATGGCCGAGATTTTTGCTGGGTTTGCTTCAATGCCTCTGGCCGAAACCAGGAACCCAAGAAGCTTACCAGAAGAAACTTCGAACATACACTTCTCTGGATTTAACTTAAGGTTATGGCGTCTTAAGTTATTGAAAGTCTCATGTAAATCTGAAATGTGATCGCCAACGTTGATGCTCTTTACGACCAAATCATCAACGTAGGCTTCTAGATTCCGACCTATCTGCGGACTAAAGGTTTTCTGCATCAACCTTTGGAATGTTGCACCAGTATTTTTTAGACCAAATGACATCTTTACATAACAGTAAGTGCCATATGGAGTAATGAAGTAAGTTTTCTCTTCATATTCTTTACTCATATAAATCTGGTGGTACCCTGAGTAAGCATCTAAAAAACTTAACAACTCACACCCGGAAGTAGAGTCTACAAGTTGATCAATGCGAGGAAGGGGAAAGTCATCCTTCGGACAAGTTTTATTAAGATCTGTAAAGTCAATACACATTCGCCATTTTCCATTGGCTTTTCTAACCATTACAGGATTAGCGAGCCACTCTGGGTGGTCGACCTCACGAATGAACCCAGCCTTGAGGAGCTTGTCAATCTCCGATTGGATTGCTTCCTTCCGATCAGGTGCAAAACGCCTTAGCTTCTGCTTGACCGGTTTCTTGTCAGGCTGCAAAGTTGGCCTGTGCTCAATCACCTCCCTGGGGACTCTGGGTATATCGGACGCTTGCCAAGTGAATAGGTCCTGGTTTGCTCGGAGGATGGAGACGAGCGACTCTTCCTATTTAAGGTTGAGTCCTACTTCGACCAGTATTTTGGCGTTCCCTGGAGATGCGCTTTTGTCGAGTAGTACCTCTTTTGTCTGGTCGGAAGGTTTTGGTGTCGTCTTTGGCCTCGAGTGCTTGACCTGCATGGTAGTGCATTTCCGATCACATGCATAAGCTATTTTTTTTATTGCCTCGAACTGTGATGACACCCTTTGGTCCCAGCATTTTTAAACTCTGATAACCATAGCGCGTGCTATCAGGAATTTTGCTAAGGCGGACGACAAGTGATTGCATTATATGCGATTTCGAAATACACCACATCAAATGAAATATTTTCTGTTTGGAAGTTGTCAGGCCTTCCGAACGTAACCGGTAGGGACAGGTGTCCTATCAGCTTGGCGATAGATCGAGGAACTATGGCATGGAAGGCATATTTCACAGGTTTTACCTTGGATTTGGGAATTTGCATGTCTTCCAATGCGCCCGCAAATAAAATATTTAAAGAACTATCTCTATCTATTAAGACCCGATTAACCTTGCAGTTATTAATGGTACGCTCAACGACAATAGGGAACCTACCTGGTCGAGTCGAAGGGATGGGGCAGTCTTCTTTGCTGAAGGAGATTACCGTCTTCGACCACCTGGATGGCTGAGCGGCGATCGGAGGTTCGGTAAGGTCGACCTCTCGCTCCATGGCTTTCAGATGATGTTTGGACTCGTACGAAGAAGATCCACCAAAAATCACGTCGACAGTGTGTTGAGGCTCTTGGTACTCCATTTCTTCGTCACCGTCTTTGTCCTTCTTGGAGCTTGTCTCTCCGAGTTCCTGTATCGAGGGGAGTGGACCTTTACCTGCATAATAGTCTTCCAGCTTCTTTTGCCAAGCACGGCAGTTTTTTCTTGTATTCATCGGTCGGAGCCCTTGTCTTGCCACGACCAGCATAATCTTTCTTACCCTTGGTAAATTTTTCAGGAACCGCGACAACCTCCTTATCGTTAGATTTGCGGTGTCTCTTTTTCTTGAGAGCCTTCCTATGCTTCTTTTCTGTCTTATGCAAGCCAGGTTGAGGTATTTTATCTTTCCGATCAATAGCCTCATTCCACTCAACCGCTTCGCTGGCGGTTGCGTATTTGTCAGCCATATCGAAGAGTTTGATAGTTGTTCGTGGAGGATGTATTGCTAAATCTTCCGTAAACCTACGATTTCTTAGTCATGATTTGAAGGCTTGAATGACAGAAGATTCTGCGACTTCTGGTATTGAATTACGAACCTGGCTAAATCTTTTGATATACTGTCGGAGAGTCTCATTGGATTTTTGCCAGATTCGGTGGAGATCATCCTCCTTCCCAGGGCGGTCATACGTACCCTAAAAATTTACAATCAGAAGGTCACAAAGTTGCTCCCAAGTATATACTGATTCGACCGGCAGGTTGAGTAACCACGACCGGGCTGATCCTTCTAATACCATGGGAAGATAGTTAGCCCTTACATTTTTATCACCACCAAGAGCTCAGATGGCGATGGTGTATATCTAGAGAAATTCTAAAGGATTTTGAGTCCCATTGAACTTATCCAAATTGGCCGGTCGGGACCTATTTGGCCAACGCACAGCCTGGAGCCCTACGAAGAAGGCTCGACAACCTGTGATCGATTCATGGCGCCTTCTTTGAAAAGGCGCCGTATTGTAATCTGTCGGAGACCGGTTTCTCAAATTGGATTGCCGGTGCTCCGGTGTCCCGATTCGGTTGTGGACGTTGATAGGACGCCTCCGACCGCCTGCTTGATTTAGATGATGTCGAAGATCATCAGGTCTAAGCAATTGTTGTTCTCGACGAAGTGAAGGTGAGGTTTCTTGAAACAACCTTCTCCCCTCATGACTCCTTGGTCGGAATCGCCGAGGTGGTCTTGGTATCAAGTGGTTTTCAATGCGACCATGTTGCCCTCTACTGTGGGAGGAATGCTGGGATGAAGTCATAGTCTGACTTTGCGAATGCCTTCGTCCCCAGTATTCTTCCGTCTTGTTGCATAGTCATTGGATAATCTCGATGCGACCTACAAGTTGGACAAAACCGGAGTTTACGCTAAAGCAGTCGAAATATTTAAAATATCACGACTCATTGTAGGTTTTGTACCATTACCGAAGGTCTCCAAATGTTCGTGTTAGGTGTTTGATGACCTGAACTATCACCCTACCTCCGGGTTAGTCTCGCCTGGTCCCTTACTTGGGCTAGAGTAGAATTAGGCGTATTAACTGATGGATGTCCATCAGCTTTGTTACCTCTGGCATTTGGTGATTGACCGCCCGTACCATCTCCATCATTATGTGGTCACGAGGCAACGTATGGAGGACCGTACACAATATTTTGATCCGTATCTCCGATCATGTTGACCTCATGCCTCCAGCAATGATCTTCTGATGAGCTCCCATCTTAACTAATGGAGAGCCTTTCAGTGCTTCTGCAAGAAGCTTCCATGATGGAGAGTGGTCAGTAATCAGCACATTCTGAGGTTTTTGTGATGGTCTCGGCCTGATCTGACGGATTGCCGATCGTATACTGAGCCGTATCATCCCCACTTTGTCTATGACCAGTGGGGGTTTCATCGATACCGTTACCAGATGTCGGTTGTGTAACATCCCAAATCTTGGCTTGTGTTTCAAATATAAGAAAATGAGTAGAAATTAAAACTTTTCTTGCATCTTGCTGTAATTGAGCTATTCTGTAATTCTTGTTCAAGGAATTTTGGAATTGGAAAATCACAAGCTTCTAAAACCTTAGTCTTGACCCTTTGAAAACTTTTTTGGATAATCTTGTGATCATCATTTGGCAATATTTTTCCTAAATTCTAGGGATGCTGTGTGACTCCTCTGAAA
Source organism: Ampelocalamus luodianensis (assembly GCA_036346255.1). Taxonomy (NCBI): domain Eukaryota; kingdom Viridiplantae; phylum Streptophyta; class Magnoliopsida; order Poales; family Poaceae; genus Ampelocalamus; species Ampelocalamus luodianensis. The sequence continues at coordinate 12,828,850 of CM070634.1, forward strand.
AATTTCACAATTTTTAGAAATTATTTGAATATTTTTAGAGGTCAGTCAAACCAGTTTGACTTTGAGTCAAACCCTAACTTAGAACCTTGCAGAATTTCTGAAGGAAAATGCTCTGCATAAAAACTTCTGAAAATTTTATACACGGTCAATCGTTGAGTTAGCAAGCTGTTGTAAAAATTTTATAATTTTTGAGTTAGTTTGCTATCTTTAAAAATCTCTCTAAGTTTCAGCTTTAAACTCAAAACCCTAGTCAAACCAGTCGGGTTCAAGTCAAACTCGGGCTCGAGTCACTTGGTTGAGCCTAACCAACTAAGTGTACCGGTCCGTTCTAAAGGGCGTGTTCATTTTGGGCCGTTAGATCTCTTTTCAACGATCCAGATCTTTGTGAACTTTTGGACCGTCCGGGGTCAACTTCATTTTTGAGCTGTCCGTTTCCAATCCAAGGGCTGAGATGTTGGGCGCAGCCGTCGTGACTTAGCCCAACCCTGTGGTACCTGTTAGACCCGAGCCCTTTTTGGTTGTGTCTCTGTCTGGTGGGCCCTCCGCGCGCTGGTCATCGTCTTCCCGCGCGCGTGCGAGAGCTGGCCATGGCAGAGAGCTGTTGTGCTCTGTCATGTCCTGTGCGTCATTCTCAACCACTCTTTGACCTAGCATTAATTGCGGTCGTCCTCTTTGCACTCAAAGTCCTCCTCTCAGCTGCTCCCGTAGTTTAAAGTCCTTATGCGGCCGAGCTCAACCCTAGCTCACCGTGGAGCTCCTCTCCTGGTTGTGACTGTTGCTCACCGGCTATAAATAGCCCCGAGCTCCTCTTTGTTCGTTTTCCAGCACCATCTTAGCTTCCAGATCACTCACCCGAGCTCCAAACCCTAAAAATCTCCTAGTCGCCACTACCGGTCGTGAAGCACCATTGCGGACCTTGGTGCTCTAGTGGTTCTTCTTCAACTCTTTTTGCACCCTTTCGCTCTCCTTAGCACCTGTATCTTTTCCCCCTAACTTAATTTTGGGTTGCATTCTCAGGGATTGCCTAATTTTGAGTTTGGACCTTTTCGGCTGGAACCATCCCCTTTTCTTCTCCAACTCCGGTAAGTGCTTCTTTTGTCAATTGCGTGCTTTTGGACCTCCTGTGGGCCTTGTTGAAGCTATTTTGACCACCGAGTGGTGTTCATGTTGCTCAGGCCGTGTCTTCATCATCTTCTTCCTCAGCTCGCGCGCTCCTCCGCCGTCAAAGCGCCTCCGACCTCCCCTGTGCCCAGGTACCTTCGCGATAGTCCTCTAGTGCTCGGGCACCTGCCATCTTGGACCTCTGCGGAGCCTTTCTCTATTTTCGTATTTAGTCGTGCGTGCACCTCCGCCCCTTTCCGGCTCGTCGGCGTTTTAGGCCAGCTCTGCCATTGAAAGTGCTCCCATTGTGTGTGCAATTGTGTTGCAAACGTTTTGCCGCTATTGGTTTGTGTCGTCATTACCGGAGTCGCTGGCGGCAAGTCGGCTGGCAAAGCGCAGAGTACCTTGTCCTGTTGTCGTAAGTTAGACAAACTTCAAGACCTCTTAGCTCAGATCTTAGCCGTTAAAGACCTCTTTGGGTTAGATCTTAACCGTAGGATCTCCCTCTGTGAAGACCTTAGTTGTCAGGACCTCTTAGGTTAGATCCTAGCCGCTAAGGACCTCTTTTGATTTAATCTTGACCGTTAGGATCACCCTCTGTGTTTTCGCAAAAAGACCACCGTGGTCATTTTTGCGAAAACCACCCTCAGGACCACCCTCTGGGTCCTCTTCGCAAAAAGACCTCCCTTTGGGCTTTTCGCAAAAACCACCCCTAAGACCACCCTCAAGGTCCTCTTTGCAAAAGACCACCCCTTAGTCCTTTGTAAAGAAAACCTCACCACCTCCCTCCTAGCAGATCTGAATCTTAAGGACCACCCCTAGGTAGATCTTGTCCGTTCAGGACCTCCCCATGGAGATCTGAGCCGTCCAAGACCTCCCCTCTTTTAGACCTTATCATTGAGGACCTCCCCGTGGAGATCTGGACCGTTAAGACCCTCCCTGTGAGATCTTAGCCGTCAGGACCTCCCTCCATTTAGATCTCGACTATTAGGACCTCCCTCAGTTAGATCTTGACCGTTAAGTCCTCTCCTGTGAGATCTTAGCCGTTAGGACCTCCTTCAATTTTGATCCCGACCGTTAAGACCTCCCGTAGTGAAGATCTTAGCTGTTAGGACCTCCCCAGTCTAGATCTTGGCCGTCCAGGACATCCTCTGGAAGATCTTGGCCGTCCCAGACCTCTCTCTTAGACCTACCCCTTAGGACACCCCCTTGTAGATCTGGACCGTCAAATCTAGATCTGACGGTCTAGACCTCCTCAGCGCACGTGTGCGCGGGTGCTGTGCTTCCGTGCGTTGGAGCCATGTCATTTTAGATCTACGGTCCCGACCTCTCCGAATGAGTTAGTTTAAAAGAAAAGCCCGAAAGCTGTTATTTGCAAACTGTTGAATGTTTTAAATTTCAAAAGTGCATAACTAATTCATTTTAACTCCTTTTAGGGTGATTCAAATTGTGTTAGCTCTGGTTTAAAATGAACTTTAATCTAAAAATGTATTTGGACACTGTTCTGTACCAAAAAAATTGTGTATATTGTATTAACTTGCTTTAGCATTAATTAGTGCTCTAGAAATGACTTTAACCTTGTGACGAGGATCTAATAATCCTCATTTTATTATTCCATAATCATGTAATATGACGTCACATGGCATACCCCTTAATATTATAAGGGTAGAGCAAGTCCGGTAGTCGTAAGTTCTTCTACGACTACCCCCTAGTCGTAAGCATTTCTACGACTATAGTGTAATCGTAAGTTCTGCTACGATTACGTCCGGTCGTAAGTCTTTATACGACCAGTACCCAGTCGTAAGCTTTTCTACGACTACCCCCCTAGTCGTAAGTTATGCTATGACCAGCTCTGCTATGATTTCCTCACGACTAACTGGGTCCACTAGTCATAAGGCCTATTTAATGGTGAGAATCCAAGCAGTCAAAATACGTAGTTATGTCTGACATAACTATAGATAATTCTTCACTATCTCTAACTAATAACCATTTGACAGCATGGGGAGGTTACTACTCCAGCAATTACTCTCATTATTACGCAATAATGAGCGACTAATTATCCCGGAACGACAATAGCCACCACTGCGTAGTATAAATAAGGGGTCTTTTAGAGATAGAAGGAGAGAGGCTTTTTGGGAGGAAGAACAGTTCAGTGAGTAGTAGCATGATAGCAATACCCTCTACTGATTGTAATCCATATACCCAATACAAGATACACATGAGTAGGGTTGTTATTCTCACCTAAGAAGTCCCGAACCTGTATAAAAATCCCCGTGTCTCTTTTGTCTGCGTGATCAATTATGGAGACCCCCCGAATCAAATAATCTTTACGTAAGATCGGTTCTAAAACACCGATAGTTGGTGCCGACCGTGGGGATCTTCTGGTAATCCTTGTCAACAGTTCCTTCTTTTCTCTTTGATGCTACCATGGCAGGAGAATGGAACGAGGAGAATTGGTTCGACTTGGTCGATTACGCAGACGTCGACATGGATGCGGTTCGACTCTGAACGAGTATCGAATTTTTCGGCGGTGTTGCGCGGCGGAGATCTTCTATCAGATCTCGAAGACGGCATCACTACCGGAGTCGAGGAGGGATCCTTATCCCCCACGACAGTATGCCCAGTCGAGAAACTAACTTCCTCGGGGGGCAAGGGTCAACTTGACCAACAGCAGGACTACATTGGGGCAAATTCGCAACACGACGAGAGTTTTTCCTCCAAGTGTTCGAGTCCCCCCAAGACAGTACGACTTAGCCAGACAGGTTCTGCAAGCCATCATTCTGGAACTCCATTGGCATTTAATGGTCCTCTCTCTCCGAGTACTTCCGCAGGGAAGAGCATCGAACACGTTGTTCATTCAAATCCAACCGTCCCGACGCAGGACCCACCTGCAGACGGAGACGGTTATAACCCAGAGTTCCCCTACTTGGAGGGGTTTACTCCAAGTCGCCAGATGGGGTCGCTCGACTACTCCTCAAGTGAGAAGGCCTCGAGCGCAAGTGGAGGTCATCGAAGGGAGGTCTTTGTCCTTCTCTCTGATAACGATCGTTCACCCAGAAGAAGGATTGACGATGCTTCCCGACGGGCATACTCTACACCACCTCGTCACAATGGCAAGGACACCACCGCTGGCGAACGAGATGAACACTTTAATGAATGTGCGGGACATCCTCAACATTCTCGCACTCTATTAAAACCAACATAGGGGTCTGAAATAGGTCATTCTGAGACAACCCGACGGAGGAAAATAGCGGCTCAGAAAAATCTTCCTGAGCGTGCTTATTTCCAGTCGAAGGAGGCTCAAGAACTCCAGCACATTAACGACTTGCTGGAAAACCCGACTCGAGAACTCGCTCGAGCGCCAGGATATGATCTCTTTGCAGAAGAGATCACACAAAGACTTCGCGACACGATGGCCAAACTCGAGCGTCTCCGTCGACCACAACCAGGAAGTCGTAACAGTACGACTCCGTCTTCTGCCAGTCGTTCAGACAACTCGTCGCATGGAAGGCGGCATGACCTTCACTCACGTCGTTCTCCTGACCTGAGGAAAACACAACAAACCCCCAGGAGAGGTTATCTTTCACCACTTCGACGACGGGATGCACGGCGGCGAGCGGAGTATGAGGAGTATTTCCCTCGTAAAGTTGAGACCTATCATAGGTCCAGTCCTCCAAGTGGCTGGGTATCGACGAGTACGATCACCCGGCGATATTAACCCTTCTTTTTGCAAAGAAGGAGGCAAGAGGTTATCTCGGGGTGTCAGGCGTTTTCACCCGACCTTCGAGCAGTTCGCTGGCCGCCTTGTTTCCGACCGGCGAATATGGAGAAATTCGATGGAACTCAGAATCCCATCGAGTTCCTCGACTATACTCTGACTATCCGAGCTGCAGGAGGAGGAGAGCATGTCATGGCGAATTACCTTTGACTGTGCTCGAAGGATCAGCACGATCATGGATTTTAAACCAGCCATTCGAATCGATCTACTCGTGGCAACACCTCTGTGATCTTTTGCTGGCAAATTTCCAGGGCACTTACAATCATACGGAAAGGAGGATGACCTACACGGATAAGGCAGAACGACCATGAAACGCTATGCCAATTCATCAGGCGCTTCAGTCAGGTTCGAAATTCTATTCTGGAAGTTTCTGACTCATCTGTGATCAGGGCTTTCAAGCAGGGAGTCCGTAGCAGAAGGATAACAGAGGATATCGCTTTACATCCACCTGCCACCGTCGCCGAACTCTTTGAGATGGCCGATAGATATGCAACTGCTGCTGAAGCGGTCGAGTAGAACAATACTATCGATCGTGAAGACAACATCCCTCAGGAGGCAGGCGAAAGTGGTAAGAAAAATGATAAAAAGGCTAGGAAATCTAAGAACAAGGCAAAGAGACACAAATCTCCAGTTGTCGGTTCTAAGGAGGTCCTAGCTGTAAGCGACAAGGAGCCACGCAACCCCAAGCAAAATCTCGATTGAGGCAAAGGTAAGCGCCAAGATCGGAGAAAGGACAAACCTAGGTGGTGTCCCTTTCATAAAAAAGAAGGGCATGATCTTCAGAATCGCAGGAGTTTTCTACTAAACTTCAAGACTATTACTCTGGCAAAGGGTCACTTCCTACTCTTGAACAGGTAGGCCAAACAAGTGGACAGAAGGAGTCGGATGATGAGGAGATGTCGTTCCAGGATCCACAACACACCATTGATCACATCTATGGGGTATCTTCGGCATAAGAATCGCGGAGACACCTGAAAGCTGTTGAACGTGAGGTAAACACACTCGACTCCCCTCTTGTCAATAAATTACCGAAGTGGTCGAAAGTCACCATTACTTTTGAGAAAGGTGATTGCCCGATCCCCTCGACTAGACTAGGTCGATTTCCGATTGTGGTCGAACCCACCATCAACAATTGTCGAGTCAATCGAGTTTTAGTTGATGGTCGAAGCTCGCTAAACATACTGTTTACGAGTACCCTAAACGAGATGCAGGTACCTAGGACAAAGGTAAGGCCGGTACGATATTCATTTCATGGAATCGCAGGGTCTTCGCCAAACCAATTGGCCAAGTTTCTCTTCCTTTAACGTTTGGCTCGCCAAGCAATTTCGTGACGAGAGAAGGTCTCCTTTGATGTGGTCGACCCGATCACGCATACAATGCCATACTCGGACGACCTACTTTGGCAAAATTGTTGATAGCTACTCATTATGGGTATCAATGTCTTAAGATGCCAGGTCCCAAAGGAGTGATCACGATATACTGTGACAAGAAGATGGCGCATTCCTACGACCGTCGCTCCCTCGAGATGGTTGGACAACTACCAACTCGAGATGAATCTCAGCCTTCGACTAGCAAGTCGAAGCCTAAAGCTGTAGCTAAGCCGAACGACCAGGTCAAAGAAGTTCCTCTAGACGCAGAGGAGCCCTCGAAGACTGTTCGCATTGGGGATTCTTCCGACCCCAAATAGGAAGACGCCCTCATCACTTTCCTCTAGGCAAACGCTGATGTCTTCGTGTGGCAAGCATCCGACATGCCCGGAGTCCCTGTGGAAGTGATCGAGCACGAGGCTAGATTTACGGCACGATAAACTACCCGTAAAACAAAGTTACGGAGATTTGCCTGATCGGACGAGATGCTATTAGGTCGAATTGGACAAGTTACTTAGCGGGCTTCATAAGAGAAGTCAACCACCCCGAGTGGTTGGCCAACCCTGTAATGGTTAGAAAGTCGAACGGCAAATGACGTATGTGCGTAGACTTTACAGATCTTAATAAAGCTTGTCCAAAAGATGATTTTCCTTTACCTCGTATCGATCAGCTAGTTGACTCTACTGCGGGATGTGAGATGTTGAGTTTTCTAGATGCATACTCTGGTTACCACCAGATTAGTATGTGTCGAGAAGATGAGGAGAAGACCGCATTTATTACTCCGTTTGGGATATTTTGCTATGTCAAAATGACATTCGGCTTAAAAAATGCTGGAGCTTCTTTTCAGCGTTTGATGCAAACGACTTTTGCTCCTCAATTAGGCCGAAACTTGGAAGCCTACGTTGATGATCTAGTCATAAAGCAACAAATGGCTCAGCCATATCACAGACTTACAGGAGACTTTCGACAACCTCAGAAAACATCACTTGAAACTCAATACCGAGAAGTGTGTATTCGGGGTCTCTTTAGGAAAATTACTTGGATTCCTGGTCTCAGCACAAGGAATCGAAGCAAATCCCGAAAAGATAAAAGCCATCACTCAGATGCACCCCCCGACCACGAATAAAGAAGTCCAGAAACTCACAGGATGCATGGCGGCGTTAAGTCGTTTCATAGCACGTCTGGGGGGAAAAGGACTACCTTTCTTCAAACTTCTAAGGAAACACGAGGGTTTCGAGTGGTCGGAAGAGGCTAACCAAGCCTTCGAGGAAGTCAAGAGGTATCTTACGAGTGCTCCTGTTCTGGTTTCCCCGAAACCAGGAGAGACGCTCTTAATTTACATAGCTGTCACGCCACAAGCAGTGAGCGCAGTGCTGGTCGTAGAACGTGAGAACATTCGACGACCAGTCTACTACGTCAGTGAGATTTTATACGGACCCAAGGAGCATTACCCTCAGGTTCAAAAACTTCTATATGCCCTCCTCATGTCTTCGAGGAAACCGCGATAATATTTTCAGGCGCACATACTAGCTGTGTCGTCTGAGTTTCCCTTGGGAGCGATCCTCCAGAATAGGGAAACAGCGGGATGCATGGCAAAATGGTCAGTTGAACTTGGGGCGTTCGACATCCATTTCGTGTCCCAAACGACCGTTAAATCCCAGATCTTGGCAAACTTTGTCGCCGAATGGACAAATCCTGAACCTGTTCAGGATCCCCAATACGATTCCCACGACCAGTGGACAATGTACTTTGATAGGTCGCTTACGATAAGTGGCTCGGGGGCTGGGGTGGTCCTGGAATCTCCTACTGGAGAAACCTTAAAGTATGCCATACAATTAAACTTTCAGGCCACTAATAACGTGGCGGAGCGACGGTTTGCTAGGCGGTATACGAGCGCAAAGCGCTTCGATTCGACGACTACTCGTAAGAGGAGACTCTCAACTAGTCGTGAATCAAGTCGGAAAAGAGTACCAGTGCTCTAATCCGACCATGTCCCGGTACTTATCGGAAGTTCGAAAGTTAGAAAATCACTTTTTGGGCTTTGAGGCACAATTTATCCCTCAAAAGGATAATTTCCTCGCAGACCAACTGGCTCGTCTAACTTCTTCCCGATCTTTGGCACCGAAAGGGGTGTTTATGGAATAGCTTCAAAAGTCGTCTATAGTCGAAGAACTAGAGACGCCTCCTATGGGAACAGCCTCTCTAGAGTACGAAGATACATGGATGACACCCATCTACAAGTACCTTCAGACGGGTTTCTTACCCGATGACGATCTAGAAGCAGATCGATTATCCCGAAAGGTCAAAATGTATACTTTGGTCGAAGGTGTCCTTTATAAAAGAGGAACACAAGGGGTACTCATGCGATGTATTCCTCAGAGCGAAGGATTAAAACTCCTTCACGACATACACGGAGGGATCTGTGGAACTCATGCTTCCTACAGAATGTTGGTCGGAAAAGCCTTTCGACAAGGTTTTTATTGGCCAACAGCCCTCCATGATGCCAAAGAGCTGGTTAAAAAGTGTGTACAGTGCCAGTTTCATAGCCAGCAAATACACCAACCGGCTCAGGCGTTGCAAACAATTCCTCTGTCTTGGCCTTTTGCGACCTGGGGTCTTGATATCCTAGGACCGTTACCCAGAGCTCCAGGAGGTTTCGAGTTCCTTTTTGTGGCCATCGATACGTTCACAAAATGGATAGAAGCTGAGCCTGTGACTAGGATAACAACGAAAGCAGCAAAACGGTTTATGATGAGATGCGTGATCACTCGGTTTGGAGTACCAAGTCGAATTATCACAGATAATGGCAAACAGTTTACAAGCTCAAATTTTCAGGAATTTTGCAACGAGTTGAGAACTCGTTTGTGTTACGCTTATGTCGCCCACCCCCAAAGCAACGGGGCAGTCGAAAGAGCGAATGGCCAGATAATGAAGGGAATCAAAACTCAAGTCGTCGATCAGCTTGTCAAGTGCTCGGGGGCTTGGGTACAAGAATTACCTTCAGTATTATGGGCAATTCGTACGACAGCTAGCCGAGCTACAGGAGAAACACCTTTCTTTCTAGTTTTCGGTGCCGAAGTCATGCTTCCGCCAAAACTAAAGATCAGGTCAGCACGGGTCGACAAGTTTAACGACTCCATTCAAGAACAACTTTGAGTGGACGACATTAACCTGCTCGAGGAAAAGAGGGACCAGGCTTTAATCCGTTCCGCAGTCTACCAACAAGCCCTGCACAGATACTACGATTGTAAGGTCCAACCTCGCAGCCTCGCTATAGGTGACTTGGTATTGAGGCTTATCCAATCCCAGTCTAATCGGAACAAACTTTCCCCCAAGTGGGAAGGTCCTTACACTGTGGTCGAAGTAACGCATCTAGGATCGGAACGACTTGCAATGGAGGATGCCCGTGTTCTCTCAAACTCTTGGAACATTGACCAGTTACGCAAATTTTATGTGTAACAAGCTTCTACGACAATAAAGTATCAGGTTCTTCCTATCTTTTTTTGTATCTTTTTTGAATTTTGCTTTTATTTTTGACCATTTTTATATACTCATTCCTCCTATACACTGGTCGGAAAAAGGACAATAAATCTAGTCGAAGTCTCTCCTCTCTGCACGTGGTCCTGCCCGCTGGAAGGAGCTTCCTAATGTCGCTTTGTTCTTTACTATAACAACCAGTACAAAGTTTATTGGGCTGAGAAACATGGTCGAAAGTTGTTAAGCAAATTCATGTCACCTTAGCTTATTTATTTTGAAAAATAATCTAAGAAGAGTGCACTTTTGAGATGCGTTCGACCACTTTTCAATTAACTTGATTGGGTTTTACTAGCCGAAGGAAGAAACACACCTAGTCGAAGCTTCTCCTTTCTGCACGTGGTCCTGCCCACTAGAAGGAACTTCCTAGCGTCGTCCCCTTTCCTACTTTTGCTGCCAGGACAACTTCGTCAGGGAAAACAAAAACAGTCAGATGAATCCTTAAGGTCCTCTAGATGTTTGTTTTGCTCAAGTTGTCGTTATTGATTTGATTAATCTGGTCGGAGATGGTAACATCACCTAGTCGAAGCCTTTTTTCTCTGCACGTGGTCCTGCCCACTAGAGGGAACTTCCTAGCGTCGATCTGTTTCCACTCTTTCGACTAGTGCAAGATAGTCGATACTCGAGAACTATAAGTCGAACAAACATCTCTGTTTTCAGAAACCCTTTCTTTACTACTTTCTTAGTTTATTCCTAATAAACTAAGTAAGTAGTCGAGGGCTAGGATAAAGTTATAAACATGACTTCATTTCTTAGTCTTAGTTTTTTCGAGTTATCATCTTACGAGTTACTAACTACTCTACGAGATGATTCGCGGGGAAAATGAAGGAGAAAGGAGTAATCGTTCATATCTGGTCTGATTATTTCTTCTTTTTTCATTATCTTACGAGTTACTAACTACTCCACGAGATAATTTGTAGGAAAAAAGAAAGGATCATATATTTATGCATCACCACCAAAAAGACTTGTCTTTACAAGAATGTATTACAAGACAACTCTGTTAAAGGAGATTCTATTTGCATCTCCTCTGCGACCTTCTCGCCAACCGACTGCATCTCTTCGATCAGTTTCTCTGCTTCAGATTCGGTGCAGTCGAAGTCGGCTTCAACAGAATAAGGATTAAGGTTAGGATCACGGGCCTTGAGTTTTGCTAAAACAAAGCTCACAGCTCCTTTGATCGCTTCCCTTATCGAATCAGTCTGGTTGGTCTTCAGAGTAGACACCAACTCTTGCAGAGTACCGACCTGTTCCCCAATGGCACTCGTATGAGCAGCCATCGTGTCGTCGCGAGGAGCAACCCTCCGGCACGAAGCCCATCGAGTACATTGTTCAGAAGTGAGATGTTATCTTGAAGATTAATCTTCATTGATTTCGTCTCCTCCTGGGAATGAGTCGAAGCCTCGTGGAGTTGTTTTATTTCAATCAATCAATCTGGAAAGAGTAAGGATTGATTAGATGAAACAATTCTATGAGAAGATAAAAAAATCAATAGCAGGTAAAAGTTCTACTTACCAGCTAATTGAGAACCCAACTTCTATATTTCTGGATCTTTCTCCTTCGCGATGCGGGAGGTCTGCGGACAACTAAGGACTTCTCCTGGACCTCAACCCGGAGAGACCCCACCTCGGCCTGAAGGGCATTATTTTTTACTTCTTTTTCTGCAAAAGAATGAGAAGTTAAGAAGACGGAGATTAAGATCAAAAGCAGTCGTAGCCACGTGTACTGTTTATTTTTTCCTACAACCGCATGAGTTGCAGAGTTAGCCTCTTGAAGTTTCTTCAGGAGGTCGGTGGCTTTATCCCTTAGCTTTTTCGACTCGGCTTTTTCAAAGTCGAGTGAATCAGTCAAGGTCTTTTCGTCACTAGGGTAAAGGGAAGACATGACCACACTTAAATGAGCGGTCGTAAGTACTTCTACGGCCGATGGGTGGTCGTAAGTTATTCTACAACTATCCCCTAGTCGTAAGTTTTTCTACGACTAGTACCAAGTCGTAAGTTTTCTACGACAACCCTCTACGAGTACCGACTAAGTAATCAGAACGATTACGAGAATCAGTTACTCACCACATCTCTGCTTGCTCGTAGAGTACTGCCTTCTCTTGTCGAAGGTTGAGAAGTTGCCAATTGTATTCGCAAATCGTAGCGACTTGCTCCATGGCTCTCTACAAGGGAGAAAAACGATAAGAGAAAGAGATAAAACTATAAGTGAGTATCGATGAATACTTACGTTCATGTTTGACCAAGCAAACATATAAACTATTCGTGATGGATCCATCAACCCATCTATCTCCTCGACTCGTTTCCACCAGATCCCCTCGAGTCGTTCATTGTCGAAAACATCCCCACAATTGGGAATGCTGCTGGGGTGTGGAACTCGGTCGCGAGATCGGTAGGCAGAAGATCCTACAATAGAGTCAGGGCCAAAGAAATCAGAGCAAAAGTTGAAGTACTCTTCTTCCTCTGACTCGGTGACGGGAACACCACCTGGAGGGCCGGAAGGAACGTCCTCGACAACCTCCTTACCGGCACGCGGTCGGCTCTCGCGCCACCGACCTCCAGTATCTCCTCGAGGCCTCTGTTGCCTCCTCTTCGTCTCTCGACGGCCTCGGTTGTCGTGCGACTTCGACCTCAGCGACCTCAACGCAACTTCTTCGCGCGGGAATGGTAGCCAGATCTTCAGCTACTACCGCAGTCACACCCTCGCCAACTGAAGGAGTGACAGCGGGATTCTCCATGCGAGCATCCCTGGGGGCTGAAGACGTCGGGCTAAAATCACAAAACGCAGAAGTAAGTCAACTCGTAAAAAACAAACAGTAAGTAGTTATTACACTTATGTTTTTTGCATACCTCTGCGCGCTGGACCTAACTCGAAACTTGGGAGCAACCTTCCCGACGGAAGATTTCTTCGACCTCTTCTCAACCACCGCTAGTCGAGATGCACTCGGGACAACAGGAGTCGCCTCCTCCCGACTTCCCTAGTGGTCGAGATCAGTCTCGACCACCCTAAGAGCGCTGCTCCCCTCGGCCTCAGATCCCACCGAAGCAGCGGTTTCTTCACAAAAGACATGAAGTTCTTCCAGTTCTCCTTTTCTAGCTGTCTTATGAAGCCACGAGAAGCTGAAACTGCGAATGACTTGTTATCATAGTAGAAGGGTACCTTAACCTTGGGGACCTTGTGTTTAACGACAAGGGCCTCTTCTTCTGCTTTCTTCTTCGCCACAGCCATGTCGCGACAAATTTAGCAAAAGGAGCGGGAGGAGCCGAACTCGAACCTACCTTGTCGCCGACTTTTACCAGTCGACGTTTCTTGGTTGGACGGGACTTCACCGACTCCGCTGGCGCAGTCGCCCCAACAACCACCAAATCGACTTCCTCGTCGTCTTGGCGGTTCTCCATGCCTAGTTTCTGTGAAGGAACAGGAAAAGAAAAGTGGACGTAAGTTCTTCTACGATCACTAGCTGGTCGTAAGTACGACCAGCCCAAAAGTCATAAGTGTTTCTATGACATTGTGTAATCGTAGTCCTGTTACGATTACGTCCGGTCGTAAGTTTTTCTACGATCAGTAACTAGTCGTAAGATTTTCTACGACAAACCTATTAGTCGTATCTCATTTTACGACAACAAAACGCCTAAAGACAAAGTCATTTGATTACCAAACCGCAAGGATTTAGCCACGCTCCTCTTTCTCTTCGTGGTCAAAACCGCAAGGATTTGAGGAGCCACCATGTTGGTCCCGGATGCTTCCACATGGAAGGAATTCGCATGAGAAATCCTTCACCGACAGCCGCGCTTCAACCTCCGCTTGAATATAGGGGCGGAAGATCCGGAAGAAACGCATGGACAACACGATTAGCAGACTAAATCGGGATTAATCAAGGATAAAACCAAAAGAGTAAGTTTTTCTACTCACCATCCCTGTAGTCCTTGGTTGGGTCGTCCTCTCCCGACGGCCAATGCTACTCATTCGCCGCAATCCACTTTACGAGAAGTCCCTCGGGGATCTTCTCGGCGGCGACCAGAGCGGTCATCTTTGCATCATCCATCTCTGACTCAGCCCACTCAGAGATAATACTAGCCATTTTCTCTCAAGGGCGGGAAGAATTGGATTTGGGAAAGCTCCAAGCAAGTGTACGGAATCACCGACGGCGGAAGAGACGAGAAAGCAACAAACTGTTGGGTGAAAAGGTAAGAACCCTAAGTTTCACCTCCACGGCCCGTTTTATAACCACGCATCTGGAACGAAACGCCGTGGAATCCCAACAGTTTGCACCGCTTCGGGAATTGCTCCGACAGACAGACTTTTAACCTGCCCGTTCGAAAGTCCCAAGACACTTTTTCACACCTCAAGCGAAATTACCATCTTGACCCCCGGGTCAAATAAAAAGCCGATCGGAAAAGTTTTGCTTCCGGTCATAAGGCCACGATTGCTCCGAAGTCGTAAGATATTCTACGACTAACTTGCAATCGTAATATTCTTAACAAATTACCTCGATCAAGCATATTTCTGGTCAAGAGAAACGTATGTTCAAGAGTTTTTCCTTCAACGTTCTTCCTACAACCTCCTAGTGGTCAAAAGATCATCTACGACCCTTCGGTAAAGTAAGCTATTTTCACTTGAAGCTGGGGGGCTAGATGACGAGGATCTAATAATCCTCATTTTATTATTCCATAATCATGTAATATGACGTCACATGACATACTCCTTAATATTATAAGGGAAGAGCAAGTCAGGTAGTCGTAAGTTCTTCTACGACTACCCCTAGTCGTAAGTATTTCTACGACTATAGTGTAATCGTAAGTCCTGCTACGATTATGTCCGGTCGTAAGTCTTTCTACGACCAGTACCTAGTCGTAAGCTTTTCTACGACTACCCCCTAGTCGTAAGTTCTGCTATGACCAGCTCTGCTACGACTTCCTCACGACTAACTGGGTCCACTCGTCATAAGGCCCATTTAATGGTGAGAATCCAAGCAGTCAAAATACGTAGTTATGCCTGACATAACTACAGATAATTCTCCACTATCTCTGATTGATAACCGTTTGACAGCATGGGGAGGTTACTACTCCAGCAATTGCTCTCATTATTACGCAATAATGAGTGACTAATTAGCCCGAAACGACAATAGCCACCACTGCGTAGTATAAATAAGGGGTCTTTTAGAGATAGAAGGAGAGAGGCTTTTTGGGAGGAAGAACAGTTCAGTCAGTAGTAGCATGATAGTAAGACCCTATACTGATTGTAATCCACATACCCAATACAAGATACACAGGAGTAGAGTTGTTATTCTCACCTGAGAAGGCCCGAACCTGTATAAAAATTCCCGTGTCTCTTTTGTCTGCGTGATCAATTGTGGAGACCCCCCGAATCAAATAATCTTTACGTAAGATCGGTTCTAAAACACCGACACCTTGTAAAATGCTTAAGTAATTATCTGTGATTCCAAATTGAGCAAACTAAAATGTGTTAGGTTCCTCTGTTAATATGCTTTAGCATAGAATAGGTTTTCATTATGTCTTTGCTTCTGAAAAATGTTATACACTAGTTTCATAACTTAGAAAAATCATAAGTAATTCAATTTAACTTCAAATGAAGTAAATCCAATTTTGTTGTTCTTAGAATGCCATGTCCTACCTACCATAAAAATTTCAGGTTCTAAAAGTTTCTGAAAAATTGTGCCATGAACAGTAACAGAAAACAATTTAATCTGAATTATCCAGCAGACCGAAATTGTTTAGGCTATAACTTTTGCATGCTTAGTCCAAATTGATTGATTCTTGTTGCTAAATTCATTTAAAATCATGATTTTCCTGCTGTGTAAATTTCATGGATTTTGGATGAGTTTGGTTTTTGAGTCTTTTTCGGTATTCTTCGTTGTTATTGGATTTTCGCATTCTTACGATAGGTTCCGAAGTATTTGTTGAACCTGAAAGCGAACCTATGCAGCAAGAGAGCTACCAGCAAGGCAAGCTGATGTAGCATCATTTGATCATATTGCTCCTATTATTTTCAAAGTCTAATATGTTGTTTGTAAATTCTATGTATTCATTGCTATCTTGTTGTTAAACTATTGTCGATTAGTTGACCCATTAGATATATAATCTGTAGGTATATATTTATCCTCTACTACTAAGCTTAGGATTATCTTGCTGTGATTTAGGATTCGTTGGATGAGCCCTTGTTACTTAGTAGTTTTTAGTCAATGTTGCTTAGTCATGCTTAGCTACCAATAGAATTGGACGGTTGTCGACTTAGTCGATAATCTTGATCACACAAAAATTTAGTATAACTTTATATTCAGCACCTTGTGCTATGTTTAATTGAAAAAACTAAAACTGAAAATAAAATATTTTAGACTTGGGCACAATGGTAAGATGGTGTGCTTTTGGGTGTGAATGGTTGGTGCCCGAGTCAACAAGGACCGAATATCTTGTTACACTAAACCAAGTATTTTTGTTTGCTAACCACACTAGAGGGAAATGGAACCTCTCTTGACTTAGTACTTTGGCGTGTGTTAGCTCCGAGTCGCAGGAGGTTGTAGGAGGCAGATGTTGGGAGCGTTGTAGTTGTCCGAAAGCCTTCACCCTGATGGGATTTGTTGACTTTCGGCTTTGCAATGTAGCGTATGGGTTTCTATCCATACGAGCAGCTCGTAGTTAATACACAATATTGGAAACATCTCGTAGGACTTAGCGGTGCCGACATACCTTTGGAAGTGTGCTTAATCATGTGGCAAAAAGGCGATCTGAAGTGTGGGTACATTGGTACACACCTGTGGGGTTTGATCTATTCGAATAGCCTCGTCCTAGGTTATGAACACGCTTGGAGAGATCTTTCAAGAGTCAGACTACAATCTTTTCACTAAAATTTGATTGGGTGGTACGAATTGAGAATTCGTGCTATGTTGTGGTGGCTACTGGGTTAGTCACCTCTAGATTGTTACTTATGTTACTTATTGTTACCTTGCTATTATATCAACATTTAAAAACAGATTTGACAAATTGCCTTCAATCTATTACATTATTGCAAATGAAAATTGCTTTATGCGTCCAATTAACCATGTAACCCTCTCCTTTGTTTCAGCTTGTATGTAGCTATGTATAGGCTTGTTACTCATAAGTTTTGCGAGTACATTTTTGTACTCAACTGCATTGATTTATTGTTCAGAGGAGGAAGTGGATCCCCAAGGGGTCGACTTTTGTGAGTTTTGCTGCGGTGGGTGCGACTAGCTTGGCGGCCCGGTCGGTTGCCTTGTGGGTTATGACTAACGGTTGAATTTTTATTGCCATCTTATGACGCTTTTGCTTCCGCTGTCATTTATGTCACTTTGATGTCTTTAGCCGGTCGGCTCTTTTGTAATAACTCTATATATTGTATGTCTTTTGCTAGACTTAGTATTATATGATGTATGGAAATGATGCATGATTTTGTAAAGATGTATGTGTGCCGCAATTCTGGGAAGTACATGTCCATTGAGGCTTAGGATAATTGATTAGTAATACTAGAACCATTTGGAGGTTCAGTATTACGAGTTAAATACCCTGGGTCCCCACAGGTTGGCTTCTGGAATTGCCAAAAGTCGTCAGTGAGTACCTATCAACCATGATCGCATCGAGGGTACATTGATCCTCGAGTTGCGGTGTTGAATTTTCGTCACCTTTTTCGCTGGTCGAAAAGACCGGCTTGCAGAGGTCTTTGGGTGTTCCGAACTGGACGGAAGCACTTCCTCTGAAACCTCCACCGGTCGTAGCGGTGTATCCTCATCCATCCGGTCGATTTCCCTGATATCTGCGATGGGTGAGCCGACGGAGGAGGAGGATGATGATGACATTCCGTTTTCTTGCATGGCGCGAATGCATGCGTCCATGTCGAGGTTGGAGTAGTCCGCCGGGTCGAACCAGTTCTCCTTGTCCCAACTTCCTGCCATAACCGCATGAGCGATTACAAGTAAGAAATGGACAAGGATTTGATGAGCAAAGAATTTCTTTCCGAAATCCGCACCTTGTTCCCCACGAACAGCGCCAGCTGTCGACGATCGAGTCGCCGATCTTACGAAATAAATAGAGGAAAATAGTACGAGACTTCTGGGGAGAGAATGAGACTACTCTTTTATTAATATGAACTGACTATTACAAAGAATGCCTATAACCAGGCGGTGGACTAATCCTGTTTACACTAAGAGTAATGTTTTGCTATGCAGCAATATCAGGCTTGAAACACGAATCTAATGCTAATGCCTATGTTTCAATATGATGCGGCTTGGTCCCCCTTGCTCCGTCCATACTCCATCTTTAAATAGCCCTTGAAGAGGTGGCATTTACTTCTGGAGAAAACGTCTATTGTGAAGCGCCGCGACTGGTCAGAGCGAGGTGATGGTTGATGGAGTATCAACCGTTCAGCGGTTGAATGTCTGCGAGACACTTAACCGTACGGTGGTTGTTCATCAGTGTCTTAGGACAAAGAGACATCGCGTAGTATGGAATATACCCATGTGTTCCATTCATCACACGGTAAGGAATATACCTGGAATCAGTTCATCCCCTTTATGAGCAGTTACCTGGTCAGAGGCTAGGTACAGGACTTTGTCCGATCAGGTACCTATTTGGGTAACCTCTAGAATCTTTACGACTAGGGAGGTCGTGAGCCTTAGGAGTTACAACCATGAAGACGTATGGTCTTTCATTATGTATTAAAGATAATACATAGAGATTTTAATCCTCGTCAAATGCCCTATCATATTTGTCTGGGTCGTTGATCTATTGGAAGAAAAAACAATGATCATCTTGTTGCCATTTATGCACAGATGAAGTTAGCGATACGTGAAATGCAACGTACATTGTGAAAAATGATCTGTGTGTGAGATTTTCTTACGCGGATATCAGAGCATGTGTAGTATGCCCAGGCTGCGGTAGTCAGGTGTGTGGACTGAATGATATGCGTCGGGTTACCTGTCGGGACCCCGGGTAAACAACCCAGAGACCCTCTATGCAAACCGAACTAGTCCCATGATCAGTGGCTAGCTCACACAGTCTCAACAAAGATAAAATCATATCCATAAAACAAGCCAAAGAAGAAGCGGATAAATTAATATTACTATTAGCAAAAGACCTTATGGTCAGAGTTGTTACAGAATTGCCACGCAGGGCTCAACACCAAGAGGCTACAAGCAGCGGAGAACAAAACATCTGTGAAAGTCATCCGACATGCCCAAAGGCAATCGAGTGGAGGACACGGCCTAGCTCGTAAGGTCTTCGAAGTACTCCTCTTCGTAGAACTCTGAGTTCCCAGGTTCACCCTCCTCTGCTGATCAAACAAGAGGCATAAAGCCGTGAGTACTTTGAATGTACTCAGCAAGCCGTGGAGAAGTATATGCAAATAATATTCATGCAGGGCTTGACAAGAATAGTTAATTTTATGGTTAATTTGCAGAAAGCAGTATTGGCTAGAAATACAATAAGTAGATTACAAAGCACAAGTTGAAAGATTAATACATAAATAAATAAGGTCTTTGAAACAGCTCGTGAACACCCTGTTCACTTCACAGACCACTCACACAACCACTCGTGAACACCCATGGCCACTCGTGAATGCCCACAACCACCTTTTTGTGAAAAACCACCACTCGTGTGAAATCACCAGGCATTGTCCATAACCGGGGACACGACTATTTGAATAGTTTTACACTCTGCAGAGGTTGTACAGCTTTATCCACATAACACGACTTCTCTAGTTTATTTGGTATCCGTCGATACCACCACTCACTATCTTAGATGAGCAGTCTAGAGAACGTGTCAAGACCTTTACAAAGCTCTGTTTTGACTCGGTTCTGCTCGCTAAGGATTCGCCTTCCTGGCCCCCTCTTGCGCCATTATCAACCAAAACAGAACCAACTCAAAGCATTGCTAATTAGTTAGCCCAGTCCACCTCATAAATAAACTTGTGGTTGCACGGTAAGGCCCATATCAATAGCGCACAAAGTTAAGTTCTTAGTGATTGCTCAGACGAAACTACCTCAACCCATGTGCCTCGCGCACCTAAGTGGCTCTTGCACCCAAAAATGTGCCTCTCGCACCCACCTTTGCCAACGACCACTCGCCCAAACATAAATCATTTTCGTTCAACCCGGCCAAATAACAACCCTTGCCATGGCACAATAAATTTTAATTACAGCGGCATCGCACCACAACTGACACAACCGTGATCTCGCGCCACAGTTGCGCAACAGTGGTAACGCACCATGATTCCATATATCATTAAGTCAAGTTTATCAATCTTTGAGTATGATCAAGAATCCTTTGGATAACTAAAATATGGCTAAGCATAGTACTCACCCATGTTGGTATTACAATAATGTACAACTAAGATTACCCATCCTATGGTGTCCATGGGTATATGTCAATATGTCGTTTGCAATTTATCAAGGATGCATACTGTCGAGTAGGTATTTAGCTAGTTCTCAAACCAGTTTATATAACTAGCCATGCATGTTGATATGAAATAATATACTTTTATAAAATAGGTTCAATATGATCAAAGGTCCACGACTTGTCTTCGTTGAAGAGTTGGAATGCTTCGGTCGAGGTCGTCGGGTCCACGAATTCCTTAGAGCAACCGGATTCTACATGTGCTAAAATAACCAAATAAATAAAACAACTCCAAATAAAATCATAAAAAGAACCAAACTAGCACTAACAGTAAGAGCAGGAATCTAGAGGAAATTGGAAATTGGAATCAATCAAATCGGAGTTCGAATGGAGGAGAACGGGCTCTCGGAAGGAGGTCCAACTGGTTGAAAGGAGGTCCAACAAGTCGGAAGGAGAAAGGATTCGACTACTTGACGTGGTCGAAAGAAGAAAGAAGAACAAAAGATACAAGAAGGATACGAATACTCAACGTGGTCATAAGGAAGGACACGACTACTCATCGTGGTCGTAAGGAAAGAAGGTCTCGACTGAGAGGGTGGTCTAAACTGAGAGGGTGGACAGAGCACGGAAAACTCACCAAGATAGAGAGAGGCCGGAGGAGGTTGAAGATGACGCAGAAGCTCGCGGTCAACGATGAAGGAGGACGGCGATGAAGAGGGCCAGCCGGGACTGGAGGAGAAGTGGAGAAGCGGTGGCTTGTGCGAAACACAACTGAACCAGAGTGAGGGGACTTCTTCTTCAAGGAACTCTGGAACACAAATGATGTGCTTAGAAGAGGGGCTGCATTGGCACGGCGAAGACCGAGAGGAGGTGTGCGGCGGCTTGATCTTGGAGCTCGGGGCTTCGGGTAAACCACTGTAACAAGAGCAAGAGAGGGAGAAAGCAAGAGTTGAGGGGAAAGCAAGAGGGCAAAATGACTCCTTGATGCTTTATTTCTAGATGTAGGAGAAGGACCGGGCGACAAGATGGAGCGGCGGGATTCGCGGAGCTCTGGCATGGGCAAAGGGAGGAGAAAGAACAGAGGGGGTTCAACGGGCGGTGCGTGGGCGTAGGCAGCGGTGGCATGCGCAGAAAGAGGAGGACGGCGTGCGTGCGGTGAGGACAAGCGGCGGGCGGCTCGAGGGCGACGCGGTGGCGAGGAGCCAGGAGGTGCCAGAGGCGGTGGTGATAGGAGCATTTAATGCACATGATGGGGCAGGTAAGGGAGGGGACAAGAGGGGGAACGAGTACTGCAGAAGCGACAGCATTTAATGTGACACAACGACATTTAATGCGCAAAGACCTTCGTCGCAGCCATAACGCGACGAGAGGAAAAAAAGGTGAGCAGGGGGCTGACAGGCGGGGCCGGTCGAAACCAAGAGGGTGATCATGACCAAGGAGGTGGTCGTGACCGGGAGGGTGGTCATGACCAAGGGGTGGTCAAAACCAAAGGTTGGTCGAAACAAGAGGAGGTCCTGAGGAGGAGGTCCCGAGGAAGAGAAGGAACAGACTGACGGAGAAAATGGAACAGACATGGAAAAGGAATTCCGAGTACCAGAGAACTCCAATAAACTCAAGACAAACCAAATTTTGAATTAGTTGAAGTTTGATTAATTCATATTAAATTACTTTTAACTTCTAAAATTTCAAATTAAGTTTTAGAAATTCAACAAAACCAAATGGTTATTTTTATTTTTGAAAATTTTAAAAACTTCTGAAAATTGGGATGTTACATTACCACAGTCACACTACGGGCGTAGAAACTCCGGTGGTACATGTGCATCCTTTATCGAATGATTCGGGTAGTTTCCCTCCTTCTCGGCAAGCCACTTACGCTTTTGCATCATCTCTGTATAGCCTGATATCTCCAAGCCTGATGTACCGATCTCCTCTAGCTCTTTTCTCCATCCTTTCTCTGTGTTGTGTGAAATTAGTTGAAGTAGATTGTTGGCTATGGTGGAGTGTACCCCACTTTTATAAGTGGCTAGGGTGTAATATTGTGGGCGTAAATTATGGCGAATTACAAGGTGTGATCATTTCGGTCTGAAAAGGTGGTGGTGTGTACGACTAACCACATTTCTATAACTAAACTACACACACCTAAAAAATATGTAGTACAATGAAGTACACTACATAACCATATATCTGAAACTATCTGATCCATTCAATTACGGACCTACTAGTTTTATTTGCTAACCTACCAGAGTTTCGAAATTAAATATAAAGTTACAAAAAATACATGCAATATGGGCGACCGAATCTGCTCCTCCCTCTCTCCCCTCCTTCGCTACGGACGAACAATGCTTCGCTAGCTCTTCTCCTCCACTCTCCTCCTCTCCCTCATCTCCCCTCTTTCTTTTTTTCCCGAATAAAAGTGAATTTGGGCCTAATTTTTGGGGCTTTTATAACCTAGCTTATGTCGCCATTTGGAATGGCGATAGAGCTGCGGGGTCCCTATCATCATTCCAAATGACGATTTGCATGCTAATCATTATTTGGGATGACGACAAAGGCATCAACTCCTGTTTGTTGGGGACAGGAACTAGCGATAGGATCTATCGTCAATTCAAATAGTGACAGAAGCCTATTTTTGTAATTTTACTAAATAAAAATTTATTTATGTAATTATATTTCAAAAATATATTATTTTAAAAGTCCCTAAAAAGGACCACCTACTCGGCCTGTAGATTGAACTTTGCATGTCTCAGAGCGGAGTTCTGTACCAAGCAGGCGGTATATTTTGCGTTGACATTGATATATCTTTTTGGAACGCATCCATGAATGCACAGTACGAGCGAACTTCATGTGATCACAAGGAAGGAATCTATCGTGTGCATGAAGAATGACAACATGCACTGTATGCCGTCCGACCAGATCTCTGACGTCTTTAGATGTCATTTTATTTTACAAAAAGAAAAACCCCAGTGCACTTATATACATGGGCCTTTTCACGGATGCTCCAATGTGGCCAGAGTCCACAGGTCACCCCGCTGTCCGCCAATACCTGGAAACACCAAAGGCAGGAGCAACGAGGCAAAGATGTGGCGGCGGCACTGAGCAGGTCAAGGAGCGATGAGGCAGTGGGCCGCAAGGCAGCGCCAAAGGCATTGACCAACTGTAGCTTGCTGCGGTCGCTCACTCGCTTGGACAGGATGCTCACGGCGTGGGGACAACGGCGGAGACGAGGGGGGCGACCAGGGTCTGGCCCTCCAAAGGAATTCACAACCTTCAACTAGATGCAATTTTTAGTGGGCAGTAACCTATTTCACTTAAATTAATTGGTAAATAAAAAGCCTAACAAAGCCTAAAATTTTGACACACAACTAATGAACAATCCGCTGCCCTTGATGCAACATATAATTCTACAGTTGCCATTTCATCTATTTTCTGTATTCCATTCTCATCTAGGTCTTGACCACGATCAAGAAAGTTTTCAATTTCCAACGTCGTGGCCGCCCGACGAGTGGCAAGCAGCGTAGGATGACAATATCTATAAGTTATTTTTTTTGTGTGTAAACGATGAATCTGACAAGTCTTATATAGATTGCAGGTATGTTGATGTGACTAAATCTCATAACAAGCATGATAATACTTACACTTATCATCATTATAAAATAGATGTCTTCAATATTGCAATAGATCAACAGTTGCACAAGTTTTGGCACTAAGTGTATCCTTGGATCCAAGAGTTCCCTCTTTCAACATGTTAGATATACATACTGCAGTGGAGAAGTTCTATCTTGTAGATTTTTCTAGCTAAGAGAGAGCTTAGCTAGTGTTAACTACCGTATTACCAGCTTGATGCATGTAGCCATCCTGATCTAAAGAGCATGTCCTCACTTGCCGACTTGACAAATGGATCAATTAAAACTGGTAAAGCCTATGTTTATCTAATGGTTGATAGATTGCTAAGGTTAGTGCTAACACTTCCTGCGTCAACTGCAGCCACTAAGTGAGCATTTTCAGTTATAAAACTCATCAAGATCCGTCTTCGAAGTAAAATAGGAGATGACTTCATTTGAGATTCCATGGTGGTTTATATCGAGAAAGAAATTGCACAGAAGTTCAGTTTTAATGAATTTATTAATATATATGATCTTCTCGGTAGCCGCAGGGTCAAATTTAAGTTAACAGAGATGTAATTTCTTTTGTATTCGGCAAACAAGAAAATACAGTACTATGTTTGTTAGTCATGATAGTCATATTGGAGTTTAAAGATATAATTACGTGCACTTTGTTTTTCTAATTTCTTGACCCTACCCATTTGCAATTCCTGCACCGCCACTGCGTGGAGACCGGTGAATGTTTCACCCCGAGCGAGTTCCCAAACTTAATTTTAAGCATACCGTATGCGCTGTGCGGCTGTGCCATAACG
Organism: Ampelocalamus luodianensis; assembly: GCA_036346255.1. Classification (NCBI taxonomy): domain Eukaryota; kingdom Viridiplantae; phylum Streptophyta; class Magnoliopsida; order Poales; family Poaceae; genus Ampelocalamus; species Ampelocalamus luodianensis. The sequence continues at coordinate 12,853,405 of CM070634.1, forward strand.
AGATCTGTAATCTGGTAGAGCAGCTAGCAGCAGCAACCCAGGAGCTTATGTAATCATCTAATCATATGCTACCAGTAGCAATCTCCTATACCGCCAGTACTATCCATAGCTAATGCCAAAACAACCAGACCCTGCGAAAGGGAAACTAGATGCAAAGACAGCTAATAAGATCAAGCCAGGTCTCCCTCTCGTTCAGGACGGTCCAAGAACTCACCAATCACCATTTCCATGCGGCAAGCAAGCAGCGGCTGTGCCTGCGAGTCATGGGGTGCGGGGCTTTGCGCTGGGCCACGCGGCCACTGCACCACGCCCAGACAGAGTGCAGCATCCAATGCCTCGCTCTGCCCAAGCCACTCACTGACTGACAAGGTCAGTGCGTGCAGCGGCAGCAGCACCCTCCTCTCTCCGGCCTCCGCGCGGCCCCAGAGAGAAACGGAAACACCACCACACCCCCACCCCACACACACGCGGCCGCGGCCACCGCCACCGAGGCGCGCTCCCCCACAACCCAACAAAAGAAAATAAGCGCCTGTTACGGATGTCACAGACCAGGCAAAGTCACAGGCGCACGCACAAGGGTAAGGGTGACACGCACGTACAGTAACAAACAGCAACGCATTACGCATGCCATCGAACTCGGCGAATTGGTTTCAAAAGTTGCGAGGAAAAAGTTACAGGACACGACACAATCCCTGCGGATTTCGTTCCCTCATCCCGTGCGTCCAAGACAAAACGCGCGCGGTGGGGGTAGGGACAAGGAGCGGGCTCAGGTGGCGCGCGCGGCGCTGTGGGCGAGGAGGACGCTGGTGGGGGAGAAGCCGATGCTGCTGCTGTTGCCGTTGGGCGCCGGGGTGGTGGTGGCCGCGGAGGCTTCCACAGACTTTCTTGAACGGCCGCGGCCCCGGTGGACGTGCCGCTCGCAGTACTTGTGCCCCGGCACCACGTCGCGGGAGCACCGCCACTTCTTGCCGTCAGTGCGGCGGCACCGCCCCGGCTCCGGCTCCATGCTGCTCCGGTAGTCAAAGCACAGGCTCCCCAGCCCCATCACTGCCACTCAAGATAACAACCAACTCATCGAATAATCGATCGACCGTAGTTAACTCAACACAATGACGAAATTGCCGGCTAGAACTAGGGGAAAAGGAGATATTTATGTATGTCTTGGCAACGTACGAGAGGGGAAGCGGTGGGGGCCGAAGGACGAGGCAGCGACGCTCTTCCAGATGGGGAGCACGAGGTGCACCGGCACGGGCGCGCCCGCGGCGAAGTAGCGGTAGATGAGCACCTGGTGCTCCAGCTCCTGCTGCTGCATGAACGTCAGCGCCGACGCCTTATGCGCCGCCGGTGCTTCCACGCCACGCTCGCCGCAGCTGTCGCCGCCGAGCCCCAGGCCCAGTCCAAGAACCAGCCGCGACGAGTCCGCCATGGTCACCGCTCCTACAAGAAGAAAACACACGAAGCTAATGAACAACGAACTTGCACCAACCCGACCAGGACACAAATCACTTGTTGCTCTGACTTCCTGGTGCTTGCACGTACCGGCATTCGGATCGGCACAGGAGAGGCGGGGGAGCTTGGACGGTGGTTGCGGCGAGTCGTCTTCTTTCTCCTCGGCCATTTGGAGATTTCGGTGCGCGCCTTGTTCGTTTCGAACTCTATGGAGGGAGAGCGAGAGGCAGGAGGTTCTTGAGAAGAGGGAAGAACAAGCAGAGACAGTGCGTTGTCAGAGGAAGTGTGATGGAGTGGATGTATTTATGCGTGACGCACTGACGGCTCCCGTCGTCTAGTCGCTCGGTAACTTCTGTGCTAAAGTAAGTAACGGAAACTGACGGGATGTAAGAGCTGTGGAATTGAGGGTGGGTGCGCGTGAAGGTGGCATGGCATCGGCCCTGGCGCCGGGAGACGACACGCATGAAAAAAATTCGACCTTTCGTGGTTGTGTACGTGTTTGGCTGCCTTTTTATCTCGTCTGCTCGTGCTTCGGCTCAGTACTCCACCGTCGAATGGACGCCGCCACGTGTTTTGGTGAAAATGGGTGCCCACGTCACGTGTTTGTACATCGACCATAGTACATCTGTTGTTCTTCTCGCAACAACATTTTAAGATGGATTATCTGCACACTTCACATAAGTATAAAATTTTATACAATAATTCTCACTAAGGTCCAAAATGACAACCAATTTAGCCATAATAATTAGATTTTGGAATTTTTTTTAATATGCCGGTGCATACCGGACACTATCTCTAACTCTGCTCCTGACTATCTCCGTGTTTATTTTCACAAAACAAACCTTTTAAGTTGAGAAGGGCACGAGCAAAGGCGATGTATATATACATGAGGTGTGTACCAAACGCCACATGTAAAAATGATGGCATGCACATACACATTAGACATGAGGTGCACGTAAATACTTCGAAAATGCTTGCATACGACGCTCCGCCCGGCTGGCCACGCCTACACCTGACCACCCCTCCTCCTCTGACCAGCCTTGCATGGGCCTCTCTTTTCCGCTTCTTCGTAATGTTGTGCTGACGCAACACGTGCATCTCGCCAGCCGATCTTCTCTCCTCAGCTCCGAGTGCGTCGTACAAGTATTAGACGTCAAAACATCGCGCGTGTGTGGAAATACTCTAAGGGTGCATTTGGTTGGTGGGATGAGGTTGAATAGGATAGGATGGTACAGGTAGGATGGAATTGTTCTGTATGGGATGGTACAGTCAGTCTGTTTGGTTGGTTGATAAGATGATACACGAATGTGTTTGACTAGTTGTATGAGATGGTACGAGATTGTATTTGGTTGAGAGGATGATTTTAGTTCGGTAACCTCCTCACTACATGGGTGAGATTACCTCTACATTATTTTTCTTTTCTTTTCTTTTCTTTTATTCTTTCTATTTCTTTCTACATGGGTGAGAAGACAATGGACATCTTTGCTGAGAGAAACTGATAAAATTAATACCAACCAATGTAGATCGAAATATGAAATACTGGTACAAGATACAGGATTTGCCCATCTCTTTCTCACAGAAGAGCATGCGATACAACATATAATTTAGTTGATTAATTTCCATTCAATAGCCACCCTGTAACCAGCCAGAATTGTACATACATCAGAGAGATTCATACGATGCATGTTTTGATGCACCTTGAAATGCACCAAGCAAAGTTTCGAAGCCTGGAGCTTCCTCCAGCAGGATCCACTGATGTTACTATTAGAGGATATTATATAATTGTAACCTGTTTAAATTAGCTCCTCTAATTCCTGCCTAGATTAGCTCCTCTAATTGATGCCTATATTACCTCCTCTAATTTAGGATCCTGTAAACTTCCTCATCTGGGCTCTTTCCTGACCATATATGAAAAGCCACCCCAGCCTATTGGCCTGTGCGGTCTTTGCACCATATTCTTTCCTTTCTACATGGTATCAGATTGGTTTCCTTCCTAATTTACTTCTGTTGCACACCGATCGTCGCTCCCGGCCTGCGCCTGTGTCCGGCGGCCATGGCTGCCACAGGCGCCCCCTCCGGCTCCAGCATCGTTGATGCCCTTACGACCGTTGCGTCCACAGCCATCGTCAACCCCTACTCCACTGTCGTCGTCTGGACGCATGTCCCCGTCCTCCTCGACCTCAAGACCCCGAACTACCACAAGTGGTCATCCTTCTTCATGTCCATGTGTGGCAGGTTCGGGCTCCTCTCCCACATCGACGGCTCGGCTCTGGCAACTCCCACCGATCCCCTCTGAATCCAAGCGGACTACTCCGTCTTGAGCTGGCTCTACGGCTCTATCGCTGACAATATCCTTGACGTCACAATGGAGCCCGATCAGACGGCCCATGACCTCTAGGTCGCCATCGAGGCCTTGTTTTGCGACAACAAGGAACCTCGTGCCATCTTCCTCAGCAACTAATTCCACTCATTGGTTCAAGGGGATCTCTCCGACTCGGAATACTCCTAGCGCCTCAAAACGCTGGCTGATTCCCTACGTGACGCCGGCCACGTCGTTGCCATCGGTTTCGACACAAACCAGCGGCGGCCATGACTTCAAACGCGGTGGCAAGAACCGCCATAACAAGTCGAACGGCGGCTCGTCCACATCGTCGCGCGCTCCACCCGCGACGACCCCGCAGCCCGCTGGCCTATGGATTTGCTACAATCCTTGGGCAACCATCCCCCGCCCGGCCATTTGGCATCCATCGCCTCTAGGTTCGGGCATCCTCTGCCCTTACCCGCAGGTCCACACCGTCTTCGCGTTGTCACAAGTGTCTCCACCGCCGGCGCCGAGATAGGATCAGGCCGACCTCATTGTCGCCATGAACCAGCTTGCTGTCTAGGGCCCCGGAAACTGGGTCATGGACACTGGTGCCACCTCACACATGGCCTCCAACGACGGCATAATCCTTTTTCCCCTACCTCCCTCTCATTCTGTTGTCACCGTTGGCAATGGATCCAATGTTCCAGTTGTCTCTCGTGGTCACTTTGTTCTACACACAAACTCATCTAAATTCCTTCTGAACAATGTTCTCATTGTCCCTTCTATTGTTCGTGATCTTTCTTTCGGTTAGACAGTTTACATGTGACAATCATTGTTCCATCGAATTTGACTCCTTGGGTTTTTCTGTTAAGGATCCCTAGACTCGGAGTCTGATTCTTTGCTGCAATAGTGTCAGCCATCTCTACGCCTGGACATCAGCCGCCCCTACCACTGCAGCACATGCCCACCTCGCCACTTCGTCCAGTCTTTGGCACAAGCGTCTTGGCCATCCCGGCCCGGCTGTCATCAACAATTTATATAATTCGTCCATCATTTCATGTAATAAAGTAGACCACTCTCTTTGCCATACCTATCAACTCAGCAACACATGTGTGTCTACATTTTACACAATCTAGTTCTCGCACTTCGATACCCTTTGAATTTGTTCATTGTGATGTGTGGACATTTCCTGTTGCTAGCACTTCGGGTTTTCAGTACTACTTGTTGATTCTTGATGATTTTTCTTACTTTTGTTGGACTTTTCCTCTTAAAAATAAATCCGAAGTCTATCACCACATTGTTCATTTTTCTAACTACGTTAGCACACAATTCGGTTTGCCCCTCAAATCCATTCAGGCAGACAACATCACCGAATTTGTGAACCACACATCCACCCAATTTTTCTCCTCTCGTGGCATTGTCTTACGTCTTTCGTGCCCCTATACCTCACCGCAAAACGGAAAGGCGGAATGTGCTCTCCGCACTCTCAACAATGTGGTCTGCACGCTCCTGCTGCACGCCCACATGCCGCCACCATACTGCCCCGAGGTGCTCGCAACAGCCACGCACCTTATCAATCGCTGCCCCTCCTCCTCTATTCAAAACTCCATTCCCTTCGAGTTGCTTTACCGCACCCGTCCCACATATAATCATCTTCAGGTTTTCGGCTGCCTTTGCTACCTGAATCTCATCAACCACCCCGCACAAACTCGCTCCTCGTTCGGGCGCCTGCGTCTTTCTCGGTTACCCTAGCTCTCACAAAGGGTATCGATGCCTTGACCTCGCCATCAAACGATCGACTCATCATCTCTCGTCATGTTGTCTTCAATGAAACTTAGTTTCCCTTTGCTCACCGTGACTCTCCCCCAATCTTGTCATCCAGCACCTCGCTGGACTTTCTCCTTGATGATCTCGTTGCGCTAGTGCTTCGCACTGCAGTAGTGCTGGCTCCTACCCTCCATGCGACATCTCCATTACATAGTGATGTTGAGCGATCGCGCCCGGAACACACGGCTGCTCCGTCGTTCTATGACGTCGAGAAACCGTGCCCGGCCCTCCGCACCCCCACTGTGCCTGCGCGGCATCAGGATGAGTTCGTACCACACCCAGCCGCGCCCGCGCTGGTCGCGCCCACGTTGCCTCTAGCTGCTGTCACCTCACCGCCCGAGCAACGCCCGTGTCGACCCTGGCTACGCCCGCACCCATCCAGGTTGCACCGACGCCACCTGATCCGGTCCCACCACTACCAATGCAGGCACACTCGATGCGAACACGCGTAGCCTCCAGCATCTTCAAGCAAGTTGACCGCCTCAACTTGTCCGTCGTGCACTCCTAGGTTTCCGTCATCCCGGTGAATTACCACAGCGCACTGACAGACCCCAACTGGCATGCTGCCATAGCGGAGGAGTTCCACACTCTCGTCACCAATAACACTTGGAAGCTCGTTCCTTGCCCCGCCGGCGCGAACGTTGTGACGGACCAGTTGATCTTCAAGCACAAGTTCCACTTCGATGGCACTCTCGCCCGCCACAAAGCACGGTGGGTCGTGCGTGTATACTTGCAACAGCACGGCAACAACGAGACATTTAGCCCAGTGGTTAAACCATCAACCATTCGGGTTGTCCTCAGCATCGCGGCCTCTCGCTCCTGACCCATCCATCAGTTCGATGTCAAGAATACCTTTCTATATGGCAATCTTGAGGAGACCGCTCATCGCCAAGAACCGCCGTTTCACTACTACAAAACAAAGCTATAGAAGACACCCCATCACGAGCGGGTTAATTTGAATCCGCCTGTTGTTGGGTCTGTTGGGCGCGGCATTTGCTTTGCCGGCCTATCACAGACGGTTCTTACTAGTAACCGTCTGTGATATATACTTATCACGCAGCGGTTTATATACGTAATCGTCAGGAAATATCACGCACGCTTCTATTTATGAACCGCTCGTGATAATCCTTCATATCACGCAGCGGTTTATTAATAGAGCCGCTCGTGATATGTCATAGACGATTCGTACATAAACCGCTCGTAATAATCCTCCGTATCACGACGGTTGATAAAGAGCACTGTCGTGGAATATCACGCACGGTTTTATTTATAAACCGCTCGTGATATATGCCTATCACGCATAGATTCATATTTTGAACTGCTCGTGATATCTCGCGCTATAAATACCTTGAGTACCCCGCCCATTCCCATTTGAGCCGCCACCCGGATAAAAACCCACTGCACATGCAGAGAGAGAGGGAGGAGAAGGAGAGGAGAAAGGGAGGAGAAGGAGAGGAGAAAGGGAAGGAGAAGAGAAAGAGAGGAGAAAGGGAGGGAGAAGGAGAGGAGAAAGGGAGGGAGACAAAGAATCGGAATAGATCGATTTGGTATTTTTGTCGTGAGCTCCGAGGGTAACATTCTTTATAACCCAATTGAGATATGGTAGAATATGCTAAGCATCGCGTGTATAAGAGTCGAAGTGGGAGTGGGTCCTTCCATAGCATCGGGTAACCATACGTGAAGAGGAATTGTGCGGATTTTGAATCGCACCAAGGAATAATAAAAAGCACACAAAGTAGTAAGGAATTAATCCCATTATTAGGAATGCGTTATTAGCTATTTTGAACAAATCCCAAACTCTACCCTTTAGAGCATCCGCAATTTACGTGCTTAATTAGCCGGTTCGAATGGCTAGATTTGATGCTAGGAACCGATTTCACAAGTGGAAGTTGCCTATTCCGAAACAAAACTCTAGGAACCGATGCAAACTTTTGTATCCGGATGTAAGGGAATAGAATAATATTTTTCATTTGGTAGTTGGAATAATATTAAAGTTCTGTGAGGGGGAAGGAAATGGAGAGAGAGAGCGGTTGAGAGAGATTTTATTAATCTAATTTGACACTATATATTTTGTTACATGTGTAGCGTAGATGGACCAGCTGGATGTATGGTGTGAACCGTGTGAGTCAAGAGTACATTAATGGCGTGGTTGCTTTTAGAAGAGCCACCGAGCAGGATATGTTGAAAAAGGGGATAAAATATATGTACTGTCCATGCATTGATTGCGATAATATGAAGATGTTTACCAACCCGGCGCAAATAGAAGCACACTTGATTGAAGGGGTTTCAAAAAGGGTATACATGTTGGACCATCCACGTGAAGAGCGACAGAAGTTAGTAATAACGACATCGCCGAGGAAGTCAACGATATGCCGGATGTCAACGATATGCGGATGTAGATCGTGCTTTTGATGAGGATAGGTCACACGATGACAACTGGATCGATGCTACGCGATGCGTAAGAGAACTACAGTGAGAGAGAGTTTTGTAAATTCGAGCGCTTAATGGAGGACTCGGTGAGACCTTTGTTCCTCGGCCGCAAGCCGAATATACAAGGTTGTCAACCGTGATTGAACCGCTTAAATTAAAAGCAAGCAATGGTTGGTCCGATAAGAGTTTCACGGCGTTGTTAGGTCTCCTAGCGGACATTCTTCCGAGGGAAACGTGTTGCCCAACACCACCTACCAAGCAAAGAAGGTTCTTTGTCCATTGGGAATGGAAGTAGAAAGAATATATGCATGTCCGAACGATTGTATCCTCTATCGTAAAGAGTATGCGACATGCATGTATGTCTGTGTGCAAAGCATCCCGATACAAGCGCCGATCATCGCTAGGTTGAAGCAAGGACCTCCGCTAAGATGTTGTGGTATCTCGCCGTGATCCCACGCTTGAAGCGTTTATTTGCGAACTCAAAAGAGGCAAGATTGTGCGTTGGCACTCGAGAGGACCGTAAGAAAGATGGAAAGCTAAGACACCTCGCCGATTCGCTCGGTGGAGAAACTTCGATCGGAGCTTCAAGAGTTCGTGCGAACCAAGGAACATAAGGTTAGGTTGAGTACAGATGGAATGAATCCTTTCGGTAACATGAGCAATGACATAGCACTGCCCGTGAATCTATGCATGTACAACCTTCCTCCTTGGCGTGTATGAAGCGAAAGTACATTTTGATGTCACTACTTATCCAAGGGCCAAACAACTTGGGAATGATATTGATGTGTACCTAGCACCATTCTTTGGAAGATCTTGTGACACTGTGGAACGAAGGGTGGTGTATGGGATGCGATAAACGAGAGAACTTCACTTTACACGCCATGTTGTTTCGCACCATCAATGATTTTCCCGCCACGGTAAACTGTCGGGCCGGTACAAAAGGAGTCAAGGCTTGTCCGCACCGCTAGATGCTACAGAGAGTATATGGCTAAACAACTCACGCAAATCTGTATACGCGCCACCGTAGGTTCCTTCCTGTGAGTCACCCATACCGGAAGATGAAGAAACAATTCGACGGAAATAAGGAGGACGGTTCGGCTCCAAGGGCTTTTAGAGGAAAGATGTCTATGATATGGTTAAGGATCCCGATGTTGTGCTTGGGAAGGGACGCCAATTAAGAACCCGTCAAGAACAATTTGGAAGAAGCGGTTAATTTTTGGGACTTGCCTTATTGGGAGCACTTAGAAGTTCGCCATCGCATCGACGCCATGCATGTGGAGAAGAATGTATGTGATAGCTTGATTGGTCTCTTCATCAACATTAGTGGCAAAACAAAGAATGGTGTTAACGCACGGAGAGACTTGGTCGATATGAACATAAGGACCGAGTTAGCACCGCAAGAGATCGTCACAGATTTAACGTATTCTCCCCGACTTGCTACACTCGCCCAAGGCCGAGAGATATGAATCGTGCGAGCTTGCATGGTGTGAAAGTCCCGTCTCGTTACTCGCTAACATTAAGAAACTTGTTTCTATGAAAGATTTGAAATTAATTGGTATGAAGTCGCATGATTGTCATGTGTCGATGACACAAATGCTTCTGTTGCAATTAGGAGTATCTTGCCGAACAAGGTCCGAGTAGCAATCTTGAGTCTGTGTTATTTCTTCAACTCAATTGCTCGTAAGGTCATCGATCCCCAAGGACTAGATGCTCTACAGCCGAGGTGGTGACGACTCTATGTCATCTTGAGATGTATTTCCCTCCGTCATTTTTCGATATCATGGTCCATCTCATTGTTCACCTTGTGAAAGAGATAAAGATATGCGCCCGTGTTCCTACGTTATATGTACCCGCTCGAGAGGTACATGGGAATTCTCAAGTCCTACGACGGAATCAATCTCGACCGAGGGCGCGAGATCGAAGGTTATGCAACGGAAGAGGTCATTGAGTTCTGCGCCGACTATATGGCTCGTGGATCCGATAGGTGTGCCTCTATCTCGCCATGAGGGGAGACTTGATGGTATCGGACCATCGAAAGGAAATCAATCACCCCGATCCGGATACATACGCTCAAGCTCATTTCATGGTCTTGCAACACATGACCGAAGTGTCCCGCACATCGACGAGCACAAAAACATGGTACGCTAATGTAATCCAAACCGGTCGGAGGTTTGGATCATGAGAGAGCACAACCGTCGGTTCAACGGATGGTTAAAGGTGCGAATCATCGAGGTCATCAAGTGATGATACATTGCTATGGTTGGCACAAGGGCCACAATTTACAATTGTCACATGGCAAGGATATGACATAAATGGGTACACATTTTATATGACATACCAGATAGGAAGAGCACACCCGTAACAGCGGTGTCCGCATAGATGCATTCAGATCGATGGGGTGAGGAGCTCGTACTATGGGCAAATAGAGGAGATATGGGAGCTCGACTCACGTGCTTTTCAAGATCCCCTATTTGGTGCCGTTGGGTCCTTCTCCCACAGTGAAGGTTGACAAGCACGGCGTCACTACCGTGGACCTTGAACGTGTCGGATACAAAGACGAACCATTCGCATCGCTAATCAAGTTGTTCAAGTATTCTATGTAACCGACCGACAAATAAGAAACGCCACGTAGTTCTTCATGGAAAAGAAGGATTGTCGGATTTGAGAATGTAGTGGACGAGGAAGAATACAATCAATTTGACGAGTTGCCTCATTTCGAGATGGCATCAGCTCGATTTAAGAACCCAAATGAGGAAGCTAGCTATATGCGCACGATCATCATGAAGGGCTATATTTTAATTAAGAATTTAATCCATTGTAATTAATTTATTCTATAACATCATGTGTTATGGACTTGTAATCTCCATATATTTTGATATTGATGTCAATGTGGACGCTCATCGAATCGACAATTGGTTTTTGAAGTAAAATGTGTTATGAGCTTGTCTTCATATATACTTGTCACCAGGTTTTGTCATCTCTCATATATTTTGATATTGATGTGAATGTAGATGTTCATTGTAATTCATATATACTTGTCACCAGGTTCATTGTAATTGATAATTGTCTGGATCTATCACAGACGGTTCTATAATATAATCATTTGTGATAATGAATCACAGACAGTTCTAATATAGAACCATCTGTGATATGAGATTATCTCAGACGGTTCTATTTGATAACCGTCTGTGATATCCCGACAAAACCAATAGGTAATCTGTGATAAAAGCTAATCACATACGGTTTAATACACAAAGCGGCTGTGATATGGAACGTATCACAGACGGTTATTAGATAGAACCGTCTATGATTACTTATCAAAGACAGTTTTAGTAAATAACCGTCTGTGATAGCCTCTTATAAGGTGGGAACCGCTAGGGTTTTCCTCACTCGTCCCTTCCTCTCCCGCACCACTGAGTTTATCGCGCGCTCCTTTGCCTCCTCTAGGGCTCCGCTCACCGCCGCCTCGACCTCGACACTACCGCTCGACCTCGCCGCCGCTCCGACCTCGGCGCCCCGACTCGACATCGCCGCCCGACCTCGGCGCCGCTCCCGATCCGCGCGCTCCCGACTCGGCACCCCGACTCGACATCGCCGCCCGACCTGCGGCAAGCCCCGACCGGCACCCCGACTCGACCGCCGCCCCGACCTCGGTGGTTTTGAGTGTCATCGCCGTTGTGAGTATTGCGACTTAACGTGCTCGTCTCTTTGCATATATATACACTTTGTGCTAGTTTTTGATCGTGATTGAGATTGATATTTGAGACTAGCTCGAAGATATTGCAAAGAAATGAGTGATTCGGTTTTGCTCGTGATGTTCATAGCCATTCGATAATTGTTTCAATAATTAATTCAGTCTTTTGAGCTCTATAATTGAGGTAGCTACCTTTGCCTATGTGTGTTTCTATGATTACTTTTGTAGTAGTCAAGAGCTTTGGATCATTTTGTTCAGAGAGGATTGATTAGCTTCTAACTGTTATACTTGTCGATTTTGTATCGCAAAAGGCCTCGTGTTGAACACCAACTCTGTCGCTTTTGTTCTAGAAGCACTTCTTTGTTCTGCTTCTCGATACTAGTATTGATTATGTGATCTTGCACTCTACTTAGCTTCTACTAGCCGAAAGATAATGTAGTTTAAATACATTTCAGAAAGAATTTCTATTGTCATACAGATTAGTTAGCTATAATAAGAGCTCATAGTCCGAATTTTAATTAATTGATTCATTTGTGAAGTATATTAGGCTTAAGGGTTGTCATGGCAAGGTTTTGAACTTTGCATCTAGCCTTTCGAGAGCACCTTTAACATCAAGAATTTGAGCTTTATGCTGATTTATGGTGTTTTATCGATATTTATGATAAGCATATTGTCGTGTTTAGATGACATGGTAGAATTTCATGATTTCATGTTATTTTGGTCATTTAAACTCGTTGAATTATCTTTGGGATGTCATTAATTATTGCTGGAATTAATTTGGTATATATTCGGATGCTAGAACACATAATTAAACATTTGTAGCCTCCTTTTGCATTTCATCGCTGCCCTTGATGTAATATGTACCATGTTTGATGGTGTTTTAGTGTTGCATGTAATATGTACCTCTGCACTACTAATTAGTTTATGTTACTTTTTTTTGCCTCCTTTGTATATGTAAACATCCAAGCTCACTCTTAAGCTATATTGAGTACTATAAGGACTTGCAATATATAGATATTGATGGCACCATATATATTTGTCGTATTTTCACATACTTTGAGCTATAGCTGATCTCCACATCCAAAATAGATTTTTCACATACACGGTTTGTTTTCTTCAGTGTGCTTAACCCTCGGCCCTGGTCTGGGTAGTAATATATCTCAAACTAATTATATAGATAGCAAGTAAGCGAGATGGCAGAGGCACCATCTTCCCCGCCGTCGCCGACGCCGCAGATTGCAGAGGCACCATCTTCCCCGCCGTCGCCGACGCCGCAGACGACAATGACACGAAAGCGAGATGGCAGAGGAGAATCGAAGATGCCTGTGGGCCGACTGGTCATCACAGAGGTTAGTGAGTTTGGGGTCCCTCTGCGTCCCAAGAGCTCAGCGGCGAGATTCCGGACCATGTGCGGGATACTTGCAAGGAAACGGGTCCCCATCACCACACCAAGGTGGAAGGATCTGACGAAAGAAGCGAGAGGCGCGTTGTGGACAGAACTATTACAAAAGTTCACTATCCTAGAAGCAGACATGGCACGCATGGAACGGACGGCGATGCTCACGATCGATAAATTGTGGAGGTCATTCAAGAGCATTCTTGTCACGAAGTACGTGAACACGGGTTAGACGCCCTTCGCGAAGTACGGATTCTTGATGCAGGAAACATGGGACGCCTTTGTTGCTATGAAGACGACGCCCGAATTTAACGAGCAAAGTGCGGCACACAAAGCTCTCGCACACTAAACACTCATCCGCACGCACTCGCACCGCTGGATACGCAGAAAATATGATGAATGGCGGCGCGAGGACAACGCGTTTCGATGTCACGCACGCGCTCCTAGCCCGTTAAAAGCGAGGCAAAAGTCTCATCTTCGAAGCATCTCTTTCACAAACCCGCAGACGAGGAAGTGTCTCAACGCTTGGTAAGTATGTCGAACTACCTAGTTAATAACTCCATATATAACTTCATAGTGTCTATAATAACATGATGACTTCTGCGGCGCGGAATTGTCCGCCCAAACGCCCCAAGGCTCCTTCCATGTAGACAGGAGAAGGATATACTCTCACGCCCCGGGAAACAAGGAACACCGGTCGCACGCGAGGTCTTGGGGTTACCGCATCATGGAGTCATGGATTTGCGACGACTACCGCACGCATGTGAGTAGGAAGAGATCTAAGGCCGAGCGTGAGGACCGGTTCGCATGCGGATGACCGAACATTTTGAAGGAAAGCGGCAGCATTGTAGGATCAATTGAATCAACTCCTCACCCCAGCAGCCGCAAGCCGCCTCGTTAATTTGGGAGCGTCCCCGCCGACATCGGAGTAGCGCGCGCCCACGCATACTCGGACATGACGATGTCCATTACCGATAGACGAGATCAAGGTAATGTACATCTATGGAATGCAAGAAAGATAGACCTATAGGACACTTTAGCTAATTGTGTATCGCTTTGTAGGAGCCGACGGCCGCAAGCTCGTAGTGAGGTTAGTTGGGTCCATTTCTATTGAGGCCGCACGGGGATGGTGCATCCATACCAGAAGGGGCGGTGCGCAAAGACGGTGTCCGTGTGGCGCAGGTTACGCCTGTGGTGGAGGTGGACATGGTACATGAACATTTCATGGCCGCCTACCGAGATTCGCCCAACGAAGAGATCACAACACTAGGGGATGCCGTACGCTTTATCTAGTGGCCCAAGAAGGACATCGCCTCGAACCCAAAGAAGGCCGCGATCTCAACACGACCATTCCTCTCCAACGGGACCCTCCATGACTCCACCTCATATTTCGCCTCGTAAGGCCACCTTTTCGGTTCCCTTGAGAAGACATCGAAGGAACAAGAAAAGCGTGTCACCGTGATCGGTCCCGAGTCATCTCGCAAGAAGACGCCGCAATGCTTAAGACCAAATCAAAATCGACGAAGGCACCCTCAAGTCGGCAAGTCGGCAATATCCGAAGTACATCCTCGGAAAACCGCTGTGCTCCCACGCAGATTAGGGCGTCTTTGCCGATATGCTTGTCGCTTTGCATGCCCGGTACTTGGATAGGACCCAAAAGGAGGGTGCGACATCGAATCACCGCCGATACGAGCATAAGCATTTCTTCAACGGACGAACCACTTCGCCGTGGGCTTCAACGACCTATATGACCTATTCAACCTCGTTGGCCTTGACGCCGCTTCTACGATGTTGGACATCGTAAGTGCATACAATCAAGTTCTACATTCACGTAATACCGATAAATATCACAACTCATTTCTTATGTACAGATACATGATGAAAAATGTCCGGTCGAAAGAACCGTGGGTTTCTCGACCCACATGTGGTATCATTGCAAACCATCCAAACAGACTCGCCCTTTGTCGAAATACATAACATAGACATTGCTTTGTCAAGAAACACGAAGTACATCGTGGTGCCCTACAACCAGGGTAAGTGTCACTACTTGCTCTACTTTATACGCAGCATGAACTCAAAGTTTAATGACTATAGTGACATACATGAGTAGGTACCATCGATCCTTTTAGTCATCATACCAAAGAGGAACCATGTGATATACCTTGATTCCTTAATCCGCAACAACCACGACTTCAAAGATTCTAGGAGGAATACTCGATGTGTATGCTCATTTCCTTCATACATAACTCTATTTTAGTCTTCATTAGTTTGAAATGGTCGAGGATAACTTTTGGAATCATGTAGGTCGTTCATCGACTATGTTGCCAACAAAGGAATATACGATGGAAAGAGCGCCAACTAACACACAGACAAAATTTCCTAGACACGCTATAATACGATAATCCTATATCATACTTCATAATAACGCATCTCGAATCGATATATGTAATTCTATTTTTGCAAAGCCGCCAAGAAAAAATGATGAGTTATGTGCAATCTACGCTTGCCATCATATGGAGCAAATCATTAGAGCTAGGAAGAAGGATCCCGAGGTTTGTGAATCTCCAAATAATTATTTTCTAATTATAAAATTAAATATATATGCATAACACTTTATTCTTGCTAGCATGCATGTGGCTTGAATATAGAATTAGATGGACTCCTTGATAATGAGATCAAGGACATTCGAGGAAGCTCATGCTTTATCATATCAGAGATAATTAAGGACACCGGAGAATTTCACTCCGCTGCCGACCGAGCGCATCACCCTGCCGACACTTCTCAACCACCTGCAAACAATTGACTCAATTGTAATCCAATTTATTTTGTAACAATACTTGAACAAATGTGATCTTTTGTAATTTATTTTGAGTAATGATCAGATTCAGTTTGTCGACAATTGATTATCTGTGATGTATCTATTTTTTTGCATGCTTGTTTTCAGAGGGCATGGCTAGCAATTCCTGAGGCTAGCCAAAAATCAGGAAAAAATGTAGTTAGTTTAATGAACTATCATAGACGGTTTTTTATAAAAACAGTCTGTGAAGACAGAGTATCACAGACGGTTCTAAGTAAAAAATATCTGTGAAGTCAGAGTATCACAAACGGTTTTTACAAAGAACCGTCTGTGATACTCTGACTTCACTGACGTTCGTGTAAAGAATCGTCAGGAAGACGAGTATCACGCACGGTTTTACATAGAACCGTCTCGTGATACTCGACTTCGCTGCACGTTTTGTTTCCGTAACCGCTCGTGATATTGTCTTCACGCACGTTGTTGATAAAACCGTCGTGATATTCATATCGCGCGGTTTGCCATCGACCGCCCGTGATATCCACCTGTTATCAGAGACCCATTTTTCCAGACGGTTCGAAAACCGTCTGTGATGACGGTTCCGAACCGTCTGTGATGGCTTTTTCTGTAGTAGTGTTTCATTGACCCCTCCTCACCAGACTATGTGTGTCTCCTTTAAAAGTCACTCTATGGTCTCAAGCAGGCGCCCCGCGCGTGGTATCAGCAGTTTGCCACCTATCTTCATTAACCCGCCTTCGTCCCTTCCACGTCGGACACGTCTCTCTTTGTTCTCAAAGATAGAGACAATGTGGCTTACCTACTGCTCTATGTCGATGACATCATCCTCACCGCCTCCTCTGGCCCTCTGCTTCAGTGCCTCGGTCAACAACTCCACTCCGAAGTTTGTGATGACCGACCTCGGTGACCTCCACTTCTTCCTCGGCATCTCCGTCACACATTCCTCGGCTGGCATCTTTCTCTTCCAGCGCTAGTACGCTGTGGACCTTCTCTAACGCTCTGGCATGGTCGAGTGTCACCCTACCGCGACTCCAGTTGACACTCGTGCCAAGCTGTCCACACAAGATGGTGCACCTGTCGACAACCCAGCTGAGTATAGGAGTATTGCTGGTGCTCTCTAGTACCTGACTCTTACTGGACCAGACCTGGCCTACGCTGTTCAACAGGTCTGTCTCTTTATGCACGATCCGCAGAGACCTCATCTCGCCTTGATCAAACACATTCTGAGATATGTGAAGGGCACTCTCGACATCGGCCTCCACATTGGGACCGCCCAGTCAATTCCATAACGGCCTACTCTTATGCAGACTGGGCGAGCTGTCCAGATTCCAAGCGTTCCACCTCCGGCTACTGCGTATATCTTGGTGATAACCTTGTGTCTTGGTCCTCAAAACGCCAGACCACAGTATCTTGCTCCAGCGTAGAAGTAGAGTATCGTGTTGTTGCCCATGCAGTTGCTGAGTGCTGCTGGCTGCGACAACTTCTTCAGGAGTTGTATATCCCAATTGCTTCCGCGACCGTTGTTTACTGTGACAATGTTAGTGCCGTCTACATGTCCTCCAACCCAGTTCAGCATCAGTGCACGAAGCATATTGAGATCGACATCCATTTTGTCCGCGAAAAGGTCTCCCTTGGGCGTGTTCGAGTTCTTTATGTACCCTACTCCCACCAATTTGCGGACATCATGACTAAATGCCTGCCTATACCGTTGTTCAATGATTTTCAGTCTAGTCTTTACGTCCGGAATCCTCCCGATGCGACTACGGGCGAGTATTAGAGGATATTGTATAATTGTAACCTGTCTAGATTAGCTCCTCTAATTGATGCCTAGATTACCTCCTCTAATTGAGGATCCTGTAAACTTCCTCATCCGGGCTCTTGCCTGACCATATATGAAAATCCACCCTGGCCTATTGGCCTGTGCGGTGCTTACGCTATATTCTTTCCTTTCTACAGTTACAAACCATCACAAACAAAAAGCACCCGGTGAGTATTTTCACTACCAGTTCTGTTTGTCATTTATGTGGCGCTCAACACAAACAATCAAAAACATAAACCAGCGTATAACACAATGCACCATCAAGATTGATCACAAAAACCGAAGCTTCCTCTAGTAGGGCCTCGACGATTTCCCTGTGGACTCTAGCTTCATCTCAAAAACTCTAGAAAGCAACATCTGAATATCAGAAACCAACATTCTGTATTATGAACAGAGAGATGTAAGGAGTAAATGACGTCAGAAAGAAAAAAAAAACAAGATTAGTACATCTAAATATAAGGAGATTGGCAGAAAATATGAGTTCATAAATACAAGTGTATATGTAGAAGCATGAACACAGAAAGGAATTCTGACAACAAGGTATAACCCTAATTCATGAATGTCATACATAATTAACACTAATGACTACAATTTTTTTTTTGAACATTCCACTCCACAAGGTGTTGAATGGTATTGGTTATTAGTAGCAAAATAACAGATGCTCATACTGCAAAATAGAAGCGTGAAAAAACAAATTATTGAATTGTATCAGTAGTTTGTGTTCATATTGCATCTTATAAATCCATGAATACACTACTGACTACAATTTTTTTTTGAACATTTCAGTACACAAGGTATTGAATGGTATTGGTTATTAGTAGCAACATAACAGATACTCACATTGCAAACCTGATCAACAACATTGGCAGCCTCATCTTGCACATGCACCTCATCTCCCCTAACTTTCTCTGCAACCTCCGGTGCTGACTTTTCATCCCTTGTATTTGTTACTTGCCCTGCTTCTACAACCACACCATCCTTGCTCTTCCTTTCCTCCTTCCCTGCATTGTCAGCAGCAGGTGCGCCAGTCACTCCCTTCCCTTGAGTTCCCAAATTCCTTCCCTTGGGCTCGGGATCTGGTGTGACCTCCCCTTCCTCCATCTCGCTGACGCCGCAGCTCTGCTTCCTTAACTTCTCCACCTTCGCACCCTCTAACCTTCTGCTTGACTCACTAGGCGACCACCACGGTGGTGTAGGCGACGACGCCGCTGGTCTCCTGGGCATCTCCCTGTACTCATCCAAGCCTTCTAAATCCCTCCACTCGGTGCCCAGCCGCTGCCACGCCAAGCTGCTACCTCCATTCCGCTGTGATCGGTTGTGCTCTGAGCAGAACACCTTGCTGTCTACATGGTTGGACAGAGCACTTCAGCCAATACGCCGGGAGGGGAGGAAGATCGGGTTGATCACCGCACGAAATTGACCGCAAGCACAGATCTTTCCACTACCATCGCCCTTGCTTGCGTCAAATTCAGCGTCAAATCCACACCATCAAAGACGAGGAAGAGATGCAGGGAATGGGCGGCGGTGACTTTTTGTAGGGGGGGGGGTGAGGCAAGCGACGGGGTTCTATGGGGGAGAAGATGGGCAGGCGGATGAAGTTCTCCAGGGGAGGAGAGGGGTGCGGTAGGGGAAGAGAGCGCAGAGGAGAGTGAGCACACGCAGCTTGCTTCACGAGGAGAAGGTGAACCACGTGGTTCGCCTTTTTTCGCCGAATGCAACGGTACAGGATTTGTGCCGAATATTCCCGTCGATCAAACAAATCGGTGCTGAACCGATCGGTTCAGTTCACCGAACCAAACAGCGGAACATGCCTATTTCCCAAACCATTCGGTTCAGGACCATCCCATTCACTCATCCAACAGACACTAAATGCTTTCAGCTGGATGAGATAGAATTTGATGTGTCAGCAGGCCAGCGCTGACATTATCTTTGGCTCTTGACATTACCGTTGCAGTTTCCAACACATTTGTTACTCACATCATATATTGTTATACTGTTTTGGTTCCTATGCAGTTGGTACTCTAACTGCAACTGCTGCAACTTAAGCAGTTAGAGTAGCACCATTGGATGCAAAATCAATGGACGAGGTTTGCGAGACATGGTAGAAAGTACTGTAACTATATAACTGTAGCAATAGTACAACATTCAGTTTGCTGCAGCAACCACTTTGAGCCGTTGGATCTGAAAATGAATGGTTGGGATTGCTTACAGTCCCTAACGTGCAGTCGCAACTACATCTATAGGTGATTTGAATCCCTCCGCTTCTTGCACGGTTAGGACTTGGGATAATGCCCAACCACACGCCACACGGCCAATCAAGCTATGAATGTTGGACACTATTGGCCCCCTAGACCACCTTAATTCCAAATCTAGCCCCCTTGCCTCCGAAATTCCATTTTTGGCCCTTTGGACCCGCCTGCTGCGCCACCGTACCGTGGCAGGTCGGGACACTGTAGCAGCTTTTATCAAAAATCCATTTAAGTGTATTTTTTGAAGGAATTTTTAAATATAGAAAATGAGCTTAAAAAATTATAATTTTTTTTGTGGAGTCTCCCGGCACAGTGTACTTGCTTGTGTAATTTTTTTTTAGAATTTGATCCATTCTGATTTTTTTCTCAAAAATTTATTTAAGTATAGTGTTTGTAGGAATTTTCTAATATATAAAATGAGGTCCATTTTATACTTAAATGAATTTTTGAGAAAAAAAAATCAAAACGGATAAAATTCTGAGAAAACTACACAAGCAAGTACGTTGTACCGGGACGCTCCACAAAAAACTCTATAATTTTTTGAGCTCATTTTCTATATTTAGAAATTCCTCCAAGAAAATATATTTAAACGATCCGCACGTGTTGTGCTACCACTTTGCTGCTGCCCTCGCTTAGCTCCCGGGGTTTGCCATAGTGTCACCCGCACGTCGGGGATTTCCATCATTTCTGAATTTCTCTCTCATAATTGGATGCTAACGGTGGTCATGGATGGAAAAGCTAACGGCGATGGCATTTTGCAGATTTTTTTTATTATCTTTGGGATGAAATTTGTGAACTTAGTCTCTTTGCGATGATATTTTACAATTTGTGAATAATTGTGATGTCACTGAATAAAATTACTCTTTGAAAAAAGAGTTATATTTGTTAGACAACTCTAATGAGTGTGATTGAAAATACAATTGTATTTCTTATACAGCTATAATAGCCCTAATATACCTATGACAGATCGCCGCTATTAATATCTGGACCTACTTAAATCAACTGTGCAAATAGTTATTGTTTTCTTCTGATTAATATGGTAATTTTTAGCGTTGGAGAGCAAATGTGATGTATCTTATCGTGCAATTTGTGTCGGTAATTCAGCTTATTTTATAAAATGCTGCTTTGGTAGATCAGTTTTGAATGTTTTCAAGTATTCTGAAATGTCCGCTTGGATCTACTCGCCTTGTCACGTGAAACTTTGCCTCCCGTTCTGACTTCTGATACCATGTCAGCCTTTTGTTTCGTTTCGCGTTTTCAATTATTCTTGCCGTGCCGTGAGGAACTTCGAGAAATAAAGGCTAACTATAAACATAAATTTGCGTACTCCATTCTTGCTTATTTACGGATTAACCCTTACGGGAGCACCGAAAAAATTGAGGAACGGCTGGCAACCTGCGCGAGCCGAAAGGATGACACGACAGGGCAAAGCAGGCTTTGAGGTCGCAGGGCTTGTGGTGCGCTAGTGCAGTGCAGCAAGAGGACTGGCTAGAGGAGCGGACGCCGGTGCAGTCGTGCTGACGGAGACAGAGGTTGCGCAAGGCCGTGCGACTGCGATGTGTGTGCCGCGGCACGCAAAAAATTTGATTCGCGGTGGGAGGGAAATTAAGAGAGAGACGAAAGGCGTAAGCGACGAGCGATCTGCATCTTCCGCGCCCCTCTACCCCCTACGGACGCGCATGCAGGCACTGCAGCAGGCTAGCCGCTCTCCGCGCGAGCTGGGTCCTGGGCGTCGGCGCGTGCTACGTATACTGGAGCAAGGACATGGCGTGTCTTTCCTCCCGCCGACATTGGCAGCGTCCACCGTTTTGTCCGCATCTACGGCATGATTGGGCTGTAGCCTGCAGTCGTGATCGATCGAGACTCACGGTGTCACGGACAGCGAGGCTGATCGCGAGGAAGGCCTACGCACGTCTCGGAGTCGCACGCAGCTGGCGTCCTGGCGACCTCCCCGTGCTGCTAGTGCTGGCGTCGACGTGCTTGCAGAACTCGTTATTCGGGACGGGGACCGAGAACAGGGCATCGGAAGGTGTCTTGAGGTCCGGCCGATCGGGCCTATATAGCCTCGTCGGAGTCCATGGCGGAGCCAGTAGAGCCAGTATTTCACAGTGTCTCGGGTCCAAAAACTAATGACTGAGGCTATAAGTCTATAACTAACATCAAATACTATTAACACTGAGGTATAATAAAACTACAATACAAATGCACAATCAAAATAAAATTTGAATTCTATATTTAACGATACGACAAAATAGATAAAACATAGAAAAAAAAGAGAATGTAATATACCACTAGCACAAGGTAATTTTTGCTTAATTAACAAACATTTGGTTCATTTGAGCCTATCATATCTTCTAATAGCAACTCTCTTAATAGATATTTGTACCAATAAACAAGGTAAAATTTCTAGAAACCAAAACGATGTAAACTACGTTAACTATCATGAATCTATAATCAGCTGCGACCTTTAGGTCAAAGAATAGGGTTAACACTTGATAAATTCACCAAAATAATAAAAAGAGGGAATGCAATGTCATTCATACTCCCATTCCATCACACTATACTAGAGGAAAGCCACAGAATTATAGCATACTAGTGTTTTGTTTCATTGAACAACTTACATATCATTGCAACTCTATCATAGCCTGAAAATTAAAAACTCCTATTCGGCATCACATTTACAGCTTACGGGTTCATTTCTCATTCAAAGAATGGTTGATTAAACAAGCCTACCATCCATTCCTTCACAGATTAATTTTGCTTTCGCCAGTTGGTGTTTAGCCCCACGGGAATGTGACCTCGAGCAATGCGATTCAGGATAATCAGAAAGAAATATGGACCCTACAACTACTAGGAGGCAAGCAACCAGAGGGTTTCCCCAATTCTGTGCACCTAATCCCCGAAACCTAGATAGGTAGGTAGATCAATCGACCGCGACTGAAGCAGCAAGAATCGAAAAGGTTGAGATAGGGAAGGGGAGGGACTAACTGACTTGGAGACGGAGTAGTTCTTGAGCTGCTTCTCGCCGCCGCTGACTCGCTCCATTGCTTGTCTCCGGCGGCGGGGGTGTGGCTGGAGGCAACGGCGGGAGGTCAGGACACGGAAGACGACCTACAGGAATACACACCACGGCTGGCATCGCTTCGGCTGCCGGTGACGACGAGGCCAAGGTCCCTTATCAGTTGCTCCTACTCCTCCTTTCTCCTCTTCGGCAGCGTGGGTTAGAGACGGTGAGGAGAGGAACTGAGCCTGCTAAGGAGGCGCTGGGGGTGGTGGAGCAGGGGGCTGGCTGGGCGGCGGAGAGGAGGCGGAGCAAAGCTGTAACACCCTGGTTTTTCTGAGCCTTTTTTAAATAATTCAAAACAAAAAGAACAATTTGATTTTGATGAGAATTCAAAGCTTAACCTGAAAATTTCATAATTTGAAGTGTTTTAAATGACTAAACCAAAAGTGGTTCCCTTTTGTAATTGCTTGAGTTTTGGAGTTGCCTCTCCTCTTCTCTGCTTATCCTGTTCTCCCCTTATCCAGACCTCCTCTGTGATCTTGGGGGTTAGACCATTTCTGAGGTTTAGACTTCTCTTTGTAGTTAGACCTCCTTGGAGGTTAGACTTTCCTTGCAGCTAGACCACCCTTGTGGTTTTGACTTTTTCCTTGATTGGGCACTCCGTAAGTCTAGGCTTCCTTTGTGTTTAGCCCTCCTGTATGCCCAGACCTCCCTCTTGTCTGCCTATTTCTTGGAAGCTAGGTCCCCATATGTCTGGAACTCTTCTGTGAGTCTAGACCTTCTCTGTGTCTAGACTACCCTTTGTTGGTTTGAACTTCTTTGTGGCTCAGACCACTTCCTTGTTGACTTGAATCTCTTGGACTACCTCACTGGTTTCTCTTTGGGGTAAACCTCCTCTTTGAACCAGACCCCTCTTGAGTGCTGATCTTCCTTTGGGGTCACAACCATCTTAAAGTGATTCAAGCTTGCATCTGTGTTCCAAATATCCTTGATCTATGAGATTCAAGCTTGGGTCGACTTTCCCCTTCTGGATCTCTCTTGTTCAACCCTCTTTCCCTCTTTGCTCATTTAAAGCCCTCGGTGCTCACTTAAACCCTTCGAGCTCCAATGGACCTCCCTTGCATTCATTTGGACCTCCCCTTGTTCATTTGGACCTCCTCGTGGACCTCCCCTATGTTCATTCAGACCTCCTCTTATTTTGATCTTGACCGTTAGGACCTCCCCTTGTGAGATCTTAGCCGTCAGGACCTCCCCTTGTTTCGACCTTGACCGTCAGGACCTCCTTCGCTTTGATCTTGACCGTCCAAACCTCCCCTTGAGTTCCCTTTGTCATCTGGACCACCTTGCCCTTAGACCTCTTCGTTCACTGGTCTTGTTGCAAAGACCACCCTCTATGACCTTTTTGCAAAGACCACCTCCTTGCGGTCTCTTTGCAGAAACCACACCGCTGGTCTTTTGTAAAGACCACCTTCTTGGTCAAGACCACCCTTTGTGGTCAAAATCTCTAGTCTTTTTGCAAAGATCACCTCTGAGGTCACGACCTCCTCAGGATCTCTTGTCCTTAGGACCTCTTGGTCCTTTTTGTAAGGACCACCCTTGCGGGTCGACCACCCTTGTGGTCAGGACATCTGGTCCTTTGCAAAGACCACCTTAGTGGGTCAAAACCTCCCTTGACCTCCGTACCTCCCACCTATGCTTGACTTGTCCTATCTGTCAGGTTTTGCTCACCTTTTTCTTCCTTTTGTGTGTCCTTGCTACCATGGAAATCTTCACGCATTTAATGCAGGTTGTGTCACATTGAATGTTATCACCTTTTTGCAGCACCCGTACCCTTTTTTGTTACCTGCTCCTGTCCTCTTCTCCACCCATCCTTGAACGCGTGTGCCCTTGAAACTCCCAAAGCCCAGGCCTTATAAGCTTGAGCAAGCTCTTTACCTTTGTCTTTTTCCTCATTTCCTTTCTCTTGCTCTCCCGACCAATTCTTGGACCTCCCTCAGAGCTGCTGGGCCAACTTCGACTAGCTCCTTGGACCTCCTCTAAATCGTCGTGCCCTTCTGTGGTTCTTGTTTGGTGTTTCTTTAGAGTTCTTTGAATCTCTTTTTGGTTTTTGTTTGATCTTGAGTTGTTTTAACGTGTAGACCTCGACGTCTCTGGTGAGCCCGAGCTCGGTGTGGAGGTGGTCCCGTAAAGCCTTTTGAGCAGGAGGCAAGTTACACCTTTGACCATATTGCACCCTTTATTTCAATCTATGTACTTCTGTTTTAAGCTAAGTATTGCATGCCTATGTTACCTAGTATTTCAATGTCAGTGTTTACACTCGTAGCTACTCCTAGCCTCTTTTGTATGGCCACCTTGTTATTGCACCCAAACTTGTTGTCACCTTAGTAAAACCTGGTCATTGCTTTATGTGAGACTAGGACCTCTTAAAAGAAAAGTGCTTAGCAATGCTTAGACCAAAACCTTATTTTGGGAAGTTTTACAACCAAAGACCAAAAATTTTATATCAAATGTTTTAACCATATCATTGGGTTGTCATGGAAACTTGTTCTTGTTTCAAATCTTCTGTTGGAAAATGGTTTGGACGTGGATGAACCTTGGTTGGTTTCATGGTGGGTGCACGGGTAGTGCACGGGGGCCGTGTCAGCAGGCGCCTCAGAGTTGAGGATGTCGCCCATGTCAATTAAGAACCAGTTTTTTAGCGTTACTTTGCTATACCTATAATGGGTTGTGCCAAATCGTGAAACCATAAGTCTTGTATGAACAGGACCTGGCCAAATAATTTACGATATCTCACCATGGTTGTCCTTTTTAGATGTGTGGGTGGTCTTTCATGGCCTGTCTTTTATGACTATGTTATTCCCACCTGGTGCAAGAGGGAGCCTGAACCCTGCGGGTGGTTAGGCCAAAGGGGGTGAAACCTTAGCGAGGAAAAACTTTGATAAGAAGGAGCATTGTAAAGGCCTTATGATAACCTGTTAGTCGCACACCTTCGGTAGTGTGTGAGCGGACAATACAATCAAGTTATCTCTTGTGGGTAAAGTGTACAACCTCTGCAGAGTATAAAACTATTCGAATAACCATGTCCACGGTCATGGACATGCTAGCAAAGCTCTCTCTAAGTTAGTCTTTGGTTTTGGTTTTCAAATGGATTTGAAAACTGGTTTGGATTTCTATCCATTGTGTTCTGGGCGGGGAGCTCTAGGCAGGGAGCCCTTGGCGGTTAGCCTGGTGTTAGGAGGATATCCTACACCCTTAATCTTGTTATCCATCAATCAAAATTTGTGGTAGAAAATGAGTTTTATGTATAGTGTAACCAGTTTTGCAACTTACTTACTTGTATTTGAATGAAACTTGGCTTTATGTAAACTAACCATATCAGCCTACCTTTGATATATCCATTTATGCATGTCATTCTGTTATTTGACGGGTGTGACTTGCGAGCACGGTTTTTGTGCCCACTCTTGCTTGAATTAATCTTTTGAGCATGTGGAGAGATCTGTGCAGTGGACCTTGTGGTCCTAGACGACTAGGATGCGCCCTCCAGCCGATTGCCTGTGGTGTATCGGGTGGCCTATTATTGTCTTCCGCTGTACTTTGGTTTGTTGGCTTGTAGCCTCCTTTGTAAACAACTCTGTTGATATTAATAAAATTTGCATTGATCTTATTGGACCTGGGGGTTCTCTCGGGTGATCCTATTGGACCTCCTGAGAGGTCCTGGTGGACTTCCCTGTTGGTCCAGGAGGATCTCTCGGGTGGCCCCGGGTTGGTCGCTACAAAAGCGCTGGGCGGCGGAGAGGAGCGGGGTGACCGGCGGCGAAGAGGAGCGCTAGGCGAAGGCGGCTAGGGCTTGCTGGCGTGCTCAGTGCTGTTGCGTGTGTGCAAATGTGCGATTGCGATTTGTGAATGTGCGATGTGCCGATGCGTGAGGTGTGGGAGACAGAGGAGCTGGGCGCCTGGGCCTGAGGCCGTATGCCTCGCTCGACTAGGCCGGCTGAGGAGCTGGGCACCTGGGCCTAGGGGCCGTATGCCTCGGGCCTCTCCACTGTGAACTGAAAAATGACTTTTATGCATAGTAGGAGTCCTACTACTATTCCCTTTAGGCCTCGGGCTGTTGCCCAACCGCCTGAGACCCATCTCTGCCCCTGCACAGTCACGTACAGACGGTTCTTCGTTCTGACGCCCAAAACATCCTCAAAGAAGATGAGGACAACACTTGACAAGAACTGCGAACGAACCAAACCTCCGCTAGCCTATGTCTAATCACACAAAATATATCAATGCGAAAGACATTCAGGTATCAGGTTAACTACTGCATTACACTGTCACGGTACAGCTGCCAGTAGTCAACACCATTCTCTATTGGGTGGGAATGCAACTCAGTCACTCACAGGCTACATATAGGAATAGGAGTGTCCGAAGTCATGACCTAATGAACTTTATAAAATGAAATATAACGCACTCAAATTATGTGATACATCATACAAAGAGGAACTTCGTCACTTAATCCGTTTCAATTCCCATTGTATTGATATGATCCGGAAGACATACAATAGTTGAACTAAATGACACCTTGTGTTGTTCTATGTAATAATCTCATAATAACAAGGGGTATGACTTCCTACGAAAAACCTAACTGCTGCAATAACAATGCACACGACACAGGGACAGAATAAAACATCATGCATGCTTATTGATTATCACCAGAGAGCAATATCAATTTATATGGAATAAATAACATCAACATAAGGTTGTGTGCAGACTGTTCCATTCGTCAAGCCTTGGGTGTCTTCTTGTTTGGTTCGAAAACATATTTTATCAGTGACTCCTTGATTGACAAAAGTTCTGGGAACTCGGTCTTCAATTTAGTACAGTCAAGCTCATTGTTGCTCCTCGGTGCAACTATGACCTTGGCTTGCTCCTCCAAGGTGAAGTTCTTCCAAGAGAAGTTTGGATCAATGTAATCCCTGTACATTTCCAATATCTCATTGTGGCTCACCACACCAGGATTAGTGAAATTCCAGATTCCGGTGAGGTTTTGCTTCGCCATTTCGATTGAGATGGGAAGAAGTTCATCCAATATTGTCATTGAATTTGGGATATCCACAACCTTGTCATACTGGGTGATTTTGGTGATGAAATTGCGAGGATTGGACAGATCAGATGAAATAGGCATCCTTACACGAAGGGTGCATACATTCTCGTAGTTTTTTAGCAGTTCCTCAACCTATTAAAAGTAAACATTAGATTCACCATGAAAAACTAATAATCTAGTTAAAAAAAAGCAACTACCATGGAAATATGAGACTGCAAGATAGCATTGTAGCATGCACACATAAGGATATGAGCACAAATAACTCGTTTTTTTCTTCACCAAAAGTCAGATGAGTGATTTCTGGTCATGAAAGGGTAAGTGATAACTCTCTGTGAGATTAGATCAGATATTTGTTTTGATTTTAAGCTTTATCTATTCCAATTTCCAACTTTGCCTATACGGTCAATTTTCATTAAAATAGCATGAAAAACCTTGATTGTTTTGAAGGAAAATAAGTTACTTTGTACTGAACAAAAACCACATGAAGAAACAAAATTTCCTAAGTGAAATATACATTTGAATAGTTATAGTGTTGTTTACTTCTTTACCAAAGTTCCAACAACATTGCCCACCTTCTCTACTTAAGGTGCATAAGGCATAGAGAACCAATCTATCCAGAAGATGTATCATCCAAGTGCAAAACACATAAACTACTTGTGTTTTGTGTGCTCAACTAAAAGATAAGGAAGCCTAATACATAAGGGTCCTGCTAACATGGACACGTTTTGCTTTACAATAAGCAACTGCTGTCTGTGCTGATGGCATTTAGGCTGTTCAGAAGAACCCAAGTAAGCTTACTGGTCAACAAGCGCAACACATTGTGACACTAAACACACTTCAGCCCTTCTAGTCTAATCACCTAAAGGCTGAAGCACATTGTTAGTAATAAAATAGTGTGGTTATGCACAATAAATTAACCTCTTGCTTGGTCTCACATCACATTCTTCTCTTTATAATCATTTGCAATTTTCGTCCAATGTAATATTCAGTCTGTTCATTTCGTATTGGTATTTTTCAATCCATTGTACTTCATGTTTGCCTTTTTCTATTCAATTCTCCAGCAAATCTACTAAATGATATCAGACCTCATTGGCTTTGAATGTACTGTACTTATATTTGACTTCACGAATTTATTTCTTCAAACCAACACTGTGCATACAAAGAAACGACAATTTGACAATACCAACAAAGCAAACCATCCTAAATTAAGATGAAATGCCTCCAGCAGCAGTCACATACATCAAGTGCAATTGTGCAAAGAGGATGTAGTCAATCTATAGAGCCCCCAACCCAGATTCAAATAACAAAACTTCCCTTCCAAAGTAAATGGTAAGCCCCTATGCTAAAATAAAATTGGCATTCCCAGAAACTCAAAATGGCATGATCTTTTGTGTTGCCTTCCATATTTAATTCACTGAAAACTCGCTAATCTCTCTATCTGATCAAAAGTTCTCCATCATCAAGCTCTGCCAAGGATGTGATGCAAATTCAAAGCAACGTGACATTATGAAAACATACTAATTGTCTACTACTAAGCATGGGTGGCAAAAAAACAAAATTAGGATTCTCGGAGAACCCAAATAGATCCTGATGAACCATGTGGAGGTGACCACATGTGTTTGATGAGTAATTGACATTGGTTTAGGTAAGTCGAGTTTGGTTTGAGTGGTTCGGAGTCGAGTCGTTGCGTGGCACAGTCGGACTCGATCGGACTTGGTCAAACTTGGTCGTATGGTATTAGGATGCATATTCTGATAATTTCGACAGGTTTGGACTTCGGCATAGTAAGTGATGTTATTTACGTTTTCATGTATCGAGCGGTGCTATTTGATGTGTTTCTTGTCTGTGTGGCTGCAGGACGGCGAGGCGGAGTTGTGGCGAGACACGGTGGACCGGACTAGGCGCAGGTGGCGCTGAGGTCAGAACAGTCGGGATGTGTCGAAAACGACGTGGACTCGAGGTGGTTGCGAGGCGTGCGAGGCAAGGAGCGCGGAAGCCTCCCAGAAGGTGCAGGAGGGGCGAAACGGAATTTCGCAATCTTCGCATGCGGAGCGGCTCTGTTGGACTTAGCGGGCGTAACGGGGTGGAGACCCGTTAGCCAAGGCTATATAAAGGATTGAGGGGCTGCATGCCCACCTGGGTACTGGAGAGAGGTTTGGGGTTTTTGTGAGTCAAAAGAGGCTTTGGAGGTGGTTTTACCTTTGTGTCTTTAGTTGGTGAGAGGGGTAGAAGGCAGCAGAGTGTGTTCCCTGCGTGTCTTCTTTGATGTCCCCTATGTGTTCATTCCTTCTCAAGCATGTATGGTTGAGGGATTGAGAGAGGGAGAGGGTGAGGATTGAGTGGAGAGTCTTGTAATCATTCATCTATATGTAATCGTGGTATCGGGACTACTCTTTTGTTTTGAAATGAAGATCTGAAGTCATTTCCCGTTCATTCCTGTCTCTGTTCTTCGATTATCTGAGTGTTGGATTTTTGACTTTTTGATTTTCGAGTTCTTGCTTGCTGGGATTGGCCAAAATGGGTTGCTCCATGATGGGTGAGTACTTCAAGATCAATTGATCAAGGATCCCAAGAGCCAACCCCATTTAATCTCATATTTGGATTTTTGGCTTGCTCTGTTCATTTGTTTAATTCTAGGGTTTAGGTGGAAATCTTGTTTCCCTCTTTGAGATGGCTTGAAATTTGGCTTGTAGAGTCCAAGGGCTATTGCTAACATATCTGCAAAGTCTCATTGCCAAGGGATCAAAGATGGAGGAGAAATTTGATTTTCAGTGTTGGCTCAATATTTTCTGCTTTTTGTGTTGTTTGGAATTTGCGTAACTTTTGATTCCCTTTATGAAATAGCATGAAATTTTATATCTAGAGTCCTGAGACTATCTATTAACTATCCTCAAAGTTTCATTGCCAACGGATCAAGGATTTGGGAGTTTTTCGATTTTTCGTGAAGGCTCTGTAGGTTTCATATTTCAGAACTGAAAAACTGAATTCCTTTCTTTTTGTGCTGTTTGAAATTTGCGTAACTTTTGATTCCCTTTATGAAATAGCATGAAATTTTATATCTAGAGTCCTGAGACTATCTATTAACTATCCTCAAAGTTTCATTGCCAACGGATCAAGGATTTGGGAGTTTTTCGATTTTTCGTGAAGGCCCTGTAGGTTTCAGATTTCAGAACTGAAAACTGAATTCCTTTCTTTTGTCTGTTTGAAATTTGCGTAACTTTTGATTCCCTTTATGAAATAGCATGAAATTTTATATCTAGAGTCCCGAGACTATCTATTAACTATCCTCAAAGTTTCATTGTCAACGGATCAAGGATTTGGGAGTTTTTCGTTTTTGGTGCAGCCCGTATGTTTCGATTTTGAATCAAATCTGAACCAAGCTTGGTTGTTGATTTGCGATAGTTGTCTTGTGATTCTTTTTGGAGAAAAAGAAATTAGTAAAAGTAGAATTGCAACATTCACCCCCCCTCTGTTGCCATTTCGGTCCTACAATTGGTATCAGAGCCGGTTAGCTCTTTTCAATAGATCTTAACCGGTCTCAAGAGCCATGGCGATGGACAAGTACTCGACCAAGCCGCCTCGCTGATGGCATCGATTACCCTTCCGAAGAGCCGAATGGAGACATACATCCGTGCCTGTGGGTATACCATCTCGCGGAAGGTCAAGGTACGATTCGTTGTTCCTGCCGATGAGAACATCAATGCCGGGAACATGGCTGATGTTGAGGCGAATGCAAAGGCAAGGAACATCATCATCCAGGGTTTGAGTCGTAGCTAGTTTGACCGCATATCTCACCTGTCGTCCGCCTACGACATCTGGGTGACCCTCGACGCATACCATGAGGGCACCACCCAGATCAAGACGGTTCGAAAGGATCAGTTCAAGCGCGAATACAACAAATTCGAGATGCTTGCTGGTGAGTCCCTGGACAAGTGCTTTTCGCGATTTCACAAAATCTTGTGCAACCTCCGAGCGGTCGGTCTCACATACCCCGACTCGGACAACGCTCGTCAGATGCTCACGGCACTCGATCTGCGTGTTTGGGAGATGAAAGTGACCACTATCAAAGACACGACAGACCTCTCGACCCTGACTCTTGACGCGCTGTACTCGCGCCTCAAGACTCACGAGATTGACGTTGTCTCTCGTCGGTCGAAGTCACAGTCGATGGCCTTGGTCACCGATCCCATTTCTTCTTCCGGGCTTTCTTCTGATTCTTCTTGCGGTTTCTCCCATCGCGCTCTCGTGATATAAGCGATGATCGTTAGAGCGACTATGATGATCACCGCCCTCCTAGCCCGGTTTTCCCATGCCTACAAGGGTAGGAGAGACAGAAAGAGAGGAGGACCCGTGATTTGCTTTGAGTGTGGTGGCCCCAACCACATTCGGGCAAACTGCCCCAAGCTAGAGAAGGGCAAGAACGACTACGGCGGTTCGGGCAAGAACGACTACACCGACAAGAACCGCAACAAGAAGCCTCCAGCTCAGACACCAGGAAAGAAGAAGTTCCGCAACTTTGGCAAAGCCAAGAAGCTCTTCCACCACGTCCTCACCGCCTTCGACGACCTCGACCTCAGCGAGGTGGAAGGATGGAGCGACGACGACGGGACGGGTGACCAAGAGCCCAAGGATGGCGGCGGCGAATTCTCAAGATGTGCTTCATGGCCTCGAGGCGAACCGAGCGACAACGAGTCGTACTCGACTCGGACGAGGTATGCCCACCTACGACCACTCAATCATGCTTTTCTTAAGCTAGGTGGTTTTCATGCTAGAGCTAGGGCTAGGTGTACTGAGTTAAAGAAGGAAGTAGATAGACTATCACGGGAGCTTACTTCACTTACATCTGCTCCCTCCCGTGATGATTGTGATACATGTTGTGCTCTATTGGGTGACATGGAGAAACGAAGGACCTCGCATGATAGTGTGTCCTCCGAGCTTGATATTGTTAAGGTGGAGAATGTTAGTCTGCTTGCTGAGTTAGAGTTGAGTAGGATGGCTGTTACCCTACTTACTACTGATGAGACTACTTCTCCCACCTCATGTGAGGGTAAGGGCATTGCTGCTAGAGGACCTTATGCCATGCTCCTTGATCTGCCCGAGTCTTGTGAAAATTGCAATAACTTGAAGATGAACTTAAAACGGGCAGATCATAAAATTGCTGAACTACAAGCTTCTTTACTTGAGCCGATTGATTCATGCTTGAACCGCCCTAAGTTAATCTTTGAACTTGAAGTTGTCTCCAAACAGTTTCAAGATATGATTGATCATGAAAGGAAGTTGGCTCGCTTTGCTTCTAAGGACCTGTTAGCTCACCATGCATTAAGTGTAACAAACTAAAATCGACTTGATTGCTTTGGATGAGAAATGTGAAGCTAACTAAGGACCTTCTAGAGAAGCCACATTGTGCTTGTAATGTGATTGTGGAGAAGGAGAAGCCCGGGATAAGGTTGAGACGCTTAGCGACGTGAACCAACCGCTAGCGATGAGGACTGCCCTTCGAGTCGGTTGTGCGTGCACAAGCCATTCTTCCCCTAGCTTTGGTTCTTCTTTTGCTCCCTTACCTTCTGCTGTCTCTTCTTCCCCTGCTCTTCTTGCACTCTCTCTTTCGGAGTGTCGGTACCTTATGAACACTCTCGAGAGATTTGTAGGAGGCAAGAAGAAGCTCAATCTTATTCTAGACCAATCTAAGATCTGCAGATTTAATCAAGGTCTAGGATATGATTTTTATGAGGACATAAGGAAGCATCCACCGCCATGCTTGACCCATAGCACTGTGTGTGATCGAGACTAAGCCCGGGACCGAGAAAGTCCAATTTAAATCGGGCTATGTCGGGGATTTGACAAGAAGGTGATTCCACCCATCGCCAAAGATCTCGAGCGAAGCCTCCCGTGTCGCTTCTACCTCTCGGAAGGTGAAGTATCACCGCACCTTTCGTTGAAGGATGGACACCTGATCGATCGATGCTTCAGCGCGCCAAGATCGCGCGTAGAGACCGTGTTGAGTCTCTTGGGCGATTCGGGGACGGCCCGGACCTTGAGTGCACCTAGGACCAACACGAGGTCTAGGATCGTTGAGTGCGTGTTTGGGCGATGTCGAGGACTCGGTTTACCGATTTTTCGGTTTCGTCCTCGATATGCTCCTCGATCGTGACTTCGCCGCCCCGAGGGTAGATCTCGTTTTCCTCATCAAGATAGCTACCCGCGGCGTGCTCAGCCTGTTGCAGATGCTCCGACTCGCTCCCTCGTAGCAGTTGGACCTAGCAACAACTTCAGGTCTGCTCATAGACCTTCTGCTTTGAATGACAGAGAGCGTAGGGTAGATAGAGGTCAGTCGTGCTTGATTACTTCATCTGCTCGACGTGTTACTCAGTATTGGGTGCCAAAATCACTGTTGATTTACCCCAGTGCTGAGACTTTACTCTCTTGTTGACTCAGTTCGCAGGCGAGGAAGGAAAGGTTTGGCTCGTCGACTCGGTGTTCACGACACATGACCGAGATTCTTGTTGGTTCTCTTCCTAGTTCGTGCTCCGGTGATGAGAAGATCACCTTCTGAGATGCTTCATCCGAAAGCGCCATCGCCAAAGGTATCGTGTGCGTGAATGATTCTTTCATTTTGAAAGATGTTGCCTTGGTTAGTAAGCTGCAGTACAATTTGCTTTCAGTTTCTCAACTTACCGATGACGGTTTCGAGGTGAGCTTTAAGAAAAACAATTGCAAAATTCTTGATTCTTGGGTAGTCGGTTTCATGGATTTCGTTATGGGAGGATCTTTCGTCTTGAGTTTTCGAGTCTTCCGCGATCCTCTCGGTGTTTAATTGCTTCGAGTCCCGCGATCTCTCTTTCTGGCATAGGAGACTTGGTCATATTGGATTTGACCATTTGACCCGAGTTAGCGGCCGCGATCTCATTCGTGGTCTGCCGAAACTCAAGATGGTCAAAGATCTTGTTTGCGCTCCATGCCGGCACGGCAAGATGGTTACCGCTTCTCATCCTCCGGTCACAGTTACTATAACCGATGCACCGGGACAGCTGTTCCACATGGACACGCTTGGACCACTGAGTGCGATCGGCAGGAGGAAGTGGTATGTTCTTGTTGTGCTCGATGACTTCTCGAGGTATTCTTGGGTGTTTTTCTTAGCCTCAAAGGATGAGACGTTTTCACATTTCCGAGGTCTTTTTAGTAGGCTTTCTGTTGAGCTTCCAGGTGCCTTACGAGCGATCCGCAGTGATAATGGCACGAAGTTCAAGAATTCCTACTTTGAGAGTTTCTGTGGTGAGACAGGTGTAGAGCACCAGTTCTCTTCTCCATACGTCCCTCAGCAGAATGGCGTTGTGGAGAGGAAGAACCGTACCTTGGTCGAGATGGCTAGGACGATACTTGATGAGTACTCTACACCGAGGAAGTTTTGGGCTGAAGCCATTGCGACCGCGTGCCATGTTTCGAATCGAGTTTTTCTTCGGGCACACTTGCACCGCACTTCTTATGAGCTGAGATATGGGCGAAAGCCCAGCGTCTCTCATTTTCGTGTGTTTGGTTGCAAGTGCTTTATTCTGAAGTCTGGGAACCTAGACAAGTTCGAGTCACGTTCCTATGACGGTATCTTTCTAGGCTACTCGACTTCTTCACGGGCTTATAGGGTCTGGAACTGCGAGTCTAGCAAGTTGGTAGAGACCTGTGAGGTGACCTTTGACGAGGCCAGTCCGGGGACTAGGCCAGATATCTCAGGTTCTTTAGAGCAGTCGGAGACCATCTTTGTGGATGATGAGGACGATGGAGACGATGGTTGTTTACCTGATCAAGCTCCTCATCCTCCCCTTGAGATGCCTTCTTCCATGGCACCTCAAGGTGATCAGCCCTTGCCTACCGTTTCCTCCGGAGCTAGTGGCTCTGTCCCTGCCTCGTCTGCACAAGAGGTAGAGGCCACTTCTTCTTCTCATCCAGGACCTCCCCGTCATATCCAGAAAAGGCATCCTTCAGAGCAGATTATTGGAGACCTCTTCGAGCGTGTCACACGCTCTAAGTCTGGCTTTTCTCAATTCTGTCTCCATTCTGCCTTTGTTGCCTCCTTTGAGCCCAAGGACGTTTGTCACGCCCTTTCTGATGAGTCTTGGGTCAATGCCATACATGAGGAGCTACAAAATTTTGAGAGGAACAAGGTCTGGTCGCTTGTCGAGCCCCCGCGAGGTCAAAATATTATTGGGACTAAGTGGGTGTTCAAGAACAAGCAGAGCGAGGATGTAGTGGTTATTCGAAACAAGGCTAGACTGGTAGCTCAGGGTTACTCCCAGGTTGGGGGTTTAGATTTTGAGACCTTCGCCCCTGTAGCTAGGCTAGAAGCCATTAGAATTCTGCTTGCCTTCGCAGCGTCTAAGGGCTTTAAGCTTTACCAGATGGATGTCAAGAGTACCTTCCTCAATGGGGTTATTGAGGAAGAAGTTTATGTTAGACAGCCTCCAGGTTTCGAAAACCCCAAATACCCAAACCATGTCTTCAAGCTTTCCAAAGCCTTGTATGGACTTAAGCAAGCCCCTAGAGCTTGGTATGAGAGGCTTAAGTCCTATCTGTTGAGTTATAGGTTTGAGATGGGTAGGGTAGACAAGACCTTGTTCATTCAAAGGCATGGCAATGACTTTCTA
Organism: Ampelocalamus luodianensis; assembly: GCA_036346255.1. NCBI lineage: Eukaryota > Viridiplantae > Streptophyta > Magnoliopsida > Poales > Poaceae > Ampelocalamus > Ampelocalamus luodianensis. The sequence continues at coordinate 12,890,118 of CM070634.1, forward strand.
CTCGTCCAGATTTATGTGGATGACATTATCTTTGGTGGATCCTCTCACGCTCTTGTTTCCAAGTTTTATGATGTTATGAGTACAGAGTTTGAGATGAGCATGATGGGCGAGTTGAGCTTCTTCCTCGACTCGGGAGGGTATTTTTCTGCATCAAGGCAAGTACACTCGAGACCTCCTGAAGCGCTTTAACATGAGTGACGGCAAGCCAGTGTCGACTCCAATGGCGACCACGACTACACTTGATCCAGATGAAGATGGCGAACCCGTGGATCAAAAGGAGTACAACAGCATGATTGGCTCCATACGCACCTCATCGCTGAGTAGGACATACACTTCGCCGTATGTCCATGCGCGCCGATTCGAGCCTCCTCGCGCTTCTCATCGTCAAGCAGTGAAGCACATTTTCAGATATCTTCGAGCTACCATTGACTATGGTATCTGGTACTCTTCCTCATCCTGTCTTTCCTTGAGAGCCTTCTCGGATGCAGACTTTGCCGGTTGTAGGATAGATAGGAAGAGCAGTTCTGGCACCTGCCAATTTATTGGCACTTCTCTTGTTTCGATCTTCATGGAAGCGATCGGTGTTGCCTGATCCACCGCAGGTGAAATGCGTTGTTGCGGCTAGTTGTCGAGCCAAGTCCTCTGGATGGCTTCGACCTGCGGGACTTTGGGTTAGTTATCGGTGATGTTCCACTCTTGTGTGATAATACTTCCGCGATTAACATTGCCAAGAACCCAGTGCAACACTCCCGGACCAAGCACATTAATATCCGTTATCACTTCCTTAGAGACCATGTAGAGAAGGGCGATATAGTGCTCAAGTTTGTGGAGAGTGACCACCAGTTGGCTGACATCTTCACCAAGCCTTTGGATAGTTCGAGGTTTTCAGCTCTACGAGGAGAGCTTGGGGTGGTCTGTCCTTATGGACTGTAGTGAGGGGGAGTTTCTATTCTTTACTGCTTCACTATACTAATTATGCTCTTACTCCTTGATGTTGCATTACATTTAGGGTGCATTTGGGATTAGTCCTCCTAGCATAGATTAGAGTGTTTCTCTAGTCGAGTTGCTTAGACTTCCTTCTCTTATCTTGTGTTTCTAGGATGCTGCTTATTAGCTGTCTCTCTTCTCACTAGGTTGAGCTCACTCACTGCTTATAGGTTCTAGCGAGGGTCGGGCCCTCGGGTAGGCAGTGCGTGTTTGCTCCTAGGTGTGTTAGGTGGGCGGTTGATAGTCCTAGAGTCATATGGGGTAGATGAGAGTCAGTCTGAGCCATAGTATTCTCTATATCTTATCTATGTTTTAAGGACTGCCAGTTTTATGTTTTCTTTGCGACTTCTCGATTTATTGTTTTGGTTCAAGGGAGTTCATTTGGGAGCTTACGAGCTTAATATTGACATAACTCAACTTGAACTAAAAGTTGCATCTAATGTTGAGGGGAGTGGATCTTACGCATTTCTAGCATTCGCATTGTAATATAACTACATTGAGCCTTGATTATTATCCTGCTATAACATGTTTACAATGCTTTACACCTTGCCATGACTTGTGCTTATTTGCTAGATTTATCATGACTTCATATGTGTAGCCTAGCTTTTTCCATGATAAGTTAATTAAAATTGCTCAACTTAAACTAAAACTTGTCATGTTAGCACTCGAGATTAGTCTTTCTTGAACTATCCTTTTATGATTCATGCCATGTCAAATAGGCTGGGTAGAGCGTTGAATCTATATTGAGCCTTAGATTGAGCTGTTTTAGTCTCTTGATGATGCATGAGTTAGTACAACTTGTTAAAAGGCAAAAAGATCTCTTTTATGCGAAAAAACTGATCTCACCAATTCTCTCCTATGAGACGGCTTGCCATTGCAATTGGCATGAACTTAGGGGGAGTTTTGGGTGACCTAGATTATCTTCTTAAGCTTCTCGCTTGGAGTAGTCGCATAAGGCTTGAGACCTAGCACATGATAAAACAAAAATCTGGTTGGCAACCACCATGAATTTCAAAAGAAAATATGTTTTATGTGTTCAATTTGCTTAAAGCTACAAAAAGAATCAAGTACTTAACCAATGTTTCATTCTTGAGCATAGCTCTCTATTTGGTCTCAATAGTAGTTCCTTGTTCCGCTTAGCTTATTGACATGGCCTGCATCATCCTTGGATATCTCTAGCTAGACTTTGCTCATTGATGACTTGACTTACTCATAAAATGCATTACATTTCAGATTGTCATCTATGTGCTCTAGTTGGCTTATATATATGTTGTCATGATCTAGGTAGCGTTTTATTGAGTTATGGCTTGGTGTATTACATTATTGTCAGTATGGATAATCCTCATGGCTCTAAATGCTTAAATAAACAAACTTCAGTCATTTCATCCATTGACATGTCATATTCTCTCTATTGCATCTTGATGCGATTATTGCCAAAAGGGGGAGAATAGAGAAGAAAAAGTCTGATGGAAACAGTTTAGAGCTTTGGAGATCAATTTGCTCTTTCAGTTGTTGCTCTAGTGTTCCTTCTGTCGACATGGTCATTAGCTTCTTTTTCTTTTCTTTGGACCGTGTTGGTTTCTTCAAAATCAAACTCAACTTCTTGTTTTTTCTGAGTTTGTCAATATACTCATCAAAGGGGGAGATTGATGAACCATGTGGAGGTGACCACATGTGTTTGATGAGTAATTGACATTGGTTTAGGTAAGTTGAGTTTGGTTTGAGTGGTTCGGAGTCGAGTCGTTGCGTGACACAGTCGGGCTCGATCGGACTTGGTCAAACTTGGTCGTATGGTATTAGGATGCATATTCTGATAATTTCGACAGGTTTGGACTTCGGCATAGTAAGTGATGTTATTTACGCTTTCATGTATCGAGCGGTGCTATTTGATGTGTTTCTTGTCCGTGGGTGCGGGCGCGCGAGGCGAGTCGTGGCGAGACACGGTGGACCGGACTAGGCGCAGGTGGCGCTGAGGTCAGAACGGTCGGGATGTGTCGAAGACGACGTGGACTCGAGGTGGTTGCGAGGCGTGCGAGGCAAGGAGCGCGGAAGCCTCCCAGAAGGTGCAGGAGGGGCGAAACGGGAATTTCGCATGGCTGCACAAGCGGGAGCGGGCTCTGTTGGACTTAGCGGGCGTAACGGGGTGGAGACCCGTTAACCAAGGCTATATAAAGGATTGAGGGGCTGCATGCCCACCTGGGTACTGGAGAGAGGTTTGGGGTTTTTGTGAGTCAAAAGAGGCTTTGGAGGTGGTTTTACCTTTGTGTCTTTAGTTGGTGAGAGGGGTAGAAGGCAGCAGAGTGTGTTCCCTACGTGTCTTCTTTGATGTCCCCTATGTGTTCATTCCTTCTCAAGCATGTATGGTTGAGGGATTGAGAGGGAGAGGGTGAGGATTGAGTGGAGAGTCTTGTAATCATTCCTCTATATGTAATCGTGGTATCGGGACTACTCTTTTGTTTTGAAATGAAGATCTGAAGTCATTTCCCGTTCATTCCTGTCTCTGTTCTTCGATTATCTGAGTGTTGGATTTTTGACTTTTTGATTTTTGAGTTCTTGCTTGCTGGGATTGGCCAAAATGGGTTGCTCCATGATGGGTGAGTACTTCAAGATCAATTGATCAAGGATCCCAAGAGCCAACCCCATTTAATCTCAGATTTGGATTTTTGGCTTGCTCTGTTCATTTGTTTAATTCTAAGGTTTAGGTGGAAATCTTGTTTCCCTCTTTGAGATGGCTTGAAATTTGGCTTGTAGAGTCCAAGGGCTATTGCTAACATATCTGCAAAGTCTCATTGCCAAGGGATCAAAGATGGAGGAGAAATTTGATTTTCAGTGTTGGCTCTGAATATTTTCTGTTTTTGTGCTGTTTGGAATTTGCGTAACTTTTGATTCCCTTTATGAAATAGCATGAAATTTTATATCTAGAGTCCTGAGACTATCTATTAACTATCCTCAAAGTTTCATTGCCAATGGATCAAGGATTTGGGAGTTTTTCGATTTTTCGTGAAGGCCCTGTAGGTTTCAGATTTCAGAACTGAAAAACTGAATTCCTTTCTTTTTGTGCTGTTTGAAATTTGTGTAACTTTTGATTCCCTTTATGAAATAGCATGAAATTTTATATCTAGAGTCCTGAGACTATCTATTAACTATCCTCAAAGTTTCATTGCCAACGGATCAAGGATTTGGGAGTTTTTCGATTTTTCGTGAAGGCCCTGTAGGTTTCAGATTTCAGAACTGAAAAACTGAATTCCTTTCTTTTTGTGCTGTTTGAAATTTGCGTAACTTTTGATTCCCTTTATGAAATAGCATGAAATTTTATATCTAGAGTCCTGAGACTATCTATTAACTATCCTCAAAGTTTCATTGTCAACGGATCAAGGATTTGGGAGTTTTTCGTTTTTTGGTGCAGGCCCTGTATGTTTCAGTTTTCAGAACTGAAATCTGAACCAAGCTTGGTTCTTGATTTGCAGTAGTTGTCTTGTGATTCTTTTTGGAGAAAAAGAAATTAGTAAAAGTAGAATTGCAACATTCAACCCCCTCTGTTGCCATTTCGGTCCTACAGATCCCATACTATCTTGCCAGAAGGAAACATATTTTTATAGACTTTGTTCAGAAATACACCATCATTTTGATTAAGTCAACCCAAGCTGAAGGACAACATCATCGACCTTTAGGATCTTCATCGTTATGCTGATCAAGATATTGGATATTGTACAAAACATGCCCATATGCAACCAACCGATGACCAATCAATATAAGTACTGGCATAAAACCAACCAAATCTCCCTTAAGGCCTTAACCCAACTGCACATCAACGGAATTCTCAGCCACTGACAAGCCACATTTCCCTCCATGATCACACCAATCACCAAAGTTTCAACTTGCAATCCGACATTGACATTATAGATTTAGCAAAATGGACCCGATCCATTTGCACTTGGCCATTTCTACAGACACTTCTGTGGATAACCGAAGCATAAAGCAAGGGAACAGGGCATACCATGGCCTTGGTTTTGGAGTAGAATGATCCGACGAAGTTTGGGGTGTCCTCCTCCTTGAACCCAACCCCGGAGCCAAGCGTGTGCCCCGCGTCGTACTCGAAGATGCATCCCGTGGCGTAGTTGACGAGCACGAGCCCGCGGCCGCGGCAGACGTCGGCGAGCGTGAGCGTGCCGCATACGTTGGCGCGGATGGTCTCGACGCGGTGGGTCTCACACCAGTCGACGTTGGGGCGGCCGGTGACGCCCGCGGCATTGAACACGTGGGTGGGCGCGACCTCTTCGATGTCGGCCTCGAGCTGGGCGCGGTTCTCGAGGCGGCCGGCGCCGTAGGCGAAGGGGATCCCCCGCGCGGCGCAGAGCTGGCCGAGCAGCCCCCCGATCCAGCCGGTGTGGCCGTAGATGAGGAACTTGAGCACCAGCGCGGGCTCTGACGAGGAGCCGTTGGTGGCGATGCCCATGGCGAGGGGGGGAAGGGTGGCGAGGCGAGATCCGAATGGGATGGGATTAGAGGGAGGCGAGTGGAAATGAGGGGTGGTGGTGCGTGGGCGTGGCGAGGGTGGGAAGGGGACGAAATTTTATGGTCTGTTTGGTTTAGAGGCCTGGTAAGTCAAAAACTAAAATTTTAGTAGTGCTAAAACTTGAGTAAATTTAAATTTTTGATAAAATAATGGTGTTTGGTTTATGACTAACATAGGGCCAAATATTTGGCAAAATTGCTTGGGCTATTATTTGGTTTGGAACCAAATAGATTACCAAAATTTTAGAAAAGTTGTTTTTTGTTGTTTGGTTTAGAGCTAAGGTTGAATCCAGGTACTCTACCAATAAAGAGGTGAGATTACCTCCTCTCACATGACCTCGATAAACACCTCGCACTTTGGTTGATGATAGTACTTAGCAAATTTTGGTTCTCATGTCAAGCATGTCATAAAATTTGACTGACTGTCGCTGCAATATGCTTGTCACTGCTACCGCTATTCCAAATCAGTTATACTACATATTCTAAACAGATGATAATCTTTTCTCAAAACAGATGCATAATATTTTCTCAACCCATCTTCCAATCATCAACAAAACAGCCTTGTCAAACCTACTTATCTGACAAAGTGACAATACACCTTTGACATACAGTAAAAGAGTTCCAACAAATTCACCTATAGAAAAAAAAAGACCACGTAAAATAAGACTGATTCCTATTGAAGCATCAGTTCAGCACTTTACTAGTTGCATCCATTTTTGCAAACATGTAGTACACCATCAATTCATCACTTACTAGCAGCATCGAACACAACAAAATAACCATAGTGTCGACCTACCACCACGAGATGATAATTACAATATGTTACCACAATTACATAAGCTAGGACTGATATCACAACTTAGTCATATCAATGAAGGTGTCCATTATCACCTAGAGCATACACCACTTACAAAATACCACCAGCTAACACATGCACCTGAGAGGGACGAACCCGCCGCTGCCGCCATATTTGTATTCGAAATAGTCTATGACCCCAGTTTAGAAAGTCACATCACTTGCAATGTTGAGGTAACTACAAGTGTTCTTGCTCTAGCGTAGCAAGATAGGCTGCGGTCTCGATCTTGTCTTTTGCTGTGATGGCGAGGTCATCTATGCGCTTCCACAATTTAGCATGAGGGTCTGATTGCTCCAATACTGAAACATGAAATGTGTCAACTAGTAGCCCCTTGTCCTTAAGGCAAGAACAGAGTTTGTAGAACACAGCATGACACATCCTCAACTGGTGAATGACGTATCCTCAACTGGTGAATGCATGTCCTATCTGAGGTATCGATAGTCCTCCATACATCCCTAGTGAGTAGTAACTCATACTTTACACCTCTGCCTTTACTTCTACCATCTTTGTTCCTCCACCGCAGGGCCAACATAAGAACAAGAATGACTAGTGCCTTTTGCCTTCACATGCAGTAATAAAGAAATTGTTGTTGATTGTTATCCATCTGGATATGGATGGCATATAAGTTATATGGATGACATATAAGTTCAAATAAAAGGGCAGAGCAAGCGATTCAAGATGTTAACACAACCATTCAGTCTAATTTGCATGGTACCTATGCAGTCTCGAAATCCAGCAAGCCGACTACTCTCGTGACTACAATAACTGCAACACAACAAAGCATTTGCAGGAAATATTAACCGGATTGCAGCTAAACTAAAAGAAAATTAACATCACAAGCACATCTGGAAAGGGGATACGAGTATGCTACAGAAACAGATCCTGGAAGCCTACTGACTTGATCAATTTAAAGCAGAAGGACATACCCGACAGATTGGACCGCAACTAGGTGAAAACTAGGAACAATGGAAGCAGATCTGGGAAAGGGAACACATGACGGTGTAAATGTATCTGCGTCGCCAAGTATCTGAGCTAGATTGTCATCGTGCAGCCTTTCCAAATCAGAACCACAATCGACATCATCCAGCGGCAAATCGTTGGCTTCGTCGGCGATGTCGTTATTACTACCCTCATATATAATCTGCTCTTTATCGTAACTGGTCCAACGTGTATACTGTTAGAAATTGGCCCATATGAGTGAGGCCCATTTTCTATAATTCCAAAGCATTTATGGGTTAGTACCATATTGCTAAGGCAAGGTGGAAGTGACCAACATATAAGGTGGAGTCCTTGCCACTCCTTGAAACATGTAACACATGGATGGATGAGGATGGCATGAGGAGGGCTCTGGCTAAACACACACACGCACGCACGCGCGCGCGCGTTCGCGTATTTTCGCGTGAAAAATCGCGTGACTTGTGACTTGCGACGCGCGACCGTGCCGTGACGTGGCACGCCATTTGGCAGACCAAGTCCACCTTATTTTTGTTGAACCATGCATCTCTCTCTCTGTTTGAATGAGATTCAAATGTTTAAATTTCAGGCTTTATTGAGTGATGATGATGCGATTACGATGGGTAAATGATCGTTAAGTGTGACGATTACGATGGGTAAAAGGTGGTTAAGTGTGACGATTACGATGGGTAAATGGTGGTTAAGTGTGTCGATTACGGTGGGTAAATGGTCATTTAATCTGTCGATTACGACCGCATCTATATATGTCTCGAGACGTCCAGTGCATAGTGAGTACAAGAATAGCCTCCATTTCTTCTTCCTTCTAATCCGTGCCGCTGTCTTGCGTCGTCTGAACCCTGCCGACTCTTCTTCTCGGCGTGCACCGTGAAGAAGGGAAGCGGTATCTCCGAACCGTTCTTCGCTGTGGAGACTTGCACGGCGGCAATAAGGTTCTGGCGGCGCATCTGCGCGACCGCTTGTCGCGATCGCGACATCTACGTTTACGCGACTGCATCAACTCTGCGCCGCTTCTCGCTCTTCATCGGACCCATCCGTAAGTCTCTTGTGTGATTGATAGACTTGTTTACATCCCGGTTTTCATATATTGTGAAGTACAATGAGTTGTGCGCTAGCGATCGTTTTATGCATCATTAGTCTTTTGCAATATTTGCCTTCTAATAAAATTTGGAATTAAAATATTGCCTCATTTTTAACATTCCGAAACCTTATTTTAAACTTTGTTGCAACACAACTATGGTGGAGCTTCGATGCTATGAAACACGAGAGGTTTTCGTCGAATTTCAGTAGATGGCGCACTAGAGCCAAGTTCGCTCATGTCTTTGGGGTCGTGGTGGGTAATCCACCCACGATATCCGTTCTGATTGACCAGTATATGCGATTCGATAATGCGAACAACATTGCTCTTGGTCGCCTTCGACCATTCAGCGGATCGGCTCTATGATGTGTACATGGACTATAAGTCCGCCACGAGTTGTGGGATGCACTAGAGCACAAATATGCAGAGGCAGAGGCGTGTCGTTGGCTCTATATGTGTGAGCAATTCTTCGACTTTACCATGGATGAGGCTAAGTCCATAGTTGGACAAGCTCATGATCTCGGCTATTGGTTGGTGAGATTGCGCATCCGGGCGTGTGTTGCCTCCTAAGTTTGTGGTGCGGGCATTGTCGCCAAACTTCTGTTTCTTGGCGGGATTTTGCCACTAGCTTGAAACACAAGAGGAAGAGATTTTGTTGAAGATCTCATTGCCGCCTCGATGTGGAAGAAAAGGCAAGAGCAAAAGATGCACCCAGTACTTACAGTCGAACAATGCAAATTTTATAGAGAAAAGATTGCAAAGAAGTACAAATCCAACAAAACGAACAAGACAACTAGCTTTAAGAAGAAAAGCGAGAAAAAGGATATGAAGAACATCACCGCTTTGTGTGTGGGAAAACGGTCATATGGCGAAAGATCGTCATTTCGCAAAGCGAGATGGTGAGCGACCAAAGAAGAAGGTTGTCAACGTGATCATAGCGAGGCCTCGACTTGAGGAGGGTATAGTAATTCTCTGTTGTTTTTTCAGCATGTCAATCCACCGATTGGTGGGTTGATCTGGTGCTAATGTTCACGTATGTTCGATATTTCCTTGTTTTCTTCTTACCAGCGTGCAGGGCTTCCTCCGTCATAATGGGAAAGCGGATCGCATGCTACATTCTTGGTGTTGTACGGTAGAACCGAAGCTTACTTCAGGAAGACCGCCCACTTGAAGAACGTAAAGCATGCTCCTACAATAAACAAGAACCTCGTTAGTGGTTACATTCTATGTAGGGACGGTTATAAGCTAGTCTTTGAGTCAAATAAAATTGTAATGTCTAAGTTCGGGAATTTTGTTGGTAAAGGCTATGAGAGCGGAGGCTTGTTCGCCTAAGTACTTTAGAGTCTTGTTATAATCAATGTTGCAATTGGTTTAAATAAATGTGAGGCAAATATTTGGCATTCTCGTTTACTGTCATATTGGTTTTGATAGTATTGCTAGAATGTCAGATTAGATTTAATTCCAAAATGTGAAATTGTCAAAGGATCAAAGTGCAGTCATGTGTGCAAGCAAGCGACCTCGCAAACCCTTTAAGGGATTAGAGGACTAAAAGAACTTGGCACCATTAGATCTTGTTCATTCAGATTTGTGTGAAATGAATGGATTGTTGACAAAAGGAGGCAAAAGATATTTTTAACTTTTATTGATGATGCAACACGCCATTGCTATGTGTATTTGCTAAAAACTAAGGATGAAGCTTTATACTACTTTAAGACTTATAAGGCCGAGGTTGAGAACCAACTAGAGAAGAAAATAAAAGACTAAGGTCCGATCGTGGAGGAGAGTACATCTCTCATGAATTTTCTCATTCATTACGAGCATGGAATAGTCCATGAATTTACACCACCATATTCACCCCAATCAAATGGGGTAGTGAGAGGAAAACCGCACACTAACGGACTTGGTTAATGCCATGTTAGAGAGTCTTGGTATGCCTAAGACATGGTGGGGAAGCTATATTGTGACAACTTTCGTCCTAAACAGAGTAATCACTAAAAGAGTGATATTACTCCATATGAGGATGGAAGGAGAAAACCCAATGTCAATTTTCTGCGAACTTGGGGGTGTTTGGCCAAGGTCAATATACCATTCCAGAAAAAGAGAAAGCTTGGACCTAAAACAATCGATTGTATTTTTCTAGGATATGCTCATAATAGCACGGCCTATAGATTTTTAGTAGTTAAATCAGAAATTCCTGAGATTATTGCTAACACAATAATGGAGTCTAGAGATGCTTCATTCTTTGAGGATTATTTTCCTATGAGAATAGTAGGCAGTACTTCACAAACCGAGAATGTTCAAATTGAAAATAATCAAACTTCTGAACTTCCCACCATCTCTGAACCAATATGTGATATCCCTGAGGAGGATAACAATCTAGTCACAGAAGCTCTTCGTAGGAGCAAGAGACAAAGGGTTGAGAAAACCTTTGGTGATGACTTTATTGTATACCTCGTGGATGATGTGCCAAAGACCCTTTCAGAGGCTTATGCATCTTCTGATCTTGAGTATTGGAAAGAAGCGATCAGAGCGAGATGGACTCTATCATGGCTAATGGGACTTGGGAGATCACCGATCGTCCCATCGGTGCAAACACAGTAGGATGTAAGTGGATCTTTAAAAGAAACTAAGACACGATGGTACTATTGAGAAGTACAAGGCAAGACTTGTGGCCAAGGGTTACACCAGAAAGAGGAGAAGATTTCATTGATACCTATTCTCCTGTCGCGGACTAACCACCATCGAGTGCTCCTTGCGTTAGCATCCTCTTATGGTCTACATGTCCATCAAATGGATGTAAAGACACTTTTCTTAATGGAGAGTTGGAGGAAGAAATCTATATGGATCAACTTTGATGGTTTTGTGATTTACAGACAGAAAATAAGGTATGTAGATTATTGAAATCCTTATATGGTCTAAAGCAAGCACCTAAACAATGGCACGAGAAATTTGATAAAACTTTAACATCTGCTGGCTTTGTTGTGAATGAAGCTGATAAATGTGTATACTATCGTTATGGTGGGGTCAAGGAGTGATCTTGTGCCTATATGTAGATGACATACTTATATTTGGAACAAACACTGCTAGTAATTGACGAGGTCAAATCTTTTTATCTCGATGCTTTGATATGAAAGACTTAGGAGAGGCGGATGTTATTCGAATATTAAATTAATCAAGAACGAGGATGGGATCACTTTGAGTCAATCCCATTATCTTCGAGAAAATCTTAAGCCGTTTTGGCTATGAGAATTGTAAAATTTCTCCAACTCCTATGATGCAAGCATTAAGCTTGAAAGAATCAAGGGTTAGGAAAAGATCAATTAAGATTTTCACAAATTATTGGATCACTTATGTATCTATCTGGTGCCACAAGACCTGACATATCATTTGCTGTGAGCAAATTAAGTCGGTTTACTTCTAACCCAGGAGATGATCACTGGGAGGCACTTGAGAGAGTGTTGCGCTATTTGAGAGGCACAACCTCATACGAATTCACTATCTGGGCATCCTTCGTATTAGAAGGATATAGTGATTCAAATTGGATCTCGATGCGAGATGAGATCAAAGCTACAAGTGGTTATGTCTTTACACTAGCAGGAGCTGCAGTTTCATGGAGGTCGTGTAAACAGACTATATTGACGAGGTCAACTATGGAAGCAGAACTTGTAGCACTAGACACAGCTACTGTTGAGGCTGAATGGCTTAGAGAGCTTCTGTTGGACTTGCCACTGGTTGCGAAACCAATACCAGCAATCCTAATGTCTTGTGATAATCAAACGGTGTTGATTAAGGTTACAAGTACTAAAGATAACATGAAGTCCTCCAGACATGTGAAGCGTAGGCTTAAATCTGTCAGAAAATTGAGGAACTCCGGAGTGATTACTGTGAATTATATACGTACTGAGAAAAATCTGGCAGACCCTTTCACAAAGGGGCTAGCACGGAAGGCGATTTCCGTTGCGTCTATGGACATGGGAATGAGGCCCATTGGAGTTACAACTCAACAGTAACCCATACCTTTTGATCGGAGATCCCGTGACTTAGGCAATGGGAAAAACAAGTTCATGTTGTAACAAGAGAGTATATATTCTTTGAATCCATGTCCTAATAGACAAATTACTCTCATTGTATGGAAGGATGGTATAAAGTCTTAATATATTCGTTGTCCAAATGAGGAAAAGGTATTAGCTGCAGGATACCTAGAAAGAATATACCTACTTGAGCCCAAGCTGTGAGTCGCGATTCACGAGAATAGGGCATTCTCTAGAAAGCTCATGAGCGAGATAAGGAGCATGACCAAATAACGCTCCGTTTAGGCGCGGTTCTTTGTGACCTAGTATCGATTGAGATTTCAAGTGAAATCTAATCACAAAAAGCTGTGAATTCAAGGCATGGTCCATTCATCATTTGTGAGAAGATGAATCTTGTCATTCTAGGTGCAAGTTCAACCGTGCACGGGACTTACACTAAAAGAGCGGTATATTAACAGATTTCAAAGACAATATCTTTGATATCCTTTTGCTTCTTGCTTTGGAATTGGTGGGGATTGTTAGAAATTGGCCCATATGAGTGAGGCCCATTTTCTATAATTCCAAAGCATTTATGGGTTAGTACCATATTGCTAAGGCAAGGTGGAAGTGACCAACATATAAGGTGGAGTCCTTGCCACTCCTTGAAACATGTAACACATGGATGGATGAGGATGGCATGAGGAGGGCTCGGCTAAACACACACTGCACGCGCGCGCAGCGTGTGTTCGCGTATTTTCGCGTGAAAATCGCGTGACTTGTGACTTGCGACGCGCAATCGCGTGCCGTGACGTGGCACGCCATTTGGCGAACCAAGTCCACCTTATTTTTTTTGAACCATGCATCTCTCTCTCTGTTTGAATGAGATTCAAATGTTTAAATTTCAGGCTTTATTGAGTGATGATGACAGCGATTACGAGTGGGTAAATGATCGTTAAGTGTAACGATTACGATGGGTAAAAGGTGGTTAAGTGTGTGATTACGATGGGTAAATGGTGGTTAAGTGTGTCGATTACGGTGGGTAAATGGTTGTTTAATCTGTCGATTACGATGCGCATCTATATATGTCCGAGACGTCCGATTGCATAGTGAGTACAAGAATAGCCTCCATTTCTTCTTCCTTCTAATCTGTCTTTCAGCATGCGCTGCTCGAACCTCGCCGACTCTTCTTCTCGGCGTGCACCGTGAAGAAGGGAAGCGGTATCTCGAACCGTTCTTGCCGTGGAGACTTGCACGAGCGGCAATAAGGTTCTGGCGGCGCATCTGCGCGACCGCTTCTTTCGCATCTGCGACATCTACGTTTACGCCTCGCATCAACTCTGCGGCGCTTCTGCTCTTCATCGGACCCATCCGTAAGTCTGTGTGATTGATAGACTTGTTTACATCACGGTTTTCATATATTGTGAAGTACAATGAGTTGTGCGCTAGCGATCTTGTTTTATGCATCATTAGTCTTTTGCAATATTTGCCTTCTAATAAAATTTGGAATTAAAATATTGCCCTCATTTTTAACATTCCGAAACCTTATTTTAAACTTTGTTGCAACACAACTATGGTGGAGCTTCGATGCTATGAAACACGAGAGGTTTTTCGTCGAATTTCAGTAGATGGCGACTAGAGCCAAGTTCGCTCATGTCTTTGGGGTGTGGTGGGTAATCCACCCACGATATCCGTTCTGATTGACCGATATATGCGATTCGATAATGCGAACAACATTGCTCTTGGTCGCCTTCGACCATTACAGCGGATCGGCTCTATGATGTGTACATGGACTATAAGTCCGCCACAGAGTTGTGGGATGCACTAGAGCACAAATATGCAGAGGCAGAGGCAGGTCGTTGGCTCTATATGTGTGAGCAATTCTTCGACTTTACCATGGATGAGGCTAAGTCCATAGTTGGACAAGCTCATGATCTCCAGCTATTGGTTGGTGAGATTGCGCATCTGGGCTGTGTGTTGCCTCCTAAGTTTGTGGCTGCGGGCATTGTCGCCAAACTTCCTGTTTCTTGGCGGGATTTTGCCACTAGCTTGAAACACAAGAGGGAAGAGATTTCTGTTGAAGATCTCATTGCCGCCCTCGATGTGGAAGAAAAGGCAAGAGCAAAAGATGCACCCAGTACTTCTGGTCAGAACAATGCAAATTTTATAGAGAAAAGATCATTGCAAAGAAGTACAAATCCAACAAAGCGAACAAGACAACTAGCTTTAAGAAGAAAGCGAGAAAAAGGATATGAAGAACATCACCGCTTTGTGTGTGGGAAAACGGTCATATGGCGAAGACTGTCATTTCGCAAAGCGAGAGATGGTGAACGACCAAAGAAGAAGGTTGTCAACGTGATCATAGGCGAGGCCTCGACTTGAGGAGGGTATAGTAATTCTCTGTTGTTTTTCAGCATGTCAATCCACCGATTGGTGGGTTGATCTTGGTGCTAATGTTCACGTATGTTCGATATTTCCTTGTTTTCTTCTTACCAGCAGCAGGGCTTCCTCCGTCATAATGGGAAGCGGATCGCATGCTTCATTCTTGGTGTTGTACGGTAGAAGCTGAAGCTTACTTCAGGGAAGACTGTCCACTTGAAGAACGTGCAGCATGCTCCTACAATAAACAAGAACCTCGTTAGTGGTTCTGTTCTATGTAGGGACGGTTATAAGCTAGTCTTTGAGTCAAATAAAATTGTAATGTCTAAGTTCGGGAATTTTGTTGGTAAAGGCTATGAGAGCGGAGGCTTGTTCGCCTAAGTACTTTAGAGTCTTGTTATAATCTGAATGTTGCAATGGTTTAAATAAATGTGAGGCAAATATTTGGCATTCTCGTTTACGTCATATTGGTTTTGATAGTATTGCTAGAATGTCCAGTTAGATTTAATTCCAAAATGTGAAATTGTCAAAGGATCAAAGTGCAGTCATGTGTGCAAGCAAAGCGACCTCGCAAACCCTTTAAGGGATTAGAGGACGAAAAGAACTTGGCACCATTAGATCTTGTTCATTGATTTGTGTGAAATGAATGGATTGTTGACAAAAGGAGGCAAAAGATATTTTTAACTTTTATTGATGATGCAACACGCTCTTGCTATGTGTATTTGCTAAAAACTAAGGATGAAGCTTTATACTACTTTAAGACTTATAAGGCCGAGGTTGAGAACCAACTAGAGAAGAAAATAAAAGACTAAGGTGCGATCGTGGAGGAGAGTACATCTCTCATGAATTTTCTCAAGTGCATTACGAGCATGGAATAGTCCATGAATTTACACCACCATATTCACCCCAATCAAATGGGGTAGTGAGAGGAAAAACCGCACACTAACGGACTTGGTTAATGCCATGTTAGAGAGTCTTTGGTATGCCTAAGACATGGTGGGGAAGCTATATTGACAACAACTTTCGTCCTAAACAGAGTAATCACTAAAAGAGTGATATTACTCCATATGAGGATGGAAGGAGAAAACCCAATGTCAATTTTCTGCGAACTTGGGGTGTTTGGCCAAGGTCAATATACCATTGCAGAAAAGAGAAAGCTTGGACCTAAAACAATCGATTGTATTTTTCTAGGATATGCTCATAATAGCACGGCCTATAGATTTTTAGTAGTTAAATCGAAATTTCTGAGATTATTGCTAACACAATAATGGAGTCTAGAGATGCTTCATTCTTTGAGGATTATTTTCCTATGAGAATAGTAGCGTTACTTCACAAACCGAGAATGTTCAAATTGAAAATAATCAAACTTCGAACTTCCCACCATCTACGAACCAATATGTGATATCACGAGGAGGATAACAATCTAGTCACGAAGCTCTTCGTAGGAGCAAGAGACAAAGGGTTGAGAAAACCTTTGGTGATGACTTTATTGTATACCTCGTGGATGATGTGCCAAAGACCCTTTCAGAGGCTTATGCATCTTACGATCTTGAGTATTGGAAAGAAGCGATCCGTAGCGAGATGGACTCTATCATGGCTAATGGGACTTGGGAGATCACCGATCGTCCTATCGGTGCAAACTCAGTAGGATGTAAGTGGATCTTTAAAAGAAACTAAGACCGATGGTACTATTGAGAAGTACAAGGCAAGACTTGTGGCCAAGGGTTACACCCGAAAGAGGAGAAGATTTCATTGATACCTATTCTCCTGTCGCGGACTAACCACCATCGAGTGCTCCTTGCGTTAGCATCCTCTTATGGTCTACATGTCCATCAAATGGATGTAAAGACAGCTTTTCTTAATGGAGAGTTGGAGGAAGAAATCTATATGGATCAACTTTGATGGTTTTGTGATTTAGACGGGAAAATAAGGTATGTAGATTATTGAAATCCTTATATGGTCTAAAGCAAGCACCTAAACAATGGCACGAGAAATTTGATAAAACTTTAACATCTGCTGGCTTTGTTGTGAATGAAGCTGATAAATGTGTATACTATCGTTATGGTGGGGTCAAGGAGTGATCTTGTGCCTATATGTAGATGACATACTTATATTTGGAACAAACAACTGCAGTAATTGACGAGGTCAAATCTTTTTATCTCGATGCTTTGATATGAAAGACTTAGGAGAGGCGGATGTTATTCAGAATATTAAATTAATCAAGAACGAGGATGGGATCACTTTGAGTCAATCCCATTATCTTTGAGAAAATCTTAAGCCGTTTTGGCTATGAGAATTGTAAAATTTCTCCAACTCCCTATGATGCAAGCATTAAGCTTCGAAAGAATCAAGGGTTAGGAAAAGATCAATTAAGATTTTCACAAATTATTGGATCACTTATGTATCTATCTGGTGCCACAAGACCTGACATATCATTTGCAGTGAGCAAATTAAGTCGGTTTACTTCTAACCCGGGAGATGATCAGCGGGAGGCACTTGAGAGAGTGTTGCGCTATTTGAGAGGCACAACCTCATACGAATTCACTATCTTGGGCATCATACGTATTAGAAGGATATAGTGATTCAAATTGGATCTCGATGCGAGATGAGATCAAAGCTACAAGTGGTTATGTCTTTACACTAGCAGAGCTGCAGTTTCATGGAGGTCGTGTAAGCAGACTATATTGACGAGGTCAACTATGGAGCGAACTTGTAGCACTAGACACGACTCTGTTGAGGTGAATGGCTTAGAGAGCTTCATTGGACTTGCGGTTGCGAAACCAATACCAGCAATCCTAATGTCTTGTGATAATCAAGCGGTGTTGATTAAGGTTACAAGTACTAAAGATAACATGAAGTCCTCGGACATGTGAAGCGAGGCTTAAATCATCGAGAAAATTGAGGAACTCGGAGTGATTACGTGAATTATATACGTCTTGAGAAAAATCTGCGACCCTTTCACAAAGGGGCTAGTACTAAGCGATTTCCGTTGCGTCTATGGACATGGGAATGAGGCCCATTGGAGTTACAACTCAACGATAACCCATACCTTTTGATCGGAGATCCCGTGACTTAGGCAATGGGAAAAACAAGTTCATGTTGTAACAAGAGAGTATATATTCTTTGAATCCATGTCCTAATAGACAAATTACTCTCATTGTATGGAAGGATGGTATAAAGTCTTAATATATTACATTGTCCAAATGAGGAAAAGGTATTAGCTGCAGGATACCTAGAAAGAATATACCTACTTGAGCCCAAGCTGTGAGGTCGCAGATTCACGAGAATAGGGCATTCTCTAGAAAGCTCATGAGCAGATAAGGAGCATGACCAAATAACGCTCCGTTTAGGCGCGGTTCTTTGTGACCTAGTATCGATTGAGATTTCAAGTGAAATCTAATCACAAAAGCTGTGAATTCAAGGCATGGTCCATTCATCATTTGTGAGAAGATGAATCTTGTCATTCTAGGTGCAAGTTCAACCGTGCAGGACTTACACTAAAAGCGGTATATTAATGATTACTTGACAATATCTTTGATATCCTTTTTGCTTCTTGCTTTGGAATTGGTGGGGGATTGTTAGAAATTGGCCCATATGAGTGAGGCCCATTTTCTATAATTCCAAAGCATTTATGGGTTAGTACCATATTGCTAAGGCAAGGTGGAAGTGACCAACATATAAGGTGGAGTCCTTGCCACTCCTTGAAACATGTAACACATGGATGGATGAGGATGGCATGAGGAGGGCTCTGGCTAAACACACACACGCACGCACGCGCGCGCGCGTTCGCGTATTTTCGCGTGAAAAATCGCGTGACTTGTGACTTCGACGCGCAGCGCGTGCGCGGACGTGGCACGCCATTTGGCGAACCAAGTCCACCTTATTTTTGCTGAACCATGCATCTCTCTCTCTGTTTGAATGAGATTCAAATGTTTAAATTTCGAGCTTTATTGAGTGATGATGATGCGATTACGGTGGGTAAATGATCGGTTAAGTGTAACGATTACGATGGGTAAAAGGTGGTTAAGTGTGCGATTACGATGGGTAAATGGTGGTTAAGTGTGTCGATTACGGTGGGTAAATGGTTGTTTAATCTGTCGATTACGATGCGCATCTATATATGTGCGAGGCGTCCGATTGCATAGTGAGTACAAGAATAGCCTCCATTTCTTCTTCCTTCTAATCGTGGCTGCTGCATGCTGCGCTGTCCGAACCTGCCGACTCTTCTTCTCGGCGTGCACAGTGAAGAAGGGAAGCGGTATCTCGAACCGTTCTTTGCCGTGGAGACTTGCGAGGCGGCAATAAGGTTTCGGGCAGCGCATCTGCGCGACCGCTTGTCGCGCTGCGACATCTACGTTTACGCCTTGCATCAACTCTGCGGCGCTTCTGCTCTTCATCGGACCCATCCGTAAGTCTCTTTGTGTGATTGATAGACTTGTTTACATCCTGGTTTTCATATATTGTGAAGTACAATGAGTTGTCGCTAGCGATCTTGTTTTATGCATCATTAGTCTTTTGCAATATTTGCCTTCTAATAAAATTTGGAATTAAAATATTGCCCTCATTTTTAACATATACCTCTTTTTGAAACACCTTCGAATCAAGTGTGCTTCGATCTGCGCTCGGTTCTTAAACATCTTCAGATTCTCGAAGTTAATGCATGGACAATACATATATTCCACCCCCTTATTCAACATATCCTCCTCGACAACTCTTGTAAAAGCAGACATGCCATTAATGTACTCTTCACACACACGATTCTCAGTATACATCCAGCTTCGGTCCAACTACACTACGCATATAATAATTTAGTGTTAAATATTGAATTAATTAATTAGTATACTATATACGATCTAAAGTAGCTATATGTAGCAAGAATTAATTAAATTGAATTAAGTAGAAATAGACTATGAATTGGCTAAACTCTAAACCATATTAGATGTAAATAATCTTATCTCTACATCAAGCTAGATCTAAACCATATTCAATTCTCTATTCAGCAAGCTAGTTAGATCTAGAATATAATGCAATTAGGAACAAATTACTAACCATAGATAGTCAAGAACAAATGGATCTACAATCACTTTTCCCAAATCCACAGTCTCCTTTCACCAAATCGCCTCAAAGCTCCACCTCCTCAAAGCAGCAGCTTGCTGTGAGAACAGATCTGGAATTTGAGACATATCTGTGAGGGTCGGGTTTTTAATAAGTGAAATTATAACAGACGATTTTTAATACAAACCGTCTGTGATGGCAGACGGGAAGTATCACAGATGGTTTTAAGAAAAAACCATCTGTGATATTTAATAATATCACAGATGGTTTTCAATATGAACCGTCTGTGATATTACCTCTTTACATACGGTTCTTAACGTAGCCAGTAACACAGACAGTCACTAAACCAAAACCGTTTGTGATGAGGCGTCCAGTATTAACCTTTTTTGTAGTAGTAAAAATAACCCCTGGGCCTCAACCATTCACTAAATTGAATTGTGTATAAACATGGACCCACTAACTATCTATTTCGTCCGAGTCCAAACCAGTTTTTAAGTTTACTTTTCAAATCAAATCATTTTACAAACTTTATATGGCATAAGCAATACCATAGTCTCATTTTTAAATCATAACTATTCATTTTGGCTAAAATCTCATAATTAATATTTTTGGTCAAAGCATGACTATGTGTAAACTTTTCCAAAATGTGTATAGTTCAAACTATTGTATCCACTAGGTTTTCATCTAAGGTGACAAAGTATAATTAATTCAAGATCAAAATTTGGCCATACAAAGGAATCACGAATAACTATAATTTGAAAACCGAGATTTAAATTAAATTGAATGCAATTAAGCAATGCAATAATAATTTAAATTACAGGGATTCAAATATGATCAATATATGTAACTTGCCTTGCTTAATTAATTTTTGTTCTAAAACGACGTCGAAATTTGGCTCTCCGAAGTCGTTGAAATCTATAGGCAAAAATAAGCTAAATTCAAATAAAATTTAAATAAACTCCAAATTAAATAATTTAGGTTCTGCGAGATAGATATTGAAATTATATGAATTTAAAATTTTGAATCACTTAAATCAGAGCTCGAATGGAGGAGAAGGTGCTGTTAGAAGATTGAATTTCACATGAAATGGTAGAAAATAGAATTTTTGGAATTATGTTTCTGAAGGAAAATCCCTTTACTGTGTCATGATGACATTAGCGAGGGAAGTTAAATTTCCGACCGAAATATTTTCCTAAGGAAAATGAAAATAGCCACTAACATGTGGGCCCGGGTCTATGGAACTGGTCCACGAATCTACGCCGGTTCACGGTGGACCTGACGCATGGAATTGAGAAGCTTGCTATGCAAGCATGACACGTGGGCTGCCACATGGTATCCATGCTGGTGTTTTGCGCTGAGGTGGCACTGAAGCGGCACCGTGGTGGCGGTCATGTCAGCTGCGATGGCGACGGCGGCTCGAGACTGGAAGGTCACCGGCGAACGGCAACACAGCGGAGGGCGGCGAGGGTGTCCAAAAGAGTGAGGAAGGAATAGGGAATGTTTCTACCTCACGTGGGCGGCCAGAGGAGGATGGAGGAGACCAGCGGCGACGTGATCGGGTCCGCAGCGGAGATGGCGCTCCGGCAAAGACAAGGGGCGCACGACGTAGAACGTGCGGCGGCGAAGCCGGGGGTGGTGACAAAGGCAGCGGAGCTCCACGAGAGGTGGCTCTAATGGCGGCGGAAGGGCGTTCGGTTGGCGAGAGGAAAATGGCGATTACGGCGAGGGGTGTAGAGGAGAGGGGCTAAGATTTACGTGGATGGGTGAGGGTGATGAGCGGCTCACGGTGCTCCCATTTCTAGGGGCAGAGGAGGAGCGAGGGTGGAGATCATGGGTGGCGGTTACACGTTGGCGCGGGCGGCGACATAAATGCATTTTAACGAGAATAAAAGAGGGGAAAACGGCTAGAGGGAGTGTTGTGGTTAAGTGGGGCTTCATTTTCCTTGAATGCGTGAGAAATGGGGAAGAAATAGGCGGCTGTACAAGCGTAGGCATGCTCAGCAATGGAGGTGGTGAGAGAAAGAAGAAAAGGGGACGAAGGAGATGACCCCGACAGGTGGGCCCCACCAGGCAGCGGGAGTGAGAGAGTGTAAGATCGAGTAGGCCGACTCGAGGGGGGGTGAATAGGCGTTTTAAAACTTTTATACGCTAAAACCGATTTCTAATGCGGAAGATAATATAAATACGATTTTGCACAATTAAGACCTAAAAACCACTAGTCTCAACTAAGTGCTCCAACAATACAAGTCTAATGATAATAATCAATTGAGCATGAACTTGTGAGCAATTTAATTTAGGCAATGTAAATGGCACATAGCTAGGCAATCATTCATACACAATAGATAAGCAACTTAATTATATGAATGTAAATTGCAATAAGGTAAAGCTCAAGAATGCAAACCACAATTGACACGGCGATATTTTTCCCGTGGTGATCGAAGACTTGCCGGTCTCCCCTAATCCACGTTGAGGTAAGTTCAACCTTTTGGATCGGCTCCAAAACGCGAGGCAACACCTCCGAGGTAAGTCCAAACAACTTGGACCGGTTCCAACCGAACCAACACCTCTAAGTGAGTTCAACCGCTTGAACCGACTCCAACTTGAACTTATCACCTCAATCCACTAGAGTTGCTCTTACTCCGCTCCGGAGATGGCGAGCACCAAGCCACTCACAAATCGCCCGGGTCTTCTCACAAGCTTCACTTGAGAAGATCACCGACGCACAACGCCTCCACGCCGTCTAGGTGTCGGCAAACACCAAGAGTAACAAGACTCAACTTTCACTTGAACCAATCAAGTGCCAAAGCTCTATGGATAAGCAATCCACAACCTAATGCAACACATGCACTTAGGGTTTGCTCTCAATCACTCACTAAGTGCAACACATGCACACAAGAGTATGAGAGACTTGCTCTTAGCTCAAGGAAACTCAATGGGGCTCCAGCAACTCTTTCTCACACAGCCAAGGTGGGTATTTATAGCCCACACACAAAAACTAGCCGTTGAGAAAAGATTCCAGAGAATCTGGACAAAACCGGTCAGACCGCCAACTAATGGCCGGTCGGACCGCCCAAGCGCCAACGGCTATAAAACTAGCCGTTGGACTCACAATCGGTCTGACCGCCAACCAATGGCGGTCGGCCGCTCACCGATCGATCGCGAGAGAGGCGGTCGACCGCTCAACTGAGCACCGAGCAAAACCAGAAAACATCTCTTCTGGAAAATACATACCGCCAAACAAATATCGGTACTACCGCACTCCGGTAGTACCGTTTCAAACTTCTGGTACTACCGCACCCCGGTAGTACCGTTTCTTACGGTCGGTACACACGAAAATCGGTCAGACCGCCCAACCCATGGCGGTCAGACCGCTACCACCGGTCAGACCGCTACCAGAGGCGGTCAGACCGCCAGCAGTCAGCAAGACTGAAAACAGACTTTGTACATTTGCCTCAACTCAATTTGCAAAACATATTTGCCAAATTGATGCAACATGTACATAAAAGATGAAAGCTAGATTCTCAACAAGTTGCAAAACACATTTGCCAACTTTTAGAATCATCACCACAAGGAATAAGGTACATGGACTTAAACCGTTTGCAAAACACATTCGCAAACTAAATTCACATGCTACAAGGAATAACCATGAACCACAACTATTTGCAAAACGTATTCGCAAATATAGGCAACATGTTAAGTTGAGCTAGAGCAAACACAATGAGCGATCAACACAAGACTAACTCAAGTTACTAATTAAGACCCCTCTTAATAGTACGACAACCTATACTAGCAATCCGGTCTCCAACCAAACACCGAGACCGGTAAAAGACTAGGAACAAATCCTTAGCCCTAGCTAGTCATACCTTTTCCTTGCGCAACCACTTGAAGCTTGATGACGTATATCCTTGCTTCAAGTCTTGACATACATCAACTCATGATGCACTCTTCACTTAACTTCCATCAACACATGATGGATTCTTCTTGTCTTGATGATCAACTCATGATCATCTCCTTTACTCTAAGCTCTTCACTTCAATATCATCAACCCATGATGATGTTCTTCTCTTGATATCATCAACATATGACGATATTCTTTTTCTTCATAAACTTGACTTGATGACGATCAACTCATGACATCATCCGAAGTCTTCAATCACACGGAACATAACCTATTTATCCATCTCAAGGAGAAACGTTAGTTCCACAATATGATTATCATTAATTACCACATCATACCATTAACTCATAATGGTTGGGACAAGATACCACAATCTTTCCCTCTTTGGTAATTTATGATAACCACTTCAATAGCAAGTAATTGAATGTAATATACTCAAAAGATACATGAGCATATATGAACTCCGCAAGTCTCATATGCCCATATGAATATATACGAACTACACAAGTTGCATATATTTAAGGATATGAGTATATGAACTACGCAAGTCTCATATGCCCATACGAATATATACGAACTACACAAGTTGCATATATTCAAGGATATATTTCAAGGTAAAGATCCTTAATATATGTGGACAAAGGAATATGGATCAATACTAATGAAACCACAAGATATATATTGAACTCCCCCTAAATGTGTGCATACACGAGTGTGTAATTAAGACATATGCACATATACAAGTTTTCCTTTTTGGTGAAGTTCAACCTATATAATGGATCCGAGGAATGCAGCAAGATATAATAAGATGTTGTCGAATGCATACCTCTTTGATCTTTAAATCCAGTTGAGACTAAACAATTTGTATGACAATAGAAGTGTTAGTCTTATAAAGATTTGTCATTTGGAAAGCATACCTTATTTGATTTTTACCTCTTTGTCCATTTGAGACTAAACAATAGATGTATCAAAAGGAGTGTTAGTCTTATAAATAGATTTGTCATTAATAACCAAAACCCCATTAACGCATAATGGCGGGTCTAGATTCTTCAATCTTCCCCTTTTTGGTAATTGATGACAAATCATTTATCAATAGCAACATTTGGATATTGTCAACATATATTGAGTAATTAAGCTATTGAAATGTAAATCATGCATATAATGTATTCTTAAAGCATTCGAAGGAGACATGCAACATATTTGATACACAACCAAATGTGGAAAGAGAAAGATATTGATCCATTATTCTCCCCCTTTTGGCATTAATCACCAAAAACTTAAATCAACCTTAAGCCAATTGAAAGATTTTGCATAAACAAGAGCTTGGCAAGAGAAGGCATTTTATTTAGATCAAATAAACATTCTTCCCTTTTAAAGACAGGTTCGCTTCTTAAGAGAATTTTGAAAGTTTCTGCAACCAAGAACCAAACAGAGATAAAAACTCCCCCTAAACATGTGCATTTAAGATCTGAAAGGAATACATGCACAAGAAGATTTTATAAAATTTTGACGGAGTTTTCTCTAAACAATGAATCCAAGGAAGCATGACAATTTATAATCGAGATAAGAATATTCATACAACAACAATAAGGATTCAATTAATAACATAATTCAAACAAGGATAAAGAACACAATTCATAACATTAACAATCACATATCCAAGAGGCTGATAGCAATTAACGATTATCACAAGGTACAATAAGCTCATAACAAATAACAAAAGATAACAATAAAGAGCTTATCCCACAAAACAAGGTCTATTAACCTACATATGAAAAGATAGAACAACTAAGATGGAGGACCCTCTGTCGAAGATGGGGCAGCAGCTGATGTGGATGGAAGATCGTCCTGCTGAACGCCTGAAGATGTATGACGACGACTCCCAAACCTCTAATAAACAACTGGTACATGCTGCTGATGATACTCTGTGAGTCTCGCATCCATACGACTGACCCTCAAGTCCAAAGTCTCCAACCTAGCTGAAGTCTCTGCATGCATCTGATCATATCTCGCATCCATGCGATCAAACCTAGCATCCATGCTCGTCTGAAGGTGCAAGATAGCTGCCGATCGCATCCTGCTCTGAGGAGCTCTGCGACTGGAGGTCCACGAGAGGATGATCCACCGCCTGGATTTGAAGAGGAGGTGGAGGGCACTGAGGAGGAGGAGCATCTCTAGGTCTGTACTCCTTATGCTCCATATCATAGTCCTGATCAAAATCAATCTTACTCTGAATGAGCTTCATAATGTAAGGAGCAAAATAAATGCTTTTAGTTTTATCTCCCTTAGAAGTAGCAATCTCTCTAATGATCAGGTCCATAACATCAAATCTCGTGCCATCCATAATATACTTAATCACATTCCAGGCACGTCCATGTATCTCATCATTATTTCCACTCCTAGGAAAGAATGATGCTCTCATGATCCTATTAATAACACTGGGAATGGCAAGAAGTCCAGTTACCTTTCCACGTGCATAAAGATTTTCTTGATCATAGAACTCATCTACCTGAGTGAGGTCAAGAGATTCCTGAAGATGTACCTTTAGACCACTCGAATCTCCTAGACTCAGGGTACTTATAAAATCATCCTTGGTAGCTTCCAATTTTTGATGTCCAGTCATCCATTCAAGATAATCATGATCGGGAGAAACAAAGCGTAGCATAAAAGCTGTCTGATGGCTTTTGCATGAAAGTTGCATTGTAAAGAGACTAAAGATTCCAATCTGACAACTCTAAACAATCTAAGCAAACCATTATAGACTGGATTCTTGCCAATGTAGCTCCATTTCACAAAGCGATGATTAGCAAACTTTTTCTTAGCATAGATTATCGATAGACATCTTTGTTGAAATAAAGTGTGGAACATACCCATGGTTGCATTTCTAGGAAATCAGGCGATTAATATGCCTCAGAATAGTATATTGTTCACTCTTAATAGTAGACACATCAAGTCCAATAAAACTGACTCTGATCAGGAGCAACATCTTCATTATCATCCTCATCATTATCCTCATCCTCATACTCATACTCATTGTCACTGCTGTTATTGTCACTGTTGTCATCACTTGCACTTTCTTCTTCTTCTCCAACTTCTTCTTCTACATCCTCCATTTGTTCATCTCTAGAAGAGGAAGGAGGTGCAGGGCGAGACGTAGTCCTCTTGACCGGCATAGTCACTGAGATAAGATAGCAAAGAATATCAAAGAAGTTTCAAAGAATGAATTAACAAGCATTCATAAAGCCATTTCAGTCACTGCCTATTGTCACAGGCGGTCAGACCGCTGCCCTGGCCGGTCGGACCGCCAGAAGGATCGGTCAGACCGCCATCATGCGGCCGGTCAGACCGCCAGTGACAAAATGACAGTCTGAAATTTTGGAAGAATCCAAAATCTTCAATTTTGTACAATGGCATCATGAGTGGTTGTTAATACAGTCCTATCATACTTGCATATCAATAAATTTCCACCAATGAAGTGAATTTGGGGACATTCATGTCAAACCCTAGAAATTTGGGGAAAATTGCAATGTGGGTAAAATGCAAGTAAGGAAAGGAGAGATTACCGGCTAGGAATGAAGAGGAGAATCAAGGTATAGAGATCCTTGAAGGAATTGATGAACAAATAGCCGGATTTCAAAATTCACCCTTCACCTAGGTTTTCATTTTTCGGTTAGTAAAACCAACCAAAACGCAAACCGATTGAACAAGGAGTAGTGGAGGTGAGGGAGAATCTCTTGAATACCTTAGACCGCAAGGAGAGGGCCGGAGATGAAGATCCGGGCCAGAGAAGAAGATGCGGCCGAAAGTGAGAAAGAGAAAGTGTTTTTCGGTTTGGAGAGTGAAGTGAGAAAGAACTGCTCGGGTGGAAGTTAAACACTCCACGCAAAACCGGTCAGACCGCTGGGCATGGCGGTTCGACCGATCTTAGCGGTCCGAGCTTGGGCGGCCGTCGGCCCGTGCTGAACCCAGCCGACGAGCAGTTTAGTACTGGATTTTGAGATTTGAGAGAGTTGTTGTAATTTGCTCCAAATTTTCACACAATCAATCAAACAAATATATTTGGAGCATTTCCAACTTATATAGCCCTTTAAAATCCAATCCTCAAATAATTTTTATAAAATAAATTTTAGTTTTCGCAAACGAAATTGTATTTTCGAGAACTTTCACAAAAAGAGCCAAATTGAGCATTTGATGAAATCTATAGCATCCAATTGCATGTATGAGTCATAAATACCATCATGGGCCTATTTATGTGAATAATTTAGGCTCAAATGGCTAAACTCTCTTAAGTGCTAGAAGGTGACCATTTAGGTCAAACCGATATTTTGGACGAGTTTCAAAATCGAATAACTTTTGGTGAGTTGGTCTTTTGGAAATCATTTGAATACGAAAAGTGTTTAGAATAACCAACTCTAGGATTTTACTTTTGGAACGAAGATCAAATTCCTTTTAGAATAGATTTTACACAAAAATCTAGTTTAGGTCAAAAACAAGATCCTAGAATCTAGAATTTTGGGTAGAAACTTATTTTCACTTAAAATATGCTTTTCTTGAACCAAATCCTTTGGTAAACCTTTGAAATGCATTTGTATACATTTTGTAACTAATTTTTCAAAGGATATATTAATAATTTCAAATTTTTGACTTTTGGCTAAATGGCTCAATTTAGAAAAATATTACTAGCACTTAATTAATTTGGGCACACCTTGGGACGTGATATACATGTAAATGATTTAGCACTCCCCCATAATGTGCCACAACCATCTTGCTCAATATTTCAATAATAAAGATATAGCACAAGAGCAAGAACAACATTTTTATAAGATTTTCATGAATGCAACCTACACAAGGTAAAGTGTCTAGATACTTCAATGTAAATACTTGTTACCAAAATGGCATTGGCTTATGATATGATATGATTATCCTCAAGTTTGGCTCCAATATTGACATAAGGTGGAATCCACCTTTTCATGAATACGCCAAACCTCCAATGCATCTCCAAGTACCTATTAAGCTTTTAAGCGCATTTGGTACCCAATACTTGGTTGGGTCCATGAATGTTAGTCACAATACTTTTGGGCACCCAAATAGCCCTTCTAATAATAGTCTTAGGTGAACTAACAATTCTAGCAAACACATTGCCATTCTTATCCTTCCTAAGCACATAATGATCATTATAAATAATTGGCTTAGGAGAGATACCTTTGGGACATTCCTTACTAAAATGTCCTTTCTCCCGGCAATTGTAGCAAGTAGGGCTTTTGCTTCCCCTTGATGTCTTCTTTTCTTGCTCATTGTCGGCTTGCCTCTTACTTGAATGTCTTGGCTTGACATCCTTTTGATTTGGACACACCGAGGCAATGTGTCCAAACTTCTTGCATCCAAAGCACTTGATAATTTTGAATTGATCTCCATTTTGCTTTGGGTGACTCTTCACCTTCTTCTTGGCGGTGAAACCAAGTCCTCTCTTGTCTATTTTCTTGATAGGGCACTTGGAGGCAACGTGACCCTTCTCATTGCAATCAAAGCATTTGATATCCTTGATCTTGTTAGGACACACGGAAGCAATGTGTCCCTTTTCATAACATCCAAAGCATTTGATATTTGAGTATTTCTTTCCTTTTTGCTTTGGGATGAACTTCACCTTTTTCATTTCGATGAAGCCAAGTCCTCTCTTGTAATCTTCCTTATTAGGACATTTTGAGGAGAGGTGACCCTTTTGATGACAATCAAAGCACTTGATGTTCTTGTTGTGTCTTTGATTGTGTCTCATCTTGCTATTCTCCCTTTTCTTCATGGGAGTGAAGTCGATTCCACTCTTATCACTTGAGCTTCGTTGCTTGCTCAAGATATCATCAAGAGTGGTCTTCCCTTTGTGGCTTCTATCCAAGTCATTTTTCAAATTTGTGACTTGGGCCTTGAGTCTTTTGTTTTCCTCTACAAGATTAGTTTCAACAAGCATAGAGGAAATAGAAGTATTTTCACAAATGCTACAAGGCATATCAGTTAAATCATCACAAGATGTGGATATGCTAACTTTAGATGAATTGCAAGAAATAGGAGCTATGCATGGAAAATCATCTATTAGATTACATGTTACACCTATATCCACCTTGGAGCTAGTATATTCATTTAGGAGGAGCTTTTCATGTTCATCTTTTAGAACATCATAATTATTTTGAAGTAAAACATGTTCTTTCTTCAAAACTTTGAATTTAGATTTCTCCATTCCTAAATATTCATTTAGATCTTCTAGCATATCTATCAACTCATCATAAGAAAGATTATTGTCATCATCATTATTTACCTTCTTATTACCTTTAGCCATAAAGCAATGAGGCGAAGTGGATGAAGTTGATGTCTCATCATCGTCGGAGCTAGAATTTGAGCATTCTTCTCCCGACATCCATTCTTGTATGCAATCATCACTTGTGGAAGTGGACATTTCACAATGGCATTGTAATTGTGTCCACATCTCATGAGCATTCTTGAGATCGCATACTTCATTGAACACATCTACACTCAAAGCACTAAATAAAGCGTTAATTGCTTGAGCGTCGAGATGTAAGCATTTCTCTTCCTCAATTGTTGGATCAAGACTATCCAATGGAGGAGAAAAGCCAATATCTACAATCCGCCATATATTTAGGCCCATGGCCTTAAAATAATATGACATGCGGATTTTCCAATGTGCATAATTTGTGCCATCAAATTTAGGTGCTTCACCTAGGTGCACTAAATCTCTAGTCGCCATCCTTTACTCTCTAGACGGTTAAGTCTAATAAATGAGAGACCAAGCTCTGATACCACTTGTAAGATCGAGTAGGCCGACTAGAGGGGGGTGAATAGGCGTTTTAAAACTTTTATACGCTAAAACCGATTTCTAATGCGGAAGATAATATAAATACGATTTTGCACAATTAAGACCTAAAAACCACTAGTCTCAACTAAGTGCTCCAACAATACAAGTCTAATGATAATAATCAATTGAGCATGAACTTGTGAGCAATTTAATTTAGGCAATGTAAATGGCACATAGCTAGGCAATCATTCATACACAATAGATGAGCAACTTAATTATATGAATGTAAATTGCCATAAGGTAAAGCTCAAGAATGCAAACCACAATTGACACGGCGATATTTTTCCCGTGGTGATCGAAGACTTGCCGGTCTCCCCTAATCCACGTTGAGGTAAGTTCAATCTTTTGGATCAACTCCAAAACGCGAGGCAACACCTCCGAGGTAAGTCCAAACCACTTGGACCGGTTCCAACCGAACCAACACCTCTAAGTGAGTTCAACCACTTGAACCGACTCCAACTTGAACTTATCACCTCAATCCACTAGGATTGCTCTTACTCCGCTCCGGAGATGGCGAGCACCAAGCCACTCACAAATCGCCCAGGTCTTCTCACAAGCTTCACTTGAGAAGATCACCGACGCACAACGCCTCCACGCCGTCTAGGTGTCGGCAAACACCAAGAGTAACAAGACTCAACTTTCACTTGAACCAATCAAGTGCCAAAGCTCTATGGATAAGCAATCCACAACCTAATGCAACACATGCACTTAGGGTTTGCTCTCAATCACTCACTAAGTGCAACACATGCACACAAGAGTATGAGAGACTTGCTCTTAGCTCAAGGAAACTCAATGGGGCTCCAGCAACTCTTTCTCACACAGCCAAGGTGGGTATTTATAGCCCACACACAAAACTAGCCGTTGAGAAAAGATTCCAGAGAATCTGGACAAAACCGGTCAGACCGCCAACTAATGGCCGGTCGGACGCTAAGCGCCAACGGCTATAAAACTAGCCGTTGGACTCACAATCGGTCTGACCGCCAACCAATGGCGGTCGGATCGCCGCTCGGCCGATCGCCCGAGGGCGGTCGGACCGCTCAAGCGAGCACCGAGCAAAACCGAAAACATCTCTTACGGAAAATACATACCGCTAAACAAATATCGGTACTACCGCACTCCGTAGTACCGTTTCAAACTTTCTCGTACTACCGCACCGGTAGTACCGTTTCTTCTGATCGGTACACACGAAAATCGGTCGACCGCCCAACCCATGGCGGTCGACCGCTACACACCGGTCGATCGCTACAGAGCGGTCGGACCGCGCGATCAACAAGGCGAAAGCAGACTTTGTACATTTGCCTCAACTCAATTTGCAAAACATATTTGCCAAATTGATGCAACATGTACATAAAAGATGAAAGCTAGATTCTCAACAAGTTGCAAAACACATTTGCCAACTTTTAGAATCATCACCACAAGGAATAAGGTACATGGACTTAAACCGTTTGCAAAACACATTCGCAAACTAAAGTCACATGCTACGAGGAATAACCATGAACCACAACTATTTGCAAAACGTATTCGCAAATATAGGCAACATGTTAAGTTGAGCTAGAGCAAACACAATGAGCGATCAACACAAGACTAACTCAAGTTACTAATTAAGACCCCTCTTAATAGTACGGCAACCTATACTAGCAATCCGGTCTCCAACCAAACACCGAGACTGGTAAAAGACTAGGAACAAATCCTTAGCCCTAGCTAGTCATACCTTTTCCTTGCGCAACCACTTGAAGCTTGATGACGTATATCCTTGCTTCAAGCCTTGACATACATCAACTCATGATGCACTCTTCACTTGACTTCCATCAACACATGATGGATTCTTCTTGTCTTGATGATCAACTCATGATCATCTCCTTTACTCCATGCTCTTCACTTCAATATCATCAACCCATGATGGTGTTCTTCTCTTGATATCATCAACATATGACGATATTCTTTTTCTTCATAAACTTGACTTGATGACGATCAACTCATGACATCATCCGAAGTCTTCAATCACACGGAACATAACCTATTTATCCATCTCAAGGAGAAACGTTAGTTCCACAATATGATTATCATTAATTACCACATCATACCATTAACTCATAATGGTTGGGACAAGATACCACAATCTTTCCTCTTTGGTAATTTATGATAACCACTTCAATAACAAGTAATTGAATGTAATTGGTATGAGTATATATAAACTACATAAGTTATGTATACTCAAAAGATACATGAGCATATATGAACTCCGCAAGTCTCATATGCCCATATGAATATATACGAACTACACAAGTTGCATATATTAAAGGATATGAGTATATGAACTACGCAAGTCTCATATGCCCATACGAATATATACGAACTACACAAGTTGCATATATTCAAGGATATATTTCAAGGTAAAGATCCTTAATATATGTGGACAAAGGAATATGGATCAATACTAATGAAACCACAAGATATAGATTGAACTCCCCCTAAATGTGTGCATACACGAGTGTGTAATTAAGACATATGCACAAATACAAGTTTTTCTTTTTGGTGATGTTCAACCTATATAATGGATCCGAGGAATGCAGCAAGATATAATAAGATGTTGTCGAATGCATACCTCTTTGATCTTTAAATCCAGTTGAGACTAAACAATTTGTATGACAATAGAAGTGTTAGTCTTATAAAGATTTGTCATTTGGAAAGCATACCTTATTTGATTTTTACCTCTTTGTCCATTTGAGACTAAACAATAGATGTATCAAAAGGAGTGTTGGTCTTATAAATAGAATTGTTATTAATAACCAAAACCCCATTAACGCATAATGGCGGGTCTAGATTCTTCAGAGAGGAGGAGGTGGGCTGGTGCGGCAGGGAGCCTGGCGCAGTGGTCTTTCACCTGGGCGAAAAGGAACAAAAATGGTCGGGCCGGGAAAAGGATTCGACCTGGTTGCAATTTCTGGATTTTTAAAGCTTTTTCGAATTCTAGAAAATACAACAAATCAAATAGGCTTTTAGAAAATAGCAAATAGTGTTAAAAAAATTCTAGAAAAATTCACAGAAATTTCTTGAATTATTTTGAACTTAATAAAATTATTTTCAACTTAAAGTTGGCTTTTATTTTTGCACATATATTATTTTTATTTTCTGGAAAATAGGAAAAACCTTTTTAAATTCCAGAAAATTTAAGAAATTAATTAAAATTTTCTTTTTAACTTTAAATCCAAGAAAAACTAGAAAACTTAATAAATTTTCTCTTTGACTTTAAAATCTAGGAAATTCTTGAAAACCAAGAAAACTCTTTTAAAACTTAGAAAATACAATAAAATAATAACTTTATTAATTTTATTTTTGGTAGCAGCACTTTGGGTTGTTATAGCTCTGTTGGAGCACAACCATCCACTAGCTAGGACGCCGTCCTTTGTTACGTTCATGCAGTCGCATAAGAACTTTGATCCCTCATTGATAGAGCTCATCGACACCATGCAGGACGGCAGGGGCAGCATAACATACCATTCATCGCGTGTGACCTAGAAAACATGTTTTTACTATGCCCCATCATTGTCTTTGTTTGTGTGATCGTGATGAATTACCATCCGTTCCTTATTCGCGTTATTACTGCTGCGACCATTTCGTCTTACTATTTTCCCCATATTCTCATTTTTTACT
Organism: Ampelocalamus luodianensis; assembly: GCA_036346255.1. Taxonomy (NCBI): domain Eukaryota; kingdom Viridiplantae; phylum Streptophyta; class Magnoliopsida; order Poales; family Poaceae; genus Ampelocalamus; species Ampelocalamus luodianensis. The sequence goes on from CM070634.1 coordinate 12,924,381, forward strand.
ATCATGTTACGTGTGTTTACTGTTAGTTACTATCCATTGTACTGACTAAACCCAAGAAAGCTACGAATCCACACGTTGATCACACCGACGACCTCAACAAGCTGATGGCTTTCTATAACATCCTAATTTTCTAGGCTTTAAAAATCTTTTAAGTAGTTTAGTAGTTGAAAAAATCACCTTTGAGTTTATTTGATTTTTAATTAAAGCTTAATATGGACTTTCAGTATCAAAATAATTTAATATGAATAATATCAACAATTATCAAAACTATTTTATTTGGATTATATATGCTTGGATATATTTTCTAAATTTTTAGATTTTTTTTTCGAGTTCATTGCTATTTTCTAATTGTCATTTGGATTGACTGGTATTTATAAAATACAAAAACTATTTAACATCTCAGAAAAGCTGAAGGGCCAAAACCCAACCCTATTCTAACCTTGGCCCATCACTGTGCGGCCCAGCACGCCTGCGCTCGTGCCCACCTCTGGTCCCCACATGTCAGTGTCCCTCTCTCTTCGCCCATGCGCGCATCGGGCCCCACCCACCAACGTCACGCGTGTCGTGTCATGCGAACTCGCCGAGCCGTAGCCGCTGACAAGTGGGCCCACCAAATCTCCTGTTTATCGTTCCTGAATCTGTTGAGGATTTGGTTTCGCTGCTGCACGGTCGTTTTGGGCGTTTGTGCCCTGGATTCTTCCGAGCCGCTAGGTATAAAAGGAGGGGTAGCCTTTGAGCTCCGCAACCCAACCCTAGCCGCCTCAACGTCAGAGCCGAACCCTAGTCACCGCAAGAGCTTGAGGTAGGAATTGCGCCACCACCAACTCCGATGAGCGTTTTCGTCGCAACCGGAGTCTCCTGAACCTCATCGTCTGCACCTTCGGCATCGCAAGAGCGAGTGCTTCATCTTGGCAGCCTTTACTTCGCGGGGGCATCGCCATAACCCTACTTCCGTCAAGCCCGAATCGATCTCGCCGCTTCAACCTTGCCGCCGGCCGCCATAGTCATTCGTGACCACCCGTGAGCACATCTACAAGTTCCCCTTCACGTCCTCTACCTCCTAGTACCACTCATCGTCGGCAAGGAGCTGCCGTTCGCTGAGACCTTGGTACCCGAGCCCTTGTCGCCGTTGAGTGACATGTGCCTGCCACATCGCTTGCCACATTAGCATCCATGCGCACATGTCATCCTCATGGCAGCTTCGTCAGCGCCACGTATGCATACGTGTGTCACCTCAGACCTAAACCCAGATCTAAAAACCAGTAAACCTAGTCTACCGTGGACTGTGTCTATGACATGTGGGTCCGACATGTCAGTGCCTATTCCTTTTCTCCGGATTTCTTTTAATTCGGAAATCCCAGGGCTGACGTCAGCTTGTGTCATTGTAACATCCCAAGTTTCAGACTTGTGTTTCAAATGTAAGAAAATGAGTAGAAATTAAAACTTTTTCTTACATCATGTATTTCCTGTGAGTGCTAAACAATTCTTGTACAAGAGTTATGGAAATACATAGTCACAAGTCTTTTGATCTAAATCTTGATCCTTCAAAAACAATCTTGTCGAATCTTTTGATCATCTCTTGGAAATATTTTTCCCAAGTTCTTGGGATGGTATGTGACCCCTCTGAAAAATTTCGCAATTTTTAGAAATTGTTTGAATATTTTAGAGGGCAGTCAAACCTGTTTGACTTCGGTCAAACCTTAAACCAGTACCTTGTAGAATTTTTGGAGAAAAATACGTTGCATAGAAACCTCTTAAAATTTTACACAAGGTCAATATCTAAGTCCGCAAGCTCCTGTAAAAAATTCAGAATTTTTGGAGTTATTTTGCTACCTCTAATAAGTCCTCAAAAGCCTCTGTCTATTTAAAACCTAAAACCAGTTTCACTATTCTTTGGGTTCGAGTCGGGCTCGGGCTCGAGCCACTTGACTCGGTCGAACCCACTAATTGCACCGGGTCCCTTTTCTAGAGCGCGATTGATATCAGCCGTTGGATTTAAATCGCTCGGCCCGCGTTCGCAGGAACATTCGGACCGCCATGAACGTTCCATCCATCTGAGCCGTTCGTTTTTGATCGGACCGCCCTGATTGCTTGGAGTGTTAGAAACTCTCAGCCGGATCCTTTTAATCGTGACCGTTCATCTCGCATCCAACGGTCACGGTGCCTCCTTCTGTTCTTCTTCCTCCTCTGCCTCTCCGTGCAGTGCGGGTGAGCAATGGCAGAAAGAGAGAGAGCGGGGCTTCGTTGTGTCACTTCGAGCTTGCTCTCGTCAACGTCTCTCTGTGGGGCATTAAATGCGCCCCAGGCTTTCGGCTCCTCCATCCCGAGTCTCACTTGCCCCCATCATTTCTTGGTCCATGGCCGTAGCATGAACCGAGTCCACCATGGACTCATGTTCTTACTCGAAACCCTAATCATTTCCCTATATATTGCCACATATGCATACGTGTGTCACCTCAGACCTAAACCCAGATCCAAAAACCGGTAAACCTAGTCTACCGTGGACTGTGTCTATGACACGTGGGTCCGACATGTCAGTGCCTATTCCTTTTCTCTGAATTTCTTTTAATTCGGAAATCCCAGGGCTGACGTCAGCTTGCGTCATATTTCAATTTTTCAATAGAAATTTAATTTGATATAATTAAGAAATTCCAATTTAGGTATTTCTTTAGGGTTTGAACTTTCAAAAGCCTTATCTTCTTCATCCGAACTCTGATTGTGCTCATTCAAATTTCTAAATTCATCTAAATTCGAGCTCTATTTTACTAAGATTTGGATTTAATTTTGGAGTTTTTTCCCTCTATTATTTATTTATTTTGTTTATTTGCTTCGTTTGCGAGTAGATGTTGATCTTTGGGAAATTTTGAAGGAGTGCACCAAGATCAAGATCAATACCAGGATCTATTTCAAGGCAAGTTATATCATTGATCATATCGAACCCAGTTTTCAAAATTATATTGATTCAAATTATTGCATGTACTTTAAATATTTATTTAAATGCTTTTAGATTTAGTTATTAATCCAATTTGTTTATATACATCTTATCTATTGTTATGTCATGATCTTTTGTCACTCTAGATTGGTTGATTATTTAGTTGGTATTATCATAGCACCAATGTGGGTTGGTTAGATACGATTACTCTGCTTAGTCATGCAACGAGTCATCATTTCATGTAAGTTGTAAACATAAATTTGACTAAGCGAATAAGGAACTTTGTGATAAAACTGTATGCTGTGTGCTATTACTCGTTGATGACATGTGTTGCACTTAGCCAACAGAGTGGGAAAAGATTTAGACTGAGACAAGTGTTGAAAACTGTGTCATATGGTGGAGCTTTGTGATTGGGAATGATAATCTTCGTAGTATAGTTAAAAATTGAAAGTCTTACCTTGGTCAATTAAGAACTTAACTTTGTGCGCTATTGAACTGAGTCTTATTGTACGACCACATGACTGGTATGGGATGGGCCTAACTTAGTAAGTTACAGAATCTCAGCATTGACTACTCAGATAGTAGGTTAAGCTCTGTGCCAGGGTGGAAGTGTGTTTCTGTCCTTGTGGCGATTCACATTTATGAGCGGTTCGCCATCTTCAGGTCCAATGGTGTGCAACAGACTAATTTTCTATGTGGGCGTTAGTATTGTCAGTAAAACACATCGGGAGTGTCAATATTTGAGATGAAGTTTAGGAAAAGTTTTGTTATGATTAGTGCTTGCAACACTGGTTGTATTGCGTGGGTAAAGTGTACAACCTATGCAGAGTATTGAACAATCTATTCGAATAGCCGCGTCCACGGCCATGGACATGCTCGGGGATTTCACACGAGGGTTAGTTTTTTATGAAAACATTTGGGAAGGGAGCTGTGTGATATAAGTCATGTGGCTGTGTGAAATAAACTTATTAGGCTTTGTATCTTTGTGAAAATAATTGTTAAATCATTATTTTCTATTTGTTTTGAATTATGCTTTCAATCTATTATTTGTATTCAATTGCGAATGTGGTATGACTTGTGAGTAAGGTTGAGTACTCATACTTGCTAAAATCATTCAACAGAAGTGGAGGAGTCATCACCTGCTTTCGAGGAATAGTTCTACGACGGTGCTGATCTTTAGGTATTGATCCCAGTCGGTTGCCTGTGGTGAATCGATGGGTTTTCGCGGAAGTTTATTTTGTTCTGCTGCTGCTTATTTAATTATTGCCAGCCTTGCGATGCTTAATAAATGTAAACTCGACCATAAGGTCAAAACTAGTATTTGCTATCCAAATTAATCGTTTATGTTATTATTCAACTTGTGTGGATCGATATTCATCTATGTTAGCACTGTGTGCACTAGCGTGATCCTGGACTAATGCAGAATACACAGAGAGTCTAGAATTGTATTTTTGGGTCCCGACACTTTCTTCAAGGAGTGTCATTCACAAAATAACAAGTTCTACTATGACATACATGGAAATGATGACGATGTTGTGAAAAATGTCTTCTAGAGCCATGCGAGCTGCTGTTCGATACAACCTATAGAACGAACTAGTACGAGATGCCTCTTGCTATGTTTGTTGGCTCCATCCACTATTTGCAGAACAACCTGTTCGGGGTCACCCTGCTCCGTGATGAGAATGCAACATCCTTTGAGTGGTTGTTCAGGACATTCCAAACTTGCATGGATGGCAAAATCCCCATCTGCATGCTAACCGGTGATTTTCATACCGTTCAAACGTAATTACTACATATGGCGATTAGGTTTACTAGCTATTACATGTGTGCTTTACTGTGTTCTCTGTATCTGGTCCGGAGTGTATTGTCAATGTTGGTAAAAAAATATTGCGTCTCTGCCCGAGTTTTACTGTCTAATGTGTTTTATTATATAGCAGGTAAGGACCAGGCCATGGCAGCTGCTATCCCGCGCGTATTCCCTCACCTGCATCACCGGATGTGCAGGTGGCACATGCTGAAGAAGTACAAGCAGAACCTAAACAAGCTATACACGGAGCACGACGGGCTGAAGGAGCGTTTGGTTTATGTCATAAACCATCCGCTTACTCCAACAGAGTTCGAGAATGCGTCAGAGAATCTGGTGAGAGAGTACCACCTCGAGCAGAGCCAGGCCATTGTTAGCCTCTATAACCTTCACGAAAGATGGATCTCCACATACTTCAAGGACAACGTTACGTGCTGAATAGCTGTGTTCTTTACTTACATTTCAATAAACCGTTTACTGCATTCTTGTATGTGTGTTACTATGGTGCGTCTGCTAACTGAAAAATAGAACTCACTATTTTGCTCGCCTTACATGTTTTACTGTATATTCAAACTCTCTTACTGCAAATATCACGTGGTATTACTGCTTGTTCTTTTACTGTGTTGACCATAATCTATTACTGTCTTTTGTATATTGGTTACTGCTTTTTATTTTGGCTAAAAGAATGCAATGATCAATTGGTCGTCTTTGTTCTACTGACATGTGGTGGCTGTTTTACTATATGATGCCAATAATGTTACTGACATATATATCTTTATATTGAATTACTACATGCGTGAAAATTTTTTTTACTTTTAAACCGTACACACTGCCGCTCCGTCTCCCTGATGCGTCTCTTCGTCTCTATCACATCCTCATTTTTAATAAATGGAATTATTATGCATTTCATGAGCATGCATTTTGTTTTTGAAGCATTTGCATTATTTATTGCACTTAGAAAATCTCATTCAAAGATTAAACGTACAACTCAAAAAGAAACTTCCATAATAAAACAGAAATAATTACATGTAAGTTCTCTGGGAGACAATTTATTTAAATACTATAATATTTATCATGAATAAATATTATTTTTCCCAAATTGAAGGAACTCAATTCGACCTACACAAAATTCAAACTCTATTCAACAACCTATTCTAGTTTTGAATTTAGAATAAGCAAATAAATCATTAACAGTGAGGTTTAAAAATTTATATGGGTACTAGATCATCCGAGGAACATCTTTGAAAAAATTTAGAATTTTAGGATTTTATTTGCTATTTTGAGCACCCGATCAAAGTTCTGGGTTTGAATTAAAATCCAGTCAAACTTTAGACTCAAACCCAACCTAACCCAACTGTTCAACCCGAGTTCGACTTGAGCCAATTGACTGGACTAAACCAACTAAACGTACCTGGCTTGAACCCACCTCCGATCGCGTCGTTGCTGAGATGCTGGCAAAGCGAGCCCGCTGTCAACTCCTTCTCCTACCACCCGTTGGCTCGCGCAGGAGCCGAGTGCCACATGGCCGTGCCGCTCCGACGCGCTCAGTCAGCGCCAGTGGACGCTGTCAATCCACTGCCACTTCGGACCACTCCTAGAGTTTCACCGTGTAACGCCGCCTCCGTTCCGTCTCTCGTCGAGGATAATACCTCCTCCTTCGCCTCCATTCAAGCCATTCCTTCTCTCAGGGCTGAGAAGGAAGAGGCTCATGTGAGCTCTACGCTCAGTTAGGATTCAAGCCACTTTGTCCCTCAGCTCCTACCTTGCAAGCCCTCTCCATTTTGTTAATGCCAACCCTTGTCATCGTTTGTAGGATGCGGGACAAGCTCGTGCCCCCTTTAGCTCCAGAGCGCGCCCAGAGCTTCGCCATCGTGTCAACTGCGTGCCCGGTGAGCCATTTTCTCTTTTGTGCATGTCATAACATGTGCCTGGGTAGTAGTTCCATTACTCCTCAACTTATTTGTCGAATCATTCACAGGAGCTCCTGAATTTCGAAGTTACTCTTTTTCGGCCGACAATATCCCCTTCTCATCTCTTTGTCGATCCAGTAAGCCATTACTCAATCCCTTTGCGTTTTCACCATCACCATACCTCTCTTAAGCTATCCCAATGCTTCTCGATCTTTCTCTTTGCACAGAGCGACCTCTCCATGTTGAGCATTTTCGCTGTTGAGGGCCTCACCGTCTACAAGGCTACTCCGGCCATCCCCGACCCTCTTCAGCACTCAGGTAGCACCCTTGTACCCTTAGATGCTATGGCACCAGCTAAAGTGGACAATGCGGAGCTCATTTATTTCATGCAAGTTCACTGTAGTGCTTGCGCCGCTCCTCTCCGGCTAGCTACCGGTACGAGCCACCTCCGCCGCCGTAACCACCCCCTATTAGGTGCGCAATACTATTTGGAACCCGTTCATGCCCTACGTTCACGCCGGTGTGGACCACATCGCCGGCGGTGAGCTCAGAAATGAACTCGGGGTTTTGTCATACCCCGACCGCTACTGTAGCAATGCAATTACGGCAAAGCCCAGTGATTAACGACTAATGATTGCTTTGGCTAATTAATGGCTATCTGAAATCCTTAGTGAGTCACTTACACGTGGGACCTTAAGCAGAAATCAAGGTTTTAAATAACGGTTTGGTTTAGAGAATGACATGTGGGCCTAGCTCTTTAAGTGTGCTATGCACTGTGCTTGTGTACCGGTGAACTGAGTTCATCAGATTGTGTATATGATCGTTGGGCCCCACGTGTCAGTTTGTTTTAATTCGAGAATTTAAAAGAAAAACACACTACGCATTGGACCCCACATGTAAGCGACAGACGCTAGGGTAGACTCTGGTAGAAAATTATTAAATGCTTAAGAAAATTTGGAAATCAATTATTTATACACTGAAAATAGTCTTTAACTTCAAAAATGCATAACTAATTCAAGTTGACTCCAAATCCAGTGAAACCAATTTTGTAAATTTTCATTCTTAATGTATTTTAATTTGGATTAGGTTTGAAATATGTTTCTGCCACAGAAAACATAGTTGATGGAAATTGATCCAAAAGCCAAATTATTGTTACCCTAGAAAATGCTTTTAACTTGGAAAATTCATAACTAATTCATTTTAACTCCAAATGGAGTGAAACCAATTTTGTTAGATTGAAATTTTAATGTAATTAATCATGGTATAATTGTTGAACATGTTACTACTTCAGAAAATTTCAGGATTAAAATCCAATTTGGTATAACATTATTTTTATACTAGAAATTGATTTAACTTAAAACATTTATAGAAAATTCATCTAAACTCCAAATAAGGTGATTCAAGCTTTATTGAACAGAACTTTTTTATTATCTTTCAGGCCATATTAAGCTTATCTCCACCACTATTATGGAAATTTTCACTAAATAATTAAAATCGGATGAACAGTAGAGAAGAGAATTTTTAGCATTTTCCAGAAATATGATATTCAAACTTCTATAACTCTCTCATATAAAATCCAAACGGAACAATGTTTGCACCTTAATTCATCTAAAATCATCATCTAGCTACTGCATAAATTTCATACATTTTTGAGCATTTTGAGCTTTTGGCTATTTCTTGATGTTTATTCGATGTCGTATTTCTATAGAGGCCGAATTACCGCAAGTCGACGATTACGCCATCGAGAGTGAACAACTGGAATTTTAGCAAGGCAAGCATTATTTGAACTTTTTTTTGTATCATGTTGATCCTAGTTTTTAATAAGTTAGTATTTGAAATGCAATGATATTGCTTGCATGCTATTTTTGTACATCGATATGTTGTGAGTTAGTTAGTTATGTCCTACACTTGTGAGTTAGTTAGTTATGTCCTACACTTGCTGGTTATCCTTGATAATTCCATCATATATATGCTTAGGTTAGATGTTTGTGATATATATATATATATATATATATATATATATATATATATATCACAAACATCTAACCTAAGCATATATATATATATATATATATTGTGTGTGTGTGTGTGTGTGTTGAACTCTTAGCCATTGCAAGTCTAGTCGACGTATTAGATCAATTGATGAGATCAGCTCGTCAATGATGGGAAACACATAACATTTTCTTATCTACCTTTTGTCCAAATCTTTGTATCTAGTTTTTGAGTCAAACTTTGATAGTGTGGGTGATGTTATGTATGAGACTCGGGTATCGCGGTTGTCTTGTCTGGACCATTAAGGACCAAGCCATGGGTTGTCATTCCAAGTAACTATCATGCTATCACATGTGGGATATGGGTACTGTTCGGTTAAGTAAGGAGAAAGTTTTATTGCGTTAAGTCCCAGGTGGTGTGAGGACACTTGTGTTCGATCATTTGTTCATATGACCCGATGCAATTTTCTACAATGTGCGTGGAAGCACTATTTTTTCTTATTTACATTGCATCGGTATTTCCAACACAACTTGTGAGCCTGCTTAGCAAGCGCTATCTGTAGCTTGTACTAAGTATGGGGTTCATCTCGCAAGGAGGACTCATCTCAATAGGGATTTCTTGCTAAACAATACCGAATCTCGATTTCCCCGGCCGACATACTATAGGAAGTGTGTTATTATCTGGAGACTTACGGACTAACCGAGTCATGTGGGTAAAGTAGTACACCTCTGCAAGGTTTAATCTATTCGAATAGCCGTGTCCACGGTTATAGAAACCACTTGGTTTGGGAGATGTCATCGTTAGACTTGTAATTAAAATTTGACATGGTTACAACTTGGTTTCAGTATGAATGGGATATTCATGCATTATAGTTTATCAAAGTGGGCTTCCACTTTGGTATTTGTTTGTTTCAATTGTTTATTAATGTATATCTATATCACATGTTTATCTTTTGATTAAAAACTTGTTTACAAAATGGCAATTGAAAACTAGTATTTGTAAGATGAAAATTGTTGTATTTTCTACAAAACCAAGCCACTAATGCCATTTCTTTGATATCCTCTATGCATAAATACTTTTAATTTGTATAAGACTTGCGAGTACAATTGTACTCAACCCGGCTCTGCAAATTCAGGTGAGGAAGACTTCACACCCGATGAGCTCGTTAGCGCCGATTTAGGTGACGCTGACGAGTAGTGTTGTTGTTTAACCCCCAGTCGGTTGCCATGGGTTATGGGGTGCACCTTGCTGGATCTTTTGGTTTATTTATATTGCTTCCGCTGCTACTTAATGTTCTTATTTGAATATGGCTGGTCAGCCGCTTTGTAATAGTTGTAGACTTAACTACTACGTTGTATGTCTTTTGGTTTATCAATATATGACTATTGTATGGATGTGATGGACGTTGAATGAGGGTGTGAGCGTGTTGGTCGCTAATCTTGGGAGCCAACATGAGACTCATACCCGTTATTTTTTAATTCCCTTTTAACTCATTAAGTGTGGACTTAGACCATTTGAAGAACCGATCATCATGTAGTACTTGTAGAGGAACAGTACGCATGATCGTCGGGGCTCTAGTTCGGTCGGGTCTCCTCACTTTGATAGAGTTAAGATGGAGTTCATTTACTTGAGTCCTAGAGTTATTTCCATAAGATCGGGAAGACCTCGGCCTTAAGGAAATAACCCGGGTTCTCACAGTCTTCCCCAGACGACTTATAAATATAATGTATCATCAGCTTGTGAAGCATTGCATATGGGATACACCCCCCCCCCCCAAAAAAAGCCTTCCCCCGCAATAAAACTCCGAAAAAAGCATAGCACAGTAAAAAGAAGAACAAAAAAGACTCCAAGCTCTTCTTCCACTCCACTGCAAACTATAGTTCTATACTACCTAGCACTCATATACGATTAGCTGTCTTGGCGGGGCCTAGTCGACGCTGCGGACCATGATTATGCCTGCGACCTCCTCCATGTTCCGCCATAGTGTCTACCGGAGAGGGTGGCTGCAACCATCCGCACTCTACATCTTTTGCTAAGTCAGACCAATGTACTTATGTCCGACGTACGACAAACCAACCTCGTCCTGGAGATCGTTCTCACGAACTACGTGGATCGAGTCAAAGCATCCATCCAGAGGATCGAAGACTACATCGGCTGACAAGATGAAAAGATCGACGACTGCGAGACCATGGAAGAGGCAAACGTCCTCGTCTGGACAATCATCGAATAGGTTATTCTACGCTCGAGTCATTCCCCCGCCCAACCGATCGTAAAACCGCACGCCCCACGCAACTGACAGTAAAAATCACACGCACCCCATGCAACCTTATTGTGCCTTTTACTGCATCACTATGAAAGATTTACTGTCATGCTGAGCGAAGAGGGATGGGTGGAGAGAGAAGCGTGGGTTGTTAGTGACTTATAGTGTTGTGTTTATGGATTTTTATTGAAAAAATAGAGGCGATCTCACATGTCATAAACTCAGTATTATTATTAACTAAATGATTAAACCTGATTTTGATTTTAATTATCTGTCAAGTGGGGTCTACATGTTAGTCTCTCGGTTTTAAAACGTGTTTTAAAACCAGGAATAGTGCGTGGTTCCACATGTCATAAACACATTTACTAAAAACGTTTTAAATTAGATTTTTGTCAACTTTTTTGGCTGGTCCCATCTGTCATAGACTCTTTACACTTAACCTTTATCATTAGTGTTAACTAAATCCTAAACATGAGTGGGTCCCACCGGTTAGAGAGAGAGAGAGAGAGAGAGAAGGAGGAGAGCTGTGCATGTGGCTGAGCACCATGGCAAGCTTGCCACTGGCGAACGGCGCGATGAGCGGCAACATTGAGCAGTAGAATGGAAAAAGGTAAGTAAGGCGAAACTATGGGTGGTGGCGACGGCGACAGAGATGGCAGGAGGCAGCATTGCAGCAGTGAGGAGCGGCAGAATGCCTCGGGCCTGTGATGTACTTCGCATAGGAGGCATCTCTCAGGCTAAAGGAGTGGCGCACTAGGCTCAGTGAGTCCAGGCGATACTAATAGACCGGGCGTGGGGACCTAAGGTCATTGGAGACGAGCCGACGGCATGCAACCGCGGTGAAGCCGTGGGTGGCTAAGAGGAAAGGTGTAGTAGGGACTCACCCTTGGCGAATTAATGTGCGCATGAGGATCAATGACTCACTGTGACCACGAAGGTGAAGAAAATGAGGCCAGGGAAGGGTTGAGGTGGCTTGTCGACGACGAACAACGACGGCACAGAGGTGGTTCACGACGACAGCTCACCACAACAATGAAGGAGCTACAAGAAGTGTCGCGTTCGCTCATTGAGGTGCTAGAGATGGTGCAGGCTCAAGGAATTAGTCTGATGTTCTTCGGGCTTCGAAGGAGAACACATTTGGCAACGATGACCAGGAGAGAGAAAGATGGCAACGATGCTCAGATTCTTTGTGAATCTGCCTACATTGAGTGAGAGAATAACATCAATGGTGTATGGAACACATTGTGACACGCTCGTGTGGAGCTCGAACTCACCGGAGTGATGGCAACATGTTGGCAAGATCGGATGTGCGCCGGAGTTGAGGACGAAGGCGAACACGATCAAACTACGGGACTCCTGGGGCTGCATTGAGCAAAGGAGGGGGATGAGTGATACAAGAGGATCACAATGATGCGAACGTCGTGGGTGAGGAAGCTCACTAGAGCGGCAATGGCGTCAAGGCGTGTTCACCGGCGTCGAGAATGACGCAAGCGTCCCGTGAAACCAAGGAGTGATGAAGCTCGGGTTTGCATGAAATAGAATGTGGGCGGGCTGAGGATGACAGTGCGTGCTCTAGCGCTTAAGTAGCTAGGACATTTGCGTGAGAAAAGATACGAGATGCAGGCGTTCGCGCGAGAAACTCAAGGGGCTGCTCTGGTCTCTCCGTCGACGTTGGAAAATGGCACCATCAATGGGGTAGATAGCATAGGCGAGGCAGGCAGAGGCGATGGGAGTAGGTGAGACACCAAATAGTGGGCGGTGGTTGAAACCAACGGGTGAGCGGCGGAGTTGGCGCGCGGGGATGAAGGCGAGGTGGAAGATAGGTGCTGACATGCGGTCCCGGCATGTCAGCAGGAGAGGGAGGCGGAAGTTGGCACGGGCTAGAGCGGGGCGAGTGAAGTTGGGCCGGCTTGGATTTGGCCCAATGGGTGAGCGGGAATTTTGAATGGATTTCGGAATTTTCAGAAAAGGCAGACTTTGCCCAATTTTTAAATATATCAAACAGGCTCCAAAATTCATGAAGATTTTTGTGAGGGCTTTTGACATCGTATAGTTTCTTGTGCCAATGTTTCAAGATTTTATCTGTTCTGTGATTTTCTTGATAATTCTTACAAATTGTTGTTTGCATGTAAATTCACTATTTGATTTATGCAACAATTCAAAAATCATGCAAAAATAGTTTTCCACACAAAACATGCTCAAAATCACTCTCCCACATATTTTCCTTATACTTTCCCAAAATTAGAATTTTTGGGACGTTACAGGTAAATTGGACTTATTCCTGTCACGTATACAAAACCGCCCAGCCAAACCACCGTGGAGTGTTATTTGACCCAGTTTTGAAAGATTAGGGGTGTAAAAAGGCGATTTTGTAGTTGAAGGGTTAAGTGAGCTTTTTAAAAAGTTTGATGAGGTAAAATGGACTTATTCCTAAAATTAATGGCAAACACCACAATAATACAGTATAGCATAAACTTTCACAATTTGTGCAAATTAGTTGATAATAGAATTTCATCTATTACAATTAGTATTTCCAATCTGTAGGATGATAACTAAAAGAATCCTGAGCGAAAACAGTAACTGCAACACATATGTATGTAGAGAACAGACTACAGTTTTCTCCCTGATCCTTCAGCTATCCATCCTCTCCTTCTGGATTTTGATTCCCATGTACCTGTCAGATTACAGACACGGCGCACATCAGATTGACCCCTTTATGTTTATGGCAAGAATTGCTCGAAATTATCAAGAAAGAAGAGAAGTAGTACCTGCCGAGCATCATGACGGTGGCTTGCGGGTTGGTCCCCGGCGAGGCATTGAACGTGGAGCCGTCGATGACGCGCAGCGCATCAATGCCGAGAACGCGGTAGTCGCGATCGACGACCCTTCCGACCTGGCAGCCGCCGTGGTAATGCCAGATGGTCATGACGGTGTCCCTACAGAACTGCTCGAGCTCCCCGGGGTCGCTGCCGCCGCGCAGGCGCATCAGGTTCACCGGGAACTCGGCCGTGACGTTGAGCATCGCCGGGAAGGCGAAGTTGGGATACGTGAACCGCGAGAAGGCCCTGGACCGGATGACCCGCTCGATGGCCGAGATGCCTGCGACGCAGCGCCGGAGGTCGTCGGGGTGGGCGAAGTAGTTGAACCTGACGGTGGGGTTGTCGTCGGCGTCCAGGTTGCGGAGCGCGAGCTGGCCCGTGGACTGCGGACCGAGGACCTTCTCCAGGATGAAGCCACCTCGCAGCGCCGCGTCGGGGACCCTGCTCATGGCCTCCACGGCGCGCGCGATGGCCTCCGGCGTGCGCTGCTTCGGGGGCACCGTCGCGAGCTGGCCCGTCTGCAAGAACAAGCGGCATTTTGCTTCGTGTAATGTGCACGGCTTCATATATGTGCTGTGTGTGTGCAAAACGAAGAACTTGCCTGTGGAGAGAACATGCCAAAGTTCCGGGTTTGCGTGCCGGCGCTAGAGGGGTGGCTGTTCCAGTTGGACCCGCTGGCGCCCTCGATGTAGCTGCCGAACCTGGTGATGCCGACGACCTGGATGAGCGACACCTCGACCGGCGCGGGCGACGGCACGTAGATGGCGTTCATGGGGTTGTCGGACATGCCCTGCCCGACGCCGGGATGGTCGATGACGAGGTCGATGCCCAACGACCCGAGGTGGCCGGCGGGGCCGACGCCGCTGAGCATCAGCAGCTGCGGGCTGCCCAGCGCCCCCGCCGAGAGGATGATCTCGTTGGCAGCGCCCCGGTTGAGGTACGCCACGTGACTTCGCCCTTGCGAGTCGCGGAACACCACGCCGCGCGCCACGGGCCTAGTACCTGCAAAACTCGCGCCGCGGAACTTGTCGATCAAATTATAGCGTCGCGGCAATAGTATACTAAACTGGCACAAAGTGCGTGACTTCTACAAAGAAACGACGGGCAGCCATACCGTTGCACTTACCTACTTTGATGTACATGGTAACAAACTTACCGGTAAATTGCTACTACAAACTTTAAATGAAGCTTTGCTGTGTATGTATTGTATGAGACTGTGTGAGATTGTGTCACCTCTGTAACCGAACAAGATCCTTGCCACTCTAGCCCGGAGGAGCACGTCGATCCCGTCGGGGTGCGAGTACCGCAGCAAGTCCGCCGCGGTGTGCCGCCGCCCCTCCACGTCAAATATGGACCCGCCGACCTTCGTCCCCGGGATGTGGTCGTACGTGAAGCCGTTGTCCGGCACCACCCCGGTCTCCAGCAACCCCCTCCGCATCGCCGCCTGCCACGGCCCCAGGTCCGGCTGGAACGCCACCACGTCCTCCACCCACCTGTACGCCCTCAACACCTCCTTGGGGTCCCACCCGACTCCCCTGACGTACCCGGCACCGGCTCGCGTGAAGAAGCCGGCGTTGAGGCAGCTGCCGCCGCCCAGCACCCGCGGCCGCGAGTTGATCACGCCGTCCTCCGACACGAACCGCTGGGACGGGGACGCCGCGGACGTGTCCGCGAGCACGTCCGAGAAGTGGGCCATGTTGAGGACGCGCGCGTCGTCATACGGCGAGCCGCCGCGCTCGAGCAGGAGCACGCGGTAGCGCTCGGACAGCGTCGCGGCCAGCGGGCACCCGGCCGTGCCGCCGCCTATGATGATGTAGTCGTAGTACGACACCGGCGGCGCGTGCACCGCCTCCCTCATGAACGTGTAGTTCATACCCCGTGCTGTCACACGCACACGTACATATACATGGTTGCAAGAATCAGTAACATCTCATAACGCAGTGGTGAATGCACGCATTGAGTGAACAACAATTGAAATGGAGACCGATCGAGAGCAATAAGATTGTTCACCTTGCTGAGAGATGCACAAGAGTGCAAAGAAGCTTGTGACAATGAAGAAGGGCGCCATTGTTTGCACCTGTGCTAATGAGGTCGGGAATGTATTGACATCGGTTTTCATGTGGCCAACTTACTGCATTAGCAGTGCTTATATACTAGCAGGCAATTAAAGTTTGCTAAAGAAACCGTTGTTGCATGGGTTGGTAGTTGGTTTGGTACGGTGTGGCACTAGCCTAACCGGCCCTCCGGTCTTCGAGCTCAGCAGCCTTTATATGTCAGCTGAAATTGTTCGACAGGTTCGGTATTCGAATATGGGTGACTCGTGTTCTGACTCAACTGACTCAGAGATCTATAAGGATTTTTATCCTAATCCTAGGATTAGGATTTTTACATTTCTTTTGAAGAACTAGATGGCACTATATAAAACTACGAGAGGTGGTTACGGAGAACACAGGTCACAAACCAACTGATCCAAAGTAAGAAACACACGAAAGGATTAGAAGCAAGGTTATTCTTTAGCACTAGATTCTTTTATAGGACAAGAATTCGAGAGTCCTAAAAGGTTCAAGAGAGTTGTAAGAGAGCGACAATCCCTTGTACCCTTTTCAGGTTGTTCTTAAGGAATTTGCGGTCGGCTTTCCTAAATATTTCTTTCTCATCGTGATTATTTCGTCACTGTTATTAGGTTATCTCTACGAGATTCATCTACTTCGTTCTTGGTATCATACACGCTCATGTCATATCTCGTAACTCTGATTCGATCTAGGGCTACTGCACATAACAAGGAGTATCAGAGTATAACAAGTGGTATCAGAGCCAAAGCCAGATTAATCTAATCTATGAGAAGGTCGGCAAAGCGTCAGGTGGACAAAATCAAGATCGATATCGACGATGTGGAATCAAGTGAAAAAATTTGACCACGGAGAAAATTTCAGCATGTGGCAATGTGTGGTGAAGGATGTCCTTATCCAGCAAGGGTTAATCGATGCTTTTGAAAGGGACAAACCAAAAAAGACACCCGTTGAAGAATGAAAGGTGATAGAGCGGAAAGTTATCAGTACAATACGTCTTTGTCTCTCCGATGAGATAAAATACTTGGCGATTAACAAAAATTCACCGAATAAATTATGAAGTGACTTAGATGAATTGTATATGGCAAAGTCGCTGACAAACCATGGGTGCTAATAAAGCGGCAACTGTATAGGTTGCGCATGGAGAAAGACACATGGTTCGTTGATCATCTCAATATCTTCAACAAGCTTATCATACAGTTGACTAGTGTGGATGATAGGATGAGAAAATTGAGAAGAGCGACAAAGTCGACATATTGATGTCATCTCTACCACTATCATGGGAGAAATTGGTGATGAATGTTCTTATCGGGAAAAGCACCCTCGATTTTAATGAGGCAATGTCATATCTATTAGAGGCGAAGTTCTCGAAGAAGCCATCAAATTCTTCATCCTTGAGTGATCCAGCATTGGATGCCGTAGGTGTTGCAGGTAGAAGCAAAAGTCACAGGAAGAAAAAGGGCAAGAGCAATTGCATACGTGTATGTTATCTATATGACGAGGAATATCATATGATAAAGGATTGTCCAAGTTTAATGCAAATGAGGGGAGCATACTTAGTGGCGGTAGCAAAAGATGATTCGAATGTACTAGTCTTCAGTCAATTAGATAGTTCTCATGAATGGATATTAGATTCAGATTGTTGCTTCCATATGTGTTCGACAAGGGAGATGTTTGACGAATGATCTCTACACCCGACACATGGAACTGTTCACTTAGAGGATTGCAAGGAGTATATAATTACTAAGGTAGAAACAATTACATTGATATGTATAGTAGAGCATATCGCATATTGGCAGGAGTTCGTTATGTTCCCGGCTTAAAGAAGAATATAATATCTGTGATGTCGCTTAAACTCAAAGGTTGTGAGGTATCACTTCGAGTTAGAGTCATGCGAGTTACTTTCATAGGGCAAGTAACCATGAAAAGTATCTAGAGCAATTGAGGATACTGATTAATTTGTAATCATCAGGGAAGAGCAACCAATGACAGGCCTGATAAAAATCCTAATCAAGAGAAGGAAACCATGTCGTCAGCGGTAAGTACTAAGATTTCATCTGCGTGTATGTGTGAAACTGTAAAGATGGTTTCAAAATCTAGTAGTCACAAAGGCGAAAGTGCGAGCTGTTGAAAGAAGGAAGTGGTGGGACCAATCACATGGTACCGACGAAAAAATGGAGTTCGGATGCAGTACAAACCTATGGTATGGAGGGATGTACAAACTGAAGGTGGGTTAACCAAACTATACAACAAATGAGCTCGCAGGTGGAGTTTTCAGGCAAACTAGCCTGGATACTAACGCACACATTGCGGTGATGTGCATGAGCCCCTGTGATTGGGGCACTTCCAAAGGTGGGAGGAAATTAAAAACAAAAAAGGTGGAGACGACTAGAAACGAGTTCTTGGAGGAGCATGATGACTTTAACGGATATGAGTCAATGTGTGGAATGTTGAATATAGGTGACTCGTATCATAACCTACTTGGACTTGGAGATATGTTCTACAAGGATTTCTATCTTAATCCTATACTTCATTTGGAGGAGAACTATGAGACACTATATAAAGCCATAAGGTTGGTCATGGAGAACACGAACCACAAACCAACTCATCCAAAGCAAGAGATGCATGGGAGGATTAGAGGTAAGGTTATTTTTTAGTGCTGGATTCTTGTATAGAGCAAGGATTTGAGGGTTCTAAAAGGTCCGAGAGGGTTGTGACTTGTGAGAGGGTGATAATCCCTTGTACTCTTTTGAGGTTGTGCTTAAGAAATTTGCGATCGGTTTCGCCAAATCTTTATCTCGTTATGATTATTTTGTCGCTGTTATTAGGTTCTCTCTACGGGATTCATCTACTTCATTTTTTATATCGTGTACGCTCGTGCTGTATTTCGTAACTCTAATCCGATCCGAGAACTGCTGCGTATATGAAAGAATATCAGAGCGTAACATTCGGCGACAATAATTGGCTCTGTTCCGTACTCTCTGAAATTGTTCTACAGAGCCGCAGTGGAGAATGTATAGCTAGAACGCGACACCCTTGTATCTCTGACGTAAAGGAGCCGGAGTGCATCTGTAGTCAGGACGCATCGGAAACTCAGAATGCCGTGTTTGCCGAGCATCATACAACATCAAATCACACGCATGTCAGATGAAAAAAATATTCACAACCATCACTACAATTACGTGCATACACCAACAGAAGATCATTAAGGTCAGATATTGATAAAGTGCTCGTTGGTGTACAGTCGTAAAATAGCTTAATATTTGTTCACTTGCGGCCATGTACACAGTTTCAGCACCAGATGCATGTTCTAATAATTCGGCCGGTAAAAATAGCACCCCGTCTGTTGCATGCTTTGACTGCATCTTCCCACGATCACCATGCCATGAGTGTGAGGAAAGAAAGGCCTCAACCACCAAAACGGCAAAACCACCAGTGCCTTCACTTAATCACTTCGACGCGCACTAACCTTGGCATGGTGCCTCTTACCAAACATCCAAATTTGCAACATTTTTTTTATGCTCTTCCCGTTGCTCTGAGATTGTCTAATGGACGAACCTACGACCGCAGTTCAGAAAGTGGCGCGGTTCATCGAAACAGTCGACTCATGTAGCCAGTAAAGATTCTGGCAGTGGTTTGGAGCATTGGATCAGTACAGTTTATTTAACGTGTCCGTGCTACATCATTTGGTAACTAGCATAAGCTTCCATACATGGCAATTAGCAGCAGCGGCCTAACATTTACAGCGTCGTTGCAAAACTTAAATCACCAGCTTTTCAACGTGACCTCGTGTAGCCAGGAACCGTGTTACCTGCCTGTACATAGAGGGAGTGATTCCTCAGCTCATTACAGGGTGTTGTAAGTGCAGAATGTCGCGATGAGGGAGGCTACGCAGATCATTAAGGATGGAAGTAGGGTGGTATTCAGGAGGTGGTTCTGGCCTAGATAACCCGCAGCGGTGATCGTCATGTCCGCGGCGACGCGGGCCAGTGTCCCGGCTTCCGTTGAGAGGAGCCCGCAGTTGTAGGTTCCGCAGGAAAGCCTCGATGACATTACCCGGGATAGGAGGGATAAGTTGACTCCTGCAATACTCAAAGGAAGTCAGAAATGCAATGGTAAGCACTTCACATCTGTTTCAATTTTTGTGTCCGTGCAAGATCGTTAGATCGTAGTAGTAAATTCTTACTCACTGTCGCTTACCTTCAAGCACCTCGGCAAATACAAACGTGATGAGAGCTGACGAGACGTATTGTGGAACGGAGTAATGAGGGGTGAAACGGAAGCTCATGGTTATGCCGATCAGGACCATGATTTCGGACGCCACCAAAAGTTGCCTTCAGGGGGAAAAAGCAAGAAAAAAGAATGGAAAACAATGAGGATCAGAGAGGACAAGAAAAGAAAAGTGCTCTAGTACGTCCAGTGTAAAGAGCAGACAAGTTACCTGTCTTGAAACAAGTTGGTAATATAGCTTCCAACGATGACATTGACTGGAAGAACTGTCAGCCCAAGAACAGCTAGAAATATAGCCACAGTACTTGTGGACCACTTAAAATAGAACGTAGTAACAACACTCGACTCCGAGAGTAGAATTTCCATTGCAAACTTGAGCATAAAGTAGATGAATAGCTGAACCTGATATGTTGTAGAAAGCATATGTAAGTCAATGCAGACGAAAACCAAATAATCTGGTAGTTCCAACAAACAGAAATGGTGTTTTGCATCCATGGTTGTACAGGACAACTCAAGAGCAGGTTTGATGAGGGTATCCCTACTACTACTACTATATCTCCAAGTGTTCATGAAACACCAACAGGTCCAATGACTAGAGCACGAGCCAAGCTTTTAAATAAACAGGTGAATTTGTTTCTTAATGCACTTCCTTCTATTGATGAGAACAATATACTACCTCATTCTAGTATTTTATACATAATTAGGTATGAGGAGGGAATCAGCAATGGAGAAGAACTCCTGTCGGCTAGCACTCTAGGAGGAGATCTTGAGATCAGTCCAAGGAGCAACACCAACCAAAAGTTCTAGTCACAACATGTACCGGCTGAAGGGGCCAATGGCCAAGATATCCTCTAGCCCTTCATGGCCTACGTGCCAAACCATTGGCTGAGCATGTTTTGGTCATGTAGTTTTCTTTAGTCGGTCATTAGTGGGTCATTAATTTGGACCAATACTAGTAGTAATTGTTTCCAGCCAACTCAGTTTAAACCGGCCCAAGGCCCATGCGTCCATGCCAGCGTAGAGGTTGGGGCACCTTTAAGGAGCCGCCGCCCTATCCTCTGGAGGGGGACGAGAATTTTGGAGATATTTTTGAGATAATAGATTGTTTTCAGTTCTTGTTTCTCCAGCATGGTCGACCCATGTTCTTGAGGGAAATTGAGAATTCTTCGTAAATTGAGATTGTTCAACCTTTCCGCTGGGAATTGGGAGCGCGATAGGGCTTCGCTTAGTGGTCGTGAAGTCTGGCGCGTGTGTTCTTGCGAATTAAAGAGTGTTCGTTCTTGCATTGGCAACGGAGGATCACTACGATTCGAGAGGCGGCACGTGAGTATCTTGATCCTACGTCGAGAAGATCGGGCGACCCCGTATCATCTTGTTATCAAAGCGCGGTTGACTCGGTAGGATTACTTATCCTTAGTTTAGATTGATTTTATTTGTTGTTCTTAATACCTAGAGTCCATAAACCGAAAATTGCAACACAAAAATTCCAAACCCTAGTTTTTGCATCTGTTATTTCCTGTGAGTTTAGTTATGTTTTAATTCATTAGAATTTTTGTTTAGTGCTGATCGTAGTGTTCTTTGCGTTACTTAATCTTTGTTTCCAATCAAATCAAAAAAAAAATTGTTGGTTCGCGCTGCTACAGTGTGTGCTTTATTATCGTCGAATGACTGCTACAGTACAGAATTACTACAGTGATTCGAGAGGACGAATTCGTGCCGCCGCAGGGTTTCTGTTTTGTTGCGGGACAGCGCGTTTTGCTCACGGTGCTACAGTGCGCGAATCGCTACTGTAGCATCACGTTTCGGAACAGCAAAGCAGCGGTAGGCTACATCATCTCGCACGCTGCTACAGTACCCGAATTTACTACAGTACTTCGAGGTTGCTACAGTACCGAGCTGTGAACAGTGCATGAAAAAAAACTGATTTTTTGATTCATCTTTGAGACTAGTCTTTGATAAATTGCTTAGGGCTGTTCACTGAATTATTTATACTTGCTGAAAATTTGAGCTTGTGTAAGAGAGTTTAAATCCTAGTTTCGGCAAAAAAAAAAAAAAGAAAGAAAGAAAGACAAAAGACAAGCCACAAGTTAAAAAAAAACCGTGGCTGTGAAGTAAAAAAGAAGAAGAAGAAGAAGATATTGGCCGAAATTTGGGGAACAATATAACCTTGGCTCATAAAATTCAGATTGAGTATTTAATTTCTTTGAGCAATCTTGTGCCCTTACATTTTATATTATTGCAATTGGCTAGCGTCTCTCCTAGTACTTGGTGCAAAACGAGCTAGTTTCATCTCAATATCAGATTGCATCTCACTAGCTCATTCCTTTGTTTGCATTGAGTCACATTTATCTTTGCGTGTGCGTTTATACACTTCGCTTAAATCCTTTGGATCAGCACTTAGGCAAAATATTCTAGCTTGGATTATTACTTAGCTTTACAACATCAAGAATTTCAGATTGCTAGGATATACACCTCCATACCAAGCTCCACTAAATAACCATTGTTCTGCAATTGTGAGCACTCTTAAATTCGCCTGATCATCACTTTGCTATTGTAGCTTCCACCAAGTGTAAGTTTCTTTTAGCCTTAATTCACTTCGGAAGGGTAAGAACTTTACTTGGGAGAGCAAAGAGAGATTGAGTGATTTTGACTAATCATCCATATACACTCTTGCTGTTTGTGTTTTCTTTTGCACAATCTAACCATGTCGTGGAGAAGATAATTATGGTGAGGAGCATCTTTGTTGATCTCAATGCCCGTGACTCGCTTCCAACATCGGGCATTGAGGAGTACATTGCAACAAGAATTTGTAGCCGCACCACCGCAATGGGGGAAGAACTCAAGGCGGATATGCAGGATCTCCGCATTGACATCAATCAACAAATGAATGTGTTGCGTACAGGCATCGTGAATGATGTTATGCGGGCACTTCGTCAGCAGCAAGAAGAAGATAGTGTGCATCTACCGGCTCACATACCTCCACGAGACGAGGAAGTCGCTGCACGAGTCACCCAGGATACGCAACAACGGCGAGACCGTGTGGTGGCACAAGCCATACGGACACCTCCACCTGGGAGAGGAGGTGGGGGAGGCGCCCAAGGACCCGGGAGGGGCCGTGGGCATGGAGGCCGAGGTGGGGGAGCACCTCACTTCAACGATGATGACTTGTACCACTACGATGATGGATACCACTGCCGACACCGCCACGGCAATGAACGACCTCATGAAGAGAAATTTGGTAAGCTTAAATTTACTATGCCAACATTTTCAGGAACACATGATCCCGAAGATTACCTCACTTGGGAGCTCAAGGTGGACAAGGTGTTCCGTATGCACAATTACTCTGAAGAAAAGAAAATACACATGGCTACACTTGAATTTGACAAGTATGCGTCATATGGTGGGAACAAGTTCAAAATCAAAGGAGAGAGTACAATGAACCTCCTATCACGACATGGGAAGAGATGAAGTATCACATGAGAGCGAGGTTTGTTCCTAAACATTACAAACGTGATTTATTTGATAAATTGCAGCAAATAAAGCAAGGCACTCTAACGGTGGAAGAGTATTATAAAGAGATGGAGATGGCCATGATTCGAGCTAATATATTTGAGCAAGAAGAACAAACAATGGCTCGTTTCCTTGCTGGTTTGCACCCTCCCATCAAGCGCATCACCGAATTTTAGCCCTGCAACAACATGGTAGAGTTGGTGCATCAAGCAACCAAGGCTGAAAGGCAACTACAACAAGATATGAGAGCAACAAGGACATCATCATATACACCCCGTTCAGCACCTACAGGAGGTAAACCCACATCTCGTTTCAATTCTTTTAAAACTAATCCATCTAGTGGAAGTTTTGCTCCTAATACCAGTGCTGCACCAAGCGGAAAAAATACAACAACACCCATTGCCAAGAAAGGTCCAACACCTTCTAGCTCCTCTTCAGTGGGTTCTACAGCAAGAAGTAGTACCATCCAGTGTTTCAAATGCCTTGGACGAGGTCATATGCAAAAAGATTGTCCAGATAACAAGGTTATGTTGCTATTGGAGAATGGAGAGTATGACTCTACTAGCGAGGAGGAAGGTGAGGTCCTTGCTGATTTTGAAAGATTTGGAGATGTACATGAGGAAGGACATGAGAGGGAGGCGCACGAGGATGGTTTTTGTGACCCCGAGGCTGGTCCTATCCTTGTATGTACACCGACGGTGTTGAGTGTGCAAGCAAAACCCACTCATGAGCAGCGTTGCAATCTTTTTCAAACAAGAGCTCAGGTGAGTACAGATGGTAAGTGTTGCAAAGTTATTATTGATGGTGGAAGTTGTCACAATTTAGCTAGTAAAGAACTTTGCACTAAACTTGGGTTGAAATACAAGAAACATTCACATCCATATCAAATTCAATGGTTGAATAATGATGGTTCTATGAAGGTTAGATACACTGTTGATGTTAGTTTTCAGATTGAGAATTATCGAGATACTGTGGAGTGTGATGTTGTTTCCATGGATGTGTGCCACTTACTTTTAGGAAGACCATAGCAATATGATAGATCTGTGATTCATGATGGTAGAACAAATCAATATAAGTTCACATGGAATAACAAAGAAATAACTTTGCGACCTTTAACTCCTTCTCAAATTGTGATTGATAACATGCAAAAGATTGAGATAAAAGTAGACAATGAGAGAGGGAAGGAGCAAAAGAGTGTGATTCCACAAAAGGTGAGTGAGAGCCACAAGCTACAACTGAATGGAAAAAGAAAGAATGAGGGAGAGAAAAAGTTAGTCATGATAGCCACTAAATCTGATTTGAGAGAGATGAGAGATGATCCCACTTTGATGCACTTTGTATTGCTATACAAAGATGTTTTGCTTTCTACTAATGACTTAACCTCTCTTCCTAGCGTGGTTTCTCAAGTTTTGCAGGCTTATGAGGATGTCTTTCCAGAGGAAGTACCTGCTGGTCTACCGCCTATTCGAGGCATTGAACATCAAATTGACTTAGTACCGGGGGCTCCACTTCCCAACCGGCCGCCGTACCGCACAAACCCAGAGGAGACAAAAGAAATTCAGCGGCAAGTGCAGACGCTCATGGAAAAAGGGTATGTACGCGAAAGTCTTAGTCCTTGTGTCGTCCCTGTCATTCTTGTTCCTAAGAAAGATGGTACATGGAGAATGTGCGTAGACTGTAGAGCTATCAACAATATTACCATTCGTTATCGTCATCCTATTCCTAGGTTAGATGATATGCTTGATGAATTGAGTGGCTCTACTATCTTTTCTAAGATTGATTTGCGTAGTGGATATCATCAAATACGAATGAAACATGGTGATGAATGGAAAACTGCTTTTAAAACGAAATTTGGTTTGTATGAATGGTTAGTGATGCCTTTTGGTTTATCTAATGCTCCTAGTACATTCATGCGTTTAATGAACCATGTTTTGCGACACTTCATTGGTAAATTTGTGGTAGTCTATTTTTATGATATTTTGATATATAGCCGCTCATTGGAAGAACATGTTGAACACGTTAGCCAAGTGCTAGAAGTGCTAAGAACTGAACAATTGTATGCAAATCTTGAGAAGTGTACTTTCTGCACAAACAAAGTGGTGTTCTTAGGCTATGTTGTTTCAGCTCATGGAATTGAAGTAGATAACTCTAAAGTTGAAGTTATTCGAAATTGGCCTACTCCTGTCAATGTTAGTCAAATTCGTAGCTTTCATGGGCTTGCTGGGTTTTACCGTCGTTTTGTGAAAGATTTCAGCACCATTGCTTCCCCATTAAATGAATTAACTAAAAAGGGAGTTGTTTTTGAATGGGGAGCATCACAAGATAAAGCTTTTGCTGAACTAAAGAAATGTTTGACTGAAGCACCTTTGCTTGTTTTACCTGATTTCACTAAAACTTTTGAGATTGAATGTGATGCTAGTGGAATAGGTATTGGTGGTGTTTTGATGCAACGCCAAAAACCAGTTGCATACTTTAGTGAGAAACTTAACGGAGCACAATTGAATTATCCTGTTTATGACAAAGAATTATATGCTCTTGTACGTGCTTTAGAGACTTGGCAACATTATCTTTGGCCTAAAGAATTTATTATTCATTCTGATCATGAAGCTTTGAAATACTTGAAGGGTCAAGCTAAACTAAATCGTAGACATGCTAAGTGGGTTGAATTCATTGAGACTTTTCTATACATTGTTAAATACAAGAAGGGTAAAGAGAATGTGGTAGCTGATGCTTTGTCTAGAAAGAATGTACTTTTCACTCGGTTGGAAGTAAAGGTACCTGGATTAGAGAGTTTGAAAGATTTATATGCTTCCGACCATGATTTTTTCGTACCATATTCTAAATGCAAAGATGAAAAAGGATGGGATAAATACCATATTCATGATGGGTTTCTCTTTCGTGCTAACAAACTATGCGTTCCAGGTTCGTCTGTGCGTTTGTTATTGTTACAGGAATCCCATGCAGGTGGATTGATGGGACATTTTGGGAGAGAGAAAACATACCTGATGTTGGCCGATCACTTCTATTGGCCCAAGATGCGACGTGACGTCGAGAGGTTTGTTCAACGATGTATCACATACCATAAAGCTAAATCAAAACTTAATCCACATGGTTTGTATACTCCACTTCCAGTTCCTAGTGCTCCTTGGGAAGATATTAGCATGGACTTTGTTTTGGGACTGCCTAGGACTAAGAGGGGGAGGGATTCTGTTTTTGTAGTTGTCGATAGGTTTTCTAAGATGACACACTTTATTCCTTGTCATAAGAGCGACGATGTGTCGCATGTAGCTGACTTGTTTTTCAGGGAAATTGTGCGATTGCATGGTGTGCCTCGCACCATTGTTTCAGATCGTGATGTGAAATTTATGAGCTATTTCTGGAAGACTTTGTGGGCTAAGCTTGGGACAAAGTTACTCTTTTCGACAACCTGTCACCCACAAACCGATGGACAAACGGAGGTGGTGAACCGTACACTCTCAATGTTGCTGCGACAATGATAAAAAAGAACTTAAAAGAGTGGGAGGATTGCCTACCGCATGTTGAATTTGCATATAATAGGGCGGTGCATTCTACTACTCAATTGTGTCCATTTGAGGTGGTGTATGGCTTCAAACCGATCACGCCACTTGATTTGATGCCACTTCCATTACAAGAACGTGATAATATGGAGGCTTCGAAGCGTGCTGATTTTGTGAAAAAGCTCCACGAAAAGACTAAAGAGGTAATTGAAAATAAGGTACGTGCTTATGCTTCTAAAGCTAACAAGTCTAGAAAGAAATTGCTATTTGAACCAGGTGACTTAGTATGGGTACACCTTTGCAAAGAACGCTTTCCGGAGAAGCGTAAATCAAAGTTGATGCCCCGTGGTGATGGCCCTTTTCGAGTACTTGCCAAGATCAATGATAATGCATATAAGATCGAGCTTCCGGGAGATGATTATGGCGTAAGTACTACTTTTAATGTTGCTGATTTGTCACCATTCTTTGGGCAAGACGACACAGAGTCGAGGACGACTCCTTTTCAAGAGGGGGAGGATGATGAGGGCATCCCTACTACTACTACCATATCTCCAAGTGTTCATGAAACACCAACAGGTCCAATGACTAGAGCACGAGCCAAGCTTTTAAATAAACAGGTGAATTTGTTTCTTAATGCACTTCCTTCTATTGATGAGAACAATATACTACCTCATTCTAGTATTTTATGCATAATTAGGTATGAGGAGGGAATCAACAATGGAGAAGAACTCCTGTCGGCTAGCACTCTAGGAGGAGATCCATGTACTCAAAAGAAGTCAGACCAAGTCTTGAGATCAGTCCAAGGAGCAACACCAACCAAAAGTTCTAGTCACAACATGTACCGGCCGAAGGGGCCAATGGCCAAGATATCCTCTAGCCCTTCATGGCCTACGTGCCAAACCATTGGCTGAGCATGTTTTGGTCATGTAGTTTTCTTTAGTCGGTCATTAGTGGGTCATTAATTTGGACCAATACTAGTAGTAATTGTTTCCAGCCAACTCAGTTTAAACCGGCCCAAGGCCCATGCGTCCATGCCAGCGTAGAGGTTGGGGCACCTTTAAGGAGCCGCCGCCCTGTCCTCTGGAGGGGGACGAGAATTTTGGAGATATTTTTGAGATAATAGATTGTTTCCAGTTCTTGTTTCTCTAAGCATGGTCGACCCATGTTCTTGAGGGAAATTGAGAATTCTTCGCAAATTGAGATCGTTCAACCTTTCCGCTGGGAATTGGGAGCGCGATAGGGTTTCGCTTAGTGGTCGTGAAGTCTGGCGCGTGTGTTCTTGCGAATTAAAGAGTGTTCGTTCTTGCATTGGCAACGGAGGATCACTACGATTCGAGAGGCGACACGTGAGTATCTTGATCCTACGTCGAGAAGATCGGGTGACCCCGTATCAAGGTTCGAGGGGGAAAAAGGAAGGAAACCTTCACAGATGGTGTGAGCAATCTGTATGCTGCAGCAAGTGATGTTGCTGGTTTATGAGAGTCGTCAGGGTAGTCTTCATTGTCGTCCTGTCTCCCCTTTGCATCTATGAGCAAAGGCTGTACAAGACCATCCTCCAAATTATCACTTCGTCCATGGCCTATTACAACAAAGAAATTAACTTAATAATTGTGTTCAGAGCATACCCTTCCTGACAATGACAAGAGTTGTGAAACTATGTTTTAAACGACGCAAGGGAGAAAGTTTACCGGAATCAGATGACTGTGTGTTGACCGAATTGTCTCTAGTAATGTGATCCGGCTCTTTGAATGAAATCCACAGCCACAACAAGTAAGCAAGCCAAGCAAGGCACATGACCCACCCAGGCAAGGTGTTCTGATTAAAGGTGAGTGCATAGATCTTGAACTTTGTCTGCGGCAATCCGGCGAGAGCAGGACCGCAGGCCATTCCTAGTGCACTAGCACTGACAAATCCTGCAGAGGCTTTTAGCCTGATTTTGAGAGGCACACAGTCGCTGATGTACCGACGATTTACGGCTCTGGAAGAACCCAACCTGCGTACCGTGTTGCCAATTTGATTAGAGAAACGTCTTGACATTTCAATACTAGAATAAGCACAACAAACAGCACCCTAACAAAGCAGAAATATAAACCGAATGGCACATAAGTAAATGAGAAAGCAATATATTCCATACCCGCAAAGCAGCCGGCCAACTATGAGAACAGTTAAGGAATTCAGATCATATGCCAAAGCATACAACAGGTTCCCCAAAAATAGCATAATGCTGCTGAATACGAGGGGTCTGAAGTACGACTTATTCGACCAGGCACTGAAATAAACTGAAGAGAACACTTGAGCAACTGCCATCGATCCGATAATCACACCACAAACAGTTGCTGCAGCGCCGAGGCTTACTGAATAGTCATCTGCGGTTGGCACGATGATGTAAGTGTTCACCATGTAAAGAAATGTGTTCACTAGGTTGAGCAGCAGCGACATGAAATGGTAGCTCTGGTCATCAACAAGATCGTCTGAGCCACTTTGCACGCCTTCTGGAACGATGAGTGCATGTTGTCCTAGGAATTGCAGGAAGTTTGTGGAGTGTGTCAGTTTCTGTACTGAATGGTTTATTTGGTCTATGACAGGGTCCTGCACATCAGAAGGATAAATTAGTACATTCCATATTAGAACATACAGGAAGTGCATTATCTTATTATGGAAACAGCACAAGGCTAGAATAGAAGACCTTCAAGGTAATTGATGGATGATCATAGATGGATGGAAAACTTCCTTGATGGTCTTGTAGATATGCAAGGTTGCGTGATAAAGCACCAACAACAGCCACAATACCCTGCATTCATAAACTGTATTGTAAGGTGAAAATATGATGAAAGTATACGAGGTGTCAAGAACAAAACCATAAAAAAAAAACAGATGCCCTCACAGACCCAATTATGATATGGAATATGCAAGAAAGAGAATTTACCACTTGCTTGAAGATCTGCTGGAGCTGAGAATAAGGATGATTTGCACGAGTGGACACATAATAATCCGTACACTTATAGTCAAAACGCTTATCGAATTTCTTAAGTATCTTCCGGATACCGGTAGCGTTCATGTCAACAAATGTAAGGAGCTTTACAAGATCATTTCCAACTTCCCTGTAAGCCTCTCGTAGTTGGCAAACTTGGGATATATCAGACTGTTCCATAAGTACGGCACGCTGTTCTCCCAGTTTCTCGATCCTGCTAGCAAGATGACCTTGTTGTTGCAGCAAGAAGAGCACAATTTTTTCAATCTGCAAGAAAGAAACTTATGTGAACGCTGTCGGTAGGTGGTAACAAATGAATGAACATCGATGGTTCAAGGAATGCAACAGCAACTCAACCCTGTTTTATTACCTGATCATCAAGCATCCTTGAGAACTCTTTAAGAACCTGTTCACGATCTCCACCATTTTGGGTCTGCTGAACATACTGTTTTACCTTTTTCTTCATCATTTTGTAGTTAATGTAGTACCTAGAATCAACAAAGGCGAAGAATTCGTAAGACTTGTATAAGGGTAATTTGTGAAGAAAATTCTGAATACGCAGAAAGTAGTGGCTTTTAGATAGCATTCACATACCAGTTTCGGTTTTGCTAGTTTTAAGTTGCCTGAAATTTTCTTAAATTTAAATCACCTATTTTGATCATTGGATTTGTGTAGAGATTGGTGTGTCATATGATTGAATATTGATCCAATATCTGTCATATGATTGGATATTGATCCAGTGGTCACAACAAGTGACTTAAACTTAAGAAAATTTCAGGCAACTTATGAATAGATAGTCCCTACCAGTTTTCATTGATTTCTGTATGTCATGATTCATTCATTTTTTTTTTATTAAAAAAAAATAGTATGTCATGATTCATCATACAAGAAGCTTATGGCTTGATGGTTCCAACTTTCAGTTTCATTTATAACCTCCCAGCAAAAGCAGTTGTAGGGCTATCTGGGCCTACATCTGTTTATGTAAATCTAACCAATACAGCCATAACAGTGAAACAGTAGGAACTTCCAAAGTACCAAAGGAACATACTCTTTCCACTCTTCTAATTGATCCGCCATCAATCTCTTCCCGAAATTTACCATCTTGGCCTTTCACTAGTTGAACCTGAAACTAAATAGAATCGTTAGCGTTACATTAGAGACGAACATCATATCAACACCAGGTACAATATTTATGATTCAGATCAGAATACGTCAATACTATTTTTCAAAGTTCAGTGTTTAACAGTATTCCCCTAGACGCTAGGCACGCTAGGCGCAGCCCTCCCACCTAGCCCCCCTAGCCGATTTATCTCGCCTAGACAGACGCCTAACCCTGCCTAAGCGGCGATTAGGCGCTGGTCTGTCGTCCGCCTAAGGCAACACCGGTGTTTAGGTAATCCAACACTCTTACGGAACCAAAAAAAAGGAAACTCCCTACAGTTATTTGTCATGCATCATGCACCATAAGAGCAGGAACAAATACGTAGTGCTAAAGTGCCGATTAAGACAGGCTAAGAGATCTTAAGGAGGCTAAGAAAGAATTTTAATACAGTACACATGTCACATGGTAAGTGCTAAAGTGCAGATTAAGGCTCAACATGCATAAAAGCATAAATTCTCAGAGCCCGACATGTCAGTGAGTACATGGACAAAAAACATACTCCAACTTGAAGTCGAGAACCTAAGATAATATTAACATGTCTGGCAAAGGCTTAAAATATTCGAGACCGATCCAAAAGGATAGGGCACGTAGCCAAGTGATACAGAATCGTCTAGTGACTTCAAGGTAAAAACCCTGGCCAACTTCGGATGCAGAAATGACACATAAATGGCCCAAGGGTCTTCCAAGCGCTAAGCATCTTATGGCACTCTTTCCGCACAAGCTTCCTTTTCCGATTGGTCTTGCAAAGGAGGAGCACATAGAGAGATGCATCAAGTACAGGCAGCTGCACTGTACTAGGAAAGTGAAGGTGCAGTTCTTTTCCTTCCTCCACCAGCAAGCGTCCCCTCGCGTTCGCGTCCAGCGCCGACATCCAGCGCGTGGCGAGCCGGTGAGGCGGCGACCACCACCAGCGAGCGGGCGGCGACCTCCTCAAGGCCTTCTTGGTCACATCAGGTAATCCAACACAGCCTCTTTAGCTTTGTCCAACACAGAGGTTTGTGATCTGTCTTGGGGCTATGAGGTTTGTAGTTGTACTATGTTGGCTGGCTGCACTATCTATCTTTTCAATTTCTATGTTTGAACTTTGAACTTGGCTGCGCCATCTATCAAGTTATCATTTAACAATTATTTGTTGGTTGTTTGCTATAGTTTAATTGCTTCGATTGTTCAAGAATCATGTTGCTGAAATCCTGATCATGCTATTTCTTCTCCCAGGTCAATGCCTCAATGGAATTCTGGTGTAATAATAACACACGATGAATTGATTGAATGAAGAATGAACAGGCGATGGTCATCTTCGAGTTACATTTTTCTAGTTTACACATTACCTAATTTTAGTTTGACTAAGTTTGACCGTATCGCCGTGTCGGGATTTCTGAAAAAATGTTGTTTGTTATATCGGTGTTGACGTATCGGTGTCCGTACATCATAGGTTAGTACTAGGAAAGCGAACCATCAGGTGAAATGATAAGAAACGACCTAGAGGGCTGACAGTGATAACTCAAACAAAAAATAAAAATAAAAATAAAAACTAGATGTACTGATCAAATCTTCCATGAGTGTTTCTCCCGTCAAGAAACCATGGTCGCATGTTGCAGTTGCACTGACTGAACGCAGCGAGGATGCGTTCTTTCAATACAGGATATGGTTCTGTGATTAGAAGGGCAGGCATGTGCAAGATAGAAGGCGCGCATTCGGGAATGATTGCCCAAATGCGGATGACTGTTAATTCACCGTCACTTGTTTGGTGAATTGATGAGACAGGTAGGGCGCTCGCCGAAAAGAAAACACGCAGACTGGCATGACCAATCAAATAGAAAAGGAAAAAGAAGAAGGAAATTATTCCAGCCGCAACAAACAAGGCTTACAATCCGAATTCAAAGTTAGAATTGCAGATAAAAATTGACAATAACCCCAACCGGGATCCTAACTGTTCCCAAGAAAAAAAACTTATTTCCGGTTTAAACAAAGAAAAAACGGAATAGATTTGTTACTGCGCGTGCGTGTTCTTCGGCGGCTCTTATTCCCTCCCTCACCGCGAAACGATCTCTTCGATTAGATGATCATCACCAAACCCGAGAATCGCTTCCAGCTGCGTCACCATCAAAACATTCACTAAGAACACAACTACACAAACCAAAGGGCAAAAGAAAAAAAAAAACAAATACATGCAGGTGCATGCACGTACGCACAGGGATCGATCGATCGCTTACGAGTAAAACACCGCGAGGGATTCGAGTCTGGGATCTGGGATTTGGAAGCACGCGTGCAGTGGATGCGAATGCAATGGCTAGGTCGTTCGGTTGTATCTGTGTGTCAGTATGTGTTTGGCTTGGGAGATGAGAGGGAGAGAGGAAGTATTTATAGCGGCGACGGGCCAGGGGAGAGGGAGGCGTATGCGGAGAGGGTCTCGCCGGGATTGTGGCAGGGACACAGCACTTTGGCTGCGCGCGGCCGGTCGCTCTCGTGTCGCCGACGCGGACGTGGCGGATTCTACCGCGACGGCTCCATTTTGGGAATTGTGCTTGTGGTGGCCAAAAACGCCTCGATTGCCTGCCCCTAATTCTTGTGTTGCTCTTGCTCGCGTTTGATCGAGATGGTTGGTACTGTTGAGGAACCGTCGCTGACAAGTTCAGTCCGAGCGATTAACTCGTAGACAAATAGAGAATCGTAAGAGCGATGGAAGAACACAAGAACGAACAATAGACGAACACAAGTATGAGAGGGGACTGCAGGCTTCTCTTTATTTATCTTTCAATAATGAATCTGTGTACATTGCTTTGGGGGGTCCCCTCTCCTATTTATAGTCTACAGTAGATGAGGTGCCCACCAGGACCCGGACTCCTGGCCGGACCCGGTTTCCTAATACTCCCCCTTGGGTTCTCATCCTTCATGTCCATGCCTCGTTAAAACTCCATAAAAACCCTGTGGGAAAAATTTTAGAGAAAGAGTACATGTATCATGTTCTGCTATGTCGCACGAATTGCCTCATTAAAAACCTTAACCGAGAAACTTCAGGAAAACTCGTCAAGGGAAAAAGAGTACAATTCACCCAATTTATTTAATCTTCAGGATTTGCTCTTTGGGTACTCGATCTTCGTGATCAAGTTTCAGTAATGAGTTTGTGAAGGTTCCCCTGACTCTGCACTTTCTAAGTCTTATCATTCCAATTCCACGACGCACCTTTCAAAGCTAGATCTTCGAAGTGACTTAGTGAACAAATCTGCAAGATTTTCACATGACTTAGTATCGACCTTAATTTCTTCCATCTTTTGCATTTCATGAGCATAGAAGAACTTGGGGTTGATATGCTTTGTGAGAGGACTCTTCACATAACCCATCTGCACTTGTGCAACACAAGCTGCATTATCTTCATAGATAATAGTGGGGGTTTGTGCGGTATTCAATCCACATGACTGCTGGATGTGGTGAATCATCCGCCGAAGCCAAGAGCATTCCTGTGCGGCCTCGTACAGTGCTATAATTTCTGAGTGGTTCATCGAAGTTGATACCATACTTTGCTTAGATGATT
Source organism: Ampelocalamus luodianensis (assembly GCA_036346255.1). Classification (NCBI taxonomy): domain Eukaryota; kingdom Viridiplantae; phylum Streptophyta; class Magnoliopsida; order Poales; family Poaceae; genus Ampelocalamus; species Ampelocalamus luodianensis. The sequence goes on from CM070634.1 coordinate 12,959,090, forward strand.
TTCATGAAATTGCAGTTCCACCACACAGGAATACAAAACATGTTTGCGACTTGGCTGTATGCGGGTCTGATAGGTACCCAGCATCTGCATAGCCAGTCATTGTAAGGTCCTGGTTCTTCCTGTAAAACAGGCCAAGATCTTTACTTCCTTGGAGGTATCGGAAGACGTCCTTTATTCCCTGTCAATGTCTTTTGGTGGGTTCTGCACTATACCTTGCTAGAAGATTCACTGCAAATGCAATGTCCGGTCTAGTACAGTTTGCTAAATACATGAGTGCTCCAACTGCGCTCAAGTATGGGAATTCCGGTCCCAGGACTTCCTCCCCCTCTTCTTTAGGTCTGAACGGGTCCTTGTCTTGCTGCAAGGATCTCCCGATCATCGACACTTTTGAGGGATATGCCTTTTCAAAGCCGAACCTTTCCAACACCTTCGGGTGTAGGTTGGTGATGTACTAAAATCCTTTGTGGGTATGCTCAAGCCGCAAGCCTAGGCAATATTTGGTTTACCAAGATCTTTCATTTCGAACTCTGACTCCAGGTAAGAGCTTGCTTTTCCAATATCTTCTAAAGTCCCGGTGATATTCAGATCATCTACATACACTGAGATTATACAGAATCCATCCTGAGATCGCCGTATAAACACACAGGGACAATCCTCACTGTTCGTGTAGCATTTCTTGCGAGAAAGTCGCTAGGCGATTATACCACATCTGCTCGATTGCTTCAATCCATACAAAGTGACTTTACGAGTTGCACATGTATAGATTTCTATTTGCTCTGTCTTGGTTGATGCAGGATACCTTGGTACCTTCATATAAATTTCGAATCCAAGTTCCCATAAAGGTATGCAGTTACCACATCCATCAATTTCATTTCCAAATTCAGATTTACTGCCATTGAGATTAAATATCTAAAGGTAGTTCCGCCCATGACCGGGGAATATGTCTCTTCATAATCGACTCCTGGTCTTTGAGTGAAACCTTGTGCAACAAGCCTTACTTTATATCTTACAACTTCATTTCTTTCATTTCTCTTTCGAACAAATACCCATTTATGCCCTACAGGGTGCACATGAGGAGGTGTGCGGCTTACAGGCCCAAACACCTCTCTTTTATTCAGAGATATTAATTCTGCTTCTATTGCCTTTTTCCAATCTTTCCAATCTGATCTTTTCTTGCATTCAGCGAGCGATGCAGGCTCTGGATCAAGATCAATGATTGTGACAATTTTCTTTGCAAAATAGATGTCGATATTGGCTGTTGCTCTATTCAAAGATTCTCCCGTAGTCATATAATTTATAGCTATTTCTTCATGGGGCGGTTCTGCTAATGCTTCTACTTGCTTACCGTTGGTTTCAATTGCGGGGGCAAGTCCCTTTAGTTTTTCAGCTCCGATGTGTGCGCACACATCCATGCTGACGTCTCCCTCCGTGGGAATATTCAAATCTGGTATGCCTTTTGCTGAAGGTTTCATACGGTGCAGTCTCAACGGCTCCCCTTACATTTGTGGGAACTTCAGTGATCAGCTGTGACAAGTCCTTCTTATCCTTTTTCGCTAGGCGTCCCCGGTTACTTGGGATTCGAGGGGCCGGAGTTCTCGTCCTTTTATTCTGAGGCCTCTGGACGGGATTAGGGATACCTTCTATTTTCTTTGGTATTTCAACCCTCTCCGGTGCATTGCGTGCAGGCACATGCGACTTGGTCACGCTCTTCAAATCACTAAAGTGGTCACGCAGTTGATTCGCTAACGCTTGCAAATCAATTATCTTCTGGACTTCTCTATCTGCTTCACTAGTACGTGGGTCATGTGCATTAATTCCCATGGCTTGCCACGTTATTTCCCGATATTTTTCATCAAGAGGTTGATTTCCTCCCCCTAATGACGGGAAACTATCCTCATCAAATATGCTATCAGCGAAGCGGGCTGTATGCAAATCTCCAGTTATTGGGTCCAGATACCTGATTATGGATGCAGTCTCATAACCAACGTATATCCCAGACTTTCGGAGAGGGCCCATTGCAGTTCGCTGTGGTGGTGGTATAGGTACATAAACCTTGCAACCAAACCTTCGAAGATGAGAGATTTTCGGTGGTGATCCTTGTGCTAGTTGTATAGGTGAATGGATGTTGTATGACGACGGTCTAAAATTGATGAGAGTTGCTGCATGCAGGACTGCGTGTCCCCAACATGTAGTTGGTAAATTACAATTCTATAAAAGCGGTCGGGCAATGAATTTAATTCTTTTAATCAATGCCTCTGCTAGTCCATTCTGGGTGTGGACATGTGGTACTGAGTGCTCAACGTTAATTCTCATTGCCATACAATAATCATCAAAGGCCTTTGAAGTAAATTCTCCGGCGTTGTCCATCCTGATGGACTTCACATGATGATCAGGGAAATTATTCTTTATTTTAATTATCTGCGAGATCAGCTTTGCAAAAGCATGGTTTCTCGTAGATAACAGGCATACATACGACCATTTCGAGGAAGCATCGATGAGCACCATAAAGTACCTAAATGGCCCTGACAGGGGCTGAATAGGACCGCAAATATCTCCTGGATTCGGTCCAGAATGCGATGATTTCATCCTTCACTTTCAGAGGAGAAGGTCTAGTAATTAATTTCCCGGTGGCACATGCAGGGCACACGAAATCTTCTGGATTCGGAAAATTCTTTACATTGATATTATGTCCCTGAGAATTGTTAATTATATTTCTCACCATTCTAAGACCGGGGTGGCCTAATCTATCATGCTAGAGACAGAAAAGTTCAGAGCTTCTAAAAGATGTTTTCAGGACAGTATAGACTGCAGGTGCCCTAATATGAGTGTAGTATAGCCCAGATTCATATGAAGGAAGTCGTTCTAATACCATTTTCCCATTCTCTTCACGCTTTGTAATGAGGAGGTATTCCTTACCATACTCTTCTTCAGTCTCTACATGGAGACCGTTGGCGCGAATATCTTTAAAACTTAAGAGAGTTCTAGTTGATTCCGGGTACAACAATGCTTCTTCAATGACCAATGTCGTGCCCATCGGGAGTATAATTGTGGCTCTTCCTGAGCCTATTATACAAGTATCGCTGCCAGCAATTGTCGTAAGACTTCCAGTATTCTTGCTGATCGACTGAAAAAATTTCGTCTCTCTTAGTATGGTATTCGTTGTGCCGCTATCCGCTAGGCACACTTCCTCCATAGGGCGCCACACACGTTCTGATATATAAAGTATTTATTAATATGGAGTAAAACAATCCACACATAAAACATACTTCAGAACAAAAACTTGCTTTATTAATAAGGGAAAAGTCTTGCTGAACCCATCATAAGAATTTATTGCTAATGCTCTTCTAGAGCTTACAACCTTTATTCAATAATTCAAAATTCTAACATAAAACGCAAATGATCAGAAACTAAGTGCCATGCATGCACTAGATTGAATCAGCGAAGTAAGAATTAACTTCTGCCTGAATCTGATCTACTTCTATCTTTTCTTCTTCGGCAACTACGGTTGCAGTTGCTGCAATGTCCAACGAAGGAGTGATAGAAGCTGCTGTAGGCATGTCCACATCCATAGGTGCAGCCAATGACTGTGGATCTTCTATGCCTGCAATGGCGAGGTGCGCCTCGTGCTGTCCTGTGTCCTTCTTCTTTGCCTTGAAAGCATCAATCACGTGCTGCGGTTCATGGCAGACACGTGACCAATGTCCCCAAGTGCCGCATTTGTAGCAGCTTTGGTCCTGCTGGCCATAGGGCTTCTCATCGCGCTTCTTTTGTTCGTCTCTCTTGGCTTGAGCATTTTGCTTAGTCTTGTGATTCATGACCTTACCCTTCTTGCCTCTTTTCTTTGATTGAGGCTTTCTCACCTTATAGCTGCTAGCGTTGGCTTCATGGCCAACTTTGCTACTAGGCGGCTGTGAGATGTAGTTCTTTCTTAGAACCTCATCTTGAGCTTCCGCAACTTGCATGATATCAATCAGTTCGGCGTATTCCTTGTAGCCATCCTGACGGTAGTTGCGTGCGGATTGCACCGCATTTGGGTGAAAGGTAGAGAGGGTTTTCTCAATCTTCTCCTCTTTTGTGATTACTTTACCACATAGCTGAAGATTAGTACAAATTCTGTGCAAAGCAGAGTTGTACTCCCCCACGGTCTTATAGTCAGCAAAACGTAGTCGAGTCCATTCCTGCTCTGCCCGAGGTAGGATGGTGTACTTCAGTTTCTCGAACCGCTTCTTCAGGGCGGTCCATAAAGCCAGTGCGCTCTTCTCTGCCATATACTCATTCTTGAGAGTTAGACAAAGATGATGTCTGAGGAAATGAAGTGCCTGATCATTTTCCTCAGCGGTTGGAACGACATCCTGCAAGGCGCCGAGTCCAATAGCAGAGACGAGCTTCTTGGCTCCCAGTACAATCTCGACATCTGATGCCCAAGTCAAATAATTACAGCCATGGCGGCTCCTCGAACTCCGGTTCGTAATTCCGATCATCTGCATATTCATGCAAGGGATGCATAAGATTACTGCTGGTAATGTACATAAAAGGTTGCAAGAATTCCCATAATATTCCCGTATTTTTCTACGTATTTTTCAAGATTTACTGCTATTTTCAATGATTAAAAGCAATATAAATAATTACAGATAATCAAAACAGTAAATACAGAAATAAATTGCATAGAAATAACAATAACAAGAATAAATATGCTTCAAAGTTCAAAATTATGCAAAAAATTGGATTCCCGAAGCCCTTTTCTGCTAGAAAAATAACTTTTTCGCCAAAGCGCAAGTTTCAGGGTTAAACGCAAAACTCGATTCGAGAGAATTTGCGCATAATTTTCATATATTCGGAGGGTCTTTTTGCAAAACCGTCGAATTTTCGGAATTTCAGCCGGATTTTTTTTCTTTTCGTCCGGGCCTTCGTGGGCCGGCCTTTGCCTGGCCCATTCGCGCCGGCTAAAAGGAGCGGAGGGTGTGCTTTAGGGTTTCCCCCTTCCTTTGGGAGGCAGCGACGGCGGCGCCACACACATGGCGGGAGTGCGCGGCGCGGCGGCGGCGATACGAGGCGGCGCCGGCCAAGGCGGCCGCTACGGGCGGCGTCTTGGCGGTGCAAGCGGAGCGGCGCCGGCCGCTACGGCGGCAAGCGGCGGCGGTGCAGCGGGAGCGGCGCGGCCACTACGGCGGCAAGGCGACTACCCGCTTGCTCGGCAACGCCTTCATGGCGGCGGCGGCGCGCAGCGGCGGCCGGCGCGCGCGGTTGTTGGCGGCGGCGGACGCCCCATCCCCTCCCCTTTTTCTTTCTTTGCTTGCCGCGGAGCCGTGGTGGGTCGCTACGGCGCGGCGGCGGGCGGGAACTGCTCGAGGCGGCGCGGCGCTGCGCCTTCAAGGCGGCGACGGCGGCGCCACGGCGCGGGGAAGGTTTGGTCGTGCGGGGCCATGTACGGCAGTGGCGCCGGCCTGCTCTTCATGGCAGGCCGTAAATTTTTTTTCCGAAAAATACTGTTCATTCATGTGTGTATGCAATGCGATGTATTACGAGATTGCAACGGGGCGCGCGGCTTCATGCCTACATGTGCATGCTTGCCGCGTGTTAGCGGTGTGGCTCTGTCGTTGCCTCCGTGGCGATACGTGATGGCGGACTATGCCGACCGTAACGATCGCGAGGTAGTGACCGCTGCGGCGGTGCCACGCACATGGTGCCTTCCATACGATTGCATATACTACCACGGTACAATCATCATCTACTCTTTCATGCAATCCACCGATCGGCTTGGCGGCGACTTCAAGTCGGCTCGCGGTAGATTAGAGCGGATTTGCACCGTGAAAACCAATCTAGAAAGCCAAATTTGCAGAATTGAAAGCAATCTAGAAAAACGATTCAATCTACGAGTGTCGTTCATCGACGGTTACCTTTCCGATGCGAGGAGAGTCGATCGTGCTGATAACGTGTTGAGGAACCGTCGCTGGCAAGTCCAGACCGAGCGATTACCTCGTAGACAAATAGAGAATCGTAAGAGCGATGGAAGAACACAAGAACGAACAATAGACGAACACAAGTATGAGAGGGGACTGCAGGCTTCTCTTTATTTCTCTTTCAATAATGAATCTGTGTACATTGCTTTGGGGGGGTGCCCTCTCCTATTTATAGTCTACAGTAGATGAGGTGCCCACCAGGACCCAGACTCCTGGCCGGGCCCGGTTTCCTAATAGGTACATGCTGACTTTGGGTAGTGTTAGACCTGGCCTTCTCTCAGTTGGGCTGGGTCGGGGGGCGGTTGATTTTGTGGTTTAACATGTCAAGAACTCGAGATACTCTTAGGTTTAGTTACAGTTGGTGGGTCCTGGACCGCATGTGCTAGGGGCTCGTTTGGAGAGGGTCGAGACGTAGAGCGGAGAGGCGGAGGGGAGAGAGGAGAGCTCGGCAACGGGGAGGAGATTGGAGTGTGTTAGCATGTATAGTAGTATGTGTTTCTTGCATGGTAATGCATATATTAGATATTATTTGATTGGACGAGTTTCCTCTTGTGAATCATTGTATAGATGGAAGCTAACTGTGTACACTTGTACTATTTATACCATATCAATGGAATGCCATGACGTGTGGCTCATTCCCCAAACACATTCTCTAAACTTACATGGTGTCACAGCGCGTTCTGAACCGCACCCTTCTTCTTCCCCGTGCCAACTCCTTTGTGCGCCCTCCCTCCCCCCGAGCATCACCATGGGCGACGATGCCGCTGCCGTGAAAGCAGTAGCCGCTGCCTCCTCTAACGCCCAACCATGGGCACATGCCATCAGCATCGCCAATATCAAGACGTTGGTGGCTATCACCCTCGACCTCACAAAGTTCAACTACGCCAAGTGGCGCACCCTCTTCGAGGTGACCGTGGGCAAATTTGCCCTCGAGGACCATCTCACCAGCGCGGGATCTTCCTCCTCCAAGTCCGTTGATCCCAAGTGGAAGCGCCTTGATTGTACGGTCCTCTCATGGATCTACAACTCTATCTCTCTGGAGATACTAGACTTTGTCATGTCCTCCAACACCACCGTTGCAGCCGCATGGATAACCATCGAGAACTTGTTTCGCGACAACAAGAAAACTCATGCTATTTACCTCCAAGCCAAGTTTGACAGTCTAGTTCAAGGTGACATGTCCGCCACGGACTATTGCCTTAAGCTCAAGACCCTAGCTAACACCTTAAGTGACGTCGGCCAGCTCGTGTCTGACGACACCCTTATCCTCACCATGATACGAGGGATGAACCCCAAGTACAGCAACTTGGAGACCCTACTGCCCATGATGACGCCCACTACTACAGAAAATGTTATCACAGACGGTTCGGAACCGTCATCACAGACGGTTCGGAACCGTCTGTATTTTTGTACGTCTGTGATAACTGGCGGTTATCACAGACGGTTAAAAAACCGTCTGTGATAAGTCACAATACAGACGGTTCTAATTAACAACCGTCTGTGATATCCACATATCACAGACGGTTGGTAACCAGAACCGTCTGTGATGAGGCACTATCACAGACGGTTCCAAAAGGGACCGTTTGTATAAGTTAAACACAGACGGCTCCTTTGGAACCGTCTGTGATGTGGCGTCTAGTATGACCTGTTTTGTAGTAGTGGCCTGTCACATCCCCAAATTAATAAAGTGGTTTATTATGCGTCTCATTAGCATGCATCATGTTTTGAAACTTTTTATTTAAATATTGTACTTGGAAAAAAATCTCCAAAAACAAATGAAACATACACTTTAAATTGAACTCCAAACGAAAAACTGAAATAAATGCTACTGAAACATCTCTGAAAATAATTTATTCAAATACTATATTAATTATCATGAATTAATATAATTTTTTCCAAATTTTTGGGACTGGTCTTTACCCTACTAAAATCCAAACATGATTTAAAGATCAACAATAAGATTGAAATTAAATTATACACTTTATATCATGAACAGTAGGGTTCAATAATTTTTATGGACACTAGGCTATCCCAGGAACCCCCAGTAATTATTTCATGATTTTGGGAATTTTATTTCTATTTTTAGCCTCTGGTCAAATTGGAGGAAACTATTTTAATTCTCAGTCAAACCCTAACCCTAAACCGACTGACACTATTCCTTGGACTCGAGTCCGACCAGGCGAACTGACTCAGTTCAACCGCCTAAATGCACCAACGCATGTAGGCCTTCGGATCTAAATCCTACGGTCCCGACCTCTTATGTCTCAACGGCAGTCAGGACCGCCTGGGTGGTCGTGAGCCTTGCGATCGAGATCCAGCGGCCCACGACCTCCTTTGCCTTATAACCCTCAATCCCGCCTAGGTGATCGTGAGCCATGTGATTTACATCCAACGGCCCACGACCACCCCTTCTCCTCTGACTCACGCGTACATGACTAAGTCATCGCCGTGGGCCCGCATTGTCGTCCGTCTCGACCTTGCGCAGAGCTCCTCGCCATGTGTCCGAGCTTCTCGACGTGCTCGAGCGCGCGCCCGACGCCGCCAATCCACCGCCGCATGCAACCACTCCGGGAGCTTCTTCACTTCACGCCGCCTCCATTTCTGTCATCACCCGACCATTTTACCCCTCGCAGCCCCTCCATTCTTCCTCACTTCTCCTCTGTTGACCGAGGAGAGGGGAGCTTGTTCTTGCTCTCTTCATGGCACCTGGACCATCGTGGTGCCATTGCAAGCTCCAGAGCACACTCCCGTGGACATCACTTTGTGATCTTCGTCTCCGGGCTTCGTGGATTTGAAGAGATTGGATTTTCGGCCGAGGAACCAACCTTTCACCTCCCACTTAGGTCCGGTTTTGCTCTGGGGATCCTCTCCTCGTGAATCCGTTTTGCCGCCACCTTTCTTCTCCGGCGCCGACGCAGCTCCGGCATCTCCAAGCTTCCCCGAGCACCCTCCTTAGCTCAGGTGACCTCTTCGTAGCCCATAGGACCTCGGCACCCGCTTGTTTGCGCTACGGAGCGACATTTTGCTGTTTTCATTTTTGCCGTTTGGAGCACCGCCGCTCAACGCCGGCTAGCCGTCGTTCTGGGTCGGCTCTCGTGCCGTGAGTGCCCTCAACAGGTGCGCAATGTTATTGCACGGCTAACGGTGCTTTTAGTTCGCGCCGCTGTGGTGCACAGCGCCGGCAAGCCGCCGGTGAAACGCGCGGGATTGAAATCCCGTTGTCGTACGCCGACCGCCACTGTAGCAACGATTAGGAATAAATGATAATAATTAGCATTTAATCACTGTCTTAGCTGCGGTAAAACTCGCTTACACGTGGGCCCTTGCACAGAAATCTGTAGGATTAAATGAAACGCGGCAGCCACTGACAGGTGGGACCAGCCGCGTAAGCACCATGCGATTGTGCACACACGTGCGTGGACCTGGTTCCGTGGACCGTGTCACTGACAATGGGACCCACACGTCAGAGCTGAAATTAAATCTGAGTTAAGAGCACACTATTCACCAGGCCCACTGGTCAGTGACCGCGGCTAGGCTAGCGCTCGGTGAAGAAAAGGAATAAATACTTTATGAAATTCGAAATCCATTTATTTTTAAGCTGAAAAATATGTATAACTTTGAAAATACATAACTAATTCATTTTAACTCCAAACTAAGTGAAACCACTTCTGATAATTTTTATTTTTAATGAACTTTATATTAAAATTGGTTTCCAACATGTCTCTGTAGCAGAGAGCATTATTTTGAAAAATGGGCTATTAACACTATTATTGTTACAAAAGAAAACACTGATAACTTTGAAAATTCATAACTAAATCATGAAAACTCCAATTGAGGCAAACTCAACTGTTTTGAACTTGTAATAATATTGCCTATTTATCCATGTGATCCATGTACTCGCTTTGCTCTACAAAATTTCACGTCATAATTAAATTATATAAATGAAGGCATATTGAAATCTGAAATTCAAACCACTATAACTTTCATATACTAAATCAAAATGAAATAATTCTTTCACCAAAAATCATTTAAAATCATGACTTAGCTACTGTAGAAAAATCATGCATTTTTTAGCATCTTGATTTTTAGAGTATTTCTCGATGTTTATTCGGTATTGTATTTATTTAGATTCCGAGCTTATTGATATCGACTCCTACGCGACCGAGAGTGAGCAATTACTTTACCAGCAAGGCAAGCATCATTTGAACTTTCTTTTGCATCATATTTGATCCCGGATTTGTTAGGGTAGATGCAATGATAATTGCTTGCATGCTATTTTGATAATATCGCTATTTTTGTGATGAATAGTTAGACACATCCTATTATGTTGTCATTGTGGCTATCCTTGAATTATTCCATTACTGAAATGTTATGATAGGACGAGTGAAATACTGTTGTTCGGGTTGCTTAGCCATGCAAGTCTAGAACCGGTAGCTCGATTGTCGGGAATAGCTCGACAATTATGGGATAAACACAACTCTCATTATATACTTTTGTTTCAGATCTTCGAATCTGTTTTCTAAGTTAAATTTTGTCATTTTAAATGAGCTTTTGGTCTGGACAAGTGTTGGTTAGTGATGGTGCCTTCATGCACGAGATTGGGTATGTGGTTTGACTTGTCTGGACAATTAAGGACCGAACTTTGGGTACTTGCTGTTCAAGCAACACTCGTGCTATCACACGCGGTATATGGGTGCCGTATGGTTAAGTAGGCGGAGGGTTTTATTGTGTTGAGTCCCACGGTGGTGAAATTGTAAGGGCATGGGACCGTGAAATTCCGTGTTCCTTTTGGGCTGATAGGATGGGGGCGTTAACGTCTTGTGTTTCCTAGGAAATAGGATGGAGGCGTTAACGTCTTGTGTTTCCTAGGAGACATGGGTTGAGGGACTTATCCCAATGGGATCTTCTTGCTAAAAACGACCGTATCTTGATTTACCCGGCCGACATACCATAGGAAGTATGCTATATTCGGAGGCATCTGGAGGCTTACAGGCTAATCAAGTCGTGTGGGTAAAGTAGTACACCCCTGCAGGGTATAATCTATTCGAATAGCCGTGTCCACGGTTATGGACGACCGCTTGAAATTTTGTGGCTGCTTATTGTTAGACTTTGATCTGAAATTCTGGTTATAACTTGGCATCGTCATGAATGGGATGTTCATGCTTGTTGTTGTATCAAAGTGGACCGCCACTTTGTTGTTGGTATGATTCATTTGTTATGGAATTGATTACTTATTCACATGCTTTACTTCTACTTCAATCTGATTTAGAAATGGCACTTGAAAAACTAGCATGTGTAGGTTGTAACTTGTTGCGTCGCTTTCGCAAAACTAAGTCAATATAAGCCATCCTTTGGAACAACCTTATGCATAACTAATTTTTATTTGTGTAAGACTTGCGAGTACTCTTTTGTACTCAGCCAGGTGTTTGCTGGTTTTTTCAGGTGAGGAGGATAATGAGACCGACGAGCTTGTCGGTGTCGATTTAGACGACACCGATGAGTAGTGTGCTATCATTTAACCCCCAGTCGGTTGCCGATGGGTTATAGGGCATACCACTGCTGGTATTTTGGTTTATTTACTCGTTTTCGCTGCTACTTAATGCTCTTCTTTCAATTTGGCCGGTCGGCCACTTGTATTAGTTGTAAACTTGAAACTATGATGTATGCCTTTTGTACTATTTATGTACGAATGATGTATGGATGTGATCAACATTGTTTGAGAGTAGGATTATATTGGTCGCTGATCTTGGGAGCCAATATAAGTCTTACTCGCTGTTCGTGGCTTCCCATTTAACCCACTAAGTGTAGGGCTCGACTTGTTGGGGAACCGACAATCATGTATTGCTCGCAAGGGAGCGGCGCGCATGATCGTCAGGGCCCTAGATTGTAGTCAAGCCTCTCATTTGGGTTGAGTTAAGTTGGAATCCATTTACCGGTGATCCAGGGTTATGTCCTTAACCATGCTTAGTCTCGGTCTTACGGAGATAATCCGGGGTCCCCACATGGCCATTCCCCGACTTCATCCAAGCATGCTCCCTCCTCTTCATCGAGGAGATGAAGGCGGCTCAATCGGCACAGCTTGCTCAAGCCACCGCCCTCCTCACCAACTCCTAGGCGCACATGGGCAGTGTCCCCACTGTTGATGGCAAGATTTAGCATCTATAATGATCATTGTAGTGCTGATTGGTCTAACGATAAGAGCTTAAAGCTACTGCTGATTCAATTAATATTCGGTTTTGAATCGGAAGGCAGAATGGCCTCAAAGACCTCCTGAGAGGTCCTAGATGACCTTTACAAAGACCTCTTAGGTGGTCCTGAGTAACATTCACAAAGACCTCCTGGGAGGTCCTAGAAGGTGGTCCTTGCAAAACAGGAGGTCCTGGCCTCAAAAACCTCCTAAGAGGTCCTGGACGACCTCTACAAAGACCTCCTGAGAGGTCCTGAACAACCTCTACAAAGACCTCCTGAGTGGTCCTGAGCAACATCCACAAAGACCTCTTGGGAGGTCCTAGAAGGTGGTCCTTGCAAAACAGGAGGTCCTAGCCTCAAAAACCTCTTGAGAGGTTCTAGACGACCTCTATAAAGACCTCTTGGGTGGTCCTGAGCAACATCCATAAAGACCTCTTAGGAGGTCCTAGAAGGTGGTCCTTACAAAACAAGAGGTCCTGGCCTCAAAAACTTCCTAAGAGGTCCTAGACGACCTCTACAAAGACCTCCTGGGAGGTTCTAGAGGACGTCCTGGGTGGTTTTGGACAATTTCTACAAAGACCTCCTGAGAAGGTCCTGGAAGACATCCTAGGTAGTCCTGAGCGACATCCACAAAGACGTCCTGGGAGGTCGTAGGGTAGTCTTTACAAAATAGAAAGCCATGACACAAAAAAGGTGGTCTTTGCAAAACGACCAAAAGGGTGGTCTTCGCAAAACATGAGGTCCTGGCCCAAAAGGGTGGTCCTGAGTGACATCCATAAAGATCTCCTGGGAGGTTCTAGAGGGTGGTCTTTGCAAAACAGGACGTCTTGGCTTAAAAGGGTGGTCTTCACAAAACAGCTAAAATGTGGTCTTTGCAAAGCAGCAGGTCATGAGGACAAGGAAAAGCGCGGCAAAGATAATCCGTTTGATTTAGATCAGGTGGTTCAGAATGATATGAACATTCGGACCATCCGAACTTTTATTTCAATCAGATCGTTAAAACTAGATCGGACGATTAAAAACACCCGAGAACGTTCGGACCGTTTGGACCTCCCTTTTTCAATCGGGTTGTCCAGTTTTAATCGGACGGTTTGCAAGAAGTAAGGTACGAGTGCTGGACCAAATTACGTGATAGAGATTATCAGTTAATATGTGGGAATTTACGTGATCGAATAGGAAAGATTTATCAGTTATAGAAGATTTGGAGATCAAATAGCATAGCCGGATCATATCTGTGAATCTTGTTCGGTTTTAGGAGTCCTGATCTCTTACGGCTAAGACCTGCCGCCCTTTAAATAGAAGAGGATCATGGCCGATTGAAATCATCAACAATCGATCAATATCAAATGCATCTACTATTTTTTTCTATCGTAGCTTTCTCCCGTAGTCCTTTCTCTTTTCCGATCTCTCTCTATTTTCATCAAGATCAGAAGCATCCAATTGCTGCCATGATCCTTGTGTTGTGTGCATCTTTTGTGTGCCAACACCCACCTCCAACTCAACGTGGTGCACCCCTAGCAATGGTGACCGCGGCGGCAACAGCAACTCCAACGACAGCAAGTGCGACAAAGGTGGAAAGGGGGGCGGGAAGGGTGGCGGCAAAGGTGGCAAGGGTGGTAATTGTAGTGGCACTCCACCCACCTTGTCGTCCTTCTACAACCCGTGGACCGGCGTGATCCAGCTTTGGCCTACTTCTGCCAGCCTCCTTGGTCCGCATCCCGACGTACCTCTTCGTCTAGTGCAGCAGCAGTCCCTGCTGCATGGCCTCCTCTCCACTGTGCCACATCTGCAACCACAGAGACTACTGCAGGGGCTACCGTATGCACTACCACACAGGCCGCTGCAGGGTATTTCATCCCTGTTGTAGTCCCCTTTTGGTGTTGCACCTGCCACCCCCTCTGCCGCCTCCCTCCAACACGCCGGTTTCCCCCACTCTGGCACACTTCTTGGGATTCCTTGGGGCTCGTCAATGCCTTCAACAAAATGACGCTCCAGCAACCCCACTCCAATGAATGGTACATGGACACGGGGGCCTTTGTGCACATGGCTTCCAATCCCGGTAATTTATCCATTCTATCTCGTTCTCCTCCATCTTCCTCTCACATCGTTGTCGGTGATGGCACTTCGCTGGCAGTCACACACTCCGGACATAGTACCATCTCTACTTCTACATGTCCTCTCTATCTCCAAAATATTCTTATTACTCCTCGTCTTATCAAGAACCTTGTTCCATTCGCAAGTTTACTACCGATAATAATTGTGCTATTGTATTTGACCCTCATGGCATTTCTGTGAATGATCTTCCCACCAAGAGTGAGATTCTCAGGTGCAATAGTTTGGGAGAGCTCTACCTTCTCCGTGCTATGCCACCTCGCACTCTCGTCGCCTCCACTAACATCACTCTTTGGCATCATCGTCTCGGTCACCCCAGCCATGGCGCTCTAACTGGATTTTATTATAAAGATGTGATCTTAGAGCTCGCTTACACAAAGTATACCATCAGTGGGAACTTTGCTTTCTGGTTGGGAAGTGTCTCTGTCCTTTTCACTTCTTATTACTCCTTTCGTTTACTATTTCTAACATTTCTAGTACCAACTAATTCATTCAGGCGAGACAGATTACAATGTCATGATGCGCCCATTCCTATGGCCATTCCTTTAATACTTTTGGCTCTTGGGAGTCTCTTCGTAGGATACTTGGTCAAAGTGTGACCTGTTAGCCTATAAGTCAGTACTGTGACGAAGCGACTGTTGCTCACCCGATACGATTGTAAAAGCTCACAATTTGCCCAACACGATCATCCGGGGTGAACAAGAATTGAGGTCACACATACATTCCAGTCAACAAAATCCAATTGAGGTAATATATCACTTTTAACTAACCTCAAAACTCTTTCTTTGGATATGTGGCCTAATCTTTTATGCCATAAGAAAGCAGATCGCTCATTATATGCACTATGTTTATTACCAATAATATGTTCAATATAAAACAGAGATTCAGAAGAAAAAAACATCAAGATTGAAGCGGTATAAACCATCAATTAAAACACCAGAACCATAATAGTATTTATTCTTATATAATGAGAGCATCTCCAACCATAAACTTAAAACTTATTACATCCAACTTTCCCATTAATACTAAATTTCTAGTACATTCACGAACATAAAGACACTATTTTAAATCTAAGTACAGGTCGGTATTAAGGATTATTCTATAAGTCCTGGTCCCTTCAATTCGTGCCTTAATTCTATTTCCCATGTACAAAAACTTTTTAGGCCTTCAACAAGAATCCCTATGTAACATTTGAAACATGAGTAGTAGCACCAAAATATAACCACCAAGTATCGTTAGGAACTTCAACAAGATTTGATTCAAAGCATACAGAAATATAATGTATACCTTTCTTTTTGAACCATTTCTTTCTCTTCGGGCAATCCTACTTGAAATGTCCAACTTTCTTGCAAAAGTGGCATCTTAGCTTCTTACGAATTCGGCCCTCACTAACTTGCAGTGGAGTTTTGTCCTTCTTCTTGCCTTTCTTGCCAGGTTTTTCTTTGCTGCTGCTTGTACCGTTATGCACCGTGAGATGAATAGAGTGATCTCTCATTTTCTTCAACCTTCCGTCCTCCTGAACCAATATGGCCTTGACTTCTTGAAGGTTCCACTTTTCTTTAATGGTGTTGTAGTTCACCTAGAACTGGTCAAACTCGGAAGGAAGTGAGTTCATAATGAGCTGAACTAAAAAATAATCACTCACGTCCATGCCCATCGATGTCAGCTTTGCGGCAATGTTTGCCATGTCTGTCACATGATCATGGATGGGTTGTGACCAAACAAATTTCTTGGTCGTCAACTCGCTCATGAGGCTCCCTACAACAAACTTGTCAGTGATGTCCGACTGAGAGTATTCTTTCAGCTTTGTCATGAATTCTTTTGCATCATCTGTCTTGGGCATTGATGACTTGACATTTTTAGCGATTATTGGTCGCATTAGGTTCAAACCCAACCCATTAAACCGTTCCCAAGAATCATAAAGGGATCGATCATCATTAGTACTTTGCTTAGTAATGGCTACGGGCTTTTCTTCAAGAACTAGTGCTAGGTCCAAATCCATAACACCCAGTTGAAACATGATTTGTTCGAACCAATCAGCATAGTTCAACCCGTTGAACTTGACAAGCTCAGAGCTTTGACTCATTAAATTAATGGATGCTGCAAATATTAAATATGCTCACATATTAATACTTTGAGTAAATTAAATAGATCCATGTAAGAACAAACTTAAGTGTGCATCTAATACATCTTTGGATGAAATTTAAATACACTGCTGGAAGTAACAATGATGCTAAAACATACTTTCATATATCGGTAATCAAGCATACCCAAGCTAGTATGCGTGTTATCTTTGGATAAACTAACATATTTACCAAGTATATTGATCGATCTCTTTTAGTGTTACTAACCATAAGCAATGGTCCACCTTTGGGTGACCTCATAGCTTTATAATTAGTGGCCTCAATTGTTCACGATATATATATATATATATATATATATATATATATATATATATATATATATATATATATATATATATATATATATATATATATATATAGGAAAATATATATATATAGCATCGAACAAAATATGACAGTTGAAAAGGCACAATTAAATATCTAAGATCATTTCAAGTAAGGCCACTTCAGTTACTAGCATGCTTTCAATTGTTAGCCAAAATGCGAAAGCTACAAGATTATTTAGCACAATTTGATTGAACCAAAATGCAACCTTTATATGTGCAACAATGCACAAACCCACCTTGAGAAATGCTAGCTCCTTGCATATCGTATTTTACCACCTCTCTTCCTTCTACTAGAATAGTTCCCTTGATGATTAGGAAACAGTGATTACTTTCAAGTGTGTACTATGTTCTCTGGTTGTCTTGACACTGAACTGAATGGCATCAGCATATATATAGACTCTCGGCAGGACAATGAAACACCAAGCATCAACTTCGGTTACATGTATATTAATCGGTTCACGCTGCACTAGCATTCCTCTTCATGGATGAATTAAATATCCATTCACATGCCATGCAAATGGCAGCCTTAAATTTCTTTGTGCATGTAGAGTAGCTAAGTGCCTTCTTTCAATGTGATTACATCACGCAGCTCATAAGACTTAATCACCGTTATTAGTACACAACATTATCTTTTACAAATTGAAGGGAGAGGAGAGGGAATTTTAAACCCATGATTCTTAATCTTTTAGTTTAGCAATCATCACACTTAGACCATTTAGTATAAGAACCATTTATGTAATTTATATGGGTCATTTTATTGGTAAGTAATTTAACATCCATCTCCTGTTCGTCCATGCATATGTGCCAACCATGCATGAACACCAAAGTTTGTGACATTTTTTAGCTATAAAGTGAGTGTATCATGGAGCCTGGAAAAATTATGACATTGAAGTTTGCATTTTATACACTTTACATATAATTTTTGCAATAGAAGTATAGTTTTTTTTTGAACCGTTCATCTCTTTTTTTTTCATTTTTCTATTCTTTTTCATTTTTTATTTTTGAAAGAGGGCAAGCCAGCATGAAAGAGTTATTCTTTTTTTAGATAGAGAGAGAGAGAGGAGCATAAAGTGTTATTAGGGGTGGGGGGGGGCGAAAATGGTTCATCCCGATTGTTAACCTTTGGGCCAACTTTATTGAGGGGGACCATCGACAGGCCCAACTACCTCGGGACGATGTTAGATACGGGCTGGCTAGGCTCACTTGATTTGTTAATATTAGAGATGGGAACGGGGTGGAGAGCTTCGGCGCTGCTCTGCTACCCATCCCGAACCCCGCTAACCATCTCTATGCCCTGCCCCGTTATGCCTACCGGGGCAAGAGCCCTCTCGACCCGATCCCTACAGGGACCCGACTCCAATGGGGACTCACGGGGCTAGAAATTTGAAATTCAGCAAGGCCAAAAGTTCATGCATGATTTGCAAAAGTTTGAAATCCTGGATAGTCAACCATACATAATACATTACTTAAAGATAGAGGTACAAATATGATATAAAAGTTCATCTCAAAGCACAAATATAATATCTTAAAAGTACAAATATGATTCAAATAGGAGAAACACTGCACATATCGGGTCCATGAGCTCCCGTAGAGTGAGACCCACAAAACCACGGGGGATAACACCCCGTCCGTCCTTCATGAGGAATTTCCCTGCAGGGCCACTCCACGAGGAAATTGCCACCCCTAGTCAATTTGCCTCCGCACAGCTACCACGCACATGCATGGTGCTGGCCTGTGGCTCCGTTGACTAGTCAGATAGGTTATTGCTCAGAAGAAGATAGGTTCTTGCTTGCTGTTGTTGCATTATTTTTTTGAAGAGGGGAAAACCCTGCTTTTTATGCAAAGCAAATAGAAGTTCTTGCAATAGAAAGAAACAAAAAAGCAAAACTGGGGGAACCAGTTTGCGAAGCAAGCACAACAAAAGAACAACGTGTCTACCAACAGGAAAATAACAAACTGTGACATCATCACCCTAAAGACTACCCATCCACCAGCTAATCTATTACAAAATGTCAGATGATGAATAGCTCCTCTTACAAAAGTTTTTAACCCAAGCTTCAACAATCACCATGAGATTTTTCAGCTTGTCACCATCATCCCCTTTTAAAAGGACTCGTCAGTGCTTTAAACAAGATAAAATTTTAAAGATCACATCTATTTGATTCTTAATAAAAATTCTCTCAAACACCATTTTGATTCTAACTCTCCAAAGAGTCCATGCCGTAGCTGTAAAACTAAACAAAGCAACATTATAGTTATTAGCCCCTTTTTTCTAGCCAATTCAGATGAAAGTCATCTAAAGAAATTGGATGGCGCTCCCAGCTAAGGATCTCTTTCATACAAATCTAGAAAAAAAAATAGATAAACTACAAAAAAAACAAAACATGGTCAATATTCTCCTCCGACCCACACAAAAGACAATTAGTATTTCCTTTCCAACCCTTCTTCTTAAGTTGATCCTTAGTTTGTACTCTATTTTGATAACAAAGCCACACAAAGATTTTGACCTTTAAAGGAAACTTATTTTTTCAAAGTTTGTGCATCTTTCTACAATTAACCCCCCCCAAACAACAGGTACTTATACAAGGACTTTACTGAGAAAACCCTAGAATTCTCTAAACACCACACTGCTTTGTCTCTATTGCCATCAAGCTCGACCTCCTGAATATCCTTCTTAAAATCCTCCCATTGTTGGATTTCTTCTCCCCCGAAACTCCTCCTAAAGGAAATATCCTAGCTATCACCTCTCACCCCATCAGCCACGCTCATAGAAGGAGACTGGCAGAGGTTGAACAACCTATTGTATTTAATTTTCAAAGAACACTCATTGATCCAAACATCCTCCCAAAAGGAAATATTCTGATCATATCCAACCTTATATTTAACACCCAAATTAAAAAGCTTTTTGACTTTCAAAATATTTTTCCAAAACTGAGAACCCCCTAAAATTCTAACATCTCTAAACAACCCTGTCGGGAAATACTTGGCTTTTAAAATTTTAAACCACAGATCCTTGTTAGCTGAGTTAATACGCCAAATCCATTCGACCATAAGGCAATCATTCATGACCCTTGTGTTAATAATCCCCAAACTACCATATTTTTTTGGTTTACAAACAGCACCCCAATTAACCATTTGATACTTAAACTTATCACTAGCTCCTCTCCAAAAGAATCTGGCTCTAATAGAATCCATCTTTTTATGAGTCTCATCATTAAGTCTATAGAAACCCATGGTGTAAATAGGAAGACTACTCAAACTACTGTTTACCAGAACCAATCCCCCCCTCCCCCGAAGATAGCAGGTTACTTTTCCCATTATCTAGCCTTTTACTTAACTTGTTAATCACGATCTCTGCTGCTTTCATTTCTATGTGTCTATCTCCAATCAAAATACCCAAATACGACATGGGTAGATGAGCTAGCTTGCAATTGAAAGTGTTTGCTACTTTATTGGCCTCTGCATTCTCCATCCCTAGCACAAAAACCTCACTTTTATGGTAATTTATTTTTAAACCTGACATCCACTCAAAACAGTAGAGTAAGAATTTCAAATTTAGAAAGTACTCCTCCCCATAGTCCATCATAATCATAGTAGCATCAGCATATTGCAAGATTGGAACCCCTCCAGGTATCAAATGAGATACCACCCCCTTAACCAAACCTCTATCTTGAGCTTTAAGAATTATTTCTGCTAAAGCATCAACAACCAGATTGAAGAGAAGGGGAGATAGCGGATCTCCTTGCCTTAGACCTCTGAAAGTTTTAAAGTAGGGTCCCACATCTCCATTTATATTAATGCTAACCTTTCCCCCCTTTGACTGAAATCATCATTATCTGAATCCATTTATCGGAAAACCCTTTTCTTACCAACACTTCCTCCAAGAACCTCCAATTAACTTTATCATAAGATTTTTCAAAATCCAACTTCAGAATCACCTCTTTTCTTTTTGAGCCTTTAAACTCATGAAAAATCTCATGAAGGGCCACCACCCCATCCAAAATATTCCGTCCCTTAATAAAAGCAGATTGACTCTCATTAATTACTTTATCTGCAATTAACCCCAACCTATTGGCCAAAAGTTTAGTCAGGATCTTAAAGCTGACATTAAGAAGACATAAGTCTGAACTGTTTAATGCTATTTGCCTCTTTGAGTTTAGGGATCAGAGTAATAACCCCAAAGTTTAACCTTTTCAAATCCAGATCTCCTGAAGAAAGATCATTAACCAAAGCCATAAACTGGGTTTTAACACACCCCCCCCCCCTAAAAAAATCTTTAAAGAAAATGCTAGGAAAACCATCCGGGCCAGGTACTAAGTTGCCAGGCAACTCTTTGATCACCTCCCACGCTTTTTCTTTCGAAAAATCGCTAAGCAGATGCTTGTTATCTATCTCAGAGACTCTGGACAAATTACCCCAAAAACCCTCTGCCAATCCCACCTCTTGGTCTCCTCCTGAACCAAAAAGGTACACATGATCTCTGATCTCCTCTCTACCTTTCAGAATAACCCCTTCATGTTCCAAACTGAAAATGTGATTTTTCCTAAGCCTCCCATTGGCACAATTATGAAAATAACCAGTGTTGGAATCCCCTTGCGTAATCCATTTCACACTTCCTCTTTGCTGCCAATGAATCTCTTCCATTTCATACAACTTCTCTAAATCAGATTCCAATGAGTAACTCTGAATCCAATATTCAGAACTCAGTCCCCTAATCTCTGCCTCAGAATCCAATTTGCTAAGTTGCTCAAAAACACTTTTCTTCTGCCGTTTGTACTCCCCATTTGAATTGGCTCCCCATCCTCTCAAAAACCTTCTTAAAGATGCTATGTAGCCATTCCATCTATTCATAGAATAGCACTCTTCAAAAGCTCTATTATTAAGCTCAGTCCATTTATTCTGAAGTAAACCCCTAAAATTCTCATAACAAAGCTATGTCTTTTCAAAGAAAAATCTGCCAGACTTAGCCTTATCTCCCTCTCTAGTGTTCAACAAAAGGGGACAATGATCCAATCCCACTCTGACCAGACAGTGCACATTACAGAGAGAAAAATTGATTTCCCAATCAGTTGACGCCAAGACTCTATCCAAATTCACCATAATAGGAGATCTCTGTTTGTTAGACCAAGTGAATCTAGCTCCTTTTTTCTTTATTTCCAGGAGCTTGCTCTCATAAATAAACTCATTAAAAAGGTCCATCAGACCAAAATTCAAATTACCAGTATTTTTATCTCCTGCCACCCTAATCAAATTAAAGTCACCCCCATTACTAAAGGAAGCACAACACTTTTACATTTTCTATCCAGTTCATCCACAAAATCCTAAGAGAGCTCATGCTTAGCAGGGCCATAAACAATAATCACTTCCCATCTGAAGTTAGAAGCTCTATTTCTAATCCCCATGCTGACAAAATATCTCCCTGAGTCAAAGCTTTCCATTTCAAGAAAATCTTCCTTAACTCCCAGCAGAATACCCCCTGAGTGCCCTTCTATTGGGGTCCAATGTCATTTAAAATGAAGGTCACCCACCAGACTCTTGAGTTCTCTATCTGAAAAATCCTTCTTAATAGTTTCCTGCACCCCCACAATATCTAATCTTTCAGTGAGCACCAACTCCTTAAGATGTCTTCTTCTAACAGCCTTCCCTAATCCTCTAATATTCCAAAAAAAGGCCTTTCATGGATTAGGAAGTTTACCACCTGCACCCCCTTTTTTTAGCTTACTACACACTTTCTTGTCCATCTTAAAACCTGAAGAACCCCTTTTATCAACAACGTTTGTGACCATAGAGCCTCTCCCCATAGCATTGCTTACTACATCACCCACAAGGTCATCACCCCTTATTTCTAATTTCTCTTGTTTAGCTTTAGCCAGATTAGCTCGAACAAGCTCTTGAGCCTGCATTGCTGATATGATCTCTCGACCACTTTTAGTCTGATTACCCAAAGTAATATCACAGGCAATAGCAACATGTTCTAAATATTTAATAGAAGCATTATTAAGAACATTAAAAGAATTTTCATATTTACCTTGAGACTCCAAATTCTGAATAGACTTGTGCTTGGATGCCTTCTATTCTATAGGTATTCCTTGATCCTGGATCCTTGAGCTTTTTCTTGTTGCCAATTGAGGTTCTATAACTCTAGTTTTCTTCCCTTTCTTTTTAGCCGTCAGCCATCCTTCTGATTCCCTAATAATTTCCAGCCCTACACAACCTTTTAATTTGCTTACAGTGTGTAAGCTCTCCGCTTCCACCCCCTCCCAGAAATCTCTCCCACTGTCAACATCCACCAAATCCTCTGAAATAACACAGCTCAAACCACCCTGCTTTAAACAACGCTCAGCGCCTTTGACCTGAGAAGAGTAATCATCCTTATCCCCTAACTTCTGATCAGATGCCACCTTACTGTCTTTCAAAGGAGTGTTCAAACATGGCCAACAGTTTCCAGCTATCAAAGTAGGTCCATCCTTAGTGTGAACCACCATCGCCTGTTTATCCAAATTACTACTTCTCTCAATATCGTCAGATTCATCCCCTTGTAAACACATCACCTTCTTATCTTTACTAGAGATCTTGTCAACTTCTAATTTATGCAATCCTGCGACTTACTGAGGAAAACTATAGGCCAGGGGCACAATTGCCAGGACATTATTCTCGACATCATTTATAATTATCTCTTTACCTTTGTCAGAGATTTCAGAACCAAAAGCTAACTCTTGCTCACTTCTTCTTGAAACTCGGCCTTGTCAACACCCCCAGAACCCTGATTATTGTCTGCATCAGTTCGTAGGGCTGCAGATAGAACCAAAGGTCCTTCCTCAGAGGCAGTCACAAACTCACTGTTATGAAACAGAGAATTTTCCTGAGCATAGTCAGATGAAACCCCACCCACCTGATCAATACACTCGAACCCACTACCCGTCTTGTTCTCAACTTCCTCTGACCCCTCCTGAAAATTGACTTCTGCTCAAATCACAGCTCCCTGGGAGCCAAAAGTAGCAGGTCTTTCTAATACCGAGTCAGATCCTTCTTTCTCCTTGTTGCCTTCCACCCCTTGCTGTTGTTTCCCCTTGTTTTTGACAGATCCCGCCCCACCTTGTGGTTCAGAAGACTGTTTAGTGTCTCCCCCATACTTATCAACCATTTTTTCCCATTCAGTTTTATGATTGCTACTATGAGAATCTTCCTCCTCCTCAGCGTCATCATCATCCTTTTTATGAGAATTAATTTTATGAAAGTGATCATTCATTGGTCCTCCTTTCTTCCTAACTACACCCCTTTCTGCCTCAAATTTAACCTCGTAACCCATGGAATTGATAAAAAATCTCAACATAACAATTGATATTGGTTGGATCCCTGCTCAAAACTTTACTCTCATAGGATCAGCCCTCGTTAAACTTATCTCATCCACTTCTATTGGCTCTCCCACAGTACTAGAAATTTCTTTAACAATTGCAACTATTTTAGCAGGAATAGGGATGCCTGAGACCATAATCCAAGCTGCCGTAAGGACAGACGATGCCTTAGGATCCAAGTTCGATTTATCAATCTTAGCCTTGATGGAATGAAGAGCCAATTCCACACTCCGCCTTCGACCAAGAATCCAGCATAGCTTTAGAGGGAAACACCACCCCAAACTCAGACTCTGATAACTTAGCCTTGTTGCATTAATCTGCTTGCTAGTGGCGTGGCCAGGGCCATGAGCAACTAGCAAGGCATTGCTCACAGCTGGATGTATGCGAGCATGTCTGATGTTTCTTGGCAGACTCAAGCTCAAACTTACCCTTGACCCAAACTGAACTTTTTTTGAGAGAGAGATGACCCAAATTAAAAGTCTTGTGTTTCAAACGGGGCATAAGCTAATATGTGTCTTGTTACACAAAAAGAACAAAGTATGTATTATTTAATTGACGAATGATGACCACACTTTGTGTGATTACATGATTGGAAGCAAGTCATGCTTTGCCAAAAAAATTACGACAAAGTGGGGGCACAAAAAAATACGACAAAGTGGGGCACCCTACATTTTACGGCGCACAAAATGTTTGTGACATTTAGGGTAAACTTATAGCTATAAAGTGAGTGTAGATTAAAAAGAATTTTAACATATTTATGGTAAAAAATTACATATGCACAAAGCAAGTTAGAGTATCTCCAATGGTGTCATATCAGCTGTCGGTTAGTCCTTCTATGTCAGCAAAATACTAGATGAAAGATAGAGAAGTATGAGAGAGAAGGGAAGTCGTCTCTTCCACAAACAACCATCTCTACACACGAATCAAGACAAAACAATTAATGCATGTGAGAGAGGAGTGAAAGAGTGGGAATATTATAAGTTTAACATGAATGTTAGAGACAACTTACTAGAGATAGCTTATTGAAGATGCTAACTCTTAATCTATCTTTCGGTGATACGGAATTGATATAACAAAATTAGAAACGATACTAGACACACAATACTGCCCAAGAACCACGGGAAGCACCGGGGCAGCCGGCAGGGGACAGGGCGCCCGGCGCAATGTTCGAGAAACCGTGGCGTCACGCTCATCAAGAGCGCAAGGTAGCGAGGAGCCGCAGCACCGCGGCGGCTTGAACCCGCAGCATCGTTAGAAGCCATCGGTTATGGGTGTGTTTGGTTGGGTGTATAAGCTTGGACCAGGCTCACCAGGTGCAGAATCTTTTTTGTTTCGCTTGTTTGGATGGCTGCATGCGTAAAGCAACCTGGCTGAGCAGATGCAAAAGGTGCCTTCGGGCCAGGCTGGGTAGAAACGCCCAATTTCTCTGTTTCTCCAGATGCAGGCTCAGCTAATGACGTTATTAAGAGGTGATCAGTACATATTAGGTAGTATTAGAGTGGATTAAAGTGGGTTAAGGTAAAATAAGGATTATTAGTAATATTTAGACAAAATTAAAGCCATGCTAACATTTTCTTTCCACCGTATCTTGCATCTAGGCTTACAGTCAACGTCCTTATGCACCCAACCAAACAACATCTCAGTACAGCCTAGCCCAACAGAAACAGCCAACAAACAACCTATATTGCATCCACACAGCCTGGTTCGCTTCAGCCTGTATGACCCGTATGTGCCAGGCTAAGGGTATACAAGGAGCCAAACACACCCTATAGTTCTCTTTTTTAGAACCAACGGGTGTGACCGTGTGAGCTTATAAATCCCCACCCAGATTTTCACTGCTATTTTTCTCAGCAACGAGTACAGGTATATATACACTGGAAGCAACGGCCAATTGCAGTGGCAACGTTGACGAACGTGTCACGCGATGCCCTTGCATGTAATTTTGTACGATCGAATGCAAGTTTTGGAGCCACATGTGTATCATCAGCCTATCCCGAAAATGTAACTGATGCATGGTGATCATTAGCTAGCTCTGCTCAATGACTATGACGATGAAATTTTGAAAACTAGCTAGCAGATACATACACTCGTAGCTTGAAGGATGGGCGAGTGGCCTGGTGATGGGATCGAGGGTGTTCGGTCTCATCTACCTGGGTTCGATCCTTAAGATTGATATGGTGTGTTTTATTTAATCAGAATATATAAGCGAAGATGCAGAGTGGAAAAGTGTGTGTCCACACTCCGTAGGGCCCTAGAGCCTTCACAAAATTCCTAACATGTATAGTGGACACGTAGGGTGTGTGTATATGGTGTGAGTGAGATACGTGTCCTCCATGTATTTTCTATTAAAAAATAGACGAATAACACATCATTGAACTGTTTACCTCACTATAGGATTCATAGAAGTTTCATAGCATGATCTACTCAGTCGATCGAAATATGCTAATAGACTTCAGATCTCTCAAACACATGCATGGTTCATCTTATTTCATTGGTTACACGCACTCCCTACCTTAAAACTTGCAGGAGTGCAATTTTACTTCTTAAGAGTGACATTTGCACTTTAGTAAGACTAGTTCAAGCGAAGACCGCAACTCTCTTAAGAAGTAAAATTTAGGACAACGGTACTAAAGTGCAACCCCACTCTTAACAAGTAAAATTAACACAACAATTCTAAAGCGCAACTCTCACTCCTAAGAAGTAAAATTAAGACAATAACACTAAAGTAAGACCACTTCAGACTTTAGATAAATGAACGCTACTACATATTGTCAGACCATGCTGCCGCCATCGAACCGTGACCTCTATGAGCATGCACTACTGCTCCCCTCTACTGCCGCCATTGCAGGCTACCCCTAATGGCTCGGCACCGCCGAGCTTGGGGTAGGATATGATTATGCGCTTAAGCGGGTAGGTCCAAACACTTCCGCATCAGGGTCAGCGGTGGCGACAGTGCCGCAGGCGCCACAAGGAGAACAGGCACCATAATATGCAGCATCGGAGGCACCGGCGGCGACACTTCGACACCGTTGTACACACAGTCAAAAAGACCTTAATGTATATATGATAAAGAAAAATGCATGTACATACAGAGGAAGTTAGGGTGTACTTACGGTGAATTTTTAAACAATATTATTTTAATTACAAATTACAAAATTAAATAGTAAAAAAACTACAAAAACGGCATCCTGGTGCGCTATTTCAAATGGAGATAGGAACCTATCGCCGATGAAATAGCGACAAGATGCCAATCGTCACTGCAATAGTTCTCAAACAGTAATTTTGCCTATTTGAATTAGCGACAAGTTCCCTGACGTCAATTCAAATGGCGACAGGAATCTATAGTCATTTCAAATGGCAACAGGAGGCTATTTTTGAATTAAATTAAATTTATAATTTTGGCATATCTATAAGTATCCGCGCAACCGGTACTTTTTGAAAAGATAAGGAAATATGAAGTAGAAAATAATTTAAGAGTTTCGATCTGATCAAATATATTTGGAATGTGTTTTAGACGACACAATATAAAAAATAGCTCCCTTCGGCAGCGCAATATCGAAAATAGTCACATTCGACGACGCAATATGAAAAATAGCCCCCTTCAGCGGCGCGATAACAAAAATAACCCCGATCTATTTGAGAGTACCGAACGAAATCTTAGAAAGATAATGACTTAGCAAACAGGGTGGGTCATTTCGCATACAAAAAGGCTAGGACTAGGGTGGTGTGGAGTGTCACGATATTGATTTCCTCACACGGTTACTTGTACACATAACAAGAACTAATAGTATCTAAACACGAGAGTAGCATAATGTAAATTATACATAAATTAATATTTACATAACATTACTGATACATATACTTGCGGGTGTACCCACGTGTGGCCCTTGGCCCCGTCTGGGACGGCTGCAGGCATTGGTGTGAGTACGTCAAAGGCTCCGACGGCCGAGGTACCTTACCGATGCGAGTAGCATGAGGAGGTATCATGAGAGGGGGTGTTCCAAGAGGGTGTTGCGTCAATTGAGTCACTTCGGACGCATTGTGCATCTGTGAAACCTCAATAGAGACCTGAGTGCCCTCACCGTGTAAACGTGACTTAATTTTAGTGTATACATCAATTCAACAGTGCCCATACGCCAAAACTTATAGCAGTGCTGCTATTTATGTTTTACAAGGGGCATGGGCGGCGGCAGGGGGTGCCCAAGGTGCACAGGCACCCCCAAAAATAAAAAAAAATTGACTATGTATAAGCGGTAAAAGCACTCAGCAGCTGGGCATTTGGGTTGGCCATTTCAACAATTCAGCCCACCAGACCACCAACCAAAGCAAGTCGCCAGGCAGTGAGGCACCCGCACCCGCACCTTCCTAAGTCATTGTATAATAAATCACAGAGAGTACTATCACAAAAGACTGGTTGTACAAGCTAGCGAAGGCTTTTGGCATCTGTTCTGACGAAACATTTCAGTTCTTAGCACATGCTTTTGTTCCTGTCATGGTGTCATCTCGGTTAGCTACAATCGCCAACTGAAACAATCACTCCCTGATGCACACCTGTAGAGTACCAGTAATTTATCTCTGGGTACAATCATGAGCGGAGCCAGTAGGGGTGCCCGGACACATAAAAATCGAAAACATTTTCAAGGATCAGTTCTGCATTTGGCCATATTCATAGTACTTCTTGGTGTGCACTCTCTTGGAAGCTCAGCTCACGGCCCGCTCGTGCCTCCACCAGCCCACAGCCACCTCATCACTCACCAACCCATATCCATCTCTATCTCCAATACTCCCCCCAATTTGGTTCCTGCGGCTCGGCGGTTGGTGCGGCGCGGAGAGGAGGAGCGGTGGGCGGCGTGGCACCAGTGTGGGAGCAGCAAGCAGCAGTAGGCGATGCGTCTCTCACTAAGATCAATGGTTTTGCAGGTGCGCATAGAGCAACTTCTATTTTTCTCGCATTCATATTATTATCCAAGTTATTTTCCAAATTGATTACTATAGTAATGACATGCGAAAAGATACTAGTAGACAATTTCCTCATTTCTTTTTTCTTGATGTTTTTTTTTTTACTTTTAACGGGCAAATTCTTGACTTCGTTGGGCGATACGTAGTTTTTTGACAAATATAAAGAAAATTTGTAACCATATACAAACACAAAAGTGCATGTGATATAGTGGAAACACCCTTAAGTCTTGAAGATGTTGGTTTTGGGTTAGAACTTTGTCTATGTATTTTTTTCTGTATTTTTCGTTTTAACTTCACAAAAAATTTAAATTTTGATTCAAAAATTTCGGCCGAAATAAATCCAAAAATTCTAGTAACCGCTGGTAGATTTCCGTGTTATTACCCTGCAGGTAATAACACTTAGGCACACTGGATTACTATTCGCTTGCTCAAGAGAACACTGCTCCAACGAATAGTAAGCCTTCACCAGAGTTAAGCAGTGAGAATAATAAGATAGAAACCGCCCTTATTACAACAAGACACGCAGGCTAAGGTCTTAATACAAGATTTATACAAATACCCAATGAAACTTCCCGCTTCTCTTGTATGCCTGGCAACGGCGGTCTATTCGTCCCACAAGCCAAAATAGCTCCCAACTCGCCCTGGGTCCTCTTAGTCCAAGCCTTCTCCTCCAGTTGTTGTTTTTGTACCTGCAAGTCCTTTGTCCTACTGGATAGTTCCGGCCGGACTAGGATCTACAAAGGAGAATACTAACAAGGTTGAGTACACGAATGTACTCAAGAAGCATTAATAGCAAAGATGCAAATGATGCACTATCTCTACTCTTTATCACAAATTCTAAATCATCTCACTTTAGAAAATAGATCTCACAACAAAAATGTGGCAAATTTTAATCTTGAAAAGTCTACTAGTCACTCGGAGACGAAAGACCCCATGTGGTTCCGTGAGACTCCAACTCGAGACCGGCATGAATTCATGATTTGTTTAGCATCGCGAGCTTTGTACCACTTTACCCATAGCTATTCTGAACTCTCTGTGAACAGGGTCCACCGCATTGCCTTAGATGCGGGTTCGAGATCAGAATACAGAACGTTTTCCAGGTTACGTGATTAATTTCTCCACCCATCACCTTCCGCCGGTGCAGATTAAGTCACGCTGCTGACCTCATCATCCACCGAGTTCTGGTGAGGTTGGTTGAGGCAGCTTCTATCCTGCACTCAACACTCCACCTTAGCGCTTATAGCGCCTTGGATCCCCCACTTCCGACTATCCCCACCGGTCTGGGTTCCTCCATATCACTCACACACACCTATTACTTACCCGATGTGGAGAGCATAGTCACGTAACAAGGTAGCATTTTCTCGCCCACGAAACGGAGAATGGTTGGCATCAATTACGATCCGACCGAGCAAGAGTTTGTTGGTCCTTATATTATAACCATATGTAAAAAGGGCCCACCTCTTACCTCAACATCATCGTCGTT
Source organism: Ampelocalamus luodianensis (assembly GCA_036346255.1). Lineage (NCBI taxonomy): Eukaryota > Viridiplantae > Streptophyta > Magnoliopsida > Poales > Poaceae > Ampelocalamus > Ampelocalamus luodianensis. Next base: position 12,989,618 of record CM070634.1, read on the forward strand.
TCCCACCAGGGGCCCCTTTACCCTCCTAATAAGTCTCATTCTTTCTTAATCATCTTATCTTATCTCAATCATTTTCTTTAGGTTTTGGAAAACCATTTTGATGCAATACATATAATAGTGCAAGATAGGGTATATTTTTAAAGTAACTATATTAATGTTCAAGAGGATCGCTTGCCTTCGTAGAAGTAGGAAAGGTTGGTGTCGACGAAAATCTGGTCAACTGCTCCTGTCGGTGCTGGTTCGTCTTCTGTAGCAATTCGAGAGCACGAATAATAATATAAGTAAATACATATTTGATTTGAGTGATAATATGGATACATAGTTAGTGGCTTCTACCAGTTAGCACGTTTTAATTCACTAAACTTTTTCGATCTAAGCTAAGTTAACACTTCCGAAAGTCGCACTACTGCCGACACGCACCAAGTCGCAAACCCAAGGTTCCCGCACTAACCGAACTAACTTGATTAAACCGCTCAAAGCCTAACTAAAACCAATGACGCACAAGATGGCTACGTGCAAGTTAGCCTATTAACTACAGAATACTGCTACACAACCTACTCTAGCGATAAAACCATAAAAACAATAGCAGAGTCCACAACTAACTCGAGATTTACCCCTCCTAACTCTAAAGTCCTATCTAACCCTAATCCCCTTTCCCTCTCTCTCTCTCTCTCTCTCTCTCTCTCTCTCTCTCTCTCTCTCTCTCCTCTCTTCACCCCTGGCCCTATCTCCTAACCTTTCCTCCCTTGGTCCCAACGCGCTTTGCCCGGCTCCCGGCGACCGCTCCTCTCGGCGCTAGCGCACGCGGGATTGGCCCACGACCGCTCGTGCCCTCGGCTTACACGCACCCGCGCTCCACGGTCCGCCCCCGGCTCGCTCGCCTTCTCGCGTGGCCTCCGGCCGCGGCTCGGCCCTCGCTCCTCCTCACCAGCCTCCTCTGGACCTCCTCTCCCGCCACTCGCGCCACCGGTGCTCCCAACTCGGCTCTCGCGCCACCCGAGCCCGGCCGCCTACTCGGCTCGGCTCTCGCCGCTTGCCTGCCGGCTCGGCCGAGCGCTGCGCCGCTTCTTTCGGTTTGGCCTCACCTCCTCGGTCGCCTCCTCCTGCTGCTAGAGGCAGCACACAAGGCTTATCGCCCTTCCCTCTTCTCCTTCTAAAACTTCGATTTTAAAGATGGACCTGATTTCTTTACTAAAGTTCGCTGATACTCAAGTTTTGATGTTAATTAATTGCTTTTATTTATGCATATACATGCTTGATGGAGGTGGTATGAGGCTTGGTGGAATCGATGGCTACTACTCGGATCTATTGAGGTATAAATGATCCTTCCCCTTTCCCTTTCTCCCCACCGATCCTCCCGTGCTCTGTGATGATAATGGACCGAGAGGTATATTTTGCTACACGATGACGGATGTGCTTGTGTATGGGTGAATGGCAATATGGTTGTGGGAAGGCATGGAGATGGTTTACCGAGGTGTTGGGGTTGGGTCGGTTGTGGGGTTGCTGACCTCCTTCTTACTCCTCCCGCCGGTCCCGGGTGGCCTTCGAGTCGCATAGTTCAGCCCGCCGGCGTCACCCTTGCTCTCCGGCTTCTCCTCGCTCTTCCTCCTGCTCCCTTCCTGCTGCTGGTCTTCGCCTTTCACTGAGAAGAAGTGGGATGGGAATGGATGTGTTTGTCTTCTTTGTGTGTGTGTGTGTGCAAAGCTGGCCTTCTTGTTCTTGGTTGCCTTCGGTTGATGAGGAGATGGAGTGGGATGTGTGTGGTGTTGGCTTTGGTGCTAGCTTTGCCTTTGCTTGCTTGTGGCTTTGTCGGCTTGAGGTGCTTGAGAATGAGGGGGGGCTTGTGGATGAGCATGGCTGATCAGGGGGATGCATTTCGACTGGCTTCTCTTGTGGCTGGCCAAAGACCACTATGCCCCTTGCCCTTATCCTCAATGCTCTCTTGTGATACTATTTGGGCTAAGGACCTTTTGGTCCAAGAATGCTTTGAGGATTTTTTCGGATATTCTGCTAATGGAGGTAAGTCGGTAAAATGTGGGCACCGATTCTAATATTGCTGGGTGATGAGGCCCACAGAAGGCGAGATGGTGCCACTACCCTAGGGTGGTTGGGAAGCCTCCATGACCTTCGTAAATAATCTGACGGCAATCTTCTCCTTCTCTAACTCCTCTTTATTGATTTTGGTCTAACACCGGTCTTGTGTTTTGGTTGGTGGTCGAGGAAACGTGGGATGATGTTGGGGTGGTGGGTTGGCGATGAAATGGGTTTGACAGAGGCGATAAATGGACAAAGATTCAAGGAGGATTCGCGATATGAATGCAAAAATTGGATTTCCATTTAATTAGTTAATTCTTGTAGGATGTCTTGTGCTTTAGACCGATTGATGTAAATCGTACTAATGCAAGCAATGCAAATCTTGATTTATTTATCTAATGCAATGACAATGCATTTTAATTACCGATCGATTCTATTATGGTGTGAATGATGACATTGCATGAGTGTCTTTGAGTGTATGAATGATCGACACGATACGCCACCTAATTTGGAGTGATCTAATACTATCGTTAACTCACCACTAAGACGAGACTAATCGCTGCTAATTACCGATTACAGTTCACGAGGTTAGGACTAAAAACGCGGTCCTCACATCCTACCACACTTGAAAACAAACCGCCCCGGTTTAGAAGCTCGCTTGCACGAGGTTGGGGTGGACTTCAGTAGTTCTTCCTCCTTCTCCCCTGTAGTTTCTCGCACGGAGTGATTCTTCTATAGCACTTTGCAGAAGCGGATCATCCTGTTCCTTAACTGTCGGTCTTCTGTCGCTGGAGTTTTCACTGAGCGCCCTTCGTAGGTCAAATCATTTTGTAGGGTTATGTCGAGACTGGTAACACGCTGCGAGGGTTCTCTTAGATATCTTTGAAGTTGAGAGACATAAAATACGTCATGAATCCGCGACAGCTGGGTTGGTAATTCCAGTTTATATGTTAGGGTGCCTTTACGCTCCAGAATCCGAAAGGGTCTCACGTAACGCGGAATTAGTTTCCTTTTTAGCCGAATCGGCGTACTCCACGCATAGGTGATATCTTTATGTACGCATACTCTCCAACTTCGAACTGGAGGTCTTTCCTATGCTTATCAGCATAGTTCTTTTGCCTGCTTTGGGAAATCTTGAGGCGTTCCCAAATTAGTTGAACCTTCTCGTCGTTCTCCCGTACCAGTTCAGGTCCTAGTAGCAGTCTTTCTCTGACTTTATACCAACAGATTGGTGATCTACACTTTCTGCCGTAGAGAGCTTCGTACGGGGCCATTTGAAGGCTAGACGGGTAGTTGTTATTGTAAGTGAACTCCGTTAGGGTTAGACATTTTTCCCATGATTCTCTAAAGTTTAGCACATATGCTCTTAGCATATCTTCTAGGATTTGATTCACCCGTTTAGTCTGCCCTTCAGTTTGTGGAGGATAGGTCGTGCTGAAATTGACGGTGGTGCCCCAGGCAGTATGTAAGCTTTTTCCATCAACCAGATACAAACACTGATCCTCTATCTGATGTGAGGGTCTTCGGTGCTCCGGGTAAAGTAACTTTTCTTTCGATATAAATCTAAGCAAGTTTGTCGGTGCATTTCTGATTTGTGGCAATGAAGTGAGCTGATTTTGTAAGACGATCCACGATAACCCCAAATGGCATCCTTCTGTTTGGATAGGGGGAGGAAAATTTGTTATGAGGTCCATACAGATATCTTCTCATTTCTATTCAAGTATTTCCAGTGCTTTTAGCAGTCCTGCTGGATGTTGGTGTTCGGCTTTGATCTTTTGGCATGTGTCGCATTGGCCTACCTATTCTACTATGGTTCGCTTCATGCTTGGCCACCAAAAGTTTCCTTCAAGTCTTGATACATTTTCGCACAGGCCTGGATGGATAGTGTACTGAATATCATGAACTTTATGCAGGACGGTCTCCTTAATCTGGGGTTGATCGGGAACGCAGATTTTAGTTTGTCGCCATAAGATTCCGGAGTCACTTGTCTGGAACTCAGAGGGTTGATCTGACTTGATGAGTTGGATTTCTTCGGCGGTGAAGGGATCTGAAAGTTGGTGTTCCTGGATTTGACCACGGAGAATGGGATGGAATATCATAGCGGTAATGTTTGGGTAACGGTATGAGGATCACTTGAAGGTAAGTTACTAACTCATGAGGAGGTCAATCTGCAAACTAGGAATGTTGCTTAGTGGCAGACGATGGCATGGCTCGTGCCACCTTGGGTGATATGTGGCTGCTCAAAGCAGGATGCCGCTTGAAGCCCGCCTTCTAATTGACTTGGGCTGCTTCCAATAAAACTTGATCTCAATTATAGCAACAAATTGATCGTATGTATCGACCCTCATTATTCACATATTCATTTAACCCAAGTCTACACCAACTTTTACTTGTCTTCCGAGTTAAATCATGGCTACGATTTATATGGTCAAAACAATACCATAGCCTCATTTAAATTGTAATCGAACCTTTGGCTAACTTCCCCAATTTCAATATTGGTGTCACTGCTAAGATCAGTAGGCCAAGCTTCTATATTAGAATCATACTTTCCAAGTCAATCTATTCTGCCAATTTATCTACCACATCATTGCTTACATTAGTCCACCGATAACTATGACTCAATCAAGCACTATTATTCAATTCACTCTACTGATTTCTTCAACTCTTTATAATCCAAGCTATGCACCCAAATTCCAATCACAACTTACTATACTCTTCCAATCCTCCTTTATTCATTTTCTAAACCCCGATCAGATTATTAATACTAGATCTCCCACGATCACTAGCAATATATCTAAATCCCATTCCATTATCCAATTAAATCTAACAAATCCGACCTAAACAAATTATCCAATTAATTCCATAGAGTTTACTCATATATTAAGATTACACTAATTCACCCAAAAACTAACCTCAGGTATTGGTATGAAGATCCAACCCTTTCGCCTTTCAATCACTGCCTTTACTGGATCCATTCCTCAGTACTAACTCTCCAATAGTTACCAAAATTCATTTAAATCTGCCAAGATATGTTTACATAATCAGATCAAGATTTATTCCTATATTCCAACAAAGATATACTGCTATAATCCAACCTTAACATATTATAGTATCCAACAAGAGTATTTCTATAATCCAGCGATATTATATTTCTAATAATCCAATCATGATATAATCCTATGATCCGATAATTAATGAATTCCAGTAAGCCAACTCCAACGATTATGTAATCCCGCAATCCAATTTTCAACAATAATATACCCCATACTCCAATATCCCTAACTCCCGTAGTCCAACAAATTCATTCATATGATCCAATAATGATGACATCCGATAATCCCACTTCAACAATTTTGAAATCCCACAATCCAATCTTCCACAATAATCTATCCCATCATCCAATACTCCTAACTTCAATAATTCAATAAATACATTCCTATAATCTAATAGCTAGCGTTTATTTATATATCAACAATAATCCAATTATTCCATAATCATGTATCATTACTAATCCCATGTCCATCGATCCAAGCTCCACAACCATTTACTTATTTAATTCAACGTCATTAGTCCAATATCCAATAATCCAATAGTAACATATGGCTATGACCCAACATCCAGTATTCAATCATGATCTATTTCTATGATTCCACATCCAGCAATTCATTTATCTAGTATCCAACAATAATTTATTTCTATGATCAATATCCCACCACGATGTATTTCTAATCATCCAATATCCGCAATCGTGTAATCCTTTAATTCGCTATTCAACAATCAAGCTATCCTTTGCCAGGTGGCGACTTCTATACTTTGCACGATTAGGAGCTACTGCGACAGGCTGCTGCTGGATTATGGATATCTGGAAGGATGGGTTGAAAATTATTGGCCCGAGTGGTCTATATCAAGGTAGTGGTTGTTGTGGCATGCTTGAACAAGGTCCACAGGTAGGTGGTGGATGAGGATGGCTGACTGCTGGTGTTGTGGTTGTTCTGGATTGGCCAGGCGCTGTCTTGTTAAGGTCTGCTGGTAGTTTTGCCGCTAGTGTGTCCTGTGGCAATCGTCCAATTTTTATTTCAGGATCTTGATCGTCGTGTCTCCGTCCCTCCATTCTTCTGCATGGAGATAGATGGTCCAGTACTTCTTGGGGTGCTTGAGTTATATTTTGAAACCCTTGATCGTGCTGCTAGAAAAGGTAATAAACTGCACTCCCACGTCCGGAGAGATGTGAGATTTGACCCCACTAGGTCATTGTGTAATTGAATGGCTTGCAATGAGCTTGCGGTGGAGGAGTGGGTGTTTGGGGTGTTTCTGGTGGGACCTCCATTGCACTTGGCTAACACTGGTTTGAATAAGAATGACTCAAGACGATGGCGAGCTATACTTGTAACCCAAGGAATAAATCAGTACCATTGTCTCAAAATGTCAGGATGTGAAACATGAGGTACCTCAAGACGCTCCACACAAGTTCCCATGGTGGTCTCACAGTTCTCAGTGGTTGATGAATTCACTGCATTACGGTCAGAGAAATCTTGACCCCTCATAGGTATTGGATCAAAAGTTACCGATTATCAACAACAGGAAACTCCACACTGCTATCGGTGCTCCTTAGTGGGAAGCCCAGAAAATGCACCAGATTTTAAAACCGCCAAAGCTCAATTTAGTCCACTGGGTGTCGAAAATTTGCAAATGTCAGGAATTATAATTGTTATGTTATCCTCGGCTAACTTGATGGAAATTAGCCCATCGTTATGTAAACTTAGATCCTAGAGGTTTGCTTTTGGCGACGATACATCCACCTTAGACTCATCAGTTTTATCCTCTGTGTGAGAATGCTGCTGAGCCAGCTGGTTACTCGGGTTTCGCAATAATCTACCTTCGTATTCAGAATTACCTTCATGATGCTCCAGGTGTCTCTCAGGAGTATTTACTGACCTTAATTATAGTTAAGATGTTTCCGTCTGAATTGAGAATTTCATGTGAGCTAGCCATATCAACAACGTACGTAGCTGATTGTGGTGGCACTTCATATAATGATGGGTCACCCGAAGCCTCAGGGAGGGATGGTTAATTTCCTAACGGTGGTTCATTCTGTAGAGACCAATTTTTGTCATATGTCTGTTTATTGTTAGCGATTAAGTGACTGTGGTCCTCGACCGCAATAGGATTGGCACTTGACAAGGGTGGGTATTGTCCAGCATATCCTGCCTGCTGCAACCACATACATTCTAGAAGGTTTTCACTGAAGTCCGCCTGTCTGCCCATCCATATAATGTCAGTTCTTGACAACTGATCTGGCGTCCTGGGGGAAAAGTATTAAGAAGCTGGTGGCGTTGGCTGCCGCACTTGCGATGCTACTTAGGCGAGATCTTACGGGTTGCAATTTCCTTGCTTCTTCAAAGAATGATTTGAAGTAGATAAGAGGGTATCATGTTTAGCTGGCAGAGTTAACCCGCTGGTGAGTTGCATTACGCCACACACAGATAATCAAATAACACCAAGAAACATAGAGATGCAAAAAGATCCATATACTATACTACCTGAGTCTCTCGTGCTTAGTCACGCTTGAGATCCCGTTCTCAAGACCGCCCAAACCACGTGTTTGGGACCGCTCGAGCTTGCCTGCGAGTGCGACCTACACTACCCTGGATCCACGTGCCCAGGTACGCTTGAGATCCGTTCTCAAGACCGCCCAAACCACGTGTTTGGGACCGCTCGAGGCTCATTCACGAGTACGCCGAGTTCGTTCTGAGTACGCAGAGCTACGCTCGAGTGCCACGGACCACTCGTCGGGAAAGCGAAGTGCGAAAAGGATAAGACCTTTTTTCTCCGTCGACCATTAGTTCTCTTTTCCTTAAGTAGTTCTTGATTTCTCGAGAGGTGACATGTCACTTTGGTTACAAGAATGAAAAGATAAGGAAGCTAATGGGTATGGTCTAGACTTATTCCAGGTGGAAAAGTAGGTCCATACAGAGTTCTCTGCAAACTGTAACCAGCTTGCACTTATGATCTTATATTGATGCTTCACCACCTATAGTCTCAAGCCTTCTACCTAGATCGAATTGCTAGCCTACAGTTATCTAGCGGGCATTAACAACACGAGTCCAATGACGAAGCACGCTTTTCCCCGTACTCTATCGGATGGAAGATTTAATCTAAACCTCCTACGAGGATGGTTCTATGTTAGCTGTCACTTTAAAGAAGATGAGGTTTTAACATAATAATTTTGAAACGGACGGAAATAGAAATTGATATGGGGATGAGGGTTAATAAGCTAATTATTACAATATAGCGGCGTAGAAAAGCACACCTAAGTTCTTGCTACGGTTTCTATGTTATTAGCGTGGCCGAACCTATTGCTCGATACCATCACATGGCCCCGTGTTATTACCCGCAGGTAATAACACTTAGGCACTGATTACTATTCGTTTGCTCGGTAGAACACTGCTCCAACGAATAGTAAGCCTTCACCGAGTTACGCAGCGAACAATAAGATAGAAAGCTGTCCTTTATTACAACGATTAGTACACGCAGGACTAAGGTCTTAATACAAGATTTATACAAATACCCAAGGAAACTTCCCGCTTCTCTTGTATGCCTGGAAATCTGGCGGTCTATTCGTCCACAAGCCAAAATAGCTCCCAACTCGCCCTGGGTCCTCTTAGTCCAAGCCTTCTCCTCCAGTTGTTGCTTCTGTACCTACAAGTCCTTTGTCCTACTCGGGATAGTTCCCGGTCGGACTAGGATCTACAAAAGAGAATACTAACAAGGTTGAGTACACGAATGTACTCAGCAAGCATTAATAGCAAAGATGCACATGATGCACTATCTCTACTCTTTATCACAAATTCTAAATCATCTCACTTTAGAAAATAGATCTCGACAACAAAAATGTGGCAAATTTTAATACTGAAAAAGTCTACTAGTCACTCGGAGAGACGAAAGACCCCCTGTGGTTCCCGTAGACTCCAATCCTGGAGACTGGCATGAATTCATGATTTGTTTAGCACTGCGCAGGATTTGTACCACTTTACCCATAGCTATTCGAACTCTCAAGCGGGTCCACCGCATTGCCTTAGATGCGGGTTCGAGATCGAGTCTGAGAACGTTTTCGTGTTACGTGATTAATTTCTCCACCCATCACCTTCCGCCTGGTGCAGTTAAGTCACGCCTGCGACCTCATCATCCACCGAGTTACGTGAGGTTGGTTGAGGCGACTTCTATCCCGCACTCAACACTCCACCTTAGCGCTTATAGCGCCTGGATCCCCACTTCCGGACTATCCCCACGGTCCCGGGTTCCTCCATATCACTCACACACACCTATTACTTACCCGATGTGGAGAGCATAGTCACGTAACAAGGTAGCATTTTCGCCGCCAAAGCGGGAAAATGGTTGGCAGATTGACATCTCGAGAGCAAGAGTTTGTTGGTCCTTATATTATAACCATATGTAAAAAGGGTCCACCTCTTACCTCAACATCATCGTCGCGTTTCCCCAGCCAGGGCCCCCTTTTACCCTCTTAATAAGTCTCATTCTTTCTTAATCATCTTATCTTATCTCAATCATTTTCTTTAGGTTTTGGAAAACCATTTTGATGCAATACATATAATAGTGCAAGATAGGGTATATTTTTAAAGTAACTATATTAATGTTCAAGAGGATCGCTTGCCTTCGTAGAAGTAGGAAAGGTTGGTGTCGACGAAAATCTGGTCAACTGCTCCTGTCGGTGCTGGTTCGTCTTCTGTAGCAATTCGAGAGCACGAATAATAATATAAGTAAATACATATTTGATTTGAGTGATAATATGGATACATAGTTAGTGGCTTCTACCAGTTAGCACGTTTTAATTCACTAAACTTTTTGATCTAAGCTAAGTTAACACTTCCCAAAAGTCGCACTGGTCGACACCACACGACGAAGTCGCAAACCCAAGGTTCCGCGTACTAATGAACTAACTTGATTAAACCGCTCTCAAAGCCTAACTAAAACCAGCGACGCACAAGATGGCTACACGTGCAAGTTAGCCTATTAACTACAGGAATACAGCTACACAACCTACTCTAGCGATAAAACCATAAAAAAAATAGCAGGAGTCCACAACTAACTGAGATTTACCCCCCTCCTAACTCTAAAGTCCTATCTAACCCTAATCCCCCCCTTTCCCTCTCTCTCTCTCTCTCTCTCTCTCTCTTCACCCCTACACGGCTGGACCTATCTCCTAACCTTTCCTCCCTTCGGTCCCAACGCCGTGCCTGCCTCCAGCTCTGGCGACCGCCTCTCCCCTCGCGCTAGCGTACGCCGGAGCTTGGCCGACCGCTCGTGCCTCGGCTTCTACGCGCACCGCGCTCCTGGTCCGCTCCGCCTCGCTCGCCCTTCTGCGTGGCCTCGGCGCGCGGCTCGCCCTGCTCCTCCTCACCAGCCTCCCTCTGGACCTCCTCTCACTGCTCACTGCCGCCAACGGTGCTCAGGCTCGGCTCCCGCTCACTGGCGATTCGGCCCTACCTGCTCGGCTCGGTTCCTGCCGCTGCCTCGTCGGCTCGTGCCGGCCCTGGCCGGCCGCTTCTCACCGGTTTGGCCTCGCCTCCTCGCTTCGCCTCCTCCAGCTGCCAGAGACCAGCGCCGCCAGCGCTTATCGCCCCTTCCCTCTTCTCCTTCTAAAACTTGATTTTAAGATGGACCTAATTTCTTTTACTAAAGTTCTTTACTGATACTCAAGTTTTGATGTTAATTAATTGCTCTTTATTTATGCATATACATGCTTGATGGAGGTGGTATGAGGCTTGGTGGAATCAATGGCTACTACTCGGATCTATTGAGGTATAGCAGATCATTCCCTTTTCCTTTCTCCCACTGATCCCTCCTGTGCTCGTGATGATAATGGGTGAGAGGTATATTTTACTCACGATGACGAATGTGCTTGTGTATGGGTGAATGGCAATATGGTTGTGGGAAGGCATGGAGATGGTTTACCGAGGTGTTGGGGTTGGAGTCGGTTTGTGGGTTGCACTGCGACCTCCTTCTTACTCCTCCCCTGGCCCGGTTCAGGGTGGCCTTGATGGTCGCTTGCAGTTCGGTGCTAGGCGTCACCCTTGCTCTCGGCTTCTCCTCGCTTTCCTCCTTGCTCCCTTCCTGCTGCTGGTCTTGGCCTTTCGGCTGAGAAGAAGTGGGAGGGGGAATGGATGTGATGTGATGTTGTGTGTGTGTGTGTGTGTGTGCAGGCTTGGCCTTCTTGTTCTTGGTTGCCTTTGGTTGATGAGGAGATGGAGTGGGATGTGTGTGGTGTTGGCTTTCGGCTGGTGCTAGCTTGCCTTTGCTTGCTTGTGGCTTTTTGGCTTGAGGTGCTTGAGAATGAGGGGCTTGTGGATGAGCATGGTGATCAGGGGATGCATTTCGGCTGGCTTCTCTTGTGGCTGGCCAAAGACCACTATGCCCCCTTGCCCTTATCCTCAATGCTCTCTTGTGATACTATTTGGGCTAAGGACCTTTTGGTCCAAGAATGCTTTGAGGCTATTTTCGGATATTCTGCTAATGGAGGTAAGTCGGTAAAATGTGGGCACCGATTCTAATATTGCCGGGTGATGAGGCCCACAGAAGGCGAGATGGTGCCACTACCTAGGGTGGTTGGGAAGCCTTCATGACCTTCAGTAAATAATCTGACGCAATCTTCTCCTTCTAACTCCTCTTTATTGATTTTGGTCTAACACGGTCTTGTGTTTTTGGTTGTGGTCGAGAAAACGTGGATGAGATGTTGGGGTGGGTGGGTTGGCGATGAAATGGGTTTGACAGAGGGCGATAAATGGACAAAGATTCAAGGAAGGCTTCGGCGATATGAATGCAAAAATTGGATTGCCATTTAATTAGTTAATTCTTGTAGGATGTACTGTGCTCTTAGACTGATTGATGTAAACTGTACTAATGCAAGCAATGCAAATGCTGATTTATTTATCTAATGCAATGACAATGCATTTTAATTACCGACTGATTCTATTATGGTGCTGAATGATGACATTGCATGAATGCTACGAGTGTATGAATGATCGACACGATACGCTTCAGCTAATTTGGAGTGATCTAATACTATCGTTAACTCACCACTAAGACGAGACTAATCGCTGCTAATTACCGATTACGGTTACGAGGTTAGGACTAAAAACGCGGGTCCTCACAGCCGGTAACCGGATCTATCGTTAGGTTCCGAAAAATTTTCCCAACTGGTAGCTTTTTTCTTGGTTTGAACTAATCGTACCTAGTGTTATTTTGTTTGTGCACCTCCAACACCAAATTCCTGGCTCCACCACTGACGAAGGAGACTTTCGTGTAAGCGAGCTCTACAGTATTTTTCCCCGTGTGTCGCATCAGCTCTGATGAAATCCACTCAAAGCCAAGGAGTCGGACATACACAAGCGTCCTGTACTCCTGTGCCCAGAGTAGAGGTCTCCCGAGTCATGTACAGTTCATGCTACACCAAGATTTGAAGAACTAGATGCATTATTATCATTTCAGATAGGTGGCCATCTATGCAGTAGGCATTTGCATCAGATCGACTTACTGGAACGTGCATACCGGCGGACCATTACGGGGAAAGTCTTGGACGTTCATTTTGGACTGCTTCCGGAGAAGGAAATACTAAAGGATTTCAGTGATTGACACCCAAGACCCGACAGTATAAATGAAGAGAACAAGATACGTGCGAAGAGTCCATGAAGAAAACAATGTATTGATGTGAGAGAATGCAGCCGAACAAAACCTTACTAATACATCTTGTAAAGTTTCCTGAAATCAATTTATATTAGAATTATTATTAGTTTGAAAAATGTTTTAATCTTTACAGCTTATTGAGGTGTTAATGATCATTATCATTGATGTTAATGATATAAATAATTTAACGATTTGATGGACAATTTGGAAAAAGTAATATGATATTTTAAATGAATGAAATATATGTTTTAAAATTAGCAAGTGTATATTTTGATAATTGGTAATAGTTTTAATGACTAAGTGATATTAATATTCTATGTTCTAGTTTTCTAAAGGTATACTTGATTTTCTAATTAATAGATTATGTAATTATAGTTTAATCGATAATAAAAATTACTAGTGAATTAGGTGTAATTGAAGATCTGGAAAATTTAATGTAAATTAAAGGCATATTAGGATTAAAATCGAATTAGATTGGGTTTATCAACTGGATACTTAGTTTTAAGATTTTCAATGAAACACGATAGCCATCCGAATTACTAATGGAATTATCGATGAGGAATGAAATATTAACTTACATTTCTAGCATTAGAACCCAACTCAGCACATCACCACACTTACATGTTTTAGGATGGATTATTGATCTTTCCTTCGCAGTGAGAAACATAAGTTCTGTTAGAAGGAACGTTCGCATATGATAACTAATTTACTAACATAATGATTGTAAATAAGCCAACTGCCAAATAACATAATAAGGCGTTTTGTGTTAGGCAAATAAAAAGGAAGTATCCCATGAATCACCACTGAGCACGACTGAGACCTAATGGATTTTCAGCTACCTTCTACAAAAAATTTGTGAGGTCGTCAAAGCATAACTTGAAAGACTTAAGGGATGAACTCTGCAGGGAAAGCATAACTTAAAAGACTTATTGGATGAACTCTACAGGGAGCAAGCTTGACCGTCTAAGACAAAAAATGTAGTAGTTACCCTGACTCCAAAAATCAAAGAAGACAAAATCAAACAATTCAGACCCATCTGTTTGCTGAACGTGACTACAGAATCATTACAGAAGTATCAACTCACGGCTGGAAAGAGTGGCAGACAAGGTCATTAGCAGGAGTCAAACAGCTTTTATGACTGGAGAAACATTTTGGAGGGAAATGTTATGCTGAAGGGCAATGGCAACCCCAAAAAGGGAGAGCCGTGATTAAATGGTGGCTGGAGAAATCTGGTAAGGGAAAATTACCTTTGAAAATAGAAATTCTCTGGCAGCTTTTCCAAAACAGAAACCCCTCAGGAGGCTAATTGAAAAGGATGAACTGTCAGAGAGATATCAGCTGTAAACTGTGCAAGACTGCAAGTGGAACCAGCCGACCACATCATGCTTCGGTAGCCTCAATTGATCGATTCCTTTTGTTCTCGTTTCTTAAGTTGGTGGTTAGGAGGGTGGTTCCAAGAAACAATATGGTCACTGAAAACGAGTTAGACCGCAAGCAGTCTGCAATTCTTTACAGTGCGGTTTACTTGGTGCAGCAATGGATCAAACTGCTTTGCAAGTCAGAGAAGGGGATAATAATTAAGGTATCTACTATTCTGGACAGCCTTCTTGAGGAAGAGGCATTTCAAAACCTGGTTTCTATGGGGAAGATAAACCTTGATGAAGACATCTTTTGTCTGCTGGCTAACCAAAGCCTCTTCTTTTCTGTAGTTCTTTGTTTTTTGGGAGTTTATTATTGACCAGTTCATAATCTCTTTGCCAGGGGTGTGTTTATTTCTATTGCAGGCGTTATTTTTTGGGGCATAATTATTAAAACTCGAACAGGAGCCTGGTCCGGTCCTGTTTGCTTACAGGGTCGTAGTGCTTTGTTCTCTTGCCATAAGGGCAATAACTTGTATATCAGCTAAAAATAGAGCATATAAAATTTAAATATTACTATTATTGAACTGCCGTTCTAACCGTTGAACTGCTGGCAGGACCAGTGAACTGGTCGTTTGACTGGTTCACTCATTGGTCTTGTTTTAATAACTATTTTACAACGGTAGAAGTTAGCATGTATATACATTCTTGACATCATGTGGATCTTGCACTTGCATAGGCAAAATTCTTGTGCTAAACGTCTTTAGGAAGTTTAGCATATGACAATTCTAAAGAAAAGCCTAATGGTAAATTCAAAAAAGTGTAAACCAGATCTCTGAACATTATTAATTGTAATCCATATAAATTAAGGCAGGCCATGCCACCAATTGACCTGTGTCAAACACAGACCACGAAAACCATTAAAAAAACACACAGGACGAATTAAATGTTAATTGGAAAGGCTGACAGGTTTTCGATAACATGAATAAATTATCTATGGATGTAACAAAATAGACTGTAATGGCACAACATAACCAGTGTGTAATTAAGAGTGCTGGGTCACATACATCGTCCTCTTTGTGTGTATATGTTACTTCTAAGCTTCCACTTTCTGTAGCTGCCCAGACCTGAAGAAAAACAAAACTTAGAAGTATGAAATACATTGAAAGGGATAAAAATTGAAATATGAATAGACGGATTTGCAGAATTATTCAATAACAACAGGACAAGGATAGAGACTAACTTTTATTGTTTGATCCAAAGAACAAGATAATAGAAACTGATCCCAGCACAGTACAGACATAACAACACCCGTATGATCAGAAAGAGTCTGTATGCACTGCAACGTTGCCAAATCCCACACCTGAAACATTTTTCCTTTTGTTACTACTATTTGTAGAATGGGAGTAGACAAAAGTGACAAGAATATACCGTTCTGGTCTTAACGGAACAATGTAATATGCAGTAAAGCACCATCTGTGATGTCAATCAAAATGAATCTAGTTGATAGGTCATGCACATTAAAACAGAAGAGATACTTCATGTTCTCTTGAGATTGAAACACACCAAAAATACTAGGGAAACTTCCATTCATAACGCCAGGAAAATAACAGATTTCAAATGGGACAATTAAGTATTTGCCACTCCATAGAATGGCGTTTTAGGAATTAGGATTTGCCATTATGTATATTGTAATTCATCATTTGCCACTTTATACATTGGATATTTCAGACTTTGCCATTTTCCCCTTTTTCCCAGCATTTTCCATTATTTCCCCTATTTTAGTCCACATGAAAAGTCGGTTTTGCCCCCTGCCCTTTCTTCCTCCCCATTCCTCCTCTTTTCAATCGACGTGGAGGCGCATGAGCAGGTAGAGTCTGCGCACCGCGGTGAGCTCGCGTGCGGAGGGCTCCCATATGGTGAGGACGATCGCATCGAAGCGGCAGAGATGGGGCCACAGAGCCAAGGCACGTCGTGGCGAAGCTGTGCATGAGTTGCACCCGCGTGAAGTCGTTGTGCCGCCGCGACTGTGATAACAAGCATGCAGCGGTGACCGCCACTAGCGGGGGCAGGGTGGGGGATGGAGGGGGCGTGTATGCCGTTGGTGGCACAGCAGCATGTCGGTGCTGCACGCAGCGATGACCATCAACCATGGCAGCCGTCGTCCTGCGAAGGCCGTCTTCTTCGCCAAGTGCAAGTTATGGCTCGACCGAACCCCCTTGAACACAACAGCCGACCGTAGGGGCAAAAATAACACTTCAAGTGGGCTAAAATAAGGGAAATAGGGGAAAATACTGGAAAAGGGGGGAAATGGCAAAGTTTGAATTGGATCTTCTATAGAGTGGCAAATTTTGAATTGCAATCTACATAATGGCAAATCCTAAAACGGCATTCTATGGAGTGGCAAATACTCAATTGTCCCATTTCAAATACAACACTGAAATTCTCACTAATGTGTGGGCCTCGTAACAGCAGTGGTGTTTTTTTTTCTATTGGAACTTTTCCAGTACTGTAGATATTTTTTTTCCAAAATACAAGTTGCAAATGTTCCCCATGCCAGTTGAGATATCACCATAAAATGTTCATGTAAATGAAATTAAGTTACCGCAAGTGATTGCCCACCTTAAATACTATATGATGCAGGCTTGCACAACCTATAGTAACAGTACCTAACCAGATGCAGATTTCCACCACCATTAAATTTAACCACTAAATAGTAGCAAAAAAATCATGCACAAAGAATCACCCATTTTACATCTGAGTTTTAACTCCAGAGAAGTCAATTAGCAATATCTACCACTTAAATCTATTAGAAAAGTCAAGTTTATATATAATTATATATGTACAGTACAGTGGGTCTAATGAACTTGTGACTTGTGCATTGTATCTTCAACCATGAGAAACCAAAAGGATAAAATCAACCTGATGTCGAGTGGAAGTTGGCATAAAGCGATTGAAGTGTTACACACCAACAGAAATTTGTGATCTGATGAATGCAACAAAGCCTCCTACATCGATTGTATCTGTCTAAGAATGAACATGAATTGGTGTGAACAAGTTCTCCTTACTCTAATGGTTTTATCCATTGAACCAGAGTAAAGCCTCATGGCTCCTACTACTAATGAAACAGCAGCAAGCTGGTGCCCTACAAGAGAAGCAGCTGGCTCGAAACAGTTTGTTGCTGCACTACATCTCCATGCCAAAATCCTTCCATCCTGCACCAAGCATGATACAAGAACATTAATCAACACAGAAAGTTACATTTGCCAAGACAATAATAGAACCAAAGATGAGCCAAAAAGAAGGAAAGTATACTTGTGTTGCGGCAAAGAGTAGCTCATTGGCAACAGCGAGCGCATAGACTTGCCCAGTTGGCCCGGTAAGGTTCATTTCCGCTTGTGTTTGCACATTCCAAACCTGCAGGAACATGTCAAACAGTGAGACACATATGTGGAACACCAATAGCATTCAATCAAAAATGCAAATCTCAAGCACTGTTTCATACCTTCACAGCATCAGGTATTCCAACAAACAACCATGGCCCCTCGCTGATAATGCACCCGATCTCATGCCCCATATTGATGACACCAGCACACTATCACACAACAATATAGCAAAGAAATACTGAAAATTGTCACACAGAACATACAAGCCTCTCAAGGATAAAATTCAATGATGCCTCAGATACCTGACCAGTTTGGCAATCCCACACGCGCACCGTTCCGTCCTTACTCCCAGAATACAGTTTGTCCGACCCAGTCGGCAGCGCGATCCCCGTCACGACCTGAAGGAACCCACAACACTTCAGTTAGAAACTTTTGAAAGTATTACCAGACGTCGAATCGGTAGGGGAATGGAGGACCTTATCGTGGCCCTGGAGCGGGGTGAGCAGCGAGATGCTATCGCTCATGCAGTATGTGTGGGGGAAGCGGCACTTCTCGCCGTAGGAGCAGTCGCCCGCGACGAAGTACCTGCAGGGCCCGTCGGGCGCCTTGTGCCTCGCGCCGCCGTCTGCACCTCCGGGCCCCCTCCCCCATTTATTCGGCCCACCTCCGCCGCGGCCCCCTCCTCCAGAGTTGGGGTTGCGCCAGACGTGCCTGCCGGAGCCACCGCTGTGGTTTGGGCGCTTGGAGGTGGCCTCGGGGAGCTCGCTGTGGAGGTAGGGGCAGGGGAAGCGATTGCATCGCCCGGCGCGCCAGTGGATGCAGACCTTCCCGGAAGTCGACGACGAGGCGGCGACGGGGGCCGGACCCAGGCGGTTGTGAACGCGCTTGTTGCCGAAGCGGCCGTCGGCCTCTATGTCCATGTGTCGGCGCCTAGGGTTCGGGGGGAGGAAGCAGTCAGATAGGGCTGGGGTTTTGGCGGGCGCAGCGGCGGGGAGATTGGTTGGATATATGGGGAGTCGGGTCGCGTGCACGCGACGCGGCGAGGGCTCGCCGGAGTGGATGGAGAGATCCGGATCGGAGCGAGTTGAGGAGGCGGCGAGGCGCTGATGGGTGGCCCTTTTTCCTGGGTCGGCTCCGGTAAAATTGTTGGGTTTTACGTGGCCCGTAACCCAGAGGTGGCTGCTGACGGCGCCGACGCGACGGCCTGGAGATTACGATTTGTTTAGCAGAGGAAGAAAAAAATTAAAAGGGAAGGTAATTGTGTAATGCAAAGTTGCAAACTACTAGTTGTAAAGCTCAATTTGGAATTGAAAATCGAACAGAGTTCAAGAGTGTTTTGCCGGCTTTGCCTTAGGATTCAATTCTACAGGACCGCCCGATATTTTTCTTTTTTGCGAGGAAGGACTACCCGTTCTTTAAATCGATGAAATTTCGAAAAGGAGATGCTTCCTGTTTTGAGTTTGTGTAGGCATGTGTAAGAAAAACTTACTGGATCAGAATTCAGAAATTCAGGAGTTTGAAAAGTCCAAGTTATTTTAGTTCATGGGCCAACTTTACTTTGTTTGGCTCTCTTTTATTCGCAAAGTTTATTTTTTTTAGAAAAAAACGACAATCTGAAGTAGACCTAAGCAAAAGAAGCTGAATTGGAGTGTGCTTTAAGTTCAAACCCGGCCCAGTTAATTTTTTCGGCCCATATAACGTGAGCAATATAGGTTAAATTACATTTCTCAAATACAACCCAGTTAACTTCTTTTTCCGACCCAGTTAGCCTCAGCCCACTTATGCATGCTGGCCGTGTTGGCTGCCCCGAGTTGACCTGATTCAAAGCAAGTGGGGCTTTAAACAGCCAAGCCTTAAATAAATCTAAAAAAACATAAACATACCTGAACCATGAGACGGTCATGGGCTCATGGCTAGTTTAGATCCTTTATGGATTGTTTGTGTTTTTTCCCATAACCAAAACAACACCTTCAAAGTTTGAGCAAGCATCAAGAGAAAAAAAAACTAAAGTTTAAGCTTCTGACCACTTCAGTTTAAGGGTACAGTTCCTTGAACAAACAACAAAGCTGTTGGTTTTTTTATGTGGCTTGCAACATTTATTCTGGTTATTATCTGCTTTAGTTCAATGTGGAATATTGATATATGTGATAGGGAATTATTTGATGCGGAATCTAACTCGAGAAATTAATACTCGAGGTACTGAGGATGGCTATGCTGGAATAGGCAGACATACTTATTGAGATCGAGTCTACTGGAATTTAATATGCATGCGTATGATTAATCCGGATACAGCACAGGACGGAATAGCTGGATTTGTTTTGCAGGATCAGCTCTGCAGGCTGTTGACCCACATGATCAGATTGGAATTGATCTCGTAAACAATCTGATCATGGCACATGACTCACACATGTGTGCTAGGGACTAATATATTTTAGACTCATAAAACTGGCATGTCTGATCGTGGTTGGTGACATAGTTCAGCAGTCTCACAATATACCAGAAACATGTGGGTTAATTATAATGCCTAGAAGTGGAGTCTATAAATAGGTCTCTACCCTCTACCCTCAGAATGCAATTGTGAGTGGCACCACGAAAAAGGCAGAGGAATAGAGGGTAGACCGGAAAATCTCCACCAAATCAATTTAGGGTTTTTTTTTTCTAAAACCCAACATTGCTATCAGAGCCTAATTGGTGGCACGCACGGCGGTTTTCTAAAAGCCGAGTCGTCGTCCGCGTCACCTCTTCTCCGAAGTCAAGTCCTCCAAGACCGAATCATTTATCTGCACCAACAAAGTCACGGTTCAGAAAATCACTTTGCTTTCGTGGACATCGCTGCGTCGCGTCATCTTCATCTCGCTGTTTGAGGAAAGCAAAAGGTATCGATAGCTCGTATATCTAGTTCATGGACGTCACATCAAGCAGCAACGTCGGTGCCGCGCGTTGGCGTGACTGAGGGAATCGGGGCGACGCTCGACGTCTTTGCGTCCTTGACGCCAAGTCCATCAGCACAGTCACGCATGAAGGAAAGGTGAAAATCAATTAAAGATGCTTCATTAATTGGTTTTTGTCTGTTCACGTGAATAAAAGATAGGCATACACTTCAGATTGATAAAAGGCATACACTCATGTGAAATCTGAAGCTTTTGTCAGCCGCCGTGAAGGAAAAGCTAATTACTGCGTACTCCCTTCGCCCCCGGTCAACTTTTCATCACATCAATCTGTTTGTCCGGGTTTTCTTCCTTCGACAGCGACGTCTGGATTTTTCTTCTTCACCGCGGGGAGTAGAAATCCAGTGACCTTGTTGATTCAGGTATCTCGTAATGGCAACCAATAGCATTTTTTCTGAACTGCTTCGATTATGCAAATTGGATGGCTCAAAATTTATAGTTTGGAAAAGAAAATTCATGTTTTTGCTTTCAGCTGAAAACATTGATTATGTAATAGACAAAAACAAACCGGAAGAGTCATAAAAAATGCCACTGTTAAGGAAAAGGAAAGTTATACAAAAGAATATAAAAATTGGACCAGGGATAATAAAAGGGCTCAAATTTTTATGTTAGGATCAATGACTGATTCTTTAGTTGCTGAGTATGAAGGTGAACAGAATGCACGAAAGATAATGCGTAATCTGGAACAAGATTTTGGTGAAGTATCTCTTATTAAAGTGTTTAATCTTGTTAATTGTTTTCTCTCTACCAAGATGTATGATGGTATTTCAATTAATGAGCATCTCAATAAACTCTGTATTTTAGCAGAGGAATTAAAAAATGTTGGCTATCCTTTTTCTGAAGAAGTGCAGGTTATAATTGTTTTGAACTCTTTGCCAAATTTATGGGAATAATTTAAGATATCTTTCTTTCATTCTAAAAGGATACTCAATATGCGCACTCTGGGGCATCATTTGCTTATGGAAGAAGATAGAAAACTCTCTCAAGGAAAAGAAAGAAATAATCACAATTCTGAGTTACACATTGGAGAGAAAAAAAAAGTACTAATAAAAGAATTGGCAAAAGAGGAAGCCTAATGGTGATTTGAGAGAAAAGCTTAACAAGAAACGCGATCGGGATGATCGTGGAAATTATAACTCGGTTCAGAGGAATGATAAGTACAAGAATATCAAGTGTCACAACTGTAGTCAGTATGGGCATTTCAGATCTGATTGCAGGAAAAAGAAGAAGCAGAATGAGCAAAAGAATCAAAACAAGAAACCAGTTGAGCGTAAAGGCGATTCATCGCCTAATGGTATATCTAATATTTTTGTATGCACTGAATCTTTATTTACTACTACTTTTCCAAATAGTTGGGTTATTGATTCTGGTGCTACATCTCATATTATTAAAGATAATAGAGCTTTTACTTCTATGCGAACAATTCCAAAAGGAAATAGATATATCTTTTTGGGCACTGATGCCAAAATTGATGTACTTGGAATTGAAAATTATGTCCTAGAACTCCCCAATGGAGGAAAATTATTATTACAGGACACTTTGGCCCTGTTTGGTACAGCTTTAGATTCTCATTTTTCAGATTCTGCTCCTGATTCTCTGAGAATTCACTTCTCTGAGAATCTAAAGTTGTCTGTTGAAAGCGTTTGGCTGTTAGATTGGCTTCAAAAACCATATGAGGGAGGATTAGAAGTAAATAGACCAAGCTACCCCTTATACAAATACTTCAATTGTGTCTTGTAATGCTTGCTACACAGATCACTAGACATAGAAATGTCCTGTTCATTGAGGAAATATGCATTGTAAAATGGACCCTCAAACATCAAAAAATGGTGAAATTATGCTTGCTGCGGTTACCCATAATCAAGGGAAAATATGCTGGTACTTGACGCAACTTGCAAGTTCAAATGGGCTAATTCAAGCCTTACTGAGCTGAAAATAAGAGAGCTATAAGAAACACATTCCTTCGGTAGAACATAGAATTCATCGTCATATCTGTGAGCCTCGCCATTTTATTCAGAAAGTAACACTTCTCATTTCATTTATTACATTTGAACTTACAAGTTTAATGCATACTACTTGAAGTTAGTGACGCTTTTGTACAGTTTAAATTCCACTGCTGTATTATTGTCAAATTTCTTTGCACCAGTCAGTACTCAGTTCAATTGGGCCGAACATGAAAAATGCACCAAATAAACATTGCATTTTCCATCCGCCCTTGTTTTTTTTGTTCTGTCATGGAATATAATACATTGGATTGGGAAGCTTGAAGGAGCGAGCACTCATGGAGTAGCCCATGTAGAACTCGAAAGCGAAGGATCCCGAATTCTCTGTGTTCAAACACTGGTCCAGGATTTCCAGCATACACAGCCTCACAAAAAGGATATCACATTCATATCACGAAAGCGTAAATGACATTAATTAAATAATTGTTTAATACAATGAGTCTGAATAATAAATTCAAATGTCAAAAGATAAACACAACGGAAATAAAATAATAGCGGGAGCCACACGATGCGCCACAGGCAATCGTCTGGGTCAAAAGGCCTACTCGTCCAGGTCCTCACCGTCAGGATAGCAGTCTTCTCCTGAATAAGATTTATTCAGCAAGGATGAGCACAACTTCCGTGCTCGCAAGTCACACCCAATATTGAATTTAAATGCATGCATAAGGAAACAAGTGAGTATGGCAGGGGTTGTTTTGCATAAACAACATTTTCAGTTTGAATAAGCATAGTAGTTTCTAAGGCAATTTTATACTATAGATAAAATTATATTTTGAAAAGACAATGATATAATGTGGATAACCTCCAATGATAAAGTGAAGGATCCCCTCCTAACACTTGGCTTCCCGCCTAAATTTTCATAAGGATTAACCATCCTCAACATTTAGTAAAGCATTTAAAAACCAAAAACAATTCTAACTTTAAGTGGCCCTGCTAGCATGTCCATGACCGCGGACGCGGCTATTCGAATAGTTTCTACTCTGCGGAGTTGGTACAACTTTACCCACACGAGGTGACATGCTCGTTATGTTGGCCAATTCACGCTTCCGTAGGCATGTGACTGAGCAATTACCATGAGGCCTTTACAATGTTTTATTCTAGTACATTCATGCCCGCTAAGGTTTCGCCTTTGGACTAACCGTCCTCGGAAGCCTCCTTGCGCCAAGTGGGAATAAAGCGTCTAACCGACACCCACATAATCACATGACATAAATATACTAGAACATCACAGTTAGTTAGCCAAATCCACGCCCATACATGACATGTGGTGATGCGTTATGGCATAGCAATAAGCGGCTCAAAGACCGGTCCTCAATTGACTTGGCGTCATTCCTACAACCCATGGGCCTTGATCTTAACGGATCAAACGGTGCATAAACTGCACCCACCATTCACCATTTCGCCCAAGTCTAAACCCATTTTTATTTTATTTTGAATAAAACTCCATTTATAAACTCATGTGGTAAGACAATACCACAATGTCAAGTTTGAAACAATTTGTAGAAATCGTGTAAACCTCCCAAATTCGTAAATGTGAACTAAGCTTGGCTAAGCATATATTTGAATTTTGGTAATATCTTGCCTATGGTATCAAGGTAGTCAGATACAACATTCAAATTTGGCCGTACAATAACATATGGAATTAACTATATGTAAAACAGGATATTAAAATATTTATAACAACATATGCATGCAATAAGGAATTCAAAACTGAAAATAACTTAAAATAATAGGGGCAATATGGTCAATGGTGTAACTTGCCTTGTTCGATGTCTTGGAATTCTAAATCTTCAGATTGATCGAACTCTCCGGAGTCGTCGAATTCTATACGCGAAAATACGACAAATTCAATATGCAAATTCAAATAAATTCAAAAATATAGTTCAAATTAACTCCAAATTGAAATATTTTGGTTTAGTTAGCTAGATTATAATTTTACATAAATTTTGCAATTTGAATCACCCAAATTGGAGTTCGTATGCAAAAGATATGAATTTTTGAAGTTTATATCTAAATCTGAAATTTTATTGGATTTCCAGAATTATTTCCTACTGAAAATCCAATTATTGCGCAATGATTACATCAACTACAGTATTTCGGAAAATAAACGATTTAAAATTCATTTCTGACAGGTGGGCCCCATGAGTTAGTGACTCGGCCCATGTGGACCAAGTCCATGGACCGCTGGCGCAGGGGATAAGGTGAGGTGGCGTGCGCGGTGCCACGCAGGCGCTGCCTCAGCAGAGCCGCATACGTGGCGCCGATGTGGCTCCGCCGTGGCACCGACGTGGGGGTGCCACGTCAGTGAGTGCGACGCCGGCGTCGGGACTGAGGGTCGTCGGCGTTGTGGTGCAGCGGTGTCGGCGGGGCTATCAACGAGAGAGAGGAGATGGCGAGCGTGATGCGCTCACCCACGGCGAATAGGCAGCGGAGGCGGCCGCGGCGAGGCGGAAGGCGGCGGCGGTACGGCGGCGACGAGATCGGCCTCCGGGATCCTCCGGCGGCGGAGGCGGCGCGCCGGCCAGCGGCGATGAGGCGATGGTGACGGTGGGGTCGTGGTGGCGGGCGGCTCGTGGCGCGCGATTGGCGGTGAGTCCGCGGCAGCGGCGAGAAGAACAGAATGCAGCGTCTTTGGGCGTGCGAGGAGGAGTGAATGAGGGTAAAGATGGAGGAGGAGAAGGGCTCACGGGCTCCCTTTATAGAGCAAGGGAGCCGGAGGCGGCGGGCGGCGTGGGGTGTCGGCGGCGGTTTTGGGCGCGTGGGTGAAACCGCGCGAGAATGGGGAGAGGCGTGGGGATCGTGCGAGGCGTGTGTGGCGACGAGGTGGACCTCGTGCGCACGTCGCGGGGAGTGCGGGGTGGTTGGGAGAGGTGGTTTGGCGCGCGCGAGAAGGGCGGAGGAGCGGCGGCGCGAGGAAGAAGAGGGCGAGGAGGAAAACGATCTGCGGTCCGTTGGATTCTGATCCAACGGTGCAGAAAGAAAGAGAGAAGGAAGGATGCGTGGGTGTAGCGTGTGCGTTGGATTTCGATCCAACGGTGGGAGAGAAGGAGAGGGGTGAGGCGGGCGCGCGAGTGTGGGCGATGGGCGTCTTGCGCGAATGAGTTCTGGGCTGGAGCGATGGGTTTCGGCCCAAGCCAAGATTTTGATTTTCTTTTTGTTTTAATTCTGTTAATTCATATAAGGTTTAGAAAATAGCAAAATACTTCCAAAAATTATGGAAAAATTCACAGAAATTCCCATAATCATTTTGGACTTAATGAAATTATTTCCAACTATTTGTTGGCTTTTGATTTTGCAAATAAATTTGTTCTAGCTTTAAAATATTTATAAAAAGCTTTTGAAAATTCAGGAAAAAACCACAAACATAAATAAACTTTTAAATTTTACTAAAATTGAAAATTGGGCTGTTACAGCCCAGCAGATCGCTCCATTGATCACCGGAATTGCCTAGGATCCTGTACCCCTCTGCTTCCATCTCCTTCCTCTTCTCTGATTTATAGGTCGTCGGTGTTTTCTTGTGATCAGTTGCTGCCCTGGACATTGCGAAGGGCATGTATCAGACTCTTAGCATGCAACAATGGAGAGTGAGGAATAGCTGGTGACAGTCCTCAGGAAACAAAATTGATGACAAGTGCTCAATTGACACAATCGAGGTGATAAAACAAGCTTAGCAGATGTTAAATTCAGCATTCAACAAAAGGATTCTGACCCTTAACTAAGGATGATTGTTCTCTGGTAGTGATAATGTCATATCAGCATTTAGGCAAAAGGGCAACATAATGGCATTGAATATTTAGATCCGAAGAACATTATTCAGTATTCAGTACAATATAATGAAATAACCTTCAATGGCTGCCAAGATGATAATGCAAGGGCATTCTAATGCATGTCTTATCCACATATTATAAACAGAACCGAGAAGCCACCTAAAGATTTGGAATAAATCACTGGTAACGAATGAAAATTCCAACCTAAAGATGCATCGAGGGATAAAGCTCTAGTTTTCTTAGAAATGGTAATGGCTAGTCAGGTTATGAAGATAATCATTACTAATACCCAAGATTTCCCCTTGAAGCGTGCATTTGGAGATGGTGGAAACTGGCAAACGAGTGCAATGTGCAACGCCAACAACAGAGGAAGGTGAGTTTGTACCTCAGTATGAGCTTGTCCCAATCATGGAACCCTTGTTTCTCGAGATTCTCCACCGTGACGCCCTCGTGCGCCTCGCTTCACCCCGTGAGCAAGGTCTTGAATCCCAACTCGCGAACCTCCTTGTACAACCTCAAGCTGGAGGGGATCGCCGGCGACTCCCCCCTCTCCACCCACCTGTCGAATTCGTGGTGGTCGCCTGCAATTTCAAATCAAACGACTGGTGTGAGCATATCAATTCGCGAATCGAATGCACTCCTAAGGAAACAAATTCACACTTCCTGACTAAAATTTCGCCATTTTTTGATGTGTGAGGTGGGGAATTGAGGGTTGCGCGAGCGGCTCACCCGTATCACCCGACCCAACACTGGTACATCCCAAATTGGAGCATGGAACTCATCTACATCGAACAAGGGGGATGGGCGCATCACAGAACGATAGGCGAAGAGGAAGGAGACAAGGGGAGTAGTAGGAAGGACAAGGGGTACGTGCGGATGAAGAACATACCTTCACAGGAGGCCGACGGTGGCTCTCGGGAAACGGTGGCGGGGAAGAAGTTGGGGCACGGTGGGGGCGACGAAGTTGGGGCACAGCGGGGGTGACGAAGTCGGGGAACAGCGGCAGAAGCCTCTAGGCTTTCTGAGGTCAGGCTCGAGTCTCTCGGATGCTGGCGGAGGCGCACTTGACGGCCGGCGCTGCCTAGGGCTTCGACAAGAAAAATCGCCTCCCGGTCGCGAGTGCGAGAGGAGATGACGACGCAAGAGAGAATTCCAATCGGTACGGCTCGGGGTGTCTCGCGGTGGGTTTTCCAGGGGTGTAGTTGGATGGCATTTGCGGGTAATAAGAACCAACTTCAAGGGGTATTTTCGCTTTGCAAGGTTGGATTCTCACGAGAATCTATGAGAAGGCTGCTTCTCTTTGCTAGTTCATTTTCGATATAGCTCCCCACAAGAATCAGAATCAAGTGGTTTTGGGAATCAGGGTGTTTGGTACGGCTCCTCAAGAATCAATTGAGAAGCTAGGAATGGAAGCTGTACCAAACAGGGTCTTTATATTCACCTAGCATGAGAAGGAATTTAATCTCTGTTGCTCAGTTAAAATCTATTGGTTATGCTATACTGTTTGGAAAAGAAAGAGTTAAAATATTGCGCAATAGGAAATTAGTGTATACTGAAACTCGTCATGAAGGTCTTTATTTTCTTGATGAGCTATCAAATGATGGCAATATTAATTGCTTGGTTGGTGAAAATAACTCTATAGTGAGGAATACTAAAGATAGGAGCACATGCTCATAATCTTATTTATGCATTTACGACTTGGTCACATATCTAAAAACAGAATTAAGAGACTTATTAATTCTGGAATTCTGTACTTTAAGTGAAATGATTTTGGTATTTGTGAGGCGTGTATAATGGGTAAGATCAAATGGGCCTCTTGTCATTATTCATTCTGATATTTGTGGTGAGATGTCTACCCCCACTAGAGGACAAAAAGATATATTTTATCACATTCATTGATGATTACTCAAGATTTGGTTATATGTATCTTCTTAAATATAAGTCGGATGGATTTAATGTATTCAAAACATTTAAAATTGAAGTGGAAAATCAATTGAATAGAAAGATCAAAATTTTGAGAACTGATCGTGGAGGAGAATACACTTCAGGAATATTAAATGATTTTTGTAAAGAGCAAGGAATTATTCATCATTATATCATACCCTACACTCCGCAACAAAATAGTGTTGCTGAGCAGAGGAATAGAACACTTATGGATATGATTAGATCTATGATGGCTTATTCAGATCTTTCTTTATCTTTTTGGGGTGAAGCTTTGCATGCTGCTGTTTATTTATTAAATCATTCACCATCTAAAACTGTAATAGTCATTCCTTATGAGTTGTGGACTGGAAACCCTCACTTCGTCACTTAGCTGTTTGGGGTAGTAATGCACAAATTAGAGTGCCAAATCAAAACCGTACAAAATTACAACCTAAAAGCATGCTAGGAATTTTTATTGGTTATTCTTTGGAATCAAAAGGATACAGGTTTTATGATCAGAAAAGGGATAAACTGGTGGAAAGTAGAGATGTAATATTTTTAGATCAAAACACACCTCGTCGTGCTAAGCGGACGAGTGTGGAGTTATTGGCAACACCACTGAAAACACAGATGGATATATCTGGTATTGATTCTCACACTGAAGGATGTTCAGCTCCTGAAGAAGATACAAACCAAACTCCCAATACTAACATGCTTAGGTGAAGTGGGAGGAGTTTTAGTACACCCCAATATCTAGATGATTATTATTTGTTCTTGGGGAAAGTTCACTCTAAAATTTTAGATTTAGAGGAAGAACCAAAGACTTATAAAGAAGCAATAAGCTGCTCTCAAACAAAACTATGGGTGGAAGCAGTGCGGGAAGAATTAAACTCGATGAAAAGGAATAAAATTTGGGAACTTGTTGACCTACCAAACAATTGTAAACACATAGGTTGTATACGGATTTTTAAAAGGAAATTGAATGCTGCAGGTTTAGTGAAAAAAATATAAGGCTAGACTTGTTGCTAAAGGCTTTACACAAGGGGAATGTATTGACTTTGTGAAAACGTTTTCTCCTGTTGCAAAATTTACTTCAATTCGTATTATTAGTGCTTTTGATGGCTTATTATGATCTTGAACTCCACCAAATGGATGTTAAAACTGCTTTTCTCAATGGTCTTTTGGAAGAGAAAATATATATGATACAACCGGAAGGTTTTGGAGAAAAATGAAATGAAAATAAAGTTTGCAAATTGAATAGATCAATTTATGGTTTTAAACAAGCTTCACGTCAATGGTATATTCTTTTTGATAATGCTATCACGTCATATGGTTTTTCAATGACGGAAGGTGATCATTGCATATATACAAAAGTTATGGGTAATTGTTTTATCTTACTACCTTTATATGTTGATGATATTCTCATTGCTTCTAATGATAAAAATACATTGATGGAAGTGAAAGCTTGATTGTCTTCTAAATTTGATATGAAAGATATGGGAGAAGCTTCCTATATTTTAGGAGTTAAAATGCATAGAGATCGGAATAAAAGAATTCTTGGGTTGTCTCAAAAGGCATACTTTTAAGGTGTTTTAAAACGATTTTCAATGGAAAACAGAAAACCTGTTAATGTACCTATTGTAAAGGGAACTAAACTCAGTGAGGAATTATGTCCAAAAACTCCTGAGGAAAAAATTAGAATGAATGGTATTCCTTATTCTTCAGCTTTGGGATATCTTATGTATGTTATGTTATTTACACGGCCTGACCTCAGCCATACCATTGGAATTCTCAGTAGATATCAAAAGAATCCTGGGAAGGAGCACTGGAAACAAATCAAATATGTACTGCGTTATGTCAAAGGAACTATGGATTATTTATTATGTTTTAATGGTTATAATCTTCAGCTGTAGGATTATACTGATGCTGATTGGCAAGGGGATCCGGATTACCGAAAATCAACTTCTGGTTATCTATTTACTTTAGCAGGGGGTGCTATTTCTTGATGTAGCAAGAAACAGGATTCAATTGCTCTTTCCTCCATAGAAGCTGAATATATTGCTGCATCTGAAGCAGCAAAGGAAGGTATATGGATGAGGGAATTTCTTGCATCACTTAAGGTCGTGGAAAGTGCATCACAGCCTGTTACTATTTTCTGTGATAATTAGGCAGCGATCAAGGTCTCGAAAGATCCTAAATTTTATAGTAAAAGTAAACACATTGAAGGAAGGTATCACTATATTCGTGATGTAATAAATAGACTCAAATATATTTGTTTGGTTTATTTGCCTAGCATTGATATGGTTGCAGATCCACTGACTAAACCAGTTAGTCAAAATTTTTTTTATAAGCATGTTAAGGACATGGGACTTCAGTTTATTGATTGAAATGTTTTCAGCCAAGTGGGAGATGTTGGTTTTTTTTTATGTGGCTTTCAACATTTATTCTGGTTATTATCTGCTTTAGCTCAATGTGGAATATTGATATATGTGATAGTGAAATATTTGATGTGGAATCTAACTCGAGGAATTAATACTCGAGGTACTGAGGACAGCTGTGCTGGAATAGGTAGACATATGTATTGAGATCGAGTCTACTGGAATTTAATATGCATGCGTATGATTAATCCGGATACAGCATAGGGCGAAATAGCTGAATTTGTTTTGCAGGATCAGCTCTGCAGGCTGTTGACCCATATGATCAGATTGGAATTAATCTCGTAAACAATCTGATCATGGTACATGACTCACACATATGTGCTAGAGACTAATATAGTTTAGACTCCTAAAACTGGCATGTCTGTGGTTAGTGACATGGTTCAGCAGTCTCACGGTGTACCAGAAACAGGTGGGTTAATTATAACGCCTGGAAGTGGAGTTTATAAATAGGTCCCTACCCTCTGGCCTCATAATGCAATTGTGAGCGGCACTATGAAAAAGATAGAGGAATAGAGGGTAGACCGAAAAACCTTCACCAAATTAATCTAGAGTTTTTCTAAAAACCCAACAAAAGCATCATCAGAAGAGAAAGGAAAGGAAAACATATGCAAACAAAAAGCATGGGATAAGGCTACCAAGGTCCATCGCACAGCCACAAAACCACAACCTTTAAACCGGGAAGCCGCACCGGGTCCTCCTCTTCAGCTCTTCTCCATCGCCGAAGTGTTGCTGAGTTGCTTACACTCCAAATGGCAACCGGTGGCGTCAACACCTCCTCGTCGAACCTCTCAACCCTGCAAAAGCTCGCAAATCCTAAGAAACCGTGCGGTTCCACTTCACTACCGAAACCTGTACATCCCCGACACAACAACAAATACGAGGTCTCGGTGGCATGCACCGGCCAAGGCGAGCAGCAATCCCCTCCTGTCGTCGCGGCACCGCAGGTTAGGCCCGACATGTTTACCGTCGAGTTCCGGACGCGTGACGGCTGCAGGCTCGGCATCTCCAGGTACCCAGACTTCGCGTACAATGCCCAAGGCGGCCGTGGCGTGGGCTCGGGGCGTGGTGCGAGCTGCAAGGGTGGCACGGTACTTGTCTACTTCGACGTGGCAAGCCTGTACATCCCGGCGATGTCCGGCGCGACCACCAAGTTCCTCGGTCTGCCTCTGCCGCCGTTCCTCAAGATCGACATCTTGCCCGAGGCTCTCCGAGGAAGCATCGACCGCACAAGTGGTCAGGTAACCGTCCAGCCTTCTATTGTACTCCATATGTAATTTTTCCGAGAGCAACGAAAGAGAAATCTAGTAGTGTACCGCTAATCGAAATACCTGAACAAGCTCTGGAGAGCACAGAGCAGTGATACAGCTGTAAGAACAATATGATCGTGATCATGACCAGCGTTGTGCGTATGTTCGTTTCAGGTTGACCTGAAGTTCAGGTCGAGGTTCTGTTTCTCGGTTGGGAGCATCTACCAAGCGCCGCCGTTGTTCGTCGACACAACACTGACCTCGGAGGAGTCCAGTGGAGCCATAAGACGCGGGAATGGAGAAAGAATGGACGGTGAAGGGAGATGCAAGCTGGTCGGGGTGGCCGTCGTCGACCCCATCGATGACGTATTCATGAACACCTTCCTCCGCCTGCCCACCGAGTGCATTGCTTACTTGAATGCCACCATCTCCATCACCAGCCCTACCTGATCGTGCGTCTAAATTTCGGATGCATGGTGAACCGCATAAATCATACAGTACAAGATCCTTGTTGCTCGCCGAAAAATTGATTGTATAATTGGTGAATATACTACCTCTTACGAAAGCGGTAGAAGTCAATGGGCTTAACTGAATTTTTTTTCTTGCAAGTCATATTTGGACATGTGTTGTCATTAGCAGATACAGAGCGACATAGGTTGCATTGTATTTGGCCCTCAAGGTTTATACATTGCTACACATATAATCGGTAATAGTGTGCGAGTCTAGAGTCTTGGTTGGGTGACGATTGAGGAGGTAGGTGGCGGTGTGAAGTGAGTCACCCAATAGGCGGGAGGAAGCGGCACGGAGCGAAGGACCGCGCGATGTTGTTCCGCGGTGCGAATAGTGCGTTCGGCCGCGTCCGTTACGTTGAGAAGTGTAGGGACACGACATTGAAGGGCGACTCCATGAGTGAGGAAGAGCGTGCGGGCGAGGTGGTCAAACTTCGCGCCGTTGTCGCGAAGCGCCTTGATGGAGAGTCGAACTGCGTGCGCACATAGGAAAAGAAGTTAGAAATGACACGAAAGTATCAGTTTAGGCGTAATGGAAAAGTCGGTGTAGTGAGTGCAATCATCAAGAATGACTAAATAATATTTATAGCCGGACACATTGACGATGCGGAGGCGTCCAAAGATCACAATGGATTAAATCAAAAGGACGAGTGGCACGCGAGTTTGACACACTAAAGGGTAGGCGCACATGGCGACCTAGGTCTTGAAACAACCTGAAAATTCAGTTTTTTTTGTCTGTTGTCGGATTTCAGCTCGTTTTCGCTTCTATGTTCCAATTCAAAAACCTCAAGCTTCTCTGTTTTCCTCTTGGGTCCTCCCTACTAACCAGCTCTGAAAACACCTTCTACCAGAGGCGCCATTCCCCTGTTCATCCGTCCCACCGTGGCGCTTCTGCTAGCTTCGCCACGCCACGTACCGCCTCCAACATCTTCTACCACCATCGCCCGGCTACAAGAGCCAAACAATCCGAGCTCTCTGCATCACAACTCACACAGCACCCCACGCCCATCTCCTTGATTCATCAGAGCCGGCCAATTTTCGAGGAAGTTGCCGCCCTGTTCTTCTTCTCCGGTAAGCAAACCTCAAAATTCGTCGCGCTCGTTCATCCCCTTCCCTACCAACTCCGGCTATAGAATAAACTCGCCACCCCGCAGCTTTCACCTAGCTCCCCCGTCCCCAATTTCGCCGGAGTCTCGCCGGCACCCTGCTCCACCACCGCGCTTTGCACGATCACCGTCGCCAGCACGCCTCAGAGTTTCCCCCACTCCAACAAGGCCACCCCAGGACTCACCTAGCCACACTGATGCTCAAGCCCGGCTCAACTGGGACGGAAACTCACCGGAGCGCCGCCGCGCCGTGGCCCTGTTCTGGCCGTGCGCCATTGCCGCCGCACGCCTCCTCCCGAGCCATATCCACCCACATAACAGCCCAAAATGGGTTTCCCACATTCCCTAGATTCTCCCCGTACCACTCCCTCTCGCCGGAGACCAACACCGACGAAGAAATCGCCGCCGCCGTGAAAATCTTTGCTCGGGTACTGTAGCAACCGAGTCTCGTTCTCGCTTCAGTTAGCCACAGGAGCAGGCTCTTTTAATTCCAGGCCGAGCCAAGGTATTGGGCTAAGCCCATTTCCTTTCAGCTTCACTATTTACTTCAGCCTTTACTGTTCATTCATTTCCAGCCCAACATAGCCGTACTGTTCATTTTCAGCCCGAAAGAAGCAAAACCTTATTACTGTTCATTAACTGAGAAAATAGGGATTTCAATTACTGTTCATACCCTGTTTTCATATATAAACAGTAAAACGTGCACTATTTATCCAACCCCTAAATTGATATTTTATACTCTTTTCGACCATCTCGAACCCATAAAGCCCAATCTCGAGTTCGTTCAGTTATATCAAACTCCAAATAAACCATT
This sequence comes from Ampelocalamus luodianensis, assembly GCA_036346255.1. Lineage (NCBI taxonomy): Eukaryota > Viridiplantae > Streptophyta > Magnoliopsida > Poales > Poaceae > Ampelocalamus > Ampelocalamus luodianensis. The sequence goes on from CM070634.1 coordinate 13,023,852, forward strand.
GGACCATTTTATCTTCTTCTATATTTCTTTTCTGGATTTTATGTATTTGCTCAGCTCATTCCTTGTTGAGCCGGATGTTTATTTGATTTATGGGACTGTCTATTCATAAGTTGCCTGAAATTTTTTTAAGTTTAAGTCACATGTTATGACTATTGGATCAATATCTAATCATATGATATCCATTGGATCAATATCCAATCATATGACATACCAATCTCTATACAAATTCAATGGTCACAACAAGTGACTTAAACTTAAAAAATTTTCAGGCAACTTAAAACTAGCAAAACCGTTGATTTATTTGCCTTGCACTAGATTTTGAGTTCGACAATCAAGCACAGGAAAATATCGAACAAGACACAGGAGAAGCCATGCATTTCAAAGACTACGAGCGAGCAAGGAGGAGACAAGTTGCATCCTTTGAACATTTTGAGCATATATTTCATGTATTTATATCATAACTTTTATTATTATATTTGAGCCAACTACTTCAGTAAAGAAATAATACATTGGAATGTCATATTGAGTAAATAAATTTCCTCACCACACATGCAAACATTCATATCCTTTGTAGGCCATATTCACATTGACAAATCTAGACACCACATAAAATAATAGCGAATGATCAACAATGTCACACAAAGCTTTATTCTAAACACTGATAAGGATGATTAGCGTTAAGCCAATAGGATTTGGAGGAGGGTTGAGGGTTGAGACCAGATGGAGATGGATGGACAACTCAATATACTTAACAAAAGTGAGTCATCGGTGAGAACTGGAGATGGGTGGCCACGAGTTGGTAAATGGTTCATCGCCTTACTAGATGGCAAGTAAGAACAAGAATCTTGTGCCAAGTAACAGACACAGATCTCGCTCAACCACAAGTGTGGTTTATCCAACTTAGCTTAGTACATTGCTCTTCCAATTGAATATCTACAGGATGTCAACTGCTCTTATATGATATAGCAGCTATGGAATGGGGGTGAGTCAGGAGTGGGCCGGTTAGGGCATTTGCTGAACTACACAACGGTATGGTCCCATCAGCATCAGAGTGCGAATTTCACTGTTGGCAGGTGGTCTCCCGAGGGCTGTATTGATTCTGAACCTACCGGGTAGAGACTAAAAAGGTTGAGCAATGGGGAAGATATTGTTATCTCAGCTTAGTCACATGCTAATGGTTGCGTGTATATAGCTTGATAATATGAGCTTGAGATATCTTGTGGGTAAAGTTGGGCAACTCTGTAGAGTATAATTAATGGTATTCGAATACACCGTGCTTTTAGTTAATGAAGTTGTATTCATGAGTAGGGGCGGATCTGGGCTTCGGGTAGGATAGGATATAGCCCGAGCCCTAGCCAAAAATTTTATGCAATTTTTTTTTTGATATAGGTCGCTGGAACTCGTTGCTAGTACGTAGCCCGTGGCCCATCCATGCAGCCCAGGCCCGAGGCGACAGCGCGAGGCGCCAGTTCCACGCACACGCAACAAAGCCCACAAGCGCGAGGCACTGAGCAAACCTAATCCCCCTATTGACGCTCGCGCCCCAGCCGCCCCGCGTCTCTGGCTCCTCGCCTCCTCGCGAGTCGTGACCTTGCCTGCCATCCGCCCCTCCCTTCACGCCTGGCGCCTTACCGTCCGTTCCCAGTCCCCACCTGAGACCCGACGCTGCACTTACGCCCACAGGCCACGGGCTACGGCTTTTGTCCCTGCCCGGTGCAACGGCCGCCCCCACAGCCTCCGTCCCCAGCTGCGGCTGGTCGGCTCCTTGCCCAGCGCCTGGCGCAGCGACCGCGCCCATGAGCCTCGACCTTCGTTATTTGGATAAAATCTTGGTGGCAGCCGCGAAAAAATTCCCAATCCAACGTCGAATTCGATGGAAGCCAACGCCGGCAACAAGATCCGCAACGCCAAGCTGGTGCGAATTCCAATCTCGGTTATTCAAATTCAGTTCTTGATTTTGCCATAGATCGAATCGCGCAGTATTTGGCTAATTTCAGTGTTATCGTGTGGGATTGTCCCCGATCATATATTTTGGTTGCCTCTTCAGGATGGTTGAATGAATTATGACTTGACGAATCAATGAGGTCTCTGCCGTTATGACTGTTAATGATATGTCTAAAGATTACATATTTGTCGAGGAATTCTCCATTAGATGTTTCTGAATAAGTAGCTAGACTTCTTGTTAAATTCTTTGTTTGCTTAAGGACACAATGCCTATGTTTTTAATACTAACTCATGCCTTAGATGGTGCAAAATGTATGTCAAGATATGGTGATTAATTTTCGTCGCCTTTGATGTTTCAATAGCATGTGTATATTAATGATGATTTTGAGCTCATAAATGGTCCCCAGTCCATGTCAAAATTCCATTTTTTGCTAGGCAATTTTTACGATTGATCACTAATTTATGCAGTGAGGAGTTTGAAACTCAGTGTGAAACATATTGATTTTGCATTGTTAGAATCTTGTGTGCTATGAATTTCTGACATTTTCGTGTGCTTGGATTGTTAGGTTCTTCTTGGAGATGTCGGTGCTGGCAAATCTAGCTTGGTTCTTCGGTTTGTAAAAGGACAATTTGTTGAATTTCAGGCAAGTCTTTGATACAGTCCTTTTGTTGATATAACATATCAGTAGGTATTTCTGCTGAAATAAAAATACTATATTGGTCTATCTGGCTGCAGGAATTGATAATTGGAGCGACTTTCTTCTCCCAGACCTTGGCAGTCAATGACGCAACCTTGGTGGGCTAGGTTACAGATAAAATATTCGTTATTTAGTTACTTAATTTATATCTCTAAGATGCTATATTATTTATGTTTCGCTATGTTTTTTAATTATATTTTATGTTGAAGCTTTTTTGCTAAAGTTTCATGTTAATGAAGCATTTATGGCTTATTTTTTGTGATGTCCTAGTGTGGGTAGAAATTAGCGTTAGTTTTGATATGTTAGTCTATTAGAATTTAGCCCGAGACGTGATCAAACCCTAGATCCGCCACTGTTCATGGGTGATTCCAGTACATGAGGCATAACTAGAGTTTTGCAGATGTTAAATTGGTAATTACAAATGTTGTGACCCTTGTTATTATACGCATTACTGTTTTAAATACTATACTGCTTTTAAGACAAATATTGCATTTCACATATACCTGTTATGGTAAAGCTTGCCATTCCTTTGATAATCCTGGCATATAGGCCCTGTTTGGTATGACTCTAACTCCTAACTTCATAGTTGGAGTGGGTGGAGTTGTGCCAAACATGGTTGCTCCATAATTTTTTTGGAGTTGAAGCAATCAGGAGCGGAGCAGCCTGTAGTACAATTTTTTAGTGCAACCTTCCACCAGCTCCCCACAAGGAGCAGCACCTCCCTTATCAAGATGCCCTTGAAGTCTCGCCCCTCGTCCTCCCCTTCTGGCGTCGTCGCCGCCTCGGCCGCTCCTCCGCCTTCCTCTTCCTCCGCCCTCCCTTCTCCCTCCTCCTCTCTCCCCAGCCAGATCTGGCAGGTCGAGTCCATTCCCCTGCCCCTAACCTTAGCCCCTGAAGCGGGCAAGCGGTGGTGGTGGCGTTCCAACCCCGCCGGCCTGGATTTCTCCTCGTCTCTCGCCCGAGTGGCGCCGCCCCGCTCCCCTTCTGCTCTTCCTCCTTCCACCTCCCGAGCCGCCGCTGAGCTCTCTCCTCCTCCCTGGCCAGATCTGGCAGCATGCGCCACCACTGAGCTCTCTCCTCCTCCCTCCTATTCGGTGTCGCCTCCCCTTCCAGCCAACTCCCAACGCAGATACGGCGTCAGCTCCCCCTCACCCGTTCGTAGCATATTCCTCGTGCTTGCGAGTTTCGATCTCTCCAAAACTCAAAATTTTCTCTTATTAGGGTTCGGGGATTCGAGGCTAGCTTGCAGCCGCCTCTTTGCCTCGCACCCATGGGCGCTCTTGATGGTTTCGGCCTGCGCTGGTTGCCGACGGTGGAGGAGGTGGTGGAGCGGCTCAAGGACGATGACGACTTCGACGCCCTCCTCCAAGTCATCATCCGCAAGGTGAAGGACAACGTAAGCTCCCCCTAAACGCCCCCACCCCAAAAATCCTTTATCTTATAATCTTGATTCCACTTTTGCTACCCCTGGGCCATGAAACCTTGGCGTGTAAAGACCACTCCTTTACTTGGAATTCTCCGGTGGATCGCTATTACCCGATTCATGGAGAGGATAGAACTCGTCCTACATTGGGTCGATTTGGTGTGCTAGGATTTACGGTGTTCTAAAGGGATCTCCTTAGATTGGACCCTCGTTGAGAATTGAATCGATCCTACGTTTGCTAGGTTTCATGTGGACAGCATAGGCGATTCGGGGTTTGGCTTTTGCAGAAATCATTCATGGGAGCTTGGATTAGGCCTACATCCTCCTGCATTGTGTCAACTTTAGGTGAACTGCAATGGATGTTCTTGTGTTTGTTTTGTTAAGTTTCATATGTCGTGTTCGAATGCGTGGTTAGATCAGTTTTGAATCAATAATTCCCCAGGTTATGAAATGGAGTTTTATCTAGAATGGAGTCAAATGTAAAGTCCTGAAATGGTTTGCTTCAATTTTATGTTTTTAGCTGTTAGTTACAAAGCATTTAGACCTTGCAGATATGGTGGGGAAAGCTTTGAACGTAAGGAACTTTTTAGCTTGTGTTTTTATGTTTATCTTTGCTGCATTTGTAAAGGAAGTTTGTAAATAGTTGCATGATGAATGGAGCCCTTTTTTAGAATGGAAAGTTCCTACTTCCTTGTGTTTGCTTCTGTCTGATACATGTAGATATGTTTTGAAGTTTTAAAGTACTAGTTTGCATGGGAAAAACGGAAGCTTGAATAGTGAGGATCGTCTTCACATGCGCTTGCATGTTTTTTGCCCTAGCTATATTTCAACACTTGAGGATGTGAAAATTTGGCCCCCAAGGACAGCACATATGCATCCCACCAAGTCACCGTGAGAGACCAATGCTTTTTGCCGTATATCAGGTAGCACCAGGATTCAAAGTTGCCTTTTCATGGACCTTACTCCTTTCATGAATCTTTTATGTTTTGTCTATACAGGTTTATGCAGAAGGAGATAGCTCAATGTCAACGTACGAGAGGCGAGCAAGCCTTAGAGAATTGTAGAAGCTGAATTGGGCGAGCTTCCCTTGGATGTTTTTTCTTTTCTTTTCGTTGTTGTCGTTTGATGTAGTGGTTTTCGGACTTGAAACAATAGCTTTGATTAATAAAGATGAGGAGAATTGTGAACGACATCTCCTACTTGCTTGTCTATCTTATGGATCTTTGTTATGATACCCATTGAATTTTTTTAGAGAAGATACTCGTTGAATTATAACTTTTGTTATGAACTTTGTATGTTTATGTATGTTGTATTTATTTATTTTTCAAGTAAATTTTTTTAATATGGGCGAAAAAGATGACACTATAGGGCATAACATGGCCAAAAAAAAAAGCACAGTAAACAAAAATCAACTTATTAAACTGTTATAAGTTAAGCAATAAAAAAGTTACAAGTCGCAAAACAAGGGTAGTGCAGTCTTTTTACAATGATCCTTCTCATTTCTAGAGTTGAAGCCAATTTTCTAACCAAACACCAACTCAGACTGCTCCAACTTCTTATAGGAGTGGATCCAAGAGTGAAGCTGGAGTTGAAGCTACAAAAACTTGGAGCAGAGCCATACCAAATAGGCCCATAGTTAAATATAATTTTTCATGCAACTTGCTGCATACGGTTGTACTCATTCTTGCTAAACATACTAGGTTTTATCTACGTCCAAGCGTGCCTGTGGATCTTGTGTACTTTTGAATTGTAATATATTATATTTGGATGACCCACGCCTATATCCAAACTGGTTGCTAAGCCTTAGTTGTGTAATAAAAGTTTGCTTTTTAATGCAACGTGAGTTTGCTCGTGATACTACATCTTGTTTCATAACTATACAACCTGGATAGTTATGAAAAGATTAACAGACCCAAAAAATAGGGACGTTACGTATCTAGTGAACAAGAGGCAATTTGTGAACATGACAAAATCGATCTCACTATATGTTGCCCATATAGGCCCTGTTTGGTATGGCTTCGCTCCAGGTTTTAACCACTCCAACTCCAGCTTCACTCTTGGATCCACTCCCCTGAGAAGTTAGAGTAGTCTGAGGAGGTGTTTGGTTAGGAAGCTTACTCTTACTCCATAAATGAGAATGATCTATGTAAAAAGGCGAGAGTAATCTTGGTTTATTTTTATCAGATTTTTTTACTATTTACATGGTATTTCAGCTAATTATTCTCGAGATTAACGTTTACTGTTTACGTTATTATCAGATTGGAATGGCCGGTTCAAGTTAATTATTGTGGATCAGAAACCGGTTCAAGTAGCTAATCCAATTTATCGTGCATTATTTGGAATGGCTAATGAACATGTTCCTGCATTAATCATGAATGATTCGAATGCTACAGAAACAAACACAACAGTCATGGTCTGACTGAATTCGGTTGCAACGTGCAAGTAATACAAAGTGCTAGTGGCAATCAAGCGTATAGTATATATTTTGTGTATCCATTCAACGAGCAATCTAACAAAGTCTAACTCAATCTTACAGTACAAAAAATCAAGAAGAGGAAATAATCACTAACCGAGTGCGGGCATAAGATCGTGAAGAAAGGCGATCGAAATCAAACAAGTGTCATGGATTCAAAGAGGATTCAAGCTACAAAACTTCATTTAGCCAAAAGTTGGCCCTTACACATTCAGACATTGGAATTTGAATACATGACAAGGTCTGCTTTAATTAAGCTCCTAAGAACATTGCAATTGAAAGAGAACATTGCAATTGAAAGACAAGTTTTAAGCACTGTAGACCCCACAACTTCAACATTCAGATAGGTGACAAGCAACTTAGAAAAGAGATGTTCCCTTGCCCTTCTTTGTCTCCACCAATCTCAAAATGCTTGCACCTCTGCACATAGAAATTAGAAAAGAGTGAGCAATCAACACACAAAAAGAAAAGCATGCTCGATTCAGTAGCATATTCAGCTCAAGAGCAATGAAACAATACCTTAAGAGTGGAATGTCAAAAGCATTAGCATAACACAATTGTCGTTATCACTCGTGTTTATATTGAACAGGCACAAGTAGATAGAACTGAATTAATAGACCAATCAGACAATCACATATTGACTATGTTGCATTGATAGAATTCGTGTTTATCATGCAATGTCAAGCAACTGCTACTAAAGGATGAAAACTTGAAATGCAGACACAAAGTTCTACCTTCGAAATGTATGGATAAAGCCTACAGGCTACAGTCTTCACTTTTATCACAAATAGTCTTTGTTTTCAAGAGAACAAGTTGCGCATTCCATCTCAATCCGCGACCATGTTAAAATCATAATTGTGCATTGCACATATAAATATCTAATGTGCATCAGCAATCAGCATCAACCAAATAGCAATCAGCACATGCTAATCATGTGCAAATCAAACCTAAATTGCTATGCCATGTCCAAATCACATGATGGAATATCAGCAACAACTTAATACAAACGGTCAACAAATGGCACCTCGGAGAGGACGGAGGGGGTGATCTGCTTGTACTTGGGCACCTCGGATAATAGCTTGTCGTAGGTGGCCTAGTCGAACAGCACCGCGTTGTTCACCTTCTCCTTCTGCTTCCCCTTGCTCCACTTCTGCAACCCCAACCACATAGGCAGAAACAAGCGCGAGAGGCAAATACATGAGAAAACGTGAGAGAACAACCAGAAGAAAGATTTTGTCTTGTATCCTCCATCTACACACGGTTCTCCGGAGGACGCCCCATCAAAATCAAATGCTAGTTCCAAAGAACTCTCCAGATCTGGCAAAAAAACTAACGGGGGCACATAGGAGTACGCCATGGGGACTCACCGTGTGGTTGGGGGAGGAAGACGCCGGGGAGGGGATGCCGGGGAGGAAGATGCCGGGGAGAGGATGAGGACGGGGGAGGAAGCGTCCGCCGCCGCCTTGGTCGCCGCCGCCTCCTTGGTTGCTGCCTCCTCTAGGGTGTAGCGAAACGGGATGGAATGGAGAGAAGTCGAACAGATGCACGCTGGATCGGGATGGCGATGGGGTTTTTGGTTGATGGCAGTTGCGTGTAATTCCTCCCCAACTCCGTGGGCAATGAGAAAAATAGGATTGCTGCTCCCCGCATGGAGCAACCTCCTCGCAGTTCTGAGAAAATACACTACAGCCTGCTCCAGATTCTCAAACTTTGACTTCAGTTTTTTGTTGGAGCTATACCGTTTGGCATGGCTCCGCCTGCTCCGACTATGAAGCTGGGAGTTGGAGCCATGCCAAACAGGGCCATAATCACTCACATATATTTCACAAACAAATGGGTCGTTATTGGACTCATCGCCAGGTACCAAATACATCTCCAGGCGAGCTCAGCTGCCGATCATCATTCCGCGAGCGACTCCAGAGTCCAGACGCTACAGACAGCCACAAAAGCGCAAGCTTCCTGACGAAGGCCTATTAAAAGCACAGCCTACCCAGGTAGGAATGTAACCCATAATGGACAAAACGACTGAAGTCCAACAGAGACGAGAAGACCCAGCATTACTACCTTACTGGACGACCATCTAAACTCCGCTACCAATTTGCGACCCAGAAGCATGTTTGCGTCCGATATGGCCCCCTTCAGCCCACGCGGGAGGAAGAGTTTGGGCTTACCCAGGCGTATCTGACCTGGCCTCAGTGGATAGTAAGGCATGATGTTTGAAGGGTCAAACCCACACCATGCTAGGCTTATATTCTTTTGTGTGTATGATGGTAGTATAAATTAAATCTAACTATTGATTTGTTAAGGGCATGATAAACTTCTCTTTATATTTATAGTTTTTGTGAGGGCATTCTGGTCTTTTCCCGTTAGTCCACACCATGCTAGGCTTATATTCTGGTGGTAGTATAAATTAAATATGACTATTGATTTGCTAAGAGCATGAAAAACTTCTCTTTGTATTTATAATTTTTGTGAGGGTATTATGGTCTTTCCCATTAGTGTTGAAAATATTACTCTTTGTGGCATGTGACCCCCCCCACATGATCAATTACAATTCTACCCCTCTCAGGATTGTATTACTCATACTACCAGGTATAGTATAACTAAAATATTAAGTATACCGTAAAAGAAGTCTACCTAAATGTTCTCCTAGCCTCCTCACTCCAGGACGGACAAGCACAAGCCAAAACCCACCTCACCTCTCGAGTGAACGGAATGGTATTACTGCATTTAGCTTGGAGTTAAGATAACTGGGTTAGCTAATTTAGACCTAGTTGTGTTAGTTTAACCTAAATTTTGCGTTTGGCAAACAAAGTGCAACTGCAAACCAAACAATTAGTCCAAGCTATTTGGTGCAAAGTGGAGTTTTCATTTAATAAGGGTGTAAGCTGCTAGTTTGGCCCATACAAGTGGTGCACGTTGCAATTTACCTTTATTTGTTGGTAGTTAAAGGTGAGATTCCTTCCGATCCTTTCAAGTTTAGAGATTGTCTATTCGTTAGTTGACTGAGATTTTTTTAAGTATAAGTTATATTTTTTATCCATTAGATTATCATCCAATCGTATGACACATTAATCTCTACATAATTCAATGGTCACAACAATTGACTTAAACTTAAGAAAATTTTAGACGATTTAGAAATATCAAATCTGTTAAGTTTAAATATATAGCAGATATAATATCTAATGGTTGCTATCAGTTTGACCTAATTAGGGTCCACAAAATTAAGGTCGGATATAACGCTTCTCTTTTTCTGGGGGAACATCTAATGGTGATCGCTGATTAGTCGTAGTTTAGGTCCACCAAATTAAGATCACGATCTTTGTCTTTTCAACGAGAATGTCTGTCATATTTCTCATTTCTGCTAAGAGCTTTTAACCTTCAGAGTTCCCTGCACGGAAGTATGACACAACATCACCAGCCCCCACACGAACCGAGCCAGGCTCTACTCGTAGTCTCGTACGTAACGACGACATTCCAGTGCCGAGAGCCTGAGACACATTTCCAATCGCAGCCAGGCCGAAGCCGCGACTCGAACCCACGGGTGGACTGGGTAAAAGGCGGAAAGGTAGTGAGTGAGCTGGCAAAAGGCATTGCTTCTGTTGGGAACTTGCGGCCCGGGTCCGACAGAACAACAGCAAGCCGCACTCTCCGCGCTAGCGGCTAGCGACTAGCGACCAGCGAGCTGCCTTTTCCACTCGGAAGTGACCAGTGACCTAACCTGAGGCCTCCACTGTTGCCCGCTGTTTTCCGCGGCTTGCACGCTTAGGCCTATAAGAGCTTCATTGACATCGTCAAAGCCACTTCTGTCAAAATGTTAGTCATCTTTAACTCGAAAACCACGACTTGGTTCTTTATAGCCTGCACAGCGGTGAGAGTTTGTGAAGCTACTGAGTCAAATTAAATGACGTTCCTCGGGGAAAAAGCGGTATTGCCTTTCTAAGTATCCAAACCTCGGTTATGTTCTCAGGCATGGGCTGGATACCTATCTCAAGTGATGGCTTATTTGTGCAGTAAAAATGCCAGAAGCTCCCAGCAACGAAAACAGGATATAACTCAAAAGCTATGATTAGCTAAATAGTTTTCCCGGCTACCGACACTAGAGCAAACTCCAAAACTACTGTAACCACAGCAAGATATATACTATCGAAATTATTTTAAACTCAAAACAGGAAGATATATATCTAAATCAAAAGCGGTCATTGATTAAAGGCTGTTAGCAACAAAAAGAATATTAGTTTTCCCTAAGAGTTAAGAGAACCTCACAATTACAGCGACCACAGTAAAGATACCATGCAACAGTAAGATATCAAGTACAACTAACCATTCCTAAAAAAAGTTACAACAAACCACGGGAATTCATCTTTAAACAGTGAATTATCATAGCTTCATATACATACTTAACAAGGATCTAATAATCCTTAATTAATTAATTAATTTATTTATTTATCTGTCATATTTATAGATAATAATATCCCTTGTACAACCTTCAAGGATGCCCTCAATATCGACAATGGGGGATATTATAAACACATGATGATTGTAAGTTATTCTATGACCACCTTATATGGCGTAAGCTATTCTACGATCACTTTGTGGTCGTAAATTTTTACAACCACATATTGATCGTAAGTCCTACTACGATTACCTCATGGTCGTAAGTCTTACTACGATCAAGTCAGCTACGACCACCCCTATAGTCAATAAAGCCTACAGACACGTGGGCCCAATCGACTAGGAACTTTTGTACGCTGTGTTTAATACACGCATTAGTTAACATGTATCGTTATTCTCTAAGATAACTGCATGTATTAAACCTTTGTTTCTGACATAATTGCAAGGCGACGTGGAGGATATGTCTCTGACAATAACCACCATTCAAACGTGCGTTTGATGAAGATAACTGCACGTATTATACCTTTGTTTCTGACATAATTGCAAGGTGACGTGGAGGGTATGTCTATGACAATAACCACATAACCACCATTCAAACGTGTGTATTGCATCAAATGTTAAGGTGTTTTTTTGACATGGAGAATTGTTACCCCTTCATGCGTTATATGAGGGGTAAAGTTAGTGGTCAGAGGGGAAAGGACAGAGAAGAGATTTGACAAGCACGAGAGATAGAAGTCATCAAGCTCTAGCTTTTAGTGACTTCCTCCCTGTTGTAAACACAATCAATACAACAACACATGAGTAGGGTTATTATTCTCTCAGGAGAAAGTCTGAACCTGTATAAAATTTTTGTGTTCTTTTTTGTGTTGTTTCGCTCTAGGAGAGCCCCCAACATTCATTCATAAGATCGATACTACTCAAATGATTTGTTGAATTTTTAGCTGAACTAGCAAAAAAAGACCACACGATTGTGCAGCTAGTCCTATTACTTCCTTTTAGTTAGCTATTGGACTTTTGTTTTCAATATAATTTATAATTAATGTGTATCCATGTAAGCAACAATTAAGACTAAAGGCACCTCCCTATGCTAGAATGTAGATGACGTGTAAATCTATTGTTAATCTTTCTTTGTATGCATCATTCGATTGAGACAATATTCTTAACTTCTATCCTTGTCTCTTCTTGTTCAACGACTTCCTGTTGTAGCTTCAATTCTATCTCTTGCTTCGCCTCTCAAAGGTTGAATGTACATTTGTTAGTCAATACTTCTTTCTATTATTGTACAAAGAGTCCCTAATCTCATTTCCTAATGGGATCGACTTTTCGTACATATACAACTATGTATTGCTCCGAATTCTAATAGTTCACCGAATTAGTGCTAATTAATCCCCCTTTAGTTATCCGTAAACCCTATGAAAACCTTAAAAAGTTAATTATTTTACCAACTCTAAAAATAATTAGATCTAAAATGTGTTGTCCATTCTTTTAAAGCCTTTGATGGTGCTATGCTAATTCATGCATGTTCTCTCCATGTATGCCATAAATATTGTTTCCATCTGCATGCAACTGCATATGATGCCCCAAGGCTTCTCACAATGAATAATAATTATTTTTGCATCCCTTTTCTCGCGAATAGCATTTTTTTCCCACTTTTCTTCTTCTTTTTTTTCCATAGCTCTTTTTTCCTTTTTATTTTTATCGCCGTAGGTGATTTTCTTGAGCTGGCCTTACGTGAATGGATGGAAACGATGTTTCAATTTTTGAGCTGGCCATACACGATTTGATCCATCCTTTTTTCTCTTATTGCAGTATATATATATCCAAGTAAGGCTTATCTTTTCTTTTGTTTTAAAATTACAAAATAATATATATCTCTAAGCAATTACATCCAATGCCCGCTATAGTGCATTTTTTATTATGACCTGCCAGATCAAGGGCTAGATATTTTGCTTTTTTATAAGAATTTCTAGCATTTTTCTCCTTTTGTTCTAATAGCATCCAATTAATGGTCAATGTAGCTAAGCTTTAATTAGGTCCACCTGACTGACGACTAGATGTTCTGTTGTTTTTTAGATTTTCTAGCATATTTTTATTTTCTTAATTAGCGACTCTAAATCACATGTCATGAGCTTTTAATATATAATAGATTTCTCATTTCATCTCCACGCACAAAGGCCGCAACATGTCAAATTCTCAACACAGCAATACCACCGGGCCATGCCCCCCAAAGTCATACATCAAGCAACATGCTTTGCTGCTTACTACACAAGTGCATAATTATGACACTGACAAGATCACTCATCTCATGCATTTCAAGGGTGATCCATAGCGCCGTTCCTTGGAACGCTCACAACCCGACATGCTTGCACCGTCTACTGAACTCATAAGCTCCGGTCTTCTGCTGCTTCTGATCACATTTCATCAGAAGAGCATAGATACATTAACATTACCCAGATAAGTTTTTAGAAAAAGAACGGAAAGGGCAACCAGTACACTTCACTTGTACTGGATTCCCATAAGCTGTACATGTATTAGAGGTTCTCCGCGCCAAACCAAGCGATTCAAACGCGCGCGATCGATCAGTAGCTCCATAGCCTGACCTCACCGTCGTCGTCATCGTCACCACCAGTGGCAGACGAACCTGCCATTGGTGGTGGGTCAATGAGCATCCCCTGCGCCATGTCGAGGTATCCCTGCATCCCGAAGTCCAGCCTATCGTCCACCTCGTATAACGGGTCACCCTTGCACTGCGCCGCGCTAGACGAGGCGCCCGGTGCAGCGGCTGCCTCCTCGGCCGCCCCATTGCCCTGATCGGGTGCTGGCCGGAACGCCTCGGCCGCCTCGGCCGCCGCCCGCCGTATCTCGTCATGGCCGGCGCCCAAGGGCGGAACTCGGAGCCTCCGGGGCGAGTCGGCGAAGTTGAGGCAGGCGGAGCGGCCTCGCAGCGCCAGCGCGGCCACGTCGTGCGCGCGCGCCGCCATATCGGCGGTCTCGAACGTCCCGAGCCATATCCTCTGCTTGCCGTGCGGCTCCCGCACCTCGCACACCCACCTCCCGGGGTTCCTCCGGCGCACGCCCTTGTACACGGGGTGCCGCGTCTCCTTGAACTTTGTTCCTCCGGCGCGCCGACGACCCGTTGTACGAGGAGGGCCCTCGTGCCGTCGGCGGCCACCGGGGACTTTGTCCCCGACGTCGCTGCTGAGCGCAGCAACGTCCATGGGTATGCGGGTGTAAGCAGAGGAGGAAGGAGTCGGAGCATCTGGTTTGAATTCTGGACACCGTCATGTATCGCGACTTGCCGGGTCGGGAGGGCGAGGAGCCCTCGTCGACGTCGGCGGCCACCGGGGACGGCGTCCCCGACGAGTAGTCGCTGCTGAGCGCAGCAACGTCCATGGGTATGCTCGGGTGTAAGCAGAGGGAGGAAGGAGTCGGAGCATCTGGTTTGAATTCTGGAGGGAAAGGTGGCGGCTTATATAGTTTATCGCGTGGAGAGGGACGTGTCCGCGTGCACTGTTCCGACGCGGTGTGGCACGAGAGGCGCCAGCCAGGTAGCGCGACTTGCCGGGTCGGGAGGGACTAAACGGAGGGGGAGGGGGAGGGGGAGGGGGTTGGGCTCAGGGGCAATTGGGTCGGAACCAGCTGGTGCTCGCGGGGTGGGGATGGGGACCCGCGCGACGCGCAGGCATGGCATGGAAGTGGGCCGGCTGGGCCTCGCTGCTCTCGGCCGGCGGGGCTCTCGTGGCGTGGGGACGGTGACGTGTGTTGAAAAGGAAACCCCGATGTGCGACGGCCTGCGAAGGGGATGTCGCGTTCTTGTCAACTGGGTGGTTTGATGCGCACTCGTCGGACTTGGACAGTGTGGATTCTTTGTAACTAGATTGCAATGGTAGTCGTATAAGCAGGGTGGTCCGTAATGGATTGTGAACTTGCATTGCCATGTTCTGTTCTAGGAGGAGTACATGATGTTTACTTTAGTTTGCTCATTTCTGGATTCAAGCGTATGCAGTTCAAACGCAAGTACGTTTGTTGAGTTGCTATGTATGAATGTGATTTATGTGAATGATAATTTTTTGGCTGGGTACACAGTACGATGGACTGAGTCACGCCACAAAGGATCCCACTCCACGGTTATCCGGCAGTTATATTGGACTTGGTCTTTAGGGCGCCAATCGCGGTGGACAGAGACTTTATTTATTGCCGCTGTTTTTCTCCGAAGTTGGGTTGGGTTTTGGGTTCCTTTGCAACCGGATAAATGGTGACTGTTAGTTTGGCAGTTAGGGCATCTCCCATAGTTTGTCTCTTAGTTTGTCTCTAATACCCTCCATGTCATCCTGAGACAATATTAGAGACAACTATTCCAATAGCTTGTCTCTAACACCTTCAAAAGCATTTAAACTTTGCATGAATCAAATAACTATACTGATCAACACTAACTTCAATCTTTGTGACCTACATGTGTTGTTTAGTTATATCTACATATATAAACAAGTAGCAATTCTAACACAAAACCTCAATAACGAATAAGATACATAGTTATGAATAGCAAAATCCTTCTCCTTCTATCAGGGAACATGCTAATCACATTGTTCTGTTAAAATAATAAAGATCGAGTTGTATACTTGTATTGTTACAACTGAGTTTGTTGAATTACTAGGCCTAGGCCTAGTATTTATTCTGTAGCTTCAGATTGTATCACTGTTAGCTAAGGTTCCAGGAAATAAGGTTCCAGGGATGTTCAACACAGGACATCCTGAGAAGAATTTTGACACTTTCAAACCATCAAGAGTTGCAGAAGTGATGAGAACTTTTAAATCTGAAGCTCGATGCTTGATCAATCTTTTCATTAAACCTAAAAGAATATCACTGTAACGAAAAAAAAACAAAATGAATCGCTACTGAGTATTGCTTTAACTCAGGATTTGAAAGGCTTTCACGCAGAAGAACACCATCTGTCAGGTACCTACGAATTGAGAAAAAAAATTAATTCCACAAATTCATGACATAGTTATATTACAAGGAATTCAAGTTATGTTCAAGATTTCTGAGGCTTACTTTATGCAAGTTTTCTCTGAAGTTCTGTCTTCAAATCGAATAGCATAACCAACTTCTTCCCCAAGTGGGACACCAAGCTCCTGTGCCACCCTCCTGCAAATAATTCTTGAGATTTGAACAAGTGGAACTTTTAAAATTGCTCTCAGTTCTTGAGATTTGAAGACCGTGCAATACCGTTGCAACCGAAATAATTCTTCTTAGAGAGTAAAAGGCAAATAAAATAGCATCATGTGCTGTAAATTTGGAGCAGCTAGTCAACCAGGAAGGACCCCTTAAAACAAATCTTACCAAACAGTTTCTTTACTTAATTTTTTTTCTTAACAACAAATGGGTATCCAACAAACAGCTCCATTTGTAACAGATGAGGTTTGGGTATCCCCACGGCCATACAACATCATGGATATCATGGACATCTACAACAAATGTGAGATTTTCATAGATATCATGGACTTGGAGTTGGTATCAAACTCGTTCCCAAAACCATCATCATCAAATTTCCTCTTCATCCTCAGTACTGGCATCTTGACCAGTGTTGTGGTTTAGACTTCGGAGTATCAAAACTCTCTGGACATCCACTACAAAAGTTAGGAAAAGGCGACTTTTGCAAAGGAATAGATCATTGAGGCATTTTGCCGGTTCTTTTCTTCTTTCCACACCATTCCACCTACAACGAAGGAGCGTGCAAACATGGTACCCTCTTTTCCACTTAATAATCAGCCACCACTTCATATATATCAGAAAGCAAGTTTCTTGCCAATTTTTAGAACTAATTTTTCGGCATTGTTCAGGGCTGTGTGACAGTGCGAGGCTTATGATCTGATCTGGGATGGGCGATCCATGCGTCCATTGCCCATAATTACCAGTTGATTTCAACTAAGAAAAAGCATCTAATAGTTTCTTTTGCCCCCTGATTAAACAGGATCCAGTGGTATACAACACTAACAGCAAATCTATCGAAGAATCTCACAGTTTCAGCTGCGTTCTTTGTGCGTACCTTGAGCTGTTGGAGGAAGAGGACGGAGGAGGCGTAGGCCTGGAACACGTTGGAGAGGCGGAACCCGCGGTCGAGGAGCCCCACAGTACCGTCGTCGAAGCGACGGCCAACGGAGATCATGGAGCGTGGGCGGCTGATGGCTCTGCTCCCAGCCCCAGCGCAGCCACGCCGGTCGACGCTGCAGGCTGCTCCAGAGACCCCGAGCGTGCCGCGCCGCCGCCGAGCGCCGGGCTCCCCATAGAGCCGGGCCTCCTCCTCCTCTGGATCGCGCGCCGAGGTCGCCGGGGCAGCGGAGGACGCGGAGGGGCGTGGGGAAGGAAAAGAGCACGGGGAGGAAAAATCGCGCGGGCGCGGGGAAGGGCGCGGTGCTCGCGCGCGCGGATCCGCCGAGAAGAAGAGACGCGTGAGCAAGCGACGATGCCGTCCAACAGATAAAATCACTCGTCGCGAAGCCTCTTTTCGCGTGAAGCGACGGTCGTCTCAGGAAAAGACGGTTTGGCTCTCTCTCTTCTTTTACTCTTTGCCATGTCATCAAAAGATCTATGTGGCATCTCTTAGAGACAAGCAAAACAGACTATTGGAGATGCCCTTAGGCGGCATTCGGCTAGTTCGATGTTTCCTGTGTTGAATGGTACTGTATGGATTTGCTACAGCTAAAATAGGACTCCTACTTGAATTTCGACCATCGAGACACCGTCCCCTATCGAGTTTATGGGAAAAGTAATATGACAGCACAGTCTACACGAAAACCTTTATTACCGTGAAACACAATGAGTGTTTGTTCGAAAATACAATAAGATTATGGATATAGATTCTGGAGTTATCGGATTATGGAATTATGTTACATAATACATTGGTTACCCCCTTTATAGTCATTGAAAGGGTGACAATTAATGCCGCTAAAGGCGTCTTATATCTTCACGCACGTTCCTCTGTTGAGTCTTAAACTGTCACGTCTTTTAGCCAACTATCGATAGTTGTTAGATGTACCAATAACTGCTCTCACGATAGTTACGTGGGAAACTGACATGTCTTTCGACAAGTTTGCTGGTCGGAGATAGCCAAAAACCATATAGTTGGTCATATAGTGTCTATGATTGGTCTTCTTATGACTCAAACAGGTATGAGGTCTGTTTGGTCGTAATAAAAGGGATTAGGCTTCCTTTTAACATTGGTCGCAGGTTCATCACCATTATAAAGTGGGCTTCTAATATGTGTACTTACTTTCACAGAGACTCTAACTTTGATCGAAAATGTTGACTTGGTCAAGAATCCTCATCAGCTAGCCCCCAAGACTTAATAAAATAAAGAATATTTACTTAAGGCATTCTTGCCATGAAATGTGCATCAAAAAGATTTCTCACGCACAATCATTCCAAACATTTAATGAGAATATGGGAGAGATGAAAATATTCATGTTTTCTTGGAAACCGTATCCGAAAGTTGTAGTGAGTGGGTGAACGGTTTGTGGTTAAAAAAGAGAGGATAAAAGACTTCTTTTTTACCTTCACCTTTATTCTACCATCATTGCAATATCTACCTTCAAGCCTCCCGTATTTGAGTCTTTTTGTCTCCAACTCCCTTCTCCAAAACCTCTATTTGATCTTAATCATGGGGATTTTGGGTGCTTCATCCTTCTCTGAGAGCAAGATTCAAGAGTTGGAGAACCAAGAGTATCTCCCGCCTAGGGCTCTGATCAAATGGAGTCCTTACGGTAGCGAAATAGCCCCAATTCTGGGAAGGTTGGATTATTCTCTTTGCTTCTTTCCTAAAATTAGGTTTTCGCTTGCCAGAGAGTGAATTCTAAGCAGACATCTTAGACTGCTTTAGGATAGAACTCTTTCACCTTGGACCAAATTCTATTTTGATCCTTAGTGTCTTTTCACATCTCTACGAAGCTTTTCTTGGTATTCCTCTGTTCGTCTATTTCACCACTTTTATTAGTTTACCCGCAATAATAGAGGTTAGGGGAATTATGGTAGCATGTATTTCAAGCTCCATGATCAAATGGTCAAAAAGTATTCTCCCCTTCCTATCAAAGATACATGGCGTGACTACCAGAAGGAGTGGTTTTACTATGAAATCCCTCGAGGTAGCCATCTTAAATACAACAGAAGTCCTCCTCTGACCTGGTTTGCTCAGGACGTGAAGAATGAGAAGGCCCCTTGAAACTGACACCAGAGGAGAAAAGACTAGTCGGTACAATCATTTCTCTAGTGGTTGCCAGACTAACTGGTCAGAAGATCATCCACAACGTCCTCTAGCACACGATCAACCCCTTAAGAAGAGGGCTCATTATGCTTGGATATGCTCGAAGGGGTTGAGGACCCAACCAAAGATGGTTATGGAGGTGTGTTACTATGCAAATTTCTTTAAAACAATGTTCGACTTTGTAGTATAAACTTTACTAAGTCTATAATTATTTTGCTTTAGTATTGCCAGAGATTTGGTCGAAGAAAGGACTTCGACTATGTTGAAGAATGTAAGAGATGACTCAGAGCCTATTTTTTTCGACGACTAGCCTTCTAGGTTGATTGGAGCGTCTGCAGAGTTCATAAATAAATGAATACATTTATATATAATTTTAACCTTAATCCTGTTTTTTTTTTTGCTAAGATTGTAGTTCATAAGCTCCTGTTTCTCTTTGGATGCATGGAAGAAAAATGGGTGTTGACCAGGCTAGATGCCTAGATCCAACAGTCAACCCCCGTCGGCAAAGAAAACCAAGACCACTACTGCAGGGTCTTCACAAGTCGTGGTCGAGAGACCAACGACCAGGACAAGACTTGCTACAACAGTATCCGTGGGTGCTCCAGTTGCTGTCAAGATGACCAGTGGTGCATCGACTATTGATGCACCATCAAGTACCTAGACCACGGTAGATCCAACCAGTACCATTCATGCTATTTGGTCAAAGCGCATTCATGACCGACCTTAGGTGCAGGAAAAGCTAACGAAGACTACTAAGGTGACGACCGAGGTGCGCAAGAAAAAAAACAAAAGTCTATGCTTTCAAAGCCATTTCATTGTCACATTCCTTCATTCCCATGTGTTCAGGGCGAGGGAGAGGACATTGATGAAGAATAAGTTCCTCTTATCTCGGTGAGAAGATCTAGGATTAGCCATCCTAATGTTAATATTACTAAAGACAAAACAAATGGTGGAAGCGGTACATTAGTTACCACCGACGTGTTGTTTTCTTTTGAGACTAACATTGGCCTCCGTTTTGAGTAAATTATCAAACTTAACTCTTTGTTCATTTGATTTTTTTGCCATGTTTACTTATATAAATGTCTTTATCTATATCAATGCCCCGACCACTTCTCCTACTCTAACTATTGAAGTTGAAGAAACTAGAGAGGAGTCATTACCTGTCGGAGCCAGCCACTGAGCCAACATTCTCGACCCCTCTGCCTCCCATCCCGGACACCGCCTTCTCCGCCCCTAGTTTGAGCCGCCGCCACCTCCTCCTCCTCCGCCCATGCCGGGCCAACAGTCCAGTGCTTCGAGCCAGCCCAGGGGCACGGCCCATCTGGTCATCTCTAGTTAGCAATAGCACTTGAAAGTATGCGAACCCGGTCGACGGGAGTCTCTACCTACGAAGGTGACGTTACAATATTTAAATCTCTTATCGTCGTCCTTGGGTTGACTTGCGGCGTAGTTGGCGGACACTAGTCGCCACTCGCGTTGATGATAGGCATCCTGGATGTCCCTGCCACACTGTTGTGGTACTAGCGATGGGCCTTTTACATTGGTTTCTATTTGGTAGTGAGAAGTTGATTGTTGCGTTGTTGCTGCGCCAAACGTTTGGCCTTCTCCTGGGCCTCATGTTGCACATGTGCCACTTGTTGTTCGCCGGTCTCATCGATGACTGCACATGTGCAAAACTCGGAGTAGATGGAGGGTGAAAACGTCCCATCCTCATCAGAGGAGGGGTTGTAGTCGAAATCAAAGTAGATGTTATGGAGATGATTCCTCTAGAACCTCAACATTGATATTGTCAACGAGATCATCAAAAGCCGCCATGGTACTGGCATTGTGGTGACTTGTCTCTCTAGTTGAGACAGAAGTGGGAATATATTCGCCCTCCATGTTGCTTGGGGTCAGCAGCGGAGTCCCCGCCATCTCACCCCCAACAGGTTGGATCAACGGTGGCAAAGATTTTCCATCGGGAACGTACTCAAGGTAGAAACCGCACTGCGTGCCCCTCAGGGACGTAGTTCTTGTCCATAAGGTTGGCGTAGTCGACAAGATCGAATGTGTTCTCCTTGTCCATTGGTTAGGACGCAAAAACATCACAACAATGATCTTTGAGTTGATGGCGCCCTCCTTCTAGTGCCAATTGTTGATGATCGAGACACATGATCCCCTGCCGAGCTTATCGGGAAAATAATATGATACCACAATCTAGAAGAAGACCTTTATTGTTGTGGAAACAATGAGTGTTTGTATAAGAATTCAATGAGATTATGGATATGGATTATGGAATTATATTACATAATACGTGGCTATCCCCTTTATAGCTATTGAAGGCGTGGCAGTTAATGCCGCTAAATGTGCCTTAAATCTTATGCATGTTCCTCTATTGAATCTTGAACCGTCACAACTCTTAACCAACTGTCGTTAGTTGTCAGATACGCTGATAACCGCTCTCATGTTAGTCACGTGGGAAATTGCCACGCCGGAAATTGCCATGATAGACCAAAACCGTATAGCTGGTCGTATAGTTAGGGATAGACCATAAACCGACTAGTTTTTTTTTAAATGGAAGTACAATAGTGTCCATATGCACATCGATTGCACTCATAACTCAAACTTGAACCTAGGTGGTGGGGTTCACCACACCTTCCCATCAACTGGTGCGACTAGTTTGGTCGTAATAAAAGGGATTCTATTTCTTTTAACAATAGTAGTAGGTTGATAACCGTTATAAAGTGGACCTCTAATATGTTAGCCTACTTTCACATCGATTTTGATTTTAACCGAAAATGTTTGCTTGGTCAAGAATGCTGTCATTGATTTTTTCTTAATTTGGTGCTTTTTGTCAACCATGTTCGATAGCAACCAGATCGAGTACGGAATTTTCCAGAGGGATCCTGCAAGGTTAGTGTTGTATGCCCTTAAAACTTGATTAAGACAATCATCTATTTTGTTGCAGCTGTCTGTAGAAGACCATGCATTATTATACAGTTGAATTACGATGGACAAAAAATAGATCAAGACCTTCTAGACGGTCATTTGTTTTTAGAAAAGAAAAGAAGGGAGCGAGGGAGTGAAATTCGCTTCAAGACCAGTACTTCTAGTAGAAGAGTAGCATCCAAAGAGCGGAAGTCAACAGCACAAGATAGCTGTTGCAAAACTAGAAAAACATTGCAGACTTGTTTTTTTTTCCTATTGCTTTCAGGTGCTAAACTGCTTCTAGAAGGTCGCGTCCTCGGGGTTGGAGGCAAAGAATTGGTTTCGGACTTTCAGTTGTTGGCTTTTTCGCCTTGCAAGTGGATACGTACTTCGGATGTCTGCCTCCTACAGCTGAAGACAGAAATGCTGTCTTGCTTTGAAAGGTTGGTTACGCATGCCAGTTTTCCACGGTTGGTTAATTAAGAGCACCATTCATATAGCTGAGCTATTTGGTGCCTTCGAAAGTACGTAAGCCTATAGCTATACACGCCATTTTATTTACCACAGATTGTCGCGTACTAACTGCAACATTGTCATGTTCTGTTGCGAACCCTGTACATACCATAGGTTTTCACCTAATCACCTTTGCAGCCTGATAGTATAGACATCCAACAAATATACTCTGATTAATACACCATCGCAGAAGAAAAACTGTTACATATTCACACCACGCATAAATTGTAGGGGCGGTGCCGCCGTGCCAGGGCGGTGCCATCCTTGAGCAATTTCGTGGCAAAACAAGGTAAGCGGGCCGGGAAAAATAGCTGTAGCGCGGCGCAGGTCACGCACCACGCCCACGCGGAAGGTTGGAGACTGGTGAGGCCTCTCGGTCTCATCTCAGCACCGCGGGCTCGCTGGCTCTTTGCTTGCCAAGCTGACCGCCGACCACGAAGCGAACTATTGGGCCTAAAAGTTTTGGTGATTGCCCAAGTATTGGTCTATTGCTGCCCTCCTGGGTTAGGAAAGCCTAGGAGGCCGGGAAAAGGCCGAAATCCCTTTGGGCGAAAAGCTTTCTGTACGTACAGCTTCTTAGTAAAAAGGATCGATATTTCAAGGGGGGAAAATAACCAAAAAAAGCATACAGCTTAGCGGCAGTAACAAATTTCCCAGCAGTAGCCTTGTCTCAATCGGACGAAAAATGGGCCGATAGAAGGAAAAATGAGAAAAAAAAAATGGAGTTTGACCTACGGAGCTAGGTTGCTGAGAAAAAAGAGTTTCACCGTTCGCCAGTAAGTACAACGGGCAACAGCACATGAATTTAGATCGCTATATTGTGATTTACCGAGTGGACAGCTAAGGACAACCATCTTTTGAGCGTTGCCCCTGAGTTCCGATAGCTATCTCCTCCTCTCGGGCATTTCCGTGGTCAAATCATGTTTAGCGAAGCTTCCCTTTCATAGTCAACTTTTTTTATTTATGAGAGGGTGTCCTAGTCAATACTTTTCTTGCTACTACCTAACTGATTCGATCGACCATTTTCACCGCCTTAGTACACAGTACAAAACAGAACGTAAATTCAACGGTGCTCACTCAACATACTACATTTTTGTTGACTCTTGATCCAAGAATTGTTGGTCTAGGGCATTACATGTATCAAGTGAATTTGTAGGAGTAAAATCGACAAAAACAAATCTTATAAACGAAACTCAGCTTAGTGGTAGAAATTCGAACAGGATATCATCCCAAAGAAATCTGAAAAGTACGGACCGGCCAAATAGCCAAATTTAAAAGTGAGTATGCTAGATGTGCGATCGATGGAAGTGGCCAACAATTGTGCTACTTCGCCCTTTTCCCTTCACAGACTAAAGCGACGAATTAGCGACAATGAGCCCCACCGGCTAAAACTTTCCATTGGTTTGGTGTCCCCAATCATCGGTCAAAGCAACACCGCTATTCATGCGTCGCAACCACAATGTGTGCGTATAAACACGATTCACCCAATTGTTCAGCTGATCATGTCACGTGTACCATTAATCGACAAACAAAGCTTTAAGAATGCACGCATCATATATCCCTTTCTGGGCGACAGGTGTTCAACGCACAGGCACAAAATTAAATAGCCAGAATGGACGCCTCACCATAATCTCAGAAGCATGTGGTGATTGTGGTGGATGAGAGCCGTCAGTCCCGTAAACTACATTCATAGTAAGTCACGGATAGAAATTAAGAAACAAAATTCAATTCTATTAGCATATTCGATCTAGATTAGTTGTTGACTCTTGATGCAGTCATCTGAATGTACTACGGTCCTTTAGCTAAAAAAGCAGGGAACCTCTTTAGAACGCCCTAATTGATAATCGAGTGCTTTACCACTGTTTTCACACGTCCCATCACATTGAAACGCTGCCTTTTCCGGCGGGCCCTTCCCTCGTAGACCAGTGCCCAGGTACGTGCGGCAATTTTTTTCTTCGACGGGGAGGGCGACGTGAGAGACAGGGACATAACCCTTTCGGCTGATTTGGGCGCATCGATCGAGTGAATGCGTACATGTTGTTCGGAGAAAATAGCGCATGCGTAGCGTAGGCAGGTCGATGGACAATTCGATATATGCTGTGCAGTGCGCGTGCTGCTATATATGTTTTTGCCGTTGAGGCCGCCGACTCCTCGCTATCTTTTCTATCTTCTTGAGCGGCAGGAGTAGCATCTGAAACCTTCTTCTCCGGTCCTGCGAGAACGTAGGCTCGGCCCACAGGTTGTGTCCGCCTCCTCGTCGCAACTTTTTTCTGCGTTTGGGATATATCAGAAAGCGATCTTGCTGTCTGTTTTGCTGTCACAGAGATGACATGCTGTTATTGCTTGTTTAGGGCTCAGCCTAGCCTAGCCATCAGAAGAAAAAAAGTGGTTTGTATTGATTTGCAGTTTACTTAGATGCATCGATCGAGCAGATATTAATTAATACGTAGTTGTTGTTTTCTGGTTTACAACGAAACCAGCTGAAAGGCACATGTGAATTTAGGAGTCTAGGAACAAGTTTGTCATGGACTTATGGGCTAAGAAGCCTGAAAAACCGAGAAATTTACCAACTGGCAAGAGGAGTCAGGACAAGAACTACACGAGAGAAGGGTCCGACATACTAGCAGAGACAAGGCTTTAAGGCCTCCAAAAGAGAGTTTCCTCCCCATGTTGGAAATGAAAGAGAAGTAGGTACAAAGCAGGGGCAGAGTTTCTCCCAATTTTTTTTCAATTTAGCCTTTTTTTCGTAAAAAACGCACATTTATACCCCTGCTGCCCCGGTGGCTAGGGTTCGGGACCTCGGCGCCATGACTCACGACAAAGGTCGGCGCCGTGAGTGGGGCCAGGTGAAATAAGACTAGCAGAGGTATAAATGTGCGTTTTTACGAAAAAAGGGCTAAATTGAAAAAAATACTGGAGTTTCTCTAGGGACAAAATGGGGCCATGGTCCCCATTCCTCTAGAAAAAATTGCTAAAAAAGTGTTTAGTATTACTACTTAAATGCCAATATAGCACTAAACTAGCTCCATCTTCCTAAGTTATCTAAGTGTACGCTGTTAACTTAGTCGCTTATGTGTTTTTCTCCGAGGTACAGAATGTGCGCCGCTACCACGCGTGCATGCTCTGTTACTCGAATGCCTCTTCTTCTCCGTCGCCGACCTCACCGTTGCCTTCTACATGTAGCCGCCTAACTCCTTCGTCGAAGATGTGGCCTGCATGAAAGCCGCGCGGTGGTAGGTAATGCTGTGGCTCACAGCAGATGCCACTGACTTTGATTCTTAATTAGGTCAATATTTTTGATCAAAGTCAGAGTCTCTGTGAAAACAGATCCACATATTAGAGGTCCACCATATAACAGTTATGAATATATGAACAGTATTAAAAGGAGTATAATACCTTATATTACGGCCAAACCGGTCACAGATCAGTTTGAGTTATGAGACGATCAGTCATGGACACTACACGACCAACTGTACGGTTTGAGTCATCCCGACCAGCAAGCTGGTCGAAAAGCATGACAGTTTCATACATGGCTAACGTAAGAGCGGTTATTGGCGTACAACATTTGGCTAGGAGACGTGACGGTTCAAAACTCAGCGAAGGAACGTGCGTAAAGACATAAGACGCCTTTAATGATATTAACTGTCACCCTTTCAATAGCTATAGGGGGTAACCCACATATTCTGTAAAATAAGTTCTCAATACATCTATATCCGTAACTCTTAACACAATCATTACGTTCTCAACATTCTCATTGTATTATAATACAAACACTCATTATGTCCACGGCAATAAAGGTCTTCGTTTAGATTATGCCCTCATATTATTTTCCCGGTAAGCTCTATAGGGGAATTTGGGTCTCAATCATCGACAGTTGGCGCTAGAAGGAGGGCGCTATCAAGCCGAAGATCATTGCTGTGTTGTTCTTGCGTCCTTACCAATAGACGAGGAGAACACCTTCGATTTTGTCGACTACGCAGAACACCTTCGATTTTGTCGACTACGCCGACCTCATGGACGAGGACTACATCCCTAAGAAGGCATGTAAGTGCGATTTCTACCTCGAGTATGTTGCGATTTCTACATCGAGTACATTCTCGAGGGAGATTCTTCATCGCTCTCAACCCAACCCGTTGGGACTGAGACGACGAGGACGCCACTGCCGCCCCGAAGCAATTCCGAGGGCGAGTACCTTCCTACTTCTGTCTCAACTGGAGAGACAAGTCACGGCAATGCCAGTACCGTAGCGGCTTATGATGATCTCCCTGGCGGAGTCAATGTTGAGGTTCTGGAAAAATCAACTCTAGAACATCTATTCCGAGATCTCGACTATTACCCCTCCAATGAGGATGGGACGTTCTCACCCTCTATTTGCTTCGAGTTTCATGCATGTGCAATCGTCAATGAGACCGACGAGCAACGAGGGGAACGTGAACAACGTGAGGCCTAGAAGCAGCCGAATGTTTGGCATAGGAGCAACGCAACAACCAACTTCTTGCTGCCAAACAGAAGATAATGATGGAGGCCTATCACTAGTACCACCACAACGCGCCGGGGACATCATGGAGGCCTATCACCAACGCGAGTGGCGACCAACATCTGCCAACTACGCCCTAGGCCGCCCCAAGGATGATGGTAAGAGATTTAAATATTGTACCATCACCTTCGCAGGTAGAGACTCCCGTCGATAGTGTTCGCATCACTAACCATCAGACGAGAGAAAACAATGAACAAGACCTTCTGGTCATTCGTTCATTGGTTGCTGACCTGCAAGAGGCTGTTGTAGAAGTATAGAGCCTTTTGCAATCATCAAGGTCTCAGAGCAGCTCTAGGGCAGACCACTTTGCATCTAGACATCGCCGTCACGGCAATAACCTTCATCAAGAAGAAGATCCTCCCTGGCGGAGTGTGTTCAACAGAGTAGGCCCAGGTGAGTGCTCTAACTGTGGCCGTAAAAAGACATAGTTCTCCTGATAATCATGATGAAAGTCAAAATATCCTACCACAATTAGGGTCATACACAAGGTGCAATACTTTCCCACCCGGGCTAAGAGACGTTACCTGGCCTGAAAAGTTCAAGCCAGGACATCTGAAAAGCTTTGATGGGACACAGAATCCCTCGGAATTTCTCTAAATCTACACTACTGCCGTCTAGGCTGCGGCCGATGATGAAAGGGTGATGGCAAATTATTTACCCACTACATTGAAAGGATTTGCTTGGACATGGTTATTTAACCAACCGAAAAGTTCTCTTTTTGGTTGAAATTTTTGTCATGCTATTATAAACAACTTTAAAAGTTGTTATACTAAACCCAGAAAAAGGATAATTTACATTGTCTTTGTTAAACTTCTGGAAAAAAATACATCGGTTTATTAAAAGGTTGGTAGAAGTACACGATACTATTCCTAACATTATTGACGTTTATATTATTCGAGCATTTAAACAGGCGGTACAATTCAAGATGTTTACAAAAGACCTAAACATCCACCCGCCAATAATCATGTCAGAGTTATTTTACATAGTTGATCATTACTCTGATGCTCATGAAGTAGTGGAGTAGAACCGTATGGTCAACCAGGTATAGTAGATTCGGATAAGAAAGAATTAAAGAAATCGACAAGATCTGATGACCACAAAAGCAAAGCAAAAAAGAAGAACAAAATGAGGCCTACACTAAGGGAGGTCGCTGCTGTAGAGCAGCGACTGAACAACAACAAGGGCAATGGTCCATGGAGGAAGCCGGTTGGTTGTCCAAACGACCAGTTTGGATCCAAGGTCTCTGGCGCGACCAGCGTGAATGGCTGTTTGACAAGAATTAAATTCCTAAATATTGCTTTAACATTCAAATTAAAGACAACATAACCCTTATGGTCGTAACCCCCATGGTTATGACCCCTGTGGTCGTGAGAATTTCAGAGGTTGCTTTACGAGTACTATGGTCAGAGAGGTCCTGTACCTATCGCCCGACCAGTTAATTGCTCGTAGGATCTTTGAACTGGTACTTGGATTTGATTCTGAGTATATCCTTCCGTGTGATGAATGGAACATATGCTCTATTTGCTCCAAACCACGTTTTTGGCCCTAAGTCATTGACGACAACCACTAAACAGTTTCATCTCCTGTTGTGATGAGGACACCACTCCTTCGGATACAAACACCAACACTTCTCAACCTACGGGACCAATGACTATGGCAAAAGCAAAACAATTAAACTATCAGGTAAACTTGTTCTTAGGAGTAAATAATATTTCTGCTGAGAATCTGATACTTCGTAATACTTGTGATTTTCTTGTTCTTAGGAATCATGGAGAGGAGGAGCCAACTCACGGCAAGAGGAACACATCAAGGACTTCACCTAATTCGTCCATCTCCACCAATTTGGCTGCATTCAAGTCTACTTCATCGGGCCAACGAATTTAGGCTTATTATCCAATGGTGCTGCGACACCTTTATTTTAGGCCATGGGCCTTGTATTTCTTGGGCTCAAGGGGAAGGCGCTACCATAGTTTCAGCCACCTCCTGGCCGACGCCCCCTCCCTAGGGCACCACCTCCTGGCCCCAACTCATATAGGAGCCGCCGTCCCCTTTTGCAAAACTTGAGTTTTATTTTTAGATTATTTTGCATAGTAGTTTCGTCGCACGTTCGGTTTGAGAAACCCCAACTTTGTGAGCTTTATAATTATTCACAATACAATTTCAGATTGCATCTTCTACTTTTTTGCTTGTGTTCTCGATTCGCTTGCAGGAGATAGCCTTCTTGGCGAGGTCAACCGCGTTCGGCATTATTGATAACCATCGGAGTAGTGGTGTAGTGATTGCGAGGGGTTCGATTCGTTTTGGTCGGAGCCTTTGGATCATCAACATCGTGTTCTCCACAATCGACATATCACTACCTTTTGGAAGATTGGGCCACAACCACATTATGTTGACACCAACTGGTGATCAATTAGTTTTTTACTAACTGCAACTGCCTCCTCGACCAGACGCGTCACTTCCAGAAGGTGTCTTCTCCAAGAGTAACTACCGCCTCTTCGTTGATATTTAAAGGTGGATGACAAACATCAAAACACAAGGCAATTGGATTCATCTAGAAGACAATTGGAGCATACTGAAGCACATCAAGCAATATACTCAGTGTAATTAGGGTTAGTCTATCGTCTTCCCAAAGGTATCCCTTTAATAGCCAGTTCATTGCAATAAAGAGCAACTTCATTCTCCTCGAGCACTTTAGGTCATGCAGCGACAAGACAGTGTGTGCTGTCCTAGTTCGCGGTAGGTCACCTTCTCCAGTGGTTTTGCACAGTAGGGGGTGCTATTTTTGCCATTTCGTTCGTATGGGGGCTAGTTTTGCTATTTTGTTTAAAAAATAGACTAAATGAGCCAAAAACTCTCATTCTACTACACTTAATTGTGATTTTCCCCTGCCTACACCTCAGCCCGCTTTCATATAGATTGTTGACTAGTTACCATTAAGAAATCTTAATGATGCAGAAAAGCCAAGCAAGGCTGGAAAACCTACAAAAGTAGAGCTGTTGTAGTCAATTCCTCAACCAAATGAAAATTTGAAGCAAGTACTACTTATTCCTGATGATAGCCCAAGACAATGCGGATTGGGTCGTGAATGAATGAGAAATAGGAACTTGAGCTCATTACCTTTCTCCGGGCAAATATAGATGTTTTTGCACGAAAACCATTCAACATGTTTGGAGTGGGAGGTGCTCGAGCATAGGCTAGCCATACGACCTGATAAACGACCAATGTCTCTCGCCTACACCTCACCAGCTTTCAGATAGATTGTTGACTAGTTACCATTAAGAAATCTTAATGATGCGAGAAAGCCGAGCAAGGCCGCTCGCGATCCACCAAATAACTTTTTAAATGACTCGTTCCTGATCCACAACCCAGATTGGCTTGCGAATCCGGTCACGGTCAAGAAAACAAATGGTAAATGGTGCATATGTGTTGACTTTACTAATTTGAATACCACATGTCTCAAGGATGATTTCCCTTTACCCCGCGTCAACCAAGTGGCCGACTCAATTGCAGTACGTGAACTAATGAGTTTTCTGGATGCTTACTCAGACTACCATCAAATAAATATGGCAAGAGAAGATGAAGAGAAATCTTGCTTCATCACCCTTTTGGCATCTACTACTACGTCAAAATTCTGTTTGGGCTTTAAAATGCTAGCATCACGTACCTGCGACTTATGTAGAAGACTTTTGTTGATCAGATAGGGCGTAATATGGAAGCATATTTAGACGATCTTGTTGTAAAGAGCACAAAAAGCATTGATCATCTGTCTGATTTGGTAGAAACCTTTATTAATTTGAATAAAAAAGGGATCAAGTTGAATCTAGAAAAAATTGTACTTTTGGTATTTCTTCTGACAAATCACTTGGTTTCCTTGTTTGTTCTAGAGGTATTGAAGTCAATCCTAAATTTTTTTTTGTGTCATTGAATCTCTACGACCACTTTCAACAATGAAGGAGGTTCAAGGTTTAATTGGTCGAACGATTATAGTTAGTCAATTTATTTATTGATCAGGTGAACATAGATTGCCTTTCTTTAAGGTGATTCAAAAACATGATATATTTCAATGTTAGGATGAGGCAAACAAAACCTTTGAGGATATTAAGGCTTATTTAGAAAGCCCACCCATATTGGTATCACCCTACCCACGAGAGCCTTTGTTGGTATATTTGGTGCTACACTTAATATGGTCAGTGTCGTACTGGTCGCAGAACAAGATAAGGTACAACGACCTATTTACTATGTAAGTGAAGTTACTTTATGGACCAAAGGAGCGCTACCCTCAAGTCCAAAAGTTACTTTATGCCTTATTAATGGCTTCCCATATGCTACGACATTATTTTCAATCACATAAGATTACAACATCATCGTCCTTTGCCTTGAGAAGTGTTCTTTACAATCAAGGGTCAACTAGTCATATTGCTAAATGGGCAGTAGAACTTGGATCATTTGATATCCATTTTGTTGCCCGAACAACAATTAAGTCTTAGGCTTTGACAGATTTTATCTTTGAATGGACTAATTCTGAAACATAGGAGCAGATAGAGTCTAGTCTAGATGACCATTGGACACTATACTTTGATGTCTCTTGAGAACTTAAAGGCTCAGGCTGGTATAGTACTACTGGTCACACCACAAAGCGACGTAATCCAAATGCATTTTCCTACTACAAATAGTTACAATCAACAGCAGCTAAATCCCTTGGTGTTTGTCGTAATCCAAATGTTTCGATGAGACAATGGCTGACTATCTGGATGAAGTGAGGAAATTAAAAAAAAATACTTTAGTAGTTTCGAAGTCCAATACATTCCACAAAAAGATAATACTTTAGCAGACCAATTATCAAAATTGGGCTCCCCATGATCACTTGTTCCAATAGGTGTTTTCCTTGAATATTTGTCTAAATCCTCTATAGTTACATCTACAGAAGTACAACCAGCCACTTCAGAGGTCGTCACTCTCGAGCATGATGTAGATTGAGTTCAACCATTGAAAAACTATCTAGCACATGGGACAATTCCCGATGATGCATAGGAAAAAGATAGATTAATTCGAAAAACAAGAATGTATAAACTGGTCGACAACGACCTATACAAAAAATGAGCACATGGTGTTCTAATGCGTTGTATTTTTCAGTAGAATGATAAAATATTACTTCGTGAAATACATGGGGGCTTATGTGGAGCACATATTTCATAGAGAACACTGGTCGGGAAAGCTATCTAATAAGGTTATTATTGGCTCACTGCACTACAAGACACAATGCATCTTGTAAAGACTTGTGAGCAATGCCAATTTCATTCTTGACAAGTACACCAACTTACAAATAATTGCAAACAATTCCATTGACATTACCATTTTTGACATGGGGAATTGGCATAGTTGGACCTTTACCTAGGGCAACTAATGGGTATAAATTTCTATTTGTGGCTATTGATACATTTACTAAATGGATTGAAGTCGAATCCGTCACTACAATTACTGCACTAGCAGTTAAAAAAAATTCTTTATGAAAAATGTAGTGACTTGTTTTGGCGTACCCAACCAACTTATTACTGATAATAGATCATAATTTGTTAGTGGTGAAGGGATACGGGTAGGCTACGATAGCAAAAATTCAAAAATTTCTACCACGTAAACCAGGATGCCAAGTAAGTAGATGGTCACAGAGTGTTACCTCCAGACACGTAGTGCAGCGAAAGATGAGTTGGAGCAGCTTGGTCCAACGAAGAGCATGTCAATGAAGAGTCGTAGTTGATCGTCTAGCGCCCTCGCGAGTCGATCGTCTCCTCCAGCAACCTATAATATTCTTTATGAAGATCACGGATCGTCCCCAAGTGCAACAGCAACCACATTAGCGTCTCTACGGTATCCACACGTCGAGGGCAGGAACAACTGAACACCGGTATGCTAGCACCAAGTCACACGGTGGGGCTCTCTCAGGAAGATGGCGGCTAGGGTTTTGGTGGAGCAACTCACGTCTCTCGCATCCTCATAATAGCCTCAAGCATCTCCTTATATATATTGCCCTGTGACGGATCCTATCCGAACACGTTTGACGAATCGTATTCGTATTGGTTTGTTCCAATCCGTTAAGTGTGTGACCTGTTAGGTTTATGTGTAATCGGTTGTGACTTGAAAACCCTTTTCCGACCACGAGTCGTAGCGGTCTCTAGCAGGACATAACGATTCCCGAATACACACAAATTATATCGGACGAACCTTAAAGCAATATAATCTATGAGCAGGTCCTCATCACTTACGGCCAGCTCGTATCTCGTCACGACCAGTCCGTATTTAAGTACGACCAGTCTAAAACTGTGTATGACTAGTTCGTATTTAGTCTCAACGAGTTCATAACTCTTTACGACTAGGTTTCGACCACTCTGCGATTACGTTCGATCAGTTTACGACCAACTCGTATCTCCATACAACCAGCCTGTAACTGATCGAACTAAGTGACCTACTCGTGTATTCTCCCTTTTCCTCACGATATCTGGTTTGAACTCCAGGTGAGATATATTTCATCCATGGACTATTCAATACTTTCTCGATCGAGTATCGGATAACCTTATGTGGTCGAACTCTTCGACCACGAGTGGCATGGCCATGCACTTTATTTACCCGACCACTTCGAGGGGCCCAGAGATATATCTCCCGTTATGTTAGGAGGGGCAAATCCCATATCCGACCAGTCACATCCCTCCGCATGTTTCATTGCATACCCAAAAGCTACCTTTATAACTACCCAGTTATGAGTAGCGTTTGGCAACCCTTAAGAGTTCTATTATATATGTAGGGAATCATGCTGATCTCAAGTCTAAGGATTATACATCATCATTGCTTGAGATCAACTAATGACACATGGAATCATAACAATCTTAATAGTGTCTCAAGGTGGGTCTATCCAACTCTATGTTCTCTAATATGCGTTCACATTATTGATTAGATATTCCCATATCCATGACCGGTGAAACATGGTCATTAATCAATACATGTGCTGGTCATAGAGTCACTGGTGTTCCGATTAGTGACATTCGACCAGAGATACTTTTAGAACAACATCATATATATTAAAGAGTTTTACCAACAAGTCACATACTTGTTGATCTATATAACCGATGATTCATTCAAGGAACAGAATAATATTTATTCAATAACTCATAAACATAGACGTGATACAATCATTTTTATGATTGCCTTTAGGGCATATCACCAACAAGTGGTTGTTTCAAGATTATTGTGATAAAATAGGTACAAAGATTTGTTTCACTTATGTCACTCATCTACAGAGCAATGGAGTAGTTGAACGTGCTAACGGTCAAATCATGCAGGATATGAAGAAAAGAGTCTTTAATAGACCCAAAATACGCTCTAGGTAGATGATCTCTACTCAGTTCTTTGGGCTTTATGTACTACGAATAGTAGGGCTACTAGTGAAACACCATTTCAACTAGTCTTCGTAGCAGAAGTTGTATTACCTAATAAATTTCGTTTGGGTTTTACACGAGTCAATCTTCATGATAACGTCAATCAAAATGAACAACATGAATATTATGTCAACCTTCTCAAAGAAAAACATGCTCGAGCACTTATCAGGTCGACAGCCTATCTACAAGGGTTGCGTCAGTACTGCAATAGAAGAGTTCAACCACGAACACTTAACGTGCGTGACTTGGTTCTAAGACAAATCCAGAATCAATCTAATTTGAACAAATTATCTCCCAAATGGGAAGATCCTTTTACAATAGTCTCTGTAATCCGACCTGGCTCTGTTCGACTTGCTATGGGGGACCTCAGAGTTCTGCCCAATGCCTGTAATATAGAACATCTTCGCAAGTATTATGTGTAACATATTCTATCTTATCAATAAAGTTTATGATTTGCATTTATTCTTTGATATCTTTATATTCCAATTTATATACTATGATTCTATATTGTTTTGCTTATGGGATTAAGGTTGGTCCACATGACTACCGACCATAGTCTCCTAACATATGCAATGTCGCTGGTCGGGTCTTTAGATAACTTGTAGTTGAGACTTTTCCTATAAAACAGTCATCACTGGTTGGAAACTCACTAGACTGACTTTATCTAAGACTTGCTTCCAATTAGTATTGTGTATACCGTGAAAGTTATACTAATTGACAGCCTCTAATTATCACATTGCTTAGTTCCCATGATAAGTTTACCATTTCATTGGTTAAACACATCACAATTGGGGGTTAGTAATATACCAGAAACAACAAGAGCAAATTAAAATAATTACATGACAAAAATATTCACCATTCAAAACATTCATCATTGCAATAATGTGAGAATTATTTAGTTTTCCTTAATATGGAATTTTACATTTTACAAAATATTCAGTTACAAGAGAAGCTACTTTCTCTCTTTTCTTCTGAATTTCTTCTGCAGAGCTTAAACACGGGTCATGAATTAACCTCTCCAAGTCCACTTCATCTTTGTAGAAGTGCTTCAACTCGATGAACAAGGTGCCAACATTGACGGCTATGACAGACTGAAGAGAGGTCTTCATGGATTGGGCCATCTTCGAGAGATGGTTGGAAATATGCTTCACTTGAGCTTTGATGTCGTCGACCAGTTCTTCAACTGATGGCTCATTCTTTGTGAGTTCAATCTCTGCACACTTTACTTTTACAACAATTGCTTTTAGTTGTGTTAAAAAAAAGTCCGAGCTGTAGAGTTGGCAACTTTATTGTTCTCTTGTTTCTACGAGAGATTTCTCTTTCCTTTTCAAGCTTTTTGCTTTTCTCATGAAGATCATATAGAAGTTTGTCTACTTTTCTTAACTCAAATAATGCGTTACATGTGGACCATCTCTGACCTCTCAATTATTTTTGTAAATCTAAATGTTGAAAGACAAAAAAAAAATGAATAAGCATGAGTTCTTTGCACTTGATATAATATAAGATCAAAGTTTTTACCTTCTGTCTCTTCCTTATATTTGCGAAGAAGTATGTTGTAGTCTTGCACGAGCTTTTCGCAGATCACTTCACGCTCCTTCAAATCAGCTAAAAGCTTCATATTGGGTTCTTCAAGATGTTTGCACTATGTAGCAGCTTCCTTGAGTCTTTTATATTTTTCCTTAAGGCTTCTATTTTTTAGAACAAGTTGGAACTTAAATCCTTGGTAGCATTGTCGGCGAAGACCCACTTGTTCTCATATTCTTTAATGATTCGACCATTAGAGTGCTTTTCTTGATTGAGTTGACTCAAATAGCAAAGTTAGAAAGACAAGCATTACTCAAGTAATTAAAACAAGACTTTATTTAACTTACTTTTTTAGTCCCGCAATCTTTGCATCTTTATATGTATCATTTATGGTCGAATTGTACATGGAAGCCTTAAAAATGCAAAGCATTTCAATTGTTTTCTATGAAAATGATAGTAAGAAGTTAGAATTCTCTGATATCTAATCAAGATTTAAAAGGTCTTAAGTCAAGAGATTGTTATCTTGTTATTCAAATCCATTACTTGGTTCTCCAATTCACTATACCCAGACTCATCTGGTATAGTAGGCTGGTCGAGTCTTGCTTCTCTAGGACTGGTCGAAGCATGTCTTGGTTCAAAGGGTGGTCTCCATGCCACCATATCACCTGTCTCAGAAGTAAGAGATGGAGGAGTAATATTTTCTATTCAAAGACCAAGATAAAAAAAATAAAGATGAACACAATTTCTCAGTCATAACACATTGAAAAATTAAAGAGCACTTAACTGATCATTTGACTGAAATGATGAATCCTGACCAACATCCTGGTCGGGAACAGTTTCAGCCCTTTCTTCTGTGATATGCAAAACTTCTCCGACCACTTCTGTTTGTCTCATCTCCTCTTCTGGTGTTGATATTTGCCACCTCTTCTACGAGAATTGAGACCTGCCCGATTTATTCTTCAAGTATTTGTCTTGAGGAGGCCGGAGCATCTTTGATCACTTCCCGTGCCTCTACCATGTGCACTAATGCCTCCTCCAAGCTGATTTGAGCAAGCTTGGCCATGTCGGTCTCAAAGAAAACAAGACATCAGTGGCAACCAATGTGTCGCTACCACAACTTGTTTTTATCTTCGGTGATATTAACACTAGGATTGCTAATCCTAGGTCATCTCACTAAGATAAGAGGGACTTCTTCTTCCTCAATATTATCTCCCTCACCCTAAACACATAGGAATGAAGGAAGTTGACAATGAAGTGCTTTGAAAGCTTAGTCTTTTGTTTTTCCTATGCTTGAGGTCGGTCATGAATGTGGTTCAATCAAATGATAGGAAGGGTGCTGGTTTGGGTTACAACAGCCTGGGTACTGGTCGGTGTACCATTGGTCTGTGTGGCTGTAATTAGAGCACCCATAGTGATCGTTGTAGTAGCTCTTGTCCTGGTCGTTCGTCTCTCGACCACGACCTGTGAAGACCCAGTTGTAGTGGTCTTGGTCTTTTTGGCCGGCGAGGGTTGGCTACTGGATCCAACATGGTCAACACCCCATTTTTTGCTATGCATCTAAAGAAAAAGATAAGTTTACCAACTATAGTCTTAAGAAAAAAATATCAAGACTAAGGTTAAAATTATACATACTTGCATTCGTTCATTTATGAACTCTATAGAGGCTCCAATTAAGTTGGAAGGTTGGTCGTCAAAAGAAATGGGCCCTGAGCCATCTCTCACATTCTTCAACATAGTTAGGGTCCTTTCTTCGACCACATCCTCTAGCAATTCTAAAGCAAAAAATACAAATAGACTTCGTAAAGTTTATGCTACTAAGTCAAACATTGCTTTAATGATTTGGAGAGTGACATACCTCCAGAATCGTCTTTGGTCAAGTCCTCACTCCACTCAAGCATCCAGGCATAGCAGATCCTCTTCTGCAGGGGGTTGATCCTATGCTGGAGGAAGTCATGGATGATCTTCCGACCAGTTAGTCCACCAACCACTAGAGAAATGACTGCATCGACCAATGTTTTGTCTTCGTCTGTCAGCTTCAAGGAAGCTTTCTCGTTGTTTATGTCTTAAGCAGACCAAGTTGGAGGAGGACTTCAATTGTATTTGAAATGGCTACCTCCAGGAATTTCGGAGTAGAACCACTCCTTATGGTAGTTACGCTATGTGTCTTTGATTGGAAAGGGATGAAGCTTTTTAGACATTAGGTTGTGGAGCTTGAAATACATTCTACCACAGTTCCCCTGACATCTATTATTACAGATAAAGTGATAGAAGTGGCGAAATAGACAAACACAGGGGTGATGCTACGGAAAGCTTCGCAAAGAAGCGAAAAGACACTAAGGATCAAAATAGAATTTGATCCAAGGTGAAAGAGTTCTATCCTAAGGTATTTTAAATTGTCTGCTAAAAACTCACTCTCAGGCAAGTGAAAACCCAATTTCATGAAATAAGTGAAGAGGATAATCCGATATTCTTGTAGAATTGGTGCTGTTTCGCTGCCACCAGAACTCAATTTGATCGGAGCCCTAGGTGGAAGATACCCTTGGTTCTCTAGCTCTTGAATCTTACTTTCGGAGTAGGATGATGCACTCAAAATTCCCATGTTTAAGATCAAACAGAGGTGTGGAGGAGAGAGTTGGAGACGAAGAGACTCAAAGACGGGAGGCTTGAGGACGGAGGCTGCGATGAGAACATGGTAAAGGTGAAGATAAAAAGGAAGAAGTTTCTTTATCCCTTTTATTACTACAAATCGTTCACCCACTTACTGTAACCTTCGGATATGATTTCCAAGAAAACATGATTTTTTTTCTCTCTCCCACATTCTCATTAAATGCCTGGAATGATTCCACATGAGAAAATCTTCTTGATGCATGTTTCAAGGCAAGAAAGCCATAAGTAAATATTTTTTATTTTCTAAAGCCTTAGGGGTTAACCGACGAGGATTCTTGACCAGGTCAATATTTTCGGTCAAAATTATAGTCTCTATGAAAGAAGGCTCACATATTATGGATCCACATTATAACGATTATGAACCTACAACCAATATTAAAAGGAAGTCTGATCCCTTTTATTGGAGTCATGAGACGATCAATCATGGACAACACGCGACCAACTATAGGATTTGGGTCATCCCCGACCAGCAAACTGATCGGGAGACATGGCAGTTTTCCACATGATTAATGTGAGAGTGGTTATTGGCACATCTGGCAACTTACGATAGTTGGCTAAAAGACGTAACAATTCAAGACTCAATGAAGGAACGTACATGAAGACATAAGGCGCCTTTAACAGTATTAACTACCACCCCTTTAATAGCTATAAAAGGGGTAGGCCACGTATTCTATAAAATAAGTTCTCAATACATCCATATCCATAACTCTTAATGCAATCATTACGCTCTCAACATTCTTATTCTCATTGTATTCTTGGACAAACACTCATTGTGTACACGACAATAAAGGTTTTCATTTAAATTGTGCTCTCATATTATTTTCTTGGTAAGCTCGATAGGGGACCCTCAGTCTCGATCATCGATAGCCACTGGCTCCAAGCTACGGGTGGCGAGCCTACCATACACCAACTCGTAGGGACATGCCGACAAGCGAGTTCAAGAGATGCCTCGAATACTCGGTCGAAGAGCTATCGAGATCGTGCCCTAACAACACCAGGGGTGTCGTCAAGGGGTACAGGTGCTACATGAGGTACCGGATCAACGACGCCTTTGACATCACCATTTCGCCTCCATCGGCATGAACACTTCTGTCGTCTCCACAACCTGCAGGTCCACTATGTTAGTAGACATAGTTAGCTCCAAGGTGTAATATCTCGTTTAATTAAATAAGTAATTGAGGAATTAGAAGAGGTAATTAAGAGAGTGATTTCAGAACTTAGTGGATTAGAGAGAGTAGTGGGCCACGGCCCATAGCCTAAGTGGGGGAGCTCGGCTTTAAGAAGGTGAGGGGGAAGCTGGCCAAAGCCCTAGCCGCCACCTACCCTTGCTGCTGCCACTCCCATGTGCATCTACGTTGCCGCCGCATGTTTCCCCTGGATTAACCGCTGCTGTTTGCTTTCCCATCTGTCGCCACCCATCGTGTCTACTTGCTGTTCATTTGCCAAGGAGCAGCAGTAGCGCTACCGCCGAGGTGGTCTGCTATGCCGAAGCTTGTTGTGTGGTAGCCGGGCTAGTTGTTACACTGCGGCTGCATGCTGCTGTGTGTTGCTATGGAAGATAGAAGAGGAAAGGAAGCCAAGCTGAGCAACAAAGGAGAAAGAAGGAGGAGAGAGAGAGAAGGGATTTTGCACAAGTTCGCGTTCTTTGTCAAATTTTCGTGGGTGACGATATGATAGTCCCTAGATTTATCATAGATTAATTGTTGTTTAGTTCGTTGATCGATTGGTCAAGGGGAAGAGTAGATGTCATTCTGTCCTAGTTCATCAAGTTGTGATGTAGAGCCTTGCGGGGTAATTAGGAATATTTAGAATCGGTTTCAGAAACCGGTCTAATTAAAGAAAAGTTATATAATCTTGTTAGATTTCTAGGAATGTCTGGATTATTAAGATTGGAATAGCGAGCGAAAAGATACATCCTCGAGAAGGTCGCTATCCAGATTTTGGACATAGCTGGCAGACGTTGTGAAGATGGGTTGGTTCGTGCAATAGATGGTAAAATTAAATATCAGTGTCAACTTGTGTAATGTCAGAAATTTTGTGTAGTTTTCATAACTCATATTGTTCTTATATTTTCATATTTTAGAATTTAAAGATATAAAATTGTGAAACAGACTGTTCTGATAGATTTTGGAATGGTTTTCGGGTAAAAAAAAGGGTAGAAAATAGTAGAATCAGAGGTTCGTCATAACTAGAAAATTGTAGGTTGTTTCGTGAGAGTTCTAGAAAGTCTTAGATGGTGAAATTTGGAGTTTGGATGAACACGTTAGAGCCATTTTACTACTGAGACAACGAGCAGTGTGTCTGATAATTTTGGGTTAAATGGATCAATTTGGTGTAGAAGTGCGATGATGGTTAAAGTAAGTGTCGGTGTTGTGGTGTTATGATTTTCAGATGCGTTTTGAATTGTCTATCCAGGGAGTGTGGTCTCCTATGCTTTGACGCCGCTCCGCTATCCAACTTCACAGGGATAAAGAGGCAAGTGCATGATAGACAATGTTCATTAGCTGATCATTGTATTCTTTACCACTCAATATCATTATATTGTTTGTGTTTTTACTTTATTTAATTGCAAGCAATGTGAATGGTCATGATTTTATCCGTATTGATGGATATGAGAATGTTGGATAATGTTAATAATGATAAATCTATGAATAGTTATGCATTCATAAACATCATTGCATATGAGAAGGTGATCGTGTTGATCACAACTCCACAAGAGTGAAGAAGGTCCCCGATCCTTGAGGAGGATGGGCTTGAGAGTGAACATTATCGCGAGCGTTGAATCACGCTATACCAGTATACGCAAAAAAAGTGTAAGTGTACATGTAGTATAGAGATGCATTGAATGAAAAGTATTTGATGATTGTGTATGAGCATAAAGAGAATTGAACTAAATGATTGAGCATGAAAATAGAGAAAAGGGAACAATTGATGATGATAATATTATTTACTGCTGATTAAGCATTTCTCATTGTTTATTATTGTACTTGCCGAGTCGTGGACTCACCCTTACTCTACTGTTGAATTTAGGTGACCGTTGATGATGTTTCACTCGGGAAGGCCTAGCGCACTTGGAATCACAACCTATACTCAATTACTCGATTCATTGGACAT
Source organism: Ampelocalamus luodianensis (assembly GCA_036346255.1). Taxonomy (NCBI): domain Eukaryota; kingdom Viridiplantae; phylum Streptophyta; class Magnoliopsida; order Poales; family Poaceae; genus Ampelocalamus; species Ampelocalamus luodianensis. Next base: position 13,065,731 of record CM070634.1, read on the forward strand.
GAGAATATTTTATTATAGCATGATGATTTATATTTAGGACATGATGATATTGAATAACCTTAGATGATAAGTTTAGAGTTGATTATTCTTTCAATAGACTTTATTCTATTGGTTTACGTTAATTTGATTTATTATCTTGCTATGCTCGTAGGAATAAATTATCTATGATTGTCATATCATTATGCTTGTGTTATTGTGATCTGTGAACGAGTTTTATCTTTGATGGATTTCTGTAATTTAGTGTCAATTGTTGTTATAATTGATAGTTAGGTTAGTTTAGTGGTATTCTGGGCTCTGTGTTGGGCTGGGGTGTTACACAAGATTGTTAGAATCTCGATTCTAATCATACGATCATACATTTCTACGACTCAAATTGATTGGACCGATCCAATCCTATGGTAGAGTCTTTAATTTGGAATAATCTTAATATTATTACGATTCTAACAAAAAAAATGTTGGATCATTATCAAAGTTTTTAGACAATCCTACCTGATTATAGTGATTTATTATAAATAATTATTTATATATGTCTTTTTCATTGTAATTTTTTACTTTTTATTTCTTCATATCCATTATAATTTACATAAATAACGAATGATCTTTTCTTTGCACTACATTTTGGTAAAGAAAAGTTCTAAAATTATAGTTTTAAAAATATAGAAGTGTTAAAATACAAGATATTTTTTTAAAAAAATATCTTTGATAGAATCATATAGGATCTTAGATTCTATATCGATACTACGATTCACTATCCTGCTGAAGAACCTTCAACTCGATTCAGGATCATGATTTCGACAACCTTAGTTAACACAGATGAAAATATCAGATCTGCCCGACAAAAACTCAGTTAAAAATTATTAGGATTTGAAAACTCAGTGTGGCTCCTCTTGCAGCGACGGTAGATGAGTACCGGCCGGCGAGATGACAGAAGAAGAGCTGGAGGATCTAGGACCAAAGGGGGCCTCCCCCGTGCGAAGAATTACTGAAAAAAATGCTTAATTTTACTGCTTAAATACCAATATAGCACTAAACTAGCCTCCTCTTCCTAAGTTATCTAAATGTGTGGTGCTAAATTAACCCTGTCCGTGCTTTTCTGTAAGCTCCACCACTGGTTCAAATGCTCGCAATAATCACCCCCTTTGAAATATCTCCTTTCGCCAAAGTTTCGTTTGCGAAGTGAAGTTAGCGTGCCTATCAGACCACCTTCATGTTGTTCCTGAATTAAGTGTCCAGAAACTGACAACATGTGACAGGAAAGAGCAGTTGAAAATGACATAAGAAAGGCTGTCTTCAGTCCCTCCGTACAGCAAACGGAATAGTTGTAGCTTTGTCATTTTCCAAGTCAAAACCTATCATTCTCTATAAATTTCTAGTGTTCGCTATCTATCAACGAAAACCGAAAGAAAAGGCTACATGTCTCCATAAATCCGAGCTGATGTAATAACACTAACTATTAAGTTTCACGGACCAATAAATTAAGACTAATAAATTAAGATAGCTTACAGTTTCTGAAGACAACGCAAGCGAGCTGCATTTAATTTCAATGGAAAGAGAAAAAAAAATCCCACTAGTTTAACATAGAAAATGTATTTGGTGCCGGTCCGCGGTTTCATATTTTATTATTATTATTTAATACTTACTTAATAATATTTTAAAGTTAACCTCACGCAAACTTTATTTTTAATTCTAACCGTTTTTGTCTTGCCATGAGTCATGACGTGACCAAACCATGTTGTCACGCAACATACTTAGGCGTGGCTAAATCTGCCACGCAAGCCCTCGCGCGCACGCCGTGCCAGCGTGGATGGCATGTGTGGCGTTGTCACGCCCTCAATCATGGCGTGACAACACTGCCTTGTCACGCCAACGTTAGTGGCGTGACAGTGGTGACTATTTTTTGAAGGGATTCCTAGATGAAGAAATCTTACCATTTGGCAGGAAAGATGATATTTTCATGCACAAGTTCATTGTTGTATGTGCCTATGTATATTGTATTTAGCATTTGATTTTGCATGGACATCTGGTAAAAAAAAAAACTGATTTGAGATAGCAAGAATTGAACGGTGCTAACTGAATGCACAATCCTAGGCAGTAGATCTTTTTTCGAACTTGCGATGTTATTGCAATGATTGGTGGTGCTCGTCGTCACTTAGGGGTCGAAGACTATTAGTACATATTTTTTTCAGAACACGCCTTTTGGACCTTTATTTTTATGTTGTGTCGTCCCTTGCTAGGCCAAGAATTGAATGCAAAAAGAGAACAAGATTTGAAATCGACTTTACAATACAGTTGTGAATTGAAATAGGCTTTATAATGCATTTGCAAATTACATAGCACGCAGGGGTTGGTTACACGTATAAGGAACGACATCATGCACGAGTCAACAAATCGAAATATACCTACGATACATGTACGCCTTTTTGGAATGGAAAGAAAGTCTATTAGAATAAAGATCATTAGTTTTTGTGGTCCATTGCTCCATTCCCCTTGTCTCCTTGATGCCCGTGGCGGCGGTGACTAGTCTCGATGTTAGTCATGTCATGCGAGACGGGCTGGACGCTTAAATGATATTAGGATAACACAACGTCGGGCCAAATTAATAATTATGATGCATATTGAACATAACTTACCTCTTCGATCTGAAGTGTGCCTAGACGACAGGGAGCGCTAGTACGACCGACGGTCTCACTTGCAGGGTCTTCCCCTTGTCCGTCGCGCGCTTGGCCCTGTTGTACTCATTTTCCTGTTCGGGTGTTCTCCACCACCACCCTGCTTTCTAGGGCTCATCCGAAGCCTTTTCAATTGGGTCGGGTACGTAAGGTGTCCAGCGTTCGAAGATCTCGACTCACATCGCATAGTTCAATATGTACTTCTGTTGGATGTAAACCGCAACCAACGGTGGAAACAAATGGCGATAGGTATACCCTTACCCATGAAGGTTCAAATCTGCCGAGAACTCCATCGGTGGACAGTCTTGAAGCTTGCCAAATAGTCTCATCACTCGATGGGGCATGTGGTACTCCACCACATGGAAGTAATTCAGTGGTGAGAGAGTCATCCACAAACTGTCATCTCGCGCACACATCTAGTTCAGCTCCAATTCCAAGACCTCATCACGGGTATATGACAGCCCCATGACCTACACAAGATTTACACGATATTAGTGATGAAATCATAGTTAGAACAAAATTATCACAAACAAATTAACTCATGAAACTGTACCTGGTCTTGAGTGATGACATCAAGCTCGTTTGTGTAGCCAAGGTACCGCGACCTCGGATGCCCAGTAGGTGGCATGATAGAGCTCTAGAGGTAGGCTACTGTCAGAAGTGATGAAGGGTCGTCAAGGGGCCATGCTTGTAGGGAGATAGATTTTAGTCCCATTTTTATTGAATGAGAAAGAATATAAAAATAATTTTTTTATACCTGCCACGTAGCACAAGTGGGCCTACCCACAGGCAAACGCTCCCACATCTACACTTGCATGAGGTATGTGCAGCCACCCAAGTTGCTGTCGGCATCCACCTAAGTTGTCGTTGGCACTCCGTGAGTAGCGCGCATCGCACAAGTGGTGGTACAAATAAGCTAGTGCAGCAGAACCCCAACTGTAAGTCCCTATGGCTCCAAAATCAGCTAACATGGCAAGTATATCTAGGAGACGACATTGTTGGTACCATCGGGGAAAAGGAAGGACCCAAGTAGATGCCACATCCATGCCCGTGCGAAGCACTGCACTATAACCTCATCTGCGTTCAGCGAGTACATGTTGAATTTTGCACGTAGCCATGACATAAGCACCGCGGACGACCGATTGTCCCACGCGTCCTGAGCCGGGTCGTTTGGTCGCACACCTAGCCACTCGCTAACCCGATCACGCCAACCCATGCTGTTGATGTCTCCAGTCATAGGAAGCCTGTCTATGGGAAGCCTAGAATCATAGCAACATCCTGCAGCGTGATGGTTATCTCGCCTGACGGGAGGTGGAATGTGTGGGTCTCCAGGCTCCATCGGTTTACCAGTGCCGTAAGTGCAACACCGTCCATGCAGGATATCCCATATGACACGTACTGCTCATCCCAATCTAGAGAGGTGTGGGTCTGAGGGCAAAGTGGTTGTAGTACCTGCCAGAGAAATATGCATAGACATGGTCAAAAAGTCGAAACCATAATCGAACACTGGGTTAAGAAATCTCACCACACCCTCGTCGGCTATAAGGTGTGCACAGTGGTCATTATTGTACTCCGAGATGAGCAACGCGTACTGCGGGTGCTGCGACATCTGCAATAGAAGAAAGAAATTTGTTAGTATATATGAAGTACAAAATAATGGAGAAAATACAAAAAGTTAACGCAATAAAGACACATCAATACTCTTCGCACAATGACAATGGCAGTTACCTCAGGGGTGCAAGACACGTGAGCGGCGTCACCTTACCCTACGCGGCTGGCAATCCTTATTCATGTGCTTTGCCCTGGTGTGGCCGCGCTCATGACATTTTGAGCATCTATTGGTTATGGTAGCATCGTCAAAGTCCCCTAGGCTGTACATGTCCTTACCGGCCTACTGCGAGCAGTCCATTTCGTTACAAAGTCCTTTCCTCTTCTTCCTAGCGCATCGCTTGTTCACCATTTCTTTGTCGAGAATGTATTTTTCCCCAACGTAGGGTGGCCAATGCGAGGGATCAAGGTAAGGCTTGAACCTCTTCTTCCAAGTCCTCATCATGGCTAGCTTTGATAATTCCTCGGCAATAAAGGTGTTTGAAAGGTGACTTACGCTACGCACGCGGCATGCAGTGACGATATGCAAGCATGGGATATGTAGAAAAGCCGGGACCATGCATGTACAATCTCCCGTAGTCATATTCACTCTATGGTTTCGGCCCCCATAACACTCACCCCCTATCGATGTGCCCCCTCGCTGCCCTGGCAGCATAGATATGCAAAGTCAGATCGTAACCCTCTTCCTCTTGATTGCATGACTCGTCCTCCGCAAGAGCAAGGTGTTTGGCAATAGCCGCACCCCAACGCTCACCGGTATTGTATGCATCCTTTGCACAGGTACACCGATCCACAAAGTATGAGTTGGTATTCCTAAATAAGTACTCCACGATGGTCGATACTGACATAGCACGGATGCCCTTCAAAACGTTATTAAACACATCCGAGATGTTCATGGTCATCATACCATATCTACATCCACCATCATCATATGCATGTGCCCATTTTGTCTTATGCTGCAAGATTTCGTCCAACCACTTATTTCCTCGTTCATTGGTCAGTCCCCTTAGCTCCATCAACTTGCCCTTGAATTACCTCTTCTCCAAACAGCCGCACAACAGTTTGAACTTTTTTGTGAGATCTTCCCTATTGTATTGCTTAAAAAATTGGCCACTAGGTGACGTGTGATCCACCTATGCAACACATTCGGATGTCCATCTAGTTTGCTCTTCACAGCATTCAGAATACCACGGTGCTTGTTCGAGACGATGCAAACCTCCCGTACAGGCCCAAGAAGGCGTAGACGAACTATATCCATGAACCATACCAGCTTGTATTGTTCTCACCATCAGTAAATGCGAATGCTAATGGAATCAGCTGGTCCTCTGGATCAATATCCACGCGACCATCAAGGCATAATAGTACTTCCCAGTTAGGAATGTGGCGTCAATTGATAAGATATGCCTGCAATGCTTGAAGGCATCATTGCATTGCTCAAAAGGCCAGTACACCTGCTCGAGAACAAGTTTCATAACTCCTTCATTAGGTTCCTTTCGGTTCCCGTGCCAAGGATAAAGCTCCATGCCCGGATTCTTGACTTGTATAGCAATTAGGATTCGAGGAAGCAACCATAAGCCTCCTTCCAATCACACCACAATAACTGCATCGCTCTCTGCTTTGCCCTTCATGCTTTCCCGTACTTCACGTAGTACTTAATGAACCCAAATATAGCCTCAATAAGGGTAGCGACGATCACATCAGGGTCGACAGCCACAACCCCGGTTATGCGTCTTGCAATAAAATTAGCGGTCGCCTAAAGGTGCTCCCTGGACACTCGTGCAGTCCAACAAGAGTGAGGTGCTCTATATTCGTTATTTTTTCATTGCTTGTCCCTAGTTTTCCGTCCCCAGACATTCCAGCTGCACCCCCTTTCACACCTCACGATATGCCTCTTGTTCACATTGGAGTGGTGTACTACAAATGGACGATGGTACCTTATTGAGTATTCTTGCAACCGAACCTTCATATCCTCCATGCTTGAAAATAACATATCCTTGCGTATGAGGTCATTCTCTGGGTCTGCAATGCCATCCTTGCTCTTTAACCCATTTGCATAATCCGCGTTACCAACCATTCTAACTTCCTTGAATGCATGCACCGACAGGATCTCACCCATTACACTATGAAGAACCCAGCCTTCCTCAGAGGAGAAAAGTAGAGAGGGTGCTTCATTTTTGGTCGAGATCCAACCTTCGTCGGACTCAACGTCACGAACTGTTCCATCTCGGAACAACTCGTCAAGCTCATTGTTCATTACAGCGCTATTGAAATCAGTTATGGGATCACTAACATGGTGTGGCGAAGAAACATGCACGTATGAAAAATCCACCAATGAGGGGGGAGGGGCATCATTGTTAAGATCGATACCAATAACCTCTTAGGACGGTTGCTCCTCCATTGGGGGGCCTTGCAAAAGTTCCACAGCGGATTCAAGTTCCTCCATGGTGTTGTTCACCACATCCGCATTCTTTCGCATATCCTCGCCAACGATTGTCCTCTCCATGGTGTCTATGGCTCTCAATCCGAATCCTAAACACAAATAAATTGCTCTCAAATATCCAATTCGGCCAAATCCCTAAATCCACAACTCTAACTGATTTAATCCGAAAAATAGAGGGAATGTGTGAGATTACCTTGGGGGATGATCTCCACGGGTTTACGGACTCCAAATCGGCTCCAAATAGTTGGATTTGGGGAGGTTGGGGCAGGGAGGAGAGAGGGTGCGCGGGAGGAAGAGGGAGGGGGGAGATTGGGGAAAAATAAAGAACTGGGTGGGCACTGTCACCTAAGTCACATCTGTCGCACCACGCGCATTAGCGTGACAAGCTAGGCTCGTAATGTCAGGAGTGCTGGCGTGACAATGGCCACACATGTCCTCCACGATGGCATGGCATGCGCGCGAGGGTTTGCGTAGCAGGTTTGGCTACGCCATGGGTCATGGCGTGACCAAAGAGGTCAGAATTGAAAATAAAGTTAGCGAGGTGTTAACTTAAAATTATTATTGAAAAAAGGATTAAATAATAAAAATTCGCTATTTGATGCAACGAAGGCAACAAATGCCAATAAGCTCATTACCCACCCTTGGGCTCACACCCCATGGGCTTAGGCGCCTTGCCGTTCAAAACCTAATTCGTTAGGCCGTCACTCAGGGCAAGGCAGCCATCCACCCTAGTTGGTAAGGTTAGGGCACGGGATGAACCCTGTTATAAAAGGGGTACCTAACCTCTTGTTGGCTGCCGCCGTCCTGTGCCCCACCCCCGTCATTAGAGCTGGGAATTGGGTCGTGCCGTGCTGGCACGGCCCGGGCCCACCATGCTTCGGCCCGGTCACCCCGTCGTGCCGTGCCGGCTCGGCCCGGTCACCCCGTCGTGCCGTGCTGTGCCGTCCCACCTCGCATTTGGTCAGGCCCAGGCACGGCCCAAAGCCCATCATGCCAGGGTCGTGCTGTGCCAGCCCAAGCCCAGCCCTAAGTAACTATTGACGGCGGAGGCGGCGATGGCGGCAGCGATCGCCATCTTCATTCCTCTCGTGCGGTCGTGCCCGCCTCATTAAAAACCTAGTTAAAATTGAATTAATTGTGTAAAAACCTAGGGAAAAAGTGAAATTTTCTTAATATTTTACAGATACAATGTTACTGTCTCGTTAAAAATCTTACGCCCCAGAGTGGGGTTCCCCGAGTAAGGAAAAGAGTACAGTAACAACATGTATACATACTAACTACTCATCAATGTCGAGATCGTTCATGCGTTCAAGGTCAGCGTACGTCTACACGATCTCAAAATCCTCTAGTTGATGCTGTTGCCGCTCTTTAGCCAATTCCCAATCCTTGACGCATGTGATTGCCTCCACCATCCTAGGCGTGAGGGATGATCTTATTTCTTCAATTATTCTCCTGCCATCTTGAGCGTTGCTTCGAAGATCTGATGGACACCGCACCAACAGAACATCCCGTGCGAAATATGATAGTACAATAAATATCTGCTTGTTGTTCTTCCACCACTCGATCAAGTCTATCTTTCCACTGGAAAGATCAGGATCGATGTTTGCAAAACTATGCTCTAGGTAGTGGTTTAGCTCTGAGACAGAATTCCACAAGGGGGCTGCCTGAGATTGAGAGGACGAAGAACTGGATTTGCCCTTTAGCTTCTTCCACAAGTGATGTCAAGCTTTTCTTTCCTTGTTGCGTCTGCTGTGTGGTCTCTGATCTCACGCTGTTGCCGAACTTGTCATGATACATACGGAAAACACGAAAAAGCTCCTCTTTGACATGTGTAAAAGCTTTCGAGTAATTAAGACCAAGGCATTCACCTATTCCCTCCATACCCATCTGCAAACCTGGCAAGTTTTTCGTAGGATCGAAAATAATAGCAAAGCAATACACATGTGAAATAGAACTAAAATATTTAATAAACTTTTCCTCCATTAGTGCAACAACATGACTTAAAAGGGGATCCTCCCTAGATTTGGCAATCTTGTCTGCAATTAACCAAATAAATTCTATAACTAAGCAAGAGGTATGGTAATAAACACCAGATAACATCTTTGTTGCTTTATAAAAAGTTATAAAAACTGTCGAAAATGACTAGCAATCTGACAATCTGAATTGGTGACTACCAATTCATTGTTTTGAGAGTTAGCATTGACAAAAACAGATATAATATGTTCGTACCCTTGTAGCTTCTTTAACATAATGTAGATCGAGTTCCACCTCACCTTCATGTCAAGACCAAATTTTCTTGGCTTCTTTAACTACCAATTCTATTCTCTTCTCTCTCCCTTATCTCCCCACGACCCCACCACCACCACCAAAAGATGTGGCAACTTCGGTCCTTCTCCATCCTCCCCAAGTCCCCATTCAGCCATTCTTCTTAGTTCTTACTCCTCCCAACCCAACTCCTCATCTCCCCCATCTCACTTCCCACCTTCCTCCCTCCTACCTCAACTCGGCCCGGCTCCCTGGCGCTCCTGCGGCTCCTCGCGCCTCCCCTCTTCGACCTTGCGTCGGCTCCAAATCCCCATCTCCACAGCTCTCCACCACCCACCCCAATCTCCCATCGCCCCCCCTCCGAGCGCCTCCCTTCATTTTCTTGAAGTTGCTCCCTCAGGCCGAATCCCCTCCTGGCGCCTCCTCCAGCCCTCCGGCCTCTGGTCCCTGCGTCGCCTCCTCGTGGTGCCGCCTCGGCCGGCTTGCGGCTTTGTCGCGCGCCCCTACCACCACTCGGCCCACTCGGCGCCTCGGTTCTTCCCCGGTCCTTAAGCATGCCCCTCCCCTAGGCCCCATCTCCTCGTGCCACGCCGCTCGGCCTCCTCCGCCGGGGTGCGCTGGCAACCGGCCGACCGACCGGCGCGCCGGCGTCGCAGCTCAGCCCGCTCGTATGGCTTGGTCTCCCCCTGCGCCCTGTCGGCCCAAGCTCGCTCCTGGAGCTTCTTTGGTGCCACCGGTGGGGCGGTGGCGCGGGCGGAGCGGAGGAGGCGGCGTGGTGCTGCATTTGCCCGGCCGAGGACTGCGCGTGGGAGCCGTGCTCGCCGTGCTCACCGTGTCGTGCCGGTTCGAACACGGCACGATTTGGCGTGTCGTGGCGTGCCGTCCGATGGGCCGGCGTTCCAGGCCCAGCCCGGCCCACCGTTCGTGTCGTGCCAGCCCGGCCTGCCACGTGTCGGGCGTGCCGGGCCGGCCGGGCCTCGGGCTGACCCGGAAAAGCCCGGCCCGACTCCCAGCTCTAGTTGTCATCGTTCACAAACACTTGCATCATTTATCCAATGAAAACCTGTGCAGATGCCTCACTCAGTCAATTAAATGGAAATTTGGCACGACCTGTGCACCCAATTGGATTTCTTGCACAGGTCGCTTTATTAACTTCCATCACATAGGTGGTTAGACCATGTTTGAAATGGACGAGTTTCACATAAGTTTAATATAATTTTTATATGAAATAGTTCAATTTCCGCATAAAACAAGAAAAAAACCTCGAATTTCAAACGGAGCACCGATGCTGCTTATATGCTAACGAGTACAAGTAGGACATCGTACGTAGGTAAAGAATGCCTTGATCAGCTTTATGCTTTCTTTACCTTGAGAGAAGATCCCACGAGCTGAAGAAAAAAATAACCCCGACCCAGCATGTTGGAGTACGAGCCCCAAACGAAAACCCGATCGCCCCGGTTACGTGAGCGCATGATGCGGTAGAGCGGGCAAGTGGGGTCACGCTTTTCGTAGCCGTGGGGTCGGGATATCCAACCTAAGATCGTGCTAACGACTTCTTGTCTGCTGCCTGTCTGTGGGCATCCGCCCGTGCGGCGGTTGCACTGTTCATCATCTTGAATCGTCACTTCACGGCTTCACCACCTCCCTATCAATACTAGTACGTATGCGTGTTAATTAATCCCTGTCGCAAGGAATCATCCCCGTCAGAACGCTGAGACGTCCCGAGATCACAAAAGCTGATCCTGGCCACGATCGACAAACCGGGAAAAAGCAACCGACCAATACGCCGCAATTGTTTCCTCGTTCACACACGCTACGTCAAATGTAGTCTCTGCCTGTTTAGATTTTTTAGATAATAAAAGAGAAAATCTCTTGCAGTTTTGTATATAAAGATACACACAATCTAATATTTATTACAAATATCTAAAAGTTCATAATAAACAGTAGCCCCATGGACCATAAAGAAACGACAAGACTACAAAACCACAAACCACTGACAAAACAACGCTCTAAAAATAATAAACATTCTTATAAAAATAAGCATCCTTATAAAAATAAACAATAACTAAAATATCATCAAGCATCTCGAAGCCCATCACATAGCTTCCACCCATGCTTGTTGAATATCTCCCTTGTAATGACCTCCAATGTTTTGCTCCCAGCTACCGAGGCCTCCCTCCTTCCTTGGCATTACAAAGCTGGCCAAGAAGGCCTTCCTCCTTCCTTGGCATTGCAAAGCCTAGATGGCTCCTTTGTGTAGTGTGCTCTGCTCTGCATTAAGGTACGTATGCGTTTGTGCATTCCATCGCAACAGAACTTGTAGCATGTGTTCTCAAACCTAACGCGCATATATAACACCTGTGTTTAGGGGATCACATGGAAATTTGGACACTATTAGCCCTGTTAGACACCGAAATTCCTGAAGTAGCCCCCGTAGCCTTAGAATTCCAATTTTAGCCCCCCTTTAACGCCTGTTGCGGTATACGACCGCAGCATGTCTTGTCTTCTGTTGCTGCTGCCGTCCCCGCCGACGCTAAGTTCTTGCCGTCCCCACGGCGAGTTGCCTCGCCGCAACACGCTGTGCCACGCCGCCCAGCCGACTGCTACTCTTTTGTGCGCCACGCGCCGGTAGTGCGCCGCTCACTCCCCAGCCCCTGCCCTCCTTGGCGGCACGCGCCGCCATTGCCGCCCCAGGCCTAGCCTGCCCGTGGCCTTGCTTGCCCACGCGCATTTCAGTCAAAGATGACCATCTCGCTGCCTCATGAATCCATAAAACAAGTGGAATGCAACGTTATTTTCAGTTCCGAAGCAAAGAGGAAGAGAGCTAGAGAGGAAGAGAGTTCTTGGAAGAGAGGAAGAGAAGGAGAGCCAACCAGAGAGTAGTTGAAATTCGTTCAGTTACGGAAGTTGTGTACTGTCTTGTGAGCACCTAGAAAAGGTAAGTGGCTTTCGCATCCGGCTATAGTTTTAGCTAGTTTTAGCAATGTAATTAGGATGTAATTAGATGGATTGTAGCTTCTTATTGTAGCAACTAAGTAGTTATAGTTGTGTAGTCGGTGTATTTTGACTTAGTATTTGGACGTAAAATTTGAAGACTCGGTGTGATTAGCACATAATTAGAAGACTTAGCAGACTTATTGTTGTTAGTGTTGTAAATTTTAACTCGGTGATTTGTAGTGTCAACAACTTGATCATAAAATATCAAAATATTCGAGGTCGTTTAACGTAATAGAAATAGAAGTGAAGTAGAGTCGCGGACGGTCGGGTCCCACCGAGCACATGCACCGTGTGCGTGGTCCATGGACCCTTGTCCGGGCATGTTGACCTTTGGTCCATGCACTATGCCATGGACCGAGTGAATGACAAACGGGCCCCACCTGTTAGTAGGCTTTTAATTTGAAAATTAAGTGTAAAAGAACACTATGCAGTAGACCCCGCATGTCGGTGGTAGAGGCTAGGTTTAGCTCAGGTATAAAAGGTATTAAATGCATTAGGAATTTGTGAAGTGATTTATTTTTGCACTATAAATTCAAACAACTTAAAAATTCATAACTATTTGAAATTAACTCCTAAATTAGTGAAACCAATTTTGTTGGTTTCTATTTTTATTGTACTTTAACTTAGAATAGGTTTGAAACTTGTTACTGCCACAGAAAATTTTTGAATTGGAATTAAATTCGGTTAAGATTTATTTTACAGTGCAAATTGAATTAAGTTCAACATTTCATAGAAAATTCATATGAACTCCAATTGAGATGAATAATTTTTTGTTGGTCATGAAATTTTATTCTCTAGCTATTTTTATGTCCACTAGTATTCTGCAAATTTTCGCGAAATGTTTAAATAGAAATAGAATTGAACCTACAACCATGTAATTTTTTTTCTACCCACTAGTACATTAAATTATGAAGAAATTACGAAAGTGTTAGGAACTTGAACCTAAAATTTTAAAATATTCGAGGTGGTTTAACGTGTAATTCAAATGCGCATAGAATTGAAAACATGGAGTATAAAAAGTTGGTGTTAGGTACTTCATGGCATATAAGTGGTTTCATATGCACCTATGTTAGGTACTTAATGGCAGAGATTCAAGATTTGTTTGTATTCCACAGGAATGCTCTCGTACGCGACGGACCGTACAGGGCAGACCTGTCGAATTGCGACCGGACAGTGATCCGGGCACTAAGTCTAAAGGACATGAGCCTCTCGGAGCTAAAGCAGTGCGTGCGGTCTGCGTTTGATCGCGCCACTACAAGGATGAGGCTGCGCATCGAGGCGTTGTATGTCTCGGTGGTGGGTGATGGAGGGGAGACCGTTTGGCAACTTATAAAAGTGATAAGTGACGCTTCATGGGCCAATTACATAGAGGTTGTTTGCAACCCTGCTGCTGCGATCTATGCGTGGCGATGGTCTATGTCCAGTTCATGGAGAGGACGGGGACATCCGGCGTGGGTGATTCCGGTGAATCTGCTGGTGAGGAGGAGCCTGCATTGGTCTCCAGTGTTGGAGGAGACGCGGGCGAGGAAGTGGACGGTGGAGACCTAAGGAGGCGTGCCGACAACTTCGAGCCCAACAAAGGAGTGGAGAGATGGTGGGTAGCCCGTATTAATTGCCACGAGTACCTGACGGACTAGGTAGAAGAGGTGGAAAGCGAGGAGGAGGAGGACGTAGAAACAACCAGTTCCGAAGATGAGGAGGACGGAGAAGCTGCTACGGGAGGTGCAGTTGGTGGTGTTGTGACCACCGACATTTCTTACGTCCCCTGATGACGTCGCAATGACATCGCTGGTCCTGCCACAACTGGAGGGGGCCGACTGGGGGTTTAATGAAGACACCTTGCTCCTAGGGCAGCGCTTCCCTAACAAGAGCGCCGCTCAGCATGCTATTGCTAGATACACCGTTAACATTGGCCGGACGTATCGTATCGAGTGAGAGGTCCAACCCCAACACCTGCATCGTTGGGTGTGTTGAAGAATCTTGTGCTGGCAAGGTTCGTGCACAATGATTCACAGCCGCGGCCATGGGATTCCGGATCACAGTGCTGAAGGACCACACGTGTGAGCTAGCTAAGCCGCTTCATAGGCACCGCAACATGACATCCTCGTATGTTGCCAGCTTGATAAGCCACCTCGTGGCTGGAGATGTTTCCATTTCGCCAAAGCTTCTAATGGCGGAGATTGCCAATATGGTGGGGTTCCAGGTCAGCTACAAGACGGCATGGCGGGTGAAACGGAAGGTCGTGGAGCGAATGTTTGGCACATTCGAAGAGGCTTACAACCTAGTCCCAAGAATACTGCATCAAATCGCAGAATCAAATCACGGGACATATATAAACAAGTTTGACCAGGTGCATCCGGCTAAGGGGCCCAATTGTTTTGTTCTTGATAGAGTCTTTTAGGCCTTCCGTCAGGCAATCGAAGGGTTCAAGCATTATCATGCCGTGCTCACGATGGACAACACCTTCCTATCCGGGAAGTACAAAGGTACCATCCTCACAGCGGTTGCAGCCGATGCGAATGACCAATTACTCCCTATGGCCTTCGCAATTGTTGAGAACGAGAACACTGATAGCTGGCTATGGTTTCTGTCCAACATGAAGCGGGCGGTGGTCCAAGACCACCCAGATGTGTGCGTCATCTCGGACCGTAATGCTGGGTTGTTGTCTGCGTTGAGCACGATGCAAAACGGGACGCAGTCGTTGTTCCAATGGAATGATGTCAGGAGCCATTGGTGCATGAGGCATCTCGCGGCGAACTTCCACACAAGGTTTCGGAGCAAGGACCTGATGAAGATGTTCAAGAAGCTCTACATGCAGAACCAAAGGCAGAAGTTCGATGCGGTGTGGAGACAGCTCGACGAAGAGACCGGGAAGCATCTAAGGAACTCGGCGGACGCTGAGGTAGGGGCAGCGACATGAGGGTCCACGAGAGTTGGGGAGTTCAAGTAGTGGGTTAACTCACACGCACCTGACATGGAGAAATGATCCCTGCTGCACGACACCAGTGGTGCAAGGTACGAAATCATCACTACTACAAAACAGGCAATAGCAGACACCTCATCACGAGCGGTTCCAAAGGAGCCATCGTGTTGAACTTATCTGCACGGTTCCCTTTGGAACCGTGCAGGAACTGTCTCGTGATATGTCCTCATCACGAGCGGTTCTTATTACCAACCGCTTGTGATACTTCACGCGACGGTTAGTAAAAGAACCGTCCGTGATGAGGACATATCACGCGATTCATATTAAGAACCGTTTGTGAAGTATCACAGACGGTTCGTAATATGAACCGTCTGTGATAAGGACAACTTATCACAGACGGTTTGTAAATAAAACCGTATGTGAAGTATCACAGACGGTTTTATTTTTAAACCGTCTGTGATAAGCTACTATCACAGACGGCTCTATTAAATAACCGTCTGTGATATTATTATCACAGGCGGTTCCTATAGAGCCGTCGTGATATCCAACTGTTCGTCTCCGCGCGATGTGTCTCTTCACCATCGCACAACCGTCTCTTCGTCTCGCACGCCGACGATACATGCGTCTCTTCGTCTCACGTGCCAGTTACTCCTAATTCTTTATAAGACGGAATAATTCACCGAAGATTAAACTCCTCCCATCGCTCTTCGTCTCACGGTTTTGAGTACGTCAATCGCCAAGGTGAGCATGCAGAGCGATCGAGCAAGCACCAAGGCGAGGAGGTCGGTGATCGCCGCTCTTTCTCACGATGTCGTCGCCGACATCGTACCGTGTGCCGCGAGCTCTCTCAGCCCATGGAGGACCTATGCAGCCTACGATTAACATACGTACATCTTTATATCTACAATATACGTACGTACATACTACTATTTATTCTAACATCTTGAATGTATGTACGTATAGTTGCAAGGCCTTGTACAAGGTGTCCAAGGAACGCGCCGTGGGGAGCGCGTGGCCGAGAGAGAGAGGCGATGAAGTGGCGGGACAACGGCGCTACCTCGCCGTCGTCAACCACCCGCCGCCGGCAACCCGGGGCTTGTTTCATCGTCGGCCCGGGCTTGTCTTCGCGCCCCAAGACATGCGATGCGGCCTCATGTTCCTTGAGCGGCGTGGCGGTCGCCACAAGGCGCGGCCTCGTGCGTTTCGGTCTCCTCCTCTACACGGCCGGCGAGACGCGCGACGTTGGGAAGCCCTACATTAGCAAGGTCGAGGACGAGCCGACCGGCGGCGGGTGCGAGATGGCCAAGACCAACTGGGAGTGCAAAGCGGTGCGAGAGGCTCGCCGCGACATGGTCCGAGGGGCGTGGGGAAGAAGGCGGACCACCGGGCCGGGTGTGGGCGTTGTCGGAGGATGGCCACCGGTGCACGAGCACCGCCGCGGTGTGGAAGGGTGGGACGACTACGTCGTCTCTCGCGATGCGACATCGCAGGATTAGGCATGAGTATAGCGCTTTCTTTGCAAAGGTGTTAGACTATTTGCCATAAAATTTTAGTTTTTAGGTATCTAGAAAGGTGTTGTACCGACTATTTTCCAAATTAAATGAATTTTTAATGCACCAAAATATACGGTCCACAAGGACAGAGCGATTACAATTCCACGTTGACATCAAAATATACGTCGACATATTACAAGTTCATAACACATGATGTTATGGAATAAATTAATTACAATGGAGTAATTTCTTAATTAAAATATAGTCCTTCATGATGATCGACGCGCATATAGCTAGCTTCCTCATTGGGTTCTTCCTCGAGCCCGATGCCGTCTCCGAAAGGAGGCAATTCGTCAAATTGATTGTATTCTTCCTCGCCCACTATATTCTCAACTCCGACAATCCTTCTTTTCCATGAAGAACTACGTGACGCTTCTTATTTGCCGGTCGGTTACATAGAAGACTTGAACAACTTGGTTAGCCAAGACGAATGGCTCGTCTTTGTATCCGACACGATCGAGGTCCACGGTAGTGACGCCGCATTTGTCGACCTTCACATGTGGGAGATGGACCTAACGGCACCAAATAGGGGATCTTGAAAAGCACGTAGTCGAGCTCCCATATCTCCTCTATTTGCCCATAGTACGAGCTCCTCACCCATCGGCATCGAATGCATCTATCACGGACACCGCTGCTACGGATCAGGTGCTCTTCCTATCACGAAGTGCCGTATAAAATGTGTACCCATTTATGTCGTATCCTTGCCATGTGACAATTGTAAATTGTGGCCCTTTTGCCAACCATAGCGTATCATCACTTGATGACCTCCGGTCATGATTCGCACCTTTACCCATTCGTTGAACCGACGGTTGTGCTCTCGTGATCCAAACCTCCGACCGGTGCGGATTACGTTGGCGTACCATGTCTTTGTGCTCGTCGATGTGCGGGGACACTTGGGTCATGTGTTGCAAGACCGTGAAATGGGCTTGAGCGTGCGTATCGGATCGGAGTGATTGATTTCCTTCCGATGGTCCCGATACCATCCGGCCTTCCCTCATGACGAGATAGAGGCACACCTATCGGTTCCACTGAGCCATGTAGTCGACGCAGAACTCAATGACCTCTTGGTTGCATAACCTTCGATGATGTCGCCCTCCGGTCGAGATCGATTCCGCACGTAGGACTTGAGAATTCCCATATACCTCTCGAACGGGTACATATGACGTAGGAACACGGGACCGCATATCTTTATCTCTTTCACAAGATGAACAATGAGATGGACCATGATATCGAAAAATGACGGAGGGAAATACATCTCAAGTTGACATAGAGTCGCCACCACCTCGGCCTCGATGACCTTCTCGAGCAATTAAGTTGAAGAAATAACACGACCTCAAGATTGCCACTCGGACCTTGTTGGAAAGATACCCTAATTGCAACAGAAGCATTTGTGTCATCGAGACATGACAATCATGAGACTTCATACCAATTAATTTCAAATCTTGCATAGAAACAAGTTTCTTAATGTTAGCGGAGTAACGTGACGGGACTTTGACACCATGCAAGCTTTGGCACAATTCATTTCTCTCGGCCTTGGACATAGTGTAGCAAGCCGGTGGAAGGTATGTTCGTCCTTTATCGGTCTCTTTCGGTGCTAACTCGGTCCTTATGTTCATATCAACCAAGTCGCGTCGTGCGTTAACACCATCCTTTGTTTTGCCACTAATGTTCAGTAAGAGACCAATCAAGCTTTCACATACATTCTTCTCCACGTGCATGGCGTCGATCGTTGACGAACTTCTAAGTGCTCCCAATAAGGCAAGTCCCAAAAAATTGACCGCTTCTTCCAGATGTTCTTCTGACGGGTTTTTAATTTACGTCCCTTCCCAAGCACAACATCGATATCCTTAACCATATCATAGACCTCTTTCCCTCTAAAAGCCCTTGGAGCTGAATTGTCCTCCTTATTTCGTCGAATTGTTTTTTCATCTTGCGGTATGGGTGACTCCTGGGAAGGAACCTACGGTGACGCATATACACAGTTTTGCGCGAGTTGTTCAGCCATACACTCTCCGTAGCATCTAAGCAGTGCGGACAGGCTTTGGCTCCTTTCGTACTGAAGCCCGACAGGTTACCAAGGGCAGGAAAATCATTGATAGTGCAGAACAACATGGCGTGTAAAGAGAAGTTCTCTCGTTTGTACGCATCCCATACTTGTACCCCTTCGTTCCACAGTGTCACAAGATCATCCAGTAATGGTGCTAGGTACACATCAATATCGTTCCCAGGTTGCTTCGGCCCTTGGATAAGTAGTGACATCAAAATGTACTTTCGCTTCATACACAACCAAGGAGGAAGGTTGTACATACATAGGTTCACGGGCCAGGTGCTATGTCGGCTGCTCATGTTACCGAAAGGATTCATTCCATCTGTACTCAACCCTAACCTTATGTTCCTCGGTTCCGCACCGAACTCTTTGAAGGTCCTATCGAAGTTTCTCCACTGGGCAGAATCAGCAGAGTGTCTTAGTTTTCCATCTTTCTTACGCTCCTCAGAGTGCCAACGCAGCAATCTTGCCTCCTTTCGGTTCGCAAATAAACGCTTCAAGCGTGGGATCACAGTGAGATACCACAACACCTTAGCAGGAGGTCCTTGCTTCACCTTAGCGTATTCTTACGCTTGTATCGGGATGCTTTGCACACGGACATACATGCAAGTCTGCATACTCTTTACGATACGAGGATAAAATCGTTCGGACATACATGTATTCTTTCTACTTCCATTCCCAATGGACAAAGAACCTTCTTGGCTTGGTAGGTGGTCTTTGGGCAACACGTTTCCCTCCGGAAGAATGTCCGCTAGAGACCTAACAACGCCGTGAAACTCTTGTCGGACCAACCATTGCTCGCCTTCAATTTCAGCGGTTCAAATACGGTTGACAACCTTGTGTATTCCGCTTGCGACCGAGGAACAAAGGTTTCTCCGAGTCCTCCATTAAGCGCTCGAATTTACAAAACTCTCTCTCTGTAGTTTCCTTACGCATCGCGTAGCATCTCGATCCATTGTCATCGTACAACCTATCGTCATCAAAAACATACCACATCCGGCATATCGTTGACTTTCGGCGATGTCATCATTATTAACTTCTGTATAATCGCTCTTCACCGTGTTGGTCCAACATGTATACCCTTTTTGAAACCCTTCAATCAAGTGCCCTACGATCTGCGCGGGTTGTTAAAAATCTTGATTACGCAATCAATGCATGGGCGAGACATAAATTCTATCCTTATTCAACATATCACGCTCTGCGGCTCTTTTAAAAGCAATCACGCCATTAATGTACTCTTCACTCACGGTTCGCACTGTACATCCATTCGGTCCATCTACGCTACACATGTAATAATTAGTAGTGTTAAATTATATTAATAAACTGCAAATACGTTACTCCTCCTATTAACCAAATACACTAAAATTGATTAAAGATAAACCTAGAGCAAATATAAAGAGTTAAAGATCGTTACCCTCGGAGCTCACGGCGAAAATTCCTAATATCCCGCGAGATTTCTCCGTCCTTCTCCTTCGTGCCAATGAGCAGGGCAAGAGAAGAGCCACGATCAAATACACCGGCTCCCACATAAGCTTATCCCACTCACAAAAACACTCATTCACAACACCCAAACCGAGAGCTACCACCAAAGCCAAGCCTCACAAAGCAAGCATGCGTGCAAGCCAAATGGCCATAAGTTGCTAGGGCAACCGACAACCAAGAACAAGGCAAGCAAAATAAACAAGCCTCCTACAGCCAACACAGAGCAAAGCTTCTCAAGCCCCTCTATTCCAAAGAAGAGATCGAGGCGCTAGGCGGGGGCCTCTGCCGGGTCTTTATATTTATAGGTGGCATATCACGAGGCGGTTCTTATTTCCAACCGTGCGTGATACGAGTATATCACTGACGGTTCTCCACAAACCGCTCGTGTTGAACTGTACTGACGGCTCCATGTGGAACCGTCGTGATATCTTCAATATCACAGACGGTTAATAATAATAACCGTATGTGATATACTCACATCACAGACGGTTCTATTAACAAACCGTCTGTGATGTGAGTATATCACAGACGGTTCTACTCATTAACCGTCTGGGATATGCATGCTATCACAGACGGTTCAACATGGAGCCGTCTGTACAAGTTCAACACCGACGGTTAGTAATAGGAACCGTCTGTGATGAGGATATTAGCACAGATGGTTCTTCATTCAACCGTCTGTGATAGCGTACGGAGCATGTATATGCGCAAATAATTAACAAAATAAATTTTGCCCAGTAATAAATAGACGATAAAAAAGACCATATCATCACAGACGATAAAAATTAAAGACCATATTTACATCACAGACAATAGACTGGCCTTGTCGTTTTTACATCACTGAGCGATATAAAAAGGATGAGCGATCCTATCTTAGTCTTCAAATCTTCGTGACGCATTCTCGTCGGCCAGCTGGAGCGGGTCACGATCGTCTCACCAAACGCCCACCGTGACCTTGCACGCTCAATTTCCTCTTGTAGATGTTCGGACTCAGTAATCAAGTCCCATATAACCTGAGGCCATCAACCTGGTCTCCACAGCCTCGGCTAGGTGACCGCTCTCCTGCAATGTCGAGGTCGTCCTCGACTCTCTGGGCTGCATCCTCGGTGCGGACCAAAGAGTTCCATAGGACAATCTCCACGACGAGGTTTACTCTCCGGAGGCCGAGAGCCTCGCTGACCGTCTCTGTTGGAGTAGGAGCTCCAATCGACCGATGATCGCCGTTATGGTCTCCTGTAGATCGGAGGGTCTACAACGGATTGCATTGCGAGCGGACGTCTTGTTCGCAGCTTAGGCCAAAGTTGCGATCAGAGAGTGCGAGTACACAACCATAATGTAGGCCAAGACAGCCGGACGAGAGGAAGCCATTTGGAATTTGTGGAGAGAGGGATGATCAAGGATCGAGGTTCGTGAGAAATCCCTCGATAAGGGTTGTCTATTTATATAAAAGAAGTAGTAAAGCCGAGCAGAGACGAAGAGACACTCGCGCGCAGAGATGAAGGGAATGAGATCCATAGCACGAGCGGCTCTATGATGGATCCGTGCGTGATAAGATATCACGCACGGCTTTATGTAAGCACGTGCGTGATATCATCAATATCCTGAGCGGTTCCATTAAAGAACCGTCAGGATATACTATCCTGACGGTGCTTTAATAGAGTATCGTGATATCCTAAATATCGCTGACGGCTCTATTAAAGCACCGTCGTGATAGTATATCACGACGGTGCTTCAATAGAGCCGCTCGTGATATCATTTTTATAAAAAGCGCACCTAGGGTTTTGCTCTTTATTCGCCACGCCGTCTCCCGCGCCTTAGGCTCTCGCGCTCTCTCGCCTCCTAGGGTTCGACCGCTCACCTCCCGGCCGTAAGACCCGCGCCGCCGCCCCTTCATCGGCGCCGCCTCCGCCTCGGACGCGGCCTCTCCCGTGTCGGCCTCCTCCCCTGCACCGGCCTCCTCCCCTGCGCGGCCTCCTCCCCTGCGCGGCCTCCTCCCGCGCCATCCTCCTCCCCATGTCGGCCTCCTCAGGCGCCTCCCTCCTCCCGCGTCGGCCTCCTCCTGCACCGCCTCCTCCTTGCACCGTGAGTTGTTGTGCGGCATCCTCTCGCGAGTATTCCTAAAGATAATATGTGAACCGAATCTAGTACTAAAGATATAGCAAATTGATCAGTGGGCTTTGTTGACATGCTCTGTGATGAACTTTGTCTTATACTGAGATTGAATGTGATAGTTAGTTGATTCTTGAGCTCTATTGTACAAATTACTTGCTATTGTTAATTTGTTACTTTCGATTGAATGCTAGTTATCACAGACGGTTGAATGCCTTGTCAATTTGATATCTTGTTAGTTCATTCTTGAGCTCTATTGTATTGTGAACCGTCGTGATGTGACTTTGATAGTCTTTGATAATGTGAATCAAATTGATCAACGGGCTTTGTTCTGGTTCGCTCTGTGATGAACTTTTCTCTTATACTGAGATTGAATGTGATAGTTAAGATCATTTTTAGAATAGATTGAGATCATTTGATGATTAAGCAAAGTATTGTTTAGAGCTCATAGTTTGAATTTATACTATCATATTCATTTAATGAAGAGTATAGACAATAGGATTGAGATGGCAAAGACTTGTTCTTTGCAACTCTCATACGAGAGCACAAACTACCATCAATCCTTCTTTATATATTATACGTTTGTGCATCATTTTCGATTAAGTTGAGTAAACCGCTTGAATCTGGTCGATTAGAGCTTACGCATATTGCTCGTGCATATATAGATAGCAAGTAAGCGACATGGCGCCCGCACCATCTTCGCGCCGCCCGGATCTCCGAGGAAAGTGGTACGACGCGAGATGGCGAGAGGAACATCGAGAATTCCTCGAGCCTAATGACCGCCACGAGGTCAATGCCAATGGGATCCCCGTGAGTCCCCAAAGCAGCGCGAGATTCCAAACCTTGTGCGGGATACTTGGAAGGAACGGGTCCCCATCACCACACCGAGGTGAGACACCGTGTCGGATGTTCGAGAAGCCACCGTGGGACGATGTTTTAAAATCGTTCACTTTCCCGACCGCAGACTGGCGCGCGTGAAACGACAGCGTTGCTCTCGATCGGAAAGGCGTGGAGGACCTTCAAGAGCGTGCTTGTCACAGCATGCGTGAACACGGTCGAACGCCCTTCACGGCGTATAAATTCTTGTCGCGGGATATATGGGACGCCTTTGTGCAAATGAAGACGACGCCGAATTTCTTGAGGAAAGTGCGACGCACAAGGCTCTCAGACACTTAACACTCACCCCACAAACTCGGCACGGCTGGTACGCGGGTAAAACCGCGGAATGGGCGCGGAGGACGCGAACGAAACAAGGCCATTTGCCGAGATCACGCATCAGCGCTCTCTCTGGTTAAGAGCGAGGGCATCGCCACGTCTTGGCGAAATCTCTTTCACAAACCCGCAGACGGGATGTGGCCAACCGTGTGGTAAATGTCTTCGAACTACCTAATTGTTAATAAGTCTATAACTTCATAATGTATATAATAACATGATGACCTCTTGCAGCAAGAATTGAGTTCCGCATGTTCCGAAGGCTCCTTCCAAGCAGACAGGGAGAAGGATATACTATCTACGGCCCTGGGAAACAAGGAGTACCCGGGTCGCACGTGAGACAAAGGGGTTAACGTATCTTGGAGGGATGGATTCCCAGACGACTACTGCACGTATAGGAGCAGGAAGAGATCCAAGGCCGAGTATGACACAGTGTTGGAACATGTGCTTACTTCAAAATTTGAAGGAAGAGAACGGGTGCTTATCGCAAAATTTGAAGAAAAGATAGCAAGATTGCGGGACCAAGTGAATCAACTATTACTCCTCAACAACCGCCGCAGTCGCCCGTTGTTTTGGTAGGCGATCCTCCTCAACATCGGAGTAGCGTCGCGTCCACGCAAAAATTGTGAACATGATGATGTCCAATTACCTATCGACGACATCAAGGTAATGTACATCTCTCGAATGCTCCAAAGATAGACCTATAGGACGCCTTAGCTAATTGCGTATCGCTTTGTAGGAGCCGACGACCGCACACTCCAAGTGAGGATAGTTGGGATGTCTATTGAGGTTTGGCGGGGTGGTGTATCCATGCAATGAAGGGATAGTGCAAAGACGGTGCCCTGTGGCGCGAGGTTACGCCCAGGTCCAGTGGACATGGTACATGATAATTTTAGGGCCGCCCTGGAGATTCGCCCAACGACGAAATCATAACACTAGGGGATGCCTCAGATAGTTTTATTCAAGAGCCAAAGAAGGACATCGCTCGACCTGCGGTGCCGCCTCAACCTTTGATGACTCCACCCCAACCATCTCCACACGACCATGCCTCCAATTCAACTTTTGAAGGACATCGCCTTGGACCTGCAGCGTCGCCTCAACTTTTGATGACTCTACCCCAACCATCTCGACACGACCATGTCTCTCCAACAGACCTCCATGATCGCACCTCAACCTTCGCGAAGCCCGCCTCATCGGTTCCGTGGAGAATACACCGAACGAACAAAAAAGCGTGCGCCGTATCGGTCCCGAGTCGTCGACAGAGGAAGACGCAGAGCGAGCAAGTCGCTCAGACAAATCGAAATCGAAGAACATTAAGGCGCTCCGCCTCTAACCCTAAGAAATACTCTTTCGAAGTCCGTTGGCGGCGAGCACAGATAGCCCTCGCCGGATTAGGTTGTCGAGTTTGCATAGTGGTACTTGCGAAGACCAAAGAGAAAGGGTGCGTTGATGGAATCACCGTCGGATACACGGAGGACTATTTCCTCCACGAGCCGGCCCCCTTCATCGTGGGCTTCGACGACTTATTCGACCTATTCAACCTTAAAGCCCTCGATGCCTCACTTCTACAATGCTGGACACTGTAAGTGTGTACAATCAAGTTCTACATTCACGTAATATAACAACTCATTGCTTATGTATAGATACATGATTAAAAATGCCCGGCGATTGAAAGAACCGGTGGGTTTCCTCGACCCACACGTGGTCTCTGAGCAAACCATCTTGGCAGACGCATCCTACGTCGAGAAATACATAACGGCAGGATTGCTTGCTCAAAACTACGGGACTACATAATGGTGCCCTACAACCAGAAGTAAGTGCTTCACTACTTGCTATACAAATTTCATTTGTACTTTATACGTGAGATGAACTTAGGTTTAATGACTATAGCGACATACATGAGTAGGCACCACTCGATCCTTTTAGTCATTATACCAAAGAGGAATCAGTACTATACCTTGATTCCCTAATGAAAAAGGCCACGACTTCACCCTTGTGCAAGAAGTACTCATGTGTATGTTCATTTCCTCCATACATAACTCTATTGTAGTCTTCCTTCGCTTGAAATGGCCGAGGTTAACTTTTGAAACATGTAGGTCGCTCATCACCTATATTGCCGAGGAGGGCTATACAAGGAACGAACGCCACACTTAATCACAGGACGCGATTTTCGATGCGTGCTACAACACAATAATCCTATATCATACTGTAATAATGCGCCTCGAACCGACTATACCTATATATGTAATTCTATTTTTCGTGCACAAGAAAATCGGAAGAATGTGCATTCTATGTTTGCCATCATATGCAGATTCTCATGAGTGCTAGGTTGCCGGATCCCGAGGTTGGTCAATCTCGCAATAATTGCTAATTATAAATTTAAATATATATGTGTAACACTTTACTCTTGTTTGTAGGTTTTGAATATAGATTTAGATTCACTCGTTCAGAAAGAGATCTCGGATGTTCGAGGGAGGCTCTGCACCTTCATCATGACGGATATCATTGCGGCCAAAGGAGAGTTTCACTACTGAACGACCTCGAAACAATTAATATATATTTGATATAGTTGTAATTTACTTTGAATAGTTGTAATTCAATGGTACACTAGCGACAATATTTGATATATGTTGGTTTGTGTAATTGACAATGATCACTTTGGGTTGTCAACGATTGATTTATCTGTGATGTATCTATTTTCGCACCGCTTATTTTCAGAGGGCATGGCTAGCAATTCCGAGGCTAGCGAAAATTTTTAAAAAATAGTTAGGTGAAGTAACTATCACGCACGGTTTAACAATCAAACCGCTCGTGAATATGCATATCCTGCATCGCTCTATTTAATAACCGTCAGGATATACATATCGCGAGCGGTTCGTAAATAGAACCGCTCGAGATATCCTTTATCACGAGAATCGCTGCGGTTCTATTTACGAACCGTGCGGGATATGTGCATATCACAAACAATTAAATAATTAGAACCGCTCGATATGCACATATCACAGGCGGTTTGTAAATAGAACCGCTCTCGTGATAAAGGATATCCTGACGGTTCTTTAATAGAACCGCTCGTGATAATTAGATAGCATGCACGGTTATATAATTAGAACCGCTCGTGTTGTGACTTATCACGCACGGATTTTTAACCGCTGCGTGATAACCGCTCGCTTATCACGAGACGTACAAAAACCAGACGGTTGGGAACCGCTCGTGATAACTGCTCAACCGCTCGTGATGAGGCTGTGTGTAGTAGTGCATGATGATCAACATGTCGGAGGTGTACAACGGTGTCCTGAAGGGTGTTCGATCCCTACCAATCACTGCGATCGTGGAGGAGAGCTAGAACCGTACCATCAGGTACTTCGTTAAAAGAGCCATGATGGCCAAGAAGCATCTGGAGGATGGCAAGCAATTCTCGAAAGTAATGCACACGTACATGGAGAAGAAGATCAGCAAGGCTCGGTCGCACACTGCTTGTACCATGGATGGCGTCAGGCAGAAGTTCGAGATCCGGCTTAGGCATAAGTACGTGATGGGCCACGCTAGAGGGGATCGGAAGTAGGTCTGTACGATTGGTGACGAAGCGTTGTGCACCTACAACAAGCCGCAGCTTCTCCACAAACCATGCTCCCATGTGTACATGGCGCCAGGCCTCAGAGCGTTACATCTCGAGTACTACGACATTCACCACCTGTATGGCACTTGGAGTGCCGAGTTCCATTCGTACGGGCTGGACATGCACTACAGGGACCTCTGATCGGGGAAGGTGAAGTGGGTGCCCAACAACGCACTAAAGCACTCCGGTCGTGGAAGACGCCAGTCATGACACATCTGGAATGACATGGATGACAGCCAACGCAAGCAACGGGTTCGCCGGCCCGGATGCAAACTGTGCAAGATAGTTTGGCACTCCATCAGCCACTGCCCCAACATACCTAGCACAAGCAGCCCACTGTAGCGACCAAGATATAATTACTAAGTCGTGATGTTGCATGCTTATTTTAATGCCTTGTATGAGTTGTATTGTTGTCAATCCATGCCTTTGTGTACGAACGTAATCTTATGCTGTCTAGTCATATGTGAACTCATTATGGTCATATCTACTATTATGTTGTAAGGGTGTGCATATGGTGTTATTCACTTTGTCTTACATTCCGTTGTCATATGTTTCACTTTGTTTTTCTATGCCATACATTCTATTTTCTATGCGGACTAACATGTTGTTTCCCTCTCGGCAGGAAATGTCGTAGCCTCTAGTTGACAGCGTGTATGAGCTACTCGACGCACACTGGGATAGGGGACACCGATGCCTAGCGTGGTCCTTCGGCGTCGGCCCTCCGAGCCTGGTCCTGAGCGCCCCCAGAGAGAGGTGGCCTCTTGATGAGTGGTATGTCCCAAGACTGCAGGACACCTGCCTCCTGCCCATTGCCCGCATGTTGGACCTACCGCATGCTTTCCAGTTTGACGCGGCACTCTTATCTGCGCTCGTGGACCGTTGGAGACCAGAGACTCACACATTCCACTTCTGGTGGGGGGAGATGACCGTAACTCTGGAGGATGTAGCTATGCTTACAGGTCTGCCGCTGCGTGGTCTTCCAGTAGTGCCACCTCCAAGGGGAGTAGACTGGAAGGTGCGTATGGTTGACAGATTCGGTCACCCGATTCCTGACAACATATCTGGTGTGCCACATTCCTGGCTGCAGGAGTACATGATCTGCCCCGTGCATGCAACTATGGAGGCAGTGAGAACACACTTCCTTGCGTACCTTTTGTTCCTGTTCAGATGGATCTTGTTTCCTACGACCCAGGGAGACTGTGTGTACCCTAGCTACATCCATCTCGTAGAGTCTTTGGTGGACACCTGGCCCGACGAGGTGCCACAATACAGTTGGGGCTTCGCATTGCTTTGCGCCACTTACCGAGGGTTGTGCGATGCCTCAGCGCAGTACAGGCGCGGAGTCAGTCCTCACAGTATGCTATACTCTGCTGCAGCTATGGTCGTGTGAGCACTTTCCAGTTGGCCGATCGTATTTTCGGAGCACTGTGCACCCTTTCGAGTTGATCGTCGAGCTTTACGGTAATGCTGGAGGCGACGACCTCGTCAACGGGCCTACAATGGGAACGCGTTGGACAAGTGGTACCCTAGGGTGGGCCAGGGAGAGACTGAGACGTGTGTACCTTGAGTTCCATAACTTATTCGAGACTCTGCACGAGAACGAGGTCATTTGATGGCCATGGACTGCACAATTCCTTGCAGACACGGCCCCTATGGATTGTGCTCGCAATGCACTCAGGACGAGACACTCTGGTTGACGACCTACCACCTGGTCTTCTCCCACATGGTCGAACCGTACAATCCACAACGGGTCATGAGACAGTTTGGCCTTTATCAGGAGGTGCCACCGCTGTAGGGACGACCTCTCACAGTGAAGGCCCACCAGTATGTCATTTTTCGGTATCATATTAGCCGCATGTCTGACTTATATTTTCTGACATCCAAATTCAATTGCAGGCAAACGAGGAGAGACCGGAGGAGCGACGACTAGAGGCAGACACAACAACTGTGGATGGCGTTGTGGGGCGAGAGGGTGGCGACAGACATGGTGCACGAGTTACGAGGGTACGTCATCCAGACGTATGCTGCGTGCTTGCAGTGGTACGTTCCGCGCACTAGGTGCAGGCTTATTGGGTCGGCGCCACAGTGTCCTATGGATGTCGTGCACGATGCTGTTGTACTACTAGGTCCCGGCCGTCACCGAGCAGCACGCCACGACGAGACGGTAAAACATTCTTTGTACAATTTTCGTCCGGCAACACGTTTGTAACTTACTATTGGTTACCTTACAGTACTACCGCCTTGATCGTATCGAGCGTGAGGGTGCTGAAGCTCTACGTCGTGAAAACAATAGCATGTTCTTTGCTTTCGTCACACACTCACACGCCACGTACATAGTCAACATTAGTACCCGTACTACCTCACACGTGCCTGCGGCGATGTGTCTAAAATAAATAGTGAAAATTTGTCCAGTAACATTACAATGATGTATAAATTGAAAAATAACATCCAATGCGAGGACAACAGGTGGGTTATAGGGCTATATATCAGTGACACATCGATGTTATTTTTCAACTCGTAATATCTTTTTATTGTTACTAAGCAAATTGCTCCAATTAACTAAGCCAAACAAACTCCAAATGTAAGTATACCTCGATCGCCGCTTCAAGTCGTACCGGCCGGAACAGAGAAACCGGGGATTAAAGAAGTCATACGTGAGTAACGTGACCCATGCATGCATGATGCACCAGAGTAACAGTCCAGGCTCGTACATGGAACAGTGCGCCGTGCACGTCTTGCTGTTTGCCGCTTTCCGCAGGGAGCAGCCGGGCCTCCCCATGATGCACGCGGCACCGCACCGGCGCCCCCGGTACGTTTCTAAAGCCATTGATCATCGAATCGACGGCTCCGGCCGGGGCTGACGCGCGGAGCCAATCGTCACCGTACAAACCCGAGTACAGGGCGAAGTACCGATCCTAGTTCTGGAGTTTTCGCAGTGACTGGGAAGAAGCATGTGGAACACTGTTCCCTCGTCATTGCTGAGAGGCTCAGAGCAAGAGCCAGAGCCAGAGCCCATCGATCTAGTTCGGTTGGCTTTGGATCATCTCACGTTTGTATCTGTGTTGGGTTCAGAGAGATTCGGAACCTGAGGGAGTGTGCACAAGAGGACACAGCCTTGTGCACGAGTCTTCTTTTACTGCTATCTGCCAAGGATCTGGCAAAGGGTCAGATTCAGATGCATATTGACCTCATTGCCGTTTCTCTCTAGCTAGAAGTCGTATATGGTCTTAATTCTTTTGGGAGTAGGATACTCGGGAGCAACGGAACGTGCCGAGAGTCGTCCATTCATCCCATCATATGCATGTAACGGATGAGATGGGACAAATTGTGCGCCCTCGGCGGCTCTAAGTGGGAATAAGATCCCTAACTTCGGGGTCACTCGGGCGTCTCATATGTCATAACCCGTCGCGTAAGGATTCAAACATGCATCTAGCGAGAAATTGAAAAGGCCTCAAAGGGGAAACCACTGGTAGTCTTGGTGGAGATGTGAGAGTGACATGTCCAAACGGTCGTGCCTGTCGAGCCGGTCCGAAGCACGATACTATTTGCCCGATCTAAACTTAACCTGGCGCGAGCCTAGCCCGACACCTAAATGGGTCATGCCATTTCGGCCTAACGTATTGTGTCGTGCTTGGGTCGTAACATTGGCCTAACGGACCGGCTCGGTCTGGCACGCACAATACCGTGCCTGGCACAATCCGGCCCAGGCATAGCACGGTAAGGCTGCCATGGCCCAACGCGCACTGTAGCGGAGAGGGAGGAGGAGGCAGCGCGCGACGGTAGAGAAGGATGACGATGACCACCACATCCTCATCGTTGTCCTCTCCTCCTCCTTGCAGCCGCAAACACCACCGCCCCTCGCCGCAGGCGGCATCGTACCGGCGACACGGCCACCACCGTTGTAAGAATGACGTGGGAGAGGTCTGTACTGAGGCGAAGACAAAGGACATGTGGCGCAAGGCGCAATGGGAGTCGGCGTGGCAGTCATGGGCGTGGCCGGTGGTGCTTGCCGGGGAGGGGTCCCCAGACGGCACCGGTGTCGGGGAGGGAGGTGTGGGGCGGGGCGGGCTAGGAGCCTGATAGACCACGACCTGAATGAGCTCAAGGGGTGCGTGGATCTAGGGTTCGGATGGGTTAAACATGTCGACCCTAGCCCGTCGGGCTAACCGTGCCCGGACCGGCACGACACAACCGTGAGCTCAGCGTGACGTGCCTAGGTCAGCGGCTGAGCCCATGGGCTGGCATGACATGACCGTTTAACTTGCCGGGCTAGCCTGTTTGGACACCTATATGTGAGTATAACTCCATCCGATATATTTCAAATCCTGGTTGCCTGAGTGCGTCTAAGTGAAAAAGTATGTTCTCAGCGAGGTCACAAAATTATGTGGGCCTTGCAATTCTTGGTGTGTGTTAAGGGCGTATTCACGTGCGTATGTTTGAGGTATACATGCACGTACATCTACTGATGTAATCTCCAAAAAGAAAGGGGAAATTGGCTCAATAACATCACGTTCAGCCGTATTTAGAGGAACGCCATTCCGTTAGTGAGGTACTACAAAACAACACCGCGAAGACAAAAAAATTATGGCGAATGACGTTACATCCTGTCAATTACTTCACCGTTTGCCCACATTTGACTGGTGAAAAGACTAGTTTACCCTTTCCATCCTCGTCAGCCCCGCGTTCGGCGACCGCCCGTCAAGGACGAGGCACGCTACCTCCTCTTCCACCGAGCCATGGGCTTCGTCCCGTCCGGCGACGCGCACTGGCGCGCGCTCCGGCGCCTCTTCGTCGCGCATCTCTTTGGCCCGCGCCACATGGCGGGCTCCGCATCCCACCGCGCCGCCATCGGCGCGCGCATGCTCGGCTACGTCGCCTCCCTCATGGCCCGGCACGGCGCGTCCTGCATGCGGCGTCCCTCAACCACGTCATGGCGACCGTCTTCGGCAAGCACTACGACGACTTCGCGAGCCAAGATGGCTCCCTGCTGGAAGAGATTGTGAGCGATTTAGCGAAGGGTACGACCTCCTCGGCACGTTCAACTGGGCCGACCACCTGCCATTGCTCAAGTGGCTCGCGGCGCCGGTGCAACAGGTTAGTCCGAAAAGTAGAGGTTTACGTGGTAACATCATTCAGGAGCACAAGGCGAGGCGAGGTGAGCCAGTGGAGGCGTCGCAGATGAGTTCTTGGGCGACTTCGTCGATGCGCTCGTTGGCCTCGATGGAGAAGAGAAGAGAAGATGTCAGATTCCGACATGATCGCTGTTCTTTGGGTAAGAGTAATTGCAGGCTTGAGAAAAGATTCAGATTTTTTTTGGTAGAAGTGATTGCATTGAAGAGCCGTGTGTTTGTTTCGATTTGATGTGTTCAGGAGATGATCTTTAGAGGGACGGACACCATCGCGCACACCGCCGCCGTGTGTTCTGCAGCCGGATAGAAAGGGAAGCGGAAGTAACTGACGGAACGTGGGCAAACGGCGAAGTAACTGACATGTCATTTGGCATAATCTTTTTTGTCTTCACGGTGTTGTTTTTACAGTGCCTCATAAATGAAATAGTATTCCTCTAGCTACGATTGAGCGTGATATTACCGGACCAATTTCCCCAAAAAGAAAAGGCCTCGGTGTCTCGCCCACGTTGGTCCCAAAGTGTTCACCCTGGATATTTACCTCCCAGCGTATGTGACAATTTGAGTCGTGCTCGTGCGTGATTCACAATGGAGCTACACGACTACAACTAAGTCCCTCTCGGGTACGATTAGCACTGTCAAATGTAACCCACCGTAACTAGCTAGCAGCTAGTCTCGTCCCCTCCAATTAAGCCCCGTACAAGAACGACTGGACTGCTCATTCATACCAGTGTTATAAAAAAACAAAATACGGTTATCGAATAGATAATGTACCGTCAAGAGATTAATCGGAATACGGATGATTAATCGGAATTATACGGATAATTTAGCGTTCTCACATATTTGATGATAATGCTAGTTTCAGAGTATTTGAACACATTATATTGTCAATACTATCAAATAAACTTGTACTACCTTTAATTGTACATGATAACTTCATTACTAACTCAAAAGATAACAAGATTGATCGGCGGACTATTATAGTTATACACCAAAATAAGACTTGCAAAGAGTTTTAGATAATAGATTAAAAATATGCATTGTTACATAGATTAGACTAACTTAACACATTGGTGAGACGACGACCAAAAGAATTAAGTTTTAAATTTAAATACACAAAATGACTCACAACCACGAGAGAATCAGTTACTCTGAATCATTGTCAAGCACAATATCACGACCAGACACTTCGGTCTCAGAATCATTAGAAGCAAGGAAATCCTCTTCAGAGGCAACCGACTCCTTGTCACTTATTTTCATCAATTGCTAGTAGTGTAGATTTGGAATCACGACTGAACGATGCTCTATGCGACAACTTTTTTGTACATTTTGTTGATTTCTTATTGTAAAAAACGGTCGAAACGGCCGATTAATCGTCCGTTTATGCGGATTATGCGGGGCGATTATACGAAAACGGCCGACTAATCGGACAATACGACCGATTTGGCGTTCACAAATGTTAACTGCGGTCCGATTCATGTATACATGACGTTTTGTCTGGCAACACCGATTAAACGGATGATTAATCGGCCGTTCATACCATTTTTTACAACACTCATTCACACTAAGACCTTCAGCAATGTGTTGTTTTAGCCGGTTCAAAGAAGGAGAGAGAAGATATTGAATTAATTCAATACATTGGAGGGGTCGATTTTACCAAAAAAATTCTAGAACCGGACTCTACATACGAGTCGATTTAAAGCATTACACAACTCATATGAGTCCAGTTATGAGAGAGAGAGAGCGGTTGAGAGATGATATTATTTTTGTGGTTTCTTAATATAACGTGGATTCTAGTTATTAGTAGGAATTTGATTAATACATTAGAGAAAAACAAACTCAATTCTTTGAATACTTACATGTCATCTTTGAAGCGGTATCGGTTCATTACACTGAAGATCCCCTAATTATTCACCTGCAAGTTGGCGCCCAGCCCATGTGTCGATCATCACAACAATCTGAGGTCTGAGCTTTGTAGCCCGGCAGTTTTCAGAGTGCCGGAGCTGGTCCCGGCGCGTATGGTGTCCCGGTGTGATTGTTTGCCCCTGTCCGTTGCCGCATCCTCCTAGCTCAGCACGCACGACCGGTCGCACGCCCCGGGGACAGGCACACGGCACGCGCGCATGGTACGCACGTCCGTGACGCGGGGGCTATAATTACTCCGGCCGCCGGCCCACCGCCGCCCTGCCAGGGCCTCGTCGCCTTCCGCCGTACAGGGACTCATGATCCCGACGCGACAGTCGTGCCGTACCCCTGGCGATGGGGCCTGTCGCGCCCATGGATCCATCGTTTTTCCACGCATAGCTAGCCCACACATATCCATCCATGGGCGTCCCATGATCCCCGTCCGTGCATCCGCGCCGCGGCCGCCAACTGTACGTGCGGTGGTGTACCGGCCAGCCCATGCGCTCGCCGGCAGCAAAAGGGCTCGACTGATCGGTACTTGTCGCGGGTCACGTCACCTCACTTGCTCATGTAGTCACGTCCAGTTTCTCTCCCGTGTTGGGGCTGGCAAGTACCAACGGGCGCTCGGCGATGAGGCCAAATTGCACTGTGTGCATGTGCTGTTGTGTGGCCACGATTTGCAGTGTGTGCATGTGCTGTTGTGTGTAATTGGCCGCGACAGCTGCCCTATCTGTTTCGTTATATTTATTTATAACCTACTATGCATATAAATAAAGAAAATATTAAATCTAACAAATACTTAATGAGAAATGATCATATACACCACAACCACTTAACCTCTTCTAAATTATTTAAATAGGGGTAGAGAGAAGAAAAATTACAATAACTACATTCTAGATTTCCACTATGGACAAATATATTGAAACAGTTACTCCTGATGCCATGGATAAACAGTGGCGGATCCACCATGGGGCGCGTTGGGGATGGAGCACGGGCTCCGCTCGCCGCACCCTTAGCACCCTCCCAGTACCTCTGCCATTATTTGTATCACAAATTTAGTTAATTTTGTTCTTAAGATTGTTATTTGTGTATATTTTTGGCTTTCGAAACATACTATTCATTATTAAGATACGACATTTAATTTATTTTCCATTTTAATTTGTTCCTCGTCATTTATGTATCAATTTGGATTACACATAATATTTAAATACGTGTTTACTAGCTTATCTCATGATGACTTTGTCCCATTAACACTCTCGTGACAACTTTATCACACTAGCACTCTCTTTATTTTCGTTATGCGTACGCCGCTGCAGATAAATATAGCGAAACGGAGGGAGTTTTTTCTCTCTACGTTTTGAGCTAGGTAATTTGAGCAACTTAATAAATTTATCTGGTCAAGATCAAACTTCTTACCATCATGCATCCGTGTGATAAATCGGATGTTTTAACGATCCTATCACATGAATACATTATTACGACCAACGTATAACTACTACAAAAAGGCTAATGCTAGACGCCTCATCATAGACGGTTGACCAAAACCGTCTGTATTAAATACAATCACATACGATTTTGGTTTAGCGACCGTCTGTGTTACTGACTGCGCTAAAAACCGTCTATGAAAAAATAATATCACAGACGGTTCGTGTTGAAAACCGTCAATGTAATATCACAAACGGTTCGTGTTGAAAACTGTCTGTGATATTACCAAATATTATAGACTTTTTTTTTGTTCAGAACCGTCTGTGATACTTCACAGACGGTTTTCAACACGAACCGTTTGTGACTTTCCTTCCTCATCGCAGACGGTTTGTATGACTTGAAATGTCAAACTCTATGATTTTACCATGACTTGAAATCACAGAGTTAAGTATCACAGACGGTTTTTAATATGAACCGTCTATGATACTAACTCATCATAGACAGTTTTTGTTTGAAACCGTTTGTGATTCGCGAAAATTTTTGAACGCTTACGCGGGAGGCAAAATATTTTGGCACTGTCCTTATATATTATACACACCTCCACCTTGTCTTCCATCAGTCTTTCCCTCTCCCCTCCTCACGCCGAGCTCCGGCGACCGCCCTCGATTCTCCAACGTGGTTCGGTGAGGAGACGTAACCGACGAGGAGGAGGAGGGACACGCAGGAGCTCCATGTCTGCCACACGAGGTAGACTGCCGGAAGGTATGTGTATATCCCTAAAACATACAAAATTTATTGGTTGTTTGATGGTTCTTATTTTATTTGTACCTAATGTTGGAGCGTCGCCGAAGGTTTTCGATTGTCTCTTATTTTCCTTGCCGATGAGCTTCTTTCGAATTCAGATGACAGGTAAGAATAGTTTATGATATGCGGGTGAGGTACATAGATGAGCTCACAAGACTAATCCAAGAAGTCGATGAGTTCTTCAAGAGCTTGGAGGCACATATGGATTCTAGCTAGTTTAACTTTGTAATTTTATTCTTTTTTCCTATTCGGATGGGACGTTGTGAAACCTTTTCGTTTCCCTTTTGCTAGATAGGTCTCTCCTACAATGTGTTTGCCATCAGAATTTTAATTGGATTTTAGTTGTCTTGCTAGAAGTTACATATGAAAACTACTGTCCAGCAATTGATTGGTTTGACTTAAAATCCGTTTTTTTACAATAGAAAAAACTATCACAGACGGTTCTGAACAAGAACCGTCTGTGATAATTATCACATATGATAGCTTTTTCATGACGGTTTTACCATCTATGATGATCTCATGTCATTACTGACCTATAAACTCAGACAACTCATGAAACCGTCTGTGATGACGTTTTTAAACTGTCTGTGAAGACTTTTTCTGTAGTAGTAGTCGATCAACTATGAAAAACAAATGATTATACATACGAGTTTAAACCCCCCCAATTGTTTCACATTTTGCATTCAATTGCACAAGAATAATGAAATTTAAAGCACCAAATTTGTTACAAGAAAATTCAGTTTATCACGTGAGATTGAGTGAATTAATCATCCCGTTTTTATTGGTGCTAGACACTCTTCGATCCTAACATGTGTATTTAAAGTTTTAAACTCTCCAATGTATTTATTGCACCATTTCAACTCCATCTGCAAAATCCTCGCTCCACTATTCAGAAAGTGAACAGTTGTGTATAATTGCTTCTGCGTGCATGGCAAATGCTCTAGATCTGTTTCACTTATCAATTTTTGTTGTCTCTATTTGTCCTATCCAGGGATTTTTTTTACCAACAAATCTTTAGGGGGGAGTATATGGTCAATTTCTTCCAATTTCGGCCGGAATTTTTCAAAAAAATTGAACTTTTCAGATTTTTTTTTTAAAAAATCAAATTCGGACAAAATTCATCACTGAGCTAGTTAGCAAGATGTTCATATAGACTATTGATTCAAATGAGCTTGTATTACTGCACTCATTCATCAACTGAATAAAATTCAATTAAATTTGTTTTTTTGAACAAAATTCATCCAAACTGGACAAATTTGAAACCAGTACCGAGGGGTTCGACGGAACCGAGATTGCCAATAATCGGCTGGTTATCGGCCGAAATTAAAAAAAACCTGACCCTATCCCAGGGGGTTATGTGCCCACACTCGTGCTACAGGACATCCGCGCATGATATGGTTTGCACCAATTACCAATAGCAAACACTGTACTCTTTGTCAATATATGCGCCACCCGTTGGTACCGGACTAAGCATGAACCGGATAAGACCTATTTGTAGTTAATGTAAAATAGGCTTTTCTAGTTTTTTTACCGGAAACAGCAGTAGAGGCTCATGTGGTATTAAATATATTTATAAAACAACCAAACAAAGAACGAAAAAAACCAAAACTATTTACAGGAATAAACTATTCTAGTTGGCTTTCTAAATTATGTTGCTAACGTAATGGGTGAAGCCCGATTAGTTAAGAGAATATTTCATCGATCAAGTTAATGCACATAAAATTTTCAAAGATTGTCGATATCTACTAACGCATATGATAGCAATCAAACTTGACCCTCAGTTTTTATAATTTGTCAGACACACTCTTAGATTAGTGTAAATTAACACATCTAATAAGGATCCACTAATACGTAGGAATGGGATTTAAGGGTCTCGGTCGTCATTTAACTTAAATTTCTTGTCGATTCGTACGAGAGTGTAATTTCCTCAATGTAAGATGAGCTAGGGTACCAAATTTTAAACAATAAATGTTAAATTTGCACCAAGTACGTATGTAAATCATAAAAGTTGAGCATCTAAAAAAAGTCAGCACTTAGAACTTAGATGTAAAGACCATTCCTTGATGTCAAGTCACCGTAGAACTTAGATTAAGAAATTAATGGTTAGTTACTGATACATGAAGCTACTTCTCAATCGGAGTACCTGCACGCGTCCACGTCACTTTCTGAACATAGCGACGTCCAATTACCTATCGACGACATCCAGGTAATTGGATGTCCATGCGCGCTCTTCTGGCCGTCATGCTTCTTGAACTTGCAGGGACTTGATGAAGTTGCCCGTGGCTGCTGTCTCATCCTCCTGATGCTGCGTGGACGACCCCCTCGAAATTGGCTGAGGACTATATATAGATAAAGCCGGTTTTAAAGGCATAAGCAACCACTGCTTGGGAACTTTCTAGAGAAGATATCAGGAATAGAATGGTAGGACGTACTTGGGACGCAAGGGAAGAGAACTTGACCAGCATGAACACGGTTACACAGGCATATGAAGAGGTGTTGTAGTAGTTTTTAACTTATTTGGTCTTGTTTTGGAATGGAATAACAAATTTAAAAGGTATGATTGAAATATAAACATGTGAATCTTTCAGGTCATTTAAAAGACACACAATCTATACACAATATCACATCCAATTGTATTTGTGACATCAGCTAGCAATTCAATTGTATATCAGAATATATAAATTTATATGTTACAACAGTTAGCAATTCATTAGAGCTCAAATATGAACTAATTATCAATTCAATTTCAGCATAAAACTATTAACATAATTGAGCAGTTCAACAGAACATACAAATTTGTAATACCTCCCAGTGCTAGCTAGGCACAGACAAATCACACAGAGCAAACAAAAACTAGTTATTGTGCCCAGATTAACACATTAAGCAATCTAATAGGATCTATCCATAACTAGCAATACCAACAGTCACACCCGAACACAACCCCATTCCCCACCTCCAGATCCATCCATCCATCCAGCCAGCCATCAGTCACATTACAGCTCGGTTCACATGAATACCAACAACCCAAAGGTGATAGATCTGTCTTACCTCAACGTCATCGGTGTCGGTGGTGAGGTAATCGGGGGAGGTCGGTGGAGAAGTAGTCGGGGTCGCTCACGCCGGGGGGGGGGGGGGAAGACGAAGAGGTCACGTGCGCTGGGGAGAGGACGACGACACCGTAGGGGGGAAGCTTCGGGCAGCGGCGTTGAGGTGGATTTGGTCGTAGGGAGGTCAATTGGACCAGCGGCGTCGATGATGGGGTCGGGGAGGAGGCTTCGGGCGGCGGCGTCGAGGTGGGGAGGGGAATGGGCGAGAGTAAGGGCGCTCGGGAGTGACGAGTTAGGACGCAAACCCTAGCGGCTCCTACTAATAAAGAGTTATCACAGATAGTTCTATTATGGACCTGTCAGTGATACTTATCACAGACGGTTCTATAATAAAACCGTCATTATATGATCTCATATCACAGACGATTCTATTATGGAACCGTCTGTGATATAGTTGTTCAAAGTTCTATATATGTTTTGAGCATATATTGTCATGTATATATTTACATGATTTATATGTTAATTTTGTCATTTAAATATTGCTGAAAATTTGCATATGGTTCAACATATAATTAATATAGTAATTCGATTACCTCCAAACTAGATTTTTTTTTCATTTTGGAATTTACATATGGCCAAACAGCAGAGCCAGTCGCTTCTTACAAAGATTAAAAAAAAGTAAAAACCTAAATAAACAAAGTTTTTCTAGTAGCGGAGGTAGGCTGCTATCTCCACCTTCAAAACTTCATAGGCCGCAGCGTCGGCATCGGACGGTTCGTGAGCGAACAAAGTCCAAAATGCGTCCACTTGCTGACACGCTCATTCGAGTGTCTCCGAAGACCATCGGGCTGTTGAATTAAAAAGAATTGAGCCCATAGGCTCTCTTCCTATGCTTGAAGGGTCTCGGCATGGTTGACTCGGTCGCCCGCCGCCTTGATTAAGCAGTTCAAGTAACGGTGAGCCTCCTAAAGACGTGCAACGTCGTTGTGGAGGATCACATCGATGATGCGGTAAACTTGCCAGAAGTGGGAGATCACTTGGAAGACGTGGTGGAGGAGGATGTTAAGACGGCGGAAGGTGGCCGCCACCTACTCCGACAAATCCTCGGATAGAGGAGTGAGGATATTGTTGATCAAACAGTGTTCTTCCGCCGCATCCGCCAACGTACGACCAGAGAGGTGCTCGTACAATATGGCTAGGTAGGCGATCAATGCCGACGACAAGGAAACAAAAGAGGGAACCATTTCTGCTAGCTTTAGAAGAGTAGAGTTTATATATGGGGGATGGTGATCATCTTCGATGGCGGATGATTTTTTTTTATAAAATAAGGAATAAATCGGCACGTGAGACAAAGAGACACATCGGGGAGCCGAAACGACATTGATGTGACGAAGAGACGCATCGGCGACGACGGCGATGAAAAAACTCATCGGAGAGCTAAAGGGATATTATCACAGACAGTTATAATTAAGAACCGTCTAGGAAGTATAACAGACAGTTATTTGTTAAAAATCGTCTGTGATATTTCTAAATATCACAGACGGTTATTTTTAAGAACCGTCTGTGCTATTACCTTTTCACAGACAGTTTTTAGCGTAGCCAGTAACATAGACAGTCTCTAAACCAAAATCGTATGTGATTGCATGTAATACAGACGGTTTTAGTCAACCGTCTGTGATGAGACGTCTAGTGTTAGCCTTTTTGTAGTAGTGATTACTCCTTTTGTGTAAACTATGTGGAAAATAGGTGTAAAAGTCATTAAAAAAACTCTCAAAAAATTGTAGGGGTGTGTGGGGTGGGCATTATATAACAATGGAAGAGAAATGAGAGGAATAGTGATCGATGAAGTTTTTATCTTCACTATTCATGCATAATTTATCCTCACTATTTATGCATAATTTATCCTTTTAATATCTATATATAGTCATAGAATACCCTCTCCACTGCATCTGCAAATGTTTTTTCATAGAATATTTGGAAACTTTTACACCTGGTTTCCACCGAGTTTACACTCAATTTGGGGTTTCCACCTGATATTTCCCCGACGCCGTTCATAAGTTGATGGCACTATAATTCCATAGGGTTCAATGGAGTAATGCCTAAAACATCGAAGATATATCTTAGGTTAGTAATGTTGATAAGTTTGATCAATTCTATATCTTTTCAAGGGGAAAAGACAATTCCATGCAGAGATCCCAGTATATATTAGCACACCTCGAAAAAGCATAGAACATGGGCTGAATTTAGCTTGTTCTTTGCCTCAGCACGGTAAAGAGAATCTTGTCTCTGTCCCCATCTTAAGATAAAAAGATCATATGCCATTATTAGATTCAGTGTGGCGAACCTAGTCCTTTACTAACTAATGTTGCTAAACCGAAAATCCAAATAAAGTATTTGTCCTTTCTCTCGTTGAAGTAAAGAGAGAATCTCACTATTTTCTCAGTCCATTGCTCAGAGCTAGCTATTTTTTAGTTCATCATTCAAGTTAATATGTTGTCATGCTGTTCGTTTGACGCTTTCACAATTCTAGTGTGTACATATACAAGTTTGTAACAACCCAAAAATTGGTATTCTCTGTTATTTAAGCTTAAAATACTAATTTCCGCATTTTAAGCATTTATCTGCATTTTGGGGATTTTATTTAAATCTTTTCCCATTAAAGGCAGCAACAAAAGATTTTTTGCAAAAATTAAATGCTGAAAAAGCCTGTAAATAATTTTCCTAAGTACTAGTTGGTGTAAGGAGCCTCTCCAAAAAATTCATAATTGTTTGAGTTGGTTTGCTAATTTTCAAATTTTGAAACTCATCTCCTCAATAAAATCAATTAGGAAATTAAACAAAATTCAGATTCTTTTGTGCACAGTAACAATAGCCTCGGCCCAGCCCATCGCTGTTTTCGGCCCAGCTATGACCCAACACTGTCCCTGGCTGAAGCCACTCTCTTCCTTTCTTTTTCCCGTTTCCTTCTCGTGGAAGCGTCTTTTCGCCGAGTGTGCCTTCTCTCTGTTACTTCTCTTCGGTGCCACTGACTGGTGGGCCTAGGTCCCACCTGTCGGAAGTCATCTCCTACCTCGCGCTTGCCCATTCACCACTCACCTACAAGCACGCCAATGCGAAGAGCTGCATCGTTGCCCGTTATGTGCTCTCTGTCGCCGCCACTGGACCCGACTGTCACCATCGTCCGTCGCGTCACCATTGTCCCAATTGCGCCAGCTCCAGTGCGCATGACCACGGGTTGTGACCACCGCCTACCGTTTCGCCTCATCTGGCAAGCTGTCGCCGTTGCTCATCCTATCACTACAGACGCCATCAAGCTGCCTTATCATCTTTGTTTGTCCCGTTCGGGAAAGGAAGTGAGAGCTCGAGTTCTCGCCACACCCATGAAATCTTGTGATCTCCTCTGCTTTTATCCTTCCTTCTTAATCCAAGCCGACAACGTCATCTTCTCCAACTCGCCATTTCCAGCCCCTCAGCTAAGAGCCAGAGCTCGTGGTCTTGTGGTTTGCTGGGAAGGGCGCTGACTTCCTCAGCATCGGCAAGCACACCACTACGCCATTGCCACCCTGATGATCTTCCTTGCTCACCACGCGCACCCTTTTTCTTCTGGAGCATCACTCAATCCTATCATGTGCTCGTTCTTGCAATTGAAGTAGTGGGGAGCTTTGTCACCATTGTCTTCTTCGACTCCAACAAGTGCACCTGTTCTAAACCACCATGTTTCCTCCTCTCTAGTGAGTTTGGCCTCGAACCACTTGTGTCACTTTGTGTTCCCTCCCCTACTTGTGCGGATCCCTCACTCAATGTCCTTGTTTCCGTAGCAAGTCACTAAGGCCGCACATTTTCCCTGATTCTTGTTGCCACCGCCATTTCCTTCAATTTTTGCGGCCCCGATGAGTCTCCGGTCGATCCGTTCCTCCTTAACCATTTTCCACTTGCATGCAAGCTAACACACATATTCTTGTAGCTCCTTCTCCATCGTAGCCCATCGCCACCGTGAAGCTTTCGCCTCTACCCCTGTTCGTTGTCGCCCCATCACCTCCAGCCACTTTTGTCATTGCCGACCACCGTGGTGAGCCTCTGGTAGTTCTCTAGTGATAATATGCTAGTTAGATGTTGAGTTTAGCATCATTTGTTTAGGCTTCATCTTATCTACTCATGGCATCGCCACAGCTACGTCACTGACACAACTGCGATGAATTGTGGTCCCCGTGCCAAGCCCGTTAGCACTATGTTAGTCTCCTGAACCCAGTGCATGAAAGGTTGTCAAGATCGCGATACAGATCGTGGGATCATACGATCCTACGGAGTTGGAATGACATCGATCGGTATGTGGATCGAAATTTCATAGAATCGTGATCTTGAAGGTAGGATCGTTAGGATCATGCTTCGGATCAGGTAAGATTATGATCTTCACAACAAACTATATCGACACATAAAATTTGATGTCACTTATTGCAAATTTAAGTTGCAATAGTTTATTTTGCTTTCTTTGTGTTGTTTAAGTGATGTTCTAAGGTAAAAGATATTTTCATTAACATATTGGTGTTTTAAATGATGAGTTTATTTTTAAAAGTAATCATATAAGATTTAAAATAAACCTTAATTGAATGAAACATGAATAAATGTACCTAAATTTACAAAATTAAATTCAAAATTCTACTATAGACTAGCATATTTGAATATATAATATAATTTTTATACAAAATATGAATGCTTTCAAAAATCTGGTAGAATGGTGATTCTATGATCTGATCCTGTCAATTGAAAAACGATCCTACCTAGGACCGTGATAATGACAACCTTGAGTGCAGCAAGCCCCTGAGCTAGAAACCATTCTTGTAACGAAAGTCGTCGCATGACCGAGCCTACCCGCCGCTTAGCACCGTCCTGCCGTCGATTCGACCACCTCTCCGGCCACCCCGCCAACTTTAGCTTTGCCATAGTGTCGCCGTTACATTTTGCTAGTTTCTGGACTCGCAATGTCACCACCTTCCTCTTTGCTGCCGGTGAGCTCAATAAGCTCTCGGCCATGGCCTCCCCTACTCCTCTTTGTTTCCTCTCTCTGACTAGCGAGCCCCACTCGAGCACTGTTTAGTTAATGTTATTGACATCACTTAGAGATTATTAGTCACTAACGTGTGGGACTAGCTGATTAATTAATCAAAATATTACTTTAACAGAGATTTAAAATGAGTCACTCGACATGCGGGTCCTACCGACCGGTAGAAGCATTCGTGAACTCGGTTCTCCGTAGACCCGACACCACCTACCAGTATAACGATGCAGTAAATCTGCGATTTCCTTTAGAAATAAAAATAGAAATTAAATTCGAAAATCCGAAACCCTAATAGCAAAGTGTTTTCTCTTTTCTTTTTCTGGATTTTCAAACCAAACCAAATTGATTTGC
Organism: Ampelocalamus luodianensis; assembly: GCA_036346255.1. Taxonomy (NCBI): domain Eukaryota; kingdom Viridiplantae; phylum Streptophyta; class Magnoliopsida; order Poales; family Poaceae; genus Ampelocalamus; species Ampelocalamus luodianensis. The sequence goes on from CM070634.1 coordinate 13,110,363, forward strand.
TAATAACTTTTGCATATGAACTCCAAATTAATTGAAATTTGTTTCTAAATCTCTATAAATCATTCACTTTCATATTATAGAAAAAACATTTCATTTTTCTCTCTGTTGGAATTTATTTGGCTCTTACTAGTGTTATTTGGCTTTTGCCGATTCGATACTGCCATCTTGGAAATCTTTGAAATTGATCCAGAGCAAGATCAAGTGTTCAACGAGCAAGGCAATCACCCTTCTTTGACCATGTTGATCCCATATTTTCATTGCTATGTATGTTGTGTTCAAAATTATTATGCATGCACGTAATTTGGTAAAAATCGCTATATTGGTAAGGTTGGTAGTTATACCCAATTGATGCATGATAAATTTATATCCTCACTGTTGTATACCCAATCGATGCATGATAAATTTATATCCTTACTGTTGTCACCTTACTAATGATATCCACTGTTGGTATTATTATTGTGGAGTTTTGGGTGGAATGAATTAGTTGATGCTTAGCCAGGCTTAACTATATTAATTTTGCTAGGTTGGAAAAGTTTGACAAATTATTCAACCATGGGAAACACTTGTATATGTGCTCAGAGGTGGTACCTCTGTTATTTTTGTCTATCAAATGAAAACTAGAAACTTGTTTTAGATTTGGGCGAGTGTATGATGAGACCGGTGCAGTTGCACGAGATTATGGTTTGTGGTTGTCTCGCCCGAGTCGCTATGGACCGATCTATTGTGCCATAGACCCAAGTACATTCATACAATTACCACACATGCCTTATGGGAGGTCCTACCATGATAAGTTATTGTGTTCTAGCAAATCAAACCACGGGTGGCAAATTGCAGGACACAATTGGGCTAGTGTGGGCATGATGGAGGATCCCCATGTTTGTAGGGAATTTGTGATGAATGCAAAGTTTATCAACACAACGCATGAGTTCTTAGAATTTTGGAAAGCTCTCCATATCCTAAGAAGGTATCGTAGCACGGTTTGTTGTTAGAACAAGTAATGTAAAAGCTTTGTTATGAATTGTCAAATCGGGTACCTTAGGTATCGCGTGACATGGATGACATGGTGGAATATTTATGTCAAGTGGGTAAAGTTGTACAACCTCTACAAAGTGTAAACCTATTCGGATAGCCGTGTCCCCAGTTATGGATATATATCACTTGGTTATATCCCACAATAAGTAGTTTTATTGTTTGCAAAGTCAATGGGGTGACATATGGATAGGGAATCCATGCATAGTTGTTTCGGCAAAAGGACTTTGCCGCTATTTTGATGTTATGGCAGCAAGCCACTTGTTTAATTATGCTATTTATGCTTTATTATTAATTGTAGTTTATTAATGTCAAATGTTTTACAACCTTCGATTGCAACCTAGTACTTATTATTGCAAATGAAACCTTCTTTTATGCAAAATGGTAAAATTTAGAAAGATAGCCAGCTCTCTTGACCTAGCCTTGCATACTATATAACCATTCCTATAGTCTCATAGAGTACAATTTTATACTCACGATTGCTTGTTGAACATATTCAGAGGATATGGATGACGATTCGTCGATCAGATACTTTTAACGCTTCGGGTTTTGGCGATGATGACGTTGGTTTCTAGGGTTTAACCAAATGAATTGCCTGTGGATTTGCTAAGGCATACTTGCTGGTTTTTTATGCTTCTTTATCATTAATTCTGCTACGAACTTTGTGCTATGCGAACCATGGAAAACAATTTCGACGTCATTTTGGTGATTTCGCCCCCTTTGAAATTTTTATAATTCGTTCAAAAAATTTGAAATATTTTAATTTAGACAAATTACATCCTAAATTTGGTAACATTTGAATTTGGACAAAATTCGGTCAAATTTCATCCAAATTTCAGTCAAATTCCGTCTAGTTTGAAAACCCGCCAAAATTTTCAACCAAAATTTTGGTGACTTTGCCTCCCTTTGAAATTGTTTCCAAAACAAAATAGTGTTCCATGATGTTAACTATTTGGCCAGTCAGCGGTACTTTGTAAAACCTGGTCATGCATGACTTAATTTTGTTTGTTTAATTATATCGTGCTACTCTGCTTCATTTAAGTATTTATGTATGTGATATGAATGTTGTTAAATATGTGTGCTAGCCGTTGATCAGAGGACTAGCATGGTAAACATATATGATTTGGAAATTAACTATTTCCGGGTCCGATAAAGTTCTGTAATAATTTACTGGGAACGAAGAACTTGAACTCTTGATTAAGTGCATGCGGATGTAAACGGAAGTTGACAATGAGAAAGCCGACATCTAGCTAATTGAGATGTTTTGAGGAATGTCATACAGCGAACCACACGCGGTGGCTTTTGACTTTGATGCGTGTACAAATTCTGACAGGACCTCCACTGTCTCATGCTAACAAAACTCTTAAAAGAACCTAGGTTCATTCATTCATCGGACCTTAAAGAATGCCACTAGACGATGTTAAGTGCCAACATACATATGCTCAATGAAAGTATATATGCATGCATGCGTGTAATAGTGTTAGTGAGCAGAAAAACCATGACCTACAATCATCGGCCAGACCAAATCAGTGATACTTCACCAGGAAAAGCTGTCTGCTTTCACCAAGTTGATGGTGACTGTTTATTAGGCAGTACTTGCAGTTGCAGCAAGCAGCTATGAACATAAACCGTGGACCTGCTCTTTTGTACCTTAATCCTATGTCAGAGGCTTGTCCTTCTTAAAGAAGCTAGTATTTACTGCTGTTCAACAGTTTGATTATGAGATATCTTGAGAGCATTTGGCTGGATTAATTGTTTCGACTTGCTTTTCACTTTTCATTGATTACATTGTTGTGGGTTATGTTGATCGACTTCAGTTTGTCTTGTACAGGCGAAGGGTACGTCTCTCTATATATTACGCTCCAAATCTGACCAATTGCATCAGACCCGTGATTTATGTCTCCCAACTTGGCATGTAAGAAAGATTTAATATCTGAAACGGTTGCATCATTAGCTAGGAGACATGCATAAGTTTCATCACAGAGAAGGTGACAAAACTAGTTTGATCCCGGGATCCAATCATAGGCGCCCCCACATATGTGGTGACAATCTTTTTTAGTGCAGGAGAGGACTACTGAAAGAATCTCTTTAATTTTAAACTTGACTAGTGATTGAAATATATGTTAGGAAAAACTCAGAATCATATGAGATTTCACTGTTCCATCTGAGATTTGGCCATCTGATCGAATATGATTGTACAAAAAAATCTTAACTTATAAATAGTACTTCCGTGTATTGATAATGATATAGATTTGTGTTGGAAAGGTAGTACATCATAAATTTGATAGGCAATGTGTCCCAGCCTTCTGAGTGGTGGGAACCTAGAAAGTACCAAAGTGCTTGGCTTGGGTTCAAAGTCTAGGTTGAGCAGCAGCATAAAACCTCCTTAATTTCAGGAAAAAATTATACTAGTTCCAGGGCCACGGTTCTATCTAGGAATGTGAAGAATAGCTGTAAAATGTGCCTTTTTTTTTATAACCTGTAAAATGTTTCTTCGAACTTGTTGAAATTTATTGTACAGTTTGACGAAACGGTTTCCTCTAAAAAGTAAGTAAAAAAACAAAGACAAAATGGACCCTGAGCAACTTTTTTATGAGAGACATGTTCAAACGCTGGGCCAAGTCGGGCCTGGAAAGCTTGGCCTCGAACAGACAGGCCCAAGTCCGGTCCGGCCCGAACCAACCCAGCCCGAAGTTGACTTTTCCTATTAAAAATACTATTTAAATTCTTTTTTAGAATAAAAAATAATATTCAACTCATTTCGGGAAGAAAAATAGTTTATTATTATTTTTATTACATTTCAGTGGGTTTTCGGGATGAAAATAAAGTCCTAAGCCCGGCCCGGCCCGCCTCAGGCCAGGCCACCCATGAACAGCTCTAGACAGAGTACAAAGTAGGCTCGCACATTCAACACCCACCACACTCACACCGTCCACACACACGTTTGCGCGTCCCATACACACACTAATGGATCCATAGCAATTGATAAGCAAGTATAAAATATATGCAACTGATTTACCCTACTGTTTTTAGAATCATTTACCCAACTGTTTTGCTTACACATTTTAAAACTCACCTCTAAATATTCATTTGACCTAGGTTTCATATATTTTTGTGCCGATTTAATTTATCAAAAAAGGTATCACATCTTTCGGTCAACAGCACACTGTTTATATACTGCTAGTTATACAATTGCCCACCTAATTCCTTGCTTTTTTTATCTTTTTCAACTGCCAACTTCCTCAATCAGCACATAAACTATACAGGAAAATTAACACATCATTAAAAAAGGAAAGTGGAGCCATGCATGTTCGCACCCTCTTTGCTTATCCACCACCTAGTTTTTTTTCTGGTCTACAGTTACAACGGCGCCCACATATATAGCCAGCGAAGTCTCCCTGTGATCCACTCGACACTTAGCAAAAAAAAAAAAAAAAAAGACAAAAGGTGTGCTTGCTCTTTTACTAAAACGTGCAATAAGCCAAGCGAATCAACAAGTGGACTTTGCTTAATCACACCGAATCACTTCAAAGAGGAAGAAATAACTACGAAAACGAAGGGCAGGAAAATAAGAGAAAGAACGGAAAGGTGGCACTTAAAATCGAAGCTAATTAATGTAGCTGGGGAGGAGTACTAGCTAGCTAGCATATATATCACACACACCACGCTTATGGCATACACATGTATTACCAGATAGAGGACGCTGCGCCGCACCGGGGTCCATATATGTACCTCTCCTTATCTTGCCATGATTAATTCAGTTTTGCTACTAGTAGTAGTACTTAGTTTTTATTACCATCCAGCTCACCGTGACCAAAACAAACGCAATCTAGCTGCTACGGGTCATGGTAGCTCCACAGGCTCTCCCCGGCCTCCGACGGGTCCGGCGACTCGTCGGAGGTGGTGGACTCAGCCTCGGCGGGCTCATCATCATGCCCGCCGCCATGTTGCGCAGCAGCCGCGGCATCTCGAAGATTGCCTCCTCGTCCATGAACTCATCACTGCCGATTTCGTGTTGAGGCATGCAGCTTGCCACATCATCAGCGGCTGCACTGCCACTGCTCGTGCCGTGCTGTTGCTGCTGCTCCGCTGCGGCGGCAACAGCGGCGGCAGGAGTACTGGTGGTGCCAGGATTCTCGCCACCCTGCGGCTGCTCAAGCTGCAGCGCAGCCGCGGCTGCCGCGGCGGCCGCGCGTATGTCCGCGGGGGACGCAGACGCGGGGGCCGGGCGCAAGGCGGTGGCTCCCGGGAAGTTGAGCACGGCGTCGGGCCCGCGCAGCGCGCGGGCGGCCACGTCGTAGGCCGCGGCGGCCATCTCGGCGGTCGGGTACGTGCCGAGCCATATGCGGCGCGCCTTGCGCGGCTCGCGGATCTCCGAGACCCACTTGCCGCTCCTGCACCGGATGCCGCGGTAGAAGGCGTGCTTCCCCGAGGACCGCGGCGACGGCTCCCCGGAGCTCGTCGTCGGTGCCCGCGCCGTGGCTACCCCCGCCGTGTCGGCTAGCTGCGTCGGAGAATGAGGCGAGGCAGGGCCCGGAGAACGAACGGTCGACAGGCCAGCAGCTTGCACCTGAGGAGGAGCAGACAAGGAAGCAGACGTCTGCTCAGCCATGTACCATTAGGGCACACCCATCCATATATATACGACCTTCGGACATGTGCCGAGGCTGCAGTGTACCTATGCACCTAGCTATGGCGTACTAAGGTATATAGTCTCGAGGTGTGTGCGCGCTCGAAGCTTGCTTGCTGCAAGTGTGCGTGCGTGTGCTGTGCGCATAGAAGCAGGAGAGGAGATATGTGGATATAATAGCTGAGCTAGGTGTCAAGAAATGCACGAGGGGGGAGAGGGCTATATAAGGGGTGGTAAAGAAGCGGGAGAGAAGCGTGAGAGCCGCCATGGTGAAAAGATATCTCGAGAAGAGGGGGAGAAGAGAGCGAGAGGACAGGAGAGAAGGCGCGCTGCGCGCGCAGCTGAGGAGGTAGACGCGTTATTTGAGCGGGGGATGCATGTGTGCAGTGTGCGTATGGCTTGCGATGAGCTGGTGCCTGGGGAGCAAAGCGCACAAGACACCACCCAACTAAGCTAGCCATAGGATGGATAAAAACCACTTATTGGCGCAGTTTAGCCGATCCGATCCCCTGCTTCGTCTCATCTTCGCGGGAGCGAGAGGGAGATGGCGCCGTCGCTGTCCGCCTTTCCAATGGCCCGGTACGTTTTTGTGGGGTTTAATTAGCCTGCCCGGTGATCGCAAGAGTGATTGGTGGTAATTTCCCGTGGGCTGACGAGAGATGATGATGATACGGGTGGGGCAGCTATGTGGCTGATGGGGTGGTGGCCTGCCAAGTGGGGCCTTTTTAATTAGCAGCAGCAGCGAGCTTTTCTTTGCGTTGGCCATATGTTTGGCTGCTTCTTCCAAGCTTGTCGTGGTCGCACGCAGCTGTTGTTGGACGAGGAGGCTGCCTAGCTAGCCTTACTGCGTTTTCGGGGATATCAGGGCCCTGTTAATTTCAGACCGGGCTTTGACAAATATCTGCTGCTTCTGTTGGATTGAGCAACACATGCATGCACCTGGGGGGTTGGTGCCCAATATACAAAACATATGGTACAAAGCTATATATATATATATATATATATATATATATATATATATATATATATATATATATATATATATATTCTGTAAAGTTATCAATTGAATCAGCATTCGATCGATATGTTACAAAGATATTCAGCTTTTAACTGTTAGTTTCCTTTTGAATAACTAGCTAGGGTACTTATAGTATTTCAAATTAGAAGTCAAATACACTAGTGGATAAGAATATCCCAGAAATATCATTACTGTCATCATCCTATATATAAACCAGACGATTTTTTTACAAGTTGTATATATTTTTTGAAACAAGTAAGTACAAGTTGTATACTCCATGTGGCCGAAAAGGAGTTGTATTTTTTTCCTCAAATTTTTTGGAGCAAGACTATATAGTCTTTCAGAACTGATGTGGCACCTCTAATCTCACCCGTATATTAAGATTGAGACACCCGTCAGCCGGGGTGATGTTAACTCTCCTTAACGCACCCCTATTTTACTCGGTGGCTCTTTACTTTATTTTTAGCTTAGCATGTCTTGCACAAGTATGTGGAGTACTACTTTCTTAATTACAATACCTGCAATTAAGAGAAATACAACAGAACGCTATAGCGTTTTTTCTCTCTCAATCCAATGGTACAAGGAATCCACGTCCGATCAAATCACGTGTCATGTTCATAGCCATCCGATTTCAAAGCATGAAGGATGGAGCCACTTCATCAACCTTATCCTTTCCCTGATTCCAACCACGTTGCATTCATCTTCCTTTTTAGAACCATCACTCTCCCTCGTCAATCGCTCAATCCCATTCCACGCCGGTTGAATTGCCGTTGACGCTAGTGTATATCTACGCGGCATCCCACATTAGGGCGGCTAAGGGATGAGGGCAAGGCGCGCGTCGTCGTGGGAAGGTGAGGAGGCGCGGCGCGGAGCGGAGCGAGCGTCATGACGGAACCAACAGGTGGACGCAACAGCATGTTTGGAAGCATGCACGCCATTGCGTCGCATTGTTGCCTCGATTTTCGTGTTCCGCCACGCCGCACGCTTGACAATGTCGCTTGTCCAAGTGTTGTCGCTGTCAATCCAATGCCACCCGCCGTTGTAGGCGAGAAGGCCAACGGCCGCGACGTCTCGATGAGACGGAGCTGTGGCAGCGAGCAGTCGCGTGGCCACAGCTGAGCTCGTCGGGATTTTTTGCTCTTGTTTGATTTTTTATGAAACTTGTTGAAACATGTTGAAACTTTTTTGTTTGAAACTTGTTGAAACTTGAGTTCTAAAATCCAAAACTTTTGAAACTTCTTGAAACTTTTATGTCTGAAACTTGTTGAAACTTGAGTTCCAAAATCCGAAACTGTTGAAACTTCTTGAAACTTTTCTGTCTGAAACTTGTTAAAACTTGAGTTCCAAATTCCAAAATTTGTTGAAACTTGCTTAAACTTATTGAGATTTTTTTTTGTCTAAAGTTTGTTGAAAACTTGAGTTCCAAGATCTAAAACTTCTGAAACTCCTTGAATCATGTTGAAACTTGGGCTTGAAACTTTCTTGAAATCTTCTGGAAACTTCTAGAAATGCGCAAAACTCACTGAAACCTGAAACTTTTAAAATGTTTTCATGAGACTTCTTCAAACTTGCTGAAACTTCTTTATTCTCTTTTGTCTGAAACTTGAGTTCTAAAATCTGAAACTGGTTGAAACTTGGACTTAAAACTTTTTTAGAATCTTCTATAAACTTTTAGAAATCTGAAACGCGTTGAAACTTAGTCGAAACTTTAAACTTAAAATTTAGAACTTTTGAGCAACTAAAACTTCACGAAACAGTATGAAACTGCTATACCGCAATTAAACACTTTTAAGATAAGCATCTGTCATCTGTATTACACGTATGCCTTCTCTAATTTCCATCTTTGGGGTACATAATCTGATACTCATGCGTGCACGAGCCGAGCAAGCTGCGGTGGGAATCGGCTTGCTTTGGTACGAAGGAAACGTACGCGCGTGTGGTCGCGCCAGGGGATCAATCCGCAGCCGCCGCGCGCGCAGGTCGGTGCAGTTTGTCACAGCCTGTAGCTCCTCACCCATGCTTCCCGCGACGACTTCTCCCGCGGCTCCGGATCCTATTGGCTGGAGACGCGCGATACGGTGTCATACGAGCGTTCGCCTTCTGTCCGCCGCGCGCGCGGCATCCACGCAACGTATCATCGTATGGACGCTCAAACTTTGACCACGTGAGCGTACGGCGCACGTATCTAATCTGAATTATTAGTTAAGCAAGCTAGTGCATGTCTGATATAATTAGCACGTCACCAACGACAGACATGCGCAGATTAGGCCCGTAATTACCACCGTGAAAGCTACTTATGTCTCGGAGATGCAAGCTAGCTAGCTAGCTGCTGTTACGTGGATACTGCGGTTTGGAAAAAAAAATTCTAATCCAACGGCTCTGGGGAGGGCCTGTTTATACGGGATGGCATCACTGTCACCTCAGATTATATTAGTAGGGCCTAATAGGGAAAAAAAGGAGCGTGATTTCCTCTCTCTCACCAATCACAGAATGCATCAGTCGCAAGATGTATAGCAGTTTCCTAAATATAAATACCTACTTTAATTAACTACACCCATACATATGTAGCAAGAGCTTAAAGCTCTTGACGTGGCGCAAGGCGGCTGCAGGCCGGGGAAGGTGGGCGTGGCACGAGGGCCGGCGGGCGGCGTGCGGGGCCACAGTGGCACCTCATGCAGGAGGACCAAGCGGTGAGGGAGCCCGAGGCACGGCGACAACAGGCTCGACGGATGCTGCTCACAGCGCGGTGGCGCGCGCTAGGCAGCGGCGCGTGTGCTGGCGGCCGGCGCAGGCGCATGGGCGGCTGGTGCGGGTGGCGCACATGGGCAGCCATGGCGGAGCGTGGTGGCCGTGTGGGGTAGCGTGAGCGAGTGGCTAGGGCAGAGCGCGGCCGTGCGACACGGTAGCCGTGCAGGGCCAACGAAGGGTGGCATGGCCGTGCGGCGGCCAACGGTGTGGCTTCGGGCCGATGGTGCAATTGACGCGCCGCGCGCGCGTTTTTTCTTTGTGCATCCATAAACAGTGCAATCAACAATCCCTCTTTTCAACCAATTATCCGATCGGTATTGTGCCAGCGACTACAAGTCAGCTTGCGGAGATTAGAGGAAATTTGCAATTTACAATCTACAATGCAATCGACATCTACTCCATGCAACCTACCGATCGGCTTGGCCGGCGACTTCAAGTCGGCTCGCAGTAGATTAGAGCGGATTTGCACCGTTAGAAATAATCTAGAAAGCCAAATTTGCGGAATTGAAAGCGATCTAGAAAATGCGATTCAGTCTATGAGCATCGGGCTTGACGGTTACCTTTCTATCTGAGTAAAGGAGGCCTAGAGGTAGGTCAGAGTCGATCGTGATGACAGTCTGAAGAAATCAATCTACTAGTTGAACTGGACCACGTACCATGCATATATGCATACTAGATGCATACATACATGCATGTGCTTCCTTGCTTGATGTGCTCTCAGTAGATTTTGCATGGCGCAGGCACACGGCTTTCTTTTGTTGCGTTGGGAACCGATCAATCCGAATCAACGACGTACGAGAAATCTCGTGCTGATAACGTGTTGAGAAACCATCGCTGGCGAGTCCAGTCCGAGCGATCACCTCATAGACAAGCGTAAAATCACCACGAACAATGTAAGAATAAATAGTAGATTGAACACCGAGATAGGGGGGTTTCTTTTTTTTTCTTTATTTCTCTTCTCATGATCAGCCTTTTACAATGACTGGCACCCTCTATTTATAGACTAGAGACCCTGTTAGGGCTTTCGATGGGACGCCCACCCATAGGATGGCTGTTGGGCCAAGCCCATAGTTTCCCAACAATTAGTGCTGCCTAATAGAGAAAAAGGAGTGTAATCTCCCCTAAAATGTCTTTTAAAAAACAAGCAAGAGTGGTGCCTATTATATTAATAAAGAAGGAGTGCGGAAATCCACAGGAGTAAAAGGTTTTTAGGATAGAGTCTTAATTACAAATTAGGAATTACTCCAAACATTTCGCCTCTTTTATCTTTGCCAGAAGGTCCGTCGAAGTGGATGAAGTATTGTAGAAGATTATGGCGTTACCTTCCTTCCAAAGTTCCTAGGTTACTAGAATGAGGACTGTGGCCATCGCCCTTCTTGGGAGTCCTTGAAACTCGTTGATCTTCACCCACCAATCTTCAATGGATTGATACACCCCCCCATTGGGACGGCTTGAACTGAGCAATTCCTAGCCAATCTGCCATAGCAGTCCAAATGTGTGTGGAGAATCTACAGTGGGCGAAGGGGTGCAGAGCTGTTTCCAGGAGTTGCCTGCAAAGAGGGTAGGTACCCTGGTTGGGCCAGCCCCTCGTTGCCAATTTGTCAGAGGTCCAAAGTCGGTTTCGGATGGCTAACTAGGCGAAGAATTTGCACTTGCAGGGGCGTAAGATTTCCAGATTACTTGTTTGTAAGTCGTTGCTGTGGAGCCAAGGAAGTGCAGAGCATATGTGGATTTTGATGAGTATGCTCCGCCCAGGGTGAGCTTCTAGGTGATCTCGTCTGGGTATTTGGGTCCAACTGGATTTGGCTTATTTTTGTCCATAGCTCTATGAATTTTTAAATATGCTGGGTCGTCAATCCCCCTAGGATATTAATGTCCTGCACCCATCTCTCATCCTGGAGCGTGACACTGATAGTTGTGTTCTTCCTTTTGAAAATTTAGAAAATTGCTAGAGCCAGGTCTTTGGGGGCCACTCCTTGTAGCCAGGAGGAGTGCCAGAACTGTGCTCCCCTTCCATTGTTGAGAGAAACCATTGTGGCTATAGCGAAGAGGCACCAGTCCGCTTCATCGCACGGTAGTTCTATGCCTACCCAAGGTTTGTGTCGGGCTTTCCATTCTTGCCACAGCTAACGAAGTCTGGGGCCGAGGAAAGGTGCTGGAGGTTGAGGATGTTGAGCCCCCCTAGCCGAGTTGGGCGGCAGACCTTTTCCCATCTGATTTTACATTTCCCTCCCGAGATCGCCTCTTGGCCTGCTCAGAGGAAATGACGTCTGGTGTTGTACAGAGCGCGGAGGACTCCCTTCGGTGGCTTGAATACTGTAAGAAAGTGTATTATGATCGAGGAGAGAACCTCTTTGACCAGGGTGATCCGGCCAGCTAGAGTCAGTAGCTTACCCTTCCATCCAGCCAGTCTCCCTCCCACTTTGTCCACTAGGGGATGGTAATAAACTCTACAGAGTCTTCTGTTCGTGAGTGACAATCCCAGGTATTTTGTGGGGAAGGTCGAGCGGATAGCAAGGAATTGGTTTAGGATAGTGTTAAGATCTATGTGGTCACAGCAACTCAGGTGCACTGTGCTTTTTGGAAATTGGTCTTCAACCCTGTAGCAATCCCAAAGCTTTGGAGCAGGTGGGTCATTGTGGTGACCTCTCCCTCTGTTGAGGAGATGAAGATTGTTGTGTCATCCGCATATAGGGAAGTATTGAGGCTACCAAAGTGGTCGCGGGTGCGTTCAAGATGGCCCAACTCTGTTGCCATTTGTAGTAATCACTGGATGGGGTGGATTGCTAAGATGAAGAGGAATAGGGAAAGCTGGTCTCCTTGTTCGCAGGCCCCTGCCGTGGTTAATTGCATCTCCCAGGATGCCATTGATAAGAACTCTGAAGGAGGCAGACGCTAGGAGGACCGAGATCCAGTTCGTCCATCTGGGTGGGAACCCCCTTCTTTGAAGGAGATCTAGGAGGTAGTCCCATCAAACCGTGTCAAATGCCTTGGCTATATCTAGCTTGAGAAATAACGTTGGGGTTTTTGATCGGTGAAGCCTTCTTATCAGGTTCTGAATGTAAAGGAAGTTGTCTTGTATACTCCTAGTTTTTATGAAAGCATCCGAACATAAAGGAAGTTGCCTTGTATAGTCCTAGTTTTTATGAAAGCACTCTGGTTTTGGGACACTAAGCAATTAAGGTGGGGCACCAGGCGCAACACCATCATCTTTGAAATGCATTTCGTGATACCGTGGATGAGACTAATTGGTCTGAAGTCATGCACCCTATCTGCACTATCCTTTTTGGCACCAAAACGATGCTAGCAGTGTTGAGGAAATGGAGGTTCACCATGCGGAGGTTGTGGAAGCTGTGAAATACTACCATGACATCTGCTTTGATGGTAGCCCAGTAAGATTTTATAGAAGTCGAAGGTGAAACCTTCTGGCCCTAGGGCTTTGTCTCCTGGCAGCTAGTCTAGAGCGTTGAGCACTTCCTCTTCTATGAAAATGTTATCTAGGCTTTGAAGGTCATGCATCGGTAGATCCATGGCCTCCCAGTTGAGATCCAGATGCTGGGGGTTTGGCGTGGATAGTGAGCCTTGGAAATGCCAATCTGTGTTTGAGGCGATGCATCGGTTCTATGTGTGGGGGGTGCTAGCATGCCAAGCGGCTGTGACTGCCTCCTGGAAGCCCGACATCCTAATCTAGAAGTTTTCGAACCAGAAGGAGTTCGGCCGCGGTGGTCCAGTACTACTTGAGAGGAGGGGATAGTGGTCTGAGATCGAGGAGGACATCGCTTGGAGGATGTGGTTTTCGAAGTGGGTGTCCCAACTTTTGTTACAGAAGACCCTATCAATCCTGACTAATGTTGGGTTATGGCGCTCATTGCGCCACATGAACTTCTTATTTTGAAGATGGATCTCTTTTAGCTCGTAGTCGTTTAGGGCGGTGCGGAATTGGCCGATACAACGACGATTTATGATCGAGTTGTTTTTATCGGGGGCACGGTAGATGAGGTTGAAGTCCCGTGACTAGCCGTATTGCTTAGCCATGCGTATAGACCAAACTTGTTTCATTTGGGGAATTTCATAACAATCAATTATTGTTTAAATTGTACCCTTGGCATTGGTGTGTCATGGGAGTTTACAAATGACTTGAAAAGTAAAATAAAAATGGGTTTGGACTTGGTGGTGCTAGTAGGGGGTTTGAGCGATCTGATTTCTTGGAGGAAGGCCGATTTGTTCCTGTCGTGGGTGGGACTGTAGACGATCGAGATGCGAGAGACCGTATTGCATTCTTTTAGAGTGACGGTATATGCATGTCACGACTTGTGAGTAGTCGTGACCTAGTTAGAATGGACGATAGTTGCGTTTTCTCCTCATCTTCTCTTTATAGAAATTCTTTCTTACCTAATTCTGCCTTCACTATTTTATAATGCTAAATTGCACATCCTCGATGTCTATGAAGGCATCATCCCACCGGAGTCAAGAAGCCGCAACATTCGACGAGGACGTCAGACAATGCGATTAAGATACCATCCGACCGCCCATCCTCTCACCTACGCACCTCAACCAGCCCATCACCATCCTCGTGCCAATTGAGCGATCTGATTTCTTGGAGGAAGGCCGATTTGTTCCTGTCGTGGGTGGGACTTTAGACGATCGAGATGCGAGAGACCGTATTGCATTCTTTTAGAGTGACGGTCGCTGACAGGGAGTAGGCGTTCTATTGCATATCCTTGATGTCTATGAAGGCATCATCCCACCGCATTAAGATACCACCCCTCGTGCCAAATGCCAGTTTTTGGGCGAAGTTGTGAAGGTTGTAGCCTCTTAGGTAATAAGCTAGAGTCTAGTCGACATTACTTAGCTTTGTTTCTTGTAGCCAAGCTAGGTGATAGGTTGTTGAGGTAAGGGTCTCATGCACCATCGTGCGTCTGGGCGGAGTGTTGAGGCCTCACACATTCCAACATATGACATTCAAAATTGGGCTGGTCATCTGACTTTGTGAGCGTTGCGCTCCTACTAGCATTGTTTGGGTTTGTGGCTGGAGGCCAGAGGCATGCGGGACACGTGGCGTGAGGTCAGGTGGCCGAGGGCAACGACCGGGCTGCATCAGGGTCGGCGTCAGCGAGAGGAGGCTGCAAGGTTCAAATGATGAGGGCCCGATCGGCCTTCGGGCAAGCGCGACTGGGCTTTGCAATGGGGGGAGGAGGTTTCCACAATGAACATCAACCAAATCGACTTCAGAACATAAGGAGCAGATAATCCGAGAACAACATACATTACATCCAGTATCCTGGATGTAGTACAAAAGGGGAGCAACGACAGTTGTCCAAAACGGAGTAGTTAGGAGAAATGAGCATGGCGATGGTGGACGTCGTCGATGTCATTTTGGCTACTTCTCGCCTAAGCCGCCGCTAATATGATCCCCACGCTAGTGGAATTGGTCGGAGCCGACAATAGCCCGGGGCCGTGGGAATGGACACCGGTCGTGTCCATCTTGCTCGCTTAGCTTGAGGAGGGCGCTGTCGACCTGAGTTGTGAGTTGATAGTCGAGCTTGAACAGGTGGGTGAGGGCTTCAATAGTATCTTGAGGCAGGGGGCATTGTACATCGCTAGGTACTCCTTGAGGGCCTCTTCGGAGAGGGCTTCGTCCTTTGGTAGCACTCCCAATTTGCGGGCGAGTGTTTCTTGGGCTTGGTGTAGCATGGAGCTCGAGTGTCGCTTGATAGCCGAACATGAACTGCAGCGGACATTTGAGAGGTTGAAGCATCTTGTGGATCGCTTGTTCTTGTGTTGAGTGGGTGCCGGTGTAGTGAGAAGCAACACCACCAAGGAGGCAAAGAGCACGACCTCTAGGTCTTGCACAAGATGTCGGCTAGTCGAATGGCCGTTTGGGACTTCAGCAGGTCCTCAGGGAGTGCTATGGAGCCCGACACCTGTGGGAGGTGTCCTGGGGCAGTCCCGCCGTCCCGACCGGCCAGAACTTCAAAGGGGAGGTAGGTGCCTGTCGGGTCGTGGGGGAGCTCGAGTGACCCGGGGACAGCTGGACCTCCCGCAGCAGCTCTGTTAGCCCCGGGATCACCATTGCCGCCAAGGATTGGGGTGTCGCGGTCCCCCCCGCAGGAGATGCTCGTAGTGGTCAAACAGCTAGGCGAGAAGGCCTAGCGCATCCGGGTGGAGCTCTAGGGTGGCCTCCTGGTGGATGGCCCCTAGCCCCTGTTCCTCAATGGGGACCGATAGCGGGTCGATGGCCGGTTATACCTACTTTAATTAACTACACCCATACATACTATGAGGATATCAACCCTAAGGATGCAACCACTACTTCGACCTGCTGCACTGCATCATCTACTTCAACCACATCTTCTCCAATTGGACTTTTGGCTATTTCAATTCCATATTTCCCAGTTGGGTCTTCGGCTGATCCAACTCCTACTCCTCCAATTGGGTCGAGCTACTTCTACTCCTACGAGCCGAGCTATTTCTACTTCACCGGGTCATGCTACGTCTACATGCCATGGTGCTACGTCACCTATTGTTGGCCCACGGGCTATGTAATATATTGACCGACTTGGCCCATATGGTGGCCGACCACCCTAGGCAGCTCCACTTTGGAAGCACCATATGAGAGTTCGTGTCCAACTCCTCTCTCTAGTCTCCTCGGGTTTTGTTAGATTGAAGTTTAGCTTATGCTACTTTACACATTGTTCTCTTGTTCGACAAGTACAACAACGATATTATTCTTTGGAACCCCATTTTTCAATATAAAGCTTAATTCTTATCCGCAATTTTAGATTGCTTATCTATCACGTTATTGCTTATTTTTCGATTGCTTGCAGGAATTGATCTTCGTGATCAGATCGACCGTGCTTCTAGCAAGGCTGATAATAATCTTAGAGTTGGTTCAACGATTACCGGGCATCTTGGTCGTGTACGATTGGTAGCGGAATCGTAAGAGTCGTCTCCTCAAATTGAGTTATCCTTCTCATCAAAAGATCGGACACCCATTGTCGTATCACATAAGTAGGGAGGACTTAAGCTCTGTTAGATATTGCAGTGGGTTATATATGTTATCTCGTTTGATCGAACGTTTTAAAATATTATAATGTTCGGCGAGCTCCTTTATCTAAATTACGCTACAAACAGAGATGTTATTGCGTTCTACATAACGGAAGACATCATAGTTAGATAAGAAAAAAAACCGTGACAGAGTAATTACTTGTTAAACTATAACCTGATTTGCCAAACATACTGACAATTTTTTCACAACTGTTTTTTATACTGGCCCTTGTGATCTTCTAGGAATTTAAAAGTTGGATTGCAAGCCCTGCCAAACAGTACCTGACCTCAGTTTACTAATTTTAATATGTCGTGTTGAACAGTACTACATGACAATTTGAATGCATTAACGTAAGGCTACCGTGTGCACACGCATCGTATTTGTTATTCTACGTGCTGTATACTGTGAGCCTTTGGAATCATTCCTAATTACCCATTACCAATTTACCATGTCAATGTGCTACGTACGTGGAAAATGGTTCAAGAAACAACAGCTTAATTAATCAAAGTCCAATTGGAGAGGAGATTCTACGCGGATCCAAGATCTAGTAGGACGGCTATGTTGTGACAAAGTGTACCCTTTTATGGTAGGTGCAAACGAAGAAGAAGCGCACGGAAAAATAATATCTAAACCCACACCTACTAGTTATCAACATGCTGCTCCTGTAACGAGATGGAAGAGGCCAACCTGCAATTATTGGCTCGATCGGTCTATTCTAGCTAGGATGACAATGGTAGCCGATTACTCATGTGTTCACGAGTAAATACCTTAATAGAGTCAAGTATAACGTGTTTTTTTGTCTACAGGTATGAAAATAGGAGCAATCCTTTACTCATTGGGTAAACGAGCACAAGTATGAGTGAGCTCCACTCGTGCCCATCTCGCCCGTTTACCCGCCAACCCACGCTGACATGTGGGCCCGACGAAACCCTAAGGCTAATATCATTCAACCCCATCCCTAACCCTAAATCTCCAATCCTATCTCAGTCCCAATCTCATCCTCAACCCCGCCGCCCCTATCCACGGCACTGCCTGTCAACCCCCATCCGTCGCCGCCGCCCCGTCCGTCGCCTCCCCCCGTCCGCCTCCTCACACGTGGCCGCCGCCGCCTCCTCAGTGCCTGGCCTCCTCACGCCCGGCCGCTATCCTCCTCAACGCCCAACCTCCTCACGTATGGTCGAGAACTACGACGCCTCCAAGGTCACTACTTCTTACTCCCTTCTTCTTTCCATACCAGATCAGATATGCTAGATCTGGATCGGAAACACAAATCAGAGTGACAACACCGTGTGGTGGGTACACGGCCATACCAACGGGCGACGGGCATGGACGATGTTCTTTGCCTGTCGTCCTTCGTGGGCATGCTCACGTGGGAAAATTAGGGTCACGAGTATGGTATGAGCATAGGCGAACACTACTTGCCCACGAAAGAAAATTAGGATCACGAGTATGGTATGAGCATAGGCGAACACTACCCGTGCCCGCCGCGCCCTATTGCCATCCCTAGTACTAGCAGATCAAGTGATGGATTCTCTGACGAATCAAGAGATAACCACTATACGTACGATTAAACAGTTGCTGAACTATGAGGGTAAAGAGCACGAAGCAACGCAATAGGAATAGGGACCCAACCCGACACGTACCGGCCACCCCATGGCATCTTAAAAGCGTGTAAAAGTGAGTAGGCGGCAGCGTTGTCCATGTCTCACGTCCGTTGTTCAATTACCTTTTCTATCCGTTCCATGTACACGACGCAAGCAATTTAATCCGAGCATGGTGCGTCCTGGGCCAGCCCAGCCGGGCCTGGTGAGTTGGGGTCTCAGGTCATAATCGCGGCAGAGCGAGGCAACACTGCAAGAGCCGTCACCCCCAGCGTAATCCAGTGTCCAGTCCACTGTTAAAATAGCTACGACTACAGTAAGCTCGTCAATTTGAAACAAATGATTCTTCGTAGAAATTATGGTGTCGCTTCTGTAAAATTTATATGTTCTAAGAGCATTTTATTGGAACTCATATATGATTCTTGCCAGTGTCCCCTGGCTGAGCACGGAGGAAACTTGTTAAGTCAAAGGATGTACGTGTAAACCCGTCTGTTCACTGCTCTATTTCGATGTTCAATCCATCTACGTCGTCTATGACCGTCGCGAAAACCGGCGGAGAGCATCCTGGTATATATATATGATGGCGCAACCGAAGTCCGCTAAAAAAAACCCCTATTGGCGGATGTCAAATCCTGAGGATTCGCTGCACGCAGTAAGCTAAGCCGCGTGTAAAGCTGGTGAGCGCTCATGGGATTGCGAACCGGCGGGACCTGTGAGGCGATGCGCCGATAGCTCCCTTCACTAGTGCACTACCTCCAGCCTCCAGCTGCTTCGCGCCGGCAACTTGCAGGGGCGCATGAAGCTACTGATCTGACGTGCTCATCTGCCGGGCAGCGACGCCACAGTACTAGTTCCTGCTCGCGGTTCGCGCAGCCTTACCTTACGAGGACGCAGCTTCACAGAATTACAGTGACACGGGATCTCTTTTCTCTTTTCCCTTACACGGTTACACCGAGCGTTGAATCACTGACAGGCTCCGCTGAGCTGCGACTGTGTATCACTGCGACAATGAAGTGTCGCAACAACCATTCGTGGACGATGCTGTGTCCTTACAGTCGCTCACAGTGCAGGAACATGGGGGAAAGGGAGGGCAATACAAGGTGTCCTTGTCATCGTTGATGAAATGTCACGGCTGCTGATACAGGAGTAACAGCCATGCTCACAGTGTGGAAAAGGAGGGAACCGTAAGTAGTTACCACAGGATGCGATTTGTTCCTTTCGCATTGAAAGAGAGGCTGCGCGTGATCTCGAAAGGACGGAAACAACAGTCTATACCTTTTATTTTGGATCGTCTCTAAGACTGAAGAGTAATCAAAGCTGGAAGTCTTAAGCAGGATATGCGGCATGCGGTTCTGCAGGTTCCGGAGCCAGTTCTGAAAGACAGCACTGGCGATTTCTTAACGAACAGAGAAGTTACAAATATTTTCGCAGCTCCGAATCTGGTCAGTATTATTGCTACTTCCTTTCACAATATACAACAACACATCAAAAAGAACATCCAAAGAGCCATGGAGTGGCAAAAAGCAACTCGCTAATCTACAACCCAAGATGTACAAACAATGCCTAAACTGGCCTGCAAATAAATTCCTTACAATTCTGCACCCAAGTATTGTGCTGCTGGAGGAATGCACCGGATTTCTGCAATAGCAGATGTCTTCGATGCTCGACAAGAATCAATTTAGTTTCATCAATTTGTCTTGATTTCGCCTATATATCCATGTCCTCATTGCCTTTCTGGTTGGATTTCAATGACCACTTCTAATGATTCTTGTGAGGCTGGGCTGTTTTCTCTACCTCCAGTACGATCACGATGAAGAGGAAGTATCCAATGAGGTGATCTATTGACAGAGCTCTCAGGGTGGCCGAATAGTTGAGGGAGGCTACGAGCAGGGGACGCAGTAGCTTTTCCACCGGGTTGGTCCTTCAACGAGATCCGGCATATCGGACAGGTCGTTTGCTTCTGTAACCATACATCTATACAGGAAAGATGAAAATTATGACGGCATGTAGGCATGATGCGCAGTATCTCTTTCTCTTTGTATTCACCTAAACATATGGAGCACCTGTTAAATAAAAACATGAAATCCGTTACTTGCTTGACTCAGAAGTTAAAATACTTTGTAAAGGCATCTCTGCAAGACCTTAACTTTCTCCACACATATCACAGTACAAATAAGAAACCATCAATAAGCGATAATATAATCCTAACTGAAATGTTTTTCTCTTGACAACTGTACTGTTTAACAGGGAAGACCGCATTACAAATGATATCTGCTGGAGAAGAAACTAACTGCTTGCCATGAAGCCATAGATATCAGACAAGAAATAAAAAGAACATCTGCATATGCAGGTCCTGTGCTATTCTGTTATACTGAGTGAACTTCTTTTTAAGTGAATCGAGAATAGGTCCTGTGCTATTCTGTTATAGGAGTACTAGAGTGAACTTTATTTATCAAGAATATAATCCTAGAGAAATGTTTTTCTTCACACCTACATAAATTCATGTTATGCATATCTGGTACATCACGAGCACAAGTGCACATACATGTAAATAATCATGATGATTTTCTATAGAAATATACGGAGGATCTTTTATTCCATCTATGGAAATTGATCACTCAGATGTCATGCATGGTCATGCATTAGGAGGCATTGTGTCAGGTTCAATAATCAGGCCTGATCACCTTTCCTTCATTGAAAAAGGGGATAGCTCTTGTAAGTTGTAATTCTTATTCCAGAAAACATAATAGTATTCTTATGCTAAATAGCTTATATACTGCAACTCCAAAGCTAGTCCAATGAGGTGCATTTTCATTCAGTTCTAGCATCTTCAGTTTCCGCTGAAAAGCCACTTAGTCAGCTGTCTACATGCTCCACAAGTCATAAGCTACCCAATATAAACAATGTTTGAGGATTTGAGCATCGGGTTGGCACTATTTCAACAGAAAAATTTGCAGCTGTTCTGCTTACACATTGGCATCTCGTGCATGCTAACTAGCATCTTGTACGTGCTTTGTATTGAATTTCATTGACAATCATAGAAAAGATAACTGTACAAGTATTCCTACTGAAAAAAGAGAGTTTGATGTGGGGAAAAGGACATTTGCAAAGCCTACCTATTGGCCATACCAGGAGGCCAGGAGCAGGCAAACAGGATAGATAGGAGCAGAAAGCACTGAAGTAAATTAACTCTAGATTATACAGTATACTTACTGGGCATCATCTTTTGAATGGAAGGCCTCACAGCTATACTTCATTGTAGGAATTGCAGCAACAACAAAAGGTTCCAATCCGCTGCAGGTATGCTCAATCTAATGAACAAAAGAAAAGGAATGATGTTAATTTCCAAACGCAAAATCTGCTGTCAGATAGCTGTAAGTAAAGTGACCAGGAGAATCACAAAGCATAAACATAATACTTATGATGAGTGCACAAACATAATGCTTATGATGAGTATACATTTAGTAATTTAAAGCCCTCAATTGTTTAGTCATCCGAAGCATGGCCTTTCCTTTTTGAAACGATGGAACAAGTAATATAAAGCAAAACAGGTATATCAGAGTGTATGTAAACATGTAACAAATGCCCAAGAAACATCAAAAGCATCTTAGAGTAACTTTATAGTTGGAACTTGAAGGGTTACCAAGTGACTTCAGAGTTCAGACTGTCGATGAATGGTATGCTCAACTTATTACATTCCTTTTTTAGGGAAACTAGAGTACCCTCAGTCATATATTATTTTGTGCGAAGAATTTAGATCAGTACTCTAATGATCAAGCATCAACTGTGGAGGAAAATGTAGGAACATGCATAATGTCTTATGCGCATATCATTCTAAATAGAACTTTGCAAATGCAAAAGTAAACCCATACCAATACCCGCTGAAATGAAAGCAGGGCAAAGATAGCAAAATTTGGATATAATGTTTTGACAATAGACACATAAAACATGTTGTGTGCATAATTAGCTTCTCAAAAGGCTAATCCTTGCATTTATATACTCTCATTTACAACTGGAAAGTTAGCGTGAGTGGATCATGCTGCCAAGAATCTGGATCTAACTTGTCTCTAAGCAATTCAAGACACTTTATATGTATCGTATTCACAGTTAAGAAGATTACGCTCATGTCTACCAACATATCTATTGACATAAAGTCATATACAAAAAAATGGCGATGTCTTGAAATCAATTGGAGAAAAAAGTAAGTCAGACAATTTCGCAACAACATACAGAAGAAATCATACATGATACCTCAGCTATGAGAGGGAAAATATTGTCCATGATTCAGGTTTACAGTGCAAAATCACCACACTGTCCATGATACCATGTTGCCATAGACTCACACAACGTGGAGAATTAAGGGGCAAAAATTACCATGCTTTAATCTGAGAATCTAACCAGATAATGCGACTATGAACATTATAAGAACAACATCTTGAATATAATGGCAATAAGTTCATATTAGTACAGCTAATTTGATAAAAATGGCCAATCTTGGGCAGTACAATTTGGCTAATAAGGATTTCATCTATATATTATCTTATTAAAGCAAAGTAAAAAAGAAGCCACCACGTTCGCTCTTAAATGCTAAAAATTCTCACATTAATCGGAGGAAAAAGAGAAAAATCTACACCGTTGATCGTGGTGGATTCAAATTATAACGGTCTTGATTAAAAGAAAGAGTCAATATCAAGTACAATCCATAAATAACAGAAATTGGAATAAAAAATAAAATAAAAATTGAAATTCGGAATAAAAAATAAAATAGAATAAGCAATTTGATTTCAATACGAATTTCAAAGTAAGGTCCCAAAATAACTGTAATTCGGGATAAAAATTAAAGAGAAATTAGCAATTTGATTTGTATTCGAATTAAAACAAACAATAGTTGAAATTTGGGATAACAAATAAAATAAAATTAGTAATTTCATTTCCATACAAATTCCTAAGTAAAATCTCTAAATAAATATAATTCGGAATAAAATTAAACAAAAATTAGCAATTATATTTGAATTCGAATTTCAAAATAAATCAATGAAATTCGGAATAAAAAATAAAATAAATTAGAAATTTGATTTCGATATGAATTCTAATGCAACGTCCCTAAATAACTGTAATTTGGAATAAAAATTAGCAATTGGATTTATATACGAATTCTAACAAACAATAATTGAAATTCGGAATTTAAAAATAAAATAAAATTAGTAATTTGATTTCCATATGAATTCCTAAGTAAAATCACTAAATAAATATAATTCACAATAAATATTAAACAAAATTTGGCAATTATATTTGTATACGAATTCTAACAAATAATAATTGAAATTCGGAATTAAAATTAAAGAAAAATCGCATTTTGATTTCCATATGAATTCCAAAGTAAAATACCTAAATAACTAAAATTTAGAGTAAATTAAATAAAATTAGCAATTTGATTTGCATACGAACTCTAATAAAAAATAACTAAAATTTCGAATAAAAATAAAAGTTATAACGAGGATAGCACGAATGACATCAAAGGAGACCACGAAATAGTGCAATGGTGTCAACCTGTCCTGCAAGAAGACATTGGCCCACGAGGAAGCGAAGAGCCAAGATGGTAACGACAGAGATGAGGACAATATCGTGCTGTTGCTCACCTTCAACGTGGACACTGTTGTGCTGCTCGCTAGAGCCGTTGAAGAGAAAGTCTAGAGTTGAAGGAATCAAGGGCCACGACGAGTTGTAAGCGTCGGCATTGTTGAAGAAATCAGTGGCCAAACAAGCTCAATGATGGGGAAACCCTGACATAGAGGACATGAAGTTTTGCATTGAAGACGAGTGTGGACGATATGGGGTCATTGGGTAGGTAGGAGTGCGCCATCGTCGGTGAGGGCACAACATCACCGACGATGGTGAGAAGATTCTCCATATTGTTAGACAGCGGCTAAAGTAGACATACTAACACTAGTGAAGATGAGAGATTACCACAGTTAGTGGGGAATCCACATAATTGAGTTGGCCAACGTCGAAGAGCGATTGATGCATGAGAAGAAGACATCGAGCACATATAACATCACACATGTGTATATAAATGCATGCATCTATACGAATAGAAGCATGGGCGTATAGAAACAGAGGAGCAAAGAGCTAGAGTAAAGATGACGCTGCAGTAGGGAATAGGCTTGGGGCCACCAGAGAGAAGGTGACGATGTCCCCGACAAGGATCGGCGATGGTTGCACGTGTATGTGTGTTGATGTTGCAACAATTAGCAGTAAGCTATAATTGGAGAGAAGTAGAAGATAACTATGTGATAGAATATTGCATTGGAAGGGGTATCTATTGAGAGGGATCGATCAATAATTGAGCTTGTTGTTGGAGGTTGAAGCAGAAAAGCTGTGATAACGAGAAGAGATAGAAAACACACGGTTCGGTGAAGCAGCTGACGTGTGAGGGAAGGTAGGTTGCCTGTGGTGCAATGGTGTATACATGAGTAAGTTACTCCAATACCATATAATCTAATAAGATAATTTGCCGCACACATAATCAACATATTTCTTGAGATTAAATAGAGGAAGATGTGCATGCATACATTTTGGAAAAGAGTAACAAATGGAGGAAAAATAGTGGCATGCAGCTACATGATCCATACATAATGGAGAGTGGTTATGTCTCTAAAACCCCCAATAACTTATCATGCTCAATGTTCTTCTTCCATCAAAGCTCATTCTTCAATTATGTTCCTCAAGTTGTATTTTCCTTCAAACTTCTATTGTCATTTTCAATGCTTATGATGTCTTGAAAATCTAAATAGCCTACAAGATACATAATATATCCAGAGGCGATGGTAGTGTCCATGCTCGTATATGCTCGAGCACGGGCTCCCGCCTGCCGAACACTTGGATCCCCTTTACCACCGGTGCTACGCATGGGCCTTCTTGGGTTGGCATCTTGGAGAGTTGGAGGCCCATTAGTGGAAGGCCGGAAGTGCCGAAGTGGAATAGAAGCCCCGAGCGTTCAATTCGGCCAGACCCCAATCCCAAACCCCAGTCGCCACTGAGAACCCTAGAGGAGGCCGGGAGGGCGCGCGGGCGTAGCGGCGGCTTGGAGAGCGGAGGAGGTCGGGACTTGGGAGGGCGCGTGGCGGCGGCGGCACCGACTTGGAGAGCGGAGGAGGCCAGGAGGGCGTGCGACGGCGCGGGCGCGGTGGCCAACAGCTGTTTGGAGAGCGGAGGAGGCCAGGAGAGCGCTGTTCTTGCTCTTGCTGCTCTGCCCGCCCCTCTAATTCCTCCTCAGCCCCTGCCTGGTGTTCTCGTCGCCCTGATCTTCTCTCGCCGGCGCCAACTGCTTCCTCGCAGGTCACTTCTCACCTCCCGTAGTCTCTCTCTCTCACTGAAATTTTTTGATAGTGTTGTGAATGTGTCAATTGTCAAATAGAGTGAATAGACTTATAGACAATAGCAATTTTGTTTGAATGGTGATTGTTGATTTGTTCATAGATTTGCAAAAATGGAGAAACAAACTTTGCACAATTATTTCTCAAATAATGCAACTAGCAACTTTGCACAATTATTTCTCAAATAATGCAACTAGCAGCAACTCTCGAACCATAGAGAGCACAACTCAAGCAAAGAAGGCTCGGCATGAATTTAATCAAGATGAAATTATTGCCGATCCAGCATGTCGCACACCAATTGAAGATTATCCCAATGAGATTAGAGATGATTTTCCAACAAAATGGCAAGGTTCAATTTGTAGATCCTTTCGAGAATCATGGTATAAGAAGTTTGATCGGTTAGAATATAGTGTGGAAAAGGATGCTGTTTTTTGTTTCTATTGCTTTCTTTTTAAGAAACTGGCACAACCCATTCACTTTGGGAGAAATAGTCTTCACAAAAGTTGGGTATGTAAATTGGAGAGGTGCTATGCAATCTTTCAATGCATATGTTGATGGACCTAGTAGTATCCACAACATTGCAAGGTTAGACTGTGAAGATTTTCACAATCAAAGAGCAAGTGTAGAACATAAATTAAATACTTATACCAAGAAGTCTGAAATTGCATACAAGATCCATTTGACTGCTTCTTTAGATTGTGCAAGATATTTCATGATGCAAGGTGAAGCTTTTCGTTGACATGATAAATCTACCACTTCCATGAACAAGGACAATTTTAGAGAGTTGGTGGAGTGGTACAAAGATAAGAAGGTGGATGTGAAGGATGCATTTGAATTTCAGGGTGCAAGCAATTGTTTGATGATTTCTTCGGATATACAAAAGGAACTTGCGAAATGTTGTATACAAGAGAGGCCACACAAGTGATTAAGGATGAGATTGGATATAGGAATTTCACAATGCTTATTGGTGAGTCCCGTGATTCATCAATAAAGGAGCAGAAGTGATTGTGAGGTTAGTAGTACATATTATGTTTTTGTCATACCATTTATGATTTGTGCATTGTGATTTTGTTCCACTATTCTAAATTTGCATAATTCATGTCATGTAGGTTTGTGAATAAAGAAGAAAGATCATGGAAAGGTTTCTTGGTATTGAGCATGTCACTTTGTGTACATTAGTTGTATTGAAGGAAGATGTGGATGGTTTGCTTGTTAAGCATGATCTGCCTATTTCTAGGCTACGTGGGCAGAGATATGATGAAGCTTCAAATATAAGAAGAGAATTTAATGACTTGCAAAGATTAATAAGGAATGAGAATCCATATGCGTTCTATGTCCATTGTTTCGCACACCATTTGCAGTTAGTGGTTGTCACTATCGCAAATCATAGCGAAGCTATTGCTGATTTCTTCAACTATGTTCCCTTGATAGTGACCATTGTGAGTGCATCTTGTAAGAGAAAGGATACTTACATGGAAAAGCATCATGAAGTTTTATTGGGGAAGTTGGAGAATGGTGTGCTTTCAACTGAAACATGCTTGAATCAGGAAACCAGCCTAGCTAGACTTGGGAATATTAGCTGGGGATCACATCTTAAAACCTTGCTTTGTATATACCAAATGTGGGAATCAGTGCTTGGAGTGTTAAAGATGATATGTGACGAGGCATAATTCCCTTCAGGTCATGGTGGAGCACCAGGTTTGATACAAAAGATGAAAAGTTTTGAATTTGTATTCATTATGCATTTCTTGATAGATTTGTTGAGCATTACACATGAGTTATCACTTTTTTTTTGCAAAAATAAAGGATTACACATGAGTTGTCACTTTCTTTGCAAAAAAAAGATCAAGACATTATTGAAGCCATGGGTTTGGTTGTGGATGTCAAAGCATGTTTGCAATACATGAGGGACAATGGGTGGGAGTCATTGTTCAACCAAGTCAAAAGCTTTTGTGAGGCAAATGAGATTGATGTCCCAAATATGGATGATCACATTGGAGTTAAGAGTAAATCTGCACGCCAGAAGCATAAGGCGACCCACCTTCACTATTACCATGTTGACATTTTCAATGTTGATCTTGATGCCATTATGACATAGATGGATCACCGCATCAATAAAGTTTCTTCAGAGTTATTGGTATGCATGTCTTGTCTTAATCTAAGCAACTCATTCTCTAAGTTTGATGTGGGTAAACTTGTTCGACTTGCTGGTATTTATGATGCTGATTTCACCATAGCTGATCGTTTATTGTCAACAAATCATATTAAAACCTTCATTCTCAATGTTCGGAGAAGTGAATAATTTTATGGATGTCGTGATCTTGCCAAGTTCGCTCAAAAGATGGTTGAAACAGGAAAAAATAGAACTTTCACATTGGTCTATCAACTCATCAAGCTGATATTGATCCTTCCAGTAGCAACAACATCAGTTGAAAAAATCTTCTCAACAATGAAGATTATCAAGACATATTTGCGCAACAAGGTAGCTAATGAATGGCTCAATGACTTGATGGTGTGTTACACGGAACGATAGATATTTAGAAGTCTTGATGATAAAAGAATCATTCGACGCTTTGGAGACATGAAAAATCGTAGGGTGAAGTTGACTCGTAATCAAATGTAGTGCATTAAGTATTCATAATTTACTATTGTATCACTAAACTTGATATTTTGTATCTACAGGTTGGTACTCACATATTTACAAACATTTAGGGCACACCTTTCATTAGCCTGGTACTACATTTATTGTATTTGTTGATTTCACTTTGTTTTCATTCTATATACATATGCAGTTGGATAGCAAAAGACCAGTTGATGCATTTTTGGTATTTGTCTTACATTAGCTTCGACACATGAGCATCACCTCTGTTTTCATCCTGGCTTCGCCACTGAATATACTCCCAAGCATCTAAGTTATATCATTTGATACTATAAATTTTGAAACAAATTCTTATGATCCTTAGATAATAGGGGTAAACATCCGTCGATGGGAGGTCGGACAACGACGACTTGAGGTACAACGACGCTAGGTGAAGGAGGGCATCGATTGTGGGGAGGAATAGATCTAGAATAGCCGGTCAAGAGAACGACCACAGCTGGACTCTAGGGACTAGGAACTTGTCTATTCATCTTTGCTTCATGCCAACGATTACAATTTGCCTCCTTATATAGAGGGCTCTTCTAACAATTATGGACAAAATCAATCTAAAAGATGACCTTCCTAACTAATAGATGACTTTCCTAACTAATAGATAACTTTTCCAATTACCTAATCTCTATACAACGAAACTAATAAACTATCTAAGAAAATAGATATTCTTAACAAAGGAAACTATTCGTGGGTAAACAGTACATGCATGAACAGTACACGCGCGAACAGTATCCACGCCCGTGACATTGCACCCCTCTCGGTGAAACAACTCGTCCTCAAGCTGCAGCATAGGACGACAAACTCCTCCAATGGGGTGGGCAAAATCTGTTGGAGCATCATCTTCAACGTCGTCTTCATGGACTCCATCAGGTTGTCTAGTAGGGATAGCTCGGCAGAGAAGCCATGGTGTTGGCTCTAATACCAAATTGTTATGATCCTTAGATCATAGGGGTAAACATCTGTCGGAGGGAGGTCGGACGGTGACGACTTGAGGTAGAACAGCACTAGGTGAAGGAGGGCACCGATTGGGTCAGGGGCGGAGCCCAATGGGCTCACCAGGTGTCACAGGACACTGGGTAAAAAAAACAGATATTAGCCAGTATATACTATACGTGCACCCCCTAGCCCAAAAGCTGTGCACCCTAGTTTAGCCCAACCTCCGGTCTCTTGCAGTCTCGTTGCTTCGTTCCCATTGGTCGCAGTTGGGCCAGGACGAATGGGTGACGCAATAGTGCGGCTTAGTTGACATGAGCCGTCAGCACAACCCAATAGCACTCGCATGTCTGCACGCATCAAAGCCAGCAGCCCAACACTAGCAGTCGCACGCATGATTCCCAGTCACATCTCGTGTGATTCCCAGTCACGTCTCGTGTGAGTGTGTCGCGTGGCTGTGGAGTCTGCATCTGTTTTCTCCCTCTCGGCCCCCATAGTTCACAATTTTCCTCGCCTCGCCTGGTCGGTGGACGGTGGCCGTAGCCACTGGTGTGGATTTTAGAGGGATGCCTCGGCCGCAACGTCCCTCGCTCAGTTGCCCGTCGGAAGGACTAAGTCACGAATCGCGGAATCGGCATGGGGTATGTCCCACATCTTCAATTCTTCCGATTTATTTCAAGCAAAGAGGCTAAATTTGTGAGTTATGGTTTCAATGTGATGATTGTTGATTGATTTTTGTTGAAATGTAGGGTTAATACTTAGGGTTTGAATTTGGGTTTTTGGAATACCGACCTAGTTTGTTGCAAATCGGGCGGCAAAACTCTAAGTGATATCCATCATCGATGTGCTCATATTAGATCATGCTTTGGATTTGACTTAAGAGTTTTTTACTATAATGTCAAGTAAGTATGTTCCTGCTTCTAGACGTATGTTTCTAATATATTGTTCTTTAACTGTTGAACATACCATGATTCCAATATTTTATGGAAAAGTTTTCGAATAATTGGCAAACAACATGTAAATTTATGAAAAAGTTTCTAAAAAGGAAAGCGTAAGACAGTACTACTAATGTTGTGGTTCGTCACTCCATGAACTTGAAAGAACGTAAATACTAAAAGGTAATATATTTATTTTTATTTTATCATTATACTATTTTTACTTCAGAATTTTTAGTCATTTTATTCTCCTTTTATTGGTCATTGAGGTTGGACGACGAATTTTGTCAATGTTGCCGCATAAATTACTATTTAGTACAGTGTTACTTGAAAATTATATATATTGTTATATGTATGGTGAAGTGGTGAATTCCGGTCATTTTCGTTCTAGTTCCGCCCTTGGATTGGGAGGAGGAATAGATCTAAAATAGTCAGTCAAGGGAAAAACCATAGCTGGACTCTAGGAACTAGGAAATTGTCTATTCATCTTTTCTTCATGCCAACGATTACAATATGCCTCCTTATATAGAGAGCTCTTCTAACAATTATGGATAAAATCAATCTAAATGATGATCTTCCTAACTAATAGATGATCTTCCCAATTAATAGATAACCTTTCTAATTACCTAATCATTATACAAGGAAACAAATCAATTATCTAAGAAAATAGATATTCTTAACAAAGGAAACTATTCGTGGGTGAACAGTAAATGCATAAATAGTACACTCATGAACAGTACCACATCAGCGACACGAATCAGTTGTGCGAATGCGCAGGCCATCCTGCTAGTTTGTTTTGGAAACAAAGAAGAACAATATTTTTGAGAATACAATTAGTGAAGTTTTTCCCGATTAAGATGTTTAGTAAAGTTAGTGAGCTTGCAACTTTAAGGAGTGAGTTAGTACATAAAAGAAAAGCTTACGCAATATATGAGATAATTAAGGCTTTAAGGGGAACGTGGAGCAACAAACGCCAGATGGCAAAGTAGCTAGAAGAAATTCAGTGCAGCAAATGGAAGCAGCCTTTCATACAAAGGTCTATAATCAGTGAGAAGGTGGTTTTGGGCAGTATTTAGTAGGGCTAATGGCAATGGATGTGGCAGTGGAAAGAGCTAGGTTAGAGTCTTAGCTCTGATACCATGTTATGAATATTGTGTATCTATTTATGATGTTCAATGGTTAATATATATATATATATATATGAAGCTTTTTTCTTACTCTCGGGAGTAATTACTCTCTATTCCGTATCTCACATATCTCACAACGTAGGGAATATCTTGCGTAACCGAAAGTATGTATATGTAGTATACGAGTATACAAGACCATATAGGTGGTATTTACACAAATTTTCAGAGGTGGTATGTACAATTTTTAGACATACTCCTTTTTATGTGCGAATATGAAGGTATTTACAAAATATGCTAAAAACTATGGACTTTCTTGCAAATTTTTCGTGTGGTTCACATTGAAGTATCTTATAATTAGTATATGAGTATACCCAAAGTGATAATGGAGTATGTCAAGTTCTTTTAGGTGGTATATCAAAGGTGGGAGTAACTATTCCCAGGAGTAGAAAGTATTTTTCCTATATATATAGTGAGTACAAAGAGGTTATCATATATAGATAAGGATACAGATAAGGAAATACAAAGACTCCTATTCTAACAAATTGGACACCCAACTATAACTCGCAGCTTATTTTAGCATGTTATTTTCCTTCTCCATTTTTCTAGCCTTGTTGTTGCGACCCTTAAGAGATGTATCTGAGGCTAGTTTCATCCGTGTTTGCAGCTTTGCTTCTAAAAATGCAAGGTATATTTACCTTTCGGTTAAAAAGAACTTCCCTGCATTATGCAAATAGTATGCACATGCGACCTTGAGTGGAATTGTAGTGTGCATAAGCATAAGGTGCTATAAAACAGCAATGCGCATGCAGAACTACACAACTTGAGCTGTGCACTATAATTTGATCCAGGTAAAACGAAATTAAATGGAGGAACCGTCCATTATACGAATGACTATGCTGGATCAAAACAGAGCGACTATTGGATTCAGTCGACTGCTTCACTACACTGGAGTACTGCACACAAGTGGACTTGTCACCTAAGTTAAAATCAATGCGGCCATGGCTGCAAGCCAATACCAATGGGTCAGACCTTCGATTCACTACAACACAGCAATGCGCACAACGATCTCCATTGGACACGTTCCCTACCAATCAGCTACAACACTATGCTAGTGAGGCAAGCTACCGGGTTACCATAGAAGCTCACCGTGCGGTCGAGATCCGCGGTGCGGAACTCGATGTCGAAGTCGAACGGCGCGGGGGCCGGTGCCATGGCTCGGGCGGCCGCGGCCGCGCCCGCGTCGGCCTCGTCCCGCGCGGCGCGTGCGCAGATGAGGCGCGCGCAGACGAAGACGATGAAGGTGGCGCTCATGCCGAAGCCGATCACCGTGGTCACCAGATTCAGCCCCGACCCCAGCATCTCCCCGCCCCTCCGCCAACAAGGCCACCTTCCCCACCGCCGCCCACCCCACACAAACACACGCAAATTAGCACAGATCAAGTGGGCTCGTTATTAGGCGGCCGCCGCTGCGGCGTATAAGAGCGGCGCGGCTGGGGTCGAGCAGGGTGTCCATCGGCGCGGGGTTTGGGATTTGGGATTTGCGTGGGTCGCTGGCAAGGAATGATGCGCCGCGGGCGGGCGGGCGGAAATGGAATCCGGGAGTTGGTGAGCCGAGCCGCGAGGAATGAGAGGTATCTTCCTGTGACTTGTGAGAGTGGGGGTGCTTGCTTGCCTTGCCTAGCTAGCTCCCTACGCCGAGCGGATCTGCTCCGGTCTGTCGCCGGACGCTGCCTCCCCATATGACGCGCGGGGCCTGTGTCGCGGTGGGGTGAGATGTCATTGACAAGGGGTTGGCTGTGTCTGGAGCCGGTTTTGACTGATGGGGGAGCGCGCGGGGCCCGCCGCGACGGCGTGGGCGGGGAAGGGAGGAGATGCGCGCCGGGGAATAGTCCAAGATTGGGCATCTGGGCAGCCGGCCACTCACTCCTGACCCTGGGAGAGGGCCGAGGGGGCTACGAGACTACGAGTATGATACTATGATCTGCTACGTTGTACGGACTTTTCCTTAGACAAAAGCTTTCTCCGGAGTAAAAGATGGTTACGACGACATACCGGGATGGTACTATGAACTATCCCGATCGGCGATAAGACACTGGCTGTTTTCGTCAACAGCCGCGGATCTGTTAAGGTTCACGCCAACGAGATGGCAAGTCCACCTTTCTTCTGTCGTGGAAGTCTTACCTAACGTGGGGGCAGTGTACGGTAGAGTTTTTTTTTTCATTTAAAGTGTTTTTGATTAAGATAGCAAAAATAATCTCTTTCTAAGTAAATTGGCAAAAAATGGCACCCCACTTAAAATACATGGTAACAGGACTACCACGCTCTCACCATACGGTAGGTCACGTGGTGAGCTCTCATTTAGCGGGAGCCAGATTGCCGTGCACTTTGAGCATTCACGGATACTATTTTTGTTTATTCATTTGCAGGAGAAAAAATTATTTTTGTTATTTTGTCGTGAAAGAATGCAACGGTAGACTGCAAAATGGCCGATTTTGGAATTTCTTGGGTATTAAACAGATAGTGAAGCGTGCTTTAGACCAGTTCGACCATCATATGGTACTCTTACGAGGCTACGGCCCATTCGAGAATTTTACGATCAACCCACGGCCCAAGTGCGCGCAGGTAACAACGCAGACATCACGCCAATGAACGTACGAATTAGGTGCTACTTGCACTCTTGCAGTTCCTTCCGCCTAATTCGAATCGGAAGGCGCCGACACCGAGTTCCACAAACCGATCAGCCTTCGCATCGTTTGTTGCTTGCTTCAAGAAGAGATTTGCTTTTGGCGCCTGCTGCGAGATCGCGAGGTCAGGTTCTGTATGTGTTAGCTCTTGGCAAGAAAATTGCTCCCACCTGATTGTTTACGTAGCACCATGGGGTACGCACGGCAGGTGCTTGTTGAAATGCTTCCGCGTACGAGTGAACGAAACCTAAAGCCTGATTTGATATCTTACTTGCTTTACCGAATGCTTCGTTGTGATGTAGGGTTGGTTAGGGGAAAAACCTTGGTTATGTCTGTGAAGTTGGAAAAAGATGAGAAAGACACGCCAATCCTGTAGAATGATAGAAATGTCTGTTCTTCTTGATGTTTCTTTGATACCATCGATCATTGTCGTCGTTGTTCATTAGTTACCAAATAGTAGGTACAGTTAGTTTTGTAGAATTCAGTTCGCTCTCTCAGATTTAGTACAAGAGAGAAACGTTGTCTTTATTCATTACCTATCAACTAGTAGTTGTTAGGTACAATAAGCATCGTAGAATGTAATTCGCTCTGTTCAGATTTAGCAGCAGGAGTGTTGCTGGTTTTCTTATTCATGTTTAGGTAGCTATTTGTATTGAAAGACATTGTCACATTGCCATTGATCTTTATACAAGATATGTATGGCCGATTTCTTACCATGACATTTGTGGTGAAGTTCTGCTATTATATGACGAATAGGCCTGAAGAAAAGGCTTAGAGAGAACCGGTTCTTTTCTATTGAGGCTGGTTTGTTTCTTATGTCATATGAACCATGATAGATGTCCTTGACCACCCCTCCCTTTTTTTGAATGATTCCTTGACCCCCAATTCAAGGCTGCTATAGCTAATTTGCTTGTTTTGATTCCTATTGATATAGCATCCACCAATAATTCAAGGTTACAGTGACTTGTCACTTATGTGACACTCAGGATTAAAGAGCCGACCTTCTTTGCTGTGGCATGCATGTGCTGCAGCCGTGCAGCGTGCACTGTAGATGATGGGCCTAAAAACCTAATAATTCTAACACTAAAAGCTCCTAAGGAATGTCTATGTATTATTGGTGTACCTACACACCTCTGCTCTGAAAGTCTGAAGTAGCATATGCATCGTAAATTGGATTGGTTGAAGACTCTAACTTTGTTTTCTTTCGTTCAAACCATGCATAGTTAGATAATTACCTAGTCCTGTTTATAGATGCTGTTCCTTTTTTTTTCTTTCATACATTATAGTATGACTCATCACATTGTCACTGAAAAAGAGCTTTAGCTCATCCAGTTGAAAAGCAACTCTTATTTTCCTGGTACTAGTCCATCTCATTTATATTATCATTTGAGAGCTGCCCTGTTCCTCGATCCAATCTAAGCTGCAAACCATGATCCCTCAAAAACATTATCCTACTCTCAGCTTCTTGATTTGGGTTGATACATGATGTTTGCGCTAAGTTTAAGGTTGGGCCAAGCTTTCTTCCTGTCTTGTGTGTAAAGACCTCCCAAATGACATTGATATCATTATGCTTATACTTTGGTTAGCACCTTTAACCTTTTTTGTACAACAACATAATTCCTCCAGAAGATAACAATGCTTGAAATTGGAATTGAATAAATGTGGCTGCAGAGTAAATGCAAGCCACTTGATTTGAATGACTTAAGACGCTTTCTTATTGGCAAGAAATTCAGAAAATAGGATGATAGTTTTACTGCTACGTTTTTTTGTGTGTGTGTTGGGGGGGGGGGCGCTGTCCACAGATGGTTCGCAACAAAATACTACTGCTGCACATTGTAAGAGACACGGTTAGCAACAGCTAGGTTTTAAACATTGGATCTTATCTTTTTGGTTACACTGACTGAAGTGTTCTTTCTTAAATATTCTGGTCATTAAAACAGTTATCTGGCCCTAGTTGCTGCTCAGATACTGACAAAAAGAACTTTCATTACTTGAGTGATAACTTAAGTAAGAAACTGATGCACCACTAAGGCTTGAACATAGTCACCAAGAACGTGGGTCGACCAGGTTGAGGAACGCCATTTTCCTTCAAAATTATATAGGAATGGTGTACCATGTCCCACGAATTGTACTCGAGTCGATGAATCCGGTATGTGGGACGCGGCATCGACCTGCGATCCCTGTGACTATGGGCTTGAATACCATTGGCTAGGAAGCTACATTTCCTAGGAGCAGTCAACTTGAAAACAATTCATAGAAATAGAGGTTGATTTAAAGCCTTCCGATCCTTTGCAACTCCAGTTTGACATTTTGCAATTTTTGCCATTAAAATGCCGTTGACATAACTGTCAGAATTGTGGATCGCCTGCTGCAGTTTGTTATCTAATATATTATATGCATTGATGTTATAAAGCGTATATTATTTATTCCTCAACATCAATTGTAAATGTAATCATTACTTAAACAGATCATGAAGAAATATCATATTATCAAAATCAGCTCCTAAAGAATGCAAGCAAATGAAGTCAGCAAGTTATTCTATTTCACGGTTGTCCTGTACTCCTGCACCTTGCCTTTGTAGCGCTTTGTGCAGGCAAAATTTCAGTCTGGCTCATTTCTGGTTGAGGCACTCTATCCAAAGTATTCTATTTCACTGACGGTCTCTAAGCTTTTTGAAAATAGGCTGATGTTCTTCATGCTTAACTGATGTGTTCTGTATTTAAGTGCTTGCTCCTTATTTTTTGTTTATAAGGCCTGTATATTTCTGTCTAAATGGAAACTCGCTCACTTATTAGTTATTACATGTTCTGTTTTGACTGATGACTGAAGCTAGTAGTTGTTCTTCGTATCCATCAAGCACCGGAAATCTACTACATGTCCAATGTTAAAAGGAGAATGTAAGCATATTCCACTATAGCTGTTCAGTTTTTCCCTTTTCAGTATTATCTGATTCATTTTCTGTGATTAGACCAGATTCGATGTGATTGGCATACACTGCTTAGCTGGTTGCATGTTCAGCTGTTAACATCTGTTGACTTCATTGCATTATTTTCTCCATTATTCCCCATGCCTTTCAGGAGTTTCCCTATGCATCAAGAAGGTAATACAGTTAGCTGATAATGCAAGAATTGAACCATTATTGTTTATTAGATGTAATCCTGTTTATGCCAATCCATCCTTTTCCGTGTTTAAGTAGCCTTTGTGATCCTGCTAGCGCAGGCTGTGGTCATACATTTGGAGGGAAATGGGCACCATGGAATACATAAAATGCATATTTGTTTCAATGTAAATTTCTTTCCTACAGCCAGATGATCTCTTACAGCCGGATCTCTTTTGTCCGTTCTGGTTTAGGTATAAGGCTAGTCCATACAATATTGACTTAAAAGATTCTGTGACCTCAATCGGGCAATGTCATTGGCTACTGATACTTGATCAATCTCAAATCAAACTTCTCAAGAAATGATATTGAATGCTTCTTAGTACTGAATAGAATTTACAACTGACACACTGACACAAATTCGTATCTGAGAACTGATCACAATAAATTGCCATTAAATAATACCTATATGAAATTCTGAACATAAACAGTTCTGGTTCCATGCATTTGAAATGTACATGAATAAACTATTTGTGCACACCATTAATAGTTAACGTGCCACCTCCCATGATTCCATTATTTCCATGGCCGCCGTTTTTGCCCTGATTTATTTTCTTGTCACTATATAAGACAAGAGTTCCATTCTTGCAGGGTTGCAGTAACTGAGACCTTGTTTGTTTCCTAGGATGAAGCCATGATTGAAGTGATTAGTTTTATTAGCTTATCCAAACCAATTCATTACGCACTTAGCTAGCCACTATCATGTAGTGGAGTGGCTTTATTAATTGCAGATATTATACAAAAACTTATCTCTTCAAGGCTAATTTTCCTGAACATTTTGTCGCACAGCCTGATGGTCTCCAGCTTAGCAGACGTTCATCTTCAGAAAGTACGAGAAATCAGAAGAAAAAAAAAGGTATCACTCCATCTCTTCTCCTGTGCCATTAGTATATGACAAAGCGTCCATGATGATATATGATGATATAAACAACGTCTCAAATCGGACTTTACATTATGGGTTAAATTCGTTCATTAGGCTGCAACTTGAGTTGACACGCTAAAGTCAGCTTCCAGAAAATGCAACCACTTCTTCGTTTCAAAAAGAAAAAAAAATGCAACCACTTGAATTCGATATGCCAACTGCATATAATTAACTAACTCCCTTTCGCTATTTCCTGCAACCAACCTACCCTGTCAACGTGCTCTGATGGGCATCAGTTTGAGGTCCATTATTGGTACATGCTCACATTGAGTATAGGGACGGAGGATGACATCGGCCAATCTGGACGTGGCCCTTCAATATTTAGAAGAAAAAAATTAATAGTATGTATGTAGTCCACAGTCAGCCCAATTTGATTAAGTTAGGTCCATCTAGAAGGTATATTGTTGCTGCTCTATTAGTTATGATACTACTTAGCGAGACAACGATTTTAATCGTGCAACGGCGAAGTACAGAGAAGCAGCAGATGAGGCAATGGTGCGTCGCGGGTTTATCGCGGCTAGACCCGGCGGTGATGACAAATGCCCAACCGACGGCCGGAGAGCTAAGCTTGTGCGTCGCGCAGAGTGTGCAGTCAGTAGTGAGCAGAGCAGTGTGCTGAATTTGCTTTGATCTTTGGCCTCCTTGAGATTTTGTTCAAGCTCCATCACTGATTGAGCACGTGAACTCTAACCCAAAAACAATTCGCTGTATAATTATTCCCATGCACCATTTCCGTGAACAAATAGATGATCTGTATAGCATTGCCGTATGCCATACGCAGGCCTCTGAGGTCCTCTGTGAATTCGTTATGTTGCTGTGAGCCTGTGACGTTGAAATGTTCAATTTCATTGTAGGCCAGAGCCCGAGCCAGCCCACTTTATCGTTCTAGACGCAAGTGCACGTGACACAAGCCACAAACACGAGCACACATCATCCTGTGGGTGCTTAACTACCCAAGCAGAGCGACACTGTCGTCTAGTGGACACGACTCGGGTCCGTGCACGGTTGGAAAGACCCGACTAGCACTCCTTAACTGGTCCTTGCGGATGCACCGCCCGCGCACGCGGCCTTTACGGCTGGCCGTGGCCGCCCATCGATCGATGACCGCCTGCCCGACTCGCCACCGCCGCGCGCGCGCGCGCTGGCTCAGCCCAACCAATGCCCGCGCGCTTACCTGCACGCGCGTGCGTGCTTGCCAGTTGCCAGACGTTCAACCCACGTCTCGGCGGGTCCTCGCGCGCCTGCCGGGCGGCGAGTGGCGATGTGGTGCGATGCGCGCGCATGCACGACTTCCACCGGCACACGACGAATCCTCTCTGCAATGCCCCGCGCGGCGGGAGGGGCGGTGAAAGGTCCACCGCCCCACCGGTGCGCTGCTCCCCCACCACTAGACACGCGCCCAGGTCGCCCCTCCGTGCGCGCCGGGAATGGCTGGCTGAGTGGCTGGCTGTTGCAACTTGCAACCGGCCGGGTCGTGCACGTACGCACGCCACGCCACGCCCGCGCGCTCGGCCTGTGTAAAGAATCCCCCAAGAGCCGTCGCGGCGCTCGGCTGTGCCCCATTGTCTCGACGGCCCCTCGGCTGTTTGCGACGGCCGGATTGGGACGGACGTGTACTCTCAAAGGACAGTTAACGCGCGAGCGGGATCGTAGTGTTGGGCTGGCACGTCACTGGAACTAGTACTATTAGTGGAGTAGTACTGCAGGAAGCTCGATGGATTGGGATTGCTTATCAGAATTGACCACAATAGAATTACAGGTTGTGCTCCGGGCATGCATTGGCATGTGCCTTTCGCTTGTTTCACATGTACTCTTCCATCTATCCACTCTAATTGTTCCTGGTCCCTCCTGGCCTGTGGTGTTAGACACGTACCGTGAACTAATGTCTGAATCGGAGGCAGGCCGGGAAAGGTACATACAAGATCGTTAAGCGTACCAGCTAGGAAGTGATCATGACACTCCGATCGGTTTAGGTTGGCGTCTGTTTCTGGAGGTGGTCCGGGCCGGGCGGGGAGTTGAGTTCAAGGACGGAATGCAACTGTTTCAGCTGTTGCCAGTTTTCAGACGAAATCTGAGTGTCTAACACCAAGGATCGATCACTGTCGCTTTACAAGTCGTAGATTGGGTTTGATGACTGTGTGGCACTTTGCTTGGTAATCAAGGGCAGCGCGATGATTGCAAGGAGCTGTTGACTTGTTGCCTTCTTTTCTTCCCCAAGGAACTCCTACCTACGGTCTTACGTACGTAAAAATCACAGTAGTATCATGTAATGAGCTAGCACAGACTAGTAGGCTTTTTAGGGGAACAGACTAATCACTGGTGATCTCCATTGTCTATCAAATTTGCAAGATTTGTGGCCTGGTAGTCCCACTTGAAAATTTCCACACAAATGTCGGTTGAGATGAGTTTTAAAAATAAGATGGACGTCGCAAATGACGTATAAAAATGTTGTAAATTAACTGAGTGATGTAAACGAGTAGAAAGAGGAAGCTAATCATGCTTTATATCACGCAGGTCTGACACTAATGACTAAAAAAATCCAGTATGTAGCTAAAAATGTTGAGTTGAGGCCATGAGATTGTGCATGTGATTACAATAGTACAGTAGTTTTTTTTTTAGTACAAGCTGATTCATAGAGACATAGACCTCTATTTCGAAGATACGAAGGACGATGCAGCTCGAAAGTGGCCTAAAACTTGGATCAAGAATCATGTCCTGAGGGACAAATATCGAGTATCCTTATCTAGATAAGTTGATAGGGATCGAGCTGACGAACAAGAAATTCAGTGATTCATCGATGCCTTCTACTTCAAAGTCAATGTGCAGGAAAGAAACCAAATAATATATCCACTGTGCATGATTTTAAATTTGGAGCACTAATTAAAGAATGTTTATACCCAATGCAAAATAGCTTCAGCAATAAGTAGAACTAAAGAGCCTACTTGCATGGCTACATATATGACAGAAATAGTTGCGTATCTTTATATATTAAACTAAATCTAGTTAGCTTTACCTTAAATACCAAGCACAAAATGGAAATCACCGAACTGCTCAGCTATTGACTTTTCCGCGAACAAATGATTTCGCTTTCCGGCTAAGTCGATAGCTAAACGCAATTGCTTTCATTCAAAAGATGCTAATGGCTACAGGCCAACCATTTAGGCTTGCATTAACTCTCGAGCCCTCAGAGAGAGGTGATCAATTTCCACTTGACTAGTTGTAATGACCAAATTGAGAAAGATTATTGACTTGAAGTACACAACTGCGATACCATCTGAGATATACTATATCCTTATCCCAAACATAAACTGTTGATTCAAGCAAGGAGAGGTAATTGCTTCCACGCTAACGCCAGATTGTAACCGAGCTAAATCGCAACGTATACCAAACCCAAAATCTACTGCTAACCCGCATACGGATAAATAGTTTTTACGACAAGTTATACACACACGACTCCAAGGCATGACGGGCATGATTGTAATTAAACTTTACTTTAATCTGGACATTAGCGAGCTGTTAATTTACTATACTATACAATTTATACTGGCTCTTGGGGCCATCCAAACAGTGTTATCTTCTCGGAGTTCGAAGAAGCCCAGTGAGAGAATTTTTATACAGCGTAGGTCACCCGTGCCGGTGCCCGGTGCCGGTGCAGGTAGCCGTCACGCCCACGAGTTAGCCACTGGAATCA
Organism: Ampelocalamus luodianensis; assembly: GCA_036346255.1. Classification (NCBI taxonomy): domain Eukaryota; kingdom Viridiplantae; phylum Streptophyta; class Magnoliopsida; order Poales; family Poaceae; genus Ampelocalamus; species Ampelocalamus luodianensis. The sequence continues at coordinate 13,151,912 of CM070634.1, forward strand.
TTGTACGGAGTCCGGTATAATTATGCGCGGCACAGGCGGATCCGCCTGGACCTCGTGCCATCGTCCGTTGTGGCGCGGGGAGCCCTGGTTGGTCCTGCGCCCTCCGACCGAACACCGGGAGCAGAGGAATCTCATCTCCTACGCCGGGATCGATGTGAATTGTGAGCTGAGCTGCATCTGCATCTGCATCTTATTCCGTTGAAGTTTAACTTTAATCCTGGACGTAGTAGTACTAGTGGACGTACGTACGTTGTTTGAACTAGAGCAGTTCTTCTTAATTTTAAGACTTTGTAGTGTAGAAAATTACTGGAGTACTAGTTTGTTTTAACGTGGTGCTGTGGTAGCTTAAACTAAACTAGAACTGAGCAATTGTACGCTCAAGCATAGGAAAATTCACAGTTGGCCATCGTTAGCGTAGCATTGGTTCTTGGGGTTTAAACACATGGTTGCCGCTCTCGGATCATTGTTGATTAATAGAAGTGTGTGATGGAATCTGAATCATAAACCCACTGATTGGAAGCGTACGCATATTAGTGGTGGCCAGATGAACGGCCCGCCTGACACGGTCCATTCTGGCCCGCGAGATAAACGGGTCGTGCCGTGCGCCCACATGCTGAGAAGGCAGCCTAGGCACGGCCCGTTGGCACTGTGTGCCGGGCCGAGCCGGATGCTACAGTAGCCACCCCAATAAAACCAGTAGAGCCCCTTCCTTGGTCGCTTCCGCGCTCCGCATCATCACTCAACCTCCCCGGTCTGACCGCCATTGTGCCACGCCCAGGCCGGCCTCCTCCTCCTCTCCTCCGCACCAATCCTGGGCCTCCTCCTACGTGCCCGCCACCGCGCGCCTATGCCACCTTCTCCTCCTCCTCCGCACCACCTCCTCTCCTTTATTGCCTCTATTGCCATCAAAGTTCCTGTAGGCGCTAGGCACTAGTTAGGCGGCTGACCGGCGCCTAGCGCCTAGGGGCCACCTAGGCGCCGCCTAGGTGGTCGACTTAGGCGAACTCTTAGGGGAGCAGAGCAGGAGGAGAGGGGGGAGCGAGGCGTGTTGGGAGCGTGGCGCGGAGGCGAGGGGGAAGCGAGGCACGGAGAAGAGGGAGGAGCGAGGCGCGTAGGCGAGGGGGATGCCGACTCAGGCGGAGGCGAGGGGGGAGCGATGGGGAAGAAGGAGGCTAGGGGAAAGAGGAGGCGGCGGCGAGTGGGAGAAGGAGGTGGTCGCGTGACTTGCGTTATCTTGGGCTTTGGCCGTCCAATCTCGTGTAATCTGAGCCGTTTGATTGATACCCCACCCCTCCATATTGCGACACATGTCCCCTAAACCCTACAAGGACAACCTCCTCCCAGTCCCAACCCTTCACACGCACACCACTGCCTCCTTCTTCTTCCCCTCGAGCACCCCTCGCTCCCCCTCGTCTCCCCGTCGCGCTCCCTCCGAGCCTTGCTTCCACCACCCGGCGGCGAAGGTTGAATTGAGCGACAGAGAGGCCAAATCGAGTGTCGAGAAGGTCGATTCGGTGTCGGCGAGGTCGATTCGGCGTCAACGGGAGGTCGATTCGGCGTCGGTGAGTCAGACCACCCTCTCCTATCTTTCTGTTCCATCCCGCCTCGCACCGCCTCCCCTGCCTCGCACCACCTTGTGTCGCCCCGGACCGCCCAGCCATCGCCTCGCTTGGGTCCGCCTTGGACTGGCGTTGACCACCTAGGTGGGCCGAGCGCCTAGGGGCCCGATTGAGGTTGAGGCACGGCGGTTGCCTTGCGCCCAACGCTTAGGTGGCCGACTAGGGGATCACTGGTTGTCGTGCTAGGCTCGTGCCGTGCCTGGCACGGGGCAATACTGTGTGTGTCGTGTCGGACTAGGCCATCATGCCGGGGGTGGACCTAAGCACGGCCCGGGCTATCGTGCTATGTCGGCCCGGCCTGTGAACAGTGTGGGTTGTGTCGTGCTTGTGACACGGCCCATCTGGCCACCTCTAACGCCCATCCGAACACACCTTGTGAGTGGGTTACATGTGTGTAGGTTTCACTGCCAATGTGTAATAGAACGTGTTAGTGGAACGCAAACAGCAAATCTGATTGAATTCGACTTGAACTCTTACCTTTGAGGGTTATAATCCTATGAAGACCGAGCGCTTGCTCGATTGGTTTGCTCGCCAGGTGAGCGAGCGGCCAATCTGGCTTTGAAACCTAGGCGTCTCACTTTTTGGGTATTTATTCCTTTAAGAATAGTACACGTATACGTGAGTGCGTTCAGTGGTCAAAGCGCGTGCCCGAGCTACGGGGGTCTTAGCCCTCGCTCTCTAGATTAGTCGTGTGTTTAGAACGCACCCACGTGTGTGTGGGTGTGCGTGTAGTGTGGTGTGTGTGCGTGAGTGCGTCCCGTGTGTACTTAAAAAAAAAGGTTATAATCCTATTTGGCATGTCAAATTCTGACACACGGTCGAAAATTTGCTCACAAATTCAGAATTCATATTTCGCATCAAATGTGTGTAGCTTGTTATAATGCCTCATATGGAATAGTATTTTTCTTTTCACGATTCTATATCATTATATTACATGATTTGTTACCTTGAGGATACATGATGCATCAAAAGTTAAAACAACTCCGTTTTTCTGTTGTTCAGTCAGCGTTTCAGATCGTGGGGGTGCAACTGCAAACATTAGCCGCCCATGCTCACTTTGACCAGGGTGGCTGCGAAAGCAAAATGTTGTGAGGAAGGCTGTTTTGTCAGATGAAAAAAATATTTGATATTTCCAGTGAATCTTCTCGTCTTCTGCAATTACCTTCAGAAAAAAAATCTCTACATATTACCATCGGGTAACAAAATTGTCACTCTGTCAGCCTCTGTTTCTCTCCCGCCAAAAATATGAATAAAGAAAAGAAAAGGAAGAGTGGCCCGAAATGTCGAACGGAATAAACAGGCCGTAGCTGTCAGCAATGATCATTTGGCTGCTGGATCACAACGTGGATAGGCAGCCCTGACTCCTCTCCGCCGTCCGCCGCGACTCCAACGACGTGACCTCCTTTGCCGTTGCTCTCTTTTGCGTCCACCGCTGCTGTCACCACGCTTGCTGCGGTGAGCTGCTGCGCGCGCTTGGCCTCCGCGGCCCAATCCGTCCGTCTGATCACCAGCAGCATGCGCACCACGCAGGCCGCCTGCGCCGCGAGGAGGCCGAGCCACAGGCCCTTGAAGTCGTAGTGGTACCAGAACGCGAGGACGAGCGCCACGGGCGTGCCGACGAGGTAGAACGACCGGAGGTTGATGCTGGCCGCATCCTTGGGCCGGGCGCTACCCCGCAGCACGCCACACCCCGCCGTCTGCGGGCAGTTGCCGAGCTCGCACGCGCCCAGGATCGGCAGCACGGACGCGGTGAGCGCGACGATCGCCGGGTCGGCCGTGAACATGGTCGCCCACGCGGCCCGCACGAGGTACGCGAACGCGAACGCCACGCCGCCGAATGCGAACCCGAGCATGAGGCCCACCGTGGCGGCGCGGCCCGCGTGCTCGGACCGGTTCGCGCCAAGCTCGTTGCTGACGCGGGTGGACACGCCGTAGCCAAGCGAGGAAGGGAAGATGTAGATGAGCGACGTCGTCTGAATCAGGATGCCCATAGAGGCTACTGTGGCCTGCGGGTTGGCGAGCAGGCCGCACAGGAGGATCATGATCTCGTACCACCACCACTCGAGGCAGACACTGACGCAGCTCGGCAGGGCAAGGCTGACGAGCTCGCCCCAGTCCCGGAAGCTCTCGGCCGAGAGCGCGAAGCCGCCGGTGCGCTTGTGCACGCCCTTGAACAATATGTAACCAAAGAGGAAGAGGAGGAGGTTTAAGTTGGCCAGTACAGAGGCCAATGCCACCCCCCTGATGCCGAGTCCGAGGACGGAGACGAGCACGTAGTTGATGGGCAGGTGGAGTGCAATGGCGAGCGCAGCGCACACGGTGAGCGGCAGGTTGATGGATTGCGTCCGTAGGTAGATGCGGACGGGGTGGAGGAGCGCCTGGAGGAGGAGGTCCGGGAGGGAGGCAAGAATGTAGGTCTCGGCGACCGCCGCGATGCCGACGTCCTGGCCGCAGAGCAGCAGCAGAGGTCGCATGTACACCCACAGCCCACCGATGGGGATGGCGGCCGCAACGAGCAGCAGCACGGTGCGCTGCGTGGTCACACCGAGGAGGTCGTAATGGCCCGCGCCGAAGGCCTGCCCGCAGATGGGCTCCATGCCCATGGCGAGGCCAGACAGCACGGAGTATCCAGTGATGTTCGCGAAGCCAATGGCGAGGAGCCGCCGGCGAGCGCCAGCCCCCCGAGGCGGCCGAGGAAGAGCATCGAGATCATCGACCGGAGGTAAAGCAACAGCCCCGTCAGGATCATAGGCAGCGTGAGGCCCAGTATGGACCGCGCCTCCGCCCCAGCCGCGCCGGCCGACATCGACGGCATCATGGGAAATGTGACGGACAAAGAAACGGACCAGGCTTCCTTCACCGCTCTGGCAAACCGGCCCGGCGGCTTCCACGTGAGCACCGGCGGCAGCTCCTCCACGGGTACGACGACCTCCTCCTTGGGGAGCAAGGAGGCCATGAGCGTGCGGTCATCGCCCGTACCGGAGCCATCTCGGCACGCCGCCGTGGAGCCGGAGCAGGACGACGACATAGCCACGCGAAACAGGGGAACGAACGCCCTTGATTTTGGAAGGAGATGGGCGTTTCGTGAGCCGGCCGGTTAATTTTCTGGATAGGCTCCCCCCTCCCACGCGAGTTCCGAAACGCACAGGGTGCTGTCTCCGGCGCGGAGGCTAAAGCAGCGGTGTGCTCGCTTCCCGAAGGGCAGAGGAATTGTTTGACAAAAGAATAAATAATTTTTTGTGCTTTGCTTGGTTGGTCAGAGGAGGAGCTGCGCGGTGCAAGGGGATGGGCGCGCGGTGGGGGTTTATAAAGGGAGGAGGAAGGGTGGGCATAGAGCCATAGACCGCGCGCACTTGGACCTTTCTCTTTTTTCAATAGAGTTTTGGATTGGTCTCTTGTCCTTCAATTTGGCTGGGCTGACAAGTGACGACTTAGAATTTCAGCTTCTTTGCTTTTATCAAGGGACACACGAGCGTTGAACGACAGCAGGTTAGTGCTTTTTGCCGTCTTTCTTTCACGACACGCTCGGCCAATCCGCACGATGCAATTGTGATTTTCCGGTTTGTATACTACAAAATTGTTACTACTACTGCTGCTGCTACTTAAACACCTTACCGTTTGATCTTTATGTAAAGAAAGAAGATATGGTTAGTGCCGGGTAGGGGAGGCCTTGTTAGTGCCGGTGGTTGGTGCGTGACGATGGTGATCAGATATGCATGTTTGAGTGCTTCAAGCGTGGGTGGCAATTTTCGGCCCGGTTCGATCGATCTGCCGGACGTGATGCGAGTGCGGGCAGGGAATGGATTGCACCGTGATTTCGATGGCCAAATTGTCCTTTTTCTGGTGTATTAAAGGGGTCTCTCTCAAAGTGAGGTCAGAAATCATCCATGTGGAAGTGGTTTGCCTAGCCGTATGTTAATTCCATGTTTAAGCTTCCTTTGGAACGTATGATTCTTACAAGAATCTCGTACAATATTCCACATTCATGAAGTATCAACGTTTCGTTTCCTACAAATTAAATCCCTATAGAATTCCCACGTCCCAAGTGGAGCCTTGAAATAGTTGGAGAACTTAGCACTAAAATAGCTACTCCATTTGGCACTACTAATTAAGGCTATGTCATTACAAGCTACTACGTTTTCAACCAGGTGTTGGCAAAACCAGGGGCGTCTCTACACGGCCATAAATATGCAAGCGTGACATTACCAATTCAGGAAACTATATACGATCGATGTTTTCGGTCTCAGGCTCCATCTGGAGCTAGATACGCCTATTACTAATCCACACGCACGTACTGCATGACATATCGTGCTTGATCGATCTGTAAATTAAGGCATCTTCAACCCTTTGTCAGGCTTCTATATATGCTCCTCCCTCGCCTCCACCTCAGCTCAAATCTGACGTGGCTTCCTCAAAGGGATGGCTTACGTATAGCATTGGAGATGGATGCTCTAACCATGGCTTTTTACAGGAGAGCAAACCAAGGTTATAGCTAGCCAATGCAAGTTGGATGTAGGCAAAGTAGCATATACTGAAGCCCTCAAGCTAGATGCGTGCGCATTGTCCATGTTAATGTATGCAGGGGATCTAGCTAGCTGATGGGCCTTGGAGCAAGTGACCATATTATAAACGAGAGCATCGATCAAGAATTTTTGGGTCCATGGGGAGAGTCTTGTCCTCGTTCGCCTATCAGGGGTAGATTCTCTTTGCAGGATGCATGCAGGAGATGTACGTACGTCTGCATCTAGAGCTGGGTAGCTCTCTGAAGTATATATTGGACGGCCCAGTTCAAGCCGTCCAAAGCTTTTCAACTCATTGTTCAGATATATACTCATGTTGAGCTAGATCGATGCATGGTTCATGCCCATATATACTAGAGTATCGTTTGAGGAATCTCTACTGCACTTAGGTAAATGAGAGCACAATGCTAGCTAGCTAGCTAGGCACATACTATATTACATGGACATTGAAGCTAATATCCATTAATTGAGCAGCAGTTGAGTCCACGAGTGGGCTCCTTTGGGAGCACTTGGTTTTTTTTGGCTTAAACGTACGTAACAGCTAGTAGCTAACAAGGAGAATCCGAATGCGTACGTAGCAACAAGGGTACAGGAGAGGCCGAGAGGGTCTTGTTGTTTCTTGGCTATGCCTTTGTCGATACCTACGCTGGTTAAGGCCGGGCGTTAACAAAGCTGTCTTAGCCTGTTACGATGCGGACGACGCACACAGGGTATGCATGCATGTGTGCCGTGCACCAAAAGCGCCTCTTTTGGCGCGTCTGCCGTCTGACGTTACGGTGGGGTTTGCTGCATGCGGCCAAAACCCCTTAGCTTGTTGTCGCCATGCTGCAGTTATGTACTATATACTACTGACTATGTATTTTTCTACAATGTAGGATTGTTTTTTCAACCTTTGGGAGAGCTCGCCTTGAGATTGGGATTACGCGACACAAGTCCTTGTGTATACGTACAGTACTTGATTTGCTGTCATGTGTCCACATGGGGCATGCACAGATGCACTTCAGCTGGTGCTTATATGCAGCGGCGGACCCAAAAATGAAAAGGGGTGCTAATTCATGACAGCATAGGAGTCTCACTAGTCAAAATCATAGCAAATAATAATATACCATTCTAATTAGTTATTGAAATTTGGGAATTGTCGAAATCCTAGCAAGTATAGTCACGGTTCTTCAAGCTCACTAACATTTCTTTGAGCTGTTTTACCAAACATCCTTTAATAGGCATAGGTTTTTGGTTACGACCGAAATACTTTTTCTTAATGCAAAACTTGCAACCACAATATGAACACTTCATGATTTCTTGTTTGTGTTACTGTGTTGGTGTTTGCACTAGTAACTTGCTGGCTCATGAACTATCTCATGAACAAAATTTCCTAAATCACAGTGTAAACTTTATCCACAAGCTCATTGTGTACTAATTCAGGCTCATCATCTGTGAATTATCTCATGTTTTGCTTAATAAATGCATACCTGCGAAGGGAGGAGACTGGAACCCGGAGGAGGCCAGAGGCGGTCGGGAGGACCGGCGGAGGGAGGAGGCCGGACGGATCGCGGGGACTAAACTCCAGAGGGCGGAGTAGGGCGGTTGCCTCGCCGGTGGGGGGCTTGGGCCTTGCCTCGGGGCTCAGGGCATCTGGCGGCGGGTGGAGGGAGCTAGGAGGAGACAGCAGGCGGAGCACAGGGGTGGTCTCGGCGGAGGGAGGAGACCAGAGTGAGGAGGGGATGGACGGAGCCAGGCGGCCCGAGGCTTAGGGCATCGGGCAACGGCAGGAGCGGTCAGGGGCTGCAAGAGCTGAGGGCAGAGGTTGAAGGGAGGCCAGGATTGGGAGGGATTAGGGGTTGGCCGATGCCCGGTTGGGACTTGGGGGTGCTACATGGGCCTAATGCATGGGGGTGATTGGACCGGCCTGGTGCTTCAGCCCACCCAGCACCCTAGGCTTGGGTCTGCCTTTGCTTATATGAGCGGAAATGTTGAGCATGGATACTTGTATATTTGTATTTGCAATCACCCAATCACCCATTAGCAGTTTGAATATTTGTATTTGCAATAAAAAAACTGAAAAATTCATAGTACTACTTAAAAATATGGACACCCTCAAAATTTCGTGGCCATATGTGGTACCATTCGGGAGGGGGGAAGAAGGCGCCAACAAATATATATTTCACATATATTTGGTACTGCCTTTTTTTTGCCTGTACCTCATACTACCGAGTTCGGTACCAAAGTTGTGTGTACCATTGTACCATGATGTACTACATTCATGATTTTTATAGATTTTTTGGTGCATCTTTTAGCCAGATTTATTGGTGCTTATGTACCCCGTATACGTAAAGGCGGATAATAGGACCATCCCAGTGCCCTAGTGGTAGAGAGTTTGTTTAACCTTCCGGCCCACCCAGGTTAGAGTTCTAGGACTGGTTTGAGTGCTCATCTTCTTCTTTAGTGAATGCCAAAGCTCCTGGCCGATTTAGAAATAAATAAACAAATGGGGATAATGCTATGTGTTGTCCGAAGAAATTAAACCATGCATGGAGGCTGTCCAGTTCCGAGGTGTTTTCTCTTTTTCTTTTTGCGAGGACCAATTCCGAGTTTTGACCACGCATACGATCGACAGCTCACTTCTGTTTTCAAGTACTACTTATCAGTTCTCTCAACGCTTTCTCTGATCCCCACACACGATAGCAACTCAGATGTACGAACGACTTCGGAGCCATGCCTTTGGCAGATGGACAGCGCGCGAATCGAATTTTTCTATATTCGATAATGATTAACGGATCATGCAATGCGATGCATAATGCATCATGGATAATGAACTTATCGTGTGGCGATGGAGGGTTCCTTTTTGACTAAATGTTTGCACGGATCGATGCATTTCACTTTCGTTATCTGAACCGGGGCATGAGTGATGCGATAAAGGGTGTCCCGATTTTTCGATAAGAAGAATAACTCGATTTAGCGGAGGCGATTCTCACGATTTCGTTACCAATCGCACATGACCAATATGCCCGCAATCGATGAACCAACTCCATTATTGTTATCGACCTTGTTAAAAACACGATCAACCTGATCACGAAAGTCTATTCCTACATGCAATCGAAGAACACGCAAAAACACAATAATAAGCTATCTAAAATTGTAAATATGATTGAAATACTCAATAATGTGGGATTCTGAAGCGGTATTATGGTTGGTCTAATTGACACAAACCAATACACGAAGTTGCAATGTAGCTAACTTTTAACTGAACAAAATTCGAGGAGACTAGAGAGGTGGCAGCTCCTATATGAGGATGTATGGAGACCAGGGGGTGGCGGACAGGGAGGTGGGTGCAAGCCCCTAGGGTTACAAAGCCCATGGGCCCAAGTGGAGGTGACGCAACAACCTTTCGATTTGGGTTCAGAATTAGCGTCGGATTGGTTTAGCGATTGCGGCGCGTAGAGAAGGAATTTGAAAGTGGGGCTGAATCCGTTTGAAAGATGACGAGATAAGCTTTCAATCACATACTCGTGCACCTCAAATGGAGTCTGTATGTAAAAGTTGTGTTTGTTTGAAGTCGGAGCTATCTCCGAAGGCCGGATTGGATTTCAGAACATGTCTAACTTGAACTCTTTCTTGGCTTGTACAAAAAATGACATAGAAATCTTCTTTGTACCATGACGTGGAGTAGTGGTCGTATCCGGAGGGTGGATGTCCTCATCAATGAGTAGTCAGACAAAGCTAACGACCGGCCAAGTAAGTTTTGCATTGCCATTTAGACCCTGTTTGATATGGCTCAAACTCCCAGCTTTGTAGTTGAAGTAGGTGGAGCTGTGCTAAACGGGCTAACTCCACAAAACTTTTGGAGTTGGAGCAACTTGGAGTGGAGCAGCCCCTCCTATAAATTTTAGGAGCAGGTGAAACCTTCCTCTAAGTGGGGAGCTATGGACCTACAATGGAAAATACCCCTAAAAGTTTAAACAAATTACCTGCAAAATGCCCCTCAACTACCCCACCCTTCCAGCCCCTTCGCACCCGTTTGTAGCCCCCCCCACCCCTTCGCACCCCTTCGCACCCCCCTACCCATTCGCAGCCCCTCCTCATCCCCATCCTTCGCAGCTAGAAGACAGCTAGGGCAGCGGGCCCCCAAGTCCCTAGCGGCGACTCCTCCCCAGCGGCGGCTCTTGCTCTGCGGCGACCTCATCTTCCCCGGCTTGGTACTCCCAAGTGGAAGAAGCACCGAGGGCGACTGCTCCCAAGTCCCTGGTGGCGACTCCTCCCCGGCGACGACTCCTCCCCAGCGGCAGAGACTCCTCCTCCCCGGCGGCAGAGACTCCTCCCCAGCGCACGCGGCCTCAGCTTCTCCCTCCCCGGCACACCCGGCCTCGGCATCCCCTGACCACGTGGCTTGAAGGTGAGCCCCCATGGCGATTTGCCTCTACCCCCATTCAATATGTGTTGATCTGTTGGGATTGGTTGATCTGTGTTGAGATTTATCAACATGGCCAAAAATCCTTAACATATGAATGTAGTTGTTCATGTAGATGTTAGCGGATGAATGTAGTTGGCCAAAAGAATGCCAAAAATTCTGTCTGGCCATTGCCATTGCCATTGCCAAAAAAATGAATGTAGTCTGTCTGGCCATATTAGTTTTTTTTTTGCTAGATATTAGTTTTGTGCTAGTCAAGTTTTGGGTTTGCTGAGCGAAGCTACCAAACCTGATCCTACTTTTGCTTAAAGTTTCAAATAGCAGTAGGATTGCAGTGATTATGTGTCAGGAACTCAGGATATCGATGACCTAACCACATGATGTAGTGCTGTTGTGAGTAATTTAGTGCATTTCCCTTTCATTCCTTTGAGCTTATGGACAATAATCTTATTGGTGATTTTGTGATTAAAAGGTGATGATGCACAAGTTGGTTAATTTGTAGATCAAGCTGAAGTAATGCTCATGCTGGCCCTAATGAAAACTATTTGTAGATCAAGTTTATTCTTCTTGTTGAAAACATCATGATTTTATTCTTGTTGTCATGCAACTTTCTGCCGACTTTTCACCTTTGCAGTGCCGACTTTTCACCTTTGCAGTACACTTCTGGCTTTTCTCATGTCAACATATCTTGTTTCATTTCCTGTAAATAAACGTATCTTGTTTCATCCAATTGCTGATTCAAGCTTCCCCAGTTGTGAGTTGTGACAAAGCCTTCAACTCTTTAATGCTGCATTCGGATGGTGTGCTCGTGGACAGGAGCCCGAACGTCGACAAGGCGAAGAAGAAAGGAAAATGGCTCTTTTCGCCAGCCTGCTCTTTTTTTTTTACATATGGCAATATGGGAGTAATTGTTCGATGTCTTTTTAACTCCAAGCATGATTCACATGGGAAGGTGAGTTTTTGTTCTACATGCCGTCGTTAACTAGAACAATTAATTAATTGTAGTACTATGCAAGGATATGATATATTGTTGTTAAAAATAGCTCTAGCTAATAGGTATGTTGTGCCAGAAATGAAGACCTGTCAACACTTCATTCCAAATCTTTCTCCCACGTGAGAGGGAAGTCTTGCATGGCGACAGATACAACCAATAACTTCTAGAAGCTAGGAAGGAAAACTGTTGCGTCGACAGATTTACCTGGTGCATTAGGTCTAGAAACTAATGAACAGAGGCTGCCCAAAGTTTCAAGAGCTTGGTTAATTATTGGACAGCTGGATCATATGAGATTAGTTGCCGCAATGAACCTCTCTGGGTTCGGTATTCTCTTTATAATACAATCAATCAGAGTACATCAGAGATTACAACAGACAAGGAATTGTATCCATGCACGGCAAGAAGAGAAAGGGATAAATACACGTAAGGAAAGATCTGGTTGTTGCCGGATATGCTATAGGACCCGTGCAATCATACCAAATATATCTACCTCTATTTGTATCTCTCCATTATACAGAAAGAAGGCATGGCACGGCCGGTAACCATAAGATACATATGTACGTGCACAGATCGATGATCAGTAGAGGAATACTGTATACGCTGATCGACGACCCTGATGCGTGAGACCCAAACAGGCGAGGAGTCTGGATCTGGACCAAAAGAGCGACGACAAGCGTAACCCGGCCAGTGCAAAAGTCGACTGGGTTCCTGACCAGGCGTTGCGAGTGGGATGCATGCAATGCGATGCATATAGTTGAGCCGAACGGACCTACCGAGCGCTGACACGCTGCCGTGCCTGCGCGATAGGGCGAGCTAGTGGCGCACGCGCACCGCACGTCCACGTGCCTGACGTATTCAGATGGAACTGTGCAGCGCTAGTCGTGGGCCTACGCGCGCGCGTCGACTGTGTGTGTTCAGAGATAGAGCAGATACGTGCCATACAAACGTGATGCGAGTGTGCATGCGTACGGCGCACGCCGCAGAAAGGAGAAAAAATCATATAGAACCTGGTGTATAATTCTATCAATGTAGACTAATTTCACCGTATGATATGTGTCTTTTCACGAATCTCAAAGCGCACAGCCCATAAATCACTGATGTTAATTTTCACGAATTGAATAATGAAGGCTAGCATGTCACGCTTTGAGATTCGTGAAAAGACACGTGTCACGCGATGGAGTTGGTCTACATTGATGGAGTTGTGGACCTGATCCTATAGGATTTTTTCCGCAGAAAGGCGTCAACCTACCTCGAGCGTTGTAGCTGTGCCTCTCGTCCCCTCTCATGATGACGTGACCTTGTTTCATCCGAGCGCCAGGCCTGCACACCACTCCGCTCGGTACCCGCGCCATGCCAAGTTTTTCCTTGTTCGTTCCCACTTCCCATCCCTATTTAAGCCTCGGTCGAGTGCATCACCGTTCTCGCCAATCTCTCCTCTACGTTCTCTCCACTTTTCTCATCCTCACCGCCTCGGATGGACAAGAATTTGCCTTCTTCCCCAATTCTGGCCGCCGGCTTCGCCATTGAATCCCAGTTGACAGGGTGAATTTTCATCTTTATCTTCTTGCGTATTGTGGCCGTCTTGACTCCCTCTTCCTCACGCTCGTCTCCTTTGTGCTTATTTCCTCACAGAGAAGAAGGGAGTCATCGTTGTCCGTGGAGCTAGCTAGCCGATGTATGCCGCGCCGTCGCTACCTCCTCTCGCCTTGCCCGGTGAGCTTTTGTCTCCATCGCCTCATGCATCCTGGTTGCCTTGACCTACTCTCTCTAATACATGTCTCCTTTTTCCGTTCCGTGCACCAGAGACGTTGACAAGCCCTTCGTCCCGTCAACGGCTCAGAGCATGCAACGCCACCGCCGCACCCGATTCCCTTCCTCGCTTGGCTTTCAGGTGAGCTCCCTCGTTCTAGTAGACTTTTTTATCTCGCAAACATGTTAGGCTAGTCAATGCACCACATAGATGACCGTAGAGTAGCAGCGTCGTAGCACCTCACCGCGCCACCACAAGCCATCGTGGAGAGCTCAATGTGTCATCTCCCCTAGAGCACCTCGTAGCCTCGCTCGGTAGGTGCTAGTGTGCACAATAGCGTTGCCGACGACCTCGTCGTCGCACCACTGCCTCGGTCCATCTCCCGCTTTTCCGCCACAGCCATTAGAGTTGTCGTAGACCCCGTGTTCCATTTTTCTAGTTGCAGGTGGTCGTCGAAGTACCCTCCGCCGGTGCCGAGCTCGCCCGTGAGACAACCATGGCGCCTCTGTTCCATCATCTGTTGCGGAGACGACGATGGTGGTGTTGACACGTGTAACATCCCAAAATTTCATTTCTATTAAAAAAGAAAAATTTAATTAATTTCTTTGAATTTTCTATATTTTTAAAAGTGTTCCCTATTTATTTTAAATCCAAAATAAATTACTTGCAAATCTAAATACTATTTTTGAGTTGGAAATATTTTATTTAAGTTCAAAATGATTCAGAATTTCTGTGAATTTTTCTAAAATTTTTGAACTGTATTTGCTATTTTCTAAAAGCCTATTCAATTTAACTCAATTTCTGAATTTGTTAAATCTTCAAAAATCTGGATTTTTGCTTTAGGCCCAATCTCCTTCTCGGCCCACGGCCATTTCCTTCTTTTCCCCCGCACCCAGCCCGCTTGTGCCTGCCTCTCTCCTTCCCTCGTTGACATGCGGCCCGCCTTGTCAGCCTCTCCCTCCCTCCCTCTCTCTCGCTCACTGACAGCCAGGGCACACCTAGCATCCATCTCCTCTCCTTCTTCTTCCTCACGCCTGTGCGCTGCCGCCAATTTTGCCACTCCCGTGCGTTAAAACAACCGTTTTTGCTCTCGATCATGCGCATTAACGCCCACGATCTCTACTCCACCCTTCGCTTTCACTTGGTTATTTCACTTTTGCATTATTGCTCAATTCTGCCGCCGGTGAGGTAACATCTGCGCACGTTCTCCCCTCTTTGTCCATCCCCTCGCCCTATAAAAGGGAGCACTGCACCCCCATCTCTCACTCATCCAACCCCCGTAGCCCTAGCCCCTCTATCCCTTTCCCATCGCCGGATTTTGGAGTTCTTCACCGTCATCCCCGATGTGCGCCGTCGCCAATTGTGTCGCCGCCATTGGAGCTCCATCGACACCATCCGCACCAAAAGCATCGTCAGTCCGTGTTCTACCTTGTGCGCACACTCTCGTCGCCAGAACATCACCAGAACGCCTTTGCCATCATAGTCCCGCACGCGCTGCCGCCTTCTTCCTTATCACCGGCCAACCCTTCACGCCCTGTCGCCAAGACCATGCACCAGGTTCACTGCGAAGCCCTCTTTCATTTGCTTACACGCATGTTCATTGTCGTAGCATAGAACGCCAGCGACCATAAGGTCCCGTGCACCGCCACTCGCTTGAGTGACATGGCAAGCCACGTGGCGCCACATCAACCCCATCTACATAGCCTCGATGGACATATGCTTCCCGTGATTGCAAAGACATGCACATCATCACAAAATTACACATCATTTCCATACAACATTTATAGACGCCTCTCGGGCTACCACAAAGCACAACTCACGAGTGAGGCCCTCAAGCTCACCTTCTTCCTCTGCAACAAATACATTTAAGCAAGACAACTGAGTACACAAAGGTACTCAAGATCGCGCGTGTAGAATAGCAGACCTATTCATAAACTACATGCAAGCTTATTTAGGTGGAGGTTGTATGTCTTATTTTGCACAAAGCCAACTTTATTTGCAATAATGTAATACATTTAAAAGCAAGTTTGCAAATCTGTTTTGTTGTCAAGATAACAGCGAAATAAAGATACATACAAGTAACCACCTGGAAGTGACTATCCCAATAGCCACCACAACATAGCACGAATCCCCGATTCGTACCACCCATCAAGTTTTAGTTTAAAATGGTTGTAGTCTAACTCTTGAAAGACCTTGCCAAGCGTGTCCATAACCTAGGACGAGGCTATTCGAATAGTTTTAACCTCGCAGGTGTACCAATGTACCCACACTTGCACCGCCTTTAAGCCACAAAGCACACTTTGAAGGTATGCGGCACGGCTAAGTCCTACGAGACTTTTCCAATATTGTGTATCAACCACGAGCCGCTCAGATGGGTAGAAACACCATACGCTTACATTGCAAGCGAAGGCAACAAATCCCATCACGGGTGAAGTCTTTCGGACACTACAATGCTCCCAACACCATCCCTCCTGCGACCTCCTGCGACCCGAGGGCAATACACGCCAAAGTACTAAGTCAAGAGAGGTCCCATACCCTCTAATGTGGTTAGCACGCTAAAATGCTTGGTTTAGTGTAACAAGATGTTCGGTCCTTGTTGACTCGGGCACCATTCCAGTCACACCCAGAAGCACACCAATCATACCATTGTGTCCAAGTCTAAATCATTTTGTTTTCAGTTTTAGTTTTCATAAGTAGACATGGCACAAGGCTGAAATCATAAATCATAATAAGTTTTATGTGATCAAGGTTATCGACAAGTCGATAACCGCCCATTTCTACCGGAAGCTAAGCATGGCTAAGCAATCAATTCGCAAACTACTAAGTGACAAGAGCTCATCCACGAACTCTAAATCACAGCAATAACCTAGGCTCATGGTAGTAGAGGATAATCATTTGCCTAAGGAAATGCATCTACTAGGTAAACTAACGACAATAGTTTAACACAAAGTAGCAATGCATACATAGAATTTGTAAGCAACATAAATACTTAAAATACTGGGATTAACATGATCAAACTGCTTGCCTTGCTGGATTTGTTCTTGCTGCAGGGGAGGATTCTCAGGTTCAATAATATCTTCGGAACCTAACGCGAAAATGCGATAAAACCAAATAAGAACGAAGAACCCCAAACAAAACTCAATAGCAAAAGACATCCAAATCCCATGAAATTAACACAACAGCTAGAGGTTGATTTTAGATAATTTTAGAAACAAAAATTACTTCATTTGGACTTATCATGGAAAAGTTATGGTTAAAACTAGTTCTCTCAGCCTATAAATTCCCTAAATTAATTATTGGTACTGTTTATGGCGAAAATTTCTAGAATGATCTAAGCTCTGAAATTTTTATAGCAAGTAGATTATGACATCCTTATGACAACAAAATTGAGTTTACTAAATTTGGAGTTATAATGATTTACTTATGATTTTTCTAAGTTGCAAAACTAGCACATTACATTTTCCAGAAACATACATATGTGCAAAACTATTACATATTAAAGTATGCTAACAGAGGGATTTTCTAGCATCAATTTCATATTTTTAGGACTTACAGAGAATTACTTGTGTCTTTTACAACATTAAATGAATTTTTAATTGTTACTAAGAAGGTTAAATTTATTAACATATTTTTAAGTCTGATTTAGGCCTACCCCATTTTTAGATTAAAGTTTAGTTAATAACAAATTTATCAAAGTTAAAATCATTCAATTTGAGATATATGAGAAAAGATATGCATTTTCTAAGTTTTAATCCAATTCGAATATATAAAAATGGCGAAAACAAGCTATCAAGGATTACGAATTTTCTACCACGAAGCATAGCTAAAAGCATTTTTATATTAAACTTTAGTGAAATACAAATTTATTACGGTTGGTTTCATGTAAAAGGATCTATTTTGAATTAGATATGAATTTCTAAAGTTTTTATACAATTTTCAATTGCTAAATAAATACTTACAGAAATAAACAACACTTAACAGAAAAGAATCGACGTGGACAATTATGGGCCCTTGATTTGAAATCCAACGGCGCGCGCGAAGGGTGCGCGAGAGTGACCCGAACGGCCCAATAGATCACGACCGTTGATCAAAGATCAGAGGGTCCAAACTGAGTGCGGTTCGGGCGACCCGAACAACGCACGAACCACAGCCGCTGATCAAGCGATGAACGGCCCACAGCGATGAGAGGATCGGGTGACCCGATCGGCGCAACGATCTGGACCGTAGATCGCGAAATGGACGGTGGCCATAGATCAAAGTGCAAAAATGGAGCGCTGACATGTGAGGCCGCATGTCAGTGACTGGGAGCCACACATGCGAGCTTTAACACACGCACACAGGGCTCGGGGCCCACATGGCAGTGACACAAGGGGACAGTTTAGGACCAATTAAATGCTAACAATGATTAACATTTAATGAACTCAAAATTAGTCTTAATGACCCGTGGATCGAGGTTTAAGGCCTACTGCCCACACGCCGCTGACCCAAAAGACAATTTCGGACACATTAATGTTAAGACAGGGACTTAATGATAATCATTAGCATTAATGATGTCCGAAAGCAATTGGTTAACGCCAGTGATGATTACAGGGGGTTGGGCCCACATGTCAGTGAGACATTTAGGCCAGATTATGACACAATTAATACTCCTAATGATTGACAATAATTGGGCATTAATTGTGTCCTAAATAATTTGACGGAAACGGAGTTTCACCGACAAAACCGAAAGAAGAACGGCTTGTCGTGGCGACTCCATGCATGTGGCGCCAACCAAATATCAAAATGGGTTCGCAATAGTGTTGCGGGTCCAATAGTGATGACCTCGCCGGCGATGGAGGTCTAGAACGCCGGCGAGCCGAAAAACTAAGATGGAGCCATTTTCGGCAAAACATGAAAATAGCAAAATGCTCCGCTGCAGTCCACGAAAGCGAGTGCCAACACTTCTAGAGACTAATAAGAAGCTACCTGAGCCAAGGTGATCTTCAAAGGTGGCCGGAGAAGCTTGAACACGATGGAGTTCACCGGAGCCGAGGAAGATGAAGACGAAAATGACAATCTGAGCAAAATGAACACTAAGGGGTGATCAAATTAGCTTTATCAAGGTTCCCACAAGCTCCATAAGTAAGCAATCGCAAAAAGAACCACTTACCGGAGTTGGAGAAGAAAGGGGGTGAAATCAGCCGAAAATCTCCAAACTTAAAATCGAGTGATTCCTGCGAATGCAACCCAAAATTAAGTTAGGGGAAATATAAAGAAAGTTGAGGAGCTCAAAGGGTGCAAGAAATGTTGAAGATGAACCATCGACACCAAGATCCACAATGGAGCTTCTCGACCGAAAGTCAAACAGTTTGATCGCCCTTTAACATATTCCAACAATCTCGTTAGTGCATATAACTTAGGTCAAGAGGATGCACAATAAATGCATGCTTTATTTTTGGAAGGTCAAAATTTGAATCAAAAGGACTTGTGACGTGTAAGCAGAATTACACATTTTCTTACATTTGAAATTTCATGAGTTACATAGTAGTCGCCACGTTAGTGCTAATGTGGCATGGACCATGGACCATGGGCCCACTTGTCAAAGACTATAGAGCTTTTCCCATAGGAAAATAATTCAACAGAAAAAAAATAGCAGTTGACGTCATGTTTGCGTAATATTTAGATTTTTCTTTAGAAAAATAATTCATTAATTCTGAAAATTGAATTTAGGGTGATTTTTTTAGAATTCAAACTTCTGAGGACTCGTTCTCCTTCATTCGAGCTCCAATTCCAGTAATTCAAATTCCTAAATTTATCAAAAAATAATAATCTAGCTAACTAGACCAAAATTATATAATTAGGAGTTCATTTGAATTTTATTTGAATTTAGCTTATTTTCACGTATAGACTTCGACGACTCTAGAGAGCTAAAATTCTTCAACAAGTCCGATCAACAATAATTTGAGCAAAGCAAGTTACATTCTTGATCATGTTAATCCCAATATTTTAAATTACTTAAATTCTATTTTAAATTATTATTTTATTTCTTATTTGTATTCAATTTAATTTAAATACTTGTTTTACATTATTATAGTTATTCTTAATTCCTTTGTATGGCCAAATTTTGTCATTGAATTAGTTATACCTTATCACCTTAGATGAAAAACCTAGTTGGTACAATCGTATGAACTAGGAGCCATTTGGAAAATATTATACAAAGACATGCTTAGACAAAAAAATATTTAATTTGGAAATTTAGCCAAACATTCAACTTAGTTTAAAAATGAGTCTATGGTATTATTTTGCCATAGAAATATGCAAATGATTTGAGAAACAAAATAAATTAAAAATTGGTTTAGGCTTGGGTGAACTGGATAGTTGGTGGGTGCAAATTTGTGCACGAGATTAATTCATTGAATGGTTGATGCCCAGGGATTATTTTGGAAGTCGTCCAGTTAATTAAGGACCGGTCTATGAGTTGCAGATTGTTAATCCATAACCGTACTACCACAAGTCTTGTATGGGACAGACCTAGCTAACTAACTTGTAATGTTTCACGATATATGGTTATGTCATTTTGAGGTATGGGTGTCGTGAAGACCTACTTTTAGTACCTACATGGCGCCAGAAGGGGTTATCGCTTGGCATGAAACCTTGCGGAGAGAAACCTTAGCGGACATAACTACATTGGGATTGTATAGGGTGAAGGCCTTGTGATAGTCATTTAGTCGCACGCCTACGGAAGCGTGTTTTGACCGATATTTTAAGCAGACTATCTCTTGTGGGTAAAGTCGTACAGTCTCTGCAGAGTATAAAACTATTCGAATAGCCGTGTCCACTATCATAGACAAGCTGAGCAAAGCCTTTCGCGGATTAGACTTTGGTTTTGATTTAAAAATGATTTAACACAAATGCTTTTGGATAGTTTATCCAAATTGGGAAATTGGGCAAACAGTCGGTGTTAAGGGGGTTATTCCTTCACCAATTGTGTATAGAGGTTTATCCTACACTCATAATAAAAAAATTAGAATCAATTTCTAGATATAGTATAATTGACTTGAAACTTAGTAAAGATATTTAAACTAAAAATTATTGCTTTATACAAACTTAGCCATATAAGCCATCTTTTGCCATACCCTCATGCATTATATCATGTTATTTGGGTGTAACTTGCGGAGTACGTTTCGTACTCACCTTGCTTAATAAATCATTGATCGGAGAAGGAGTACTACGTGGTTGGTGAGGACTTGGGCGGCTAGGCTGCGCCCGAGAAGATTACCTATGGCGTATCGTGTGGCCTACTACTACTTTGTGCTTTTGTTGTACTTTTCTTTAGGCCTTGTGACCTTTTGTATAAAAACTCTAATAATATGAATAAAATGTGTGATATGGATTTGCTATCATTTTTGTTGAACCTGTACACTAGTTGTTCCTAGACTAGTGTGGAAAATACAGAGAATTCGGGATCCTTCTACTCCTGGGTTCGACAACACGTGGCCCAGGTAATTAGATTATCTGGTAATTAGTTAACTTTGAGTAATTAAGTAATGTCTGTATGACATGCGGGCCCACATTTAATGTTTCCATGTGTAAACGTAGTTCGTGGACCAAGCCACTAAAAGTGGGCCCCTTAGCCCTGTGCACCATCGAGTAGACCAAGTTGATGTGGACAATACCTAATTACTTAATGTTAACTAATTACGAGAGTCGATGTGGCTCCGTGCACCTGTCACTCTCTCTTAGGTTTTTCAGAATAAAAATAAACAGAAAAGAATTTAAAAACCCAGAGGACCCCACCTATCAGCCATAGAGATTTTTCTTAAGAAAAATAATTCAAAAAGAAATTAAAACCCGGTTGGACCCTACCTGTTAGTCATAGAGGATTTTCATAAGAAAAACAACAGAAAAAGAAAATGCAATCGGACCCACCTGTCAGAAATTTCATATTTTCTCGAATTTCTCTCGGGTCAAACTTTGGAAAGCTTGTTCTCCCTCGTTTCAAACCCAAATGATTTGAGTTTTGTTTCTACATTCATCTAAATTAAATATATTTCCATCAGTACCAAAATCATAATTTTGGGAGTTAATTTGAATTTTATTTGAGTTATGTGCATTTATTTGAAGTTATCGTTTTACGCTTAAATAAATTCCAACATCGCTGAAACTTCCCCACTGCTTCCGGACAAGACAAAGGCCCAATAATATCCACACTTGAGCAAGACAAGTCCTTCCAATTGATCATGTTGAACTTACTTTTCAAATGCAAATTATTTTGTTTTGAAGTATTATTTGCATGCTTATTACTATTTATGAAATGCAATGTTAAAGGTTGATACCTAGTTATGCCAAATGCTAATTATTACTATTCTCCTCCTTGATTGTTGATAACCCCTTGTACCTTGTCACTTTAGATTAATTATTACATTAGTAAATTGCTCTTGGTTAATCAATAATGAATATTGGTTGTGCTCAGACACTGGTTAGTAGTTGAATTGAATATGACACAAACATTGTCATTACAAGAACCTGAGACATTTTTGTGAATCATAGTGTTGTAACATGTGTTACCACTGGAAACAAAAAATGTTATTTAAAATGGTGGAGACTTAGGCGAGTGGTTGGTATGCAAAGGCATGCACGAGAGTTGAGTTTGTGGATTGTCTCGCCTGAGTCGATTAAGAACTGAATCATGTGTTGCATTTCAAAACTAATGAACTGGGCAACCACAAGTCTAGTATGGGATAGACCTGGCCAATACTTTGCTCAGTTTTCGGCATGAACCCCGCACACTATTGTAGAGATGGAATCGAGAAGGGCAAACAACTCCCTAACAACATAGGGTCCCTTATTGAAAATACATCCCATAACGGAGCATTCTGGGGGTGCCTCGTAACGGTCATTGCCCTAGTATTGAGTGTTTTCCCGCCGATGCGGGTCGAGTGTCAGGACTAGGTATTGAAAAAGCCTTGTTATGATTGAATAGATGTGCCCCTAGCTATGGGCATTGTGCATAAACCCACACTTGGTTAGTTAATAAAATGTGATTTGAGACATGTTAATGAAAAAATAGTTGTAGCGATGACATAGGTAGGTGGCACCTTATGAGTAATTGTAGGTGGATGGAACCTTATGAGTAAACTGTAGGTGATGGAACCTTATGGGTAACTGTAGGTAGATGGAACCTTACCGAGATAAGAATTTCTTACACAAATGAAACTTTGGTTTTGAAGTTAAAAAGGCTAAGTCATATATTTGAAAATAATTATAGTATTTGATCAAAACTTACTTTGTGCTAAAATAACCATAAAACCCCTCCTTTGGTAAGCCTTGCATCTAATACTTGCATTTGTTGTGAGGGCTTGCTGAGTACTTTCATACTCATGATTGCTCAAATATGTGGATTTATACTATGAAGCAGAAGACCCGATGTATGGATATTTCTATGCGTATGGTTTATTTATATTCCACTGTTGTTTACTCTTTGAACTCGCTGGCCCATTGACCTATTATGTAAAAACTTGGCCCTAAGACCTATTTACGTTTGTTCCTGTAATATTAAGTATTCTTTTACTTATACGCATGTATGGATGTGATATTCACCGATAATTATATTGTGTGAGCTAGCTACTAATCATGGGACTAGCTCGGGATACACAAAGGGTCGAGATGCAAATCTGGGCTCGACAAGAGGTGGTGTCGAAGCCATATTGATTGTATGCTAAACCCTAGTTAGAATGGTTGTTAGCATAATGATCTTGAGTGTTTAAAAAGATTATTTTCTTAAATAAAAATCGTTACAACAAATATATATATAGCTTTCTACTATTGTTTCTAATCTTAATCTTAGTGTCTCACTCTTGTCTTGCTTCTATTAAATTCATTAAACCAATTTACTAATCTCTTTCAGCTCCTCTTCAAATTCTTTGTAGATGTCGAAGCCGTGCAAGATCACCCATAGTGAGAATATGGATTCCTCGAGGGACATCACATTTACATTGGGAACCGCATCAAGTGGCGTGTGGATTCTGTCATCTATGGAAGAGACGGAGATGACACCCAAGCTCACCGATTTCCCACCACGTATAAGCGAGGCAACTTCGAGCTAGGAGTGTTGGACGCCGCCCACGAGTCAGTTCGTCGCCTTTGCGTGATCTACGAGGACGACCTGCAGGGGACACCCTTCCATTACTATCGTTTAGACAGCACAGTGAGACGCTCAGCTCTTTCTTCACTTCCAACCATGAGGACTGTTGAAAGCATTTAGGCCTCTAAAATGATTTTGGTAATTAATAATAATAATGTGTTAAGGACTAACATATGTGCTAAGATGTTTTAAAGGCTTAGTCCCGGATTATGGATGACAGCATAAAAATAGCAATGCAAAGACAATAAAGGATTAACTTAGCTCCATGCAAAGGTAATATGTAGCCTAAGAACTCTTTTATAGTTTTTACTAGTCTCGATGTTGGTGAAAAGACCAGATTTATAGGCTAGATGCCGTACTATAAAGGGAGATCATGGCTAGTAGCTTGAGGATTAATTATGTGCCATCTTGATCAACTAAGAGTCATGCATTGCATTTAAAACAACTTCTAGAAAAAGTTCAGTATGAAATGGTATGACCGCAGCAGAGGAGCGGTACTACCGCAGTGGGATCGATTTTTAGTTGGCGGTACGTAAATTCCAGAAAGTATGTTTTCGGGAGTTTTTCCTCGCCTAGAAATCGGTAGTACCGATTAGGCCGAGCGGTACTACCACAACACGGTAGTACCGACCTTGTGAGTGCGGTAATACTACACCCAACTTTAACGGCTAGTTCAGAGGCATTTAATGCACCTCATATGATCGTTGAACAGTAGGTCCTATAGTACCGGCTGATCAATGGCGATAGTACAACACCTACTGAATTTTTCAGGGATTTGCTTGAAACGATCGAATTTGTGGTTGGGGGCTATAAATACCCCCTCACCAGCACTAAGCTCAGAAGCTTGGACCTCATTGAATACATTTGAGCCTTTGGTGCACTCTCCTCTACTCATTTACTCATATTTCTTATTTTGAGGTAGTTCATTCAAGTGCATTTGTATCATTAGTTGATCTTGTTGGCACTTGATTACCTTCAAGCAAGGACTGTGATTTGTTACTCTTGGTGCTTGCTGGCACCTAGACGGCTTGAAGGAAGTTTGTGCGGTGATTTCTTCAAGAAGGTTGTAAAGAGCCCCAACAATGGTTTTGAGTGGTTCAGAGCTCACCATCCCCGGAGTGGAGGAAGAGCAATTCTAGTGGAATCGAGGTTCATCAGGCCCAATTTGTGGAGTCAGTCCAATTCATTTGGGCTCACCTCAACGTGGATTAGTGAAGACCGATAAGTCTTCGATACCACGGGAAAAACATCGATTGTTCTCTTTACGGTTTTTCTCTCTTGTCATTACTATTTCCGCATTTACATTTCTAGCTCTTATTTGTGCAAATTGCTTAGCTAAAATTGCTTTTAGTTTTGACTTAGCCTTGGGGTGTCTTAGTAAAAGCTTACAATATATCTCTTGGATTGTGCTAGAAATCTTTAATTAGATCTTACTTGTAAAAATTGTTAATTAAAGTTCAAGTTTTTAGAAACCTCCTATTCACCCTCTCTAGTCGGTCATCCTTGATCCTACAACTACCCTAGGCTGACCCACCAGGTGGTTCTGACCAGGACCATGGACGGTTACCAGGGGACTCTGAAGGAGCTGCATCACCTTTATGACATAGTGACCCAGATGGAGGAGGATATGGAGGATCTCCTCCGCGAGCTCGACATTGCCCATCGGCAGGATGACTAGGAGCAGATGGGAAAGACTTCATCGGTGGTTGGACCATTGCCCACCTCGCCCTGCGGCACGAGTCTTCCATGACTTCCAGGTACCAATATACCCTGATGAACATCTAAGACTTCATCGGTGGATGATGATCCCTTGACCACAGTTGATCAGATGGAGACTATACCTATAAGATATGTTGTTAGAGCTCACATAACAGGATTTTGGGAGTGAGTTGTATCTTATTTTATTCATGACCCTCGACGATGTAATACTATTTGTACCTTTTGTATCTCGTGAACTGCATATTCACATTTGGTTTTATTTTTCCAACATTTGGTTTTACCCCCTTGTTCTTTTGAGTGCTTTGCTTTATTGTGTGCTTGTGTTATTAAGCCACCCTCCTTAGCTACTCTCTTTCTTACCTATGCTTGTGCCCAAACAAGTTGGCAAAAAGTTGTCGTAACCAGCCAGAAAACCTAACCATGGTAGAGGTCATGGTTCGTCAGACTGAACTCCTAGAAATCCTCACCCAAAATGCAACATCTAGGGGTGCAAACGAGCGGATAGTTCCCGACAGTCCGTCTGTCCGAATAAATTTGGATCTTATTTGGAGCCTGAAACCGGATATCTGGGATTTTCTCAGATTTTGGATTCGGAGACGGATAGTTTTCAGCTGGATATGGAAACAAATTCGGGAAGGAGGTATCCGTCGGATTCGGAGCTATCTCGATAATTTATCGGATAGTATTTGTTAAATACTATTTTAGATATCTGGTAAAATCTAGGCACAGTGGGCCAGAGAGAGAAATTGGCCCACGGATTTCTAGTATTTAATTATTTTTATTTTTTTAAAAAAATACAAGAAATCCAAATAAGCCAAGAAAAATAGCAAATAAACTCAAAAAAATTGTAGAAAATTTACAAAAATACTTTGGAATATAAGGAACTTAAATAAAATATTTTTGAATTTAATGGATGTTTGATTTATTCATATTAAATCATTTTCATTTTCAAAAAAACTATTTAAGCTTCGTTAAATTCTAGAAAATCATGAAAATATTATAAAACCTTATTTTAAATAAAATATTTCGGAAAACTCAAAAATTGGCATGCTACAAACTTGCTACTAGTAAACGTTCTGTGTATCCCTAACTAGTTATTAATGCTGGTCTGTAGGCTTTGTATATATTGTATCTGTCTTGTTATGTAGTTGGCTAGTTATATTTTGGACATCTTTTGTACTGCTATCATTATGACTTGCTACTTGCTACTACTTCTTTAACTAGTCATCATGACAGTGTGATGTAGTTAAATTTGCTTGTTGAATTACTAATGTAGTTGTATTTTGGACATATAGTATGGTTGATTGATCTTTATATGTGCGACATATGTGGTTTCTGTTTTCGCGCAACATCCGACGAAATATTTGTGATCGAGATAATCCATATTCAGTTCGGCATGTATTCGCTCTGTATTCGTGATCGAGACTATCCGCATTTGTACTCGTATCCGGTATTGTCCGTGTTCGACTCTGATTCCGAGAAAAAAATTATGGAATAGGATACGGCATGAGCGATATCCGTCCGTATCCGCTCCAATTGCACCCCTAGCAACATCAACTGGAGGACCATCCAAGTTATGAGAATTCATGAGGACCAAGCCCCCTAGCTTTGTAACATCAAGGGAATCCCTAGACGCCGATGATTGGCTTCGCACTATAGAAAAGAAGGTGGACATTGCCAGGTGTGGCAATTGGGAGAAAACTCTTTACGCTAGCCACCAACTCGAGGGACACGCAGAGGGTTGGTGGGACAACTTTAAATCAGCCCAAGAGGAAGATCATGTTGTGACATGGGGTGAGTTCATGGCAATGTTCTGCAAATTCTTCATTCCTACTAGACTCATGCGACTAAAGGAGTTTCGCAAGCTCAAGCAAGGAAACTTGATAGTCGATGAGTACCTTACAAAGTTCAACCAACTATCTCGATATGCCCCCACGGATATTGAGGACAATGAGGAAAAATAGGAAATGTTCATGGATGGACTACGTGAAGAAATCAGCTTAAGAACCCTATGATAGTTCAATCACCTGATGGTGAATTAAGAGCCCATTTGGTAAACCCAACCACCAAGATTCTGATAGTAGTAGAATTCCTAGCCAGCCTAATGCATTTGGATTCCCCAACCTTAGATGCAATATTGGGAATGGACTCGTTGACCAAGCATTAGGGTCAAATCCATTATGGCAATAAGACAGTGACCCTAGTCAACGCCCAAGGAGTCAAAGTTATGTTCATCGTTGGAACTCTGTTTCGCCAAACTTGCGTAGTCCACAGCTTGGACATCATATCATTAGAAGATGTACCCATAGTAAGGGAATACCCAGTCATTTTCCCAAAAGACCGACTGGGCATGCCACTCGACAAAGATCTTGAGTTCATCATAGAGTTAGTATGAGGCACCACTTCGATATCCAAGAGACCCTATAGAATGCCTACAGCGAGTTGGAAGAGCTAGCTGAAGAAGCAAATAAGAGAACTTCAAGAAAAATGATTTGTGAGACCAAGTTCGTCTCCATGGGGATCACCGGTTTTGTTCGTCAAGAAGGACAGTAGCATGAAATGTGTGTAGATTCTCGTCCTCTCAATGAAGTCACCATCAATAATAAGTATCGTCTACCCAGGATCGATGATCTATTTGATCAACTCAAGGGAACATGCGTATTTTCCAAGATAGATATGTGATCAGGCTACCATCAGTTGAAGATCAAGCAAGAAGATATTCCTAAGATAGCCTTTTCAACCCAATACTGATTGCATGAGTTTATAGTCATGTTGTTTGGATTGACCAACGCCCCTGCATTCTTCATAAATTTGATGAACAATACATTCATGGAATACTTAGACAAGTTTGTAGTGGTCTTCATAGACAAGTTTGTAGTGGTCTTCATCGACGACGTTATGATATTTTCTGAGACTAATGAAGAGCATGAGGAACACCTAAGACTAGTTCTGGAAAAGCTTAGAGAACATCAACTTTATGCCAAATTCAGCAATTGTAAATTCTGGCTAAAGGAAGTTGCTTTCCTAGGACATGTCATGTCTGCTGGAGGAGTCGTTGTAGATCCATCTAAAGTGGAATCAGCTCTCAATTGGAGGCAACCCACGTCAGTAACCGAGGTTCGGAGTTTCCTTGGATTGGCTGATTATTACTAATGCTTCATCGAATGATTCTCTAAAGTTGCATGACCCCTTGCCTAGTTACTCAAAAATAAAAGAAGTTTGTTTGGACCAAGAACTGTGAATAGAGTTTTCAAGAGCTGAAGAAGAAGTTAAGTTCTGCCCCAATTTTAGTACTACTGGACATCCAAAATAACTTTGATATTTATTGTGATGTGCCATGATAAGGACTAGGATGTGTATTGATGTAGGAAGGAAAAGAAGTAGTTACGCTTCCAGACAACTGAGACCACACGAGGAGATTTATCCAACCAATGACTTGGAGTTAGCATCAGTTGTTCATGCCTTAAAGATATGGCGATATTACCTTATCAGTAATCACTGTGAGATATACATCGATCAATAGAGTCTGAAATATGTTTTTACCCAATCAAACGTGAACTTAAGGCAAAGAAGATGGTTAGAGTTAATCAAGGATTACGACCTTGGTATTCACACCACCCCGGTAAAGCCAATGTAGTAGTAGATGCCTTGAGCAGGAAAGCTTATTGCAACACTGCTATGGTCAATGAACACCATCCGGTTATGGGCATTATGCAAAAATCCGCACTTGGTTAGTTTTAATAAAATATGAATTGAGCCATGTTAATGAAAAACTGGTTGTAGCGATAACATAGATAGATGGAACCTTATCGAGATAAGAATTTCTTACACAAATGAAACTTTGGTTTTGAAGTTAAAAAGGCTAAATAATATGTTTTAAAAATAATTATAGTATTTGAGCAAAACCCGCTTTGTGCTAAAATAATAATAAAACCCCTCCTTTGGTAAGCCTTGCATCTATATACTTGTATTTGCTATGAGAGCTTGATGAGTACTTTTGTACTCATGGTTACTCAAATATGTGGATTCAAACTACGAAGCAAAAGACTCGGTGTATGGTTATTTCTATGCATATGGTTATGAAAACGAAGAGGGTGGTGATAACTAGGTCCTAGCCCCAGTCAATTGCATGTGGCAAACAAATGGATGCCCCTTCCTTTTGGTTTATTTATATTCCGTTGTTGTTTACCCTCTAAACTCGTTGGCTCATCGGCCTGTTTTGTAAAAACTTGGCCCTAAGGCCTATTTATGTTTGTTCATGTAATATTAAGTATTTTTTTACTTATACGCAAGGTACTTAGAGTCAAGATCCTGAGTTGGATCGATTTGCCTTCGGTAGGATCGAAATCGTAGTATCGAATCGTAGAATCGGCGATTCTACAGAATTGTAAAAATACACATATTTAACATCTATACTATAAGTTTGTATGATTCTTATATGGTTTACCACTTGCATATTCCTTAAAAGTAGCTAGACATACTCCAGGAATAAAAATAACTTATCATTATCAAGCTCAAGATTGCTCATGCCATAATATAGATATTTGTACTAGCATTATCACACTAATACAATATTTTGCATGCTCCTTGTTTTTTTATAGTTTTATTCTTAGAAATTAATATCAATAAATTTTTCTCTAAAATAAAATATCAGCAAAGCCTAGCCTCTAAAAAAATTGCAAATTTTTTTTTTGCCCTTAGTCTCTATGAGTAGGATCGACAGTGCGATTTGGATCGACAGACTGTCGTGGGTTCATAGAATCGTAAGACTAAGAGTAGGATTGCGATCCTAACTACCTTACTTATACGCATGTATGGATGTGATATTCATCAATAATTGTACCGTGTGAGCTAGCTACTGATCATAAGACTAGCTCGAGATACACAGAGGGTTTGAATGCAAATCTAGGCTCTACAAGAGGGCCCTCCCCTGCCTGAGAGGTGTTTTTCCTTTCCCTTGTTGCTGCGTTTAGGGGGGTGGATGCGAATTATCTGTTTTATTTTATTACCGTATTCAATAGGATATTTGCAGATTCTTCCATCCGATTAACAATTTCTCCCCTATTTGTATTCGCATTCGCAAAAAAATATGGATAAAAATATGGTATGGACTTTTGCCAGGACGTCCGTTTCGTACTCTTGGGAGTATGTACTCCCACTTTCAATATACCACTTAAATGCATATATTATACTTCTTTATCATTTTCAGTATACTTAAATACCAATTATAAGATACTCAAATGCAATTTGATTGGAAAATTTTCATTGGAGCCCTTTGTTTTTTACTATATACCCTTTTTCATATATAAAAAAAGTATATACAAAAAAAATTGCCATAAAAGTGGAATTTAATGAAATTTTTCATAGAACTCACTTTGGGCATCTTATAATCATTATTAGGGTATACATAAATAGATAAAGATGTATCATCATACGATTTAAGTGGTATATGAGAGGTGGAAGTATGTACTCCCAGGAGTACCATACCATTTTCATATATATATATATATATATATATATATATATATATATTGCAGTATGACTAATTAGTTGGATGAGCATTTTTAGTTTACTGTGAATTCATGCTTTTAGCTGAAATAGATAATTAGAATGATTAAGTATGTTATATATGAGGATAAAGATATCCGAATCTGACCGAATTAAATAGGTATTTGATTCATATTCGTATTTATTATAACAGTCGGTACTAATCATCTATGTTCGATTCGTATTCGATTGAATGACACCCCTAGCTGCGTTCGTGGGGGAGGCATGCGGTGCTGTCATCGCTCAGACGGGGCCGCTGTTGGCAGTTGAGCAACACCTCTGTCTCTCCCCAGTTGCACTGATGTGTTGTGCCTGGAAAGCTGGGATTCTCTGCATGCATGGCATTGGCAAGCAACGGTACCCCAAGCTGGAGGTAGACACATCCCCCCACGCCCACGATGCACTGACTGAGTGACGACTGATGATGCAGCTGGCCCGTTGCCTTTAGCAATTAGTAGCAGTGACTCCTACGTAGCCCTCCCTCATGGTGGCCGGTTTTGTCAAAAGATTACAGGCACGAAAACTGCAAGACCGACGGGTACGTACGTTGCAAATTTCAGGTGGTCCGCTGTCTCGTCAGCCCGCCAAGCCATACCAGTCAATTTATTATAAAACTGTGCTCTGCTCTGTACCGAGCTGCAGTCTGCGACGTCGGAGTCACTCCAGAGTCACCGGCAAGGCTGCACTCCAGGGCACGGGCTATCGATCGAGCGGCCCCGCGCGCGCTCATGTCGGCATTGCGCTCTGATCGCTGGTAGTGGTATGCCCATGCCGCGGCTGGCTGGCGACCGGGTCGCCGGATGGAAGATTACACAAGTGAGTGTGGCCCGTGCGAGGCACGGTGCGAAGACGGTGGCGCAACAGAGAGTGATGAAAGCAACTGGCTTTGAAATGCACCGGCCGAAGAGGCCGGTCTTCTTTCCGTGGCTCAACCGGGGTCGCAAACTTTGAAATCATGGGCGCAATTGCAGCGCGATCAAAGGCAATGGGAAGACAAAATGGGCTGCGTTCTATGCCTAGAAGCTAGTCTGTACTAGCTATTGCAACTAATTTGTCTTGGAAATAGTAGCAATTAGCGCCATGTATTTTACAACAAACTTTATGCAGATTTTTTTGAAGACGCGGCTGCCTGCGTGGACTGTTAGACCAGCCCATTTCTCTGGAAAGAAAAAGTTCGACTTTATACGCAATACCAGTATGCGTAGTTCATGATGCCGAGCGCACCAGAACTAGTGCAGGATGACTCGGTATCATTGCAACTGGAATCCGGAAGCCAGCAGTCATGGTCACGACCTGATCAACGCCACGTTATGTCGCATCACTGGCGTCGCCTTTTTCCTGCATAGCACTGTAGCACACACTACGTTGCACTTTACTGGTCCCCCCCTGCAGAGCAGAGCACCAAGCGAGCACTTTCAGCTGAGGAAATCCCTGTACTGGCCATGGCCCAGCATACGCTGAGCCCCAAACATGAGGCGACAAGCACCGGAACCACCACCACTGCATCTTAGGTTGACCCGGACCACCCATTGGCTTAATCCCAAGGTTGCCAGCATGCTGACATGATCGTGGGATCGTACGATACCATAGAGTTAAAATGACATGTATCGGTATATGGATTAGAATTTCATAGAATCGTGATTCCGAAGGTAGAATCGTATAAAATTGTAGGATCATTATGATCGTGCTCAGGATCAGGTAGGATTATGATCCTGATAAAAAAAACTATATCATCATATACAATTTCATTTTAGCTATTACTAATTTAGGTTACAATAGTTTAATTTGCTTTTTTTTTCTATTAACATGTTGTTCTAACATAAAAAATTATTACCATTAATATATTGTATTTTAAATGATTAGTTTATGAAAACTGATTAAAAAAGTTTTAAAACACAAGCTTAATTGCATGTAAAATGAATAAGTGTACCCAAATTTACGAAACTAAATTAAAAAATTGTATTGCAGCCTTGCATATCTAAAAACATAATTCAATTTTTATATATAAAATATTTTTTAAAATACATAATAGAATCATGACTCTACGATCCGATCCTGGAAGAATAAAAACAGTCACATCTAGAATCGCGATCGTGATAACCTGCTTACACCGCTGTAGCACCATTTATAAGACCGATCAACACAGGGCTGTAGCCTTGCGTCAGATTCAGCCCATTGTCTATGACCAGCATCCTTCGTCTTTAGTTGCCACTTCAACTTCAGCTATCATCGCACCAAAATTGCGTTCAAAGTGAGTGATGGGTCAAAACACGGATGCTATGTTCCAGGAGTTCAGCTGGTACCAACTAACACGATGGATACGAACCAAGAACAGCATGCGCATTCACACTTCCATCCGGATCCAGGTGGAAAGGCGTTACAAGACATCACTTTGAATAGAGTTAGAAGATAACTCAATACCAAAAGGTTTAAGGCCTTTAATCATACGTTACATGTAGCCTTTAATCATACGTTACATGTAGCCATAAAGGGTGTGTTTGGTTCAACGAATTAAGACATACGTGTACAAGATGATCTTAAATATGCTTCCGTCCTTATATTTGGTTGATTTGACCAAACCAACTTGTCTTGGATAGGGTCATGCAGATTATGATAATATTCTTCAAATATGTTGTACCGAATGGTTCCTTAAAAATAAACAAACCACATGGTACAGGGATGAGCACGTCCCTACCCCCTCTCCCTCTATGTATACGCCACGGACCAGTTGGCCATGCCAATTAGTAGATAGTTAAAATAATTAATTTAGTTAAATACTCCTTTTGTAATTAAAGTAGATTTAATAATCGTGCTAATATTCTAATAATTAATCATGCTAATACTCCTCAGTGTATATAACCCATTCGACTTCATCCCTCAAACCAAACATCATCTTGAACTATTTAGTACCATCTCATTTATGCAACCAAATAAAATCTTGAATTATCTCATCTCTACTAACAAAACACACAAGCTGTACCATACCATTTAGGATTATATCATTCATCTGTACCATCCCATCCTATTCACCCTGGTTTACCCAACCAAACACACCCAAAATGGAAGATAAACCCAACGGGAGTGCCATGTTTTAATGATTAGTCAATGACAAGGTAGTTCCAAAGTGTAAGAGCTGGGGCCACCACATTATCCTTGTGCTAAATTTGATATCATCCCACAAAAGACAGAATAAACTGAAAATTAGCTTTGTCATAATCGTCGTTGAAGCTTCTCCATCTTTCCTCTATGTAATGATCAGTTTACTTTATTCCTCATTCTGCCTTCCGAGCCTTCGGCTTCACAGGCCTCGCTGGCTTCACAACATAGCCCAGCAGGACAAATACAATGGGAACAATTGTGCCGACATAATATACACTCTGGTAGGATGCTAAGGTTTCCTGGAAGCTCAGTACCTTAAGACAAACAAAAGCATAAAGCATAGTAAGTGAAAGGCATCAGTTCCTCATCCTGGAGTAGGTCCAAAGCTACTGCGGAGAGGCAAAGGGAACTTAATCCCACGCCCTTTTTTTGTCTACAAAAACAGTACTGCTAGTAGTACACTAGTACCTGTAGTGTATTTTTCAGATGTGCTTGATGGGGATAAGTTCCCCTCTTTGATAATGATCACATCATGATCCAAATGAAAATTTTGCTAAGCAACTAAAGACACGTCAATACTGTCTAAACTAAGTACCAATCTGGCTTCAATGCTGTTTGGTTGAGATCATGACGGGTAAAGCGAAACCTAAAATAATACTTAAAACATATATGTATGTTAATTATCAAAGGTAAGGATCAATAACATGACAGGAGTTAAATTGGTGCAAGAATCACTCATTAAACAATCATTTAGACAATCACTCTTAGCAAATTGTGTTCCAGTTTGCTATAAGGTAAAGTAGAACCAGATTCAGAGGCTTGAAACTGACCTGAAAGCCGATGCATGAGTAGTTAAGCACCAGCAGGGTGTATGCAAAATTTAGTAAAGCCAGGATAATGCGGAGGACTGAATTGCTCACAGCTTGTTGCCATCTGTATATAACTGTATTGAAATAAAAGGGCAAATAAAATTGCAAGCTCAAACAACTTTCTAAGAAAGTAAATCTCAGAAAGAGTAAAGGGAGGGAGAGCTACCTCGTGAACCATTTATCATCAATGCTGATTGAACAAAGAATATGATATATCCTGGATACAGTCCCTGTAGAACGGAAACAATCAGATAAATGGACAAATCCATGTGACATGAGATTAGCAAAGTATTAATCACCACAAGGCAACAGCTTGGTGAGACAGAAAAAAAAAGGTTGTTAATATGTCACATGTCAAACCAGTTATTATCAATGAGCACAGGACAGTTTGCAATTTTGCATGCTGCCTCTACTTGGAAAGGTGGGTATGTAATATCCCGTTTAACTTTAGAGAACTAAAAGAATTAAAAGGGAAATAAAAGGAATTAATAATAGAAATCTCAGAATTTTAGGAGGGGAAAAGAACCTAAGCCTTCGGCCCGTGTGTGTGTGTGGTGGGGGGGGTGGGGTGGGCGGGGGGGCAGCCCCAAAACCCTAGCTGCCACCCCCTGCCCAGAACCCTCTTCCCTGGCCCCTGCTGCCCCCCCTGCCGTGCGCCCATTGGCTGGCTCCCTTCTCCCAGTGCGCTGCCCCTGCCTTGGTGCTACTGCTGCCAGCCAGCAAGGAGGAGAAGACGACCCAGCAAGGAGAAGAAGATCCAGCAAGGAGGAAGAAAGGAGAAATAAGAGGGGAAAGATCTCGAATTCGCGATCGTCGTCGATTTTCTTCAGGGGTAACGATCTAGTAGCCTTTAGTTGGCCCTAGATTAATCGTTGTTCAGATTGTAGATCGTTTGGATCATGGGAAGTATAGTTTTTAGGAAACCCTAGTTCGTCGAACTGCGGTGCAGAACCTTGCGGGGGTAATTAAGGGTATTTACGTTCGGATTCAGGGTTTCGGCTAGTTAGAAAAGTTGTCGGTAATTTCACTAGCTTTCCAGGAAGGTCTAGATCACTAAGTTTGGAGTTGTGAGCGAAAAGTTATGGCCTCGAAAAGGTCGCTGTCCAGAAAACGGTCGTCAATGGCAGCTGTCGCGTAGATAGGCCAAATACACATAGTAGATGGAATAACTTAATTATTGTCATAACTTGAATAGGCTAGGGATTTCTTATTAGATTCCAAAACTACTATTGTTTACTACTTTAAGTTATATAAAAATAGATATGAAAATGTGAAGGAGACAGTTTTGACAGATTCTGGTTTAATCTTCGGGATTGGAAACAGAAAACTAAACGGCGAATTCAGAGATTTTACATAACTAGAATGTAGTAGATAATTGTGTGGGTTTTTCAAAAAGTATATATTTCACTATGTTTGGAGTACAGAGAAGGGAGTTAGGGTCGTTTTACTAGTAGGACAGCGGTAGTGTGCCTGGTAAAGTTAAGTTAAATACATTGATTTTGTGTATAGGTTCGATGGTGATTAGTTGATGTTTTAGTACTGTGGATGCTCTGCTATATGATAAGAAGTCCAAAATATAACCATGAACTAAACATATATAGGTGGGGAGGAAAAATACAACTTACATGCCAGATAGCACTGACTGTCTGTGTGCCCAGCAATTGAATGAAACCAGGCTTCTTTCCTTTCTGAATTAGCCTCTCATACACATCTGAAACAATGGTGGAACCATGAAAGTTAGGGATTCCGCTCCCTCGAAAAGTTTTAGTTTGGGTTTTCCCCAAACCAAAGAAAAAGAGAATGGAGGAAAAATCTCTAATGTCTTAGATTCCCTCATTACGTTTGTCCTATGCAATTGATAATATCAATGCTTAAATGAATGGTATTCAATGCATTACGTAAGTGTACGAGTACCAAAAGTGCACCATTTCATTATGGCATTTGCATGAAGACAAATTGCTTAGTCCATACCATATTTAGCACGAAGATAAATTCCGAGTGGAAGACCATTTCTCAAGAAGTCAATTCTGAAGATCTAATATATACTAATACATGATCAGTGCATAATTTACATGTACAGATGTACACTTGTACAGAGTTCTGAAATCAGCCAGACTCGATTGGAGGTTACAGGCTTTTCTCCGTTACGCTATAAAATCAACTGATAACCAAAAGCTTCCAAAGAATTACCAAATAATCTAGAACATGAATTTAGGAACCTCAAAATGAACCTCAAAATCCAACAGGAAAGTGATGCAGTATGCACTACCAATCAACTTCTATTTGTACAGATACATGAATAAATACTGATCTAGTGTTTCTATGTTCTGCTAAAAACTAGATTGCACAAATCTTGAAAGTGGTATGCGTAGTACTGGAGTAGTGGGTGATTGCAGATCGGACCCTCGATCTGCTTAAAAATTGCACTTCCAACTTTTTAAGGGCCTATTTGGTAGGGCTCCAGCTCTCGGATTCTCAACCAGAGCAGCGGGAGCTCAACCAAACACCCCGGCTCCTCATTTTTAAATCAGGAGCACCTTAGAATCGGAGTGAGATCCCCATAGAAAACTCGGAGCGACCTTTGGGCCGCTGTCATGTGGGAAACGTTTATACCCGACGTCGGCGACAACAGGGACAGATAACTACAGCTAGGATTATCAGTTATTTACATTCAGTTTCGGCAAGTTTTGTTAAAGGGTGAGTTTGAGTTGAGTTAAGCAGTAGAGTTAGTTTCGGAGTAGGAGTTTGTGCTCGAGTCTATTGTAAACAGTCGATTCTATTTAAGATGAAGCAAACGTACTCTGGAAAGTAACCAGACATTACTATCAATCTTCTTCCTCGCTTATCTTCTATTCTAGTCTTCCTCCTCCTGCACTACTTCTTCTACTGTGACCGTTCATCTTTTGTCGTTACGGCGTCTGGCAAACAAGGCCCGGGGCCAAAACTACCTATATCTCACGGCTACTCGCTGCGCTCTAGAATTGGGCTTGACAACTTGGTATCAGAGCTCATGGCAACCGATCAAGCGGCAATGGAAGCGATTCACGAACAGATCGCAACATTGACGGCAAATGTAACAACGCGGTGGAATTTGATGAAGGAGCGATTCGACCGGCAAGATAGTCAGTTTGAAGAAATTGGGGATTGTCTCGCCATCTTGGAAAATCGTGGTGATGGCTTGCTGCCAACTCCTGGTCGAGGGTCAGGAGCATCCAACCATGACAATGGAGGCCTGCCGGTGGCGAAACGACCACCTCGCTTCCATCGGCTAGAGTTCCCAGAATACAAAGGGAAAGAAGATCCACTCAGTTGGCTGCAGAGATGCGAGCAATTTTTTCGAGGACAGAAGACTCCCGAAAACGAAAAGGTGTGGCTTGCATCTTACCATCTCGTCGCATCGCACAACAATGGTATTTTCCACTTAAGCGAGACGAAGGAGAACCCAATTGGCATAACTTCAAGGAGTACATCAATTTGCGGTTTGGGCCATCAATACGCCACAATCCCTTAGGCGAGCTCAAAGAATTGACACAAGCCGGCACTGTCGAAGAATATCAAGAAAAATTCTTGGCCATCGTTTGTCGAGTGGACAATCTACAACCGCGACAACAGGTTCAGTTATTCACACCCGGTCACCGGGAACCTATCCGAACTGATGTTGAATTGCAGAACCCTGCTAGCCTTCAGATGGCCATGGTGCTTGCAAGGGCATACGAACGGAGAGCTCAGGTCACAGGGCAATTGGCGGCTCAACACCCAACACGGCCGACGACGACAACCACGCGAGTAGCGCTAGCACCAACAATAGACAAACCCGCCCTACCCGCATTGCCACCGCCTAAGCTTGGTGCTGGCCCAGAGCAAAACCGCCGCTCTATGCATCGCCGCTACTTAACACCTAACGAGATGGAACAGCGACGGGCAACGGATCTTTGTTACAATTGTGAGGAAAAGCTCACTCCGAACCACCACTGTAAACGCCTAATCTTGCTGTTATCTCCAAGTGGCAGTTCCGACAGTGAGGAGTTCCAGGACAGTGAGGATGGTGTGGATGAACCGGGCATCTCTCTCTATGCATTGATAGGCATTAAGCCACGCGCGAATAATACGATGCAACTCCGAGTGATGGTGGGAACATCTTTGATGGCACTCCAGGATTCAGGGTCTACGCATAATTTCCTTACTCCTGCGGTAGCTCGACGCACGGGAGTGGATGTCCAGCCTCAACCGGGGATGCGCGTGCTCGTGGCCAATGGGGATCGCGTCCCCAGCACCGAACTATGTCCAGCCATGGCTCTACCAATTGACACCAAAGAATTCTACTTGGATTGCTACTCCCTTCTAATGGATGGCTTTGACAATGTGCTCGGTATTTAGTGGTTGCGCACTCTAGGTCCAATTCTTTGGGACTTTGATGCCTTGACTATGGAATTTTGGCGCAACGATTGACAGGTGCGATGGCGTGGGGTGGGCGCACCAACAGCAGTTCCTTAGGCCTTCCAACTCGAAGGCGATGAGATGATGGTAACTCTCATGTCTGAGTTTGATGATTTGTTTACTGAACCGACGATGTTGCCTCCGGAACGAGTTCGAAACCATCATATACATCTTTTGCCTGGTACTCCGCCAATATCAGTTCGACCATACCGTTATCCGCAGCTTCTCAAGGATGAACTTGAGCGTCAGTGTGGTGTGATGTTGCGCCAAGGCATCATACGGCCCAGCTTGGCGGCTTTTTCCTCACCAATGTTGTTAGTTAGGAAGCATGATGGTTCATGGCGATTCTGCGTTGACTATCGAGCCCTCAATGAAAAGACGATCAAAGATAAATTTCCGATTCCCATAGTGGATGAGCTTCACGGTGCCAAATTTTTCACCAAACTTGATCTACGATCGGGATATCATCAAGTGCGTATGCACCCTCCCGACATCGAGAAAACGGCATTCCGCACACATGAAGGCCTGTTTGAGTTCCTCGTCATGCCGTTTGGATTGACAAACGCCCTGGCCACATTCCAAGCATTGATGAACAGTATTCTCCGACCCTATTTGCGGCGATTTGTGTTGGTTTTTTTACGATATTTTGATTTATAGCCAGAATTCGGCGAAACATCTACGACATGTCCGAGCGGTTTTTCGTCTCCTCCGAGTACATCAGTTGTTCCTCAAAAGGTTCAAGTGCCTCTTTGGGGAGCTCACAGTGGCGTATTTGGGTCAGTAATTTCAGCAGATGGGGTTGCCATGGATGACTCAAAGGTCCAAGTCGTACGAGCATGGCCAACACCTCGTTCGATGCGTGCACTTCATGGTTTCCTCGGCTTGGCAAGGTATTACTAGAAATTTATTAAGGGTTTTGGCGCCATTGCAGAACCCCATACACGTCTTCTAAAAGAGGTATTGTTCTTCTGGACGGATGACACCACTCGTGCCTTCATCAAGTTGCAAGATGCCTTGTCCACCGCACCGGTACTACAACTTCCTGATTTTGGGGCTGATTTCATTGTCGAGTGTGACGCTTCGGGCTCCGGAATTGGTGCTGTTCTTCATCAAGACAAAGGACCAATTGCATTCTTCAGTCGCGCTCTTGTCTCGCGGCATGCTAATCTCGCGGCTTATGAACGTGAGCTGATTGGATTGGTTCAGGCGGTACGCCATTGGCGACCTTATCTTTGGGGACATCGGTTTCTCATCCAAATAGATCATTATAGCCTTAAATTCTTGCTCGATCAACGCCTCTCGATGATTCCTCAGCATTGTTGGGTTAGCAAGTTATTTGGCTATGATTTTCATGTGGAATTCAAGCCAGGTCATCTAAATGTCGTCACTGATGCCTTGTCTCACCGAGACCAAGACTAGGAAGACGTTTCTGTCTTCGCTATACACTTCGAACATTTTCACTGATCTTCGGCAGGAGGCATTTTAAGATTCCGACTTAGCCACGCTCCGTAATCAGATTTGCAGCCGGCAGTATGACTGCTCCGTGGAGGGTAGTTGATGGTTTGGTCCTTCACAATAATCAAGTGCATGTTCCACAATCATCGCTAGTTTGGAAAGTCATTGCTATGCAGGCATACCTTGCTTTAGTTTTGGCGATGATTGGAGTGTCAGAAGCTAGTACCTTGCCATCTTATTCAAAAAAGGCAAAGGATTCTGTTACTTCCATATTTACCATCATAGATAAAAAAACAAAAATTGATTCCAGTAGTGGAGAAGGTTTGATTTTGCACGTTGTCAAGGGTGATATTGATTTTGAGCACATTACCTTCAAGTTCCCATGTCATCCAGATGTCGAAATTTTTAATGACTTCACCTTGATCCCCTCTAGAAAGGTCTTACTGAACTAGATGGCCATTTTTGTCAATCTTCTTGGGATTTTTGTTACATCACTTGAGCGCATTAGAATTCATCACACGGTACTTTAATTTGTTTGATACTTTATTGAATGAACATTACCAAGAAGTAATTTTGTTTTATGT
This sequence comes from Ampelocalamus luodianensis, assembly GCA_036346255.1. Taxonomy (NCBI): domain Eukaryota; kingdom Viridiplantae; phylum Streptophyta; class Magnoliopsida; order Poales; family Poaceae; genus Ampelocalamus; species Ampelocalamus luodianensis. The sequence goes on from CM070634.1 coordinate 13,193,033, forward strand.
CTTTCTCTGTAATGCTAGTGCTTCTCTGTAATCTTGTGTCTGCTTTTGTATCAATTGTGAGATGAATTCTTGTATCAATTGTGAGATGAACTCGACAACTTGTAGCTTTGTTCTTGTAATTGATGGATGAATGAGCCAACTCGGCAATAATAAAACACCTGGTAGTGTGCAATGTCTTGTGATATGTGAGTACTAGTAGTACTAGTGTCGATCTGCGAGTATGTGTATCTGAAAGGATAATGCCTTTGCCATGAACTCATGTATCTAAATAGGGTATCACATTCAAATTGAATCAGTTTTGGGGAATTTGGGAAGAAATTTTCAAAATTTGTGTAAAATAGAAAGGAGTGCAATACAAATAGAGTTAGTGTTAAAAATAGAGGGTAACATAGTCTTTTTGTCTCAAATCCTCACTTTCAGAGTTTTTCGAGTCAACTTCCGTTTGGTTATTAAGGCGTCCACAAGGCGACGCCTAGGCGTCGCCTAGGCGGTAAGGCGTGGGCGTGGGTCAAGGCGTCGGCTCGCCTTGCCAGCGCATATGGCGTCCGCCTTAGTCCCAGCGTCCTTAAAGCGTCTCAAGGCGGGATATGGCGTCGGGAAGGCTCAAGCGGCGCTGGCAGAGGAGAGCGCGCGGCGCGACTAAACGGCGACACGGAACCTAGCGCGACTAAACCACGAGAGAGAGCCGAACCCGGAGAAGAGCCAAGAAAAACTCACTGGAAGCTGGAACCCACGGCGGCGCCTCCATCTCGCCGCTCCGTCTCGGTGTCCTCTCTAGCCAGCCGCTGCCTCGCGTCGCGCGGATGCGGGTAGAAGACCGGGAGGGAGGGGGAGGCCGGGATGCGGGGAGAAGGCTGGGTCGCCGCTCTGCTCTCGGTCGCCGCTCTGCTCTCTCTCTCTGTGTGAACCCCATGAAAGAAGAGCTGCAGAGAGGTGGAGTGCAGCCAGTGAGGAAAAGGCGGATGGGCAGTGGGGCAAGCAATGGGCAATGCGCAGCGTGCAGCAGCGGGATCTTCTGCGGCGAGAGAATCGAGTTGTGTTCTGCCAGATCTTCGCGCTGTCGCCTTAGGAGGTGAGTAGGCGTCGCCCGCCTTACGCCTTACCGCTTCAAAGGTGTGAGGGGGGTGGGTCGCCTCGCCTCGCCTTACCGCCTTAATAACCATGTACCAAACGCTTCCATCAGTCAGCTCCAGAGAATCAGGAGTTAGGAGCTGAAAAATGAAGAGTGGAGCCCTACCAAACAAGCCCTAAGAAACCGCTAAAGCACTTGCCATACTGATTGTAAATTCAGTGAAAAAGCATTATATCATCCAACAAAACAAGTTAACAAGATTGATGATATACTGGAATTTATCAAGATACAGAACTTACAGTATCGCAACCATGTGCTCACTTGAATATTCCACATGAGTGGCAATTGAACTGCACTTCCAGCTAGTTCGACACCTAGAATATCAACATTTTTTGCACGATCCCATTTGGCTTTTGGGGGAGAAGGATCCGACCAGCCGGTAAAACCCAGACCAGATATAATAATTGCAGCTTCTGAAATTGACCATATAAAGTAGTATTTCCAACGAGCAGTAAAGCCTGACATGTACTGATAAAAGAGCCGGTGCCAGAAACCCCATTCATAATATAGGGGCTCACTAAATCGTGAAAGTGGAAACTGAGGTGACAGATACAAATATAACCACATGCATACACCAGCCTGAACTAGAGCACGCAAAGTAGGTAACAATGGTGAAGGAGTTGGACTGGCCCATATCTGCAGAATATTACCAAATATCAGGAAGAAGCACAATAGCATAACCTACACAAAGTAGACGAAGGCCACTTACTCCTTTCCTTTCAGTCCATTCAAGATAATCTTTCATCTCGTATAGTGGTCCAGCAAAGTGGCTGCCACAGCAGAGACAGTAACCAAAATATTCAACTAGAGAAGGAAGCTTATCCAAGCGATACTTTTTCTGAGCATCACGTAAACCCTCTTCCTTCAAGAGGCCATCACTGTAGTTCATTGCGCATGAAATGACTTTCAACGTTAAAACCATTAAAGCACCTGCATTGCACAAGCAAATAGAATTACGGAAAGACAGTGGAACAGGGTTTGATATTTTTCTCACATTGGCCTGACACAAATAAAACCATGTACAAACAAACATAAATGAGTTGACGTTTGGCCTACATGGAGGAATTTGTACTTGCCTCCATTCAGTTATGTTATTCCTGGCCTATATTCTATCTACAATTGTTTCGCTTTGGCTTAAATTTCTAAGAGGAACAGTATGAATCCTCTCCCTGTCTCTTGTAAAAGGAAGGCATTGTTCTCACTTCTCACTACTTGATGACAACAGAATCCTAATGGAATACTGTTAACTACAAGGAAGCACCACAACAGAAATAAATGGATAAGTCCGAAATCCTTAAAATATCCTATTTTGGCACATGTTTCATACATGCAAATCAGAAATGCTCTAGAAAATTGCACGATGAACTCTAAGTACAAGCAACAATAGAACATTAAACCATACCAGTTGCATCGATGCCTCCCTCCTTCCATGCATCTCCACTCATGTAGTACACATGACTATGAAATAAGAAGAAGAAATTGTAAGTATTTTTAATGTGTTAATTATTGTGCAGTATGATCAACACATATGAGAAGAAAAATAACTAAATTTGAATGCATTCACAAAATAATTGTAATGCGCAACAGTCAATCGTGGGCCAGCCTTTCATTAGTAACAAATAGGCCTAAAAGTAAATGGGCCCATACAGGAAGCCCCTTTCAACCTAGGCTGACTGATTCATCTCACTTTTCAAAATTTTGCATATCAAACAAAAGGGAACCTTTCTTTTTAGGGGAACATGAAACAGTAGAAAAACAATATTGGAAAAGCAATGAGCTAACCGACAATATATATAACTAGTTTACCCTTCCGTGCAAGTAAACTATGTGGCAACACAAGCTTGAACATAAAAATGGATAGATATTCAGATAAGCTGGCCTAACTCCTAAGTTGGTGTAAATGTTAGATATAATCTTGATTGTTTTGCATTAGTGTTTTGCATTAGTGGATTAGTGGGTCATTATCTAGTGCATGTAGTGGAGGTAGTGGGCTACTTGAATGTATTAGTGAAGAGGTTACATGTTATATTGTAGCTATAAAAAGTATTGTAACCAGTTTTGAATATGAGAATATAGAGGAAAATGTAGCCTATAAGTGTGTATCTTCTTCCTTCATGTGACATCTTGCATGTGTGTACAAGAGAGAGAAGAAGAGAGATGGGAGTTGAGAGATTCAATCCCTACAATTGGTATCAGAGCGAGGTGCGAGGAGAAGCTGTTTGGCAATTACTCGTCGGTCGGCGTGATGGCGACACACGGCGCGCCAAAGCCAGATAAAGACACGCACGACGCAGCCAGCGCGGTGCGGCTCGGGCATGCGGGCGTCGCGAGCCATGCATGCAAGGACGAGCGGCGTGGTCGCTGGCCGGCTCCCAGCGAGCGCGCAGTGTCGGTCGGCAGCGCGCGGAGCGCGCGAACAACCGGAGAAAGCGCGTCGCGCATGGCGCGGCCGGAGCGCGCCGGTTGTGCGCGCAGCACGGAGCACGCATGAGGCGCGTAGCGGCGTGGTGTCTTGTGAGCGGCGAGCATACGCGGTGTGCATGTGTGAGGGCGGCTTGCGGTGCGGCGTCACGCGAGGTGCCGATGCGCGAGGGGACACAAGCGACATGGCGACGTCGAGGCTTGCGGCAAGAGGCCGCGGCGGCGTCAAGGTGCTGCGTTGACGCGGTGGAGACCACAAACGGTGGTGGGAGGCCTTGTTCGTGGAGGTAGCCTTGCGAGGCCGCTATGAGAAGCCAGTCGGCGCGATGCCAATGGTGTTGTGCAAGGCCATGAGGAGGTGGCTATGCGCAAGAGCCGTGTGGAGGCGGCATGATGCAGAGGAGGGATCTGTTGGTGGCGTGAGGCCACAACGGTGTCTCGCTCACGCTTGAAGTTGTGTACGGCGACGACGTGTGGTCGCCAGCAGACGTGCATGAAAGGCGGTGTGAGGCCGCCAGTAGTAGTCGGTGTGAGACCGAAAATGATAACGGTGCGATGCCGCTAGAAGAAAGCCGCTGCGTGTGGCAAGAATAGAAAGGTCGCTACGTGTGGCGTGGTGGCGAACACGATGCGGCCGACGGCGGTGGCCGAGGCCATCGTTGAGAAAGTCAGTGTGATGCCGACGGTGATGGCGTGCGGTCGGCGTGCGGAAGCACGCGCATTGGTGGCGCAGCGCAGCACGGCACACGGCACGGAGCGCAACAGCGGTGTGAAACCGTTGTGATGATTCGGCGTGAAGCCGAAGAAGGTGGTGTGAAGTCATCATTGCTAGAGGCTTCGGTGTGAAGCCAACAAGCACGCCTTGTGAAACCGAGTAGTAGCGGTGTGATGACGCTGCGAGGAGGTAGTGGTGTGAGGCCGCTACAAGGTGGATATCAGCGTTGGAAAGACGTCGTCCACAAGATCAAGATGCCGCGGTGCGTGGCAAGAGGTTGCGGGCGATCCGCAACGGTGAGTAAGCATATCAAGATTAGAGGGGAAATTGTTAGATATAATCTTGATTGTTTTGCATTAGTGTTTTGCATTAGTGGATTAGTGGGTCATTATCTAGTGCATGTAGTAGAGGTAGTGGGCTACTTGAATGTGTTAGTGGAGAGGTTACATGTTATATTGTAGCTATAAAAAGTATTGTAACTAGTTTTGAATATGAGAATATAGAGGAAAATGTAGCCCATAAGTATGTATTTTCTTCCTTCATGTGACATCTTGCGTGTGTGTACAAGAGAGAGAAGAAAAGAGATGGGAGTTGAGAGATTCAATCCCTACAGTAAAAAGGGGAAACAATTGATTTTTTCCCCAAAAGGGACGGCATGAGTTTTGTCCTTTCATGAAAGAAGAATAGAAATACAGAGGTTCAGAAAAGAAACACGCCAGGATGCAAAACAACTGCAAAAGAAATGGAGCGAGCGACTATAGAGACCAACTACCGAAGAACAACAGTGCTGGCACTGGTCGTCCTGTTGCAGAACCTACAATGAGGTCCGCATGGCGCGAGACCGGCACTGGTCATGTAAAAAGGAAGAACAATTGATACTTAGGATTCTGATGATTGGCAGCTAGCTAATCTTCTCAACAGTCCATGGCAGTAGCATCTCATACTCAGTCTTCCAACTAGCTTTCTTCTTTGCCCACTTTTGATGGCTTTCCCTTTCAATTAGCTTATGACGCAAGGTAGAGCAGTTGAGATTTCCCCAAGCAAGCTTACTAGCATTAGCATCTATTGGTCTAGCAAAAAGGTGGTACTAGTGCTAGCAAAGTAGCAATTGGGTACACGTCTTGTTTCTCACAATAAATTCCTTGCATCTATATTATCTCAAGGGTGGGAATAGAGGACAGGATCACATGAACGGAGAAAGTAGTTTTTTTAAAAATTACTTACCCATTAAAAGATTTAAACAAACACACCTCTATCTTCCACTTCCACCAACCAATTGAAGGGTGTTCACTTAACGCATTGGTTGCTCGTGTAACAGGACCCATTGTTCAGTGTTTTTTATTTTTCTCTTATGTTGATGATACAGGACGGAGGTTATCATTGAGAACATTATATGAAGGCGAAAAAGAATCATGGGGTGCTTAATTGGCATATTTAAGGTCTCAATTTGGGTTCTAGATAATCTCTATATGGTGCTTGGTTTGACACAGGCTATGTCATAAAAATGGATGCCAAACTCCATGTGAAAGAGGGGTGAATCAATACAATCCATAAATTGTTTGTTTCAGTAAGGAATGAAACAGGAGCCAAATTTTACTTGGTTAAATACAGGTTAATGTGGCAATGGAATGCACTTATGCACACGAACCTGCCATATTGTCCCAGTCTTTTTGAACATAACAGGATAAAGCAAAACTTATTACAAAATTGGGCCCATTAGCATTGGAGCATATGTCCCATTAAAAAAACGGTAACATAGTAAACCTAGGAACCCCAATTCGGCACCACATGAAAGAATTAGAAGAGGACGAGGAGGTGGCATCAACATCAATGGAAATGAAGTTAGAATTACCACCCGTTACCTCTGATTCACACTTCTAACTAGGAAATAGCATGAATCGCAAATTGACATTCCAAATTGACTGAACCTATTGGTTTAGGGTAAATTTTGTAGAAAGCAGAAGGGAATGGGACATCAATATCGACGAGAATGGAATTGGAAATTTGGAATCCACCGATGCCTGCAGATTCACACTTCATTTGAGTCGGTTTCAATTACTCAGGTTGCCAATCAATCAATAGTTCATTCAGTGAATAAAACAACACCAGTATCAAACCTGATTGTTTAGTCACGGAATAGCCTAAATCTTGAAAATTGACACACCCAAATATAAATTAACTGGACTCAATTTAGGGTGGGTTTGGATTACTCAGGTTACAAATGAATATTTGCTAAGCAAACCAAACAGTACCGTTATCCAGTTTAGGCTTTATGTTGGAGGTGTTTGGATGGGAACATCAGAATTTTGATTCAATTCAAATTAAAAGCTTGGGTAGGAAAGGTATAATCTGAAGCCATTCTCTCTTGCCAGTTCACGATGCTCCTCTATTATTCATGTCACTTGGCCCTTTGCACTGTTTCATCTTGTTGTGCCCACCCTGCACAATCTCATCTCTCATTGCACCAAGTAAATGAACATGTTTCACGGTTCTTTGTATATTCACCCGGATACATGCTAGATACAACAACAGTCGAAAGAAACAAATTTAATCTTGCGTATTTGCTGGGTTGGATTCTTGGATATATTTTGATGTGAAGCAGAAAATCCTTGAAAGATTGAAAAATGTAGTATTTCAGAATTGATGACGGACTATTCATTCCTCTCTTTCCTTTCTTTTAACCAAGCACAGTTCATATTAATTCCACCCATCATTGCGATAAATCATGATCCCATCCTAGTACCACTACCAATAGCGAACCAAACTCAACCTCACACACAGAACAAAAAACTGAAGCGGATGACTAAGAAGGGGTGAGATAACAGCAAAAAACCCATGTAGTACAGATGAAAAGGTCTCCCTTTTCTTCTGTTCATCTGTGCATGTGTGCACAGGTTTCATTGAGCAGAAAGATGGATACATAAGCATATACAGCAATCCATGAAGTCCAGACTGTAACTTACATCAACAGATAGATTAAAGCCATGCAATCCAAAAAAGGAACTAATGCACCATGGGCACAAAAATAAGAACTGCTGAAAAAGAAACTGCTTATGTAAGACCTCAACACAGGTGTTTTGAACGAAGTTCTCATTAACTGTTTTTTGGTCAGACACAGCGAAATCAGATACAACTGCCAGAAAAGTCAGAGGTCTACAAAAACCATGTGGCCATAAAGAGCTCCAAAATGTTATGATCTAATGCGAGTCTCAACTTGAAAGTCCTGGGAACAGTAATCTTCCTCTTAAATCCGTGCATCACCAGCAGGAATGTAAAGGACTCTAACACTCTACAGTACACTACTTCAGATTCCAATAACTAAATTAATTTTCAGTTTGGCTATGGGCCTGTAACAGAAAATCGTATGGTGAGTTATTTCTAGTCAAACATGACACAGGGTTACATCTACGGGATAACAAGTGAAGTGGATCATGCAATCCAAGCAGCAGTTATGAGCTTTTATTGCAAGCCCACCACTGCTACATTTTGCAGTTAGCAAGACTAGAAGAGCAAATGATTAACCTATTCATTGCAAGATTTACGAGATCACCTATTCGAAAGTTTGCAGGCATAGACGCAAATTGATGCGGAGTTAATACAAGACGCAGTCTTCCCCTTCAAAATCTAATCTTCAGGAGGACCACATGCCCCCCAGAAAATGGTCAAAATCGTTTAAACCAGCTTGAACATGAGAATATGAGATGGCCCAATGCTCTTGTTCCGCCACATCCCAAACTCCGTTAACAATTCCTCTGGTTTCCCAATCGAATAAACTACGGTCACCTGTACTTTTCCTGCTCGGTTCTACCCAAAACCAGACGTACAACAACTACGAATCCCCTGTTCCTATTCACCCGAAAATAAGCCCCGATATGGAACCCCTCGAGACAAGGATGGAGTGGAGGGTTTTCACCATGCGATGAGGAAGCCGAAGGCGCCGAGGAAGGTGACGAGCCCCGCGCGGCGGCGGCAGAGGAGCATAGCGAGGTAGCCGAGCGCCATGGGCACGACGAAGAGGAGGTTGGAGGTGGCCCCGAAGGAGAGGTAGGAGAGCGCGGCGCCGGTGAGCCCCGCGTAGAGGTGCCGCCCCGTGGTGCCGGGCACCGCGCGCCAGAGGAGGCCCGTCGGGATGGTGGCCGCGAAGCAGAGCAGGAAGCGGAGCACGGGCACCGACACGCCGATCGACGCCGCAATCTCCTCCATCTCCAGCCCCATCGTCGTCGTCACGCCGCCGCCGCCGCCGCCGCCGCCGCCGGGGAGGAGGGCGAGCAGATGCGGGCGAATAGGGTAGTCGATTTGGTGCCCCTTGTTTTTTTTTTCTGATGCGAGCTCGGCGACTCGCGTGGATATGGGGTGATGGGGATGTCGTGGAGATCTTGGGAGGGTGCTTTTCTACAAAAGGCCCTCTACGTTTCGTGAATTGGCAGTGTTAGAGGAGAGGAAATCGGAAGATTTTGATTTGCAAAGTCGTAGCCATATGACGACACGAATCGGAGAAAACCTCACGAGTCACGACATCATCGAATCATCGTTATACGCTAACATGAGGTGGCGTACGCTCATGATAAATACTGTACTTGATTAAAGCAGTGTCCAACATCATGGGCATGATGCCTGACTATTTTGGCCTTATCGTAGATTATGAAGTGAACTACACGTAATCCCAAGCATATTCGTTGTGTTTTACTGAGCTGCTGATGGAAATTACGCTGTAAACACGTCGTATATGTACTGGTACATTCTGAGAGATCCTTTACTCTGTGGCTTTTTTTAGCACTTGTATCTCCTCGCAGTTTCCTTGTGTTGCACATTTTGGTGTTTGTTTTTTTGTGTTTGAATGTAGCATTGCCAAAACTCCATAAAACTCCGAGGCTTTTGGCTCAAGTGGGAGCTGGCAATTGGTCCATGAGTACAGCAATAGTATCTGGAATAGCAGTAAGCTGATGAGCACAGGCTACCAACGTATGGGTCATCGGGAATATCGAAGGGAGGCCTTCATCGATCCGTATCATGACCGTTCTACTAGCATATGATTTCTCTATGGAGAAGTAGCTTTCAACTTTAAATCGGAAAGGACTTCTTACGAGTACTTTGTCGCCTTTTGCACCAACACATGACTCCCACACACATATTTTCGGTGGAATCCATATTCAGCATCATGGGCGCATAAATAGAACAAATCTTCAATTCTATTCGAACAAAAACTACGACTAGATATGCCGTCTCTCTCATCTGGAACACATAAAATTTCGTGAAATATGACCTAAAAGACCAGCACCATGCCCATTTATCTCTGTCCAAGCGACAAGCTTACAGCTTGCCGTCAACTTCGGCAAGTCACTTCCAAGTTGGTACACTCGTGATCATGGGCTGGCCTAACTACTGGGGATAATTGTGCAGACGATCATGGGCTTGCCCAACTTCAGGGAATAATTATGCAGAATACCATGGGCTGGCCCAAGTACAAAGGAATATAGTAGATCAGGACTCAGGAGCGTGTTAACCGAGACGAAATTCGCGAATTTCTGGGGGCTTGCTGGGCAATTGCCGAATCTGGCGGCAACATAACATGGTGGCTCGGCTCTCGCAAGGCAAGCCGGGAGAAGGCCTGCCTGGTCAGAGCAGAGGACAGGGCGCGATCAGATCCGGCGGCAAGCCATTGAATGCCCGGCCGCCTGCCTGCCTCAGATCGGAGTGCGCGATTTATTGCGCGGCGCACGGCCAGATTGGCCATCATTGGTGCCAGGTGCGACGCTGTAAGTATGGAGGGTGTGTGGGAGTGATTAGTAGCATCTGTAATAAATTGTTTTTTAGTTTATTACTAAGAGGATAGAATACTCAATTTAATAAAAACAAATAAGTTTTTCAATATATTGTTTTTTAAACTTGTGTCTAAGATTTTAATTGCTACAAATATGTATAATTCTTGATGATCAATAATGAAGTACAATTTTGTGGCTTACATGTTTTAGCTCATTCATCATATCAATAATAAAGTCGAACTGCACAAATGATCGGATATATATTTTTCTTTAAGACAGTGGGACCCACAAAACGCGTTTTTAGGTAACAAGTCTGTCTCCAATAGAGTATTTGATTATTTCTTCTGTCTTGGTATTAACAATTTGATAGTTTTTTATCTAGAAATAATTTTACATTCTCTCCCCATCTTCTCTCCTCCGTATCACCTAAATGTTGATATAACATTCTCTTGATAATAACTGACGTGAACTATTGTAGATGCTCTTAGTATAACAACTCTAGAGTCGGCCCTGCGACACAATAGTACTCGTAGAGAGCGACAAAAGAGGAGGCTGGAAACACAGCGCACAACTTGCGGTCGGCACGGCGGGCAGGGCAACAAGAATTTCACCGGGACCATCTCTCTCTCTCTCACTCGATTCATTCACTCGGGAAAAGCCAGGCAGCGCTGGATACAAAGGAGTAAAGGACGCTTGTCCTCGCGTCCTGACTACTGACATGGCCCGTGCTCAGTTACTGCACTTCTAAAAACACTAGTAGTGCTCAGGTAGTGATCCGGAGGAGTATTTACTTTCTGGGAACCGTAATTTTGCAGGCCCTTCTAATGGGTGACATCGAATGCTAGAAATATGCACATTTTTATGGTTATCTTAATTTATAAAATAATAATCAATGCAACAACAGCATATATTTTAGACATATTTAAAACTATAAACAGTAGCAATATCATGAACTCAAATACATCTATCTCATATATATACGCTAACAAAGCAAAACCTAGAACAATAACTCTACTAATAGAAGTAGAAATCATCATCACCACATGACTAATTTCTAGGAAACAATATTAGTCATATGATATCACCGTGACTTACAGAGAATCGCTCCGGCGAAGGTCATGGTAGTGTCTGATGCGATGAAGATAACATGAAGCGGATGATAGAGGAAGGAAAAAGCCATGAGCAGTCACGCAAACGCTTCCCAAAAACCTGATTAATCCCAACCTGTGTAGGCTCGCGAGGGACGCCAGCTTCAGAGACATTGCTCTCCCCACATCGGTGCACGCCGAGAAAAGGGTGGAGTAGCCGAGGTTATGCAGCATAGATGAACAGGGCAAAAACCAAGTACCAATCTCTCTGTTCCAAGTCTCAGAGAGGAGACGTCTCTCCCTCTTATGGAATTAGCGGCAAGAAAGGAAACTGCCGCAATGACATGATGGAAACGTTTTGGAAACCGTATAAAACGCAGTTGATGCATGCCATAAAGCTCCGTTGAATTAGAGTAATTTAAACATTCAGTTTTCAATTCATCTAGATGTCATGCATGGTTTTGAGGTGTAAAAAGAAGTAACATCCCCACACCCAACCGGGCACGAAATCGGGCCATTCACGCGCACGTCGCGGGTGTGCAAGCGGGTAGGCGATTGTGAGTGAGCGAGCGTGTATTCTTTTTTTGCTTGCTTCAACTAGTTAAGATCAACTCCACCTTATAAATTGATCTTCTTCCTTCTAGACTAGATATGGTACTAAATTTTTCATCTTCCACTATGCATGAGTGGGTATTTATAATTTTTCTATAATTTATGAAGAATATTATTTAGACCAAACCCATACTCCAACATAGAAATGAGCAATAAAATCGTTAGTAGGTACATCTCTCTGTCTGATATTTATTGTGGGTTTTGCACCACCAATCCATTTTATTTAACACTAGTAAAATCAAGCCAGATTTTATTGCACATTTCTATGTCCTGTCTGACATTTTATTTTATTATGGCTCTCCTGGGCCTGATCTCCGCAGCACCGCGCCTCCAGTCGTGGGGGCCTTGGCCCGATTGGCTAGCTGTTAACCGTACGTACGCTCCCTCGGGGTTAAACATGAATGGCCTAATTTCGTGGCTTTTATTCTCTTTTTTTTTTTTTGAGAGAGAGAGAGCTAGCATGGAGACATCATGCACACACATTATGTTTAGGCCCTATTTAGAACATAGGAATTTAAAAAATATTTAATTCATGCAGAAATAAGAAAAAAATCCTTATGCTCCAAACATGGCATTAAAGTGCCAGACAAAAGTGGACAAAAGTAAGTGTTTGAAATTCACATGCAAAGTCGATAACTTTTGACCGCTTAGGGGTTGATGTCCTAAGTATGTGGTAATATAACATGTGATTATTCTCTATTTATATTTTGTATTTTTGAAATCAACCAATTTTATAATATTTTTTGCTCTTTTCTTTTAATTAAACATAGTGAGACCCATGTACATGCATGTGTTACACTTACACAGTCTTTTCCACCATCCACAACTCTATTTGGAAATAAGAGTAGCTAGGGAACATATTATAGGCTATGTCATGTCCAAAACATCATATATTTTTGAACAGCGGTGTCGGTGTTTTAGAACTGATCTTATGTAAAGATTATTTGATTCGGGGGGTCTCCACAATTGATCACGCAGACAAAGGAGACACGGGAATTTTTATACAGGTTCGGGCCTTCTCCAGCGAGAATAACAACCCTAATCCTGTGTGTGTTGTATTTGGTATCCTGGTTACAATGAAGGAAAAGACTTGCACTCTTTTCCCCCCCAAAGTCTCTCTCTCTATTACCTCTAAAAGATGCCTATTTATAGTATGCTGTGAAGGCGGTTGTTGTTCCAGGTCAGGAGACGCTCATTATTACGCAATAATGAGAGTAATTACCAGAATAGTAACCTCCCCACGTTGCCTGACGGTTATCAATCAGAGATAATGGTGAGTTATCTATAGTTATTCCAGGTATAACTACATATCTTGACTGCTCAGATCTCACAATTAATAGGGTCTACTGGCGAGTGGACCTAGTTATCTGTGGAGAAGTCGTGGCAGGACTAGTCGTAGCAGGACTTACGACCAGGGGGTAGTCGTAGAAAAGCTTACGACTTGATACTGGTCGTAGATAGACTTACGACCGAAGGTAATCGTAGGAGAACTTACGATTACGTGGTAGTCGAAATACTTACGACTATGGGGGTGGTCGTAGAAAGACTTACGACCACCTGGCTAACTTCTCCCTTACAACTATAAGGGGTATACCAAGTAATTGTATAACGTCATATTTACCCGTATTATATGATTAAGGATAAATAGTAAAATAAGGATTATTAGATCCTCATCATCTAGCCCCCCAGCTTCAAGTGAAAATAACCTACTTGGACGAGGAGTCGTAAATGATCCTACGACCACTAGGGGGCTGTAGGAAAAATATTAAAAACTCTTCAACATGTGTCTCTTTCGACCAGAAATATGCTTGGTCAAGGCAGTTTGTTGGAAATCTCACGATTACAAGATAGTCGTAGAAAATCTTACGACTTCGGAGTAATCGTGGCCCTATGATCGGAAGCAAAACCTTTTCGATCGGCATTTCTTTTGATCAGAAGTATACTTGGTCAAGAAGTTAATTTTGCTTGAGGTGTGAAAAGAGCCTCGGTACTCTCGAACAGACATATTTTTAAAAGATATGTCCGTTAGAGCAATTCCTGAAGCGGTGGAAACCGTTGGGTTCCCACGGCATTTCGTTTCAAACGTATGGTTATAAAACGGACCGCGGGGATGAATTTAGGGTTCTTACCTTTTCCCCAGTTCACCCTGGTTGTTCGTCGTCTTCTCGTCTCTTCCGCCGCCAACGACACTATACGCTTTCTTGAAGCTTTCCCAAATCCAACTCTCTCCTCCTTGAGAAAAGATGGCTAGGATCACGCATCAGTCGCAGAAATACTTACGAATGCTCGTCTGTGTATTCATGTCTACCCTTAACTTTTTCAGGTTTAAGAGTGACGAAAAGACCTTAGCTGATTCGCTTGACTTCGAAAAAGTCGAGACGAAAAAGCTAAGGGATGAGGTCACCAACCTTCTGAAGAAACTTCAGGAGGCTAACTCTACAACTCAGGAATTGCAGGAAAAAATAAACAGTACGTGGAGTTACGACTGCTTATAATCTTGATCTTTACCTTCCAAACTTCTTATTCTTTTACAGAAAAAGAAGTCGAAAATAAGACCCTTCAGGCCGAGGTGGGGACTCTTCGGATTGAGGTTCAAGAAAAGTTCTCGGTCGTTCGTGAGATCGCCCGCATCGTGAAAGACAAAGATCAAGAAATTGAGAAGTTAGGTTCTCAATTAGCGGGTAAGTAAAACTTTACCTGTTATTAAATTGTTTTTCCTTCTCATAGAATCATTTTATCTAACCAATCCTTACTTCTTTCAGAGCGATTAGTTGAAAAAAAAAACAACTCCACGAGGCTTCGACTTGCACCAGGAGGAGATGAAGTCGATGAAAATCAATCTTCAAGACAACATTTCGCTTTTGAACAATGTACTCGATGGGCTTCGTGCTGGAAAGGTCACACCTTGCGATGATACGATAGCTGCTCATACGAGTGCCATTGGGGAGCAAGTCGGTACCTTGCAAGAGTTAGTGTCTACTCAGAAGACCAACCAGAATGACTCAATAAGAGAAGCGGTCAAAGGAGTTGTAAGCTTTGTTTTAGCAAAGCTTAAAGCCCGTGACCCCAACCTTAATCCTCATTCTGTTGAAGCCGACTTCGACTGTACCGAATCTGAAGCAAAACGGTTAATCGAGGAGATGCAGTGAGTCGACGAGAAGGTCGTGGAGGAGATGCAAATAGAATCTCCTTTGTTGGAGTAGTCTGTAATAGGGATATGTAAAGACAAGCCCTTTTGGTGATGTATAAATATATTATCTTTTCCTTTTCTCGCAAATTATCTCATAGAGTAGTTAGTAACTCGTAAGATAATGAAAAGGAAGAAATAATCAGACCAGATATGTGCAATTCCTCCTTCCTTCTTCCTTTTCCTTGCGAATCATCTTGTAGAGTAGTTAGTAACTCGTAAGACAATAACTCGAAAAAAGAGACTAAGACTAAGAAATGAAGTCATGTTTATAACTTTATCCTAGCCCCCGACTATTTGCTTAGTTTATTGGAATAAACTAATAAAATAGTAAAGAAAAGGTTTCTGAAAACAGAGAGGTTTGTTCGACTTATAGCTCTCGAGTCTCGATTATCTTGCACTAGCCGAAAGAGTAGAAATGGATCGACGCTAGGAAGTTCCCTCTAGTGGGCAGGACCACGTGCATAAAGGAAATGTTTTGACTAGGCGATGTTACCATCTCCAACCAGATTAATCAAATCAATAACGACAACTTGAGTAAAACAAACATCTAGAGTACCTTAAAAAATTCATTCGACCTTTTTCAATGTACCCGATAAGTTTGTCCTGGTAGCGAGAGTAGAAAACGGGACGACACTAGGAAGTTCCTTCTAGTGGACAGGACCACGTGCAGAAAGGAGAAACTTCGACTAGGTGTGTTCCTTCCTCCGACCAGTTGAAACCGATCAAGTTTACCAAAAGTAGTCGAACAAATCTCAAAAGTGCGCTCTTCTTAGAGTATTTTTCAAAATGAATAAATAAACTAAGGTGACATGAATTTGCTTTAAAACTTTTCGACCATGTTTCTGAGCCCAAAAAACTTTGTATTGGTAGCAAAAGTTAGGAACAAGACGATACTAGGAAGCTCCTTCTAGCGGGCAGGACCACATGCAGAGAGGAGACACTTTGACTAGTTGTTGTGTACTTTCTTCGACTAGTGTAAAGAGAAAATGAGCGTATGAAGAATGGTTGAAAAAATTATAAAAGCAAAATTCAAAGAAAGAAATAAAGATAGAAAGAACCTGATACTTCATTGTCGTGGAGGTTTGTTACACGTAAAATTTGCGTAACTGGTCAATGTTCCAAGAGTTTGAGAGAACGCGGCCATCCTCCATTGCAAGTCATACCGATCCTGGACGCGTAACTTCGACCACGGTGTAAGGACCTTCCCACTTAGGGGAAAGTTTATTCCGATTAGACTGGGATTGGATAAGCCTCAATACCAAGTCACCTACAGCAAGGCTGCGAGGTTGGACCTTACGATTGTAGTATCTGCGCAGGGCTTGTTGGTAGACTGCTGAATGTATTAGAGCCTAGTTCCTCTTTTCCTCGAGTAGGTTGATATCATCTGCTCGAAGTTGTTTTTGGATGGAGTCATTAAAATTTTTGACTCGTGCTGACCTGATCTTTAGTTCTGGTGGAAGCATGGCTTCTGCGCCAAAGACTAGAAAGAAAGGTGTTTCTCCTGTAGCTCGGCTAGTTGTTGTACGAATTGCCCATAATACTGAAGGTAATTCTTGTACTCAAGCCCCCGAGCGTTTGACAAGTTGATCGAAGACCCAGGTCTTAATTCCCTTCATTATATGGCCATTCGCTCTTTCGACCGCCCTGTTGCTTTGGGAGTGGGCAACAGAAGTGTAACACAATTGGGTTCCCAACTCGTCGCAAAATTCCTGAAATTTTGCGCTCGAAAATTATTTTCCATTATCTGTGATGATTCGACTTGGTACCCCAAATTGAGTTATCACGCATCTCATCATGAACCTTTTCGCTGCTTCCGTTGTTATCCCAGTCACAGGCTCGGCTTCTATCCATTTTGTGAACGTGTCAATAGCCACAAAAGAATTCAAATCCACCTGTTACTCTGGGTAACGGTCCTAGGATATCGAGACCCTAGGCCGCAAAAGGCCAAGACAGAGGGATTGTTTGTAACGCCTGAGCTGGTTGGTGTATTTGTCTGCTATGAAACTAACATTGCACACATTTTTTAACCAGCTCACTGGCATTGTAGAGGACTATTGGCCAATAAAAACCTTCTCGTTCTTGTCTATCTTGCGCTTTGCTTGAGACCAACCACTTCACTCGGTATCCTTGGTCGTCTTGGACCTTGATTTCACCAAACCAAGTCTCGATCATCCTCACCGTTGACTGTAGTTGACTCCAAGCTACTCTGCACAACAATAGACCAAGAAATCGATTCTGGGTATAATTTCTTCACAACTTGACCCATGTTAGCCGAAACATGCATTATGCAATACATATACACCAATCCCAAGCTCCTAGGAACAACTCTCACATTTCAGCTCAAAACCACAGCTCACCACGCCTTGGAACACCACAGTCGGTCTGACCGTAGCCACCAGGCCGGTCAAACCGCCAAACATTAGGCGGTCTGGCCGCACCAACTTCATCCCAAACTGACTCAAGACTTCCCGGTAACAGGACACCGGTCTGACCAGCATGGGCCTTGCGGTCAGACCGCACCCAACTCACTCAGCTCAAACCACAGCTGATTTGACCACCCTTACCATGCCGGTCAGCTCAGCTGGTCTGATCACCATGGTCTGGCTGGTCAGACCGGTTAACTTTACTAGAAAACACTATCTCTGGAATTTCGGTGAAACTCTATCTAGTTTAAGGTCCAGTTTGTATTTTCAATAACACCTAATGCAAACACATACCTAAACAAGTCTGCATAAGTGTTTGATGTCCATTCTCCAAAAGCTTTCACCGCCGATCAGACAGCTCGCAGGGCTGGTCAGACCTTCAAATCCCAGAATGCAATACAACTTTGCAAAATAGAAAGCTAACTCCCCAAACTCCTTGACAATAATATCAATTGTTCATCACCTAATTTAAGACCAAATCCCATGCTCTCTACAATAAGGAATATTTATTCTTTTGGTTTTTAAATTATAAGGTAATATATCTCTAAATAATAGCATCCAATGGTTGTTATAGTTCGACTTAATTAGTGTCCACCAGATTAAGGGCTATGTGAGGACCCCAATTTATTTGGCTTGTAATAATAGCATCACAAATCAAGCCTGAGATATGTTGCAATATACATACCTCACCACAAAATAGCATCAACTCCATTCCAAACATAGAGTCCAAACATTACACTACTAACTTAATTAGTGATACACCATGGAAGAAAAAGTGCCATAATATGGCTATAAACAAAGCCAATCGGCGTGCCTTCAACCCACAAGGCATAAGGGACCGCCAAGATGCTACAACTCACGAAGTGAGGCCCTTGGGGCTCACCTTCTTCCTCTGCAACAAAAACATTAAGCAAATGAGTACAAAGATTGTCTTTGTATCGCAAGACGTGTGAACTATCATATGCTATGCGGGCTTATTTTGGAGGCCATATGTTTCATTTGCATAAAGCCAACTTTATTTGCAATAGAAGGCAAGTTTGCAATTCACTTTGTTGAAATACTGAAAATAAAGATAGATACAAGTAACCACTTAGAAGTGACTATATAGTCACCACAACATACGAATCCCAGTTGTACCACCTACAAGTTTTAATTTAAAAGGTTGCAGTCTATCTCTTGAAAAGCTTAAGCGTGTCAGGCACCTGGGGCGAGGCTATTGAATAGTTTTTAAGAGGGTGTTTTTACCACACTTCACCGCCTTTCTATAAGCTAAGTCCTACGAGACTTTTCCAACATTGTGTATTAACTATCGTATGGATAGAAATCCATACGCTTTTAAAGCCGAAAAGACAACTACCCACTAAAGACAACTACCATCTCCCAACACCATCCCTCCTGCGACCGGAGCCAACACGCCAAAGTACTAGGTCAAGAGAGGTCTCATATACTCTAGTGTGGTTATGAAATGCTGGATAAAAATTCACTCACAAGATGTTCGGTCCTTAATACGGGCACCCTCACACCCAAGAATCACACCATCTTACCATTGTGCGCATCTAAATCGTTTTGTTTTCGGTTTTAATTTTGTAATTAACATAACATAAGTTGAAACATAAAAGCGGCAATAATAATTTTATGTGATCAAGATCATCGACTAAGTCGATGATCGCCTAATCTAGGAAGCTAAGCATGGCTAAGCAAGCGAACTAGTAACCTACTAAGTGATAAGAGTTCATCCAACGAACTCTAATCACGACAAGTAACCTAGGCTCGGTAGTAGAGATCAATATTTCACCTCGGGATATGCACATTCACAGATTTAACTAATCAATTTAACACAAATTAAGCAATGCATACATACAATTTGAAACAAAATATTATACTTTAAAATCTTGGGATAAACATGATCAAGCTGCTTGCTGGCGGCTTGCGCTCAATGTCTTTGTGAGGATCACTCTCGAGAATACGGAATCGTTGCAATCTATCGATCGAACAAAAACAGTGAATAAGAACAAATAACACCGACAAACTCAAATCAATAAACAACAACAAAACATACCAAAACTCACACAGCAGCCTAAGCATGGTCTAACACATTTTTAGAAACAGAGAATAACTTATTTAAAGTAGTGATGAATTTTCTAATAATTTTCTAAGCTAAAATACACATTAAAGCACTAGTTAATTACTTAACAAATTTTCATGAACAGAAATAGTATCTAAAACCTATCCTGATAATTAGTACACTAAAAATGAAAATTTACAAAGTTGGTTTTACTGGATTTGGACAATTATTGAAAGAGATATGAATTTTCTAATTTTGAAAATACATAAAACACCAATTAATCAATAACCAAATTTTTACTAACAGAGACATGGTTGAAACTAATTTTAGTAAATATTAACTCTAAAATGAAAATTAACAGAACTGGTTTCATGCGATTTGGAGAAAAATTGAATTAGTTATGCATTTTCTAAGTTTAATTGAATTAATAGTGCAACAGAAACACATTTCAGAAATACTAAAGCATTTAAACCTTTTTCTACCGACAGCCACTAGCCCCCAGCGGCAGGCGGGACCGGCGAAAGGTTGACCGGTCGAACTGACCCAACCGTAGAAGGTGGCGTCAAGGCGTATTCGAAATCGTCTTACGCTAACAAAGTGCAATCCTAACATATCACATTGCAGAAATCGTTTCCTAAAGAGAAAGCGTATTTCGAAGTTACACAAACACTTAGCGGTAATATGGGCCCACATGTCATGGACTCGGAGGATAAAGCGGCCGAAAATAAAATTTCTAGCACGCGGTTAAGATAAGGGGCCCCAAGTCGGTGATACAAACTAAAGATGATTAACACTAACAAGGAGGTTAGACCTTAGCACTGGCTGCCGCTGGCTCGGCGGAGTTCCGTAGCGGACGCGGCGGCAAGGTAGAGATGATCTGGAGCTAGAGAGGTGCTCTAGGCTCGGGAGTGACACCTTCAGTTCACCGTGTTCGCGAACCAGATGGCGCGTCTGGACCCTCGAGGATGCGGCGGCGGCGAGCGACGGCGAGCGGCGCGGAGAAGAGAGTACGGCTCACGCGGAGAAGGCGCTCTGGACCGAGAAGAATCGGGAGGTGCGCCTCGGCTCGCCTTGATCCCGGAGCAATAAGCACAAGATGATGGCGGCGAAGGAGTCGAGACGGCCGGAATCACCACGGCGGCGAAACACCGAGCTCGGAGAAGAATCGGTCGCCCGTCCTCCACGATACACCAAAGATGAAAATGAAGCCACCATTAGATTCGGTGGATCGATGCGATCCTAAGGGATCGAGCGTTGAGTAAGAGACTCCTTTGGAACACAAAGCGAGCTCGCGGGGCGCAGACAGCGGAGTTGGAGATGAAGAAGTTGCCCGGCGACCGAGCACACCAATGATCCGGTGGGCAAAATGGGCGGCGTTGAACAAGGAAGTCGGAGCGGGGTTGCGGAAGCCTGGCGCGATTAGGTGGTGGCGCTACCCCACCTTCTTCTCAACGAAACTAAGAAATGGGTGGAGAAGGCACGAGAATGAACGCGAGGAAGAATGGATGATCCTAGGAGGTAGATGGACTCCGGCGATCCTGCGGAGGCGAACACGCGTCCCGGTGGCGGCGGCAGTGCGTGGCGCGCATGCGCTGAAGCGCCGTGACTCCGTGCAGTGAGTCGCGAGGAAGAACGACAAGAGGACCCACATGTCGCGGCGGTGGTGAAGCGGCGCGAGTCGGGTGCAGTGCGGTTCAACTAAGCGGTTCGACTCGATCGGAAGATGCCGACCGCTTGATCTAGAATGGGCGGTCGAGATCCATGGTGCAATAGGGCGGTCCGATTGTTTGAGCGCACGAGCCACATGATTTGCATCGGACGGTCGAGGATGATCGGGCTCCGCGGTGCAGCTAGGCGGTGCGGCTGAACCAAGCGGCGCGGTCGGACTCGAGCAGTCGGGTCGAGCCCAACAAGCGGTGATTCCGATTTGAAAGAAAAGGCACTGAAGGTTTGGGAATTTTAGATGTAGCTCAGAGCTCAAAATTCTGAAATTTTTATGGGAGCTTCCTGGGACAGAGGAAAACCTTGTGTAATTTTTCCAGGAATTTTCATGCACTAGATTTCTCCCAATAAAATTCACAAGCTGCTGTCCAGGGGTTTGACCAGATTTCAAAACTGGTTTGACTTGGCCATTTGAAATAGCAAACAAAATCTAAAAATTGTGAAAATTTTCAGGGAGGTAGCTGAGATGGTCAAGGTGACAGGAAAAATATTTTCAGAGGATGATCACAAGTTTTAAGGCTAAGAATTTGTTGACAACAATTTCCATTCACAAGAATTAAATCTTAGAATTGGAAATTGTTTAAGGAAAATTTGGAAAACTTCCAAATGACTTCATGAGACATCAAAAGTTTTTATTTCTCCTCAAAAATTTACATTTGAAATACAAACCCTAACTTAGAGCTGTTACAGGCTAGATGTTTTACTATTTTTATGATAATTTATAGCATATTTTATATTTTTTAAATAACATACAATAGCTACTATTGTTCAACTTTAATTACAGCCCACGTAATCAAGGGCGAGATGTTTTTCTTTTTTCTATAATTTCTAGAATATTTTTCTTTTTTCTTAGTAGTTCTAAAACAATAGTCATGAGTTTTTATTATATAATATAATAACCTCAGGAGGATAGATGGGGCGATTCAGGTGAGATCCTATGTAGACCTAACTTTCTATTCACTTGTGGGATCCGGGCAATCCGGGAAGGGGAGGCACCACAAATCTTCTCTTCTCAAGAATCCATACATCCCTTATCAGTGTATGGAGGGCTATCTCTCGAGCACATTTTGACGTTCGTCCTCAATGGAAAATTCAGTTCGCTTAACCAAGCCACTACCTATAAGTCGTTGACTCATTCTTCAACAGGCATGCGGTGAGATATCACTTTCCCCTTCCACTGCTTGGGAGCTTAGCACGGTTTCATGTTTTATTTCACTATCCACTGGGGGTTCTTTTTGAAAGGATACGAGTAGACTATATTAGCGCACAATTCAAAATTCTACCACATAAACCAGGAAGTCATGCGAGTAAAAGATTATAGATTGTTATCACTAGATGTGCAATACAGCGAAAGAAAAGTTGGAGCAGCCTGGTCCAACATTGAGCGCGTCGATGTAGTGGTCGTAGTCGATCGTCCGACATCTTTGGTACAGATCGTCTCCTCCAGCAACCTCTCGTGTTCCTTACGTAGATTGCGGATTGTCCTCGATCAGCGTAGCGGCAATCGCAGCAGTATCTCTACGGTATCCACATGTCCAGGGTTGGAACATCGTATGCTGGTGTCCTAGCAACAACGCACACGGTAGTGCCTTCGTGGAGGTGGTGGTTAAGGTTTTGGTGGTGTATAACTCATGCTCCCAACAACCCTATGCATACCCTTATAAAGAGTCCATAACGGATCACATTTGAACTAGTTTGTTCTAATCCATTAAGTGTGTGACCCTGTAGGTTCATGCATAATCAGACGTCACCTGGAAACTCCTTTCTGACCACAAATCGGTAGTGGTAGGACATAGCGACTCCCGAATACACACAAAGATTATATCGGATGAACCTTATGCAATATGATCCGCGACCAGATCTTTATCATTCACAACCAGTTCGCATCTGGTCACGACCAGTTAGTGGTCATGTATGACCAGCTCACGACCAGTCCGTATCTCCATACGATCAGTTCGTATCTGGATGGACTAAGCGACCTGTTTATGTATTATTCTTTTGCCCTACGATATCTGGTTGAACTCCAATTGAGATATTTGTCATCCATGGACTGTTCAATCTTTTTTGATCTAGTGACGAATAACTTCATGTGATCGACTCTTCGACCACCAGTGGTCTTTTCTCGATCTAGTAATAGATAACTTTATGTGGTCGACTCTTCGACATCCAATGGCACGATCATGTACTTCCTTTTATCCGAGCATATCGAGGGGCTAGAGATATCTCTCTTGTTATGCTAGGAGGGGCAAATCCTATATCCGACTAGTCACATCCATTTACATATTTCATAGTATACCCGAAAGCTACATTTATAACTACTCAGTTACGGATTAGCGTTTAGTAACCCCTAAGTGTACTATTACACATGTAGAAAATCATGCTGATCTCAGGTCTAAAGATTATATACATTATAATTGGTTGAGTCAACTGATGACACATAGAATCATAACAATTTCAATAGTGTCTCAAGGTGGGTCAATCTAACACTATATTCTCTAACATATGCTCACACTATTGATTTGATATCCACATATCCATGACTGGTGAAATATAGTCATCAATCAATACATATGTTGATCGATAAGTCATTAGTGTCCCAACCAGGGATACTTTAAAATGACATTATACAATTATTAAAGAGCTTCACCAACAAGTCACATATATGCTAATCTTTATATATATGATAATTCATCCAATGAGCATAATAACATTTATTCTTTAACTCATAAACATAGACGTGATACAATCATCTTCATGATTGCCTCTCAGGACATATCACCAACACTTTTCACCTTTCCCTCACAGTACTACTTTTCTTTTGGTCAATATTCTAAATATCTATGAAAATGATATGTTTCTTTCTCTTGTTCGAGAGAATTTTTGTGTTGAAAATATTCTTACTATTATTGTATTATCTTATTTATAGTGAAACAAGTTGGGAAGAAGTTGTTAATACGAGATTGCCCATGGAAATAGGTAAAAGAAATTTCCACCCAAGATTTAATAACTGCCATTGTATTTCCATTGACAAATATCTATTGAACAAATAGAATATGTAGATAGATACGTCCATTTATCCTCACTCCAGATTAGTTTTTTTTGGCCTACACTTCGCTCAAATGATAGGGTTGTCCTTGCATGTACCCTCTTCCAAGTTTTTTTATTTAAAGAACTAAAAATGCTAAAAAATAACAATTTTGCCATCGTGATTGGAGCCACACTTTTTTTAAACCTTACTGAAATTTAACCAGATCTGTTCATTTTGGCATTTGAGTGTTTTTAATGGGGGATAAAATCTTTCTTTCGATGTTTTGCTAGTTCAATGTTTTGACAGGCGTGTGGTGTAATTCTATTGATTTTTGGGTTTCTCCTTCTTTTATTTGTGAAGTCTCTAGTCCTCGGTGATCGAAGCCCAAAGATATATGAACCACCTCATGTTTGACTAGCCAATTAGATAACCAACCATGTTGCATTGTCTTGATTTCTCCTCCTTTGTATAAATATTTCACATTTTGAGTACAAATATGAAAGATTGCCCCGCTCTTTCTTTTTCCACACAAAAGAGCCCCTCCTAATTCACTAATTTGTAAGAAGATACTGGACACCATTTGTTTTCTGAATTTTCTTGGATCTGACAAGCCCCAAATAATGAGCGCAAATGCAAGATGTTGTAATTAACGGAAAAAGGTCCAAAATGACATTTTGAAGTGCATGATTGCGACTTTGGCTTGATTTAGTGCAAAAGTTTGTATTCTTTGTTCAATCTGAAAAAATCCTAAACTTTGTCTTTTTTGTAGTTTCACCATATTTTTTATTTACAGATGTATAGACAAATAAAATTTGTAGGAATACTTTTGCACAAAATGTGATGGATTATGTATCGAAAATGATGGATCATGTGATGTCCCAAAATATATATATGAATCATTTTCTGCGTTTGTTTTTAAGAGGAACAAATTTTCGAAACCAAATAATATGGTGCTCTACAGAGGACCCAATAGGGGGGCAGCCAGGGCGGGAGCACCCCTATCGTCGGTTGGACCCTGGGTACCCTCGTAACACCGCCATCCGTCGATCATTAGAAAGAGAGTGCTGTCTGGAGGTAGAAGAAGAATAGGGTCATGTGAGCACTTCCTTCATTTTATTCCTAGGTGCGCCACCGGTGCTCTGGTGCAATCCTTACCAACAGAAAAAGATTGCAACCAGGCTGATAATAATTGAGTGTCGTTACTTTGTCAATCCGAACCAGAAATGTTTTGAAATGGATATTGTTCTCTCTTTGACCAGGATTGCTATATGAAAAGAAGTGGAGTTTGAAAAAGGGAACGAAATGGTTAAATCGGATCTGCTAGAGGAACGAATTTTCAATAGCATAACTGGGCTCCTATAATATGGTGCCCTTAGGATAATCTATTTGATTGCAGGGTTTGGTTTCAAAGCAAAGATATCCGCGGAGGCCGATTCGTTCATCCTATTATGATATTTAGGACCAAGAGGTACTGGATTCTCTTTCGGATAGGCCCTAATTCATAGAATTAGAAGAACTTTTTCTCTTGGACAAAATGATAAAAGAGAAACTGAAGACACATGTACAAAAACATCATATAGCAATACACAAGGAAATAATACAATTGACCAAAATAGATAATGAGGATCATCTCCATACCATTTTGCATTTCTCGACAAATATAATATGTTTGGCTATTCTAAGTGGTTCTTTTTTTTTTCTTGGCTATTATAATATGTTCTTTTTTTGTTATCTTGAATGAGTTGGTAATGAAATCTTTTTCATTAACGTCGACAAAAGTTTTGTGGAGCAGTCAGGGCAGGCTAGTGTTGGAGTTGTAATTAGGAATCCGGAGGGTTAAGTTGTGATTTCATCATGGAGATATCTTTTCTACTGTGCCTCTGCGGAAGAAGCTGAGTTTACGGCTTGCCAAGAGGGGTTTTCTTTGGCTCTGCAATGGTGCAGACTCCGATAATTCTTGAAATTGATTGCTCGTCGTGTATTCCTGCCTTACAAGCTTAAGGAGTAGATAGGTCGAAACATGCTGCTTTGATTGGTGTTGCAAAGGATCTGATGGCGCGCCTAGGAGAAATCCGGTTGACGAAGGCAAGGATAGATCAGAATAGGGTAGCTCATGAGCGAGCTCAATATAGCTGACGTTCTGTTAGTTCAGCGGTTTGGTTAGCAGATGTTCTTAGTTGTATTGAGCACTTAGTGCTCGAAGATTGTAACGCTACCCCTGTTTAAGTATTACAATCACTCTTTCCTCCCCAAAAAATCACGCTGTTGATGTTGACAATCTCAATGTACTGCAACAATATTTCGACCTCTGTTTGAAACAGAATACGAAGTTCTAATACCAGCATTGACACCTGAATTGCGGAATGCTATTTTCGGTTTGAATTGAGATTTGCAATACTAAATTTATGGATGTGTTTATTTCGGGGCCCAATATTTGCCTATTAGTTCATGTGATCAAGCCAGATAGAAATATTTTATAGTAGTTCCCAAGATCTGTAGGACGCAACATGCATTCTGTATGCTTCAGAATAGGCAACGCAAACACTAGACAAAATATGTTACAAATCAGTCTGACAGAACTTATCTTCCTCATTTATTTGAGCTCACAAAAGAGAAAAAATAAAGCTCTTGAATACACAAACGATTTAACAAGACAAAATTAGTCAAGTCATACGGCCAAGCAAAGAGATACAGCTCGCAAACATCATTATACTGATGAATATTACGGATGAAGATGGCACCGACCGCTTCTTTTAGACAACTAATACTGTGCACTCCACCATTATTTTATCAATTTTATGTGCTTCTAAAACTCCCCACTTCCCTAACCGTTTAACTAACACTACAAAGAATACAAAAAGACCTTATATTCATGCAAAACTCTCAGAAAGAAAGAAAGAAAGAATATACATGGACTTCCAGATAAGAATGGACAGGAAAAAGACTAGCCATCCCCCTGAATTGCCTCATGTTGGTGGAGCATTGCAATGATTCTGCAGAATCACATGTAGACTACGTTCGCCTTCTCATGCCGATACCCTTTCGGATATATCAAAACCGAATCAACACACAAGCCACCTTTTGTATGGGTGCAATCAATCTGCATCATCGAGAACTTGAGTTTGATCAGCTCATCGGAGTTTGATACGACAAAATCACCAACATGGTAAAGGATCCAGCTTCCTGGTCCATCTAGGTAATATTCTGATGTAGCCTGCAGTTCATCAGAGGTTGAGAGTTGGAACCGTGTGGGTTTCACGTCCCACCCATGGATGAGCTCGGTTCCACAAACCCGACAACCCATGCGCCTGTGCGGACGGCCCAGGTGAAGACGGTAAAAAAGACTGTATGAGCCAGCAGGGAAGCAGAAATCGAGCTCCCCGTCCACCTCAAGCCACCAAATTTGCTGAAGATAGGCAATACTATTGAATCTGCAGTAGTACAAAGACCCCATTTACCACGAATTTGCATAGGAGAGGTAAATTTGCACTAAAAGTGATCAGATAATGAAAGGATTCGAGTAGGTATGTAATACTCAGTATGCAAAGTGCATGTCGCTTTTTTTAGATATTCTGGGGAACAAACTTGCTAGGAAATGCAGGAATTATCTCAAAAACTAACCACCTTATGGAAAATCAGTCAAATCTTTAATAAAGCGCTCCATAAGTTAGCAATCTCAGATTGCTAAATCCATGTGAGTGACAACGTGCTAGGAAACAATAGATTATCTTCTAGTGGAAATGCTGTAGTCCTCTACAACATGGGTATGGTTAACAAAAAATGTACTCTAACAGATAGGTCATGTAGAAAAATGTAACTAGAGTGCAAAGCAAGGCAAAGTTTGAGCCTACAATTAGAGTTGCCAGATTGACAAAGGGAAAGCATAAATGGTTTTTTTATGGCACTGAAATTATTTGCTTTTGGCATATACTAAAGGGGCATAACAAATGGTTTCAATGTTTTATCTCAATTCCCAAATGACCTAAGGATACAACAAGTAGTTCTTCCATGCTCTACATAATGGAAAATGAACAAGTCAAAAGGTACGCTCACAAATGGGTAGGTGCAAACCAACCCTTCAACTCCATGTTTTGAAAATCTTAACTTTTTTCAAAATCTTTTTAACATTTCCCTTTTTGTGGAGCATAGAGTAATTACCTGACAATACAATACAATGAAATGCTCAAATAAAAGTTCCATGTGCATAGACATTTAGAGAACCCTAAGATTTCTTAGAATTCTAGTCAAAGAAAGTGATTTATTTTCAACAATCACCACATCAAGAATTAATCACTCATGCATATATCACTTTGACTAACAACTAGTTTATGCTAATAAGTAATGACAAGCCAGGGGCAACTAGTTGAATAGACTAGCTTACAAAATTTGCAGCATTGGTTCAGTATAAAGTTAACTCTTCACTTTCTTCACGTGATGAACTTGTACGAATAAAATGCACCACCCAAATTGGGAACAAAGGCCTTTCTTGTCAACCAAGTATGCACAGAGAACGATGCCATGACTTAACAAGTAATCAATTTTATTCTACAATCATATCACAGAGTAAAGAACAGTCAAACCACTGAACAGTTTTAAAAAATGAAGTCTGTGAGCGTGAACATTTGTAATGTGACTGTCCCAATCTGTGCACAGTTGGACGTTAAAAAAATCAATGGCATAAGAAGAGTATGCAAGATTTTTAATTTATTTTTGGGGCTAAGAAAGAAACATGTCATGCAATAACTCTAATTCATAAGGCTCTAAACCCAAAACTAAAATCCAGACGCTGAAATAGTTTCTACAACGACAATCATTGGAATTCATATCTCAACGAGAAAATATATACAAACAGAAGTCATTAAGAGGCAAGTACCTTGATTCCTCTGTGACAAGGTGGCTCCAATATCTCCGATCATCAATACCTGTGATCACCATCGCTTTTGACGAGATACACATGCAAAGACCTCCCTTGTTCTTCTCAATCCAGAATGCCTACAACCAGAAGATGAATGCCTTTAAATTAGAACAAATCATTTCAAGCAAAACGAAGGCCAAAGAACAGAACTATATCCAACCCACCAAACCTAATCAAACAACAGTCAAATTATCTCCTCTACTTCCCAAATCCCGGCAACTGCCACCCCCATTTAACAAATTAATCATCATATATATGACACGATAGCAAATCAGCTCTAATAAACAAGTAGATTTAAAGAGTAAAGATTAATGGGCTACCTTTGTGCCGGCATCAAATGGGGTCGGTCTGCAAAGGCGCGCGTAAATCTCCTTCTTGGTCGGCACAGGGGAGCAGCGCTTGCCATCGCCCTCTCCGTCGCCACCATCCTCATCATCGGCGGCAGCGGCGAGGGCCGCCAGGTAGCGGTAGTTGGCGGGGAGCTTGCCGGTCCATACGCAGTCCGCGGAGGCGGCGCCGCGGAAGACGCGGTTGAGGCGCGCGACTTGGCAGATCTCCGGCGGGTCGAGGTGGAGCAGCACCGTCGCCACGCAGCTCTCCGGCATGTCGCCAAGGGACGTCTCCCCCCACTCCCCGTCCGCTCCAATGATGCTCGACCCCGCCCCCATGTACGACCCAATCGCCGTCTTGGAAATGGGACGAATTAGGGATGCGGAGGCCGAATCCCTGATGCAATTGGGCCAGCTCTTTTTGAGGCAAAGATCGAAGCTTTCAGCAGATATCTGATCAATTCGGCACCGGTCCGTCACCAATCCGTGGGGAGGGAGCCTCTTCTCGCGCGGATTATTGCAGCCATCCTTGCGGAATTAGCCCAAACCTGAGCGAACCTCAGATTTGCCGAGCCAAGAGTCGAAAGACTGGAGCCAAGAAACCACCAATTGGCCTTCTATTCAGGCGAGCACAAGGCAAGAATCTCTCGTGCGGAGCCAAATGATTCTTGAATAGAGGCCAAAGCACGGCAGATTCGATCAAAAGATCGCACCTTCTGCCCCCCTGTTGGCCTCAAAGCGAGCAAAAACGAACACGAAATGCTCCAAATTCCCACCAGCTTGGCCTCAAGTCGTGCTAAAAACCGGGCCTTTCTCGAGAAACGACCCCAAAATGATGAAAAAGCTCGGCCTCAAATCGAGAAGCGTATCGAATTCGAATCCTGCGACAAATTTTTCAAGAATGAGAGGGGAGAAGCGCTGGGTAACGGGGAGATTTTTCGGAGGCCTTTCATAAAGGAGACGACGACTCGGTCCTCCGTCCTCGTTTTTTTTTTCTAATACAGCACCTTTTTATCACGTATTTGAACAATTGGTCACAAACAAACCGTATTTGTAAATATAGCACTATTGACGCACAACCACCGTGCATCAACACCAGAGCTGATGCCATGTACCGTTGGCGTACGGCCATCGTGCGCCAACGCCAACGCTACCGCCATGTGCCTCCGGCCTCCCCGACAGCCCGCCCGCTTGCCACCACGTCGAAGGGTTAAGGTTAGAGTTAGGCTGAAATTGGTAAGAAATTTAAAATATAGCAAAAGAGTTCATTTTTTTGTGGAGCCTCCCAACACTGTGTTCTTACTTATATAAATTTGTCATAATTTTATTCGTTCACAATTTTTATCGTTATTTCGTATAAGTGCTCTGTTTGTACAGATTTATAAATATAAAAAATGAGCTCCAAAAATTATGAATTTTATTTTGAAGGCTCCACACGCAGTAGACTTGATTGTGTAATGTTTCAGTAATTTTATATGTGTTCTAGTATTGTCTCGAAAATTTATGATTTAAGTTACAAAAATTTCGATTTTAGGTTTCGAAAATTAGGGTTTCATAATTTCATGTGACTTAGAATGTATTAAAAAAAACTGCATTGCAACTCCATTGAAGATGTCGATATACAATATAGCGCTGGCGTACACACATAACAACCAAAATACGCGTACAAATATAGCAAAACAAAATCACATAACACGCGATACTATATGGTTCACTCGTCTGAGCCACTACTATCTACCTGCTGCGGCTGCGTCCACGTGCGCGACCTTGTTTTGCACCGAGCATGATCCATGGAGTACGTCCACTGGTCTAGAGAGCGCGTGTCGGTTCGGAGGGGGTACAGAGGCCATTGAGGCGGAGATGGACGAAGAGGGTCGACTGAGCAGTAGAGCCGGTAGACGACACGCGCCGTCGTGATGAGGCATCTCGACTGGGACACCTCCGAAGAATTCATCCGCGACGGAGTCTATAAATCACTTCGGAGGTACGATACCTGCAACTCCAGTTGCGCGGATGAACTCTGGCCTTGGATGTACAGGGTTCCCGTGTACCTGGAGGAGCTCTGGCATTGAACATACGGTGGGACAGCGAACCCGGAGGAGTTCTACCTTACGTATGCTCCAAACACTAGCTGTCATTGTCCGTACCCTGGCACCGTGTACTGCTCCCTAGCAAGAGCTAGGAGGCCCGTATCGTCGTCATCAATCGACGTGAACTGGCCGTCACCCCGCCATGGCCAACTGAAGGCTACAAGACGGAACGATGTTAGTATAAATAAATACTCTGGATATAAACTAAGAATCTCGTACCTCCTAGATGTGCAATGCAGATGACCAAGGGGAGCGTCAGTCTGTGTACTGGGTGCGAATGGTAGAAGTGATTCATCCCGACGGACCTACGGCGGGAGAACGACATGATGTTAGCAGAACGTAAGGCATAACCAAGAAAACTAAACGTAGATTTGAACATAATTACTTACCTCCTCGTCGACCTGGCCCGCGGATGACCGACGGGGAATGCTACGATGCCTACCGGAATCGCTAGGCCGTGGTGACCTAGCGGGTGAGCACGCCCCTCCACTTGGTGCCCGATACGCAGGGCATCGTCTGTCGAACGACCTCCGATGTGCTGCGCCCGCTCCAACTGTAGTGGCATACATAACAAGTTCATTAACGAAGAGTACAAATATCATGAACGACCAGACTAGAGGTTGTAAGTGTCTTGCGGTGTCATCACACCGCGAAGCGCTGTGACTATCGAACGAGCGACGGAGGCTCTAGTGGTGCGTCTCCTTTGTCACCGGCTCCGGGCGCTTCGGTGGAGGAATGGTGAGTCTTGCGCGTGTCCGTAGCACGTACCACTCCATGTACGCAATGTACGTCTCAAGGTCGTACGGACACGGGGCATGCAAGACATCCAAGTACGCCCTCTCCGTCCAAGCTCTGGTGGGCCCATCTACCTGGTCATGTGGAACGGGATACGGGTGCACCGCTATCTTGATGGTCGGTCGTCCAATAGGGAAGTGCTCCCAACTCCACAGCTGCAGGAGCACGTAAAAGATGGCCAAGTTGGTACCAGTGGTGCCGCGCCACGAAGCATCACACAACCCCCGGTATGTGATGCAAAGGACAGCTGATCCCCAGCTGTACTAAGGCATCGGCCCAGCCCCCGTGTCAACCAAAGCCTCGGTGGTGCGGATGAAGCTAGGGTAGCATAAATCGCTCTTTGTGTTTGAAAATAAGACAAAACCAAAGAGTTGGAGAAGGTAAGCAATGAAGTGCGTACTAACGACCTCGTGCGGTGCACCCTGCGAGCACTAACTGAACTACTTCAGCCAAGCTCGGGGGACACCATGCATACGCTTCGGGAGAGGTTAGCCAAACCGCTACTCCAGCTCGGCCTTCTCGTCCGCACCCAGAGGGCCCGGAACAAGCGGCTCACCCCGGATCAGGAGACTGGTTAAGAGCGAGACGTCCTGTAGGGTGAACGTCATCTCACCCCCACCGAAAGTGGAAGGTGTGCATCTCGGACCTCCACTTGTCGACAAGTGCCGACAATAGGCTAGCGTCTAGGGTGAAATGTCGTCCGACGGAGACCATCCTCGCAAGGGGCAACAAGCCCGTGTCTCGGAGGATCGGAACGTAGGGATCATCCAATGCCCAGCAGTCCCTTCCCTCCCGAAGCGCCAGAGGTGGAGGGCCATCCGCGTTAGCGGTGAGCCATAGCTTGTACCGGTGGTTCTCATTGTAGAAGTGTTCCAAAAGCGCCGGTAGGAACATGGCTTGCAACACATGGAATAGAGGGAATATTAGTGAGAAGGTGGCTAATGACCATAAAAGATTGTAAATTAAACATGCTAGCTTTTTAATTGTAGAGTAGTTTTCCTAGGGTGATAAGCTGCATGATAAGCTAGCTTAATTAGATTATGCTCCTCTGTTCTTCGGTGAATGCATTTCTTATTATTTGATGTCGCTTTACGACCAAACTAACACTACAAATTAATGTACACTACTTAATTAATTACTACTAATTATTTCGTAACTAATAAACACTATAATTAATGTACACTCCCACTCGGAGTTTTCCTCGAGCAACTCGATTCACCCTCGGTGATCAAGCCTTCCGAGGACTTAGATGCTCTTCTGGCGGTCGTGCAAATCGACCCCAGTAGCAATTGGATGACGTCGACCTATAATTATCTTCAGCATGACATTATTCCTAAAGATGATGTAGAGGCTTGGGTTAAAGAACTTTGTCGATGATTGAGTCGCTGATCTTACGAAATGAAATAGAGGAAAATAGCAAAGACTTGTTGGGAGATAATGGGACTGCTCTTTATTGATATGAGCTGGAACCTTACAGGGATTGCCCTTGACAAGGCAGTGGACTAGCCCTAATTACACTTAATGGATTGCCTACTATGCTATTACATCAGATGAAATCCAATTGCGTGTTGATCTCCTGAACTGGATCCCTCATTTCTTCTGTCGTTTGTGTTCTCCTTTAAGTAGTCGATGGAGTGGTGGCGGTTACTTCTTGAAGAGACGCATGTTGGAAGTGTCGCGACTGGTCGGAGCGAG
The DNA here is from genome assembly GCA_036346255.1 of Ampelocalamus luodianensis. Lineage (NCBI taxonomy): Eukaryota > Viridiplantae > Streptophyta > Magnoliopsida > Poales > Poaceae > Ampelocalamus > Ampelocalamus luodianensis. Next base: position 13,227,015 of record CM070634.1, read on the forward strand.
GCGGTAGTTGGTGAAGTATCTACCGTTCGTCGGTTGATATTAGAGAATGATGTAACCACATGAGGGTTATTGTCAGTGACTTAGAGCCATGAAACGTCGTGTGGTTTGGAGTGATTAGGTACATGTTCTATTCATCACATAGAAGGTATATACTTGGAATCGAGTCCAAGTGCTAGTTCATTATTTCTACGAGCAGTTACTTGGTCGGGTAATTGGTTCAGGACCTCTCTGACCAGAGTACCCACGATGTAACCTCTAGAATCCTTACAACTACAGAGGTCATTAGCATTAGGGGTTACGACCATGAAGACATATGATATTTGATTATATGTAGAGGTTTTAATCCTCATCAGCTCGCCCCCGAACTTTAAAATGAATATGTCATGTGAACTCTTCTCCAATGGAAATCGTATCGGACATACCTTCATTTAATGGCGTAATAAGCGAGGCGGTCTATATTTACTTTAAAGTTTGAGAAACTGTCTAGAGAACCAACAAGCCTTATCCGGTTTAACTCTGCCGCAGATTGATGGTTTATAAATAACCATCGGAAAGCAGAACTTGAGAAAACCCATTCACAAAATCCCCAACTTTCTTAGTTCCACTTCTGTTTGAAAGCTCTCATTCCCAAACCTCTTCAAGTTCGAGTAGATGATGAACTATGGTTGTTCAAAAGAAACAGAGATGAGATTTCTATCCTCAAAGCTCATCTTGCCTTGATATTCTTTTAGTAAGACAAAAGTCATGAGACAAATTGACTTTTCGACCACCATGGAAAGATCAAAATCCATGGGATGTGGCTTCAAGGTGGTCGAAAAGTCAACTTGGTCTATGGATTTGAAGTCTTCAAGGTGAATATGGCTTACAAATAGGTAAGCATTTCACTGTCTATTATGTGTAACTTTCGATCAAGACTGAAGTTTATATCAGAAGGAAAACATATAGAACAAGCACCTACTAGATTACATATCTTCTGCTTCCTTCTGTTTGAGATCAACCTCGACCACTCTGAAGATCATCCTTGAAGAACTGATCGAAGAACCATTTCGTCAGAAGAAAGATTGTAGAAGAAATGTAACTAGGATTGTTTTGTAGCATTTGGATTTTATGAAATAAAGTCTTGTTTTGATCATATCTTTTAATTCCTTATCTTGGTAATATGAATGACGGTTTGGTCGACACTAGAATATTCCTTCCAGTGGGCAAGACCACATGCAGAAAGGAACGATTTCGACTAGGTGACATTCCCAATATCCGACCAGTAAAGGAGTCAAAAAAAGGTATGAAAAAAACATGAAAATAATAGCCTTATAATTACAGAGAACAAGTCTGACAAGTTCTAGGACTTTTTACTCTGAAGATGTTGACAAGGTGTTTCAGGTTAATATCCATGATCACTTTCATAGCCTTTCCTCTAAAGTTTATAAAGAACTTAAAAGTAGTTTGCTACTTTTGTAGCATAAGGTGGAAAATTTCACAGTGGTCGGAGGACTAACCGAGTGAATAAAACTTTTCGAGAAGAAAAACTATGAGTTAGAAAGTAAGTACTTTCCTCTTAACTCCTCTCGTTTTTCCTATTTTGCTTTTCTTCTGTTTATTAACTTCTTCCCTTATCATATTTGATAGATTTGGAGAAAATTTAAAAGAGATCGTGGCTAAGGAAGTCGTAATAACCAAGCTTAAAGAAGAATGCCAACCAAAAGACCTGTCGATCGAATACTTGACGACTAGGTACAAGGAAGTCATTGAGACTTTCGAGAAGAAGAATCAAGGTAACCGGTCGTAAACTTGACCATCATATTATTTTATCTAAATATGTGTATTTATTCTTGGTATACTTGTGTAGAGCAAACTCAAAGAATGACCAAAGCAAAAAAAAGCTTTGAAGTTCGAGCTTGGCCAGAGGGCAGATCTTGAGCGGAGTCTATACGATAAAATCAAGGCTCTCAACAAGATGCTCTTTGACATGGGGTCGGGGACGCAACTGCCCTCCTTAGAAGATCCCGTAGAAAAAATAAATTATTTTGGTCAGCAACTCGAAGACCTCAAGAGTTTACTCAAGACTACTCGGGAGAACCACACGCAGACAATGAGAGAAGTTGTTGCGAACGTAGTAAGTTTTGCTTTGGCAAGACCCCTCTATTCATCTCCAGGTCATTAAAGAAGACTTCAACTGTTCGGATGATGAAGCGACCAAGTTACTCAAGGAAGCAGAGCCTCATGGAAACAAAGTTGCGAGGAAATGGAGGTCGGGTCTCCGTCTCGCAGCGACCAGTCTGGTGGCTCCGAGAAGTAGATTAATGTAAATTAAAACTATAAATGTAAAACTTACCTTTTAACATCAATAAAGTCTGTGTTTTTATCATCTTAATTATGTTAAGTGCTGATAAGTCTCTTAGCCCCCCGACTGCTTGTATTAGTAGAAGAACTTACTAAAGAAACAGTAGACCAAAAAAAAGAGCAAAAAGCCACGACCAGTGTATAAAATATGCCATGATTATGCTGTAAAATTATCTAATCGAGCACTAGGAAATCAATTAGGTCAGAACCCATGTATGATTTCGATTAGTTGTAGATCTATAACATAATCGAAATATTGTATATAACACTAAGTGGTCGGAAGATTCTTTGAGACTTAACTTGATGTTAAGAAACTTATGCAAAAATGTATGCAAATAAAACAATAAAAAAATAAGTGTTATTATTTATAATTAGTATCCAACTTGGTCGTGAAGATTGCTAAGAATCGCAGACATAATAGACACTTCGCCAAACGTGTTTGTACACAAGTTCCGACTAGCAGCAAGGATCGTAAGAAAAAAGTCGTCGCTAGGAAACTCCTTCCAGTGGGTAGGACCACATGCAGAGATGAGAGATTTCGACTAGGAGGTTTTTCGTGTCTTGCCGGAGTGGGCCGGCGACGAAACCACGCGCGGCGCGGTGGTTCACCGTGAGGGGTCCTCAGAGCAAAGCGACGCGAATGAATGATCGGGAAGGAAGAAGGAGTCTAGAGATGCTCACCGGGAGGAATTGAGCCGGGCTCGCAGAGGAGGGCGCATTGGTGGAAGCGGTTTCCGCCGAGCCAAGAAGAAGAAGCGCGCGCAGCTCTCGGTGATAAAACCTGAAATTTCTGAGGGGTTCGTCTCGGTGGGAGGTGGAACACGCCGTGACGCGGCTGGCCGAGGTCGGGATCACCGGAGTGGCCGGAAGCTTGAAGGTGGCGCGCAGCGGCGGTTTGGGTCGAGCTCGGGCGGTGTAAACGACAGAGGAGGAGGATGAAAACCGTGTAGGGAGGCTCTCGCGCTTTTGTACGAGCAAGCTGAGGGCGAGGTGGAGGTAGTAAGGCGCGAGGTGACCGCGGTCGGGCGGCGCGCGATGCTGCGAGGCGGCGTGTGTTGGCGCACGAAGAGCCAAAATAAGTGAAAACAGATTGTCAAAATGAAGAAAGTTAGTCTTTGAATTCTAAAGCATATAGGAAACTATATGGAGTTGTATATGTTATGCTCATTTACTCATTTTGTTTCTTTGAGAAAAGAGTGTACGGTCGCGCGTGAGAACCATGGATGAGATGGTCACAACTAGGACATAAATGGCTTGTGACAATTTAGCCAATACTAAAAAGTAAAAGAGACCCTTTGGAAGGATATCGGAGAGAAAAACTGTCTTCTCCGACCAATTGAAACAACAATAGAGTGTGACCAGATAATAGATAACAGATATATAAATAATAGCACTCATTTGAAAGGAAAAACATCTTTATTGAATTGAAATAAAATAAAATAAAAGAACTGTTATACATAAAACTTACGTAATTGGTCAATATTCCAAGAATTTGACAAAACATGCCCATCTGACATGGCTAGTCTTATAGTACCAGGTCGGGTAACTTCGACTACAGTATAAGGACCTTCCCATTTTGGCAAAAGTTTAGTGCGATTTGCTTGGCTCCGAATTTTTCTGAGAACCAGATCACCTACAGCTAGGCTGCGAGGTTGCACCTTACGATTGTGGTTCCTTCGCATGGCTTGTTAGTAGACTACGATCGTATCAAGGCTTGGTTTCGCCGTTCCTCAAGGAAATTGATGTCGTCGAGTCTTCGTTCTTCTTGATCATTTTCATTGAAACAATCATTCCGAGCAGAGCCTATTTTTAGTTCCGACGGAAGCATGGCTTCAGCATTATAAACAAGAAAAAATGGTGTTTCACTAGTCGCACGACTGGTCATGGTTCGAACGGCCCATAATATAGAAAAAAGTTCATGAACCCAAGCTCCTAACCGTTTTATTAACTAGTCGAATACTTTGCATTTTATTCCCTGCATTATTATACCATTAGCTCGCTCGATTGCTCCGTTACTCTATGGATGAGCAACATAAGTGAAATGTATCTTGATACCTAGATCTTAGTAGAGTTTCTGGAAATTACCGCTGGAGAACTGGGTACCGTTATCTGTGATTATACGACTGGGTATACCGAATCGTGTGATCAAGTTTTTTGTGAGAAAGAGGTATTGTTTGCAAAGCTTGGGCTAGCTGATGTACTTGTCGACTATGAAATTGACATTGTACGCACTTCATCACGAGCTCTTTTCCATCTTGAAGGGTAGTTGGCCAGTAGTATCCCTGCTTGAAGGCTTTATCGACCAGTATTCTATAGGAATGATGTGCTCCACAGACTCCTCTATGAATGTTGGATAGCAACTTAATACCATCCTTTTGAGATATGCATCTCATCAACACTCCGTGAGATCCTCGTTTATAAAGGGCACGTTCAGCTCAGAGTGTACGATTTGGCTTTTCGAGCTATACGATCAGCATCTACATCATTTTCAGGAATAATACCACGCTGAAGATAATTGTAGATCGACGTCATCCAATTACTACTAGGGTCGATTTGCATGACCGCCAGAGGAGCATCTAAGTCATCGAATGGCTCAACCACCGAGGGTGAATTGAGTTGCTCAAGGAAAACTCTGAGAGGGACGGGTGACCTCGTGGAGGCCATCCGCGCCAACTGGTTTGCCAGAAAGTTTTTCTTTCTAGAAATATATTAGATGTGAAAACCGAAGAAGTGCTTTTTGAGTTTCCATACTTCCGCCAAATAAGATGACATCTTGGTACTTGAGCATTGATACTCTTTCCCGAATTGATTCGCTACTAGTTGAGAATTGCCTTTCACTAATAATCTGCGAATCCCGAGCGCTCTGGTTGCTCGAGTTCTGCTAGTAAATCTTCATATTCTGCTACACTGGTTATCGTTGGAAAGTTTAACTGAATGGTGTATTTGATTTGTTCTCTTGTAGGGAATATCAAGACAACTGTAGCCCCAATCCTTTGAGCATCAAGGAACTGTTAAAGTACATTGTCCACTCATCGTGGTGTTCGTACTCGTGCTCTTGGGTGGGTTCAGGGTTCGTTCATTCGGCAATGAATTCTACTATTTCTTGAGACTTAATTGTTGTTCGTGAGATGAAATAAAGGTCGATTGTCCCAAGCTCGACCGTCCATTTTGCTATTCGTCCTGATGATTTTCTATTTATGAGAACTTGACCAAGAGGATATTCGGTCGGTACGATCACTCTATGGGCCGAAAGTAATACCTTAGTTTTCTTGAAGCCATAAGGAGACCATAGAAAAACTTTTGTACCTGTGGGTATCTTTCCTTTGGTCCATGTAAGACTTCGCTTACGTAATATACCAATCGTTGGACGTTGTCACGTTCTACGACTAGTATATCGCTGACTGATTGTGGTGTAGTAGCTACGTAAATCAGCAATGTTTCTCCCGATCTTGGAGATACTAAGATCGAGGTATTCGTAAGGTACTTCTTGAGTTCATCAAAGGCATTGTTTGCCTCTTTAATCCACTCGAAATTTCTCTATTTCCGAAGAAGCTTAAAGAAAGGTAGTTCTTTTTCTCCTAACCGGGCTATGAAATGATACCCCCAAACTATCATATTTGCCTTGTGCTTGGTTTGTTTGTAGCTTACCGAGTGCATTTTGTATACTTTTTTTTGTGTGAAATCTAGGATTTCTCATTTTGTCCTGTTGAATTGCGATGTACAGACCCTTTCAGTTCAAAGATGTTTGGCAGATATATGGCCCTTCAACACGTGCGCAACAACAGTTGGAGATTGTAATCTTGCTTAATAGTTGCATATAGATTAATAATTACATGGATACCATTACTGATATTTACAGAAATAAATATCATCGTCATCCTCTTGGGCGCACCGCGTGTCGCCACGACCTCGCCCACGATGGTGCGAGTACGCCGAGGGTCGTCGCTGACTACCCGACCCAACCGAGTCGCCTGTGGTGGTGTCACGAGGGGCTGCTCCTGCGTCGGCTGGGTCGATCCCCGCGCACCGTATAGCTCGGAAGCCTCCAAAGAGAACTGGGTGTCACGCGGGTCCCTGAAGAAGTCCTCGAGGGGTGTCTTGCGACAATGCATCGTCCTCCCAAGCCGTTCTGCGAAGCATTACGTTACCAACGTAATTATGGCGAAAAGGACGTTACACAAGCAAGCAGGCTGGTCTAACCTGCTGGCTCGAAGATGGGCTCCGACGACTTGGCATACTCCTTCCCCGCGTACGGATGGAGCTGAGGACCTGTAACAGAAGATCGTCGTTACTAACTTGTGATGTTCGAAATAAAGAAGCGATATGAGCGTGTCGTACTCACCTCCAACATGTCCCGCGGTGCTCCCCCCACGGTGCCACGACGAAGAGCCCGCCACGTCCGGGGCAGGAGCCTATGTCCTACCACCTCTACTGACCCCTCATCCTCACGCAGGTCGATCCCCCGGGTCCCTCGGCGTGCGACATGTCGCGATCTGGACCCCTCGGACCGTAGCCTTCCTGATCCGCTGCAGGACCCCTCTCGTGGCCCCCAGCGTCATGTGCTGCGTGGAGTCCACGAAGTCGATAATCTCCCGGTGTAGATCCGTCTGCACAAATGAACAAGTTAGAAACATAAATCTGGCAAATTACATATGAATTAAGGACAGTTCAATACGTACAGAGCGGTGGAAAGCGGAGTCCGACTGGGTGGGGTACGTGTCGGACGTCGCAGCCTCATGTTGTGGTTGGTCAACCATGACACGGACACAGCGAAGCCTCGTCCGACTAGCGTACCACTCCATGTACTCCCCGTACGTCTCCAAGTCGTAGGGATCATTACCGCATTGGATGCGGTCGTTGTGCGCGCCACTCCAAGCCTCAACCCAAGGGGCCATCCTGTCCGCCTAGGACATCGTGCCACATACACACTTCCTAGTGTACCTGCGTACAGCAAGAAAACTATTTAGTAGGCATGTAAAGCACATTGTACGATAGTAGTAAAACGTGAACTTACGGCGTGCGCGGGCACCCGCGTTCCCCCCTCAAGGGGCTGGGATCTCCTTTCACAGACCGAGCTGGCGCATGACCCGCTGCACCTAGTACTCCTCAACAAAGACATCATGCACTAATGCCATTCGCGTGTACCAGTACAAGTAGTCTCGTGTGCACAGGCTCGAAAGTCCCTGGGGCGCGCGCGCGTGCACCCTCTTCGGAGTGTACGGTGTCCAGATGACGCGGTCATCCGTCAGCTGATCGAACATCGCAACGTACTCCGGGTAGGACCCCTATGAAGTGATCGGCGTAAAGGTGACTGTTCAATAGAACACCGTAATGTTAGCACTGAAAATCGTGATTATAATACGTAAATAAAAATGGTCATGAAACTAACCCGTCGGCGGCACCACAACATGCCCATGGTCGGCCCGTCCACATCGTCTTCCTGGGCGTACAAGTTGACCGGGTACGCTCGCAAGTCCAGCTGTGGTCGTCTGATCTGGAATCGCTCCAAAGACCACAGCTGCAGGAGTAGCGGGCATCCGGAGAGGATGGAGCTGTCCTGGGCACGGTGGCACGCGTCGCACAACATGGTACTCCGGGGGGAGCATGGTACTCAGGTAGCTACGGTGATGCGCGTTAACCACCGGATCAAGCAACTCGTACTGGCCTGCGTCTGCCATACCTAAAAATGCAGCAATAAAACAAAGTTCACTATCGTTACGTACGATAAGTAGCGATTACAGATTTTCTTTACGATGTTCATGTGTCAGGCTATTCTTCGATATTAACTGGTATTTCTTGCACTAACAAAATAATTACTCTACTTAGCTACTCAATACATTTTTAATAGAATAATTACTCTTCCTATTTCTGTAGATTGATCCTTAATCGTTCTAATGCTAAATAATTTCGACCTTACTCAACTACTTCAGATTTTTTTTATATAATCTTCAAATGTGTCATGCAATTTTTCTAGTTCAAAAGATAACTCCTGCATTAATAATATAATTACCACGCACAAATAGGGAGCTTAATAAAGTTGAAATTATTCTAATTCTGCCATTATGCTATCACTACCGTCTACACAACTTAAAATACATGCTACATAATTTAACTACTTTTATCTAACCTACTCAACCATATGTCGCTATTTTTGTTTGCTAACCAATAAGGTTTTAACATAATGTACAAAGCTTCGAGAAAATGTACCTGCGAGATGACCGATCGGACTCGATGCTCTGACGACAATCTCTCTCGTCCGCGACAAACTCACAGAGCTTCGCTACCTTTCTTCTCTCCCTCTCTCTCTCTCTCTCTCTCTCTCTCTCTCTCTCGCTTTTTTCCTGGAATTAAAATGAATTACGGACTGCTTTTTCGCCGGTTTTATAGCCGGGTCTCTGTCACCAGTTGAACTGGCGACAGGAACCTGTTCAACTTCATGTCGCCAGTTCAACTGGCGATAGGTAGTTGGACCGGCGATAGGTGGGCGACATGATCCCTGTCGTCAGTTCAACTGGCGATAGGTTGCTGTTGCTAGTTGAACTGGCGACATGAACATATTTTTTGTAATTTTTTGGGATAACTATTTATTTTTATAAATATTTTTTAAAATTATATTATATTTTTTAAAAAAATCACAAAACATGCCTCTTGGCGGAAAAAAAAAAAACACGCCGATGCCGCTGAAGCTCGTGCCGATCGACCACGAGCTCTGCCTCCCGGAGCAACTGGAGGACCCCGTGCTTCGAGTGACTACAAGGGCCGCAGTCATCGCTGCCGTTCTCCGGCGCCAAGCTGGAGTACATCGCGTCACTGGACCCATTCAAGGATGCCGAGATGCTCCGTGCAGAGCTGCCGTCGCTGAAGGAGCCGGCCATCCAGATCCTCACCCTCTTCACCATCTTCCTTCAGCGCGCAACATCGGCTAGGCTCTGCCTCGCCGACATCGGTGACGAAGCTTGCCGAGGCCAACGGAGCTTTTGCGGATGTCACAGTGGCAGAGCTCACGAAGGCATGGCTGCCCTCCAAGTGAATCCACACCATGGGCGTAACCTTCCGTGTATGGACTCGAGCAGAAAAAAATTTCGCGTCCGGATGATTGATTGTGCACGGACGGTGGGCTATTGGATTTGTCTGGACGGTTAATGCGCCCATCACATTAATGGTGGGTGCATGGGGTGACAGATTAGAGAGGCACCGAACACTAGTCTATCACTCCGTCCGATGAGCGAGTAAAATATCCTACGCCCGAGTCATAGTATTACCCAAAAGGTATATGTTAAATTAACGTACAAGCCTATCAAGCGTTGAGGGACACAGTGACATAAGAAAGTAACCACTAATTAACTACTATATCAAATGTAGAATTAGGGTACTCACAATAGTTTGATACTAAAGCTTGATACTACAGGGTTCCATTTGTTGTATGGATCTATCATAAATTGATACTACATGGTCCCACAAATTTGGTAACAATCTCACCAATATATAAAGACTTTCTAAAATATTGGTTTCCTTACTTGCATGATTATCAAGATTCTTCTGTCTCTTCCATCTCTCTTCTACTTCATCAAAAAAGTTGATATGTCTTAGGCTAAGAGTGTGTTTGGTTGGTGGGATGAAGTTGAATAGGTTGGGATAGTCTTGTACCACGTGGTTTTATTATTTTGGATGAATAAGATGGTTCTATATCTAGAGAGAATATTCAATAAATTTGTATCCCACCATTTAGGATGAGATGGTTCTATTCAAACAATCAAACATGAATGAATTTTTTTTCTTAAACAAATATATATATATATACACTTTGTACATGCAATCAAACACGACCTCAGGTATCAGACAGATTTGATTGTTTGGAGTACGGCATGACCGTTCGGTAAGAAAAATCGTTGGGATTGATCCACAATCAATGGTTTGGTCAGAACGTGTTTGCTGCCGCCAATTAGGGTTAATTAAAGAATTTAGCTTACTTGGAGAGGTCGCTTCATCTCGTTTTCCGGGGACGCATGTTTACTTCGCTGATTACGTGGTGCATGTTGCACGACAGTACAAAAGCAACAGAATTGTCTGTTTCAAACTTGCAAGGTTCGTCGATAGGGAGAAGAAAAATCGATGCCTGGAGCGTACCACCATGCATCGAGTAATCGAACGGGAACAGAAGACTGAAAGCGATCGGATTCCTTATAGAGTGCCATGTTAGTCTATAGAGAGATAGATTGTCTCGAATGACAAACAACGTGCACATTTTCTGGGTGAAATGCTGGCCACATCTGCTTATGTCCGGGACTCCCACGTGTGTTGCAAACCAGGGAACAAAGCAAATTGTCTGTTGCGCCACTAGTGATGGTTCCATCAAAATCAAATTCGTCCGGATCACAGAAAAATCTGGCTATAATTCTGCAAGACCAGAAAATTAAACTTCTGGTATACTGCTGCAATACTAGGTACGTACCAAAATCTGAAACTTCTTAAAACTGGAGCTCGAAACTTTTTGGAAATCTTCTAGAACCTTTTAGGAACATGTAAAACTCATTGAAATCTGAAACTTTTTAAATGTACTCAAGAAACTTCTTGAAATCTTATGAAACTTTTTGCTATACCGTTGCAACTTTATTCCGTTATCTAGTTCCTCCCTATTTAAATGATTACGTGTTGCTCCAACCAAATATTTATGAGTGGAAATTAGAGGTCCCTATCGGTGCACATCATCAAATTGACAGCTCATATTAGCAATCACACATTTTTTTTTAAAAAAAAACCAAAGGCAGAGCTCCGTCATTCATTTTAAGGAGAGAAAAATACAAACACCGGCTCCCAAAGGGAATACACCACAAACAGAGAAAGGTCCTCACTGATGACCACCAGGTTAGAGGCAATTGCCACCTAGCACCACACCAAAACACCGCCAGCTCTATCTCACGCAATACCACCCATGCACCGAGAGTCACGGCGACGCGCCGCACCCACGCGCCCCGACGCCACTATGTGACCACACCATCCGCCATGACGCCCTGCCTTCGTCGTCGTCCCCGTGTCGCCCGTCGAGTTGCACACCATGCATGACTGCGATCGGGCCTTGCCTACCACACACCCCCCCACCAGCGGCCATGACCAAGCCCGACCAGCCATGCTCTACTTGAAACGGGGTGTTCGATCTTCTTGACGTAAGATCAAATATAATATCGAACCCTCAATTCTTAGCGGAAAAGTAAGAACAATCTTATAAACACCCAATTTCCCTCGAGAACTTGGCTATACCAAAGGCTTGGAAGAACAGGTGCGTAGCCTAGATAACGGTGAGACCCTCACGTGGAAGTAGCTAAAAGCTAAAACACAAATGTGTATTTTAATTCATAATGTTGAGTATGAGTTACATTAACATTTACAATGGCTTATATAGCCCTTCTAAAACACCTAAAACAAGAAACAACTCTCTAAATAACTTGGACTCAAAGAAAGGAAAGCCTGAAATTTATGCCGTCAGTTTGTTTTGGATGTTATATTGTACATAGATGGAATCTAAAGCTAACACTTGATCCTTTACGTGGGTCTTGAAGTTAGCTTTCCAACGAGTCCAAGAACACTCAAACCGGAGTTCGTATGCAAAAGTCATAGTCTTTTTAAACTGGACTATAATATACTGACGGTGACGAGTTCAATCCGAATTAACTTCAAACTTTTCTATCTTCAATGTTCTTGTTTGAAACAACTTAAATCCGTGAGAAACAAGATAAGGACAACCTTTTAAACCTTTGAAAAGTATTAGGATAGCGAGATCACTTATAGGTGTCCCACAAACCACGGACTCCCCTTGTTTAATCCTCGCGTGATGCCCTGACAACCTGTGCAACCTCCAATCAACTGTTTGAAATTAGCCCATATGAATGAGGCCCATTTTCTATAATTCCAAAGCATGTATGGTTTAGTACTATATTGCTAAGGTAAGGTGGAGATGACCAACATATAAGGTGGAGTCTTTGTCACTCCTTGAAACATGTGACACATGGATGAGGGTGGCACGAGGAGGGCTTTGGCTAAACACACACATGCGCGCACGCACGAGCGCGCGCATTCGCGTATTTTCGTGTGAAAAATCGCGTGACTTGTGACTTACGACGCGCGACCGTGCCGTGATGTGGCGCGCCACTTGGCAGACCAAGTCCACCGTATTTTTGCTGAACCATACATCTCTCACTCTGTTTGAATAAGATTCAAATGTTTGAATTTGAGGCTTTATTGGGTGATGATGACAGACAGTTACCAGTGGGTAAATGGTTGGTTAAGTGTGTCAGTTACCAGTGGGTAAATGGTTGTTTAATCTGTCAGTTACCAGTGGATAAATGACTGTTTAATCTGTCAGTTACCAGTTTGTATCTCTATATATTTGCCTGGAGACATCCAGAGCATAGCGCGTAGAACAATAGCCTTCATTCCTTCTTTCTTCCTTCTGAAAACCTGTAATGTTGTATTGCGTCGTCTGAACCTCGTCGACTCTTCTTCTCGACGTGAACCGTGAAGAAGGGGAGTGGTATCTCCGAGCCGTTGCTGCCGTGAAGACTTGCACGGGGGCGGCAATAAGGTTTCGGCGCGCGAATCTGCGCGACCGCTTGTTTGATCGCGACATCTACGCCGCGACCGCATCGAGTCTACGTTGTTTCCTGTTCTTCATCAGACCCATCTGTAAGTCTTTAATGCGACTGATTGACTTGTTTACATCATGTTTTTTCATATATTGCGAAGTACAATGAGTTGTCTGCTGTCAGTACTGATTTATGCATCATTAGTCTTTTGCGATATTTGACTTCTACTAAAATCTGGAATTAAAATATTGCTCTCATTTTTAACATTCCAGAAACCTTATTGTAAACTTTGTTGAAACACAACTATGGCTGGAGCTTCTGATGCTATAAAACCTGAGAGGTTTTCTGGTCAGAATTTTTGTAGATGGCAGACTAGAGCTAAGTTCTGGCTCATGTCTTTGGGGCTGTGGTGGGTAATCCACCCGCAGTATCCATTTACGGTTGACTGGTATATGCAGTTTGATAATGCGAACAACACTGCTCTTGGCTGCCTTATGATCATTCTGGCAGATCAGCTCTATGATGTGTACATGGACTATAAGTCCACTACAGAGTTGTGGGATGCACTAGAGCACAAATATGCAGAGGCAGAGGCAGGTGTTGGCTGTACATGTGTGAGCAATTCTTCGACTTTACCATGGATGAGGCTAAGTCCATAGTTGGACAAGCTCATGATCTCCAGCTATTGGTTGGTGAGATTGCGCACCTGGGCTATGTGTTGCCTCCTAAGTTTGTGGCTGCGGGCATTGTCGCCAAACTTCCTATTTCTTGGCGGAATTTTGCCACTAGCTTGAAACATAAGAGGGAAGAGATTTTTGTTGAAGATCTCATTGCTGCCCTCGATGTGGAAGAAAAGGCAAGAGCAAAAGATGCACCCAGCACTTTTGGTCAGAACAATACAAATTTCATAGAGAAAAAGACTGTTGCAAAGAAGTACAAATCCAACATACCGAACAAGACAACTAGCTTTAAGAAGAAAACTGAAAAGAAGGATATGAAGAACATCACCTACTTTGTGTCTGGAAAAAACGGTCATATGGCGAAAGATTGTCATTTCCGCAAAAGCAGATATGGTGAATAGCCAAAGAAGAAGGTTGTCAACGTGATCATAGGCAAGGCCTCGACTTCAGGAGGGTATAGTAATTCTCCTATTGTTTTTTCAGCATCTCAATCCACTGATTGGTAGGTAGTACTGGTGCTAATGTTCACGTATGTTCTGATATTTCTTTGTTTTCTTCTTACCAGGCAACAGGGGCTTCCTTCGTCTTAATGGGAAACGGGTCGCATGCTTCTGTTCTTGGTGTTGGTATGGTAGATCTGAAGCTTACTTCAGGGAGGATTGTCCACTTGAAGAACGTGCGGCATGCTCCTACAATAAACAAGAACCTCATTAGTGGTTCTGTTCTATGCAAGGACGGTTATAAGCTAATCTTTGAGTCAAATAAAATTGTAATGTCTACGTTCAGGAATTTTATTGATAAAGGCTATGAGAGCGGAGGCTTGTTCCGCCTAAGTACTTTAGAGTCTTGTTATAATCTGAATGTTGCAACTGGTTTAAATAAATGTGAGGCATTCTCGTTTCTGACATATTGGTTTTGATAGTATTGCTAGAATGTCCAGATTAGATTTAATTCCAAATGTGAAATTGTCAAAGGATCAAAGTGTCAGTCATATGTGCAAGCAAAGCAACCTCGCAAACCCTTTAAGGGATTAAAGGACGAAAAGAACTTGGTACCATTAGATCTTGTTCGTTCAGATTTGTGTGAAATGAATGGATTGTTGACAAAAGGAGGCAAAAGATATTTTTTAACTTTTATTGATGATGCACCACGCTACTGCTATGTGTATTTGCTAAAAACTAAGGATGAAGCTTTAAACTACTTTAAGACTTTTAAGGACGAGGTTGAGAACCAACTAGAGAAGAAAATAAAAAGACTAAGGTCTGATCGTGGAGGAGAGTACATCTCTCATGAATTTTTCCAATTCTGTTCGAAGCATAGAATAGTTCATGAATTTACATCACCATATTCACCCCAATCAAATGGGGAAGCTGAGAGAAAAAACCGGACACTAACAGACTTGGTTAATGCCATGTTAGAGAGTGCTGGTATGCCTAAAACATGGTAGGAGAAAGCTATATTGACAGCAATTTTAGTCCTAAACAGAGTAATTACTAAAAAGAGTGATATTACTCCATATGAGGGGTGGAAGGGAAGAAATCCCAATGTCAATTTTCTGCGAACTTGGGGGTGTTTGGCAAAGGTCAATATACCATTGCAGAAAAAGAGAAAGTTTGGACCTAAAATAATCGATTGTATTTTTTTAGGATATGCTCATAATAGCACGGCCTATAGATTTTTAGTAGTTAAATCAGAAATTCCTGAGATTATTGCCAACACAATAATGGAGTCTAGAAATGTTTCATTCTTTGGCAAAGGTCAATATACCATTGCAGAAAAAGAGAAAGTTTGGACCTAAAATAATCGATTGTATTTTTTTAGGATATGCTTATAATAGCGCGGCCTATAGATTTTTAGTAGTTAAATCAGAAATTCCTGAGATTATTGCCAACACAATAATGGAGTCTAGAAATGTTTCATTCTTTGAGGATTATTTTTCTATGAGAACTGCAGGCAATACTTCACAAACCGAGAATGTTCAAACTGAGAATATTGAAAGTGAGAATAATCAAACTTCTGAACTTCCCACCATCTCTAAACCAATATATGATATCCCTAAGAAGGATAACAATCTAGTCACAGAAGCTTTTCGTAGGAGCAAGAGACAAAGGGTTGAGAAAACATTTGGTGATGACTTTGTTGTATACCTTATGGATGATGTCCCAAAGACCCTTTTAGAGGCTTATGCATCTTCTGATACTGAGTATTGGAAAGAAGCAGTCCATAGTGAGATGGACTCTATCATGGCTAATGGGACTTGGGAGATCACTGATCGTCCTATCGGGTGCCAACATGTAGGATGTAAGTGGATCTTTAAAAAGAAACTAAGACTTGATGGTACTATTGAGAAGTACAAGGCAATACTTGTGGCCAAGGGTTACACCCAAAAAGAGAGAAGATTTCTTTGATACCTATTCTCCTGTCGTCAGACTAACCACCATTAGAGTGCTCCTTGCGTTAGCATCTTCCTATGGTCTAAATGTCCATCAAATAGATGTGAAGATAACTTTTCTTAATAGAGAGTTGGAGGAAGAAATCTATATGGATCAGTTGGATGGTTTTGTGATTTCTAGACAGGAAAATAAGGTATATAGATTATTGAAATCATTATATGGTCTAAAGTAAGCACCTAAACAATAGCACGAGAAGTTTGATAAAACTTTGACATTTGCTAGCTTTGTTGTGAATGAAGCTGATAAATGTGTATATTATTGTTATGGTGGTGGTCAAGGAGTAATCTTGCGTTTGTATATGGATGACATACTTATATTTGGAACAAACATTGCTGTAATTGATAAGGTCAAATCTTTCTTATCTCGATGCTTTGATATGAAAGACTTAGGAGAGGCAGATGTCATTCTGAATATTAAATTGATCAAGAACGAGGATGTGATCACTTTGAGCCAATCCCATTATGCTGAGAAAATCTTAAGCCGTTTTGGCTATGAGAATTGTAAAATTTCTCCAACGCCCTATGATGCAAGCATTAAGCTTCAAAAGAACCAAGGGTTAGGAAGAGATCAATTAAGATATTCACAAATTATTGGGTTACTTATGTATCTATCTGGTATCACAAGACCTGACATATCATTTGCGGTGAGCAAATTAAGTCGATTTACTTCTAACTCAGGAGATGGTCACTAGGAGGCACTTGAGAGAGTGTTGCGCTATTTGAGAGGAACAACCTCATGTGGAATTCACTATACTGGGCATCCTTTTGTATTAAAAGGATATAGTAATTCAAATTGGATCTCTGATGCAGATGAGATCAAAGCTACAAGTGGTTATGTCTTTACCCTAGCAGGTGCTGCAGTTTCATAGAGATCGTGTAAACAGACTATATTGACGAGGTCAACCATGGAAACAGAACTTGTAGCACTAGACACAGCTACTGTTGAGGCTGAATAGCTTAGAGAGCTTCTGTTGGACTTGCTACTGGTTGAGAAACCAATACAGGCAATCCTAATGTATTATGATAATTAAACAGTGTTGATTACGGTTACAAGTACTAAGAATAACATAAAGTCCTCCAGACATGTGAAACGTAGGCTTAAATCTGTCAGAAAATTGAGGAACTCTCGAGTGATTACTGTGAATTATATACGCACTGAGAAAAATCTGGTAGACCCTTTCACAAAGGGGCTAGCATGGAAGGCGATTTCCGTTGCATATATGGACATGGGAATGAGGTCCATTGGAGTTACAACTCAACAATAACACATATCCTCTTGATCGGAGATCCCGTGACTTAGGTAATTGGAAAAACAAGTTGATGTTGTAACAAGAGAGTACATATTCATTGAATCCATGTCCTAATAGATAAATTACTGTCGACTGTATGGAAGGTTGGCATAAAGTCTTAATATATTTTGTTGTTCAAATGAGAAAAAGGTACCAGCCTGCAGTATACCTAGAAAGAATATACCTACTTGAGCCTAACTGTGAGGTCGCTGTTCACGAGAATAGGACATTCTCTAGAAAACTCATGAGCAGATAAGAGAGCATGTCCAAATAATACTTTGTTTAGGCGCGGTTCTTTGACAGCCTAGTATCAGTTGAGATTTCAAGTGAAATCTAATCACGAAAAGCTGTGAATTCAAGGCATGGTCCATTCATCAGCTGTGAGAAGACGAATCTTGTCATTCTAGGTGCAAGTTCAACTCACGGGACCTACACTAAAAGACTGGTATATTAACGTACTTTAGCATAATATCTTTGATATCTTTTTTGCTTCTTACTTTGGAATTGGTGGGGGGTTGTTGAAAATTGGTCCATATGAGTGAGGCCTATTTTCTATAATTCCAAAGCATGTATAGTTTTGTACCATATTGCTAAGGCAAGGTGGAGGTGACCAACGTATAAGGTGGAGTCCTTGCCACTCCTTAAAACATGTGGCACATGGATGAGGGTGGTACGAGGAGGGCTTTGACTAAATACACACACAGGCACACGCATGCGCGCGCATTCACGTATTTTCGCGTGAAAAATCGCGTGACTTGTGACGCGACGCGCGACCGTGCCGTGACATGGCGCACCATTTGCAGACCAAGTCCACCGTATTTTTGCTGAACCATGTATCTCTCTCTCTATGTTTGAATAAGATTCAAATGTTTGAATTTGAGGTTTTATTGGGTGATGATGACAAGTAGTTACCAGTGGGTAAATGGTTGGTTAAGTGTGTGAGTTACCAGTCTGCATCTCTATATATTTGCCTGGAGACGTCTAGAGCATAGCGCAGAAGAATAGCCTCCATTCCTTCTTTCTTCCTTCTGAAAACCTGTGCGTTGTTGTATTGCGTCATCTAAACCTCGTTGACTCTTCTTCTCGGTGTGTACCGTGAAGAAGGGGAGCGGTATCTCCGAGCCGTTGCTACCGTGAAGACCAGCACGGGGGGCGGTAATAAGGTTTCTGAGCAACGCAGATGCACGACCGCTTGCTGTATTACGACGTCTACGTTTATGTACTGCATCGAGTCTATGCTGCTTTCTGTTCTTCATCAGACCCATCTGTAAGTCTTTCGTGTGACTGATTGACTTATTTACATCCTGTTTTTTCATATATTGTGAAGTACAATGAGTTGTCTGCTGTTAGTACTGATTTATGCACCATTAGTCTTTTGCGATATTTGCCTTCTACTAAAATTTGGAATTAAAATATTGCTCTCATTTTTAACATCAACTTGCCACAAATTTTTATAGAGAGCTCCAAATCATCCGTTTGACTCGTTGGAAACTAGACTTGATATGATTTCTAAATATAAACTTTGTGTGCATTTGAAACCTCGGAATTAGTGCACAAACCTTCATGAACTTTGCGGACAGAACATCAAGTACCATGCTGATGGGAACTTGATTGCTCTTGTTTCTTCCACTTGACCAACCTCCCACTCTTCTCTTGTCCAAATAGATGTATATACCGTGTATATCCTCATCACTACTCGTGCCGCCGCAGCCGCCCACGCACTATCCGCCAACAACCACACATTTGCGACATGATTCGACTCTTTACTAGAGTTCACTGTCTTGATCATCATAGCTAATAATCTCCATTGGTACATTCATCCATCAACTGGAGCTTGGACATGACAAAACTCGACCAAAAGGTCGCATCTAACTTATTTTGACATAGATTTGTTACCTGCGACGTCTACCTGTCAAATTGTTTTGACAGCTTTGTTTTTTCTAAGTAACTTCTAGTTTCCGGCCATATATATATACACACTAATTATATGCGCTCCTATAAGCACCCACATTAATCCTAGAGGGGAAAAGACTTGGAATTACCAGATTAATCTGGGAAAAAGAAAAATTGCTAGAAATTTCATGTAGAAAAAGAAATGTCTTGTGCGTCTACTTATAGCTTAGAAATTCCTGCGACATCTTCCTATCCAAATCAGAGACTATGAAATACAATGAAATTGTTAGGCCTGTGTTGCTAATCTTGGCATCGCGTAATCCAACAGGAGTTACCTATTCATTACATCACGTAACTGTAATGTAATAGAACTGACAATTTTGTTGGTTGTAGAAGCCAGGAATCAGCAACCTAAACCAAATCGGAAGCTTATAAAAAAAAACATACAACGGTGGAAGGTAAGCTGAACTCCAAATCCGAAACTGACAAAAGCAATAAAAAAACGACCAGTGGTGTAACCCAATCGGAAGTATATGAACGTAGAGTCCAGATGCAAGTCAAGTTTGAGCTCTCACCCTCTTCTCTCTCATGGCTATTGTTTCTTTCTCTCGCTCTTTTTTTTTTTGCGTACAAGAATTAACTCAGACATTGTCATGGCAAAGAGAAGTTAGGCATTGTATATTTTCTTTGTTTGCATGCATGGGAACTATCCCACTCAATTCAGCATTCGCTGGTGCATGCATGTAAGCTGCGTGCTTTTAGGGCACTAATTGATATCACTCTGCACGCTCAGTAGGCAATGACATACTAATCCAATTAGGTTATCAATTTTTAATTCATTTCGGAGTAATATAGTTTAAAAGTTGCATGTCTTAATTCAACTACAATTACAAATTCTTCAGTGAAACATGTATATAGTTGATACCATAACCGGAAGGTTATAAGGTGTTGCCAGCATCAATGGATACTTCACAAAATAAAAATAGTACACAACATACAACAAAAGTTCGGTGCTCAAGGGAAATTCAGTTCCATTCTTTACTGTTGTTGTAGCTTTATGTATTTTACTTACCATATAGATATGAAAAATATTACTGTAAAGACGTCACGCTTTAGAGAAAAATCGGACGACTCACTCTCTACTATACCAAGGACACTCTTTTCCAGCTACTTCTCACCTTATCCACACCACACAACAGCTGCTTATCCTATTTCCAAATACTCTAACTCCCCCCTCTCTCATGAGCTTGGAACCGACGCTTCTGCTTGCGTTTCCCGTCTCGCTGGATCGATATCTAAATCACTAGCTAGTAGCTAGATGCGAACTGGAACAGAGCTGTGCGTTCCCCCCTTCCCTCGTCTCGCTTGCGTTTCCCCCGTCTCCAAGTCACTGGCTAGTAGCTAGCTGCGCTACAACAGAACAGAGCAGTGCTGACTGCTGAGCGGAGCTGAGAGGAAGAAAAGGAGGAGCGACGAGCCGAGGTACAGGCGCGGACTCATTGGTATTGTATTCTTGTAAGCTTGGCCATGGGATAACCTTGACTTCTGCAAGGTATATTCATGTGTTTCCGTTTCTCTTGATGTCTTGGTTTCTCTTCTTTTCCCCTCTGCGCACGTGTTGTGGTTTCTGATGCGGCCTGGCTTTTGCTTGCTTTCTTCTTTGTTGTTTTTATATGTGGTAGACCCATTGAAAAAAAAAATGTTACATACTATTTTTGAGATGTTACGACTCATTGAAAAAAATATTGCATACTGTTCTTTGACATATTGCGACTGTTGAAAAAATGTTGCATACTGTTCTTTGACATGTTGCGACCCGTTGAAAAAAATGTTGCGACCCGTCGTAAAAAAATCTTGCTCGTTAAAAAAATGTTGCGACCCGTTGAATGGTGATGTTGCATACTGTTCATGATGATGTTGCAAGATTTTTCTTATGTTCGAACTATATTTCATGTTCTTCCTAATCTTTTTTTTTTGATATGTTGGCACCTGTCAGAGAGAAGAAGTTATTTGATGTTTGTTTGTTTTGATTCTGAGATTTTTGGAGAATTTATGGGCAGAGGAGATTGGGATTGGGGCGACGAGGAGTGTTGGGGGCTCAGTTATCGGGGGATTTTGGATGCCCTGGGCTGCGCGAGATGTTCGGGACGAGGCTCTCTCATGCGCAAGATGGACGGTGTAGAACAGCTTCCAAGATCCAACGTTGGAGCATGTTGTACGGGGTTAGCGCTCGTCGCTTCCTATAGACATTGAAACAACTATTTGTATTGATTTCAAATCCATTAGTTGTTACATAGGTTCCTATTTTTATTCTACTTTTCAAACTCCTATATTTCCAGAAGTGAGCGCGGCTCACTTGGCTAGCTCGTGCTGAAACAAGCAATGGTCGGAGTTCGATCCCAGTCTCACCGGATGTAAGGCATGATTGAGGGCTGTCTTGAGGACACGATGTACGAGGAGGCTTTAGGCTTTCACCCACCACAGTTATTGCTGCTCCCGTGTGTGCCTCGCGAGTTAGGGTACTTCTTCTTTAATGTGGGTCGGGTGGGGTAAAATCCCTGACATTCAAAAAAAAACTCTTATATTTCCAAGTATACAGATTTGCGTAAGTATTTATATATATGTTGGCAATCAACAACAATTAGTAAAATAAACTATCCTATAATGAAAAAAAAATTATAAACTTTTTATATCAATTGACCTTTAAACTTGCATAAAAGTTTAAACAAAAAAATTGCTAGTGAAACTCAAATCGGAATAATAGGACAATGTCTGTACGTATGTCCAAAATGAGATGTTACTATGAATTATCGTATCATGTTTTTGCAGCAGAAGCAAAGGGTTGGGTGGTGAACAGTCAGGGGAAAAGGGAGGGTCCCAGTATGCAGCATTCACCTCTGATTCGTGTGCAGGTCAGAAAGATTCCCTGTGCGTGCGTTGCAGCAAATCATTTGAGGGCGTGCTGATCTGCAGAATCCCCTGCCAGGCTCTGGAACGATTGCTAGACCTCGACGTGCTTAAGCGTCTATATGGAGTAACAGTTAGGCTAGATCTTTCCGATGCCTTCAGCCAATCCATGAGCAACGGCTTGCGTGCATTCATTGGCCATCAATTTTCACAGTTGGAGCCACAGCACACGCAGTGCTTGGATTTGTGGAGGACGAACCGACGAACAGGGTGGTGGACCCGAAGGCACGTGATTCCGTGATTCCTGAAGAACATGTCCTGCCTGGTCCAGCATGCCAGCCAGCAATCGAGCATAATTCAGACGCTTGCTGTTGGGCCTTCAGGTCCAACAACCTTTCTTCTGGCTGGGCGAAGCAACGACTTTTCTTCTCCCTCTACGAAACAAATCCCCTGCCTAGCACGAACTGCTGACGAATTTACGCTACGCGAGAGGTGGACAGGCAAATGCAGACGACGCAAAATGGAGCCTGCTGGTGGTAGAACACGGGGCCTTGGGAAAGAAGCTGAGGTCTGTGCCGTTTGGCGATATCGCGATGGTGTTTCGGCCTTTTGGGCTTTGGGCCGCTTCCGTGCCGGCCACCGCGGCGGTGGCATTGGCGCAAATGTCAAGCCAGGGACAGTTCACGGGAACGACAGATCCAGGCCGAACGGTTGAGATGCTACATTTATAGCTACTGCACGGAATTCAGCAAAACCACGAGTAATCATACAGCCTCGACAAGCCTAGTGCAGGCTGTTGAGGAACCGTTCAGTTCGAATGATCATTTTGTAGATAAATCTAGAATTGTAAGAACAATACAAAAACAAAGAACATAATAGTAGATTGAACACAGAGATATAGAGAGACTTCTTGCTTCTCTTTATTCCTTTATCAATCGATCAACCTTTTACAATGACTAATACTCTCTATTTATAGACTACAGACCCTGCTAGGGTTTGAGATGAGGAGTCCACCTTGGACCAGGACTGCCGGTCTGGGCCCGATTTCTTAACACTCCTCATTGGGCACTCATCCGACATGTTCATATCTCATCAAAACTCCATAAAACCCTAGTGGAAATTTTTTTGGAGAAATAGTGCACGATACACGTTCTGCTATGTTGCACGAATTGTCTCGTTAAAAACCTTAGTCGAGAAATTTCAAGAAAACTCGTCAAGGGAAAAAGAATACAATCCATCCAATTTCATTTAATCTTCAGGATTTATTCTTTGGATACTCGATCTTCATGATCAAATTTCAATAATGAGTTCGTGAAGATTCTCCCCTTGAATTCTGCACTTCTCTAAGTCTCATCATTCTAATTCTACGGATGCATCTTTCAAAGCTAGATACTAGAAGTGACTTAGTGAATAAATCTGTTAAATTTTCACATGACTTAGTATGCAGTACTTTAATTTCGTTCATCTTTTGCAATTCATGAGCATAGAAGAACTTGGAGTTGATATGCTTTGTGAGATGACTCTTCACATAACCCATCTGCACTTGTACAACACAAGCTTCATTATCTTCATAGATAATAATGGAGATTTGCACGGTATTCAATCCACACGACTGCTGGATATGGTGAATCATCCGTCGAAACCAAACACATTCTCGTGAGGCCTCATATAGTGCTATTATTTCTGAGTAGTTCGTCGAAGTCGATACAAGACATTGCTTAGACGATTTCTATAGAATTATAGTTCTGCCACATAAAAGTTCATAGCATGTTTGCAATTTGGTTGTATGCGGGTCAAACAGGTATCTGGTATCTGCATTGCCATTCATAGTTAGGTCTTGGTTCTTTCTGTGGAACAGACCAAGTTCTTTGCTTCCTTAGAGGTATTGGAAGATGTCCTTCATTCCCTACTAATATCTTTGGTAGGTTCTGCACTATACCCTGCTAACAGGTTTACGACAAATGCAATGTCCAATCTAGTATAGTTTGTTAAATTCACATGTGCTCCTATTGCACTTAAGTATGAAAATTCCGTTCTCAAGACTTCCTTCCCCTCTTCTCTAGGTCTATACAGGTCTTTGTCTTGCTGTAAAGATCTCCAGACCATTGGTATTTTCGAAGGATATGCCTTTCCATAGTCAAACCTTTCTAACACCTTCCGAATGTAGGTTGACTGATGCACTAATATTCCTTCAGGGATATGCTCAAGCTGCAAGCCTATGCAATATTTGGTTTTACCCAAATCTTTCATTTCGAATTCCGACTCCAGGTAAGAGCTTGCTTGCTTTCTTAATATCCTTCAGGGTTCCAATTATATTCAGATCATCTTCATACTCTAAGATTATACAAAATCCATCCTAGGATCGTCATATAAATACACAAGAGTTATTCTCATTGTCAGGTATCTTCATATAAAATGTCTGAATCCAAATTTTCATAAAGGTATGTTGTTACCACATCCATTAATTTCACTTTTCACTTCAAGTTTACTGCTATTGAGATAAATATCTAAATGGAGCTCGGCCTATGATCGGAGAATAGGTTGTTTCGTAATCATTTCCTGGACGTTGAATGAAACCTTATGCAACGAGACTTGCTTCTTTTCATTTCTCTTTCGAACAAATACCCACTTATGCCCTACGAGGTGCACATGGGGAGCTGTGCGGCTTACAGCCCAAATACATTTATTTTATTTAGAGAAAAGAATTTAGTTTCTATTGCCTTCTTCCAATCTTCTTAATCTAATATTTTCTTACATTCAGCGAGCGATACAGGCTCTGGATCAAGATCGATGATTGTGGCAAAAAAAATTTACAAAGTAAATGTCGACATTGGTTGTTATCATATTCATAGATTCTCTCGAGGTCACAAAGTTTATAGCTATTTCTTCAAGAGGCGATTCTTCTAATGCTTCTACTTGCTCACCGCTGCTTCCAATTGCGGGGCAAGTCCATTTAGTTTTTCAGCTTCGATGTGTGCGCACACATCCATACTGATGTCTCCCTTCGTAGGATGTTCAATCTGTTATGCCTTTTCTGAAGGCTCTATACCTGTGTCAGGTCTCAATTGGTTCCCCTTCTGGTTCTGGGGCACTTCGATATCAGCTGTGTCAAGTCCTTCTTATCCTTTTTCACCAAGCGTCCCCGGTTACTTCGGATTCGAGGGGCTAGAGTTCTCGTCCTTTTTGAGACCTTAGGACGGGATTAGGGATACCTTTGTCGTATTTCAACCCTCTCCGGTGTATTACGTGCAAACACATGTGACTTGGTCACACTCTTTAAATAACTAAAGTGGTCAAACAGTTGATTCGCTAATGCTTGCAAATTAATTATCTTCTGGACTTCATTCAATTATATTCAGAACTTCAATTATCTTCAGGGCTTCAATTATCTTCTGAACTTCTCTATTTGTTTTACTAGTGCACGGGTCATATGCATGGATTCCAATTATTATTATGGACTTTAATTGTCTTTTAGACTTCAATTGTCTTCTGGACTTCCCGTGACTTGCCACGTTATTTCCCCATATTTTCATCAAAGGGTTGATTTCCTCCCCTTAATGACGAGAAACTAACCTCATCTAATATACTATCAACGAATCAGGTATTATGCAAATCTCTCATCATAGGGTCCAAATACCTGATTATGGATGCCGTCTCATAACCAACGTTAATCCCATACTTTCGGAGAAGGCCCATTGCAGTTCGCTGCGGTAGTGGTATAGGTATAGGTACATAAACCTTACAACAAAACTGCGAAGATGAGAAGTGTTTGATGCTGACTCTTGCGCTAGTTGCATAGGTGAATGGATGTTATATGCCAACGGTCTAAAATTGATAAGAATTGCTGCGTGCAGGATTGTGTGTCCCCATCATATAGTTGGTAAATTACAATTCTTCAAAGATCTGCTAGTCCATTCTGGGTGTGGACATGCGGTACGGAATGCTCAACTTTAATTTCCATTTCCATGCAGTAATCACCAAATGCCTTTGAAGTAAATTCTCTGGCGTTATCCATTCTGATAGACTTTACATGATGATCAGAGAGATTGTTTCTACTTTTAATTATCTACGAGATTTAGCTTTGCAAAAGTGTGGTTTCTTGTAGAGAATAAACATACGTGCGATCATTCCGAGGAAGCATCGATGAGCACCATAAAATACCGAAATAGCCCTGACTGGGGCTATATAGGACCGCAAATATCTCCCTAGATACAGTCTAGGAATGCAGGAACTTCATCCTTCGCTTTCAAAGTAGAAGGTCCGTAATTAATTTCCTAGTGGCACATGCGGGACACACAAAATCTTCCTGATTCAGGAAATTCTTTATATTCATATTATGTCCCTGTGAATTCTTAATTATCTTTCTCATCATTCTAAGACCTGGACGGCATAATCTATCATGCTAGAGATAGAAAAATTCAGAGCTTCTAAATACGATTTTTAGGGTAGTATAGGCTGCGGGTGTCTTAATATTAGTGTAGTATAGCCTAGTTTCATATGAAGGAAGTCGTTCTAATACCCTTTTTCACTTTCTTCATGCTTTGTAATGAGCAGGTATTCCTTGTCATACTTTTCTTAAGTCTCTGCGTGAAAACTATTAGCGTGATTATCCTTAAGAGTTCTAGTCGATTCTGGGCACAACAAGGCTTTTTTAATGACCAAAGTTGTGCCCATCGGGAATATAATTGTGGCCCTTTCTGAGCCTAATATACAAGTATCGTTTCCTACGATTGTCGTAAGGCTACCAGTATTCTTGCTGATTGACTGGAAAATTTTCGTTTCTCTCAAGATGGTATTCGTTGTGCCGCTATCCGCTAAGCACACTTCCTCCATAAAGTGCCACACGTTCTAATATAATGTATTTTATTAATATACATCAGAAAGCAAACAACACATAAATAAAATACTTCAAATATCAGAACATAACTTGCTATTATAAAGACAGAAAAATAAGCCTTGCAGGACTCACTCATAAGAATTTAATGCTTTGCTCTCCTAGAACGCTCTCCTAGAACGCTCTCCTAGAGCTTACAACCATTATTCAAAAAATAATTCAATGTTCTGCTTCAAGCACAAATTGCAAGTTACTATAAAAGATCCAAGTGCAATGCATGCACTAGATCGAATCAGCGAAGTGTTCGAAAACTTCTGCTTTAATATGCTCCATGTCGATCTTCTCCTCTTAGCCAACTACAGCTGCGGCCGCTGTAATGTCCAAAGGAGGGATGATAGGGCTGCTACTGGGCTGGCCACATCCATGAGTGCAACTAATGGATGTGGATCCTCCGTGCCTGTAATGGCGATGTGTGCCTCATTTTGTCCTATACCCTTCTTCTTAGATTGAAAAGCATAAATAACGTGTGACCCACAACCTTACCTTTCTTGCCCCTCTCCTCTATGAGAGGCTTCATCACCTTGTAGCCGTTAGTATTGGCTTAGTGGCCAACATTGCTACTAGGTAGCTATGAGATGTAGTTCTTCCCTAGAATATCATCTTGAGCTTCCGCTACTTGCATGATATCAATTAATTCAGCATACTCCTTGTAGCCGTCTTGATGATAGTTGTGTGCGGATTGCACCGCATTCAAGTGAAAGGTGGAGAGAGTTTTCTCAATCTTTCCGCTCATCCGTGATTATATTACCACAAAGTTGAAGACTGATACAAACTCTGACCATGCTGGGTTAGTTCTTCGAACTCCTGGTTCGTGATGTCAATCATCTTCATATCCATGCAAAAAGTTCATAAGATTACTGCTGGTAATTTGCGTAAAATGGTTGCAAAAATTTTCATAATACTCTTCGAACTCTTGGTTTGTGATCCCGTATTTTTCTATGCATTTTTCATGATTTTACTGCTATTTTCAGTGATTAAAGGTAATATAAACAATCACAGATAATCAAAAACAATAAATACAATAAATAAATTGTATAGAAATAATAATAACAAAGTTAAACATGCTTCAAATACTCAAAATATGCAAAATTTGAATTCCCGAGGCCCTTTTTTTTGGAAAGATCATTTTTTCGACAAATTCTGCAATTTCCAGGGGTTAACACCTGAAATTTCAGTTTTGAGAAATCTTTTCATGCAATTTTCAAAGAGTCTGAGGGCCTTAATGCAAAAATACCTTATTCGCGTGAGGACCCCATGATTTTCAGAATCGCGAAGGGCATTTTTGCAAAATCACTTTTTCTTTTCGTTTTTCTTTTCTTCCTTTTTTTCTCCGTACGCCTTTTCCCTTTGTTTTAGGCCATTTCATTCCTTAGGCCCATGTGGCCTTTGTTTTCACAATTTCCACTGAATTTCTTCTCGGGACGTGGGCTGGCCGACCCATTTGGCTTGCTTGGCAGGGCAAAAGGAGATTGCACGGGGAAAAAGGGTTTCCTGCCTTGTGCGGAGGGCTGGCTGCGCAAGCACTTCTTGCGCGAGGCGAGCTGCGCGGTGCGCCTGGGAGGCTTTGTGGCGGCGGCCTCGCACCGTCGCATGTGAGTGGCGGCCCAGGGTTTCAAAGGCGCGTGACGGCGCACAGCAGGCTAGGACCCAGCGGGCGAGGCGCGCACGAGGGGGTGCGCGTGCGGTGGCGCACGGGGTCGAGCTAGCGCGGGGTGTTGCTTCTAGAGGTGGCGCAGGTAGGGGTGAAAACGGATCGGAAACGGACGGATAATAGTTTTGTCATATTTGTTTTCACATTTTTTTTTCCGGATCCGGATACGAATACGAATACCCCAGATACGAATACGAATACGAATAGTATCGAATACGAATACGGAGCGAATACGAATCGAAACGAATACGATCACAGATATTTTTCGGAACATGAAAACCCCTTAAATTGTATGCCAGAAATTAACGAAAATATATAACTAATTTATTTGATGTAAACATTCATGAATTTTTTATATTTTCAGCAACCACACATAACATTGGCACTAGCAAGTTACATTAACTAGTTCATCACAAATATAACACTTAGTTTACCATATTTAGCTCATAAGTCATAACTCACAAAGTCATCATATATTCACACTTAGTTCATCATATACATAAAATTTAGTTCACACAAACATTGATTAGACTGGATGGTTAATCTATCAAGAAATGATTGTAACATCCCAAAGTATGTTACCAAAAATAAAATTAATAAAGTTATTATTTTATTAGATTTTCGAGATTTAAAAGAGTTTTTCTGGTTAAGAAAGAAAAAATAATAAAATAAAGTCAATTATTTAATTTCCTAGTTTTTAATATAAAAAATAAAATTTATTGAGTTTTCTGGGGTTTTATTGGATTTAAAGTGAAAAAGAAAATTTTAATTAATTTATTGAATTTTCTGGGTTTTAAAAAGGTTTTTCCTATTTTTAGAAATATAAAATAATTTATATACAAAAATAAAAACCAACTTTAAGTTGGAATAAATTTTATTAAGTTAAAAATAATTCAACGTATTTCTGTGATTTTTTTCTAAGATTTTTTAACTCTATTTTCTAAAAGACTATTTGATTTGTTGCATTTTCTGAAATTCAGAAATCAATTAAAATCCCCTTTTCTCTTTTGGGCTGAAATCCTCTTTTGGGCCAAAATTCGGATATCCGGACTCCGTCTTATCCGGATAATCCGTATTCGTTTCCGTATCCGCCGGATAGCATGCCTCATCGTATTCGTTCCGCTTTAGGCAAAAAAATCGAATCCGTTTCGATCCGAAAATTATCAGAAAAATCCGATCCGAGACATTCGAATCCGATTTTGTCCGGACGGTCGGAAACTATCCGATCCGTTTTCACCCTAGGCGCGAGGCCATGGCGGCGACGTTGGCACCGGGTGGCGCGCGGCCGAGCCGAGCGCTACGCCGCGGCACGCGAGGCGACGCTCGGCACTTCTGAGCGAGGCGAGCGCTCGCGCGCTTCAGCGCAGTGGCGGCGGCGCCCGGAGCGCTCGGCGCGGGCGCGCGCCGGCCGAGCAAACGCGATGCGTGGTCGATGCGGGGCCGCGCGCGGTCGATCGGCTCCGGCAGCGCCATGCGGGGAGGCGGCCGGACGGAGGCTTCAAGCGCAGCGTGCTGCCGATTTGCCCTTTATCAATTCTTCCTTCGTTGCCATGGTCGTGTGGCGGCTCTAGGCGGTGGAGGCTCTGGTTGCGGGCCGACGGTAGTGGGGGAAAGCCCATGCGGTGGGGGCGGCGCTGTGGGCGCCGATGGCGACGTGGCTTTAGGCCAACGCTATTGGCCGACGGCCAGGCCGCGAATTTTTCCATGTAATTACTATTCATATGATGTAATGCAATTTAGTGCCATCAACATCCGTTCTTTCATGCAATCTCCGATCGGCTTGGCAGCGACTTCAAATCTTATCGCGGTAGGTTAGAATGGATTTGCAACTTTCAATTTATGGTACAATTGACATCCACTCTTTCATGAAATCTACCGATTGACATTGTGCCGGCGACTTCAAGTCTGCTCGCGGTAGATTAAAGCATATTTACACCGTAGAAAACCTATATAGAAAGCAAATTTACAGAATTTAAAGCGATCTAGAAAATACGATTCAATCTACGAGTGTCGTTCTTCGACGGTTACATTTTCGATCCGAGGAGAGTTGATCGTGTTGATATCGTGTTGATAACGTGTTGAGGAACCGACTCTGAAGAATCGTAAGAACAATGCAAGAATATAAGAACAGAATAGTAGATTGAACACAGAGATATATGATGGCTTCTTACTTCTCTTTATGCCTTCATCAATCGATCAACCTTTTACAATGACTAGTACTTCTTATTTATAAACTACAGACCCTGTTATAATTTGAAATGAAAAGCTCATTTTGAACTAGACTGAGCCCAGTTTCTTAACACAGGATACAATAAGGACGACACCAGTTTGCTCCAAATTGGGCAAGCTAACAGGCTCCGACTAACAAAAAGGAAGGTGTCAATCTGATGGTGATGCCCGTGACCTCGAGCTATTGACTGCTTAGGGTCGTCCGCTTTCAGCTCTCTCTCCAATCTTGAGGCACTGGACGCTGCTTGTGCACTGGCTCAATGATTACTGTGCCTTTTAGAGTTACTCGTACTTCGTACTAGACTCGTAAAAAGACTTCATAGATCCAGCCTGCAGGCGCCTGCATATCCACTGCACAGTGACTGCACACTGTTCAGTGGCTGTTGCGTGCTCCTTGCGAGCCAGGTCGGCCCATGTGTGCACATACCATCCCTCGTGCCTTTGCCGAGGATCAAACCAATAGATTCATAGTTAACAGAGGAAAGATTAACACTACCCTATTTAGCTACAGTTTTACAATTTTATATCTTGATTTAGGTGTTGTTTATACTTCAGCTCAGCGAATGTTTCCATGCTAGAGTCACCTTTTTATAACAGATGCCTAGTGAAGACAAATAATAAAAAGCGGTGAGGGTACAGCAAATCACATGAGCATCGAGATCCAATGGCTTCACGGGCTTAACATTTTCTTCAGTATATAAAGAATCAGATGGAAGTACAGTTCACCTTCGAAGTTACACACAGGAGTGCCTTCTTTGCCGATCTGTAGACTGTAGGCATGTCGCAGAATCGGTAAGAAACCGATGTTACTGTAACAGATTTTCTATTTATAACTCGTTTAAATTTTTTAAAGTATAAGTCAAAGTATAGAGATTAATATGTTATATCATTAGATATTAATCTAATATAAAAAAATATAATTTATATTTAAAAAAATTTCAATCGCCTCGTTAATACAACCCCTTACTGTAAACGTAACCAAGCACCACGCCGGCTGCGGAAAGCACAAAAAGAAACAAACAACGCTAAACACTAGGCACGGTCAAAGTTAACTCCCCTAAAGAACACGTACTACTAATCACCTTTCCTATACCTTCGCGCAAACCGAAGTGCTACCACCAGTGCCAAAGCTAAGCGCCTTCCGTATCTAACCAAACACATACGATTAGCCAAAACCAGAATTTTTTGTCGATACGGTCATTTTATGAAGCGTAATTACACATATGACAACTTTCAAAGCGATTTGCAAATAGCATCGCCGCGCGCGACGTGACCAGCGCCGCTCTCAGCCGGAGACACGCCGCCGTGGCGCAGAGCTCACCCGCGCCGCGATCGCTCACACCAGTCACCTCCGCGCCCGCCACTCACCGCCTCCCGTGGCGCTCGCCCCACCTCGCACATCGCTCGCTTCCCGGCGCAGCTCACCGCGCGCTCGGCCCTCCGCCGCCACGCGCTCGCCCCACCCTCGCGCGGCCTCCGCCCGCCACGCGCCTCGCCCCACTCGCGCCGGCCTCCCGGCGCCTCGCGCCCGGCCTCCGCCCGCCACGCTCGCCCCACCTCGCGCGCCTCCGCCCGCCACGCCACGCGCCGGCCCTCACCCGCGGCCTCCTCCGCCCCGCCACGCGCCGCCCCACTCTCGCCGGCCTCCCGGCGCAGCTCACCTCGCGCCCGCCCCGCCCGCCACGCGCCTCGGCCTCCCGGTGCTCACCGCGCCGGCCTCAGGCCGCCACTTAATTAAGAAGTGTTAATCTGAGATTAAGTGAGGTTAATTAGTGTTGGGATAATTAGGGGAAAATTTGTGATAATTTTAAAATATAAAATGAGTTGAAAAATTACTAATTTTTTTGTGTAGTGTAATCAAATTTTATTTGTTTGTATAAATTTTGTATAATTTTATTTGTTTAGATTTTTTATTGTTAATCGATATGATTGTGTTATTCTAATATGTGTTGATAGCAAAGATTTGAATTAATGCCCTTCATTTGCATGAGACCCTTCCTCCTCCATATTTGA
Organism: Ampelocalamus luodianensis; assembly: GCA_036346255.1. Lineage (NCBI taxonomy): Eukaryota > Viridiplantae > Streptophyta > Magnoliopsida > Poales > Poaceae > Ampelocalamus > Ampelocalamus luodianensis. Next base: position 13,259,943 of record CM070634.1, read on the forward strand.
ACCATTTGCGTAAGGCCCTAACAGTGTTGATTGTTTACACATTTGAACTATTTGCGAAGGCCCTCCTCCTTCCATTTGCAACAGTGTTGATTGTTTACACATTTGAACCAGTGCCCCGCCATGTGTTGATTATGAAAAGATGCAAAGGAGGCCTCACTTCTGTATTTTCCACCGAAAGCATTGATCCGTCACCTCTTGTCTCTTGTCTCAAATTGTGCGCAAATTTATGGCTTAATTTATGCTGCTGGGGTAACGATTCTCTTTAAGAGCAAGTGGAGGAGAGAGCTAGCGGATCGTGATTCGTAGTGGCTCATTCGCTCTTTTAGTAGTTCACTTCATATCGCACCGAGCTCGTGGCGGAGAAAGTAGAAGCCAACCAGAGAGAAGTTGAAATCGTCTCGAGCACCTAGAAAAGGTAAGTGTCATTCGTGATTCTGGCCATAGTTTTAGGTAGGTTTAGCAATGTGATTAGAATGTGATTAGATGAATTGTAGTTTGTTATTGTAGAAACTAAGTAGTTATAGTTATGTAGTGGATATTTTGACCGAGTGTTCGAATATAAAATTGGAAGATTTAGTGTGATTAGCACGTAATTAGAATACTTAGTAGTTAGCAACGCGATTAGTTGACTTAGTAGACTTATTGTTGTTAGTGTTGTAAATTTTAACTCGGTGATTTACATAGTGTGAGGAGCTCTGACTGTAAAATATTAAAATATTTAGAGGTCGTTAAACAAAATTGAAATAGAGTGTTAGCATACTTAGAATTGAAACGAAACCGAGGAGACAGAGTGTTAGCAGATTTAGCAAAGCCTTTCTTTCAATTAGTCTACTTAGCGCACTTCTTGTTGTTAGGGTTAGTGTTAGCAGACTTATTGTTGTTAGGGTTAGTGTTAGCAGACTTATTGTTGTTAGGTTTAGTGTTAGCAGACTTATTGTTGTTAGGTTTAGTGTTAGTATGAGGAACCTGAACGTAAAATTTTAAATTTTTAACTTGGTGTTAGCGTAACATGCACTATGGCTTAGAATTGTGTTGGTTTCCTTTATTGTACTTTAGCCGAACATGCACTATAGCTTACAACATGCACTATGGCTTAGAACATGCACTCGGTGTTAGCGAACATGTACTATGGCTTAGAACATGCACTCGGTGTTAGCGTAACATGCACTATGGCTAAGAACATGCACAAGGTTTGAAACTTGTTACTACCACGTAAAATTTTAGAATTGAAATTAATTTACAATCATTTATGTTCATTAGCTATATTCGACTAATGTTTTCTATGCATGTGTTGCTAGGCATGTCCGCATCGAGCTCATCGGAACCATTCTACGATGAGGACCACCGGTGCAAGCCGGGCTCATCGCGACGCGGATGGCCCTCCGCCCGGCGCCGCGGGAGGATCGGTGGCGCCGACGATCGTTACGCCCCGATCTCGCATGCACGGGCTTGTTGCCTTTGCGAGGATGGTCTCGCGCGGGACGCGGTTCACCCTCGAGCGGTAGCCGTCCGCACTTGTCGGCTGTGTGGAGGCGGAGACGCACACCTTCCACTTTCGGCGGGTGAGATGACGGCCACCCTACAGACGTGTCGCTCCCGACTAGTCTCCCAATCCGAGGTGTGCCGCTTGTTCCGCGCCGCGAGCGGATCGGAAGGCTAGGGTGGAGCAACGCTGGCCAATCTATCCCGAGGGTGCACGTGGCGCCTCGGACTTGCCGAGGCATTTCAGAAATGCCCGAGAGTGCACTGACGAGGTCGTTAGGACGCACTCGTTGCTTACATTCTACAACTCTTTGGTTGGGTCATGTTTCCAACATCAAAGGGGATGTTTTGAACTCGCCATCCCCATCGCCGAAGTCTTTGGTTGACGCGGACCGGGCCGATGCCTCAGATAGCCGGGATCACCGCCCTTGCGCCACATACCGGGTTGTGTGACACTTCGCGACCAGCACTGCTACCAACCTAGCCGTCACTCATGCTCCTCGCACTGTGGAGTTGGGAGCACTTCCTATTGGGCGTCGACCATAGAGAAATCGGTGCACCTGCACCTTTAGTCGGACCCCACATGACGCCGTAGACATGCCCACCATGGGCTTACTTGGATCGTGCCCGTCTGCTACCGGGCGGCGCAAGACCGGCGAGGTGCTACTCGTTGTACCACAACGAGTTTGAGTCGTTACGAGAGCGACATCATCCGTGTATGGCATCCCGTTTCTCGCCGACGAGCGCCGACGGGCCGTCCATGCAATGCATCCCGGACGTCATCGTTGTGTAGAACGACCGCCACCGGTGTTCTCACATATGGTGGAGCCTTATGCGTGGCGTAGCAGAATCACGGGGCTTAGTCTGCAGTCACCGCCCTCGGACGCAGCAGCTCTCGAGCGAAAGATACACCGTGAGTCAAACTTATCCGAGTAATATTCGCATCCTTACATCTTCTTTTCTAACATTAATCTTTCCGAAATGCAAACGAGGTGGGGTGGCAGATTCGGATCGCAAATGCATCGGAGAAGTGGATTATGACATGGATGAACACGCGACGTGGATATCCGCATGAGCAGCGCCCGACGACCATGAGTCGTATGGCGTATATGGAGTGGTACGTGCCACTAACGCGCAGAAGATCGACTATTCTTCCTCCGAGCACCCAAAGGAGGTGACACAAACGACGCACCACGAGGAGAGCTCTCCGCCGACGCACGATCGTCACATCGCTTCCCGACTTGACGACGCCAGACGGCACTTACGACCTACGGTTCGCAGCTTCATTGACGATATTCGCACCTTTTGTTAATGAACTCGGCACGATGTCACAAAGAGCTTGAGCGGATGTCGCGACGCGTCAGAGCGTATCGGACGACGCCTCGGCAATTTCAGATAGAACCCAATGGTACAAAAGTTTTGAAGCACATCTCGGCGAGATGAAGAAAATAGTAAAGAACTTGAGTCGGTGGCCGCTCGAGGACGACACCGCGCGATCGGGCTCGATGTGGGGACCGTGCTCACCCGCTAGGTCTTCAAAGACGACCTAGCGAGTCCAAAGAGCGTCAGAGCGCTTCCGTCGGCCATCCGCTGGACAGTCGCCATGGGGTAAGTCGCTATTTGAGCATTTCCTAAGTGTATGTATACTTTGTATTTGTTTTTAGATTAAAGTGGGTTTCAGAGTTACCCTTCTTAATGTAGGTTAATTTATTAGGATTTGCTATTTCTAAGTCATCCGATTTTTTTAAGTTTAAGTCAATTTTTGTGATCATTGGATTTGTGTAGATATTGATGTGTCATGTTATTGGATGTTGATCCAATAAATAAAAATATGTCTTATATTTAAAAAAATTCATCACCTTACAAATATACAAACCCTTTTAAACTCAAAGCAAACACTCTCCACAAGTGCATATATGTCGCCTATCTATAATCTATCCTGCTCATACATCTCTTCTATATCTATAATCTATCTCTCAAGTGCATACATACCTCTACATGTATAATCTTTCTCTCGCCATCGTATGATATATCCTCCGTCTAGCGCCTACATATCTGCGGACTGTCTGTTTATCTCTACGCATAAATGCGTAAATGTACTATGCTAACTATATAATTTCAACGTGACGTATGCAATGTGTACTTTATTAGTACTTTATCGTAGAGATAGAATTACGTGTGCAATGGTACGGATTCATTAGGTGGCCATGAAAGAAAACCTTGCGAATTAACTCGATCATGAACGAGCCTTCTTCTTGCGGTAGTACGAGCGAACGCACCGCGATATCATCAAATCTTGATGCCATGTAAGGACCACCGGCCGTGTGCATCCTCGTCGGCATCATCCGAGCTTGGGTGGTGTCCTCGCTTGACTCAACCCGAGAGGCTCATCCAGAGATACTGCGTGGCGATCGATGCCGACCACCATGTTTCCGCCTCGTTTGGCACAAAATTAGGCACGGACTTCCTCCGAGGCAAAGACATTCCGTGTCGCCATCTTCAGTGCTCTCGATCGCGCTTGCTTGGCTTGTAGAGGCCTCGGCATCATCGTGGTTTCCGATGCCCTATGTACGAAATTTACGTACACCATAGGCTTCCGTGAATGGCGCCTCTGGCCGAGACAATCTCCATGTATCGCTCCATGCTATGCTTCCATTCACCTTTACGAGCTCCCACACATATTCGTGCGGTGATCGCTCGATCATAACTTTCTTCGCCGCTGCCTCCGCGATTTAACTCCTCCTGATGCACCTTCGCAGCCGTGAATATTCATCGTGTGGAGCCCTCCGCCCGACCACCTTATCGGCATTTCGATAGGTCTAACCCATCGTGTCCGCCCGCACGAGCCCATCGCCGTGAAAAACACCAACAAATCTTGCATGTTCGAAAATACCTAAAGCCACAACAATCACTAAATAATTATGACTAATTAATTACATCTAAACTAACTACTTATGATTAATTAATTACCACTACAAAATTAGGAGTATTTTATTTGTACTTACTTACTATATCGTAATGATGACTACTAAACTAATTACGACTAAACTAATTCATTACTAGTGAACTAACTAATTACAACTAATTAATTACCTCTAAACTAACTAATTACGATCGATTAATTACCACTAAAAAATATCGCATTTCATTTCCACTTACTTAATACGTGTGAATGATGACTACTAAACTAATTACGACTAATTAATTAGCACTAAACTAATTTATTACTAGTCAACTAACTAATTACGACTAATTAATTACCTCTAAATTATCTCATTACGACTAATTGATCGAGAAACAGAAAAGCATAACACAAATTACCCGCCTTCGAGGAAGTAATCAATTAGCCCTGAAGTAATAAATCAACGCCAGAATGACTTGCTTCGGGAAGTAATAAATCAACGCCGAGCGACGAGCCATTGAGAAGAAGGAAACGGTTAATCTCTCAATAAATTTATTATGTTACGTTCTTCGAGTTCTCAATGACGAGCGCAAGAACGAATCGAAACACAATTGATATGAGCGAAGAGCGAGTGCTAGAGTTCGTATTTATAGTCGAGCGGAGAAGAGTCGCGCGTTGGCGCCGGAATTCGTAAACATCGCGCCAAATTTCTCGGACGAGGCGACAGATGCGGAGGAGAGAGGAGGACGGTGGAAAAGATAGTCACTACGAGGTTTTTAATTCTCCGCATAACGACCCAAGAAATCTCAAATACATTCCAAGTCCAAAGAAATCTCAAATACATTTTAAATCACATGAAATTATGAAACCTTAATCTCCAAACAAGGAGTACACGGATAGCAATTCATACGGGCGTAGCGATAATAATTCAATGGATAAAATTACGAAAAATTTACACAAACAAGTACAAGGTGTCAATGAGCTACACAAAAATTTCATAATTTTAGAACTCATTTACTATATTTTAAAATTCTTTTAAATTTTGACTCTAACTATCTAATTAACCTAACCTAACCCTAAACAAACCTAATTACTAAACCTAACCTAACCCTAAACAACCCTAAACCGGCTAGAGCACTGTGTGGGGAGCGGTGAGCTGCGCCCGGTTTTTCTTTTTTTTTTTTTTTTGTGGGGCGCCCGTGTGACGTGGCGAAGCGGCGAGGTGGGCGGCGCGCTGGTCGCGACGTGGTCACCGACGTGGCGGCGGTGGTGGCGGGCGCGGGCGCGAGGTGGTGGCGGCGCGCGGGTGAGCTCGCGCCACGGTGAGTGGCGGGCGGGCGCGGGTGAGCTGCGCCACGTCTACGCTGTCTGCTAGTTTTGCAAATACAAATTAAAATCGGTTATTACTGTAAATACGGTTTCAAAGTCACCGTATCGGCCGAAGTTTCGCCAAAACCAAACGCACCAATGCGCCATACCATTCACACCCGTGTCCCCGCCTCGCCACCCAATCACAAGCTCTCCCAGTCCCAGACGGCCACACTGCCCAAGCCAAAGAGAGCACACTCCTAAGCAAAGCGCTCTCACTGGGAGCAGCAGAGGCAGGCGCTATGGGGGTTCGCCCGGCGGCCACGAAGCTGCACATCTCCCCCTCCGCCGCCCGGCGCCCCTCCTACCTGCCCTTCGCTGCCGTCGCCCTCCTCTGCTCCGCCTCCTACCTCCTCGGCGTCTGGCACCACGGCGGCCTCTCCTCCCCCTCCCGCTCCCCTCCCTCCTCCGCGGTCTCCATCGCCACCGCCGTCTCCTGCACCACCACCCTCACCCCCTCCACCCGGTCCCTCGACTTCTCCGCGCACTACTCGGCCGCGGACGACGCCGCGGCCGCAGCATCCTCGTCCGCGTCCTCGGCGCCGCGGAGGTACCGGGCGTGCCCGGCCAGGTACTCGGAGTACACGCCGTGCGAGGACGTGAAGCGGTCGCTGCGGTACCCGCGGGAGCGGTTGGTGTACCGGGAGCGGCACTGCCCCGCGGGGCGCGAGCGGCTGCGGTGCCTCGTGCCGGCACCCCGGGGGTACCGCAACCCGTTCCCGTGGCCGGCCAGCCGCGACGTCGCGTGGTTCGCCAACGTGCCGCACAAGGAGCTCACTGTCGAGAAGGCGGTGCAGAACTGGATCCGCGTCGACGGAGACAAGTTCCGGTTCCCCGGCGGCGGGACCATGTTTCCCCATGGCGCCGACGCCTACATCGACGATATCGGGAAGCTCATCCCTCTCCACGACGGCTCCATCCGCACCGCGCTCGACACCGGCTGCGGGGTAAGTGGCCAAGTTTCTTCCGCTTGCTTGGCTAGGATTAGAAAGAATCACTCAACACTGGCGTTGTTTTTGTGATAAATCTGCGGTTAATTTTTAGTTGGAGAAGTGAGGAATGGGAAACGGGAGATCTCATGGTCAACAGGGAGGTCAAAAAGGTCTAAGAGGTAGGCTAGTAGCATTACAGAGTGATGACCCGATTAGATTGGGAGAATTTAATTACTCATAGCACGTTGCTCAATTAAGCTATGTCTGTATTACCAGACGTTTGACACGACTAGGCATCTTGTTGTAGTATACTCCCGGGAACATCATGGACTTTGAATGGTAGTAGAATCCTAAAGTTCGTTTTGATCTTAATGGTTTAGATTAATTAAAATTTAGTTATAATACACCGTTTAGTATGAGAGTAGTAGGAGTAGAATACCAAGGGATATAATTGTAATTGCCTATATATGAATTAAATAGTATAAGAATAATATTTTTAACTATAGTTAGAAAAGTTCGTAATACCCTCACGAAAAATTACAAATACAAAGAAAAATCGATTATGCTTTTAATAAATTAATATTTAGATTTAATTTATACTAACACCGCTTACTACCGATAGAATATAAGTAAAATTTCTCATGGAAATGATACCTAGCATTTTACTCTTTCCTTCCGGTGTGGGCTAATGCGTCGGCGCCTGCACGCACGCCGTGTCGGCCCCGTGCAGGTGGCGAGCTGGGGCGCGTACCTGCTGTCCCGCAACATCCTGGCCATGTCCTTCGCGCCGCGGGACTCCCACGAGGCGCAGGTGCAGTTCGCGCTGGAGCGCGGCGTGCCCGCCATGATCGGCGTGCTCGCCTCCAACCGCCTCACGTACCCTGCCCGCTCCTTCGACATGGCGCACTGCTCGCGCTGCCTCATCCCCTGGCACCTCTACGGTATAAAATCCAGTGCCCCGCATTGCTCTCTTCATCCAAATGCATTCTACCTGTGGTCATTCAGGAATATATGCACTGTCAACGTGCAGATGGATTGTATCTGATCGAGGTTGACCGCGTTCTGCGCCCCGGAGGATACTGGATATTGTCTGGGCCGCCGATCAACTGGAAGAAGTACTGGGAAGGGTGGGAGAGGACCAAGGAGGACCTGAACGCCGAGCAGCAGGCTATCGAGGCGGCTGCCCGGAGCCTCTGCTGGAAGAAGATCAAGGAGGCCGGCGACATTGCCGTCTGGCAGAAACCCACCAACCACGCCAACTGCAAGGCCTCCCGCAAGGCTGCCAAGTCCCCGCCTTTCTGCTCCCACAAAAATCCCGACGCAGCATGGTAATTACAGTACTACATTGAGTCATTAACCTATGGTTAAATCATTAGTATACAGGTTGCTTTGCTGTAATTGACTTGCACTGCACGTAGGTACGACAAGATGGAGACCTGCGTAACTCCGCTCCCGGAGGTTTCCGACGCGACCGAGGTTGCCGGTGGTGCGCTGAAGAAATGGCCGCAGAGGCTCACCGCCGTGCCGCCCAGGATCTCCAGGGGAAGCAACAAGGATGTGACGGTCAAGACGTTCGTGCAGGACACCGAGCTGTGGAAGAAGAGGGTCCGGCATTACAAGGCAGTGATCAATCAATTCGAGCAGAAAGGACGGTACCGCAATGTGCTCGACATGAACGCCCGCCTTGGCGGTTTCGCCGCGGCATTGGCGAACGAACCATTGTGGGTCATGAACATGGTCCCGACCGTGGGGAACTCCAGCACGCTCGGGGTGATCTACGAGCGTGGGCTCATCGGAAGCTACCAGGACTGGTTAGTACTTCGCACTGGACACACCACATGGTCCTTGTATCACAGTGATTACAGCGGTGTGTCGGTGCCATGGTTGTTATGCAACGGCTTATGTGATCCCACTGCATTCACTGCAGGTGTGAGGGCATGTCAACTTACCCCCGTACTTACGATCTCATCCACGCGGATTCAGTGTTCACGCTGTACAAGAACAGGTAACATAACTTGCATCGAAACACCCTTGGAGACAAAAGTCACTGAGGTAGCCTGACAATTTTTCGCCACCTCTTCCTTGCGACTCTGCGAGGTGTGAGATGGACAGCATTCTCTTGGAGATGGACAGGATCCTGAGGCCGGAGGGCACGGTGATCATCAGAGACGACGTAGACATGCTGGTGAAGATCAAGAGCGTCGCGGATGGGATGAGGTGGGACAGCCAGATCGTCGACCACGAAGACGGCCCGCTCATCCGGGAGAAGCTCCTCCTGGTTGTGAAGACATACTGGACTGCCCAGGACCAGGACCAATAGCAGTGTGAAGTAAATTTCTTTATGCCGATAAGCACATTGATCATAATTGGATCGTCATTTCTAGCTCTTTGTGCCACTTTTTCATGTTCTTTGTTGTTCTTTTTGGACGGTAGTTGTCATATAGAAAATTTGTCTCTGGTAAGGTGTAAAACAAGGCAAAGATTTTGACTTGATCGCCAAATTGTGCCAAGTGGTAAATAGAAGTTACTGTGGGTCATTTTGGATATTACTACATTTTCGTTGTGTAATCTTTTTACCCTTGTCTTCAGTAAAGTTAACTGCTGGACAAAAAGACTGGATTCAAGATCCCAGATCTACTTATGATGCAAGAACGGCAAAAAAAAAAGGGGGATCGGTCCCAGAACAAGCACTGGTGGATAATGGCGTCATGGATTGAATTGATACGGACACATTGACAGAGCAGGAGGTCCCTCTTAACAAATCCGATCTGAACTTTCCCCATGGCCCATGCCCACACCTTTTGGACACTACGGATAAGTGTCCAAATGCTCACGATGGAGGTTGGAACAGTGACAAGGATTCCCAGATCTACACAGACTGCTAGTAAGTTCAACAATTTTGCCGTGCATGAACAGGTTAATTTATTCAATCCTGGTCGGTTCCCTTTGGAAATCGACCTATTCTTGCAGCTATTGTTGGTTCATTGATTGTACTACAATTATGCAGGATACTGTCTCCTGGTCGAGGTTGCAGACTTGCATTGTTATTCACGCTACTTTTCTCGGGCCCATGGAGCCTTGTTGAATGGCAGGGCTATTAGATTGATCTTTCAATTCAGCCCACTTATAGTCGCATCATAATTGGGCTAGAAAATAGCTCGCCAATTATAATCATCGGACAACTTGACAGTCTGCAAATCTTGCAGACCGTCGTGTTCTAAAAGACCAAGAAAGAAGTGGCCATTTTTGCGAGACCAGTAGAAGTATTTGCAGCGAAGAGAAACGATAAATCTCCACTTGCACAATTAGTTCATTACCATTCAAAGAGTGGCTTGCAAATTGTACAGTGGGTAACTTGCTATGTGCGAACTACTAGTACTAGTCTAGTACAAGACTGATAAACTATAAAGCATTGACCAATCTCTCGACAAACCCAACTATGATTCGCGTCAAGTCAATTCCTTTGGGAACATGCAACCTCTCAACTTGCACTTACAGTAGCTCATTCAAAACGGAGACGATCCTCTTACATGTCGATCTAAACGATCGACCTGCTGCCTGCAAAAGATGCCAAGGTCCTGCAGGTCGAAACGTGCCGCTTCCAACTTGTCATTTGACAACTTCGAAAAGATTAACCATTAGGATCGATGGGCAATATATCCATGTCTGTTGTTACGACTCTCTCCATGTTATGTGTTGGAATTAATATGGGTTAGGCCCAAATATTATATTCTAATTAATTCCTAGTAAATCTCAAAGGCCCATGTGCAAGTGCTAAAAATGTTTAGTCCCACATGGAGGGATTAAGGGGAGTAACACCAGTTTAAAAGGTGGAACATAGTAACTCCTCTTGTAGAATTGGAAAGAGACTATACACGCGCTGGCCGCCGCTTCTCACGAGCCATGCGTGCGTGTGTCTTGCGTCGCAGCGTGTCGGAGTGCGACGCGATTTTCTTTATCTATTCGAAAATCGAAGCACACTGGCATTGAGGGTGACTGTTGGTCTCTGGTCTCTTTGTTTTTGGCCATTAAAAAGAACAGAGTGCTGGTCCTTGATGATGACTGTTGGCCTTTGGACTCTCTGTCTTTTGGCTATTTAAGGAGACTGAGAGGACTGGTTCTGGTTAGAGTTTTTCCACTTCCACAGTTTAGATTTCCACAGTACTTGTTGCTGTCTTTGGCGATCTCTATCCCGGCGAGGCGTGTGTACGGTTGCACCGGGAGAACAGGCCTCCGGAACCTCGTCCTTGAAGGCTTGCACGAGCGAGGACGAATAAGGTTTTTGGGGAGCGTTCGCGCGACTGCTCACTGCTACATCTACATCAAGTGTACGACTACAACTCTCTGCTACGTTCTACATCGACTACACGACTCTCTGCTACTTTCTACATCAACTGCACGACTACGCGACGTCCACTACATCATGACGAACAACGACATTATCAAGAATGCTGGTGCTACTTCTTCTTCTGCTGAATCTGGGTATGTTACTTGGGTTGCTTTACTATTTATTGTTGTCATGAACACCGAGATAGATATGCTATTTTCGTCTTTCTAGAAATTAGTATGTCTATAGTGTTCATTCATACCTGCTTTGTATTTGTGAAAATAGCTAGAGCATTTTCCATATTTTATCTAGCTTATTTCTGGATTAAAGTAATTCGAAAAATGCTTATATGCTCAACAATCCAGAAACCTTATTATAGGCATAGGCTTTTTCGTCAATCGTTTTTTGCTGCGCTCAAACCTCTCGTATTCGATGGTGCGAATTATAAGAGGTGGCGCACCAAGATGGTGCTTTGGCTAACTGCCATGAACGTTTTCCATGTGGCAAACGGCAAGCCTGAAGGAACACTTACTCCTGATCAGGAGCAAGCGTTCGAGGTTGCTGATAACCTTTTTAAAGGTGTTGTAGTTAGTGTTCTTGGTGAGAAGTTAGTCGATGCATACATGGTGATTACAACTGGGAAGGAGATGTGGGATGCACTCGAAGCCAAATTTGGAGTTTCGGATGCAGGCAGTGAATTGTACCTCATGGAGCAATATCATGACTATAGAATGATTGATAATCGTTCTGTAGTTGAGCAGGCTCATGAGATACAATCCATGGCCAAAGAATTTGAGCACTTCAAATGTGTATTACCGGACAAGTTTGTCGCGGGAGGCATTATTGCCAAGCTTACTCCTTCTTGGAGAAATTTTGCTACTTCTCTGAAACACAAGAGACAAGAGTTTTCTGTTGAAAATCTTATTGGGTCTCTATATGTTGAAGAAAAGGCGAGGGCAAAAGATACACACACTAGAGGTAATGAGGGACATTCTAGTGCCAATGTGGTGCAGAAGAAGAATGACCAAACTCAAAAGTTCAAAGGCAAGAACAAGAGTGCACAAACAACAAGCTTTAAAAAGAAGAAGAAGAACACAAAGGATGGTCTTTGCTTTGTGTGTGGCGAACCTGGTCATTGGGCCAAGGATTGCAGTCAACGCAAGGGTGGGAAAAATCAGCAAGGGAAGAATTCCAAGTCTGCCAATGTTGTTGTTAGTACTACTAAGACGGGAACTTCAGGGTATGGTAATTTACCTACTGTTCTTTCCGTATGTCAATCTACCGATTGGTGGATAGACACTGGTGCTAATATACATGTGTGTGCTGATATTTTATTATTTTCTTCTTACCAGGTCACTCGGGATTCAGCCGTTCTAATGGGGAACGAGACACATGCCACTGTTCAGATCTGTGTGAGATGAATGGTGTGTTGACAAAAGGTGGTAAGAGATATTTTATGACTTTGATTGATGATTCCACTAGGTTCTATTATGTGTATCTTTTGAAAACTAAAGATGAAGCTTTTCACTACTTTAAAATCTATAAGGCAGAAGCTGAGAACCAACTTGAAAGAAAAATCAAAAGGATTAGGTCTGATCGTGGTGGAGAGTACTTTTCTAACGAGTTCAATTTATTCTGTGAGGAACATGGTATAATTCATGAGAGGACGCCTCCCTATTCACCCCAGTCAAACGGGGTTCCTGAAAGAAAGAACCGCACTCTAACTGATTTGGTTAACGCCATGTTAGACACAGCGGGTCTTTCCAAAGCATGGTGGGGGGAGGCTATATTGACTTCAAGCCATGTCCTAAACAGGATTCCTACAAAGAATAAAGAGATAACCCCATATGACCAATGGGAGAAGAAAAGACTATCACTTTCATACTTACGCACTTGGGGTTGTTTGGCGAAAGTCAATGTGACAATTCCTAAAAAGCATAAGCTTGGACCAAAAACTGTGGATTGCGTCTTTCTAGGCTATGCTCAACATAGCGTTGGATATAGATTTCTAGTGGTGAAATCTGGAGTACCTGACATGCTTGTTGGTACAATTATGGAGTCCAGAGATGCTACATTCTTTGAGGATATTTTTTCGATGAAAGATATGCCTAGTTCATCAAGTCAGGAATCTGATACAATTCCTGAACCTGTCATTCTATTGGAATATTTTGAACAAACTCCTGAGCAAATTTTTGAGGAGGAAGACAATGAAACTCTGAGGAAGAGTAAAAGACAAAGGACTGCAAAGTCTTTTGGTCCTGATTTCATTGTGTACCTTGTGGATGATACTCCAAGTACTATTTCTGAAGCGTATGCTTCTCCGGATCTGAGAATCTTGGAAGGAAGCAGTTCGTAATGAAATGAATTCCATTATATCTAATGGAACTTGGGAGATCACTAAGCGTCCTTATGGTTGTAAAACTGTAGGATGTAAGTGGGTGTTCAAAAAGAAGCTTAGACCTGATGGTACTATCGAGAAGTACAAGGCACGGCTTGTGGCCAAGGGTTATACCCAAAAGGAAGGCGAAGATTTCTTTGATACTTATTCACTTGTGGCTAGATTGACCACTATTCGAGTACTACTATATCTGGCTGCCTCACACGGTCTTCTTGTTCATCAGATGGACGTTAAGACGGCTTTCTTAAATGGAGAGTTGGACGAGGAAATTTACATGGATCAGCCAGATGGATTTGTAGTAGATGGTCAAGAAGAAAAGGTGTGCAAGTTGTTGAAATCTCTGTATGGTCTTAAACAAGCACATAAGAAGTGACATGAAAAGTTTGACAGAACTTTAACATCTGTAGGCTTTATTGTGAATGAAGCTGACAGATGTGTGTATTATCGCCATGGTGGGGGCAAGGGAGTCATTCTATGTCTGTATGTGTTGGACCGAAAAGGCGACTAGAGGGGGGGGGGGTGAATAGGAGCACGATCTCTTTTTCTCCCTAATTGAATTCAATACGAATCTCACTCCAATAGCTATGAAAGCTATGAAGATCAATCAATCATGCACAATGGAAGACTTGTATTGAATCCAATCAAAACCCAAGCAAAATCTTCAAAACATAAAAACTCAAAACCTAAATAAGTTGGGCGGTCGACCTCCAACTAGAAATCGGTCGACCTTTGGAAATCGGTCTGACCTCTCAATACATGGCGTCGGACCTCCGTGCCAATGAACAGTGAAATCACCAAAAACCAAAACGCAAATTGATATAAATTTTGATTCGTGCGTCCAAACTTCGTGAAACTTGACACACACCTTCTCAAGGATGTCAGGAACCTATTCCAAGCAACGATCGTGAAGATCCTTGCCAAAATTCAGACCTTTCTTCAATTGAGTGAAGGTGGGTCAAAAACCGAGTCAAATAGCAAATATGATCTTAAGACTTGCTCGTGAGTGATTGATGATCAAGATGATCCTAGATGGGTTCCCACATGTTGCAGCAAGTTAGATCACAGCAAGAAACCAATCAAAAACTCGCGGATCAAAGAAAGACTCAAAATCACCAAATAGAGAGAAAGAAAGCAAATGAACTCATCTTTGATAGAACTTTCTTTGGATTGATTTGATATGGTATTGGTTTACAGCCACTCCATCAATGGAGGACAAAGACTCAATACATGAGCACGAAATCAAATCCAACTCTCTAGAACCCTAACCTCCAACTATCAACTCCCTAAGCACCAAAGCAAAAACTAGGGTTTACAAGTAATGAAAGGGTTAAGGGGGTGCAGCCACCTCCCTCTTCTATTTATAGTGGAGGCCTAGACCTTCTAGAAGAGTTTCCATAATGGGCTCCCGTTAAGGCCCAAAACAAACGGGTCACATACGCACGCATTTTAAAGCGCTGTCTTCATCTCCTCTTGACCTAATCCGCTTCTCCAACACACCGCCTTGCGCCGCGGGTTGGCAAAGGTAATAAGGCGGTATTTGGTAAGATTACCAAAATACCTTCTCGGTCCTTCTCCAAGACCGAGTCCAGACAGCGGCACTCGCTGCTCGCCACGTGTAGGTTGATCCAACGGCTCTCATCATGTCGGCAAGTCTCTCCCATCCGGCTCCCACCGAAACCACCATGGCACTTGCACCACCCGCGCGCTGATTCAACGATCGACCGAATCGCCTTCGGTCACCTTTGTCCATCTTGCACCATACTTGAGTCCAATGACTTCACCCGCATCGTTGATCGCTCAACCTCGGCTCTCCAAGCCTAGTCCCGATCATCCTCGCCGTTGACCGTCGTTGACCATCAAGCAACTCGCACAACAATAGACAAGCAAATCAAACCGGAACAAGTTCTTCACAACTTGACCCACGTTAGTCAAAACATGCATCATGCAACACATATGCAATGAAACCCATGAGATTGACCTAACAAGCAACCATCGCCGCCACGGGCCGACGAGTTAAGTGAAAACCGTCGACCGCCACCCTTGGCGGCTCGATCGCCATCGCCGCCCGACCGCCACCGTGGCGGTCGACCGCCACCGAGGACTTAGCCAAAATTTCAACATCAAATCCGCAACCTCTCTGGAAATTTCAAACGAATAGAACTTTTGCACGGAGGTCGCAAAATTATGAGACCAAGTGCGAGAATCTCCTCACTTGTCTACACCTCTATTTTTGGCCCACTCAAAAATCCAATGCCACTTATATGGCGGTCGGATCGCTCATCGACGCCTGGTCGATCGCCAACCAACCGGTCGGACCGCCTACCTGGCCGGTCAGACCGCCAGTCCAATTCACCCGAGGCATGGGCGGTTTGACCGCCACCAAGGCCGGTCAGACCGCTTGAGACCTGACAGAACCTGAACTTTGCCGAAAACGCGTGTTTCCGCAAACCTTCAACGTCATTGCCAATTGTCACATCATCCTAAGATCATGAGCATATCCCCATGATATCCACAGTATGTTGATGACATACTGATCTTTGGGACCAACCTTAATGTGATTAAGGAGGTTAAGGATTTCTTGTCTCAGAATTTTGAGATGAAAGATCAGGAGTAGTGATGTTATCTTGAACATTAAGCTGTTGAGAGGTGATGATGGTGGGATTACATTGTTGCAATCCCATTATGTGGAAAAGGTTCTGAGTCGTTTTGGTTATAGCGACTTCAAACCCTCTCCAACACCTTATGATCCTAGCGTGTTGTTTAGGAAGAATCGGAGAATAGCCAAAGACCAATTGAGATATTCTCAGATAATTGGTTCACTCATGTATTTAGCTAGCGGTACCAGGCCTGACATCTCGTTTGTTGTGAGCAAACTAAGCCGTTTTGTTTCCAATCCGGGAGATGATCATTGGCATGCTCTTGAGAGGGTAATGCGCTATCTAAAGGGTACTGTGAGTTATGGCATTCACTATACCGGGTATCCTAGGGTACTGGAGGGTTATAGCGATTCAAACTGAATATCTGATGCTGATGAGATTAAGGCCACAAGTGGATATGTCTTCACACTAGGAGGTGGCGCTGTTTCATGGAAGTCTTGCAAGCAGACCATCTTAACTAGGTTAACAATGGAAGCAGAACTCACAGCATTAGATACTGCCACTGTTGAAGCTGAATGGCTTCGTGAGCTCTTGATAGATTTGCCGGTGGTTGAAAAACCGATCGTTATTCGATGAATTGTGACAATCAAACCGTGATTGTCAAGGTGAACGATTCTAAAGATAATATGAAATCATCAAGACATGTGAAGAGAAGATCAAGTCCGCGAAAAATAAGAAACTCCGAGTAATAGCTTTGGATTATATCCAAACGACTAAGAATCGCGATCCCTTCACAAAGGGTTTATCACGAAATGTGATAGACAATGCATCAAGAGAGATGGGTTTGAGACCCACGTGAGTTACACCATAGTGGTAACCCATTCTATATGATCGGAGATCCCGTGAAGTAGGATTGGCGAAACAAGCTGTTGGTTAACTGGGAGGAGAGTACCTTTATAGACCCACTCCATTGGAGATGCAATTCTCTCCTAAATCTATATGGCAGGTTGATTCTTATCTTAATGTGTTCTGTGGCTTGTTAAAGCAAAGATGTTGTCCTACAGAGCAGTCTTGAAAGAACACACCTATATGAGCCCGACTGCTAGTCACAGTCTATGAAATAGGGTAATTTCTAGGAAGCTCATGAATAGGCCAGGAGTATGACTTATATGCTCCAACCCGCGGGGATGCCTGGCAGCCTAGTATCAGTTAAGGACTTAAGTGAAACTTATTCACACAAAACTATCAATTCAAGGCTTAGTCCATTGTGCAGTTGTGGATAAGTATAGCTTCTGTTCTAGGTGAATATTCAACCTTAACCGATCTCCATCAAAACACTGGTATATTAAAACATACTGTGGATCAAGGTATTTGACTTGTGCCCTTGAGATCTGGTGGGGGATTGTTGGAATTAATATGGGCTAGGCCCAAATATTATATTCTAATTAATTCCTAATAAATCTCAAAGGCCCATGTGCAAGTGCTAAAAATGTTTAGTCCCACATGGAGGGATTAAGGGGAGTAACACCAGTTTAAAAGGTGGAACATGGTAGCTCCTCTTGTGGAATTGGAAAGAGACTATACACGCGCGCGCTCGCTCGCCTCGCCTCGCCTCGCCGTGCCGTGCCGTGCGTGTGCGCGCGTACGCAGGCGTGTCAGGTGCAGACGCTATTTTCTTTATCTATTCGAAAATCGAAGCGCACTGGCATTGAGGGTGACTGTTGGTCTATGGTCTCTTTGTTTTTTGCCATTAAAAAGAACAGAGTGCTGGTCCTTGATTGTGACTGTTGGCCTTTGGTCTTCTGACGACTGTCCTTGATGATGACTGTTGGCCTTTGATCTTCTGACGACTGTCCTTGATGGTGACTATTGGTTTTCGGACTTCTGGCAACTGTCCTTGATGGTGACTGTTGGCCTTTGGACTTCTAACAACCTTTGGACTCTCTGTCTTTTGGCTATTTAAGGAGACTGAGAGGACTGGCTCTAGTTAGAGTTTTTCCACCTCCACAGTTTAGATTTCCACAGATTTGTTCTTTGTCTTTGGCGATCTCCATCCGGCGAGGCGCGTGTGCGGTTACACCGGGAGAGCAGCCTCCGAACCTCATCCTGAAGGCTTGCACGGCGAGGACGAATAAGGTTTTGGGAGCGTTCGCGCGATCGCTCATTGCTACATCTACATCAAGTGTACGACTACAACTCTGCCACGTTCTACATCGACTATACGACTCTGCTACTTTCTACATCAAGCGCACGACTACACGACATCCACTACATCATGATGAACAACGACATTATTAAGAATCTTTGGTGCTACTTCTTCTTCTTTGAACTGGGTATGTTACTTGGGTTGCTTTACTATTTGTTGTTGTCATGAACACTGAGATAGATATGTTATTTTCTGTCTTTCTAGAAATTAGTATGCCTATAGTGTTCATTCATACCTGCTTTGTATTTGTGAAAATAGCTAGAGTATTTTCCATGTTTTATCTAACTTATTTCTGGATTAAAGTAATTCGAAAAATGCTTATATGCTCAACATTATGTTCTGCTAACCAATGCGAGTACAGTCGCTTTGTCTAAAGTGATTCTGCTGCTCCACTAGTGCAAATTGTTTGACATAGATAATGCATGGTTGCAAACTTGCAATGCTCAATGATATACGTGCATCAGTGCATGAAGCTACATAGCTAATGGGTGAAAGAATCCAAGGCATCTCTAAGTCAAATAGAGGAAAGATAACCATATATCCCTGCAAATTGCGTTAGTTTCTGGTGCTTCCGAGGCTGGTCATTGGCATGCACATCCGAGGTTCCCTTTGATGAATCTTGCAACAAATCCCAACCATACGCATGAGGACGTACTCATCCCAGACGATCTCTCGTTAATATATGTTAATGTCACCTTGAACTGATCATGCATGAGCCCACACCTTTGTAATCCGGACATAGCTCGTAAGCTTCTTACTTTCTATAATGTCACTTGTAAGCTAAAATTCGACACTGCCAACGGTGCGAAGTGCCATGCATAGTATATATAGAACCACACACCTTGCATGCATGCATGAGTTGAGCAAGTTGCCGCTGGTGCAATGGGAAAACTAGCTTGGATATTAACTTTTGGAAGGTGCACGTTGTCTACTTGTCTGCTAGTCACAAGTGACACTACTCTGGAAATCTAATTATGTTCTAGATAGCTAGCCACCAGTGATGCGGCGCGTGGACATGGTGGCCGTCGGCCTCCTTTCCGTGGAGGTTGCATATGACCATGGCTTTGTGGATGTGCTAGGCTGTGGTTCATAGCTGCATTGGACAATGGTGGCGATCTAGCCTTCACTGGTTGAAT
This sequence comes from Ampelocalamus luodianensis, assembly GCA_036346255.1. Classification (NCBI taxonomy): domain Eukaryota; kingdom Viridiplantae; phylum Streptophyta; class Magnoliopsida; order Poales; family Poaceae; genus Ampelocalamus; species Ampelocalamus luodianensis. The sequence continues at coordinate 13,279,291 of CM070634.1, forward strand.
TTGGCACGAGAAAGTATTGTTGTGTTGTCTTGGAGCACCGGTACCTGCTCTCCTGGGTGAAAACCCTCGATCTAGCCTTCAGTGGTTAGATCCGGCGGCGACGACGTACTGAGCATTGATATGGCCTTCATTGGTTGGGTTAGACGATGAGCGTCGCCTTCTTCTTGAAGGCGTTGTCTTGGAGCACCGGTATCTGTTCACCAGGGGTGAATACCCTTGATCTGGCTTTCAGTGGTTGGATCCGGCGACAACGATGTACTAAGCATTGATCTGACCTTCACTGGTTGGGTCAGACGACGAGCGTCGTGTCCTTCTTGAAGGCGTTGTCTTGGAGCACCGGTATCTGCTCACCGGGGTGAAAACCCTTGATCTAGCCTTCAGTGGTTGGATCTGGCGACGACGACGTACTAAGCATTGATCTGGCCTTCACTGGTTGGGTCAGACGACAAGCGTCGTGTCCTTCTTGAAGGGCTGTCTTGGAGCATCGGTATCTGCTCACCGGGGTGAAAACTCTAGATCTGGCCTTCATTGGTTGGATCCGTAACATTTTCTGTGCTGTTTCCCTCCTTGGAGGCGTCGCTTTGGTGACTTAACCCTCAAACACCTTGTTGCACAGCTACTGTTCGGATGTGTTGGATGAAGGAGAAGCTAGTTGTCGCTGGTGGTGGGTTGTTCCCGATGCTGGCCACAGAATGACAATTTGTTTGTCATTTAGTTTTTGGTTTGCCTTTTGTAAGTCGATTTGCTCGTTTGTAATAAATTATGGGTGTGTATCGTATGATGCAGAGGTCGAGACGCTTACCCTTCCATTATCTAAAAGAGATAGCTAGCCACCAACATATATTTGTTGTATGGCCACATGTCTGTGTTGTACTGTGCCTGTGCCTCGCACTGTCTCTCGAGCAACTATAAGCTCCAAGCTTGCCAACTCAACAGTTTCAGTGCATTAGACACGTCCTCGTTGTTGCTGTTTTGTCACTTTGTGCTTATCCCAGCCTGGCCTATCGACAAGCTGTAACTTTACGTGGTGATGTTTGCCAAGTAGCCCTGCATCAAAGCAGTGGGTAGAGGCCTGTTAGCTTGTCTCTCTTAGGCCATGCAAGCTTGCAAGTTGCAGTTGCAGGCTTCCAGCCAAGGGTTAGTATTCAGTACTAGTACTTTTGTTTCTCTTCTTAGTTGGTTCTTGAATCAAATAATAGTCAAACAGGACTTCCGTTTAGCTCCTTGACGCTGATCCCTTCGCGTCAAATCATCTGAACTTTATGGTCAAAACGTTATATCCACTTGAAGAATCCAGTAAGGGAATAAAAAAGCTCCATGTTTGTAGTGTGTTCGCCTACCAACAAAACAGAAGAAGCTTCACTTGTACGTGATTCTCTCCTTTCTTTTTTCTCATTTTCTTGTGATACCCTGAGCCATACGTTAATTGTTTAGTGTGCATATACTGCGTATTTATCTGGAGCCAATGCTGATCGAAGTTCAATCAGACTGCAAATTGTTCGGTCAACAATTGGGAGGATTCAATCGTACGTCTTGCAATTTGTGAACTCTGGCAAAGTCGTCTATATAAAACCGAAGTCGACAAAAAAAAACTTCAATATTTTTCGAACCATGCCCAACATAGAAATGTCTAGGGGTGGCCTACCGGCCCCACCGACTTGGCAAATGCACCGAGCAAGAGCGCTAGGTACCCATTCAACCTGATCAAAGGGTACAAAAAGACCGACACGGCAACCTCGAATGAAGGGAACAACAGTACCCCTCGCTCAGAGAGGAGGGGTAAAACACACCCTAAAGCGAAGGGAGCACAAGAAGGCTTCGCTCCACGCCCACCTCATACGGAGCGAATGGGACCAAAGACCTCGCTCTAGGTCCACCTCGCACGGATCGAAGGGTGTCAATGATACCTGTAGAACATGAGTAGACGTGTGGTGGACAAGTTCCATGAAGATCTATCGTGCACTAAAGCTACGCATATGAAACATTCCAAAAATCCCAATTTTGGGAAAGAATATTGAAAATAAATAAAGGAAAATTTTTCCGCATGTTTATATGTTGGGAAAATATTTTAAGCATGTTTTTGAACTTTGCATAACTCAAATAGTGAAACTACATGCAAACAACAAATTGAAAGAATTTTTTAGAAAAATACAGAACTCATAAAATTCTGAAAAATTCACATAAATAAATAGTCCATATCAGGAGTCTCCACAAAAAATTCATAATTTTTAGAATCCGTTTGATATGTTTAACAAATTACCAAGTTCTCAGCTTTTTCTAGAAAAATCCAAATCTCATTTGAATTTCCCGTCGGGCGAGTGGGCCGAATTTTCCTGGCCCAACTTCACTCGTGCTTGGTCCAGCCCGCACCAGCTCGCTGACATGCTGGCCCCACCTGTTAGAGCCTTTCTTCCACCTCGCGTTCGCCTGATCGCCTCCACACGCCAACGCGCTCCGCCACTCGTCCGTGGTTTGCGACGCCGCGCCCACCGTTTTTGTGCCTCAACCACCCCGTCATCTCCGCCTGCTCTCACCCATCCTATCTGCCCTATTAACGCGTCATTTTCCCGCGCGGACAGAGAGACCCGAGGCTACCCACGAGTTTCTCATGCAACCCCCTGTGTCTCATCGTTCTTCTCGCACATTTATCCTAGCTATTAAAGCAATAGAGCATGCATCGTCTTCCTCAACTCGCCCACATTCCATTCGTGCAAACCTGAGCTTTATCGCTCCTTGGTTTTGCAGGAACGCTTGCGTCGTCTTCGACATCGGTGAGCGCGCCTTCTCAGCTCCGCCGCTTTGGTGAGCTTCCTCACCTATGACAAGTGTGTCACTTTCACCCTTGAGCTTCACTCATCCGTCCTCTCTACTAAATGCAGCTTTGGAGCCTTGTAGCATGACTACGATCACCTTCGTTCTTGACTTTGGTGCACACCCCATCGCGCCAACACGTTCCCATCACTCCAGTTAGTTTGGGTTCAAATCAACCGTGTCACCATCTATTCCATACCCTATTGATGTTGTTCGCCCACTCAGTGCAGACAAACTCGCCAAGAATCCAAGCTTCACCATCCTCTTCCTCATCCTCGGTCGCCGTCACCGCCATTTTCATTCTTCCTCGAAGCCCAATGAGTCCTCATCCAATTCCTTACATCCACACCATCATTAGGACCTCAGGAATCTAATATGCTACTTCTTGTAGCACCTCCATTGTCGTAGAGCACTAGCACTGAGAGCCTCCTCTGCACCGCCACTGCTCGTCGACAACAAGTCGCTTCAGAGCTTCCCAGACCTCATCTTCTTCACCCTCATGGTCGTGATGAGCTTCTGGTCCTTATGCGCGCATCATTTTGTCAAGGACGAGTCCCTAGTGCTCCTTTCCTCTTAACCACCCATGGCGCCGCCATGGTTGCATGCCGCTCGCTCGCCTCTAGTGACCCTAAGTCCTCGTGCCTACTCCGTTAGCATCGCCTGAACTCACTGAGTCCAGTGCGCCTCTCCTTTAACTCTGAGAACACCTCCTTTGTCAAAATCGTTGTTGACCCGAAGCTCCTCATCACCTCTCGCCATTACCTTGCCGACTCTGTCCACCTTTCCGACCATTTTCACCTCCACTAGTGTTGCAATGACTTCCTCTTTCCATTTCTGAGCTCCCTCGAGCTTTTCCGCACATGCCTCGCCACCAGCGAGCTTCACTCCCTCTCGGCCACGCGCAGCCCTGCTATCCTCTCCTCTCTTCTCTCTCTCTGCAAGTGGGCCCAAGTAATTAGGAGACGCTTAGCGCTAATTAATAGAGCTTAAAAAGTATCGAGTCTATGGCAAGTGGGACCAGTAGAAAAGTTAACAGAAATTTAATTTAAAACATTTTTAGATTATGTGTCGCTGACATTTGGGACCACTCACTTTCCTGGTTTTAAAAACATGTTTTAAAATCGAGAGGCTGACATGTGGACCCCAGCTATCAGTAGATTAAAATCAAAATAGGTTTAATCATTTAGTTAATAATTAATGAGTCTATCACATGTGGGACCGCCTCTGTTTTATCAACATGTAAGTTGATAAAATTAGGAAAAATGAGAAAAGCCGCTTTCAGTTTAGAGGAAAATACACTTTCTCTGTTGGAAAGCGTAAACCTCAGAAAAACCCAGAGGAAAATACGCTTTCGACGTCACCTATTTTATCAATTTCTGGATTTTCAAAGCCAAAGCAAATTAAAACGTTAATAACTTTTGCATACGAACTCCAAATTGAATGAATCTTTTTTATGAATTCATATAAAATCATGTTATGTCTGAATACGCAAAAATATTTGGATTTTTTTGCTGCTGAAGTTATTTTTCTATAATTAATTTGCTATCGGCTCTTTTTGAATAAACATCGATACTTCGAATGAAATTTACGACGATCTTCCATCCTCATACTCTGAGATACCAGAGGAAGGAAAGCACCTCCTTTGACTATGTTGATCCTATTATTTCAATTATTGCATTTCTTTTGTAAATTCTATTATGTATGCGTGTATATTTGAGTAAAAGTTGCTATGTTGCGGGTATCTGCAATTATATTCCTATTCAATGCATGATCCATCTTGAAATATTAGTATCCTTACTGTTGTAGCCATTAGGTTATGGTTGAGGCAATAAATGATGTTGAATTGAGTTTTTTTTCGAATGCAAATATCGCATAAATGCTTAGCCGGGCTTTAGTCTTTATTAAAATTTGAAAGTGGATGGAATATTGAATATGATTTGGGAGATTTTGAAATGATGGTCCAGAGGAGTTACCCCTGTTAAATTTGTATAAAAATAAAAACCCTAGATTGTGACGCGGGCGAGTTATAATATGAACGGATGAATGTGAGAGGGTTTCTCGCATGTAGATTGGGGGAGATCCTCGCCCGGGTAAATTACGGACCAAACACTGATGCATCATATCTAAGTCTAAGCATACAACCACATGTGCCAGTATGGGACGACCTTAACTAATTAAGTCATCAAAAACTAGCCTAGCATATTGGTAGACCTAGTAGTGCGGGCATGTGTGATTGCTCGAAAAGGCTCCCTTTACCAATGTGTTGGGAACAAAGCTTGCCGACACAACGGTTAATGCCTCACTATGACAGGAGGTACCCTATATTGAAGTGAGGGTTTTCATTGCGAGGCTAGTGCAAGAGTAGAACTAGGTGTTGTAATGGCTTCGATATGTGCTCTAGACTGCATACTATAATATTGTGTGTGGTGGTATCGATGGATGCCAGACAAGATAGATAATTCGTATATTGTGAGTAAAGTTGTACACCTCTGTAAAGTGTAAATCTATTTAAATAGTTGTGCTTGCGGTCATGAGCATGCTTAGTGACGCCTCATTGGGTATAGTCTCTACTTTTGCAAAAACACATTCTTAAGGGGAAAAGTTGGGATGGATGTTCTTGTTAATATTTGAATTGAGCACTATATTTATGGCTGAAAATAAGATATTGATCGCAGCCGAGGAGGGTTGTGATTTGTTATTTTATCAAGTTACTTACATGTTGTTCCTTGTTCATTTAACTGCTCTTTAAATTTCCGTTGCAAAATACTAGCTATGTATTGATATTGCAAAAAAAAAAATTGCTTAATGCTGAAATCAACTTGTAGCATAGAGCTTATATAGGATTAATATATGTCGGACGATGCTTTCTTCGGTCCCGGTAACCGGGGGGGGGTACAGGGATGGGTCTAAGGTTTACTCCTTGTCGGTTGCCTAAGGGTTTGATGGGCATACTGCTGTACTTTTGCTTCTAATCTACTACTTTTCCACTGCTACTCCTAATACTTGAATTTTATTTGGCCGGTCGGCCCTTGTATTGTAAACTATATAATCGCTCAAGTTATGTATCATATTTGTTTTCATGTTGTATGTAATTATGTATAGATGTGTATGTAAATGTTGTGGATGTATGTACTAACCACTGGTCATGAGACTAGTAAGGTACACACAAGGATTTCGGGTATTCAACATCCAGGGTTCGACAGCACAGAGGGTGTAAAGACTGTGAAGCCCTTATAATCATAAGGCCTTTTGGGAGGTAGCATTCATGTACCTCTGATGTAACACTATAAATAACCACCCATCCTCTTGACACATTTACTTATATCTGCACCGCCTCCCCTTTTCTGAGCACCTCATGGCTTTGTACCTTCGCATTGCTGGAAACCATAGGATTCTCCCTTTTCTACTATCTAGATTGTAACTGCTAGAAGAAATTAATTGATCCGTGGCTTACCATGTTCTGTATGTTTGGTCTGGCGTTTTCCTGAATTCAAATGTTGCGTGCAGAAGCCTTTGTATGCACTATCACTCCGAGGGCACATCCGCACCGCACATATGAAGGTGTACGTGCGTACGAAGGTCGCGCGTGTGGTGCAGTGCAAGTATATATAGGTATGCGGCGGATCGGAGGTGTTTAATCGATCGAGTACTTTGACCGGTCCATAACCTATGTAGAGACTAGAGAGCTGAGAGGTGACTTTGACTGGAAACCTATCGACGCGGCTAAGCAAAGAGACAGCAACGTGACCAGTGACACACGGCACAAATACACGAGGTCTTGCAGTAATCAAAATACTTACTATCGATCGGAAAATGTCGGTTAAAAGCATGCAGGCCGATCGATCGAAGCATATATAATGATCTAATCCATGAACTGAATGGCCAAATCTAAAGAAGATGAAGTGAACTAGGTAGCACCCGATCGATGTGGAACGGCGATCGACGCATACGTAGGTAACCTATGCCGATTGATCCATCGATCTGCGGGTTTCGCTGCGTTTGCACATATCTGTGCTGTGTATATAGGACGAGAGCGAGATGTTGGCGAAATACTCAATTAGGAGCTTACGTGCATGTGTTCTCGTGGGCATGCATGCATGCTGATCTCCCAGAAGACGGAGGAGTAGTATATGGCTGCACGCATGCTGCAGATCAGCAAAAGCTTATATGCTAAATGCATTTTTCGCTTACGAGCTAGCTGCAGCCTCTGCGTACATTTATCTCTTGGCTATATGCCTATATTATTGCGTACGGAGGAGGTGTCAACCAGAGTTTAAAACGAACTATTGTCACGAAATCAGAGCTGCTTCCGACGAAAAAAAGAAAGAAAAAAGAAATCAGAGCTACCCGTACATATGTAGAGTCGTATAGCAGAGAGGAGTTCTACGTATTGTTAGACCTAGTTACAGATTAGAGGGGGTCAATAGGAGCCTACATTTTTTCTTCCGGAATTCAACTTCCTTTTCACTTCAATAGCTATGTGATACTATGAAGATCAAGGTCACAAAATCACAACGGAAGATTTGAGCTGAAACCAAGAAACTGCAACTTCCCTTGGTTGGTCTGACCGCTCGGCCGGTCTAACCGTAGCCTCAGGCTGACAGAAAAATAATACGATTTTGGATCCATGAAATGACCTAATCACTTAGATTTCAGAAAAAGTTCAACAAGAAGGTTATGAACCTATTTCAATCGAAGATTGAGACAATCATAGTCAAGGTTCTAAAAATTTCTTGTTTGAGAGCAGGAGAGCTTAAAATCGGGTAAAAACCTAAACTTGATCCAAAGGCTTGCTCATGGATGAAAGATGGTCAAGATAACCTTAGATCAACTTCCACAAGACCTAACAAGCTAGATCACAGCAAAAACCAAGGCAAAACCCCTAGAACACAAGAACCCAAAATCACAGGAAAAAGAGCCAGAACAAGAGACAACTTTTCTTTGCACGGAATGTGATTGGATTGATATCGATGAATTAAAGGTTTACAGTCACTGCACCATGGAGGACAAAAACTCACTCATGAGCACCTAATCTCACAATTTTTCTCTCAACGCATCCATCAAAACCTAGGCTCCTCTATTCTCTCCACCTTCCCCCAAATCTCAAATTATGGTTTCTAGGCTTGGTTTTTATGCAAATCCTGCAACACCTTATATATAGCGGAGGCTAGATCTAGAGAGAAAACCCTAACGAGCATCTGCTAAGCCCACACACAAACGGGTCTCACACTCACGCACACTTCTTGATAATCCAGCACTCCAAAATTCGTCTCTTTGTGATATTGTCCTCATGACTTAAACCGCTTCTCCTTTGCACCGTCATGCGCCGAGGTTTCTCCAAAGTCACCTACCTAGTATTTTGGTGAAGATACCAAAATACCTCTTCTCGGTCCTTCCATATTTGACCGAGTTCAATCTTGTGAAGCAATATCAAGCTTCGCCGCGTGTAGTTCACCATGCAATGGCTTTCCTCATGCCGACAAGTCTCTCCCATCCGCCTGACACTGGACCGCCTCAACACTTGAACCGGCTCAAGCCACTTGATGCAACCCGTTGCATAAAACTTCTCGTTTTTGTCCAGCCCGCGCCTTGCTTGAGACCAATTATTTCACCTAGTATCCTTGATCATTCTGTACCTTGATTTTACTAAACCATGTCCGATCATCCTCATTGTTAACCGTAGTTGACTCTAAGTTTCTGCACAACAATAGATCAAGAAATCGATTTTACACACAAGTTCTTCGCAACTTGATAAACGTTAACCAAAACATGCATCATGCAACACATATGCAACATTTCCATGACCTTAGGTCAATTCCCAAAAATCAGCACACCTCACTATGCACTTAAACCGACACGATCGGTCTGACTGCCGCCACTAGGCCGGTCTGACCGCGCCCACCAGTGGCGGATCCAGGATTTTCAAAATGGGTGTTCGGAGTTACAAACATGTTGTACAATGTAAAACATGAAAGTACATAATAAAAAAAAAGTACATGAAGCTAAAAACTGAGTGTTGGTGTCATGAACTTACTCCAATACGCATTTGGTTGAGTCCTCCATTACTTCTAACAGTTATATAGAGGTCTGACTCTTTTGGAGTTGATAATACAAAATGTGGTGTTAGGACTGTAAACAACGGAATCATATTGAGGAAAACATTACCACATATACATGTATGTGCACTGAATTTGCATGAGCAGTGTTTGTAGTTTCTACATCAGAGTACATATATAGACACATGGATAGGGGTTACCGAATTAGTGACATTCAACCCTAAAAAACCACAGCAAGAATAAGCTATACCTTGATCATTGTTGTATCATTCCTATTGCAGATAAAGCACATATTCCAAATACCAAAAGTAAAACACTGCACCTAAACGTCCATTTACTATCTTACAGGGAGATCAAAGGTAGATAAATCAAAAGAAAGATTAGGACTACAAACCATATATTCAAAATTGATGTCTGAACAAACGGCCACAATTTCCACTAAATTCTAACTTCGTATCAACAGCAGCTAGTGCTTTCTAAGTTGCACACACTCAGAACATTTCATCTTAGTAAATGAAAAAGGAACCATCGCATGTTTGATAAAACACAGCAGCATAAAAAGAAATTTACCCGTATATCTAGAGGTTGGTGTGATGCAAGCATGATAACTGTAGCCATTAGAACCCCACAGCTGCTCATCTGATACCTGCACATCGATAATTGCTCCAATTCAACAATCATTCGATAAATAAACACCGTACCATCACTACCCTATGATTCAATACTAATTTCATTTTAAAAAAATGGGCAGCACATGAAGTGATTTTATATGTCTAAGAAGCTAGGTTTGAGAGAGTTCCATTGCCATTCTGATTCACTGACATATACATACAAGTATTAACTATACAAACTATGAGCCTATGAAGCTAACAAATCCCAAATGCCAATCAGACAATCAGAATCAGTGGATTAGTGCCATTGTGCCAAATGCCACTGCCGGCCTTCGTCCTTCCCACTTCCCAGATTCAGAATCCCAGTTCAGCATCAGCACTTTTGGCTGTTCCCCATCACGGCGGCGGTGGCGGCGAGCCGGCGCAGGAGGAGCGGCCGCGGGAGGCGAGAGCCAGCGACCTGGAGGTTGGAGTCCTAGACACTGGGAATTGGGGAATGGGGATCAGCCGGCCGCCCGGCCCGAGTAGGAGAGGAGGAGGCCGCGAGACAAGGCAAGAAACCAGCAGGCAGCGGAGGAGCTCACCTTGACCTCACCGTCGCCGCGTGCTGCCGCCGCTCCTTGCGCCGGTGCCGGTGGCTGATCCTAGTCGGGCTCGGCCTCGGCGCTGCCGCCTCCTTGCGCTGTCGCTTCCCCTTGCCTCGGCGCTTCGCCGCGTCCCTCCCCTTGCCTCGCCACTCCATCCATCCCCACCACGCGTCCTTGCACCGCCGTCGTCGCCTCGCCGCGAGAAAGGGGAGGAAATGTAGGGTTAGCGTGAGGAAGGAGGACGCGTAAGCCATGAGACAATTGGGTTGGGGTTGGGGCTGCCGATGCCGAGTGCGGCTTGAGCTTGGTGGCGACCGTGTCGTGGTGGGCTAGTGGGCTGGTGCAGCGACGTGGCGTGGTGGGTTGGTGGGCAGTGGGCTGGTGCGGCCTGGTGGACCGAGTAGGCGAGTGGGTCGCGCTGCGCGGATGGTCGCCGATCGGGATTTCAGTCGCAGTGCATAGCCAAGTTGAAATACGAGTTTTCAGTATACTTATTAGTATATATACCTAATATACCTACTAAATACTAGATTTTTCTTCAAAAATTTTGGGTGTACATCTATACACCCATGTTCCTATACTAGATCCGCCCCTGGCGCCCACCGGTAACAGGGCACCGGTGTAACCACCATGGTGTGGCCAATTTGACTCCTTTCCATTACCAGAAAACATCCCTCTCTGGACTTTTAAGTTAATCTCTATCTAGTTTCGCGTCTAGTTTTCATTTTCAATTGGTATGTTCTAGAGATCGCAAGTGATAGCTGTGATTTACGGGCAGTCGCTCGTGTGCAGGTCTGCGCCTAGGCGCCGTGATGACGTTGTCGGTAAGAACAAGACTGGGAACAAGAACAGAGGTTTGGGGAAAAGACTTTATTTCATTGCTTGATAATACAATGAGTAAGGCTCCCCTTTTATAGTACTTTAGCAATCCCTTCCTAGTCCGATTCTAATGCTTATCCTTTCCTAATCTATCTGCTATTGTAAGGAAGCATATAACAAGAGATAGTTTAGAATACGTATACGTATTCTTAATTGATTCAGACTCCTTTGCTGGCAGCTGCTTCTTCCTTCTTGCATTGCGACGTGTATATGGAATTCCCCACACAACATCAATGTAGTGCAAACACATCCTCAAACAACCCTACAGAAGTATTTGGTGCCCAATTTGCACAACCTTTCACCGTCGGTCAGACCATTTGGGCAAGGCTAGTCAAACCACCTAACTCCTGACAGCAAGTCAGCTTTTGCAAAACAAAGAGCTAACTCTCCAAACTCTTCGACAACGATGCTATTTTGTTATCACCTGATCTAGGACCAAACCTCATAGTCTCTATATTTTCACTCTGCAGGGGTTGTACAACTTTACTCATAAGAGACAATCATCTTGTAATATCAATATGCTACCGTAGGTGTGAGACTAAGAAATTATCACAAGATCTTTGCAATGCACCACCCTAACGCAATTACGCCCGCTATGGTTTCCACCTCCGGGGGGCTACCTCTACCCGAGCTGGAGACCCTCTCTCGCTCCTTACGGAAGAAGGTCTACCTCCAGCACAATTCCCGTATTCCACCGGATCACGTAACAACGTTGAGATGATATAAATTGGTTAGTCAGATCGACACCATTATAGACTTGGGGTTGCACTGTTAGTGCTCAGGATGTCATTACAAGATTTGGTCCTTAATTCACTCAGGCACGGACTACAACAATATCAACTCTCGTGCTACCTCCTCACCTGCCCCACTTACCATCCACCCAAGTATAAAGCAATGTTTGAGTTTTTGTTTGGAAAATATTTTCTAAGTACAACATATTAGCCATTTACCTCCAATGGCTGCCTAAACCCAGTTTTGATGTTTGAATAACGTCGAGGCAAATTAGTGCCCACATGTCAATGTATCTAAGCAATACTAAGCATGGCACTTAGATACAAACTTAGTGACTAATTAGGTTTACCATTATTCCTAAGGTGACAAAGGCTAGTATCCAAGATCAAGGAAGAATTTAATAGCTTGCTTAACATTGATGCTTTAACGACAAGCCAACAACAACATAATTGTAATCAAAGTATAGCATGCAATTTTATACTTTAAAACAATATAATTGCATTCAATATGTAGGAGCAATCTGATCAAAGTATTGACTCGCCTTGCTCACACTCTAACTGGTCTTGGTCGTATTCGTCTGCTATTCTTCCAAAGCTTCAGGATCTATTTACGTGAAAACAACCAAATTCAAATAAATCCGAATTAGTTCAAATTGCATTCAAAACTTCAACTTGCTATTAGGTAAAATTTGAATTTAGAGGAATTTATAAACAAGAATCGTCAAATTTGGAGTTAAAACGAGCACTCCAAAGTTTAAATACGATAATATTCCCAAAAATGAAAGAGGAGAGAGGGTGTCTCTCATTGACAGCTAGGGTCCACTGATTTTATTTTATTTTAGATTTATTTTTCAATTAGAAATTCTTATTATGATTGATAGGTGGGATCCGGGGCATTTAATTTTTTCTTGATTTATTTTATAATTAAAAATAGCGACAATCACTGACACGTTGGGTCACTAGGATTTTTATTTTCTATTTTAATTATTCCCTAAAGGAAATTCATGAGTCACTGACAAGTGGAGTCAAGCTCCACGCGGGATCGGTCCACGGCAACAACACCTAGGCCATGGGCTCACATGTCGACACGTCTCTACACCGAGTCTAAACCGTGGATTTTAAGGGTGGGCTCGCATGTCATAGACTTAGAACTTAAATTAGGTTTTAATTAGATTTTCTAATCGTGTTGGGCCCACATGTCATAGTAACATTATATATTAATTAATCTATTTACTAATGACATCATTAAACACTAATAATGTTGCTACAGAACGCTATAGTGATCCACCCCCAAATCGCACCAAAATAGGGGAGGGCGCTATGGACGCGCTTGGGCTAAGCTCGATGCCTATAAGTAGGACCATGAGGATGACTCAGGAGCCCCAAAATGGGTCTCGTGTCCTGGACGAGCCCAAGGACGTCGACGGCGAGGGCAGCGACAACCCAAATGGTGTCGCGATGGCGCGTGGTGCCGGCGGCGTTTCGCCCACGACAAGCCGGCAGCTAATCCATCTCAGCGGCGCGCGCGCGCACAAGCATCTACATCCCAAGAGGGTTCTAATGACACTACTGGGTCGGTGCGAGGAGCTCCGAGCATGGCTGTCCACGACGAGAGGCGTCAGAGACAAAGGGCTATGACGCGGTGGCTGGACGGGGCCCTACGGCTATAATTAACTAGCCCATGAACTTCGCCTAACCCTAGCTAGAATGTAAGATGGTGCATCCACTTACAGGTTTGTGGTCGAGACAGTGGATACGTGTGGTGAAGGAGGTTGGCGGCGCACTTCGAGGTCGACGGTGCAGAGGAAGATAGTGACGTCCCAGGTGCTCCTGCAGGAGAGGAGGTGAAGATGGTGAGCGCGAGATAGAGGGGACCGAGGTGGTGCTAGAGGTCACGAGCGCCAATGTCGAAGCTCACTAGAGAAGCGGCGCAACTCGGTGAGAACGGGCAGCATGGATGGGTCGACGGCGCCGATTTTGTATAGGACAAGGAGAAATGAGGTGAGCACTACCTAGAGGGGGAAAGCATGCTCAAAATGATGGGTGGATGCTCACCCGAGCTGCCAGAGCGGCTCGATAACAACGACGGCAGCCGAAAATAGAACTCAGGCTCCCCGAGCTCTCTCTCGTAGGTAAGGAAGAGAGGAGGGGTGTGGGGAATGGAGAGGAGATAGAGGCGGGCTCGGTGCACACCTCAGCTGGACGTTAAGTAGGCGGGGCGGCCGAGTGGGAGCGACAACACTGTGCTTGGCTAGCAATGCACGGCATGGGCACTAACGAGCGAAGCGATGCGAGGAGGGTGGGCTACACACTAGCACGGTCGGGCGTGAGCGGCATTGCGTCGACAGCACTGTGGCGAGGATGGCAGTGATGTGGTGCATAGGAACAGCGGCATGGCTACAGGCAGCAAGGCGCGACACAGCATGAGCAGCACATGGCCAGGAGTGGTGTAGGGGCTCGGAGCGAGGAGGAACTGGGCGGGGGAGGAGGGGAATGTCGGGACCCCGGACATGCAAATCCGAGAACCTCTATGTATTCTGAACTAGTCCCATGATCAATAGCTAGTTCACACAATTGCAATATTGATGAAATCATATCCATACAACAAAACAGCTAAGAAGCAGACGAATTAATATTACTAAATAGCAACGAACCTTATGGTCAAGGTTTTACAGAGTTTGTCACGCAGGGCTTAAGACAACAGAGTAAACTTGTAGCGGAATAAAACAAACTCGTGGTAGCCATCCGACATGCCCACAGGCAATCGAGTAGAGAACGCGACCTAGCTCGTATAGTCTTCAAAGTATTCTTCCTTGTAGAACTCGGTGCTCCCTGGTTCTTCCTCGATGACTGATCAACATATGGTGCAAAGCAATGAGCATATAAAGTACTCAGCAAGTCGTAGGGAAATGTATGGAAATAGTATTCATGCAAGGCTTAAACAAGGATAGCTTTATGGCTATTTTGCAGGAAGCAGTATTGACAGTAAATAGATTGAAAAGCATAATTTAAAAGAGATTAATACATAAGTAAATAAGTTCTTTGAAACAACTAGTCAACACCCATTCACTTTCCAACCATCAACCAACACCCAGATCGCTTCCCAACTAAATCATTCCAACATTTTTGAGAAAATCTACCCCTCGTGTGAAATCATCAGGCATTGTCCATAACCGGGACACGGCTATTCGAATAGTTTTACACTCTGCATAGGTTGTACAGCTTGACCCACAAGAGATAATCTTCTTATACTATCCATTTAACACGCTTTCAAAGGCGTGCGACTAAGAGATTATCACAAGGCTTTTACAAAACTCTGTTTTGACACGATTCTGCTCGCTAAGGATTTGTCATTCTGGCCCCCTCTTGCGTTGCTCATCAACCCAAGCAGAACCAAATCAAAACATTGCTAATTAGTTGGCCAGGTCCACCCCACCCTGAACTTGTGGTTGTACGATATGGCCCAGATCAATAGCGCACAAAGTTAAGTCCTTAGTGACTACTCAGACGAGGCAACCACATCCCAAATTCATCCCCTTTACTACACAGACATTCGCCTGAGTATGAAATCATTTTTGGTTCAACCTAACCAAATGGCAACCCTTACCATGGCACAACAACTTTTAATAATAGTAGCCACGCCACAATTCCATATTTCATTAAGTCAAATTTATCATTATAGAACAGGTGATCATGAATCTCATCATAACTAAGCATGACTAAGCATAATACGCCACTTGTTGGTAATACTAATGTTTCCAACTAGTATCAAACCCTTTCTATGGTGTCCAAGGATATATGTCCATCGCAATTATTCAAGGCAGCATATTGTCAAATAGGTGTTTAACTACTCCTAGAAACAATTAATATAAAATTAGCATGCATGTTGATATAAAACAATATAATTTTATAAAATAGGTACGACATGATCAAATGTCTATGACTTATCACATGAAATGATAGTTGAAGGTTTGAAGCTCTATGCTTATTTTTTTTCTTCTAAACACAGAGCAAGATGATGGCGCCGGTGAGGGAAAGGGAGGCGGTGGCCGAGGACCGAAAAAATGGAACCCCACGGATGCGGCGAACCCAAGGGTGGTGGTGGCGTCGGAGGAGGAGGTCCAGCACGGCGGTGGTGGCGGCAAGAAAAGTGCACGGCCGACGGGGACGTAAGGAGGCAATGGTGCTCCGATGATGTTCTGGCGAGGGCAACATGAGCACCGTGTAGAACAGGAAGCCATGAATCCAGAGGTGGTGTCGAAGATGGCGGGGGGGCAACCGACGACGCCAGGAACAGAGATGGAAGGCAGTTCAACCAGCGACGGGAGAATTGCGTTCGCGGTGAGGAGAAAGCGAGGGAGGGGATGAAACTCAGGGAGGTGGGAGAGGAGGCTGAGGGGCACGCCGTGACGTGGGGGTTGGGGGGAGGGGAGGGGAAGGGAAGGGAAGGGAGGGGAGGAAGGGAGAAGGAAGGCTTTAACGGCTTTAAATAGAGGAGGAGGGAGGAGCAAAGTGGTAGCGCGGCATTAGAGCTTTGACGGCTCTAATGCAAACTTTCCTAATCGATAACTTGGAAGGTATTATCCTTCCTAATACAAACTTTCCTAATTTATACTTGCTGATATTAAACTTTTCTAACTGCAACTATTTTCCTAAATAGTTGATTGAAGATATCTATTTTCCTAAATAGTTGATTAGTTTTTCTTGTATAGGGATTAGTTAATTAGGAAGGTTATCTATTAGTTAGGAGGGTCATCTATTAGTTAGAAAGGTCATCTATTAGATTGATTTTATCCATAATTGTTAGAAGAACCCTCTATATAAGAAGGCATATTGTAATCGTTGGCATTAAGCAAAAAGAATAACAAAGTTCTTCCCATCTCTAGTCTCCTTTCTCTCTCCCAAGGCCACCGCCGCCCGACCATCCTCTCGGCGGTGTTTATCCGTACAATCTAAGCTAGATCATAGCATTTACACATGGTGTAGCACACGCTAGCAAGTAGTAATAAGCTTAAAGCACTGTGCCAGTCACCTTGGAAGGACGTACCAAAATGTAGTATATTTTACAGCGAATTGCATGTCTGGGTTTTAGAGTTCTAATCTGACAGTTCCTCGATGCGGCAGGTGAACCATGTGGTATTTCACATATCCCCAGTGAAAGCAGAGAAGAAATAGAGGGGAACACATATATAAGACGGGAGTAAATAAACCTATCTTGCCTATCCAGGGGATGAACCTGGAAATGCACTAATGCAGTAACAATAATTTCAGTTCTTTGCTTGTGCTAGGTGATTATTCTACATGGGCGCGGTCAAGTCAGCATATGGAGCAGCATATTGTCAAATATTAATTAATACACACTGTTCTGCTGATAAGAACACGTAGGAATAAAGAAAGAAAGCAGACTTAAGAGTCATAACAGTAGAAATTTTTTGCCTGAGGCAAATAGTAGTGCTGTAGTGTTTTGCCTGCTACCTTCTAGAAGCCTCCATGCATGCATTCGTAAGCAAACTATACATGAAAATAAAGGACTTTGTTTTGAGTAGTCTTGACTTACCTATATCTCTGAATAAACACTTTCGGGTCTTGCTTGAGCAGGACAAGCTGGAAATCACTGGTGGAACGAAGCATTTCATGGCCTTTGGTGGGGGTCTCCGATTCTGCGTTGGAACCGACCTCAGCAAGGTCTTGATGGCAACGTTCATTCACTGCCTGGTTACAAAATACAGGTATCATTTGCCACTTGTACATATGTTAAATGTATAGTGCACACAGTGCTTCCTTCTGAAAAGATGAAATTTAAGCATACATTTGCTCATTTCAGGTGGAAGACAATAAAAGGAGGAAACATAGTCCGTGCCCCGGGCCTCAGCTTCCCAGATGGCTTTCATGTTCAGCTCTTCCCTAAGAACTGACGTCTTCTGTCAGGTCATGGTTGCTTGCAGCAAAACATACAAGAAATAAGTGTGGCATATCTAGGTGATGAAGTCTGTATGAATGTATACTTGAGGTCATTTTAGGGTACCTCCTTGTTAGTATAGTGGTCACATGGCTGAAATATTTATTATTTAGGCCCCTAATCCAAACAAGAGGCATTTTTGCTGTTTGTTTCCCATGTGGTTAGTCGTCTACGGTCCGTCTACCCATATGTTGTGTGTATATGTTTGTGTCCACATGGATAGTGCAAATTAAAAAGAAAGTGTTTGCCTATGTATACTTACACGACCTTTTTGCATCCGATACAAAAATTTGCAAACATTGGCAGCATTGTAAGTTTGTAACATAACTCATACGCATGCGTCTTCCGCTCTATGGCTCTATCCGATTTGCGGTAGCGAAGTACACCAAAATATGGATCAAACATTAAATTAGGTAATCAACGTCTATCACCTATAGCAGTTTCAGTTCTAATACAAGGATTTCTCAGTGTGAGTAATAATAATATAGTAATTCAGGATTCATCACATTCTGACGAAAAGACTCCCTAAACCGGTCGCTTTCCCCAGCCCTTCAAAGAACTGCAAATTTCTGAGCGTAGATATTTTACCTTACCTGGCTCCGCCGAGGTCTCGAGGATTTGGCTTCACGGTAGATCTCCATGGCACCATGCCCCTTGCCGGAAGCGCATCTGGAGTTGGTTTCCAACGGGGACGAGCCGACCGCCGCCGACCTTTCCTCGCCCGTAACACGGACGAATACGATCGTCGATTCGACCGATGTGGCGGTGGTTTCTGTTAGTGTTAGTCGCCTCGGCCCGTGACCCGTGGCTATCGTTCCGGCCCTACTTACCCTTGTCATGGGCTACATATGTGCAGGTAAGGCGTGGATTGGAAAGATAAAAGAGTACCATTCAATGCTAGCGTTTGGCTTGGGCCTTTACGATGTACGGATAAGCTATGGGCTTCAGGCCAATGTGCTCTATGCAAGGCCAATTGGTGTATGCTCCATCGATCAATAGTGGTCACGGACATAAGCCTGTCACCAAGGACCCACAATCGCAGTTTACTTTTATAATGATGACTACAAGTCAATTTGGTTCTATTTTCCCTTGACAGTATAAGCTTAGTTAAGACATGTATCATGCGAGATACTTATATACAAGCGTTTAAAAAAGATAATATAGGCACGTCATTAAACATCTATATAAAAGTCATTTCCTCCGATACAAATATCTATTTTTTAGATGCTTAGATGATTGTATTATTTATTAATTATATATAGTTATATACATAAGCACTACTCAAGTACTGATGTTTAATCAAATATTGATACTACAATGTAAACACCTTATGTATATTAGGTGACAACAAAAATCAATTTTTTGTTGCTAAGCATCTCTACATGAGTACCTGCATTTTAGGTGCATCACGACGGTTGGTGATACGAGACGTCTGTGATATGTGATTCACAACGCGGGAGTTCGAAAATTTTGAATACGTGCGCGGGAATTTTGAATGCGTGAGCGGGAGTAGCGAAGTCCTTATATATTAATAAGGACTTCCCAAATCAGCGTGACCTCAGGCTCCCTTCTCCGCGCGCCTCGTCCCTCCCGTTCGTCCCGCCGCCGCCGGTGTTCCTCCGCCGGCCTCCTCCTCCCGCCGCTCGTCCTCCCCCCGACGGTCGGCCGGCGTCTCCCCCACCGACTCTCCTCCCGCGCCCCATCCAGTGTCGGGCCTCCTCCTCCCCCGCTCGTCCTCCTCCGACGGCCGGCGGCGTCTCCCACCGGCTCTCTCCCGCGCCCCCATCCAGTGCCGCCCTCCTCCGTCGGTGCCGCTGTCCTCCCGACTTCTCCTAGATCGAGGTATACATGTGTGCTTGGATACAATTTTGTGATTGAATGTGTGCTTGAATATAGTTTTGCGACGAGGACAAGATTCTCGTAGTTCAACGCGTGCAGCGGAGATATGAAATTTGTTGACGATGTGGCGATGCATGCATGCGTGCATGCTCGCTTTTTCAACCAACTTTGACGAGCGAACGAATAGCGCCTTTAATTTGTAGTTACATATGGCAACTAGCGCGAATTTCTTCTGTACCTGAAGCGACCGGCAGATTGGGAATAGTAGACTAACAAATTTTTTGCGAGGAAATAGTAGACTAACATTAACGTTGCGCGCTATAAGATCTCAAACACACACACAGACCCAGTTACCAGGAAATAATTGGGTTGGTACCATCGTGAACACAGCAGTTCAGTTTAATACCACCATGTCTTCATTTCGTTCCGTGAAATACCACATCCATCATCTCTCTTGGCTTTGCCATTAGCTTCCATATGAAATGACCAAACTACCTCCCCTCCCCTCGAAATAGATTTTGTCAAGGCTCTCCCCTGTTGTTGTCGGCGGAACTAGACTAGAAATGACAGGGCTTCCCCATTTCACCAAACATATAATAATATATATAATTTTGAAGCAACATAGTACTAAATAGTAATGTATCCATCAACGTTTAGCATCAATATTTCAATATAACCGATAGCAATGTACAATAATAAAGAAGTAGCGATCAAAATGCTTACCAATATAAAGAAACTCACTAATAATATTGTTAATTGTAGCAAAACGAAGCAACTAAGTGCGAAATCATGTATAAAGATAGTCGATATTGGCAAAATACATCATCCGACCTCAATGACCTATATAAAAAGAACAAATTGAATTAAAATTATCTAGTAAAAAAGTAGAATAGACGAATGAAAGTAAATACAATACCTTTTAGTATTTTCGTTCTTTCAAGTTCATGAAACGATGAACCACAGCGTCATTGGTAACTTTCTTCATTTCTTCTTTCTCCACATAGCAAATTAGGCTATCACTCATGAAATCATCACTGATGCGATTGCTTAAATAAATTTTCACAATTCTCATGGCTGAAAAACACCTCTAAACCGTGGCAGTAGCGACAGGCAATACTAGTACTAGCTTCAAAAGTCGATAAACTAAAGGATAGCAAAGATGTTTCCTTGTCTCCACCATTTTTTGAGAAAGTTGACCAATGGTCTGTATGTTGGAGAATCTATCATCTGCTCGTACATCGGCAATGTAGAGACAAAGGTGATGGTTAAGGTCCCTTAATTCACCAAAATCAAAATCATTGGGATAAAGTTTAGCTATGCTCATCAAATTCTCCAAATTAAAATCATGAAATGAGTCCGTTGGACTCAAAGCGGTCGACCAAATAAGCAAGTTAGAGGTTGTCTCGTTGAAACGACTATCAAGCTCTTGAAGTAGCCAATCAAGAACATCATTAAAACAATCCACTTCATAATGATGCTTGTTGGTAATTCCAGTTCTTTGTCGTTGCTTCTTTGGATTAACGTAAGCTTCTCTCATTTCTAACTTAGGAATACCATGTTTCTCACAAAAGGTATACACTTCAACTAGGACAGATTCTCACCCATCTCTTCTAAGCTCATCCAAATGCAACCTAGTTGATTTCACACATTTAATGGCATTCACAATATCTTGATCCTTTCGTTGCAGTTCTAGTGACAAGGTGTTTGTGATTATCAAGATAGTCAACATGAGATGCAAATAAAAGACAAAATCAAATGACTGAAAGTACACTAGTAGACCCAATGCTTGATCTCTATCTGTTCTGTCCTTGTCTTCTTCTTCCACAAATTCTAACACTGTGACAACTATTGGGAACAAGTCAACCAAACTCTTAAGAGTTTTATAATGAGAACTCCAACGAGTATCTCCGGGTCTTTGAAGACATTGCTCTTGATTTAATCCTGTTCCAGTTTGAAGTAGCCCACAACCTAAAGCCTTGTGCACTTGTTCATAGTTGATATCTCGAACCATATCCCTCCTCTTCGAAGATCCACCAACCACATTCAACAAGAGAGAAATCATACTAAAGAAATTACTAATGCCTTTATGCTTTCTTACAACGGCAACAACTACTAATTGAAGTTGGTGAACAAAACAATGGACATAATAAGTTGTATTATTTTCTCTCATGATCAATGATTGCAAGCCATTGAACTCACCTCGCATATTGCTAGCACCATCATATCCTTGGCCTCTAACTTGCTTCAAACTTAACTTATATTCTGCAAATAGAGAATCAATAGAAGACTTGAGGTAGGCAGAAGTTGTCTCTTTCACATGAACAAGACCAACAAAACTCTCCTTTATAAATCCACAACTATCAACATACCGCAAGACCACTGCCATTTGTTCTTTGCAAGAGACATCCCTAGACTCATCAACAAGCAAGCAAAACACATCATGTCCAATTTCTTTGAGAATAGAATGTAATATGTCCTTTGCAAAACAATGAGCAATCTCCTTCTGAATGGGAAGAGACACCATAAGACAATTACCTGCAACATTTTTACCCACAACCTTGCCTAAAGTTGGATCATGCTCTGCTAAGAACTCATAAAATTCCAAAAAGTTCCCTTTGTTGTAGGACTCCTTCGACTCATCATGGCCTCGAAAAGGCAATCCTTGCTTCAATAACACTCTAGCAATGGCAATTGAGGCATTTAATCTAGTAAAATAAGCAATCTTTGAAGCTTCATTTTGTGTATGGATAGCAACATCAATGTGTTGTTCTCTTTTTAACAAATCATCACAATTTTTCAATGCTTGGTTGTGAACGCTATTCACACCACCTACATGCTCTTTTAGTCTAGCTTTTTTGTTCCAACCATTCCAACCATTTACAACAAATGCCTCATGCCCAGCTTCTTTCTTATTGCGGTCCCTAAACAAGAAACAACGAAAGCAATATGCTATCTTTGGACTCGCTATATTCAAGCCAACTCCCAAATTCATCAAACCATTCAGGATTAAACCTTCTGTTTTTATCCCCAAACTGTGTATATGGAAAATCATAAGTACGAGGTTGACAAGGCCCATTATCTAAGTACTTTCTTCTTACCATATCTTTCTGATTAGAATGGTAGTCATCTATCATTTTTCTTTTGCCTGGATCAAATTGAATTTCCTCTTCCCAATTGATATCTTTTGTAGGTGAATTTCTAGCATTAGTAGCGCTATCATGTGCTTTTCTCTTCAAAAACTTTTCCATAAATTTACCTGCCATTTCCCGGTTATTTGAAATCTCAATTAGATGTTGTCAATTGCAATGTTCAACAAGAACAATAAAGTACATGCATCATCAAACATATGTGCAAATAGGTGCTTTTACTTACTTAACATTGGTTGAGCACGGTAGCATACAATGGTACGATACGATGTGCAACTTGGCTGGTATTCTAATTTCCAATTTCGATAAACCCAATTTGAAACCCTAAATTTCAGGTTTATAACCCTAACATTTGATGAAAAAAAAACAATCATTAAGTTATAAAAAATCCCAAAAGAAGTAGGAAGAATTGGAAGGAAATTAGTGGTCTAGTATGTACGACTTACTTTGCACTATCGGCAATCAAAAGAAATCAGCTGCTCTCGCCTCTCTCGGTCTTGACTCTTTTGTTGCTCACTTGCTCTTCGAGTCTTGCTCTCGGAGTCTCGGTCTGGCAGAGGAAAGTAAAGGAGCGGGCGAAGCCACGAAGGCCAACAGGCGCAGCCGCGCAGGCGCAACATCCATTTCTCGTCATCGGCTCATCACGTGGGGCGTGGCCGCGTGGGCCGCTGGCGTGTTGGGCGGCTGAGCGCGTGGCCGCAAGCGCATGGGCGCGTGGCTGCGGGGCGCTGCCGTGCGCATGCACGCAGCACGCTGGGCTGCCTGGTCGCTGCCTCGTCGGGCCGTTGGAGCGTGGCCGCTGGTGCGTGCGTGCGCGCCGCTAGCCACATGGGCCGCTAGTGCGTGGGCGGGATGGAATTGGAAGCCTATGTGCACAAATTTTGGCTTGGGGGATGCACATATGGTATATGAAAACTAATCTCTACTAAATTGTTTTTAGACCCGGTGTCCTGTGACACCAGGTGGGCTTATTGGGCTCCGCCCCTGCCTGTTGTCCCTGTTCGCACACATCACCTCCCTCTCCTATCTCACTCCTCTTCTTCTCTTGTTCGTCTGACCTCCTCAAGCAGCGCCCACCTCCCTCTTCCGAACCCCAAATCTCCATCAAAGAGCAACGTGCTGGAGTCCCCGCGGGTTAGATCTCCTACCTCCATCCACGAATTTGGTGTTTTGATTTGCATTTGTAGCAGCAAATCTAACCCTAATTTTCTTGCGCAGTGTAGAGCATGTAGTTGGAGGGTTAAGGAATCATGGATCCGTCTGAAGTTGCTGATGGGCAAGTAAAAATCTTTTTTATTTCGATTTCGATTTCAATTTTCTTTTTGTTGTATGTATATGAATCTTGAGAAATTTGGGTCTGGATGGATTTGGGTGTGGATTGCTTTGGTTCTATATGGATTTGAGATGAATGTAAGAGCAGACATGTCAGTTAGGTCATGCAATGTGACAGCAGTGATAGCACGAAAATGCATTTGAGTCACTTTTTTTAATAGCGTAAAATTTTGTTTTGTAACTGTTGTAAGGATCCAAAGATAATATATAGTGTAGAGCTTTGCGTCCAATCTTACCTTACATGCAAGGATGGAAGAAAAGAGTACAAGAAGAGAAAAATTTTGAGATTGGATGTGGAATCCGATGAGATCTCACTTGTGAATTTGTTGATGTATGTGGAACCGTACTATCCTTGGGGCAGTGATGAGGAGGTGACATTTTGGTATGTTGGGAGGGAGACCAAGCGACCAGTGATGCACTTCTGATGGATGCTTTCATTAAGAATAGTGAGCAGAAGGAAATGAAGCTATTGATGTCGGTAGGCAAGTGTGAAGTGAATGAGAGTTAGGTAGTGAATGAGAGTAAAGTAGTGACTGAAAGCAACTTTCTACATGACAGTGCAACAGTAACAGAGAGTTCAGAAGTGAGTGAGAGCCACTTTCCACATGACAGTGCATTAGTGACAAAGATTCCAGAAGTGTATGAGAGGCACCAGAATGAGAGTCAGACAGTGAATGAGAACACCCCCTTTACAACTACCTATAGAACACCCTTTGGTACAAAATATAGCATCTTGGCTGCAAGAGCAGCCTGACAGAGACCCCGATGAGGATGACCCTATTTGGGTGAATGAGAAGTGGAGTTATTTCCCTGAAGACAATGAGGCAACAACAGAGATCCCAGAGTAGGAGGCTATGCACCATGATGATGAAGCAGATGCGGATGTACCAGATCATGAACCTCTCTCAGTTCCAAATGACAATGCCACAATGGATGCTTGCTTTGCACCATAGACTGTGTATGATATAAATGACCCTCAAATTAAGGTGAGAGACACATTTCCTGATAGGCATGCATTTAAGCTCATTTTGAGATAGCATGCAATAAAAGTGGAGTTTGAGATGAACATACAACATAGCGACACAAAAAGATTTATAGCCATTTGTAGTGCGAAAAATGTCCATGGAGGATATATGCAAAAAAAGATTTATGGCAGCCCTACATTCATGGTATATACCATATGTAATACAATTGTGTTTAATGATTGCATCATGTTTTACCAGGTTTATGATTTTCTATTATTTCTAGTTGTTTATGATTTCTTTACTATGTGCAGGTGATGATCATGCGTGTGCAACAACGTGTAAGACACGGAGAAGCATGGCCAACAAAGTATGGATAGCAGATAGAGGCAAGGAATTATTGAGGAAGGATCCATCATTTAGTGCAAAGAAGCTACAACAAAGACTTCAAGATGAACACAATGTGACTTTGTCAGACAACAAGGTCTGGGAAGGGAGGAAGGATGCAATGGTTGAGTTGCACAGCACCTGGGAGGAAAGCTTCGACATGCTGTGGAGGTTCAAGCTAGAGTTGGAGAAGGTGAACCCAGGTAATATTGTTGAGATAGACTGCAAGAGGATTGGTGGTAAGGTATACTTCAGAAGGATGTTTGTGGCCCTCAGAGCATGCATAGATGGCTTTTTGCTAGGATGTAGGCCCTACTTAGAGGTTGACTGAACCCACCTTACCGGGAAGTACAATGGTAAATTTGCAGTAGCAACAGGAATAGATGGGTACAACTGGATGTATCATGTTTCCTATGCCACATTTGGCAAGGAGACTTCAGAAAATTGGGAATGGTTCATGGTGAATCTTAAGAGAGCTATTAGTAACCCCTATGGATTAGCTATACACACACATATACATGTAATGGCCTCGAAGCAACTGTACACAAAGTATTTGTTGGTGCAGAGCATAGAGAATGCTTTAAACATCTACTCAACAATTTCAGAAGAAAGTTCAAGGGCGATGTACTGAAGTATATGTGGCCTGCAGCCTAGGCTTATACTCCTGAAAAGCACCAGCTATTTTTGGACATAATCGTTGAGAAATGTCTAGATGGATATGAATATCTTATAAAGGAGCACAAAAACTTACGGACAAGAGGTAAATTTGCAACACACTGCAAGGTCGACTACGTA
This sequence comes from Ampelocalamus luodianensis, assembly GCA_036346255.1. NCBI lineage: Eukaryota > Viridiplantae > Streptophyta > Magnoliopsida > Poales > Poaceae > Ampelocalamus > Ampelocalamus luodianensis. The sequence continues at coordinate 13,305,386 of CM070634.1, forward strand.
AACAACAACATTGCTAAAACTTTCAATAATTAGATAAAAGACATTAAGGATTTTCCAGTGGTTGATCTCATGGATAGAGTGAGACATATGATAATGGAAAAAAAATTCAGCAAGGAAGAGAGTGGCCGATAAACTACAAGGCAACATACTGCCTAGTGTCATCCTTGAGCTAAACATGAAAGGTAGAGAGTTAAAGTACACTCTATCTCAAAGTGGACACATGAAGGCTGAGGTGTCTAGACTTGATAGGTCCCAAAAGACTTGGAGATATGCCGTGGATCTGGTGAAAAAAGAGTATACTTGTGGGCAATGGAAGCTTTTTGGAAAACCATGCACTCATGCCATAGCTCTGATATGTTCAAAGGGGATGGAGCTGGAGACATACGTGCGTGAGTACTACTCAGTGGATAGGTTCAAAGATGCATATGAGTTTGACATTGATCCCTTGGTGATAAGTCACAATGGCCAAGGAAGTCCAAGGGTTTCTTCATGCTACCTCCCAAGCTAACTAGGGTTGCAGGAAGGCCGAGGAAGAAAAGGATCAAACCAAGGGATGAGTCCAGTGGCAAAAAGACCTATTAGTGTAAGAGGTGCTTTAAGTGGGGTCACACAGAGAAAGGGTTGTAGTTTAACACCACTAGATGATCCTTCTCAAGCTGCACCTCCCCTAAAAAGGTGATCTGCTTCCCTTGTTTTTTTCTTCTCATCCTTCACGGTATGCATGTGAGTTTGGAGTATTTCCTTTCTTGACTGTAGGGGCAAGAAGAAAAGAACTACATGCACTCAATATGGTAGTCCACCACTACAGCAGGTCAGCCCTGAAGTTACATTGCAGCCAAGCACTCAAAACAGCCTTGGAGTTACAACAAGGAGGATGGCAGCTGAAGCATCAACTCCAAGAAGGTCTACTTCAAAAAGGATCACTGAAGCAAGGGCTACTGCACAGGCATCATCCCCAGGAATCAGAAAGAGAAAGCTCTGAAGTTTGAACATGCCCGGTCACAGTGTACTGCTCTTGGCTAGATTTGACAACCCGAAATGTCCGCTGCATGGACATAGCCCACAGCTTAATGGCATCCTGCAAGGATGTCTTATCAGCAAATATTGAGTGCAACCGAACCACAGTAGCATGGTACTCCCACGGCGATTCGTGCTTGTCATGCGTACTTACACCCTCAACGTCAAATCTGTTCCATTCTTGGGGATGGGAGCTCCGTCCTCATCGAAGCTGTCCTCGTCGTCCTCTTGTAAAGCTTCCTCTTCAGCCAAGGCCATCCGATCATCGCTATCCATTTGACGCAATATGTACTCCATATGCTCTCCTTCATCAGCCTGTCCTGTAGGCTCACCATGTGGTGACCGATCTTCCTCTCCTGTATCTACCGCGTCGGGCTCATCACAAGCAACATCCCCGAACCCTTCGTAACGCCGCCCTCTAGCTCCTCTTCTTCACCAACATACTGAGCACCCGAGCTGCTCCCACCACCAGGATGATATCCTGATGAACCCGAAGGTCCGATTGTTGGCCCGATCTTTCGATGAGAATGATACGTTCGGTAGTCATCGCTCAACTCTCACGATCCTCGCTACGAACACGCAAGGCCCGAAACCACGCATGAATTACTGTTCACGTGAACAGTAACAGCACCCCAGGTGGTCCACCGGCAGATGGGCCAAGTTCAGTATGATTACAAGGCCCAGATTGACCCAAATAAGTGATATGACGTCTTCTTTTGATGATTGCGATCAGTCCAGAAGGAATTTGAAGGTGAGGCCGGATCCATTGGAAAGAGAACGAAATAAGCTTTCAATCAAGTACTTGTGGACCTCCAACGGACTCCGTATGTGAAAGTTATGCCTGTTTTAAGTTGGTGTTGTCAGGCTGATTCTGGAGGCCGAACTGGATTCCAAAACGGGTCCAGCTCGAACTGCTTGCTTGTCTTTGACCAAAAGTGACATGGTGCTGCACATATATATATTTCATCATTAGGTAGCATCATATAATTCATATAATATAAATACACTCCAAAAAACAAGCTCACCTGATAATTTAAGTGAAGCGTACGAGCTCTTATACTTGGAACAGTAAACATAGCAAATATGGTTGTATCCATAGGGGTCATGTCCTCATCATCCTCCCTTTCTTGAAAACAAAGCCGTCCTCGGCTTTTGATAAGCTGAAAATATGGTAACAAAGAAGCCAAAGTGTATGCATGGTATATGTATATGTCATCTGTTTTAACGGTTATTCGTTGTTGCACAATTAATGTTTGACGACAGCAGTGATCATAAAAGATCATTGTAGTATTACCCCAAGAATAATCATATATGTTAATGAGCAAAACAAAATTTCTCACATAGCAATTATTGCAACTAGTTTTGCAAATATAAGTGAAGTATTTATGCAATTCAACTCTCTGAAGTTGTAAACTTGTAGTGGTAGCACATATGGGCAAATCTACAACTTTTGGAATCAAACAAAGTTCATCCATATTATTAGATTTCAATGGAGCAATAGCAAATTCATCTAGCAATGGTGAAAGGATGTGTAAATTCTTCCATACTTCAACATCTTGATGCAGATTGTCCACATTAGATGGTGCAACAAGAGATAAACACATGGGCATTGAATGAATACTAAATTTTAATTTTCTCTCATAATGAACAAGATTCTGCACATAATAATTGTTGTTCAAAACAGCAAGCTTCAATTCATCCATGTAATCACAAGTTATGCATATTCGATAAACAAGAAATTGATTGTCTACACCATAATCTCCAATCAAATTAAACTTATACCTGGGTGTAGGCACTAGACAAGCATTTTGAACATGCGATTTGAAACTTTCTCCATAGCATGTGACAATTTCACAGGTGGATCCAACATAATATAACATAAAGAGTCAGTAGGAGAAATTCTAGTCAAAACGTCTTTATGTCTAACCAATTCCACATGATCATTGTATGTAATTAAATCATCACATGACTCATTCAAAACAGCATGCAATTCAATTATTTCAGCACATGGTGCACTCAACTCTGTTGGCAAATCAATCAAATTATCACAGGATTCATGCAAATTCTCAATAATATCAGATTCTGTAGCTAGGAAATTAATTTCTACCTTCTCAGGACTAGATTCATCCACCTCATGTGATGCAGTGGTTTCTACTACAATCTGATTTTCCCTTTGCTCAATGATACTAGACATGAAATCATGGTTATTGTTCTTAGGTTGAGTGTTCAAATCGGTACCTTTGGTATTACCTTGTAGGATCGCCTCGGATGATGTTGATACTGAAATTGGTGAGTAGTTAAAAGTTTTCCTTCCTCTTCTTGCTCCACTCAATTAACAATGAGCGAGCCAAGGGTGCAAGACAACGAAGCAGTAACGCCCACAAAGAGGGCGGCAATCATGGTAGATGCAGCAGCAGGAGAAGCAACCGAAGATGATCTTGATGCAGAGGTTTGTACCGTGCACTTATTTGTTTCATGTACTCGTGAAGGTGTATTGGAAGTAGACGAAAAAGCACGAACGGTCTTGGATTGTCGTCCACTGCTTCTTTTCAACTTGGCAAGCAAGACGAAATAAACGAGTGACAGTGGGAGGTTTATAAACAAGTTTATTCCGAATTTGATGGTTTAATCCTCCTAGAAATCTAGTTATCTTCGCATCTTCAGTTTCTTCTAAACCACAACGAGACAAAGTAGTTTGCAAATCTTGATAATAATCATCTACAGAACTACTACCTTGTCTTAAGCTTTGCAATTTATTAAGCAGTTCACGAGAATAATATGAAGGTACAAATCTATGTCTCATTACTCTCTTCAAATCATTCCATGTTCTAGGTATGTTCTGATTAGTACGACAATATTCACTCCACCAAATAGATGCAAAATCATAAAACTCACGGGTAACAGCCCTAACTTTTAGATGAACATGAAATTCATGGCATGCAAATAATTGTTGTACATCTAATTCCCATGTGAGATAAGCATCAAGATCATAATTCCCAGCAAACGAGGGTACCGTGAAGTTAATTTTATGAGACATGCTATCACTATCATATACCTCCCGTGGTGAAAAAACTTGTCTCAAGTGTGCATCTTCCTCGTTCACTATCTTGCACTCCCGTCCAACAGTTCGAAGAAGAGGTGGATATATTTTGCAATCTTTCTGTGAACCTGCCATAGTTAGTAGAAAACAAAGAAACAAATCGCAAGTATATGTCCCTATCAACTACTAGGTTCTGGAGGCTCAACCAAGTCACTCACACTCAAGCTTATACCCAGTTCTTACAAGTTCTTACCAATGCTACAAGGAAGTGGTACAACCGGTGGCTGGTTCGTGATACTCTCACTTGCGATCAGCCCAACAATTGCGAGGAACGACACCTGCTGAGTTAGTAGGAAGTGGAGCTTGGAAGGCTTCAATATGGTAGCAAGGATCAACAATAATCAAAACAGTTAATGCAAGTTGAAAGATTGTTCAAAGTACTAGCCAATGTTGCTGATCCTAGCCTAATCAAAGCTAGCTAATCAAAGCCCTATGCAAAGAAGTGTATATACGCACACGCAACGATCAATGTGACTTGATGCAAGCAAGGAAAAACCTCACAACAAGTGCTAGGAGAGACGCTAGCCAACTACTCAAACTTCTTTCTAAGGGCACAAGATTGTTCGCGTGATGTAGAGCATAAAAACAGCAATATCGATGCATGTAAACAGCCCTCTAGATTGAGCAGAAACAATAGCTAGTCTCAAACGATGAAAAAAAAACAAAGTTTTATATGGCTTGTATATGCTTTTTTGAAAGGTTTCGACGAGATCTACAACTTTTCAGTTGAGGTGGAGCCCAAATTCCGAAGGGAAGACTGAAAGAATTGGCAAAAACAGAAACCGAAAACTTACGACGCGAAAACGGGCCCGAAGATGGCCGATTTTGGGGCACCTGGATGGCGATGGTGGCTTACATGGAAAAGATGCGCCTCGTCATTAGCTTCGAAACGAGCACAAGAACGTCAAAAACGGACACCGTACGCAAAAGTTATGCCCGTTTTACTGAAGGTGTCTCGGATATGGAATCCTACTCGGACTCAAAACCGTCTCGGATTTAAATTTGAAATTGTTATATCTTTCAAACCCGTGGGCCAAACTTGCTGAAATTTTTTGTGGAAGCTTTTGGTTATATGTAGAAGGTCTCCACCAATTTTCATGCACTTTTCTTTTCTCTTTTTTTCTACCATGCTTTTGTTTTTGCGGTTGCCTCTTTCTCCTTCTACTATTTGGCCGACCCTAAGATTTACCGCAAGTCGCAAATAACATCAACTCTCCCAAAAGATCACAGCAATCCTCTTTTTTTTTTTGGATTAACAACAATACGAATTTTCTATTTTTGGTGCGAATTAGAGGAGTTCTAACCCGCGAATTTTTGTTTAGATGCATAAACTAAGAACCCTGAAAGAGCGATCAAGCGACGCGAAGAAAAACACGAGATGCAAACTACACAATGACGAACTAGACTCTAACTAAACTAGCAATCAGCAACTTGAACACGACAATGCAACCAATGATTCAACGAACAAAACCGAAAGAAAATTTCAATGGCTCGATTGGTTGGTATGGATGATAGATGCAAAATTTTTGGGGCAATTTTCTGGACTCTAGGTATGAAAAACAAATCTACTACTAAGGGTACTGATTTCTCACCGAAGAACTGTAGCTCTGATACCACCTGATGAACCCGAAGGTCCGATTGTTGGCCCGATCTTTCGATGAGAATGATCGTTCGGTGAGTCGTCGCCAACTCTCACGATCCTCGCTACGAACACGCAAGGCCCAAAACCACGCAATCATTGAATCGCTCGACAAGTCGTTATCAACCGTGCGCGAATACCCGGTTGACTTGACCACGGTCGATTCCACGCATACAGAAGAAGCACGCAAGAACAAGATAAATAAGCAATCTGAAATTACGAATATGAATGAAATATTTGATAATTTGGGATTCCGAAGCGGTATTATGGTTGGTCTAGTCGACACAAGCCAATACACGAAGTTGCATAGAAGCTAACTTTTAACTAAACAAAATCCAAGAAAACTAGAGGGGGTGCGACCTCCTTAAATAGGGGATGAGGAGCCACACATCTAATAGAACTAAGGGGGTGGGACTAATCTTATGGATTACTGTTCACGTGAACGAATAAGACACCCCAGTGTGGTCCACCGGCAGATGGGCCAAGTTCAGTATGATTACAAGGCCCAGATTGGCCCAAACAAGTGATATGACGTCTTCTTTTGATGATTGCGATCAGTCTAGAAGGAATTTGAAGGTGAGGCCGGATCCATTGGAAAGATAACGAAATAAGCTTTCAATCAAGTACTCGTGGACCTCCAACGGACTCCGTATGTGAAAGTTATGCCTGGTTTAAGTTGGTGTTGTCAGGCTAATTCGGAGGCCGAACTCGATTCCAAAACGGGTCCACTGAATCGCTTGCTTGTCTTGGACCAAAAGTGACATGGCGCTGCACATATATATATTTCATCATTAGGTAGCATCATATAATTCATATAATATAAAGACACTCCTAAAAATAAGCTCACCTGATAATTTAAGTGAAGCGTACAAGCTCTTATACTTGGAACAGTAAGCATAGCAAATATGGTTGTATCCATAGGGGTCATGTCCTCATCATATCCGACAGCGGGGCCCTGCACAACTTCTTTTGGGTATGGTTGCACAAGCACTACACACTCATATCCACGGCGTCGACAGCCTTTTATAAAGCCCTTCCACACAGCCGTACACATCAATGTTCTCAACTCCCATCTGATGTATGTGGGAGACCGGTTCCAAAGCCCTTGTATGAAAATGTTGCACACCTCAAGGTCTAAGGAGAAGCTACGGGTGAGCCAGTGCATCACATCTGCGATTCGTACATTCTCGTCGTCCGGGTGTACCAGAGTGGCTTGCGGAAAACTACTCAAATCAACACCGCACGAACCTTCACGAACGGTGCCAACACCGTAATGCACTTTCAATGTAGTGGGTTTAGGCATGACTTTTTCTATGCCTGCAAATATTTCCAATATTACAACTAGTCAGATCGCAACATTGCCTACATTGTAATTTACATTTATAAGACGCTTCGCCTATCGTCAACAACTACACTACAGTATGATCAAGATGTCATTCATTCCCTAAGGCAGAGGCCACAATGAACGTGCAGTACAATATTCAGATTCAACCTCAAAACCGAGCTATTCCATAGCAGGCATTATCCAATTCTGACGCTAACTTGCAATCCGAAATGCTACAAGTGGTGTTCTAGTCTTATACAGAGCTATACCAATTACCTAAGTCAATTAGTTCATACTAATTAACCTCTACTAATTAGTTCATACAAATAATTCATCATCCCCGTGCGCTCGGTCACGCATGCACCAACACAACTACAATACTTCTCATAAACAGCACTAATGCACTTTCAATGTAGTGGGTACAGGCATGACTTATTGTATACCTGCAAATATTTCCAATACTACAACTAGTCATATCGCAACGCACGACATACAAACACTGCTACATTGTAATTTACATTTGTAAGGCCCTTCGCCTATCGTCAACAACTACACTACAGCATGATCAAGACATTATTCATTCCCTAAGGCAGAGGCCACAATGAACGTGCAGTACAATATTCAGATTTAACCTTAAAACCAAGCTATTCCATAGCAGGCATTATCCGATTCTGACGCTAACTTGCAATCTGAAATGCTACAAGTGGCGTTCCAGTCTTCCACAGAGCTATACCAATTACCTAAGTCAATTAATCTCTACTAATTAGTTGATACAAATAATTCATCATCCTCATGCGCTCGGTCATCTTCTAATTTTTTTTCTCTAACTCAAATTTCCTACATGTACTACTCATACTACTATTTTTAACTACATAAACTATTTTTTTATTATCTGCTACTTACATACAAATTAACAACATTTCAATTTTCTAATTTTTTCTTCTAACTAAAATTTCTTATAGGTCCTACTCATACTAGTATTTTAACTATATAAACTATTTACTTACTAAAAAAATATACACTACAAAGTAAAAAAACTGACCTCACAGACGAAGTCTTCTCCCTCTCCCTCTTTCTTTCTTCTCCTCACGTGCTCGCTCTCTGTTTTTCTGCTCGCTCGCTCGCCTGGGGGACCGCGCGCGGCCTTATATATAGTCATCCAGTCGCCCGACGGTTCGGTGACTGAAGCTTCATGTCGCTCTACGGTTCGGTGATACCACATATCGCCCAACTGTTGGGCAACTGCAATTATTGCCGCCTGATGGTTCGGCGACTGCACCCAGTCGCCCAACCGTTAGGCGTATAATCCTGAAAAAAAATTGCAAATTTTTTTGTAATTTCTAATAAAAATAAATTATTTAAAAAAATTCTCAAGAATCATGCATGGCAGGCATTGTTTCGCTGACAACCGGTAGCAGTCTGCAAGCAGCCTAAAAGATGCCCCCTGCCAATTAGCTTTGCTGCGCTGACGCCACCCGTCACAAGCACATCGCCAGTCATCAACCAGAGATTCAGAACTAGTAAAAAAAGACGAGTAGACGACCTGTCCTGCAAAGCACTCGTACTTCCCCGACTCCAAAGCCGACTCGGCACGTCCGAAAAGGCTACGAGCGACACAGGCAAGACATGTCGTCTTTTTTATTGTGGCGCCACCTTCAGCTGCTCCTACGCTGGCCTCTTTTTTCCAGCCGCGCGACACAGGCAGGGTAATAGAGATTTTTTTTTTTGATTGAACGGCCGACGAGCAAAAAAAATCACAGATTGACGTCTCTTTCTCCGTCATTGCATTGGCAATAGCAAAGGAGCACACCGCTATAACATTCGGCAGATCTAGTCACAATACAATGGCAGAGGAGTATAGTGACATGACATTCGACAGATTTGAGCCACTCGATCCGAGAAGGCAGCTCAGATCAACCTCTATAGTGATGCTACCGTGATAGTAAATAGTGCCAGTTCTGCAACATTTTCCTGTGATTGCAAAACGCAATCTCGATCTTTCTTTTCTGATCCGAAGGCTCGTACGCAATGTTATGGTACTGTAGTACCATGACATTGCTACACAATGTCGGTGGATTTGTTTCCAAAAATCACACGTGAACTGTGCTTTTTCACTGGGCTGCATGAATAGTGTATGAATAGCACATGGCCGGTGGGAAGAGTGCATTCAATAGTGTATGAGCTACACTCTTCATGCGCGGATTTGTGCTCATATGCTCAATGGATGCATGGGATCCCTCTACCTCACATTGGGGGCACGGCAAGAGGCACGTGTCATCTATCGATTTGTTTAGGGTGTTATTTTTGCCAAATCACTCTCAAAAAAGCTATTTTTATTATTTTATTGCGCAACAGTGCCATTTTAACCAATAACTTGGTGATAAACACTATGATATACTAGGCTGCATGCCCCTACCGAGACATTAGTATTAGAGTTATACAGAAGTGGGGGCAGGAGAACTCCCCCATTCCGTTAGCAGAGGATAAACTTTTGTATTATGGCATCTTCAATAGTAGCCAAATCAACCGTCTCTTACCTGCTATATCGTTTAAAATCCTAGTTGGAGGAGAGATGATGTAAAGAGAGAGAATGTGTCATCTCTTATATAAGAGACAAGTTGGACACACAAATAATCGCAAATAGTGTGTGGGTAATGAGAGAAGTTGTGTTGAAAATAAATAATTTTATAGATAAATTATTGAAGATGTTGTCTCTAAGATTGTCTGTAGATAAGTTGGAGCCTTTAGAGAGAACCACAAAAGATAAACTGTTGTACATGTCCTTAGAGTTATACAAGAGTATTACAACATTCCCGTTTGGATCACGGGAAAAACATAGAAAAAGTGGAGAATTCGAGTTCCTCTGAAAAGTTTTCTAATCGTCCCGTTTGGAACGGTGGAATGCTGCTCCCGATTCCAAAGGAAAGGTATGCTTTCTTCCACAAAACGTAGGAAACAAAACATTCACCCCTAGCTCTTGGGAATATTTCCTGCGCCAACAATCAAAGCGTTCTCTCTCGTCTCTGAGCCTGCTTGTCTCTTCTTTTATTAATTACATTATCCAATCAAGGGACTGACTCACTAACCAAATAGGCTCACCACAATAAATCCCTGCATCATTTAATGTATTCTTTTAATTGTTATGTTTTGTTATTTCTGTGTTCCAACTGCCAAACAACAATTCTTTCGTCTTTCCTATGTTTTTCCAATGTTCCAAACACCCATTATGTGTCTTTGATATGTTTTTTCAATAATCTGTTTTACAGGTGTTTCCTTTCCTGTGTTCCAGGCCCTAAAATTTGACTGATCAAGGGTGTGTTTGGATAGATGAAAGGAGCTGAACGAGATGGTTCAGTTGAATGGAACGATACCAATACTATATTTGGTTGATTGGATGAGATCATACAACGTTTTTGTTTGGTTGGATGGAAGACAGAGAGACACAGAGAGAAGGGGGCTAGCAGATAGAAAACAAAGGAGGGGGGAGGTCGGCACGGGCAGGCTCGATGGCGACGAGGGAGCTGCGGAGCGGAAGGGATGGCCCCAAAAATGGTCCCCACAGGGAAGAGGAGTCCAGGGGTGGCGGTGGCGTGGGCGGAGGTGGATGGTGGCGGCCGGGTGAAAGTATCTAGGCCTCTGAAAAATTATTTTGGTAATTAATGACAATATGGAATATGAGACTAACATGTTTATTGAGTGCTTACAAGGTTTAGTCCCGATGGCAAATGCAACAACTTGGAGATGCATGCTAAAGGTCAATATGAAGGTGAAGATGGTTCAAAGACAAGGTACAAGTAGTCTAGGATCCTTTTTGGTTTACCTGTCCTAGGAGAAAAAGGATGGAAGACCGGATTTTAGGTTAAATGTCGTACTATTAAGAGGAATCACGATTAGTAGCTTGATAGCATGTTCTTGTGCCATTTGGATCAATATAGGATTATGCATACTCTCAGAGTTTGTTTCTCTAAAAGCCAAACTTGCATTTCTGTAGAAAAGCGGTAGTACCAGAGTTTACTTGTCGGAACTACCGCAAAAAGGTAATATAGGGATATTGGTGCGATTCTACCGAAACCAGTGGTCGAAGACCTGCGTGGTCATAGACCTATTCTAGAACAGTGGTCGTAGAGCAGTGATCGTAGACCTGTTCGAGAACCGTGGTCGTAGACACTGGTTGGAGAACAGTGGTCGTAGACACTGATTGAAGAACAGTAGTCATAGACCTTCATGGCCGTAGACACTGGTCGAAGAACAGTGGTCGTAGACACCGATTGAAGAACAGTAGTCGCAGACCTTCGTGGTCGTAGACACTGGTTGTAGAGCAGTGGTCATAGACCTGTTCGAGAACCGTGGTCGTAGACACTGATCGAAGAACAGTGGTCGTAGACACTAGTCGTAGAGCAGTAGTCATAGACATGTTCGAGAACAGTGGTCGTAGACCTGTGTGGTCGTGGACACTGGTCGTGAACAGTAGTCGAAGACTCTGATCGGAGACAGTGGTCGAGGACCAATCGATATGGCCGCATGTGTTCAGTAGTATTGCCGTATAACGGTAGTACCGATCTTCTAGTGGTATGTTTTTTTACAAAACGATGCTTTCTTGGAGTTTGCTTGCTCTTTGGAGGTGCGGTAGTATCGGTGCGCTACGCGTGGAACTACTGCAACCCGGTATGACCGAATTTTGTGTTGCGGTACGTTATTTTCAGTAAGGATCACTTTTGGAATTCAGAAGGAAACGATTGTACCGCACTTGAAAAACGGAATGACCAGAACAACGGAACTACCGCATGATAGTTGGCGATAGTACCGCGCTGAATTTTCAGCGGCTATGTCAGAGCAGTTGATGCGTCTGCGCTAGTCGTTATTAGACATTTTGGGAGGGTGTGGTAGTCTCGGCTGATGAACTACGGTACTACCGTATATGCTGAAAATTTATGTTGTTTGCTCCCAACGGTCGGATTTTGTGTGGGGGCTATAAATACCCCTCCATCGGCTCTTGGACAGAAAGAGAGCTTTCACATTTACATCCTTGAGCTAAGAGCATTCACTCCACACCTCATACACTTAATTGCATTCATTGTGAGGTTGTTGAGCTCAACTCAAGTGCATTCATTCTAGTTTGATCCATTGCACTTGATTGCCGTGAAGCAAAGATCGTGATTTATTACTCTTGGTGTTGCCAACACTTAGACGGCTTGACGGGAGTTTGCACGGTGATCTCTTCAAGAAGATTGTGAAGAGGCTCGGTGTCGGATTGTGAGTGGTTTGGTGTTCACCATCTCCAGAGCGGAGGAAGAATAACCACTAGTGAAATCGAGGGAATGCTTAATTCGTGGAGCCGGCTTGATTAGTTCAAGCTTCCTCAATGTGGACTAGTGGAGACCGGCAAGTCTTCGATACCACGGAAAAAAAACTTCATTGTCTTCATTGTGGTTAATTCTTGTCTTTACTTTTTCGTATTTACAATTCTAGCAATCCTTTTGTGCTTGATTTGCTTAGCTAAAATTGTATCTAGTATTGGCATTAGATTCTTTTGGTATTGAGTAGCATAGTTGTTCTATTTGTCTTGTTGTGCTAGGAAGCCTTGTTAGAAATTATCTTGCTTAAAGTTTGAAATAGCCAATTAATTTTAGAAACCTCCTATTCACCCCCCCCTTTAGTCGGTTATCCTTGATCCTACACCGGGTGGCGGCGTGCGGCGACCGGAGCTGGGGGAGGAACGGGGGTGGCAATTCTCGAGTGGGAGACGAAGGAAAATAGGGTGAGCATGAGCGAGAGGGCGACTAGGGGAGCTCACCATATGTTTGGTCGAGGAGAGGAGGATCGAGGAGGCCTGGCGACGAGGGCTGGTGTCCGCGTGGTCGGCTCGCCGGTGCGTTGGCGCTATGGGGTAGGGTAGAGGGAGTGGGTGGTGGGGAAGGAAAGGGGAGGGCAAGGAGGTGCTCAAGTGGAGAGGAATCAAAGCAATACACCGGACAAAGAATGGTGGTCGTGGCGTCAGCTTTTGGCCGGAAACGAGGAAGACCGATGGGGGAATCTTGGAATTAATGGAGGGACAAGTGTCCTTGAGTGCCGGAACACGTTGTGACACGGGTATCTTGGGGAGGAGTGCACTGGGGCGGCCGGAACGGCGACGGTGACGCGGCGGGCGATGCGAGAGCTTGAGCGGCGACACGACTTGAGGCGAGCTCAAGGAGAAAGAAAGAAGAGGGGAAGGGGATGGAGGGGAGAGCGAGAGGGAGGGGAAAGAGGCCGGAGCGGCGGCGTGGCTCACCGGGGCGGCAGCGCGGCCGCGAGTGAGCGCACGCCGTGCTTCGATGAGGCGACGCTAAATCGTGTGGTTCGCTTGTTTTCGTCGAACGAAATGGTACAACATCTTGGTCGAATATTCTCTTCGGTTGAACGCTTTGGTCCTAGACCGATTGGTTCCATTACGTGAACCAAACGCGTAAACATGTTCATTTTCGGAACCATCTGCTATAGACCACTCCATTCACTAGTGCAAACAAACCGCAAGTGATCGTAGAAAGAAACAGTCGGAGCATCTGGGCAATCCTATGACTTCACTCAAGAAGAAACTATGCACCGTCACAAATGCTTCTTCCTATAAAGACCAGACCGCCTATTAGTCTTCTTCGGTACTCCTATATTCGCACTCCTGCTGCTACTTTTATTCGCGTGCATGTTGTTGCTCTGCTTCGTTTGGTTCCAGCTCGCGCCCTTTCTTTCCTCTGCGGATTGTATAATAGCAAGTAGGAGCGAAGAAAATGAGGAAATAACCATGCCAATTGCAGAGCAGAATTAAGAGGGGATGGGCTGGGCAACGAGATGCCTCCGGGGGCTCTTCGGGGGCAGCAAGAGTGCCTCTTCCATCTCCGGCGAGTTGAAGCCGCGCAAGGAAAATAATCTACGGAGGTTCGGCAAGTCGTTGCCGGAGGGAGCAGTGACTCCTGCTTCGACACCACCGGCGGGGACTCCCCAGTGGGCGCACCCCGTGGCGGGGAAGGAGGGCGGGGAGCAGAGCAAGCGGGCGATTGCCGTGGCGGCGGCGACAGCGGCAGTGGCTGAGGCTGCCGTGGCTACCGCTCATGCGGCCGCGGCGGTGGTGCGGATGACCAGCAGCGCCATGTCCACGGACGCAGCGGGCAAGCAGGAGTTGGCCGTGGCTGCGGTTCGAATCCAGGCCGCCTTCCGTGGCTACCTGGTTAGCTTCTCCGAGCCCTGTTCTCCCTCGCCTCCTCCACCGTTTCTATTCTTTTTGTGTGCGGGTTGATCAGGAAGTTGAGAACTTTGTGCTGATCTCTCTTTGCTTTGTGTTTGTTTGTCCGCGCAGGCAAGGCGCGCACTGAAGGCGCTGCGTGGGCTGGTGAAGCTGCAGGCGCTGGTCCGGGGCAGCATGGTGCGGCGACAGGCGACCGAGACGCTGCGGTGCATGCACGCGCTCGTGCGTGCCCAGGCGCGCGCGCGCGAGTGCCGCGCCCTCCGCTCCCAGCACGGCTCCGCGCCCCCGGTAAGCAAAGTAGCATGCGTACCACGAGCTTCACCACAACACTACTTGTCTACTTGTCAAATTTCCTTAACGCGCTGATGGTCCTTGTCTGTGTGTGTGATGGACTGACGGTTCTGACAATTGCTCGATCTTTTGTGCAGAGGAGCACGTCAAAGACGATATGCAGCGGGATGGTGAGCTGGGAGAGATCACAATCTTGCAAGAGGAACTGGCTAGACGGACGGACGGAGAGGTGTATGGATGATGCGAAGAGTGTCAAGACTCTCGAGGTGGACACTGGCAAGCCCGGCCATTACTCTTCTAGTTCCCGGAGGCGCGGCGACAGCGGAAACAACATGCAATCCTCGTGCTCGACGTTGACGTCGGACCTGAACAGCCGGAGCTTCGCCACCTTGCCGGACTCGCCCTCCAAGGACTCCACGCCGGCGGCGCAAATGTCGGTGCGCAGCCCGTCCTTCGTGGACATGGGGGAGCCCCTAGGCGCATGGCGACTGCCCGTGGACATAGCCGAGCTCCGCGAGACCCCAGAGCTCATCTCGGCGTCGTCGCGCCCGGGGAGTTCGAGGCGGGGGGCCCTCACGCCGACAATAAGCGAGTGCTCGCGCGGCGCCGTACCCGGGGGCTACTCCGACTACCCAAACTACATGGCGAAGACGGAGTCGTTCCGTGCCAAGGCGCGGTCGCAGAGCGCCCCGAAGCAGCGGCCGCAGCACGACAAGTCCGGGTTGATCCAGAAGCCGTCGCCGGCCGGGCAGAGGGCTGCCTCGTTGCGTGCCGAGTTCACCAGCACGGCCTATCCTGGCCCTGGCAGGTTGGATAGGATTGGCATGGCTACCAAGTATTGATACTACTACTAAGATGATCAAGCCTCGAGCAAGACTACTACCGTGAAGTAAATGTATCATGCATTCGGTTAGTTGTGTTTGTTACTACACCTGTTAGGCTTTTGATGTTGTCACTGCTAGCGCTAGCTACGGTTTTGTTGTCCTTGTCTAGTACTACAGTACAGTGTAATTAAGATCCTGGTGGGTGAACTGCTTAATTACGTGCTATGTCACCCCTGACAAAACTCTAGCTGCACTATCATATCCACACGCAATCTTGCGAGGCGCCCTATCGTCGTGAGGCCAGAGGATGGCTACCCCAGCGCAAGCAAACTTTGGCAGCTTCCAGATAATCCAAGGGTGGCGACGATGCATACATTGTGCGTTGATCGACCTCGGGCCTTTTCGGTGAGCCGCGACTTTTTCTGGGGCTTTCTCGCTGCCTACTGCAGTACTTTGTGCGTTGATCGACGTAGGTATATCCAACCGTACGTATATCTAACCTGGACCGGCCGGCTTGGCCTCTTGGCTTTTAGTACGTAACAGACTTGTCTGAAGTTTACCCATGCCATTCCGGGGGCTGTTTTGGTTCATGGTCCCAATGAGTAATGAACGAAGCTAAAATTTGGAATAGCTAAAACTTGAGCAACGGCAAAATTTGGCAAAAATAATGCTGTTTAGATTGCGGCCAAATCAAATTTTGGTGAGCGATTTTCTTACTTTCGGATTGTCTATGTGTGACATTGAATTTTGTTAGTGTTATCAATTTTTTATTAGTATTATCTAATATTGATAGCAAACTCAACGATAGCCAATTTTATATGGCGTTACCAAAAATTTAGTCCAGACGAGCCCGTGATGATCGAGCACGAGGGGTTTGGGTTTTGCTGTTGTCTGGGATGGATGGGAGATGAGACGAGGCTGGGACATGGGAAGTGTCGCCGACTCGGCGTTGGCTGGGTGCCAATGCCGGCTGCGCGGTGCGGTGACCGGTGAGGCAACGTTGGAACCGTTCAAGGCCCACTTTTGCTGACTTCTAGTATTACGCATGCAAACCATTCGTTTTCTACTATCAGGACGGCAGTTGTGGAATGGGCCCTCGAGCACGCGGCGACAGCGGCACCGTGCGTGGGATCAACAAATGTTTTCCTTCTCCTGGCCGCCCCCTTGCCTCTCGTCTTTTTAACTCGTCTGATACCAGTATTTTTTTTTTTACCGTGTCTGATACCAGTATGCATGGGCTATGGACGCTGCAGGCCGAACAGAAGAATGAGACTCGTGGGATCTTCGCGCGGAGGACTTTGTCACTTCTCCAACGGAACAGTGTATGCCTGCTCGAAGAGCATGTGTTTATTTTTATTTTCTGTTTTACTGTTCATCGATGGATTACATTTTTCATCCACATGTGCTCCCCTGAGCACATGGCTTGGCTTGTCTGGCCATAGTCCTGGGAGTTGTGCCGTGCTTTTTCGGGTTGACCCATAGCCCGACTAGCATAGCATGCTCCAAACACGGCATAGCCTGAAGGGATGTTAGGTTGGGTCAGCACAGCACGAACGCTAGGGTCGGGCTGGACCAGTCCAGAGTTTCAGGCACATCAGGCAGCGGCCGGATCCCTTGGGGTTGTGCTTAGGCGGTAGAGTTTTTGGCGCAAATGTCACTGTTGCAGGTGTTTTTGACGCAATTAGCGTATGTCGTGACAAAACGGCAGAAATGACACCTCGTCCGCATAGTGGCCACCGGACACGCCGTGTGCGTGACACGTGCCCTCGTCCGTCCCGTGGACGGCCGAACGCCACTCATCCGCACGGCCACGGGACGGACGTGGCGCCACCACATGGTGGCTGGTTGGACCCAACGACAAGTGTCCGCTGGAGAACGACATGATGCGCGTCCGGCCGACCATAGGACGGACGAGGGTGCATGTCGCGCACATGGCGCGTCCGAACAGCCACCGGGCGGACGAGGTGTCATTTATGCTATTTTGTTGCGACAGACGCTAATTGCATCAAAAATGCCCGCAACAGTGACATTTGCGCCAAGAACTCCAGGCAGCATGCCCCTAAAAGCCCGACGCAGCACGGCAGCACACATGCACGACAACGACAAGCGGGAGTGTCGGCGGCAGCACCGCCACGGCTCGACAGGGTGGGACCGTGAGCAAGGAGAGAGACAAAGGCACCTCGCCGAGGTCATCATCGTCGTGTCACCACTGTTGTCTACGTCCTGGACTCGTCCCCTGCATTAATTCCACTGCCTCGTCGCCGTTGAGCTTAGATCTGGGCTTGAGACATTGTCGACAGGAGAGGGAGAGCCAAAGAGGGAAGGGGACAGATCTGGCCACCACTCAGATCCAGCCATCCGGGCCAAGGCTGCCCGCCAGAGGGAGAGACTAAGAGAGGGCAGAGGAATTTGTAGGTGGCAGCAGGTGAGGGAGAGGAGTGCGCAAGAGCGAGACACCCAGAGGGAGAGACCGAGAGAGGCTGGCCGCTGGCGCATAGTCGCAACCCACACGAAGGGAGAGAACAAGAGGGAGAGGTCGCACGAGCGCACGTTGCAGCAATGGTCGAGCCTCGAGTGTAACGGTCAACGAGGCACGCGAGGCAACAACGCCTACCGGTGCCTTTTGCAGTGATAAGAGAAGAGGAAGAGGGTAGAGAGGAGCAGAGAGGCAACAACAAAATGCAGCGTTCCTCTCCTCCATGGCTATAAAATCACCTCCTCTTCTCATTTCTTCACCACACAGCTCAAGTAACAATTTCCCTACTGGCCCTAAATCTATATCCCTCGTTATCTCGATATGTTTAGCAAGAAGAAGAAGCCAACAGGGGGCCAAGGTGCAAGCAAGCGCCCCCTATCCCCTCTAGTCATCCCCTAGGCAGGACGATGCTCACATCGATAGTCGTCAACTCAACTCTCCCCAGGCATGGGAGACCACAACATGGATGACCGTCATATGGATGGTATGAAGGACCACGAGGACGCCATTTTTAGGAACTTCTCGCCCCGCTGTCACACGACACGATCGAAGGATCATCATCAACCCCACCATCCACCGAGCGGAAGGGTGTAGTATTGGAAGCACATGACTAGGAAGATCAAAATTGTAAACGGGCAAAGACAAGTAACTGCAATTTGTAATTATTGCAAAACTGAATTGACTGCAAGTTCAGGTGGACAGGTGGGGCATCTAAATTGGCACTACAAAGTGTGCCTGGAAAAGCTAGGGTGAACCCAAGGAGAATGTGTGTAGACGCAACTGAACTTTTTGGCTGACATCACTGTAAGTACATGGATGTACAACCCCCAGGTAGCACGGGATGAAATAGCGTGATTTATAGTTTTGGAAGATCTACCTATTATGATGGAAGAAAACCATAATTTTGAAAGAATGATCTAATACGGCTTCTGCTCACAATACCAACATGTGAGTAGAAGAACCGCCAAATCTGATATTATAGCGATCTACAATGGAGAGCTAGTTTTTCGATGTTTTAATATCGAATTTATGAAATGAATGCTGAGGGGCTTCTTAATCGAGACTACACAAGATGCGACAAGGATTTTTAGACAGGTTTGGGCCTTCTCCTGGGAGAATAACAACTCTACTTCTGTGTTTTTGTATTAACCATGTTTACAATAGGAAAGAAGTCACTAAAGGCTAGAACTAATGTCTCCTGTCTTTTTTTGTTGCTTATGTACTTTTTCTCTGTCCACCAGCGTTATCCTTTATATACCTGGGTGGTAGTTGTTCCATGCTAGGAGGTGCCTCAATGGTTGATGAATTGCGCATGTTTGATGGCATTTGTTGTCAGAGATACATTCCCCCTACATCTGCCTTGCAGTTATGCTAGAGATAGAGATTAATACATGCAGTTATACCAGAGGATAACGACATATATTTAACTACTGTGTGTAAATAAACGCAGTGTATAAGGTCCCTAGTCGATTTGATCCACATTTATACGACTATATAGGGTGGTCGTAGAATAGCTTACGACCACTAAGTAATTGTAATCTTCTTCATCATTAATGATGAGGGGTACCTTTGAAGGTTGTGTATAGACACCATTATCTATAACAGATATTATAGATAAATAATTTAATTAATTTAGAATTATTAGATCCTCGTTATCTAGCCTCCCAACTTCAAGTTAAAATAACTTACTTGAAAAAAGAGGTTGTAGGACTATGTTCGAAGAGAAAGTGTCTTCCACTGGTATCTCTTTTGACTAGAAATGGATTTGGTCAAGAGAAAGGTATTTTTACTTGAGTTGTAAAAATAAAATTTACTTTTCCGAACGAACAGGATAAAGAATACCAACTGCCTTTTACAAAAGTGAGATTGCTCGGGGTCAATATTAAGCTGATAGACGTGAGCAAAGCTATTTTTGTGGAAGGCACATTTCAATATTACCTTTTCAAGGGCTCATAAAGCGTACTATGCTTAAATGAATTTTTTTAATCAAATATTATTATTCAATTACGTTTCCTTAAGGTTTGTTTTGGCTTCAAAATGTATTGTTATTTGAAATGTATGTTCTAAAAGACCTATATATATCCCAAATGTTAGATATTAAAATGATAATAATTAAAGGCTACTTTGATACTTAAAAAATATAATAAATCTAGCCGCACAAATGCGTGAGACATCCTGCTAGTTATATTATTAAAACGATAGAAAAAGAAGTCATCACGTCTGTTCTCAAAAGGTAGAAATTACCACGTTAATCGGTGAAAAGAGAAATATCCACATGTTGATTCAAGTAGATCCAGATTTTAAGGGTGTAGATTCATTATATATAGTTGGAGTTGTATAAGAATACAACTCTATTGTTCAGCTATGGAGAACTAAATATTCAATATATTAGTTTCCTGTGACGCCCCATGTTATTACCCCAGGGGTAATAACACTTAAGCATACGGATTACTATTCGTTTGCCCGGTAGAACACCGATCCAACGAATAGTAAGCCTTACCAGAGTTAGCGCATCAGAACAATAAGATAGAAACTGTCCTTTATTCAAACAGTTAGCCACGCAGAGCTAAAGTCTTACGGCACACATACTAATATACATAGCCAAAATAAGACTAAACCCCTTTCTTGCCTGCCACACTCCACTGGCCTCCTATTCGTCCCAGGAGTCAAATACGGAGTCCATCTCGCCCTGCGCCTCGTAGTAAGGGTCTTCGCCTCCTGTGGTCTCATCTGTACCTGCAGTGCCCTCGCCCCACTCGGGATACTTCCCTGCTGGACTAGGGTCTACAAAGGATAATACTAACAAGGTTGAGTACAAATGAATGTACTCAGCAAGCATTAATAGCAAAAGATGCAAAGGATGCACTATCTCTACTCTTTATCACAATTTCTAAGCCATCTCACTTTAGAAAATAAATCTCGACAAGAAGGTGACAAGTTTTAATGCTGAAAAACTCTACTAGTCACTCGGAGAGACAAAAAACCCTGTGGTTCCGTGAGACTCAATCTCGAGACCGGCATGAATTCATGATTTGTTTAGCGCTGTGAGCTTGTACCACTTTACCCATAGCTATTCGAACTCTCCGTGAGCAGGGTCCACCGCATTGCCTTAGATGCGGGTTCAAGATCGTAATCGTAACGTTTTCGAGTTACGTGATTAATTTCTCCACCCATCACCTTCCGCACGGTGCAGATTAGATCACGCGCCGACCTCATCTTTCACCGAGTTCGGTGAGGTTGGTTGAGGCGACTTCCATCCTGCACTCAACACTCCACCTTAGCGCATATAGCGCCTTGATCCCCACTCCGGACTATCCCCACCGGTCCTGGGTTCCTCCATATCACTCACACACACCTACTACTTACCCGATGTGGAGAGCATAGTCACGTAACAAGGTAGCATTTTACGCCGCGAAACGGGAAAATGGTTGGCATCGATTACGAGATCGACCGAGCAAGAGTTGGTTGGTCCTTATATTATAACCATATGTAAAAAGGGGCCCACCTCTTACCTCATCATCATCATCGCGTTTTCCCCAGCCAGGGCCCCCTTTTACCCTCCTCATAAGTCTCATTTCTTTCTCAATTATCTTAATCATCTCAATCAATTTCTTTAGGTTTTGGAAAACCATTTTAATGCAATACATATAATAGTGCAAGATAGGGTATATTTTTAAAGTAACTATGTTAATGTTCAAGAGGATCGCTTGCCTTCGTAGAAGTAGGAAAAGTTGGCGCCGCTGAAGTTACGTCATTTGCTCTCGTCGGTGCTTGCGGTTGTATACGTAGTAGATCGGAAGCGAATAATAGTATAAGTAAATACGTAGTTGATTTGAGTGATATTATAGATACATAAGTTAGCGACGACTACAAGTTAGCATATTTTAATTACTAAAATGCTTTCGCGGTCTAATCGAAGTTAGCACTCTCAAACGACGCCGCTTGTCTAAACCCACCGATTAACCAACGGCTCAAGCACACACTTACTCAACGAACTAGCGCTCTACTACCGAGCAACGGAATCTACACCGATGGAGATTAAACCTAAATCTAAAACCCGAATCCTAAATCTAAACCTCTCTTCTAATCTCTCTCTCTCTCTCTCTCTCTCTCTCTCTCTCTCTCTCTCACCCACTAACACACACACACGCACGCACACAACACACGCACTTTGGTCCACACACACGCACGGCCCACACACCACCGCCCTAAGCCTACACACACGCACACCACGCACGCCACACCCGGCCGCTCACCTCTCTGCCTTCCTCCCAACTCTCTTCTTCCCCTCTCCAGTCCCGGCGCGCCGCCCTCTCTTCTCGCTCGCGCCAGCTCCAGGCGCCGCTGCCGGCTCTCCCCTCTTCGGCTTCCTCCTCCCGGCGCTCTTCTTTCCTCTTCTGCCCCAAGCGCCGCCCTTGCTCCCCTCTCGGCTCTGCTCTCTAACCCTAGGCGCCGCCGGACTTTGCGCCGGCCCAGATCCGGCTCGGTCCCGGTCGCCTCTCCCTCAGCCGGTGCTGCCGCGCTCCTACTTCTCCCCCTCTGCTCGGCTCGACCGCTCTCTCGGCTCACCTGCCTTCGCCGGCCCTCAGCTCCCCTCTGCTCGCCCCGGCTCCCTGCCTCTCCTCCGTGCCCGGCTCGGTTCCACAGGTCAAGCGCGCGCGCGAACCCTACTCTCCCTCTCGGCTCCCTTCTTCTTCTACCCTTGCAGGCCCTTGCTAGGCCGAGATCGACTTGGATCTGGTTCCTTGCCGGCCAGGCTCGCCGCCGCCACCACCGGATCCGCCTCCCACCTCCTTGGTCGCCTCCTCCGGGCTTGGCTCACTGCTGCTAGGGTTTGTGCCGCCGGCTCGGCCTACTGCCGCCGACGCCAGCACTGAAGCTCCTCCCCTTTTCTTCTCATTGCTCTCACCGGGTTTCTTGCTAGACTTCTCGATGAGTGCTTAATGGTGAATGCAGTCAATGGGGTGGAGATCCGAGGTGGGAATGGCCATGGAGGTAGAAGTGCATCTACTAGGTAGGTAAATGCTCACCTCTAGTTCAATAGTTTCATTACTTTACTCTTGATGGAATGTGAATCGAGATGATTTGATGGTGGTATTGTGCTTGTGTTGTCTGGTCTGCTTCTGCTTTGTGTGTCTTTGGTGATCTTGGCAGTGAAGGGAGGTGGTGCTTGCCGGCCTGGGCAAGGTGAGCCTGGCTGCCTCGTGAAGCAAACCGCTGAGTGTGTGAATGAATGTGGGGAATGAGGTGAATGCCCAGGGTGAATAGATGTGGGAGAGGCGAGAAATAGAGGCTCTTGTAAATGAGGGGGGGTTAAAAGGGTCGTACAAGTAGATAGGAATAGACTGTTGCTTTGCAGGTGAAAATCGTAGCTGCGTACTGTAGTGCGTGTGATACTGTAATGATTGTGATACTGCGATGCTTGATGTATGAATGTAAATGTTGTGATTGGTGATTCTTGAGTCTGTGGATGTAAAATGAACTACTGATGTATAACCTAATGCAATTGATGATTTGTTGTCTAATGCAATTGACGGTGCATTCTATTGATCAACTGTTGTGCTGAATGATGATTGCAATGGTGGAGCGAATGAATGAATGATCGATCGATATGCTTCGGCTGATTAGGAGCGATCTAAAACTCTCGCTATCATGTCGCTAAGAAAAGACTAACCGCCGTTAAACCCGATTACTGCTACGAGGTTAGGTCTTAAAAACGCGGGCGCTCACATCCTACCCCACTTAGAAACAAATTTCGCCCCAAATTAAAATCTCACTTGAGCAGGTTGGGGTAGATTTGCGCGATTCTTCTTCCTTCTCCCATGTAGCTTCGCGCCCGAGTGATTTTTCCACAACACTTTGCGACGTATCATCCTGTTCCTTAGCGGCGGTCTTGTTGCTAGAATTTTCACGGGCGTTCTTCGTAAGTCAAATCATCTTGCAAAGGTATGTCGAGTTTGGTTACATGTGCAAGGCTCTCTCGGACATTTTCGGTTGAGAGACATGAAACACATCGTGAACTCGTGATGATTGGGTTGGTAGCTCCAGTTTATATGCGAGGTGCCCTTACGCTCTAGGATCCGAAGGGTCCCACATAACACGGACTTAGCTTCCCTTTTAGTCCAAATCTGCGTACTCCCCGCATAGGTGATATCTTTAGATATACATAATCTCCAACTTCAAACTGGAGGTCTCTCCTGTGCTTGTCAGCATAGCTCTTTTGTCTACTCTGGGCAATCTTGAGGCGTTCTCGAATTAATTGAATTTTCTCATCGTTCTCCCGTACGAGTTCAGGTCCTAGCAGCGGTCTTTCTCCAACTTCATACCAGCATATTGGTGACCTACACTTTCTGCCATAGAGAGCTTCGTACGGAGCCATTTGGATGCTAGACTGGTAGCTGTTATTGTATGCAAACTCTGCTAAGGCTAAACATTTTTCCCAAGATTCTCCAAAGTTTAGCACGCACGCCCTTAGCATATCTTCTAGGATTTGATTTACCTTCGACCGCCCATCGGTTTGGGGTGATAGGCCGTCTTGAAATTGAGGTGGTGCCCAATGCGCTTGTAAGCTCTTCCAGAAACCAGAAACAAACACAGATCCTCTATCTGAGGTAATTGTCTTCGGTACCCCATGTAGAGTAATTATTCTCTCTATGTAGAGTTCAGCGAGCTTATTTGTGGAGTACTTCTGATTAGTGGCAATAAAATGAGCTGACTTTGTAAGACGATCCACTATAACCCAAATGACATCCTTCTTTTTGACGGTGAGAGGGAGACCCGTTATAAAGTCCATACAAATATCCTCCCATTTCCATTCGGGTATTTCCAGTGGTTTTAACAGCCCTGCAGGACGCTGGTGTTCTGCTTTGACCTTTTGGCAGGTGTCACATTGGCCTACATATTCGGCTATAGATCGCTTCATGTTTGGCCACCAGAAGGTTTCTTTCAAATCCCGATACATTTTTGTGCTGCCTGGATGGATAGTGTACTGAGTGTCATGGGCTTCACGGAGGATGGTCTCCTTAATTTGTGGTTGATCGGGAACGCAAATTCTAGCTTGTCGCCACAGGACTCCGGAGTTGTCGATGTGGAACTCAGAGGGTTGGCCTGATTTGATACGTTGACTTTCTTCCTTGATAAAAGGGTCAGACAGTTGGTGTTCTTGGATTTGATCTCGAAGGGTGGGATGAAATACCATGGCGGCAATGGTAGCTTCAGAAGTCGTAGTTTCCACTTTTATTTCCATTCTGGCCAGGGCTTGGATTAAATCAGTGGCATGGCTCTCAGTGGAAAGGTAATGGCAATGAGACTTTCTGCTAAGAGCATCTGCTACCACATTAGCTTTTCTGGGTGGTAAGCTATGGTTAGGTCATAATCTTTAATCGCTCTAACCATCTTCTTTGCCTCATATTCAATTCTTTCAGGTAAAGATGTACTTGAGGCTTTTATGGTCATTGCACAAGGTACACTTGGACCGCACAAGTAGTGTCTCCAAATTTTCGTGGCAAACACTCTGACTCCCGGTTCAAGGTCATGAGTAGGATAGTTTAGCTCATGGGGCCTTAACTGCCTGGAAGCATATGCAATGACTTTGTCCTCCTGCATTAATACGCATCCTAACCCATGCTTTGATGCGTCGCAATAAACCACGTAGTCAATTCCCTCCTTAGGTAGGGATAAGACCGGTGCAGTGGTTAAGCGTTGTTTCAGCTCCTGAAAGCTTTTCTCACACATTTCCGTCCATACGAACTTTGCGTCTTTCTTCAAGAGCTTTGTGAGAGGTGAGGTGATTTGAGAGAATCCCTTTATAAATCTTCGGTAATATCCCGCGAATCCCAGGAAACTCCGGACTTCAGTAACATTTGTTGGACAATTCCATGAGGTAACGGTTTCGATCTTGGAAGGATCCACTTCGATTCCTCTTCCAGAGATAATGTGCCCAAGGAATGCTACTTGGTCTAGCCAGAATTCACATTTACTGAACTTGGCATACAGTTGATTCTCTCTGAGGACTTGTAAGACAATAGTGAGGTGCTGCACATGTTCTTCCTCACTTTTCGAATAAACCAGGATGTCATCAATAAAGACCACCACAAATTTGTCTAAGTACTTCATAAACAGTTTATTCATTAGATTCATGAATACCGCAGGAGCATTGGTCATTCCGAATGGAACTACCGTGTATTCATGATGCCCATATCGTGAGACAAAAGCAGTCTTCTTAATGTCACTAGGGTTGACTCGAATCTGATGATATCCAGATCTCAGATCAACCTTCGAGAATACCCGTGCTCCCTTTAGTTGATCAAAGAGATCGTCGATTCGAGGTAACGGGTACTTATTCTTTATAGTGACATTATTTAATTCCCGATAGTCTGTGCACAACCTTACTCCGCCGTCCTTCTTGGGTGCAAAGAGAACCGGAGCTCCCCATGGTGATGTACTTTCTCTAATGAATCCTTTGGACTCAAGTTCATCCAATTGCTTCTTAAGCTCTACCAGCTCTTCCTTACTCATCCTGTACGGCCTTTTGGAAATTGGGGCTGTTCCAGGAATTAGGTTGATAGTGAAATCGACCTCCCTAACAGGTGGCATGCCTGGCAGTTCATCAGGGAAAACATCTGGGAAGTCTTTCACTATTGGTATGTCGTCTAGCCCTTTCACTTGGAGATTGGCTAGGCTGGGGTCGGGTGGTTTATGTTGGGTTCTTGCCCCAATATATTGCAGACGGGTCCCATCGGGCTTCCTGATGGATACCTGCTTAGTTTCACAGTCTATGTTTACTCCATGGGCAGATAACCAGTCCATACCCAGGATTACTTCTAAACCTTTCAGATTGATTACAAAGAGGTTCGCTAGGAACTTGGTGTTGTGAATTATGACAGCTTGATTCTTTCTAATCAACGTCACTTCTAACGTCCCCGCGGGCGTACTCACTCCCATTGGTTTTTCCAACGGTTCAGATGTCAATTTATGTTCTACTAGGAACTTGCAAGAAATAAATGAGTGAGTTGCTCCAGGGTCAAAGAGAACAGTACCTGAAGCGGGTGGAAGTAACAGCTTTCCCGTGATCACATCAGTGGCTTCTCCAATATGCTCGGCCGTCACATGCGTCAGCGCGCTTGTCCTCCCTTCCGTTCCTCCGGTGAGTGCTTGGTTGCCTTTGGGTTGACTTATGCGGCTAGCTTGAGATGGTCTTTGGTGCGAGTAGTCCAGGTGCAGTGCAGTTGTATTGGAGTCCCGATATTTTACGTGGGTAAGGACAATCGGCCTTGAAGTGACCAAGCTGTCGCATTGAAGCATGCTCTGTGCCGCTCATGCGTCTTTAGTCAAGTGGCTTCCTCCACATTTTGCACACTTGAGCTACGACCATGGGTGTCTCACACCGCAGATCTCTGGAAAGATGGATTGTAGGATCTGAAATTGGGCGGTCAAAGCGAGGTGGAGGTGTTGATGTGGATAGGGACGAGGCCTCTGGAGTTTATGTGGTTGGTGATCTGTCTTAGCCTTCTTCCTTCTTTCTTCATCAAAGTTGGAATGTTCATTTTCCGCACTATGGCTCGGTTGACTAGGTCCCGGAATTCAGTTATCTTGTGAATGGATAGGAGCATTTTCAGGTAAGGTTGCATTCCATCTAGGAATTTCTCTATTTTCTTCTCTTCGGTGTCGACATCAGCTGGGGCATAGCGGGAAAGATCATTGAATTGGCTCAAGTATTCAACCATCTTTTCCGCCTTGAGTTAAGG
Organism: Ampelocalamus luodianensis; assembly: GCA_036346255.1. Taxonomy (NCBI): domain Eukaryota; kingdom Viridiplantae; phylum Streptophyta; class Magnoliopsida; order Poales; family Poaceae; genus Ampelocalamus; species Ampelocalamus luodianensis. The sequence goes on from CM070634.1 coordinate 13,333,022, forward strand.
CTCAAATTCTCGTTTCTTTAACTCCATTCTTCCAAGAGGCACATGAGTTTTCGTGAAACGAATCTTAAATTCAGCCCAAGTAATGGGTTGCTTTCGTGACGACACGGTGGTAGTTTAGCCACCATGTGGTCAGGTCCGATTGGCGGTGCGCGCGCATACGAACCTTCTCTTCATCAGAACATCCGACCGTGTCTAATTTCTTTTCCACCTCAATTAACCAGTCACTGGCGTCCAATGGATCAGTGGCCTTGGCAAAGGTGGGAGGGCGAGTCTGGAGAAAGTCACCCAGACTAACCCCGCGGGTTGGCTGTGAGGTGGTAGGGGCTACTCGAGTTAAGAGTGCTTCCATGAAGCGGTTCTGGTTCTCTTGAGCTTCCTTTCTGGAGTTTTCAGCTTCCCTCCTGGAATTTTCGAGGAATCGAAAAACCTCAGTCATTACTCGAGTGGATCGCCAGCCCGGGAGGTCTCGGCCGGTGACTCGGGAATCTGCCGTTCTAGACTGGCCAGGAGCAGGGTCATTGAGGTCCACTGGTGGATCTCCTGTTGGTTCTTGCAGGGAGGGTAAACCCAACCTTAGTCCCAATCCTTGGTCTTCGTGCCCTTGACCTTCCATCCTGAAGAAAAACAGCGAGGTTAAGAGAAGAAGGTTACACTTGCCGCGGTTAGCAACTAGGCTGCTTGCTTTACTTGCTCTTTTAAGATTTAGCAGTTGCTTAAGGTGAGGAAGGGATCACCATATTAGTCCGACGAAGCGGCACGCGCTTTAGTTGAGTTAAGCCACACACATGGTAACCAAATAACACCAAGAAACAATAGAGATGCAAAAGATCCAAATACTACACTACGAGAAGTCTCGTGCTCACCACGCTTGAGATCCTGCTTCAAGACCGCCCAAACCACGTGTTTGGGACCGCCGAGCTTGCCTCGAGTGCGACCTACACTACCCTGGATCCACGTGCCCAGGTACGCTTGAGATCCCGTTCTCAAGACCGCCCAAACCACGTGTTTGGGACCGCTCAGGGCTCATTCCTGAGTACGCCCAGGACTTCGTTCCTGGGTACGCCAGAGCTACACGCTCGGAGTGCCACGGACCACTCGTCCGGGAAAAGCGAAGTCGCGAAAGAGGATAAGACATCTTTTACTCCGTCGACCATTATCTTTGTTCTCTTTAAGTAATTAATGATTTATCGAGGTGACGTGTCACTTTGGTTATAGAGATGAATAGATAAGGAGACTAATGGGCATGGTCCAAGCTTGTCCAAAACTGAAAAAGCCGGTCCATACCAGAATTCTACTGCAAGCCTCTACCCTCGGCATGCAACTTATGATCTTATATTGAAGCCACCCCAACTATAGTCTCAAGCATTCTATCCTAGGTCAAGGAACGAAACTGAACACTCACTGAAACACAACTTACAACAGTTACGATACAACAACAAGCGATACAATAAGGGTACAACAGATACAACAAAGCTACAACAGATACAACAAGGAGAAACTCCGAACTACAACAAGTTACTCCTGACTCGTCACCACTAAAGGACCTCCAACTACCACTCCTCTGGATCACTCTCCTCACTGCCGCCACTCCCCTGACTAGGGCTGGCGCCTCCCCCAACTGCAGGGCTGCTGCTGTCCCCAAAGTAGGTGCGGAAGGCCTCGTGTACAAGAGAGGTGTCTCTAATAGGATCTGGAGGTACAGTGGTGGGAGGACCACGAACTCTGTCTCGTGACGGTGAGGAAGTGGACACTGTGGCGGGCCGTGGGATCTCCTAAGTCTCCACGGGATGGTGGTGTGGGAACATGTGGATATGGGTAAGGAGGAGAAGGGATGGAAACGAAAGGCTCATAGGATGGGTCAGGGACAGGAACTGTGGGAGGTACGGCGGTGAAACTATCAGCTATGAAGGAGTAAAAGGGATAAGGTGGGGGTGCAACTGGATCAATGGGTGGGTCAGATGGTGGAACTGTAGGTGGTACGGTGGGTGGAACTACGGGTGGAGCGGGAGGTGGAACTGTGGGTGGAACTGCATAGAAACTGGGATCTGGGTCAGAAGGAGGGTACGTGGGTGGGTATGGTGGAATAGCAGAAGAGGAGGTATAGTGGGTCTCCTGAAGAACCTCAAAGACATGGCACCGCTGCTGCCAAAGGCTGACACTCTCCTCAGCTCTAGCTAAAGCTCCCTGGGTCGAGTCATACAACATGGTACTAGACATCAACATGGTCTCGGTAGTATCCTGTCGCAAGACTGCTGTGGCAGGAGAAAGTGGTGGGTATGGATAGCTAGTAGTGACGCTAGGTCCAAACTGCAAACCTAACCCTCCCGGGTCATGGTGGTACCCTCCAAGCGAGAACCCCTCAAGTGATCACCGGTGAGCCCTAATGGCGTGGGACGGCCCTATGGGCTGCCTCTGCAAGGGTCCGTAGTCGTCAAGCACGCCACTCGCCGTATACTCTACATAATAGCTACGGTCCGGGGATCCACAGAACTATGACTCCTACTAAAGGGATACCACTCAGACTGCCTGTCTCCTGAAAGAAGTGTGGGAAGGGTGCTCCTAAGTGATGCAGTAGCTTCCCCAGCATAAGCACTTGCTGTCCTCGCACTCGCTCCGCTGGAAGCTTGGACCTACTCATCCTGCATAACAGGGAAGAGTTCTATGTTAGTATGGTTGTCACTTTAAAGAAGGTAAGCTTTTAACATAATAATTTTGATCAGAGGGGTGAGGAAGAAAATGACCTCAAGACAAGGGTTACTAAATACTTAGTGCCATATAGCAAGTAGAGGGCATACTTAAGTTAGGCAAGGGTTTCTATCTTATTAGCGTGGTTCGAACCTATTGCTCGATACCATCGTGGCGCCCATGTTATTACCGGGGTAATAACACTTAAGATACTGGATTACTATTCGCTTGCCCGGTAGAACACCGCCCAACGAATAGTAAGCCTTACAGAGTTAGCGATCGTAACAATAAGATAGAAACGTCCTTTATTCAAACAGTTAGCCACGCAGGCTAAAGTCTTACGCACACATACTAATATACATAGCCAAAATAAGACTAAACCCTTTCTTGCTCGCCACACTCCATCGGCCTCCTATTCGTCCCGTGAGTCAAATACGAGTCCATCTCGCCCCGCGCTCGTAGTAAGGGTCTTCGCCTCCGTGGTCTCATCTGTACTGCAGTGCCCTCGCCCACTCGGGATACTTCCTGTTTGGACTAGGGTCTACAAAGGATAATACTAACAAGGTTGAGTACAAATGAATGTACTCAGCAAGCATTAATAGCAAAAGATGCAAAGGATGCACTATCTCTACTCTTTATCACAATTTCTAAGCCATCTCACTTTAGAAAATAAATCTCGACAAGAAGGTGACAAGTTTTAATGCTGAAAAACTCTACTAGTCACTCGGAGAGACAAAAGACCCCCTGTGGTTCCCGTAGACTCCAATCCTGGAGACTGGCATGAATTCATGATTTGTTTAGCACTGCGCAGGCTTGTACCACTTTACCCATAGCTATTCTGAACTCTCCGTGAACAGGGTCCACCGCATTGCCTTAGATGCGGGTTCAAGATCAGAATACAGAACGTTTTCCAGGTTACGTGATTAATTTCTCCACCCATCACCTTCCGCCGGTGCAGATTAGATCACGCTGCTGACCTCATCTTTCACCGAGTTCTGGTGAGGTTGGTTGAGGCAGCTTCCATCCTGCACTCAACACTCCACCTTAGCGCATATAGCGCCTTGGATCCCCCACTTCCGGACTATCCCCCACCGGTCCTGGGTTCCTCCATATCACTCACACACATCTACTACTTACCCGATGTGGAGAGCATAGTCACGTAACAAGGTAGCATTTTCTGCCCGCCGAAACAGGAAAATGGTTGGCACTGAATTACGGCATCTGACCGAGCAAGAGTTGGTTGGTCCTTATATTATAACCATATGTAAAAAGGGGTCCACCTCTTACCTCATCATCATCATCGCGTTTTCCCCAGCCAGGGCCCCCTTTTACCCTCCTAGTAAGTCTCATTTCTTTCTCAATTATCTTAATCATCTCAATCAATTTCTTTAGGTTTTGGAAAACCATTTTAATGCAATACATATAATAGTGCAAGATAGGGTATATTTTTAAAGTAACTATGTTAATGTTCAAGAGGATCGCTTGCCTTCAGAGAAGTAGGAAAAGTTGGCGCCACTGAAGTTCTCGTCATTTGCTCACCTCGGTCTTGCTTAAGCTACGTAGTAGATCGGAAGCGAATAATAGTATAAGTAAATACGTAGTTGATTTGAGTGATAGTATAGATACATAAGTTAGCGACGACTACAAGTTAGCATATTTTAATTACTAAAATGCTTTCGCGGTCTAATCGAAGTTAGCACTCTCCGACAGTCGCCCGCTTGTCTAAACCCACCAGTTAACCAACGGCTACCGAAGCACACACTTACTCAACGAACTAGCAGTCTACTACCGAGCAACCGGAATCTACACTGACTGGAGATTAAACCTAAATCTAAAACCCGAATCCTAAATCTAAACCTCTCTTCTAATCTCTCTCTCTCTCTCTCACCACACTCGGCCGGCCCACTAACACACGCACACAACGCACACAACACACGCACCCGGTCCAACACACACGCACGGCCCACACACCACCGCCCTAAGCCTACACACACGCACACCACGCACGCCACACCCGGCCGCTCACCTCTCTGCCTTCCTCCCAACTCTCTTCTTCCCTCTCTCGATCCCGTGGCGCCTCTCTTTCGCTCGCGCCACTCCAGCGCCGCCGCGGCTCTCCTCTTGCTTCCTCCTCCGCTCTTCTTTCCTCTTCTCGCCCAAGCGCGCCCTTGCTCCTCTCGGCTCGCTCTCTAACCCTAGGCGCGCCGACTTTGCGCGCCAGATCCGGCCGGTCCGGCCGCCTCTCTCGGCCGGCTTTGCCGCGCTTACTTCTCCCCTCGCTCGGCCCCGACCGCTCTTCGGCTCACTCGCTTCGCTGCCTCGGCTCCCTCGCCGCCTTCGGCTCGCCTCTCCTCCGCCGCCGGCCGGCTGGGTCAAGCGCGCCGCCGAACCCTACTCTCCCTCTCTCGGCTCCCCTTCTTCTTCTACCCTTGCAGGCCCTTGCTAGGCCCAGATCCGACTTGGATCTGGTTCCTTGCCGCTGGGCTCGCCGCCGGTCACCACCGGATCTGGCCTCCCCCACCGACTCCTTGGTCGCCTCCTCCTGGGCTTGGCTCTACTGCTGCTAGGGTTTGGGTCTGGCCGGCTCGGCCTACCTGCCGCCGACGCCGAGCACAGAAGCTCCTCCCCCTTTTCTTCTACTGCTCTCACCAGGTTTCTTGCTAGACTTCTACTGATGAGTGCTTAATGGTGAATGCAGGTCAATGGGGTGGAGATCTGGAGGTGGGAATGGCCACTGGAGGTAGAAGCTGCATCTACTAGGTAGGTAAATGCTCACCTCTAGTTCAATAGTTTCATTACTTTACCTGCTGATGGAATGTGAACTGAGATGATTTGATGGTGGTATTGTGCTTGTGTTAGTCTTTGGCTCACTGTGTGTGTGCTTTGGTGATGCCGGCGATGAAGGGAGGTGGTGCCGCTACCGGGCAAGGTCGAGCCCTGGGCTGCCCTGGTGAAGCAAACTTCTGCTTGAGCTGTGTGAATGAATGTGGGGGGGGGGAATGAGGTGAATGGTGGGGTGAATAGATGTGGGAGAGGCGAGAAATAGAGGTCTTTGTGAATGAGGGGGGGTAAAAAGGGTCGTACAAGTAGATAGGAATAGACTGTTGCTTTGCAGGTGAAAATCGTGGCTGCGTACTGTAGTGCGTGTGATACTGTAATGATTGTGATACTGCGATGCTTGATGTATGAATGTAAATGTTGTGATTGGTGATTCTTGAGTCTGTGGATGTAAAATGAACTACTGATGTATAACCTAATGCAATTGATGATTTGTTGTCTAATGCAATTGACGGTGCATTCTATTGATCAACTGTTGTGCTGAATGATGATTGCAATGGTGGAGCGAATGAATGAATGATCGATCGATATGCTTCGGCTGATTAGGAGCGATCTAAAACTCTCGCTATCATGCCGCTAAGAAAAGACTAACCGCCGTTAAACCCGATTACTGCTACGAGGTTAGGTCTTAAAAACGCGGGCGCTCACATTTCCCGTGGGGCATGCTGTCAAAAGGCTGAATTCTGGACACCGTCTATGATACGTACACCAATATGAAAAGACAGAGCTAGAAGCAGACTGCAGAGGCCACGATCGAGCTCGCAAACATACCTCGCTGCCATCCACTTCAATTCACCGACGGTCCCGAATCGGTGAATCCCAATTCGTCCCGCGCGCGCACCATACGAGCGCATCGTTGATCAGAAGCATAGAGGAACATTATCAATCAAGTAGTGTGTGCCAATTGACCATGCATGTATGACGACGATGCTGGGCCACCGGAGCTGGCGAATGTGCCCACTACGAAGCTCATGATTGCGATAAATAAATTTCATGTATGCATGAACATGCCTAGATCTTCATGCATGTTGTATGTTTATACAAGGCCGTAGCTCTAGATTGCCAAGAAAAATACGTTTTACTGGCTCTTCATTGTTGTAGTAGCTCAGATAGAAGTGCATGCACATGGTATCTAGTAATAGCTTTTTTAGATTACAATGGCTGATGCATTAGATGCACACACATATACACCATCATGTACGCACTTATGTTCGCCAACTAGCAAGATATGTGTGTTTCTTTAGCAATTTGCCATTACCGTCACATGTATTTTTGAATTCAATAACATCTACTTCTCTGTTGATCTATCCTATCATGTCCTGGTAAACCTATCTAGCATATATGTAATCTGATGAGAAATAAATTGCAACCAGAGTACTAAATAGCATTGGTGGGACATTACCTGTTAGATGAAAACTAAAAGTTAACTATAGATGTATGTATATTCATTGATCACCTTTGTTGATTCAAACTCAAACTCTTTGACACGTCTATATTACCAAGCAAGACATGTAAAGAAACAAAATTGACACGAGAAAAAAAAAAACGGAAGCACATACGTATATACATGTGATTCTCGAGAAAAGCAGCATGTTTAGACATACAGAGGCACGTGCATGTTCGTAAGGCTCTGCTCGCGAGCGAAGGGTTTTGATTGGTTGTTCATGGTAGAGGTAGAACTACCTTTGGTTGCCGTTTGCATGCCTGGAGCGCCGATGTGGCGGCGCGGTCCACTGCGCCCGAGCCCCTTCAAGTCATCATCGACCGTGACAGACGCCATCATCAACCACAATGGATTCAGCTGCACCAGCGCGACGACCATGATAATGGGACATCACGGGGCTCATCGGCGGCGGCTAGGTGGTCTTGGCAAGACGGCAAAGCCACACAATGACCAACGGCTAGCTAGCCGGCGAACACAACGAGGCACGGGACCGCGGCAACAAGCCAACAACGTGTGTGCATCATATTTCGGCATGGCGCGGCGTGCCTGATGGCAGCCGGCAACAACGTGCGGTTTAACTCAGCGGCTATGGCGGCAGCCCGGTGTCTCGTCGTGGGCGAGGATGCAAGTGATTTGCGTGCGTAGTACGAGCTTCATGCAAGCGACTTCATGCGTACAGCAGCACCGCACGTGGGTCTTCTCTATTGCTATACCCATGAACATAATCAACGTCAGGCAAGCTGCTCGGTTCTTCCACCCCTGTCTGATGCTTTTATAGTAGAGGTGTTTCGTATGCTCTTCCATCCGCAGCAGCAAATTATCTAATTGAGTGTGCATTAACAAGTAATAGCAACTAATTTTCAATGTGCCAGTTACCTTAATTACGTCCATGTGCTAGTGTAACAAATGTAATGTAATTCTTCATGGCACAAAATGAGGCATTGATTCTAAGGTCTAGAATTTCATGTTATTTAAGAAGAAAATCCTATTTTAGATTCACTAGCTTATGACATTTTGGCAAGCTCGTTTAGTATTACAGGAGAAGCGAAAAATATGTTGGAAATATGCGAAATATTTTAATTTCATATTTTATTATGAGCCAAAAATTGTAGATAACTAGAGATGCATAAAGCACGTCTAATAACAGACAACGCATTGTACTTCTAAATATGTGCAAGAATAATATTATCGTTTGGTCGCACAAATAACTTACAGTCGGGTTTGATGAAGAACAAAAAACAGTGTAGACTTGATGCAGTGCAGAACGTAGATGAAGCAGTGAATCTAGCGGTCGCGCAAATGTAGTGCCCAAAAATCTTATTGCCGCCCCGTGCAGTTGAACTTTGCGACAATAGTTCGGAGATACCCGCTCACCCTCCCGGTGCACGCCGAGGAGAAGAGACAGCTCGAATAGACAGCACGGACACAGCAGTACAGTTGAGCAGAGAGGAAGAAGAAGAATGAGAGAAATTCTCGATTGTCTTTTTTGGTCTAGACGTCTCCAGATCCTTTTAAGATCGAGACAATTACTTTGAAGTAACTGTCTAAGAAAACACATATTGAACAACTGGTAACTGCTAATTCAAAACCACTAGTTTGCAGCTCTGATCAGTGTAGCACGTCGCAAAGTCACACGATTTCCACACGAATAAGCGTGCACATGCATACGTGTGACTTTATCTATAATCCTCTTTATATCACCCCATGACATGTGTCACATGTTTTAAGGGATGGTAAGTACTCCACCTTATAAATTGCTCTCTCATCACTTGGCTAGGCAATATAAAACTAAGCCATGTATACTTTGGAATTTTAGAAGAATTCTAACAAAATATTATTAAATTAAGATCTTGAGAAGCTTCTCCATCCGAATTAAGATACTGAAGAAGCGTCATCTCACACCTTAAGGCTCTGTTAGGTATTGCGGTGGCATTCTAAACATTTTTCTCTACTTTTGAATAAATCAGTTTGTTGGAGACTTTTTTAGCCATAGCAGCAAAATCTTACTAAATTAGGAAAGACTTTTGTAACAATTAGATTCAACAACGTAGCATCACGCAAACAGATACTAAGAATTTTTTTGTTATGTTATCACTTTTCCTCTCTTCTTTTGAACGACGAGTCGATAAAAAAATTACTAGGCTGCAAAGTTGCACGGCAGTAGTAAAGTCCCCGTTAGAGGTGTCTGTCAATCTTAGTAGCACTGAGTTCTAAAGAAAATAAAATAAAATACATCACTCGCATATATTGGCTTATTGTAATTCTAAATTGAAAAGGAAATTGTGTAGGACATAAAGAGAACCTTCAATTGGAAATGAACATAAACCATGTTGGAAGTAAAATCACATTTGTCAGTAGCTAACCATGCAATTTTGTGGGAAACTTCATCATGAATAAGGGAAAAATCTGTAGATCTCACGTTCTCATTGGATTTGGAAAAGGAGAACTAAAAAATAGAGCAAGATACAATAATTAGGTCAGCAGCTGAGTAGGAGTAACTATTCATGATCAATGTCGAGCATGTATATAGCGTCTGAGGAGCTATTTTTTCCAGGGAAGACATATTTGAATATTACTTTTTAAAGGGTCCACAGATCATATTAGGCTCAATTTGATTTTCTTTTCCAATCAAATGTGTTTCCTCAATATGTGCTTTGGCTTCAAAATATGTGTTCTCTTAAAAGACTTATGTATCATAAATATTAGATAATTAAATATTCTAAACCACCTAAGTTGTATCTATACTAAAAAGTTTTCAAATGCGCGGCCACGCCGCTAGTTGAGTATTTTCTTTAAGCTTACTTCTGTAAGTTCTGCACTAGTTCACATTCAATGCACGTATGGGACGGTGGCGGTGGTTACGTGATGGTCCTGAACTAGAAATTTTGTTCTTAGGCTTATGCAATGAACTTTGCTGAGAACCGAGCTGATCTTGGTTGGCTTGCCGCGAGGGTGTTTCGTTCAGCTCATCCGCGTTTGAGCCTCTAGCTCGGCGTGCGTGTCTCACTTGGTAAGGATTTATTTCTTCAGAAAAAGTACACACACATAGATGTATTTAGTGGTCAAAACGTGTATTCGCGTTCTTGGGGATTCAACCCTCACTCTAGATTAGGCATGTGTTTAGTACACATCCACGTATACTTTAAAAAAAAGTGATGAACTTTGCTTCCCGGGTGCCAGCCTTCCAGGAGGTAAAGACAAACGAGTAGCCCATGAGTGCAATAGCTTTTGTTCTAGACCAGCAAACAACAAACCCATATAGGGAAACCACCTCTTGGTGACCAAAATTGCCACTATCAATACCTTACCAAAATTTGGTACTAGTAAAGTATGGTCATTATAGTATTACTAAAGTATAAAGTATGGTCGTTATCTAAAAAAAAGGATTGGTCATTAAATTGCTTCCAAGTATTTGGCAAGAAAATGAACATAGCTTCACTAAGCTGAAACCTTACCAAATTTTAGCAACAAACCAAATAGAGGCATCTTGGTCAAAATTACCAAAAATTGTTAAGAAAAGCATGCATGAGCACACATGTGCTTCAAGTAAAAAACAGCCCTTCAAATCTTAGTGCCCCCTTTACACACGTGTCTCGGTTAAGAGACATATTCGCGTGCATGTGTTTCTTGTAATCTAAAAAAAATGCCCGTATAAGATGTGTGTTTCTGTCAATGGTTTGTCCCGTTGTTGGTATTTTCCCGTCTTTTTAAAATTTTGTAACCATCTTACCATCGCATAATATAATATTGCATGGCAAAAAAAAAACAGCTCAAACCTGTCAAACCTGAGCTAGTCGGACGTTGACCGTTTCATGGGTCGATGTCCGGCGAAGTAATGGACACGAGCGTTTTTACAGGTTCTTGGGTCCTCTCGTCAGGAAGAACCGGTCTACTCCTGCCGGTGAAGGGTGAACTGACGAGGTTGCCTCTAGCGAGGGGGATGCAGAGGGCACACCAATTTGAATGGCCTTTTCTATTACTTGAGAGCTCAAGTTATAAATTAGAGGTACATGGTATTCTATAGACCCCATGGGCTTGCACAAAAGATGGTAATACCCCTCATACAGCGAACTATGATAGGGGTACAAGCTAACGGTGCAATTGTCGTTTCCGAAGATAACACTAGTCTTTTGATCTGTGTTTCCTTTGGTCAGGCGTCTGTTGAACTGTACTCATGGGGCCATCTGACGGGTGGTCCTTAACCACGAGGGCATGTTCTTAAATCGATGGGTCCCATCTGTCAGGCGGGGCGCCGCGCCATCCCGCATGGAGATCCTATCGGACAGCTTCATCCTCAGCTTTCAGCGTCTCTGATACCTAATTCTGAGGGTCGGTAGGTGGCTGAAGAGGTAGCCCACGAGGGGAATCGTATCCTCTGCCTTGGTCTGTGAAGGCAAAGTTTGCCTTTGCCCAATCTCAGCCGCCCATTTTATATCAAGGAGAAATTGGCTACATGACACTACACATTCGCGTCATTTGCCAACAGATATCCAAAAAATATGGTGCAGCCAGAAGACATCGCAAAAACATGTAATTTTGCTGCTAGACACTCCTCTCATTAAAATAATATATTCAAGTGTAAAATGTCCTCAAAGCCCTCAATGCGCAGTGCATGGCTCGGTCTGGTTCAACCGACTACAATGCCGAGCTTGGTAGCTCTCATTGCAATTCTAATGGCTTTGGACCCACATGTCATACAAAATACTGATGAAATATTAACAGCTAACTAATTGCACTTAACACTAATTGTCCTCATTTCTTCTCTCTAGTCAAACCGCAAACATCAAGCATCATCAAGCATCAAGCATCAGTAAACAGCAAGCAGCAAGCATCAAGCATCAGCATGCAGCAGTAAACCACAAGCAACAAGCAAACACATCCAAGAGGCATGGGCGCAGGCGATGCCAGGCCGAGCTAGTAGGGAGAGGTGGCGGCGCCATGGGGCAAAGACGGTGGGACCCCATGCTCTTGCGAAAGCGGTCTGCGTGCGGCGACAAGAGCGCGACGAGCGGCCCATCGCCGACCGCCGTCGCAGGAGTTGGAGTTGGAGGTAGCGTCGGCGGCGGAGTAGCACGGGCGCACCAGCACGCGGAGCAGAGCCGAGGCGGTGGGGCGGCTCAAGGTGAGGAGGAGAACCCAAGAACCGCGAGGATCCCAAGAGCTCCCACCCGAAAGCGAGCAATGTCGGTCCAAGGCCCTCCCCGCACTCCTCTCCGTGGTGGCGCGCCAGCGCACGTCGTCGGCGCCAATCGCCATCGACCACGCGCGCGACACCGCACACACCGCGTTGCGCGTGGGACACCACCGGCCGGGCGGCCATCCTCGCCGCCTTCCATCGCTGCCCACCGCCGAGGATCCTCTCCGCCGCAGACGCCGACCGCGAGGTCGCCTCGCGGCGTCCATCTCGCGCGCCGATCGCCGCGACATGCACGGGAACACCGCGCCCACCTTGCGCGTGCGGCTCAGCTCCCCTCCTCGCCTCGCGCGCGCGCGCCACGGACCCCATGCTCCGAACCACGCCAGTGGACGCTGGCGCAGGAGGTGTTGTGGCAGGCACAAGGACATCGCCCGCCTCCTCCGCGCACACCGGTTGGTGGCTAGGCAAGCTCTAGTGGCTGGCGCCGCTCTCGCCATAAGGGAGCTTCGACAAGGAGCAACAACATCAGGAAGATGATCGGAAGGAGGAAAGAAGGAATAGAGAAAAGAAATGGGGGGAGAGAAGAAGATCCGGGAAGAAATGGGGAATGGGAATGCCAGGGGCAAAATTGGCAATTCGCGTTATTTCTCTCTCCCCTTTGGACTGAAAATGATATAATAGTGCCCTCGGTGTCCTACGACAAAATTACACGTTTTTGCGGTGTCTTCTGGCTGCATCACGTTTTTGGATGTCCGTTGGCAAATGACGCAAATGTATAGTACCCTGTAGCCAATTTCCCCTTATATCAATGGTTGGAATACATGGTCCCTCTCCTCTACTAATCACTGAAAAGCTCCCCTTCCCCATAGGGAGTCCCCCATTCCCCTTATCATTTCGCTCCGCCACGACTCCTCGCTGGCTAGCTATCGTCATCCCCTCCGTTGAGCACTGGGCCACTGGGGCATTTTGGGTCTGTTTGGTATGACTGTAGCTTTTCTGAAAAATAGTTTCCGACTAGGCTAAAGAGATTTGATGTTTAGTTGTCTTGCTTTTCGGTAGGATGGTTGCAGCTTATGGTATGGAAAATGTCTGAAATGCCCATGAGGCAAGTACTTGCTTGTTTGATGTCGTTTAACATCAATTAACGCAATTGATGGCAATTAATGACAACTAACGATAATTTACGATAAATAACGACAACTAACACAATTGACGACAACTGACGACAAACGCAATTAACGAGAATTACCGTAATTAACGACAACTAATGCAATTTACTATAATTAACTGCAATTAACAACGACTACCGCAATTGACGGTGATTAACACAATTGACTGCAATTAACAATGACTACCACAATTAACGTAATTTATCGCAATTAACGACAATCAACGCAATATACCGCAATTGACGCAATATACCACAATTAACACAATAAATCAAAATTGACGTAAATAATGATAGTTATTACAATAAACAAATATTGCATAAATAAATTCAATAAATAATTATTACAAAACAATTATTACAATAATTGATTATAAAACTAAACAATTAATTTACAACAGGAAAAAAGGAAAGAAAAAACAGAGGTGGCGGTGGGGGAGGAGAGCGTCGGCCGCAGCAGGGGGGAGGAGGGTGGAGGCATCGGCGTCAGGGCAGTAGGAAGAGGTAGGAGGCGCCGACATCATGGGAGGAGGGCAGCGCTACGTGGGTTGGAGGAGGAGGAGGGTGGTGGCGGCGGTGGGGCGGTAGGAGGAGGGAGGGGGACCACGGCGGCTCGGTGGAGGAGGAAGGCATCGGGGTAGGAGGCATCGGGGGAGGAGGCGCCGCGTCGGGGAAGGAGGAGGACCGCGGCGGCGTGAGCCGGTGGACGAGGGAGTTGGTGGCAAGGCTGAGGTGCCAAGGAGGAGGAGGGCGTTGGGGGGAAGGAGGAGGAGGGAGGAGATGGGCGACGGCGCCGACAATTGTGCTATTTTGCTCGCGTAATTCACTATACTTTGAGTTACGCATGTGCTTCTATTTGCAGTTGAGATATTGTGTCTTATCGACGCAGATGTTATATAAATGAATTTGCAATATCTTTCTTCCTGCTTTACTTGTGCCTAATGGCATTTACAGTTGTCGCTACTTTGCTCGCTTAATTCATTATTGTGGTGCCATATTAGATACACACATTCCATTTTCCTCACAGCACTTAATGGAACTCCACAGTGCACCTATAGAGGCTAGGTACTCATTTGTTACTTTTTTTATGTTTTTGTGCCCATGATATGATAAGAATAAGGTGCACTCTTTTGCTGAGCTATTCAACTCTTCTTAGTTTTATATCAGTGTGGAGACAGGGCTATGGTTTGGTGTGGGTTTGGGTTTTAGAGTTTCATGATTGTTCTTTAGTAAAAAGGTAGCAACTAGGAAGTGTAGGAAGTGATCCCTCCTTGTAGTCATACTTTCTTTCCAGCACACTTAGGTTGTTGTACACCTGGTCTATATATAGATGGAATTTTTTAATATTGCGAATTAGATTTGTTTCCAGCTTCACCTGTCTATGAACTATTCATTCTACATAATATTTTTGCCAATTTAATCGGTAATGATATTTTTTCCATTGTATAATGTAGTCCATTGGTTTATCTACCTTTGGTTGTATAAAAAGATCAACACATTGAGGTGTGTGTGGTAGTACATAAAGGGGTGGATCTATCCCTTCTGCTTCCTTCTATATTCCATTGTTTCCTAAGCTGCTGGTCTATACATTACTTCCCACTCGAATTGTCTGCAAAGTGTAGGACCAAGGATGACTGACTAGAGGGGGTGAATAGGATGCTATAAAAAAAATTGTGCTCTAGTTGACAATTTTAACAATTATGATCTTATTGAAGAAATACTAGCATAAGTTTAAAGTCTATTATCAATATTTGGTGAAGCAACTCAAGATTATACTAAAACAATTCTAGCAAGAATTCTACACAAGAAAGAGCTAGAAATATAAATGCGGAAACATAAAGATAAGAGAGAAAAACCACAATATAAACACGTAATGTTTCTCTCGTGGTATCAAAGATTTGCCGGTCTTCACTAGTTCACGTTGAGGAAACTTGAACGAATCAAGTCGGCTCCACACGAGCACTTCCCTTGATCACTAGAGTAGCTCTTCCTCCTCTCCGGAAATGGTGAACACAACACCACTTCACAAGCTTTGCTGGGCCACTTCACGATCTTCTTTGAAGTGATCACCGTGCAAATTCTTCTCCAAGCCGTCTAGATGCCGACAAGCACCAAGAGTAATAAACCAAAGCTTTTGATTGAAGAAAACAAGTATGACAAAGATCAACCAATGATGCAATGCACTTGAATATCCTCAACTACCTCAAAATGAGAATTATGATAAAATAGGTAGAGGAAAGTGTACAAGAGCTCAAATATATTCAATAAGGTTCAATATGCTCAAAAGTTTTGAACTAGAGGCAGGTTGGGAGGTGTGAGAACCCTAAAAATCAAACTAATTTGAACAACACTAATCGACAGTTGGTAGTAATTAAAATTTTAGTTAAACAAGAACAAGCATAAGCTCATATTTAAATTGAACACATCGTCGAACAAATTCATATAATTTATATTCTCAAGAGTTCATCCACATAATTTACAACATCGATATAACTCAAAATAAATTACAACAAGAATCTATTTCAAGCATTAGTAAAATATTAATACAAACTCAGGATTTTTTTTACAAGATTGCTACAAGCAGAAATAAAATAAAATTTCAATCTCTAAATTAATTACAACAATATAAATTACAACTTTGAGTACATTACAAAGAAATAAAAATAAAATAAAATCTTGCATCCATATAGCCAAGCCTTCCCTTCCTTGTCCATATATCGCCAGCAGTCAAACCCATACCTCAACCAATCCGAAACCCGACCCACAGTTCCATCGTCCGCCATCAAGCAATAGAACAATAGCAATCCAAAAACAATAGAATAAAGTTAGGAGTAGAAAAGGATTGCCGTCGGATTTCAAGGAGATCGTCGAGTTTCCCAGACCGACCTAGGTTAGTCGGCACCGTCTCACTTCCGTGAGTTTCATTACCCGACGTTCATTAAAATCCGACACCCACGTCGTACCGACTTACCTCAATCGTAGAAAATCTGAAGCAAATGTTCTTTTAACCAAAGGTCCATGGCTCAATAGGGAGATGTGAGAGTAAAATGGATAAGTGAAGGACAATTGGGGCGATGCACAGCAAGGAGGGGGAGAGACCAAAGCCACAGCCGAATGCCTCCCCTCCCACTTAAGCTCTTTTCTTCACAAAAAAAACCACACAGCCAACACAAGCCCCTCTCATTTCCAACCCCAGCAAACACCACCACCCTCCCACACCAACCAAACAAGCCAAGTCATTGCCACCCTTTGCACACCATTGCTACAACCCAAAAAC
This sequence comes from Ampelocalamus luodianensis, assembly GCA_036346255.1. Taxonomy (NCBI): domain Eukaryota; kingdom Viridiplantae; phylum Streptophyta; class Magnoliopsida; order Poales; family Poaceae; genus Ampelocalamus; species Ampelocalamus luodianensis. The sequence continues at coordinate 13,349,571 of CM070634.1, forward strand.
CCACAGAGAGTTAGCGAAGGAGAAGAGGAGCAAAGGAGTAGAGGAAGATCGAAGGAGCAAGGACGGCATCGGAAATGGCCTCGAACCGTCAACAAACACCAGGACCTGGACTAACGCCAAACCGACAATAACCAGGAAGGAGTAGAAAGGGACCGACAAGAACCAGAGAACACCACCACCACTGCCGGCCATTCCTAATACCGACCAAGACCATCAATGTAGCCCACCATTCACCACCACTGTCATTTTGTCCAAAAATGAACCACCCAATATGAGCTAAACATCTCATAGAACACTAGTAGTAGCATCACATTTCCATCACAGAGCAAAACCCACCTCCAGTATTGACGGATCTAATAATCCTCATTTTATTATTCCATAATGTAATATGACGTCACATGTAAAGAGTTCTTCTACGAGTAAGCACTTCTAGACTATAGTATCGTAAGTCTTGCTACGACACGTCGGCGAAGCGATCGTAAGCCCTTCACGACTACCCCTAGTCGTAAGTTTTGCAACCCACCTCTAGTATCCTTTTCATGCATGAGCATCACCTAACCTTAAATAAATCCAAGAATTACTCTCATTATTAAAAATGAGCGACTAATTGTTTTAGAACCGATCTTACGTAAAGATTGTTTGATTCAGGGAGTAGGGGATCTCCACAATTGATCACACGTGATTAAGATAGGAATGAGCATCACCTAACCTTAAATAAATAAAATAAAATCATTGGTGTTTTAGGATTTTTATTTGATTCGGGGTGATCGAACGGAGATTTTTATATGTGTTGGACTTCTCTAGAGAGAATAAAAACCCTACTCCTGTGTGTATTATATTGCGTATACTGGTTACAATCAGTGAGAAAGACTTAGGCTAGTGCCGCTACTGATTGTCCCTCCTCCTCTTTCTCTCTGACTGAAGTCCTTTTATAATACATAAAGAGGTAGTTGTTCCAGATAAGCCTGCTAATGGGCTTAAACCCACCCCAAATCCAACCCAACCCATGTAAGAATTAGCCAACTTCTCAACTCAACCCAACCCACAAATAAAATTCTGAAAACCAAACCAATCCGATCCACATATACTTTCAACCCAACCCAACCCAACCCATGTCACATGTATAGGTTCAATCCATGGGTTCGACCCGTTTCCAACCCATTTTAGGCCAGGGAGATCTTCACGGCTTGGGTGCCGTCGCCGATGAGCAGCCGCGGGGGCTGCGCGTCGGGTCGCAACTGAGGTTGAAGCCCGGGAGGTAGCACCCGTCGCTGACGCTGAACGGGAACGGCACGGCTCACGTGCCGCAACTGGTCGAGCAGCTCGGCGGCGGGCCTGCTCCTCCTGGCCGACGAGATAATTTCTCACAGTGCATAATTTTCTGAAGCTACACACGGGGTAATTTTATATAGATGCATTTCATCAAACACCTAAGCTGCTAACTTTTGATAGGCATCAATGCACTGGCATAGTGGCATGTATCAGATCGACATCTTATCAACAGAAATGGTAAATCATACAGAGATGATAGATCGAAGAAAAATCTTATCTCTACACTCGATGCATTGTTGCTGTCCTAGGGGTCAGATGCCGCTGTCTCCAATCATGCCTCACCGCCTTCTTCTATTGTTGGCACGGGTGGATCAGGCTGCAGACGGCCAAGATGATCAAGGAGGCGAGGACCATGCCGGATGGCAAGAACCTGGGCGACGCCCGAGACAAGCTGGTGGAAGCCCCGAACGCGCTGGAGGACGTCATCGAACAGTCCAACCCGCTGGCGGACATGCTCAGGACCGAGCTGCAGCAGCTACTCAAGCTCATGAAAAACCAGGACACCTACGAGAAGCAGGGCCGCCTCTACGCGCTGTCGTCGGAGACCTCCCACGACCGGCAGCGGTTCGCGGCCAGGGGCGACATCGAGGACATGCGGCTCTTCGCGACGCCGCGCAATGGACAAGTACCATTTCTGGGTGGAGGGATCCTCTACCCAGAAGCTCGAAGCTCTCGCAGCCATGGCGGTGATGAATGGGGGAGAAGGGGTCTTTGGGGAGGCGGCGACGACGTCGAGTGAGAGAAAGCGAGGGGAGAGGATGGGAAGCAGCGTCGGGCGGCTCGGGGAGGCGGCGGCGGCTGGTGGGAGGACGTGGGGAACTGTGGATTGATGAGAGCCTGGAGAGGAGAGTAGGCCGTGGGAAGTTGGACTGTTGGACTTACGCGTGAAGTGCTCGGTGGGTTAAATGGGCTTCCAAACCGTTTGAGCTCATGGATTGAACCATATGAATCCGAATTTTTGAGTTCATACCAAACCAATCCAACCTATTTTTAGTGTAAAACTAAACTAAACTAACCCGTTAGTCGTCTCAACCCATTTCAACCCACTCAAAGTTAACCCAAAATGAAACCCAGCCCATTTTAAACGTTTCAACCCAACCCATTACCAAGCCTAGTTCCAGGTCAAGAGGTACCTCATTATTCCATAATAATGGTAGTAAATACCGGAGTAGTAACCTCCCACGTTGTCTAGCGGTTATCAATCAGAGATAATAGTGTGTTACATGTAGTTACTCCAGAGAATAACTATGTATATTGGCTGCTCAGATCCCGTAATCAATTGGGCCTACAGGCAAGTGGACCTAATTAACTATGAGGAAGTCGTGACGGAGTTGGTCGTAGAAGGACTTACGACCAGGGGGTAGTCGTAGAAAAGCTTACGACTAGGTTCTAGTTGTAGAAGGACTTACGACCAGGAGTGATCGTAGAAGAACTTACGATCACGTAGTAGTCGTAGAAGGACTTACGACCAGGAGGTAGTCGTAGAAAAGCTTACGACTGGGTACTAGTCGTAGAAGGACTTACGACCAGGAGTGATCGTAGAAGAACTTACGATCACATAGTAGTCGTAGAATGACTTACGACTATGGGTACTGGTCGTAGAAGGACTTACGACCAGGAGTGATCGTAGAAAAACTTACAATCACGTGGTAGTCGTAGAAGGACTTACGACTATGGGGATGGTCATAGAAGAACTTACAACCACCTGATTGGCCTCCCTCTTAAGACTATAATGGGTATATTTAATAGCCGTGTGACGTCATATTTACCCATAATACTAATTACAAATAAATAGTAAAATGAGAATTATTTATCCTCATCAAAATCCCAATCAAACCCAAAAAAATTAAAATAATAGTAGAGGAAGAAAAAGGGGGAAGCCGCAACTGGGCCTCAACTCCCTACTTCCAGCGGCCTAGCACCATGGCCGAGTCGGAGGTGTAGGGAGGCGAGCGGCCGAGCGGACGGGCGAGTTGGCAGCCAGGCATCAACGGCGTGAGCCGAGCGCAAGCGGCACGGGCAAACCAAACCAGGCCAGAGCCGAGCCAAGGGAGAGGGCAGGTGGCACGAGCTGAAAGGGCAAGCTACGCGGGAGGACCAAATCAGGCCGAGAGGCGGCAACACCATGGGGGCAACCCAAGCCAGAGACACGGCGCGCACAGAGGTGAGCTGAGGGCGCAGTCGGGCACGGGCCGGAACACGAGTAGGCCGACGTGAGTTGGCGCGCACACACGCGCGATGCCCGCGGCCGAGGCGCCGGGCGACGAGGAGTCGACACCGACGATGCCAGGGAGGCAGCGCCATAGGGATGTTTTGGCCGAAGCAAAGTAGCAAGGAGAGAAGAGATGGGGAAGGAATGAAAGAAATGGGGAAAAGGAGAGATGAGGAAGAAGAAATGAAGAGAAGAAGGAGCTAGGAGCATTTCGGCCATGAGTGGATAGGGAGGAAAGAGAGAGATAAGAGAGAGAGAAAATAAAAAAGGGGGAAAAAATAGGAAGGGGTAAAAATGTAAATTCAAAAGTTTAGGAGTTGAAGATTTCGCAGTAGAAATTAAACCCCATTAATAATGCGTGTTGGCATTGTTTAAGTATTGGACCGAATAAATTTGTGAACTACGGGATATTAGATAACAGTAGACCGACCAGTAGAAAATAAAAGGTAGAAAAATTGTAAAATTAATCTGAGACTTTATAAATAAATTATTCACTGATAAAACTCACTAGATTAAACAAATAACCTGATGAGTTAGAAATAATTTAATCGACATAGAATAATTAAATTGAATAACACCCAGCAAATATCACCCCTAAAACAAAATGGCCAAAGTCCGTTTTTAGCAAACGTGCACCCAAGTTTATTTAGAAAAGTAAATAAATACCTACAAATCTGTGTAAAATTGACTAGACCTAGTCGTGAGTTCCGCGATCATACACTCGAGAGCTAACAAGTTGTGGGAAAATACCCGCTGTCGGTGTTTTAGAACCGATCTTACGTAAAGATTGTTTGATTCGGGGGGTCTCCACAATTGATCACGCAAACAAAAGAGACACGAGAATTTTTATACAGGTTCGGGCCTTCTCCAGTGAGAATAACAACCCTACTCCTATGTGTTGTATTGGGTATCCTGGTTGCAATCAGTGGAAAAGGCTTACGCTAATTTTGCTACTGATTGCCTCTTGAAAAAGCCCTCTCCCAATACCTCTAAAAGATGCCTATTTATAGTATGCTGTGAAGGTGGTTGTCATTCCAGGTTAGAAGGCGCTCATTATTCCGTAATAATGAGAGTAATTACCGGAGTAGTAACCTCCCCACATTGCCTGACGGTTATCAATCCAGAGATAATGGTGAGTTATCTGTAGTTATTGTAGGTATAACTACGTATCTTGACTGCTCGGATCTCACAATTAATAGGGCTTCTTGGCGAGTGGACCTAGTTATCTGTGGAGAAGTCGTGGCAGGACTGGTTGCAGAAAGACTTACGACTAGGGAGTAGTCGTAACAAAGCTTACGACTGGATACTAGTCGTAGAAATACTTACGACCGAAGGTAATCGTAGGAAAACTTACGATTACACGGTAGTCGCAGAAATACTTACGACTATAGGGGTGGTCGTAGAAGGACTTACGACCACCTGATTAACCTCTCCCTTACAACTGTAAGGGTATACTTAGTAACTGTGTGACGTCATATTTACCCATAATACATAATTACGAATAAATAGTAAAATGAGGATTATTATATCCCCATCACCCGCAGTTGGGGAGTACTAACCTAATGGGAGATCCAAAAATGTTATTAAATTTAAATCTGTTGGCATAGAAAATCAACTGACTAATGTACGCATAATAGCACCAAAACCAACTAAGTATTTATTTATTTATTATTTGTGTTGTCGTATAATTATAGAGGATGAACCAACGCAGACCGGAGTAGCTGATCCGGAATTCTTCGACGCAGATCTTTTCTACAACTACGAAGGCAAGCTTACCTCTTGAACATCAATCTAGTTATATTAAATGTAAACGTTACCTTGTTGTATCATTATACATATGTGCATGAAAATTATGTCTCAAAAATCAAATTAGATAAAAGAGATAAAGAGAAAAGAAAGATGATGAGAAATGAGAAGAAGAGCAATACAACTGAGATGAGCAGCTGTACAGTAAGAGTTAATATTAAGATTGTTAAAGGGGCCCATGGTATGAAAAAGAGATGATGAAAAAGAGATAAGGGAAGAGGTAGGACCCCTTTATATATGGGTAATATATAAGGACCAACAAAACTCTCACCCGGATAAGGGGCCGTATTTAAGTGCCAACCATTTTTCCGTTTTGACAAGCAGAAAATGCTACCTTGTTATGTGGCTAAACTCTCCACATCAGGTAAGTAATATGTGCGAGTGGTGTGAGTTGGGAGGAACCCAGGACCGGTAGGAAAGTCTAGAAGTGGGGGATCTAAGGCGATATAGTACCGCACGGTGGAGTGTTGGGCGGGAAGACCGACACAACCAACATTACGAGAACTCGGTGGAGGACTGGATCAGCATCCTAGGACATCGATGGAAAGTAATGGGTGAAGAATTAATCACGTAACCTAGAAAACGTTCTATACTCTAAACATCGAAACCGCATCAAAGGAAATACGGGAGACTTAGTACAAAGAGTGCTCATAGTAGCTATGGGTAAAGTGGTACAAAGCCTATGTAGTGCTATATCTCAAACCATGAATTCATGCACGTCTCCTGGATTGGAGTCTACGGTGACCACTAGGGGGTCTATCTTCTTACTGAGTGACACATAGTCTTTTCAGTATTAGAATTACCACTCCAGTTTTGGTAAATTATTTTTCAGAGAAAAAAGATGACTAGAAAATATGATAACGAATAGAGAAGAGTCATACAATGTATATTTGCTAATAAATGCTTGCTGAGTACACTAGTACTCATTCTAGCTATTATTCTCCTTTGTTAGATCCTAGTCCGTTGAACTATCCCGAGTGGGATGAAGGATACAAGGTGCTTAGGAGGCCATAGGAGGCGAGGGTGCTGACTACGAGGACCAGGGAGAGATGGACACCTTATTCGACAAGTGGAACGAATAGGCGATCGATGGAGTAGGGCAGGCAAGCGAGGGGACTTAGTCCCATTTTGTAGTTGTAAATTATTACTTGTACTAAAGACCATAGCCTTGCGTGGCTAAATGTTGTAATAAAATACAGTTTCTATCTTATTATTCTGCTGCGTTAACTCTAGTAAGGCTTACTATTTGTCGGAGCGGTGTCCTACCAGGTAGATGAATAGTAATATGTATGCTGAAGTGTGATTACCCTCTAGGGTAATGACACGGGGCGCCGCAGGAGGTATTTATAACCCCCACCAATAAAACTAGTCGTTTGGAATAAATCCCTGCAAAAATCAGCATTTGCGTATCGCTGTAGAAACCCGATACTATTGTAGTCACTATTCAACGATCGATTGTTATTCATTAAATGCGCTAGTAATAGCCATTATGAAAAGTTACGGTACTACTACCAACTAGAATATAGTACTACCGCATGGCGGTAGTACCGCTCAGCTAGAACGAAACTACCGATTTCCAGATGCAAAAGAAACACGAAAAACACCCTCTTTGGAAATAACATACCACCAAGTAAACTTCGGTACTACTGCAGTGCAGTAGTACCGCTCAAGAAATGCGGTCATACCGATTTCAAAGGGAGAACAAAAACTCCCAAAACATGCTCTCTAGAAAATACATACCACCAACTAAACTTCAGTCATGCTGTACTGCGGTACTACCGTTTCACAATTGCGGTACTACCAGTTTTACTAAAAAGTTTTCCAGAAGCAAAATTGAATGCAATGCATGACACAAGGTTGATCAAAATGGCACAAAATAAACTTTCAAGTTATTAGCCATGATCCCTCTTTATAGTACGGCATCTAGCCTACAAATCTGATCTTTTTTCCGAACACCGAGATCGGTAAAAACTACAAAAGGATTCTTAGGCTATATAATATATTTGCCTTGAGCCATGTCGATCTTTTATCATCTTTGCATTGTCATTTCTGTGTCATCATTCAAACTCTAGGACTAAACCTTTAAACATCTTAGCACACATGTTAGTCCCATAATACATTATTGATATTAATTATCAAACTATTTTTAAGGGCTAGATGCTTTCACAAAGCTAGGCTTAATATTTTCTTCTTGCATATATGCCATCCCATGTGTTGTCGATGATCTAATGTTTGTATTTTTGGGTGCCTACCTTTGCCCTACTACCCTGAAAATAATATATGGGTGTTTATGATGGATATATACGTTGAAGTGTCAAAGGTTATCAATCCACAGAAAAATTATTAGTTTTGCAGGTTAGTTCATATATGTATTTATTCTCAGTTAAAAGGATGGTGCTATATATTGTCATAGCCTTTTCCGTGATCATAAATGAAATGCTCGCATATATTTAGCTCACAAATAGATTCTCTCTTTTCAAGTTATGGATTGTTAGATGTTACATGTACATGGTGTTATCTATCGTCGTAGCTTAAATTGTTTTTGATCTTTCAAAAGAAAGTCCCTTTGTTATCATCTTATCACCAAATCCTAATGTTCCAAATGTAGTATATGGGATGACAGATACCAATCCGATAGCTGAAAATATGCTTATATTATGTGTATGGCTTCGTCTCTCATTGTTTGCCCTCCTCCTATTCTTTCGGAGGCCCTTCCTGCAACGCAGGATGCAAACGTGCCACGCTGCACTACATCGATTTATGAATGAAATGTGCATTGTCACCATACTACAGTGAATACTACAGATATCTTCTCTTAGTTTACGAGTGTTCCTGAGACTTTTCTTTTTTTTTCCTAAGTGGTTTCAGCTTTGGACATCTGCAATCAACCTTTCTTTCAGCTTGTGCCATCAAAACTCTGTAACATATTGCTGCAAGATTACTTACAATATTATCCTCATAAGTTTTACATTAGGCTAAATAGGAAATGATAGTTACATGCTTGCGATTGGTGGCATACAATATGTTACAAAAGGACTTAAGAAGTTGGCATAGTTTTCTTACATAAAAAAATTGTGCACTTCTTGTTTTTGGTTTTAAAATTTAGATTGTTGTTTTTACAATGTATTTGATGACTAGGTATCATACTGGATTAGCTGTTCAAAATGTTTCATGTCAGCAGTACACGACTAGACAGATTGGTTTATTGTAGTGATATCTCTTGGTCCTTGAGGATGACTTATCTTATATGCATTTTCTTTGTTTTCTCTGACCCAGGATTTTTACCCTACCTCAAAGATTTAATTAGGAGTAGCAGTTCACGTGCATCCTCCACGACCAGATATTTGCCTTTGCAGCAGGCCAAATATAGATACATATGTTATAATTCTACAGTATGACATGTGTTAGCGAAAACATTCTGTTCAAATATCGTTGATTCCTACATTGCTTTTGTTGTATATATCGATTGCATCATGAGGCTGCATACCCATCATGTTTTGCCATACTCATCTCGATCACAGCTGGCTCTCCATGCGTAGCGCGCATCCCTGTCTAGTTCCTCCAACATATAAAGAAAATGTTTGTGCTGCCAACTGGTTCATAGTCTAAACATTGTAATATTGTGTTGTATGGCTAAGGCTACGGTTCAAAACTCACTAATTTATTCACAACTTTATCCTACCCTGCGCTTTCACGACTCCAGTGATCTGCCCGACTATTATAAGTTTATACTGAGTTGGAGCGTGTTTTAGGACCAAGCTAAATGACAAAAAATATATATATTTCACCGTTTGTCCTACCCAAAATGCTAAGTTACGCATACCAATTGTGGCATCATAAAAAAATGCAGAGATCCCAACAGGCGTCCATGCTGTTTGCAGGATACAGCGCCGGAATTTTTTGCCTTCCCGAGTGTTGACGGGCGTTTTCGCTTCATTGCGATTTCTGAACAATTGACGAGAGTACAAACGAGTGACAGTAGTATATATCGCATTCTCGCATGGTAAACTGATGCAATGAAGATTGAAGAGCACCGGCTTTTACAAGAGTGACATCCGGAAAACCGTTGTTCGATTTATATTCATGTCATTTGAAATAACCCAAAAAATTGGTTTTCAAAAAGTTTTTGAAGTTTTTCGTTTGAATTCAAAAACTTACCCAATTCGGCAAGTTTCCTCTCCTTCCCGCTTTCCTTTTCCGTTCGGCCGTTTTCTTCTTCTGAAAACGCCTTCTCTCCCGGGCGCCTTCTCCTTCCTTCCTCCCGACGCCAGCCCCAGCGCCGCCGCCACCGTCTCGTTCCTTCGCGCCGCCATCGTTGACCGACGCGCCACCTCGCCACGCCCACAACCTTCCACCACCTTCGCCGCCTCTACCTCACCCTGCCACCTCTCCTCTCCCGGCGTCGCCTAACCACTCTCGGCTGCCCACGTCGCCGCCCACTACTCCCACCGCCTCTCTGTTCCCGCCGCCTCCTTGGCGCAACCATCGCCTCCCGACCCGAAAGCGGCCACCCAAGGCAAGCCCCCTTCATCACTTTTCCCTCCACCACCTCCCCTTCGCTTCATCTTCTCCAGAGCCGGCCCAATTTGAGTTTCCGCCGTCGCCTCCCTCTTCTTCCCCGTCGGGCAAAGGTGAAATTCACCGCCTCCCTTCCTCCCCCCCTCCTCATCTCGGCTCAAGCTTCCTCTCGCCACCCCGCTTCTTTCCCCTAACCTCCCCACCCCCAATTCCGACCGGAGCTCGCCAGCACCGAGCTCCACCACCACCTCCACACACTGCCACCGTCGCCAAGCCACCACACACCACCCCAAGCACCATCACCACCACCCCCGAACTCCCCTCCATCCATTGTTGCTCCCTCGCCCCTCCATTTGGTCGGAGCGTGGCCGGAGCGCCGCCGCGCCGCTCCCCTGCCTCGGCCGACCGTCACCTCCGCCGCCACCCCATTCCCGCACCACCACTACCCCCGGCAAAGCCCAAAAATGGAATCCCCTTGGTTCGGTGATGCTCCTCGCACCACCCGGTTCGCCACCACCGCCGCTGCCGCGAAACGCTGCCGCCGCCGGCCGGCAGAGTCGAAGCGCTGCCTTCGGCCGCGCTGCTCAAGGCCGCCCGAGCGCTGGGCCTTTGTGGCCTGGCCGGCTTGGGCCGTAGCCTATTTGGGCGTCGGGCAAGGCCCGACACTGTTCACAACCAGTGAACAGTAAATCAAAACACTGTTCACTACACAGTGTATTTTTACTGTTCATTCCGAAAATAGAAACACTGTTCCTAAGCCAAAAAATGCACAGTAAACCCTAGTTACTATTCATCACATGAAAAATAGTCCGTCACTATTCTTTTCAGCTAAAAATAGTGATTTTCAATTACCGACCACCTCCAGTTTTCATTTATGGATAGTAAAATGAGTACTATTCATTATCCAATCCTGTTTCGCCCAAAACCCTAATTTGACATTATATGTCAAATTTGACCGCCTCGAACCCAGAAAACCCCTCTCACTGTTTATTATTTTAAATCAGCCCAAACACCGGCCATCACACAGTAGCTATTTACTATTCATCCGAAGAAAACCGAAAACACTGTTCATAATCCAGAAACGGCGAAACCTCTCACTGTTCATGTTGCTTACCGTACCTTATAGCCAACACAGTGAATTCTATTACCATTCACTAATCCATGTTCAGATGTGAGTAGTAAAATTTGTACTATTCACTATCCGGCACTCTTTCGCCCAAAATCCTAATTTGACATTATATGTCAAATTTAACCGTTTTGAGCCCATGAGTCTAAATCTCAACTCTGTTCAGCCATATGAAGCCCCAAAAATCACACACCACATTTCTTTATGATTCTATATCCATTTACAATATTTTTGTTGTACTTGGATCCAAATCTCAGCTCTGTTTAAGCCAATCGAACACCAGATAAAACTCCTACCATCTCACACCACCTACCTTTCTTTGTGTTTTTTTTCTGGTTTCATTTACTTGCTTGTTGTTCCCAGCTCAATACTTGTCGAGCCGGATTTTATTTGAATTGTTGTATTGTATTGTTTCACGCTAGGTCACGACTTTGACAACCAAGCTCCAGAAGACGCGGAACAAGACCAGTGTTTAGAAGACTGTGTGCAAGAAGGCAAGTCGCATTCTTTGATCATTTTGAACCTACATTTCATACATGTATTTATTACTTTCATTACTGTATTTGTGTCAATTACTTTAAATATTAAAATAATACTTTTGAATGCCATGACAATTAGATAAATCCTAAATAACCCACAAACAAACCCACCCAACTCTTGTAGGCCATATTCACCTTGACAAGCTTAGTTTATATAGAATACTATAAATAACTTCATCACCAAAAATGTGTTCATCAATCAAAAGCAAGTATTGGCTACTCGCCAATGGTTTTGGTGCAGAGTTGAGGGTTGTGTCCAGGAAGTTGGGCAACCCAATAGACTTGATAAAAGTGTGTCATCAGTGAGATCTGGAGGTGGACAGCCACGAGTTGGTGTTGGGCCATCGCCTCACTAGATGACAGGTAAGGACAAGAACCTTGTGCCAAAATAACAGACATAGAAACCGCTCAACCACAAGCGTGGTCATTATTCCCTGGCTAAGTACACTGCTCTCCCGATTGAATATCTACATGGAAAGACGTGTGCTCTTGTATGATAGAGCAAAGGCGGGCAGGGTGTGACAGAGTGGGCAGTGGACACTCGGTAGTCTACACACAAGTGGTATGGGCCCATCAGTCTCGGAGTACGGATTCCACTAACGGTTAGTGGCCTCCCGAGCTATATGGAGTAAGAACCTACCAGGTAGAGACTAGAAAGGTTGAGCAGTGAAAAGGTTTTGTTATCTCAGCTCAGTCGCACGCTAACGTGTTGCGTGTATATTGCATGACAGTACGAGCACGAGATATCTTGTGGGTAAAGTTGGGCAACTCTGCAGAGTGAATAATCAAAGGTATTCGAATACGCCGTGCTTCTGGCTAATGAAGCTGTGTCAATGGGTGATTCCAGTACAAAGGCATAAGTAGAGTTTTTGAGATGTTAAGTTGGTAATCGAGTTTGTTGATAAACCCTTGATGCTATTACTTATTATTGTTTTACTGTTTTATAAATTGTTTTAAATGCAAAGTGCATCCACATATGCCAGGTATGGTAAACCCTAACCATCCATTGAACTCCTTGCATGTAACTATTTAGCATTTCCATACGGCTTGTTGAGTACAGTGGTAGTACTCATTCCTGCAATTTACAAAACATCTACAAAAGAAACTTGGGAAAGTGCAGAAGACCCTTGTGAGCAAGATTTTGGTGGACCTCCAGAAGGCAACGACTACTATTATTAGGTCTCGACTACGCTCAAGCGTACCTGTGGTTTGAAGTTCTTTTATCTTGTATTATATTTAACTTTGGGCTTGGATGCCCGTGTCAGGTCAAAACAGGTTGTTAAACCTAACTTTGTTAATAAAAGTCTGGTTTTTGTTGCAATCGGAAGCTTGCTTGAGATACTATTTGCTTCGCAATTGTACATCCTATGCGGTTGCGAAGGGTTTAGCAGTATCGAAAATCGAAGCTGTCACATCATTATCCCTGTGTTCCTCATATATACCTGACTCAGGTAGGATCTGTAGCCATCTCTTTCCACTGATTCATCAAGTTCGTCAATGGTTTGGAAGTTTGCAATTGGTCCACATCTAAACCCATACCCGATAAAACACATGTCCCTTTCGTGTTGAAGTGTGCTTTTTCTCGCCATTAGACTTGTGACGCACACCTGCATCCCTGTATACATTGATAGAGAGAGATGTCACTTGCTTTCCAGGAATAAAAAATCAACATTCTTTGAACAATTCCAATTAATTAGTCTATCTAGGATCGTGACAGGTCAGATTGTGATTTTTTCGTACAGGAATTTTCCCAACATGATGGAGCTATCAGGCTTATATGTTATCCCATTCAATTCTCTCTCTATCTTTTTTTTGTAAGACCACCCCATTCTATTCATTAAAAAAAAAATCCGTACAGAGTATATATAAATGATACTCCATAAACTTCATTATATCGCTCACCACCGATCTGTTACAAAAGTAAATGAACAAACCAACATGATAATTGATGGATCACGTGATGCCATTGCTGAAATTCACTTTGTTACACCAATTATGGCATGAGAATATGCCCGATATTTGTCGTTTTGGATATTGGAACAGTTTCAAAACGCAACTTTGATCACTAATTTATACTATAATATAGTTATAACAGTCAATAAAATTATAATAGTATGAAAATACTTTTAGGACAAATATATACATATGATTTTCATATATCCAACCCAAATATTTAAAATGATATCGATAGCCAAAGTTTTGAAAGTTTGATTGCATGTATCCCAAAACGACATGTATTTGTGACCGAATGGAGTATTTAGGTATCAATTTGTCATTTATTTGGCACTTTTTTATTGCAAGGGATTTATTTGGCATTCAACTAATCCATAAACCAAAATGGCACAAAATAACTGTAATATTCCTCGTTCAAATAAGCCCTTAGTTATTCCTCATTCAAATAAGCCCTTTGTTTTATATTGATTCTCGTCCTAAATCTTATGCCTATCCGCACATCCTAAGAGCATCTTTAGTGTATTGAATCGATATCGATTCAATGTCATGCCACGTAAGTATTTTAAGAATCGAGCTTGTTTTTTTCTAATGTATTGAACCAATTCCTACTAATAACTGGGACCCACGTTACATTAAAAAAACACAAAATAATAATATTCTCTCTCAACTGCACTCTCTCTCCTATGTAGTTGTTTAATGCTCATATGAGTTGTTTAATGCTTTGAATCAACTCTTAAGTAGAGTTCGGTTCCATGCATTTTTTTGTTGGAATCGTCCCCTCCAATGTATTGAATCGATTCAATGTATTCTCTCTCCTCATTTGAACCGGCTAAAACACAACATTGGAGATGGTCTAACATGCCATAGCATCTAATTTTAAGAACATGGTTGGCACACATCCTGACATGGTTGAGGTCTCGAGGATATATTTGTCCACCCGACATCTCCAATGCTTGGTACTCACTAAGGTATTAAGGTGGGGTCCACATGGCTTATCTTAATTGTCACAATGATAGGTGCTAGGAGGCCTTAAGGATATCTCCAATAGTTAGAGATAACCTTATCTTTAACATATGGTACATCATCTTTAGAGATAACATCTCCAATAGATAGTTTCTAGCACACTCTCCAACATTTATATTTTATAATTTTCTTTTGAAACGGGTCTACATGTCATCTAGAGTAGATTAATGTATCATATCTTGTTTCGCATGCACGACAGCCTCTTCAGGAAGAGACGACTTGTGATCTCTCCCATCTATGTAGGATTTATTGACGTGGCATAACTAAGAGACGACAATAAATACACCATTGGAGTGCCCTAAGTTGGTGTCCAAGGTTTAGCAGTTGATCTTACAAAATAACGAGCGGAACATATAAATCAAGACTACATAAAGGAGACATAGTGTTTGGATAGGTTCGACTATTGTTATCGAAGGATAATAACTCTAATCCTGTGTGATTATATTGCCAAGAATTTACAATGGTGGTGTTTACTGTTCAGGATGAACAAGAAGCATGAATGTGTATGTATGCTATTGTGTTTTTTTGTTTGCTCCAATCCATTGCACGTCTTCTTGTAGTTTCCGAAGGGGTGGCAGTTGATGACGTACAAACACCAACAGTTTGGAATGGTTGGTGTTAGTGAGAGCGTCTCGAGTAGTAACGGTCGAACGGTTGTTGTAGTGACTCCAATCGTCTGGTTCGTGGCTTTAGGTCATCTTTTCCACGTGTATGGTCTACAAAGAACTGTACACCAAGCAGTTTATGGTGGATCCGAATTATCTGCTATAATGCAGAGGATCACTGCATGAACATATGTGAGTGAGCGAACAACTCGGCAGTGCACTATAGCAAATATTATGGAAACAATGAAATATTTACTGTAGCAATAAAACAATATAGAGATTGATTTGAACCTTTACTTTTCGATCGGACGGTAGAGATCGGCTTCCATTTATGGCATTCTATGGTAGAACCTGTCATGCCATATCTGTCACCCAACTGGGGGATTTGGTCGGAGGGTTCTGACCATAGTTATTTGGACAACATTAATTAAATATCTGGTATATTATCATTGATTATAGGATAATAAATCCTCGTCGGATGGGTTCCACATCTTAATAAAAAAGGGCAAAGATTATACCCGACCCTCACTCACACGTCCCCTTCCGTTTCTCACCTCTCCCCTCCTCATCAGGCCAGATATGGAGGCAGTGAGCCAGTGACCCTTTCCTGGTGCCCCCTCTCCACTCTGTCATCGTTCTTCCCTTCTTTCACCCCTCCAGCGCGGCGGTGTGGCGAATCCCAGTCGAGGGATGGTAGAGATGATGCATAGGGTTAGCGGTGGGCATTGGGCCATGCCGTGCCGACACGACACGAGCCCATCGTGCTTGGGCCACATCGTGTCATGCCAACTCGGCTCGGCCCGGCCACCCCGCCGTGCTGTGTCGTGCCAGCCCACCTTGCCTCCGGCCAGGACCAGGCACAGCCCAAAGCCCACCATACCGGGGTTGTGTCGTGCCGACCCAAGCTCATCCCTAAGTAACTATAGACGGCGGAGGTGGCGGCGAAGATGGCGGTGACGACCGCTATCTTCATTCCTCTCGTGCCCGAATGTTGCTCCCGAACGATGAGGAGAGTGGATGGATGGTGAAGAAATGAGAAAATGAGTTGATTTTATAGCCATCCATCAGGAAGAAGGCCGTTGCTCCCAAACGTTGCTAATGACCATTGTCTGCACCTCCCGAAAGTTGCTAATGATTGTTGTCCACATGCATGAAACTATGCGTGGGTGAGGGAGAGAGAGGAAGGTGGCTGGAGGAGTGGAGGGAGGGTAGCGGCCGACGGTGCGTGAGGAGGGAGAGGGAGGGAGGCTGCTGGAGGAGTGGAAGGCGGCTGGCGGCTCGTTAGGAGTGAGAGAGGGAGGTGGTTAGAAGAGTGGGGATTGGGTTGGGAGCCAGGACGCGGGAAGTCGAGAGGGGGGTTGGAGATGGGGAAGCCGTGTGGGGAATTGGGCCAGGCCGGGGGGAGTGGAGGACGGGGTTGGTTGGGCAGGCTAGGGGGATTGGGCTAGGCTAGGGGGAAGGGTTGGGCCAGGGGAAGGACCGGATCTCTTTCGTGTCGTGTCAGCCTGAGCACGGCCCAACTAACTGTGTCCCGTGCCACCTGATGGGCCGCATTCTCATGCCCAGCCCTCCCCACCGTTTGTGCTGTACTGGCCCAGCCCACCACGTGGCGTGCTATGCCGTGCTTGGGCCGTGCCGTGCCGATCGGGTCTCGGGCTGGCCCGAAAAAGCACGACCCAAGTCCTAGGTATACATAGGGTGGGGCAAGGCGGCGGTAGATCCAGAGGAGGTCGAAGGATATGACTCTTTTCCCGGCCTAACGAGACCTACTTGACTCCCAACGGCGAAGGAGACGGTAGGATAGCTTCTTGCTCTTGATCAATGGTGAACTCGGCGACCCGGCTTCCTTTCTTTGCACGGCGGCCGACGACCACAACGAACACCACATGCCTTCGCCACCCGACAGGTGGGCCCGTGCTTTTTTTATTCCTTATTGTGACCGGGTTGCAAGCTTGAGGTCAACTCATCGCTGGTACTCTTTGTTGAGGAACTATCGCTGGTGAGTCCAGTCCAAGCGATTACCTCGTAGACAAGTGTAGAATCGTAAGAACAATGCAAGAACAGAAGAACAGAGTAATAGATTGAACACAGAGATGTAGGGGGACTTCTTGCTTCTCTTTATTCCTTTCAACAATCGATCAGTCGTTTAAAATGAATAGCACCCCCTATTTATAGACTACGACCCTGCTAGGGTTTAGGATGAGGAGCCCACCTTGGACCAGGTCTCACGGTCCTGGGCCCGGTTTCTTAACACTCCCCCTTGGGCACTCATCCTTTATGTCTATGTCTCATTAAAACTCCATAAAAACCCAGTGGAAAAAATTTAGAGAAAGAGTACATGAATCATGTTCTGCTATGCTGAATGAATTACCTCATTAAAAACCTTAGCTGAGAAACTTCAGGAAAACTCGTCAAGGGAAAAAGAGTACAATCCACCCAATTTCATTTAATCTCCTGGATTTATTCTTTGGGTACTCGATCTTCATGATCAAGCTTTAATAATGAGTTCGTGAAGATTCTCCCCCTGAATTCTGAACTTCTCTAAGTCTCATCATTCCAATTCACGTATGCATCTTTTCAAAGCTAGACGCTGGAAGTGACTTAGTGAATAAATATGCAAGATTCTCACATGACTTAGTATGCAGTACTTTGATTTCGTTCATATTTTGCAATTCATGAGCATAGGAGAACTTGGGGTTAATATACTTTTGTGAGAGGATTCTTCACAACACCCATCCACACTTGTGCAACACAAGCTGCTTTATCTTCATAGATAATAGTAGGGGTTTGTGCGGTATTCAATCCACATGACTGCTGGATGTGGTGAATCTTCCGCTGAAGCCAAGCACATTCTCGTGAGGCCTCGTATAGTGCTATTTTTTTCGAGTGGTTCGTCGAAGTCGGTACAAGACTCTGCTTAGACGATTTTCAAGGAATTACAGTTCCATTACATAGGAATACATAGCCTGTTTGCTATTTGGCTGTATGCGGGTCCTACAAGTACCGTTATCTGCATTGTCATTCATAGTTAAGTCTTGGTTCTTTCTGTAGAACAGACCAAGTTATTTGCTTCCTTGGAGGTATCGGAAGATGTCCTTTATTCTCTACCAATGCCTTTGGTAGGTTCTACACTATACCTTGCTAGTAGGTTCCCAGCAAATACAATGTTCGTTCTAGTACACTTTGCTAAATTCATGAGTGCTCCTATTGCACTTAAGCATGGGAATTCCGGTCCGAGGACTTCCTCCTCCTCTTCTTTAGGTCTGTACGGGTCTTTGTCTTACTGCAAAGATCTCCCGACCATCGACACTTTCAAAGGGTATGCCTTTTCAAAGTCAAACATTTCTAACACCTTATGAGTGTAGGTTGATTGATGTACTTATATTCTTTCAGGGACATGCTCAAGCTACAAGCCTAAGTAATGTTTGGTTTTATCGAAATCATTCATTTCGAACTTCGACTACAGGTAAGAGCTTGCTTTCTTAATATCCTTCAGGGTTCCGATGATATTCAGATCATCTTCATATTCTAAGATTATAGAAAATCCATACTGGGATCGTCGTATAAATACATAGGGTTTATTCTTATTGTTCGTGTAGCCTTCTTGCATAGAAAGTCGCTTCAGGCGATTATACCACATTCTACCCGATTGCTTAAGTTCGTACAGTGACTTTCTGATTTTCACACTGTACAGATTTCTATTTGCTCTGTTTTTGTTTGGGACATGGATACATTCAGGTATCTTCATATAAATGTCTGAATCCAATATTTCATAAAGGTATGCTGGTACACCATCCATCAATTTTACTTCTAACTTCAAGTTCACTGCCATTGAGATAAATGTCTAAAAGTAGTTCCGCCCATTATTGGGGAATATGTTTCTTCATAATCATCTCCTGGATGTTCAGTGAAAACTTATGCAACGAGCCTTGCTTCTTTTCATTTCTCTTTCGAACAAATACCCACTTATGCCCTACGGGGTGCACAAGGGGAGGCGTGCGGTTTACAGGCCCAAACATCTTTCTTTTATTTGGAGAGAATAATTCAGTTTCTATTGCCTTCTTCCAATCCGATCTTTTCTTTCATTCAACGAGCGATACAGGCTCTGGATCAAGATTGGTGATTGTGGCAAGTTTCTTTGTAAAGTAAATATCGACATTGGTTGTTGTCATATTCAAAGATTCTCCCGATGTCATAAAGTTTATAGCTATTTCTTCAAGGGGCGATTCTTCTAATGCTTCTACTTGCTCACCGTTGCTTCCAATGCGGGGCAAGTCCCTTTAGTTTTTCAGCTCCGATGTGTGCGCACACATCTATGCTGATGTCTCCCTTCATGGGGATGTTCAATTCTGGTATGCCTTTTTGAAGGTTCCATACCGATGCTAGGTCTCAACTAGCCCCCCTTCTGGTTCTGGGGAACTTCGGTGATCGGCTGTGTCAAGTCGTTCTTATCCTTTTTCACCAGGCGTCCCCGGTTACTTTGGATTCGAGGGACCGGAGTTCTCATCCTTTTATTCTGAGGTCTCTGGATGGGATTAGGGATACCTTCATTGGTATTTCAACCCTCTCCGGTGCATTGCTTACAGGCAAATGCTACTTGATCAGGCTCTTCAAATCACTAAAGTGGTCTGGCAGTTGATTCGCTAATATTTGCAAATCAATTATCTACTAGACTTCAATTATCTTCTAGATTTCTTTATTTGTTTTACTAGTGCGCGGGTCATATGCATAGATTTCAATTATCTTCTGGACTTCCCGTGGCTTGCCACGTTATTTTCGATATTTTCATCAAGGGTTGATTTCCTTCCCTAATGATGGAAAATTTATCTCATCTAATATACTATCAGCGAATCGGGCATTATGCAAATCTCCAGTCATAGGGTCTAAATACTTGATTATGGATGTTGTCTCATAACCAACGTATATCCTAGACTTTCGGAGAAGGCCCATTGCAGTTTGTTGCGGTGTTGGTATAGGTACATAAACCTTACAACCAAACCTGCGAAGATGAGTAGTTTTCGGTGCCGACCCTTGCGCTAGTTGCATAGGTGGATGGATGTTATAGGCCGATGGTCTAAAATTGATGAGAGCTGCTATAAGCAGGACTGCGTGTCCCCAACATATAGTTGGTAAATTACAATTCTTCAAAGTTTTGCTAGTCCATTCTGGGTGTGGACATGCGGTACAAAATGCATAACTTTAATTCCCATTTTCAGGCAACAATCATCAGATGCTTTCGGAGTACATTCTCCGGCGTTGCCCATTCAGGTGGACTTCACGTGATGATCAGGAAAATTATTTTTCAAATGTTAATTATCTGCGAGATTTAGCTTTTGCAAAAGTGTGGTTTCTCGTAGACAATAAACATACGTGCGACCATTCCGAGGAAGCATCAATGAGCACCATAAAATACCTAAATGACCCTTAGAGGGGCTGTATAGGACCACAAATGTCTCCCTGGATATGGTCCAGGAATGCAGGGACTTCATCCTTCGCTTTCAGAGCAAAAGGTCTAATAATTAATTTCCCGGTGGCACATACATGGCACACAAAATCTTCCTGATTCGAGAAATTCTTTATATTCATATTATGTCCCTGTGAATTGTTAATTATATCTCTCATTATCCTAAGACCTAGGCGGCATAATCTATCAGCCAGAGATAGGTAAGTTCGGAGCTTCTAAATACGGTTTTGAAGGTAGTATAGGTTGTAGGTGCCTTAATATTAATGTAGTATAGCCCAGTTTTATATGAAGGAAGACATTCTAATGTTATTTTTCACTTTCTTCATGCTTTGTAATGAGCAGGTATTCTGTACCACACTCTTCTTCAGTTTCTACGTGGAAACTATTAGCGCAAATATCATTGAGAGTTCTAGTCGATTCTGGATACAACAAGTCTTCTTCAATGACCAAAGTTGTACCCATTGGGAGTATAATTATGGCCCTTCTTAAGCCTATTATACAAGTATCGCTGCCTGCGATTGTCGTAAGACTATCCAGCATTCTTGCTGATCGACTGAAAAATTTTCGTTTCTCTCAGGATGGTATTCGTTGTGCCGCTACATGCTAAGCACACTTCCTCCATAGGGCGCCACACGTGTTCTTATATAATGTACTTTATTAAAATACTTCAGATATTAGAACATAACTTGCTATTATAAAGACGGAAAAATAAGTCTTGCATGACTCATAATAAGAATTTAATGCTTTGCTCTCCTAGAGCTTGCAACCATTATTCAATAATTTAAAATTCTGCTTCAATTACAAACTGCAGATTACGATAAAAGATCCAAGTGCAATGCATGCACTAGATCGAATCGACGAAGTATTCAGGAACTTCTGCCTCAATCTGCTCTATGGCGATCTTCTCCTCTTGGGCAACTACGGCTGCGGGCGTAGCAATATCCAAAAGGAGGAGTGATGGGGCTGCTACTTGGCTGTCCACATTCATAAGTGCAACTAATGGATGTGGATCCTCTGTGCCTGCAATGGTGAGGTATGCCTCATGTTGTTCTTTGCCCTTCTTCTTAGACTGGAAAGCATCAATAACGTGTGACGCACGACCTTACCCTTCTTGCTCCTCTCATTCGTGAGAGGCTTCATCACCTTGTAGCTGCTAGCAGTGGCTTCATGGCCAACATTGCTACTAGGTGACTGCGAGATGTAGTTCTTTCTTATAACATTATCTTGAGCTTCCGTAACTTGCATGATGTCAATTAATTCGGCATACTTCATGTATCCATCTTGACAATAGTTGCGTGCGGATTGCACCGCGTTCAGGTGAAAGGTAGAGAGTCTTCTCAATTTTCTACTCATTCGCGATTACATTATCACAGAGTTGAAGACTGATACAAATTCTATACAAATTCTGGTCATACCGAGTCAGTTTTTCGAACTACTAGTTCGTGATGCTAATCATATTCATATTCATAAAAAAATTTCAAAGGATTACTGCTGGTAATCTGCATAAAATAGTTACAAAATTCTCATAATGTTCTTCGAACTTCCGGTTCGTGACCCCGTATTTTCTATGCATTTTTCAAAATTTACTGCTATTTTCAATGATTAAATCCAATATAAACAATCACAGATAATCAAAACAGTAAATGCAATAAATAAATTACATATAAATAACAATAACAAAGTTAAACAGGCTTCGAATGCAAAAACTGATTCAAAAATTGAATTCCCGAGGCTCTTTTCTGTTAGAAAAAGTATTTTCGACAAATTCTGTAATTTTCAGGGGGTTAAAACGCAAAATTTCAGTACAGAGAAAATTTTGCGCGTAATTTTCTGAATTTCTAGCGGGCTTTCCGCAAAAAAAATTTATTCGCGAAAAATCTCAGAATTTTCAGAATTCCAAAGGTTTTATTTGCAAATTTTCAGTTCTAAGAAAATTGTGCATAATTTCATAGAAATCCAAGGACTTATTTGCAAAATCTGGAATTACCTTTTCTTGCCCTTTTTTTTTTTTCTCTCTTTCCCGTACTTGCCTTTCTCTTTCTCTTTTTGGGCCATTTGATGCTTTCGGCCCATGCAGCCTTCGCGTCCACCCTTTTCTTCTTTTTCTGAATTTTTTCTTGCGCGTGGGCTGGCCGGCCCATTTTCCTTTTTGCGCGGCAACAAGGTGCCGCATGTGGGAAAAGGGTTTCCCACCTGTGCCTTGATGGCGGCATGCTTCAAAGGCGCGCATACTTGGCGGGCGCGGCCCGGCATGACGCGGAGGCGCGGGGCGCGAGCGGGTACCGACGGCAGCGTGTGGTCATGCGGGGCCGCCGCGGCGCACAGCGCAGAGCGCCCATGCGGAGTGGGGCCGGCGGTGGCTTCCGGTGGCCATGCGAGGCCTGTTGCCGGAAGGCAAGCTCGCGGTGTAGAGGGCCAGGGCACCAAGCACGGCGCGGCGGCTCTGGCAGCGCGGCTCCAATGGTGCTCGGGACGGCGGCGCCGCGCTACAGGCGCGAGGTGGTGGTGCCAATGGTGCTCGGGCGTGGCGGTGCATGCACGCGGAGGCCATTCGGCCATACGGGGCGCCATGTGTGGCGAGGAGGCGGAGGGCCGTGCGAGGCTGAGGTCGAGGCGTTGCGGTCGACAGTGGCGTGCGAGGGCCGGCGCCATTTGTTTTCTTGCTCTGGCTCCAAGCGCGGTTCATGGCGGCCGGCGGGGCTTCGGCGATGCGTTTGCCGATGCCGGAGGTGGACGCGCTTCCAAGCGCGGCGACGCGTGGCCATGCAGGTGGCCGGCGCGGGCGCGGCCTCCATGGCACGTACGGTGAGCCGCGCGGGGCATCGCCACTTTGGGTGGCCGGCGGTGATGCGGCATCCGGCGCACCGAGGAGAGCCCGTACGGGGGCAAATTTTTTGAGTTTCATGTTGCATATTGTTCATGCGATGCAATGCAAGATAGTGCATTCAACATCGAGACTGCATCGGTGGCGCGACTTCAGGCCGACGTGTGCATGCTTGCCGCGTGCTAGCGGCGTGGCTCTGTCGTTGCCTCCATGGCGACGCGTGGTGGCGGACTAACCGACTGGTAACGTATCGCAGAGGTGGTGACAACCGCTTGCAGGCGGTGCCATGCACATGGTGCCATTCGTGCTATTGCATCTACAACCTACGGTACAATCATCATCTACTCTTTCATGCAACCCACCGATCGGCTTGGCCGACGACTTCAAGTCGGCTCGCGATAGATTAGAGCGGATTTGCACCGTAGGAAACCAATCTAGAAAGCAACAATTGCAGAATTGAAAGTGATCTAGAAAAACGATTCAATCTATGAGTGTCGTTCATCGACGGTTACCTTTTCGATGCGAGGAGAGTCGATCGTGCTGATAACGTGTTGAGGAACCGTCGCTGGTAAGTCCAGTCCGAGCGATTACCTCGTAGACAAGCGTAGAATCATAAGAATAATACAAGAACAGAAGAACAGAATAATAAATTGAACACAGAGATGTAGGGGGACTTCTTGCTTCTCTTTATTCCTTTCATCAATCGATCAGTCATTTACAGTGAATAGCACCCCTTATTTATAGACTACGACCTGCTAGGGTTTGGGATGAGGAGCCCACCTTGGGCAAGAACTCCTGGTCCTGGGCCCGATTTCTTAACACTCTTGATACCAAGTTCTCCAATGATAAAGGTTGACCGCAAGATTGCCACGTAAGCATGATTCACCACATTGGTGGACTTATGTACAATCTACCTTAATGACAATAAGATAATTAGGTCCTACGTTGCAAAGTGCATAAAATATAAATTTTTGAGATATTTATAAGATGTTTTACTATAGAGTATATGAATAGGCATTCCTAATTAATTATAGGTACTTCTTAGAAGGGTGAATTGATAATATATCCTCCACCTAGATGGCTTTCGAGCGTATGCCCTCATTTCCGATGTAATTGATAATATACCCTCCACTTATATATGGATTCTTGATAAAATACCCCATTTACAATATTTTATTAATATCTGTTGTTTTTTCTGTTTTGGCCATGTAAAATTACCTAGTTGCCTTCGCTCGAGTCCATGTTGCTTCGACGGGGCTGGCTCGCACCAAACCGAACTATCGCGATACCCACACACACCTACTATGACCTACAGGGGTGGATCTAGTATAGGGACATGGGTGTACAGATGTACACCCAAAAATTTTGGAGACAAATCCAGTATTTATGATGTATATTAGGTGTATATACCAATATGTATACTGAAAATACAAGTTGGCAACTGTGCACTGTACTGCATTGCATCCCGATCCCCGATCGGCAATTCAGCCCAACCATCCCACGCCACCAGTGACCAGTCCACTACGGCCCATCTCCAAGTATCGCGAGTCGCGGCCAAGCCGGCAGCCCAAGTGCTCACCCCCACCCCGTCGCAGTTCACTCCCGGCTCCCCATTCCTGAGTCCTGACGTGGCAGAGTCTCTAAGAGGTGGGATCTAACCCTATCCGGCTCCCCTACCTCCCTTCTCGCTCCGTGATGACGGCGGTGGTGCAAGGACGCGCGACGACGGTGAGGTGGCTAGTGGCGGGGCAGGGGTGAGCGCTGGCCGGATCTAGCGCAAGGAGCAGCGGTGGCACGCGACGAGGTCAAGGTGAGATCCTCTACTAGTTTATTGCCTCGTCTCGTCTCACGGCCTCCTCACTCGGGCCATGTCGGCGGCTCCCCAGTCCCCAGCCCCCAGGGGCCAGGTTGGTGGCGCTCGCCTCCCACGGCCGCTCTTCCTTCGCCGCCACCGCCGCCGTGATGTCGTGATGGCCTAATGGGAACAGCCGAAGCCGAACAGGGGTCAGGGGAACTGGGGAAGTCGGGAAGGCCCGACTAGCCCGAGTGCCCTACCGCCCGAGGCCGGCACCGTCGATGGCTCGATGCCGAAGCGGAGATGGATTGGACTAGACACCTCCCCAGAATCCAAATTGGCATTGAGCCATTGATTGAGTGATTGCCTGATTGGCTCCTTAGTTAGTTAGTGGATTTGCATTGGCTATTTGGCTCATGCCTCATGAAATCAGTATAATCAGTTTGGATAAAGTGATAAAGTGGATTTGCATTGGCTACTTTGTTAGCTTCATAGCTTAGCTTGTATGTATAATGTATATGTGAGATTGTCAGTGAATCAGATTGGCACAATGGCACTGATCGTTACTTGTTAGCTTCATAGCTTATATGTATTAATGTATATGTCAGTCAGTGGATAATTTGCAAGCTTAAATCAATGCCTAATTATTTATGTGAAGCATTTGTTTTTCATGTAGACCGCAGAGCGTTTAAAAATGAAGAGGAAGCATGTTTGGAGATATGTCATTCAATGCTTATGACAAGGACAACTTGGTTAGACTTGCTCAGTAAGAACAATTTGTAATTTTTTTTATATTATGAATTTTTATGTTTTACATTGAACAACATGTTTGTAAATCCGAATACCTATTTTGGAAATCCTAGATCCGCCATTGATCACCTACACCGTGGGCAGAAGCATCGTTTGCCCACCACTCTGTTGCGATCTGCAGTCAGGGGACACATCGCCATTGTGACATCCAGCCATGAAGCACCGCAGGCGACACTTTGTCCACCGAGCCGGCCCAACAATGCCAACACCAGGAGGTCGTGCCAACCCTGACCATCCACCGGACCGGCCGGATTTGTAGTGAGGACAACGAAGACGAGCCTGTACGATGCAGCCGAGAGTGGAGAGCAGCATCGGAAGCTATCTAGGCAATTACATCGAAAATAAGGGTATATTATCAATTCCCCTTTCTTAAAATGATATCTTACTGCAAGAGTAGCCCAAGCTCAGCCTATCCCATGTCCAACCAAATACAGCCAAGGCCGGACCAAACATAGAATAAACACAACCCAATCTAAGCACGGCCATCGTAAAACAGCTAAACTTGATCACTATCCAACTCAGAAAATATTCAATATATGGAGAAAGTTTAATAGTTGGGTGGCGATAAGTTGCTCATTAGGATGGTTGATGATGATTTTATGATGTGGCGCAACATGAGTGTTTTGCTCGTCGTCAACTCTAGAAAAAAAAAAGGGTGGTTATTTACTCCACAGCGAATCTACCATATAATTAGGATGACTACAAAATCTCCATTTGTAGTTTTAAGTATTCACATCACAATTTTTGGTAAGCACAAAAATAGTTAGGCCTTAAAGCCATAGCAAAAAGATTTGGCTTTCGATAAACCCAACAAATACTTGTCCTCTGGCAAGATGTCAACATCTTGTCGCACTCCGTGGTTTATGTCAAGCAGTCGAGGCTTGAATTGGACCAAGCGAAACAATTACGGATCCAGATTTTCCGTAGTACAGCAGAGAATCACTGGGAGAATATATGGTGAGGTGAACTGTTCTCTGTCGTACAAACATAACACATATAAAGTACTATAGCATAACACTGTTTGCATTTTACTGTACCACTCGATCTCATCCGTCTGCACTCTATCTAACGGCTCATGATCGTTACTACATATAAACACTGTCTGTCTCTGCTATTGCTAGTTGCAATGGGAGATGATCCTGATCCAACAATTACCCCTTTTAGCAAAAAGAGAAAAAAAGTCATCTTTTGGAAGATTTTGTATCGATGCGTCACATCAAGGCGGCAGCAAGATTTTGTACCTACCAACCAGACTCAATCCATCCAAATTCACCTTGTACAAGACTGGAAGGCTGCCCCTTACAGAATGTTGCACGAAACATTTACAGTTATACCAATGCAATTCGTACATGATTTTTGTTCTGCAACATAAATACTGTTCTCCAACTTAAAAACAGCAAATAACTGATACTTTGGTGCCACTGCCATGTTTTTGTTGCTATGCCGGTGAAATGGTGATTACGATTGTTAACACGCATGTTTCCCGTGCAATTGCTGTATGCCCTGAGGATTGCGATCCTAAGGAGGACTAACAAGGGAAAGCAACGACTTATGATTACCCCTCTTCATTAAGGCCAGCGACATGGAGCACTCGTGGTCATGTTAAACTGCTAGTAGTATTCCTGATGCTGGGCTACATCAAAACTTGTTATGGAATGATTAAGAATAGACTTGTTATGGAATGATCAAAACTTGTTAAACTCTTCATTAAGGCCAGCGACATAGACTCATGGTCAACAAGTGCACCTTCACATCTCCGCCATTTCTCGACAAGAATGGAAACAAAAAAGACCAAGCCAATAGCACACAAAAAAATGGAAACAAAAAGACCAAGCCAATAGCACGAAAAAAATTGGAAATTTTCCAAAGATGGACATGGTACAAGAGAGGAGGCTATTTAATAAGCCGAGCTGATTACGAGGCAGACGCCGCCCCAGCCCCGGTCCAGCAGCCCGGAGCCCCGGACGGTTCCCCTCCACCTACTAGTCATTGAAGCGCCTCAATATTCGTGTGGAAACGTATCTCCTGCTTCTCCCACCGTCCGATCACCCTGAATCCCTGATCTCTGGGTGAAAACGGAGCGGTGAGTTTCCAACCGATCTGGACTTTTTTTTAAATATGAATGGTGTCGGCTCGGATATTTATTGGACAGTGTCGAATCGAGAACAATTACAGTTTTTTTAAATGAATATGAACACGGTAGCCCACTATCCATCGAATACGAATACAAATACAAATATAGACTATCCAGAAATTCAAGAGGCCGGATATCCAGAGTTTTATAACCCCATTTCAGCCCAACCCAGTCCATAGGATATACATCAACATGGAGTTAGAGAAATGCGTCTAGAGTTCCTTGCATTCTCGATCGATCCCCAATCTATTCACACCTGCCAACGTTCGCCGACGTCACCCATCGCCCTACCATGGCCTTGCCGGCGCCTCCCTTGTCTCGTCGCTTGTCACATTGCGGCCTCACCGGCGCCACCCCTCGTCATGCCGCCATCCTCCATTCCTGCCACTGTCGTCGCGCCACCTGTCTACGGTCTGTACACGCCTACACGATGAGCCTCTTCTTCTATTCATATTTTCTTTGTTATCTCCTGTGCTCCTAAGTTCCTAATTGATTTCTTATGTGTTTCATCCACCATCTTGTTCTAAATTTGTGATGGAATCTATGACCGCAAATAGTGTAAGCAATGCTACATTCCCGGCTTTGTTGGTGCCATGACCACCTGCTACATATGTTTTTGAACCAACTACTGGTGCATTGGTGCCAATAAATGAAGTTGATTTGACTGGTGAAACTGATACCAACCCTTCTGCTAGGAAGAGAGTAAAGAAGTGCAACTCCGCTGTTGGGATCACTACAAGAAATATGACGTTAAGAACAAAGGATCACTTAGTATTATCGAACTTGTGTTTCTTATTGCTCTAATAGATGTCATGAACCACTTGTTGTGGGCTTGTGAATTTTGATGAATTAATTAATGTAGCTTGCAAGTATCTATGTGCAAATGCTAAAAATATAAGCAATTCATGAATGATTGTATCAAATAAACCTAGTTACGTGTTTTCGTTGATTTCGGGCGTACAGTTTAAGGGGTTTTATGTTTCGATAAATATCTACGACCATATTTGTTTTTATTTGTATTCGATATTATTCATATTCATATCCGTATCCGAGAAAAAATAAATAAAAAACACGAGCTATAACTGTTATCCGCCCCGTATTGATCCGTTTTCACCCAACTGGTGCTGCCCCGCCGCACCGTTCACTGGAGCACCGGCCCCACCGCCCACGCCTCGGCCACAGGCTCCGGCCCCGCATTAACGCCCGCCTCCTACTCCCCGATCTACGTACCGATCCCACCAAATACACCTCAAACTACCTGTCACTGACACTGGGGCCGTCAACTATTCCGGGACCAGAGTCATAGCCTCGTAAGGCAAGAAGGTGTAGGTAACCAGGAGATTTTCTCAGGAGCGTATTCAATTCCCCCTACTATACTCCCACCCGTCGGATCCAGATCACACGGCCCCAGCCCCTGCCTCGCCCGCGGCTCCCCCACTGACACCGGGGACCACCAGGGGAGCCAGTCCAGCTCATCCCCGGCCCAACACGGCAGCACCCCAGAGCCTCGCCCTCCCGACCGCCCAGTCCCCCGTGTCTCTTCCGTTCCTATAGTCGCACCCAAAACGTGAAAAAAAGCAAAGAACTGAAACGGGTTCGTGTCCGCAACGCAACGCCGTGGAGGCGGCGACGAAGCGGCCTGGACGGGGCTCCGCGGCGTGCGTATGACCCGACCCGCGCCCATGCAAAAATAAGCAACAGCGCAAGGCAACAAAGCAAGCACGCAGCCCCGCGGCCCCGCTCGTTTGACTGCCGCTGCGCTGACGCAGCGTATCGCACTCTCGCGTCTCTCTCCCCAGCCTTTTTCACGCGTCCACACCAGCGAGACTAGTCCCAGCACTCGTCGTCTTCACTGGAAATACATTCTACCGTATCTCCTTTCGATATTTTTTAACCTCTTTTAAATCATGACATATGGACATATAAAGGGGTTATTAATTTATATTACCATGTATTATAAGATTGAAAGAGTCTGATATAGCTGTAAATGTGACGAGGTCTAAAAGATTTTCTTCGCTCTCGACCTGCCATTTTGACCCTCCCGTTCCTATCTCCCCCGCCTCCTACATAAGGCCTTCTTTATTCGGCCGACGGCTGATGCTCGCCTCGCCTCGTTTGTTTATTCCTCCCCCTCCGCCGCCGTGGAGTGCTAGGGTTTTGAGGAGCCCAATCTCGTTGTAGAGAGAGGGTGGCCGAGACGAGACGAGGCTTTCTCTCTCCTTCTCTGCGAGAGGCGCAGACAGGATTCGGCTTGTGAGGTGTGCGGAAAGGTTTGGGTTTGGGCAGATCCAGGCGTAGGCCTTTTTTCGGACAAGGGGTAGGGATAGAGACGGTGAAAAGGGTACGGGCACACGCGAGGGCGAGCGTACACTGGTTTTTGCTTCTACGGGCCGGGGTGAGGGGGAGGCATCAGGCATGAGCTTTGGGGATCTCTTTGACGGCAGCGGCGGCGCCGGCGCCGGCGGCATGCAGTTCCCGTACGCCGGCGGCTTCTCGTCATCGCCGGGGCTCTCCCTCGCCCTGGTATGTGTGTGTGTTCGATGCTTGTTGCGGCCGGGGTGCTCTTTTTTTTTTTGTTCTGATGACTGATTCGAGAGGTTTGATTTTTGTTTTGTCAGCAGGACAACGCCGGCGGCATGGGCGGACGGATGCTTCTGGGGGACGTGGGCGCGGGCGGCTCGATCGCGAGGGACGCGGTCGCGGAGAACGACAGCCGATCGGGGAGCGACCACCTCGACGCCATTTCCGGCGCCGGCGAGGACGAGGACGAAACCGAGCCCGGCAACTCCCGCAAGCGTAAGAAGCACTACCACCGCCACACGCCGCAGCAGATCCAAGATCTCGAAGCGTAAAGCCCCGCTCGACGCTCGTACTTGCATCCTTCTTCTCTCTGCCCACCTTTTCTCTTGTCCTCTAATGCATGGATGCGCCCGTGTTGTATAGGCTGTTCAAGGAGTGCCCCCACCCGGACGAGAAGCAGCGCGCCGAGCTCAGCAAGAGGCTTTCCCTCGATTCGCGCCAGGTCAAGTTCTGGTTCCAGAACCGTCGCACGCAGATGAAGGTAAATTATTCGCAAGAAGTCGCACAATTTTCTTTTGGCCTTCCCGTCCGTTCATGTTGATTCCTGACACGACTTCTCGTGCGGTTGCCAAGACGCAACTGGAGCGGCACGAGAACGCGCTGCTGAAGCAGGAGAACGACAAGCTGCGCGCGGAGAACATGACGGTCCGGGACGCGATGCGCAGCCCGATGTGCGGCGGCTGCGGGAGCCCCGCCATGCTTGGGGAGGTATCCCTGGAGCAGCAGCACCTGCGCATCGAGAATGCGCGGCTGAAGGATGAACTCAACCGCGTCCTTGCCCTTGCCACTAAGTTCCTCGGCAAGAACGTGTCCCTCCTGTCGCCGCTCGAGCTGCAGCCATTCCTGTCGCTGCCCATGCCAAGCTCGTCCCTGGAGCTAGCAGTCGGAGGCATTGGCGGCATGGGGTCTATGCCGCCTACCCTTCCTGATGCTATGCCTATGAGTGAGTTTGCTGGGGGCGTGTCAAGCCCGATGGGCACGGTGATCACACCCGCACGGGCAACTGGGTCCGCTCTTCCATCAATGGTGGGCAATATTGATAGATCTTTGTTCTTGGAGCTTGCAATCAGCGCAATGGATGAACTTGTCAAGATGGCACAAATGGACGAGCCTTTGTGGGTTTCGGGCCTGCCTGGTTCTCCCAACAAGGAGACGCTGAATTTTGAGGAGTATCTCCGCTCCTTCCTGCCGTGCATTGGCATGAAGCCCGTTGGTTTTGCGTCTGAGGCCTCTAGGGAGTCTGGCCTAGTCATCATTGACAACAGCGTTGCCCTTGTAGAGACCCTTATGGATGAGGTCCGTTGTCTTGTCACCATTTCCCTTCATACCATTGTTCCTTTCTATTATGCATTGTGCTGATGTTGCTATTGCTCCATCCATTTTGCAGAGACGATGGTCTGACATGTTCTCGTGCATGATTGCTAAGGCTACAGTCCTTGAGGAGGTGTCTACCGGCATTGCAGGAGGCAGAAATGGCGTGCTGCTGCTGGTGAGTGAAGATCAGTCCCCAGTGTTAATCATATGCACGTAGTGTAACCACATGCGATTTCTGAATTGTTAATTTTGCTTGTGTTTTCTTGCAACAGATGAAAGCTGAGCTACAGGTGCTCTCACCTCTGGTCCCCATCAGGGAGGTTACATTTCTCAGGTTCTGCAAGCAGCTGGCTGAGGTTGCATGGGCAGTAGTGGATGTGTCCATTGATGGATTGGTGAGAGATCAGAATTCTGCAACATTCACGGGTGCAAATATAATGTGTAGGAGGCTACCTTCCGGCTGTGTGATCCAAGACACTCCCAATGGCTTCTGCAAGGTAATAAGCCGTTTACCTCTCTTTTTCTCGCTAGTTCTCTTAGAATTAGTTATATAGGGTTGTAAAATGGGACCATCTTAGACACTTTAGTGCCAAGAAATGTTGGCCTAATCAAGCTAATAAAATTATCAATCTGTAGTTTCGAACTGGAACTTTTACAACAGTAACTGGTCAAAGTTTACCCCGCAGCATTAGAACTAACCATGTTAGTTCCACTACTTCACTACCACTATGCCCCCTCTCAGAACTTGGGGGCTATGACGTTTTTTGCCAAGTGTTTGTTTAATAGTGTTTGATTAATTCAATGGTGTGATTTGCTGATGCCCATGCAGCATAGTGTTCACAAGTCAAGGCCTAATAGATTAATTAGGGTCATGAACCCACTACCCACATAAACAAATCGAATGGTCAACGAGGTGGGTTAAACACTATTACCCAAGCATGTTTCCTTTTGTTTGTTTAATCGCGGCACCAACTTTTCTAGGGGATTTAGATGCTTCTACCCCTTGGATGGAGCACCTTGGGTAACTTATTGTCCGCAATTGAATCAATGTGTCCTTTGCATGTTGAAATCTGGACCACTTGCTCATTTTTCTGGGTTAGGAAAGCAGTCTTTGTATCCTCGGTTTTTGCACAAATCTTAACATGATCTCAATCTGTCTGATGATATGCAAACACCTGAATCACAAATGCTGTCTGATGATATGCACACCAGGGTGGTGAATGTAACACTTATTGTAAGATGTCGAAGGGATAAATATTCTGGAACTAGTTGTATGCATCATTTGGGAGTTGGCACATGTTATAAGGCTAGGAATTTACGATGCAGCACTACTGATCAGAGTGATGTCAAAATTTGTTGGCTAATCCATGTGCAAAAATATCTGCTCTTTACTATCAAACTAGAGATATGCTCCAGATACGAAATATTTTTTCATTAATTTATTCATGCGATTTTCATTCTCTATTGTGCATCCCTTCCTTCCATATTACATCTCTTACGGATCCATCAGTAGAGTAGGTTCACACCTCGAGACTGGTTAACAAGCAAACAGCCTCCATGTGTCCTTTTCACGTTTTTACCCCTCCTTGACCCCCTCAACAAAAATACTACATTATAGGGTAAAATGAAAAATGTTCTCTGCACTGTGTAGGCACAGTTGTGTTGTAGTGCGCTGCAGAACTCATTTGGTGTATTACACCTCAAGACACTTGCATGTGGGTGTGCATTTATGGACTAACTGATGCATTTACCCTGTAGGTCACATGGGTTGAGCATACGGAATACGATGAGGCATCTGTACACCAGCTCTACCGACCACTTCTCCGGTCTGGTCTCGCCTTTGGCGCCAGTCGGTGGCTTGCGACGCTGCAGCGCCAGTGTCAATGCCTGGCCATCCTCATGTCCTCTACTACGGTGGCAGCAAACGGCTCGACAGGTACAGAAAATTCTGAACCTTTACTTGCCACTTTCCATGTACACTGTCTGTATGTCTGTAGCGACATACATTAGCTGCGCTTGTGTAGTTGACGGCATGATTAAATCCATTTCTATATTTGTCATGCAAATAGGACAACCAAGGTTTTTTCCGAGTATTTCGAAATATCGCTAGTCTATTGAAGTAAAATTACTTGTGGATTAGTGTAGGGGCTACCTTTAACTTTGATACGTGATTGGTCGGTAAAGCGCTGATTTAGGGTATCGATAATTATGTGTTGTATTTGATGCAGCTATATCGCAAGAGGGTAAGAGAAGCATGCTGAAGCTGGCACGGCGGATGACGGAGAACTTCTGCGCGGGGGTTAGTGCATCATCTGCACGTGAATGGAGCAAGCTGGACGGTGCAACAGGTAGCATCGGGGAGGACGTGCGTGTCATGGCACGTAAGAGTGTGAGCGAGCCTGGGGAGCCACCGGGTGTGGTGTTGAGCGCCGCCACATCGGTATGGCTGCCTGTGGCTCCTGAGAAGCTGTTCAACTTCCTACGTGATGAACTCGCGCGCGCAGAGTGGGATATCCTCAGCAATGGCGGCCCCATGCAAGAGATGGCTCAAATCGCCAAGGGACAGCAGGATGGAAATTCAGTATCACTCCTCAGGGCCAGTGTGAGTATTAGTTATTCTGCTTCTGTTCTATTACTTTTTTTATGACTAATTGTTCCTATCAGAAGTTACTTTTCCCAAGACCTAAAAGCCAAATGGTATATATGTCCAGGTTACCACACATTACTTTCAGCATAAAAACAGTAGATGAGACCTACAACAATTTCGGTTGTGTTCCACACGCTTGCCCATAAATTGGTGTATGACATAAAGCATAGGAATGGCTCAAGTGTTAGCTATGTAGGTATCCTGGGTGATATATGAGCCATCTAAGTTCCTGAATGCTAAGGGTGGAAGTATAATAGTCATGTAAGTGTGTTGGGGAGGGTCCGCGCTATCTCGAGCCGACGGTAACCTCGTGAAGGCATGACACCCTGGACGGATCAACCCCGGACCAGGTTCGAGGACCAACCCCGGGTGAGGTCTGGAGGCCAACCCTGGACGTGGTTCGAGGACTAACCCTAGGTGAGGTCCCGAGGCCACCCCTAGGCGTGGTCCGGATAGCCACCCCCCGAGCGTGGTCCGGAGACCAACCTCGACAGGGTTTAGAGACCAACCCCGGATGAGGTCCAAGGACTAACCTCGGCGAGGCGTGACACATCAGCGAACCCCGGCGAGGTCCAGTTGACACCGCATACATGGTGGGGTCCGCTTGACGCGATGGACGAAACTACTCTCGGAGCAAGCTACGTCCTAAGGGCAGCGGTGTAACTTCACTAATCTCTCCCTTTATAAATAGGATCCCTTGTAAATGGGGGAGGAGGCCAATTGTAACTTCTACCACTCATATGCAATACATTGGTACGAACCCTTGTGTGTGATTCTCGTCGAGGTCCCATTCGCACCTCGGCGGTCGACGCATCCGACCGGGGGTGCCACAAGTTTACTGTCTGATCTTGTATTGACGACAAAGTGTTAGGGGTAGTTATAGAATTATAGTCTAGTTTAGGGTTTCTCTCTTGTACACTATATATATTACCTCTTGGGTTCTTGCAATATAACTAACTATTCAGCCACATTCTCTTTTCTCTCACAAATCTAACCTACTATCAAAGCCTAGCTTCCATCCTCTTCCGCTGCCGCTACCCCCGGGAGGGGCAATATCCACTCACAGGGGCTGCCACTTCTAGTCGTAGCACATTGTCCAGTAGCACAGCAAGCACCTGTCTTCACCTATTTGTCGTTCTCTTGCTCCAAGGAGCAGCAAGCCGGCGATGGATGCGACGTCGGCGCATTTCGACTTGCAAGGCAGACGATGACGCCTCGGCCCTTGAGGGACAAGGAGGAGGCACACATTGGACTGGCAGGCAAGTGACCTCCTCTGTATCGCCATATACCTCCACCCGTCAGTGCTCCACTCGTCGGTCCACCAGATTCGGTCTCTCCATCTCCTGCTCTCTCCCTTGGAGTCTGCTCTCATCCTTGGAGTCCTTCGTCGTCCCTGACTCTGCCCTCGTCCTCGAGCTCCGCTTGGCTCGAATCTGGTGCCCTCGTCCTCGCATCATCGCAAGCCTCATCCTTGTCGGATCCGGCGTAGCTCGTCGTCGCCATCCTCGGATCTCGTCGGATCTGGGCCTCGTCGTCATTGCCGACAACTTGAGCTACGCTAGATCCGTGCGACCTTGGCGTTGCCAGGCTTCATCGTCGCTAGACCTCATCACCATTAGATTCGCTGCTGCCGCTCCAGGATTCGAGTCGGTAGAGCCCACCTCGATGCCGCAACCACCAACTCCTCTGGATCTGGCCTCCGTGGTCGCCGAGCGTGTTGTCCTTGAGCTACAGCCTTCACCGGGGCCGTCATGTAGCCGCCTGTCGATGCCTGTTACAACCTCTTCAAAAGCCATCCACTTCACATCTTCCCGTAGAGTTGCACTGACTGCACATCGTCGTCGACTACATCCTCGTCGGATCTGGCACAACTAGTTGTCGCCGAACGTAACCTCGTTGTCAGTGCCACGATCCATCGTCATTGTCTCATCCATCTCGACGGATCCGGCTGGCC
Source organism: Ampelocalamus luodianensis (assembly GCA_036346255.1). Classification (NCBI taxonomy): domain Eukaryota; kingdom Viridiplantae; phylum Streptophyta; class Magnoliopsida; order Poales; family Poaceae; genus Ampelocalamus; species Ampelocalamus luodianensis. Next base: position 13,386,207 of record CM070634.1, read on the forward strand.
TCATCATCGTCAAACTCGAATCGAGGTCGTCTGGTCGCTGCGCCATCGAATCTGGCCTCCTCACCATCGTCCTCACATCCATCGTTGCTGACGACGTCCTCCTCACGTTGCCATCCACTTCATCACCATATCTGGCGTCTACATCATGTTTGGTACTCTGGCCTTCCTCTTCGCTTCACCCACCCTTCACCGACGCTGTCGGGTTCCTCTGCATCGCCGGTGTTGGGATAAGTGGAGGAGCCATCGTCTCCATGCCATCAGTTCATCTTCATCTTCATCAACGATTTAATCGTCTTCACCAGCTCTAGTTGGGGTTGGCCATCTTGCGGGCTTCGTCGTCGTCGCTGACCATCTCCATTACTAGCTCCCATCGGACCTAGTCATCTTAGCCTCATTTATTCATCTTCCATCTTGTCCTCTTTGGTTTTTCAGCTTGGATGGTTGAGCTGTTGTTGCTATTGGTTGCTCGAGTGCAGCTGCTTTCTCTGTGCCTTTGCTATTGCGCTGCAGCCTGCATGTGTGCTGGTTTGTTCGAGCACCGCTGTTGTTTGCTGTTGGTGCTTGTGTGGCTCTTCTACAATGCTGCTATTTGGTGCTAGTTCTTGTTGTTTGGAGAGGTGTGATTGTTGCTGCTTCTAGTATCCTAAGTCTATTTTCCTTTGATTTTCATCGAGTCCATCCAAGTTCGCTGCATCTCTCTTTCAGTTGGTCGAAGCATTGCCAGTCCATCAAATCCTTTGTCGATCAGTCGGTTGCTTCTTCCTTTTCTGGTTGCCGTGGTCCGTTCATTAGATTGAATGCGATAACCCCCATCATCATCATCGTTGTTGATGCGACTTCACCCTCTTGGTCCTCTCTTCTAGCCATCTTGCTATATATCTTCGTATCATTGCGACTCGACCAATGGTTTTCTTTGTCGCCGTCACAACTGTCTCTTCGTGTCTCTTCGTCTTTGATTTCGTCGGGCACCAAATCTGACACCGCACCTCACGTCTTGGGTGGGCGGATCTGGTCCGCCGTCTTTACCTTCGTTGGGTGCTAGATTCAACACCATCACCTCACTTCTTAGATGGGTGGATCTGGTTTGTGTCCTAGTCTCTCTTCATCGGCTTGATTTGATATATCTCTTTATTCATGTCGGTTTCAACATCTCCAAATCAAAACATTCATGTGTGAAGAGTCAAAGGACAATTTTTGCGAAGGTTTTGAGGTACCACTTTATCGAGGAGATTGTTTGCTACCTGATAGATTTTTTTTTTCAAGAGTTGCATGCTTCGATGATATCTTCAAGCTCGGACTTCGGATTTATCTTTTATTTTAATGTTGATTTGACCTTTCCAAACTCAATAATATTGCATACGCATTGAGTTTGAGTGAGGGTGTTAAAGGTAGAAGTGTAATAGTCATGTAAGTATTAGGGGTAGTTATAAAATTGTAGTCTAGTCTAGTCTAGTGTTTCTCTCTTGTAAACTAAATATTGCCCATTGGGCTTTGCAATATAACTAACTATTCGGTTCACATTCCTCTCTTCTCACAAATTTAACGCTGAAAACATGGCTGCCTGGAAATTTTAGTACTATACTTAACATCATTCTTTAGACTCATAACTGAAATCACAAGCAGATTACTGAAAACTGGGATGTTGTACGTACCAGGAAAAGTTTCTTTAGACTCATAACTGAAATCACAAGCAGATTACTGAAAACTGGGATGTTGTACGTACCAGGAAAAGTTTCTGTTCACAAATAGGGCCTAGCTTGCTGATAGTAATTTGTGAGAGCTCTCACGTAGAATAATGCTTTCTCTTCATTGCCAAAAAAGAAGCTTTCCAAGTCTCGACACCGTAACCCAATAAGCAATATTATACTATGAACTGCATGAGCAAAAAAAAACTATTGTACTGTGAGCTGATGATGACATGGAGAAGATCACAAACAAAAGTCTGGCAACTTTCCATCAAATACTGTTGCGGATCTAGGGTAGATGAAAAAGAGGACACAATCATGAACCAAAAGTAAAAGCCCAGTAGAATGACTAGCACCAAACTTTACACAAGGTCTGCGGAAAGGGACAAACCGGGGCCAAACTGAGGAAGGAGGCGCAGATCTGCTCGAAAAGTTGTCAGGTTGACCACTCTCAATATTGTGTAGTGTGTACAAAGTGTTAGCATCCAAAACCAAAGCCGGGCCGGATCCTATGTGCAGTTCGTGCCGATCATGTTGCGAAGGACCGCGTGACAAAACAAAATTTTAGGAAAGTATTTGTTCTGGACAGTAGCCCCACTGCTCGTCAAATATTTGCTATCGCTCCATCGCACGGTAGCCTCACCCAACATGAAATTTCGTCATTTTTGTTCTGGACGTTGTGAGTTGCATTATCGATCCTTTCTGTTTCATAATACTTTGCAAAAAAATGCTCTAATCGTTTGTACCTTTTTATCTGCAGGCCATGAGCGCCAACCAGAGCAGCATGCTGATCCTTCAGGAGACGTGCACCGATGCGTCGGGCTCGATGGTTGTGTATGCTCCAGTGGACATCCCTGCAATGCAGCTTGTCATGAACGGCGGGGACTCCACCTGTGTTGCTCTGCTGCCATCCGGGTTCGCCATTCTGCCTGATGGGCCTAGCAACGGCACCGGGCACGAGACCGGCGGTTCACTGCTCACTGTCGCATTCCAAATTCTTGTCAACAGCCAGCCCACCGCCAAGCTCACCGTGGAATCGGTCGAGACTGTGAACAACCTTATCTCCTGCACCATCAAGAAGATAAAGGCGGCGCTGCACTGCGACGCCTGAGTGTTAGAATGGTCTTGCCGTAGGGTCGATCAGCGACGATGAGTCTGAGTCAAGAACGAACCGCGCAACGGAAAAAAACCTTTGCTAGATGATAAGGATCTTACTTGACGGGTCCTTAGCACAGAGCAATGGTGGTGGTTCGGGTATTGACTCGGCCTCTACCGTCCGCTGTTCTCCCCGGCATCCGTTGATTGGATACAGTACCATGCATTTCGGAATTTGGATATTACTTGGTTAATTTTATGCTTTAGCTCCACCGTTTTAGGGACTCGATATGTGTACTTGGGCTGGCTCATTGTTACTTCTGCATTGCCTACCTTTTGTTGTGAGATGAGCTAGTGTGTAAGTGGATGCTCAAAGTACTAGTGTCGTTCATAGATAATGTCAGTGACAGTGGCATTGCTATGGATTAAATGGAACTTATTTCGCAACTGGTTGGCTATACTTGTACGCAAGGAAGTGCGGTGCAAAGAAACACCAGTACTTGAGTTTTTTTTAAAAGAAAAAAGGAACACTAGTACACCAGCCACGCAAAGCTTCGACCGCATAAGATCCTATATTGTGAAACATCACACATTCTTCGAGAGAAAAACGCTGCGCGTTTCACCAGGTCTGCTCTGTAGATCTCTCTCTCAAAAAAAGCTCTGCTCTGTAGTCTGTACGTACCAGCATGGAGTCGCCCGCTGTTATGGTGATGGTGATGGCTTCTTTGTCATTTCATTCTCATCAACCCAAAGAAAACCGCAGTTTTTATCCTTTTCACACCGCTTCCATCGGTGAGAAGAAAGATCTGATATGATGTGCATAAAAAAAGATCTGATATGATAGATTACAAGTATTATTAGGCTTACATTGCATTGGAGTCTTCGACCGGAGCAGCGAGCAACGACCCGAAAATCCGAAATCTATCTGCTTCAAGCTCTCTCTTGTCAACGACCGGCGTCCAATGCCGTGACCCAAGACCCGATGTCACTGAAACATGTCGAGTCATGATGTACTCCATGTTAACATGACCAACTTCACATACTACTATGTACTATCTACGTACAGGTCTAGCAATGAATAATGCAAATATAAGGTGCCGAAAAGTTCTTACCGCTTGCCAGTTTTACTTCAAGTTGACAGTGCTTTTGCCTTTTTCTCAAACCAATGTCAAGCTGGACAAAAGGACACAAAGGTGAAGAAATGACCCCACGCCGCCACATAGGGTCGTATGCGCAAGCCTTCCTTGCAAAAAGGAAACAAACACATTTTACGAAAAATGCTACCATGTGTGCATGAGATCCATACCTACTGCATAAATTTGGTAGGCGTGGTCCCTGCCGCACGCCATCGCCCGTGCCCTCTTCCCACCTCTATGTGAGCCTCCGCCATATGCCTCGCCGCTACTCTGCCACTATGGCTTAGGCGCCTCGCCGTCTACCAATGCCGCTGTCCTGAAAACAAGCTTCCAACTAAAAAATTAAGATTTCAACTCGTAAAATCGATAACTTGCAAGTCGAATTTCAAAACTTCAAACTCGAATTTCCAAATTTTCTACTCAAAATGCTCACAACTTTTCACTTGGAAATCGACTTCAATATCACGAGGCGTGAGAGCCGACAACGGCAGAGTCATTGCCGGAACTGGTGCTTAGTTGTGAGTGGCAATAGGCGTCCGTGGACCCTAGATCTGGTGCCCTTGGAGAGGTGCAGTGGTCGGCGAGGGGAACAAGACAATGCTGGTTTTCCCCCATCTTCTCCGAGCAGATCTAGATCTAAGGAAGGGGACAAAGCATGCAAAGTTTGAGGAAGATTCGATCTCAAGGCATGGCCCCATTGCGCGCTAGTTAGATATTTAATGAACATGCATCAAATAGCAACAACTACACTTTTATTCAACAAAACTACAAAGAGAAATCTTTTATAGGCTTTGATAGAAATTAGCGGCTGATTTCCTCCCGAAAACCACATGAATTTTTAAGCTAACACCTTTTCATCTAAAAATTGTCTTCCAAATCACGAGGTGTTGGAGCCAATAGCAGCAGAGGTCTCACCGGAATTGGTGCTTAGTCGTCAGCGGCAGTAAACACCAATGGACCCCAGATCTGGTGCCCCTGGTGAGGCACATAGGTCGGTGAGGGCAACGAGGCAATGTTGGTTTTCTCCAATCTTCTCCGAGCAGATCTGGATCTAAGGAAGGGGAACAAAGCATGTAAACGTTTGAAAAAAAAAAGACCCAGTCTGCATGGTCCAACTGTGTACTACTTAGAGATCTAATGAGCATGGATCAAATAGCAACCCCTACACTTTTATTCAACAAATCTACAAAAATAAATATTGCAAAGGTTTTGTCCTCAAAACCATGTGGATTTCTAACCTCAGAAAACACCTTGGTATACTTGATCCAGCGACATCTTTGTGGTGTCCTCGCGGTAGGCTACGCTGAGGTGACGTAGCTGGCCACGGGAACAAACGTTGGTTGTAGCACATGAGAGGCGATAACGTGACCAACAAGTTAGGTGTAGTTGGCAGCGACGAAACCTATAGTAGTGAGCCATTTGAGGCAGTAGAGAAGGTGGGGTGGGGGGAGGAGGTGGGGCGTAGAGGAGGTCGACGGCGCACTAGAGGGGACGAGAAGAGAAGGGAAGTGGAGTGGCGGCGGCGGTGGTTGACAAAGGGAAATAGGTTAGGGTTAGAGGTGAGGGAGCGAGGTTTATGTAAAGGAGATGGGATGGAGAGGAAGATCTACCGTTGATTAGAAGGCGACAAATCGGGCTGGTCTTTAGAGAGAAATCACCTGAGAGATAACTATACACAACAAAATCTTTAAATACACATAGGTGAAAAAGGAAAACTTCCTCGCCATTCTTGTAGGCCGGAGCGAAACCAACACAAATGGGCCTCAAATTCAATGCTGGCCTGGCCGTAAACATGATCCGAGCCAGGCTGATTTGTGAGCTGAGAAAAGGCTGGAAGCTGCACCAGGCCAGGATCCAGGAGCAGCAGAAGTGGAGGAAACAGGGAAGCTACAGCTTTGCAAATTGTACAAAACTTTACACCCATATCACCGACCCAGAGAGAGACGTCAGTGAGGATTGTACTTGGTAGATTCAAGCTCCCCCGCGACACCAAGAGATAATATTACATTCATTTCGAAAACTTAGAACAACTAAGCTAATAGGTGTGACGACCAATTCGAAAACTACAACCGACTAACTGAGGAGCTGAAAAGGTCACTATAAACTGTCAAATTTCAAAGAGACATGGCGGGGATGCATGGTTAGTCGCACTCTGTATTTTCTGTAATGAACAGTAGGATATCGGTGCGTTGTAACGGAACCTAAACTTTACAAAAATAATATTTTCCTTTAACATAAAAAGTGAATCAAGCAATTAAAACATGTTGATATATACAGGCATCACATTAGTGCAACATGATAGAGCAAGAACTTTATACGATAATTCTGGAAATGAACGGTAGCAAACAATATTTTCCCATAGTTTACTTCAGTACATAAATAACTAATATACCATCATGTAAATTAAGTACAAATCAACAGATAAAGTAGAAATCATGCATTAAACAGAAACATAAACAGAAATTTAGAAATGAAGCTGATAGGGCAGCCTTATGGAAGACTCATCCTCATCTCTAGCATATCACGTAAAGAGAAAGGAAGCACACTCTACAAAATGACAAACAAAAATTAAACATCATAAATACATTGTATATAGATGTAAGAGATGTCAAAAGATTGAGTGATTTGCTTACGTTATTAATGTACAAACATTCCAGCAAGTGTATCATTCCTTATATCAACAGCATGCATAACAAAGTTCGTTACATTCACATCGTGCAGCACTACTTGTCGTAGTTCTGTTTAAAGAGAGTACCGATTAAATTATGAAAGAAAGATGTGTATACATTATTTACATGCTTGTTAACCTTTGAGCTCTTGTGCGCCAAGCAACTTGAGGTCCAAAGAAGAAATTGCTGCATCCCATTGTCATCAAGCAACCTTTTCAACAATATAGTGTATAAGATTAGTATGTTATAGCAATTTGTTGAGTATCAAGAATAAGATCGAAATAGCTCTACACATACCATATTGACTATTCTTCTTCAGCATTGTCACGGCCAAAACATGGTGCTCTTCACCCGCAAGTCTCCATCATGTTAGATACCGCACAATAAGTCCATCCCAAACACGCATGAATAGTAAGTTATGGCTATTGCACATAAAACATAGACTCAATGAAAGATATGCAATATAATATATTTTCTTTCAAGAAAGTAGAATCATTATTGTGCTACTTGTACCTCTCATCCATGATGCATAATTCCCTTATCGGTATACGACGTGGGAAGCTGTTGATGTGCTGAATTGGGCTGGCATTTACAACCAAACCGACCTCATCTTACCAAAGTTGCATCAAGTATTACAATTGTGAGAAGCAACAAAACAAAAATCTATTATCTAAGAAAATACCATATGTGAAAATAAAGATCTTACCAACAATTGACTTATTTGGCTTTTGATAAACCTCTTCAAAATGCGTGAAGTAGGTAGGGAGATCAAAAACTGAATAAATCTGCTCAATTGTTGAACTGTAGTTTGGTACGTGAATCTTAATTCAAGCTCTTTCCCAAGGAAGTGGAATTCATTGGGATTTGGATCAACTTTTACGACACGGACCGCATACACATTTCCTTCCGCAAGTAATCGATCAAATCTATGTGCTTGTCTATCGAAGCAAAAACTTCCATTTTCATGCCCTAATAGAAATGCGGAAAGCATATGGGCAATGTATGAAATGATCTTGGTAGAAAATTAAAATAACATGCGTGTCTAATAAATATTAAAGCAAATATCAATACATACATTCTCATCAGCAACTATAGTCTGAAGTATAGGTCCAGACATGATCTCTCGTGTAGGGAATTTGTGCACTATGTACATACAGAAGTCCCACGTAAAGTGCATGTTGTTTGCACCCAACTCATGAAAGTGGGTGCATCTACAAATGAGAAATCATCAACCACATTATTTTATTCATGTTAAATGTACATTCATTGCATGCAAATATGTAAAAAAATTAACTGAAACAAAAAAGAAAATATGTATAAATGTGCCTTCGGAAAAGCTTACCTAGACTGGGATGGTGTGGGGGCATCAAAGGGAGCATAGACTCTACAAGTAGCCATCACGCTGACCGGACAAACAATTTGTTAGAAAGAAATCTAATATGAACAAATTTGGTTTTGTAACATTTTGTGTTAAACATTCCAATGAGATATACATCTTGACAAGGATGCCAATAGAAAATAACAAATGATCACATAGAAAACATTTTTATATTTATATGGTTGTAAGTAAAACAAATCAAATACAAATCTCCACATTACAATAGTTTGCATTGTTTCTCTTGCAACATGAATACAAACCAAATACATTGAAGACTGTACAAAAGCCATATACAACGTAAGAACATCTTTATAGACGATATTCTTGGTACATGTACGGGCAAATATGAAAGTCCTATACTTTTCGCATGCAGCAAGTATTCTTATATTGCTCCTAGCAGTAGCTCGCGAAAGCGCGACATAGAGTTGTCCATGTGAGAAAATAGGACCTGGTAGGTACACACCAACATTCGAGATAGTTTGGCCTTGCGCCTTATTAATCGTCATAGCAAAATTTAGCCTGATTGGAAATTTCTTTCTCTTGTACTTGAAGGGGAACATTTCATCATGAGATGTGCATAAAAGTATTCAGGGTGGAAAAACCCTCTTCCCAGCATGTTCTCCAAGCACTATTTTGGCATCGATAGTATTATTTTGAAAGCCTCAGACTACCAATCTCGCCCTATTACACAATCCATTTACCGGATCCAGATTTCGTAGCAATATAACAGGACAGTTAACCTTTGGCTTGAGTACATGCGGAGACAAACAATTAGGTGTGAGAGAATTCAAGAATTCGGATGGGTAGTGGTTATGAGGATCGTCCTCCGCATGATCAAAACTGTGATAGATTATCTCCTCCCTAGGAAATTGATCGATCAGCTTCATGTTTATCGTATCAACATACTTATTATGTGTTGCTAGAATAGCTTGAGAAGTAATGTAGCCCGGATCTGAGATGTTTGCATCTGACATTGGGAAAACATTGTCTATAGGGTTGTTTACGTCAGACTCCTCACCAGTGTATGGAGCACATATCTCGTCTGGAAGTTGCACATAATCATCTTCTATGGTTTATTCAGAGCCATTACTGATTCTTATAAGGTAATTAGCAAACAATGGATCGTTTTGAGCCCTCATATTACGAACAAACCTTAGCTTCCTCATGCTTTCCCAAATATAAGACTTGTGGGTCATAGCATTAGTTATCTATGCCCTTGTCCCCTTCCAAACAACAGGTAGCACCTTCCTAAAGTCACCCCCAAAGGTAAGTCATGCCGACCCGTAATGTCCCTCATAATACTGTCAAGGGCCTCGACCGCCTGCCTCTATGTCATGGAGGTTTCATCCTAAATTATTAGGGATGCCCTCCAAAGAAGCTTAGATGTACCACTTTGCTTGGTGAAATTGCATGTTGCACCATTTTCAATATTTAGGGGTATCTTGAACCTCAAGTGTGAAATCCTACCACCAGGCATAATGGGGGCTGCGACGCCCGACGTCGCAGTTGCCACAACTATCTTTCCCTCACCACGAACCTTTGCAAGCAACACTTTGTATAGGAATGTCTTTCCTATGCCTCCCGGGCCATCAACAAAGAATACGCCCCTGTCATCGCTATCAATTATGGCTAGTATCTAGTCATATGCGTACCTCTACTCGAGGTTGAGAGAAGATGTTAGAGATGTGTGGTCTTGGTCTACCTCAATCGTGCACTCCTTGATGATCTCCTTAGCCTCACCACTTGTATAGTTGTGGGTCTCATCGATCTTGGGAAGAGGGAACAATGTTATATCCTTCCCCATTGATTGGAGCATATCGCTTATATCAAAGAGTACCATTTTCTCGATTGCACGCGGGCACCCTTGGGAGCGATGAAAGTCATTTGACATTGCTTCCAGGTGCCTATCCTAGATATCGAGCATATCGCTAGGCTTGTAGTAGACCAATATCGTAACGAAGAGCCTACGAAGTGCGGATGGCATCTGGAATACTTCGGCTTCATTAAGGTAATCATCGATGCTATTGCCAGCCTCAATAAGACCCCTCCTTTCAGCGGCATCATGAAAGGCCGAGCAAATAACACCGTCCACCATTCTGAGGTCTTCGAAGGAGGTAGCGTCCGTCACGTGGTTTAGGAGAATCCTGAGATAGTATCGCTCGCTGTCAGCTGGATGTGCGCACACGATTCTATCGACCTGTGTGCATGCTTCCCTTGGCTTCCAACACTTCTCGCTAGGCATCCATACAAATGACGCAGGGAAGTCTCTATACAGGATGCTTCGAGCCCAATCATATTCCTTGTTCACCTAAAAATACTATGTCAACATGGTCTTCACGGTGCTATGCAGAGAGATGACTTCGTTAAGATCTGTACCTGCGTTGAACAACACCATATGCATGTTTGGGAGATAAAGCTATAGTTGCCTAACGGACGGAGAGATCTCACTGAGGTCAAAGCTATAGATTCTCCACAATGCTTCTGATGGGTGATCCACCTAGAATCCCTACTTGATCTCATCTAACTTTCTATTGCTATCCTTGTTGACATAAATCGCTGCACGATTGTGCCCCTTGTAGATTTACTTGAAGAGGTACTTAATGGCCTTAATGCTTGAGAAAACCTCGGTGTTTATGTGGCAGTTGTACCTCCTCAATAGATAAGGATTGTATGGCACAACCCACCTGTTGTCCAACATTTGGCCTCGGACCTTTACACAACGACCGTCGTCCCTTCTCCTATAAATGGGGTATGAGTCCTTCCCTTGGAGTGTTGTCGCATTGAATGGACGTGGGTAATAGTTCTTGCAATGACCGTCCTGCATGCACACATTCTTAGGGTTCAAGACTCTGCACGGACCATGCATCATGTGCTTTACAACCATCTGTACAACTCTCAGTACTTGTGTTTGTCTAGGAGCTCAGCAGATATGATGCATTCGTACTATTCTGGGCATGTCAGCTTGTACTCCGACTCCATGATCAGCAGGAAGAGAGCATGAGGTAGACCCCTTTTCTGGAACTCAACGACGTATACATATGCAGCCACTCTACCGAGCATGTGCTTCTTGAATAGTTGTTTCTTGAGGTCCTCTAGCTTGGCTATAAATACCCATACGATGAGATCAAGGCGATCCTGCGGGGTTTGGCCGGCCTCGAGCTCTTTGGCAATCTCATCCCAGTTGGGGTTGCAAGTAGGGATGGCAATTGGGCGCGACAGGCACAGATAGTGCTCGCCCATATCTATACCCGCGACTCCGATTTCCCCCCACGGGCATACCCACGAAGGACAACGGGCGAAGAACCTCGCCTATGCCCATCGCCCGCGGGTACCCGTAACCCGCAGGCATGCCGTGTACCCGCGAAGTTCGAACTAGGGAAATCGATGAAGCTGCTGCAAATAAGTTGATTGAAGCTAAAGCTAATTATTCTTGCCCTTTTTGCCCTATCAGTATGCCTTCAATAGCATATGCACAGACAAGATCATCATGCAAGATGGAAGCATATGCAAGAGGAAGCTTCGGCACCTTCTTTGTAGCAGATTCGTCGAGGAGGACATTGCCGGAGCCGAGGGAGACGACCAGCGACAGGCTGGGGAGACAGGGACAGTGGCTCCAGGATTGCGATGGGCTGGGCGGCGTCATTAGCTTGGGGATGGAGGGCTGGAGAGATGGCCGTGGGCTGGGGAAGATGGCCTTCCAACTTCAATCTATGGGTAAAACAAAGCAACATCAACCCATATAAAAAGGTAAAACAAAATCAAGCAAAGCATGAAAGCCAATTCATCAAGAAGGGGGAAAAGTAATAATCCATGGAGAGGAGCCGGAGGTAGGGCCGAGCCGGGCAACGCGAGAGGGTGAGCTGGACCGGGGCCACAAGGACCGAGCTGGGCACGGGCCGGGCCTGGGGAAGACACACGGGTGGCCGAGCGGCCGGGGAGGAGCGCAGACGGCGGCAGGGAGAAGTGGCACGGGAGGAGAGTAGGCCATGAGCGTGGGGGCGAGCTGCGCCGACGGTGGCACTACGCCGACAGGAGGCACCAGAGGGAGCGCCAGGGGAGATTGGGAGAGGAGGAGAAAGAGTAAATGGGTTTGAGGAGGGGGCGGCCGAGCGTGAGGATAGGATTTGGGAGGATTGGAGGGGGCGGCCGGTGCGTGGGACTGAGTCACGTGAAGAAACTCTGTTAGTACGTTATCACGGGTAATCGGGCGAAACAGGCACGGGTGGGCGTCGCCCATACCCATGCCCGTTTACCCATCGGGCAGAGATTTATGCCCACAAATGTACCCATGGGAAGAAAATAGGAACATACCCACCTCTATTAGGGTTTTTACCCACGGGTAATCGGGTAAATGGGTGAAACTGCCATCCCTAGTTGCAAGTCATGGTTAGAAAGATGTATGGCTTTCTGTATTTTTGCACCAAGGTCATCGCATCTAGGTATCTTCATTTCATATCTCTTTTGCCCCTGATAAATGATGCCGGGAGTATCGTTCTTTTGCCTACAACATTAGTACGGTGCTCTCCAGCATGAAGGCTATCTACCACACCCTGGTACAGATCATCATGTATTTTTTTCTAGTTTCTATCGATGTAGTCTAGCCTTGAACTTTCCATCTTGATGTACATGTCAACTGTGTACTGCTGGAACAGGCGCTTCCCGTGTAGTACAATGTTGAATATACCACGTCGCATTTGAAACTTATAACAGTAGTAATCTCTAACGGAGATACATAACTGACTATTTGTATCTATGGAAAAGTGGGGGGACAAATGTTAGGACACGCATCAATAGTATTAATGACATAAAAATAATGAATACATGCCACGTATGCCTGACGACTAACCTGGGTTCTGAAGAGTATTATTGTGACGAGATATTCGTACTACATCCAAGCTGATGCCATCCTTTGGTATCTTAGGATGCCTACTGAGTTCCCCTATCGGGAAGAATAGAGGGGTATGACAAGGGGACCAAAATATGGTTGGATATCGTATTTCTTATTATTATTCCCATAGAGGACTATGCTACGGTCAAAGTGCCTACGTAGATCATTTCTCTCAACCTAGACAGCAGCCACCTCTGATGATATTGGCTTGTTATACGTTCGTTGGTCCATCTTCATATCTATGTTGAGTTCAATTCGATACTCCTCGAGGTCATTGACTTGGCCCAGACTCCTGAATGTCTGAGAATATTGATTTGTCTCGAATGATGTCGATCAGCCCTCTAACAACATATTGGTCAAGGCTAGGAGAGTGGTGGAACCTATGCTGCAGAGTGGGTCGTTATCATAGAAGTAGAGCTGTAAATGGTCCTGAATAGCATCGCTCGGACCAAACGAGTGTACATTGTGGTATATCTGACCATGAGCCCAGAACGTGTACACTCCTGCCCTCACATTTGTGTATTATTTGTCCAAACATACACCAAGGGTGGTGAATGAAAAATGATTATTGAGTTATCGAATGATGTCCTTGAAATGCTTTGCGTCGACATCTACGCGCCTGTTGAGCCTCTGAAGATCTACATATGGTTCTGGGTTTGCCAGTTTGATTTGACCAAACTAGCACCAAAACCCCTTTGATTCGTATTCAAACTTTTTCGCATCATAGTGCTCGCATTCTCTTTGGGCTTTAACATATGAGTTCTATCGGGAATGTTTTGGAGGCATCTACTGATTGATCAAATTACATATCCTCACCTGAATGAATAAAACGAAATGGTATAGTAAAGAGATTGTATAGAGATAACACAAATAGAAAGAAGAGTTGCATGGTATCAATGGCACCTCTTCTAGCAAAGATGAAGTACTCTCTGTCTTTGCATTGAAGCATGCGAATCACGACTTGGAGTATTGTGCCTTAATCTGTTTTGTTCATTTCGTTGATGGTATTTCGCTTGCTTCTACTCAGCCGTCATATTTGAATACCGTACTCTGTTGCGTGCTCGCCATGCTTCAATATGCTCTTGTGTCATGATTCTTCAACATACATTTTGTTGATCATTTGGTCCATTACTTTGCATTGTAGGGTTTGATGGATTGTCCATATGTGAATTAACATCAATCGTACTTTCAACTGCACCAAAAGAAACAGGGATGGGTGCATCGTGTCTCAACACATTTCGTGTGTCTTGGCGATCACGCCTTGCTTGTCTCTGATCAAGAGTCATACTTGCCTAGTGTAACATCCCAGATTTTCAGGAGTTTTTGAAAATTTTAAAAATAAAAATAACCATTTGGTTTGTTGAATTTCTAAAAGCTTAACTTGAAATTTTAGAAATTACAAACAATTTAAATGGCTAAATCAAACTTCAACTAATTCAAAATCTGGTCTGTTTTGAGTTTCTTGGAACTCTCTGGTATTTAAAATCCATTTTCTATGTTCATTCTGATCTCCCGTCAGCCCATTCCTTTCCCCATTCGACCAGCCTTTGGTCACGACCAGTCTTTTGGTTTCGGCCATCCTTATGGTTTCAACCACCACCTTGGTCACAACCACTCTCTTGGTTTCAATCAGCCCGCCTGTCCACCCCGCTCACCTCCTCTTTCCTTCCTCCTTTTTCCTCGGAGACGTGCGTATTAAATGCCATCTGCATCACAAAAGTCATCGCGCATTAAATGATGTCTGCGCATTAAATGTTGTCACCTCCTTTGCACCCTTTTCCCCTTCTTGTCTCCTCCTCAACCTACCCCATCCCCTCCCTTACCTGCCGGCCGTGCACCCATGCCACACCACCGAGAATCTCGTCGCTCCATCTTGTCGCCCGGACCCCCTCCCCCCGCTATAAATGGAGCACCCAGGGAGCCCTTTGCCTCCACCCTCTTGTTTTTCCCTCAGCTTTCACCGTTTCTCTTTCTCTCGCCCCATTTCGTCGTGCTTGTAGTTTCGCCACCATCGACTGAAGTTCGCACCATCACCTCTAGCGTCGCCTCTCGCAGTTGCCATCAAAGCTCCTCTACCGACGTGGTCTTTGCCGTTGGCTTCGCAAGGTCGCGACCTACCCGGAGCGCCTGCGCCGTCTTTGACCGTCGTTCGCCATCTACGACCTCCTTTAGCCTCCTCCTCCTCCAGTCCCTCTCTCCGTCTTGGTGAGTTTCCCGTGCCCTATTCACCTTATTCCCTCATACGGCCACGTTGAGTAGTCGTATCCTTCTTGTATCCCTCCTATGACCATGTTGAGTAGTCCTTCTCGTATCCCTCCTACGACCTTGTTGAGTAGTCATATCCCTCCTACGACCACATTGAGTAGTCGTACCCTTCTCATATCCCTTTTACGACCACGTTGAGTAGTTGTATCCTTCTTGGGACCTGGTAGTCGAACCCTTCATTCGACCACCTTCCGACCAGTCGAAACTTTCTTTTGACCAGGTAGTCCAAGCCTTCCAACCAATTGGTCGAACCTCCTTCCGACCACCTGTAGTTGAACCTTCATATGACCAGTCGAACCTCTTTCGACCAAGTCGTTGAACCTATCTCCGACCAGTTGAACCTCTTTCAACCAGGTCGTTGAACCTCCCTCCGACCAGCTGAACCTCCTTCCGGCTTTCTGATTTCAAAACTCCGTGAGCTTGCTCTCTTTCATTCGGACTCCGATCAGAGTGATTCAAATTTCTATCTTCTTCTAAATGCAGTACCTTTCTTTTGGTTCTTTTGGATTTTATTTAGATTTGTTGTATTTATTTGGCTCTTTTTGCACGTCTAGATTCGATCGTTTTCGAAGAGTTCTTGGACTCGACGATCTCGACCGAAGCATCTCAACTCTTCAACGAAGGCAAGTCGTAGACCTTTGATCATGTCGTACCCAATTTACAAAATTATATTATTTTATATCAACATGCATGGCTAGTTGTATAAAAATAGTTTGGGAAATAGCTAAATACCTACTAGACAGTATGACTCCTTGAATAATTGTGATTGACATGTTGGCATGTTGGCATGTATCCTTGGACACCATAGGTTGGGTAATCTTAATTGGACATTATTATAATACCAACATGGGTGCTTATTATGATTAGTCATGCTTTAGTTATGCGATGTTTCTCGAACACCTGATTCAATAATGATAAATTTGACTTAATGATATATGGAATTGTGGCACGATAACTATTGTTAAAATTTATTGTGCCATGGCAAGGGTTGCCTTTTGGTCAGGTTGAACCAAAAATGATTTCATACTCAGGTGAATGATTGTGAATTAAAGGAGGTGTAGGAAGCACATTGGGATAAGGATGTTTCGCCTGAGTAGTCTCTAAGGACTTAACTTTGTGCGCCATTGATCTGGGCCATACCGTGCAACCACAAGTTCATTTATGGGGTGGACCTGGCTAACTAATTAGCATTGTTTTGAGTCAATTCTGTGTTGGTGGTCGAAACGGTGCAAGAGGGGGCCAGGAAGGCGAATCCTTAGTGAGCAAAATCGAGTCAAAATGGAGCTTTGTAAAAATTTTGCGATAGTCTCTCCTTGATTCACATGTCTAAGGAAATGTGTGTTATATCAATCGATTTCTCTTGTGGGTTAAGATGTACAACCTCTGCAGATTGTAAAACTATTCGAATAGTCGTGTCCCTCGGTCATGGACAATGCCTAGTGATTTCACATGAGGGGTAGATTTTCTCAAAAATGTTGTCATGGGTGGTGTTTGATTCGAAGTTGCACTAGTTGGGAAGTGATCGATCCACACAAACGGTAAATAAAGTAAACGATTAATTTGAATAACAAATAAGGTGTTCACGAGTTGGTTCAAAGAAACTTGATTACTTATGTATTAATCGAATGCAATTTAAATTATATTTTCAATTTAGATTGAAAGCCGTAACAAATAAACAATACAATACCACAAAGACACATAGCCTAATCAAACCGTAAAGCTATCCTTGTCAAGCCTTGTATGAATACTATTTGCATCCCGAGCATGTCCATTGACACGGCTATTCGAATAGATTGATTAACACTCTGCAGAGGTTGTACACTTTACCCACAAGATACAACTAGTGTAGCAAGCACCAATCGTAATAAATGAAACTTCATCTCAAACATTGACGTTCCCGGTGTGCTTACATAGAATTGGTATAACACACAATGCCGGGACAGGAAGACGAATCGTCCCGCGATGCAACCACTAAGTAGTCACACCTCCACCTGTCACACACCTAACCTATCCACCGAACATCAATGCCGAGAATCCATAACTTACTAAGTTAGGCCCGCCCCATACATGTGGTCGTCTGATGAAGGCTCCAATGGCGCACAAAGTTGTCCTTAATTGACCAAGGCAAGACTTTCATTTTCTAACTAAGTCACAAAGACCATCATTCCCATCACATAGACCACCATGTCACACAATCTCCACCGTCTAAATCCTTTACCACCCAGTTGGTTTTAGTGTAACACATGCCATCACAAAGTAATAACACATAGCACACAGGTTTACACGAAGTTCCATAGTCACTTAGTCATAGTTCGTATTTGCAACTTTCATGAGATGTGAGACTCGTAGCATGGCTAAGCAATTGTACTCGCATCTAACCAACCCACGTTGGTGCTATAATATTACCAACTAACAACCAATCTAGGGTGACAAGGAATTATGACATACAAGGCCAAGGTGTGATAACAATTTGGATAATAACTATGCCCAAAGCATTTAAATAAATAATTAAAGTAGAATGCATTAATTTAACACAAAGTAATTTGAAAACTGGGTTCAAGATGATCAAAGGTATGACTTGCCTTGGAAAAGTTCTATGTACTGGTCTTGATCTTGGGGTGCTCCTTCTTCCACAAAATTTCCCGACGAATCGATGTCTACTAGCAAACGAAACAAAAACAAATAAAACAAATAAATAACAGAGGCAAAACAAGCTCCAAAAATTAAATAAAAATCTCACATAAATAGAGCTTGAATTTAGACAAATTTATAAATTTGAATGGGCTCAATCGGAGTTAGGATGCAAAAGTTATGAGCTTTGGAAGATTAGAAATCTAAAAAGAAACCCTAATTTGGATTTTCTCGAATTTCCGAATTATCTCTTAACAGAAAAATCGGATTATTGCGCAAAGCTGGCGTCAGCGAAGGAATTTCGGAATTAAAAGAAATCAGAAAACAACTCATGTGGGACCCACATGTCGGTGAGATGGCTCACACAGAGACCAAGTCTACCGAGAGCCTCGGACTCGGTCCGGTGGATCGCCGTGGCGCGCGCACGCGTCGGCGACACGGCGCCACGCAGACTACACGCAGCGCGCGGCCGAGGTGGATGCGCACCGCTACCACGCCGGGACCGACGGCGACACGGCTCGGAACCAACGGAACGGCGCAACGGCTCCTCGCCGGCGGGAGTGGTACCGACGTGTAGAGGCGTTATTGCGAACCTCATCGTGCAACCGGGTGGTCGGGGCGATGGAGGTGGTCGGCGGCGAGCTCGAGCGGAGGTTGAGGCTCGGGCTCGACGGCAACGGCGTTGGGGGTCCTCCGGCGAAGATGAGCGGTCGAGGTGCGCGACACGGCGATCCCGAAGGGGGTCCGTGGCGACGAGGAAGGCTGGAGCAATGGCGGTGGCGCAGGTTCCTCACGGAGATTCTAGGCATGAGCTGGGCCTCGCGCGGATTGGGCCGGAAGAAAGAAAACGGGCCGAGGCTTGGGAATTCGGCCCTAGAGGATTTCTGAAGTTTTAAATAGGTTTTCTATTTTATAAATTACCAGAAATTCAAAAGGGCAATAGAAAATAGCAAACGAACTCAAAAAAATTCTAGAAAAATCTAGAAAATATATCTGAGCACATAGAACCCAAATAAAATAGTTTTGGCTAATGTTCATGTTGGGATTATTCACATTAAAAGTTTTTGATTGTAAAGTCCAATATTAAGCTTTTGAAATTAAAATCAAATAAAATTCAAATGGTGAATTTTCTCTTACTAACTATTTAAAAGATTTTTAAGCTCTGAAAATTGGGATGTTACAGTTTACGAGTTGGTTGGGAAGTGAACAGGGTGTTCACGAGTTGGTTCAAAGAAACTTGATTACTTATGTATTAATCTTTTAAATTATATTTTCAATTTAGTTACCGTAATTACTGTCAATACCGCTTTCTGCAAATTAACCGTAAAGCTATCCTTGTCAAGCCTTGTATGAATAGTATTTGCATATTGTTTCCTACGACTTACTGAGTACTTTATGTACTCACGGTTATACGCCCTTTGTTGATCAGTCGTCGAAGAAAACCCAGGGAGCACTGAGTTCTACAAGGACGACGACTTCGAAGACCATGTGATCTAGGGTGCGTCCTCCACTCGATTGCATGTGAGCATGTCGAATGGCCTCTACGAGTTGGTTTTGTTCCACTGCAAGTTTACTCTAGTGATGGACCTGGTCGTAGATCTGGTCATAGACCCGGTTGTGACCTTAGCCCTACGTGGCAAGCTTTGTAAAATCTTGACCATCAGGTCTTTTTTATTGTTATGTATTATTAATTTGTCTATTTTATTAGCCGTTCTGTTGTATGGATATGATTTCATCTATGTTGTAACTGTGCAAGCTAGCTACTGATCCAGGACTAGTTCAGAATGCATAGAGGGTCCCGGGGTTGCATACTCGGGGTCCCGACATGTAACGTGCTCGTTTTGCTTCAACCTGATCTTGCATCATGGTTGTGCCCTGTGCATTATGTTGATAATGCCTTGGTTGCCCTTCCTCCGGTGTTTGGATCGTGTGGCATAGTGCACCACGATCACGCTTTCTACCTAAAGGGTAGTGCATGCATAATTTCAAAAGAGATGATTAAATGTGCACACATCATTAGCAACTATGTGCAAATAACAAGTTGTACCATTTGAGCTTTCGCCTTGAAACAATGTAGCCCTTGTGAGGATACTTTGAGATTGAATTGCAAATGATGAAGGTATTTGATTTGGCTCATCATCGTCATCTGAAGAAATAGAACTCACGTTTGTGGTGCCAGGTAGCTCACGTATAAACAACCCGGGGGACACGTGGCACAATATTGGTCCAAATTCTCTTTGGTGCACTATGTTCGTTCAGCACTACATTAAAAAAATGAAGCATGCATGTTTTCTTTTAGGATCGACGGAATGGAACAAAACAATGAAAGCTACAAGGTTTGGCAACATAGCCACATTCTTTTCCTTTATGTGATGATTGGTTTGCATGATGCCACATTTTTTGTGAAGATCCTTCCCGATTTGATATAGAGAAAAAATGGTGTGACACCTGAGCTGGTTACTTTATGGTGAACAATTCTGGTTGCCAAATTTGTGGTGCACACATTTGATTTAGCAAAGAAAGACATTCCAGCTTTATCATATCTAACTGATGATGAGGAGAAAGCAAAAGAAATTGTAGAACGGGGAAGGTATTTATTCTACGGATAACAAATATGTATCATTGCATTTTTAGACCAGTTATTTTCTTTCACCATTTGATTTGATCAATGCCCAACATCTTGCACATCACTTATATAATGCAACTTTACACCTTGAGCTTTGTTGGTGACAGACATTATTGCCTAATTTTACTTATTACAAGCCATGTTATAGCTTACATCGATTGAAGACATGCAATCTCTAAAAATATCATTACAATAGAATCCAGTAATCACATGTTTCATCTATTATTACTTATTACAAGCCATATCATAGTTTACATGGATTCAAGAAGCAGTATCTAAAAATATCATTACAATAGAATCCAATAATTATAGGTTTGAACTGTTATTATGCTTTAACAAGTAGACCAGCAAAACACAAAAATAATAATGAACAAGCCAAAGAAATAGGAAAAAAAGAGCACAACAATTCAAATAAGCATTGTGCAAAGCATATGACCTATATTAGCACACACTGCCATAGCCCACACGTCGTCAAAACAAGAAGTTGATGTGAACAAGGCCACCAAGACAATCCTTCAATTGCAAATATGTTACCTTAGATCGCTGAAAATTAATTAAAAATGGATAGCTCCTTAAAACTAAATCTAGTCAAGAAACAAGTTTTCAACTTTGGCATAGTAATGACATGATAATTAAATATAAGTATGGTACATAGTGAAATATGCATGTCACATCCTCAGTTTGCTACCCAAAATTATTGTAATTTGCAGTTTGGAACTAATTATCTAATTTGTATTTAGTGGTTATTATGTTCCATTAGGTAAATTTATATAATTTGCAACTAAATGGCATTGACCACTGAATGCAGGATTTCCATGCCTGTCGGGAATAATTGGCTTGCCAAAATAGATGGCTTAGGTTTTATGTGACTTGTGAAAAATCCGAACTGATTTTGGACCTTCTAGGTTGAGTTTAACCAAGGGTAGGTTGAAATGGGCCAAAATCCAAACTCCCCATTTTGCTACTGCTGTCACAGGCACACAACATTTGCATAATGTGGCCATTTTGGTATAGAATTGTTTGGTCTGAATAGAATTCCAGGATTCGATCACAGGTGGAGTGTACAACTCAAAACAAATTGAATAGTTATTATAGAAAATTGCATATATTCGTGACGAAGGTGGTATGAGAGTTTCAGCCTTGTTAGACCTCACACTACCATAACTTGAGTGGTTTTTTCAATACAAAGTTTTAGAACATCATTATTCTCATCAGTCACAACCATGCAGGGGTACTTGAATTATTTCCAATGTTCTCTAGCTTCAAGTAACTCATCATCCTTTTAGTAAATATAATCTGTAGATCATACAAAAGTTAAGTTAAAACTCAAATGGAGCTGAGAGAAACAAAAGGATAAATTTCATTCACTTGGTCAGCATGCAACCAACTTAGTTGTGGTAGTAGCCCTTCTATTCCTTGATCATATGACCTCGAGCCACAATCAACTAGCAAGAAAGCAAAACATCAAGAGCAAGATGTAGATTCATTTTTTACATGGAACAAGGAGTTGAAAACAATATTGAAAATGGAAGTGTAAGCAAAATGGTAAATACAAACCATTACTTTTCACAAATGGTGATATAATATTTGAAAATTCCTTGGCATGGCCTTTCAGAATACAAACACATAGATAAAACAAATTCTTTACTTCTGAAAGACAAAACTTTCATATTTCAAGGCTAAGAACTACAATTTTAATTTAGTTTACCGAATATGCCTTAACAATTTCACATTGCTAAATGACATGATGTTATGTAATCTGGCTTGCACAAATAAGCAGCAATGGCATATTCAGAACTAATGACAGAGGAGAAAGTATGCAATGGCATCCCACCCCAAGCATATTCAAACACAGAATTATCTATGTAGACACAAGGAACCTTATGTTTTCACCATTTCAAATGTCTTTATATTGCTGATAGCTTAGGAATATGAAATAGAAAAGAACATTTATGAAAATTGGACATATGAAATAAAACAATATTGAAAATGCAAGTGTGAACAAAATGGTAAATACACTCATGCAGATAAAACAAAAGGTAAAAACATGGGTAAAGCGTGCATCAAATCTCTTCCATATAGTTGTGATTTCAACTATTCTCATTTTTATGATTTTTGTTCAACTTCTAATTTTAGTCCTTTCTACAAAACCAAAATTCTACGCCCCATCTCAACCTATGTTAAGCTTATACGCTATGTCACTTTGATGAAGAACATTTAAAAGATATTGTGGTTGTCCAATAGTTTGCAAAAGCTCAATCACATAATCAATAATAGATAAGGCATATGCCAACAAATCGAGATCCAATCTAGTTTAATTTGCGGCATCAAATGATTCATGGTTCATGCAAAAGAAGAAAAGGTTGAGCTGAACTTCAACCAATGATTAGCTAGCTTACGGGATGCATGCTGGACGTCCCAACTTCAATAGAAAAAGGGGGATTGGTATATTTGCCACACCACTTTTTGCCCAATTGCCAAAATGCCACATGATGTCTCACTGGCATGTGGCCCCGGACCCATATGTCAATGAGACATCATGTGGCATTTTGGTAATTGCACATTAACTTAATGGAAAATCTTCAATAATCCCATAGAAAAAAGAGTTGCACAAATTGTAAACTTTTGTTATTTCAGTGAGATGAGTTGCACAAATTGTAAACTTTGAAAGTACCACATTTGAAAATGTACCAGTTAAAAAACTCACAAGCAAAAACCATAACTACTGAAAGCGCTTATCATTAAGGTTTGGAGAATGAACATTGCATATGATATTTCAATCAACTGCAACAGAATACTTGGTTCTCATGGCATATTTGCCAGAACCTCTTCAAATAGCATTGATCCTTAGTATCAAATTTTATATAGATACAAATGATTTTCTACATTAAAACTGTTTCCTTGAATAGACAGAATTCTGCTACTATTATAACAAAGTCAGATACTCAGATGCATACAACTAAAAAAGGAATAACCATTTTTTTATGGTTGTGAACTAATCATGTGAAACGGGTGAAAGCATCTAGGTCCCTAAAAATATTTTTAGTAATTAATGTCAACAATGTATTATAGGACTAACATGTGTGCTAAAATGTTTAAAGGTTTAGTCCTGGAGTTTAAATGATAACATGAAAATGGCAAATGCACAAATGATAGAAGATCGACATATGGTCACTTATTGCCAGCCTTGTGAGGCTTAATAAATGTAAACTCGACCATATGGAAAACCGCTATTTGCTATTCAAATTAATCATTTATGTTATTATTCGACTTATGTGGATCGATATTCATCCATGCTGACACTGTGTGCACTAGCGTGATCTTGGACTAATGTAGAATACATAGAGGGTCCAAAATTGCATTTTGGCCCCAACACTCCATCTCCTTATCTTAGATCTACTCTCTAGTTTTGGAGATTCACGACTCTCAGCATAGGCTGGAGAATGCTCAGATTGAGACAAACAATCGGATCGTTGCATTAACTGATCAAGTGAACACTCTTGAGCAAGCCTATTCTTTAGCAGCACCCTCTTCGCCTATTCGCTTCGGACGTTAGTGTCGTCATGGTCCATCTCCTCATGATCCACCTCCTCAAGACTCATCTCCTCAGGATCCTCCACAACAATGATTCCTTTTGGTATTTGATGCCAAAGGGGGAAAGATTGGGAGAGAAGGCTTGAAAGATATGGACATCAAGACTATCTATCTTATTATATCTTATATTATCTATGTTGGAACTATGTACTTGTAATGGTTTTATGTTTAAAGTACTTGAATTTGTATGGTTGTAATAGTTTAGATGAACTTCATAATACTTTGTGACTCTTATGCTATGCTACCTTATAAGTATTATCTATGCTTATCAAAGTTTATGTGTTCAAGAATTTTCCATAATGTTTATTTTTTATGCTTGAAAGCTTTAAAAAGGTTCCTCGTGCTCAATAAATAAAGGAAACTCCACCAAAATCTTCTAACTATACACAAATGTGCATGACAATCACTTCTTGAATCTATATGCACATCTTTAGGGGGAGTTTTGTTTATTTGTTGATTGACTTTGAATGCAACTAATTCTTCATATCTTTTGAACTCATTTTAAGAAATAATTGCACAACAAATGTCAAAACAAGAATATATAATTTGGTGTTGTCGGTGTTTTAGAACCGATCTTACGTAAAGATTATTTGATTCGGGGTCTCCACAACTGACCACGCAGACAAAGGAGACACATGAATTTTTATACAGGTTCAGGCCTTCTCCAGTGAGAATAACAACCATAATCCTGTGTGTGTTGTATTTGGTGTCCTGGTTACAATCAAAGAAAAGACTTGCGCTCTTTTCCCTCCCAAAATGCCTCCCTCCATTACCTCTAAAAGATGCCTATTTATAGTATGCTATGGAGGCGATTGACGTTCCAGGTCAGGAGGTGTTCATTATTACGCAATAATGAGAGTAATTACCGGAGTAGTAACCTCCCCATGTTGTCTGACGATTATCAATCAGAGATAATGGTGAGTTATATGTAGTTATTCCATGTATAACTACATATCTTGACTACTCAGATATCACAATTAATAGGGCATACTAGCGAGTGGACCCAGTTGTCTGTGAAGAAGTCGTGGTAGGACTGGTCCTAGCAGGACTTACGACCAGGGGGTAGTCATATAAAAGCTTACGACTGGATACTGGTCGTAGAAAGACTTACAATCGAAGGTAATCGTAGGAGAACTTACGATTACGTGGTAGTCGTAGAAATACTTACGACTATGGGGGTGGTCGTAGAAGTACTTACGACCACCTGGCTAACCTCTCCCTTACAACAGTAAGGGGTATACCGTGTGACGTCATATTTACCCATATTAAATGATTAAGGATAAATAATAAAATAAGGATTATCAGATCCTCGTCATCTAGCCCCTAGCTTCAAGTGAAAATAACTTACTTGGACGAGGAGTCGTAGATGATCCTACGACCACTAGGAGGTTGTAGGAAAAATGTTGAAGGAAAAACTCTTCAACATGTGTTTCTTTCGACCAGAAATATGCTTGGTCGAGGCAGTTTGTTGGAAATCTCACGATTACAAGATAGTCGTAGAAAATCTTACGACTTCGGAGTAATCGTGGCCCTATGATCGGAAGCAAAACCTTTCCGATTGGTATTTCTTTTGATCAGAAGTATACTTGGTCAAGAAGGTAATTTCGCTTGAGGTGTGAAAAGAGCCTCGGTACTCTCGAACAGGCGGATTTTAAAAAGATCTATCCGTTAGAGCAATTCCCGAAGCGGTGGAAACCGTTGGGTTTCTACGGTGTTTCGTTTCAAGCGTACGGTTATAAAACGGACTGTGGGGATGAACTTAGGGTTCTTACTTTTCTCCAATTCACCCTGACTGTTCGTCGTTTTCTCATCTCTTCCGCCACCAGCGACAATGTGCGCTTTCTTGAAGCTTTCCCAAATCCAACTCTTTCCTCCTTGAGAAAAAGATGGCTAGGATCATCTCCGAGTGGGCTGAATCGGAAATGGACGATGCGAAGATGAATGCTTTGGTTGCCGCCGAGAAAATTCCCGAGGAGCTACTCGTGAAATGGATTGCGGCGAATGGACAACACTGGCCGTCGTGGGAGTACGGTCAAATCCTTGTCTTCCAGGCATATTGTGAGTGTGGCCTCCGATTGACTGCTCACCCCTTCCTCACACTCGCACTCGAGCACTTTGGGGTGGAATTAGTGAACCTTGGTCCTAATTCCATCACAATACTGAGTATATTTGTGTATATGTGTGAGGCATACCTAGGGATTCCGGTGGACCTCGAGCTTTTCTAGTACTATTACGGGATGGCTCGAGTCTCGACAGGCCAGAATTGCTGGGAGTTGTGGTCCAAGCTCCACGATGGAAAGTCAAAAGAGTACATTCAGATGTTCACCCGGTCGTCGTGGCCGGGGTGGAAGAAGAAGTGGTTTTACTGGGAAGTCACCGAGGAAGACAGCCTCTCGTTTATCAGAAACGCCGCCGAGAGGGCCTCTTCTTGGGATTCGACTCCTAGTAATCTTGATCGAATCGCCCCCTACATTCAAGCTATAAAAGACTTGAAGACGGGGGGCCTTACCGGATGGCACGTGGTGAAGGACTTTGTCACGCCGCATTAGTCCCCTGAAGAAACGAGTCCCTCCTATGTGGAGGTACTCGGGGAAAGAAGACCCGACCAGGGATTACAAGGATGGTAAGTGGAAAACTCACTTTTTGACTTTGGCCTTGGCAAATCTCGATCTGGTCTGTTGATTGTGCTACTTGTCCGCATGATCTAACTGCACCTTTTTCGTAATGGCTAGTTCATAGCATTAAATGCAATAGTTCTAACCGTTGATCATAAATATCAGTAGTACCGGATTTGTACAACAGTTCTACTGCAAATGCTTATTCTTTAGGGATTGATTCCAAACGGTTAGTTTTGTGGTTGGGGGCTATAAATACACCCCCACCTACACCAAACTTAGAACCTTTGGCCATATTGAATACTCTTGAGGCTTTGGTGCACTCTCTTTTACTCATTTGCATTCAATTCATATTTTGAGTTAATTGAGAGTATTCAAGTGCATTGCATCATTAGTTGATCATTTTGGCACTTCAATCTTCAAGCTAGCGCTGTGATTTGTTACTCTTGGTGCTTTCTAGTACCTAGATGGCTTGGAAAGAGTTTGCGCGGTGATCACTTCAAAGAAGCTTGTGAAGTGACCTAGCAAGGAATTGTGAAGTGGTTGCGTGCTCACCATCTCCAGAGAGAAGGAAGAGCAACGATAGTGATCGAGGGAAGTGCTTGTGTGGAGCCGACTTGATTCGTTCAAGTTTCCTCAACGTGGACTAGTGAAGGCCGGGAAGTCTTCGATACCACGGGAAAAATATCAAGTGTCTACATTGTGGTTTTTCCTCTATTGTCTTTACGTTTCCGCATTTATAATTCTAGCTCTTGTGTAGATTTCTTGCTAGAATTGTTTAGAAATCTCGAGTTGTCTTAGCAAATATTGATCACTCTGGTAAGTTTGTGCTAGTAATTCTTCTTTAAGATCTCAATTGTTAAAATTGTTTATTAGAGCATAAGAATTTTTATAACCTCCTATTCATCTCTCTCTAGTTGGTCATCCTTGATACTACAACAAGGAACTAGGGGGAGAGAGCAATGATATACCTGCTATAGGGCACTTTGGAGGTTTTTTTATTCTTATGTAATGGATAATTGGATCCTTTTCATAAATGTGCCTGCATTCCACACTACACAGGGCAAAAACATTATGAGTTTAGCACAAGAATTGAACACTTGCACATATATTCACCCCGATTTCTATATAATATGTCCAATGAGAAGTCCACTTAACAAAGAAAAATAAACCCAAATGAACAATTAGGATTTGGAATTTAATCATGTCAAGGCACATTTATGGTGAAGATTGGATGTATCTACCTGCAGTTATCCGAGCATTAGAGGATATTAGAAAAGACAAAGTGTAATATCCCGTTTCGCATTAGATAAATAAAAGATTGAGAGATGAAATTTAATAGAATTAAATTTAGAATTTTGGTTTTAGCAGTAGTGGGCTGTCGGCCCAAGTGGGGGGAAACCGGCCCAAGAGGGAGGGGGACCCGGCCTTCAAGTGGTAGGGGGTAGCCCTAACCCTAGCCGCCCCTACCCTCTGCCACCTCTAGCCGCCCAAGCCCTTTGCCACCGCAGTGCCATGCGCCCCTACTACCGCAGTGCTAGCCGGACCTACCCAGCCCAGCGCGCTAGTAGTGTCGTTGCTCACTGCGCTAGCCGCTGTTGTCTTGCATGCATGCACATGGCCTTTGCTGTGCTAGCTCTGTTTACTGCTTGCATTGCATACGGCTGTGACTAGATACTAGTGTGAGACCCGGTTTATTAAGCTTGTAATACTTAACCTTCCATTGGCTCTAGTATCACAAACAGAATAATCCGTGTCTCAATGGACATGTGTTTCCCAGAACATGCAGCACACATACATCATACAAAAGCATGCATCATTTCCATACAAGATAATGTAACAAGTCTAGCAAAAGACATACAATAGTTAGGTTATTACAGAACAACCAAACCGGCCAAATGACAGGAACAGAAAGTAACAGCGGAAGCAAAAGATGCCATAAGATGGCTTAAACCAAAAGACGAACGGTTAGCCACATAACACCACAGGGCAACCGACCGGGCCGCCGAGCTAATCGCCCCACACACCGCCACAAAGACAACTCATAAAAGTGAGGCCCATCGGGCTCACCTTCTTCCTCTGCACACAATAAGCAATGCAGGTGAGTACAACAATGTACTCGCAAGACTTACGAGTAACAAACCTATACATAGCTACATGAAAGTTGAATTCAAAGGAAGGTTGGTTATATGGTTATTTGGACGCATAAAGCAATTTTTATTTGCAATAATGTAATAGATTGAAGGCAGTTTAACAAATCAGTTTTAATCATTGGAATAACGAGTAACAATATTTATCAAGTAACCACCTGGAAGTGACTAACCCAATAGCCACCACATATAGCATGAATCCCTGATTCATACCACCCATCAAGTTTTAATTTGAAATATTGTAGTCTAACTCTTGAAAGACCTTGCTAAGCGTGTCCATAACCTAGGACGAGGCTATTCGAATAGTTCAAAAACCCTGCAGGGGTGTACCAATGTACCCACACTCCAGATCGCCTTTAAGCCACATGATTTAGCACACTTCCAATGGTATGCCGGCACGGCTAAGTCCTACGAGACATTTTCAATATTGTGTATCAACTACGAGTCGCTCGTATGGATAGAAACCCATACGCTTGCATTGTAAAGCCGTAAAGACAACTACCCCATGGGGTAAAGCTTTATGGACAACTACAATGCTCCGATCACATACCCACTCATTTTACCACAACACAACACACGCACACCCACCTGCGACTCGCAGCCAACACACGCCAAAGTACTAGGTCAAGAGAGGTCCCATACCCTCTAGTGTGGTTAACACGCAATAATTGCTTGGTTTAGTGTAACAAGATGTTCGGTCCTTGTTGACTCGGGCACCATTCCAATCACACCCAAAATATCACACCATCTTACCATTTTGCCCAAGTCTAAATTGTTTTGTTTTTCAGTTTTAGTTTTGCAATTTAGACATAGCCCAAGGCTGAAACATATAGAGATTATAGTAAGTTTGTGTGATCAAGGTTATCGACAAGTCGATAACCGCCTATTTCTACCGATAGCTAAGCAAGACTAAGCAATAAACTCGTAAACTACTAAGTGATAAGGGTCCATCCAACGAACCCAAAATCACAGCAAGATAAACCTAGGCTCAGTAGTAGAGGATAAGCATTTGCCTACTGATAATGCATCTAATAGGCCAACTATCGACAATAGTTAAAACAACATAGCAATGCATACATAGAATTTGCAAACAATATACTAGAATTTGAAAATAGTAGGAACAACATGATCAAATGATGCTACATTTGCTTGCCTGGCTGAAGTGCAGGATCTGGTTGCTGTGGCTCGGTGTCAAGACTAATAACTTCTTCGGAATCTAACGTGAAAAGGCGATAACCCAATAAGAGCAAAGAACACCAAGAGAAACCAACAGCAAAAGAAATCCAAATCCACAATAAATACACGCAACAGCAAGGGCATGAATTTAGACAATTTTAGGAACAAGAAATTCTGCATTTGGAGTTGACATGAAAAAGTTATGGTGAAATTTAGCTCTCTCAGCCTATTTATTCCCTAATTAAATACAGGTATTGTTCATGGCAAAAATTTCTAGCATGATCTGGAACCTAAAATTTTTATGACAGGTAGTATAAGTTATCCCAATAACAGCAAAGTTGAGTTTATTGAATTTGGAGTTATAATGACTTAGTTATGATTTTTCTAAGTTGTAAACCTAGCATATCATATTTTCCAGAAACATATATATGCTCAAAACCTATTTTATGTTGAAGTATGATGACAGAGGGATTTTCTAGCATTGATTTTATATATTTTGCATTTACAGGGAATTATTTGTGTCTTTTACAAAATTAACAGGATTTTCTAATTGCTGAAAATAGGGCCAAAATCATTAATTGATGTTTCTGGTGCTATCCTGGGCCTACAATCATTTTTATATTAAAGTTCAGTTAATGACAAAATTAACCAAGTCGAAATTACCCAATTTGGAGATATACAGAAAAAGATATGCATTTTCTAAATTTTAATTCAATTTTAGGAATATACAACATGACTGAAACAAGTTGTTGTTGATTACAAAATTTTCTAACACAGAAGCAAAGCTCAAGGTATTTTTACATTAAACTTTAGTGAAGTACAAATCTATGGTAGTTGGAATCATGTAAAAGATTTATTTTGAACTAGAAATGAATTTCTAAAGTTTTTATATAATTTTCAGTAGACAATTAAATACCTATAGAGATATAAACAACTTAACCGAAAAGATACGACGTGGACGCTCGTGGGCCGTAGATCTAGAATCCAACGGCCCACGCACGCTGGAAATAGCGCACGCGCACGACCTCAGAGAAGCCCACCGTTGGATCTAGATCCAACGGCGCTCGGGGATGGAGGCATTCGGGCCGTTACGAACGCCACCCGCATCCACAGCCGTTGATCTGGAGATGAGCGGCCCAGAGCGCGAGTTCATTTGGGCGACCCAAACAGCACACGAATCTCGACCGTAGATCTTGAGATCGACAATCCAGGACGCTGGGGATTTCGAGGGGTTCGAATGTCACCCAGATCTAGGCCGTTGATCGCGAGATCGACGACCGATAAGGATTGAGCCGTTCACGACGTGAACAGGCGCTCTGACACGCGGGGCCCACTGTCAGCGACTAGGGTCTTGCCCGAGGGGCTTTAACACACGTGCACAGTGCACGTGGACCCACTTGTCAGCGACTTAAGGGAGGTTTTTAGGACAGGGATTTATTACCGAATCTAATGATTAGGAGTTAATGTGTCCTCATGATTTGCACAGAAGTGATTAAAGTAATTGAGGGCCCACCTGGCAAAGTGGCTTAAAGTGGCGCTTAGGGCGATTTAATGTCGCTAATGATTGGCAATTAATGAACTCTAAAAACGGTACTAAAGACTTCTGGATTTGATTTTAACCCTACGGGCCCACATGTCAGTGACCCAAGGTTAATTTCTGACAGCATTTAACTGCCGACATATTAATTAATCCATGATTAACTCTTAATGAAGTCGGAACAGCACGGAATTGCGCCAGCGGGTGATTTAAGGGGGCTGGCCCACTGTCAGTGACACATCGGGCACAGTTTAAGACATGATTATTGCACCAATGATTAACAATAATCTGGCATTAGTGTTGTCCTAAGAAAATGACGAAAATGGGAGTTTGCACCGGTAAAATCCCGAGCGCCCTCAACGGCTTGTCGCCGGCGATCCTGGCCGCGGCGTCACCAACTAAGAACTGAAATGGAATCGCAATAGCACTATGAACCTAATGGTGGCATCCTCGCTGGTGGCGAGGGACCAGAACGCCGGCTAGCCGGAAAAAAGAAAATGGAGCTTTTACTGCGAATTTGAGAATAGCAAAAGGCTCCGATGCAGTCCAGAGAAGCATGTGCCAAGGCCTCTAGGACTAATAAGAAGCTACCTTAAAGGAGATAAGCTTCGAAGATGGCCGGAGTAGCTTGTCCACGGTGGAGCTCGCCGGACTTGGGGAAGAAAGGTGAAAAATAGTACCCTGAGCAAAATGAGTGACACCAAAGCATTAATATAGCTTCATTATGGTCCACAGAAGCTACATGAGCAAGTAATTTGAAAATGGAGCACTCACCTGCGCTGAGAAAGAAGATGACCAAAATCGGCCGAATTTGAACAAACCCCAAATTGGACAATTCCTGAGAATCAAATCCAACATTAAGTGAGGGGAAATGTTTAAAATAGTGAGGAGATAAAAATGGTGTAAAGAATTGTGAAGGAGAACCACTGGAACACCATGAACACCAATAGAGCTCCATGGGTCAACAATGGTGCATTGTCGGTTTTGAGGTGTTAAGCTCCAAAATTGAAAATGGGGCTCAATGGCAGTGTAAAGGGATGTCAGGAGGTGTTGGAGGTGCTTATAAAGCTTGGAACACTAGGGTTTGGCAAAAGGAGGTCCTCGGGTAACATTAGATCATGGCACAACATGCGGCCGAAAAAGAAAAGGTGAAAGATGATAGAATAGGGCTTGGCATGGCCGAAAGCACCCCACACAACTCCCAAGTGTCAGCTAGGATGGCTGTAGGGAGAATGAAATGACATCCCCATGCCTCTCCTACTGTTCACACACGACCAGAGGAAGAAGACGACCAGATAAACGCTCGGGCGATTTTGGACCGTTGGATTGATCGGGGGACTACCGAGATTGCCCACCTTTTAGGTTTTAAATATCAAAGGAGGATTGGGAACCCTAGGATCGAAATGAACGCTGAGATTAGATGCGCTTCCGGGTGACCCGATCAGCACACTTATTTTAGACCGTTAGATTTTGATCCAACGATCCAAACGAGTGGGCTCTTCGCGGCGGTCCGAACGTTCACCCGAACGTGGGCCGTGCGATTCAGATCCAAGGGCTAGGATTGGATGTGGTTTGTAAAAGGGACCTGGTGCCGCTAGGTGGTTCGACCAGATCAAAAGACTCGAACCCGAGTCTGACTCGGACCCGAGGAACAGTACAAGCCCGATTTGGTTTTTAAATTAGAACAGAGACCTATGAGGATTTATTTGGGGTACCAACACAACTCCAAAAATTCTGAAATTTTTACAGGAGCTTTCTAACCTGGACATAAACCTTGTGTAAAATTTTCAGAGATTTTTATGCAGTGAATCTTTCTCCAAAAATTCTGCAAGGCTTGGATTTAAGGTTTGACTACCCCCTAAAAATATTCAAATCATTTCTAAAAATTGTGAAATTTTTCAGAGAGGCCACATACCATCACAGAAACTTATGAAAAATATTTCCCAATGATGATCACAAGATTTGAGATGAATATTTTTTTGGAAGACAAGGTTTGGATCAAAAGACTTGTGACTTTGTATTTCCATAACTTCTTACAACAATTGTTCAAAGCATACAGGAAATACATGATGTAAGAAAAAGTTTTAATTTCTACTCATTTTCTTACATTTGAAACACAAGTCCAAAGTTGGGATGTTACAACTAGTTAGATCTCTTGCTTCCTTGCTTTGCATTGTTACATGCATGCTAGCAACCAAGAGAGAGAGAGAGAGAGAGAGAGAGAGAGAGAGAGAGAGAGAGAGAGATGAGAAGGATGACAAGGTTGTTGTGCTGCTGGTTCCTCAAGGAGGATCAAGGGAAAAGAAAGAGTAAGGAGCTAGCAAGAGGGAAGAGAAGGAAAGGAGGGAAGATCAAGGGCTTTGTGTTCATCGTTGATTTTATTCAAGGGTAACGCCTGTTAATCCCTAGGATTTTCAGCTTACAGCTGGATGTATTATAATCAATATCACATAATTAAGTGTCAAGGTTCTGATTGTAGTATAATCAATATTAGATAACTTTCCAAACCATTGATCTAAGAGAGTAAAATCATCAAACATCAAATTGTATCTGGTGCACTCAAATTTAACAAACAACACATTGCAAAATTTGGATAACACACCTCTGATTGTTCGTGCAACAGTGAAAGGAAGATAAGGAGGAGATGGTTGGCGCAAATAAGGAGGAGGAGAAGTGGAAGAAAAAGGAGGAGAATAAGATATGTGTACCTTTTGTAGTGTTGAAGTAGCAACAGCCGGGCATGATTGTTTGTTGCTTGCAAACGCTGTGCATAAGCTGGGTGGTTTGAATGAACGGCCTTTGCAGTCAAGCTAGTTAGTTGGTGAGGGAGATGACCACCGCTCCACCTCGGTCTCCCCGGCATGCAGCAACGATGACAGATGCGCCTTCACTAGGGCGCTGGATCGGGAGGCGGATCGCCGACGCAGATGCAAGGATAGGCGGTAGCGGTAGGGGTAAGGAGGCAACCTCCATCCCAAGGGGTGATGGCGGCGCGGATGCGAGGGTCGAGGGGCGTGGATGTGAGGGGCGGGGCGGGGCTGCCAGCGGTAGGGCGATGGCGGCGCGGATGCAAGGGGCGGGGCGGTGCAGTGGCAGGGCAATGGCAAAGTGGATGCGAGGGGCGAGGGCAGCGTGGATGCGAGGGGAGGGGCCATGCAGCGGTAGGGTGATGTTTGCGACGATTCGAGGGGTGTGGAGGCATAGATGTGGTAGGGCGAGGACGGCGTGGATGCAAGGGGCGGGCAATGGAGGCGGAGGATGCAGGCGAGGGCACGAGGGATGCGGCGATGATGGTTGCGCTAATGCTAGGGGTGGGCGATGGAGGCGGAGGATGTAGGCAAGGGGCGAGGGCGGCTTGATGGTGGGTGAGGTCGGTGCGGTGGTGACGACTAGGGCGAGATGCAGATTGGAGGGAGGGACGGGGCGACTATTGAGAACAAAGCGACAAGGGTGGTGAGGCTTTTTTTCCTTGTGTGAGGTACTGAGGTGGGACGATTGCTTCCCTGCGAGGGTAAACCCCAATCTTTATTAGTTAAGATTTAAACAGTAATGTATATTTGTCCATCGATTCGTCGATTGGTATTTTACAACCTATAGAAATGAAAGCACTAGTCTTATTTCAAATTGCAATTTTCACCATGGCCCATCATTAAATTATTTACCTTAGATAAGTGATGTAAGAGCATGTACAATGTATATAACCCTTAAGGGGTATGTACCGTTGAAGAATCCATGCCCCATTTTAGTGTTTTGGTAATTAAAGATAACCATGTGTTGTGAACTAACTTATTTTTTCAAGTGATTGAAAATGTTAGTCTCGGATAAAGATAAAGAGCATTAAAGGTACACAAGTTTTGGATATCAATATCGTCTAGCTCTAGGCAAAGGTATCTAATCAAATAGGATCTTTTCATAGTTTTACCGGTCTAGGAGTATGAAGGGTAAAAAATTGGATTACTAGTGTAGGTAGCAGTACTATGAAGAGGGATCAATGGCTAGTAGCTTGATAGCAAGGTGTGCCACAATTCTCAAAGTCACTTGGTGGAATCTTGGATTTCTTTGTGATCAGTCGGCCACAATTCATCTATTATTTAATTCTTGGCCGGATTGACCGTAGTGGGTGGGCCGGACTGACCGGACCCCGGTCTGAGTTGTGAGTTGGGCGGTCAGCTTTTTCCATAGAGCTTCTGTTTTGCAATTCTACTGGCCAAACTAACCGCAAGTATAAGTCCAGACTGGCCAGACCCCCGGTCTGAGTCGGGCGGTCAGCTTTTATCACAGACTCTCTTTTGGCTTCACCTTTTCTCTATTTTTGCTATTCGGACTGACCGCTGTTGGAGGGTCGGCCTAACCGGACCTTCAGATCTTTGAAGCGGTCAGTTTTTTTTCTCTCAGAGAATGGTGTTTTTGGGTCTTGCTACATATTTCTTCATGTCGGACTGACCGCAAGTGTGTCCCCAGACTGACCGGACTCCCAGTTAGTGTAGTGCGGTCAGCTTATTCCAGTAGCATGTATCTTTTGGTTTGGAAATCTTTGAACCCGATCTGACCGAACCATGAGTGGGTGGACTGACTGGTCGACCGGACCTGGCATAACAGATAGTTTCTGT
Source organism: Ampelocalamus luodianensis (assembly GCA_036346255.1). Lineage (NCBI taxonomy): Eukaryota > Viridiplantae > Streptophyta > Magnoliopsida > Poales > Poaceae > Ampelocalamus > Ampelocalamus luodianensis. Next base: position 13,422,262 of record CM070634.1, read on the forward strand.
AGCATTAATTGCTACAGAGTTTACCATTATACCGTAGTCCGGTCTAACCGGCCCTGTGCCTGTGGACTGATTGGACTTCCTATTTTTGCGCAGTCTCGAGTGCCAACGGAGTTTTTAAGTGAGTTTTTAAGAACCTCATTGAATAGTCTTGAGCCCTTTGCTTATTCTTCTACTTTTGAGAGCAAAAAATCCATCTTGCAAGGGTTGTAGAGGTTTCTCCAAGTGCATTGAGTTGAGTTTGATATTTGTGACACTTGAGCATCTTCAAGCGAAGTATTGTTGGTTTATTACTCGTGGAGGTTGTCGCCTCCTAGACGGCTTGAAGAAGTTGATTCAATGATCTTCTCAAGAAGCTTGTGAGAAGACCTAAGTGTTTGTGAAGGTTGAAGCTCGCCTTTCCGGAGTGGAGAAGAGCTATCTGTAGTGATCGAGGGGCGTGCTCGTGTGGAGCCAGCTTGATTCGTTCAAGCTTTCTCAACATGGATTAGTGGAAACTCGCAAATCTTTGAGCCACGGGATTAACATCGATTGTCTCCATATTGTGGTTTAACTCTCTTACTCTTCTCATAGTGCATTTATTTGCATAACTATATTGTCTCTTGATTAAGTCGTTTTGCTTCATCTAGAGTGAGTAGTCCACTTGGAAAGATCTAGTGTATTTAGGCTTTGAATTGTAAAATTGTATTTCATAGCTTTTAATTGCTAAAATCTGTTTTTAGCCTTTAAGTAATAAAAACTGCCTATTCACCCCCACTAGTCAGTTATCCTTGATCCTACAGCCTTGGGACACACGTGAAGGGTCTAGCTTAACAATTTTTTTGAGATAATGTTTTGAACCTAGAGTTTTTGGCTAATATAGCACGTTTTATGCGCGCAATAGCAAATGTAGCTCTCTTTTCGTGCAAAATGCAAAAAAGGTACCATGCTCGTGCGCTAGAAGGCTGGTGTTGCCGTCACTCCAGCGCATGTAAGATCGAGGAGGCCGACTAGAGGGGGTGAATAGGCGGTTTTAAAACTTCTTTGGCTAAAACCGAGTTTTAATGCGGAAGCTAAATCAATTCGGTTTTGTACAATTAAATCCTAAAACAACCAGTCTTTACTAAGTGCACCAACAGAGATAAACCTACTAACAATGATAGCAATCATACAAACACAAGTATGCAATTTAATTATATGAATGTAAATTGCAATAGAGTAAAGCACAAGAATGCAAACCACAAAGACACGATGATGTTTTATCATGGTGTTCGGAGACTTGCCGGTCTCCCCTAATCCACGTTGAGGTAAGCCCAACCACGTTGGACTGGCTCCATAAATTAAGCCAACACCTTCGAGGTAAGTCCAACCACTTGGACCGGTTTCAAAACGAATCAACACATCGATCCATTTGGGGTTGCTCTTCCTCCACTCCGGAGATGGCGAGCACCAAACCACTCACAATCACCGAGCCTTCTCACAAGCTTCTTTGAGAAGATCACTGGACAACGATGCCTCCACGCCGTCTAGTATCGGTAAACACCAAGAGTAACAAGTCAGAGATGCTCACTTGAACGAATCAAGTGTCTAAGCTCAATGGATACACAATCCACTACCTAATGCAACACATGCACTAGGATTTACCTCTCAAAGCTCACTAAGTGCAACACATGCACAAAAGAGTGTAGAGGATTTGCTCTTAGCTCAAGAGAATAGAATGGGATGTCAAAAGTTATCTCTCAACTAGCCAAGGGGGTATTTATAGCCCCCACAACAAAAACTAGCCGTTGGGAATGAAACAGCTCAAAAATTAGCCTTTACAGACTTAGTGCGGTACTACCGCCAAAGAACATGCGGTAGTTCCGCTCAAAGAACCTCGGTACTGCCGCTTTCCAGGAGAGCAAAAACACGCTCAAAAGTGTCTCTCTGAAAAATACGTACCGCACAAAGATTCAAAACTTTCGGGTTGCGGTTGTACCGCTCAAGGAACTCAGTTCCGCCAAAAAGCTCCGGTCATACCGCAGACCAGGTCTACGACCACGCGGGTCTACAACCACATAGGTCTACGACCACGATCAGGTCCACAACCACGCAGGTCTACTACCACACAGGTCTACGACCACTGTTCACGAATAGGTCTACGACCCTTGTTCTATGACCAGTGTCTATGACCACACAAGTCTATGGCCACTGTTCACGAACAGGTCTACGACCCCTGTTCTATGACTAGTGTCTATGACCATGAAGGTCTACAACCACTGTCCACGAACAGGTCTACGACCACTGTTCTACGACCAGTGTCTATGACCGCTGTCTTCGACCACTGTTCACAACACGATCTTCGACCACTGTTCACAACAAGGTCTTCGACTACTGTTCAACAGGGTCTTCGACCAGGTCTACGACCAGTTGTAGTAATACCGCCAACAGCCTGCGGTCATACCACTAGAGACTGAAAAATAAGGATTTTGCATTCCACTTCAACTCAATTTGCAAAACACATTTGCCAATTGATGTGTGATGCAAACAAGAGTTAAATGCGAGATTCTCAACAAGTTGCAAAACACATTTGCCAACTTCTAGAATCACACAACAAGGAATAGGGTACATGGACTAAGACTATTTGCAAACCACATTCACAAACTAAAGTCACATGCTACAATGATTAAACATGAGCCTCAACTATTTGCAAAACACATTCGCAAATATTGACAACATGTTAACGAGAGCTAGAGCAAGCACAACGAGCTATCAACACATGACAAACTAGTCAAAACCCCTCTTAATAATACGACAACCTATACTAGCAATCCGGTCTCTAACCAAACACCAAGACCGGTAAAAGACTAGAAACACATCCTTAATCCTAACTAGTCATACCTTCGCCTTGCACATTCACTTGAAGCTTGATGACGCACATCTCTACTTCAAGATCAGGTCATTGACTTGATAATCATCAATGCATGATAACATCTTTCATTTGTCCTCCATCAACATATGATGGGCTATCTCTTGACTTGATGATCAACTTATGATAATCTCCTCTTTGAGATCTTGATACGTATCAACACATGATGTATCATTTACTCCAAGCTCTTGACTTGATGATGATCAACTCATGATGTCATCTAAAGTCTCAATCATCCTGGAACATAACCTATTCATCCAACTCATGAAAAATATTAGTTTCACAATATGATTGTCATTAATTACCACAACATACCATTAACTCATAATGGTAGGACAAGATACTTCAATCTTTCCCTCTTTGGTAATTGATGACTACCATCCCAATTTGCAAATAATTGAATGTAAAGATATATGAGTATATATGAACTACACAAGTTTTATATACTCAATGATATGTTTCAAAGTAAAGATCCTCAATATATGTGAAAAAATAAATATGAATCAATACTAATGAAACCATAAAATATAGAGTGAACTCCCCCTAAATGTGTGCATACATGAGTGTGTAATAAAAACATATGCACATATTCAAGTTAGACTTTTGGTGGAGTTCAACTTATATTTTGGATCCGATGAATGCAACAAGATATAAGAATATGATGTCGAATGCATACCTCTTTGATTTTCACCTTTATATCCAACTGAGATTAAACAATAGGTATAACAATAGAAATATTAGTCCCACAAGTAGATTTATCATTAATCATCAAAATACTCCATTAACTCATAATAACGGGTCTAGATTCTTCAGAGTGCCTGCGTGCCCCGCACCACGTCCGTGCACCCCGCCCGCCCCTGTGGCCTCGTGTCCGTGCCGTAGGCGCATGGACTCGGCGTGTCCATTCCCCAAGCGCACGGACTCGGTGCCACCGTGCCCCGGGCGCACGGACACGACGACGTGTCATTCTGCCGGCGACTCCGGTCCTCTGGCGCACGGACTCGGTGACTTTTTTTGCATTTGGTGCAGAGAGGAAACTACATTTACTATTGCGCACGTCAACGGTGCTATATTAGCCAAAAACACTAGAAGCTGCTGGTGGGACACACATCCAACAAAAAAAAAATACAAAACCATCTCACCCATTCCTTTCCTCTCTTCCAACCGTACCCCTTCCCGTCTCTCTTGTTCCCCTTCCCTCTCCGCATCTTTCCCATGGAGGCGAAGATCGAGGTGCCATTCTGTGGATTTGAAGGCTACGACGGCCATGACGGCGAGTGTACTCTTCTCATTTGTGTCCATGACGTCTCAGATTTGGAGGCGGCATGTCGACGGATCGACGCGATAGGGACCTCCAGCAGTCGGCCCCGCGACGGATCGACATGATGGGCCTCCGGCTGTAGGCCCCACGTTGGATAGATGCGACGCTCAAATCCAACAACGATGGGTGCTCAAATCAAGCTTAGCCTATCTTCCCCGGTGGCGGAGGAAAAGTCTTGACGACAGCGGCAACCATGGCAGGGAGCTCTGTGGAACGGCGCACGACAACGACCACCTCTTTGCGTATTGACAGGTGGCCCTAACAATTTTCTTCCCATGGTATTGGTCCCTGGCTTGGGCAATGTTTTGTAACACCAAGCGGCCCAAAATTTGCAAATAGACCATCCAACCCCCATCTATTAGCGAATTTTCTTTTTCATAGATGGGTTGAGTTATTAGCGAATTTTGGGCTGTAAGTTATTACACGTTTTCTACTTAGTCCCCTCCTCCAAATTTGCTCTAGTGTACAACATGGGTTCTATCCTTGTCTCTTTTCTGGGATCCCTTCTTATTCTAACATTGTATATGCTTTAAGATAACGTGCAAGAGTTTCACCAAGAATGTCACGAGACTAGATAAGCATAAACAATATGTTTTTATAAGATCAGCCCAAAAAAGATATTTTATACTTACATTAGTACTCACTCTATTCTTTTTAATGTTATTTTGGAATGCATGTGGTCAATATTTTTAAAATTTTGACCATTAATATGCACAAAAAATATTTGGATTTGTCACGTTTGAAACGATATTACAAGATTTGTCATCAAAAATACTTTTATGCTGGTATATTTTTAATAATTTTACTAACATATAATTAAAAAAAGTAATAGTTAAAGATGTGTGTTGGAGACATGTCGATTTGTAAAACGACGAGGAAAAAGATACAAATCTTTGTCAATCACGGAGGTACAGTACTAGCACAACTTTAAGTGAACAGCAAATGGGTGTGAAAACTGAAATAAATATTACATGCAGTTGTTTACAAAAAATCTTATATTTGATATGCTAAAAACAAACTAACTCCCAAGTCCAATTGAATTCACTATTGATTGAAAATTGAAATGCTTCGCAAAAGAAGTAAAGCACAGTAGTCCCCCGGAAAGAAAACTCCTTATCCCATTTCCTCAGGGGAGAAGGTAACAAAGACACACCTTTGTCCCGATCTCGCTAGGGTTCCCGCGATGGCGTCGCCACCATCCCCAAGACCCCGCGGCGACGCGCTCCTGGACTCGGCGCCGCTCCTCGGCGGCGGTGGTCGGCGTCGCGAAGGTGCGCTGCGCCGGCCGTCGCTCCGGGGGGCGGCGCGGCTACTGCGGCGGGGCGGGCGCCGGGCGATGCGGGAGCCGTCGCTTCTGGTGCGGGAGGCGGCGGCAGAGCAGCTGGAGGAGCGGCAGGCCGACTGGGCCTACTCCCGCCCCGTGGTGGCGCTCGACCTCCTGTGGAAGCTCGCCTTCATCCTCGTCGCCGCCGTCGTGCTCGTGCTCTGCCGTGACGAGAGCCCGTCCATGCCGCTCCGTCTCTGGATCGCCGGGTACGCCGTCCAGTGCGTCGTGCACATGGTCTGCGTAGCCATCGAGTATCGTATGCGCCACGGCCAGCACGGCAGGGCCCACGTGCCCGCCGACGAGGAGAGGGTCAGTGATGGATCGTCCTCGTCCAGCGACGAGGACGCCGGTGAACGCGGTCCCCGTGGCCGCAGTGGTGACTGCGTCAGGTAATATAAAGGATTGATGAGAGAGAATTTTGTGAATACCATTCCTATCCTTTAATTTTGCGTAATTTTTAGCTGTCTTAGTGGTCCGAGTAAGTTTGTGGTGATAGTTTAGGTATTCTGTCCTCTGATCCCTGTAAATTTGCACCATGAGTTCAAGATTAGTCTCTGTTCCAATGTTCCTAATATTTGCTTGAAATGTTGCTTGTGTGAGTGTATTTTTATTCTGAGTGGATCAGGGAGGTTCATACAAGAGTCTTAATCAAGGTAGAATTGACTGTTTGGCTTGCTATTATGTGAATACAGATCGTTGATTACATGGAATGGATCCGTAATTCTGTACTGGAGTTCAGTGGCATGTAAACTCAAGTGTTATATACTTATTTGTTTGTTACTTTGTGTCAAACTGATTATTTGAAGTGCCTCTCAATTACTAAAGGCTCAGTAGCTTTTAAGTTCTCTTGGATGGATATTAGAATAAGCATAGAGTGATGAACATTTTGTTTTGAGCACAGTGAAATGTTGAGACAAAACTAAGTCGATACAAGATCGGACAGTAAACTTGTGGCACCCCCGGTTGGACGCGTCGACCGCCGAGGGTGCAAGGGAAGGGACTCAACGAGAATCACACACAAAGGGGGCCGTATGGATGCATTGCATATGGGTGGTGGAAGTTACAATTGGCCTCTCCCTCCCCATTTACAAGGGGTCCTATTTATAGAGGAGGAGAGATTAGTGAAGTTACATCATTGTCCTCGGGGCTTGGCTTGCTTCGGGGGTAGTTCCGTCCATCGCGTCAAGCGGGCCCCGCCACATATGCGGGTGTCGACGGGACCTCACCGTGTGGCTACCCCAGACCGAGTCTAGAGTGGGTTCGCCGATGTCTCGCGCCTCGCCGAGGTTGGTCCTCGGACCCTGTCCAGGGTTGGTCTTCGGACCTTGTCCGAGGTTGGTCCTCGGATCTCGTCTGGGGTTGGTCTTCGGACCCCATCTCGGACATCGTTCGGGGTTGGTCCCCGGACCGTCCGGGGCGTCTTGCCTTCACGAGGTTACCGTCAGCTCAAGGTAGCACGGGGACCCTCCCCCAACAGTAGCCCCTCATCGATTCGGGTGGTCGTCAACCGCCTGCCGAGGCCGACGCACCGACTTGTAAAATGGGTCGGTGCACGGCTTTGGGTCGACGATTCCACTGATTACCCGCGTGCACTCCAACACTATGTTAATTTACCTTAGCACTTGCGTGAATTCAAGGTGACGAGTTGGGCATGGACCACAAGGTGGGTTCCGTTGGTCTTCACTGAAGGGTCTCTGCTCCACCGGGACAATTTCAAGTCATGTCGGGGGGTTCACCGTTGCGTGAAAAGGGTGTGGAGTCACATATAGTCGTGGGATCATGCGTTGGCTAACCGATATGCTGAAGTTACGTGGAGGAGTTCTTGACTCATGACTTTCGAGGTGTGAAGGTACGAGTTGAAGTACCAAGCTCGACTCACTTGGATGTGACCGAGGCTTAGCCCTCGAGGAGCAACAGAATGCCAATGTGCGCAAGATAGATTTGCATGAACATGCAGCAACGAGTGTGGCCGACTTGTTAGTCCGAGACGCGTGGAGCCCTCAAGTGAACGGGCCGTTGCGTGCGGATGTGTCGAGATTTGCATAAGTGGACCTCTTGTTCGAGGTGCGATGGTGGCTTCAAAGCGCGGGAGGCCGACGAGCGCACACACGCCAATTGGTACAAGCTCAATGGGCGACACTAAGCTGAACGACACATTGAGATGCAGTCATTCGATGTACGCCAACATGCCCCGATGAGGCTTGGCCCCCGAGGTGAGGGGATATGCGCTAAGGCGTTGTCAGCTCAACTCACCGATGCATGGCACTAGAAGTGAGGAGGCGCGCCTTGTGCATGGCTCACAGAGGCATGGCCTATGAAGCAAGGAGCGCTCGATGCGAAGCTGTCTTGCCAGGGGAATGCCCTTGAGTTTGATCGCACCTCACTGAGGCGATGTGATGACACTGCCAAGGCTAAGCCATCAATCCAACAGGAGCACTTAATGGAGATACCCACAGAGCCGTGCTGGGTTTCATCGGGGGAAGGTCCTATTTGCCGAGTTGTATCATGTGGAGGCAAGGCCATCGAGGGTGAATCGACCCGATGATGAGAGGAGGGGTGCGCTGGAGCGTGACATACCAAAGGTTAATGGGTTGTCTGCGGGGCGGGGAGGCGTGCATCGAAGCGCGTGTTAATCGACTCACCGAGGGGTCTCTCATAGTGTAAGCGGGTGTGATCCGAAGCGCTTGTGGCTGGAGCTGGGGACTGAGTGATAAGAACACGTACATTGGAATGCTGGATACTTGGCTTGCCCGAGGCATTACTTTGCGAGGAGTGCTCGACTCATTGAGGTATGGCCTACAACGCGAGGAGTGGTGAACTCACCGAGGAGTTGACTGTGACGTAGGGAGTACTCAACTAACCGAGGCGTGGCCTTGGATGGAAGGAGCTGATTTTTCTAACTTGTTGGCTGGTTCGCATTGATGGGGCAAGTTATTACCTTATCTCCCATCGAAAAAACTTAGCGCTCGAGACGAGGCTCGCAAGCGCTCTGTGGTTGTGGAGAGGCCGAAACGGCGCCATCTCCCATCGAAAAAACTTAATGCTTGAGACGAGGCTCGAGACCGCTTTGTGGTTGTGGAGATGCCGGAACGTTGTCGTCTCCCATCGAAAAAACTTAGCGCTTGGACGGGGCTCGAGAGCGCTTCGTGGTCGTGGAGAGGCCGGAACGTCGCCGTCTCCTATCGAAAAAACTTAGCGTTCGAAACGAGGGCTCGAGAGTGCTTCGTGGTCGTGGAGAGGTCGGAACGTCACTGTCTACCATCGAAAAAACTTAGCGCTCAAGATGTGGGCTCGAGAGAGCTTTGTGGTTGTGGAGAGGTCGGAACGTCGCCGTCTCCCATCGAAAAAACTTAGTGTTTGAGATGAGGCTCGAGAGCGCTTCGTGGTCGTGGAGAGGCCGAAACGTTGCTGTCTCCCATCGAAAAAACTTAGTGCTTGAGACAAGGCTCAGGAGCGCTTCGTGGTCGTGCCGTTGTGGAGAGGTCGGAATGTCGCCGTCTCCCATCGAAAAAACTCAGCGCTCGAGACAAGGCTCGAGAACTCCTGTGTCTACCTACTCGACCCCGCAGAGGGTGATGACAAGTCCAGATTATGTTAAGTCCACTCGGCCCCGGAGGGTGTGTATGTTCTTGCTCTGCCTCGGGGGTGAGGATGTGGTCGCTCAACGCCGGACTATGTGGCTCGCGGAGCGAGGAGTGCTCGACCGACCAAGGCGTGGCCTTTAGGTGGGATGGCAAGCGTTGAAGTGCTAAACTCGACGTACCGAGGTGAATCCATCGAGCTAGGGGAGCCCCTAGTCGAGTAGACGCCGTCAAGGCGAAGCGAAGCTCGGCCGAGGCAAAGCCGTCGAGATCAAGTGGCTTGGGTGCATTGGCAGGTAGACCACTTGTAAGGGAAACACTACCGTAGTTGGTCTATTCTGCATCTCTGGTTATATAAGCACTAGCCTGGTGGATAGGCTTTCTTATTTGTCATTGCTGAAATGCATGTGTGTTTTACCTCATATGATTGTATCCAAATTTTGTTTACCGTGTTTATAATTTTTATTTATCATTTCTCATATTTACCAAACATGAGAGCTATTATAACCTTTTCAGTTAAATAGCTGTAATGTTGGCTGTAATAGCTGTAATGTTGGCTGTTGAATTCATTTCACAGATCTTTCCTTATGCCCTATTGCCCTTAAATCACTAAGAATCTTGTGTGTAATTTTCAACACCTAAATTACCCACCATGTCTTCTTTCCTGATTGCATTTTTTTTCGTGATATCTACTGTTGTAGTATTGCAAAACATCTGGAGTCTGCTAATACAATGTTCTCCTTCATATGGTGGATAATTGGATTTTACTGGGTGTCTGCTGGTGGACAAGCTCTTATCCGTGATGTACCTCGACTCTACTGGTATGTCTAATTCTTTAAGACATGCTTGGAACTTTCTGTATGGATCATCAATTTATTTGTTTGTCATTATGAACATATTTCTTTACAACTTCCTCTGCAGGCTTTGCATCGTCTTTCTGGCATTTGATGTTTTCTTTGTCGTCTTTTGTGTTGGTTTGGCTTGCATCATTGGTATTGCTGTTTGTTGCTGCCTCCCTTGTATCATAGCAATTTTATATGCAGTGTCTGATCAGGTATGGCTTATCAAATGTGTGATAGAAATTGCCATGAACTAATAATATATCTGGTGAAAATGTTTTCTACTTTCACTAGATCTACTCTTGTTTTATTTTATGCTGTTGATTCTTGTTACCTTGTATGACTCAATACCGGTCACTAGATAATGCTGAAACTGTTCTAAAAATCAACTGGTTAGGCCTTGTTATTGTCCATATAGAAGGAACAGGTGCCCACAGCATTTCAATTGTTGCTAAGTGATCACATTAGATGGTTAAGCTAAATAAATGGGCCGGTATCGATAACTGACCAATTACCTCTTGCTCAGCCAGTTTACAAGTTTCAGGTGTTGTCAAATTGATAAAAATCAGATATATCATATTGCAAACCTGAAATATTGAGTGGTTTCTCATGTTGTGTTGGCAACTGTCTCATGAAAATTGTCAAATTGAAATATTCAATTATTTCTGTTGCTATTGTCAAACTGTTGGTCACTTTAAATAATTATATACAATGGCAAGTGAGAGTGAAGATATATGCCAATGCCACCCATCTCAGCTGATCCTGGCTGACATATGGGTACTTCCCCAATACGTGTCTATCTGGTCTTATATTGATATTTTTTAATTGCAGACTGATAGTTCGGTTCCCTAGCTTCTCTTTCTTAATAATTTTATATGTGCATTGTATTTGTACAATCTGCCTGAACATAGCATATAGCACAAACTTTTCAATGAGTAGCGGAATGATAATCTTTTTCACCATCTGATTGATATCAGGAGGGTGCATCTGAAGATGACATTCGCCAAATTCCAAGGTACAGATTTCGGAGGATGGATGAGCCTGAAAAGCAATCTGTCAGCATGCCTGGATCTTCTGGTGGAATAATGATAGAATGTGGCACCAACCAACCTATTGAGAAAGTACTTGCTGCCGAAAACGCGGTAAATTCTCTCATTTTTGTCCTTGATTCGTAGAATTTTGTTTGTCAAAACACATTGCCTGCTCATGGCTACAATTGCGTGCTTATTAGACTGATTTATTCAATATTGATTCGTCCTTATTTGATATTTTTACTTTTTGTATGAAATTAGGCAGCTACCTCTGGTGTATCACAGTTTTTTATGGTTGCAGCAAGCTTAGCTGCAAAACTACCATAGATTTCCCTGTAGAAAGGTTCTAAATGTTACATATGTATATAGGTTAGGGTGTTCTTTGCATATTGTCTACCATGTACATGTTATATTAGCCTTTGGCCTATTGGAATAGTATTAAAAGTTCATTCCAACATGGTATCAAGTCAGGGTTCTCTCTCCCCCAAAACCCTAGCTACTCACCGTCGCCGCCGCCTGAGCTCTCTCTCCCTCCCCTGTTTTTCTTGCGAGCAGGCGCCTCCATTGTTTTCCCGGGCCACTGCCGCTCCACTGCAGATGCTTCGCCACCCGGATCCGCGCCGATTCGAGCTCCTCGGTGTCGCCATCGCGCCTCGTGGTCGGACTTGGCGCCGCCGGATCTGGTTTGAGCCACCTCGCGCGCTCTTCCTGAGCCCGACCACGCGCGCGCCGTCTTCCCATGCGTTGCTCTTCCCGGCCCGCGCGTCGAGCTCGCGCGCCGCCCATCTCGCGCCCGAGCTCCCATGCCGCACGAGCCTCGCTGCTGCTCTACTCGCATCGCTTGAGCCGAACTGTGCTCGAGCTCTGCTCCTCGACGTCGCACCGTCGGAGCCTCCTCTGCTCTCGGTGCCCCTGATGCTCGGATCTCACTGCCTCGAGTTGTCCTGCTGCCCGGACGGCTCTCTGGGCTCTCCGCGCTGTCGCGCCCTCGACAGCACTGTCGCGCCCTCTACTCCGGATCTCGAGCCTCGACGCCCGGATCCCGAGCTCGACGATCGGGCCGCCCTAGATCTGCTGTGCTTCGTCAGGATCTGGCCGTCGCCGACGTCGGGCCGTCTCGACGCTGCCTCCCCCATTCCCTAGGGTCCGCCACAGCAGTGCATGACGGGACCACCGTCGATGGGGCTGCCACTAGTAAGACCTGGGATACCAGGTCCACCGCCACTGGGGATGAGGCTCAGGATGCCACCACCGCCCACCTTCGTTCGGACGTCGTTGTCGTCGCCGTCACCCCGATCTCGGGAAGAGTTGCCGTCACTCCTGCCTTGGGCCGTCGCCGTCGCTGCTTCGGGCTCTGCTCGTCTAGCTCTTGCTTCTCAGCGGTCCTCGCCTCCGCCACCTCCCTCGTCTGGTATCTTGTCTCCGTGGATCTTGGACTCTGGTGCTTCTTTTTACATGATACCAGATTCCGCTCGTCTCACTTCTGTGAGTCCCACAACTTTACCTTCCATTGTTTAGACTGTAGATGGTACCTATTCCTGTTGTAGGACGAGGCATCCTTTCCACTTGTTCTGTTCATGTTCTTGTTGTCTCTCATGTTTCCCAGCTTACTATGCAGTTTATGTCGGTCGGTTAGATCACTGATCACGACTGTTTTGTTCAGTGTTCATCTAGGCGCTAGGCGCTAGGCGGCGGTGGGTGGCCGCCTAGCGCCTAGGGCGCCTAGGCGGGGCCTAGGCGGCCGAATAGAATTGCAAGTATAATCGCCTCTAGCATCATTCCAAGCAAGTGAGATGAATACAAAATAGCAAGTTTATGTATATGTTACATGTATATATGTATATCAGTATATGTGTAATTATGTAAGAAGAGATGTTACATGTATGTATGTATGTGTAATTAATTATGTAAGAAGAGATGTTACCTTGGTGGCTCGGTGATGCAAATATATTTGAATTTTGAAGACTTGATGTAATGACCTTCATGAGTTGATGACTTGATGCAATAAAAATATAATTCAAACAAGTAACATCAAATAGTTCAAACAATGAAACAAGTCACAAATGAAACAAGCAAGCCAAATATAAATAGTTCATAAGGTATTAAGGTCTCACAAATAAAACAAGTAAGCGAAATATAAATAGAGTCATATGATAATTTGATGATCAAATGAGTGAATGACTATTGACTAGTCATCTTCTTCCTCATAATTTTTGGTTGAAAGTACTTCTTCTTGATCAGACTCATACTCAATTTCCTCCTCCTCATTGACCTCCTCTTCTTCGGTATCGGACTTGAAATCTTCTTCATGAAGTCGTCTCACTCTTACGCTCTTACGAAGTTCTAAGATCTCATTAGCTCCACATGCTTCTTCAATTACCTTCCATGTAAGCCCCGTAGCGGGCTCAACATCTTGATCATCATCTCCGCCTTCAATTAACCACCTTTGAGCTTCATTAGCTTCGAAACCTATAATGGGATCTATGTTCTTCTTTTCTTTTTTCTCTTTTTTGTTCCTCAATTTGGCATTGTATTGAACATAGACTAGATGGTTAAGGCGGTGGACATCTAGTTTATTTCTTTTCTTTGTATGTATCTACAAATTGCAAAGTGATGTATAGTTACTAGTTAGCTAAATGTAATGTACTAACGTAGATATTGAAAATTGAGACTTCACTCGTTAGAGAAGTTTAGAGACTAACCCCTTCAAAAGTGCTCCAATTCCTTTCACAACCGGATGAACTAGATGTCAATGAGAGGATCCTCATGGCCATTTTTTGTAACATGGGAACTTTACATCCATAAGTAGGCCACCATTTAGCTGCATATAATTAGGAACAATAAAATAATTAGTATATGACAAATTTTCAATCATGCATGTATTTACATTGACTAGTAATTATTAAACCTGGATTAAATTCATAGTCTTTGCATCCGGCCTTTGCTGCCGCTTTCCCAAAGTGGCCTTCTTGATCTTTGAATATACTCAACTCCACATTTAGCAATTGACTTTGCTTGTCATCATCACCATGGTAAAAAGTCTCAACACAAGTGAATATCCCATCCATGATAACATCATCCAAAAAAATGGAGCCATCACAATAACTATAATATGGATTCAAGAAGTATGCCGTCAAGTGCAATGGAGAATCAAGCCTATCCTTCATCTTCTTGTCAATAATATCTATGATGAGATTGTAGTTGTTCTCTATATTGTTCATGGCTTCCATGATTTCTTTCTTTGCCTTTTGAATTTCTCCATAAAGAAAGGCCATAGAAGGCTTAACATCCCCATCAACCATTCGAAGAATATTTACCAATGGCTCAAATACCTTCAAGCAAAGAGAAACACCATTCCAAAAGGCTCTACTCACCAATATAGCCGTGGATGCCTTGCCTTTGCCTTTTTTACAATGTATGCAATTTTTCCATTCTTGGCTAAGCGCCATCGACCTTAGTTGTTGTTTCTTCTCAATCAAGCTTTGCAAAGTGAGAAAGAAGGAAGCAAACCTAGTCACCCCGGGCCTTATTATATCCCTCTTCTTTGTAAATTTTCTCATCAAGGCTAATGTCTTATGGTGCAAGTAGATAAAAATGGTTAGTGACTTGGCTTGATCAAGTGTCTTCTTGAACCTTGCAATGCTCCCAATTCCTTGTAGCATCAAGTTGATAGTGTGGGTTGCACATGAGCTCCAAAATATGTTAGGCCTTTTGTCCTTCAATAATGCCTTCGTTGCCATGTTGTTTGAAGCATTATCAGTGACAACTTGGACAATATGGGCAACACCTATTTTTTCAATGCAAGAATCCACATATTGAAAGATGAGCTCTCCGATGTGTGACTCCTCAGATGCCTCCTTTGATTCTAGGAAACATGACCCCAGGCTACAATGCACACATATGTTCATGATGCTCCTCCTTTTCTAATCAGTCAATGCATCAGTCATAATAGAGCACCCAGTTTTGGCCCTCTCTTCTTCATGGCCCTTTAACAACCCTTTGGTTCTATCCACTTCCTCATACAACAACTTCTCCCGCACATCGTGTTGAGAAGGGCGAATAAAGCTGTACACAAATGCCAATGGCTTCACACATTTGCGCAAAGGCATCATTGTTGATGGAGTTGAAAGGTACACCTAAAACATGCAATAATTATACAATGTTACTTATGTTAGCAAACAACACCAGGATGTCATTCGCATATTATTAGTAGACATTACAAGAGTTGCAAGTGAATACCTGATTCATAAATCCACCTAGCAACATATTGCCTTACTTTATGGAGTCTTTCTTTCCAAATAGCGGCACTAATTGCTTGTTGCCGTAGTTCTTTGGAGCTCAATGTACTAGGATCAATAGGCATTGCAAACTTATCCATAGGCCCCAACTTTCGACATCCCAAGGATCCTACATCTTCAAGTTCAAGATCTTCATCACCATGACCGGTGGCATCCTCATCAATGATAACTTCATTTCTAACTTCTTGTTCTTTTTCTTTCATAGTCTTTCTCTTAACTTGTGCCTCCTCAATTGATTTGATGTACTTCTCTTGATCTTCCTTTGCGGACAAAGGGCATTTAGCAACATTGCCCCTAATGTGAGCAATATGTTGTTTTATCCTATACACTCCTCCGGAAACAATTTTATTGCACAACTTGCACTTTACTTTATCCATATTATTTGGATAAATCAACACTCCATACTCCCACCCTATATCTTCGGATTTCCTTTTAAGGGTATCCGTAGTCACCTCCACCGTGACCGACGCAACGGATGACATTCTACAATTCATGATGAACAATTGTTACAAACTTATAAATTGTAAGTTACAATCATAATAGCTACAATGCTACTTGCTAATTGAGTAATTGACTAATGAAGTGCTGCTACTACTACTACTACTACAGTACTACTACTAAATATTAAACTACTAATAAATCACACATTTAGTACACTACTACTACTAATTAATTACTAATACAACACTACTGTATACTAGACTACTAGTACAGTAGTACTATACTACTACTAAACTACTAGTACTACTGCTAAACCCTAAACTACTACTAAACTACTCGGCTGCACACTAGTACTACAGTCTACACTACTACTAAACTACTAAGTACTACTGCTAAAGTGCTAAACTACTACTAAACTACTCCTACTCGGCCACTACTACTAAACTACTACTACTCGGCCGACCACTACTACTAAACTACTCTACTACTACTCGGCCGCAGAGCGCACGGCACAAGAGGCGTGCGCGTGGCGAGGCGCACGCGCAAGGGAGGCGAGGCGCAAGGAGGCGAGGTCGAGAGAGGGACGCTAAGAGGCGACGCAGTGAGGCGAGGCCAGAGGCGGTGACACTGGGGCGGCGGAGGAGGTTGGGCGCGGCGGCGATGGGAGCAGGAGAGCTGCGCAGCGACGCGGCGAGAAGCAGAGAGGCGGCGCGTGGATCGCGACGGAGCAACCGAGCCGAGCACGAGGGTTTCGACTAAAGGTGAGAGCAACTTACCTCTTTCTCGCTTTTTCTTCCGCCCGCGCTTCTCATCGCTTTTTTTTCCCGCCGCGCCTCGTTTTTCTGCGCAGATCTAACTCGGCCGTCCAGATCCGCCGCCGCCTAGATCCGCCGGCCGCGCCGCCGCCGCCGCGCGCTCGCGCGCGCTGATCCGCCAGATCCGCCTAGCTCGGCTAGGCGCTCGGCCCGCCTAGAGCTCCGACTGGCGCCAAGTCGCGGCGGTGCCCGTGCGCCCAGCGCCTAGGCGCCGCCTAGGCGGCCTAGGCGCCCGCCTAGGGGATCACTGGTTTTGTTATTCTTGAGTCTGACTATTTTGTCCAGGTCCGCCGCACGGGGACTCTGCTTAGTGCTGGCCCTTGGCGTCGTGATTCGCAGCATCTTTGGGAGCTCGATTAGCTGAACCTTCCTTTCGCTGGCTCCACCAGCTAGTCAGTAACTACACCTGCCTCTGTTTTTGCTGCGTTCTCTACTGTTTCCTTTGCTCACTAGCACCATCGTTTGGGCCATCTCTGTGGATCGCGACTGTCGTCTCTAGTAGGTTGTAGTCTTCTTGGGTCTGTTTCTGGTAACACCTCTTTACTTTGTATGGGTTGCAAGCCTGGCAAGCAGCTGCAACCCCCCTATCCCTCTAGTGATTCTGTTTTGGCTGGTCCTTTTGATCTTGTTCACTCCAACGTTTGGGGTTCAGCTCCCTTCGTTTCGAAAGGGGGTCATCGATACTATGTGATCTTTATTGATGATTATTTTCGTTATACTTAGATCTACTTCATGTCCTCTCGCAGTCAGGTTCTCTTTATTTACCAGAGTTTTGCCACCATGGTTCGCACTCAGTTTGATTTAGCCATTCATGTTTTTTGTGCTGATTCTGTTGGCGAGTACCTATCTGCTGCTTTGCGTCGCTTTCTCGCTGAGCAGTGTACTCTTCTCAATACTCTTGTCCTAGTGCTCACGCTCAGGATGGTGTCTCTGAGCGTAAGCGTCGTCACTTGCTTGAGACAGCTGGCGCTCTTTTACTTGCCTCTTATGTTCCACCTCACTTTTGGGTCGAGGCTGTCTCCATTACTGTTTTTCTCATCGACATGCAACCTTCCACTGCTTTTTAGGGTTCTACTCCTGTTGAGCGTCTCTACGGTCGGGCCCGAGTAGTCACCTTCGCTGTTTCGGCTGTGCCTGCTTAGCCCTTCCACCTCGTGAGCGCACCAAGCTGGCTGCTCAGTCGGTTGTGTGTTTTTCTTAGCTACAGTCTTGAGTATAAGGGTAATCATTGCTACGACCCTGTTGCTCGCCGGATGAGGATCTCTCGGGACGTCACCTTCGATGAGTCCCGGCCTTACCACCCTCGTTCCTCTACTGTCAGCTCAGATTTTCTTGTTGAGTCGATCTCCTTTCTGACTTTTCCTGACACTCAACTTTTCACTTCTGTTTCGCTTCTGAATCCACCGGCTCCACCTGTTCCATCTCCTCCAGAGTTTCCCTCCAGCTCTTTTGTTGAGGTTCCACCCTTCCCTTGCACTACTCTCGCCCTCCTTGGCCTACTCCTCTGGTTGAGCCTCCGTCTTTGTTGGGCCCTATTCACAGTTCTTCTTCGTCCTTGCTGGGTTCCGCTCCACCGTCCAGATACGATCTTCGTGATCGTCGTATTATCAGGCCTCCTAAGCGTTACGGCTTCGCAGCTGCTGCTCTTTCTGAGCCTACGACCAACTATGAGGTTACTGCTCACCCTAAGTGGTAGCTTGCGATGTCTGAGGAGATTGTTGATTTGGAGTGTACTAGCACTTGGGATCTTGTGCTCTTACCCACGTGTCACTCCTATCACGTGCAAGTGGGTGTACAAGATCAAGACTCACTCGGATGATTCTCTTAAGCGCTAGAAGGCTCATCTTGTGGCGCGTGGTTTTTAGCAGGAGTATGGTCGTGACTACGATGAGACCTTCGCTCTTGTTGCTCATATGACCACTATTTGTACTCTCTTTGCTGTGGCTCATCTCTCAGCTGGACGTCAAGAATGCATTTCTCAATGGCGTTGTGTGAGGTCTACATGCAGCCGCCCTTGGGTATTCTATCCCTGATGGTATGGTTTGTCGCTTCCGCCGCTTTCTCTATTGGTTCAAACAAGCCCCTCATGCTTCGTTTGACCGCTTCTCTTCTATTGTCACTGCTGTCGGCTTCCCCGCTAATGATCACGACTTTGCCCTTTTTGCACATACATCTTCTCGGGGTCGGACGCTCCTTCTCTTTGTGGATGATATGATTATTACTGGAGATGACTCTCAGTACATTGCCTTTGTAAAGGAGCGTCTCAGTGAGCAGTTCTTGATGTCTGATTTGAGTCCTCTTCATTATTTCCTTAGGATTGAGATCACTTTTACGCCTGATGACTACTACCTCTCCTAGGAGAAGTGCATTCAGGATATCTTTGCTCGTGCTTGTCTCACTGATTAGCGTACGGTGGATACTCCTTATGAAGCTTGGTGTTCACCTTTGGTCTACTAATGGTGAGCCTCTTGAGGATCCCACTGCTATCGCTATCTTGTTGGGAGCCTCGCCTACCTTGGGATCACTCGACTGACATTTCTCACCCAGTTCACATTGAGTTAGTTCGTCTCTACTTACACTCAGCTTCCACTACAATCACCTTTGTGTTCTGCGATATCTTTGCGGGACCATCACTCGTCGTCTTTTCTTTCCTCGTTCCAGTTCTCTGCAGTTTCAGGTGTACTCTGATGCGACTTGGGCTAGCGATCAGAATGATCGCTCGTCTCTTTCTGTCTATTGTGTTTTTCTTAGTTCCTCTTTGATTACCTGGAAGACTAAGAAGCAGACTGTCAGTTCCCGTTCGAGTGTTGAGGCTAAGTTGCAAGTCATGACATCGTTGATAGCTGAGATCACCTGGCTTCGGTGGTTACTTGAGAATTTTGGTGTTTCAGTTTCTGCACCGATTCTTCTCTTATTAGACAGTACTGGTACGATCAGCATTGCTTGAGATCTAGTGAAGCATTAGCTCACCAAGTATATTGGAATAGATGCTTCGTACATGAGATCGCAAGTGCATGACCAAGTTATTGCTCTTCAGTATGTGCCTTTGAGCTTCAGTTAGCCTATTTCTTCACTAAGCTACAGTTTCTATCTCTCCAAACTCAGTGTTGTTGATCCACGGTGAATTTGAGGGGAGTGTTATATATATATATATAGCTTAGGGTGCTCTTTGCATATTGTTTACCGTGTACTTGTTATATTGGCCTTTGACCCATTGGAATAGTACGAAGAGTTCATTCCAACACCAAAAACCAGTGCAAGTTAATCTGGAAAGAAAAAAAACTAGGTGGTTGCTAACTCAATTTAATCACAAATTTGAATTGAAAGAGCAAAAATGTTTCCTGCCTGTTAATCCATGCTTTCCACAGTTCACAGGGAAATGTAAATGGAAAATTTGAAAGTTATATTAAATGAAAACTGATGGTTTTCTAAATCCCGGTCCCTACCAGGATTTAGAGGAACTGCCATTATCCAGACGGAGGCATTTCAAATCCTGTCATGTAGTGTCACAAGCCACTTATTTTATTTGAAGTGTGAAACTCCCTTGATTGGAGTTTTCTCCATTAACAGAGTTTTAGAGCCTAAATTGGTTAGCATAAACTCGACTCGCACATTCTGACCAAATATGGTAGTAGTTTTTATAGTGGTTATTATTATTTTTTTTGGCAAATAAAAGGAGCATGGTATAAAAACTTCGTTTTTACCCTCAAAATTACTTTGCACAGAAACATTTGTTTGTTTGCACTGGTGAAACTAAGTAATGATTTATGTTTCGCTAATTCCTATCTTGCGTTATAGAACATCCTTTTTGCTCATTGATTTTGTTGCTCTATCGGCTCATTTTTGCTGCTAAATGAATTCGTTACCCACTTGGGCGATGCAGGAGTGCTGTATTTGCCTTTCAGCGTATGATGATGGTGCAGAGCTGCGTGAACTCCCTTGTGGCCACCATTTCCATTGTGTCTGCATTGATAAGTGGCTGCACATCAATGCGACTTGCCCCCTATGCAAGTTCAACGTTCGAAAAAACACCAGCAGCAGTGGTAGTGAAGAAGTATAAATCTCCATGTGAGGGTCAAACGTATTATCAGTATTGAGCTCTCTTCTCCACACTGGCGACTTCTGTCACGGCGATGGTAATTTTCATGACAAACCTGTCGAGTGTGCATTCGTGTGTCTTTGCTAATATAACAAAAAGAAAATGATCCATGTAAATTTTTTTTTACCAACATATGCTCATAGTGGTCTCTGTGTTTAAATTGTTCCTTTGTTGCATAATGCCTTAGCGTTGTAGTCTCGTAGAATGCCTTAGCGTTGTAGTCTTGTAGATTCCCGATATTGGAACTGCGCCAAGAGTCATGTTTGCCTGCTTGCTTGTGCAGTATACAAGTTGTGTTTGAGAATAGTAGTTGTATGGCAATTGTTCGCTTGATTCATTCTGAGTACCATTCTAAGGTCACTTCCGTCGTTGTCGGTTCTTCTTTATATTTCTTATGAAATCTAGACCTATGCGGCTTTAAGTAAATCTTGGTAAGGACAACTAGTTTGATGTGTCTGTGCGGTTGCACGGCAATTTTAAAATTATCTGTATGACTGGAGGCGACTAGAGGGCGGGTGGGTACAACCGTACGAGCTATTAAAATCGCCCCAAAAGTATTTCAAGGGATATTTTATCTAATAGCTACTGGAAGCTACAAAGGTCAAGGTCAGATTTAAGGACACGGCGAACACCAATGTGAAAAAAGGTGCCAGTCAAGTGGTCACACGGCCTGGCACAGGAACCCTATGAGACCTCATGTTTAGACAACCCCTAGACGCGGATGGTCTGCTTGATTGAGGTTGACAGTACCCGACACCTCGATAGAAACAACCAGAGAGTTTTTTTTTTGATACACACTCCAAAGTTCTTCAACTAAGAAATTGATGATTATAAGGCTGCTCCCAATAGGTGGATTCTTATTGCAGTTTCTTATTGTATGAAAGGTATTTAGATATCACCTTTTTAATGCATTGTATCCTAGAGTGTTGTATCTTATGCCTTTGATATAAATGTCTTTAGCACTATTTCTACCTAGGATACTGTGTATGAGTAATATCTAAATAAGATACTAGGCTGCTCTCTCTCTTCCTTAATTACAGTGCCACATCAGATTTTTGCTTATATGGAGTCTTAAGATACTTGTCAAGGTGGAGCATTGGAAGTAGCCTAACTCGACCTAGAATGACAAACCCTAAAGGTGGAGCATTGGGAGTAGCCTAACTCGACCTAGAATGACAAACCCTAAAGGAGTAACCCTCCTTTTTCTCTTTTCTAAAGGCAAGTCTACAAAGCTGGGATACGAATGCATCCCCTGGTCCCACTTATATAGTGGAGGCTCAAGCCACCCGTATCTATTCTCTTATTTTAACCATAATACAAATGAGCAACCCATTAATTAACTTACTAAGAACATCTACTCTTATCTTCTTATTAAGAGGAGAGAGGGTATTCAATCTAATAAAAAAAAATAAGTCGTCTAATAGATTATTTCTTGAACTTGTATCTAAGATTTTAATTGCTACAAGCGTGTTTGGAGGCAATGAGACCTACAAAACAAGTTTTTAGGTAACAAAGCAAGTCTTCAACAGAGTATTTTGTTGTTTCTTGTATTTTGTTATCACCAATTTGCTTGTTTCTTCATCTAGTAATAAGTCCATCTTCTCTCCTCACAATCTTTTCTCTGTTTTATCTAAATACTAATGTGTCAATCTCTTAGTAACAAATAACATAGATCGGGTTTCACTCGCACGCGTGTCATGCAAATCCTTGAAGTTTCTTTGACCGCATCCGCTTGCTTTTTTCGACGTTACCATGACCTAAACCGCCTTCCATGCTGCCACGGTTTTGCACTTGATAACTTTTCTGGTCTTTGGCACTTTACCAAAAAGCCCTTCCACTTGACCGGGTCCTTTCTTCTCTTAGAAGTAATCTCCATGTCTTGACGTGTGTCCTTGATGCACCAATGGTCGCCACATAACCGACAAGTATCTCCCTCTTCCGGTTGCCACCGGACCGCATCCACACTTGAACCGGTTCCAGCTGCTTGGTGCACCAAATGCACCAACTTGCCATTGCATGGTTCTTGTCCTCAAGACTGAGCCACGTGCCCACGTGACCTTACCCAACAACACGACCGTTATGAATCTCAACTCTCCTAGCTTAGTTACGGTCTCCTCACTGTTGATCATTGATGTCCAAGTTTCATGTATTTGATTCACGTTAGACAAAGATGCATCAGGCAATCTGTCGATGATCTAGTATCGATCTTACGAACGGATATTTGGGACTTTCCTTGAGTTAGATCTACGCAGAGAAAGACACATGAATTTAGACATATTCAGACTTTCTCCTTAGAGAATAACAACCATACTCATGTGCTATTGTATTGACTATCCTTTACAATTAGGAGGAACATCACTAAAACTAGGGATTAATGACTCCTTGCTGTAATCTCTGATTGTTCTACCCCTGTATCCACTGACTTTAGCCTTTATATAGCGTGTGAAGGTGGCAGTTACTCCATACCAAGAGGCGCCTCAACACTTGATGAAATGCGCACGTTGATGAAAGTTATTATCAGAGAGATCACGTCCCATGTCATCTGGCAGTCATCGTCAGAGACAGAGGCTTAATACGTGCAGTTCTCCCAGAGAATAACATCGTATATTAACTGTTGTGTGTACCAAACACAGCGTATAGGAGTCCCTAGTTAGTTGGGCCCACATGTCTGTATGCTTTATTGATTATAGGGTGGTCATATTTGGATTTTTCTTTTTTCTCGCTGTGTTTGTTTGTTCAGAGAGCTCTCGAATAAGTTCCTACTGTTGGTGAATACCATAAGCAACTAGTATTGCTGAATAAGCAACAGTCTGAACTCTGCGAACTAGCAGTGAGATCGTAAGTTATTGTTATGAAAAGTCTTATTTTGTTACGACCACTCATTCAATACTTATGTTTACTTTAACCTTTGCAGATCTAAAAGTGACAAAAAACCTTGATCTCTGCACTCGACTATGCAAAAGCCGAGGCGCAAGGGTTAAGGGATGAAAAAGAAAACCTGCTGGAGAATCTTCAAGACACAAGCTCTACAGCTTTCAAGTTGCAGAATGAAATAAACAATAAGTTTTTCACTTATGATTGTTCATTTCAATGACTTTCTTTTCTTTCTCTAACTCCTTTTCCTTTTAGAAAAAGAGGTTGATATGGGCAAGCTCAAAATCGAGGTCGATTCAAAAACCTTGGTGATTAACAAGCTCACCCCTATCACCAAAGAAAAAGATAAGAGCATAAAGGATTGGGAGGAGCAATGCGCAAAATGAAGGAACACGGGTAGGCTATACTAGCGCAATTTCAAAAATCTATCATGCAACCAAGGAACCTCCGCTAGTAATAGATCACAGGGTTACCACTAGACACACAGATTCACAGCGGAAGAGGAGTCAATGTAGTACATTGGTGCGGTCGTAGTCGTACTAGTCTCATGTCTCCTCCAAGTGCTCCTTGTGACCGTCACAAATTGCGGATCGTCCTAGCGTGAAGCGTCGTAGCAACGCCTCTTAAGTATCCATACGTACGTGGTAGGAACGCCACACGTCGGAGTGCTAGCGCCGACTGTGCGGTTTTGGGCGAAGGAGGTGTGGTGGCTAGGGTTTTGAGAATTCCGAAAATCACTGTTAACCCTATGCCACCGCCCCTCTATTTATATGCATCCATAATGGGTCTCGAACTTTGATGCCCATTAGGAACTCGTGGTCCATAAGAATTCGGATCACTATTCAAAATGTGTCCCAGCCCTTTAAGTGTGCGACCCTATAGGTTCACGTACACTTGGACATGGCCCGAGTACTCCTACTCGTCCACTAATCGGTAGTGGTCCCCAGCAGGACATGCCGACTCCCAAGTATACGTAAGGATCACATCGGACGGACCTCAACAAATCTTATATGTATTTCCCTTTGCCTCACGATATCGGTCAAACTCAAGGTGATTAAGTGCCATCCTTGTTGGTTAACTCGACCACTCTTTCTCGATCACATAACTCGAATTCCCCGATTATGGCTAACTCCTTAACTGCGAGTAGCATGGCCATGAGACATGGTCGATCAAGATAGGATTTGCCCCTCCATGCAATGGGAGAGATATCTCTAGGCCTCTCGAGTGATCGGATTCCAGAAATGTATGACCATGCATTTCTGGAATCCGATCACTCGAGATGCCTAGAGATATCTCTCCCATTGCATGGAGGGGCAAATCCTATCTTGATCGACCATGCCTCGGCGTATGTATCATGACAAACCCGAAAGCTACCTTTATAACTACCCAGTTACGGAGTAGCATTTGGCAACCCCTAAATAAGTCACTACACATCTCGAGTACGTGCGACGACCTCAAGTCTAAGGACATAGCATACGCATTGTAAATGAGACTAAGTGATGACATATAAGAATACAACGTTCTCGCAGTATCTCATGGTGGGTCGATCCAACCCTATGTTCGCTAACATGTGTTCATATTATTGGTTTGATATCTCCATA
The DNA here is from genome assembly GCA_036346255.1 of Ampelocalamus luodianensis. Lineage (NCBI taxonomy): Eukaryota > Viridiplantae > Streptophyta > Magnoliopsida > Poales > Poaceae > Ampelocalamus > Ampelocalamus luodianensis. The sequence goes on from CM070634.1 coordinate 13,447,373, forward strand.
TCTATGACTCGTGAAACATAATCATCAACCAATACATATGCTAGCCTATTCATGTGTGTCTTCATATGTTTCGACTAGGGATCACTTTAGAATAATCATCGCAAAAAATAGAGTTTCACAGACGAGTCACATACACAGAAATTTCACAAATCATTTCCGAGAACAAATTTCACGTTAGTAAAAAGATGCATCATGCAGCCTATCGATGATCTACTATCAATCTTACGAACGAATATTTGGAACTTTCCTTGAGTTAGATCTACGCAGAGAAAGACACAGGAACTTAGATAGGTTCAGGCCTTCTCCTTAGAGAATAACAACCTATACTGTTGTGTTATTGTATTGACTATCCTTTTACAATCGGGAGGAAAATTACTATAAATAGGTATTAATGACTCATTGCTGTAATTTCCGATTGTTCTGCTCCTGTGTCCATTGACTTTAGCATTTATATAACGCGTGAAGGAGTGACAGTTTCTCCATACCAAAATGCGCCTCAACGCTTGATGAAATGTGCACGTTGATGGAAGTTATTGTCAGAGAGATCACGTCCCACGTCGCCTGGCAGTTATCGTCAGAGACAGAGGTTTAATACGTGTAGTTATCTCGGAGATTAACAACATATATTAACTGCTGTGTGTACCAAACATAGCGTATAAGAGTCCTTAGTTAGTTGGGCCCACATATCTGTTTACTTTATTGACTATAGAATGATCATTATTCACGTGGTCGTTGTAAAACTTATGGCCATGGGGTGGTCGTAGAAAGGTTTACGATCACTAGATGGTCGTAGAAAGACTTACGATCACCAGGTGGTCGTAGGAAGTCTTATGACCATATAGGGTGGTCGTAGAATAGTTTACGATTAATCATTTAAGCTTCCTCCTTATGAAGGGGTATACTTAAGAATTATATGATGATATTGCTATCTATAATAACAATTACAGGTAAACAATTTAATTAATTAAGGATTACTGGATGTTCATCACAACCTATCTGCACTAACTCTAATGCCACAAGACTAAAGCCACGACTCGATTAACTCAAACCTCTCTCGGTTTTGTTCTCAGCATACAATGGCCGACTATCCGCCCTCTAATGGAGGACGGTCCGCTAGCTTCGATCTCAGCCCAACAGAGAGTATCCGGAGAGCTCCCCGTGGGAACAGAGGCACAGTTCGCGAGCTCACAATTTTCTTCGGTCTGCCACCACAGACCAACCCAGAGTGCCCTTCAGTCCGTCACCCCATGGCGAACCATCCGTGGATCTCCTTTTCATCTCGGTCCGCCAGACCTTCGCTTTAGTACGCCGATCACGACCTACCACGGACAGTCCATCACCCCAGGGCGTTTTGCAAGCTAGGAAGGTATTTTCTCAGGCGCTCGATTGCATGATATAAAGTGTCGTTTGATGTTTATACATTGGACCAGTTAGGGCATGCCTAGACTGAAATTGTGGACAGCCACGGGATGTTCTTAAAAAAAAATTATACGAGAGTGATTAAATTAAGAGCAGGCTGGCTTGAAACGACCTGCAAACTTGCAATCAATTTAACCAGTGATATGGACATAATTGAGTCTCTCCGTCTGTGTATATATATATATATATATATATATATACACACACACGCCATAGACACTGTTAGCACCCTAAACATTTAGAAGTGGGATTTATGTTTAGCAACTCGTCAGAGATTCAGAGGACGGACATCACATTGTCTCTAAAGGAAAAATATTGGAGTAACTAACATTTGTTCATATTATTGGTTTGATATCTCCATATCTATGATCCGTGAAACACAATTATCAACCAATACATATGCTAGTCTATTCATATGTGTTCTCATAAGTTTTGACTAGGGATCACTTTAGAATAATCATCACAAAAAATAGAGTTTCACAAACAAGTCACATACGCAGAGAAATTTCACAAATAATTTCCGAGCATAAATTTCACGTTAGTCAAAAGATGTATCATGCAACCTGTCGATGATCTACTATCAATCTTACGAATGGATATTTGGGACTTTCCTTGAGTTAGATCTACGCAGAGAAAGACACAGGAACTTAGATAGGTTCAGGCCTTCTCCTCAGAGAATAACAACCTTACTGCTGTGTTATTGTATTGACTATCCTTTCACAATCGGGAGGAAAATTACTGTAACTAGGTATTAATGACTCATTGTTGTAATTTCTGATTGTTCTGCCCCTGTGTCCATTGACTTTAGCATTTATATAACGCGTGAAGGGGTGACAGTTTCTCCATACCAAGATGCGCCTCAACGCTTGATGAAATGTGCACGTTGATGGAAGTTATTGTCAGAGAGATCACGTCCCACGTCGTCTGATAGTTATCGTCAGAGACAGAGGCTTAATACGTGTAGTTATCTCGGAGAATAACAACGTATATTAACTGCTGTGTGTACCAAACACAGTGTATGAGTCCCTAGTTAGTTGGGCCCACATGTCTGTAGACTTTATTGACTATAGAATGATCGTAATTCACCTAGTCGTTGTAAAACTTAAAACCATTAGGTGGTCGTAGAAAGGTTTACGATCACTAGATGATCGTAGAAAGGCTTACGATCACCAGGTGGTCGTAGGAAATCTTATGACCATATAGGGTGGTCGTAGAATAGTTTACGATTAATCATTTCAGCTTCTCCCTTATGAAGGGGCATACTTAAGAATTATATGAGGATATTGCTATCTATAATGACAATTACAGATAAACAATTTAATTAATTGAGGATTATTGGATCCTCATCACAACCTATACTGTTGTGTTATTGTATTGATTATCCTTTTACAATCGGGAGAAAAATTACTATAACTAGGTATTGATGACTCATTGCTGTAATTTCCGATTGTTCTGCCCCTGTGTCCATTGACTTTAGCATTTATATAACACGTGAAGGGGTGACAGTTTCTCCATTCCATGATGCGCCTCAACGCTTGATGAAATACGCACGTTGATGGAAGTTATTATCAGAGAGATCACGTCCCACGTCGCCTGACAGTTATCGTCATAGACAGAAGCTTAATACCTGTAGTTATCCCCACTACTACAAAACAGGTCATAATAGACGGTTCATCACAGACGGTTCTTTTGGAACCGTCAGAAGATTATATCACGAGCGGTTCCTTTTGAAACCGCGCGATATATCATTATCACGAGCGGTTCGTATTAAGAGCGTGCGTGATAAGAACGGTTCATGATACGAACCGTCGTGAAGTATCGCTGAGCGGTTGGTATGATGAACCGTCAGGATACTTCACAAACGATTCGTGATACCAACCTATGCGTGATGAGGTAGTTATCACAGACGGTTGGATTTAACAACCGTCTGTGATTTAGATTTTACCATGGCTGCAAACAACGTTCTATGTAGAATGGAAACAACGTATGCTGATTTTTTTTTGCAATACAAAAAACTATCACAGACGGTTCTGAACAAGAACCGTCTGTGATAATTACTATCACAGACGGTTCTTGTTAAAAACTGTCTATGAAAATGGATTATCACAAACGGTTCTGAACAAGAACCGTCTGTGATTGTAATTATCACAGACGGTTTGAAAACCGTCTGTGATGAACGCCTGTTATCACAGACGCATAAATACAGACGGTTCACAAAACCGTCTGTGATGACGGTTTAGAACCGTCTGTGATGACGTTTTTTGTAGTAGTGCCCGGAGAATAACAACGCATATTAACTGCTGTGTGTACCAAACATAGCGTATAAGAGTCCCTAGTTAGTTGGGCCCACATGTCTGTTGTAACATCCCTAAATTGCGAGTTTTTGAGATTTTCAAAAAGTTTTTAAAAAGTAACCATTTGGTTTAAGTTGCAAAAGCTTAAATTTGAAATTTTGAAATCAAAAACCGTTTAAATTGAAATAATCCAACTTCAATTAAAATAAAAAGTTAGTTTATTGGAGTTTCCTGTATTTTATTTGGATTTTAAGTCTTTTGTTGCATTTTTGGTTTTTATTTTGGCTTTTCCTTTTTGTTTGAAGCCAAAATCTATTTTGTTTGCAAAATTAAAAATTAAATTATAGCTAAAAGTATTTTTATTATGTTCTAAATAATTCAAGGATCTTCCGTGAATTTTTCTGGAATTTTTAGACTCTAATAACTATTTTCTAAAAAGGTTTTACCTTTTCTGGTATTTTCAAAAATCAAAACTGTATTTAAAATCCTTTTCGGCTTGTGGGCCGAATCTCTTCCTCGGCCCATCTCCTCAGCCCGCCTCGCGCCGGCCCGCTCCGCCTCAGCCGCGCCCCCCCTCTCGGCCACCGTCCGATCGAAATCGGACGGCATCCCTGCAGCCACGCCTCCTCCACCTCCCACCGTCCGATCGAAATCGGACGGCCCTCGCTCGTCGTCCTCCTCCGAACCCCCCCTTTCTTCCTCGCGCAGCCGTGCGCGCGTGCGCGCGATTTGCGCTGGCGCCTCCGTCCCTTCCTGCCCCGTCGCCATCCACTGATAGGCGCATCGAGTGCGGCGTACTCCACCGCACTCATCAGAGATTAAATTAAGAGCAGGCTGGCTTGAAACGACCTGCAAACTTGCAATCAATTTAACCAGTGATATGGACATAATTGAGTGTCTCCGTATATAATATGATCATACATGCCATAGACATTGTTAGCATCCTAAACATTTAGAAGTGGGATTTATGTTTAGCAACTCATAAGAGATTCAGAGGACGGACATCACATGGCTTGAGTAGCCCCAGCGACTATAAAGTTGTCTTGTCCACGTCTCAATAATCTGCTCAAGTCAACCTAGCTTGAAACATAGTACCATTACCATCTACCATGCATGAAGCATGATCCTCTTCTCAAGTCTCAACTAGTTGAAAACCTAAAACCTGATACAATTGTCAACACCTATATATGTCCGTACTTGCGTTTTCTACTCAGAATTTGCAGCGTGAGTGCCTATGCAGTAAGAATCCCACAATACTTCGATCTAGGCCATCAATTCAACTATATTTGAAAGCAGCGGATGAATAACGAGGAGATCAGCTTGCAACATGCGTGTATACTCTGCATTTGGGGGTCGTTGGGTGCTTGACTTGAGATTTCAGACAAGATTTGTGGACAGTCACATGGTGGAACAAATCGATTGAAGCGCATGCACGCATGGGCCCCGGACGCATTAGCCCCCGCAGGGCGGCGCCACGCTGTAGCTGCCGCAGATCGAGTCTGCGACCTACTAAAACCACATCCACATCAGTCTTGACCTCTTCGAGTCATCACTTAATTACTTTGCACGCCGTGGGAGAAAGAATATATGGTACACACTACTAGTACTCCCGTACTCTACCGGTTTATCACATGCATGAATGGGCCATTAATCTGGCCAAGCATTCATAATTCCATATGCTTTTAGCGTACGTTTCTGCTTTTTTTTGGTTGGCGTGCTTGAACTTTAAGATGCGCGTTTAGTCTGTTTACGTTATCTTTAATAGTATATTTTGTTGTCTTTTAATTATGTCACATCAACAAAATCCTACGTTGAGGAGAGATGGGAGGAGAAAGAACACATGTTGTCTATTCCCGAAAAGACTGTCGTGCACACGAAATAAAACATAGTATATTAATCTACTCTAGTTGATGTATAGACCCGTTTCAAAGGAAAATATAAAATATAAGTGCTAGAGAGTATGTTAAAGACTATCTATTAGAGATGTTGTTTCTAAAGATGATATAACATATGTTAGAGATAAAATTATCTCTAACTATTGAAGATATCCTTAACAGTATGATCATTTAAGCGTGGAATTAAGGAGCTGGAGGCTAAGCTGGGTAGTTGCCTTCTGGATGGGTCCACCCTCCACTGAGATTTGGGGTTGATGCATACACCCGGCGATGTAGACGGCTTCTTTTGTTTTGTCTCCTTTGGCTGCGCCTATGCAAACACGAGAAGTTAGTGGAGTGATTTGTTTATCGTTAGCAAGTTCTCGGAAAATATTTGATGAATTGATGCTATAGTTTCTTCAGGCCCTTTAGGAGTAGTAGGTTTTGGCCTAAATGCCACTGTTCCGTAGCGGAAGTAGCTCTCCTTGTGTTGTATTTGTAAAAATAGTAGCTCGAACGAGCCTCACACCACCACGTGCATAATTCCACACAACCTCCTTGTGTTGTATTTGTAAAATGATAGCTCGAGCGCCTCCGCACGGCCACCACCCGAACATGCATGCATGCATCTCGCCGACACCACCATGCATGCATGCATCCACACGCGGACATCTCGAGTGCGGCGGACTATCTCGGGCGCGCGAGGCGGTGGCGGTGGTGTGCGGAACACGGCTACATGTCGGCACACGGCGTGTCCGAGCTATGGATGTGCGGATGAGGTGTTATTTTTGCAAGTACCGTGTGAGAAGAGTCATTTCCGCTAATACGACACGAAAGAGTGCCATTTAGGGAAAAACTTGTCCAAGTAGTACATTCGGGCCTTATAATATAAGATCACTACAGGTGTACTCAAAATTGATGCTAATTAGCCCACGCCTCTTAGTATGTTGTGCATGGACTGTTAGGCCACATTTTGAACGCGAGAATTTTTCTAGTCTCGTTCAGGATTTAACAATTTTCTATGAAATTTTTGTGTTTGTTCAGGATTGAACAATTTTCTATGAAATTCCTGGGTTTTAAACGGGCCCTATGTTGGTGTAACATAGTATACTTAGCATCTCGATTTATGCTACAAGAGGTATTTAAAAAGGCTATAAGTACTTGTAATGATGGACTATGCCAATGAGTGTGTGCGTGTTTGGTGAGATATGCGGGGGATTTGATTTGACCTAGGCGTAACATGTCGTATCATTCTTTGATGTCCCTCAGGACTGAGTTGCTATATAAAATAACATGAAGTGGAGAAGGTGAGGAGACGACGGTGACAGTCGGAGACTCGTGCTGGAACTTGGAACATGGCGTCGTTCCCTCTCAACTTCAACCCAAATTTCTAGTCACCCCAGTATACCAACGGTAACGTTAAAATATATAGAGTGATAGGAAAATCCAATGGAAGTTGCATGGCGAGAAATTCTGCATCGTCTTCTGTTTGTCGACGTTAGATTGGTGCAATGCTATTTTTTAAATAGAAAAAGATAGGACGAAGGAATTAATACCATGGTTACAATGAATATGCACATGACTGGGCTGGTAAAACTAATGAATTTCATCTCGTGTGGGATAAGAATGTTAATTGCATGAAACCATACGCAACAGAAGTAACTATACAAGTTCGGAATTTTCCTACACGGTGAACTTTCACTCAGAAATTTGTTGTCATACGACTTTGTTCGAAATTTCAGTGTGTCTACCCAAACAGACCAGCAATATCTAAACCATGTCTAAGTTACACCACACATAAAAAAAATACTATAGAACCATGCATCCATCTGAACACACAATAACATATGTAGGTTGAAGATCAAATATATAAGCCTTTTTTATTATTTACATATATACAGTAAGGACCTCCCCTACTGTCACTCATAAAAAAAAGTGTATTTAGCACTAGTACATATTATTGTCCCGAACAAAAGGCAATCAGCGCAACATATCCTTGAAGCTAGCGAGCTTTGGTCATCAGCTCGGTTCGTTCTTTACAAGTGGAATATGTGATGCACTGATGCGCCATTACATTTGCTCAAAAGTTTATGCGTTGCAAAGGCCAAAGGAGATGATCATATAAAGAGAGTAAATGTAGATATGAGTACTAAACTTTTCATGGTCAAACTACCAAATAACTTCCCTAGCAACCACAAGGAGCTAAACCTTGGAGCCTTTTATGTTACGAAAGTTGCCCTGGAAGTTAGCAGTTTTTTTTTTTTTTGATAGAGAAAGTTAGTAGATTGGTAGTAGTACTTCCGCCTGTACATTCTTCTCAAGGTTTGGTGTCGCGTTGCGCCCTGGCTTATTCACACGCTTGTTCTCTGCTGCAGAAGAAAAGGACACAATGCTTTCAAACACCTGTCCTTTGGAAGCATGATTAAGCCTGATCGCAGGCTCTTTCCATTTGACTTCCTATCACGTATTTCAAAGCAGATAGGAGTAGTTCGTTGTTCTTGCTTCGAGAGCCGTAGCTTTTGGAACATTAATGCAGCAGTTTCTCAAGATGTATGCGCGATACTGGCATACTGGTGCCGGACCTAGTTGTCATCTTTTCTGTTGCTGTTTGACGAGTTGGCATAGGTAGAACGGTTTGTATGCACGTGTTGTCGGTCTTTACTACTTAAAAATTAAAGTTAGTGATTGGTTATCTTCTCACACTTTTCTACGTTTGTTGGATCTATGAGTAGGACACCAATGACCAGATCTAATCACATGGTGGCCGTCTGTCCTCACAAACACTTCGACGCAGATAACTCGCCACAATATCAGCCCCTTAACCCATTGCCACCGTTGCAAGTTGGAATGTATGGCTGCTCCAGTGCTCCCTGGTTGGCCCCTCCCTCCACTTCTCCCACAATCTAGCGGCAACTACTCTCAATCTGTCCCCTCCTTCAACTGAATCCATGAATCCTATGCCACTTTCATTCCCCTCCAAATTCTCATCCCATCCCCACCTCTTTCGATTCGCGTTGGCCTGGCCTCCTCCTCCTCCTCTTGGTCACTGCTGCTATAGATTGAGGTGGCGATGCATATGCGGACTCGTGCCTAACGTATGGGGAGTTGGTGCCTGAGCGGAGCTAAGTGGAGGGCGCTCACCTCTTGGGGGTGCCTGGGCGTTGCTGAGGTGGGTAAACGGCGCTCCAATGTGGCTAAAGGTGGAACCAACGGCTCAGCGGAGGCAAAAGAGGCAGTTGTTGTCTACCCGGGCTCTGATTGGTCCCTGTAGACGCCACACCAGCAAAAGCCCACCTTCTCCATTCGGATTCACCGCACATGAGCACCGCCGTCATGGCGCGCACTACATCCTGTGTGTTGTTCTCTTTTCAGTGTGCTTTTCTTCCTTCCAGTTTGTTGTCTTTTGAGTACTAATTCCCATTATTTTCTATGAGTTTGTGAACCTGCGCAGTTCGCTGGTGTGCCATTGGATGATCAATGCTTAATTCCATTGCCTGATCACTTCCCTATTTTTGCTTGCATTGGTACCTTATTGTTGTCTTGCCCTTTTCACCGGCCAATTGCCCCATTGTTGGCTCACCAATTGTTGTGGAAAATTACAGGCTACTTGAGGATGGGGCATGGTGGGATCTTGGTGTTCACGTCAAAGCAATCTAGCATCTAGATAAATTTTTTGAGCTAGCGGTTAGTCCTAAGAAAGGTATGTGTCTATTGATGATTGAACGGTCTTGCCAATTATGTTTGGCTGAATCGAGGCCTCAATTTCAAAGCAAAGGACCATGATGAAAAATATATGTAGAGTATGTATGTATGGCTCAGATATCTCTATATTATAATCAGTTTTCACCTTGTAACATTACTACTTCTAATTTTGTTTGCGCTCTACTTTTCAAAAGAAGTAGCAAAGCTATTTGCATATCCTTGCCTGATCTGCGCTGCTAGCCTTATATCACCCTCCAGAAGTCTTTACTGTCCAATTCTTTGTTTATTGAGCTATACCTGATCAACTTTCAATGAGAAAATTTTAGAAAATCATGAGTTTTATGGTCATAGTTGTAGAAAACCCCGTTTTTTTTTTTCTAGCGACACTTAACCTTAGGTTTTGTGGTTATGAGGCTACACAAAACCCCACCCTAACCAAATTTGTCCTTGCATCCAACCTTCCCCACGCACCTTCGTTGAGTCTCTAGCAAGCGGATCCGCTATAGAGGTCTCCTTCGTCGTTGACCCACTCCACTCGACAACCTCCATCCCAACGTCGGCAAGTTGTGATTTGGTTAGGGTTGTTTTATGAAACCTTACGACCACAAAACCTGAGGTTAAATGCCGCTAGCCAAAAAAACATGGGGTTTTCTACAACTATAACCATAAAACCAGTGGTTTTTTTTTGAAATTTACTCACTTTCATACTACCATGTAAGAGTAAGACATGTGAAACACGTATATAAGCATGCATCTCTCGCCAAGACACCGGGACATGCATTCCTAGCTTAAGAGTAGTAGATAAATATGGTCGTCCTGAATTCTGGTGTAATTTGTCTATGTAAACTTGTGCAGTACTTTCCTACAAAGTTGAGATGGTGAAGAATGGAGGAAGTAATACAAAAATAAAAATTCAGGCCATGGACCCAATGGTGTTGGCCAATAGCTAAACAATCTTGTGCCAAAGTTAATCCAATGCAAAATGTCTAAACATCCAAATTATGTTGAGCCAAAGCCAATCTTTGTTGTGTATGATTTTGTGTTTCCGTTGCAACGCAACCGACACTTGGCTAGTGTTCTTAAGCAATTCGGACCGGAGATTGGACATTTTGTGTCGATGCGATTCGCTCGACATTTTAAGCCATCGATAATGATCCACCTGTGCTTGTTTGGCTAGAGTTCACTTTGACCTTTAGGCACAGCTTGCTATACTCCATGAGAGTAAAGATTCGATCCGAACGCCTCTTGTTCCTGGTAGTCATGCTAATGAAGTCCAATCAAAAATTAATCTTGTATCCCTTTCCTACGCACGCGTTTATTCATCCGCGGCGTTAATATTTCCAGGAGTATGTTTATTTTTAACAAATCTTGGTGGAAAATTATTGACCATGTATCGGACCTTGCTTGACGTCCAGCTCGACCATCACGTTTGACCGACCACCATTTTCCGAGCTAGGACAAAACAAACCACTCTTGTCTTCTCGCCACTTCTCTCATCCTCCCACTTGCTCCTCCGAGGCCCCATAATTCTCTCTCCCCATCACAGCCTTACAAGGTCCCAAGCAGCAAGAGACAATTCCAAGAGAGAGAAAAAAGAAGAAGAAGAAGAATCATCTGACAACAATAACACGGAAAAAAAAATAGTAAACACTTGTGTTGATGTAACATGCAGCGGAGTCATGATACTTAAATACGAGGCGAAAGTGGCGGTTGGCCTGCCTGAGGAGAAAAGGCGTTGGATTCGGGGTGATTGATGTGAGCATCCAGCCATCCACTACTGGGGAGGAAGCGTGCAGTCCACGTCGAGGTGTCACGGGATTAGACAACACCTGGGACCCTCCCGGATTTCTTCGCGGATCCTTTCTACCACGGTGGAAATTTTGTCACCACGAACGAGTGGTACAATATGCAGCGGCGTCATCAGGACACGCCATCGACTAATCTTTCTACGCGCTGAAGTTACATGTCACGAGGAGGATCTTCCAAAGTTCATACCTGGTGTGTCCCAACTTTGTGCGCCCTTGTGCTGTTCGAAATATGATGTACATAGTCACGGACAATTTCGATTTTTTTTTGTCAGAATTGATACAAAATTAGTTTGTCATGCCACAAAATTTCAAATCTAAATTCGATCTACGCACAGAGAAACAAAATAAAAAAAAACTACCGAAAATGGAATCCGAAAATAAAAGGAGAAAAAGATAAAACTACTGTTCACTTAAATTTGTCTTCTTTATCTCCTAATATACGTTGTGTTTTCAGTTGGTGGCAGAGCTTGGCCACAAATTAAGCAGGGGCCAACACCTCAAATAGAATAAACTTCACAAGAAAGAGGTGATCATTTACATGTTCAAGCACTTGCTAGGTCTAATATCTATTTTTTTTCAAAGACTTGAAAATTGAAGGGGTGTCCATGGTCCATGTTGGTCCTTACTAAGCTCCACCTATGTTTCCAGTTAAATTTTTGCAGGATGCTTAATTACATCATGACTTGTCTAACCAAAATTTTCAAAAATTCTCATTACCATTTGCATCGGGTTTCGAAGAGGATACGTGTGTTGCAACAACTATTCATCGTTTGGAGTGCGGGGTTTTCTTATATTTACATGGGAATAAGGTATTTATTTGCAAATTTGTTACGATATTCCGCGTTCTAAATAATTCCTTAATGCAAAAGTAACCTAGGTATCATCATCCCAATCAATTCTCACAATTTAAGTTTTCTCCAACTGATCGTCTATAGTATTCTATTTCAAATTGGTTAAATGGGGCTATTCGACGACCTAACCAGTGCTGGCTTATTAACATAGTTTGTTTCCCATTAACAGCAGATTGAGTGGGTTTATTATGTAGATTTTTACTATGATCTTATTTGTTATTTGAACTCGTACATGTCTAGGTTGTGAGCCCGAGGACTACCTCATTAGCCAGGCTAATGTGCCCCGATTGTTGACAACAAAGCGACAAAGGTGTAATTTATTCTTCGGCCGTTTGTGTTAGATATATATTAACCCTCTTTGGAGTATAGAAACTTTACATAAAACAATGCAAACTTTTTGTGACTACATCCCAAATCTACGTTCCAAACCATCCTAAGGGTGTGTTTCTAGTTATTCAGCTGAAATGTTAGGTACCCTTTGGAATGCAGGAATTTCATAGGAATTTCGTAAAATTTTCAGCAAACAATTTAAAACTACGGATCGTGAAAATTTCGTGTGTTTCAAACACGGTCTTAGTATGTTCTATAGATCATGCTTGCATTGCTGTCTCTGTTCAAGAATGCGATGCATCGTAATATTGGCAAACAAGCCTAACAAGCCAGTAGTGTATACCGACCAAAGACAAAAATGACTTTGAGAGGACATTTTCAAGTGAGATCTATGTGTTTGGACAATTTCACCTTTATGGAGAGGGCGGTGGGCAGCTTAACTGGTCTTGTGGTCCATCCCACCATTTCAACGTAACAAAACCCATAACACGTTCCACGAAATGTATATATGGGCCTGTTTGATATGGTTTTGCTTAAGTTTTTGTAGCTCTAACTCCAGCTTCACTCTTGGATCCACTCCTATGAGAAGTTGAAGTAGTCTGATGAGGTGTTTGGTTATAAAGTTAACTCTAGCTTCACAAATGAGAAAGAACTATGTAAAAAGACTGTACTACCCTTGTTTTATGACTTATAATCCTTTTTCGTATTGCTTAACCTATAACAGTTTAATAAGTTCATTTCAATCATGTTGTTCTTTTATTTATCTATTTTTTTGCCATGTTGTGCATATTTTCACCCAAATTCAAAAGTTTTACTCGAAAAAATAAAAATAAAAACATACATAAACATACGAAGTGTTAAGAAGTGGCACTCCTACCTAAAGACCGGCTATGGTAAAACCAGTGCACCCCATGTTGTGGAAAGAGCCATGGGCTATTAATTGATGTGAAATAAAGGCGGTTTGGTGTTCAAAGGCGAAGACTAGTTGCAGGTATAAAATCGGTACGACAACATAGGGGTGAATGGTGGCTTTAAATTTCTCCCTAGTATTCATTAATTCTTCACTCCAATATCTATTAGAAGCTATGAAGATCAAGAACCAAAAAATCATGAAAATCGCTCTGCTACAACAATTTCAGATCGTGAACAGTGCAAAAACAACACTATTTCAAATCCAAAAAATCCATGAAATTTTTGATCCGTAGATCCAAAAGACTTGAAACTTGAACCAAGGCTGGATTGTGACCTTAAGAACCTATCCCAACCAAAAATCTTGAAAGAACTTAAGAGAATTAGGATCTTTTGGTTCGTGAAGCTCTGCTGCACCAAAATCGAGTCAAAACCTAAAATTGAGCTAACTCTCAAACCAAATCTCCAAATCACTTGAAATTTGGTATGCACCTTCTCTAGGATGTCAGGAACCTATTCCAATCAACGATCAAGAAAAATGTTGCGAAAGTTCTGACCTTTTTCTGTTTGAAGGAAGGTTGCATCAAAACCGGGCAAAAACCAAAGACGGTGAATATGACTTGATTGTGGATGAATGATGGACAAGATGGATCTAGATGTATTTTCACATATCACAGCAAGCAAGAACACCAAAAAAATTGAGGCAAAAATAGTTGTATCAAGAAAACACTCGGAGAGGCCAAAAAGAGCATAAACCGGGTTTCTTCATGAACTTGCCATGAAAGTGCCTAGATGGGTGGAGATTGATTTGCAGATATTATCTCCATCTCTTACATGTCTTTGGCACAACAAGATCAAGAAGAGAGAGAGAGAGGAGGAAAAACCAACCAAATCAAGAGCAAATCAATCAACACAAAAGATATTCATAGAGATGAACAAAGATTGATGTATTGCTACTTGAGGATGAAGATTTTATAGCCACTCCACTTGGAGGACAAGAGAGCACACCATAATACTCTACTTTTATCAAACCCTAACCCTAGAACTCATGAACACTTGATCTCAAGAGAGCATGGTTAGATAGATAACCACAAGTCTCCATCCCAGCCCCTTAAATAGATGGGCTAGCCAGCCACATCCAACCCTTAGTGGATACTATCCACTTAGCACAATAGGAGAAACCCGATAACCCCTACACACAGGTTTTAACTCACACTCTACTCTTATGCACGCTTTTCAAAACGCATAAGCCCAAATCCGCCCTTAGCCTTGATCCAACTTGATCAGACCAGCTTTTCTATGACCTAAATCGCCTTCCCAAGCGCTGCTCAAGTGCCGCGGTTTTTTTCCGAAATAATTTCCGGTATTTTGGTCAAACTACCAAAATACCCTTCTTTGACCCGGTCTTCTCTATCCATTGCAAGCAAATGTCATTCTTGCCACATCTAGTGCACCACTGACTTCCCACGTGTCGGCAAGTCTCTCTCGTTTTGGTTCCACCGGACCACGCCTCACTTGGACCGACCAGACCACATGCTGCAATCCTGCTGTTCGAACTTCCCTTCAACATTTCCCACCTTTCTTGTGCAATGCTTAAGCTCACCACCTCACCCATCATCCTCGATCGTTCTAGGCCTCGGCTCCTCCAAGAGCGTAGCCCCGATCCTTGCCGTTGACCGTTGTTGACTCCAAGCGACCCTACACATCTATAGACAAAGAAATCATTTTGGGCACAAGCTCTTCACAACTTGACCCACGTTAGCAGTAACATGTCTCATGCAACCTATAAACTCTGACCTAAGTCACCCAAACTCATCCCGCGGCTCAAACTCTCCTAAACCAAAACTATGGCCGAAGCACCAAGCCGGTTTGACCGGACAACCTACAAACAGCTCCAAAATTCTGACAAATTTGTAAATCAATTTTTTGACCTTCCCAAAATGCAATGGTTCATCACAACATAATCCAGGACAATCTCACATGGTCATTCAGCAGGCTTGCAACCCATGGTGATAATTAAAACTCTCGTCTCTGTTCGGATCACAAGTCAATTGGTTGATCAGAGGATAGATAGATCAAGCTTAGAGTACTAGCAGAAGGATGAAGAAAAAGTTTCGGCAGCAGGTGTTGAGTGTTTATTCCTTTATTTAGGCAAGGTGACATAGCTCAGCTTCTTCAAAAGTGGATTTCCTCTGCTTTTAGATAAAGTTCTTCTCTTCTTTAAATTACCAATGCTATTTTTGTACTCTAGTGCTTGCTAATTGATCCTTTTTTCGCCTATACAGACAAAAGAAATGATTAATAGTTGTACAATGTGATCGCAGAAGGCCAAAAATGATCTATTATATTATTAAAGCTAAGACAAAAGAAGCGTTACATTCGCTCTCAAGATCTTAAAAAAATTCTCACGTTAATCAGAGGAAAAAGACAAATATCTACACTGTCTATCATGGTGGGTCTAGATTATAACAGTCTAGATTTAAAAAAAAGTGCATATCAAGTACAGTCCAGAAATAACTCAAATTTAGAATACAAAATAAATTAAAAGACCTAAAAATTCCCACGTTAATCGCAGGAAAAAGAGAAAAGATCCACACCAGTGATCATGATGGGTTCAGATTATAACATACTAGATTATAAGAAAAAGTCAATGTCAAGTATAGTCTAGAAATAACTAAAATTTGAAATAAAAATAAAATAAAATAAAATAAAATAAGCAATTTTATTTCCATACTAATTCCTAAGTAAAATCCCTAAATAAATATAATTCAAAATAAAAATTAAACAAAAATAAGAAATTAGATTTGTCTACCAATTTCAACAAAAAAAATAAATAGAATAAAAAATAAAATAAAATTAGTCATTTGATTTTGATACGAATGCCAAAGTAAAATCCCTAAATAACTATAATTCGAATAAAAATTAAATAAAAAATAGTAATTAGATTTGTATACGAATTACAACAAAAAGTAATTGAAATTCTAGAAAAAAAGGAACTTTGCAATTTGATTTCCATACGAATTTCAAAGTAAAATATATAAATAACTAAAATTTGAAATAGATTAAATGAAATTATAAAATTGATTTGTATGTGAACTCCAATAAAATATCAAAATTTTTCGTTAGTCAGAGCAAAAGAGAAAGATGTACATCGTTGATCATGGTGAGTCCATATTATAGCGGTCTATACTAAAATAAAGAGTCTATGTCAAGTATAATCCAGAAATATTTTAAATTCAAAATTTGAAAAAATTTTTTTGCAATTTGATTTCCACATAAAAATTAGCAATTGAATTTGTATACAAATTCCAACCAAAACTAACTGAAATTCGGAATAAAAATAAAATAAAATAAGCAATTTGATTTCGATACGAATTCTAAAGTAAAATCCGTAAAGTTGTGTCTTGGAGACCATATCGATGCCCAAAACGTGACTAGAGGAAGTACTATAGAGACCACTCGGGATCAATATTAAGGTGATAGACATGAGCCAATCTATTTTTGTGGAAGGCACATTTGAACATTACCTTTTCAAGGACTCATAAAGCGTACTAGGCTCAAGTGAATTTTTCAATCAAATATTATTATTCAATTATGTTTCCTCAATATTTTTTTGGCTTCAAAAGTTATTGTTATTTCAAATGTGCATTCTAAAAGACCTATATATATCCCAAATATTGGATATTAAAAAATTATAATAAATCTAAGCTACTTTGATATTTAAAAAATTATAATAAATCTAGCCGCACGAATCGACGAGACACCCTTCTAGTTCTATACATTTTGCATGAGATTTTTGGAATACTTGTTCTAACGAGGAATTTAATAAATGCTAGTTAGCGTATACCCACCACTAATCAAACCGATGGTCACATTGTTATTTTGCAAGTGAAAGGCGATGTGGTGGTGAATTGATAGTTTCGACAGATTTATGGATTCATTAGGACATTAGTCATCAACGCAACTGGTGGCCTAGCGCGGTGAATGGTGGTCAGCGGTGGGGTAGTAGGGCAGTGATGGTGCTATCGATCATGAGTTTATCGAATGGCGATAGGCGAAGAGCAAGGAAGAGATGGGAGAATGGAAGACAACAATGGTGTTATTAGCTAGTTGTAGTACACAATGGCCGGTGATGAAGGCGTCAATAGTTACATCATAGTTTGCGGGGTTGTCGGGCCATCGAGTAGGATAGGGAAGGAGGCCAAGGGGCGGAGTGCTCATTTGTTGGTGGCGGGGTGGAGTGGATCGGGCTGCAAACATCCACTGGTTTAGTTACTAATGTGCGTCCACCAAATAGAATTACCCTAGAGCTATTCCTGCGAATCAGATGGTGGAACAAGCAATCCTAAATTTCTTCTCACATTGTCGAATGAGGATGTGGTTTTTCTAATAAGAACAGCAATTGTACCAACCTAAATCAAGTTATATCTAGTTGTTGTGGTTACAGATAGGGGTGAAAACGGCTCAGATAATGACTCTGTCATATTTGTTTTTTTCTTCAGGATATGAATACAAATACTCTGGATACGAATAATATTGAATACAAATACGGATCGAAATGAATACGGTCACGGGTATTTTTAGAACATGAAAACCCCTTAAATTGTATGCTAGAAATTAACGAAAACATATAACTAGTTTATTTGATGCAAACATTCATGAATGGCTAAGCATAACATGATACCCATGTTGGAAATAAAATATATCCAACTAAAATTAACCAACATATGGTGTTCAAAGATAAATGTCAATAGCAATTATTCAAGGTGGCATAATGTCGAATAGGACTTTAACTATTCCCGAAAACAATTATTATAGAATTAGCAATGCAAGTTGATATAAAACAATATAATTTTTATAAAATGGGTACAGCAAGATCAAAAGTCTATGACTTGCCTTCGTTGAAGGTTTGAGTTGCTTTGACGGACGGGTCCAAGAATTATTCCAAAACGCTGAAATCTATATACGCGAAAAGAGCCAAATAAATACAATAATTTGAAATAAGATCCAAAAATTATAAAATTAGAACCAAAAGAAAGGTATTAAATTTAGATGAATTTAGAAACAAGAATTGATGGAATCGGAGTTCGTATGAGGGAGAACGAACATCCGGAAGGTTTCTATTGAGCTCGTATTCTAGATATCCGGCCTTCATACTATATGGATAATCCGTATTTCATGGATACCGGGGCTACTATATTGGTATTCATTTCTGACAAAAAAAATCTGTATTCATTTCGATCTAAGAAAAATCCAATCCGAGACAATCCAAGTCTGTTTTTGTCCGGATGTCGAAAACTATTCAATCCATTTTCACCCCTAGTTACACCAAGCAGTAAAAGGTGTAAGGCCTCAGGGTCACTACCTGCTGTGAAGGGGGTAGGGATCCCGAGGATCTTAAATTGTGGGAAACGGTTCTCAAGAATGAATGATAATCTTTTATTCGTGTTCGATTTTATCAAGACGAAAAGCCCTCTTTCACTTGATACACATGAGGTCCTATTTATAGCTTTACAAGCTAGGAGGTGAGAGATTACAATAGTGGCCCTATAAAGGCCCTACAGCTATAGGGGCCTTGTGGTCTTTTCCTTCTTCGCATGTAGCTTTGGCGCACGGTGGACTCTCGTGAGCGGTGTCCACCACATAATCATCCTTGGTCCACGGCGGGACCCAGGCCTCCCCACTCATCTTTGCGAAGACCCCCCCTCAGTGTAGTGACCCCTTTGGGGTATGGCCGAGGCGGTGGGCTGGCCCGCTGAGGTGTCAAGATGGCGTCCTCCCCCCATTACGTATGCTGAACAGGATGGTTTGTTTGGCTCTTCGTCGAACCGTTGGGGGCGGTGGGTCGCCCCTACAACATTAGTCATGTCCAATGCATGTTGATTCAACCGACGTTGAAACTATGGTGGTGTTTAGTTCAAGGATCGTTAATGTAAATGAAAAGGGAATCAGTTTACAAGGGAATTGAGGGTGGAATTGCTTATTACATCATTTGCTTGGTTCGAGTGGCAGATGGTTATTGACACCATTACAATGTTTGGTAGAGTTGATGGTATCAAAATACACGGTTTTTGCACAGAGCCAAATATAGAACAGTTGATTCGACCATGAAGCTGAAAAAATCTTATTCAACCATGAAATTCACAAGAACAACTCCTTTTTTGGGCAATTGGACTGAAACCAAACACTTCCACTACCAAATACAACATTACAAGAACTTTGAAAATATCGCAAGCAATAGAGGAACAAATCACATGGAAGTTGTTAGAGGAGAAGGAAGAACACACGTTGTATCAAATCGGACCGGGAGGCAGGATGGTTGGATCTTGTTGGCCCCAAGCAACTCTGTCGACAGCGAGCGGCGAGTGGGCGATCACGTTGGGGTGGTAGTGGCGAAGGAGACTCCTTTAGCGCGAGACTGCACAGGCCATCAAGCTCATCGATGAGGACTCCTTCTGCCGCCTCTCACGCCCCTCCACCTTCTCGTCCTCCTCGAACTCCAACGACCACCACCTCCCCGCAAGCCCCTCGGTTAAATCCATCTCAAAATCATCCCTTGAAGAAGGATGGAGAGAGATGAGGTGATTGTGGTCCGCAGGGGATCCTCATCGGTGAGGATGTGACGCATCGGAAGCTGGTAGTCGCTAGCGGTGGCACCACTGCTTGCATGGGAAGGGGATCGCTCGGGGTGGAGGAGAAGATGATCTGAGCGGTATTGCCATCACATTATGCTCAGGTGGGAGGGGGTATGGGCTTTCCATAGCCCGGTATCCAATTACGTTGGGAATCAATTACATGCTATTAACATATTCATTACTATTTCTCCATGTACAAGTTGTATAGGAGATATTCTCTTTGTATTTCCATGTATAGGAGATTGTGATCTTATCTTTCTATAACCATATGATATGGTTGTTGTTTATGCCGATTGCACTGTTGCCGTCCGGCAATATAAACTCACGTCAGCCCGGTTGATTACCATGTGTTGTTCTTCCTTCTTCCGCTTTCATTCTTTCGTGGTATCAGATTGATCTATGATCCTCCCACCTCAATTTCGCATAATTACAGCCCCCACCAGTGAGCACTCCGCCACCGGTTCCCACACACCCGCCGGTGTGCACCCCGCCATCGGCATCCTCAACTCGCCACTACCCCACTCTTGGCTTCCACGGTGGTGCCAACCATCTCTCACGCCTCCCAAGCCACAAATGTGGCTAGCATCAAGACGCACATACTGTGTCTTGATCTGAAGACGTCGAACTACACTAAGTGGTGGACTTTCTTCCTTGCCATGATCGGCAAGTTCCGTCTTCTTTCTCATGTTGATGGCACCGAAGTTCAATCTGACAATATCTATTGGGTTCAACGCGACTTCACGGTTCTCACGTGGTTGTACGACTCCATCTTGGGCATCATCATCAAGCCCGACCAATCCACCCGTAAACCGTGGACGCGCGCCGAAGACCTCTTCTGTGATAATATGGAAGCCCAGGCTCTCTATCTTGAGGCTAAGTTCACAACACTCGCCCAGGGTGGCCTCTCCATCACCTCCTCCCGCTAGCATCAGAAAATGCTCGCGGATTCCCTCTATGACGTCAGACAACTGGTCTTCGATCGTTGACTCATCCTGAACACACTGCGCGGCCTCAACTAGCACTTCTCCAACATTGCAATCGTCTTCTCTATGCAGGCTCCATTCTCGATGTTCACAAATGCTCGCTCCTCTCTTCTACTCTAGGAGATGCGCAATACCAATGACTCCAAGATCGCCGCTAGTACTACCCTCCTCAGCGCTGCCACCGGCTCCATCGTCTCCCAGTCTATCGCAGTGACACCCACACCTCTGGTCGCGGCAAAGGATGCTACAAGGGCAAGAAAGGCAAGAACGTTGGTAATTGTGGTGCCGCTCTGTCACGTATGGCACCCATTCTGCAGGGTCCATGGGTTTGCTTCAACCCATGGGTTGCGCTGCTGGCCCCCCATGTGGCATCCGACCACTTGTGCCGGTGTCCTCGGATCACATCCATCCTCCCTTCCCTAACCATACAACATGACGTACACCCCTACAATCGCTCCATCCCCGACCTCACCACCACCTAACTGGGACTCTGCTGGCCTCATTGCTACCATGAACAACCTCTCCCTCCAGGCACTGGGAGGTTGGATCATGGATTTAGGGGCCACATCCCACATGACGTCCAACGATGGTATAATTTCCCACCCTATCTCCCTTCCTTCTGCCTCCCAAGTCACTGTCGGCAATAGTTCCACCATTCCAATCTCTCACATGGGTAATGCTCAACTCTACACTCCCTCAGTTCCTTTCGAACTCACTGATGTCCTAGTCGTCCCTTCCTTGATTAAAAGTCTTATTTCAGTTTGCAAATTCACCCTCACAATTCTTGTCCCATCGAATTTGATTATCTTGGCTTTTCTATCAAGGACCTCCACACCAAGGCCACGATTCATCGCTGCAATAGCCAGGGGGTCTCCACACCATCTTTTGAACTGCACCCATGTCTTCCCTTCATGCTCTCTTATCGGCCACCTCTCCAGCCACCCTATGGCATCGCCGCTTGGGCCACCGCCGTGATGCCAAGGCATCTCTTCAACATTTGCCTTTTATTCCATGCAATAACACAGACCGATCCGTTTGCCATGCATGTCAGCTCGGCAAGCACGTCCATCTGTCATTTACTAGTTCCACTTCATTTTCCACTATTCCTTTTCAGTTATTTCATTGCGATTTGTGGACATCACCAGTGTTGAGAAATTCTGGGTTTCAATATTATCTAGTCATTATTGATGATTTTTCCCACTTATGTTGGACTTTTCCTGTCCATAAAAAGTATGAGACCCATGACACCCTCACCTCCTTCCACAAATACATTCGCAAGCAATTTCAATTACCCATCATGTCCGTTCAAACTGACAATGGAAACAAATTTGTCTATTCACTTTCCCTCGAGTTCTTTCATCACCATGGCATTACTTTATGTCTCTCTTGTCCCTATACCTCCCAACAAAATGGGAAAGCAGAATGCACCCTTTGCACTATCAATGATATCGTCCACACTTTAATTTTTCAGGCTCACATGCCCCAATCCTAACGGGTGGAGGCTCTCCACACATCCTCCACTACTACAGAAAAGGTCTTCACAGACAGTTCAAAACGTCATCACAGACGGTTTTGTGAGCCATCTAAGTTTATGAGTCAGTAATGACATGAGATCATCACAAACGGTTATTTACTCAAAATCGTATGTGATAGTCAACTATCACAGATGGTTTGTAGCTAAAACCGTTTGTGATGGTTGACTATCACAGATGGTTTGTAGATTAAACCGTCTATGATAGATGATGTATTACAGATGATTTGTAGATGAAACGTCTGTGAGAGATGATGTATCACAGATGGTATGTCCTAAGGAACCATCTGTGATATTCTTTTGTATTGCTAAATCTATTTCTGTTTATTGGCTAGCTTCAGGAAATGCTAGCCATGCCCTCTAAAACAAGCTGAAACACAACAAGTTGTATACATCTAATTCACATTCATTTCAGAAACAAGTACATCCAATTCGCATTCATTTCAGAAACAACCACATCCAATTCATAAATCAATTAACTAAAATTAACCATTCATCTACATTTACACACATGTACCATTAAGTTCAATCTTATCGTAATCAAGTTCAATCTACATTGTGGAACTTTCCATCTAGATTTATGACCTCACGGTTCAAGAATACCGCAAACTATCCTCCAATGTTTGTGAGCTGGCCCTGTTCCAACGTAGTTGTAGTAATGCTCACAACCTGTCGCTAGAAATATTAAATTCGTGCATATATAAATTGATAAATATGAAATAATTATTGCAAGATTGACAAACCTGAGGATCATTGGTCATTGCGAAACCGATGAGTAGTTCCATGTTGTGGCAAACATAGTATCCACAGATGTTGCAGGGCGGCGGCTGCTGGTGGCACTGCAAAAATAGAATTGGTTAGTCCGAGAGGCATTACTACGAAGTGTTATATAGGATTAATGTGTACTAGCTAGCAAATACTAGGAATTTTAGATCGTGTCATAGGATCCTTCCCTTGGATTTCCATCCTTTAGCAAAGTACACTACGAACGACCTACGTGATTCCAAGAAGTTAGCCTTAGCCATTGCGAAGGAAGTTAAGACTACAATAGAGTTTCTATGGAAGAAATATGTTTACCCGTCGATTAATTATCGGACAACTGTGAAGTCGTGTTTGGCCCTTTGTAGGGAATCTAGGTATATGACCATGTTCTGTTTTGGTATACTTACAATTAGAATCCAGTGGAACCTGCACAGGTATGTCACCATAGTCATTAAACCTAAGTTCTGTTGCTTATAAAGTACAAATTAACAAGTATAGCCACTAGTGCAACACTTACTCCTAGTTGTAGGACAAAAGTATGAATTCCTTATCGTGGTGAGCCAGCAATAACTCCGTCATGTAATCCTTGACGAAATTTGCATTCTCCTTGATGGTTTGCTCGGAGACCATGTGTGGGTCGACAAAAACCTAGCGATGAATTCCTTAATTCGGCTTTAGAAATCATGTATCTACTATATATATATATATATATATACACACACAAAAGTAAGGAGTTATAGTTATATATATATATATACACACACACAAAAGTAAGGAGTTATAGTTATATATATAACATTTATCGGTATTACATGAACATTGAACGTAATTGTACACACTTACAGTGTCCAGCATCTCATGAGTGAGGCGTCGAGGGCATCGAGGTTGAAGAGACAGAACAAGTCCTCGAAGGTCACTGTGAAGACACAGTCTTGAGCCTCGTGGTTAAAATGATCCTTCTTAAACTTGATGGTGACACCCGAGTGTCGTTGTTCATTCGTCTTGTTGGCCTGTTCCATGTACCATATATGCAATCTCGTGCACAAATTTCTGGGCCAATGACAAGAAGGGGATATCAGAATAGGAGTCGATCATCTTCGATTTGCCCTTGTTGCCTCGCTTTGTAGAGGTCGACTTCATGAGAGTCGACCGAGCACGAGGTGTAGATGCATCTGATACACTGGGCCCTTGCCGCTTCGGTGCAGGTAGCTCCCATGGACTTGACACCGTTGTAGAACATTCCCGTGAAGTTGACACTGTTGCGGGTAGCTCCAGGCAGATGTCCCTCTTGGGCCACTGGCTGAATGTTCCAATGGCCTGCCCTAGAGTCATGACCTCGTCGTCTGGGGGAATCTGCAGCAGGACGACTGCGAAATTGTCATAAACACCATCCACATTCAGTTTTGTGAAACCCGGCGTTGGATTTACACCATGCACCAAAGCCCCGACACCAGATGGATACACCTAGCCCCAAGCAACATCTAGGGCAACGGAAGCATATCTCACTTGGAGCTTGCACTTCACCGCCACCTACATAACGATACAAAATTAACAACTCCAACAGGCCTATAAATGGATGGAGCATTCCATAGATAATAATTATTACCAAGATGTCATCGATAGGAAATCTATTGTTGTCTTTTGGGGTAGGGGTAGGGTTGGACGCGCAGCTACTTGTAAGTTTGGGTGGGGGGAGGGTAGCTCGCACATAATAGTGGCAGGGGCTTGCAACTGATTTTCCCTAAGTCTTTCTTCAAAGCTATCTATCTGTCGTTGCATCTTAGCTCTGATGCGATCATTGATCTCATCTCCGGGGGATTCAGTGATCTCATCTTTGAGGGATTCATGAATCTCCTCTCGTAGCTTTGCATCGCGCTCGGCTTTGGCTCTCTTCCTACTTCGATACAATTCGGAGTCCTCTTGGAATCCATATTTTCATAGAACATAAAGACCAACGACTCTCGTGCGACCCGAGTGCTCATTGTTTCCCAGACCGTGGAGAGTATATCTCTCTCCCTGTCTACCTGGAATGAGCCTTGGGAAGATTGTGCACTCAGCGTTACCTGCAATAGCCCGACATGTTATTTCACTTCCTATTAAGTTATGGAGTAATTACAAACTAGGTAGTTCGATATTTTACCAGGCGCTAGCATACTTCCTTGTCTGCAGGGTTTGGAAAGGAGATGGCCTCTGAAGACAGGGTAGATAACCTCCCTCTTAGCTAGTTTTGGCGCACTCATCAGTGATCTCGACAAATGGTGGGAAGACATTCGAATGTCAGCTGGTCCTGATCCCTCCATTGCGGGATTTTACCTGTGGGTCCTGATCCCACATTTTTGCCTGGAGGGCCCTGTGCGTCACACTTTCACTCCTAAAATAATCTATCGTCTTCTTTGCCACAAAGTCTTCAAGGACTCTTCCAAGAATGGATACTTGTGGAAGGGCCACAGATCTTTCTCCACGTAGTTCTTGACAAGCGTGCTCTTGAAGTTCTTCCACGCTTTGCACGCCTGTAGCAACGCGTGTTGTTGCACGGAGTCCTCGTGTTGTTTCGGGATCTCGAATGATCAGAAAATATCCGTCAGCAGCTCACCTTTCTGAACTTTGGTCAACTCTTTCCACGAATCGTAGATGATGTTGACCCATTGTCGTACAACTATTCCGACCGTTTTTCGGAATATGGACACTGCTTGGGGAGGATTGATACGAGCCCTAGACTCATGGACCTCCGTGATGGTAAATCAGCCCCTGGGCCTTTTCGATATTCCTCTTCTTCTATCACGCTAGGATATTCCAAAGGATGGCGTATCAGACACATGAGACGACGATAACGAAGAATGAGCGGAAGACATCTTCAAAAAAATAGAATTTCTGATACGCATGAACATATTATCATAAGATTTGATCTCTATGTGTATAGGTATACACACCAATTAATAATAATTGGGATATGTAGGGAAGAAATTAGGACTAATACAATGATATAATTGACATATAAACATGTAAATCCTCCAAGTCATTTAAAAGGAATAATATGCTCAATACAAACATCATGTGAACAAATGAAATCAGCATAAAGCTAAGATTTAACATTTTGATATTGCTCTCAGATGTAGAGTAAGCATTCCAATTAGAGCTCAAGTTCAAACTTGATTATCAAAATAATTTCAATACAAGACTATTATCATCACAGAGCATTCATTTCAAGCCCACCACACCACATTGCAATATATTCCAGTAGCGTATCAAAACAAATACCATATGAATCACTGACTAGAACAAATACAAATTTCTAAAACAAGTACAACATCTCATACTACTCAGTGTTTGAACCAGATACTAGCACAATTATCATGAGTCCATGAGGACCATGACAGCATGATAGATTATTCATAGAAAGAGTGAGAGAAAGGGGCGTCGGGGTCAGCAACTTGGCATTGGTTACCTTTGGGCATCGAGGAGAAGGACGAGCAGGAAGCATTACCGGAGCAGCAGGGTGGCGTCAAGGCTGGGGGAGGAGGAGGCTGCATGCTCGAGGAGGAGGAGGAGGTGCATGCTCGGGGAGGAGGAGCGCCGGGCTCGAGGAGGAGACAACATCGAGGACCGCTGCAATGGGCTCGGGGGAGGAGGAAGGAGTTGAGAAACTTAATTGTTTGAGTAGGGGCGCGAGCAAACCTTAGAGTCCGAATATAAATAGGAATAGACATCACAGTTAGTTCTAAAGTAGAACCGTCTGTGATAAATAATATCATAGATGGTTTCAATAAATAACCGCCTGTGATATATGATGTATCACAGATGGTTTTTACTAAGGAACTGTTGTGATATCTTTTGTATCATAGACGGTTTATCCTAAGGAACCATCTGCAATAGTTTATGTATCACATACGGTTTTTAGATAAAACCATTTGTAATATATCATCATAGACAGTTTGTAGATGAAAGAGTATGTGATATTATTTTGTATTGGTAAATCCAGTTCTGCTTATTGGCTAGCCTCAGGAAATGCTAGCCATGCTCTCTGAAACAAGTATAAAACACAACTACATGAATACATCCAATTTACATTCATTTCAGAAACAAGCACATCCATTTTACAGTACAAATCAATTAACTCAAATGAACTAAAATTAACCATTCAGAACGTATATACACACACATTGTGTTCAATCTTTAAAAATTAGCCCTTCATAATGATCGACGCGTATGTAGCTAGTTTTGTCATGTTGTTCTTACTCGACCCTTATGTCATTTTTGAAAAGAGGCAACTCGTCAAATTGATTGTATTCTTCCTCGTTCACTACATTCTCAACTCCGACAATCCTCCCTTTTTCATGAAGAACTACGTGGCGCTTCTTATTTGCCTAGTCGGTTACATAGAAGACTTGAACAACTTGGTTAGCGAGTACGAATGATTCGTCTTTGTATCCAACACGTTCAAGGTCCACGATGTGACGCAGTACTTGTCGACCTTCACCTGTGCGAGATGGACCCAACGGCACCAAAATAGGGGGATCTTGAAAAGCACATAGTCGAGCTTCCATATCTCCTTTATAAGCCCATAGTAGAAGCTCCTCATCACATCAATACGGAACGCATCTATGCGGACACTGCTATTCTGGTTAGTGCTCTTTATATTTTGAGCCTGCATATAGAATGTGTACCCATTTATGTTTTATCCTTGACATATCACAACTATAAATGTTGGCCCTTTTGCCAACCATGTCAGCATATCACCTAACGAGCTCCTAGCGTGTCGCTCCTTCAACCATTGGTTGAACCGACTGTTGTGCTGTCTCATGATCCAAACATTCGACCGCTTTGGATTCTGTTGCCGAAGCACATCCTTATGCTAGTCAATATACAGGGACACTTCAGTCATGTGCTGCAAGATCGTGAAATGGGATTGAGCATACACATCCATATTTGGAGTGATTACTTTCCTTCCGATGGTCCCGTTACCCTCGAGCCTCCCCTCATGATGAGCTCGAGGCACACCTATTGGTTCGACCTGAGCCATGTAATCGACGTAGAACTCAATGACCTCTTCGGTTGCATAACCTTCGACGATGTTGCCATCTGGCCAAGATCGATTCCGTATATAGGACTTGAGAATTCCCATGAACCTCTCGAATAGGTACATGCTACGTAGGAACACAGGCCCTTACATCTTTATCTCCCTCACAATGTGAACAATAAGATGGAGCATGATATCAAAAAACGACGGAGGAAAATACATCTCAAGATCACATAGAGTCATCACCACCTCGTCCTGCAGAGCATCTAGTCCTTCGGGATCGATGATATTCTAAGCAATTGTGTTAAAGAAATACAGTCTCATAATTGTCTCTCGGATCTTGATCGGCAAAATACTTCTAATTGCAATAGGGAGCATCTGTGTCATCAGCATATGATAATCATGAAACTTCATGCCAATTAGCTTCAAATCTTCCATCGAAACAAGTTTCTTTATGTTGGCGAAGTAACCGGACAAAATTTTTGCACCATGCAAGCATTGGCGCAGTTCAGTTCTCTCGGCCTTGGACAGTGTAACAAGCAGGGGGAAGGTACGTTCGCCCTTTATCGGTCTTTGTCGGTGTTAACTCAGGTCTGATGTCCATATCAACCAAGTCAAGTCGTGCGTTGAAACCATCCTTTGTGTTTGTCATGAATGTTCAGTAAGAGACCAATCAAGCAGTCACATACATTATTCTCTACGTGCATGACATCGATGCAGTGACGAACTTCTAGCTGCTCCCAATAAGGTAAGTCCCAAAATATTGATCTCTTCTTCCAGATGTTCTTCTCACGGGTCCTCGATTTACATCCCTTTTCAAGCACAATATCTAAATCCTTAACCATATCATAGACCTCTTTTTCGCTTAAATGCCTTAGAGCTGAACTATCCCCCTTCTCTCCGTCGAATTCTTTCTTCATCCTGCGGTATGGGTGAGCCCTCCGAAGGAACCTACGGTGATGCATGTACACGGTTTTGCACGAGTGCTTCAACCACACACTCTCAGTATCATCTAAGCAGTGAGTACAGGCTTTGGCCCCTTTTGTACTCTAGCCCGACATGATAGCAAGGGTAGGATAATCATTTATGGTGCAGAACAACAACGAGCATAAAGTGAAATTCTCTCGTTTGTACGCATCCCATACCTGTACCCCTTCAGTCCACAGTATTTTTAGATCTTCCATCAATGGTGCTAGGTACACATCAATATCATTTTCAGGTTGCTTCGGCTCTTGGATAAGTATCGACAACAAAATATACTTTCGCTTCATACACAACCAAGCAGAAAGGTTGTAGATACAGAGCGTCATGGGCCAAGTGCTATGTCACTACTCATATTACCGAAAGGATTCATTCCATCTGTACTTAATCCAAACCTTATATTCCTTAGTTCCACACTGAAGTTTGCAAACCTCCTATTGATGTTTATCTACTGGGCGGAATCAGCAGGGTGTCTTAGCTTTATGTCATTCTTACGCTCCTCCGAGTGCTAATGCAGCAGTTTTGCATCCTTTGGGTTCACAAAAAAATGCTTCAAACGGAGAATTAGAGGAAGATACCACGTCATCTTAGCTGGAGGTTCTTTCCTCAGTTCGATTCTCTCGTTATCATCTGATTGATTCTTATGCTTGTATGGGGATGCGTTGCACACCGGACATACATGCATGTTTGCATACTCGTTACGGTAGATGATACAATCGTTCGAATATGCATGTATTCTTTCTACTTCCATTCCTAATAGACAAAGAACCTTCTTGGCTTTGTAGGTGGTTTTGGGCAACTCGTTTCCCTCTAGAAGCATGTCTGCTAAGAGACCTAACAACGTTGTGAAACTCTTATCGGACCAACCGTTGTTTGCCTTCAATTTCAGCAGTTCAAGCATGGATGACAACTTTGTGCATTCCAGCTTGCAGCCCGGGAACAAAGGTTTCTCTGAGTCTTCCATCAAGCCCCGGAATTTAACATACTACCTCTCATCACAGTTCCCTCCTGCATCACAAAGCATCTGATCTAGATTGTCATCGTGCAGTCTATCTAAATCGAAACCACAATCGACATCATCCGACGGCATATCGTTGACTTCGTCGGCGATGCCGTTATTACTACCTTCATGTATAATCTTCTCTTCACCGTGACTGGTCCAACGTGTATAACCCTTTTTGAAACCCCTTCGAGTCAAGTGTGCTTCGATCTACGCTTGGTTCTTCAACATCTTCGGATTCTCGCAGTCAATGCATGGACAATACATATATTCTGCCTCCTTATTCAACTTATCCTCCTCAACAGCTCTTATAAAAGCACACATGTCATTAATGTACTCTTCACTCAAATGGTTCTCAACGTACATCTAGCTTCGGTCTATCACACGATTCGTATTGAAAACCCTGGAAATAAATAAAAGGGTGACTTTGAAAGCATATTTTCTGAGGCTTACGCTTTCCAACAGAGAAAGCGTATTTTTCTCTAAATTAAAGGTGGTTTTTCTCATTTTTATATTTTTTTGGATTTTATTAACTTACATGTGGGTCCTACTTGTCAGTGACTAATTTTTTTTCATGATTTTATTTATAAAATCTATGGCGGTCCCACATGTCATAGACTCGTTAGTTTATTAACTAAATGATTAAAAATAGTAGGATTTGAAGCTCAAATTGGGTTCAGGGTGACATCACATTGCTAATAGTCGTGGCTCGGGGCCTTAAGGTCGCCTAAGGCGAGCCGATGGTGATGTCCTGTGACGGCGCCATGGGCTTCACTAGCGATTTCGGCATAAATGCTCGAAACTACTCAAATCTCACCTCGATCACAAGGAAGGTGTTAATGAAGTCAGGGAAGGTCCAAGGTGGTTGATCATCGGTGAACAGAGGTGACGACGACAAGCTCCTCGGTGATAGGTCTTCTCGGTGGAAATAAACTGAAACGAATTGAAGCACATGCACAGCTTTAGGGGGACATATAGGTGGGAAAATCGACTTTGGTGGGGTCGAGGACTCACCGGAGAAGAGTTGGCGTCGATGGCGGCGGCGGTGATAGAGAGATCCACAGTGATAGCTCGGCGTGGGTGACAATAGATGAAATGGACCACATGAGCAGGCTCAGTGAGGTGAGGCGATACTCAAGCCGGGCACGGAGTGGCGATGGACTCACTGGGCTTGGAGATCTCCCACGGCTACCGTAGCGCCAGAGATGGAGAAGAAGACTCTATTGAGGAGCTACACTGCACCGGATGGTAAGCGAGCAAGATGGCGCACCGTTTGTGATGAGTTAATTATCATGGATGGTTTTCAACAAAAACTATCTGTGATATGTAGTGATATCACAGATGGTTATTATTGAAAACCGTATGTAAGGTATCACAGACGGTTTTTTGTTGAAAGCCGTCTGTGATATTTGGTAACATTACAGACGATTTTTGTTAGAACCATTTGTGATACTTCACAGATGGTTTTCAACATAACCCGTCTGTGATACTACATCTTCATAGGCGGTTTTTAGCAGAGAAAGTAACACAGACGTTCTCTAAACAAAAACCGTCTATGATTGTGTTTAATATAGATGGTTTCGGTCAACCGTCTGTGATCAGGTGCCCAGTATTAGCATTTTTGTAATAGTGCACCTACCTCCTAAATCGACGTCCCTCCAAGTCGATCCAATCCACCATGGTATATGAGAAACTCTACTGTCGTAGTCGCAACTATCAACGCCTTCGTGTTTTTGGTTGTTTGTGTTACCCCTAACCTCTCATCCACCACACAACACAAATTGTCACCTCGATCCACGGCTTGTACTTTTCTTGGTTGTTTAGACCTCTCCAGCCGCAAAGTCATCACCTCTCGCCATGTCATATTCGATGAATCCATTTTTCCTTTTGCAAACCCTTCAGACCCCGTGGATCCTTCTTCCCTTGACTTTCCTCTTAACATCGTGTCCACGACATCTACTTCAGTACCGACTACCACGTCCTTCCCACAAGAGCCTATATTCTCCACCACAGACCTGCCATCGCCGGCAGCGCCTCATCCTGCCACGACAACTCATCCTCCTGTCGTGACAGCTCCTTTCCCGGCTGCGGCAACCCCTTTCTCTGTCATGCCACTTTCTCTTCCCAACGCCACCTCAATGGTTGCTCGGCCAGCACCTGGTCCTCACCACATGGTTACTCGAGCCAAACATGGTATTGTCATGGCCGTGGATAGATTGAATTTACTTGTCACAAGCAATTTCATCCCTCCTGTTCCTAAGACTTATCGGAGCACTCTCTCTGATCCACACTAGCATCAAGCATGTCAGAAGAGTACAAGGCTCTCATTGATAATCATACCTGGTCCTTGGTCCCTTGTTCCCATAGCGCCAATGTCGTCACTAGCAAGTGGATTTTTAAGCACAAATTCCACTCCGACGGTTCCTTGGCTCGCCACAAGGCCCGATGGGTTGTTTGTGGGTATTCTTAACAGTCTGGTATTGACTTTGACAAGACTTTCAGCCGGTTGTCAAACCCTCCATCGACTCGATGTCAAGAATGCCTTCCTTCATAGCAATTTTGATGAGACAGTCTATTGCCAATAGCCTTTTGGGTTTGTTGACTCCACTCATCTTTCCCATGTATATCGTCTCCACAAATCCTTGTACGGACTCAAACAAGAACCCTATGCGTTGTCGGGACCCGAACTTGCAAATCTGGACCATCTGTGTATTCTGCACTAGTCCATGATCATGCTTGTGCATAAAGTGGCAACATAGATGAAATATCAACCATTCAACGAAATAACTATGAAAGTAACAACTTAACAATAAATAATACTAGAGGACCTTATGATCAAAGTTTACATACTTTGCCACACAAGGCTTAAAGATTGATAAATAAATTTTGCAGGGGAAGAAGAAAACTCGTAGTAGCCATCTAACATACCACAAGCAATCGAGTGGAGAGCATGTCCTAGTTTGCATAGTCTTCAAAGTACTTCTCTTCGTAGAACTCTGGGTTCTTTGGGTCTTCCTCAGGGATTGATCAATAAGGCATAAAGCCGTGAGTACATAAAGTACTCAGCAAGTTGTAGGGAATAGTATGCAAATAATATTCATGCAAGACTTGAACAAAGAAAAGGCATATGGTTATTTTGCAGAAAACAGTATTGATAGTAAATACAGTAAATAGATTAAATACATAAGTAAACAAGTGCTTTGAAACAACTAGTGAACTATCCGTCACTTCCCAACCATTGCACTATCCAAAGTTTTTAAGGAAAAAACTCTATATCCCATGTGAAATCCCGAGGCATTGTCCATAACCAGGGACATGGCTATTCGAATAATTTTGACACTCTACAGAGGTTGTACAGCTTGACCCACAAGAGATAATCAACTTATAATGTCGGCCAAGACACGCTTCCGTAGACGTACGACTAATTGATTATCACAAAGCTTTTACAAAACTGTGACTTAACCTAGTTCTACCGCTAAGGTTTCACTACCGAATGGTTACATCCACCACAGTCGGGAGCTCCCTCTTGTGCAATGTGAATCTATCCGTCCATCCCATAATCTACACCACACATGACAGAACTAAAATCAAAACATTGCTAAATAATTAGCCACGTCCATCCCACACTAGACATGTGGTTGTACGATAATACCCAGATCAATGGTGCACAGGATTAAGTCCTTAGTGGTTACTCAGGCGAAACAACCTCATCCCAAATGTGCTACCCATACCCCCTTTACTGCATGATCATTCGCTTGAGTATGAAACAATTTTGTTCAACCAAGACCGATGGCCTCCCCTGCCATGACGCAACAATTATTACAGCAGTGGTCTCGCATCATAATTTCATATATCATTAAGTCAAGTTATCATGATTAATCTTGTGAATAGAAACCCATCGTACAACTAAGCATGACTAAGCATATTACGCCACCAATATTGGTATTACAATTATGTACAACTAATATCAACCCTTCCTATGGTGTCCAAAGATACATGTCATTCACAATTATTCAAGATGGCATATGTCAAATAGGTATTTAACTACCCCCGGAAACAATTTATATACAAATAGCATGCATGAAGATATAAAACAATATAATTTTGCAATATTCGGTACAATATGATCAAAGGTCTATGACTTGCCTTCGTCGAAGATTGGAGTTACTCCTGCAGACTAGTCCAGGAAGGCTTCGAAAACGTTGGATTCTATATGCATAAAATGAGATGAATAAATTACAATAAATCCAAATAAAATACAAAAATTATCAAATAGGTACCGAAAGAAATATTAAGAATTTAGGAACAAAAATGATGGAATCGAAGTTCGTATGAAGGAGAACGAATACCTGGAAGTTTGTCGGAATAGGAAATTGGTGAAAATGGAGAAATAGGGGAATATTCTGTTTTAGAATTAAAATAGTAAAACAAATAGCTGACAATTGGGCGCCACTTGCAAGTGAGACAAGAACAAAGAAAGAAGAAAAGCATACAAGAAACAGAGGAGGGCGCGGGCTACTCTGGACGGAGGCGGCGCTAGCGAGCGATAGCGGGAGGCTCGACCGGTGGCCAAAATGGGTCGCCGAGACCTTGGGGACGCGAGGGGAAGTGGTGGCACGGCCAACAGCACACGGTGGTGGTGTGTGCAGCGGCGGCAGCACACGAGCATGCGGGACACGCCAGGCGGCGATGCTCCAGCGGCAGGCGCGCGCACGGGCTGGGCGGTGGCATGGGGAAGCAGTTGGGCGGGTTGGAGTTGCTCGGGGGCGACCGAGGTGGCGTGGCAACGATGGCGGTGGTGAGAAAGAGGTGGTGGTGGCGACGACTTGCTTCGGTGATGGAGAGGCTAAATCAAGGTGGGGAATAGGTTGAGGGAGAGTAGGAACACGACGTGACGCAGACCACTAGGTTCAAAACTCACCGAAGAAGGAGATCGAGGCGAAGGCGATGTGGCCACACTTGAGGAAGGCGGCGGCGGTGCGTGTTTCGGCCAAACGAAGGGTAGATAGACAACAAGGCTTGAGGCAAAATGAAGCGGGGAGCAAGGGGCATGCGGTGCTCTCTTTATAGGGCAAAGACGGGGAGTGAAACGACGTGGAACGCTCGCGGAATTTGGGCGACAGTTTTGGTTCGGAGTTGAATTCACGCAACTGATGGAAAACGGAAGGAAAATGAATGCTCAAACCATCATGGTGTGCATTGACATCGGGCATGATGTGGGTGGCGGTCATGGTGACGTGGCGCGGTCAGCGCGGATGGGAGCGACGCACGGTGGTGGCACGGGCGCAACGTGGCGGAACCTGGGCGCCGGCTTGGGTGCGAGGACGAGGGCTGGGTAGGTTGGGCCGAGGCGTGGGCTGGCATGGTCGGGACCGAGGGGCAGGCTGGCGTGGTCGGGGCCGAGGGCGGCGCACAACGTCGGTGTGGTCGAGACTGGCTCAGGACAGAGCAAAGCCATGCAGGAGGAAGCCAATAGAGAGAAAGAGAAAGAAAGGGAGGAAGGAAAAGGAAGGAAAAAGGATGGGAAAAATAAAAGAGAACCGACTTTAGAAAATAAAATAAAAGGAGTGAAAATCCAAGAAAATTTCATAAAATTCCGTAGAACCTAAAGAACTAGAATAAAACAAATTTGAATTTGATTGAAGTTTATTTTAATCATTTTAAAATGTTTTCAATTTCTGATATTTCAATTTAAGATTTTTAAATCAATAAAATTCAAATAGTTCCTTTTATTTTAAAAAAATAAATAAATAAGACTCTAAAATGCGGTTTGCCACATACATTCGCAATCTTGGCTTTGTTTCGTGTGTGTTCGACACTTCTCTTTTTGTACTACAAGACGGTGGGTGCCTCGCTTATCTCCTTCTCTACGTCGATGGCATCATCCTCACCACTTCTTCCAATCATCTCCTCAAGCATCTCATAGGATTACTCCATTCCGAGTTTGCCATGACCGATTTATGTAATCTGCATTTTTTCCTTGGCATCTTCGTCATACGCTCTCCTAGCGGCTTGTTTGTATCTCAGCGTTAGTACACCTCTGACCTTTTACAACGCGCCAGCATGGCTAAGTGTCACCCCACAGCGACACCAGTTGATACTTGTGCCAAGCTCTCCACATCAAATGGTCCCCCAATTGCTGATCCGACTGAGTACCGAAGTCTGGCCGGTGCGCTTCAGTACCTCATGCTGACATGGTCAGATCTCTCCTATGTCGTAGAACATGTGTGTCTCTACATGGACGATCCTCACGAGCCTCATCTCGCCCTCATCAAAAGGATTTTATGCTATGTTCAAGGTACCCTTGCATATGGTCTTCAGCTTCAACCACTTCGCCTTCGACATTGACTGTCTACTCTGACGCCGACTGGGATGGTTGTCCCAATTCTCACCATTCCACTTGATTTCTTCGCCGTCCAAGTGTCAGACTACGATATCTCATTCTAGTGTAGAAATGGAGTACCGAGCTGCTGCCCACGCCATTGCCAAATGTTGTTGGCTTCGACAACTTCTCCAGGAACTTCACCATCCCCTTGCCTCGGCTACCGTGGTCTATTGTGACAACATCAACGCCATCTATATATCCTCAAATCCGGTTCAACACCGCCTCACCAAACATATTGAGATTGGCATCCATTTCGTTCGTGAGAATGTGCCTCTCGGTCATGTTCGAGTGCTTCATGTGCCGTCATCCCTGCAGTTTACCGACATCATGACAAAGGGCCTTCCAACTCAACCGTTTTAAGATTTCAAGACCAGTCTCTGCTGCGGCAACTGTACGATTCGATTGCAGGGGGATGTTAACATATTCATACTCTTTCTTTGTGTACAAGTTGCATAGGAGATCTTTGTATTTCCATGTATAGGAGATTGTGATCTTATCTTACTATAACCATACGATATGGTTGCTGTATATGCCGATTGCGGACAATATAAACTCACATCGGCCCGATTGATTGGCGTGTGCTGTGCTTCCTTCTTCCGCTTTCATTCTTTCACAGGCCAACTGAAACAAACTAGAAGTAACGAGATTAGTTACGCCTGTAATCGGATTACACCCAACAAGTCTCGAACCAAGCACCGTCTGTTTCTTCAAGAAAAACGTAAGATAAGGTCCCTAACCAATTTGCAAAGCAAGAAAAACAGCCATGTAGAGGTGAATGGGTCGGCTATGCTAACCCGTGTACGGACTGTTGATGTACAGCAGCCTGAAACTCGCTTGGACCTATAAAGGGACTGAGCCTAGCTATGCCAATTGCCAAAGCTGCTATAGGGTCAAGCCATGCCATGAAAACCATGCGACTCATGCCTGGGTGGTGCATCACATGCGCCTGAAAAAACAACACAGTGGCACGCATGCAAGCTACTCACTCCATTGCTGAGTGGAGCTCGGCTGACAGAGCAACACCTACTACAAGGGGCGGACCTACCATTATGGCAAACGCCAGAGCTCCCGCGGGTGCGGAATGCCCCACCCCTATCTTTCTTCCCTGTCTCTGGCTCCCTGGTACCGGCGTCGGAGAAGAGACTCCCCGTGACCCTGTCCTTCCTCCCTGCCTCCTGGATGTGGGCTGGATTCAACCGCTCAAGTCTTCAAGTTGCTGGGTCACGGCCCATCCATTTTTCCGTCACCCGTAGTCCAGCCCAACCAAGTACATAGAAGCCTCCAATCGGGGAAGCAGTCAAGCAGCTGGCCGAGCGAGGAAGCGAGCATCGCATTCCCATTGCCCAATTCCCAACCCTAGGCAGCGGCAGCGGAGCGCGGGCAGGGTGAGCGAAGGAGCGTGGAGGGGCTGCTCTCAGGAGGCCTGGAGCATAGGAGGGCGGTGCGGTGTGGGTGCGTGGCGGCGCTGGTGCCAGGTGGGAGCGAGCGACGAAGCGTGGGCGAATCGCGACCCCTAGCGCGAGCGAGGAGAGCGACAGAGTGTGGCGGCTCTGGTCCCGGGCGGCGGTGGCCGTGCTGCTCCCTAGCACAGAGCGCAGTAGCGCGGACGGCTCTGCTCTTGGCTCTCTGGTGTCGGTCGTGGGCTCCGCCTTCCCCTCGATGCCACCGCCCCGGCCTTCGCCTCCTCCCTCGGCAATGGCACAGTGGAGGTGGACTTGAGGGACTCGGTCCTCACCTTCTTGTGGCCATGCTCGCGCCTCCGCGAGGCACTGGGGAGGGCTGCAATGCGGAGTTGGAGGCGCCGAGGCTGTGCTCCCCGGACAAGTTGGCCGCTATCGCCAAGCTCTTGGAGTAACACGAGATCCCCGAGGCTGTGCAATGTGGAGTTGGAGGCGCCGAGGCCGTTCTCCCCGGACAAGTTGGCCGCCATCGCCAAGCTCTTGGAGCAACACGAGATCCCCGAGGCCAAGATCTGGCTCTCCACTGGCCTCTCTGCCTTCCTCTTCCTCTATACCTCCATATTAGGGTTAGTAGCTTTGTCCCAAACAATCTTGTAATGTTGTTCCCTTTGATTAGTTATAATATTTCAATTGGTACTAAAATGCCTTTGCAATTAAGATTTGCCTGCAGCGTGGCGGCGCAGGCATTGGTGCCGGCCTGCCGGGCGGTGCGACGTGGCCACAGGGCAGCTCGCTCTTGGGCGACGGTGTGACTCTGCTACCGGGCAAATTGTTAAGTAAGCTTCATTATTGAGGTATTTCTCGATGTTTTACCTTTAAAAATCAATTGTTGGTACTATTTAGTATCATATACTCGTATTGATGTGATCGCAATATATTTTGTATATATGTTATTTTTGCTTTTAGGTAATACTCTTTGGATCACGTTTACAACTCTATCGTACCTCAAATTTAGTCCTGGTTCACCCTACCGCAGTACCTCAAATTTATTTCTGACGCGCCTCTACCTACTAACTCAAATTTATTCTTGGTCCGCACCAACCTACTACGGCGCGCCTAGTAGCAGCCCACTACGTGCCGGTCGGGGCTCGCGATGATAGCCAGAGGACGGACGCTGGAAAGGAGTAGAAAGCCGTCCTAGCGAGCAATCAGCTTTCTGCCGAGACGAGGTTAGCTTCATTAAATTCGTAAAGATGGCTCTCTCGATCTCTCAGCATAGTGGAAGTCAGTGCATGCCCTGCCTGCTGTGCAGGCTGTGCTCCTCCTCCTTCCCGGAAATATGTGTGCACCAGCCTGCCTTCTTGCAGACAATGTTGCATGCGCTGATGCGCTAACTTCCTCCGGGTCATAAATCAGTGGCACTAGTGGTCAGTACACTAGTAGTAGTACTGTACGTCTATACCACGCAAGAGAGAATAAATTCTATGGGGGGAACCATTAAATCAGGTTATGCCAGTATGAACGTACTGCATTTTCACCACCCAACACAATGATGGCTGATGCTGACTGAATTGTGAGCATGAGAAGATCGAGTAACTTGTAAAATCTTGAGGTGCGACTTATGTGAACAGAAATTTCTTAACTAGTCGAGCAAAGTTATTCGCACTTTAGAATAGCCATATGCATGGGCCAGGTAGAGGAATTTTCAAACGAACAAAAGTATAATACCTACTTAATCGACCTAACAAATATATCCTATATAAGCGTAAGCTGCAAAGAGAACCGACCTGCGTAAATAAATGGCTCATGTCATGATAAGAAACGGGTTAATCTTATCCGCTCAACTGAACGGGTCCTCAAAGCAAACGCGTAATCGGCGGCAACTTTATTCCCTTCATACTTGTCACCACGGCACCACCTTTGCGACTAAACTTGGGCATATATTAACCGGCACCAAGGACGACGTCTCGAGGGAACTTGTGATCATTCTCAAAAAGTGGTTTCTTCTCATCTTCTGGCTTTCGAGAAAAGCTGAAGTTAGCGGCTCCCTCGTACTTGCTAGGGACCGCTGCTAATTAGTTCGCAATATTTGTTTTGATATATCGGAAACGCAACTGACCAAGCAGACGAACTGAAGAAGGGATAATTCATAAGCAGACGAACTGAACTGAAGAAGGGATAATTCATAAGCAGACGAACTGAACTGAAGAAGGGATAATTCATAAGCAGACGAACTGAACTGAAGAAGGGATAATTCATACTATACCACTGCCATGGACAGAAGCAGACTCGTCGGATAATTATTTCTTCCCTTCTAAGTTGTTCTCGTTCTCATCTGGGTGCTCAACGTGAGTAGTGCGTAGCAGTTGGCAAGCTAAGAGCTAACTAACGATTATTGTTTCCATTTCTCCATTTTCACGTAGGAATGGCAATGAACGTAGCAATTCGATGTTTACTTTGAACGGTAAGAGTTGTGGGCTACACGGCATTTTCACGATGATGGCAGTACTACTAGCTTTGAGACTACAGATTTCGAGTGGGATGTAAACTCACGCGGATACACGATTCCAAAGCTAACAGACGATTTAGGGACTAAGGCTATTTGGGGAGTAATTTGTGCAGTGAACTTGTTATTTCTAATGCTATATAAGCCTTGTTAAAACCCTTCCGAAATTTCTGTCAATTGTAATGTGCATTGGATGCTGCTATGTTATCTGTAATGCTATGCTGCCATAATAGGCAAAACTCTACCGAACTTCCCATGTCATTTAAAAAAGCAACTCATTTTAGTAAAAATTCATACAATTGACAACATTCCGTACACAAAATCCTACTAATGTATTGCGACATGGAGAGGTGGCAGCGTGCTTTGTCGACTTCGATCAACAGGTAGCGCACCAACAACTGCGCCATGTACTGCCAGGAAATTAACGCACCAGGGAGGGAGTGGTATTTCCTGAAGGAGAGAAAACATGGTCCACAGTGGCAAAACGGTCATTTCCATTGGCAAAAAAGGGGGGAAGTCTTCAATTCGCAATAAATTCGAGGAAATGGTGTTATGCGAGTTCAAACATGTTTGAAGTGGTATTCTTTGAAGAAAAAAATCTTTGGAGTAGTATAGCGATGGTGGTCAATCTTTGAAGTGGTATATCTATTATCTTATTAAAACAGAGTCAAAAGAAGTTACTACATACGCTCTGAAGGGTTAAAAATTCTCATATTAATCGGTCAAAAATAGAAAGATCTACACCATCGATCGTGGTGACTCTAGATTATAACAGTCTACATTAAAAAAAAAAGAGTACATGCCAAGTAAAATAAAACTAAAATTTGAAATAAAAAATAAAATAAAAAAGTAGATTGATCTCCACACAAATTCCTAAGTAAAAGAGTCCATGTCAAATACAATAAAACTAAAATTTAAAATAAAATTAGCAATTTGATTTCCATAAAAATTTCTAAGTAAAACCCCTAAATAATTATAGTTGGAAATAAAAATAACTAGAGTTTCCAACCAAAAAATAAAAATAATTGGAAATAAATTTAGGAAATTAGAGTTGTATACTAAATCCAACAAAAATAACTAAAATTT
This sequence comes from Ampelocalamus luodianensis, assembly GCA_036346255.1. Taxonomy (NCBI): domain Eukaryota; kingdom Viridiplantae; phylum Streptophyta; class Magnoliopsida; order Poales; family Poaceae; genus Ampelocalamus; species Ampelocalamus luodianensis. Next base: position 13,488,846 of record CM070634.1, read on the forward strand.
AGAATAAAAATAAAATAAAATTAGCAATTTTATTTATATTTCCAATAATTATAATTCATAATAAAAAGTAATCAATAATTGGCAATTAGATTTGTATACGAAATACAACAAAATAAATAAATAAAATTCTAAATAAAAATAAAATAAAATGGGCAATTTGATTTTAATACGAATTCCAAAGTAAAATCCCTAAATAACTATAATTCAAAATAAAAATTAAATAAAAAATAGCAATTGGATTCAAATACAAATTCCAAGAAAAAAGAACTAAAATTTGAAATAAAAATAAAAGAAAATTTGCAATTTGATTTGTATATGAACTCCAATAAAAATAACTGAAATATTGAATAAAAATAAAAGTTAATGAGGATGATACGAATGGTGTCGGAGGAGACACAAAACAAGCCACCAAGTTCGCTCTCAAGGTCACATGATTCTATTGTTGTTTCCTACGGAATAAAAATAAAAAAATAACCAAATTTTTTATTAAAAAATGTAAGTTATAACGAGGAGAGCAAGAATGGTGTTGGAGGAGACCACCAAAAGTGTTATGGCATCGATCTATCCTGCAAGAAGACATTAATCCATGGGGAAGCAAAGAGCCGAGACAGCGACGACGGAGATGAGGACAGTATCGTGCCGCTCACCGAAGCCATTGAAGAGAAAGTCCAGTGTTGATGGAGCCAAGGGACGCGATAACAAGTGGTGAGCGTCGACGTTGTTGAAAAAGTTAGTAACCAAAAAGCTCGATGATGGGAAAACCCTGGCAGAGAGGAGACGATGTTTTGCATTGAAGACGAGCTATGTACGATATATGGCCATCAGGTAGCTAGAAGTGTGACATCACTAGTGACGGGCATATTGTCGCCAGAATGGCGAAAAGATTCTCCATATCGTTAGACAACGGCTAAAATAGATATGCTGATATTAGTGAAGATGGGAGGTTGTCACGGTTAGTGAGGAAGCCACAACGTTGAGTTGACCAACGTCGAAGAAGAGGGACAACTGACACAAGAGAAGAGGACGTCAAGCATGTATAACATCATGCATGAGTATGTACATGCATGTATTCGTATGAATAGAAGCGCGGACATATAGAGTCAGATGAGTAAAAAGCTTAGAGTAGTGATTGTGCAGCCATAGAGAATATACTGGGGGTCACCAGAGAGAGCGTGACATGTGCCCCCAGCTGAGATCGGCGACGGTTGCATGTGTATGCGCGTTGATGTCACAATGGTTTGCATTAAACAATAATTAGAGATAAGTAAAAGATAACAATGTGGTAAAATATTACATTGGAAGGGGTAGCAGTTGAGAGAGATCGATCAAGATTTGGTCTTACTATTGGAGGTTGAAGCAAAAAAACTGTGACATCGAGAAAAAATAGAAGTCACACGGTTTGGTCGGGGTTGCCAGCGTGTGAGGAAAGATAAGTTTAAGGTAGGTCGCCTATGGTGCATCGGTGTTTGCATGGGCAATGTATTCTAATAGATTACATTATATAAACTAATAAGATAATTTGCCACACACATAATCAATGTATTGTTTGAGATTAAATAGAAGTACATCTGCATGCATACAATTTGTAGAAAAATAACTAATAGAGTAAGAATAGGAGCATGCAACTATATGATCTATGCATGATATAGGAGCACACACTTCAATTACATTACGCAGGTTGTAATTTCTTTCAAGCTTCTATTGTCTTTTCTAATATTTATGATATCTTAATAGTCTAAATAACTTACAAGATACGTAAACATATTATCAAACATCTATACAAATTTCGAAACAAATTTAATTGTGCAAATACAATAGGCACCCTGCTAGTCATGAATTGTCCCATCGAAGAACTCCCAAAGTCCCTCAACAGCTGCACGCGATGGATCATAAGCGAATTCGCAGAAAAGACAGCGAAAATGAGATAAAAAAGGGCAGAAGCGAGATTTATCCAAGAAAGCTCGTTTTCTTTTCGTGTCTCTAGCTAGCTTCTTGTGTTCATCATCTTCCACCTTTTCCAAAAAAAAAAATTGTTACTACCTAGCAAGAAACAGACTAGCTAGCTAGCACGAGTACAAAATGCAAAGCACAACAGAAGGCCTCGCTTTCTGAGGAAAGCAGCCAAATTAAATGAAGGGTATCGGAACAGTAGCTAGCTAGGTAGATAGCTGCCGCGCGCAAACTCGCAAAGGTCGATCCGGCCGGCGTGCGGTTGTAGGTGAATGGGGACATGGCGAAGGAATTTCGATCGATCGCCGTTGGCAGCCTAGCAATAATAAATAGTACGTACCCATCATGCGCCCCACCCGTACATCCCCTCTCCCTCTCTCCTCGGCGGCAGCGGCAGCTATGCGTGCAGGCAGCGCGGCAGGAGCAGTTCCCAGCCCATCCGCGCGCACTAGCGGGGAGGCGCGAGGGGGTCCCGGCCGGCCGGGTGGGCGGCTCCACAGCCCACTGGCGTGCGCGGCCGCTTTAGCCCCTTGTCGGAGCGGGGGGCCGCGCGGGCGCCTCGATCGGCATGCATGCCCCCCATTGGCTCTCGGCTCCCGATCAGTGAGTGCGATTTCCCCGTGGCGTCGCGGATGGTTGGTTGCCGCGGGCCCTGGCCTCCACCTCTGACCTCCCGCGCGCGTACGTACGCGGGCTGGCTCGCTCACCGGCCGCGCGCCCCTGTGTGTAGTACGTGCGACGGTGCGAGTGCGAGTGCGAGTGCGAGTGCGGCCGTTTTGACGCATGTGGGATGGGTGGGTCAGCGTGCTGCCAACATGGCGTGACCAGGTGCAGATATTCGATCGAGCCATGACCAAAAGTAGAGCGTGAAAAAGACGTTATGCACAGATTGGTATCGTGTGCTTAGTCGCAGTTAATTAATGGCGGATTAAATTCGTACAAACATAAGAGTTTTCGTATAGTAGCATGTTTAATTGGATAGCCATCTTCGTATTTGTATACACGCAGCAGATCAATTTGTGCCAAAATCATGCATGTACAGCGTCCAAACAGGCCTTAAGATTTGAAGAGCTTCACCGGAAAAAAAAAAACTTATTCGTTGACCTCACAAGTGCAACCCACTAGAGCCCGCCCTTCATAACTTCTATCGCACGTACCCTTCCACCTCAATCTTTCACATGCTCTCACGCCCTCTATCTACCCTCTGTCACTGGCATCGCAACATCCTCCTCACTTGACACGTCTTCCCGTTGCCCTTCTCTCCAACCCCGCTGAGCCAACCTAAATCTATTACATTTCTTCCAACTAACAGTAGACATCGTACGTGGCATTTTGTAGTAACATGCAAGGCACATCCTGTAGCTCCCAGTTGCGACTCACGTGGCGGGACACGTCAAGCAGTGCCTTTGTATGCGGACAAAAAAACAGGATATTTTGAAAGTTGGGACTAAACTGTGCTCCAAGAGAAATTTTTGGGATCAAACTGTGTATCAAGCCAAAATTGGCCGATATTTCGCAAACCCATAACCATTGAGTTGTGATACCGTAATTTGCTTCGAACACTAGCTAGTTAGTTAACGCACAAACTAGTTTTGATCCCGAGTGCTTGCGTACGTCCAGGCTGATCTGTCTCTCAGTGGCTACGCAGCTCATACTGCTAACTGCTAAGCGCTAAAAACACCCTGGTAGGTTGCTCGCACGTGGCACGGCGTCCTTCGCACGTGCGTGGCCCCACGGACCATCATTCTCAGGGCTGGCTGCGCGCCTGCCCTGCCCTCGGCTGCTACTCCCACCGACTGGCTTGTGTCCGAACGGCCCAAAACTCAGCAACACAAAACACACTCGGAAGCCCCTGCATCTGCATGGACAGAATTTGGCAACCATCAGAAGATCGGAAGGCAAGCATAACCTACTAGTGCAGCAATTTCCCTTCCTCTTCCACCTCCTCCTCTCTATCTAGAGAGAAAAAAAATATTGGGAAAAGAATCCCACTATCTCATGACATATGAAGGAGGAGAGAGAAGGGGGAGCAATTCCACTGAAGCCATCCGCGGGACATTCCTTCCCCTGTCTCCCTTGTGCGCGAGACATCTAGGAGCCCCTCCTCTTCCTTGTTCCTCCCTTGTCTCTCCTCTTGTTCATAGCGCGACGGGCAAGAATTGTTGGTGAGGAGCAATTGGGATCGATCCTTGCATGGATGCAGCCCACTGGCACCAGGTAAGCTAATCTGCATAACCCGCTCAAATCGGCACAGCAACTTGGGCATGCATCTAGGGCCACGCGTACAAGATCTCTCACCAAGGGCCGGCCGGGGTTGGCTTCTGTTCTTCTAGATCTTGTTGCTATGTTCTTGGTCGATCCTTCCTCTTATTTTGTCTGTCTTGATCTTGGCGCTTGCTTTCCTTGGTGGCATATGATGATCTCGTGCGCCTTTGTTGTTCTTGGGTACTGCCATGGCCAACCTTTTATTCTTTGTGTAGATCTATGCATGTATCGTCATCTCCTCTCCGGCTCTCTCACTCTGTTTGTCTGTTTCTGATCTTCTCCATTGGCTTCGAGCTGAGGGCCTTGGGGCCTTTAATTCTCTCCTGTCTCCCCTTTTAATCCTTGAAAGGAGCACACGCACCGCTTTTCTTTTCCTTTGTTCCTTCCTTTCTTTCTCATCCCCCTTTCCTCTCATCCCTTTTATCTTTCCATCTCTCCTTTTCTCGTAGCTTTTCTCCTCCTTTCCTCCTCTCTCTCCCCCGCACCTTGCATCAAAAGAGTAGCCATGTCTTGGACGATGTAGCAGTAGTACTGCTACGCCACAAACACAACCCTACAAGAGCACAAACAAAGTTGTGTTTTGTGTGGTGGTGTGTTTCTCATCTTTTCTTTCCTTTCCTTTTTTTTTCACCTTTTTCTTCCCCTTTCCCCCCTCTCTTTAATCTCACTTTGTATCCATTTGCTTGGTTCTTTGTTGCACCATAAGAATCCTCGAACCTCATACCCCCCCATCCATTTCTCCATAGTCCATGCTCCCATACTACATGTTCTTGCTACCTTAACATTGTTTTAGCTTGTACTAAGTACTAACATCTAATAAAGTGCAATATGTGTCCATCACCAGGGGCTAGGGCTAGTGAAGCCCATGGAGGAGATGCTGATGGCTTCAAATCCAAATCCTAATGCGAACTCGAAGCCACCACCGGCGCCGTCCCCGGCTGCCGGCGCCCAGAGGCCTGCCGCACCTCCCACGGCAGGAGCGAGCGCGGCGGCGGCCGGGCCGGGCACGGAGCGGCGTGCGCGGCCGCAGAAGGAGAAGGCGCTCAACTGCCCAAGGTGCAACTCCACCAACACCAAGTTCTGCTACTACAACAACTACAGCCTCCAGCAGCCGCGCTACTTCTGCAAGACGTGCCGCCGCTACTGGACCGAGGGCGGCTCCCTCCGCAACGTCCCGGTCGGCGGCGGCTCCCGGAAGAACAAGCGCTCGTCCTCCTCAGTAGTGTCGTCCGCGGCCGCGGCGGCCTCTACCTCCGCGGCAGTGTCCGGCACGGTTCCCGTCGGGCTGGCGGCCAAGAACCCGAAGCTGATGCACGATGGCGTGCAGGACCTCAACCTGGCGTTCCCGCACCACCACGGCCGCGGCCTGCAGCCACCGGAGTTCTCGGCGTTCCCGAGCCTGGAGAGCAGCAGCATGTGCAACCCGGGAGCCAACATGGTGACCAACGGTTCGGGTGGCAGGGGCGTGGGCGCGCTCTCGGCGATGGAGCTGCTAAGGAGCACCGGCTGTTACGTTCCGCTGCCGCAGATGCAGCTAGGGATGCCCCCGGAGTACGCGGCCGCGGGATTCTCGCTCGGCGAGTTCCGCATGCTGCCGCCGCCGCAGCAGCAGCAGGTTCAGACCATGCTCGGGTTCTCGCTGGACACGCACGGCACGGGGGGCGGCGGCGGCGCCGGGGCGTTCGGTGCGTGCAGCGCTGGGTTGCAAGGGGTGCAGGAGAGCGCAGCAGGCAGGTTGCTGTTCCCATTCGAGGACTTGAAGCCGGTGGTGAGCGCGGGTGGTGGTGCAAGCGGTGGTGGTGATCAGTTTGGGCACAGCAAGGACCAAGGTGGCGGTGGCCATGAGACCCTGGGGTTCTGGAATAATAGCATGATCGGGAATGGCAGCAGCAATGGCGGCGGCGGCGGCGGCGGTTCTTGGTAAGGTGGTGCCCGCGTGGGGCCGCCGCTATGCATGGCTCATGCACGCGTGGTTGTCAACATGTGGAGATAGAGATAGAGACAGAGTTAATAAGCGGTGGTGGTGATTAGTGTTACATATGGCGTTTGATCTCTCTTTGATCGTTTGGTTTTCGGTTCTTGGTCTTTCCTTCTAAGTGTTTGTTCATGTGTGTGGTGATCGACTTGGGGGCTAACACAGCAGAATACACAGATTAATGGTGGTGACTGGTGAACTGGTGATATACATCTTCGATCTCTCTTCACCAATCCATCTTCATTTCTGATGATCGTGCAATAGTCCATAGATGGGGGTTGTTAATCATGTCATGTGCGTTGTTCTTGTAGAATAATATGTACTGAAGCTTCTTTTTGACCGCAGTGTTCAAGTTCAAGCACATCGGTACGTACGTAGGGTGGTGTTAACAAAAAGCAAGTTGGTTAGTTATGTATGTCTGGTTGATTGCCCAAACTCCTTTTTGGGGCTTTGGTTTTGCATGCATCGGTGACATGTTGCAAGCTTCGATGGAAGATTAGGGGCAGAATGGTTACTTGTGTATCATCAGGCACCACATTGCTCTACAGTTGGTTTGGAATAGTGTAGAGCTAGTACGTTAGAGTCTTAGAGATAGATCGGTGAGGGGCCGGGCCTATAGCATACAATGCTGTACTGATCTAGAGGGTACCCAGTAACAGTCATTTTTTTTATGGTTGGTTCATTAATATCGCCTAGAGAACAGCATCTAATGTGTATTTTATTGTTGTTTACAAGTACATTAATATATAGATATCTTTGGCTATTCACTTATCATCTTTAATATTCTTTGCTTGTATTGTATATATACCTGTGATCTCTCTCTCGGCCTCCTCCTGTGATCTTTTCTTGTAACAGGCAGGCTAACTCTGAGATGTATCTCGACCATCATCCCAAAACCAAGAATCTTCCAGCCATAAAAAGCACTAGTGGGTGGAAGAGAGAAGGAGCTGTACGGAGGGAGAGAATAAGTAATCAGAAATTCTCTAGAAATCAGTCTAATGTTTTTTTTTCATGGAAATTAGTCGAAGTTTACACCATTTAATCTGCAACAAGATTATCTTCCGCCGTGCCTTTCTCCTACAACTCCAGCATAGGCGCCGCGTACAAGATTATCTTCCGCCATACCTTTCTCCTACAGCTCTGGCGTGGCCACCGCGTCCAAGCTCCACTGTCCGCGTCTCCGTCTCCGGTGAGCTTCTTTAGGGTCGGGGTTCCCGTGTTAGGGTTGGGTTCCTAGGTTAGGGTGGGGGTTCACCGGAACCTGAATTTAGAGGGAGACCGGGGCGGGGGAGGACCACAGTGGATGGCGACGACGACGGGGCGGCAAGGTGGCGGTGGTGCCGTCGGCCATAGGTTTGGGGGAAGGCGGTGGGCGGTGGAGGTCGGAGGGGACGATAAGACCAAAAGAATATTAAGAGACGGAGGGGACGGTGGCGAATCCAACAACGATAGCCGTTGAGAAAAAGGGCACGACGACGGTAGAAACGGGGGCCGACAGAAGAAGGGGTGGCGAGCGGCAGTGATGGCGGTAAGACGAGGCAGCAGCGCCGAAATCAGTTAATTTTTAATGATGCATAGACATAACCCATAAGTCGTGCGTATGACTAACACCCTACTTTTACCTTCTCTATCCTCATGGTACTATTATCATTTGTTAGGCCATCTGTAAGTGCACAGCATGGTTATTGTCTTTGTACAACCCAGGGTATTTTTCTAAACCAAAAGGTACACAACCTCTTCATCACCATCATGCACGCCCCCTGCATCCTGATTCCTGACCTCTCATGTCAACTTTTTTCACACTTGTTTCTTTGAATGCAAGTTCAACTGCATGCCCACACCAGAAAGTAGCTACCCAATAATGATTCTTCGCCACTTTACCATTTCCGGTGTAGATACGACCTTGCTCCTTGCATGTGTGCATATCTTATTCTTTGATGGACGGCTAGGGTAGCAGCAACATTTTCACACCATTCTTTGGAGGGCCCACAAAAACATTCTCCTAGGGATGCGTGCCCGCCGAACACTAGTCCTTCACCTTGTTTCATTTGACCACCCTAATAAATAAACTGTATTAATGTGGGGGTTGCAAGTGCAACCGTGCCCTACAGTCCTAGTAGGCAACTGGCTCATGCTTCTTGTTCCCGTAGTTTATGTAGCTTGAAGTACTCCATATCTAACATATTTATAACTGGCTGGGCCGGTGCAACTGTTTGGCTAGTTTCTTCGCAAACTAAATAAGCAGGCTAGCGTGCAAATTTGTATAGCTAAAGGAATTTGCTAATCATATCAGATACACAAATTATTTGAATATAGCGCTTTATTATGATTCCATAATTCTGATTAATCTGGGCCCACTAAATAAACAACGCTAGATCTTTTGTTGTTTTCTCCGTTTAGGGCTCATTGGAATTGAACTGTTTTATATGAAATTCTTGTAAAATTCCGGCATTTCAAATTAAACGGACCTTAATGGGAATTTCATGCCTCTCAAAGCAAACGTGGTAGCTCCTTAACACCATTTTAATCATATAATAGATAATTGTATTAACTACTAGCCTGAGTAAAGGCATGGTCTATTATACTACTATATGGACTTCTAATTTATAGTATCTATCAACTAAATTTAACTCAGAGTATATCTTTTTCTGGTATGGGATTCTTGTTTTATATTTCTTAGTATATGCAAGCTACCTGTTATTTGCTTTTTAGCATACACTAGCTAGTTATCATTTCCTCCACTAATAAATGTATGACACTTTTGTAATAAATAAATAAATGTAGGCGTTTTAGAAATTAATAAGTTTGTGACGCTTTACTGCACAGTTTCCAAGGTTACTTTTGGCACTTGTATATGAGCAAAACCTTATTAAACTATAATACTTGAGGTATTTTGCACAACATATCTATTGTTGCCAACTATACCATGCTCCTATAGTCCTATGGCCATTTTCATATATATAGTTATATGTATATTAATGATCAAAGTCAGAAAAAAAGGTTGATTGCACAATACACCACGTTTACAGACATATGTAAACAGATGGGCCAATAGTTAATCTGTTGTATCCTAATTAATTTTCACAACTATCTTAAAATTAATTTGTTGTTTACATATATAACTAGCAGGGTGGGCCGCGTATTTGCACGACTAGATTTGTTTTAAAGATTGTAGTGACAAATGATATAACTTAGATGTTTCAGAATATATTTACGTATCTTATAGCTATTTAGATTTTTAAGATATCATAAACATTAGAAAATAACAATAGAAGCTTGAAGAAAATGCAACTTGAGTAACGTAATTAAAGTATGAGCTTTGATGAAAGAAAATCATGAGTATACTAAGTTAACCACTCTCCATTATCTATGCATCATGTAGCTGCATGCCTTTAACTCCTTTCCAAAATGTTTGCATGCACATGTACCTCTGATACTATCAAGCAATACATTGATTATGTGTTAACAAAATTATCTAATTAGTTTAAATGGTATTAGAGTACCTTACCCGCGTATACACCGATGCGCTATGGATGACCTACCTTGAACTTATCTTCCTTTATGTCGGTTGTCCCACCAAACCGTGTGTCTTCTATCCCTTCTCCCGTCATAATTTTTCTACTTCAACCTCCAAGAGCAAGCCCAATTCTTGATCGATACCTCTCAGCTGCTACCACTTTCAATGCAATACTCTACTACATAGTTATCTTCTACTTCTCTCCAATTATCCCTTAATGATGACCATTGTGACATCTACACATATATGCGTGCATATATCATTGATCCCTGTCGGGACACCAGTTGCGCTCTCTTCAGTGACCCCAAGCCTATTCCTTACCGTTGCACTATCTGTAACACCCCAACTCAGCACGAGCCTGGAATGCTACTATCCTAAGATAAACCACAAAATTTCAACAGAACCTCCTTTGTATACGAAGATACCGGAGGTTCTTCACAAGAAACCATGAAACAATGGTAAAAACAGTTATAAGACTTATTCATAAATCATAGTTAACCAACTAAGGTAACACCTTGGCTACACAGAAGCCAAGATGCTAACTACCAACTTAACATATAACCAAACAGCATAAATTTTCTCAACAATATCAATCAATCCTCAAAGATCATAAAAAGTACCACCCTTGTCTAGGTTTAATTATTACAATCTGAACGTTAACACAATAGAGTCTTTAACCATTCTTGCAAAGAAACTAAGGTGAAGTGCATTAATCGAGTAGTGCATGTCTACTCCCTCCCAAGAGAACTTCATCAACGTTCACCTAGAAATAAATAAACAAAGCAAGGGTGAGTCCATGACTCAGCAAGTACAATGGTTAATAAAACATTCATCAATAAGAATAAGACCTTCTCGGCATCAACATTGATCATATCACAAATGAGTACTTATGAAGACATGAAATGAATGCTTAAAATCAATGGGATGGACTGCACACATGCATATACCGGTATAGCCAGTGAATCACCCGTCGGTGTTCACTCAAGCCCGCATCTTGACAAAAATGCGGGGATCCATTTCCCGTATGAAGAACGTTTCATACGGGTGTCCAACATTGCCCATCTTGGAATTAATGGGTCTTACTCAACCATCCTGAAACTGATGGTCTTCCTCATCCACTCCCGTGGACGGCAAATGATAATGAATGCATGAAACAACTTATTGAATAAACATTATCATCATTTCTATTCATGAATTCAACACAAGAGACAAAACATGAATATTTCATTTCATACTACACAACAGTTATCACAGCATGCTCATATCAATAACCACAATGCACAAACATTTAGATTAACAAATTACTTGCCTTCCGCGTTGAGACGCGTTAGCTGGTAGCGATGGTGTTCCTAAACTCGAAGCTCCGCCGCCTAACCAATGAAATAAATTCAATAAGAACACCAAAATACCCAATTCTACTAATCGGCGTTCTACATGCTTCCTCGATGACTCTAGTCATTATTACAAGCTTAAACTGAAAACAATGTTTTCAGCTATAAAACTGTCCCTGGACAGCAGCACGACAATTAACATATCTCAGTGTCAGAAAGTCGAAAAGAGGTAAACCCAATTTCTGTAGATTCTTAACTGACTAAACTACAATACTCTAGTTGACATGATAAACCAACTCGGCCAATTTAAAAGGCTAACAGTTGTTTGAACTTTCAGTACAGAATCTGCCCACAGAACGAACAGCAACAATTAAAAAGACCATAACTTTTAATAGGTAACTCCAAATTGAACGTTCTTTAACAATCTGAAAAGGTTATCGAATCCTCTACCTTAACCTAGTTGGGTGAACCTTCAGATTCAACAAATTTCCCTTTCAAAATAAAGGAAACCTCCAGACAGTTTTACTCTCGTCAGGTTTCTGGCAGCAGAAACTAAAACGACCGTAACTTTTGACTCAGACCTCGGAATCGAGTGAACTCGGTGGCCACTGAAACTTAAGAACGAGGCCTAGAAATCTCTAGGAGACCAAACCTTCAGATTCTGCCTAAAAACAACCGAAACAACCCCTCCAACATACTGGACAGAACTGAACGAAACGCAGACAGACTGAAATTTAACCAAACTACTCGCTCACTTAATGAATGACTTCTAGAAATCCCAAGAACACATCGTTACCCTTGACGACGTGGGAGATGACGCTGAGCGAGCCTCGAAGAAGAAGTTGGTGGTGATTTCCTCTTCTTGTTCCACAGCCCACGATTGTCGTCCCCGATCCTCGCGAAGACCGGCAATGGAGGGAGACCAACACCGCAGCGGGGAAGACGTCTTGAGGGGTAGCACCACGGAAGAAAAACCAGGGAGGGGAGGAGGCAGGGCGCACAGGAGGGGGAGGCCAAAGGGGGCGGCGGCCAAGGGGGTGGGAGAGACAAAAAGGAGGGAGGGGCTAGGGTTTGCAAGGGGGAAAGAAAAGGGGGTGGCGCCCCCCCTCCTTGGCCGGCCACAAGGAGCCCTAATGGGCATCTAGCCCAGGCCCAGGTTGGCCAAAAATAGCGAAAAACCCCTCCGTTCTTTAGACTATTCACTGATTCCATTGATTCCTACGCCGATTAATCAAAAACCTTCTCAAAGATTAATCAAGAGTATTACACTCTACCCCCCTTACCAGGATTCGACCCCGAATCTAGACATTATCCTACAAGGAAGGTATCCGGAATTCAACTTTAAGAATTTAGAGATACACACCTGTCGAAAACAAGTCTGGATATTGAATGCGCATGCGAGACTCCAATTCCCAAGTGGCTTCCTTCTCGGTCTGATGGGACCAAAGGACTTTGATAAACTTCAGGGTTTTATTCCTCAGAACCTGCTCTGACTCCTCTAGAATCTTCTCTGGTCGCGACTCAAAAGTAAGGTCCTGCTCAATACTCAATGGCTCTAGTGGGACAGCATGTTCTGGGTCTCTCAAGAATTTCCTCAACATAGACACATGGAATACATTATGAACTCCTCTTAAGGTCTCGGGAAGATCCAAACGATAAGCCATCTTCCCAATACGCGCCACAACTGGAAATGGCCCAATGTACCTCGGACTAAGCTTTCCTTTGGTACCAAATCGCACCACACCTCTGGTAGGCGAAACTCTCAACAGAACCTCGTCCCCCCCCTTCAAATTCTAAGTCTCGCCTCCTGACATCTGCATAGCTCTTCTGTCTGCTCTGCGCTGCTAATAAGTTCTTTCTCACTTCTGCCACTCTGGCCACCGTTTGATGAACCCAATCGGGACCCAAAACGGCCCGCTCTCCAACCGCATCCCAACACAACGGGGATCGCATCTACGCCATAAAGAACCTCAAATGGCGCCGCTCGAATCTTTGGTGTGATAGCTGTTGTTATCGCGAACTCTGCTAGGGCTAGGTGATCTTCCACCACCTCTCCATGACAAGACACAACACCGAGCATATCCTCAAGAGTTTGAATTATGCGCTCGGACGACCATCTGTTTGGGGATGAAAAGCGAGACTAAGACGGAGTTGCGTACCCAACGCACTCTGCAAACTCTCCCAAAACTTGGAAACGAATTTGGCATCACGATCAGAAACAATAGTCTTTGGTACCCCGTGCAACCGTACTATCTCTCGCACATAGAGTGGAGCCAGATCACTCGCAGAATTGGTTGTACGAATAGGGATGAAATGTGCTGACTTGCTGAATCGGTCCACTATGACCCAAATAGCGTCCTTCCCTCGCTGCGTGCGAGGTAAACCAACTACAAAATCCATGGAGATGTCATCCCATGGCCAAACTGGAACCTCCAAAGGTTGCAACAAACCTGCTGGTCGTTTATGTTCGGCTTTGACCTGTTGGCACACACCACAAGAGGCCACATACTGAGCAATATCAACTTTCATTCTTTTTCACCAGAAGTTTTTCTTCAAATCCTTGTACATCTTGGTCTCCCCAGGATGTACGGTATACGGTGTACGGTGAGCTTCCCGCAAAATATCCTCTTTAACCTGTGCCCTTTGTGGCACACAAAGGCGACCTTTAAATCGCAGAGCACCGGAATCATCTATGCTGAAATGGCCTTGCTTGCCCTCATCTAGGCGCTTCCTCACACGCTAGATCATCTGATCAAGAAGTTGTGCTTCCCTCACACGGTCTGGAACGGCTGACTCCAGAAGCAGACGAGTCTCAGACTTGGCGGTACCCGCAAAGCAAAAGGTGATATCCATACGCTCAAAATCAGCGATAAGACAACTGAGGGTAGGTGGGGTCACCAAACGACTTAGGGCATCCGCTACAACATTCGCCTTCCCAGGGTGATACTGAATGGTGAGATCATAGTCTTTTATCAATTCTAACCACCTTCTCTGTCTCAGATTCAAATCTTTTTGGGTGAAGATGTATTTTAAGCTCTTGTGATCAGTGAAAATGTCACAAGATTCGCCGTACAAATAATGGCGCCAGATCTTTAGAGCAAGTACTACTGCGGCAAGCTCTAGGTCATGAGTAGGATAGTTCTGTTCATGCTTCTTCAACTGTCGTGATGCATAAGCAATCACTCTGCCCTCCTGCATAAGCACACATCCAAGCCCAACTCTTGATGCATCTGAATAAATAGTGAACCGCTTCCCTGGTTCAGGAAGAGCGAGAACTGGAGCGGTCACCAACCTATCTTTCAAAGTACAGAAACTGCGTCCCCTCTGCTATGTCTTCCCTATTATCGAGTTTTTTTTTGCAATTGACTTCTTAAACAACGCCGATACTCACCATTCGTCATCACAACACTTGGCTCCTAGGAGTATGTATTCCCACTTCTAATATACCATGTAAATGAATATAATATACTTTTTTATCACCTTCAGTATACTTAAATACCGATTATAAGATACTCCAATGTGACTTGATTGAAAAATTTTCATTGGAGCCCTTTATTTTTGTTATATACCCTTTTTCATATATAAAAAGAAGTATATACACGGATTTTAGTACAAAAAGTGGATTTTTATGAAATTTTTCATAGAACCCACTTTGAGGTATCTTATAATCATTATTGGAGTATACTCAAATTAATAAAGAGGTATCATCATACGATTTAAGTGGTATATGAGAGGTGGGAGTACATACTCTCGAAATACCATACCATTTTCCTATATATATATATATATATATATATATATATATATATATATATTAAGAATTACAGTTATTGGTGATTTTATTTTGGAATTCATATCGAAATTAATTTGCTTATTTTATTTTATTTTTTATTTCGAATTCTAGTTATTTTTTATTGGATTTCGTATACTAATCCAATTACTATTTTTAAAATTTTATTCTGAATTATGTTATTTTATTTTTTTATTCTGAATTTCAGTTATTTTTGCATTGTACTTGAGATGGACTTTTATTTCTATATTGTATTTAACATGGACTCTTTTATTTAATCTAGATCGTTATAATCTGGACCCACCACAATCAATAGTGTAGATATTTCTCTTTTTTCACCGATTAACGTGGGAATTTTTAGTCTTTGAGAGCGAACGTGGTGGCTTCTTTTTCTATTGCTTTAATAATATAATAGAAGATTTTATTGGAATTCGTATACTAATCCAATTACTATTTTTAAAATTTTATTCTGAATTATGTTATTTTTTATTCTGAATTTCAGTTATTTTTGCATTATACTTGAGATGGACTTTTATTTCTATATTGTATTTAACATGGACTCTTTTGTTTAATCTAGATCGTTATAATCTGGACCCACCACAATCAACGGTGTAGATATTTCTCTTTTTACCGATTAACGTGGGAATTTTTAGGCTTTGAGAGCGAACGTGGTGGCTTCTTTTTCTATTGCTTTAATAATATAATAGATAGATAGATAGATAGATAGATAGATACTCCCACGTACTTTTTTTAAGGGAACAGGCGTAATTGGCCTAAGTTCTAGTTTCATTTATAGAGAAGCTCGTAACAAGAGCTAAAGAGAAACAATACAAAGGGTTGACACTGAACGCTACTAGCTAGTACTCACTCGGTAGCACTTCCCCGTCCAGTTTGTGTTACCTCCGGCCTCTGTTTTGTCTCTACGTTGTGCCCTCTGTTGTTAACTTTCGAGTGGCTAACGAATGCTACGTACATACTCCGATCCAAGGCAACGCGGTCATTATTGTTAATTAATTGCATGCAATTTAGTTGCTTCCTTGTGTAGGAGCCTTTGCCATTTCTGAAACACGAGGTACTGTGCTAGACTGCTAGTAGTGTGCTTGCTCAAATCCTCACAGTAATACAAAATTCGAAACCCTGATATCTGAATAGGAGATGATCTTTTTTTTTTCCTGGGAGAAGAATAGTACTAGATGAATTCGCACAGTACAGAAAAGCTGCAGTATATGTATAACATTTCGTAACCCTCTTGATAAATATTCTGTCATGTAAACGACAAAAATATTGCTTTGACAGCGGTTCTAGGTCGTGCGCATACGATGCATAGTTTTTTTAGAATGTCGGTAATTTATTGATCATAAAACATCGTTATAAAGAGTCTTCTGGATACACTCCGATACACCATTGCAAATAAAAAAGCTAATAGAGTGCTTACAAGATCTAACTAGAGTATGTATCACTATATTCATCACACGACTAACATGATGAAAAACAACCGAGGAAAAACCCTTTGCCATAGATTTGATATCAGAGATAACCGCCTCCAACAGAAGACCGATCCCGCATCGACAAATTCAACCATTGCACCACAGACAAGCAGTCAGAAGCAAGGATGATATTTTGACATCCTTCATCACGGGCAAAGGTTGTTGCACGACGAAACACCAATGCTTTTGCTAACTCCGGCGTAGTGATCCCATCAAGGCGCTCACTGCAAGAAGCCAAGCATTCACCAATGTGGTTTTGGACTATCACGCCAACCCCCATCCGACGAGAATAAGCAAATAGTGTTGCATTGATATTGATAAGGACCGTACCTACCGGCGGCAAAGT
Organism: Ampelocalamus luodianensis; assembly: GCA_036346255.1. Taxonomy (NCBI): domain Eukaryota; kingdom Viridiplantae; phylum Streptophyta; class Magnoliopsida; order Poales; family Poaceae; genus Ampelocalamus; species Ampelocalamus luodianensis. Next base: position 13,505,507 of record CM070634.1, read on the forward strand.
CCATTTAGGGACTGAAAGCAACGCCTATGACCTGGATCCGGATTGAAGATATGCAATACTATCAACTCAATATAAGTTTTAACTTTCGCAGCCACCCTTCGAGGATGAAACAAACCTTCATCGTTTCGTGTACCATTACGGACCTTCCAAATATACCACAGAGTAACAGTAAGAACCGTTGCCTACCGAGTTGAGGAACGTCCCAGGAAATCGAACAACCACTGCTTAGCACAATTCAACGTCTTGTGACAAAGATGAAAGCCATACTCCAATTTTACTTCACGCCAAACCTCACGGGCAAACCGGCAAAAGAGGAAGGAATGTTCGATACGCTCCTCCCTCCCACAAAAGACACAAGTATCATTCGCTGGGATATGCCTCCGTTTCAGCTGGAACCCACACGGAGGCGGTCGTGTGCAAAACGCCACAACTGAATTTTTATCTTGTTCGGTGCCTTTATAGTTGAGTAACTTCCAATGCTTTTCATCTATGCCATATGCCGAGGAGAGACCACACCCAGATTAAAAAGCTCTCTACCGAGCTAAAAAAATATACAGAACGTACCGTGTAAGACCCATTTCTTGTATGTGGCCATGAAGCAAAATCCTCACTGCCTTGCCTACTGATGGGCACCTGGATAATTTGATCAGCCACCACCTCAGGGAAGATAGAACGAACCAGGTCAACATCCCAAGAACCATGCTCGTCCTATATAAGAAAATCAACTGTTTGATCCGCAGGTAGGGGCACCAGTGGCTGAATCAGATTGGGTGGACTGACGGGTATCCAGTTAACATAAAAGATTTTAATACTTTTGCCATTGTCGACTCCCCATCGTACACCCTTCCGCGGCAAATCCTTCCCAAAGCAGATACTCCTCCAAGTATACGAAGAAGATCTTGGACGAGGGGCATCCAAAAATCATAGTTAGGAAAATAACGACCCTTCAACACCTTCGCACAAAGCGACCCCGGCTCCATCATTAGCTGCCAGCCCTAACACGGCTTGATTGAAGAGCACAAGATCACGAAAGCCCATGCCACCCAAAGCTTTAGGAGTAAACAGCCAGTCCCAAGAGCGCCAATGCATTTTCTTCTTGCCGTTCTCAACACCCCACCAGTGATTAGCAATGGAGGTTTTCATTTTTTCACACGTCGAGACCGACAGCTGGAAACAACTCATAACATAAGTTGGAATAGCCTAGATCGCGATTGTAACATGACTACTATTCGCACCCGTGACAAAGGCCAATTAGTCCATCCATTGATCCGCTACCACACTCTATCAGGCAAGAAATGAACAGAGCTCGTCGGAGATTGACTCACCTCAGTCGGCATCCCAAGGTAGGAGTCCTGGAGGGCTTCATTATGAACATTTAGACGAGCCATGGTTCCTTGTTTGACACACCATCGTTGCAATACAAGCCAAAAAAATAGAGGATTTCTCTAAATTAATTTAGAGCCCAGAACCTTCACAATACAAATGAAGTGTGGCATTCAATGCATCAACACTTTTTTGCATCACTCTAAGTAAAGAAAATACTGTCTTCTGCAAATAAAAGATGTGAAATGGGGGGCGAGCAGACCGTTTTGAATACCGTGTAGCACACCACGACCCTCCTTGTGTTGCAAGAGACATGATAGACCTTTAGTGCACAACATAAACAAATAGGGACTAATTGGGTCCCCATCCCTAATACCCTCGGAAGCGACCATAGGCATAGTAAGCTCACCATTAACCCGAACAGCATAACGAACAGACGTAACACACCGCATGATAAAATTGATCCAAGTAGGAGCAAAACCAGCTTAATAAGACAACAATGTAGATAATTCCACTCTACACGATCATGCGCCTTCATCATATCAATCCTCAAAGCAAAATACAGCCTCTTCGATTGTTGTCTTCGTATGGTGTGTAAACACTCATAAGACATAAGAGCATTGTAAGTAATAAGCCTTCCAGGGACAAAAGCACCTTGATACTCAGACACAATTGCATGCAGAAAAACTTTCAATCTGTTAGCCAAAACCTTCAAAGCAATGTTATAGAGCACGTTGCACAAACAGATGGGCCGAAATGTTTTTAGTTGTAAGGCCTCAAAACCTTCTGGATAAGCACAATAACTGAGTCACAAAGACCCTCTGGAATATCGACGCCATCCAGAAAGCTATTGACAGCATGTCAAATTTCCTCATGAAAAAAATCCCAATGGGTTTGGTAGAAAAGTGTCGGGAAGCTGTCTGGATCCGGCGCTTTCATAGGCCCCATTTGGAATAGAGCAGTCTTGATATCATCATCTGTGTAAGGTTTACACAACTCGACATTTACCTCATCATCCACTTTACGTGGGATAGCCCCAAGAACTGCATCCACCGAATCACACGATTCAGAGGAAAAGATATCTTCATAAAAACTCTGAACCATACCTTTAATACCATCTTGATTTTTCACACCTAGAGCCATCATCCCGAACAAGGGCCTTGATATTATTTGTACGCCTCCTCACTGAGGCAATATTCCGCTCTCCCTCCCTAAGCTAGTTCACTCGAGATCGTTGCTGTGCCATAATTTCCCCCCTTTCAAAGAGCTCGCAGAGGCGGCGTTCAACCACACATTCCTCCTGGATCACGACATCAGTCACATGCGCCAAGCGCAAAGAGTTGATACGGCGCCCAAGCTTTTGTATCTCCTTGCGCATCGAACCAAAGGACACTTTGCTCCATCAGCCAAGAGAACCGGCCAGATGGTGCAGATTTGTCCAAGTGGATTGTAGCGAACAAGTGCCATCGCTGCCCTCCACCCAAGCCTGCTCTATCACCTCGTTATAATCTGGTGCACGCAACCATATAGCCTCAAAACGGAACCCCTGCTGCACCAACAATATACAATGCATAGTTAGATCAGCTTCTGAGTATGCCTTTTTTTCATCCATCCATTCTTATTGTTTGCTCGATCGTCTGGTCATTGCACTACTACAGAAAAGGTCATCACATACGGTTCCAAACCGTCATCACAAACGGTTTTTGAACCGTCTGATTTTATGTGTGTGACAACAGGCGGCTATCATAAACAGTTTGTGAGCCATCTTTAATAAATCACAACACAGACAGTTTTATAGTATAAACTGTTTGTGAAGGACAACTATCATAGATGGCTTCTACTAAAAAATGTCTGTGATACGTCGGCCATCGCAGATGGTTATATGTACCAACCGTTTGTGATTAGACATATATCATAGATGGTTAGTAAAAAAACCGCCTGTGATTTCTTACTTATCACAGACGGTTATTTTCACTAACCGTGTGTGATATCAGACTTATCACAGACAGTCATTAGAAATAACCGTCTGTGATATGTCGTACTTATCACAGATAGTTAGTAGAAATAAACCGTCTGTGATATAGGATTTATCACGGACGGTATTAGAAATAACTGTCTGTGATGTCGGACTTATCACAGACGGTTAGTAAATAAACCGTCTGTGATATACATCCTGTTATAGCTAAAAAAATCTATTTTTCAGCTAGCCTAAGGAAATGCTAACCATGCCCTCTGAAAATAAGCAAGGAGAAAACAGATATTCACAAAAATACAACTCAAAGTGATTCAGCTCAAAATCAATTAAAAAAGAAAGTTCATTTGGCTAGCCTCAGGTAATGCTAGCCATGCCCTCTGAAAACAAGCAAGCAGAAAATAGATAAATCACAATTTATTTGATATAGAACAACTCAAAGTGGTTTACAAAATAATGTTCATGTACTGTCTAGAGTTACAATTGAATATGTATTAATCATCGATGTCGCTGGGGTGAAACTCTCCATTCGGGTGAATGATCTCCGCCATGATGAAGATGGCGAGCTTCCCTTGAACGTCTGAGAGTTCGTTTTGTGCGAATGCCCTATCATCGATCGTCAAGCCCTGTCGCTAGAAGTAAAGTAGTAAGCATATATTTAAATTGATAATTAGGAAATAATTATTGCGAAATTGACTGACAAACCTCTGGATCCTTCTTCTTAGCACTCATGATTTCCTGCATATGACGACAAACGTAGAATGCACATACGTTGCCTTGTAGTTGCTGGTGGCACTACAAAAATAGAATTACATATATAGGTATAGTCAGTTCGAGAGGCCAGGTTACGAAGTGTGATATAGGATTATTGTGCTGTAGCAGGTACCGAAAATCCCGTCCCGTGTTGCATTGTGGCGCTCGGTTCCCTGTGTATCCCTCCCTTGGCAACATAGGCTCGGAATGAGCTAAGTGATTTGAAAAAGTTATCCTCGGCCAATTCAAACAAAGCAAGACTACAATAGAGTCATATATGGAGGAAATCCGCATACCTGTCGAGTACTTTTTGCACCTCGGTGAAGTCGTAGTCTTTGTCTTTTAGTGAATCAATGTATATTATCTTGTTCCACTTTGGTACAATGACTAATAGGATCCAGTGCCACCTACTCATGTATGTCACTATAGTCATTAAACCTAAGTTCGTATTGCGTATAATGTACAAATAAAATTTGTATAGCAAGTAGTGAAGCACTACCCACGGTTGTAGGGAGCCAGTATGTAGTCTGTAACGACCCCAAAATTAGGGTTTGTATTTCAAATGTATAAAAAGTTTTAAAGATTAAAAACTTTTGTTGTATCTTTTGGTCATGCTCTTGGTTTCCCAAAACTTGTGTGCAATTTTAAACTTTGGATGTTTTGTATTAAAGTTTGTGTAGAAATTTCAAACTTTTAAACTTAAAATTTCATTTCTATTTGAATTCTAGAAAAATGTATGAATGAAAGTTTCCTAAAATAATTTATTCAAATACTAGATTATTTATATTGAATTTTAGTTATTTTTACCAAATTTTTAGAAGTGTTTTTGACTTCACTAAAATTCAAATCAAATCACTAATGCATATTTGAATATAATTTAATTCTAACAAATGTTGATATATAAAATGTTTAAAATTATTTTTCCTAAGTCTCTTGTGAACCTCAGAGTGCCCACAAAAAAAATTTTAGAATTTTTCGAATTTTATTTCTATTTCAAATGGCTAAGTCAAACTTGTTTATTTTTCGGTCAACACTAAAACCCTAAATCTACAAACCCATTCATTGTTCCTCCGGTCCGACCTGACCCGAGTCAACCGGTTCCAACCACACCAGTTCGCCGAGCCACCTCCTCCCCCTGTCACTTACCTGTGGGCCCCGCTCGCCAGGCCTTCTCCTCCACCTCAACGCCCACGCGGCGGTGTGCTGCGCCACCGCCACCGCCTCGCGCATGCCAAGACTGACCACCGCTCGGTATTTCCCTGCCCGCCCGCCGAGTGCATCGCCTTATCTTCTCCACGCTCCTTCCCTGGCCATTTCTCCCCTTCCTCATTCTCTTCTCTACTTAGAGCGCGCCCTTCACCCCAGCCTCGCAGCCGCCCCCCGGTGCCTCTACACCATGCGGCTCTCCTCCTCCTCCGTGCCACCACCACCCAGCCAGCCGGCCCGCTCACCGCACCGCCACGTCCACCGCTGCCCCACCGACCGCGCACCCGAGTCACCCAGCTCCTCCCCGCGCGGAGCAGGCAGTGCGCGAGCCCAACCCATTGCTCGTCCGGCTCCTCCTCCGCCGACCAGTGCCTGCGCTTTGTCGCTGCTCCGCCAGCCCAAGGGCTTTCTTCCCGCCTACCTGTGTCCCCTTCACACCCCCTCCGTTCCTTCATTCAATTTTGAAATCCTTTTGCAAGAAACCCGTGCGCCGGCCCTTCTTCCCGTTTCGGCCGAGCCGCGCTCTGTCGCCATCGTCGCTCGGCGCCTCCCCTTCAATTCCTTGAGCAGAGCACCGCCCGGCTCCTCATCCGTCGCCAACCTCCGAGCTGAGCTCCCCTTCACCCGAGCGACCCCGCCACGGACGCCCTCCATGCGCCGCCGCCGGTTTCCGCCACCAAGCCACCACGGCCTCCCTCAACCCGCATGGTCTACCCCGGTGAGTTCCCCCAACCTATCTCATGCTCATGCTCACCCAAATTCTATCTCTATCTCACCCGTGCGTCGTCGCGCCTCTCCTCCTCCAAGGCCGATGCGCTTGCATTTGCTCGCCACTCGTCGGCCGCCTCAAGCCGCACCGCCATTGCCCTCGGGTCACCGTAGCCTCGCGGTTCCATTTTGCCGTGTCTGGCCGCCACCGTTGGACCTCTGCCGCGATGAACACAGAATGACCCTAACTTAGGGTTTGTATTTCAAATGTAAAATTTTGAGGAGAAATAAAAACTTTTGTTGTCTCATCAAATCATTTGAAAGTTTCTACATTTTTCCCTAGCAATTTCCAATTTTCTAGAAGTTAATTCTTGTGATTGGAAATTGTTGTCATCAAATTATTAGCCTTCAAACTTGTGATCATCCTCTGCAAATATTTTTCTTAGCATCTTGATCATCCTATCTACCTCCCTGAATTATTTCACAATTTTTAGATTTTATTTGCTATTTCAAATGGCCAAGTCAAACTAGTTGAAAATCTGGTCAAACCCTAGGTCAGCATGCTTGTGAATTTTCTGCAGAGCTTTTCAGTGCATAAAAAGTTCTGGAAAATTTATGCAATGTTGATCTCTGTCTCAAGTAGCTACCATAAAAATTTTGGAATTTTTGGAGCTCGGGAACTATCTCTAAAAATTCCCTAAACTCTCTCAGCTTTTAAACTCAAAATCGAAATCCTTTGTTTGTCGGGCTCGAACCCGAGCCCGACTCAAATCAGACCGCACCACTTGGCTCGGTCGCGTCAACTAATCGCACCGCCCGAGTCCAATCGATCGTGACCGTCCGATGAAGATCGAACGATCCACGTTGCTTGTCTCGTCGACCTGTCCGAATGCATACACCAATCTCAGCCGTCCATTTCAGATCCAACGGTCGGTGCGATACTGATCGAGTCAAACCACCGGTTCGCACCGCTTCGTCCGTCGGCTGATAGGTGGACCCTACCTGTCAGGTCCGCCTCGTCTTCTCCGCACCACCGGAGTTCGCGCGTCGCGGCGCATGCTTGCCACGTCCTCGTCGCCGCCACCTCGGTGCTTTCGTGTCCGTCAGTAAGCATCGCGGTGTCTCATCTACCCACCGAGCTCATTCATTTCGCCTCTACCCTCTCTCTCGCCTTCTCCGCTCGTTTTCCTCTTTCGGGAGAAGAAACCGAGCGGCGCCACCACCTCGCTGCCGCTTGAGCACTCCCGAACTCCGTCGCGTTTTCTCTCCACCGCGTCCATTTTCCCGGTCCGAGCTCGTTTCATCCACGAGTCGTTGGGGGCGACATCTTCGTCTTCGCCTCCGGCAGCCTCGTCCCTCGTAGCTCTTTGGCGTTCTGGTGAGTTTCAAACCTCGGAAGATAGTCCCTTAGAATCGCAATACTTCACTGAGTTTAACCGTAGCCTTCTCTTGTTCTTTGGTACATCATTGAGGATGTGCGGCGCGTTCTTCTCCAAGCTCGGTGAAGCGCCGCCGCAGCGATTCCGGCCGCCTCGGAGCTCCATTGTCGTCGAGGTTGTGGGCTTATCCTTCCGAGTCAAGGCGGCCGTGCGCACTGCTCGAAGCTTCCGTCGCTGTAGCGTCATCTCCGCGAGGCCGTATCTTCTTCTCCGCCTCGTTCGCGCTTGACCGCCGCGGATCCCCGTGGTCCGCGTCACCGTCATCGAGTTCGTGAGATCTTCGCGAACCGAAGGTATCACTCACTCGCCCGAGCACCCTCGGTTAGCAAGTTCGATTCTTGGCGGCCGCGCCGCCGTCCCGTCTTGGCGCGGTGAGCGCCGGTGGAGTTAGTTTAGCGCTAATCTTGTTTAGCCCGAGTCTCGACTTGTGGGCCTCTCTGTTAAATCGCGTTTAGAAATCCTTTAATCCAGCCCGTTATTTGTTCTCGAGTCACCGCCATGTGGGTCCATCTTTGTCGATTAGGGTTGTGTAGCTCTAGTTATCGTTTTCTCTGTCGGAAGCGTATTTCTCTGTGTATATGTTAGAAGTACACCTTGATAAGTCAAAGACGTATTCTTAGAATACGCCTTCGGCGTCACCTTCGGCGCAATCTGTTTCAGTGGCACCTTTATTTGGGCCATTGTCGATGCGAGGGGCTAGCTAGTGTGGTGCGAAATGGAATTAGTGCATTATAGATTTGGAAATGATTTAGTATTTACGGTTTATGTTTTCTGTTGGTGATAATTCAATTAAACTTGTAAAATGCATAACTAATTCAATTTTTATCCAAATCGCATGAAACCAGTGTTGTTCATTTTCATTTTAATTGTGCTATTTATTAAAATTAGTCTCAACCTTGTCTCTGTAGCAAAAATCTGTTAATTAATTAAATGGTGTTTTATGTATTTTTCCAAGTTAGAAAATTCATATCTTTTTCAATAATTGTCCAAATCCAGTAAAACCAACTCTGTAAATTTTCATTTTTAGTGTGCTAATTATCAGGTTAGGTTTTAGATACTGTTTCTGTTCATGAACAATTGTTAAGTAATTAACTAGTGTTTTCATGTGTATTGTTAACTTAGAAAGTTCTTAGAAAATTCATAACCACTCAAAATGAATTGTTCTCTGTTTCTAAAATTTTGTTATATCATGCTTTAGCTGCTGTGTGAATTTTGGTATGTTTGTTTGTTGTTGCATGTTTGAGTTTGGTCGGTGTTATTCGTTCTTATTCGCTGTTTTATTCAATCGTTAGGATTCGATATTTGCGGCAACCCTGAGAACGACCCTCCGCAACAAATTGAGCAACAGCAGCCAGGCAAGCAGTTTGATCATGATAATCCCAGTATTTTAAAGTCTAATATTTTGTTTCAGCTGTATGTATGCATTGCTTAATTTGTGTTAAATTGATTAGTTAAATCCGTAGCTGCATATCACGTAGACAAAATATTGATCTCTACTACGAGCCTAGGTTATTTGGTGTGATTAGAGGTCATTGGATGGTCTCTTGTCACTTAGTAGACCGGGTCAAATTGCTTAGACATGCTTAGTATCGGTAGAAATGGGCGGTTATCGACTTAGTCGGTAACCTTGATCACCTAAAATTTACTACAACTTTATGTTTCAAAGATTTCTGCTATGTTTAATTGCAAAACTAAAAAAATGAAAACAAAAATGATTTAGACGCGCACAATGGTAAGATTGGTGTGATCTGTTGGGTGTGGTGGAAAGGTGCCGGTCAATTAAGGACCGAACATCTTGTGAGTTTTGTTATCCAGCATTTCGCGTGCTAACCACACTAGAGGGTATGGGACCTCTCTTGACCTAGTACTTTGGCATGTATTGGCTCCGGTCGCAGGGGTCGCAGGGAGGATGGAGGTGGGAGCATGGTAGTTGTCCAAAAGCTTTATCTGAGTGGGTAGTTGTCTTTCGGCTTTACCATGTAAGCGTATGGATTTCTATCCATACGAGCGGCTCGTAGTTAATACACAATATTGGAAAAAGTCTCGTAGGACTTAGGCGTGCCTGCATACCTTCTAAGTGTGCTTTGGCTTAAAGGCGATGCAAGTGTGGGTACAGTGGTACACCTGCAGGTTAAAACTATTCGAATAGCCTCGTCCTAGGTGATGGACACGCTTGGGTAAGCTTATCGAGAGTTAGACTACAACATTTAAATTAAAACTTGATGGGTGAATACGAATGCGGGATTCGTGCTATTGTTGTGGTGACTATTGGGATAGTCGCTTCTAGGTTGTTACCTTTATTCTTTTATTATTATTTATCCTTCTGTTATTTCAACATTAAAACGAATTGCAAACTTGCCTTCAAACTGTATCATATTATTGCAAATGAAAATTGGCTTTATGCAAATAAAACATATGGCCTCCACCAAACAAGCTCGCATGTAGCATATGAGCAGTGCGCTAGTTCACACGTCGGTCTTGCGGGTACAAAGACAATCTTTGTACTCGGTGCTTTGCTTAATGTTTTTGTTGCAGAGGAAGAGGTGAGCCCAAGGGCCTCACTACGTGAGTCAGTGTTGCCGTTTCGTGGACGACTAGACTTGGCGGTCGGTCAAATGCCTTGTGGGTTGGAGGCACGCCGATTGGCTTTGTTTATAGCCATCTTATGGCACTTTGCTTCCATTGTCGTTCTGTTTATTTTTGTATCTTGGCACATGGCCCTTGTCCGTAATAACTCTACTATTTGTTTATCTTCCGTTTGGAAGTGTGGTGTTTGGACTCTATGTTTGGAATAGAGTTCTTTGTCTAATTTTGTAACAGGTGTGTATATTGCTTCAGGAAGTATACATATCTCGAGGAATCAATTTATTTGATTTGTGATGCTAGGACCAGGTGGTTGGTTAAGCATTACAAGCCAAATAAACTGGGGTCCTCACAGAACCCTGGCCGGGCCACCTTCGGCTCCTCCTTTTCTGTTGCAGGTGAGCCATCGCTCTATCTCCCTAGCTCTCTGATAATGCAAGTTTGTGCATGTGTATGTTTACCTGTGAGCAAAGAGCAGTAGAATTGCTGATCTTTGGCATTGAACCTTGCGAGTTCAGTGATTAGTTGGGTTCCAGATAAGTGGTGTTATGAGGTTAGTTAAAATGTGGGTGTATGGAAGTTAAGAATTGTTAGTTGATTATCTGCTAAAGTATGGCGCTCCAGAGTAATACTTGGTTTGTGTTATTAGCAATCGAGGCAAAGTTCAAGACCAACTTAGGTGGACTTTTAGCGATTAATTGACCTTTAGGCTTAATCGATTGGGAATCACTAACTTTCGGTTAAGATTAGAGTGGTTGTGTTGTGGACTTGATTAGCGAAGTTCCCACTCTTGCTCAATCTCCTGTGTCTTTTATAGGCTCTTTGATAGTAGGACTAGTTCCGATAGTTGATGAGTCAATACTAGTCTTCTTGATTAACTTACAATTGAAGTTGCACTTCGATAAGTTTTATTGCCAGATTGTTTTAGTCAGTTTGGATCATGATCTGGATAGCATTGGTTTGGTATGGCACATGTGGAAGATCTGCAGTAGGGTCAGGCCAACACCTCCCAAGGCCTTGTGTTGGGGAAACTTCATAATCTTAAGGGAGATAATCTCAGTCCTTAGCAAGATTTCTTTCTTAGGAGTTTTTAGTCGTGGTAGTAGGCCATTCTAGTTAGTTAGTTTATAACTACTCAATTAAGTTGTGTTTCAGATAGTATCAATCAGTGGCTAAACTGAATCAATGAAATCAAGTAATCCGAATATTAACTAGAGAACAGTAAGCAACCCACTAATGGAAGTTTCAGATTTGCAACCATATGATAATAGTTATTTCTAATAACTAAAGATGTCCGGCGGTGCTTAGGTAGCCATTAACAGTCAGATGAACAGAAAGTAGTAAAACTATGAATTCCTTGATGATCGCCGTAACAAAAGTTTGGTAAATGGACTAAATTATCTAAGCAAAAGCTTAATGAGTTATTTAACGCATAGCCTTTAGTAGTTGGTCCTACGTGCTTGTAGATTGATTGGTTAGGCTAGAATAGTTAAGTAGGTAACTAGAGCCCACCTGTAGCTAATAGATGTGCACGCAATCACCATCAAAGTCTACCGAAAGAGGAAAACATATAAGAGGATTGAATTTGACTGTATGATTATCATGGAAATAAGTGAGTTTGGAAAGATCAGTAATAAGAAATCCTATCTAATTTAAATAATCTCCGAATCTGCTAATTTGTTGTTCCTAATTTCATAATTTGTCTTCTGCATTGTTAATTGTTTTTGGATCCTGTTGGCGTGCTGGTGTTTATTTGCTGTTTATTCGCTTTGGCAGTTTTTATCGTTAGATGACGTTGATATCGAGAGTGATCCTCTGCAACAAGTCGAATATCTCAAACAAAGCAAAGGCAAGCAGTTTGATCATATCCACTCAATCCCATTACTTTTAAAATCTAATACTTTGTTTTACTCGTACGTATGCATGCTTTTGTGTCAATAATTAATTTTGTCGATTAGAGGTAGTTAATCCCATTGCATTGTTGCCACAAAATTGTTCACCCCGCCACTACCTTAGGAATATTATTCTCTTGGTGAATTAGAGCCGGTGAATGATTTAGGGTCTTTTATTTGTCTTTACAATTTGATGCTTAGCAATGCTTAGATCTAGGTAGAATTGGGCTGTTATCGACTTAGTCAGTAACCTTGATCACATAAAATTATGATATCTTTACATTTCAGCCTCGTGCTATGATTACTTGTGAAAACTAAAACTAAAAACAAAATGATTTCGACTTGGGCACAATGGTAAGAGGGTGTGCTTTTGGGTGTGACTGGAATGGTGCAGAGTCAATTAAGGACCGAACATCTTGTGAGTGAATTTTTATCCAGCATTTTTGCGTGCTAACCACACTAGAGTATATGGGACCTCTCTTGACTTAGTACTTTGGCGTGTATTGGCTCCGGTCGCAGGAGGTCGCAGGAGGGATGGTGTTGGGAGCATGGTAGTTGTCCAAAAGCTTTACCGAGTGGGTAGTTGTCTTTCGGCTTTACCATGTAAGCGTATGGATTTCTATCCATACGAGCGGCTCGTAGTTGATACACAATATTGGAAAACGTCATGTTAGACTTAGCCGTGCTGCATACCAAAGGAAGTATGCTAACGATGGGTGGTGGAAAGGCGGTCTAAAGTGTGGGTACATTGGTACACCCCGCAGGTTTAAAACTATTCGAATAGCCTCGCCCTAGGTTATGGACACGCTTGGGTAAGCTTTTCAAGAGTTAGACTACAACCTTTTAATTAAAACTTGATGGGTTGGTATGAACGGTGTTCATACTATTGTTGTGATGGCCAATGGGTTGGTCATCTCGGGATGTCCTTTTGTCACTACTTCATCGTACGTCGTTATTTCGCAAATAAAAATTTGAATTGTTAAACCGCCTTCAAACTATTACATTATTGCAAAAGAAAACTTGCTTTCTGCTAAAAATAAGTCCAGAGCCCCCTCCACTTAAATAAAGCTTGCATGTAGTTAAATTATAGTTCTGTTACCCTTACACGTCTAGGCCTGATAATGGGCTAGAGTTTATCGGGCCAAGAGGGTTGGGCTGGTAAATGGGCTGATATAGGGTTATATCAAATGGGTAGAAATAAAAAAGGGTAAGGATAGGATTGGGCTAGCTCTAAATAGGATTGGGCTAGGTCTGTAATTTCGGGCTGTGCAAGGGCCCAACCCTTTCTTTAGCCCATGGGCGGATTAGGGTTGGCTACTTGGATCTGGTCAGCTCGAGGCGATCTCCCATTCTCCCGACTCAGCGACTTCCCCCCTGCCGCCTCCCCCCCCCCCGGCGAACGCCGCTTGCGCCGCCTCAAGTGGACGACGGTGAGCCGGCGGCGCCGGCAAGGAGGCGGTCACCAGGCGGCCCTACGTCCTGGTAATCCTTCTACCTTCTACCTCTTACGATTGGGATTTTCCCTCAGTTTGTGTTTGGGATTGTTCTACGGTTTCTTGTATCAAGGCCACGCCTCTACCTCTTACGATTGGGATTTTCCCTCTGAACTAGCTCTCTGCGATCTAAGTACTAGTAGTACAGTTAAGGTTGGGATTGTTCTACCCCGTTTGCTTGTTTGATTCCTGCAATAGACGCACCGTGCTAAGTGGAATGGAGTAGATCTGCTCCGTTTGGGTCCGTTCTTGGAGTGGTCTATCTTGTAGTCCAGTATCCTTCAGTTCTTCTTGGCTTGGACCTTTCCATGACCAATGGAGAGTTGTGATGTTCTCTTTTGACTCCAGATTACTCATTCACAATTTCATGAAAGTGCTTTTAATAATTTCAACTCTAAGGATCTCTTGGGTTTCAGGTACCGTAGCATTTATACTTCAGAAGGATTGACACTTGAGCTGGCACTAAAATTGCAAGATGGTTTAAATTCAAATGGAATCGGCAGTGCTAATTTCTCCACCATTCATGAACCCCCTAAGCTTACTTCTTCAGGTAGTCTGCTGCCATGTTTGCATTATCAGTTCTTCATGTTGCCTTGTTTAAAGGAGGGTAGTCTGCTGCCATGTTTGCATTATCAGTTCAACACTTTCGAGGGAAGATTATCCTACTTTAGACCATAGGAACTGGGAAGTAAAGAGTTCAGCAATAAGCAATCTATTCCATATGTTGATGTAACTAGAGTATCCAATTATCACTCACTGATATAATTGCTACCTTTCAGCTAAGCCATAAAAGAAAAATAATTATGTACATTATGCGACGATACCACCACATGCATTTGTATCTCTCACCATCATGAATGGTTATGTTTTTGCTTGTTTGTGAACCTGCTGCACAAACCATTTGTTGATTTTATTTTGGGTCCAGAATTTTGTGTTCTGCACAAACCAATGTGTAGCAGCAGCAGCAGTTTTTGGCTAGAAGTTTTGTAAATCATAATAGCACAGGTAGCCACTATAATTTTCTGTTTGATCATATATCTTGTATTTTTCATTATGGTTTCTTTTTTACTTAGGTAATTTATTTATAATGGAGAGGACTGCCTCCATGTCAGAAATTTCAGTGGATAGCCGTGACCTTCTCTCAGGTGACCTGCCAAGTCGTACGTCAAAGAAAAGGGCTAAAGTTTGGGAATATGTCGAGTCAGAAACTATAGATGGGAAAGAAAAGGCAGTGTGTAAGTACTGTAAGATGAAATTATCTTGTGAACCTGGGCAAGGCACTAATCATCTGAATAGGCATATAGGACTTCATTGTCGTAATATTCCACATGAAGACAGGGAGAGATTTCTGATGAGTTGCAAGAGACAGGCCATGGATGGGGATCAGTCTCTCTTTGACCCTCAAGTGTGTCGTACACTAATTGCCAAGTTTTGCATTAGTGCGGAGATTGCATTTCGAAAAGCTGATGATCCTTATTGGAAGAAGCTACTGAACTACTTCCATCCATCTTTCATAGTAGTTGGTAGGCAAACTATTCGTTCAGATTGTCTTGCACTATATGAAGAGGAGAAGAAACGGTTGCTTGATAGTGTCAAAAAATTGGTCTCTCATGTCAATTTGACTGCAGATCTCTGGACATCAAACCAAAACCTAGGATATCTTTGTGTCACAACACACTATATTGATGAGGAATTCAAGCTTCATAAGGTAATTATAGCATTCAAGCAAACTTCCTTTCCACATACATCTTATGTTGTCCAGGATGCAATTACCTCTTGTTTGGTAGAGTGGGACTTAATCAGCAAGCTGTTTACATTAACATTGGATAACGCAAGTGTTAATGACAAAGTTGTAAAGGACTTGAGCGACACGTTGGGTGATGAAATGTTTCTTAGAGCTGGGGACTTCCATGTAAGGTGCGCTGCTCATGTGCTAAATATCATGGTTCAAGATGGACTAAAGGTGGTTGTTCATGCAATTGGGAGGGTGCGGGACATTGTTAAAACAGTCACATCCTCACCATCACGAATGCAGATCTTTAATTCAGTTGTTGAGAGATTGGGCCTCAAAACAAAGTCAGGGCTAGTACTGGATGTCCCTCATAGATGGAACGCAACATATGACATGATCCATGAGGCCTTGGAGTATAAAATTGCTCTCAATAGATATGCTACTGAGCAATACCATGAAGCTCCAACTGAGGGAGATTGGGCAAAGGCTCAAGCTCTTCATGGGTTTTTGCAGGCTTTTAGTGATGCCACAAAGGCATTTTCAGCAGATCGACACCCCACCGCACACCTCCTTTTGAAATTGGTGTTAGCGATTCGGGATGTTTTACTTGATGAACGGTGGAATCAAGATGAGCTTCTAAAGGAGATGGCTCGTGTTATGTATGTCAAGTTTGAGAAGTATTGGTCTAAGCCAAATGTTGTGCTTCTTATTGCAGCAGTGTTAGACCCTTCACAGAAATTTGACTTTCTTAGGTTCTATTTTTATACCATTGAACAAGATGTTGAAGAAAAGATGAGGGAGCTGCGTACTTCTGTAGGTAAGTATTATTCAGAGTATGAGAAAATTGTGAGGAGCCGCGCCTTGCCTACATTTGTACAGTCCGATGAACATATGGTTGCTAGTGAGCCTAGTTCTCCAGGAGGTGCATTGTTTGGTAAACGAAGGATAGAATTTGCCTTCGCTCAGTTTAGTTCACAAAATCTAGAAGCACGTGCACAATTATCTGAATTGGACACATACTTACAAGATCCTAGGGCCCCCCTGAACTCTGATGAGAATTTTGATGTTTTGGGTTGGTGGAAGAGAAACATAGATGTCTATCCAATCTTATCTTTGATGGCTAGAGATTTTTTAGCAATTCCTGTCAGTACGGTGTCCTCTGAATCAGCGTTCAGTGCTGCTGGCAGACTTATTGGTAAAAATAGGACTTCATTATCCCCTAAAAGCCTTGAGGCTCTAATCTGCAGCAAAGATTGGTTTATTGGATTTAATGATGATGATGGAGGTAAATTGATAATTACCGGAGTATTTCGCTTTCAGTTTAAGTAGTAGTTGTACCTTCCAATAATATAAACTATTTTCTTGTGATTCAATATGCAGGAGAAGCAATGGAAGGATATAGTGCTTTGTGATTGCTAAAACTTAATTGTTGTTTCGCGCATTATCGAGTGATAATGAAATGTTGGAGCAATGGAGCTGCATACTTTTCCCTGATAGGTGTAATTGGATAAGAACTATCTTATAAGGTACCCTCCTTCTGTCATTATGTGGGTCTTATATAGAAGGAAACATTCCTGGTTTGACTCAGAGAGCACCCTGGCTATAAAACTAGTTTCGGTTGATAGATAGCATTGGAATGTCTTCGACAACTTTTCACCTTTCTCAATAGATTCTTTTTTAATACTCATTGATACTTGCAGCCTGAAGAATCTAACAAGAAAATACTCAAAAGTCAAAAGAATAAAGTAGCATAACTGAATTGATACAATCTGCTTTATCAATCTGAATTGATAAAGTCTAAATTTCTTTGCATTGTCGTTAGGAATTGACTGGGCTGAGACCAAGAAGCAACTGAAGATGGGAATCAGATCGGTACAGGGGTCCACCTGAGAGGCCAGTGTTAAGTGACTGATTCATTGTTCTTTCTTTCTTTGTTTGGATTTATGTTGGTTCAGTTAGTAAGCACTGCCTCTGCAAAGAGAAACTGTGATAGGTGCTGTCATTGGAGGAACTATGCGAGTTCGGTTAGTAGGCGATGTTTTGTTTTGTTGGTGTCTTGACCAGGATCAATCAACGGAGATGGCAAGTTGTAGCAGAGTCGAACGATTAACCATGATGTGCTGCTAGATGGTGTCATTGGGCGACGTGATAGACTAGCGATGATAGAATAAGCAAAAAATTAAAATACCGAGGATGATATCATTCGGTTTGGAGGAGCTTTGCTACATTACATTATTTACTAATTGTTTCTCTTGTATTCTTGTGTAATTGCAATCGCTTTTGCCAATCAAACGCCACACCCTTGGTGACTTGGTCACCACCGTGTCATCTGTCGCACCGAGAGCCCAAAGCGTCATCCTGTCGCACCCTTTCGACGCACCGAGCAGCACCACGTGGCTTTACGCTTCACATTAAATGGGCCACCAAGGATTCAAAATGGGCCAAGAAAAGGATCGGGACCTTATTGCTTAATGGGTAATGGATTGGGTAGAAAAGTTGAGTAGTGGGTTGGATGAGGTTAGGGCCACCCCAAACACATGGGTTGGGGTGGGGTTCGGGTTGGGCCTTAGCCCATTACCACCCCTATACACGTCAGTCTTGCGAGTACAAAAACAATTTTTGTACTCGGATGCTTTGCTTAATGTTTTTGTTGCAGAGGAAGAAGGTGAGCTCCAAGGGCTTTCCTTTTGTGAGTATCTCTTTGGGTTTGACGACTAGCTTAGCGGCCGGTTGGTTGCCTTGTGGGTAAAGGCACACTAATTGGCTCTTTATTTATCGCCATCTTATGGCTTTTGCTTCCGTTGTGTAGTTTGTTATTTATCTTGTAATTTCAATCTGTTGTATTTTATGAAGTTTTGATATTGTAACCTCTCGTGTATGGATTTGATGCATGATTTTGTAACGGGGTGTGTATACTGCATTTCTGGGAAGTATACATATCCTGAGGCTTGGTTTATTTGAATTGTAATGCTAGAGTCAATGGAAGGCTAAGCATTACAAGTCGAATAAACCGGGGTCCTCACAAAGTTGGTATCAGAGCTATGCTGACCGTAGAAACCCCTAGTTTGGTCGTCATTAGGATATTTTGAAAAACTTATTTTCAAAATGTCAAATGGGTTATGAAAACTTAAGTAAGATCTCAGACTTTACTCCTTACCTATCTTAGCTTGCTCATCTTGCCTTATTCTTGTTGAGTTTTCGAAAAAGTTGTTCCCCTCTCTTCTCCTTTCAGAGTTAGTTGGTTATCGGTTAAATTTGGTTTGGGGAATAATGAGAGTTAAAAATAAAAAGTGTTAGTTGTTATTTAGTAAAGATTTGAAGCATTCGGAGTTGAAGCACCCATCTCGGAGCTCGGATACAAGATCTGGACAGCAAAGCACAAGTTTCGGACTGCGAGCACTTAGTTCGTCGTTAGGGTTAAAAATGAGATGTTAAATCAACTAAAATTCATGGGATTAAAAGGGTAAGATGTGATATTAGATGGCTAGTGCCTAATGCACCCTTATATGGTCTTTACCATGCACGTTAGATGCGTTAGAACTTGAGTTGTGTTCTAAAATGTTATCATCCTAAACGATTGCTCGTTCGTTCAATACGAGTTAGTCGCATCGGAAGCAAATCTTTTGCTTTGTGGTTTTGCTACGGTCTTATGCTTTCATACAAATATTTGGAGTTCATTTCTCGCTTGTTATGTGTTTGCAATCGGGTTAGGGTAATGTCTGTTTCCCCTAATCGACGCCTTGTTTTAAGATTAAGATAGGGTTGTTCTTAGAATATATACACCCTAATGATATTAGTTAGCTTGTAGACGCTGGATTTTGTAATCGTTTGCTCTCCTTGTTCCAAGTAGTTGCATCGTCGCCTCACTGATTTGACATGTATAGCAACTATGTCGGAACCTTTGGATAGTTAGTACATGCTAGAATTAAATTGCATACCCATTGCCATTTCCTCACCTTATGCCCATTCTTTCTTCAACTTATCTTTCATGTAGCGAAAAATTTAAGGGGGGTAGAAGATACCTCAAAATACTTGTTAGGCATCTTGATTCCTATACTTTGATCATGCATATAGTTTCTAAATTAAGTCAAGCATGTCATGTTAATCAAGTTGCATAAAACAAGAAGCATGCATGTGAGCATTTGCATTTCGGTAGAAGAATGTAAGCATGCATGTAAGCATTGCACTCTCATTAACCAAAAATTTAAAATTTGCCTTAGGACTAATTTGCACACATGCATCCCCTCGTGCATTCATCCTGTGCATTTCCTTTCCCAGCCAAGCAATTAGAACTAGATAAGGGAGATTAGGCAGTACCACCTTAAACCCTGCTTGCCTTCTCTTTCTGCACTGAATCCTAGGGTTGATACTAGATTACCATCTAACCAGTCTTTCCGTCCTATCGATCGATGCCCCTTTCGGTCAACTGAGTGGAGCAGAGTTTTTCGTACTACCAGAAGACGACGTGAAGCATGATGTCAAAGTACCTTCAAATCAAGAAAGGAAAGGTTAAACAAAGCAATGGAAAGGAAAATATGACAGCAACGTCAGGATGCTGCATCATGATCTCCCAGCGCTATCTTTGAAGGAAATCAAGACAACAGATGGTGCATTTCGTTTAGAGTTGAAAAGAACCACCTAGAAAACACTTAACTGAAGGCATTAGAAATCCTTCAACAAAGCTTCCCACTTTAGCACTTAAAACTTCTGAAGAACCTCTCTGGTTTCGGATTTGAGTTCGGTTGCACCGGAATCCGAAAAGTGACCCCGTGACCAAACCCACCTAGGTTGCCACAGCTTTTCGTTCCGACTTCCGAACTACCGGAATCTCGGGACGAGATTCAGTTTAAGGGGGGTAGATTTGTAACGACCCCAAAATTAGGGTTTGTATTTCAAATGTATAAAAAGTTTTAAAGATTAAAAACTTTTGTTGTATCTTTTGGTCATGCTCTTGGTTTCCCAAAACTTGTGTGCAATTTTAAACTTTGGATGTTTTGTATTAAAGTTTGTGTAGAAATTTCAAACTTTTAAACTTAAAATTCCATTTCTATTTGAATTCTAGAAAAATGTATGAATGAAAGTTTCCTAAAATAATTTATTCAAATACTAGATTATTTATATTGAATTTTAGTTATTTTTACCAAAATTTTAGAAGTGTTTTTGACTTCACTAAAATTCAAATCAAATCACTAATGCATATTTGAATATAATTTAATTCTAACAAATGTTGATATATAAAATGTTTAAAATTATTTTTCCTAAGTCTCTTGTGAACCTCAGAGTGCCCACAAAAAATTTTTAGAATTTTATTTCTATTTCAAATGGCTAAGTCAAACTTGTTTATTTTTCGGTCAACACTAAAACCCTAAATCTACAAACCCATTCACTGTTCCTCTGGTCCGACCGGACCCGAGTCAACCGGTTCCAACCACACCAGTTCGCCGAGCCACCTCCTCCCCCTGTCACTTACCTGTGGGCCCCGCTCGCCAGGCCTTCTCCTCCACCTCAACGCCCACGCGGCGGGTGTGCTGCGCCAGCTCGCCACCGCCTCGCCGCATGCGAGCACAGCCTCACCGCCCCTGGTATTTCCCCTGTCCCTGCCCTGCGAGTGCATCGCCTTATCTTCTCCACGCTCCTTCCCTGGCCATTTCTCCCCTTCCTCATTCTCTTCTCTACTTAGAGCCAGCCCTTCACCCCCAGCTCGCAAAGCCGCCGCCCCCTGGTGCCTCTACGCCATGCGGCTCTCCCCTCCTCCTCTGGTGCCACCACCGCCCCAGCAGCGCCGGCTCCGCCCCAGCTAGCGCCGGCCACGTCCACCGTGGCCCCAGCCCGACCGCCGCACCCTGAGTCACCCCGTCTCCTCCCGCGTCCACGAGCCCGTGGCGCTCGAGCCCGGCCTGCTGCCGTCCCGCTCCTCCTCCGACCAAACCAGTGCTGCCGCTGTCGCCGTTCCGGCCAGCCCAAGGGCTTTCTTCCCCAGCTACCTGTGTCCCCTTCACACCCCCTCCATTCCCTTCATTCAATTTTGAAATCCTTTTTGCAGGAAACCCGTGCGTCGGCCCTTCTTCCCCGTTTCCGGCCGAGCCGCCGCTACCGTCGCCATCGTCGCTCCGGCGCCTCCCCCTTCAATTCCTTCGAGCAGGAGCACCGCCCCGGCTCCCTCATCCGTCGCCAACCTCCGAGCTGAGCTCCCCTTCACCCGAGCGACCCCGCCACGGACGCCCTCCATGCGCCGCCGCCGGTTTCCGCCGCCAAGCCACCACGGCCTCCCTCAACCCGCATGGTCTACCCCGGTGAGTTCCCCCAACCTATCTCATGCTCATGATCACCCAAACTCTATCTCTATCTCACCCGTGCGTCGTCGCGCCTCTCCTCCTCCAAGGCCGACTGCCGCTTGCAGCTGCTCGGCTACCGTCGGCCGCCTCAAGCCGCACCGCCATTGCCCTCGGGGTCACCGTAACCTCGCGGTTCCATTTTGCCCGTGTACGGCCGCCACCGTTGGACCTCCTACCGGCGATGAACCCTGGCCGGACCACCTTCGGCTCCTCCTTTTCTGTTGCAGGTGAGCCATCGCTCTATCTCCCTAGCTCTCTGATAATGCAAGTTTGTGCATGTGTATGTTTACCTTTGAGCAAAGAGCAGTAGAGTTGCTGATCTTTGGCATTGAACCTTGCGAGTTCAGTGATTAGTTGGGTTCCAGATAAGTGGTGTTATGAGGTTAGTTAAAATGTGGGTGTATGGAAGTTAAGAATTGTTAGTTGATTATCTGCTAAAGTATGGCGCTCAGGAGTAATACTTCAGTTTGTGTTATTAGCAATCAGGCAAAGTTCAAGACCAACTTAGGTGGACTTTTAGCAGTTAATTGACCTTTAGGCTTAATCGATTGGGGAATCAGCTAACTCGGTTAAGATTAGAGTGGTTGTGTTGTGGACTTCAGTTAGCAGAAGTTCCCACTCTTGCTCAATCTCCCTGTGTCTTTTATAGGCTCTTTGATAGTAGGACTAGTTCCAGTAGTTGATGAGTCAATACTAGTCTTATTGATTAACTTACAATTGAAGTTGCACTTCGATAAGTTTTATTGCCAGACTGTTTTAGTCAGTTTGGATCATGATCTGGATAGCATTGGTTTGGTATGGCACATGTGGAAGATCTGTAGTAGGGTCAGGCCAACACCTCCCAAGGCCTTGTGTTGGGGAAACTTCATAATCTTAAGGGAGATAATCTCAGTCCTTAGCAAGATTTCTTTCTTAGGAGTTTTTAGTCGTGGTAATAGGCCATTCTAGTTAGTTAGTTTATAACTACTCAATTAAGTTGTGTTTCAGATAGTATCAATCAGTGGCTAAACTGAATCAATTAAATCAAGTGATCCGAATATTAACTAGAGAACAGTAAGCAACCCACTAATGGAAGTTTCAGATTTGCAACCATATGATAATAGTTATTTCTAATAACTAAAGATGTCCGGCGGTGCTTAGGTAGCCATTAACAGTCAGATGAACAGAAAGTAGTAAAACTATGAATTCCTTGATGATCGCCGTGACAAAAGTTTGGTAAATGGACTAAATTATCTAAGCAAAAGCTTAATGAGTTATTTAACGCATAGCCTTCAGTAGTTGGTCCTTCGTGCTTGTAGATTGATTGGTTAGGCTAGAATAGTTAAGTAGGTAACTAGAGCCCACCTGTAGCTAATAGATGTGCACGCAATCACCATCAAAGTCTGCCGAAAGAGGAAAACATATAAGAGGATTGAATTTGACTGTATGATATAAGTGAGTTTGGAAAGATCAGTAATAAGAAATCCTATCTAATTTAAATAATCTCCGAATCTGCTAATTTGTTGTTCCTAATTTCATAATCTGTCTTCTGCATTGTTAATTGTTTTTGGATCCTGTTGGCGTGCTGGTGTTTATTTGCTGTTTATTCGCTTTGGCAGTTTTTATCGTTAGATGACGTTGATATCGAGAGTGATCCTCTGCAACAAGTCGAATATCTCAAACAAAGCAAAGGCAAGCAGTTTGATCATATCCACTCAATCCCATTACTTTTAAAATCTAATACTTTGTTTTACTCGTACGTATGCATGCTTTTGTGTTAATAATTAATTTTGTCGATTAGAGGTAGTTAATCCCATTGCATTGTTGCCCTGAAAATTGTTCACCCCTGCCACTACCTTAGGAATATTATTCTCACTGGTGAATTAGAGCCCGGTGAATGATTTAGGGCCTTTTATTTGTCTTTACAATTTGATGCTTAGCAATGCTTAGATACCGGTAGAATTGGGCGGTTATCGACTTAGTCGGTAACCTTGATCACATAAAAATTATGATATCTTTACATTTCAGCCTCTGTGCTATGGTTACTTGTGAAAACTAAAAACTAAAAACAAAATGATTTCGACTTGGGCACAATGGTAAGAGGGTGTGCTTTTGGGTGTGACTGGAATGGTGCCCAAGTCAATTAAGGACCGAACATCTTGTGAGTGAATTTTTATCCAGGCATTTTTGCGTGCTAACCACACTAGAGTATATGGGACCTCTCTTGACTTAGTACTTTGGCGTGTATTGGCTCCGGGTCGCAGGAGGTCGCAGGAGGGATGGTGTTGGGAGCATGGTAGTTGTCCGAAAAGCTTTACCCTGAGTGGGTAGTTGTCTTTTCGGCTTTACCATGTAAGCGTATGGATTTCTATCCATACGAGCGGCTCGTAGTTGATACACAATATTGGAAAACGTCATGTTAGACTTAGCCGTACTCGCATACCAAAGGAAGTATGCTAACCGTGGTGGTGGAAAAGCGCTCTAAAGTGTGGGTACATTGGTACACCTGCAGGTTTAAAACTATTCGAATAGCCTCGTCCTAGGTTATGGACACGTTTGGGTAAGCTTTTCAAGAGTTAGACTACAACCTTTTAATTAAAACTTGATGGGTTGGTATGAACGGGTGTTCATACTATTGTTGTGATGGCCAATGGGTTGGTCATCTCCATGATGTCTTTTTGTCACTACTTCTTTGTATCATTTGTTATTTCTGCAAATAAAAATTTGAATTGTTAAACGCCTTCAAACTATTACATTATTGCAAAAGAAAACTTGCTTTCTGCTAAAAATAAGTCCAGAGCCCCCTCCACTTAAATAAAGCTTGCATGTAGTTAAATTATAGTTCATTACCCTTATACGTCGGTCTTGCGAGTACAAAAACAATTTTTGTACTCGGATGCTTTGCTTAATGTTTTGTTGCAGAGGAAGAAGGTGAGCCCCAAGGGCTTTCCTTTTGTGAGTTTGTCTTTGCGGGTTTGACGACTAGCTTGGCGGCCGGTTGGTTGCCTTGTGGGTAAAGGCACACTAATTGGCTCTTTTATTTATCGCCATCTTATGGCTTTTGCTTCCGCTGTGTAGTTTGTTATTTATCTTGTAATTTCAATCTGTTGTATTTTATGAAGTTTTGATATTGTAACCTCTCGTGTATGGATTTGATGCATGATTTTGTAACGGGATGTGTATACTGCATTTCTGGGAAGTATACATATCCTGAGGCTTGGTTTATTTGAATTGTAATGCTAGAGTCAATGGAAGGCTAAGCATTACAAGTCGAATAAACCGGGGTCCTCACATAGTCCTTGTCGTGGTGAGTAAGCAACCCCTTCGTTATGTATTTCTCGACGTAGGATGCATCAAGGTTGATGCATTACTCAGAGATCAAATGTGGGTCGAGGAAACCCACCGGTTCATGCCGTCGCTGGGCTTCTTGCATCATGTGTCTATATGTAAGCAATGAGTTATGACAATTATCGGTATTGCGTGAATGTAGAATTTGATTGTACATACTTACAGTGTCCAACATCGTAGAAGTGAGCCGTTGAGGGCGTTGAGGTTGAATAGTTCAAATAAGTCTTGAAGCCCACGACGAAGTAGCCTCGCTTGTGGAGAAAATGGTTCTCCGTGTAGCTGACGGTGAATCCAGTAGGCCGGTCTTAATTCCCTCGCCTCATCGGTCTGCTGCATGTACCAGGCATGCAAAGTCCCGCAAGCCAAACCAGCGTAGCATAATATTGTGTCAGGGACCAACGACATTCCGAGGGAGAACGTCCCGGGCTTGTGAGGCGCCTTAATTTTCTTCGATTTGGCCTTAGCGCCTTGTGTGCTATTTGTCTTCCTGGAAGACAACTCGGCACGCTTTTCTTATTTCTTCGTCGCCATCTCCATGGGAGTCGGTACGGAGGCCTTCTAAAGCAGGAGTTGAGGTGGAGTTATCATGCTATTTGTCTTCCTAGAAGATGACTCGACACACTTTTCTTGTTTCTTCACCGCCGTCTCCACGGGAGCCGGTACAGAGGCATTCTGGCTCAGGGGTTGAGGTGGAGTCATCGAGGGATCTATTGGAGAGGCATGGTCGTGTTCCAATCGCGGCACTGCAGGGTCCAGGGCGATGTCTCTCTTGGGCCACTGGATAAAAGTGTGCACGACATCCCCTAGTATTATGATATCTTTGTTCGAGGGCTTCTTCAGCGGGACGACCATGAAATTGTCATGTACCTTATCCACTTGGACCTTGGCGTAATCCTGCACCAGCTGGGCACCATGCAGCACTGTCCCTTCCTGGCATGAAAACACCATCCCCCCCAGCCTCAAGAGAAATAGACCCAACCAGCCTCACTCCGAGCATGCATGGCGTGGGCTCCTACAAAATGATACACAATTAGCTAAGCCTTGCTACAGGTCTATGTTTGGAGCATTTCGGAGAAGTACATTACCTAGATGACGTCGATAGGTAATTAGACGTCGTCATGTTCAGAAAGTGCAGCTGTGGACGCGAAGCTACTCCGATGTTGAAGGGGGCTGGCTCCAAAAATCACGAAGGCGGCTTGCGACTGGTTGATGCTTGATTCATTTGTTGCTGCAATGATGTTATCTGTGAAGGGCAACGGGTAGGCTACACTAGCGCAAATTAAAAAATTCTACCCGTAAACCAAGATCACTGCAGTTATAGATCACGGTCTTACCACTAGACGCGCAGGTGCGGAAGTTGATGCGCGCGTCGGGCGAGTAGTCGTACCAAGTTGATGCGATGCGTCGGGCGAGTAGTCGTACTACTTCCTCGTCCTCGTCGTGGCGTCCCACGTCTGCTCCTTTCTTGCGGTTCGTCCCAACGCCACGGATGCGGCGCCTTCAAAGGTATCCACGTGCGGGAGGAAGCGGCGCCGCGCGGACTACTAGATCCGCGCGGCGACTAGGGCGTGGGAGGGTGGCGGCCGTGGTTTGGGGATGTCACGAAAAACTCAACCCTTAACGAAGACGCCCCGCCTCCTTTTATAGACGTCCTTAT
Organism: Ampelocalamus luodianensis; assembly: GCA_036346255.1. Taxonomy (NCBI): domain Eukaryota; kingdom Viridiplantae; phylum Streptophyta; class Magnoliopsida; order Poales; family Poaceae; genus Ampelocalamus; species Ampelocalamus luodianensis. The sequence continues at coordinate 13,531,927 of CM070634.1, forward strand.
AATGGGCTTCTACGAATAGAGGCCCATTAGGACTCAATGCCCGATCTAATCGGATCCAATCCGAATTAGGCTTCACCCATAAGTGTGTGACCCTATAGGTTCACGTATGTTTAGACATGACGCAAGTACACATACTTGGTCAATAGTTGGTAGCGCCTCTAGCAAGGCGTGTCAACTCCTAAACGCGCGTAAAGATCATATCGGACGAACCATCACGGCGTTATGTACATGCCAATCCCTTTGCCTCACGATATTCGGTCGAGCTCCAAGTGACCACTCTTTCGATCACGTGATCCGGAATCCCTTACTAGGTTAACTCTTAACCTTAAGTAGCATGGCCATGCATTTCGGATCCGATCACTCGAGGCCGAGAGATATCTCTCTCGGTAGAGAGGCAAATCCCATCTCGACCGACCATGCCTCGCAGCATGCTTCATGACAAACCAAAGCTACGTTTATAACTACCCATCCACGAGTAGCGTTTGATAGCCCCTAAGTAGGTCTATTCACATCTCAAGTACATGCGACAATCTCGTGTCTAAGGACAAGGCGTACACATTGTGTAGAGAGAACCATAAGTATAAAAGCTATGTCTCATGTTGGGTCGGTCCAACCCCATGTTTTAAACATGTGTCCACATTATTGGTTTGACATCTCCATGTCTATGACTGTGAAACATGGTCATCAACCGATACATGTGCTAATCCATCATTCACGTGTGTCCTCACATGAACTCCGACTAGGGACAACTTTAGAATAACCATACAAGTAAAGAGTTTCACAAACAAGTCACATACTTGTTAATCAACACAAAGGCAATATTCAAGGAACATTTCTTAAATCATGGATACAACGAAATATCATCATCAAAATGATTGCCTCTAGGGCATATCTCCAACAATCTGTCCTTCAAATTGTGCACTAATCTCCTCTTTCAACTGTTCCTCATGCTCGGCCTTGGATCTCTTCCGACTCCTATACACCTTGGAGTCGTGTGGGAATCCCTGCATCCAAGGTACGTAAACCCCAAGGCCTCGCGTGTGACCTAGATGCTCCTTGTTTCCCAGGGCCATGGATAGTATATCCTTCTCCCTGACTACTTCGAAGGAGCCTTAGGAAGATTGCATACTCAATGTTTGCTACAAGAGGCTATCATGTTATTTTAAATCCCAGAAAGTTATGGACTTATTAACAACTAGGTAGTTCGACATATCTTACCAGGCATTGGGACACTCCCTCGTTTGCTGGGTTTGTGAAAGAGATGGCGCACGATGATGTGATTAAGGCCCCCGCTCTTAACCAGTTTCAGACGCGCTCGTCCGTGATCCCGACAAATAGCGGGAAGACCTCCAACTTGATTGCCTCATTGTCCTCACTCATCCATTGCTGGATTTTTCTCACGTACCTAGCGGTTCTGACTTTGTGGGGGTGAGTGTTTTGTGTCTGGATAGCCTTGTGCGCCGTACTTTGCTGCTGAAATTCAGCCGTCGTCTTCATCCGCACAAAGGCGTCCTATGTATCCGATGACACGAAATGATACTTCGTGCAAAGCAACAGACCCTTGTTCACATACTTCATGATAAGCTTGCTCTTGAAGATTTTCCACGCTTTTTTCCATCGTGTGGAACGCCTGCTGTCGCACGAGTCCCTAGACTTCCATTTGGATCTCGAACGACAACGTAATTTCAGTCCAGAGCTACACTTTCTCGTCATCCATCAGAGACTTCTATATCTCTGTGGTGATGGGGACCCGTTCCCTTCCAAGTATACCGCAGGTGATCTGGAATGCTACCGTTGCTTTCTTGGGAAGTAGAGGGGCCCCAACATCAGTGACCTCCGTGATGGTCATTCGTCCCTCAAGCCTTTTCAAAATTCCTTTTCCATCTCGCTTAGGTACCACTTTCCTCAGGGATTCAGACGCATTTAGCGACGTCGATGACAGCGGCGAAGATGGTGTGGATGCTATCTCGCTTACTTGCTATCTATGGAAACTTTTTAGCAAAAGGCAAAAGAAAATTTTCTTGATTGAATTTTTGTTGTCCAAAACTAGCAATGTAATGCAACTCAACATAGTTAGCATAAGGTAAGTGACTCAATGGCATCACTGTAAGATAAACAAATCAGTACTTTAGTAATCAATGGTATTACTACAAGATTAAGAAATGAGTACTCAATAAATGATATTACTACAAGATAAACAAATCAGTACTGCATCAATCAGGATAAAATGCTCAAAAGATAGAACTTCACAACAAAAGAAATCAGCTACAATATTACTAAGCAATATCTCAATGAATGAATCAGGAAAAAAATCACAGTGAACCACAACTCTTCAACGAGCTTTAATTCGAACCAACTGTCAATATTGCAAATGAACCAAATACACAATACTTCAATTGACATGAATATAAATAATGACTGAACAATAATCACAGTGAACCACAACTCTTCAACGAGCTTTAATCCGAACCCACAATCAATATTGCAAATGAACCAAATACACAATATTTCAATTGACATGAATATAAACAATGACTGAACAATAATCATAGTGAACCACAACTCTTCAGTGAGCTTTAATCCGAACCCACAACATTACTAAGCGATATCTCCTAGTGCTATAGTCAATCAAATAAGCACAATTTGAAACTTCTACTAGCACAATCCAAAGCGGTGAGCTCGTACCTTGATGGGAGGCGTCGACGAAGAGGGAGTCGAGGTCGGGGGAGCGAGGCGTCGTCGAGGTCGGGGGTCATAGAGGGTGGACGCCGGCGAGGGGAGGAGGAGGCGAGGGGATGAAGGTGGTGTAGGGGGGGAGGTCAGCACGGAGGGAGGAGGCTCGGGAGGAACACGGGAAGTAAGGGCACTGGGAAGGAGGACGGGCGAGTGAGCTCTGAGGAGTAAGGGCACAAACCCTGGCGGGGTCCTACTTATAAAGGGATATCATGGACGGTTCTATTAAAGAACCGTTTGTGATATTATATATCACGGTCGGTTCTAATAGAACGGTCTGTGATATTCTATATCACAGACTATTTTATTCCAGGACCATCTGTGATAAGCGATCATATCACATATGGTTATATTTGATAACCGTTTGTGATAAGTATCACATACGGTTCTATTATGGAACCGTCTGTGATGTTCGGGGGAATTTTTCGATGCGTGCGCGGGAGGCGAAATAAATTTTTCGACGCGTGCACGGGAGGTGAAATATTTTGGCACCTTAGGAACCGTCTGTGCTACATATATCGCAGACGATTTGTTCCACTAAACTGCCTATGATAGTTTCTTCTATAGCTAAAAAATATTCTGTTTTTCGGCTAGCCTCAGGAAATGCTAGTCATGTCCTTTAAAAACAAGAAAGCAGATACATTCACAGATGAAATAATTTCTTAATTAGTGAATCAATTACAATAGAATAATTTAATAATTACATGTCGAGTTTCTTAATTACAATGGAACAATTTTCCAAATAGGTGTTCAACATGTGGGATCATTTCCACTTGGCTATTTCGTTTGAAAAAATAGCCCTTCACGATGATCAACGTGAATATAGGTAGCTTCCTCATTGGGTTCTTTCTCGAGCCTGATGCTGTCATCGAAAGGAGACAACTCGTTAAATTGATTGTACTCTTCATCATCCACGATATTCTCAACTCCGAAGATCATTCTTTTTCCATGAAGAACTACGTGTCGTTTCTTATTTGTTGGGTCATTTATATTAAAAACTTGAACAACTTGCTTAGCGAATACGAATGGTTCGTCCTTGTATCCGACACATTCGAGGTCCACAGTAGTGACACCGTACTTTTTGACCGTCACACCCTGTGGAAGTTTGACCCAATGGCACCGAAACAGGGGAATCTTAAAAAGTACGTAGTCGAGCTCCTATATCTCCTCTACGAACCCATAGTAGGATCTCAACCCAGTGGTATTGAACTGCTCGTGAAATGTATCTATGCGAACACCATTGTTCTGGACTGTGCTCTTCCTATCCTGAGCTATCATATAAAATGTGTACCCATTTATGTCGTATCCTTACCATGTCACAATTGTAAATTTTAGCCATTTTGCCAACCATTGCAGCATATCATCACTTGATGATCTCCTAGTGAATCGCACTTTTAACCATTCATTGAACCGATGGTTGTGCTCTCTCATGATCCAAACCTCCGACTGACTTGGATTCTATTGGTGTACCATATTTTTGTGATCGTTAATGTACGGGGACACGTCGGTCATGTGTTTCAAGGCCGTGAAATGGACTTGAGCGTACGTATCCAGATCGGGAGTGATTGCTTTCCTTCAGATGGTCCCGATACCCTCCAGCCTCCCCTCATGACGAGATAGAGGCACACCCATTGGTTCCACCTGAGCTATGTAGTCGACGCAGAACTCAATGACCTCTTTGGTTGCATAACCTTCGATGATGCTGCCCTCCAGCCGAGATCGATTCGTACATAGGACTTGAGAATTCCCATGTATCTCTCGAACGAGTACATATGACGTTGGAACACAGGACCGCATATATTTATCTCTTTCACAAGGTGAACAATAAGATGGACCATGATATCAAAAAATGACGAAGGGAAATACATCTCAAGATGGCATAGAGTCGTCTCCACCTCGGCCTGAAGAGCATCTAGTCCTTCAGGATCGATGACCTTCTGAGCAATTGAGTTAAAGAAATAACAAATTAGTGTTAGATTTGATTAATGCTCCTAAAATAGCTACATACGAAATATTCATGAAGATATATATATATATATATATATATATATATATATATTCATGAAGATATATATAAATATATATATATATATATATATATATATATATATATCATGCTTGTATGTCCATCATTTGAGTCTCCAACAATTATATATCCGATTTGCCCTATGAACAAATATGCAAGCATACGTTTCATGCTTGTTTGAATAATAGCAAGGAGTTTCCCCGATATCATGCTAAGAATAGCTAGGATTTCCATAACAAAATGACATTAAATTTGTTTGATGAGAAATAAAAAGGAATACAAACGTACCTTAGATCACGCCTTGCACATGTACTTGGAAATCTACGGTATTTATTTCACCAAACGCCCCAGAACCGGCTACCTCCTAAAAAGCAGCCAGTGCTCAGTGACAGATCTCCCTACGGACGGATCTGTTGGAAGTCAGAACGACCAGATATTTATTGGCGCCTATCATAGACGGTTCTTGTTAAGAACTGTCTGTGATAATGCACAGACTATTCTAAAACAGAACCGCCCATGACATCTCCTAATATCATGGACGGTTCTTGCTAACAATCGTCTGTGATAATGCACAGACTTGTTCTAAAATAGAACCACCCGTGACATCTCCTAACATCACAGACGGTTTTTATTTAAAACCGTAAGTGATACTCATCACAGACGGTTCTTAACAATAACCGTCTGTGATATGCACCATTATATATCTGGTCGTCCCGACAAGATCTAGATCTATCTCTAGTGAGAAGTGTCTCTAATATGCGACTGCAGGCTTTGAAGGAGGCGGCCGGCTTGTAGATCTATTTGTTCTTGGTCATCTAAGGTTAATATTCCTTTTTATTTCTCATATGCGGCTGCTTTGAAGAAGACGCCGAGTATGCCTAAGAAAGCAACCAAGACCGACACGAAGCATGATTTTTTCGGGGTAGTCCACGCAGCATGAGGTGATGAGATAGTAGGGGCATCCTACTTCTTCGAAACTGACACACTGGTGCTCTCCTGGCAGCCATGCTTCTTGAACTTGCAGGGGCTGGTCATGCCAGAGAATGTATGACCAGCCCTTGCAAGTTCAAGAAGCATGGCTACGTAGGAAAGCTCCAGTATGTCAAGTTCGATGAAGTAGGCTGTGGCTGCTATCTCATCCTCCTCATGCTACGTGACAACCCCGAAAAATCATGCTTCGCGGTGGTCTTGGTAGATTTCTTAGGCGTACTCGCCGTCTTATTCAAAGTAGTGTGCCATATCACAGACGGTTCTTGTTAATAACCGTCTATGATACGTATCACAGACGATTTTAAAAACAAACGGTCTTTGATTATCCTATTATCACATACGGTTATATTCTAGAACAGTCTGTGAAGTATCACAGACGGTTCTAATTAATAATAGTCTGTGATATGAAAAAATATCATAGGCGGTTTTTTCTACTAAACTGCCTGTGATAGTTCCGTGGTTAAAAAATCTTCAGTAAACATGTTTTCTCTCCTGGTTTTTTCTACTATAACAGACTGATGGAAAACAAACAGGGTGGGTGCGGCCGTTGCTACCCGACAAACACATGATGGTGAAGGCGATGACCTGAAGAGCAAAGCTACTACTACTGTGATTGGTTTTGTGAGACAGCACGTTTTGCGTGCCTTGCCCAATTCTACTCGATGGCTTTGATCCTATTTGCCGAAAGGCTAATGTGCTGAAATTGTGATTCCTTTTACACTGTTAAACAAATTATCCTCTGTTGGCTGAATGTATAATTGATGTTTGCGAGATAATTCTTGACATATTAGTAAAGTTTTAATTTGAGCTCAAAGTCTGATTTATAGTTGTCATATTTAATTAGTGAAGAATAAAATGGTGAGGAATTATATATGAATATTTAGCTAAAACCACTAATTTTACGATAATATGTTTTACTTCAAGTAGTTTGACACCTTTGCAAAGAACTTGGCGTACTCATGCCTAATCCTACAGTCATCGCTGCAGAAGATGACGTAGTCGTCCCATCCTACATCCACACCGCATCCGGTCTCGTGCATCGGTGGTGTCCTCCGGTAGTGCCAACACCTGGCCCTGCGGCTCGGCCTTCTTTGCCCACGTCGTCGCCTGGACCGCATCCGCAGCGAGCCTCTGGCAACGCTTGCTCTCCCAGTTGGGCCTCTTGGTAGTCTTGCACCCGCCGCCAAGGAGGTGGGTTGGAGGAGGAGGATCGAGGCTCGACCTAGTTGATGTAGTGCTTCCAAGAGGAATGTTAGGCTAGCGTGGCGAGGGGTTTTGGACTCATCAACCGAGATGGGGAGTGATTGAGGCAGGAGAGAGAGGAGGAGGAGGCCAAGCATGTAGGCCGCGGTGTTGTGGCCGACCCGCCGCGTCGCGTCGCGGTTTAGACCGCGTCGCGCGCCGCGCTTGTCGCCCGAAAAGCACGCGAAGATGCAACGCTTGCGTGGGCCTCTGGGTCGCACCCGCCAATTGGTTCGCCTCGAAGCGAGCCTGCGGGTTGTCGACAGGTCGACGATGAAGCGCGGTGGTTGACGACGGAGAGGTAACGCTCGTTGTCCAGCCACTTCATTGCCTCCTCCCGCTCCAGTGCCATGCGCCTCCCCATGGTGCACACCTTGGACGCCTTGTACATGGCCTTGCTCGTGGCTCGTAGGCTGTAGAGGTTAGCCACTGGCTGAGGAGAGCTCGCGGCCACGCAACCCATGATGTCGACGAGGACATCATGAGGAAGAGCGATGGCAATCGCCGACCTCCTCGCCTTAGTCCTCGTCGTCATGCTCCACGTGCTCACCATTGCGCGCGACGGTTTGGGAGCTTCAATACCATAATGACAATTGTTGATGGAGGGTGTGTAAGAGAGTAGAGCTATGTAGGGATTTATCTTTAGTGGCTGATGATCATTCTTTTAAAACGTATCACGAACCGAGACGAAGAGAAGCATCGTAACATCGGCGCGGGAGACAAAGAGGCGGATCGTGTGGGAGCCGAAACGGCTTGAACATATCACAGACGGTTTCAACCACAAACCGTCTATGATACATATCACAGACGGTTATATTTACAAACCATCTGTGAAGTCTTTCTTATCACATACGGTTCTTATTAAAATCCATCTATGATAATTATATATCACAAACTATTGTATTTTCTAGCCCGTCTGGCATACATATCACAAACGGTTTGTTCCACTAAACCGCATGTGATAGTTCTTTCTATAGATAAACACGTTATTCAGTAAATATGTTCAACATATATAGATAGTGACTTAACTTCAAACTGGATTTTTTTTTATCATTTTTGTATTTACATATGGCCAAACAACGTAGCCAGTCGCTTCTTATAAAAGTTTTTTAAAAAATAGAAATTATAAAAGATCAAGTTTTTCTAGTGGCCCAAGTAGCCTACTATCTCCATTATCACAACTTTGTAGGTGACATCGTCGGCATCGGAGGGTTCAGGATCAACGCAGGTAGCCTGAAACACTTCCAAACGTTGACGCGATCATTCGATAGTCGTCCAAAGAAGATCCTCCTGAGGAGCCAAGTAGAAAAGTGCCCATAGGCCCTCTTCTCCTGCTTGAGGGGTCTCGGCTTGGTCGACTCGGTCGCTCGCTGCCTCGATGTCGTATTCCAAGCGATGGTAATCCTCCTACAGACGTGCAACGTCGTGCTCGAGGACTACACCGATGGTGAGGTTAGCTCACCGGAAGCTGCAGACCACCTAGAAGACACGGCGGAGGAGTTTGTCTATACGGCGCAACATCGTTGTCACGTGTCTCGGCATAACCTCCGTTGTTGGAGGGAGGACACTGTCAAAACAATGTTCTTTCACAGCTTCCGGCAGCATACGGCCGGTGAGGTGCTCGTATAGGATGGCCAGGTAGGCCATTAATGCTGGTGTCAGGGGAGAAGAGTGAGGAGCTATTTTGTTTGTATTTGAGAGTAGAGCGATGTGTGAGGAGTACGGTGGCAGATGATCTCGTTTGTGTTTGAGAGTAGAGCGATGTGTGAGGAGTACGGTGGTGGATGATCATTCTTATAAAACAAGGAGTAACGTCAGCGTAGGAGACGAAGAGACGCATCACGCGGGAGACGAAGCGGCATTGAACATATCACAGACACTTCCAACCACAAACCGTTTGTGATACAAAATTATCACAGACGGTTTGTTAAGAGCCGTCTGTGAATTATCACAGACGGTTATATTTAAAACCCGTCCGTGATATCTATTAATATCACAGACGGTTCTTTCCACTAAACCACCTATGATAGTTCCTTCTATAGTTTTGTTTTTCGACTAGCATCTGGAGTAAATATGTATGACATAAAAGACAGTAAGATAAACACGTTATTCAGAAAACATGTTCAACATAGACAGTAACTTAACTTCAAACTGGATTTTTTTATCATGTTTTGTATTTATATATGGCCAAACAACGTGGCCAGTCACTTCTTACAAAAGATTTTTTAAAAAAGTAGAAATAATAAAATGTCAAGTTTGTCTAGTAGCCCAAGTAGTATGCCATCTCTGTTATCAAAGCTTCATAGGCGATGTCATCGGCATCGGAGGGTTCAGGATCAACACAGGTAGCCTAAAACACTTCAAACCGTTGATGCGATCGTTCGAGAGTTGCTCAAAGACACTCCGACTCAAGAATCAAGAAGAAATGCGCACATAGGCTCTCTTCTCTTACTTGAGGGGTCTCAGCTTGGTAGACTCGGTCGCCTGCTGCCTCGATGTCGCAGTCCAAGAGACGGTAATCTCTCTGCAGACGTGCAACGTCGCTCGGAGGACTACATCGATGGCGAGGTTAGCTCACCAGATGCGGCAGACCCAGAAGACACGGTGGAGGAGGTCGTCTAGACGCCGGAACGTCACCGTCACGTGCCCCAACAGAACCTCCGCCGGAGGAGGGAGGACACTATTCTCACAGTGTCCTTCCGCAGCTTCCGCCAGCATATGATCGGCGAGGTGCTTGTACAGGATGGCCAGGTAGGCCATAAATGCCTGTGTCAGGGGAGAAGAGTAGGGAGCCATTTCGTTTGTACTTGAGAGTAGAGCGATGTGTGAGGAGTACGGTGGCGGATGATCTCGTTTGTGCTTGAGAGTAGAACGATGTGTGAGGAGTACGGTGGCGGATGATAATTCTTATAAAACAAGGAGTAATGTCAGCGCAGGAGACGAAGAGACGCATCGCGTGGGAGACAAAGCGGCATTGAACATATCATAGACACTTCCAACCACAAACCGTCTGTGATACTAAATTATCACAGACGATTCTTGTTAAGAACCATCTTTAAAATATCACAGACTGTTATATTTATAAACCGTATGTGATATTTATGAATATCATAGACGGTTCTTGTTAATAACCGTCTGTAGTACTTTACATTGTTTTAAATATTAACCGTTTGTGATATTACCTCTACACAGACTGTTTTTAGTGCAACCAAGCGCAGCCAATAACACAGATGTACGGTAAACCAAAACCGTATGTGATTGTATTTAATATTGATAGTTCCGAGGAGCCATCTGTGATGAGGCGTCCATTATAACATCTTTTGTAGTAGTGTTGTGCCTAGCGGTGAATGAAGTATAATGGCAAGTTCTTCCAAATAATGGCTAGATTGATGCAGATATGAAGTAGTTCTTGATGTATTAATATATGCTAATTTTACTGTTCGTCCCGTGTGCCAACTGCCAGGTGAGATTCTGCTATATATATGGGAAGTTTGGACTCATTTGGCCCCCATAGCGCTCGTTAATTCCTAAAGTAGCCCCTTTGCATCGAATTCCAAATTTAGCCCTTCGCACGCGTCTTTGTCCAGACGGCGACAAGTCCAGCTGTGGCGTGTGCCGTGTGGGCCAACTGCCAGGTGAGATTCTGCTATATATATGGCTATCATGCCCATAATTATTGTTGGTTTCGCATGCATGCTGGTCATTGTTACAGTGTTTCTGACTATTGAGTAGGTGTAATTTAAAAGGAGAATCAATAATATATTGTAAGCACCAACAATATACTGTTGCGTATGTCTTACCCATGGGTAAGAGCATCAATATGCTGCAACTTAGATATTTGTTGACGTCAAAAATCAACACACAAGGTCGTGAATAACCAGATTGCTTCACTTTTATAAAAGTGTACGACTATTTTTCGAGCAAACTAGCAAAGAGGATAATTCTTCAATTACGACGAAGAACCGGTTGTTTTACAAGCAAAAACAGCAAATGATAGCTACTCCAATCTCGCAGGAGCACGCGGCTGGTTTACATGCAAACTAGCAAAGCATAGCTACTTTATTCTAGACCTATATACAAAAGTAGATGAAAAAGAAAAGAACAATTATGTAGATAGATTTCTCTGTGTTGTGAATCAGCCTTGACCCTCTGTATTTATAGAGCGGCTTGGGCTCACCGTAAGAGATTTTAGGGCTCCTAATTGAAACCAAACAAAACTTACAGATATGATTCGGCTATACCATCTGATCTTCAAACTTTCTATAACTGACATAGGTTTCCTACTCGATCACGATATTCCCAAGATCCCTGAATATTCTCTAGAGTGGTCTTGAGGAGCTCATGGAGGGAGGTCTTGGATGCTCTGTCGGAGGTCTTGGGTGGTCCTGATGAAGCCATGTGAGTGCTCTTGAGGAGGTCCTGGCTGCGCTTTTCCTTGTCCTCACGACCTGCTGCTTTGCAAAGACCACCTTTTGGATGATTTGCGAAGACTAACCTTTTGGTCGTTTTACAAAGACCACCTTTCAGGACCTTAGGAGGTCTTTGTAGAGGTCGTTTAGAACCTCTCAGGAGGGCTTTGAGGAGATCTTCCAGGACCTCTCAGGAGGGCTTTGAGGAGGTTCTCCAAGACCTCTCAGGAGCACTCTACTTTCCGATTCAAAACCGAATAGTAGCTGAATCAGTAGCAGCTTTAAGTTTTTATCGTTAGACCAATCAACACTGCAATGACCATTATAAAGGTCAAATCTTGCCATCAACAATATTCTTTGCTGTTTGATAAAGAAAGACGGCAGGGTGGAGAAAAAAAACAACCGACGCCTTATTATCCGGATATCAATCTGAATATCCCAACGAGGTGAATTTGCTGCTTAAAAGAAAACAGTAAAAAAAAAAAAGAGACATGGATCATGGATGGCAGCCGGAGCAGCAGAGGTGTGTGCAGAGGCTTCGCTTGCAAGCACAAAAAAGGCACATTGCACAAAACGGGAAGACTCTAGCTAGTGTGCAGAGTGGCAATTAGGTCGGCCGTCGGCATGCATGCATGCGCTGGTGCATGCCGCTGCCATCCATTTATACATGTTTGCCTATGTGGCAACAAGCCAACAATACGTGCAACAGCACACTCATGGAAGCTCTGTAAGGTGCAGCTGCATGGCCTGCATGCCATTACCTACTATATGAATTGCAAGAAGATCAGCACTAGTAGTAGTTGCAAGCACCAAAGCTTTTCACTACCAACATTACTGCTAGTCCAATAATATATACCACCTGACACCTATACATCTCAAGTTCACAAATTGCGATAACCATTTCAACCTTGACCAGTATATGAAATGACCGCATATATTCAGTACTGCGACGGCAAACCTACCTGTACCATTTCCATGTTTCCGGTGTCACGTTGCATTTATAAGAAACAGTGGAAAGTGGAGACACCGACCGAAGCCAAGCGCATGCTTTACCAAAGAGAGCCATGTTTCATGCATCACCCACTGCAAGTTCAGAACTCAGGGGAACTCGCCTGATAAAAGACGGAAGCACAACTGTGGCAGGAAAAGGTGGCAGCAAGGCTCCCTCATCTCGGTGAAAAAAGCGTGTAAATCGGCAGGCAGGCAGGGGCGGCGGTTTCACCGTCATCTGCTCCCGTCACAGCGATCTCGGCGGGACCCCGGCGCCCTACCGCGGAAAAGCCATTCCATTCACTTTGGTCGGGCGGGCGATATCGCCGATGGGAAAGTGAGAATATATCGCTAGCGAGTAGCGACCGGTGAGTGGCGATCCAGCCAGCCAGGCTCCGATCCAACGGCGACAGCGAACTTGTCTCGTTTATATATCTACACTGTACTGGTGGACCCATCGGTGTAGTGCATAGCATGCAGGCCTGTGTGTGCAATGTGTGTCATACCACTGTATGTATGTGTGCAGTGTGCTGTTCTATTCATTTCTGCATACGGTTTCTTTGCCGAATATTTGGGCAGTTCAACCTGCAGATTCTGATGTATGGAGCCGGTAGTAAGAGGCTGGAATTTCGTTCCGTGGCATGGCCGTCGTCGCTTCGGGAACGATTCAGCTGTCTGCACAAGGATGGAATAAAGGTGGTTCAGGCCGAAACAGCAGTCCAATGTCCAAATCAGCGGACGACGATACCTGTGTGCGGCGCGGGTGTTGGGTAGTGGATGTCACTATATATTGCCGAGTCCTCACTGTTACTGGGTCAGTCATGACTTCATCTGGAAGCAAGCCACTCGTAAAATTCATCAGTGGTAAGTGGTAAGCTGAGTCATACTCGCCCAGAATACAGCAGCTGTTGAACGGCATATGGCCCTCGTGATATAGCTCACTATCACCACTTTGCAGTCGATTCAAGTATTCAACCTTTACCAAAACAAAAGGTGCAAAAATCGACTCATCAACTAGCCCCAGGGATTCTTCACGAAACAAATCAAAGTCTCGTGTCACACATTTCGGATCCTAGGAACAACTCCTCTGATGCTTGATGGAATTGCGCTAATGTAAGACAAACAAAAACGAGTTCTGTGTCTTCTGAAAATCGCATCTCTGCTGGTCTGTGCAGAGCTAAATTCACCACAAACTGTTCGTAATAATTTTGCCACACTGTCCATCATCACCCGTGGATAGGCACAGCCAGCACTGTGTTCCTATCTTGAATTATAGCTGTGAAGGTATTGTTCTGAAAGAGTGAGACTGTACATGTAGCAACTGACAGGTACTTGTATCAAAGCATATAACAACATTAAAGAGTCTACAGAATTCGTGTACATCCGATGTACAGCAGCATCATTTCCAGCCTCCGAGCATCTCTCTATACAATGACTACAACCCATCTGCTAACAACTTTCAAACACTACTCACTGGTACTCTGATGAGCCCAATTAACTACCATAGGTGGAACACATCATCGGACCGCTCTGGAAAGAGCATGGGTAGATGTCTGCTGAAGGATGCTGCTGCCTAGTTCCCGGCATTTATTCCAAAAATCCGGACCTTGTGCATGTTCGGTAGTTTGGCGACCACAAGCACGGTAACTGCAAGAGTATTGAGGAAGAGCATAGGATGTTGGTAGTCCGTGGTGTGCGAAGCTATCAAATATCTGTGGAGGAAATAGAAAAAAACATACCGCTGCAGTAAGTAACAAATAGTCAGTAAAATATTGAAAATAACACTCTGCAGAAAGTGTCATCACGGATACCACGATTCTGCACTATACTTCTCATTGGCAAATAGGATCAGTATAACAATAGTTGCGAATAAGGCATAAAAATCGTACTTATGATTATTTCAGGACTAGGTACAAGCCTACAACCTAAAATGCCTATTCACCCTATATGCCATGTGAACCTGATGTAGTGCCTGAAAAGATTAGCAACAGGAACTACAGAAGTCACATGAAAGATCAGTTCATATTTATTGCCCTACAGTCATGATACCACATCTTCAAAAAATTATTAACCATGGGAAATGTACAGAAGCCAACGAATATCTGCCAAAACAACTGTAGCGTTGCACTATCCTGAACAAAATTATATTATGGAAATGTAGGCGAAGCATTCAACTGTACACATTGTCTGACAGATTCTAATATTTACGTGCTATAATTAGAAAAATAATCCACCTCCCGCATGGCAACATTTAATGTTTATCTCCATGTCCTTGCATTAACCATTATGCGTATTTGGAGCCAGCCAACTATCGATTGATGCTAATGCATGCTAGAAATAAAGCAGTTTTCCTTTATTTCTTTATAGTGAAAGAAAAGAGCGACGCATTAACGCAAAAGGTCCAGTCAGATGAGAAAAACATAGTAAACAAGTCTTTATTTCACAAGCCTTAGCCAACCGGGCGGCTCATCTTTGTGCGAAACAAGTTGTTTTCGAGTAGTGGTCAATGGAGCACCTGGCCCAATCAGGTGCCTGATTTTCTTGTAGACGCCTTACTCAAAGATTGTACTCCTATCTCTGAGGAATGAAATTAGGCTCCTGGTTGCGCTTTGGGGGTAATGGTGGGCACATGTAGAAGTTAAACTTTGAGACCTTCAACAAAAAGCATGGATGCTGTCCAAAGTCAATTTGTGATTGCTTGTACTAATGCACTAACACAACTAAATCCTAGATCCCCCTCATCCAAACTTCAAACACCCCATTAACATTTAATTTTATTCTTAATTCATTTAAGGCAATCCTTTTCACTTAGCAGAAAGCTGGAGAAAAATCCCCACAGCATATAGAGTCATCAAATGAGCACAGCAATCATAATTTTCATCAGTGAGCAAAAGATAATGCTACTTTGAGGCTGCGAAAAGTATGAAGCATGATTCAACAAAGTATCATACATGAGAGGCCAATAGTGAAAGGTTGCGGTTAGCCTTTTTGTGGACGTAACTCAGCTAAAGCTATCTTAACAAGCTACCATGCATAAAAGTCGTGGAGAGGATTTTGTCTTGTCACTTCTCAAGAAAGCTAAAGGGAGCATATCATGCCCTCTGAAGTCTTAAGGGCCAAAAATTATGTCTATGTTTGTCGTGGATGTGCATACTGTCCGGATTAATTTGGGGTTCTCATTTTCATCTCATTAATTTAAAAGCATGATAGTGGTTACTCCTCAGCGTCCCCAAAGAGTTATTATAATTAAAATGGACAGAAATATAACAGAAAAATACTTACAGGACTACAGGAACCACAGCGATAAACTTCCTGTTACGAGTAAGCTGTTTCCCATTGTCCATTTGCTCCCACCAAGTTAATGTATTGTACATTCCCTGGTCATCGGCAAAAGGTGTTCCCTTCTTCCAATGGAAAAAGTGGTATGTGATCTGAAACAAAAGATTCAATGGGAAACCATTGGAGATGGTAAGTGTTATTTGGACGAATTTGGCATTGGCAGAAATGCTTAACAAGATGTGCAGGGAGAAGTCAAGCAACCAAATCAGAAATCACCGTACCCACTAACAACAAGTACCAAATACATCTACATGGTTTTACTTATTTATATATAAAAAAAGAAGTAATCAAACATTTAAAACATAAGTAAGCTAAAGGAGTACAGTCCAAATTAGATCAATTTGGAATCTGGAACAATGTTTGGATTAACTTCATATGAAAAAATAATCATGTAAGCCAAACACATATGAAAAGTCATATTTCGAAGTATCATTACCATGTGTGTATTCCTGAAGAAGGCAAAACTACATGTTACACTTAACACAATCACTAACGAAAGAAGTGGCACTGTCATTAATCTGAATATTTATGCTACTCGGGCTTCAGGGCTTCAGATAATATGAATTACAGAGGTCCTTTCCCAACTTATAAACCCAACCAACTTGGACCAAAGTGCAGGTTCGGGATGCCACCCATGTTGTTCAAACAAAGTGGTGGTAAAAATATCGAGCATAAGCATCGACATCAGCCAATGGAGATATCAAGGACAAAACAGAGGCTTTGCTTCTGCTTTTGACCACACCCTCATCGTTCTAACGGAACTAAGTAAATTTCTATTGAACTGGGAAGAGGCGCCCTGAAACTGACAGAAGCTACCAACCCAACCTACATTAGTGATTAGGGTGACCGCACAGGGGTAACAAACTTCCCATGGTCACAACCGTCAGTCCAACGTCATTTGATCAGGTCGATGGACCTAAACTATACCACATATTGATACCTCTATCAATCAATTACTCAATTTTGGGACCAAAATACGGCGCCTAATCGAGCTTAGAGCGGCACAGAACAGCACACCCTACAAGCAGCACCTACACGTCACGGCCACATTAATGCCGCCCCCTCCCAATCCACAACTAGACCGAGGCGTCCGTCACAACCTCCTGTTCAGTTCATCAGATCCACGACACGAAAGCATCCCATCACGATTCAGCGAGCACAAATTGGCACGCAAAAAAACGAACGGCAAGAACCCATGGAACGGGGGCAAGGGAGGGCGTGGTTACCGCGAAGTGGAAGAGGTTGACGACGGTCCATGCCATGCCGGGGGTGCAGCCGAAGACGGAGATGACGAGGAGCCAGGAGAAGAAGAGGATGAGGATGTAGGTCGTCCAGACGCCCGGGTACATGAACCACTCCGTGTTCTTGTTCAGATCCGCCGGAGGCACCGCCTGCACGTACAGCTTCGCCATCGGCCCTCCCTCTCCTCGCCCTCTCTGCCTGCCTGCCTGCCTTCCTCTCCGGCCGCCGGGACGAGCTGCGTGTGTGGCTGTGTTCTGTGGCTGCGCAGCGGGGCGGGATTTATAGGAGCGGCAGGATCGGTGGGAGGAGGAACCGAGGGGGCACGGGGGAGGAGGCTGTCTGGTCGTTCAAAGATGGAGGCGCAAAAATAAGGAGGCGGTGAGAGGGACGGACGGGTAGATAGAAGAGTAGAGAAGGGTGGGGGTTGAGTTGGGGCGAGAGAGCGCAAGGAGAAGACGAGACGGGAGGGGATCGGGTCAAAGATGGAAGGAGGGGAGGATGTTTTGGGCCGTATGGGCCCGGCATAGCCTTGGGCCTACTACATTGGACGCTACGGGGGGCACTGCCCATTGCGACCGCAGAGCCCGGCCGGCACATGACACAAACACGCTAGCCGCAGCGCCCGGCCCAGCAACCCAAGCACGCGTGCCGTGCGGGCCGCGTCACGCTTGGTTCGGTGCGTATACGCAACCGCGCGTTGCACCCGAGCGTCGCGTGCACACCGTCTGCCGCCCGGCGGCCAACAGGGGTACGATGGTAGGCAGGGCGCTCGCGCGCACGAGGTAGCCACGCCGATGCCGCGCGCGTGGGGGTGATGTGATGAGCCACGCGACGCGACGCGACGCGACGTGACCGTGGCGGCAGGTGCGGAGATACTGGGATCATGTGCCGTGTGCGGAGCTTGGGGCGGACGATGCAGGACGCGGCCTACGGCCCGGTTAAGTTTACTTTGAGATAGAGCCTTTCAGTCAGAGCGTATTACAAGGTGATGGACAGATCCTTGTCTTCTTCCGGTTCGAGTCAAGTAGTCCTCGTATCCAGACGCGACAGCGATGCCCTTTTGTTTTGTTCTGGCAGCCAAAGCCGTCAACCACTTATATTTGATAGAGTCAACAAGGGCCAGCGAAAAGAAACTTATTTTATTTCCTAACGGTGGAGCTTGCAAGGACAGTCTCAGCTCAGGCCTCAGGAGAGACTAATCTAGGTCAAATCCTGGACTGGTTCCCATAATTTGACTGACACCAAGCAAATACGCACTGATTGATCAATGGTTGGACTGCCATGTTCGAGGACAATTTCGGAGATACGACTGTTCGCGGTTGATGTTCTCCTCTTATTCTCTCTTTTTCCTTACTTTTGGCTCACTTCAAGGACATTCGAGTTCTGAAGTTGTTCCTGTTCAAATCGTGCTTGAACGAGAAACTGGAGTGAGTCATGATGAAACACAGCACGTACGCATGAGTCATGGCTCAAATACGGACCTCGTTTTTACCTATGCCGGGTATTTAGGCTACAGAGAGCAACTGGCCAGCAGGCAAGTTCTCACCAGATAATGCGTTGAACACTCGTAATTATCGTTCCATTTTTCATCGTACCATAAGGATCCAGGACAAGGTTAATTACTACTATGTAACGTAGATGAGATCATGAAATTTGGAAAACATGAACATTCTGTGACACTTGAATGCAGAAAAAAGAAGACAATAGAACTCAATTCAAGTTATATTGTATGTCTTAAGAAAACAAATCAGTTATCACTACACAGGAACAACCAATATACACTCACACCAGTGTCCTGATTACAAACGATAACCTTGAGATTCCTAAAATGGTTACATAAGAATTTGTACATCTTCTAGTGAACATCACTAACTGAAATTTTTATTCATGCCAAAATAGAGACGTTCGCTACATCCTCTAACGCTTGTCATTTCTATCAACACCTGACAGTCAACATCAAGCACCAATCAACACTCCAAAATTCCAAATGCTTTCTGTTGACATGGCCTAATTTGATCTACTCGAAATGTTTGTGGTCTTTGCTATGTCTTGGCAAGGCCAACCGAAATTGATATTGGAGATTGCTGATGCTCCGCAAAAGATGAAACTCCATTAGTAATGACCTTGGTTAGCTGCTCAGAAGTTCGATTGAGGCTATTTCGCTGTAGTAACTGAACAAGTGACATAAATATATCCATCCTGGTCACACTCTTGTTTGCCTGCAAAGCCGAGAACACATTAGAAAAGCAAGTAGTGAAGCCAAAAAAAAAAAAAAAGAGTCATCCAAAAATTATTTTCTTCTCTACCTCGACAAGAAATCGCGCCATTATCTTGCCATCACAGAGTTCCATCAGTCCCTTCAAGATTGTCAGTCCAAACCCACGTATGGTGTCTGCTATCTCTAGAAAAAAACCGCGTTCCTCGCATAGCATCTGTCCAACAGCAAACAGATCGTCTCAAATGTCTGCATTGTGAAAAACAAGAGCAGTAGGTTACATCTGAACCATACCTCGACAAGCATCTGACCAGGCGGTGCAAGATCCTCAACAATTATTGGGCAAACCATAGTCTGTCCTGCAACCTCATAGGCCCACGTGGCACCACAATTGCTTCCAGCACTGGAGTTATCTTTCAAGACAACACCACTTGAGTTATCTTTCAAGACAGCACTGCTATCCTTGCTGATCATCTTCGCAAGAATATAGAATCAGTATGAGGAAAGCCAAAAGGAATTGTTTCGGTTCTAGAAGGTTTATATGCATTCTTCAGAATGGCATACCTTTGGTTCATCAGCTTCCTTAATTTTCTCTGCATACTTTGTTACACTTTGTAGAAAGAGCATATGCTTGATTGTTCGGTCCAACAAAGCATCAATGCTACACTGTTGCGCAGGAGACAACATAAAACTTAGCCAGTTCTGTCAGCCTAAACATAAATAAAGATAATGCGGTCAATAATTACCTTTGCGCTGTTTGGAACTATCTCACGCAGTTCCTTGACGCGATCTTGTATCTGCTGCCGGTCTTTTGGTCTTGGCCGGGTGCTCTCACCCGGTCTAGCTCTTTTCTTGACAGCCTTTACTCCCTCGGGCTTCTTTACCTGGCTGACCTTGGAATTTGCAGTGTTCAAACTGCAACAATCATCCATAGATAAATTCCCCAGGGACACTGGGATTGCCTTTGATGCTCCATTTGGCACATTTTCAGATGTATAGCTACTGGAAGGGAAGTTCAACGATGGTACTTGTTCCTTGCACATTGAAAAGGTGTCTTGAAGGGCGTACCTTGGCAATTGACAGCCAGAGAAACAACCATCTAATGGATCAGTGCTAGCCACAACTGGACCACATGTTGTACCCGTATTGACATTACCACTAGCACCAAGCAGTTCTTCAAGGACAGATTCTGAAATCAACCCCCTCTCTTCAACAGAGAATGGATCACTACTTGTCTGTTCTGTAACGGAGTCTGTGGCAGTGCCACCGAAATGTGGAATGTTTCCTGCTAGTACGACACTGTCATCCCACCAATCATGCATGAGGGGATCAAATATCATACTTTCGAGCAAATCAGTATTTTCTCCGAGCAAATCGGTATTTTCATTGTCTCCTTTTCTGTCATAGTTTATCGTCCCTACAGCAGTTTCTCTCAATATTTCATTCGGCAATTCATGGACTACATAATTAGCCTGAGAAGTAAACCCAGCAGTATCGGCCTCTTGCATTAGGGCACTTTGAACAAAAGAGGTGGCATTGTCAAATAAAATAGGTTTGAGCTCATCACCCACAGAAAAACAAGATGAAAGCGAATTATGAAGACTTGATGATTTTTCACTTTCGAGGCAATATCCTAATTTGTTAGGTGTACATGGCAACTCGAGCTCTATTCTTGGAAGATTGTTCAAACTGGAATACACCGTGGTTGCACTTGCCAAACTAGAATCAGATCGTTTACTGGATTTAATCTGTAAAGGATTTTCTGAACTAATACTGTTCTGCATCAAATTGCTGACATTATGAAATACTCTGACCGCATTTATTGACTTGGAGTTCACTGGCATGGCCACTATATGAGGATTCAGGCGGTTGCAACTTTCGTAGGAGGTGAAACCATTTGAAGAACTCAGAGAGTAATTGCCTTGAGTACTTACTAAACTCTTTAGAGATTCTACGCTTACTGTGTTCTCCAGAATTTTTTTGTTTTCTGGGTCAGCCTTGATACGCATAAGACCCTTCGTGCTCAGAGAATTGAGTTGAAATTGCCGATTATACGGGAAAGCATCTCTATGAATATGTTCGGTTAAAGGATCCTGTAAAATGCTTTCCCTCTGACAAAATATGCCTTTAACATGATCCACAAACTCTGAGCTCTCAGAAACCTGGTGAATGTGAAAATTTGAATTTTCATGAGAAAGTATGCATATTGTCATGTCCTGATGCATAATGATATAATACATTTATGCTAATTAGTAAGTTTAGAGAGCATATATTTAATAGCATCCCACAAATTCTTCACTTAATCATATAGAAATCAACATTTAGCCGTCCAAACAAGAAATATTTCTTAAATATTTATTTGATCAAGAATAGGCATCAGTCAAAAAATAGCAGCTTCGAACGAAGTCATGTAAATAATTTTCTTTAGCGACCAAAACAATAATATCAAGCAACCAAAAAATCGATATCATGATCACGGAGATTGCCTTTTGTATTGGATAATCGTGAAGGTTGCATTTGATAAACTTGTATGCTAACCTTTTGCATGGAGCCGAACTGTGCCACACCATGCGCCGGGATAGGTACTACTGCAATAGTCTGTAGATGATGTGTCGTTTTCAGTGACTAGTCACTAATTTTGTTCATCAATAAGAAATAGCCGATTTCTGCTCAAAGTTGGTTTAAAACCGAATAGTTTATGTTTATGAAATGTTCTTTGGAAAGAATACAAGGTTAAAAAAAAGAGAGCACAAACCTTTATTCCACTTAGGAACTGATGTTGCCACCAAGTGTATCCCTACAAGAAGGTAACCTTGCTCTGTTAAAATAAGGAAACTTCTTATTTTCTGCAATAAACTTAGCAAAAGGAAGTATGGACAAAGAGGAAGCACAAGTGAAATTTTATTTTGATAATCCATGTGTTCTTTCTATTTAACAAACCGTGTGGCGTTATCAACAAACAGGAGCTTTGAGGCTAAATGGTATTTTCCTTGTTTGTAGTTTTTTTTTTTGAGAATCTATGTAGGTGGTAGTACGAATAATATAAACTTCTAAAAACATCGCCTAAAGAAGTACATGAGAACAGAGTAGGAAACCTGTACCTGAAATAAGCCTAGATTTTCTGCATCGCTTGCCTGAGCCAAACTAAAGGAAATATCATCAGAAATCCATTGGCACTCCCCGCTTACTAGAGCTGACCCTATGATGCTAAAACAGAAGATGAGAACATTATCAGTAAGTAGTTGAGACTTGAGAGTAAAAGCATCCTTAATGGAGCAGTACAAATTCAACACTGAAAGGGAAAGACCGTGAAGGGGAGGGATAATGGGGAAAGTTAACCATATTTGTTAAGCTCAAATATTCTTCAAAACCAGGGTTAAATACTATCTTAGAATGTTTCCGCAGGAAACTCTGTACCAAACAATTAGCCATTGTAGCAATATTGAAAACACAAGTAGGATCAAAAGCATTTAAAATATCAAGCACCAAGATAGCAATCTAAATACTTGCAAGAGATAAACTAAATCAAGCATAAAAAAAGGTCAATTGTGCCATACCCTTCGCCAACAACATGGACCTGATTAAGCATCTTCTCAACAATTTTTCTGGCTTCATCTTCACAGTTGTATTCTCCTACCGTAAGCAACCTTATATATGAAATATCATCATCATTAAAAAAAATTACAGTGGTATAATACTAATCAGCAGAAAAGCTCAAACCTACAGGTTTTAGGGAGAAAAGGGGTCTAACATTTGCTCTGATCTTACGTAAATAAGCAAAAGAAACACACAAACAAAAAACAAAATGATTGATGATGGTTAATTTTTGCGGTGTATCCAAAAAGAAAAAATAAGACGTCCAGAAAAGAGGCGACAATCTTTCTGTCAATTTTGATGGAGTTGCCATGCTATGCCTAGGAAAGGGAGGAAAAGAAAGCAACCTTTTCTAGTGCATACCCCTGCATTTGGTACAATTGTAAGAGCTAGGAGGAGGTTACTCCTGCTGTAGAATCCCTGCGCGTTTCAGTAAAGTAGCAAGTATCCCAGTCCTCTCTTCAAGCAAATTACGTGAGAAATAGGGGTTACCTCGCAAATTTCTCACAGAAAAAGAGCACTGAGTAGCAGTAGCTACGGATTTGTTTAAAAATTTCTACAGTATCCCTTACATGCTTACAGCTTACAGGCAGAGATTGGATAGCAACAAGAGAGAGAATTGCTAGTGGGGTATGCACTACTTCCTGCCTAAAGAAAGCTCTTGAGAGCTGTGTGTATCATCACTGCTGGCGCAGTGCAAAAAATGAGCATACAGAAATTACAGAGTTCAGATAACCCTTATCTTTTATCCTTAAATGAGTCGTTTTTACCAAATGAAACTGAAACTTTCAGGCTTGAGAACTGAGATCCCAATGTGCACTTCGATATATTTTTTTCCTTTAAAAAAAAGGCACTGCAACGTAAAGTTGCACGAAAAAAATTCTGAAGAAATACAGAACCAGAACTTTTTCGAAACTACCAGGAGCTATGCAGCGAAAAATATCGAAATATACAAGTTTATGTTTTCCATAACCATCACGAAAACAGAGGTTTAAAACAGGCGTCGAGAAATTAACGAAGTGCCCGGGTAATAGCTAATAAGCTACCTAGACTCCTACCGATTCAGATCACTAGATCAGTACCACGCTAGTGCGTGCTCCTATCTAGGCGCTTAGCACAAGACCCAAGCATGTAGATCTACCACCAGCACCTGCAGGTGCATGGGTCTCACTCTTCACTCACCGTGGGTCGCGACGGTCGGAGCGCCAGATCGCCGCGTAGGACCAGCCTCCGCCGCGGCACAGCGCTCCCAGGACCTCCGCCATCGAGGAAGCGATCGAGGATCTAGCGAGCGGCGAAACGCCGCTGCGGCAAGGCGTGGCGTGCGCGGGTGATTGCCACGGGGAAGAAGCTATAATCGAGGGGGAGCGCAAGGGGTTTAAGCACGCGGGTGCCAAGCGATAAATAAGCGGGAGGCGGAGGGCGGAGGGGGCGGAGTAGCGGAGCCTTTAACTAAGTGGAGGCGTGGAGGAACAGTGGCCTCGGGCGCCGGGTGAGAACTGGGAGGGTGGATGGGCGTTTTTTTTTCCGTTTTTCTCGTGCTTTGGGGGGGAATCGCGAGCGTGAGGATAGGCTTGCCGGCCAGATAATCCTTCTTACTGCTGCGATATCTATGATCTATCACAACCTCGCCGGTTGATGTATGCATGTTTTAGGCTGCTCTCAATGCTTTACTTTAGCTAATATTTTAAAGATGTTATATAAGCAAAGTGCTGAGATGGCAGTAGATTAAATGAGGTGAAAGATTGTTGCAGTATCTAAATAAGAGACTGCTCTAGCTCGAAGTCATAAGCAAGAAAATTAACTCATTTCTATCTTGTACACACTATCTCCTTGAGATTCTACATCTAATTAATTAAAAGGACCCAAGATATTACATCATAAGAAATCATGCATTGGAAAGATAATATCATAACACTTTTTATACACTAAAAAACTACACTAAAATATTGCGTATTAGGAGCAGCCTTACGAGTCACGACTCATGTTACTCGTCCGTCGGTCTAAGGCGGCTCGGTGCGGTCGTTCTGGTCGGAAATCCATTTCTGCACGGAGCGGTCGTTTTTGTTAGATATCGGATCTAACAGCAGGTATAAACAAGGGGGGAAATTAGGGCTAGCGTTGTGTAAGCCCTTAAGGTTGAAATTGAGACGATACATAGGTGTGTAAGAAAATATTATTGTTAGTACTAGTCTCTTTACATATGATTACCAACAGATCTCAAAATCCTTCCATGAGCTTCTGAAATCCATGCACAACATAGCTACGACTTCAAAAAAATAAACAAACTCGTTTTACTAAAAAGAAAAGACCATTGGAAAAGACCATTGATACAAGTATTTAGCTTATTTACATCCCACTGCACTACTTTTCCAAAAGAATTGATCTGATTCTGACAGTACACCTTGTCTCTTTCAGCTAGCTTTCCTACCAAGATCAAGTGCCCTATATATCTTTTCTATGCAGTATTTTCAATGGATATTATTGGAGCCAGCTGGGTCTAAGTAGTATCAATTAGTCCTAATCATCGGCATCATTGTCGTCACCCACACTCAAAGATCTAGTCTGGATTTGTGCAAAGTATTATACAGAATAAGGTCATGTCAGTTAGTGGTTAATTAGTGATAACCACCGATCAAAATGTGCCCCGCACCATTATGTAAAACCAACGTGAATCAATCGAACCTAGCTTGAATTAGCTCCTTCGATTAAAACTTGTAATGGCGGCAAAACAGGAAGTAAATGAACGTTCTCTGTGTGCGATTCTATCTCTGCCCAGCAAGAACAGAACCATGCAGGCTTCATTTCACATAATATATGTCTAGCACATGGGTGCATTGCACCCACTACCCCCAAAAAACATCGGTGGCAATGCAGAACCCCACGCATTTGGAGGAATCTTGACTAACATGGCCACTTTAGTGAAGATCATAATGCATGAGTATTCATACAAATCCCTATAGGTAAGGATTGCCAAATTGCCCCTTCCTAGAACACCACATACACATATTTTCCCAAATAATTGGTTCCCCATGCTACTCCATATAAGAGAATAGGGCCACCTAAAGTTTATTGTGCGCCGTTGTTGCTAACTCAATGATATGTGGTCACCTATGATTGAGAGGCTACCAAGAGAATATTTCTAGGGTTTCCTTCCCCTTCCGGCCCTTTTCCTGTGATTTCTGCAACTTCATGATTGTCCTCGACATACCCTAACCATTCTGCCATCATCTTGCAGGTTGGTAAGGCAAGCTAGTGGGTATGCTTCCACACTCTTTTTCTTTTTGGACGAACTGTAAATGGATCATTGTGGCATGCGTTGTTTAGATACTGTAGTAACTAGTGAGCTGCTATTTCACTCGGTTTGAGAGCCTTAGGATTTTAGATTGGATTGAAGTATGTGGAAGCATACCTACTACAGGAAGAGTACGTAGATACTCCCTCGAGGCCACAAAAATAAGTCGTTTTGAAATACGTACAATCAAATTTTAAAAACGTTGGCTATCGATATCTTTTTTAAATTTAGATTAAATACACAACAATCAAATGTGTAGATTCGTCTTGAAAAGTACATTCATAATACTATAATTTTATTGGGCTTTATAAATATATTATATTAGTAATTAGTGGTCAAAGTTGTATTTTGAAGACCGTGTTGATGTCCAAAGCGATTTGTTTTTGTGAACTGGAGGGAGTATATAGTGCAATTGCTTTCCTGATCGAGTGCAGCCGATCCTACGTACTCCAAGGAGGAAACGGGCAGAATTGTAGATGCCAGATATTGGCCCCATTTGGGATATCTTCTCAACCAGCTTATGCTTGAGAGATGCCAAAAGCCGCCCCAAACACCAGGCTTCCAAAGTGACTTCTCAGAGAAGCTGCAACCGGATTTGTATAGGGAGAAGCTGCAGCACACAAGCCGGCCTACCCCATCTTTCGTGACTTATGCGGGGTGAAGTTCAGTCTTTGCCAATGAAAGTTGGAAGTATTTACTCACCCCAAACTAGGTATAAAATGGAGCACCTCACCCTTCCCCAACCCTATTTGACTCCCACCCGACCCGACTCCTCCGCCAATCGCACGAAGCGACTCGGGTTTCGCCAAGGGACGCTGCCTCCTGATGAAGCCTCGGGACATCTCCACCCTCGAACGCTGGTTTAGTGGTCCGATGGCGCTGCGCTACAATTGGTATCAGAGCCCAGGTATCCCGAATACATCTCAGACCTCACGGTTGCCGGGGAGCACACCCGATGTGTGGAGGGGAGATTTGTTAGGATAGTCCCACATCGGTCGTGGGAGGAGACAGAGCATAATTTATAAGGGTGAGGGTACACCCACCTATCAGGCTAGTCTTTTGGGGGGAGATGGCCCAAGACCCTTGGTTGTTGCTCTGTAGTTGGGCTTGCGAGTTAGCGGCCCAACGACCTGAGGTCGGGACACTGGTTAGCGGGCTTGGGATTGGACGTTGGTTTAGTGGTCCGATGGCGCTGCGCTACAATTAGTATCAGAGCCCAGGCGTCTAACATCTCCTTGGACTTCATGGTTGCGAAAGTACACAACTGATGTGTGAGGAGGAGAATGTAGGGAATAGTTCCAAATCGGTTGTGGGAAGAAAAAAAAACACAACTTATAAGTGTGAGGAAAACCCCACCTATTGGACTAGTTATTTGGGGGAGAAGGCCCAATACCACTTATAAGGATGTTGCTATAGAGTTTGCATGCGGTAGCCCGTAGGCTTAGTTGTGTTCAGCCCGTTTGGACCTGTGACCTAGGGAGTAAACCTACTTGGACCTAGGCATGCAGCCACGGTCCGATCTAACATCCCACCCCACCTGACTCCTCTGCCAATCACACGAAGCGACTAGGGTTTCGCCAAGGGACGCCGCCTCCTCCCACCGCCGCCTCCCGCTGAAGCCTCGGTTCGCCACCGCCTCCCGTCGAAGCCTCGGGACATCTCCACCCTCGACTGACGCCACCCCACACGTCCTTGCTTCCCTCGCCCCAGCTGGGCCGCATCCCTCCGTCGTGGTCATCGTCCCCCGTTCTGCGGCGAGGTAATCCTCCATCTCCTCCCCTCATTCCTTCAGATCTGGAACATTTGTGCTTGGATTTGGCCATCTCTATTGTAGTGATGTAACTTGGTGCTTTCAATAGCGAAATGGTAGCTCTACATGCACGAGCTAGGCAGCAATAGTAGCTGATGTAATGCAAGAACTTTCTAAATTAGTTCCTTTGATTTGGATTATAAGATTTTTTTTAGGGATCTTGTGGAATAAATTTTTCTAATCTATGTCACCAATCATTGTTCCAATGTTGTGGAAATTCGGTTATAGCAATGTGATATAGTCATTATAGTGCTAAACAACAGAGGTGTGTGTGGTGGATTTGATAAATTCAAATGCCATTTTGTTTAATTTGCATGCTGAATTTTGTGCTTGTGATATAATTAGGCCAGTACCGTGGCAGATGGTGATAAACCATTGTACTTGTTGGGTGGAGGGTCCCGCGCCCCGGATCACCGTCCGCGTCAGCCAAAAGATCAACCAACGTCAATGAAGGACTAGCATCGAGGTGTCACGTGGCCTCAGTTTCATGATCGAACCCATCTACGCAATCGATAGGTGTAATGTCAGCGGGTGGGCCCAACTAGGGCGACCCCGCCTGACTAGAAAGGTTGATACTACCCATAAGGTTACCCTAGGATCAAGGTCATTTATGTAACTCAGTCTCCCCCCCTCCCGTCCTATAAATAGGACTCCATTGTAACATGAGGGAGGAGGCCACTTGTACTTCACTTTATACTTGAGCAATATAACTTGGGTGGTTCACTTGCCTCACTTATGCTCCGTTCACCACCTACGCATCCTCAGGGGTCGATGTAGCCAATTGGGGATGCTTACAAATCTACTGTCTAGACGCGTATCTATAACAATACTAATTGCAGCTTGATCTTTCTTTATTCGCTGCTCATCGACCTCACTGCTCTAATGGTTGTTGCCTGCAATCATTCATCAAAATGGACTGTGTTCATGGGTTCAGTTCATGCAGCAGCAATAGAATGATGAATATCCCTATTAGTCAAATAGACCAGAACTACTATTTCTTGATGTACACTGTTTTATGAATTTTGTGTGATTTTGATTTTAGTTTTTTTTTTGCACTTATTTTAAGTGCAGTTTCTCTTGGTTCAGATTTGAGAATGTGTAGTATGAAGTGCTCAGTGATGTGCCTCCATCAACAAATTCAGTGTAAAAAAATTCAAAGGACAGGAATATATGCAAGATAATTATCTGTAATTATGTTATTTGAAGCTTGCTGAAGCTAGTTAAAACAGAAAAGCTCCTTGATGTACATTCTTTGCGGTGATTCCTTTTTCTCTAGAATAGTTTGAGATTGCAAGAATTTGGTTGCAACAAAAGATTTGTTATCAAACAATCAGTGCAGGCATGATGATATTTCATTTTAATTTCTGAAATTGTGTGCTTCTTGATAGCAAACTACAAAGCAAGGATCCTTTGTACTTTCATACATGGAAATTCTTGATTTAGTGCATTTAATGCTTGAAAATGCATTTCTATGTGAATGTGAAAAAAAATAATCAAATTCACCTGTAATGTCCCCTAAACAGCACAAACAAGCCATCATTTGCCTTTGAGGTATTTCAGAAATTTCTGTGGAAGCCATTTGGTATGGTTCTAATCTAGGTGTTAAACAATTGGCATCGGTGACGAAGAGTTTGGGGAGTAAACTCTCAGTTTAGCAAATTGTCAAGTTTATTGTCAGGTGACCGGCAATCTGATCGACGGTGCAAGCTTTTGAGGAATGGATACCAAACACTTGTGTGGGAGTGTTTGAGCATTTGCTAGCACCAGGTGCCATTGAAAATGGAGAGTGGACGTGAAACTAGATAGAGCTTTGCCAAAAATCCAAATAGAGGTGTTTTCTGAAATGGGAAGCGGTCTAACCAACCGTTGGTTGGCGGTCAGATTGGTGGTGTTCTGACCGATCCCCTATTTTCGGGGAGTGCGATCAAACTGAAGGGATACAGGTAGGCTACACTAGCGCACAATTCAAAATTATACCACGTAAACTAGGAAGCCAAGCAAATAAGAAATCATAGATCGTTACCACTAGACGCACAGTGCATCAGAAGAAGAGTTGAAACAGCCTGATTCAACATCGAGTGTGTCTATGTAGTGGTCGTAGTCAATCGTTCAACGTTCTCGGTCACAGTTGGAACCCAAATATGCAAATGTGGACCCTCTGTATATACTGCACTAGTCTAGGATCACAATAGTGCACACAGTGAAAACATCGATGAAATATCATTCCATATGCAAAGATAACTAAGAAATAGAAAATTAATAATAATTATCATAGTAACGACCTTAAGGTCAAAGTTTATAATTAATGCCTAAGAAGGCGAATATCTCAAATAAGCTGCAGCGAAAGGAAATATAATAACTTCAGTGAAGCCCATCTATATACCCACAGACAATCGACTGGAGTAGCGCGACCTAGTTCTCCACAATCTTTTGAAGTTGACCTTGTTGACCAACGATGAACCGATGCAGCCTTCTTCAACTGAACAATATTGTTTATAGTAAGGTGACTACATAAAGTACTCAGCAAGTTGCACCACATAATGCAATTATAGAAGATGACTTATTCCAAAGGATATGGCATCTATGGTTCTTTTGCATAAAAGTAGCAGTTGCAATTGAATGTGAATAATAGATTGAACATATGACTTAAATCACACAACTACCCCCTCCCAATTGTTTTTATGAAAATCTACCTCTCGTGTGAAATCCCCGAGCATATCCATGACCACAGACGCGGCTATTTGAATAGATTGTTTAACACTCTACAAAGGTTGTATACTTTACCCACACAATATAGCCAATGTAGCTAGCACCAATCATAACAAAACCTTTTCGAAACTTCATCTCGACAATTGATCCCCCCAATGTGTATACCGTCGGCACCA
Source organism: Ampelocalamus luodianensis (assembly GCA_036346255.1). NCBI lineage: Eukaryota > Viridiplantae > Streptophyta > Magnoliopsida > Poales > Poaceae > Ampelocalamus > Ampelocalamus luodianensis. The sequence continues at coordinate 13,562,697 of CM070634.1, forward strand.
ATCCGTACATAGTGCATTGGGCTGACACACACCGTTAGACCTGAAGACGGCGCACTACTCATAAATATGACCCACACAGTAGTCCACACCTCCACCCTGGCACACAGTTTATCCTACTACCTGAGTAGTCAATACCGAGACTCCGTAACTTACTAAGTTAGTCTTGTCCCATATTAGGCATGTGATCGTACAGTTATGACTCAGTTTAATATCGCACAAAGTTAAGTCTTTAATTGATCAAGATAAGACTACCCAATTTCTAACCAAATTACCACAATTCACACTTTCCAAGCACACAGTCCACCCTATCACAAAGTCTTTCTACTCGCCTTAGTCTAGATATTTTCCCACCCTCTTGGTTATGTGCAACACATGTCATCAATAAGTGACAACATACAACACAGCCTTTCCATAAAGTTGTTCTATAATCACATAGTCAAGTTTAGATTTGTAACTCAAAATGGTATCAATAACCCGTTGCATGGCTAAGCAGACAAATCGAGTCTAACTAACCCACGTTGGTGCTATGATAATACCAACTAATAATTAACCAACCTAGGGTGACAAAAGATCATGGTAATACAATGATCAAGGTGGATATAATCAAATAGGTGTATAGCTAATCTCAAAGCATTTGAAAGAATTAAATAATTGAAATAATATGCAATAATTTGAATAAAAGTATTTTTTTTTTGGAAAACTGGGTTCAACATGATCAAAAGTATAAGTTGCCTTATTATAGAAATGTTGTTCTTCTTTTATCTTCGATCTTCTACTTCTTGACTTCCAGCTCCTTCGGACAATTCCAAAACATCAATGTCTAACGAGAGAGAAAACATAAAAAAATAAAAATATAAATCAAATAAACTCCAAATTGAAATTGAATGATACTGGAAGGTAGGTTTTGATTTTAGATGAATTTAGAAACTTGAATGAGTTCAATCGGATTTCGTATGAGAAAGAATGAGCTCTTGGAAGTTTGATTGGGAAGGAAAATGCTAAAAAAGAAAAGGGAGAGAGAAACTAACAAGTGGGGGCGAGGGAATATTCCCAAGAATCTTTATTTTTGGAATTTTGGAAATAGATTGAGTATATGATGTGTGGGACCCACTAGAATAAAAGGATTTTCAAAAATTAAAAGAATTCCTGAAAAATGATAAAGAGGATGACAGGTGGGTCCGCTGGTCTATGGACCAGGTCCATGGAATAAGGTCAACGGTTCATGACGAACTTGGTTTATGGAATAGTGCCCGACACGTGGGGTCCACGGTCAAGTGGCTTGGTCCATAGTGGATTTGGTTTATGCGGGATAGGGGGTTGGTGGATGACACGTGGTTGATGACAAGATCCAAGGGGATGATGTGGCAAGGAGGCGGTACTGAGGTGGCGGGTGACAAGGAGATGAGGTGGCTGCGACATGGCACACGTGGCTCAAGGGCTCGCCGAAGCTAGGGTTCGCGGCGGTGGCAATGAAGTGGCAAAACAAAAAGAGTAAAGTGCGGCGAATAAGGTGATGCAAGTGCGATGGCGGAAGACAACGGCAATCGTCGGCGGTGGCTTGCTCGACAACGACAGCATTATGGTGGAGCTCTGGGAAAAAGGGTGGAAGCACGACGTAGAACGCTATGTGGGGATGAAGATGGTAGGGAAGATGAAGAATCTAGACCCACCATTATGAGTTAATGGAGTATTTTAGTAATTAATAACAATAATCATGTCGACTAACATTTTTCATGAGTTGGTGAAACAGGTTGAGTCCCGTGACGATGAAGACTTTGGGTGGTATCATGAGTTGATTGTCATCAAGTCAAGATTCGGAATGGAGGTGTAATCATGTACTGATGAGCATCAAGACAAGATCTCGAAGTAAATGAAATCATTATGTATTGACGATTATCAAGTCAAGAACCCAGACTTGGAGTGGAGATGTCTGTCATCAAGTGATCACTCTAAGATGGATGCTCGAGGAAAGGGTATGACTAGCATAGGCTAAGGATGTGTTTCTAGTCTTTTACCGATCTCATGTTTGGTTGGACGACCGAATTTCTAGTATAGGTTGTCGTACTATTAAGAGGGGTTTTGTCTAATAGGTTGAGTCTCATCATGTGTTGATATCTCAATCTAGCTTGTTGTAGCTCTTCTAGGCATGATGCTATTATTTGCAAATGTGTTTTGCAAATTGTTGAAGTCCATACACCTTCTCTCTTTGGCATATTACCGATGTTTGTGAATATGTTTTGCAAATAGTTAAGGCTTATGCATAATCCTTGTAGCATGTGACTTTAGTTTGCGAATGTGTCTTACAAATAATTTAAGTCCATGTACCAAATTCCATGTGGTATGATTCTAAAAGTCGGCAAATGTCATTACTACAGAAAACGTTATCACAGACGGTTCGGAACCGTCATCACAGACGGTTCGGAACCGTCTGTGTTTTTGTACGTCTGTGATAACTGGCGGTTATCACAGACGGTTAAAAAACCACCGTCTGTCTTCCCCCACGCCGCCTCCTGGACCATGTCCGCGGCGAGCCTCTGGCACCGCTTGCACTCCCGGTTGGTCTTGGCCGTCTCGCACCCGCCGCCAGTCGGCTCGCCCTCGACCTGGCTGATGTAGTGCTACCCAACGTCGCACATCTCGCCGGCCGTGTAGAGGAGGAGGCCGAGCACATAGGCCGCGGCCTTGTGGTCGGCCACGTTCGCCCGTTCAAGGAACATGAGGCCGCGCTGCATGTCTTGGGGTGCGAAGACAAGCCCGAGGCCGACGATGAAGCAAGCCCCCGGGTTGCCAGCGCCGGTCAGGTGGTTGACGACGGCGAGGTAGCGCTTGTTGTCCTGCCACTTCATCGCCTCCTCTCGCTCCAGCGCCACGCGCCTCCCCACGGCGTGTTCCTTGGACACCTTGTACAAGGCCTTGCAACTCCAATATACGTACATACAAAATTCAAGATGTTAGAATAAATAGTAGTACGTACGTACGTATTTTGTAGGTATAAATATGTACGTACGTTAATCGTAGGCTGCATAGGTCCTCCATGGGCTGAGGAGAGCTCGCGGCCACACGGTCGACGATGTCGACGATGACATCGTGAGAAAGAGCAGCGATCACTGACCTCCTCGCCTTGGTGCTGGCCGTCATGCTCTGCATGCTCACCTTGGCGATTGCTGCGTGTACGTATTCAATACCGTGAGACGAAGAACGATGGGAGGTTTAATCTTTGGTTATTCCGTCTTATAAAACTAGGAGTAACTGGCACATGAGACGAAGAGACGCATGAGAGACGGTTGTGCGATGGTGAGATGAAGAGACACATCGCGCGGGAGACGAAGAGATAGGAAAGAAATATCACAGACGGTTCTATCATGGAACCGTCTGTGATAATAATATCACAGACGGCTCTATTAAAGAACCGTCGGTGATAGGAGTATATTACAGACAGTTCTATAATTGAACCGTCTATGAAGTATCACAGATGGTTGGTAATAAGAACCGTCTGTGATGAGGAACTGTCTGTGATACTTCACAGACGGTTGGCAATAAGAACCGTCTGTGATGAGGAACTGTCTGTGATACTTCACAGACGGTTGGTAATAAGAACCGTCTGTGATGAGGCACTATCACAAACGGTTCCAAAGGGAACCGTCTGTATAAGTTAAACACAGACGGCTCCTTTGGAACCGTCTGTGATGTGGCGTCCAGTATGACCTGTTTTATAGTAGTGTGTGTTTTGCAACTTGTAGTAAAGAATCATGCTTTCTTATCTTGTTTGCATCTCGCATCAATTTGCATATGGGTTGTGCAAAATTGAGTTGAGACGTTTTACAAAATCAATGTTTGTTATCCTTGACCGGACTAACCGTAGTGGGATGTTCGGACTGGCTGGATCCTCGGATGATGTCGGGCGGTCAGCTTTTTCCAGAGAGACTCTACCCCTTCTCTGTTTTGGTAACCCGGACTGACCGCAGTTGGAGGGCCGAACTGGCCGGACCTCCGGTTCATTGGTGCGGTCAGCTTTTTCCAGAGAGGGTTGTTTTTGGCAACTTGCTACTAATTCTCCATTCCAGACTGACCGCGGTTGGAGGTTCGGACTAACCGGAGCTCCAGGTCGCTAGTGCGGTTAGCTTTTTCCAGTAGCTTGTTTTATCTGGTTTGGAAAATCTTTTGAACCCGGTATGACTAAACCTTAGTTGGCAGTCTGACCTGACCTAGCATAACGAATAGTTTTTGTAGCAATGATTGCTATAGAGTTTACCGTTACTCTATAGTCTGGTCTGACTGGCCCTATTCCTGTGGTCTGACCATCCTTCCTATTTTTGCACTGTTTCTCTCTAACGGCTAGTTTTTGTGTGTGGATGTATAAATACCCCTTGTGGCCGATTGTGGAAGAGCTGTTGGTACCATTTTCATTCTCCTAGAGTAAAGAGCAAGCCTCTCCTCTTTTAAGTGCATGTGTTGTACTTAGTGAGCTTAGAGAGCAAAAATCTTAGTGCATGTGTTGCATTAGGCATTGGATTTAGTATCCATTGAGCTTAGACACCTGACTTGTTTAAGTGAGTATCTTTGACTTGTTACTTTTAGTGTTTGTCGACACTTAGATGGCTTAGAAGAGTTGCACCGGTGATCTTCTCAAAGAAGATTGTGAGAAGACCCGGGTGCTTGTGAGTGGTTTGATGCTCACCATCTTCAGAGCGGAGGAATAGCAACCCCAAGTGGATTCGAGGTATTTGACTTAATTTGTGGAGCCAGTCCAACTCGTTTGGACTTACCTCAATGTATACTAGGGGAAACCGGCAAGTTTTCGAACGCCATAGGAAAAAAGTTTAAGTGTTCTTATGGTTTGCTTTCTTAAGCTTAACTTTCTTTCAATTTACATTCATGAAATTAAATTACTTGATTATCTACTTAGGAATGCATTCTTTGTCTTAGCCTTAGCTTGTTAGTGCACTTAGCCAAGACTAGTTGATTTAAGTCTTAATTAAGCAAAACCGATTTAATTTACAATTCCGCATAAAACTTTACTTTAGCTAAAAGAATTTTAAGACCGCCTATTCACCCCTCTCTAGTCAGTCTTCTCGATCTTACAAGTGGTCTCGGAGCTTGGTCTCTCATTAATTAGACTTAACCGTCTAGAGAGTAAAGGATGACGACTATGGAGGGTATGCACCCGGTAGGACACCACACTTTGATAGATCAAACTATGCTTATTGAAAAGTTAGAATGACCATCTATATTAAGGCCATGAGCTTAAGCCTGTGGAGAATTGTTGATGTGGGTTTTGCTACTCCTATTGATCAACAAAACCTCACCCAAAAAAAGAGCTAAACTTGCAACTTGATGCTCAAGCTTTAAATGCCCTATATAGCGCTTTAAGTATGGAAGAGTTCAATAGAGTGAGTAATCTTGAAAATGCTCATGATATTTGGACAACTCTTATGGAAATTCATAAGGGAACCTTCACGGCCAAGGAAGTTAAATTACATAGGTTAAAACACAAATATGAGTCATTTACCATGTTGTCTCATGAGAGCATAAATAAGATGTATTCTCGATTGAACTACATTGTAAATGAGCTGAAAAGTTTATCTTGTGATTTAATCGATCTTGATATTGTGCGTAAGATGCTTACGACTCTACGGGACAAATATGAGATCTTGGTGATATGATTCCTCAATTCATCCAATTTACCAAAGATAACTCCTACTGCTCTTTTGGACAATCTCATCATAAATGAGATGTACGAGAAGGACAGATGAGCTCAAGGAGAGGGCCTCAACTTCAAGTAAAAGAATTTATGCTTTTAAGGCCAAATATGATATAAGTAAATATGATGATCAAAATGAAAAAGATGATGACACCAAAGAAGAAATAATTACTCTCATAAATAAAATAGAAGATCTCATGAGGAGACTTGACTCGCATAAAAATTCAAGCTCATCTTCTAAGACAAAGCACTACAAGACTCTAACGTATCACAACTGTCAAAAAAGGATTCATTGCCTCAGAGTGTCCTCATAAGGAGGAAGGTGAAGAAGATCCAAAATCATCATCAAGGAAGAAGAATGATCGTAAAAGAAGATATTATGCTGGGCTAGCCATAAAGGACGATTTATCAAACAGCTCAAATACAAATGAGACTCCATCACCATTTGACATAACTTCATGCTTCATGGCAAAAGGTAAAAATGGGGTAAATAATGATGATGAGCCCTCATATAATGATTTGATGGATAAGCTAGAGGAGCTAAATGAATATCTTAAAAAGGAGAAAATAAAATTCAAAGTCCTGAAGAAAGGGCAAATCTCTCTTCAAAATATTTATGATATGCTAAAAGAAGAGCATGAGTCTCTCCTCCTCAAGAAAGTCACTAACTCTAAGGTGGATATAGGCATAACATGTGACTTACTACATGATATGTTATGTGTAGTTGCCAACCCTTGCATCGCATCTAAGGTTAGTATATCTACTTCTTTTGACAATTTACTACATATTCCTTGTAGCTCAAAATTAGATGCTTGTTCTTCCTCTTTGCTTGTTGAAACTAATCTTGTAGGGTAACATGAAAAGCTCAAGGCCCAAGTCAAGAAATTGACAATTGACTTAGAAAGAAGCTTCAAAGGAAAGGCCGCCCTCGATGAAATATTGAGCAAACAAAGAAGCTCGCAAAACAAGAGTAGAATTGGCTTCACTCCCAAGAAAAAGGAAAATAGCAAGACAAAGCACAATGCAAGATATGCAAAAATCATCAAGTGCTTTGGTTACAATGAGAAGGATCACAATGCCTCTATGTGCCAAAATCAAATGGATGTCAAGTCCAAACATTCAAAGAAGAAGCAAATCAGCAAGAAGTAAGAAAAGAAAACAAGAAAGGGAAGCAAAAATCCAACTTACTACAATTACCGAAAAAAGGACACATTGGTACACAATGTCCCATGAATAACACTCTTAGGTCTATTCTTTATAACGATCATTATTTGCTTAGGAAAGATAAAAATAGTAAGGTAATTACTAGATTTGTTGGTTCACCGAAATTTATTGCAAGGGCCATTTGGGTGTCAAAATCTCTCGTGACTAACATTCAAGGATCCAATCGAGTTTGGGTACCAAAAATTGCTTAACATGCTGAATAGGTACTTAGAGAGGCAATGGAGGCTTGGTTCATTCAAATAGAGGTGGATTCCACCATATGTCAATTTGGAGTCAAGTATGAAGATGATCTTGTCAAATCAATAACTAATGTTATTTTGGTAACAAGTACTTACATTAAATTATCTAGTCCCTAGCCTTGTGTAGGATGCATTCATGAAAATTCTTTTAAAAAATGTGTTATTATCTAGCCCCAATAACACTGGTTTTGATTTAATTGAAGTTTACATTAATCAAATTAAATATTTTTAATTTTAAAAATTCTCAATTAAGCTTTATTAAACCAAGGAAAATTGGTGAAGTTTTTTAGGAACCTAATCTACACAAAATATCTTTGGAAACCTAAATTTTGGGACATTACAGTCACCGATCATCTCCTCTAGTAGCTTCTTGAGTTTCCTACGAAAATCATGGATCGTCCTCGATCAGCGCAGCAGCAATCGCAACAACACCTCTATTGTATCCACACATCTTGTGGTGGAACGTGATATGCCGATGTGCTAGCACCAGCGCCCACAGCAAGGCCTTCGGGGTGTGGTGGCTAGGGTTTCGGTGGTGTAACTCTTACGTACAAAAGCCCCACACCTCCCCTTATAAAGAGCTCATAACGGTTCCTATCCGAACTAGTTTGTTCCAACCTGTTAAGTGTGTGACCCTATAGATTCATGCGTAATCAGTCGTGACCTGGAAACTCCTTTCCGATCACAAGTCGGTAGCGGTTCCTAGCAACTCCAGAATACACATAAAGCTTATATCAGACGAACCTTATGCAATATGATTTGCGACACAGTCATTATCACTTATGACCAGTTTGTAACTCGTTACGACCAGTTCGCTGACCAGTTAGTTATCATGTACGACCAGCTCATGATCAGTTCGTATCCCCATGCGACCAGTTCGTGTCTGGTCGGACTAAACGATGCTTGCGTATTCTTCCTTTTGCCTCACGATATCTAGTCGAACTCCAGTGAGATATTTATCATCCATGGAATTTTTAATCTTTTCTCGATCTAGTGACTAATAAACTTCGTGTGGTCAACTCTTTGACCGCCTCTGGAATGGCCATGCACTTCTTTTATCTAAGCACATCGAGGGAGCCAAAAATATCTATCCTATTATGTCAGGAGGCGCAAACCCCATATCCGGCCAATCACATACCTCCGCATGTTTCATACCAGAAAGCTACCTTTATGACTACCTAGTTACGGAGTAGCGTTTGGTAACCCCTAAGTGTACTGATACACATGTATGAAACCATACTGATGCCTGGTCTAAAGATTTATACATCATCATTGCTTGAGACCAACTGATGACACATATAATCATAACAATATCAATAGTGTCTCAAGGTGGGTCAATCCAATACCATGTTCTCTAACATGTGCTCATATTATTGATTCGATATCCTCATATCTATGACTAGTGAACAATCTAGACCTGTCATTATGTGCTAATGGAGTATTTTGGTAATTAATAACAATCATCATGTGGACTAATATTTTTCATAAGTTGGTAAAATAGGTCAAGTCACATGATGATGAAGACTTTGGATGGCTCAATGTGTTGAAAGTCATCAAGTCAAGTGAGTGGCGTCATGTGTTGATGTTCAAGTCAAGAACCCGGTTTTTGGGGGGATGTGAGTCATCATCCAAAAGTTCCAAGCAGATACACAAGGCAAATGTATATCTAGCATAGGCTAAGAATGTGTTTCTTACTCATTTTACCAGTCTCGGTGTTTGGTGTAGAGACCAGATTGCTACTGTAGGTTGTCATACTATTAAGAGGGGTTTTGACTAGTAGCTTGAGTGTGTCATGTGTTGATAGTTCATTTTGCTTGCTCTAGCTCGCCATGGCATGTTGACAATATTTACGAATGTGTTTTGCAAATAGTTGAGGCTCATGCATAATCCTTGTAGCATGTGACTTTAATTTGCGAATTTGTTTTGCAAATAGTTGGAGTCCATGTACCTAATCCTTGCGGCATAATTCTAAAAGTTGGCAAATATGTTTTGCAACTTATTAAGAATCTTGCTTTCATTCCTTATTTGCATCGCATGACAATTGGCGAATGTGTTTTGCAATTGAGTTGAAGTGGATGCCATATGAAATCTATTCTCTGCCTTTATGTCACTGGATGATCTAACTGCAAGTCTTTGGGTTGTTTGACCGGGCCTTGAGTGGTCTGACCTGGCTTTGTGCCGGTCAAACCCTCTGGCGGTCTAACCGTCGATGTTGAGTGGTATGACCGGTTGGGTTTGGGTCTGACCACCATGTGTTGGCTGGTCTGACCGAGCCTTATTCAGACCACCACGGTCAACATTTTCAAGAGGAGGTTTTCCTCTGGTTTGGCCTTGGCTAGTTTTTGTAGCCGTTGGAGTGCGGCCAGTCTGACCACCCATTAGTTGGCGGTCAGACCGGCCCCTGTTTTTCAGCAGATTTTCCTCCAACAGCTAGTTTGTTTGTATGGGTGTATATATACCCAGTTGTGGCCAGTTATGGGAGGTTGTTGGTGATATTTTCTTCCCTCTTGAGATAAGAGCAAGCCCTATCTTCTCTTCTGTGCATATGTTGCACTTAGAGAGCTTGGAGAGGAAAAATCCTAGTGCATGTATTGCATTAGATGTTGGATTGTGTATCCATCGAGCTTTAGCACTTGATTTGTTCAAGTGAGCATCTCCGACTTGTTACTATTGGTGTTTGCCAACAGCTCGACACCTAGATGACTTCAATGAGTTGCGCCGGTGATCTTCTCAAAGAAGGTTGTGAGAAGACCCGGATGGTGTGAGTGGTTCGGTGCTCACCATCTCCGGAGTAGAGGAAGAGCCCATAGTGGATTCGGGAGTGTTGGCCTAAGTTGTGGAGCTGGTCCAATTAGTCAAGACTCGATTTTGGCCAAAAGAATTTTAAAACCGTCTATTAACCCCCCCTCTAGTTGGCCTGCTCGACCTTACAAGCCGGCGAAACATGGTCATCCATCAATACATATGATGGTCAATAAGTTACTAGTGTCCCAACCAGTGACATCCTACCAGGAATAATTTAGAATTACATCATACAATTATTAAAGAGCTTCACCAACAAGTCGCATACTTACTAATCTTTATAAATAATAATCCATCCAAGGAACATACTAACATTTATTCTATAACTCATAAACATAGATGTGATATAATTATCTTCATGATTGCCTCTTAAGGCATATCACCAACAACCTCATGGCACGTGTTCACCTAGTGTCGACACGAGGTTTAGTATTGATGGTTCTTCATGTGTGTCCCAAGGGAATTCTTCTTTGAGCAACAATGGTGCTTCGTCCTCTCAGATCGTGTCTCCTGGTAGACCTTTACACCATTGCTCATTTTGTGAGAAGGATGGATATCTTGTGGACTTCTGTTTCCAGCATGCCAAACACATGAGTCGAGCTCATGCTTTTAAGTCTCCTAGTGGGCCTAGTCTTTCTCATGACATGCACACTAAAGAGACTAGCATGAGGACTCTCTCTGTTGATGATTTCTTTAACACCTTTTCTAGTGGTGTTGGACAACATCGTGGACTCAGTTTTCGTGGGTTTGGGTTTGGTCCACAGGCTACCCTGAGGTAGGATTTCCACCATTTACAAAGAAATGGACCTCATTTGCTCCATCGAGGTGCACACCCATGGCTAGAATTTGTAAGTTCCTTTGGTGCTTTTATTGGTTCTCATCATGATGCTTTTAAGCAAGGCCATCGCCGTTTTTCTAGAGATGGCTCTTGGTTTTCTCATCGAGTTGTCCACTCGCGACATGCCTCCAAGGATATTGTTGGATCTTCTTGCATAAATCGGCATTTGCATCATGCTAACTCACATAATGATTGAATTGTTTCTAGTGGTTGTATGTCCAAGTTTTGGGCTCCCAAGTATTTTCTCACTAACTCTTTAGGATCCAAGACTCAGGCATCTTGCTCTTCTCATGTGTAGGTACTGGGGTTGCGGGATGGAGAACATGGACCGAAGGGTTCCAATCTTTTGCTCCATCACATGATCATGATACTTTATGGTTCTCCATTCTCCTTGATGGCCTCCAAGAGGTATGTGCTTTCATGTTAGGTGTCTTCACCTACTTTGTGAGTTATTTCATACCCTCGTGCCTTTACATCCATGATGATTCACTCTTGGTGTGTTGTGCTTATCTATATGCTCACTTGTATCATATCGGTATGTGTTACTCTTATCATATATCTTATCATGCCTTTGCTAGTATCTTGCTTATGTATCCATGTGCTAGATTGTTGTCCATTATTTTCATGGATGTATGAGCTTGGTTTTATCATCATGAGCTTGTGTTATTTTGGTATATTTATTATTGTGCTCTTGTTGATGTTTTGCTCTTTGTATCCATATGTTTTCTTTGTTGTCCAAGTTAGCATACATCATCTATGATTTGTTCTATGACATGCTATATGCTTACATGTTCATAGGCTTTATTGTGTACTACAGATACATGGATCTTGTCATATCTCCCTAGCATGTAGTATTCATGATTTGCTCATTGTCATGCCTTTTCCATTCATGCTCATGCTCTGAATTGTTGTTTATATGCATATATGAGCTTTGGATCATCTACTGCTATTTTTGCTGGTCGTGTGCCTCGGTACTGTATACGTAGATCATGTCTCACTAATCCAATACCAAGGTATAGACTTCTTCTGTCTCTTTGGTGTAGTCTTTTCAGTTAAGAAGGAGAACATGTGGTCCATCACTCCAGCTATTGATTCTCCTTCCTCATGTGTTCATTCAAAGATGGCTATCACTTCTTGGGAATGCAGTACGATCCAGCTTCTACTCCTTCGACTACATCTCACCACCAATCAGTGCAACATAGGTTCGAACCCCTGTGCCTTACATTTGTGTATGGTACTCCTATCCTGCTTTGCATAGCATCTGGTTCTTTTCAGTTGTTGGGATTGTTGATTTCATGGTAGATAGGAAGTACACTTCTGGCATGTGTCCTTCCTAGGCACTTTTCTTATCTCTTGGTCTGGTAGGATGCACTCTCTTCATAGCCTAGGTCGAGCTTGTCACTCAAGTCACTAGTTTTTAGGAGGATTTGACTAGCTCATCCTTGAGGGATTTTTGCGATGGCTAGTGTTGGTATTTCGCTCCCTAGTTGTGAGATATTCTTTCCCTAGAGAGACCATGTGGAGTAAGAGGTTCATTGTGTTAGTTTGTGGAGTCTAAGGCTCAAATAGCAAATATTCTCACCAAGCTCTTAGATTCTACTAGTTTTGCCTCCTTGAGGAGTGAGTTGGGGGTAGTTTACCCTTATGGGCTGGTTTGGGGGGAGGGTTGATCTTTTTTTGTCCTTCTTCAATGAGTGTTTTCTTTGGCTTTTATTGCTTTTTCACTTGTCTCTAATGCATTGTATCATATTGCATTCATGTGAAAAATAAAAAATAATGCATTGTAATATAGCTTTATTGCTTCAACTTGTGCATTGACAAAGCTTTGCTTATTACTCCTATTGATGTGGCTAGCTTTTGATTGATGCCATGGTATAACTTATATGCTTTTCTTACTCTGATTTATTTGCTTAGCTACTTGTTGATTCCTTAGATGTGACCTAGAGATACAATGTCTAGCCTTAATATAAAATCACCAAGTGATATCTAAATTCAACTTGTGGTATGAGTCGAGCTAAGCATTTATGTCATTTGAAGATCTTGTACATGACTATTGAGTGCCAACTAGAATTACTTAGCTTATCTTTTATCTATCTTGAACTTAGAAGAAATTCTTGGATAGATTAGGGCTTTTGCTCAATTTTAGTGTTTTAACTAAAAGTCCCTTAGTTTCATGAAAAACAAGTGGTATCAAGAAAAAAAAAGGAAAAAAGGGAGTGCTTGCAAAAAGGTCTGTTACATAACTAGAGCATGCTTAGCTCAACAGTGGTCAAATTGACTTCTCACTATTATCTAAAGTCAAATTGAAAAATTGTTCTTATATGGACCTCAAGTGAGTTTTTGAAGCCCTCTTCTAGTTTTGAAGCTTTTTTGTTGTTTATTGCCTCTACTAGTTTTCTTCTGCATTCCTCAAGTCAACTTGGTCATTTTCATGGCTTTCTCTTGTTTATGGACCAAGTTGAGCCTTTTTGCATAATCGAGAAAGTATTTTCAAAACTACCTTCAAATTGCGTTTTTGGGTAGATTGTCAATGTGTTCATCAAGAGGAGATTGTGGAGATCATGTGGTATAGTCCTAATCTAGGTGTTGAACAATTGACATCGGTGTCGATGAGTTTGGGAAGTAAACTCTGGGTTTAGCAAATTGTCAGGTTTGTTGCTAGGTGATCGGCGGTTTGATCGGGCCTGGAGCAGTCTGAGTGGCTGAGGCCAGGTGGTCTAACCGTCCATGGGTGATGATTAGACTTGCGGTGCAAGCTTTTGAGGAATGGACATCAATCACTTGTGTGGGAGTATTTAGGAATGTGTTTGCACCAAATGTCATTGAAAATGGAGACTGGACGTGAAACTAGATAGAGTTTTGCTGAAAAGTACAGAGAGGGGTGTTTTCTAAAATGGGAAACAATATGACGAGCCTCTGGTTGGCGGTCTGACTGGTCCCCTATTTCTCGGGAGTGCAGTCAGACCGGCCATGGTGAGTTCAGGCATAGAGAGGTCTGCTGAAATTTGAGTGTTGATCCTAGGAGCTTGAGTTTGGTGCAAATGTTTGCATTATACTCTTATGGACTAATATGGGTCAAGTTACGAAAAACTTATGTTCGAAAATGGTTACTTGGTCCATTGTTGTGCAGGTGGCTTGGACTCAACTATCATCAACGGCGAGGAGGACTGTGAATTGGTTAGGAGAACCAATGTCCAGAACGATCATGGATGCCGGGTGAGATGGTTGGACTCAAGCAAGGTGCAAGTTGAACAAAAACCATGGAAGATAATGTTTGAGCAAAAGACCTTTTGAGGTAAAGTACTGCTTCCAGGAGCGAAGCTTTGAAGGTATGTGTTCTTGACTCGTCAATTGTGTAAATTGATGATTTTGTGTATCGTGCGGTGTTACGTGGCGGCTTGGTTATTAGTGATGGTTGTAGGACTTTGGGGCTACGTCATGGTGAGGCGGACGAGATCGAGACTAGGTTAGGAGAACTGAGATCTAGAATGATGAAGGGGTCGCCAAAAGATGACCGAGGCTACCGGGGTGGTTACAAGTCAAAAAGACAAGGAACCGAAGCGGTAGCTACTGGTGATGGATGTGACGGTCAACATCAAAGTGGACTGAGACTAAGCTCAGGGAGGAGCTAAGGTCCAGAACTGTCAAGGAAGCCGAGTGCGGTCATGTTGCATGGTAAGGCATATGTTGGGCCAAGTGATTTGGACCCATTTTTAAACGAGGACGGTTCGATGGGATCCGAATTTGTGAGATGCTTGGTGGAAAGTTATTGGGGCCACATGAATGATAGCGATGCTTGGGTAATGCTTCAATGTGAATGAATCAATAAAGGTCGATAGAGAGGTATTTTGGTAAATTGCCCATAATTGGAAAAGTGGTAGTGTGCGAAACCACGGCGGTGGCCTAAGTAGATTAGGTCAACGATACTCCATGGAGGACAAACACATGATGCATTTGGTCAAATGGAGCTAAAGATGAAGACAACGTTATGAGAAGTGTGGGTGAGTGCGACCCGTTTGTGTGTGGGCTTAACAGGTATCCGTTAGGGTTTTCTCTCTAGACCTAGCCTCCACTAAATAAGGGGGTGGTGCGGGATTTACACACCCATCTAAGCCTAGGAACCCTAATGTGAAAATTTGGGGAAAGCGGAGAGAGGAGTAGGCTAGGGTTTTAAAGATGTATTGAGAGAGATGAGAGCACTTGTGTGTGTGTTGCACTAGTGACTTTGTCCTCCCAAGGGAGTAGCTGTAAACATTCATCTCCTAGTAGAAATCAGATATCCAAATTCTTCCAAGTCTTCTTTTCATATACTCAAGTGTTGATTTTTTTGATTTGGCTTGGTTTTTTTCTCTTAAGGTCTTTTGGCTTGATTCTTGCCATAATTGTGGGTGTTATGACGTGCAGGAAACCATCCTTAGCCATCTTGCAATGATGCCTCCAACGAGCTCGTCTCAATCATCGTTTTCATATTTGGTCCAGTTTTGATGCAACTTTCACTCAAACGGAAAAATATTAGAACTTTGGCAATGATCTTCAAGTCCTTTGACCGGAATAGGTTCTTGAAATCCTAGAGAAGTGTTTCAAGTTTCATGAATTTAGAGTTGTTGATCAAAAGTTGGATCAATTTTTAATTTTGAAATCATGATGAAATTCAGTTCAGTGCCGATTTTGCTGTTCACCTTGTCAGACCGCTACTGTTCATCCGGCCTGACTGGTCAGGTGGGGATTTTGGTGAGTCTTTATACTTTTGTTGTCCAGTTCTTGTTTGAATGGTTCTCTCTGATCTTTATAGTTTCGCATAGCTATTAGAAAGAACATTA
The DNA here is from genome assembly GCA_036346255.1 of Ampelocalamus luodianensis. Lineage (NCBI taxonomy): Eukaryota > Viridiplantae > Streptophyta > Magnoliopsida > Poales > Poaceae > Ampelocalamus > Ampelocalamus luodianensis. Next base: position 13,578,321 of record CM070634.1, read on the forward strand.
AACTCATTATGGGAAATGTTTTTGAAAATATCGTTGTTTGTGTGGCATCTATTCAACCCCTTCTAGTCGCCTTCTTGGTCTAACAATTTCTCAACTCAAAATAGCTAGCTAACCCAACTAAAAGTCAGGCTACCAAACAACAAGCTTCTTTAGATCAGCCGTCTAGCCAGAAAGCAGCTTTTTCAGGAAGCCCGATCAGAAGTTGTTTTTAAAAAAGCTGCGATCATGCCAAACAGGACCATTAGCTAGTGCTTTAACTGTATTACATCACTTACAAGAATAACATCCACCATCGGTAATCGTTCGATGCGTGTGTTTAAACTGCTGAATAGTTTGGAAAACGAAAAGAAAAGCACTGATCACATGGAGTGAAATTAGCACTATGGTTTAAATATTTTTGGGTGGATGGATCATGGATGGCATAGGTACTCTGTTCAGTAAGAACTCTAGCTAGGGTGTGGGCTAGAGCTAGAGCGAGACAACTTACCATCCCCATCATTCTTGGCATTAAGACCCATAATTTTGTCTCCTGAAGCTTTCCAAGTATACTCTGGCAAGGTCAATGACACTAGCCAAAAAGTGTTGCTTTTGCTTGAGCTCTCATTTCCTCTGGCCCCACTTTGTGAAAAGAAGAGCACAAGAGACTCGGTAAAAAGAGCCCCCCTCTTGTATGTAGCGTTAGTTTCGTTATCGAAATTTCGGATTTATTTGGTGCGCGGAATAGGATGTGCAAGAAATGTATACAGAAACGACATTTGTTTCCTAGTTCGAAAAATGCAATGTACCGTTATCAAAACATAATATTTCCCGTCGTGTGGCAATAAATTAAAACTTCATTTTGAGAGGACAATCAATTATTATTATTATCACGTTTTTTGCCAGTCAAACACAATAGTGTTTATGGTTTAGCATGAAATACACCTAGCTATATATGAAATTTACTAGCTTAATAGCAAGTACGTAGTATTCTTCTTCTTCCTTTTGGGAAGGAACACCATTGTCGATTACAATATATACACGCAAGTCAAATTCTTACTCACATCAGTATATCGTATATATATCCGTGTGGACCATGCAAATCCGTTGGCAATGTTGTTGCGCCATATGGGCAGTACCTATCAAATCTACTATTATATGTATGCACATCAGATTTGGATCAGATGTATGGAGTGTGTATATATAAATATTATTGTTGTTGAAATTTTTAATCATGACAAGTGACGGTATTATGACGTACACTTGACACGACTTTGCCAGACGATTTGGTTTCTTCAATTAGCACAGTCCGATTCTAAAAGGACGATCAAGTAATTCATGTACACTGTATAGTAAGCTCATTAGCTCAGCTCAGTCTCGCGTACGCTCCGACATACTTCTGCTCCGTCCGGGCGTAGCCAGACAAGATAGAAATTGGTGCAGTGATGATACATCGAGGCATAGAGCCGGTCATAAAATATACACTACAGAACTGCAGGCACGCACGATCACTATGTCCCAGGCATTGCGCATCATTCTAGCTTCTGACACAGACAAAACGGACAGAAATTACCCCTCCCACTATGCATCTGAAGTTCTGAACACATTGGCTTGATTTTGAAATGCTTATACTCCTGCTTACACATCGAACGTCGTAGTATATTCTAGTACACAATAGTACTGGAGTATAGCAGTTAGCATACTAGCTCCCGTGTAAAATACTTACACACACCTAGCTCAGATCTCCATGTTGCCAGAGTAAATACTGAGTATAATCCATACCGTTCGAGCACCATTTTTTTAATGAGGGTCAAACTAGAAAGTAACATCGTACATGATCTTGCGAGATTCCACACACCATATGCTCGACACTGACGTAGCTGATATTGCGCGTACAACAAGCTGACAAATGCGCCGTTATTCGTCCAATCGCCCTCGGTCGAATGGCAACAGGCCAGCGCGTCGTTGTCGATCACAAGCCATGCACAGTTACGCCCACACGGCTAAATCGGCGCTGCTCCTATCTCTGCGCGCGGTGCATGTCTCGATGCCGTAGCGATCACGGAGTTAACTGACGTTGGCGTGTGCCAAGGTTCAAACATGTCGGCTGTCGATTGCATCCAAGACCAGCTAGCCGGGACGAGAACGACGAGGTGATGATTAGGATCGGTGACTGTAGCGTTTGGACAGTAGAGTGTATTGGTGGGGATCAGCGAGGTTCGATAGCTACGTACAGTACGCGCTATAGATCTCTGCGTCGACGTATGCTGCAGCCTTCGATCCAGGAGTTATACAGCTAGCTCTCACTCGATGTACGACGATCGGGATCGCGGGGTTGGATCTTCCTCGATGACGATGAGGATTGAGAACAATGCACGGTACTAGTAGCAAAATTGGAGTTTTTGTTTTAAATAACACGTTTTTTAAGTTTTTTAAGTGAAATAGAAAAATTGAGAACATGGAGCACGGAAAGTGGTCTGCGTGGTAAGTGTACCATTTTTGCTATTTCGTTAAGGTGCTAGATTTGATATTCGGTTAAAAAAAATACAAATGAGCCAAAAACATTAAAAAAAAAACTGTATCGTACGAGTGAACAGTGTACTGCCAAACTTGTAACCAGCAATTGTTCTCCGGGTGACAGGTGGGATCCACGAGAGTCATGGCGCAGTGAGGTACACACACGTCAGCCCACACGTACGGCGTGTTGGGAATTTTTACAGTCAGTCTGTGGGCACGGGAGTAATCCTGGGACTGGAGCTGAGTTTGGCTCACTGCTGACGGTCTTCGAGCGCCAGTGGCTCCAAGGACCACCAAGGAAGAAGGCGATAAAGAAGAAAGCAACAGCGACGTGGCGAGATCTTTTGGCCGGGCCGACTAGCTAGGCGTGGGACCACCCCACCAAAATTGGGGGATGGAGTGGTGTCTTGATTCTTCGGAAGTTTGGTACATGCATTCCGCGCGTTTATCGTTCAGGTCTTTCCGAGTGTTAGCATTTGTGCTTAAAGCTAACTGCTAGTACAAGCGCAAGTTTTGCCAAACATTGGATCGATACTATCAAATGTACTCCTACGTAACCTATCTTCAGTCGTTTTTACAGACATAAAATATTCGAAATTTAAAATTCTCATCGACCCATGGATGATAGGGAAGCAAACGGAGAAAATGGCTAACAATACCGCAACAGACACGTACGGCAGAGAATGCCCGCCTGCTGCAGCGTTCTGACCTGTCCCGTACGTGGTCCTCGTCTGGCTCGGCCCGGCCAACCAGCCGAAACAGACCCGACCTAACCATATTATGCATCCCTAACCATTTTATTTTGCCGAAATAGTGCAAATACGCTCTGTAATTGTAAAAATGAATGTCTTTGCGTGGTATTTATAAAAATGATCCATTGTTGCACGGCCATCATGCGGCAGCATGTCTGGAGCTGACATCTGCCCCCTGCCGCACGGCCATCGCACGGTAGTGGCACTGTAGCACTCTTACCGCACGGTTACAATGCCAAGCGGTAGTGGCACTGTATCAATTTTTTCTTTTTTTTAAAAAAATTATTTAGGTATATTTTTGTATGAATTTTTAAATATAGTAAAGGAGTTTAAAAAATTATAATTTTTTTTGTGGAGCCTTCCGATATAGTGTAATTGCTTGTGTAATTTTTTTATAAAATTTATCCGTTTTGAATTTTTCTCAAACATTCCTTTAATTATACTGTTTATAGGAATTTTTGAGGAAAATTCAGAACAAATAAATTTTTGAAAAAATTACATAAGCAATTACACTTTGTCGGAAAGCTCCATTTTTTTTATATAATTTTAAAAGCTCCTTTGCTATATTTAAAAATTCGTACAAAAGTATACTTAAATGAATTTAAAAAAGAAAAAAATGCTACAATGCCATTACCACACTGTGACTGTACAGTAGTGGGTGCTACAGTGCATCAGAGGGTAAGTGTTGGCTCCGAACACGCTGCTGCACGGCCAATCGTTTCTACAAATACCGCGTGAAGATAGTTATTTTTATAATTGCGAGACGAATTTACACCATTCGAAAAAAAAAAACTCTCCAACCCACCGCCACCCCCCCTCAAATGCCGCGCTGGAGACACCTCACGTGGCTCTTTCCGTACTCCATCCCTGGCCGGCCGTCACCACCGCACTCCGCTGCCTCCGCCAGATTCCGCGCGCGCGCTCGCGCCAGGCCGTTCCCTGTGCCGGCCACCTGCCGCCCACGCAGGGCGCACGCTGGCCATCCGTGCGGCGGAATGCACAGCGGGGCAACACGTACCCGCGCGGCCATGATGCATGCTGCTCCCCCGGCCCGGCCCGCTCCAACCGCCGAGCCAAAGCGCGACGCCACATGGCGCGCAAGCGATGCGAGGCGCGTTCCCCCCGCTTTCATCGGTCATCGGCCTTGCTTTGGGCCGGCCGGACTGTTCACTTCCCTCTCTTCTCGTCCACTCCTCCCCCCCACCCTTTATGTACGTTTGGCCCGCCGGTGGCGAGCCGGCATCATCATTGCGTTGTGAACCTCTCTCGGCTCCCGTCGCCTTTGGTTGGCCTCTGTTACGTCAGGATCGGCGGTACTGTGTTTGGTTCAACATGATATAGGAATGAGTGTGTTTTGTAAATTTGGTACTCACGCCTCCGTCTTTTTTGAGGTTCATGACAAATCAGAGCAGAAACAGTGGTTATATAATATGGACCACGACGAATGCATAGTAGCCACGTACGTATATGGATCTCCGTGTAACGTGCGATTCGGGGTTGATGGTCCCAGATCATCGGACGTACTCGTACGAGCAGACGGCCTAGCGGTGTTCACTGTTCGGACGTCAGAGGTCTGCCTTTGCAGTAGAATCCTTTGCCATTTTAATGGTCCCATGTCTACGACAGGTTAAATTCTAGTCCATTACCTCTCAGTAAAAAAGGTTATAATCCACTGCTAGAGGCCCAACAGTACTCGTGCACACGTCTCAAAAAAGAATAAAACGTATTCGTGAACACAACCGCGTAACCATGCGGCCCAAACATAGTCCATTGCATTGTGTACCCTGATGACCACAACAACAGGTCCAAATATGCAGCTGTAAGCCCATTTGAACGTCTATCATGAAGGCCCACCAGATCTACTTCGCACAAGGTGCTCTAGGCGATGGGAAGGCCTCTCTCTCTCACACACACACACACAAAAAAAAAAAAAAGGAAATGGAAAGGTTTCCATGCATATTATGGCACAAGAAAACTGAAGGACTTTAGAATCGAATTCACGAGTCACGATCTTCTTTTGCATAACCGTGAGCTCTAACTATTTGGGTGTACATGCATCTGAATGCCAGAAGCTTCCTTTCGGATTGGACCCTCTTAACAATTTTCTCTCAGGATTCTCATTTGGAGCAGTACTGTTTATCTTGATTTTCCCCAAGTTTTGCTTCAACGAAAGTTGCAGTAATAAAATAATAGCATTGCCACAACAACTATTTAAAAAAGTTGCCAAAGAAAGATGCGCCAACTTACTCATACTTCAATATGCCTCTCTGGTTGATCTTGGCTCAATCAGTCCTACGACATAAACTGGCTAGAACTGTAACTCCACACACTTTAGCAGTACCATATTATCAATTTATATTAAGTTACAATAGCATATAATGTCTGTTAGACCAATCTGCCGGAGCGGACATCCGTGCCTCGCTAATAGGGTCCTATTTGGTACAGCTCTTACTCCTAGCTTCTCGTTTGTATTTCGTTGAGCAGTACCAAAAATCAAGCTTATCAAAATTACCAGATTCTGCTTCTCGCGAGGAGCTATCTCAAAAATGAACTAGCAAGGAGAAGTAGCCTTTCCGTGGATTCTCGTGGGAATCCAACCTTGCAGATGCGAAAATACCTCTTGAAGTTGATTGTTATTACCCGCAAATGCCATTGAACTACACCATGTCTCATCCCACTGCGAGACACCCCCAAGCGTTCCGAACCGGCATTCCCCCTCGTGTCCTCATCTCCAACTACTCTCGTGACTGGGCGATTTCCACGTGCACCGCCTCCGGCTCCCTGTGTGCACCCTCGCCGGTCCTCCACTGCGCCACCGTAGTTTCCCGAGCACCACTAGCCGACTCCTACGAAGGTAAGGTTGTCATCCGGCCGCCCCTCTTGCCCTCCCTACTCCCCCCTTAGTCTCCTTCCTGTTCGCTGGCCACCATTGTTTTTATCAGTGAATATGTGAATGTAGTAGGTTGAATCTGTGAATGTAGTAGGCAAAATATCATCTGTGAATCTTCCTCTTCATTTGTATATTTGTTAATGTAGTAGGTAAAATTTCATGTAATTGCGACGGAATTCTTTATCAGTGGGATGTTAGTGATTGATGATTTTTTTCATGCTTCTGTGAATTTGTGAATGTTTTGTTTGGTTTCAATGCTTATGTGATTGATGATTTATTTGGATGACCATTTAGAAGTGTTCTACAACATTGAAGTATGCACTTTTTTTATCGTTTTATTTATCTCGAGAGATTTCAGATCAAAAGTAACTTAGGCCATTGAACTTCTTATAATCTTGTGTTTGATTGTCGAAGCTTCAGTAAAATTGCAGTATTGTAACTTGATTACATGAAGTTTGAGTAGTTTTAGGTGAAAAATTGTACGTTGAACTCTCGACATGTAGTAGTCTCATTCTTCTGTGAATTTGTGAATGTGATTGATGACAGCAACCTGATTAGACAATTTCATGTTTACTGAAATTGTCACCTTATGAGATTGAGTAATTTATGTGGAATGATGCAATGCTCAATGATTGATAATGAAAAAATAGAACCCAATATTTGAAATTGACAATGCAGATGGCTGATAACGCTGAGTGGAATGACGAGAACACTAGAATAATGTGTGAATTGTTCGTTGAACAAGTAGCGGCAAACAATCGATCGAATACCCATTTGAACAACCCAGGGTATATTCTAGTGGTTGCAAAATTTGCAGAGAAGACTGGGATGCAATACAAAAGGATGCAATTGAAGAACATATGAGATAAATTAAAGAGCAATTACAATATTTGGAGGAAATTAATGATAAATGAGACATGCTTAGGTTGGAATCATGAAAAGAAGACAATAAAGGCTACCCCTGAACGGTGAAAAAAATTTAAAAAAGTAAGTCATTACTCATTATCTATTTTTTAATGTATTAATGTACACTCCTAGCTCTATTATTAGTGAATGTTTAACTTGTAACATTTGGTATTGACAGTAATATACAGGATGTTCCAAGTTTGAGAAGGCTGGACTTTAAAATAAGGAGTTGTTGTCCAAGATGTTTGATGACATTCGCAACACCGGTAAAGACCATTGGTCTCCTGCAATGAGAACATTGCCTTAAAGTAATGTGCATGCATCAACAACTATTGATATTGAAGAGATTGAAGATGAAAATAATGAAAAATATAATAGTGATCGTGAAGATGAATCACCAATTGGTAAGAAAGGGAAGAGAGCTTGCGGCCCTAGCAATGATAAGGGGAAGAAACCAAAGAGTGGGTCTGTGGTCATGCAAGAGCAACTGAGAAGAATTGTTGAGTTGAATGAGAAGTCGCATGCATTTTTTGAAGCATTTGCACAAAAAAAGAGAGAAATACTCGGTGTCTAGCATCAAGGATGTCATGGAATCGATTGAAGAGTGTAGTGTTTTTAATGGGAGTAATGAGCACTTCATTGCATCTGAAATTTTCTTAAAGAAGGAGTAAAGGGAAATGTTTATGACGTTGCGCAACAGTGAAGCATGATTTCAATGGCTCAAAAGGAAGTGTGATGCCAATTATGGCAAATAGAAATTTGATTATAATGTTAGGATGATTCTGGAGACATTCCTACAAGTAGTTTGTCTTGTATTCGCCTTTATTTTTCTTTATTTCTTTATTGGCCTGTAAGAATTTTTTTTAGATTGTAAGATTTTTTTTGGATTATAAGATATTTTTTCACTAGTTATATACTGTCGTTTGGACCTAATGCCTACTCATGTATTTTTAAATTGCCATTTATGTTGTTTTGTTTTTCTATATTCATGTACATATGTCGTCTTGTGAAAGCGACAGTAAAGGGAGTAATATATCAGATGAGGAACATGAGTGTGATGTGCAAATAATGTGTCTATAGTAAGACATGTCAAGTCACCTCGTTGCTACTGCAATTATTATGGAGAATTATCACTCAACCTACTTGGACAAGAATGTGCCTAGGACTTCACGGTTTAGTGGAATGGGTCGGGTGAGAGAAACCTTGACCACTATGGGAGAAAGCTACCACATGTTTCATATGAATGCTACGATCTTTCACAGTCTACATGATCTTTTGGTGAGTACATATAACTTGAAATCAACTATGCATACAAGTTCAATTGAAGTACTAGCTCTTTTCCTATTCATATGTAGTGGCTATGAATCTAACCGAAGAGTGTAGAGTTGGTTCAAGCATTCTGGTGAGACAATTAGCAGGAAATTTGACGAGGTTTTGCAATGTGTGGCTAGAATGTCTAAAGATTTTATGAGGTCAAAGGATCCAAACTTCTCTACGGTTCACAGTAGAATTAAAAATGAACGAAAGATGTGGTCACATTTCAAAAACTGTATTGGATCTATCGATGGTATACACATTCTTGCAACTGTTGCTCTAGAAGATCTAATTAAATATATTGGTAGGTCATGAAGTGCAACACATAATGTCATGGTGGTATGTGATTTTGACATTCGCTTCACACATGCATCTATTGGACAACCAGGAGTTATGCACGATACTAGTATGCTTTATCATGCATTGAACGTAGGCAAGGAAGTCTTTCCACATCCTTCACAAGGTAATTTTATTTGTTTGGTATCATTTAAGAATTTATTTACTTGTAATGTTCATGCATTGGATGTTGATATACATGATTTTTTCGTCTTATGTTGTAGGTAAATATTATATTATCGATGCCAATTATCCTAACAGGCCTAGGTACTTAGCGCCATACAAGGGGCAAAGGTATCATGTTCTAGAATTTCGGAGAGGTGCTGCTCCTAGTGATGAGAAAGAGAAATTCAACCAATTGCACTTGAGTGGTCGCAACGTAATTGAGTGGTCCTTTGGTGTATGGAAGATGAAAGGGAGAATTCTTCTTAAGATGCCGAGCTTTCACATGTCCAAGCAAAAGATGATTGTTGCAACAACCATAGGAATCCACAACTTCATACATTAACATGCTTCGCCGGACATGCATTTTCATAAGTTCGATTGTGATCTTAATTATGTGCCCACAATACTATCAAAATATGCAAAATATGCCATTTCTTAGGATGCATCGGATGTGTCAACGTCGTAAACGAGTGCTACATCCATATATAGTTTCCGTGATGACCTTGAAGTGCAATTTCTCAATCAGGATGATGGACACACTAGTTGTGATATTTTGTGTTCTTTTGTTATCACTTATTTATCATTTCAATACTTGTACGTAATAGCATTTAATTATCATTTGAACACTTATACGATATGAATTCAATATCTCCAGCTCAGAGGCAAATTATCGCTTATGCAAGCATGATCTAGTTTCTGGGTTTATGTAACTTGGATAGTTTGAGGTCTCAAATAAAGGTTGGTTATCGCAGATGGTCTCAGATGGTTGCTTCATCTATACACGGTTTTGCATGAATGTTTGGATGGACTCCTGTAGATATGACACACGTTCCTGCATTAGTATGTAAAATTCATATTGATAACCAGGGACGGAGCTTCATTGGGGCCAAGGTGGGCTTTGGCCCCCACAACAATTATATAATTTTATAGAAAAAGCAGTAGTATTTAGGGTAATTTAGTGATTAGTATTGAAAATAGTCACATCTAGATTGCATAATTCACGTATCACCTAGTGTTAGCCCCCTCTGATTTTGAGCTCAAGCTCCGTCACTGTTGATAACGGAAGTGTCCTCATCGACGCATCATTAACCATGACTAGAAGAGGAATGGAGTGGCACTGACTGCACCAGCAGTTGCCCGCCCGCCGGCCACTTGCGCGATAACATTTCAAGACTCAGCTTCGGTGAGTACGACGTCAACGGTGCAAGGACAAATACGAATGAGTAATATACAAAATTGATGTATTTGTACCAGGGGTAGCATGGTCTATTTACCTCTAATCATCCCTAGTATAGTTTTTAGAGACAATCTACCAGCCAAACACTTTCTTAAGATAGCTCCAGATTCCTAGAGAAGTGGATTATCAGAGAATCAGAATCTAAAAAAAATAAGAATCTAGAGCTCTACCAAACAAGACATAAATGCTAGTTGCTGAAAAATGGTTCTTCAAGCTTTGCGAAACTTTGTTACTATAAAATGGAAGTAATTAACATGGTTGCCAGGAAAATTCAGTGCTCTCTTTCGGCGAACGCGGGCGCGAGCACTTCCCGCCGTGCACCACCCACCGGAGGGGAAGGCCAGATTCGGTCGCTGTCAAACTGACGCCTGCTGTTGGACTCCCCCTGTCCTTTAATTGTCGCTCGCAGCAACGTACGTACGACATAGTATTTGGTCGTGCCATTTTCTCTGTGATTTATGTGATAGGAGACTTGGCCTTTCAATCAATCCTACCGATCGAGCCCTAGCATGCATGATAGCGTCGTTTACTTTTACACGACGATAAGTGCTCTCTCCTACACTCCCCAACCATCCGTTGAGGCTACGGCCACTTTAACCGAGTCATAAAAAAAATTGCAGGACGTGGAAAGGCTCCTTAACCACATAATAATTAGGTTGGGTGACGCATGATGTTCTTTTTTCTTTCTACGGAGAAAGGAGGTTGGGTAATGATGACCTAATTCTACCATTTTTAATGAAGATTTTTTCTTGAGAGCTATCTGTAAGACTGTAGCCAAAACCTGCTACGTTGCACAAATCCTAAAGCAGCACTATTCGTAATGAAGTAGTGAACGATTGTAAATCAGGTCCCTAATGTGCTTTCAAAATTCGTTGTTTTCACTTTGTAGGAGAGCATTGAAACACCACTTAGCGATACATTACGTGAGTTTATCTTACGACTTCTTGGTTGCTGAATCTTAAGATAGCAACTGTACAACTCCTAAAGGCAGATAGGATGTCCACATAGCTTTTTCTTTAGACCCCCCAGCATCCTTAGTTCTCCCTCCAAGGCAAAGCAATGGACAAACATCTGCGTTGATGCCCACGCACGGCGCTCCAGGAAAGACATTCCAGACATCTAAGTTTACCATCGTCGACCAATCGCAAATTAGCATTTGGCCTCCATGGTGTGCCAACATTCCCGGCCGGTGGCTAAATTCTGTGGTGGCTCAGCTGGTTAATTAACAAAGTTGGGGTTGGTGAAGAAAAGGCAAGGCATGGACGAATTCCATGGGGAATTCGGTTCTTGTCTCCCCTGGAGGTCAGCGCGGTGTTTGACGCCGTAGAGATCAATTTTTCTGTGCCAAAATTGCAACGGTGGTGAGCGAGACCAACTTTGTGGTGCCGCACTAAGGAATGATGTAATGTGACGCCGGCCTTCTTCCTGCCTGCAATTTATTTATCTTTTGATATTTTATGTAAAGTTTGAAGAAAACAAGCTTAACTGGTGGCCTCATAGTGGTACAATCGAACTCCTCCTTTTCGAACTATATTCCAATTTCTGTGTACGGAAGCAATATGCAAAGGTTGAAAGGTTTCAAATCACTCATGGTAATGAAGCCAAAAGAAAAGAGAGCACTGCTTCCTCGCAACATCCTAGCTATCACTACCCCAAGCAAGCCTCATTTCGCATGTGGTTAGCACATTGGGTTCTACAGGAAAACGCGATGCGTTCATCCTATGGATTACCTCGCCATGTTTCACCTGACGATCGATGTGGTTTCTACATCCACCAGCTAGTGTATTGTATTATTCTTTATCTGATCTTACTAAGTAACCCTGTGGAAGATCAAGTTTGCTACTGCTGGACTACAATTCTCTGAAACATCACCGTGCCACCAGGTCACCAGGAGATATGATACATCAGTAGAGTGCGGAACGCCTGGGAGTGCTCCCTGCCCCGACAATTGTACCTTCTTGGCTTTCCATGGCCTAATTATACTAGGGAGATAGCCTCCATTCCAGCATATTACATGTTGTTACATCCACTTTACTTTAACCTAGTTTAGGCTAAACCATGATTAAAACCCAAAAAATGTCAATGGGATCGCAAAGAAGATGACCTAAAGATCGAGTAGCAGTGAGTGTGAGCGCACGATAGCAACCGTCAATTAAACCCTTGTGCGCTTACCAAACTAGCTTTAGTTTACATAATCCGCCGGACACATGCTCTGATAAGAGATCAGAGGAGGATAAATCAGCAACTTTTTCTGCGTCGTGGTGGGCTACGCGCACACTCGTTTTGATCGCTTTGGCATTACAGTGAGCGAAGTGAAAACATGGTGCAGCGCCGACGTGTCAATACGTCGTCACTTCTGAAGCTCCACGTAGGAGGTACCGGTGTGACGAGGCGCGCCAGGTCAGCGGGCGATGTAGATATGGATTTGTTGGGGTTGACTAGTTGAGGTAGCGATTATAAGTATGTAAGTGATAAGAGACAGACCTAATGAATAATGCATGTAGTGGGTGGGTCCCGTCTATAGTTTCGTGGATGGAAGAGCTGCTGCTGCATGCCGAACTTATCATTTTTACGTGATCCGCGAGTCTAGAAGATGTCAAGCTTTCGTTTTGACAATAAAATTACGGGCGTGTTTGTGTTGAGATAACATATATATATATATATATATATATATATATATATGAAAATGGTATGGTACTCCTGGGAGTACGTACTCCCACCTCTCATATACCACTTAAATCGTATGATGATACCTCTTTATCTATTTGAGCATATTCCAATAATGATTATAAGATACCCCAAAGTGAGTTTTATAAAAAATTTCATTAAATTCCACTTTTATATCAAAATTTGTGTATATACTTCTTTTATGTATGAAAAATGGTATATAGCAAAAAACAAAGGGCTCCAATAAATTTTTTTCAATCAAATCGTATTTGAGTATCTTATAATTTGTATTTAAGTATACTGAAAATGATAAATAAGTATAATATATGTGTTTAAGTGGTATATTGAAGTGGGAGTACATACTCCTATATATATATATATATATATATATATATATATATATATATATATATATATATATATATATATATATATATATATATATATATATATATGAAGTCTTTTCCTACTCCCGGGTGACCCGGGTGTAGTTACTCCCTATTCCGTATCTCACAACGTAGGGAGTATCTTGCGCAACCAAGAGTATGTATGTGTAGTATACGAGTATGTAAGACCACCTAGGTGGTATTCACACCTTTTCAGGGGTGGTATGTACGATTTTTTAGATATACTCCTTTTTATGTTATATACTCCTTTTTATGTGCGAATATGAAGGTATTTACAAAATATGCTAAAAACTATAAACTCTCTTGCAATTTTTTTGTGTGATTCACATTGAAGTATCTTATAATTAGTATATGAGTATACCCAAAGTGATAAAGGAGTATGTCAAGTTCTTTTAGGTGGTATATCAAAAGTGGGAGTAACTACACCCGGGAGTAGAAAGTATTTTTTCTATATATATATATGAGCAATCACATGAACACTAAGAGACATAATGAAAACAAGTGTATAGAGGAGAACCGGTATTTTTTTTTATCTCTCCATCTTGTAGATAGGGGTCCTGATATTCATAGCCCATAGGGGTGGAAGTCCTCTAGGGACGGTTTAGTCTTTTGACCTAAAACCCTAGTTTTTGTAGCACTTCTTTTTGGACAATAGACAACGATATACAAATGTCTCATGAAAAACTTATTCCCAAAACCCATTGGGAAAAAAGGAATGGAGTACATTTGTAAATTGCATTACACTTGTCTCGCTAAAAACTTTCATATGAGAAAAAAGGAATGGAGAAAAGAGTATATTATATTTGTAAATTGCATTACACTTGTCTCACTAAAAACCTTCATATCAGAAAATTTCAGGAAAACTCACTAAGGAAAATAGTACAACGCTTAATCTTCGGAGTCCAATCTTCAAGATTTTGGATAAATCCTCAGGATTTGATAAGGGTCATGATCTAGAGATTTACTCCTTCTAAACTCTGCAACTCTTTAAACTATCTCATTCTAATGCCATGAATGCATGTTCGGAAAACTAGAGGCAAGCAGAGACTTAGTGAATAAATCAACTATATTTTCACAAGACTTTGTTTGCAGGATCTTTACCTCACTATTCTTTTGGATTTCACGGGGATAGAAAATTTAGGACCAATGTGTTTCGTGATGTTGATGTAACATGTTTGCATTTATGTAATACAAGCAACATTATCTTAATAGATAATTGAGGAGGTATTGGCGGTATTAATACCATAATACTTCTGGATGTGGTTAATCACACGTCTGAGCCAAACACATTCAAGTGAGGCTTCATATAGTGCTATAATATCTGAGTGGTTGGTAGAAGCAGCTACCAAGATCTGCTTAAATGACCTCCAAGAGATGGCCGCATCACCACAAAGTAATATAACTCCATTGTGGGATTTCACACTATAGAGATTTGACAGATAGTCAATATATCTTCAGGATTTAGTAATGATCATCAGGATCTATGTATGATCTTCATGATTTTTTTGCATTGTTGACCAATTGGGTCTAAACTGTTAAGTAGTAAAACCTTTAAGATGAATTTAATCAATAATCATCGTATCAATACCTTCTAAGTTTGACTAAGATTTTCAAAATCTCAAGGATGATGATCAATGTTTAATATATGCCCCCCTGAGGACAAATTCTGTTGAAATCTTGCTGCTCCAATACTTTTCATACATTTTTCGAAAGTGAACATGGGCAAGGATATTGTGATCAAATCAACTGGATTATCACAATGCAAAGTCTTACATACAAATATCATATTACTCATGTGAAGATTTTAGGATAAATACTATTCGAGAGTAACATGCATAACTTATCAAATACCACTATTCGATTGTACAACACAAGTAGATTATCCTTACAGAGGATACGGGTAATATTAGTTGCAAAGTCGTATGCCTTCCGGATACGATTTATCAAAATCTTTTAGGGTCTTAATATTTTGTAACTGTCTCTAGGTGGTTAAAGTTGCAACTAATAGTTTGTTCTATAGAACTATAAAGTACGGTTGTACCACTTTAGAGTAAAATATAACTAGTATTAGTTTTTTTTGGCGTTTAGGGGATTAATTATCAATATCACCAATGTATGTCGTACCTTCATGGTACTAGAGGAAACCACCATTCCACTAACTATAGGTGGAAGATGCACTTTGTAAGAGCTTGTGTGGTGCACTTCTGGTTTTTAGGTTCCTCATTTTATTCTTTCGGGTCTTGACGGATCCTTGTTCAATTCTAGGGATCATAAGACCAATAGTGTTATTAAGAGATCAACTGGTAAGATAATTTTCCTTTAGGGAGGTGCTCTATCTTTCGGAAGATACTCTTACTACAGGTAAAAGACTATTGGGTACGAGTTTTATATATATTACGGCTTTGATTCCTTTCTTACTAGGAATTTTGAGTCCTTCGAGGATCTCAACAAGGGTTTTCAAAACTCATTGACTGTATATTTTATTTATTCGTTCATGCCATTTGCTAGAATTATTATGCAACGAAACATTATATCATTCATAATAGGAGAGTAATGGTCTGTACGAGGACCTTTCAACCATAGCTTCACCACTTCATTATATTCATAATGACCCATCAAGTTTGAACTACTTGGTTCCAAGACTTTTATTTAACAATTTTAGTTCAACCTCATATTCTTTCATTATGTGACCCGATATGAACGCTTCAAGCGTTCGGCCATGGACTTTGGTTCCAGATCCATGTTCTTATAAGAGAAACTTTAGCAATTGTAGAGGCAAAGTGATTGTCGATAACTTTTCTCCCATATCCACCAAATTGAGGGTATATCAGTGTTAATCAGATCTTTACTATTTTCCAAATAAAATACTATTGGTCGTTTCGTATTCCCAGCATTGTAATATGTGCACATCAAATTGCTGGCGCTTTCATCTTTATGATGAACCTCTTCATGAGGTATTACACCTTCAAGATGAGTTCTCTTCAAGAGAGTTAAAGTAGTGTGTTCTAACAACATAAAACTACAGGATACTCTTCAGGAACATAAATATAATACTGGAACATAAATATTTGCCATAGTTAATCTGTATGGAAATACTATATTTTCTTCTAGACTTTAAATCTTAGTTGAATCACCCAAATAGTATAACTATTCGACAGGAATATTTATTGTCCAACAGGAACATCTTATTTCAATTAAGGGTGATAAATTGTATACCTTGTATACCTGATTTTAATTTGTAATGCCATGATTAACATGGCCAAATTTAGATCATTAAAGATCAACAAAATCCAATAGGTCATTATATTTTATTTTGGGAGTTATATTTGCTTTAAGCAAGCGATATGGCTTCTCGTGGTGATGCAGTTGCAGACCGCACTTACCAATTCATGCTTGTGTCATTTTCAATGAGTATGGCACGCTTCGGTGCATATCCAACATGGCATATGTGCGACTGCGTCAAGCGGCCGTCGATTTTTCGTGCACATTCCCGCATGCTGGCGGTTAACATATTGCTGAAGACACAAATTGGTTGGATTTTTCGTGGGCAACAATGACTTTGGTTGCCAACAATATGGGTATCAGCAATGGCGTAAATGATATTTTTCATATCGGCTGGATAAGGATAATAATTATGCAATTTACTTTAATTATCTCCCAAAATAAATTGGATTAATTTATTACTTCTGACTTTGACCTAGGATATGTTGGAGATATGCCCTAGAGGCAATCATATTGATGATGATATTTCATTGTATCCATGATTTAATAAATGTTCCTTGAATATTGCCTTTGTGTTGATTAACAAGTATGTGACTTGTTTGTGAAACTCTTTACTTGTATGGTTATTCTAAAGTTGTCCCTAGTCGGAGTTCATGTGAGGACACACGTGAATGATGGATTAGCACATGTATCGGTTGATGACCATGTTTCACAGGTCATAGACATGGAGATGTCAAACCAATAATGTGGACACATGTTTAGAACATGGGGTTGGACCGACCCAACATGAGACATAGTAATTATTCTTATGGTTCTCTCTACACAATGTGTACGCCATGTCCTTAGACCTGAGATTGTCGCATGTACTTGAGATGTGAATCGACCTACTTAGGGGCTATCAAACGCTACTCCGTAACTGGGTAGTTATAAAGGTAGCTTTCGGGTTTGTCATGAAGCATGCTGCGAGGTATGGTCAGTCGAGATGGGATTTGCCACTCTCTACCTGAGAGAGATATCTCTGGGCCCCTCGAGTGATCGGATCCAGAAATGCATGGCCATGCTACTTAAGGTTAAGAGTTAACCTAGTAAGGGATTCCGATCACAGGATCGAGAAAGAGTGGTCACTTGGAGCTCGACCGAATATCGTGAGGCAAAGGGATTGGCATGTACATAACGTTGTGATGGTTCGTCCGATATGATCTTTACGTATGTTTAGGAGTTGGCACGTCTTGCTAGAGGCCGCTACCAACTATTGACCAAGTATGTGTACTGCGTCATGTCTAAACATATGTGAACCATAGGGTCACACACTTAGAGGTGAAGCCTAATTCGGATTGGATCCGATTAGATCGGGCATTGAGTCCTAATGGGCCTCTATTCGTAGAAGCCCATTATAAGGACGTCTATAAAGGAGGGAGGCGGCGCCGGTTGAGGTTGAGTTTTTCGTGACATCCCCAAACCCCGCCGCCACCCTCCCACGCCCTAGTCGCCGCGCGGATCTAGTAGTCGGCGCGCGTCGCTTCCTCCCGCACGTGTGGATACCTTTGAAGGCGCCGCATCGTGGCGTTGGGACGAACCGCAAGAAAGGAGCTGTACGTGGGACGCCACGACGAGGACGAGGAAGTAGTACGACTACTCTGCCCCGACGTACTGCATCAACTTGGTACGACTACACTGTCCCGACGCGCTGCATCAACTTCCGCACCTGCGCGTCTAGTGGTAAGACCGTGATCTATAACTGCAGTGATCTTGGTTTACGGGTAGAATTTTTTTAATTTGCGCTAGTGTAGCCTACCCGTTTCCCTACAGGATATACCATTGTGCCTACCATGACTCTTATTTTGAATATTTTTCTATGTTGCTTAGGTTCCAATATGCCACACATGCTCAATATCCTCCTCCTTTTCATACTAACTATAAAAATCCTGAGTGATAGCGTGTGCATCAGGCATTTGATTGAAATTAATTCAGAGTTAAAGATTTGCAATCATACGTCAACAAGAGTACAATTTTATTGGCATGAAACCAATATACACTCTGTAACATTCTTCTCACAAAGTTATTCAATGAAGAAATCAGTGTGGTGGAGGATAGTGTTATATAGACTCCAAGTTTTAGGGCTTAAGTTATTCTGTACTTATTCGAGGAGTATAATGTTTTCCAGCAAAAGTGATCCTTCAGAGATCAAAACATGACTAGGCTTGTTATGGTGCAACTGAGAAAAATAGTTTTCCTTTTGCTATCTGGACATCCGTGCACTGCAAGCTAGTGAATTGAGGCTTATTAAATATCAAGAGCACACGTCCAATATTTTGTTAGCAAGGCATGACAAAGTATTTTCAATTTTCAAGCATGCTGTTGACAAATTTTATTCCATGCAAGATTGATTTACTATAGGTAAGATATGCTACTGAAATTGTGTTCTATTAAGCAGATTTAATCAACCATTCAGCAGGAGATAAGACTTTAATAGAATAACTTAGACCATTATTTTATTTATGGCAGATAAGACTTTAATAGAATAACTTAGACCATTATTTTATTTATGGCATCTAGGAAATAACAATATAATGTATAAGGTTTCAGCTTAAAGCAAAAAATAAGAGATACTCATCATGAGAAGGACCAATCTCGACAGGAGCTGAATTTATACTACTAATACGACTCATGCAGGAAAGTGACATCTTTACAAAGTTAAGAGATAATTAGGAGATTGTTACATGTCTCCATAGAGCATAATATGGGCTTGCCATTACTGTCATCCAGGACAAACGAATATCCACATAGTGATGTCAATTTTCTATGCTTACAGCTGGTAAAGCATCTTAAATGCATGAAACAAGTGTAAAATAATAAATATTAATTTTATTTATTTAGTAGATAATTTTATGCATTTTCCATATTTTTTTTGGTATTTTTTAGATTTGTTTGATAATTTTGAAGGTCTGGGAGCAATTTTTGGAATTACTAAATCCATTAATTAATTTCCCAAAACACATAATACCATAAAATAAACTATAAAAATATGATGCTTCCAAGGTGTACTAGGTCTAAGGTTTCACAATTTATGGAAGCTCATATACCTAAAAATTCGGTTTCTAGTATTTAAAATGAAATTTTAGAATTTACAAATTAATTGTCGAGATTATTAAAAACTTCAGGGTTTTAACCGAAAAATAGCTTAAGCCGCACATTGCCAAAGCAAATTATCAAAACTTCAGGGGCTTATCCAAAAAAGAATCAATATAACCAAATGCCACCAAAAAATCCAAAACTTGCAGGGGTTTTTGTGCAAAACAAACTTTATACCACAAATGTTCCCATAATTTTCAGAATTTTGAGGCATTTTCCGCAACATTCCCTTATCCGCAAAAAAGTTTCTCACAATTTCCTTAAATAGGAGGGCATTTTCGCGAAAATGCTAGAACCGTGTTTGCCACTTTTTTCTTTTCTTTACTTAGGCTGAATCTGGCACGTCCCACCCAACACAGCTTGGACTAAGCAGGCAAGGCACTAGGGTTCCCCTTCTAGCGGCTGCGGATTGCACCAGTTTAGGCGTAGGCGCAGGCGCATATCACAGTGTGGGCGCAGATTGCGGCATAGAGCACGGGCGAGGGTACAGAGGCACAACGGCGGTGATGCTCGGGTGCGCGGGCGGCGAAGGTGCGACCTCGGGCCGATGTAGAGGCGCACAGCCTCGAGTGGCGCAAGGTCGTGGGAGGTGGCGGCCGCCAGTGGCATGCGGCGTAGCGCCAGCGGCAATAGGGGCGCATGGGGGCTCGCGGGCGCAACAATGGGCGCTGCGACGCACAAGGCGGTGGCAGGCGTGCGCAGCAGAGCGAGGCCACTCGGCCGTCTCGAGTGCGGTGCTGTGCGTCAGGCGTGGGAGCCTTCTGTGGTGGCAGCGCAGAGCGCATGCTGTGGGTGCGTGTCGAGGGACGCACATGGCGTGGTACGGTGCACACTGCGGGTGTGCACGGCGAGGCGCACAGGTGTGGCTCTCTGCGGCATCCAGTGAAGCGCGTGCGATGGGCGGTAGCTGACGGTGAAGTGGGGCCTGTGCGGTGGAGGAGGCCGCACGGGTGGCTTCAGGCTGACACTAGGCGACGCGTTGGGCCGCAATGGCGGTGCTCAAGTGGCCATGCACGCGGGAACTAGATTGATCCTAATCTATTGGTATCCATAGACAATGCACTTATAGATTGCTTGTCATCGATGTGATTTCACACGAGTGAGGCATCGAATCCGAATCGTTTGGCTTCAGCTCATCATAGACATGGTTCCAATTTTGAGTTTTCGCTCGCGACATCATGCAAATAGATGAAAGATCGAACACTACTACAAAAAGGATAATACTAGACGCCTCATCATAGACGGTTGACCAAAATCATTTGTATTACATGCAATCACAGACGATTTTGGTTTAGAGACTGTTTGTGTAAATGGATGCGCTAAAAAACCGTCTGTGAAGAGGAAATATCACAGATGGTTCGTGTTTAAAATCGTCTGTGAAGTATCAAAGACGGTTCGTAAAAATAACCGTCTGTGAAATAAACCATCATCAGAGATGGTTTGTAACAAACAACCGTCTGTGAAACTTTCAATACATATCTTTTAACTAACCGTATGTGGTAATGGTATACTTCACAAAAGGTTTTTTATCAGAACTGTCTGTGATAATTAAATGTTTCGGCTCCCGCGTGTTATGCATGCATCTCTTCGTCTCGCGCGCCGACGGGCGCCGATGCGTCTCTTTGTCTCCCGCGTCGATGGGCGCCGATGCGTCTCTTCATCTCGCGCGCCGACGTTACAATGTGTCTCTTCGACGTTTTATAAGAGTGATATTATCGCGCGCCATGGTGAGCACACATGGTATTGAATAGTACAGCATGGTGAGCATGCGGAGCATGACGGCGAGGACCAAGCGGGTGAGGAGGTCGGCGATCGCTGTCCTTGATCTTCCTGATGAGGTCGTCGTCCACATCGTCAGCCTCGTGGCCGCGAGCTCTCCTCAGCCCATGGCTAACCTCTGCAGCCTACGAGCCACGTACGTATTCTGTTCTTTTGTTTTTGGTAGGTCTGGTTATAGTCAGTTTGTGAAGATGACTGTAGCGTACAAAACCGAAAAGTCGTATCATGATACGGCACAAAAAAAATCTCATGATAATTTCGTTTTGTGTCCAATATCTAGTAATTAATTCTTGTATTAAGATTCTATTGTCTTGAATTTTAGTTACAAGGTCATGTACAAGGCGTCCAAGGCGCGCGCCGTGGGGATGCGCGTGGCGCTGGAGCGGGAGGAGGCGATGAAGTGGCAGGACAATGAGCGCTACCTCACCGTCGTCAACCACCTGACCGGTGCCGGCAACCCGGAGGCCTGCTTCATTGTCGGCCTCGTGCTTGTCTTCGCGCCCCAAGACATGCAGTGCGGCCTCGTGTTCCTTGAACGGGCGGCTGACACCGTCGCTGGCCACAAGGACGCGGCCTACGTGCTCGGCCTCCTCCTCTACACGTCCAGCGAGACGCGCGACGTTGGGAAGCACTACATCAGGCTGGTCGAGGCCGAGCCGATCGGCGGTAGGTGCGAGACGGCCAAGAGGACCAACCGGGAGTGCAGGCGGTGCCAGAGGCTCGCCGCGGACATGATTCGGGCGACGGCGTGGGGGAGGATGGTCGAGCCACTAGGCCGGGTGTGGGCGCTGTCGGAGGACGGCCACCGGTGCACGAGCACCGGCTGCGGCGTGTTATGGTGGGACGACTACGCCGTCTTCTGCAGCGATGACTGCAGGATTAGGTATGAGTATGTCAATTTCTTTGTAGAGGTGTTGGACTACTTGCCATAAAATTAGCGGTTTTAGCATAGTTTTAGACCACATTTTCTCACCATTAGATCAACATTCTATGGCCCAGATTGTCTCTTTCTAAAATAGACAAAAGTATTAATAGAAAAATACAAAAAACAATTCCCAGACGTATCACAGACGGTTCTATTATGGGACCGTCAATGATACGTATCACAGACGGTTCTATTGTGGACCCGTCTGTGATACGAGACCATATCACAGACGGTTCTATTATGGATTCGTCTGTGATACGTATCACTAACGGTTCCATAATAGAATCGTCTGTGATATACCTTTATTAATAGGAGCCCACGCGCTAGGGTTTGCGCCCTAACTCGTCACTCCCCAGCTCGCGCTAGGGTTCGGGACTTTAGCCGGGCTCCCACATCGCGACTCCCCTGCTGCCGATTCGATCTCGCCGCCATCTCCCTCGCCGAATCGAGCTCGCCCCGCCATCTCCCCCGTTGAATCGAGCTTGCCCCGCCATCTACATTGCCGAATCGAGCTCGCCGCCATCTCCCTTGCCGAATCGATCTCGCCCCGCCATCTCCCAAGCCGAATCGAGCTCCCCCCGCCATCTCTCAAGCCGAATCGAGCTCGCCCCACCATCTACGCCGCCGAATCGAGGTACGTTGCTCCCCTTTGCTCCCTCGGCTACCTCACTTCGGCCAGATCTGCCTCTCTCCCCTGGATGTGGGTTGTGCTGGTGGTGGCTGGTGTTTGCCGCCGTTGCCACGTCGTGTCTGTACTGGATTATGATTTCTTTAATTACCATGGACGTCTAAGAAATCTACCAAGCAACATGAGGAGGATGAGACAGTAGCCACGGACATCCTACCTGTGCGAACTGCTTCATCAGCATGAATTGATATCACAAATGCAATTGGATGTGATATTGTGTATAGATTAATTATGCCTTGAGCTGTTAGATTACCTACTGTTATGTATTCTGTATAGATTGTGCCCTTGGATGATACTTCTATGATGAATTGATGTCACAAATGCAATTGGATGTGATATTGTGTATAGATTAATTGTGCCTTGAGCTGTTAAATTACCTGTTGTTATGTATTGTGTATAGATTGTGCCCTTGGATGATACTTCTATGATGAATTGATATCACAAATGCAATTGGATGTGATATTGTGTATAGATTAATTGTGCCTTGAGCTGTTAGATTACCTGCTGTTATGTAATGTGTATAGATTGTGCCCTTGGATCCTGATCTCTTCTCTATAAAGTCTCTAAGCTGTGTCTGCTTATACCTTTAAAACCGACATCATATATATATATTATGTATCTATTGTTCATAGTCCCTCAGCCACTTTCGAGGGGTCGTCCACGCAGCATGAGGAGGATGAGACAGCAGCCACAGACAACTTCATCGAGCCCCTGCAAGTTCAAGAAACATGACCGCCGAGAGAGCGTCAAGACATCCAATTACCTGGATGTCGTCGACAGGTAATTGGATGTCGCTGTGTTTAGAAAGTGACGTGGATGCACAACTACTTCGACTGGTATCAGCCACGTTACTTTCTGAACACAGCGACGTCCAATTACCTATCGACGACATCCAGGTAATTGGATGCCCTGACGCTCTCTTGGCAGCCATACTTCTTGAACTTGCAGGGGCTCAATGAAGTTGTCCGTGGCTGCTGTCTCATCCTCCTCATGCTGCGTGGACGACCCCTCGAAAGTGGCTGAGGGACTACGAGCAATATATATAATATATATATTGGTTTTAAAGGCACAAGCAGCCACTGCTTGGAGACTTTATAGAGAAAAATCATCACAGACGGTTTCAGCTACAAACCGTCTGTGATAGTTCCCTATCACATACGGTTTTATCTACAAACCGTCTGTGATAGTTACCTATAACAGACGGTTTGAAGTTCAAACCGTCTGTGATGACTCATGTCATCAATGACCCATAGACTCAGACGGCTCACGAAACCGTCTGTGATGACATTTTTGAACCGTCTGTGAAGACATTTTCTGTAGTAGAGGAAAGTGATTAAGATCTACACGGATTGATATATTTGTCAAACAATATAGAACGACATATCCTGATCGAAGCGCTTCGTGTCGATAACGTGTTGAGATGACGATAGTCGTCACGTTGCTGACCTGTAGATCAATCCATACATGAGCAATCACATGAACACAAGTGTATAGAGGAGAACCAGTATCTTTTTATTCATCTCTCCATCTTGTATATGGAAGTCCTCATATTTATAGCCCATAGGAGTGGAAGCCCTCTAGAGGCGGTTTAGTCTTTTGCCCATAAAACCCTAGGTTTCATAACAGTTTGGTCCATATCTACGCTTCACCACATTTTTTCTTAAGTATAGTGATGTCATTACCTGTTTATAAGAGCTATTTGTTATTTTCTAGAGATGATTTGTATTGGGCTTAGCAAATGTTGTATAACCGGCACCCCTTAGGAGGGTGCATGCCAGCTCTAGTGGGTCCCGTAGTTTCGACTTCGTCTCCAAGAAGAGACGTGGATGTATACCAAAATGACTTTTTAGGCTAGTTGACTATAAATATAGAGAAGGTGCTATCTATTTTGTACATCAAGTCATATCAATAAAGAAGATTGTCAGATCGCTCTCTCTCTCACATCTTTGTCAATTGTTCATCTACTTTTGCCGTTGCTAATTGCTTGAGTTATTCTTGCTTGCTAGTTGTGTTGATCGACTTTTGGATCGTTCGGTAACACTAGTTATTCAAAAGCAAGAAGTCACTAGGGTATGCTTGCATGCTAGATCCACCTCTTAACATTCCACTCGCTTAACGAATGGAAGGCTAATAGTGCTGTCAGTGGACATGAGATTCGCTTGAAATTTGCATGTTGAAAACTGGTGCCTCATCGGGGTCAAACGCACTTGGAAACGACGCAGCAAGCATAACCCCTCGTCCGTACATCTGCTCTCTTCTTCAGGCCATCAACTCACAGGGTCAAAGGCACCGCGCAGCGGCCTGGGTGTCAGCTGAAGTCAGCACTAGTTGGACAAGAGAACTACGGACGGCGTTTTTCCGGTTTGCCAGTCTAGCATGCCAAGAAATCTGCTTCCGTTCGTACACTTTTCCCGTGATATTTCAACGCCGTGATATTTCAACGCGTGACAAGAATCGCACGTACCTCGCGCGCATACACGCGTACGGCTTGAACATTGCTTTCTCTCTATCCAAAACTTTGGTTCATTCCTTCAAAGAAAATAAAACTTTGGTAGTTTGGTTATTTGTGACTCATTTTACAATTACTCCAGGATTTGCACATTTTGCATATGTTAAGTTCTAATGCAATATGAGTTATCCTGCCTTCTAGTGTCAGTTTCGTTTGCCAGAGAGAGAGAGAGAGAGAGAGAGAGAGAGAGAGAGAGAGAGAGATCTGCTAACCCCACAGGAACGGAGCACAATTGTGCAATCATAGAGAGCAGCTACGGTGCTTGACCCATGGTCCATGGATGAAGACGAAAAACGCGTGCGGCATGGTAGCTGGTAACGGGACATCGAAATGGCGAACAGCCTGCGCACAAAGCATAGCTGCGTAGTGTCAAGTGACTCGAAATCCGTTAGTGATGTCTCGATCGAAAGTTTCATGCGTATATGATGTATCCAGCTTGTATGCACGCAGACAGGCGTACATAGTGTGAAGTGACTCGATCGATCAATGTGCGTGACTGTACTTTCCTGTGGCCTGTGGGCCAAGGTTCTGATTTTCGGTCAAAAATCGGCACGTGTCAGATCTACTGGACCCCCTAAGTTTCCAAACCGGCCTCGAAATTTTTGGCTCATCCGGCCCAAATGAGCTCATTCGCTAGGTCAGCCGTCGCCCATCGGTCATAGCACACACAAGGCACAACTCATTCCTCATTTCCTCCTCCCCACTAAGCACTGGCAGTGGCTCAAACCCAATCCGCTCAGTTCCTCCTCTGCTCCTCACCGTTCTTCTTCGGCGGCGCATGGGAGCTCCCCAATCTTCTTCTTCCCTGGCTAGCGGCGACGCCGGCGAGTCGACGACCCATCCCAGGGTTCTTCTTCGGCTCCTCCCCGAGGCCCAAGTTCCCAGCCCCTCCTCCGCACCTGCGGCGCATGGAGTGCGGCGGAGGCACAACGGAGGGGAGCGGCGGCGGGCACGGCGCTCATACGGAGAAATAATTTTCGTTTTCAACTTGAAGCAACTATGGAAATGCTTGCTGTTGATTGATTGAAATGCTCCCCCCTGGAAATGTTGTTGACTGTGGAAATGTTCTCCCTTGGAACTTATCTCTGTTGATTGATTCGAACTTGAACTTGCTATTGAGTATTTTGAGTGCTTTCTTCTTCCATTAAGGAATGTCGTATTGAGTATCTATTTAGAAATTATTGAAGATTTTCGACCAATTTCGGCTCATTTTCAGCCGAATTTTGTTTAAACTTCAAAATTCAGTTTGAAATTTTCGGCTGAAATCAACCGAAAAAAATCTGAAAATTGGTCAAATCGGATCTATCGGTACCCCCTGGTAAAAAAAACAAAACAAAACCGGTTACCAAATCCCTGCTGTGGGCATAGCCAAGTTATCTGTTCCACTCTAAAAAATGATCATAAAAACAAAGGACTTTATATATGCATGCATTTAGTACGCATGAGAATCATTATATATAATTTAGGGGCAAAGAAATTACAAAAATGCTAAAAAAAAACTATCACATGGAATTTTTTGTGAAAACAGTTGATTTGTGCTCCTCCTCCTCCTCATCTCTGGTGAGCTCTTCTTCGTCCTTTCTAGCTAAGGGTTTAGGTTCACTCGTTAGAGTTTGGGATTCACTAGAGCCCCCAAACTTAGAGCAATGCCAAAGCGGTGGAGGACCAATGGCGGGGAAGCAGTAGCGCCACCAGCTATGGGCTTGGGGGAGGGTGGTGGAGGTCGGCAGGGACGACAAGAACAAAAGAATATTAGGAAGCGGTGATGGTAGCCCTCTGAGACGACAAAGAATGGCAGGCGGGGGAGATGAAGGCCAACTAGGGGGGAGAGCCGGGGAGGAGGCGGGTGGTGGCAAGGACGACAGAGCGCCAGGAGCGCGCGAGTCGTGAGGAATTGGTGGTGGCGGCTTCTCTCATGTGATGGGCTGTAGGGTTATAGATGCTAGATCTATTTTGGGTAGTACGATCAAGATCCGATGGTTGAAAATTAGATTGATTTTTTTTAGAAAACAACCGAATGACATGTATAGAGATAGACCAAAGAAATTCAATGTGATTTGTGAATGGTATGGAATGAGATCTTGTACTACTATGTCATATCTTCTACGCTAAGTTCTGAACAAAGTGGCATAAAATGGACTATAAGCTGATCCTAATGTAAAACAATATAGTATAGGAAGAAGAGGATTTGTGAACCAACACAATGCCCAGCTCGGATCGTTTATGTATATATTGTGTTGTCTGTTAGGAAACAATAACTTACACGGCAAGATAGAATCATCAAAACTGATTACATTAGATCTTTACAAGATATGATTTGATATCAATAACTACAACAAATTAGTTACTAAACATAACGGAAATACCTTTAACATCCTCCCTCAATCTTAACCGACAGAGCCACGTTGAGATTGCGATGCAAACTTGTAAATGATGACACTGACAATACTTTGGTCAGAATGTCTGTAGTCTGATATTGAGAGATGAACCGAACATCCAGTGCTTTCTGAGCCACCCACTCATGAACAAAGTGAAAAACAACTTCGATATGTTTAGTGCGCACATGAAAGACTGGATTTGCAGATAAATATGTAGCCCCTAAATTATCACACCAAAGAATTGGAGGTCTACTCTGAAATATGCCCAATTCGTCGAGAAGAGTCTGATCCCATATGGTTTCAGCTATTGTATTGGCCAAACCTTTATATTCTGACTCTGTGCTAGACCTTAACATAGTTGGTTGTTTTCTTGAGCTCTGTGAAATGAGATTCAGTCCAAAGAAAACCGCAAAACCTCTAGTTGATCCTCTATCATTAACATCCCCTGCTCAATCGGCATAAGAGAAAGTGCTTACTAAAGTCGAGGCTGACTTCTTGATCTCAAGTCCAAGCTTGGATGCATGTTGCAGATATCGAAGAATCCTTTTTACAACTGCAAGATGTTCAGAGGTTAGCAAATGTAAGAATTGACACACCTTGTTAATCAAAAACGATATATCAGGTCATGTCAAAGTGGGGTATCGAAGTGTTCCAACAATGCTCCTGTATCTAGTGATCTCTCCTGAAGAAAGAGGTTCTCTAGATTTTCTTGACAACTTTGTTGTTACTGCCATGGGAGTCTTTGTTGGTTTACATAATGCCATATTTGCACTCTGTAACAGATCAGTGATGTATTTTTGTTGTGTTAACACAATACCTCCTTGGCTCTTGGACACTTCAATTCCTAAGAAACAATGCAACTCTCCCAAGTCCTTGATAGCAAAATCTTGTTGAAGTTGTTTCAGCAATCTGTCAGTAGCTTGAACTGATGAGCTTGCAATAATAATATCATCTACATAAATCAACATGTAGATTGTATCTTCTCCTCTCCTATATGTGAGCAGGGAGGTATCTGCTTGTGGAGAAACCCAGTTCTTGAAGCTTGGAACTCAATCGAGAATACCACACTCTTGGCACTTTCCAAACCATACAATGCCTTCTCTAATTTGCAGAGATGACTTGGTTTATGAGAATCTTCATATCCAGGAGGTTGTATCATATACTTCATATCCAGGAGATTGTCTCATATACACTTCTTCTTCCAATATACCATGAAGAAAAGCATTACTAACATCTAATTGCCTTAAAGACCATCCTCTAGAAACAACAATTGAGAGACACCTCGTGACAGGCTTCACTACTGGACTAAAAGTATCCTCATAGTCGAGCCCATATCGTTGCTTAAACCCTTTTGCCACAAGTCTTGCTTTGTAGCATTCAACTTATCCATCAGCCTTCTTTTTCACTTTAAACACCCACTTAGAATCTTTTACATTCACATCTTTTTCACAGGGGAGGAACAAGATGCTATGTATGATTCTTAAGAAGTGCATGAAATTCTTGATCCATAGCATCGTTTCACTCTAGACATTGTATGGCTTCATCATAACTTCTAGGTTTTGTCGTATGATGTCCATAGCTCTTTTGTTTGTCGGATAAAACACAATGCCATCAGTCAACTCTTTTGGCTTTCTAATGTTGTTGTGCAATCGAGTTGTCATGCCATGTTGGGGTGCAGTACCAGTAGCAAGTCTCTGCAGCACCCCTTCATCAGAAGCAGTAGCAGCACCAATATCACCCCCATGCTCAACAGGATCGGCAGTAGGAGCAAAACCCAGTGCAATCTCAACATCAATATCACCCCATGTTGTCGAGTTCCTGGAGAAAAACACATTGACAGAAGACAAGTCATTCCACAAAACAGTAGTAATGCCATTATCCAAGTGATCACAGTGTAATGGAAGAAGAATAGAGTTTTCGGTGGCAAAAAGATTGGATGAACCAGAATTTATATGAGAGAAAGGAAAATGTCTTTCATCGAAGGCACTTGTACCCTTTGTCTAGAGATATACACACGACCTGTATGAGTGTGAAGGCACTTGTACATTTTTTTAGACTAGGCACTTGTACCCTTTGTGCATATCACTATACCCTATAAAAACACATTTTTGAGAATGAAACTTGAGCTTGTGTTTATTATAGGGATGAAGGTGAGACCAACAAGCACAACCAAAAGATTGAAGAATGTTATAATCATATCTAGTTTTACACCTATAAGTTTTTCTAAAGGAGTGAATCTTTTAAAGACTTTGCTAGGAAGGCGATTAATCAAGTAGCTAGAGGTGAGAAAAGCTTCATCCTAAAACTTGATGGGCATGCTGGCTTGAGATAACAAGGTGAGTCCCGTCTCTACAATGTGCTTGTGCTTGCATTTAGCAGACCCATTTTACTGATGGGTATGAGAACAAGAGACATGATGATCAATCCCTATTTGCTGAAAAAATTTGTGAAGTTTTTTATATTCACCACCCCAATCAGTTTGCATCCACATGATTTTCCTATTCAAGAGTCGTTCAACATGAGTTTGGAAGCGAAGAAAGATTTGGTGGACACCATATTTGTGTTTGAGAAGATATATTCATGTGAATTTGCTAAAATCATTAATAAAAGACACATAGTACTTAGATCCACTTGTCGAGGTGCGAGCAGGGCCAAAACATCAGAGAATACAAGTTCAAGAGGATGACTAGAAACACTAGATAATTTCGAAAAAAAGGTATTTGATGATTTTTTTTTCTATTTGACAAGCATTACAAACTGATGAATCACGATGTCTAACATGAGGAACTAGATAATTAATTTTGGAAAAAGGTATTTGATGATTTTTTTCCCTAGTTGATAAGCATTACAAACTGATGAATCACGATGCCTAACATGAGGAACTAAGTTGTTGGATTGCAAAACATGTTGTACGACTAATGATGAAGGGTGACCAAGCCGACGTACCAATCTTCAACAGAGAACTTGATAGGAGCCAGGGCTTGTTTATTTTGTAGTGGGAATAGGGTAAAGACCATGTTTACACAGGTCTCGAAGAAGCACCTTCTTCGTAGCCTGATCCTTCACAAAGAAATGAGTTGGATGGAATCCAAGATAAGCATTGTTATCAGTGGCTAAATGATGAACAGAAAGTAAACTCTTGGTTGCTTGTGGGGCATGAAGAATATTATGAAATTTGAGAGGATGAGAAGAATTTTTAAGAACATTGTGACCACGATGAATAATGGACAAACCTGAACCATTCGCAATCCGTACTTGTTCCTTGTCGTGATACCTTTCCCAAAGAGTGATCTTATTGAGCTCTCATATAATGTGATCAGTAGCCACTATATCTATATACAAATAAGGATTAATTACATATGATGGAGAGGTAGATGCTAGTGCCGCCATATTTGTTTCTTCCACTAATATGAGTGATCAAAATGGTGATAGCACTTAAGTGCTACATGTCCATCTTCTCATAGACTTGACACATTGGTCGTTCTTTGGCTTTGTAATTGTTGTTGCCTTGATTGCCACCATGCTGATGCTGCTGGAAATTGGAAGAGTTGTTTCTTCCTCCAGCACATCCATGGCCTCGTCCTCCCTTACCACGATTAAGAGAAGAAAACTGACCACGAGAAACATAACTAGCAGATGAACCAGAGAGGTTAGTAACAACGTCATTGTGCTCCTTGCGTAGATCATAGCTGATCAAGTGTGCATAGAGATCTCCCAATGATATTGCATCAATTCTGGTTGTAACCGATGTAACAAGGGAGTCATAGTCGGAGTCGAGACCGGTGAGGATGTAGGTGGCGATTTCTTCTTGCATTGGATGACCAACCGATGCCAAGGTATCAACAAGAAGCTTCATGCGATTGATGTTCTCGTGCATCGACATCTCCTTCTTGTGGAAGTTGGCCATCTCCATCTGGATTTGCATAACTCGGGCCTTGGATTGAGTGGAGAACATCTTCTCCAGAGTTGTCCAGACCTCGTGCGCTGTGCTGATAAAAATAACTTATGCCAGCACATCTTCTATCAATGTTGAGAGGATGACGCTGAGGACCATCTGATCCTGTTGAAGCCATGCTTGGTATGTCGGATTGGGCACTTGTGTTGCCCCATCCGTTGTGGTCTGGGTGATCATTGGTGATGGCGAAACAATGGTTCCATCTAGATAACCAAGTAGTTGCTGCCCTCGGAAGTACGACAGAAGTTGAGCCTTCCAGATGAGGTAATTCTTGTTGGTTAGCTTCACATTAGTTAGGTGGCTAAATGATGGAGTCGGGAGCAATCCAATGGTGGTGGATGAAGCAGAGGAGGAGAATGATGAACTGGTTGTGGAGGAGATGGTCGACATGGCTAGAGTTTGGCACTAGGAAGGTGAAGATTGTAGGCTTTGATACCATGTAAAACAAAACGGTATAGGAAGAAGATTTGGGAACTAGCGCAATTGCCTAGCTCGGATCGTCTCTGTATATATTGTGTTGTCGGTTAGGAAACAGTAACTTACACAGCAAGACATAATGGTCAAAACTGATTACATTCTATCTTTACAAGATATGATTTGATATCAATAACTACAATAGATTAGTTACTAAACATAATAGAAATATCTTTAACACCTAATGCACTGGAGTTATGCATGCTACACGTCAGGACCTTCTATTAGTAGTAAGGGATAGTAGCAGAAATCAAATCTGGCTATCGATTTCTTAACGGTGTTATAGATTTTTTGCTCTAAATACAATTTTCTAAAGGGTATTGTCGACTTTTCCTAACATAATCTTAACTTATTCCTTCTCGTACGGCCATCCCTTCTCGTGCACGTGCGTCGCCTTGTAGTGTGCCACTCGGCGTGGTGAACACTCGGACAAGCAGCACACATATGGTGGACACGCTGGACAGGCAACGTGCATATGAGGTGGAGCGTGCGTACAAAAAGGAATAAATCATTCGTATTAGATTGAGTGTACCGTAAAAAGAGCTCCCTAATTAAACAACATTTGACCAAACTCTTGGCTAGCAGACAAAGTAGGTAATTTCTATTGCGTGCTCGTCTTATCTTATACCAATCTGCCACAATTATGGACTCTGCTAGAATAGGAAAGGCCATGGCTAAGCTAAGACAGTGACCGATCAATTAAGCAAATGAATTGATAGACGATGTGCGTCCGCCATGAAGCTTTCCATCTGGATGCCCACTCCACTCTCTTTCCTCATTCTTCTCTCTCCCTGCACATCCTTATCTATTGAGCCACTGAGCCCAACACTTCCAATCACTCATTCTTCCTGTTCTCTATCCACTCTCATCCGCTCCTGTTCTTACGGCTTGCCTCCCCATTTGCTCCAAGTAGTACAAGCGAACCACGGCCTTCCTAAATCACATCGGTGGTTCATCTCCTCCTCGCTTGCTCTTCCCTCTGGTGGCTCGCTGGCGACCCGAGCCTGAGCTTACCGTCAGAGCATCCTGGTGACTGCACCTCTACTGTGGCGACCGAGCTCCACCACCTCCGCACCCTCATGCGCCTCTGCTTCGCCTAGGCCATGTGCCTCCGCCATAGAGGCCACTTTCGATATGGCCGCCTCTCCGACGCTAGTCAGGGCCCGCCAGCCAAGTCCGCTGCTTCCTTTTTTCTGATGTTGCAATTTGTTCTAATGTTGCGGTCCATTGGAAAAAATATTACGATCCATTGAAAAAATGCATACTGTTCTTTGAGATGTTGCGATCCGTTGAAATTTTTTTGCAACCATATAAAAAAATGTTGCATAATGTTCACGGTGATGTTACAAGATTTTTTCAATGCGTTTTTTTCCAGATGCTTTATTTTGATTTTGAGATTAGATGATGTTCACGTTGATGTTCTTTGAGATGATGTTAACACGTCTGTTCACGGTGGTGTTCTTTGAAATGATGCATATGATTTTTTGATATATTACGCATGTTCTGAAATTTTTTACGTCTAGCACACAACGATGTTGAGCTCGGACGTACAGTGCTAGCGCTCGGATCGTACGTCCGAGCGCTAGTCGCGCCCATTAAGCAATCACCTGCAGGCAACAGTTTCGAATCTCCATCGATCACTCTCCTTGATTTGCTCATTGTGATGAAAAGAAGACACTGATCGAAAGCTCCAACCCGGCCCTCAGTTAACAACAGCTTAGTGAAGAGCGATGAGTGCAAAGTAAAGCAAAGATTCTGTCGATCACAATATGTTTTTGACATTTCTTCATCTCATCCTGAGCCTAAGGTAATCACTGTGCTTCGATCGCCAGCCAAGGAAACACCGCCACGAGTGCTTCCTGG
Source organism: Ampelocalamus luodianensis (assembly GCA_036346255.1). NCBI lineage: Eukaryota > Viridiplantae > Streptophyta > Magnoliopsida > Poales > Poaceae > Ampelocalamus > Ampelocalamus luodianensis. The sequence continues at coordinate 13,612,413 of CM070634.1, forward strand.
GACGAACGAGCCAGACATAAAATCGATCTCGATGGATTTCAGGTGACTACACGACGACTCGGCGTCCTTATCGACGCTGCTGTGCTGTGATATCCGAGTGCTCGCCTCTATACCATCCACCACCACTGACAGCGAGCGCCTGAGCGAGGAAGGACGCCGTACCGCGAAAGTGCGGGAGGGGTACGGTGTTGGTGATGAGCAAGGACGAAGGGGTGAGACGCTAGTTGCTGCGGGGGCCGGGCCGTCCGTCGCAAGTTGGGAATTGTTGGCTGAAAATGCACATTTTTAAAACTTAATAGCCAAACTAGCCCTCCCGTACTAGAAATGACAAGACGCAGAATCCCTGCTGAAAGCCACATGTCGAGTTTCTAGCCCGTGGCAGACAGCCTGACACTCACCCATACCACGGCAGGTGGCCTACGTATGTTCTTGCCGTGCCGGCCTGCCGACCTACCGTAGACTAGGCGCGCGACAGGTGGACTACTGCAGTCTAGAAGCTCGACATGTGGTTTTCCATGAATTAGGTGAGCGATACTAGCTTTTCACGGTGATTTTGTACGTATGTTTCATTTTTATAACTTTGGGTACGAAAAGACTAGTTTTGTTGTTGCCTTTCGGGAGGAGTCTAAATCGCCAAAAAAAACTCGCAAGTTGGCGCGTGATATTTCGGCCGCTACTAGTTTCGCTATTGCGTTTCAGAGGAGTCTAAATCACCCAAGAAAAAACTCGCAAGTTGGCGCGTGATATTTCGGCCGCTCTGTTGGTTACAGCTGCTGCCACTAGCCAGTAGTCGTGGTAGATAAGTGCACCTCTGGCTTCTTTCCATCTCATGGCCAGTCTCATTGGAACTAGATAAGCGTACTACTCTCTTCAATTTTGGTCCTTTTTTTTTCGAAACTCAGGAAATGTACTTTGCACTATTCAAAGATCATCAAAGAATTATGCACGTAGTATAGATAAGTCCATGTGCACTCGCAAAGATCCATATGCAAAGTAATCTACAGCGAAAATAACAACAAAATGACAATTTACGCGTATAAAGATGACTTTGCCTACAAATTTTTGCAAGTACAAAAAATTTGCTATATCTATGACCATGTGATTGCTATCTATGATCAATCAGAAGCTTTAAAAGTTATTCAATGACATATGAAAACTTCCTTCAAAGCAAAACAAAAAATGTTAATTCTACGATGATTGCCAATGGCGATCACAAGGTCAAACTGTGATATAGATTGAGTTATGTCATATCATCTATGATTACCAATAAAGTAGGATTTGAACCTTCGTTGACTCACTTATACAAGTTTAGGGATTTAACTGTGCAGTTTCTCAAGATCAGGATCCCAAACACGCCCATGCAAGCTTTTAGGATCTTAAATTTAGCGAGGCCTAGCAGGATGGCCCATGCATTTGCGTAGCTAAATTTATTACATATTGTTTGCATATTCAATATTGGTATTTGTAGGTGTTGGATGTTTGATTTTCCCCTTAAGTATAAGTCGATTGTACTGATCCATTCTGCTTTTCTGCTTCAACCTCCAACAGCTCTTAGCTGCTAGCCCTTCTAATGTAATACTCTACCACATAGTTATATTATATTTTCCCCCAATTATTGCTTAATGTTGATCGTTGCGACATCAAACGTGCATACACATGCAACCGTCGCCGATCCCTACCGGGGACACCAGTCACGCTTTCTCTAGTGGCCTCGAGGCCATTCCCTACGACTACACCATCTCTACTCTGATCTCTTTGCCCCTCCGCTTTTGTACACCAGTGCTTCTACTTGTACGGATGTATGCATGTATATACACATGTATGAGATTATACGTGCTTGATGTCCTCTTCTCCCATGTCGGCCGCTCCTTTTCTTCGATGTTGGCTAACTCAACGTTGTGGCTTCTTTACTAACCACAGCGACCTCCTATCTTCAATGATGTGGACATGTCTTCTTTAGTCGTTGTTTAATGATATAGAGAATCTTCTCACCACTGCCAGTGCAGTCATACCCCTCACGAGCGATGGCACGCTCCTAGCTACCCGATGGCCCTATATCGTCTATAGCTTGTCTTCAATGCAAACCTTCATCTACTCTCATCCAGTTATTCCCTATCATCGAGTTTCTTTGGCTACTGACTTCTTCAACAACGTCAACGCTCACCACTTGTCGTTGCGGCCCTTGGCTCCTTCAACTCTGGCATTTCTCTTCAATGGCTTCAATGCGCAAGACGACATTGTCCTTGTCGAACGGCTAAGGTGAGCAGCACGACGTTGCTCTCATCTCGCCATTGCCACCTTGGTTGTTTGCTTTCCCATGACTCAATGTCTTCTTGTGGAACAGATCGACACTATTGCACTCTTTCGTGGTCTCCTTTGACACCATCTGTGCTATCCTCGTTATAACTCTTATTTTCATTAAAAATTTTAGTTATTTTTTATTGGAGTTTGTATACAAATCAAATTGCAAATTTATTTAATTTATTCGTAGTTTTAGTTATCTATGGGTTTTACTTTGGAACTCGTATGGAAATCAAAATTCTAATTTATTTTTTATTCCGAATCTCGCTTATTTTTTTGTTGGAACTCGTATACAAAATCAAAATCGTAATTTTTATTTAATTTATTTTGAATTACTGTTACTTAGGGATTTTACTTTAGAATTAGTATCGAAACAAAATTACTAATTTTTATTGCGAATTTCAATTTTTTGTTGGAATTCATATACAAATCCACTTGCTAATTTTATTTAATTGTTATTTTTAATTATAGTTATTTAGGGATTTTACTTTAGAATTTGTATCGAAATCAAATTGCTAATTTTATTTTATTTTTTGTTGGAATTCATACACAAATCCAATTGCTATTTTAAAAAACAAATTTTTCGAATTGCATTTATTTAGGAATTTTACTTAGAAAACCGTATGGAAATCAAATTACTAATTTTATTTTATTTTTTATTACGAATTTCAGCTGTTTCTTGATTGTACTTGATATGTATTGTTTGTTTTGATCTAGACCATTATAATCTTGATCCACCAGAGTCGATTGTGTAAATCTTTGTTTGTTTACACTGATTAATGTGGAAATTTCTAGCCCATAGCGAACATGGTGACTTATTTTTCTATCGCTTTCATAAGATAATAGATAGTGTAAAATGTGCAAATTGACCCGCCCTCTGCTCAACCAAACAATTTTTCAACCAAAAAAATTGGATATTTTTTCTTCCTAAATATCTGCATTCCCAACATGCTTAACCTCAGGGGTGGACCTACCAAGGGGCGGCCGGGGCTAGAGCCCCTGCTAGTACCGACCGTACCCTAGTACCCCTCTAGCACTAGTATCCATCGGCCATTAGCGAGGGAGTGAGACCTAAAGATCGAGGAAGGCTAGGTTCTATAGAGCCTTTATTATTTTTTAATCCTTTTTTAAAATTATTTTAAAGATAGCATTTTCCTAACTTTATTTCCAATTCAGACTCGTTTGGTCACGCCATGACCCGTGGCGTGACCAAACTATTCTGTCATGCCACCGACCGTGACATGACAAAATTGTGTTGCCACGCCATCGACTCCTTTGAACGTGTCTGTTTTTTAGTCAAGTCATATCACGCCAAGAGGAGTGGCGTGACAGCACAGTTTGGTCACGCCGCGATCGGTGGCGTGAAAAACACAATTTAGTTACGTCACGGATCATGGTGTGACCAAAAGGGATCAGAATTGGAAATAAAGTTAGTAAGTTATCTTTAAAATAACTTTTTAAAAAATTAAATAATAAAAAGAATTCAGGTTCTATAAGCACCCTTTCATTTTAAATTAGGTTCGCCGCTGCTAACCCGGTAGATGATACGCGTGACAGTTAGCATCCTCTGTTAGCCACCGGGAGAGCGAACCATATGGCTCCTTGTTTCATAGTCATTTCCATGAATGAAAATTGGAAAGGTTTGCCTTTCGATATAGAAAAGCCATATAGAAAAAGTTCAAACAAAAATGTGCCTTTTATTTTTAAAGGGAAAGTAAAGGAAAAGAGAAAGTGAAATAGGACTAGGCAAACAGCGTGCATCCACTTATGACTGACTAGTCATAATTACAAGTGCTATAGCTAGTGCGTGTTAGCTGAAGTACAAATTGTACCACGAGATCCACGCCAATCGATTTCTATGCTTTTTCGTTGCACTTTGGGTTAAGGCTTACGATCGAATATGCTCTCAAAATCCAATTTGGCTGTGATTAGAGTGAGATTGCCTGCATTTGTTTTTTTTTTTTTCTCATCCAAGTGCATTTTTGTCACAAACACATCCCCTTAATTTCTGTGGAACAAGTTGTAACTACTTGGTTCAGCTGACAATTACGTAGCAGCATTCTAGATGATTCGCTTAATTTTGTTGTACTAAATGTACAGCGTCTAAAGATGACATTGCTTACGCGATACGCTGTAGCAAGATGATGAACCTGCAGAAAACTACGTACAGCTAGCGCTACCTCCCGACCGTACTGTCTGCCATTTGACTTTCTTGATATGCTTTGTTTGAGTACGGAAGAACAATTGTTGTTTGTGGACGGCTTTCCGATTGACTATATACATGCATGCATGCGATGTTTCAGTGTTAAGTCAGTACGGTTCTTCCTGGGCCTTACGTACATATATTGAGCTTTTTTTTTTAAGAACAGACCACAGCTTTACTTCATTACGTAATCAAAGTCGAGTTACAATATTTAAAAGAAAACTAGGAAAAAACATCCCATTCTCGCAATAGTGTACTCGCCGTGGCCTGTCTTGCGCAGAAGTGCGCTGCAGCATTCGCCGTCCCACGCGCGCAAAGCACATTTGGAACTCAACAAAACTCTTACTCAGCTCCTCGATGTCACCAAGCACTGCACCAATGTACGACCGCTGAGCACTACGCTCCTGCCATAAGCTCAGAAGGGATTGGGATTTGGGAACCAGTTTCTAGCACAATTCTAATTAGACCCGACTGTTGTGTCAAACGAAGGCCATCTCTGCACACATAAGCCTCTGCCGCTAATGCATCTGGAATCCCTTACTACTACTCCAGTAGCTCCAATTGCACTTGACAATGTGAAACTTCCGTCAACGTCTATCTATTTATTATCTTATTAAAGCAGAGTTAAAAGAAGCCACCATGTTTGCTCTTAAGGGCTAGAAATTCCCACATTAATCAGCGAAAAAAGATAAAGATCTACACCGTCGATCGTGGTGGGTCCAGATTATAATGATCTAGATTAAAACAAAGAGCATATGTCAAGAACAATAAAACTGAAATTTGACATCAAAAATAAAATAAAACCAACGATTTGATTTCCATACGAGTTCCTAAGTAAATGAGTCCATATCAAGTACAATAAAACTGAAATTCAGGATAAAAAATAAAATAAAACCAGCAATTTAATTTTCATACGAGTTCCTAAGTAAATGAGTCCATGTCAAATACAATAAAACTAAAATTTTGAATAAAAATAAAATAAAATTAGCAATTTGATTTTCATACAAATTCCTAAGTACAATTCATGAATAATTATAATTAGAAATAAAAAATAAACAAACTTGATAATTAGATTTGTATACAAAATCCAAAAAAATTGAAATTCAAAATAAAAATAACAATTTGATTTCAATAAAATTCATATGAAGTTAGTGGCCAAAGAAACTCGATGATGGGGAAGGCTTGGCAGAGAGGACATGAAGCTTTGCATTGAAGACGATCTATGGACGATAAAGGATCATCGGGTAGCTAGGAGTGTGCCTGGTGAGAGGCACGACGTCGCCAACAATAGTGAAAAGATTCTCTATATTGTTAGACAATGACTATTGCAGACATGTCGACATTAGTGAAGATGAGAGGTCGCCACGGTTAGTGAGGAAATCACAACATTGAGTTGGCCAACGTTGAAGAAGAGGAGCAGCAACCAACACGAGGGAAGAGGGCATCGAGTATGTATAACATCGTGCATATGTACAAATAGAAGCGCGGGCATACAAAGGCAGAGGAGCAAAAAACTTAGAGTAGAGACGGCAGAGGAGCAAAAAACTTAGAGTAGAGATGGCATAGTCGTACGGAATATGCATGGGGTCATCGGAGAGAGCGTGACTCGTGTCTCCAATTGGGATAGGCGGTAGTTGCATGTGTATGCGTGTTGATGTTGAAATGGATAACATTAAGCAATAATTCGGGAGAAGTAGAAGACAACTATATGATAAAGTATTGCATCGGAAGGGGTAGCAGCTGAGAGGGATCGGTAGTGAGAAAGCCAAAACGTTGAGTTGGCCAAGACGAAGAAGAGGAGCGACCGACATAAGAGAAGAAGACGTCGATCATGTATAACATCATGCATCCGCATGAAAAGAAACGTGGACATACAGAGACAGAGGAGCAAAAAGCATGGAGTAGAGATGGCACAGTTGTAGGGAATATGCTCGGGTCAGCAGAGATAGTGTGACACGTGTCCCTAGTTGGGATCGATGATGATTGCATGTGTATGCATGTTGATGTCGCAATGGTTAACATTAAGCAATAATTCAAGAGAAATAGAATATAGCTATGTGGTAAAGTATTGTATCGGAAGTGGTAGCAGCCGAGAAGGATCGATAATGAGGAAGCCACAATATTGAGTTGGCCAAGGCGAAGAAGAGGGGCGGCTGACACGGGAGAAGAGGGCATCGATCATGTATAACATCATGCATCTGTACAAAAAGAAGCGCGGACATACAGAGGCAAAGGAGCAAAAAGCATGTAATAGAGATGACGCAGTCGTAGGGAATATGCTCAGGGTCACCAGAGAGAGCATGACATGTGTCCCCAGCTACAATCGGCGATGGCATATGTATGTGTGTTGATGTTGCAATGATTAGCATTAAGCAATAATTGGAGAGAAGTAGAAAATAAATGTGTGTATAATATTGCATTGGAAAAGGTAGCAACTGAGAGGGATCGATCAAGATTTGGGTTTATTGTTGTAGGTTGAAACAAAAAAGTTGTGACGGTGAGAAGAGACAGAAGCCACATAGTTTGGTAGGGCAGTTGGCATGTGAAGAGAGATAAGTTCAACGTAGGTCGTCCATGGTGCATCGGTGTACGCGTGAGTAAGGTACTCTAATACAATATACTATAGAAGCTAATAAGATAATTTATCACACACATAATCAACGTATTGCTTGATATTAAATAGAGGTACATGTGTTTGCATACAATTTGGGGGAAAAAAGGTAATAGAGTAAGAATAAGGGCATGCAACATGATCTATGCATGATAGAGAGTTGATAGTTTCTAAGAACCTCAACAACTTATTATGTTCAATGATTTTCTTTCATCAAAGCTTATACTTCAACTACGTTCCTCATGTTGTAATTTCTTTCAAACTTCTATTGTCATTTGCAATGTTTGAGGTATCTTAGAAATCTAAATTGCTTATGAGATACGAAAATATATTCTCAAACATTTATACAGATTTCTAAACAAATTTAGCCGCGCAAATGCACGAGCCACCCTGCTAGTTCACATTATGCCAGAGTTCAGGTGGTGGATGCCATTGTTGGATTGGTTGCACTTCCTCCTGGACTTGTTCCATTGCAACTTCATTAACCCATTTGACTGCCTTGGCTGTGTCCCAGCCCTTCCACCTTGCCGCCGGCCATTTCGTGATGTCCAAATAGTCCACATACCACACAAAACGAGCGCTGCATTCTGTGGTAGAAGTGTTCATCCAGTAAACCTCTGATCCACGTATTAGGATGCAATAATGGAATTTCGATGTCAGATATATTCTTAAGCGCCTCCCAGAACAATGGGGCCTAAGTACATTCAGTTAGAGCATGTAGTATCGTTTCATTTTTTGAACCACAAACCTCACAAATTCCCATAACATCAATATGCCATCGATGGAGAACCGCACGGGCCGCTTAAAAACCATGAAGTGATCTCCAGCCAAAGACACACACCTCTGGAGGAATTTTCAAGCGCCACCGTCGATGTAGAAGCTGCATCAGTACTGACACGAGCGGCATTCACTTTACGGTTTAGTAGTTTGTAAGCTGACCTGATTGAAAAAACTCCATTTCTCTCATATACCCACGCAAGCAGATCCTCATTAGTATTTCCCAACGAAATCTTAAGAATATCTTCTGCATCGGGGGCAATTTGGCCATGGTACCCCTTTATATATATGTCTTCTTTTGCGCTTGTACCTCTATGTACGTTCACTAATTAACCATCGTATCTTTCTCAATTAATATTACGTTGACCGAAAGAATCGATCAGAAATTCAGAATCGCTCTCAACCATGAACCAGCAGAAGACACAACTGTGTGGCAAACAAATTAGGATGAGAAGAAATCGCACTCGATCTGTACCACATTTCATCCTATTGGCGATCCACTCGCTCTCAATTTTCTATCGCCAATCCCTTTTCCAAAATGAATGTATCGCTGTTGCGCTTAGTCGACATAGCTTTCGTGCTCATGGTTGGTCTTCTCCAATCTCCACCCTGACACAAGCCGGCATGGCCCCACGTCAAAGTCCAACACCCCAAAGTTTTCATCTCTATATATGCAAGTCTCCGGGTGTCTTACAACATTCCAAGACAGGGAGATCATTTGCCCAGAAGCATTTCTCATATTCCTCTCTTGGAAGCTTGCTTCGCTTCTCGCTAGCCCCTCTCAGCTCGATCGTAGCATTTATCCACAAAAATAAGTGACACAGAAGCGAAGCAACGCACAAAGGTCAACCTAGTAGTACTACAGGGCTTCTAAGGCGCCAATTTTGGCCACATTTTGTTACCTATATACACGCTTACAACAGGGACCCATCTGACCTTGCTAGCTAGCTACGTTCGTCTACCGGTCAGCATGGACGCCGCCGCGAGGGACGCGCAGAGTGGTCTGGAATGGCGTGTGACGGTGCCGGAAGGCGCGTCGGTGACGGTGGAGTACGAGGCCGGCCCGGCCGGGAGGGCGTGGGTGTGGCTGGTCTCCTGCATGGTCATGTTCAGAGCCACGGTGTCCGGATTTGCCAAGAAGGTCTGGAAGATCGGCGCTGACGATCCTCGGAAGGCGGTGCACGGCCTCAAAGTAGGCCTGGCTCTCACGCTGGTCTCCATCTTCTACTACACCAGGCCTCTGTACGATGGTGTCGGTGGGGCTGCCATGTGGGCCATTATGACAGTCGTCGTGATCTTCGAGTACACCGTCGGTATGAGAGTAGCACCGAAAACAACAAATTAAAGTGCATGCGGATCGGTTGCAATCGCAGCTACAGCATGCATGTATACTTCGTTTGCTGACCGTCTTTGTTCGTGCACGTGTAGGTGGCAGCGTGTACAAGGGGTTCAACAGGGCCGTCGCGACGGCGAGCGCCGGCGTGCTCGCGCTCGGCGTGAGCTGGGTGGCGAGCAAATCCGGCGAAAAGCTCGAGCCGATCATCGTCAGTTGCTCCCTCTTTCTGCTGGGTACGTATACGGTATATCCAATTTCGTACGCAGTGCTAGCTCCTCTTTGTCGGCCGTAAGTCGTAACCGACTAGGCACGCACGCTATGTACCTGAGACACTAACACCCAAGTAAACATGCGCGCGCGTGCAGCTGCGGCAGCCACCTTCTCGCGGTTCATACCGACGGTGAAGGCCCGGTTCGACTACGGCGTGACCATCTTCATCCTGACGTACAGCCTCGTGGCCGTGTCGGGGTACCGCGTCGAGGAGCTGGCGGCGCTGGCGCAGCAGCGGCTATCCACCATCGGCATCGGCATCTTCATCTGCCTCGCCGTCTGCGTGGTCATCTGGCCCGTGTGGGCCGGGCAGGAGCTACACCTCCTCACCGTGCGCAACATGGAGAAGCTCGCAGGTGCCGTGGAGGGCTGCGTCGAGGACTACTTCGCCGAGCCCGCACAGGGCGCGCAGCGGCCTAAGTCCGAGGGGTACAAGTGCGTGCTCAACTCCAAGGCGTCCGAGGACTCGCAGGCCAACCTGGCGCGGTGGGAGCCTGCGCACGGCAGTTTCGGCTTCCGCCACCCCTACGGCCAGTACAGCAAGGTCGGCGCCGCCATGCGCCACTGCGCGTACTGCGTCGAGGCCCTCAACAGCTGCGTCGGCGCCGAAGTCCAGGCGCCCGAGCACGTCAAGCGGCTCCTCGGCGACGTGTGCACGAGGCTTGGCACGCAGTGCGCGCGGGTGCTCAAGGAGGCATCGAGCTCTGTCGCCACGATGACGACCTCCCGGACGCTGGACTTCGCCGTGGCGGAGATGAACACGGCCGTGCACGAGCTGCAGGGCGACCTGCGGGCGCTCCCGTCCAAGCTGGCCATGGAACCGGCAGATATGTCGCTGATGGATGCCATGCCGCTTTTCACCGTGGCGTCGCTGCTGATAGAGATATCCGCGAGGATCGAGAGCGTGATCGACGCCGTCGACACGCTGGCGACCCTCGCAAGCTTCAAGCAGGCGGACGATGATGACGACAAAAGGCGAGAAACCGAGATGAAAGTGCATCCATTGAACGAACCGGATTCCGATGAGTCATCTGAAAACCAGACAACCAAGCTCCCTGAACAGGTTTAAACATCTATCTATCAAACCGCTCCAAACCAGGACGAGCAAGACGACTCACACCGGACGAGTACGATCAGATTTAACCTGGTTGCACCATCGGATTAGTTATCCTTCCGTAACTACACGCTTATTTAATTACAACTTTCATGATTATTTACCGCGGAGAAGTTCACAGCTTCACATCCGCGGGCATTCAAGACGAATAAAACCGGCTTATGATCATCACAAAGTCGGCGCCGTCGTCGCATTCGTGCTGTACCTGTGTACATATGTTAACAAAATATTATCTGACAGTTACACGATCATACGTACAAGCAAACAAATTGACGGTACTACTACCACGTACCACTTGTACACTACGGAAAAGGTGCGTACGCACATATATAGTGATCGATCGATCAGGTCATGAACTTTACAGGGCAGGCCATAAACATTACTTGCTCTCGATGTGCTTTTTCTGGCCGAATGTTTTTATTTCTGGTGCAGTTTGTTGCATTACAGCAGCGCTACGCACTGGAGGTCCATTTATGCGCATTGCCTCGTGCATGTCTGGTCGTATCACCTCCGGAGTTTTTATAATTGGGCAAAAGGACAGCCCGTATGGAGCGGGAAAGGTGCCCATGTCTGCCTGATGGCGGCGTGCTGCAACCCATTAAGCCCTGGAGCGTAGAAAGCAGCCTCCTATCTGACGAGATTCATAGGAAACTGGGATAGGATATGGCACACAGTTCCTAGTGGAGTACAAAACTTCTGCACCGAGTTGGATGGAAGGAATAGGTAGATGATAGTCCATGCATATCTGAAATAGCTGGAGGCTAGTAAAGTTGACGGACAACTAGCTCGATCAACTTGATCTCTGGTCCGATTGATAACAACGGGATAATGTTTTGCGAAATACTTAATGGGTAACGCATGCGCAAAGGACTGAACAATATTTCAGGAGATATCGCGATCTTCAAATTTCGGTATCCCCCATGCATGTGCTCTGAGCAACATCCTAAAGATATGCAGTCGCAAGTAGCACTCAGTGCTCTTTATACATCAACTTGGTCTGTCAAGCATTTGTCATATGGAAAGTAATCGTCGGTTCCTGTCGAGTGCAAAAAGTTTCTTAAGTCTTATTCGTAGGAGAAAATTGTCCCTTCATCCTCGTAGTGCGATCGCTCGGTGACATCTTCCACCAGATCGAATGATCGATCTTCTCCTTGAATTGGTTGCAATGTAACATCTTAAAAATCCCAATTTTGGAAAAATAGAATGAAAATAAGTGGGAGAATGTTTTTGAAGCTATTATGTGTGGAAAACAACCCTTTTCATGATTTTTGAACTTCTTATATAAATCAAACAATGGAATTTCATGCAAACAGTAACTTGTAAGAATTTTTAAGAAAATCACAAAGCAAATAAAATCATACAAAATTTACATAAGAAACTATACTGGGTCAGGAACCCTCACAGAACTTTTCATAAATTTTAGACTCTGTTTGCTCCGTACAAAAATTCAGCAAATGCTCAGCTAGTTCTGGAGATTCGAAAAACTCTTTTGAATTCCCCCTCACCCTTTTGGGCCGAATCCGGGCTGGCCCAAAATCCTTCCCAGTCCCAGCCCGCGCCAGCACGCGCTCGCCTTCTCGCTAACGTGTGGGCCACGCTTGTCAGCACCCTTTGTCCACCTCGCTCCCTCGACCGCTCGCCACCGCGCCAGTGCGCCTCACCAGCTCCGTCGCTTGCTCACCGTTTCCTCTCGCCGCCCAGAGTTTCACGCCCAACTACCCCATCACTTCCATTAGCCCACGCCCATGCTAGCTACTCCATTCATGGCGTCTTATTCCCGCATTGGCGGAGAGACCTAGAGCAGCCCGTGAGTTTCTCGCGTTGCCACCCGCGTCTCGCCGTTTTTCTCGCACGAATGTCCTAGCTATTTAAGCCCTAGTGCGTGCACTGGAATCCTCAGCTCGCCCATGTTCCAATTCGCGCAAACCCGAGCTTTATAACTCCTTGGTTTCGCAGGAATGTATGCGTCGTTCTCGACGCCAGTGAGCACACCTCTGCACCATTCCCGCTCCGGTGAGCTTTCTCACCCACGACGCCCACGTCATCTCGATCCTCATGTATCACTCAGTCCTCTTCTATGCTTAATGCAGCCCCGGAAGTCTTGTAGCCCGATAACATTCGCCTTCGTCCTCAGCTCTGGTGCGCACTCAAGCTCGCCACCGTGTTTCCGTCGATCTGGCAAGTCTGATCCCAAACCGATCACGTCATAAAGTGTTCTACACTCTGTTGATGCTAACCCCTCACTCAATGCAGGCAATCTCGCCATAAATCTAAGCTTCACTCTCATTTTCCTCATCCTAACGCAACACTTGTTGTAGCATCTCCGTTGCTATGGTGAGCTGCTGTCGTAGACCTCCTCTGTGTCGTCGCTGCTCGTCGTCGACAAGCTATTCCAGAGCCTCCTTGACCTCATCTTCTGCACCCTCGTGGTCATGGTGAGCCACTGGTTCTCAACTTCTCATGCGTGCATCAATTTGCCAAGGGCGAGTCCCTAGCGTGATTCCCCCATAGTCACTCATGGTGCTGTCGCGATCGCATGTTGCTGATACGTCTCTAGTGACCCTAGGTCCCCGTGCCCGACCCAATAGCATCGCCTGAACTCACTGATTCCAGTGTGACACTCCTTTAGCTCAGGGATAGCCTCCTACGCGAAATGCATAATGGACCCGAGAAGCTCCGTCGCTCGTCTCCGTCGTGCCGCCGATTTTGTCCACCTCTCCGACCACCTTCACCTCCCCTGGCGTCACATTGGACCCCCCTATCCATTTTTGGGCTCCCCCGAGCTTCTCCGCACGTGCCTCACTGCCAGCGATCTCCTCTCCCTCTCGGCCATGCGTGTGTAGGGCTGAAAAAATAGCTCGAGGCTCGTGAGCTGTCACATCCCCAACTTAATAAAGTGGTTAATTATGCATCTCATGAGCATGCATCTTATTTTTAAACTTTTTGTGTACCTATTGTACTTGAAAAATCTCAAAATATAAATGAAACCTACACTTTAAATTGAACTCCAAACTCAAAACAGAAATAAATGCTACTAAAGTATCATTGGAAATAATTTATTCAAATACTATATTAATTATCACGAATTAATGTAATTTTTCCCAAATTTTTGGGACTGTTTTGGACTGTGAGGAAATTCAAACACCATTAATAGACTTAGCCTAAGCTTGATTTTATTTATTTCAAAATATTTATGAACAGTAGGGTTCAATAATTTTTATGGACACTAGGCTATCCCAGGAACCCCCATAAATTATTTCATGATTTTAGGAATTTTATTTATATTTTTAAGGCCTCAGTCAAACTAGAATCTAAAGAAATTCAATCACCAAACCTAGCACTGCTTTCTGCCCGAACCGCACCTTGACTCGAGTCCGACCCAGCCTCTTGACTCGGTCGAGTCAACTAAGCGCACCGCGACATGCAGGCCTTCGGATCGGAGATCAACAGCCCAGATCGTGCATCCCTTCGACCTGTCCGAAGTCCCCACTAATCTCAGCCGTCCAGCCGAGATCCAACGGTGCGCATCGGATCACTTAACTCACGTTCGCACGCGCCGCCTTGTCTCGCTGACGACGTGGGCCCAAGCTGTCAGCTTCGTCCCTGACCTCGCGCAGGAGCTGAGCTCCACACGGCCGAGGCAACCTGCTCCGAGCCGTTGAGGGATTCTGACGCCGTCAATCCACCGCCTCCATCCACCACTCCGGAGCGTTCCCCACTTCACGCCGCCTCCTTTGTCGCCATCGCCCGAGCATAACACCCCGGCATCCTCTTCTTCCTCACTTCTCCTCTGCTTGACCGAGGAGAGGGAAGCTTGTTCTCGCTCTCGCACGGTAAGCTTCCACCGGTGTTTACCCTTTACTCTACCTTCAATGTCGTTTCCATTTTTGCTACGCCCACTCCTACCTTGCCTTGTAGGTCTCGGTTCATCTTCGAGCTCTAGTTCACGCCCGCAGCGCGCACTCGGGACATCTCCTTGTCATCTTCGTCTCCGTGAGGTATCTGGAACTTTCTTTCGCGCCATATCGTGCCTTATAGCATGGTTATGATAACCCTAAACTTATTTCGACAATGCACGACAAAGACTCGAGGATTTGAAGAAATTAGGCTTTCGGTCGAGAACGAACCCTTCATCTCCCACCTTGATCCGGTAAGCCATTGTCCAATTCCTTGCTCCTATGGCTTGCTCTTTAGCTCCTTGAGCTAACCCAAGCATTCACTTTGCTTCATTTTACTCAGATCTTCATCTCTTCGTCGAGCCGTGTCGCCGCCATTTTCTTCTCCAAGACCGACCAAGCTCCAGCTAACCCGAGCTTCCCAAAGACCTTCCTCCGCTCGTAGCTTCGGTTAGTCCCTAGTACTCGCACTCGCTTGTATGTCGCTGCGGAGCTACGCATTGCCGCGTGTTTGCCGTAGAACCGCCGCCGCTTAGCTCCGCTAGCCGCGGGCGAGCTACCTCGAGGTCGCCACCACCCTCAAAGATGCGTAGCGTTATTGCACGACTATCACGCCCTTGGTCGCGGCGCCGCGTGGCGAAATCGCCGGCGAGCCGGCAAGCGAACGGAGCGTCTTGGTCGTCCAAGACATCGTAGTAGGGTCATTAGGACCGTGATTCGATCTTTAATTAGCTAATGATGAGTTAGTCATTAAATGATGTCTTAGCCGGTCTAATGTTTCACTTACACGCGGGCCCCACGCACAGAAAACGGGAACGTTTTGGTTAAAGCCATAGAGGCTGACATGTGGGCCCTAGGCCTTAACTCCCGTGCGCCGTGCGCATGTGCCGGTGGACCAAGTCTCGTGGACCATGTCGCTGACAGTGGGACCCACTAGTCAGAACGCGAATTAAATCTGAGTTAAATGAAAAATGCACTATTCATCGGCCCGCTGGTCAGTGACTTTGGCTCGCGCTGCGCTCGGTGAGAAAAAGTTTAAACGACATATAAAATCCAAAATCCATTTATTTGCAAGCTGAAAAATATGTATAACTTTGAAGATGCATAACTAATTCATTTTAACTCCAAAATGAGTGAAACCACTTCTGATAAATTACTTATTTAATGAACTTTATATTAAAATTGGTTTCAACCATATCTCTGTAACAGAGAGCATTATTTTGGGAAATGAGCCTTTAGCACTATTATTTGTACAATAGAAAAAGGCTGATAACTTCAAAAATTTATAAGTAATTCTTGGAAACTCCAAAAACAGTGAAACTAGTTTTGATAATTTCTATTTCAAATAACCTTAATTATAAAAATAGTTTCAAACTCACCTCTATCACAGAAACTATAGTTTGAGGAAAATGATCCTAAAAGTCATTATTTTTACATTATTAATGCTGGTAACTTTAGAAATCAATAACTAAATCATGAAAACTCAATTGGAGCAAACTCAACTGTTTTGAACTTGTAATAATATTGCCTATTTATCCATGTAATCCATTTACTCACCACTGCTCTACAAATTTTCGCCTCATAATTAAATTACCCGAATAAAGGCGTATTGAAATATGAAAATCGAATCACCATAACTTTCACATACTAAATCAAAATGAAATAATTCTTTCACCAAAAACCACCTTAAATCATGACTTAGCTACTGTAGAAAAATCATGCATTTTTTAGCATTTTGAATTTTGAGGTATTTCTCGATGTTTATTCGGTATTGCATTTATATAGATTCCGAGCCTATTGATATCGACTCCTACGCGACCGAGAGTGAGCAATTACTTTTCCAGCAAGGCAAGCATCCTTTGAACTTTCTTTTTGCATCATATTTGATCCCAGATTTGTTAGGATAGATGCAATGATAATTGCTTGCATGCTATTTTGATAATGTCGCTATTTTTGTGATGAATAGTTAGACACATCCTATTATCTTGTCATTGTGGCTATCCATGAATTACCCCAGTACTGAAATAATTATGATAGGATGTTTGAAATATCGTTGTTCAAGTTGCTTAGCCATGCAAGTCTAGAATCAGTAGCTCGATTGTCGGAATAGCCCGCCAATTATGGGTTAAACACAACTCTCATTATATACTTTTGTTTCAGATCTTCGTATCTGTTTTATAAGTGAAATTTTGTCATTTTCAAATGAGCTTTTGGTCTGGACAAGTGTTGGTTAGTGATGGTGCCTTCGTGCACGAGATTTGGGTATGTGGGTTGGCTTGTCTGGACAATTAAGGACCGAACTTTGGGTTGTTGCGATTCAAGCAAAACTCGTGCTATCACGCGCGGTATATGGGTGCCGTATGGTTAAGTAGGGGGAAGATTTTATTGTGTTGAGTCCCACGGTGGTGAAATTGTAAGGGCATGGGACCGTGAAATCCCGTATTCCTTTTGGGCCGATAGGATGGGGGCGTTAACGTCTTGTGTTTCCTAGGATATATAGGATGGAGGCGTTAACGTCTCGTGTTTCCTAGGACCCATGGGTTGAGGGACTTAGCTCAATGGGATCTTCTTGCTAAAAACGACCGTATCTTGATTTACCCGGCCGGTATATCTTAGGAAGTATGCTATATTCGGAGGCATCTGGAGGCTTACGGGCTAATCAAGTCGTGTGGGTAAAGTAGTACACCCCTGCAGGGTATAATCTATTCGAATAGCCGTGTCCACGGTTATGGACGACCGCTTGAAATTTGTGGCTGCTTATGGTTAGACTTGAAATTAAAATTGTGGTTATAACTTGGTATCGTCATGAATGGGATGTTCATGCTTATTGTTGTATCAAAGTGGACCGCCACTTTGTTGTTGGTATGATTCATTTGTTATTGAATTCATTACTTATTCACATGCTTTACTTCTACTTCAAATCTGATTTTGAAATGGCACTTGAAAAACTAGTATGTGTAGGTTGTTCAGTAATGCGTCGTCTTCGCAAAACTAAGCCAATATGAGCCCTTCCTTTGAATGACCTTATGCATAATTATTTTTATTTGTGTAAGACTTGCGAGTACTCTTTGTACTCAGCCAGATGTTTGCTGGCTTTTACAGGTGAGGAGGATTTAGAGACCAATGAGCTTATCGGTGTCGATTTAGGTGACACCGACGAGTAGTTTGCTATCATCTAACTCCCAATTGGTTGCCGATGGGTTATGGGGCATACCATTGCTGGTATTTTGGTCTATTTATGTGTTTCCGCTGCTACTTATTACTCTCTTTTAAATTTGGCCGGTCGGCCACTTGTATTAGATGTAAACTTGGAACTATGTTGTATGTCTTTTGAACTTTTTATGTATGGATGTTGTATGGATGTGATCAACGTTGGATGAGAGTATGCTTATGTTGGTCGCTGATCTTGGGAGCCAATATAAGTCATACTCACTGTTCATGAATTCCTATTTAACCCACTGAGTGTAGCGCTTGACTTGTCGGAGGACCGACAATCATGTAGTGCTCGCAGAGGAGCAGCGCATGATCGCTTGAGCTCTAATCTGAGTTAAGCCTTTCATTTAGATGGAGTTAAGTTGGAATTCATCCACTGGAGATCTAGAGTTGTGTCCCTAAGACCTGGATTAGTCTCGGTCTTACGGAGATAACTCCAGGGTCCCCACATGAGCCAGCTCGGGCTTGTGAATTTTCAAGTCGAGCCGAGCCCACTGATCAGCTCGCAAAAAAATCAAGCTACTCACAAGCCTATTTTGGCTCATGCGACTACACAAACGCAGTCCCTAGGCCCAACTCAGCCAGCCCACAAAACGTCTAAACCTAACCCTAACCCTCTACACTCTTGTGAGTTGTGACTATCCCTCCTCCCGTCCCGATCTCAAAATCCCCATCCCGTCCCGATCCACAATTTCCCTTCCTCTCCCGCCCCGTCCACCGCGCCGCCGCACCCCGTCCACCACATCATCGTGCCCCGTCTACCTAGGCTTCCCTCTCCTCTCCTCCCCTTCCCTTCCTCCCTTCCGCCGCGTGCACTCGTGGCTCATCTCTCCCCCACACCCGCACCGCACCTGCGAGTGCAAGAGGTACGTACTATTTTCTTCCAGTACCCTCCTCCAAAACTTGGGGATTCAAATCTCCCTTGCATGTCGTGCAGTGTCGATTTTGTTTTTGGTTCTTCTGGAACCTTCTGCAGCTATTGATTTTGGGGATCGGGATCCTACGCCTGCTGTTTTGTTCAGTCTCTACTTGCAAGGGTTTGTTTCCCTTATCCGGGAAGCTAGTTTCATGGCACGCGCGATTCGTCGAGCGATTCGGGGTTGCTAATCGAATCGTCTTGTTGATTTGGGGTTATAGGGTCAGGGGAGGTGAATTTTGTGCGATCGTATGATCTTTTAGCAAGTCGATCTCACACCCTTGTAACAAGTTTAAGCACCACGATACAATATGTGCAGCATAATAATTCGAGGTTCTCGTATGCATCGAGCTCTGCTGGTCGTCTTTTCCTGCAATGCATTCGACAGTCTGTCAATTATTGGCACTATATCTAGAATTTAACACTTGTTTAAATTATTAGTGTTTGGATTTTAACACTTGTTTGAATGATTAGTGTTTGGATTTGGTTCAATGTCATGGTAGTGTTCATGTGATTTACCATGTCATAGCATTTACAAGGCAAAAGCATAGGAGTCTTTTATTTTGGTTTGTGCTTGATTGTACTTTTCTGTAGAAAATCTGCCCTATGGTTGTATGTGTAAGTATGCTCTAAGAACACCGCACTGCTTTTATGTTGTATTGCCAAGTAATTTAGACTAGCTAGTACATTGGCATGCAAATGCAAGTGCGCAAATCTGTTTGACTGTTTCGTTGATGCCATTGTAGGTTCATTTGATGCTTTGGATGAAAAGATGACGCCATGACATCGGGCCAAGAGGACCTTTTGTTTTGTTTGGTCATGTGGTTTGGAGTTTAGACTGTTATTTTGGACTCTTGTATATTAAGTGTTTAGCATGGACTTTTGTATGGATGGACTGTTATATGCACTATTATGTTGACATGGATTGTTAAATATTAAGTGTTAGCCTTTCACCCTTGCTTATTGATTAAATGTATTATGTTGAATGACTAAATGCAATTGAATCAACTGTTGTAAACTTGTAAACTTTTGATTTTGTGTTGCAATTCATTAAGAAAATGTTTCTGGCTATATTTGTGTTTCTGGCTTCTGGCTGAGACTCGAACAGCCGACATTCTTTATGGCAATATTTGTGTTTCTGGCTTATTTCTAGCTTCTGGCTGAGACTCGAACAGCCGACATTGTTTATGGCAATATTTGTGTTTCTGGCTTATTTCTAGCTTCTGGCTGACACTCGATCAGCAAAGCTCGCTCGATTTCGCCCGCTTCGCTTCTATTCTAGCTCTAATTTCGCCCGCTTCGCTTCGCTCGCTCTTATTTCTAGCTCCATTTTTGGCTTCTGTTCTGGTTCATTGGTTCTCTGAAGTTTCTGGCTTCGACGCAACAGCAGCTGGGGTGTGTTTCTGGCTTCATTGGCTTTGTTTGATCTAATTTCTGACTCTGATCACGAGGGATCGCAAGTCGGCTCGAGCTCCCCTTCGAGCTGAGCCAACCTGCTGGCTCGTGTTGAAAACTAACCGAGCCAAGCCGGCTTTCCATTCTAGCTTGACCGAGTCTGGCTTGAGCCGGCTTGGCCAGGCTCGACTCGACTCGTTTCCAGCCCTATGTGCATGCCCAGCTTCTTCCTTCCTCTCTCTCTCTATGCCATTGGGACCTACGCGTTTAAATGTTGATTAGCACTTAATGATAGTAGTTAAAAGTACTAAGTCAATGACAAGTGGGACCGGCTAAAAAAGTAATCAAAAATCGAATTTTAAACATCTTTAGTAAATGAGTCACTGACATGTGGGACCACGCACTATTCTCGGTTTTAAAACACGTTTTAAAACCCGAGAAACTGACATGTGGGCCCTAGAAGTCAGTTAATTAAAATTAGAGATAGGTTTAATCATTAGTTAATAAATAATAAGTATATGACATGTGGGACCACATCTGTTTTATAAATAAAATTAATAAAACAAAAATATGAGTCACTAGCAAATAGGCCCCACATGTAAGTTAATAAAAATCCGAAAAATGACAAAGCCGTTTTTTGTTCTGAAAAAAATATGCTTTCTCTGTTGAAAAGCGTAAACCTCACTAAAGCTCAGAGGAAAATATGCTTTCTCTGTTAGAAAGCATAAAACTAAGAAAAAACGCTTTCGACGTCACCCTTTACTATTTTCTGGAATTTTCAAACAGAAGAAAATTAAAACGTTAATAACTTTTGCATACGAACTCCAGATTGAATAAATATTTTTCTAAATTCATATAAAATCATGCTCTACTTGAATATGCAAAATATTTGGATTTTTTTGCTGTTGAAATTATTTTGCTATATTTAATTTGCTTCCGACTCTTTTGATTAGACATCGATTGTCCGAACGACTTTTACGATGAAACTCCATCTTCATATTCAGAGCAACCAGAGCATGGAAAGCATCCCCTTTGATCATGTTGATCCTAGTATTTCAATTATTGTACTTTTTTTCGCAAAATCTGTTATGCATGCGTGTATGTTTGATTAAAATTGCTATATTTTGGGATAATGGTAGTCGTAATCCTATTCGATGCATGAACCTCCTTGAGATATTGATGTCCTTGCTGTTGTAGCCACTAGGATATGGTATAGATAATAGATGATGTCAATGTGGGAATTTTGAGTGCGAGTATCGCACAATTGCATAGTCAAGCGATAGTCTTCACTAAAATTTGCAAAAAGGGATGACATGATGAACATGAAATTTGTGAGTTTTGAAATAATGGTCCAGATGGGTTTATCTCTGTTATTTTTTATAAAAATAAAAATAAAAAACTTAGTTTGTGACGCGGACGAGTTATATTATATTCTGAGAAGTCTGAGAGGTGTATCTCATAAGTAGATAGGGGGAGATCCTCGCCTAGGTCAATTAAAGATTGAACGTCGGTGCCACCGATGTAAGCTTAAACGTACAACCACATGTGTCGGTATGGGACGGTATTAACTAATTAAGTCATTGAAAACTAGTCTTGCACGTTGGTAGACCGTAGTAGTGCGAGCATGACCGGTGTAGATATGTTCGAAGGGGCTTCCTTCACCACAGTGTTGGGCACAAAGCTTGCCGACACAATAGTGAATGCCTCACTGAGATGGGGGTGTACTCGAGTGAAGTGAGGGTGTTCATTCGCTGGGCTAGTTCAAGGTTAGGTCCAGGTGATGTAAAGGCTTCGACGCGTGCTTTACACTGCTTACCAAAGGTAGTGAGCGATGGCATCGACAGATATCGAACAAACTAGAGAATTCATGTGCTGTGGGTAAAGTCCACAAAATATGTGGTAAAAAATAGATGGTAAAAAAGGCAGAGGTCCCTGTCGCTAGTCGAAATGATGACAGGGTCTTGTCACGAGTTAAAGTGGCGATAGGGTCCTGTCTTCATTTCAACTGGCGATAGGGACCTCTCTGCACTGTTCTAGGCTCTGTCATAATTCTCTAGGCTACTATCGTCATTTGAAATGGCGACGGGGCCCTTTCGCCATTTCAAATGGCGACAAAGCCTAGTTTTGTAAAAAAAAAATGACTATTTATTTTTATATATTTCTTTTAAAATAATATTATTTCAAAAAATTCTAATTTTAATAAATAGTTCATGACCACAAAGAATGTTTGCAACCTTAATTCCCAATATTTGTACAATGCATTTAAATCAACCAAGTAGAAATATTGTACGCTTTATTTTTTTTAAGTTTGCATATGACTTGGGCTTGTGAAATATTAACCAATGTTATATTTTTTTGAGAAATACAGATGTCTAGAATGGGAAGGAAAACTCGAGAACTAGAACTAGATGGGACAAAACATGACCACATCATTGTGAGTAGAACATACTTAACAAAATTGAAAGACTAAGGATTGTAAGTTGTGTAAATCTGTCGGGACCCAAAATTACGATTCTGGAACCCTCTGTGTATACTGCACTAGTCCAGGATCACGCTAGTGCACACAGTGTCAACATAGGTAAATATCGATCCACACAAACGATAAATAAAGTAAACGATTAGTTTGAATAACAAATAACGGTTTTGACCTTATGGTCGAGTTTACACTTATTAAGCCACGCAGTGCTAACAGAGAATAAAGCAGCAGCGGAACAGAAATAACTCCAGCGTAGATCTCATCAATTCACCACAGGCAACCGACTGGGATCCAGACCTTAACGATCAGCAACCTTCGGCGAACTCCTCCTCGAAAGCAGGCGTAGACTCCTCCTCTTCTGTAGGTTTGGGTGCAAGCTTTACAACAAGCGTGAGTACACAACCGTACTCGCAAATCATACCACAGAATGCAATGTATAGATGCAGGCTTATTCCAAAGGAAATAGCTTCTGTGGTTATTTTGCAGAAATGCAACATTTGCAATTGAATACCATAATAGATTGAAAACAATAATTCAAAACAAATAGACAATATTAGTTTAACATTTGTTTCCACAAAGACATACAGCTAAACAGATTATTTCACATAGCCATATGATTGAGGTCACACAGCTCCCATCCCAAATATTTTATGAAAACTACCCCTCGTGTGAAATCCCCGAGCATGTCCATGACCGCGGACACGGCTATTCGAATAGATTGATTTAACACTCTGCAGAGGTTGTACACTTTACCCATAAGATACAACTAGTGTAGCAAGCACTAATCATAACAAAATAGTTCGGAAACTTCATCTCAAACATTGGCATTCCCGATGTGCTTTCCCGCTATACCAGCTCACATAGAATTAGTATAACACACACCGCTGGACAGGGATGCGGCGAACCGTCCCGCGATGCAACCACTAAGTAGTCACACCTCCACCCTGTCACACAGTCTAACCTATCCACCTGAACATCAATGCCGAGAATCCATAACTTACTAAGTTAGGCCCGTTCCATACCAGGCATGTGGTCGTACAGTAAGGCTCAGTTCAATGGCGCACAAAGTTAAGTCCTTAATTGACCAAGGCAAGACTTCCATGTTCTAACTAGATCACGAAGATTATCAATCCCATCACATAGTCCACCATATCACACAGCTTCCACCACTTGCCCCAGTCCAAATCCTTTACCACTCAGTTGGTTTTAGTGCAACACATGCCATCACGAAGTAATAACACATAGCACACAGTTTTACACAAAGTTCCATAGTCACTTAGTCACATTTAATAATTGCAACTTTCATGTGATGTGAGACTCGTAGCATGGCTAAGCAATTGTACTCGCATCTAACCAATCCACGTTGGTGCTACAATAATACCAACTAATAAACCAAACTAGGGTGACAAGGAATTATGGCATACAAAGTCAAGGAGTGATAACAAATTGGATAATAACTATGCCCAAAGCATTTAAATACATAATTAACATAAAATGCAATACTTTAACACAAAGTAATTTGAAAACTGGGTTCAAGATGATCAAAGGTATGACTTGTCTTGGAAAAGGTCTATGTACTGGTCTTGATCTTGGGGTGCTCCTTCTTCTCCAAAACTCCCCGACGAATCGACGTCTACTCGCAACCGAAACAAACAAACAAAACAAATAAATAATAGAGGCAAAACAAGCTCCAAAAATTTAATAAAAATCTTAGATAAATTTAGAAATTTGAATGGGCTCAATCGGAGTTAGGATGCAAAAGTTATGGCCTCTCTAAGTTTTAAATCTAAAAGAAACCCTAATTTGGATTTTCTGGAATTTTCGAATTATTTCTCTAAAGAAAAATCGGATTATTGCGCAATGCTGACGTCAGCAAGGAATTTCAAAAATAAAAGAAATAAAAAGAATTTACTGATATGTGGGACCCACATGTCAGAGACACGGCTCACGGTGAACTAAGCCCACCGAGCCTCGGGATCTGGAGACCGTGGACTGCCACGTGGATCCGATCCGACCGATCTTAGCGCGACACGCCGCCAGCCGATCGCGACCGAGATGCTGACTCGGGCGTACACATGCGGCTGATGGGGATGCAACGCGAGATGACACGTCGGCACCGAAGTTGAGGTGGCGAGCCACGCGGTGTGACACGTCGGACCGACAGGCGGCGGCGCTCGGGAACCGATGACAACGGCGAACGGCGGCGATCCACCGGCGGTGAGTGGTACCGGCGTGTAGCTGAGGTTATTGCGAACCTGATGGTGCAACGACGAGTGCTTGGGGTGGACGGTGGCGACCGGCGGTGAGCTCAGAGCGGCGGAGAGGTTCGGCTTTTGTCGGACGGGGGTTCCGGCGAGGTTTTGGCGACGGTGAGAGCTCCCGGAGGTAGAGGCTGTGATAAGGAACACGTCGGTGTGCTCCACGACGGCGCGGAGACAACGACGGCGGCGCAATTCGATGGCGACGAAACGCGGCCGAAAACCCTAGATCTCCGATTACGACGACGCTAGGGCTCGGGAGGAGGTGAGGGTGGCGGCTCTGGGTTGCGGTTGAGAGGGCGAACCTGGGGGTGCCTTTTATAGGTGCCGGGAGGGGCTAGGGTGGCGTACAGCGACGAACCCTAAAAGAGTCCGAGATGAACTCGCGGGAAAAACGGGGTTAGAGACGGAAACGGGATAAGATTTTGATCCAGAAGGATGCGGGGAGATAGAGGATAAGATTCTATGCATTTTCTAGAAGGGGTTATGTTAGAAATCTCGCGTTGTCGTACGGGACTCGGAGATCGGCAATGGCGGACAGGCGCGGCCGTTCGCGAGGAAGAAGCCGGGTGCGGGGACGAAGACCTGACATGTGGGGCCCACACGTCAGCGGCACGGAGGCGGCGTGCGCGCGAGAGCTGGGCCGGAAAGAAAGAGAACGGGCTGGAGGAAAGGGATTCAACCCGAGAGGATTTTTTGAGATTTTAATAGCTTTTCTATTTTAGAAAATACTAGAAATTCAAATAAGCAATAGAAAATAGCAAATGAACTCAGAAAAATTCTAGAAAAATCTAGAAAATATAACTGAGCACATAGAACCAAAATAAAATAGTTTTGGCTAATGTTCATGTTGAGATTATTCACATTAAAGGTTTTTGATTGTAAAGTCCAATATTAAGCTTTTGAATTTAAATTCAAACAAATCCAAATGGTGACCTTTTTCCCTACTAACTATTTAAAGGATTTTTAAACTCAGAAAATTGGGATGTTACAAAATCGATACTAACATGATAGTGCATACATGTAGTTAAGGAGGGAACTCAACAATAACATAGACTTCTGACATCCTAGGTAGATGCAGCAGCAAAAACAGGTTTGAAGAAAAACTTGCACCCAAAAAATATAAAACTGCACTTAGTTTGACAGTGCAATATTTGTGTAAATACCTTGTAATTTTAACACTAAGGTAGATAACTACCATGACAGGAGTACAGAAGGCTAACAAATTATTTTCTTTCTAAAACATGGATACATTGGCTTAAAGGCAATGCTTCCCTTTGATTTAGTAGCGGATACACATGTAGCAACACAATGATGGCAAGAATTAGAGGCATACTAACACAGATCAACAAGAATACACATGTAGCAACACAATGATGGTGAAGTGTCGATAAACTCAGAATCACATGCACAACAACTACCATGACAGGAGTACAGAAGGCTAACTGATGAACCCGAAGGTCCTATTGTTGGCCCGATCTTTCGATGAGAAGATACGTTCGGTAGTAGTCGCTCAACTCTCACGATCCTGGCTACAAACTCGCAAGGTCCGAAACCACGCAATCGCTGAACTGCTCGACAAGTCGTTATCAACCGTGCACGAATACCCGGTTGACCTGACCACGAAGGTCGATTCCTGCATACACCGAAGAAGCACGCACGAACAAGATAAATAAGTAATCCGAAATTGCAAATATGAATTGAAATATTTGAATTGAGTTGGGATTCTGAATAAGGATCTTAATTGGGTGGTCTAGTCAACACACGCAAAAGATACAAGTTGCAATGAAGGCAAACTAAACATAAACAAAATCCAAGAAAACTAGAGGGGGTGTGGCCTCCTTATATAGGGGATGAGGAGCCACAAATCTAAAAGAAATAGAGGGGCGGGACTAAAACTCGTGGGTACTGTTCACGTGAACAGTAACCACACCCCCAGGTGGGCCACCAGCAGATGGGCCAAGTTCAGTATGATTACAAAGCCCAAATTGGCCCAAACAAGTGATATAACGTCTTTTTTTTATGATTACGATCAGCCCAGAAGGAATTTGGAGGTGAGGCCGGATCCGTTGGAAAGAGGACGAAATAATATTTCAATCAAGTACTCGTGGACCTGTAACGGACTCCGTATGTGAAAGTTATGCCTGTTTTAAGTTGGTGCTGTCAGGCTGATTCCAGAGGCCGAACTGGATTCCAAAACGGGTCCAGCTCGAACTGCTTGGTTGTCTTGGACCAAAAGTGACATGGCACTGCACATATATATATTTCATCATTAGGTAGCATCATATAGTTCATATAATATAAAGGCACTCCTAAAAACAAGCTCACCTGATAATTTAAGTGAAGCGTACGAGCTCTTATACTTGGAACAGTAAGCATAGCAAATATAGTTGTATCCATAGGGGTCATGTCCTCATCATCCTCCCTTTCTTGAAAACAAAGCCGTCCTCGGCTTTTGATAAGCTGAAAATAGGGTAACAAAGAAGACAAAGTGTATGCATGGTATATGTATATGTCATTTGTTTTAACGGTTCTTCGTTGTTGCACAATTAATGTTAGACGACAGCAGCGATCATAAAAGATCATTGTATTATTACCCCAAGAATAATCATATATGTTAATGAGCAAAACAAAATTTCTCACATAGCAATTATTGCAACTAGTTTTGCAAATATAAGTGAAGTATTTGTGCAATTCAACTCTTTGAAGTTGTAAACTTGCAGTGGTAGCACATATGGGCAAATCTACAACTTTTGGAATCAAACAAAGTTCATCCATATAATTAGATTTCAATCGCGTAATAGCAAATTCATCTAGCAATGGTGAAAAGATTTGTAAGTTCTTCCATAATTCAACATCTTCATTCAGATTGTCCATACTAGATGGTGCAATAAAAGATGAACACATAGGCATGGGATGAGCACTAAATTTTATTTTACTCTCATATTGAACAAGATTCAGCACACAAGAATTGTTGTCCAAAACAGTAAGCTTCAATTCATCCATGTGATCACAAGTTATGCATATGCGATATACAAAAAAATTGATTGTCTACACCATAATCTCCAATTAACTTAAAACAGTAGGTGTAGGTGCTAGAAGGAGAATTTAGATATGGAATTTTAGAAACTTTCTCCATAGCACATTCCAGACTAATGGGATCATTAAGCATGATATAACACAAAGCTTCAGCAGGGGATATTCTATCCAATACTTCCTTATGTGTAATTAATTCAACATGTGCAAAATTATGAGAATCCAGATCAGCACATGGTTCGTTCAAGTCAACACAAGGAATATCAAAAGATTGCACCACTACAGCAGGTATATACTCACAGGGTTGCTCTATGTCTTGCTGTAGCACTAAATCAGTACCTTTGTCATTATCGTCCTCATCAGATACTGTAGGTACCTCAAGCTTCTCCTCTATAAGATTCACTAGATAATCGTTCATTTCTTCAAGCGTCTGGACGGTATCTAGAGATGGAGTAGGAGCCAAAACAATGTCAGCATTTTTAGTTACCTTAGATTGCACCGCGCTTGTGACTGTGGGTGGTGGAGGTACAAAACGACGTTGTAATTTCTTCTTCATCTGCTCCCATGTGTACATGAAGTGGTACTCCAGATTCGACCACCAATGTTGAACATCACCGATCAGTGCCGTCCTTGCCATGGTCATCTTCTCATAAGGATCAAGGTCCTGCCTTTCAAAATAGCACTCCAACATATTAACCCATATAAAGTAGTCCAACGATGTACTCTCAGCGGTGAGTGGCAATATGTATGCAGGTAGTTGTTTCCCTTTGAGTTCAAATCTTCCTACGATGACATCGTAATCTACCAACTTGAACAAACCTGTCATTGTTAGTAGAAAACAAGGAAACAAATCACAAGTATATGTTCCTATCAACTACGAGGCGGGGGCTCAAATCAAGTCACTCACACTCAAGCTTATACCAAGTTCTTACAAGTTCTTACCAATGCCGCAAGAAAGTGGTACAACCGGTGGCTGGTTCGTGATACTCTCACTTGCGATTAGCCCAACGATTGCGAGGAACGACACCTGCTGAGTTAGTAGGAAGTGGAGCTTGGAAGGCTTCAATATGGTAGCAAGGATCAGCAATAATTAAATCAGTTAATGCAAGTTGAAAGATTGTTCAAAGTACTAGCCAATGTTGCTGATCCTAGCCTAATCAAAACTAGCTAATCAAAGCCCTATGTAGAGAAGTGTATGTACGCACACGCAACGATCAATGTGACTTGATGCAAGCAAGGGAAAGCCTCACAACAAGTGCTAGGAGAGACGCTAGCCAACTACTCAAACTTCTTTCTAAGAGCACAAGATTGTTCGCGTGATGTAGAGCACAAAAACAGTAATATCGATGCACGCAAACAGCCCTCTAGATTGAGCAGAAACAATAACTAGTCTCAAATGATGAAAAACAAAGTTTTATATGGCTTATATATGCTTGTTTGAAAGGTTTCGACGAGATCTATAACTTTTCAGTTGAGGTGGAGCCCAAATTCCGAAGGGAAGACTGAAAGAATTGGCAAAAACAGAAACCGAAAACTTGCGACGTGAATTCGAGGTCGAAGATGGCCGATTTTGGGGCACTTGGAGGGCGACTAGTAGCTTATATGGAAACGATGTGCCTAGTCATTAGCTTCGAAACAAGCACAAGAACGTCAAAAACGGACGCCGTATGCAAAAGTTATGCTCGTTTTACTGAAGGTGTCTCGGATACGGAATCCTATTCGTACTCGAAACCGTCTCGGGTTTAAATTTAAAACTACTATATCTTTCAAACCCGTGAGCCAAACTTGCTAAAATTTTTTGTGGAAGCTTTTGGTTATATGTAGAAGGTCTCTACCAATTTTCATGCACTTTTCTTTTCTCTTTTTTTTTCTACCGCGACTTTTGTTCTATACGGTTGCCTCTTTCTCCTTCTAATATTTGCTCGGTCCTAAGGTTTTTCGTAAGTCGCAAATAACATGAATTCTCCAAAAATATCACAGCAACTCTCTTTTTTTTAGATGAACAATAGTACGGATTTTCTATTTTTTGTGCGGATTAGAGGAGTTCTAACCCACGAATTTTTCTGTTTTAGATGCACAAACTAAGAACCCTAAACGAACGATCAAGCAACGCGAAGAAAAACACGAGAAGCAATCTATTCAATGACCAACTAGACAATAACTAGAACTAGAAATCAGCAACTAGACACGACGATGCAACCAATGATTCAACAAGCAAAATACTGAAAAGAAAATTGCAACGGCTCAGATTGGTTCGGTATGGATGATAGATGCGAATTTTTTTAGGGCAATTTTCTGGACTCTAGGTATGAAAAATAAATCTACTACTAAGGGTACTGATTTCTCACCGAAGAACTGTAGCTCTGATACCACCTGATGAACCCGAAGGTCCTATTGTTGGCCCGATCTTTCGATGAGAAGATACGTTCGGTAGTAGTCGCTCAACTCTCACGATCCTGGCTACGAACTCGCAAGGTCCGAAACCACGCAATCGCTGAATCGCCGACAAGTCATTATCAACCGCACGAATACCCGTTGACTCGACCACGAAGGTCGATTCACGCATACACCAAGAAGCACGCAAGAACAAGATAAATAAGCAATCCGAAATTGCAAATATGAATTGAAATATTTGAATTGAGTTGGGATTCTGAATAAGGATCTTAATTGGGTGGTCTAGTCGACACACGCAAAAGATACAAGTTGCAACGAAGGCAAACTAAACATAAACAAAATCCAAGAAAACTAGAGGGGGTGTGGCCTCCTTATATAGGGGATGAGGAGCCACAAATCTAAAAGAAATAGAGGGGCGGGACTAAAACTCGTGGGTACTGTTCACGTGAACAGTAACCATGCCCCCAGGTGGGCCACCAGCAGATGGGCCAAGTTCAGTATGATTACAAAGCCCAAATTGGCCCAAACAAGTGATATAACGTCTTCTTTTGATGATTGCGATCAGACTAGAAGGAATTTGGAGGTGAGGCCGGATCCGTTGGAAAGAGGACGAAATAAGCTTTCAATCAAGTACTCGTGGACCTGTAACGGACTCTGTATGTGAAAGTTATGCCTGTTTTAAGTTGGTGCTGTCAGGCTGATTCCGGAGGCCAAACTAGATTCCAAAACGGGTCCAGCTCGAACTGCTTGTTTGTCTTGGACCAAAAGTGACATGGCACTGCACATATATATATTTTATCATTAGGTAGCATCATATAGTTCATATAATATAAAGGCACTCCTAAAAACAAACTCACCTGATAATTTAAGTGAAGCGTACGAGCTCTTATACTTGGAACAGTAAGCATAGCAAATATAGTTGTATCCATAGGGGTCATGTCCTCATCACTAACAAATCATTTTCTTTCTAAAAACATGGATATATTGTCTTAAAGGCAATGCTTCCCTTTGATCTAGTAGCGGATACACATGTAGCAACACAATGATCGCAAAAATTAGAGACATACTAACACAGATCAACAAGAATACACATGTAGCAACACAATGACGATGAAGTGCAAATAAACTTAAAAGCACAAAGCACAACAACTACAAACAGAACTAAAACAAGAAATTAGCATAGATCAATGCTCTCTGCTACTGCATGCTACTATCAAAATATGATCACAAACACAGCCTAACAAAGATCACAATAACCAATTCACATATTACAACTACTGAGTTACCCATAGAGCACAAAAAAATCTATGTTACATAAAACTTGAACACATACAAGTAAGAAATTGCACATGACCTGATAAAAACTAGTAGAGAAAAGAACTTTTTTTATTATTTAATCCTTTTTTAAAATTAATTTTAAAGTTAACCCCTCGCAAACTTTATTTCCAATTCTGACCCCTTTGGTCACGCCACCACCCGTGGCGTGATCAAACAACACCGCCACACCACGTGATAAGTCCCCAAAACGCATTTTTGTCACGCCACCGGTGGTGGCGTGACAAACACATCGTCACGCCACCACCGGTGGCGTGACAAGACTTTGACCGTAAATGGTGGCGTGTGGTGTTGTTTGGTCACGCCACGGGTGGTGGCGTGACCAAAGAGGTCAGAATTGGAAATAAAGTTTGCGAGGGGTTAACTTTAAAATTAATTTAAAAAAAAAGGATTAAATAATAAAAAAATTCTAGAGAAAAATATGGTAAAAATTCCTTTCCAATCCATAAAAACATTTGCTTCTTGTCCGCCAATTCAACAAAAACTTGATAAAAGACATTACCCAAAGTTACACATGCTTGCAATTTCAAATCAAAACACTAATTCAGAAAATAAAAAAGATCGGATGTGGTTTCTAAGCTCTTAAGTTACACATCTTTTGTGCAAGTGATGAACAGAACATAGATAGGAAACAAAAAAATATTTTAACATACATAAAAAATAAATTAAACTTGGTGAATAAGAGACAAAAATATTGCAATATTTTTTAAGGATGTGAATCCTTAAAATAAACATATTGTTTGAAGACTTACAAAATAGAGAGAAATAAGAGATAAACAAAATCTAGACAAAAAGATTTGTGAACCTCTAGATAATTAAAAAGGCACGCAAGTTCATAGCTATCAAGTAGATTCATTTAGAAATTTCCTTTGAAAGCATATTGTTTGAAGAAATAGAAGTTGCACACCAAATGAACTAAAATTGCAACACGTTAAACATTAAATTTTTAATAATAATTTATGCAAGTCGAAACATGTTTGGTAATACCATAGAAAGTTTTCTACTTTTCCTTTTAAAACAATAATGTGGTGGACTTTTAGCACAAATAAATGGCTTATAAGGCATAGAAACTGGTACTGCAAATTTAATTCAAATGGTATACACAAATATGAACACATCATAAGTTGTAGTCAATTTGAACTAAAATTGCATTGAAACTTGTATTGCAAATTTAATTCAAATGGCATGTGGAAATATGAACACATAAAAAGTTGCACTCAATTTGTACTAAAATTGCATAGAAATTGGTAGTGGAAATTAAATTCAAATGGTATGCAATTTTTAAGATGGTAATTATTATATCTAATCTAAAATTTGTCAATGTTTAGGAATGTTTTTCTAACCTAGACAAAATTATATCAAATTGAGTGACCCCAAACATAATCACTGTGTCTAAACTAGCTAGCAATCTAGGGGATAAGCAAATAATTGCAACTATTATACTGAAACAAAGATAGCAAAAAAAAAATAACAGCAATAACAATTCAGTCCAGTATTGTCATGTGTCTTAATAGAATAACACTATGATAACTACAGTGATAGCAAGTACTTTTTGGGGGGGGGAGCCCTGTTACATAGTTGTGCATAGTTACTTCAATCTAGATAATAGCTTCAATAGAAGATGACCATGATAGAGTAAAAGACTGATATTTACTAGGCCAACTTTCTTGCATCTGACTAATCTAGTAATTGTATCTAGTAATTTAACTCATAGAGATAAGAGAACAAGAGAACAAAAACAGAAAGACAGATACAAAATTTTAACTCATGTGGGATCATCCTAAGTATCAACAACAGCTTTCCACAGGTAAAATTAAAATCTATAACATGCAACAAAGACAATTCATTAATGTTTGCAAATGCAACCAACTCCTTCTTTTACTGAGTGGGGAGTCCGAGGGGGTCAAAGCACCATAATTTCTTAACTTCACAAGAGAAGGGTGGAAGACTTACCAGCTTATGTACAAGCAAATTTGTTGGCAACACAAGAGTACATCAGACGCATTTATGTTGCGGTGTTCTCTGTACAAAAGGGTGCTCCAGCAATTGAGCAACAGATGGCCGATCATTTAGATTTAATTGGACACACCTTATTATGAAATCACGTGCATCTTCTGATAGTATATTGGGAATATCTAGTGGTATTCCCCATCCAATTTTAAGCAAAGCATATGACTACAAATAAGAAGAAAGGACTGCATCATAGATAGTAACAAAATGCATCCTATGATAATGAGAAGATCAGATACTACGCGATGCAAATAGAACGAAACGGATGTGCTATTGTGCTTATTTGTGCATGCCTTTCAGATTTTCCTACTAAAAAATTCAAACCAGACATCCAAACCCTAGCAATGGAGAATCAAATGTTTTGGGTCCTAACTAGGATCTGACCATACAACCAACCCATTACTTCAATTCATCAACAAAGCAAACATGCATAAACATAAATCCAACCCTAACATTCAGAAAAAAAAAGACACCCAAGCCCTAACAACGGAGAATCAATGACTGAACACTACAAACCCTTCAAGCGATCACCGCGCGCCAGCCGATGGCCCCGTGCCCACTGAGCGCCTAACCCTGGCCGGCCCCACGCCCGTTGAGCACCCGTCGTTGGCCCCACGCCTGCCGCTTGCCACACGCCCGCGTGCCCGCTGTGGGCCGCCGCTCTTCCCCCTCGGTTGCTCATATCCCCTGCCTCTCTCTCATGAGTACCAACAAAAACAATACAAATTTGATATAGGCTAATGTGTCAGACCCCGGGCATGAAATACCCGAAGCCCTCGTGTGTGTACCTGTTGATGATCTAGTATCGATCTTATGAATGAATAATCGAGGGTCTCATAGAATTAGAACTACACAGAGAATGACATAGGGATTTAGATAGGTTCAGGTCTTCTCCGAAGAGAATAACAACCCTACTCTTGTATGATTGTATTGACAGTGATGATTATAACCAGAGAGAAAACTAAATCCTAACGTCTTCTCCTCATGATCTTCTCTGCCCCAATTTTCACTGACTTGAGCCTTTATATGGTGCATGAAGGGGTGGCAGTTTCTCCCAGGCCAAGAGGTGCCTCAATGTTTCATATAATGGGCACGTTGATGGGAGTCGCTGGCAGAGAGTTATCACCAACATTGCCTGGCAGTTATTGTCAGAGACAAAGGCGTATTACATGTAGTTATTCCAAAGAATAACAACGTAGGATAACTACCGTGTGTATTGAACACAGTTCGTAAGAGTCCCTAATCGTTTGGGCCTATATAACTGCAGGCCTTATCGATTACAGGGTGGTCATGGCTAGCCTGGTCGTGGAAAGTCTTACGACCAAACGGTAGTCGTAGAAAGGCTTACGACTAGGAGGTGGTCGTAGAAAGGCTTACGACCATAAGTTGGTTGTAGAAGGGCTTAAGACTATGGGGGTGGTCGTAGAAGGGCTTACGACCTCTCACTTAAGCTTCTCCCTTATGAACGCTAAGGGGTATACTTTAAGTACCGTGTGATGGTTTTATTTATCAATAATAATAATTACAGATAAATAATAATAAATTTAGTATTATTAGATCCTCGTCATCTAGCCCCCCAGCTTTAACTGAAAATAACTTGCTTGGAAAGGAGGTCATAGAATTGTAGTCGAAAGCAAAGTCTTTCCGACTGGTCATTTCATTTGGCCAGAAAAGACTTGGTCAAGAAGGTAATTTTATGTGAGCTATAAAAATAGACTCTCACAGACAAATTTAAAGAATCCCAATCGACTCTCGTAGACCTATCTGATGAAGCGCTTCCCAAAGTGGTGGCAATTGTTAAGTTCCCACGATCTCCAGCTCAAGCATACGGGTATAAAATCTACCGTGAGTAAGACTTTGGGTTTTTACTTTCCCCATTTATCTTGACTGTTCTCCGAGTCCTTGCCCTCTCCGTCGCCAACCAAATCAAACTTTTTCTCCAATTCTATCCAAATCCGAATCAATCTCACCTATAGAAGATGGCCAGAACTGCTTCTAAGTGGGCAATATCGGAGATGGATGAGGCGAAGATGAAAGCTTTGGTCGCGCCACCGAGAAGATCCCAAAGAAGGCCTATGTGAAATGGACCGACATTGCTAGACAACATTGGCCTTTGGGTGAGGATGGCACTATTCTAGTATTCCAAGCGTACTATGAATGTGGCTTTCGATTTCCCTCTCACCCTTTCCTTACACTTGTTCTTGAACACTTTGGGGGTGGAATTGGTGAATCTTGTTTCCAATTCCATCACAATGTTGAGCGTGTTTGTGCACCTATGTGAAACCTATCTGGGAATTCATCCGGATTTGGAGCTCTTCCAGTATTAAATGAGTATTTAATGAATTAGAAAGCGACTTGGGAGTTGGAGTCGCACATGCGTGAAAACTACATGGAGTTGTTCACAATGAATATGTGTTAATTATTGTTGATTTTGGATTTTGGTTGTTCTTCGAGTAGAATGACGAGGGTAGAATTCAGGGTCGAATTCTTTTAAGGGGGGTAGAATGTAATATCATATTTTATTAAATGAGTATTTAATAAATTAGAAAATGATTAATAATATGAATTTATAAGGAAAATGAGAGAATTAGATATGGGCCTTCGGCCCATACCCAAGAGGTGGGCGGCCACCAACAAAAGAAGAAGGGAGAGGGGAAAACCCTAGGGCGGTTACTGTAGCATGATGTGCTACAGTGCCTCCATGAATAGTAGACACCCCTCCTCTTCATTCCCCCTTGCGCCACCATCTCCTCCCTCAACCAAGCTCACCTCGCTGACATATCCGATGCTGCCCACCCTGTAGTTGGCTGGTCGTAAGGAAGAGGAAGAAGAAGGGAGGTCTTCGTGAGGGATTCATCAAGGTCCAGCGAAGGATCTGTGGGTAAACCCCTGTTCCCCATTAGTTTTTGTAGATCGTCCTTGTGTGTTTTGTCACCGATAGTCAGATTATTCTCCCGCTGATCTAGATCGGTGTTCTATAGTTCGGTTAATTCATCATATTAAGTTAGTTCTGTGCGGATTCAACATTTAGGATCTCCTAGAGTTATGTGTGGAATTGTGTTGGCTTTCGGGAAATTATTAATTCATAATTTTTGGTTTGATAATGAATTAGTTATGATTTTTGCAAGTCAGTATACCTGTTTAGTCTCTGGATTCGGACAGCGAGTATAGTTCTGTGAATTAGGGTCAGTAGATGGACGATTTTGGTCTATTGATCTGCATGAATGTTGTAGATAATTTTATGATGGTTCCAGGGAGTTCAAGTTCAGGTTATTTGGACAAGTAGAATGAAATATATGAATTTTTGAAGTTGCTATGTAGTGTTGTCCTATGGTGGGGGAGAGTAGGCAAGATTTCTTTGTTAGCGACCTTTACTGCTCAATGGAAAAAATTATAATACATTTATTCATGAATCTAGTACTCTGTAGTTTCTAGATTGTCTTAGATCAATGAGTTTGGATGTACCAATGAAGAGATACGAAATTCTTAAATCGTTAGTACCGAAGGTGACAGAACTGCCTTAGGAGATAAATATGAAGGTTCAGATGAAATAATTTGGACATCTGGTCACCTGAGAAGTTGTAGATATGCGCGTATAGGTTCCATAGAACCTGGGTTCATGATTTTTAGAGCCTTGAACCAAAAGTTATGGTTTTCTTTTGGTGGCTGTCTGTTTTGGACAAACTGGGTTTTAGGATTGTATCGGTAAAGTTTCGGGTTGCAAATAGGAGCAAATGATTTTATTTTGTTCTATTGCTTTTGTTGTGCTCATTTGAACGGTGTTCTTACTATACTTTATGAATGCCAGGTGGGGGCGAGAACCGGGGATAGAGTCCTCCTGTCGTCATCTTTCGTCTCGCGGTTGAGGCAAGTGCAAGTAGTGTAGATTGAATTGTGATACTATATTCATAATAATTGCCATGGTTTGCTTATAGAATTTTTATCTATATTATTGTCACTGAATATTATTCTCTCATGTTGGATTGAGAATATGAAGTTCATTTGCATCATGGCATTCATTTCTGAACCTTGGACTACATAGTAGCCAAGTATTGTTTCTTTTGAGGTTCCTGTTATGCATTGGACGGGCATGAGATCCCCGTCATGTAGTGGACATACATAGGTCCCCACACTTATGGAGCGTGGACATGAGGTCCCTGTGCCTGAGGGATGCAATACTCCACATTACTGGTAATTGCAAAGAAGGAAGAAAGAGCATTCTTGATATATGCATTACATGCAAGTATAAGAGTTTTATTCATGGCCTCCTTGTTGATGTTCTTATGAGGATTGATACCTTTATTTGCTGATCGTGATGATTTGTCTATTATCACTGTTGTACTTTGCTGAGCCGTGGACTCACGCTTGTTGTCGATGTTTTTTTAAGTGCCTCTTGAGGCAGTGGCATGCATGGGAAGGGGTAGTTTTGATGCCGACCCACATATCATAGACTCTTTATTTATTAATAAATGATTAAACCTATTTTGATTTTATTTAATTGGCGGTTGGGTCCACATGTGAGCCTATCAGGTTTTAAAACGTGTTTAAAACTGAGAATAGTGCATGGTCCCACATGTCAGTTACACATACTATAAATACAATTTGAATTAGATTTTTTTAACTTTTCACCCACACCCACATGTCATACACCCATTACACTTAACCACTGTCACTTAGTGTCACTAGTCAGAGATAGAGAAGGAAGGAGAGCAGACCCACATGTCATACACCCATTACACTTAACCACTGTCACTTAGTGTCACTAGTCAAAGAGAGGGAAGGAAGGAGAGCAGAGCTGTATGCGGCTGAAGGTCATGGCGCGTTCACCGGAGAACGGCACGATGGGTGGCGATGTTGAGTGGAGGGATAGAAAGAGGGGAGCAAGGCGAAGCCTTGGGTGGTGGCGGCGGTGACAGAGACAGCCAGAGGCAGCGTTACGGCGGTGAGGAGCAGTGAAATGCCTCAGGTCCGTGATGTACTTTGTGTAGGAGGTATGTTCCAGGCTAAAAGAGTGGCGCACTGGACTCAACAAGTCCAAGTGATGATAATGGACTAGGCACGGGGACCTAGGGTCATCGAAGGCGAGGCAGCGGCATGCAACCGCGGCGGTGCCATGGGTGGCTAAGAGGAAAAGGGTGCTAGCGACTCGCCCTTGGAAAATCGAACCACGCATGAGGTTCGAAGGCTTATCACAATCACAAGGAAGGTGTTAATGAAGATGAGGAAGGTCCAAGGCATCTTGACGATGGTGATCAGTGGCGACACAGAGGAGGTCCACGGTGTTAACTCTTCACAGTGACGGAGAGGATACATAGGGTGCCGTATTAGATCACTGATGACCTAGAGATGGTGCATACATGAGCAATTTGACCAAGGCTCACCAGGCTTCGAAGAAGAGGGGAAATTGATGAGGACATCTCTTCCACTGATACAACCATACCTACTGCTTCTACTCCTCAACTTGATGTTCAAGGACCAATTACCAGAGCACGTGCTCGTCAGCTAAATTATCAGATAACTTTGTTTCTAGGAGTTCATAATTTTGGTATTGAGGATGGATTGCTACCTAAGTCTTGTGATATTATTCTACTCAGGAACAAAGGCAAGGGGAGTAGCACTACTACCACAACAAGTCTAGGCCGACCCAGTTTCAATTCTAGATCAATTCGGAGTCAGCATGACAACACCGACTTAAAACATGCATAACTCTCACATACGGAGTCCGTTGGAGGTGCACAAATACTTGATTGAAAGCTTACAACGAGGCCTTTCCAACGGATCTAGCCCCACTTTTAGATTCACTGTCTACATGTCGCAATCATCAAAATAAGATGATGTGTCACCTATTTGGGCCAATTTGGGCTTTGTAATCGTATCGGGCCAAGCCCAGGTGGGTGCGTCCTCCTCCCTGGCTGCACCGAACCCTAGGACGCCCCTAGCTACCTCCTTAGCCGCAACTCCTCTTATAGGAGCCACCATCCCCTTTGCTAAAACTCGGGTTTTGTTAGATTAAAGTTTAGCATTTGTTACTTTATATATTGTTCTCTTGTTTGACGAGTTCAACAGCGACATTGTTCTTCGAAACACTACTTTTCAATACGAAACTTATTCCTATTTGCAATTTTAGATTGCTTATATATCTCGTTCTTGCTTGTTCTCAATTGCATGCAGGAATTGTTCTTCATGATCAGGTCGATCGTGTTTCTAGCAAGGTTGATAACAATATTGGAGTTAGTTCAGCGATTGCTGGCATATTGTCATGTATGATTGGTAGTTGAATCGTGAGAGTCATCTCCTCAAATCGAATTACCTTCTCATCGAAAGATCGGGACACCCATTATCACGTTAGAAATGGCGACGACTGCCGAGAATGAAGGGGTTGGTGGTAAAGCTCGGATTCACATAGAGTTTGCCTGCATTGAGTAAAGGAATGTCATCAATGAGGTATGGAACACCAGAGCGATGGGAACGCGTCAGTGAAGATTTGGTGCATGCTAGAGTCGAGGACGAAGGTGCGCGATCGAGCTACGAGACTCCCGATGCTATATTGAGTAAAGAAGAAGAATGAATGATTGACGAGGGTCATAATGACATGCTTGTCATGGATTAGTAAGCTCACTAGAGCGACGGAGCTGCGGAGGCGTGCTCACCGGCGTCGAGAACGACGCACATGTTCCCGCGAAACCAAGTAGTGATAAACTTCAGTTTGTGTGAAATTAGAACGGGGGCGAGCTGAGGAAGATGATGACACGGTGGCAGGCTTAAGTATGGCTGAGTTAGCACGAGAAGAATGGTGAGAAAGTGGCGGTCACACAAGAAACTCACGAGGGGGTGCTCCGGTCTCTCCATCCGCGTAGGAAAAGGGTGCCATCGGTGAGGTGGATAGCATGGGCGAGGCAGGCAGAGGCGACGAGAGTTGGTGAACTCGCAAAACGGTAGGCGGCGGTCGAAACCAATGGGCGGAGCAGGTGCGGGCACGGCGCGCTAATGCGCGGAGACGAAGTCGAGGTGGAGGAAGCAATCTAATGTGCGGCCCTGGCACGTCAGCGAGAGAGGGAAGTGGGAGCTGGCGTGGGCTGGAGCAGAATTGGGTCGGCGTAGATTTAGCCCAATGAGATAGCGGGAAAATCATATCAGTTTCGGATTTTTTTTCCAGAAAAGGCTAAGGTCTTAGTAAATTTTAAAATGTATCAAACAGACTCCAAAAATTTTAATTTTTTTTATGGAGGCTGCTGTCACAATATAGTTTCTTGCATAAAATTTTTAGGATTTTATCTATTCTGTGATTTTCTCGAAAATGCTTCCAAGTTATTGTTTGCATGTAAATGTATTAGTTGATTTGATGAAAATTCTCGAAACATGCTCAGATAAAATTTACCACAATAAAACATGCTTATATTTTATTTCCTTACTTCTTTTATTACATTCTCCCAAAAGGTGATTTTTGGGGATGTTACATAACGGCATCGAATTGGGCTTGGAAACAAAACCCACGACCAATAATATCAAATCCCAGCCCGAAAACGCATGAATTTTAGCACAAATCGGACGGCCAGAAAATCGCCTATGATTTTTATAAAAATCAGGTGACTGTACACTAGCAAAGTCGTTATTTAAAAACCAACAGACATCAATTTTATCAGTTGTGTTTTTTGAGATGCGACGCGAACAACATCTCCGTTCCATTCCCCTCTGCTCTGCAATCTGCTGTCGAGGCATCCACAACTATGTAATGTAGGCAGGCTTGTCAATTCTGTTCCGTTCCGGCTGGAATGGCCGAAAGATTTCGATTCGACAGGCAAAACGGAATGTCAAAAGCTAAATCCCGTGCCGGCTAAAATTTCGGCCATTTTGGTCGTTCCAGTCCATGCCGTCCGGATCAAGCATCCCGTTCACCTCGGTACCGGAAGGAAGGAGGTGTGAGCAAGAACTTGAGTCTAATCATGAACTAAGCGTTAACCCTAGCTCAAAACATGAAACACCTAGATTAAACCTTAGATGCGGAAGCATAAACGTGACATACCCGAGGTTGCCGATGCCATTAGGATGGTGATGAGTCGGTGTAGCAAACGGAAGAAGAAGAGCGATCGATGGGCGTAGTGGTGGTCGATCACGAGTCGTCGGTCGCGACGGACCGAGGAGGTTGGCGGTTCTAGGTCTTCGTTCACCTTTAGCGCTCTCGAAGATCGGGTATGTACGGGTTTAAGTTGGCCAAGAACCACCTTAGTTCATGCCCGCGAGCCCTCGCTTATGTGGCGCTAAGGTGATCGGGACCCAAACCAAAGAAGTTGGTCACGCCCGATCAAAGCGCGGTCGTGACATGATCTCCGTGAATTTCGGAAAATCGTTAGCGAAGATC
Source organism: Ampelocalamus luodianensis (assembly GCA_036346255.1). NCBI lineage: Eukaryota > Viridiplantae > Streptophyta > Magnoliopsida > Poales > Poaceae > Ampelocalamus > Ampelocalamus luodianensis. The sequence goes on from CM070634.1 coordinate 13,654,313, forward strand.
ATCCCAACATTCTCCCCTTTGATCGTAAGGCTAACATCATAAGCCCATTCTCAATAAACGACACACCAAGATAATGTGTCACATGACCAATGAAGTGCCATACAACCTCGATATCTATAGCGTACTATCTCATCTTAAAATGGATATACATTATACTTAATGGGAGTTGGTTTCTTTAAGGTCCTTTTATCGTAATCGAGGCTTTCCAATAAACCCATGCCGCAACATGATCACGAAAAATATTGGGTGGTAAGCCTTTAGTAAGCGGATCCGCAAGCATTGACTTAGTACTAATATGCTTGATACTAATGGTTTGATCCTGGATTCTATCTTTCACAACATGATACTTAATGTCAATGTGTTTGGCAGCACCACTTGACTTGTTGTTACTTGCATAAAAGCTGCGCAGTTCGTTATCGCGATTATAAGGTGAGTGGTTGAAATCTCGTCTACCACTCTAAGTCCCGGATAAAGTTCTTAAGCCATCTGACTGCCGGTGGCCTCATAACATGCCACAAACTCAGCTTGCATCGTTGAAGATGCCGTAAGGGTTTGTTTGGAGCTTTTCCACGAGATAGCTCCTCCAGCGAGTGTGAAGATATAACCTGACGTGGATTTCTTAGTATCAACACATCCCACAAAATCTGAATCTGAATAACCAACAACTTCAAGGTTATCAGAAATCTTATATGTGAGCATGAAATTCTTAGTAGCCTGCATATAGCGCAAGACTTTCTTAACGGCCTTCCAGTGGTCCGGTCTGGATTTGGTGATATCGCCAAGCATCCGGTTACAAAAGCTAAATCGGGCGTGTACATACTTGAGCATACATAATGCTTCCGACAGCTGAAGCATAAGGAACCGACTTCATCTGATCAGTTTCATATTGGTTCTTTGGACATTGAAATGTCCCAAACTTATCGCCCTTAACAATAGGAGCAGGCGAGCCAGAGCACTTATGCATATTGTATTTCTTCAGTACTCTGTCAATGTATGCCTTCTGAGATAAACCTAATATTCCTTTGGACCTATCTCGGTGAATCTCAATGCCAAGAACGTAAGAGGCATCACCAAGATCCTTCATATCAAAGTTAGATGAAAGAAATCTCTTGGTCTCAAACAGCATATCCTTATCACTGCTGGCCAATAAGATATCATCCACATAAAGCACTAAGATGGTGAATTTACTCCCCTTGAACTTAACATATATGCAGTTATCAACTTCATTTTCTTTAAAACCAAAATTTCTTATAATCTTATCAAATTTGAGATACCACTGCCTCGACGCTTGTTTCAAGCCATAAATTGATTTCTTAAGTCGACATCCCATATGCTCCTTGCCTTCCACGACAAAACCTTCCGGTTGAGCCATGTAAACATTTTCTTGCAAGTCGCCATTAAGAAATGCCGTTTTAACATCCATCTGATGCAGCTCTAAATCATAATGAGCTACAAGTGCCATAACTATTCTGAATGAATCTTTAGTTGAGACAGGAGAAAAGGTGTCATTATAGTCAATCCCCTCTCTTTGTGAGAAGCCTTTTGCTACAAGCCTTGCTTTGAACCTTTCGATATTTCCCTTAGAGTCATGCTTGGTTTTGTAGACCCATTTGACCCTCATTGTTTTGACTCAGTCAGAATTTCTACTAGGTCCCACACATCATTAGTGCTCATAGACTTTAGTTCATCCTTCATGGCATCAAGCCACTTAGGAGAATGTTCACTCATCATGGCCTCCTTATAAGAGGTGGGATCGTCTATCTTCCCTACATCATTAATATCCTCATTCATATATACAACATAATCATTCGGGATGGCGGATCTTCTCTCCATTGTGATCTTCTAATAGGTTCATTAGCTATGACAGGAGGCTGCGAGGCTCGTCATTAGGTACAACATTAGGAATTTCAGAGACCTCAACGATGGGTGCAACAACGGTATTTTCTCTGGAGGTGCAGCCACGAGGCACGAGAATAAAGGTCTCGGGATGAGCGGTGAAGGAACGTAAACCGCTTCTCCTCAAGATCTATTTTCCGGCTCCGGCTCCTCATTATTTTCTAAGAACACGGCATGCCTTGTTTCTACAAACTTAGTTGTCCTATCGGAGACAAGATAAAAGCGATACCCTTTTGATCTATCGGGATATCCAATAAAAGACAACTTATTGTTTTAGGTCTAATTTCCCAATATGTGGATTAAATAACTTAGCTTCAAAGACGACAACCCCACACTCGTAAATATTTCATACTCGGTTTTCTCGATCCATAATTCATAAGGTGTCTTAGGTGCGATTTCTGGGAACCCGATTAAGAATATGTGCAGCTGTCTTTAGTGCTTCCATCCACAAACTAATGGGTAAACTAGAGTGGCTGAGCATGCTCCGTACCATATCCATAAGTGTATGGTTGCGTCTCTCAGCTACTCCATTCTGTGAGGTTCACGGCATAGAATCTTGGGCAACAATGCCATTTTCTTGAAGAAACTTAGCGAAAGGGCCAGGAATTTGTCCATAAGAGGCATGTCTTCCATAATATTCTCCCCACGGTCCGATCTTACCACTTTAATTCTTAGGTTGTGCTGATTTTCAACTTGACCTTAAATATCTTAAATTTATCAAGTGATTGGATCGGTCTTTAATGGGAAAGATATAACCATAACGGGAGAAATCATCGATGAATGTTATAAAAGAATCAAAACCATCCACGATGTCACAGAAAAGGACCACAAATATCGGTATGAATTAATTCTAAAAGTCTGTCTTTGCGAGTAGCTCCTTCTTTATTTGTTTCACATATTTTCCTTTAATGCAATCAATGCGATTAGTCCAGTCGGAGAAATCTAATGGGTGGAGAATCTCTTCCTTAATGAGACGCTCCATTCTCCCCTTCGAAATGTGGCCTAAACGACAGTGCCACAATTTCGAAGAAGTCTCATTATTCTTTTTACCCTTAGCATCACACACATTCAAGGATACAGGAGATTCATTAAGGGAAAGCATATAGAGTTTGTCTCGTCTAAAAGCAAGACCAATATCATTAGAATCAAACGTAATAATACATTTATTATCACCAAAAGTACACTTAAAACCTTCATCGTCCAACAAAGAAACTGAAATCAAATTTCTCCTAATAGAAGGAACATAAACTACATTATTGAGACGAAGTGAGAAGCCGTTGTCTAAGACTAATGTAATTGATCCTATTGATTCCACTTCGGCTTCCTTTCCATCCGCGACTCTAAGGCTTCGCTCCCCCTTTCTTAGGGTTCTCGCGGTATGGAATCCCTGTAAAGAATTAGTAACGTGCACAGTTGCACCTGAGTCAATCCACCAGGAATTAATGGAAAAATTAGCATAAAGTGTTTCATCAACAAAAGTTATTGTATCATTACCCTTCTTTGCGAGCCACTTTAGGAATCCGACACGTCCTTCCAAAGTGTCGATTGCTTGCAAAAATGACATTCACCCCCTTTAGGTGCTCCAGCAGGAGCTACATGAGGCTTAGGTGCATTGTGCACTTTAGGCCCCGACTTATCAGCATTGGGGGAGAACGTCAACTTCTTCTTAGATTTGAAGTCCCCTTGGAACTTCCTTTTATTGGAGCCACCAACTTGAAGTGCAAGATCCATATTTTCCGTCCTAATTCTTTCCTCCTCCTGAACACACATGGCGATTAAATCGCTCATGTTCCACTTTTCTTTCTGAGTGTTATAATTGATCTTAAAAGCTGTATACTCAGAAGGGAGAGAGGTCATAATGAAATGGACTAGGAAACCATCAGAAATCTCCATGTCCATTCCCTTAAGTTTTCCGGCCATATCAGTCATCATCATTATGTGTTCTCTATACCGGAACCATCATACTTAGTTGTCAAGAGCCTCTGAATCGAGTACTAGCATAAACTTTTGTAGAGCCCTTAAATTTTTCTTCAAGCGATGCGGATACTCTTTAGCATTTTGAGAATCGGGATTGCTCCCGATCCCAAGCGAAATGGAGGTCTTCATTATCATAAGTGATAGACGGTTGGACCGCTCCCATTTCTCAACATTAGTTTCATAAATTTTCTTTTGTCATCATAATTTTCCTCACCCTCGGGGGGAATGGGGGTGGCATCCTTAAAGCATAATCGAGATCTAATACCCCAAGGACAACATGGATTCTCTCCTTCCGGGAGGAAAATTGCTCCGTAAGTTGTTCAATGTTGTCGATGGTGGCGCGACATTTGATGCATTTATTCTTTGAATACCAAAATACAGGCACAAAATTAGAAATAATCATAAGAATATGTTGCATGTAATTAACCCTACGTTGGTGCGATTAATAACACACAAAACTATAGTTCTAATTCACATCACCGTTGGGCAGATAATGAAAAAGAACTAACTAATTAATATGGCTACATATAATTATAATCAACGTTGGTCAGAATATAATCATATGCATATACATAATGCCAAAAACATAAAATGTAAAAGTCTCTAATTAAAATATCTCGTTGGTTCAATTTTAATAAGAGATTAAGCATAATATTGGACAATAATACATTATTCATGATATACCATAATTTTGGGCATCAAAACAATAATTAAATCAGTGCACAAAAGTGATTTAGACATAAGAAATTGCACTGAAATTAAACAAAAATAGAAAAAAGCACTATTCAGCCCAAAACATATGGCCGGCCCAAAATCGCGCGCGCGGCCCAGCACACGTGCGCGGCCCACTTCGCGTCTGCCAGCCCGAATCCCGCAAGCGCCGTCGGATTCTAATCGGACGACCGAAAAAACTTCAGCCCAACACCTTCCGCCGGCCCACAAAATCGTGACCATCGGATTCGATCGGACGGACGACGAGCGTCGCGGGCGAGATAAAACTCCTGAAAACCCTAACCCTAGCGTCATTCGCTCCTTCCTCTCGCGAAAAACACGGCCGGCGCAGCCGCGCGCGCGGGAGGAGCGGAAGCGAAGCGGCGACTTCGGCGGCGCGCGGCAACGTGAGGGCCGGGAGAGGTGGCGTCTCGATGGGCGGCGGGAGGTGGCGCTTCTCGGCTCTCTCGCCGGCGCGTGCGTGCCGAGGTTGCGCGCGGCCGTCGAGTGGAGCTGTGGTGGCGCCGGCGACAAGAGGACTCGGATCTTCAAAGGTAAGATTTCCGCGCATCATTTCTTAGGGTTTTGATTTTGGGAGGTTCCGATTTGGGTTCGGATGGAGGATTTCGTTAGGGTTCTTGATTAATCGTTAGGGTTCTAGATTCCCTCCTTCTAAATTGCTAATCCGAGCCATTAGACAATAGATCCGGCCACAAAACTTGAGATCCGAGCCTCTAATCTTTTAGATCTAGGCAAAGACAACCGGTTTTGACTAATTAGGGTTCATGATGAGCTAGATTAGGCTCGATGCAAATGTGAGCAAGAACTTGAGTCTAATCATGAACTAAGCGTTAACCCTAGCTCAAAACATGAAACACCTAGATTAAACCTTAGATGCGGAAGCATAAGCGTGACATACCCGAGGTTGCCGATGCCATTAGGATGGTGATGAGTCGGTGTAGCGGCGGAAGAAGAAGAAGCGATCGATGGACGTAGTGGTGGTCGATGCAGAGTCGTCGGTCGCGACGGGACTGAGGAGGTTGGCGGTTCTAGGTCTTCGTTCACCTTTAGCGCTCCTGAAGATCGGGTATGTACGGGGTTTAAGTTGGCCAAGAACCACCTTAGTTCATGCCTGCCGAGCCCCTGCTTTTATGTGGCGCTAAGGTGATCGGGACCCAAACCAAAGAAGTTGGTCACGCCTCCGATCAAGGCGCGGTCGTGACATGATCTCCCGTGAATTTTGGAAAATCGTTAGCCGAAGATCATCCCAACAGGAGGAAGTCGAGCCCAAAATACAGATCTAAGAAGAAGACAAAGAAATCAAGAAAACCAAGCAGCAAAAGAACAAGAGAGCTGAGGGTGCGGCCGTGCGGCATTTCAACGACGGCGAGTACAACGCCTCAAGCGATCCAGGACGGTGCCTTGAGTACATGACCACACGAAGCTTACGCCTGATCTGAAGAGAAATGGAATGATAGGAAGGAGAAGAGAATGGCAAACGGAGGCTCCGGCGGACGCGGTCCCGGCAGTGGCAACCAACATCAGCTTTGCCTTCCCTCCCTCCCCTCCTACGTCTGGCTCTGTGCGTGTGTTTTTCAGGCGAGTAGTTTGGCGGCACTGGTTACTTTGGTAGCCCTACCTTTCTTTCATATGCATGTGTGAGGTTGTGACCTAGCTAGGAGTTGTTACTTGTTGTTCAGGCTAGGCTTGTTGGGCCGGCCCAACGAACTTATTTGTTGCTCTTTCTGGGCATTAAACTTATGAGGTAGTACGTTAACTATATATTATATTATATTATACTCACACCAGAATAAGAGCATGTACAATGGGCTTATGTCAGCCGTCTATAGCATTTGCCACATAGGATTTTTGGTGACGTGGATGAAAGAGAATGAAGAGAGAGAATATTATTGTCTATAATCCTGCAGCCGACTGTAGCACTAAAACCAAGAAAAAGCATTAAAGATTGTGTGTTGTCTACAATCCTATAGCCGGCTGTATCATCACAACCCATTGTATGAGCTGGTTTTAGTGCTGTCTATAGGTGACATGGATAGTTGCTATAGACAACAGCTGTTTGTACCATTGTACATGCCCTAAAGCGGTACCGAAATAACTCATTCTAAGAGCCAAACCTGAATGCTGTCCGGAATGGAATTAACAATTATGAATGCAGGTTGTTGAGGAACCGTCGCTGGCGAGTCCAGTCCGAGCGATTACCTCGTAGACAAGCGTAGAATCGTAAGAACAATGCATGAACAACAAGAACAGAATAAGAGATAGAACACAGAGATGTAGGGGGACTTCTTGCTTCTCTTTATTCCTTCATCCATCGATCAATCCTTTACAATGAATAGCACCCCCTATTTATAGGCTACGACCCTGCTAGGGTTTGGGATGAGGAGCCCACCTTGGGCCGAGACTCCGGTCTGGGCCCGGTTTCTAACACTCCCCTTGGGCACTCATCCTTCATGTCCATGTCTCATCAAAACTCCATAAAAACCAGTGGGAAAAATTTGGAGAAAGAGTACATGAATCATGTTACGCTATCTTTGCACTAATTGCCTCATTAAAAACCTTAGCCGAGAAACTTGGAGAAAACTCGTCAAGGAAAAAAGTACAATCCACCCAATTTCATTTAATCTCCGTGATTTACCTTTTGGGTACTCGGTCTTCGTGATCAAGCTTTAGTAATGAGTTCGTGAAGGTTCTCCCCACAGATCTGCACTTCTCTAAGTCTCATCATTCCAATTCCACATATGCATCTTTCAAAGCTAGACTGGAAGTGACTTAGTGAATAAATCGCAAGATTCTCACATGACCTAGTATGCAAGATGCTTTGATTACGTTCATCTTTTGCAATTCATGAGCATAGAAGAACTTGGGGTTGATATACTTTTGTAAGAGGATTCTTCACAATAACCCATCCGCACTTGTGCAACACAAGCTACATTATCTTCATAGATAATAGTGGGAGTTTGTGCGTATTCAATCCACATAAGCTGCTGGATGTAGTGAATCATCCCATGAAGCCAAGCACATTCTCGTGAGGCCTCGTGTAGTGCTATTGTTTCAGTGGTTCGTCGAACTCGGTACAAGACAACGCTAGACGATTTTATGGAATTACGGTTCCACCACATAGGAATACATAGCCTATTTGTTATTTGGTGTATCACGGGTCCTACAAGTACAGTTATCTGCATTGACATTCATAGTTAAGTCTTTGTCCTTTCGTAGAAAGGACCAAGTTCTTTGCTTCCTTAGAGGTATCGGAGATGTCCTTCATTCCACGCCAATGCCTTTGGTAGGTTACGTACTATACCTTACTAATAGGTTCACGGCAAATGCAATGCCCGGTCTAGTCTGATTTATTCAATACATGAGTGTTTCTATCACACTTAAATATGGGAATTCCGGTCCCAGATTTCCTCCCCTCTTTTCTAGGTTTGTGCGGGTCCTTGTCTTCTTTGCAAAGCTCTCCGACCATTGGCACCTTCAAAGGGTATGCCTTTCCAAAGCCGAACCTTTCCAACACCTTACGAGTGTAGGTTGGTGATGTACTAAAATTCCTTGAGGGCATGCCCAAGTGCAAGCCTAGGTAATATTTGGTTTTCACCCAAATCTTTCATTTGAACTCGACTTGGTAAAGCTTACTTTCTTAATATCCTTGAGGTTCGATGATATTGGATCATTTTCATACACGAGATTATACAAAATTCATTCGGAATCATCATTATAAATACACGGGGTTTATTCTCGTTGTTCGTGTAGCCTTTCTTGCATAGAAAATCGCCAAGCGATTATACCACATTCTGCTGATTGCTTAAGTTCGTACAATGACTTTACGAGTTTCTGCTGTACATATTTCCATTTGCTCTATCTTGGTTGGGACATTAATACATTCAGGTATCTTCAATGTCCGAATCCAATATTTCATAAAGGTATGCTGGTACCCCATCCATCAATTTCAATTCTAACTTCAAGTTCACTGCCATTGAGATAAATGTCTAAAGGGGGCTCTGCCCATGATCGGGGAATAGGTTTCTTCATAATCATCTCCTGGATGTTCAATGAAACCTTATGCAACGAGCCTTGCTTCTTTTTATTTCTCTTTTGAACAAATATCCACTTATGCCCTACGGGGTGCACAAGGGGAGGTGTACGGCTTACAGGCCCAAACGTCGTTCTTTTATTCGGAGAGAATAATTCAGTTTCTACTGCCTTCTTTCAATCTGATCTTTTCTTTCATTCAACGAGCGTCTGAGCTCGAATCAAGATTGATGATTGTGGCAAGTTTCTTTGCAAAGTATATGTCGACATTGGCTGTTGTCATATTCAAAGATTCTCCCGAGGTCATAAATTTTATAGCTATTTCTTCAAGAGGCGATTCTTCTAATGCTTCTACTTGTTCACCGCTGCTTCCAATTGCGGGGCAAGTCCCTTTAGTTTTTTTCTTTTTTAGGGATGTTCAGTGCAGTGCGCCTTTTACGAAGGTTCCATCCGGTGCAGTCTCAACCGACTCCCTTCAGTTCAGGGCACTTGGTGATCGGGTGTGTCAAGTCCTTCTTATCCTTTTTCACCAAGCGTCCCGGTTGCCGGATTCGAGGGACCGGAGTTCTCGTCCTTTTCGAGGCCTGCGGGCGGGATTAGGGATACCTTCATTAGTATTTCAACCCTCTCGGTGCATTGCGTGCATGTGCAAATGCTACTTGGTCACGCTCTTCAAATCACTAAAGTGGTCGACGATTAATTTGCTAATATTTGCAAATCTATTATCTTACGGACTTCAATTGTCTTCTAGACTTCAATTCAATTATCTTTTGGTGTAATTATCTTACGGACTTCTCTATTTGCTTCACTAGTGCGCGGGTCATATGCATAGATTTTAATTATCTTCTGGATTTCAATTGTCTTCTAGACTTCAATTATTTCCCGACATTATTATCAAGGGTTGATTTCCTCCCCCTAATGACGGGAAACTAATCTCATCGATATACTATCAACGAATCGGGCATTATGCAAATCTCGATCATAGGGTCCAAACACTTGATTATGGATCTTTGTCTCATAACCAATGTATATCCCAGACTTTCGGAGAAGACCCATTGCAGTTCGCTGCGGTGATGGTATAGGTACATAAACCTTACGACCAAACCTACGAAGATGAGTAGTTTTCGGTGCTGACCCTTGCGCTAGTTACATAGGTGGACGGATGTTATAAGTCACAGTCTAAAATTGATGAGAGATCTTTGCGGCGGATCGCACGTCCCCAACATGTAGTTGGTAAATTACAATTCTTCAAAGTTACATTAGTCCATTCAGGTGCGGACAAGTGGTACAAAATGCTCAACTTTAATTCCCATTTTCATGCAATAATCATCAAATGCTTTGAGTAAGTTCTCGGCGTTGTCCATTCGGTGGACTTCTCATGATGATCGAGAAAATATTTCTAATTTAATTATCTGCGAGATTTAGCTATGTAGAAGCTTGATTTCGTAGACAATAATCATACGTCGACCATTCCGAGGAAGCATCAATGAGCACTATAAAATACCTCAAATTACCCTTACGGGGCTATATAGGACCGCAAAGGTCTCCTGGATACGGTCCAGAATGCGAGGACTTCATCCTTTGCTTTGAGCAAAAATGTCTAGTAATTAATTTCCGGTGGCACATGCGGGCACACAAAATCTTCTGATTCGAGAAATTCTTAACATTCATATCATGTCCTGTGAATTGTTAATTATATTTCTCATCATCCTAAGACCTAGACGGCACAATCTATCATGCCGAGATAGAAAAGTTGAGCTTCTAAATACGGTTTTCGGGATGAGAATAGTGTAGGTGCCTTAATATTAGTGTAGTATAGCCCAATTTCATATGAAGGAAGATATTCTAATGCTATTTTCACTTTCTTCACACTTTGTAATGAGCAGTATTCCGTACCATACTCTTCTTGATCTCTACATGGAAAGCTGTTAGCATAAATATCCTTGAGAGTTCTAGTCGATTAGGTACAACAAATCTTCTTCAATGACCAAAGTTGTGCCCGTTGGAAGTATAATTATGGCCCTTCCTGAGCCTATTATACAAGTATCGCTGCCTGGGACTGTCGTAAGACTACCAGTATTCTTGCTGATCGACTGGAAAAATTTATGTTTCTCTCAGGATGGTATTCGTTGTGCCGCTACATGCTAAGCATACTTCCTCCATAGGGCGCCACACGCGTTCTAATATAATGTACTTTATTAATATGTAGCAGAAAACAAGCAACACATAAATAAAATACTTCAGATATCAGAACGTAACTTGCTATTATAAAGACGGGAAAATAAGCCTTGCAGGACTTATAATAAGAATTTAATGCTTTGCTCTCCTAGAGCTTGCAACCATTATTCAATAATTCAAAAATCTGCTTCAATTACAAACTGCAAGTTTCTATAAAAGGTCCGAGTGCAATGCGTGCCTTTGGATCTAATAAGCGAAGTATTCGGGAACTTACGCTAAATCGGCTCCATGCGCGATCTTCTCCTCTTGGCGACTGGTGTGGCGGCTGTGATGTCCAAAGGAGGGATGATGGAGCACTCTTGGGCTGTTCACATTCATAAGTGCGGTAATGGATGTGAATCTCTCGTACTGCAATGGCGAGGTATGCTTCATGCTATCATTTGCCCTTCTTCTTAGACCGGAAAACATCAATAATATGCGACGCCACGACCTTACCCTTCTTGTTCCTCTCATTCGTGAGAGGCTTCATCACCTTGTAGTCGCTAGCTAGCGATGGCTTCATGGCCAACATTGCTACTAGGTGGTTGCGAGATGAAGTTCTTTCTTATAATATCATCTTGAGTTTACGCAACTTGCATGATGTCAATTAATTCGGCATACTTCATGTAGCCGTCTTGGCGATAGTTGCTTGCGGATTGCACCGCGTTCGGGTGAAAGGTAGAGGTCTTCTCAATCTTACGCTCATCCGTGATTATATTACCACGAATTGAAAGCGTTATAAATTGCAGTACAAATTACGACCATACTAGGTCGGTTCTCGAATTTCGATTCGTGATGCGATCATCTTCATATTCATGCAAAAGTTCAAAGAATTACTCTGTAATCTGCATAAAATGGTTGCAAAATTCTCACAATGCTCTTGAACTCGAGTTCGTGTTCGTATTTTTCTATGCATTTTTCATGATTTCTGCTATTTTGATGATTAAAAGCAATATAAATAATCACAAATAATCAAAACGATAAATGCGGTAAATAAATCGCATAGAAATAATAATAACAAAGTTAAACATGCTTCAAGTTCAAAAGTATGCAAAAAAATGGATTCAGAAGCCCTTTCTGCTGAAAAAATGTTTTTAGTGAAATCGCAATTTTCGGCGGCGGCCACGGAGCGCGGCACGGCGGCGCTACGGCGGCGCGCCGGTGAGGTGGGGCGCTACGAAGCGGCGGCGGCGGCGCGGTGGCCATTGCGGGAGCGCGGCGGTGCGGTGCGGTGCGGTGCGGCCTTGCGGGGCGGAGATGTCGGCTGCGGCGGCGAGCGCGGCGAGACGGTGCGGCGGCGCGGCCGCGGCTGGCGCGGCGGCGCCGGCGCGGCATGTCGGCTGCGGGCGGTAGCGGTTCGGCGGTGCGGGTGCGCGGCGCGGCACGCGCCAGTGCGGCACGACGGGCGGGCGCGGTCGGCGGTGCGGCGGCCGGAGCCTTCTTCCTCCTTCCTTTACTTCATGCCATGGCGCGATGCGGCCGCGCGCGATGCAAGGTGGCTACGAGCCATGGGCGGCGCGCGCGCAGCGGCGACGAGGGCGACGGTACCTTTACGGGAGGTGGCCCAGCGGCCGCTCCGGCAGGCGCACGGCTTCGGACCGACATCACACGGCGCATGCGGGCGCCGCGAGATTTTTTTCATACTGTTCATATGCAATCACTGTTCATATGTGATTACTGTTCACGCACATTTACTATTCATCCGTGACCACTGTTCACGCATGGTACTGTTCACGTGCGATCACTGTTCACGCCTGATTACTATTCATCCGCAAATACTGTTCACGTGTGATTACTGTTCACGCGTGATTACTATTCATTCGCGCTTACTGTTCATCTGCGAATACCGTTCACGCCTGATCACTATTCATCCGCAAATACTGTTCACGTGTGATTACTGTTCACGCGCGATTACTATTCATCCGCGCTTACTGTTCATCTGCGAATACTGTTCACGCGTGATTACTGTTCTTGCGCGATTCCTGTTCATCTGCAAATACTATTCATGCGCGATTACTGTTCAGCCGTATATGTATGCGATGCAAAGAGGTGTAATACGAGATTGCAATGGAGCGCGGCTTCATGCCGACATGTGCATGCTTGCCGCGTGCTGGCGGCGTGGCTCTGTCATTACCTCCCTGGCGAGATGTGATGGCGGACTATGCCGACCGGTAACGTCTCGTCGCGGAGGTAGTGACAGCCGCTTACAGGCGGTGCCGTGCATATGATGCCTTTCATGCAATTGCATCTACTACTTACGATACAATCGTCATCTACTCTTTCATGTAACCCACCGATCGGCTTGGCCGGCGACTTCAAGTCGGCTCGCGGTAGATTAGAGCAGATTTGCACCGTAGAAAACCAATCTAGAAAGCCAAATTTGCAGAATTGAAAGCAATCTAGAAAATACGATTCAATCTACGAGTGTCGTTCATCGACGGTTACCTTTTCGATGCGAGGAGAGTCGATCGTGCTGATAACGTGTTGAGGAACCGTCGCTGGCGAGTCCAGTCCGAGCGATTACCTCGTAGACAAGCGTAGAATCGTAAGAACAATGCATGAACAACAAGAACAGAATAAGAGATAGAACACAGAGATGTAGGGGGACTTCTTGCTTCTCTTTATTCCTTCATCCATCGATCAATCCTTTACAATGAATATCACCCCCTATTTATAGGCTACGACCCTGCTAGGGTTTGAGATGAGGAGCCCACCTTGGGCCAGGACTCCCGGTCCTGGGCCCGGTTTCCTAACACAGGTCACGGCCTGCTCTTCTTTGTCTTCTGGGGCAACGATGTCACACCAAACTGGACTCTGCAGTCTGGACCTGAGTCGCAAAATAAGAACACATTTCCAATTCGCCCTATTGAAAGGCCTACTTTCCTGGGCCGCTTCGTCACGAAGGCAAGGACCAAATCGGCGTCCGCTAAGATGAAAAGTTGACAGCATGATCGTAAGCTCAAGTCTTTTTTTAAAGCATCTCATGCTATATGTCACTGTTTTTCCTTTTGTACTAGTCTGCTCAAGTCCATGACCATTTTTGCATGTACTAGTTTAATGTCCGTGACAAAGCACGAATCAAAATAATCATATTACCCTAGCACGTCGAGAAGTTGTTGTCGAGCTCCGCACCGGTCCATATCGTGTCTCCAACTCCATCATCATCATGCTTAGTCTACACCGAGCCCTTGGCTCCCGCACCACTACTACTCCTGGGCGAGCTGTGCTACACCCCGCATCGCGTCTCCAACAAATAGAGAGTGAAAGAAAAGATGTGTATGCTGCTGCTTGTTCTGCATCCTATTAAGGACTTCTTTCTCTCAACACAACTAAAGCTCTCCGTCAACCTCGAGGCACTTGGTTTTCTGAGATAGCGTCTTTCGACTTGCCTTGCCTGGTTTCATCTCGGTGGTTTTGATTACCATCGGCTTTGTGAGTATTTCGATATTCTATTTACAGGACTACTTTACTTTGCATATATATGTGTTGTGCTAGTTTCAATCTTAAATTGGAACCGGAAGATATTGCATTGTAATGCTGTGGGTTTCGGTTTTTGCTCAGTGATGAACTTTGTCAGATTGTGAAATTAATTTGGTATCAATATCAGACTTGAGCTACTAGGACTGCTTGCTGTTGTCAGATTGTCTCAATTAGCACGTGTCTGTTGCTTTCTGTTTCGGCTGTGAATGAGTTAATGATATTCCTTTGATACTGGGATCCTGCTGTTCCTTTGTTTGTTGCTTGTCTTACTCCTGTTAGGCGAGTGATTCACATTGGTGAAATTAGTGATCTTCTATTGTGTCGAGTAATTAATTATATATCTGCTGAATGAATGGTTTATGATTAACTAAGTGATTACCGGTGGACTGTTAATCATATATCTCTCTGTTGACTGAAAGTAAAATTATTGTTTGAGATAATTCTTGAGATAACAGTAAGCATTGAATTCTGAGCTCATAGTCTAATTCATTGTTATCATTGTGCAACTCTACATCTGAGAGCAATCTTTAAACATTATAAATCTAAGCATTATGCTGATTTTGCATGTTTTCTTGTTCAATCTTTCTAGCATTTTTTCCCGTGTAATTGACATGCAAAAATCACATGTCTATATGTTATTTTGGTCAATTATATGTTGCTGGAATTATGCTTTAATCATTCTTTTATGCTGGAATTAAATCTGATTATTTGCTAAAACTGTAATTTTTACAACATAATGCACATCTGCAACATGACAGCAACGTTTGTTTTTTTAAAAAAAAACAAAATTGGCAGCCAAGGTTATGAAGGCCTGAAAGGCATGTGAAGCTGCCATGACAACTCTACCGTGACTCCATCCGTTGTTAACTATATCAAAACCCAACAAATTAAGCCTAAAATCTAACGGTGTAACCGTGGTAAATCCGGTCCAACCTGCCTGGCTTGACTCATTGTAGTTTAGACTTGTTTGTCACCCCCAGGATTCCGAACTCTGTTTGAAGCCCGTTCAGGGGACGTGCTTGTCAGATCGTTCAATGGGTGCACTTCCATCTCGGTTTCTGCCTTCTTGTCCGCACCATCCTCTCCCGGTTTGAACCTCGAGAGAGTCGCCAGCGTGTGGACGGCGTCGACGACTCCCTCGACCCTCGCGGAGATCTCTATGAGCAGCGACGCAACGGTGAAGAGCGCCATGGCTTCTATCAACGACGTCTCTGTCGATTCCTCGGCCAGCCTGGACGGGAGCGCCCTCAGGTGACCCTGCAGCTCGTGCGCGGCCGCGTTCATCTCCGCCACGCGAAAGCCCAGCGTCCGGGGGGTCGTCATCGCGGCGATGGTGCTCGACGCCTCCTTGAGCACCCGCGCGCACTGCGTGCCAAGCCTCGTGCACACCTCGCCGAGGAGACGCGGGGCGTGCCCGCCGACGCAGCTGTTCAGGGCCTCGATGCAGTACGCGCAATGGCGCCTGGCGGCGCCAACCTTGGTGTACTGCTCGTAGGGGTGGCGGAAGCCGAACCGGCCGTGCGGGAGCTCCCACCGCGCCAGGTTGGCCTGCGAGTCCTCGGACGCCTTGGAGTTGGAGTTGAGCACACGCTCTTGTACCCCTCCGACTTGGCCGGCGCGCGCTTTTCGGGCTCGGCGAAGTAGTCCTCGACGCAGCCCTCCACCGCGCCCGCGAGCTTCTCCATGTTGCGCGCAGTGAGGAGGTGCAGCTCCTGGCCGGACCACACCGGGCAGATGAGCACGCAGACGGCGAGGCAGATGAAGAAGCCGATAGCGATGGTGTGTGGGCATAAACTAAGGCCAATCTAGATCTAAACTATATGAATCCTAGCTCAGTGAAAAACACCTAGCCTAAACCTAAGAGTGGAAGTTGTGGGGAAAACTTGAGACTAATCCGAACTAAGACATGAACCCTAGCTTTAATTAAGAACACCTAACATAAAACATTAGGGCGGAAGCGTGATTGTGCATACCCGAGCTTGCCGATGCCATTAGGGTGTAGATCGGTTGATGTAGCAGCAGGCTGGAGAAGAGGAGTCGGTGTAGATGGTGTAGACGAGACCGGCGGTGACGGCGGTTGACAGTGACGACGTCGACCTTCGGATTCCGATCTTCGCCCACCTGAGCGCTCAAGAGAGATCGGATCTTTTTGGGGTGTACGTTAGCCTAGAACAATGTCATGTCTCAAGGCCTGCCGAGTCCCCCGTTCTATATGGCGCTGGTGGACGGGACCAAAACCACTTAGAGTTGGTTGAGTCCCCGATCAGGACGCGCGAGTGGGGCGTAGCCCCCTTGAATCTCGGGGTTGTTAGCCCAGATCATCCCAACATTCTCCCCTTTGATCGTAAGGCTAACATCATAAGCTCATTCTCAATAAAATAGCATACCAAGATAATGCGTCGCATGACCAATGAAGTGTCATACAACCTCAATATCTATAGTGTACTATCCTATCTTGAAATGGATGTTCATTATTCTTAATGGGAGTTGGTTTTCTTTTAAGGTCCTTTAGTCCAGAATCAGAGGCTTTCCAATAAACCCATGCCGGCAACATGATCACGAAAGATATTGGGTGGTAAGCCTTTAGTAAGCGGATCCGCAAGCATTGACTTAGTACTAATATGCTTGATCACGATGGTTTGATCCGGATTCTATCTTTCACAACATGATACTTAATGTCAATGTGTTTGGCAGCACCACTTGACTTGTTGTTACTCGCATAAAAGATGCGGGTTCGTTATCGCGATATAAGGTGAGTGGTTTAGAAATGCTGTCTACCACTCTAAGTCCCGGGACAAAATTCTTAAGCCATACAGCCTGCCCGGTGGCCTCATAACATGCCACAAACTCAGCTTGCATCGTTGAAGATACCGTAAGTGTTTGTTTGGAGCTTTTCCACGAGATAGCTCCTCCAGCGAGTGTGAAGATATAACCTGACGTGGATTTCTTAGTATCAACACATCCCGCAAAATCTGAATCTGAATAACCAACAACTTCAAGGTTATCAGAAATCTTATATGTGAGCATGAAATTCTTAGTAGCCTGCATATAGCGCAAGACTTTCTTAACGGCCTTCCAGTGGTCCGGTCCTGGATTTGACTGATATCTGCCAAGCATCCGGTTACAAAAGCTAAATCGGGCGTGTACATACTTGAGCATACATAATACTTCCGCGGTGAAGCATAAGGAACCGACTTCATCGATCGGTTTCATATTGGTTCCTTGGACATTGAAATGTCCCAAACTTATCGCCTTAACAATAGGAGCAAAGCGAGCGAGCACTTATGCATATTGTATTTCTTGAGACTCTGTCAGCGTATGCCTTACGAGATAAACCTAATATTCCTTTGGACCTATCTCGGTGAATCTCAATGCCAAGAACGTAAGAGGCATCACCAAGATCCTTCATATCAAAATTAGATGAAAGAAATCTCTTGGTCTCAAACGGCATATCCTTATCATCTTGGCCAATAAGATATCATCCACATAAAGTACTAAGATGGTGAATTTACTCCTTGAACTTAACATATATGCGGTTATCAACTTCATTTTCCTTAAAACCAAAATTCCTTATTATCTTATCGAATTTGAGGTACCACTGCCTCGACGCTTGTTTCAAGCCATAAATTGATTTCTTAAGTCAACATCCCATATGCTCCTTGTCTTCCACGGCAAAACCTTCCGGTTGAGCCATGTAAACATTTTCTTGCAAGTCGCCATTAAGAAATGCCGTTTTAACATCCATCTGATGCAGCTCTAAATCATAATGAGCTACAAGTGCCATTACGATTCTGAATGAATCTTTAGTTGAGACAGGAGAAAAGGTGTCATTATAATCAATCCCCTCTCTTTGTGAGAAGCCTTTTGCTACAAGCCTTGCTTTGAACCTTTCGATATTTCCCTTAGAGTCATGCTTGGTTTTGTAGACCCATTTCTGACCCTCTTGTTTTGACTCCGTCAGGAATTTCTACTAAGTCCCATACATCATTAGTGCTCATAGACTTTAGTTCATCCTTCATGGCATCAAGCCACTTAGGAGAATGATCACTCATCATGGCCTCCTTATAAGAGGTGGGATCGTCTACCTTCCCTATATCATTAATATCCTCATTCATATATACAACATAATCATTCGGGATGGCAGATCTTCTCTCCCGCTGTGATCTTCTAATAGGTTCATCAGATATTACAGGAGACTGTTGAGGCTCATCATTAGGTGCAACGTTAGGAATTTCAGAGACCTCAACAGTGGGTGCAACAACAGTATTTTCTACTGGAGGTGCAGCCACCTGAGGCACAGGAATAAAGGTCTCTGGGATGAGCGGTGAAGGAACATAAACCCGCTTCTCCTCAAGATCTATTTTCCTGGGCTCCAGCTCCTCATTATTTTCTAAGAACACAGCGTGCCTTGTTTCTACAAACTTAGTTGTCCTATTAGGACAGTAAAAACGATACCATTTTGATCTTTCAGGGTATCCAATAAAATGACAACTTACCGTTTTAGGGTCTAATTTCCCAATATGTGGATTAAAAAACTTAGCTTCAGCACGACAACCCCACACTCGTAAATATTTCATACTCGGTTTTCTCCCAGTCCATAATTCATAAGGTGTCTTAGGTACTGATTTACTGGGAACCCGATTAAGAATATGTGCAGCTGTCTTTAGTGCTTCCATCCACAAACTAATGGGTAAACTAGAGTGGTGAGCATGCTCGTACCATATCCATAAGTGTATGCGGTTGCGTCTCTCACTACTCCATTCTCTTGAGGTTCACGGCATAGAATCTTGGGCAACAATGCCATTTTCTTGAAGAAACTTAGCGAAAGGGCAGAATTTGTCCATAAGAGGCATGTCTTCCATAATATTCTCCCCACGGTCCGATCTTACCACTTTAATTCTTAGGTTGTGCTGATTTTCAACTTCATCCTTAAATATCTTAAATTTATCAAGTGACTTGGATCGGTCTTTAATGGGAAAGATATAACCATAACGGAGAAATCATCGATGAATGTGATGAAAGAATCAAAACCATCCACCGATGTCACGGAAAAGGACCACAAATATCGGTATGAATTAATTCTAAAGTCATGTCTTTGAGTAGCTCCCTTCTTTATTTGTTTCACATATTTTCCTTTAATGCAATCAATGCGATGGTATGAGTCGAGAAATCTAATGGGTGGAGAATCTCTTCCTTAATGAGACGCTCCATTCTCCCCTTCAAATGTGGCCTAAGCAGCGGTGCCACAATTTCGAAGAAGTCTCATTATTCTTTTACCCTTAGCATCACACACATTCAAGGATCTGGAGATTCATTAAGGAAAGCATATAGAGTTTGTCTCGTCTAAAAGCAAGACCAATATCATTAGAATCAAACGTAATAATACATTTATTATCACCAAAAGTACACTTAAAACCTTCATCGTCCAACAAAGAAAGCGAAATCAAATTTCTCCTAATAGAAGGAACATAAACTACATTATTGAGACGAAGTGAGAAGCCGTTGTCTAAGACTAATGTAATTGATCCTATTGATTCCACTTGGCTTCCTTTCCATCCGCGACTCTAAGGCTTCGCTCCCTTTCTTAGGGTTCTCGCGGTATGGAATCCTGTAAAGAATTAGTAACGTGCAGTTGCACTGAGTCAATCCACCAGAATTAATGGAAAAATTAGCATAAAGTGTTTCATCAACAAAAGTTATTGTATCATTACCCTTCTTTGCGAGCCACTTTAGGAATCCGGCACGGTCCTTACGAAAGTGCCACGATCGCTTGCAAAATGACATTCACCCCTTTAGGTGCTCCAATAGAGCTACATGAGGCTTAGGTGCATTGTGCACTTTAGGCCCGACTTATCGCATTGGGGAGAACGCCAACTTCTTCTTAGATTTGAAGTCCCCTTGGAACTTCCTTTTATTGGAGCCACCAACTTGAAGTGCAAGATCTCTCTTTTCCGTCCTAATTCTTTCCTCCTCCTGAACACACATGGCGATTAAATCGCTCATGTTCCACTTTTCTTTCTGAGTATTATAGTTGATCTTAAAAGCTGTATACTCAGAAGGGAGAGAGGTCATAATGAAATGGACTAGGAAACCATCAGAAATTTCCATGTCCATTCCCTTAAGTTTTCCGGCCATATCAGTCATCATCATTATGTGTTCTCTAATACTGCCGGATCCATCATACTTAGTTGTCAAGAGCCTCTGAATCAGAGTACTGGCATAAACTTTTGTAGAGCCCTTAAATTTTTCTTCAACTGATGCCAGATACTCTTTAGCATTTTCAGAATCGGGGATTGCTCCCCTGATCCCAACTGAAATGGAGGTCTTCATTATCATAAGTGATAGACGGTTGGACCGCTCCCATTTCTCAGCATTAGTTTCATAAATTTTCTTTTTGTCATCATAATTTTCCTCACCCTCGGAGGGGGGAATGGGAGCTGGCATCCTTAAAGCATAATCGAGATCTAATACCCCAAGGACAACATGGATTCTCTCCTTCCAGGAGGGAAAATTGCTCCCCGTAAGCTGTTCAATGTTGTCGATGGTGGCAGCGACATTTGATGCATTTATTGCTGAATATCAAAATACAGGGCATAAATCAGAAATAATCATAAGAAATATGTTGCATGCAATTAATCCTACGTTGGTCTGATTAATAACACACAAAAACTATAGTTCTAATTCACATCACCGTTGGGCAGATAATGAAAAAGAACTTAAACAATTAATATGGCTACACATGATTATAAACAACGTTGGTCAGAATATAATCATATGCATGTACATAATGCCAAAAACATAAAATGTAAAAGTCTCTAATTAAAATATCTCGTTGGTTCAATTTTAATAAGAGATTAAGCATAATATTGGGCAATAATACATTATTCATGATATACCATAATTTGGGCAACTAAACAATAATTAAACAGCAGCACAAAAATTAACATTAATCACAAAAACATTATGCATAATACATATTTATTTGGCAATCCAAACATTAATTTAAAAATCAGTGCATCAACTTAACAAACATTAATCAGCCAACTTATTCCTAATGTTTAACTTTCAGTCGGCCCAAAACTATTCTTCTCAGACAGCCTATATCCATAGCACACCCGGGCCAAAACCTTGCACAGCCGGCCCAAGCTCGGTAAAGCCATGATGGCCCTTGATCTAAACGGACGACCGAGATGGATCCCGAGAGCAACACAAAAAAAAACCACAAAACCTAAACCCTAATCATTCTCCCCTTCTCCATTCCGAAAAAAACGCTCGGAGCGGCCGGCTGCTTGAGGATGCGCCATCGCGGTGGCGCGCGCGCGGGGGAAAGCGCTCGGAGCGGCGACTTGGGGCGCTGGCGTGTGGCTTGAGGTGCCGGCGCGGGCGCAGGGGAGAACGCCAGGGGCGGCTTGCGTCGGCGGCGCGCGGCAAGAGGCGCGGCGATCGCGCGCGCGGCCACGAGGCGATGGCGCGACCGAGGAACCGATGAACGCCCAAAAACGTAAGTATTCCCCGCCGATTTGGGTTTGATTGCTTCGGGATTCTCGGGATTTAGCAAAAGTTCTTGATTCCCCTCCTTCTAAAGTGCTAACCCGATTAGTCTAATTGTTAGATCTGAGCATGAGCAAGTTTGGTTGGTGCTAATGGGTTCAAAACCGATACTAGGGTGGCTCTGATACCATAATGTGGGGAAAACTTGAGACTAATCCGAACTAAGACATGAACCCTAGCTTTAATTAAGAACACCTAACATAAAACATTAGGGCGGAAGCGTGATTGTGCATACCCGAGCTTGCCGATGCCATTAGGGTGTAGATCGGTTGATGTAGCAGCAGGCTGGAGAAGAGGAGTCGGTGTAGATGGTGTAGACGAGACCGGCGGTGACGGCGGTTGACAGTGACGACGTCGACCTTCGGATTCCGATCTTCGCCCACCTGAGCGCTCAAGAGAGATCGGATCTTTTTGGGGTGTACGTTAGCCTAGAACAATGTCATGTCTCAAGGCCTGCCGAGTCCCCCGTTCTATATGGCGCTGGTGGACGGGACCAAAACCACTTAGAGTTGGTTGAGTCCCCGATCAGGACGCGCGAGTGGGGCGTAGCCCCCTTGAATCTCGGGGTTGTTAGCCCAGATCATCCCAACAGAAGTGAGATTTGTCTACCCGAACTTGAAGATGCTATTAGACTTGTAGATTTGTCGATGTAGAGCGGTCGGTGGTCGCAGAGGTGACATGGACGAGGACAGCGGTGTCGCAGCGACGGCGGCAACCTTCGTTTTTCACTCACCACGGCGCTCATGATAGATCGGGTTTGTTTTGGGTTAGACGTAGCCTAGAACCACATGGTAGAAGGCCTGCCGAGTCCCTTTTTGTTATTGCGTTAGGTGAACGGGACTGAAACTAGAACGAAGTTGGTTGCATCCCGATCAGAGCGCGAGTCAAGTCGTGACCCCTTGAAACTCGGAGGTGGTTAGCCGAGATCAACCCAACATGGTGGATATCCGCTGCAGCGCCAGCGCCTCCAGCTCGGTACCCCACCACGGCGACGAAGCTGTACGTCATGATGAAGACGGTCACGCCGTAGTCGTACCGCGCCTTCACCCTCGGCGTCGGTATGAACCGGGAAAACGCGGCTGCAGCAGCTGCACGCGTATTTACTTCGGTGTTAATGCTTCCACATCACGTGACCTGACAGTTAAGTACGGCGACAGAGTGAAGTACTGCTAAGAAGTTGCACACGTACCCAGCAGAATGACGGAGCCACTGGCGACGACCGGCTCGAACTTTTTGCCGGATTTGCTCGCTACCCAGTGCATGCCGAGCGCGAGCGCGGCCGCGCTCATCGTCCCGGCGGTTCTGTTGAACCCCTTGTACATGCTGCCACCTACGCGCGCATGCAGCACACACAAAGTCAGCGAGCAAACCAACTTAAATGGTGCGTGCGTGCCATAGTCAAACTGGAACTTAGTAACCAATCCCAACATGGAAGTATTGAAAAAACTTATATAAACAAAAAATCTCAAATACCCTTCACGTGAGACATATAATCGTCACTATAAATAAGAACGAGGATTCCTACGGTAGCAATTAGTATTAACATAATAGAAGTAAGCGGGTGAATCAAGTATCCAAATTCTAAAGAAAAATCATTATTGACGGTCCAAGACCATAGATATTGATAGATAGAAGACCAGCCGCGTCCATGCCCTCTCTGCCGTGCCGGTCTTGTGCTCCACCGTCGCCGACGTGCCTTCCGGCATGGACACCTGCCATTCCAGACCATTCTCCGCCTCCTTGGTGCTGCCCATGGTGATCCGTGGACGTACGCAGCTAAGGAAGATCGGTCAGAACTCAGATCGATTGGACACTAGTGTAAGCGTGTATACATGACGAAACGTGACAAAATGTTTGCGCATTGCAGTACTAGCTAGGCCAAGGCCAAGGCCAAGAGGGAGAAGTAAGGAGAGCTTCCCAGAGACGGATGTGAGAAGTAAGTATAGTCGCCTGTACTTGGGCCGGTCCAATTCCAAGCCCATCTTCACCTTTTTCTTCAGCAAAACCCAAGGCCGTAAAATGGCTAGGGACATGTACTGGGCCGCGTCTGTCGTGGCAGAAAGCAACAAACCGTCATTTCTCGACGAGAATATCGCGTCGTGTTCTATCTATCACTGTCGTTCTTTCTGTGCCTTTTTAGACAGGCTATCACAGTCGTTTTCTGTCACCCATATGTTGGGAGAGCGGTAGATTTCGTGTCCAGATTTGGTACGAGAGAATGAGAGATTAGAATGTTTGATCTCCTTAGGATTGATTTTCTAGATTTGGTCCAAGGTGTCAGTCGAGCTCTTTAGGATTGTGCTTCCAGATTTAAAAGAATGGATTGAGGTGCTCGTGTCGACTACATCTGCTGAGGTATTGAGAATTTGACATGACAGATCCCTAGTAAACTGATACATTGGTCGAGGAACCAGTAAAACGTGTAAATTATATGTTCGATTTTATTTGTTCTCGTAGCAAAATTCTTATTGGAAACTCAACATGAACGAAGGTAAATAGAGTGCTCCTGTTTTGCAAGCGAACAGCAACTCTGCAAAAGTTTAAACGAAACGAAGTACTACTACTAGAAAACAATTCGACATCTCTTTTTTGTTTTGCAGCGGCTGAAAAAACAAAAGCTCTACGCTCCCAACCGAACCGAACGTCTGTTACTATTTATCTCCAACCTTTTCCTCCCCACCACCACCAACCTCCCTATTTCTCCTCGCCTCCTCCTCATCCCACCGCACACCTCCGCACCGCCAAATCCGTAACCCTAGCTCTGCCCCCCACCGCTCCAATCCATGGCCGCCTCCCCGTATTCCTAGCGCCGCCGCGATGGGTCCCGCCTGCGCCGCCGCCGGGAGGAGATCGAGCGAGGGAGAATGAGGTGCTGCCTCAGCCGCGTGCCATCCGTCGGTTGTCGGGCCATGGGCGTTGCGGGACGGGTGAAGCCGACGTCGCTGCGCAGCCGCAGCCGCCGCGTGCGGCCGTCGTGCGACCCGTTCTCCGAGCCCTTCACTGAACGCCCGGCACCGGCCGCGCCGTCCTCCCGTGCCTCGCTGGCGGCGTGCTGCGCGTAGCTTGCGTGCGTCCGATCCCCGTATTATCCGGCGATCTCGCTGGTCCGTCTCTTTCTGCTTCCTCTCTGGTGGTCTGTGCTTGTAGATTCGGTTGTGTGTGTGGGTGATCCGAAATGGAGGTGTTCGGTGACCGGGATGAGGTGGTCGATGCGGAGTACGCGGAGGTGGATCCGACCAGGCGATACATGCGCGTAAGTTTTTGTTGGCTTTATTTTCTGATAGAAATATCTTCCATTTTAGTTCGTTTGATCTGATGTGAATGTGATTTGACATGTCCATGCTAGTTGAACTTGCGATGAAATGGCACCTGCATTACATATCTGCAAGTTTGCTATGAAATGTTTTATGTGCTCGTTGCCTCGCTCCGTATGTTGGCCGTTTGCCTCGGATATGTGCACATTCTGAGTACAGAATGTTGTTTTCTCAACAAAAAAAAAAGTTGGTTTAGAGTTCTCTTCGAAAATGCACTATGTAAATGTTGCAACTTTGTTCGTTCAATTAAAAAAAAAACATCACATAAGCGCATGTGAGCTTGCAAAATGATCCATGAAAACAACACATCTCTGCCTGTTGTATTGATCCGAATTATTTTTCCTTCGCTGCAGTACAATGAAGTGCTGGGGAGAGGAGCTTTCAAGACTGTGTATGTCCTCAGCATCCTCTTATTTCGCTTTATGTTTCTTTGTCAAGGAGATTTCTTTTGATTGCAATATGTTGTCTCATTTTAAAAATCTGCACACACAAAAAAGTTGGCATTTACCATAGCTGCAATCATGTTTCGGCCAACACAATCAGAGTAATCAATAGCCTTCAAATTAGATAATTGCATCACATTTAACAAGTTGTTGATTTAAAAACACACCATGTTAGTGTTAGACTATAATTTATATTCTTTACTTTGTCACTCATTATTTGTAAATGGTAATATAATGGTTCAAATTTCAGATACATGTGTTTGGGTAGCATTCTATCAATTTTTTACTCAGTAGAGTACTAATAGTAATACATACCTGCTAATTCATATAGTTTGGTTTGGAATTTATTCTTATATTAGTTTTTTATCTGAGGACTTACTAATGCACGTGCTCAGTTGTAGCCATAGGCGTCTTTGTTACTGGTCCACTTTGATCAAAACGACCAGAAAGGTCCCAACTAAAGGAAAACTAGTAGTTTAGTGTTCATCCCTCATAGTGGCATTCAGGGAACATATTCATAATGGCAAATTGATACACAGTCATAACGTCACATGGCTTATTTTCCCTTTTGCTTTCCTAAATCACCCTTATAACTAGTACACGGGGCTGTATGTAACATGTTGTATCCATTCTTAAATTGGATTTAGTTACAAGGCCTTCGATGAGGTTGAAGGTATCGAGGTTGCATGGAATCAAGTGAAGATAGATGAGGTGATGCAACTTCCAGATAATCTTGAGAGGCTGTACTCAGAAGTTCATCTACTGAAGTCTCTCAAGCATGGAAATGTAATGAAGTTTTATAATTATTGGGTTGATGATCAACAGAAGACAATTAATGTTATTACAGAACTGTTCACGTCTGGAAGTCTCAGGCAGTAAGTAACAAGTAACAACCATGCTCTGTTGCTACTTCCATGCTTCCTTGAGGAATGACACCGTTACAACTTTGTGCATTTCTAGTTACCGTCGGAAACATCCATGTGTTGACTTGAAGGCAATAAAGCATTGGGCAAGACAGATTCTTCATGGATTGGATTACCTGCACAGCCACCAACCTCCAGTTATCCACAGAGACCTGAAGTGTGATAATATTTTTGTTAATGGGAATCATGGAGAAGTTAAGATCGGAGATCTTGGGCTAGCTACAATGATGCGAACGCCTCGAGCGAGAAGTGTTATTGGTAATAATATTTGGCCTACTTTATTGGTTTCCATCATTCCATGTTATTTCTGAACAAATCTGTTATGGTCCTTTGGTTTGGAGATATGACTTACTGACCATTTTGATGGTACCACTAAATCACTTGGCATAGTTCGTGGTCAATGTTAGCCACATGCATAACCAATTAGCCATTAGTGGCCTGACTTGTTGACATTTAGACCTTATGTGTTACATACACGAGGTTTTGAGTTTTCATTAACTCATGGTTCTTTCGAAATCGACTTGCTTATACCTGTGGTCTGGAGTTTCTGCCTATCATACATGGGGCCTCTTCTTACTTTCTGCAGGTACTCCTGAATTCATGGCACCTGAGCTATATGATGAGAATTATGATGAACTTGTTGATATATACTCATTTGGAATGTGCATGTTGGAGATGTTCACTCTTGAATATCCATACAGTGAATGTACAAATCCAGCTCAAATTTTTAAGAAAGTATCCAAAGTAAGTGATTCTTGATTTATCTTTGTAGAATCTTGCTTCAACACAATTTTTTCTCTCTAAATTACTGCCCCTGATTTGTAGGGTGTCAAGCCGGCTGCACTGGCTAAAATTGCAAATCCTCAAGTAAAACAGTTCATTGAGAAATGTTTAGTTCCCGCTTCTGAGAGGTTATCTGCCAAAGAACTATTGCAAGATCCATTTCTTTGCCCTGATAATACAAATGGCTTTGTTGGCATTAAGTTTCCATTATCAACACCCAAAGCTGTGGACCTCTCTCTGGAATCTTTGCACATGGACGTTGACACTCGTGAATGTGTGCATGCTAGCTCAGGCAAGAAAAATGGTCTTGTTGCTCCACATACATCTGTGTTGGAGTTCACAAGAACTAACAAAAATACGGAACTAAAGCTAAAGGGCGAGAAAATTGATGGCAATTCAGTCTCTCTGGTTTTGCGAATTGCTGATTTGTGTGGTATGTCTTTGTGTTGTTTGGAACCCAAATTCTTGTATTTTTGTGATGCATCATTGCCTTTCTGTTTGCAGGTCGCGTAAGGAATATTCATTTCCTCTTCTACTTGGATTCTGACACGGCTACGGCTGTTGCTGCTGAAATGGTTGAACAGTTGGAGTTAGCAGACTGTGATGTTACTTTTATTGCTGATTTTATTGACCTTTTCATAGTGAATCTTGTTCCTGGTCGGAAACTGGCACATGATGCAGCGATGAGCCCATGTACAGAATCTAAAATGGTTGAAAGTGAGCAAGTAATTACTTCCCACCAGAGCCTGTCAGAGTTGGCACCTGATTATGTGTTACTTGAAAGTATGATGTATTCAAAGGATATCAATGCATCATCAAATGGTCATCTTGATTCTGTTTCAAGTGCAACTAACCTAGGAGGAGCAAAGGGCTCCAAAGGGTCGGACATTTCTGTGCAGCTTGCTGGGAGTTCCAAAAGTCCGAGTGACTATGGGACTGATGACTACGGGACTATGGACTGTTGTGGGTACAAAGACGGCATCGATAAACTAGACTGCAGCCATGTTTTAGGTGACGGATCAAGGAATTTTCCAATTTTCCATATAGATCAAGCATCACCTGGTTCGGAGTTGGTGAGTGGTTGTTCGTCAATTTCCGTTACTGATAATCAAGATGTGCTAAATGGGGAACTTGATTTGATTGAAGCTCAGTACAAACATTGGTTTCATGAGTTAACAAGGATGCGGGAAGAAGCTATGGAAGGAGCTCAGAAGAAGTGGTTACCAGATAAATGATGTTTAATTTCTAGTTTTGTGTTTCATCTGAACATCATAAGAAAGAATGTTCAGATGTTCCTAGTACCTCCTGTTGTACAAGTTTTTTTTTTCATACATATGTGAGTTGCATTAATAATTAGTTGAAACATTGCTGTAGTTTGCAATGTTGCAAAGCGTGTTGATAATCTTTAATTTGTTTGGTTAGCTTTAACTAGAGTATTCCTAACATGATATTTCGATGCCGTTAGCGAAAAATGACAATGGTTGCGACTCTTTTCATTGAGGCAGAAAAGTAGAAGGTTTAAGTATTGGAATGAATATGGATCTTAATCAGTTAATCCTATTGTTCAAATTTAGAACTGTAGATAGGTGCTGAAATATCCTATCTTTGGAAGTTCGTTATTTATGCCTATAATTCTACCAGTATCTCTGGATTCTTTTGGTGGTTCTGTAGACCGTAGGTGTTTGAGATCTCCCAGCAAACTACCCTTTTTTTACTATCTTCAGTTATTCATGAAAAATGCATGTTGATGTAATTAGAACCAAACTTCAATCCCTCAAAATATCTATTAGAACTAAACTTCAATCCCTCAAAATATCTATACATTCTCCATACAAAAGTCTTCTTCAAAAACTATATTTTCCTGGTGGCCGGTTGTTAGTCCATAATTCTGGCAAATTCATTGGATGTCATCGAAGTTTTTTAAAAGGAATAATTAACTTAATTCCATTAGCAATTGCCATCAGCCAAATCGCTCGACGCACGGCACACAACAAAATCTGGGAAATCATCGTACCAAGGACAAATGTACGACTGATCCATAGACGTCGCACCGAACTTTGCCAATTCGTGTGCAACTGAATTGCAAGACCTGAGGCAAAGTTGAACTAACACACCAGGGAAGAAAGGATGATGCATTAGATAAGCATGCCCCTCTGAATAAAACTCCATTCGGCCCTTTGTCAACTTCTCCCTCGGAGCCGACTGCAGGCTGCTGGCATCACATTCTATCACCTTTCGGATACCCAGTTCTCTAGCAATCTGGAGTGTGCGCACACAGGCTGTTGCTTCTGCATAAAGTGCGTCCTGCACCGGCTGGAAGTGGACAGAAGCAACGCGTCTCGGTGAACAATAGGCCACTCTCGTTACCTAACTTGAAAATTCCTATTTAATGATAGACGTGAGATTGGTCAGGAGGCCAGTTTCTTCGAGGTAGTTGCATAAAACAGCACCCAAAACTACCAAACTCCAAATCAATACATTTTTTTTAGAGAGAACTCCAAATCAATACTTAGCACCATCAAGTCTCCAATGACCAGTTTTTATTTTAGAAAAAAAGTCTCCATAGAAGCGAACTACTCCGGTGCCAGGATAATAAGAGCATCACCCAATGCCGCTTGCAGCCAAAAGGCTACACGCCCTACACCATCACATATTTCAATTTATTTTGCAGTAGATTGGTTGCTTTTCGGACGTTCTGTACTACAACACAAGTTGATTACGATAAGGTTCACATGTTTAGTTTTATCAGGACATGTCGCCAATTCGCCATTCAAAACTGTAGATAGGAAATTACAAGAGAGAGAGAGAGAGAGAGAGTAAAATACTAAAATCAGTCATCCCTCCACTCAAACTGGCAATCTTCTTTACAACACTTGTAAAATGTCGTCATTGGCTCATCAGCTGATCGAATCTGCATCTGCTTGTAGTATGCTTCTCCATTGTGGCACCTTGGGCATGTAGCTGAAAAGCAAGTTTATTGGATGTACTTAGAGAACTATGGTTTGGCAGAATATGTATTCAGCTCCAGGTCACTAATGTAGTCAGTACTTAGCATTTTTATATAATGCTTAACCATGTTTAAGAGAAAAGGTTCCTTTGTGTGGCAATAGTCATTAGTGAATATCTTTTGTCATTGATATGCTATCATAATCAGGTCCACTAAATTGATTTTGAAGCACGGTTTGGAAAAATGAATTTTAATTCCACTGCCAAAGATCAATTGCAGCCTATTAGGTCATCACACTAGACAATCTAACAATCTCACATAAAAGCGCCAAAAAAAAACACTGATGTCATGCCTACCATTTTTTTTTACAATCATGGAACTAAGCATGTATGCATACATGATGCATCCACAATGTGCTGCTACCTTAGTAACAAGGTAGAAACACAGATAATAACTAGTAACAAGTCAATCTACCACTCTCCTAATAAAAATGTGTTAAACATCCCAGAATGATTATTCCCACATCCCAGAATGATTATTCCCTGCTCCATGATATGTTGAAAATTGATAAGACTTTGAACTACAAAGTATATTAAGTTTATTCTTGGTACATTTTTTTAGATAAAGGTTTTTCCCTGCTTATATTGAAAGCAACATTTTACAGAGTTGAGTTTATTCTTGGTACTTGACTGATACCTGATGTGATTCAAGTTTGAAAGAGAAAAGAAACGGATTAAGCAACATTCAGTCTTTTCATCTTATTTTTGACAAACAAGTGATCTCATTTGCTTTATCTATGACTGCCAAAACTAAAGAAGCCAGGAAGATATTTATTATAACACTTCAACTACTCTGGAGTCTTGGTAATTTACTCAGTAATGCAATTCATCGAAAGGAGGACACGACGAAAAAAACCCGGTAACTAGTACAAGAAATAAGCAACTCTATTGAGAACTAAATTTCCCAAGTAATTTTTTAGAACGACAGTGTTAAGAATAGTATCTCCCCTTGCACTGTGTTTCTCTCTCTCCCCTTGTACTGTGTGAACATTTCAATATACATTTTGTCTCTTTCACATTCACATGGTATCAGAGCTCTCGCGACCAGGCGCCGCCGGCTGCATCGCCCTCGCGCTCTACCTCCCCTACTCCCGTCGTCCTGACGCCTGGCTCCGGGTCGCCTGCCTCTGCAGCCGCTTCGCCCGGCCAGGTCCTACCCCTGACGATGCTCGCGTCCTCGCCTCCAATCGCACTCGCGACCAGGCGCCGCCGGCTGCGTCGAAGCCCTAGGCGCCGCCGGCCCTCGAGTGCACCATCGCCGAGCTTCCCCTGCTGCTCCTCTGCCGCCACCACCACCGGGTGCGCCACTCGCCGCGGAGCCAGGCCCCGGAAACCCTAGAGGCCTTCTCCGCCGTCGAGCTTCCTCGCCGCGCTCTCTATCGACGCAGCCTCGCCGCCGTTTCTTCTGCGACCACGTCTCGGCCGCTCGCTTCGTCTTCGCGCCGCGACGCGCCATCGCCCGCGGATTCAAGGGAATCGATTCAAGGTCGCGCGCGCGCGGTAGCGAGCAAGATCGTCGTCCGTGGTGGAGGCCTAGCGAGTTGCGCGACTCGCCACGCCTCCCGCAGACTGCCGAAGCTTGGTGTGGCACTTGCGCTTCTGGTCTACTCCTTGGTGTAACAAGGACCTTTCGCCATCATCTTCTCTGTTGTGTCTTCCTCTGTTGTTCTCTACTGCTATGGCAAAAGACAGCTCCCTCTTGGCCACTGACATCAAGCTAGATGGCTCCAACTACAGGGAGTGGGCTTTCTCGGCCATGACAGTTGTGAGGGCAGTCGGCCTTGAGGATCACCTGAACGATGATCCTCCCGATTCAAAGGCTGATGATGCCACGAAGAAGGCTTGGAAAAAGGCTGATGCTAAGGTGATGGGGGCTCTAGTTCTGAGTGTTGTTCCTTCACTTCGGATGAGCCTTGAGCATCACCACTCCGCCAAAGAGATGTGGAAATATCTTGAGCAACGATATCTTCAGCCTAGTGGAGCACTTCGTTTCTCCTTGTTGCAAAGCTTGCACAATCTTCAGCAGCAAGATATTCCCATAGAGGAGTACTATGGAGCCTTCACTCGCATCGCCAGTCAGCTTGCCTCTATGACTCCAAAGAGAGACTCTAGATGTGAATCTTGTATGGCTAAAGAAAAGCATGAGCAACAAACCTTCATGTTTCAGTTTGTGATGGGCCTTAGGCAAGAGTTTGAGTCTGATCGCACCTGCCACTTGGCGCCCAACTCTTCCTACCTTGGATGATGCACTTGCTCGTCTGATTGCTGAGGAGACACGTCTTCGCTCCCTAGTCACACCTACTGCATCGATGACTCACACCAGTGTTCTTGCCTCTCAGCACCGAGGTTTTTCCTCAGGAGATGTAGTCTGTTCCTATTGCAAGAAGTCAGGACATACATCTGATCACTGCTTTGCCCTTCACCCTGAGATGTTGGCTGAATACCGTAAGAGGTTTCCTTTGCAGCAGCGTCGTGGATCTATTAGGAGGTCCTCCACCACTGCGGTCCTTGAGTCAGGGCCTTCAGCGAAGAGTGCCTCAGTTTCAGCTGCCTCCCAGTTTGCTTACGGTGTTGTTCAGCCGTGGGTACTTGATTCAGGGGCTTCTTTTCATGTGACCTCTGATTGCTCTCGGCTTGTGTCCTGCCAGCCAGTGAAGGATGGTCCATCTATTCAAACAGCTGATGGTACATCTTGTTCTGTTACACATCAGGGTTCTCTCTCCACATCTGAGTTTCATGTTCCTGCTATTTCTTTTGTTCCACAGTTGTCCATGAATCTTATGTCTGTTGGTCAGCTGGCTGATATGAATTATTTCATTGGTTTTGATGACATCTCTTGTTATGTGCAGGATCATCAAAGCAAAAGGATCATTGGTACTTGCCGTCGCCGTAGAGGATCTACGAGCCTCTACGTTCTTGACACCTTCCAGCTTCCGTGTCATCTGTCACTTCTGCTACTTCCACTTCAGTGTCCTCTTTTGCCCAATGGCATCATCGCTTAGGACATCTATGTGGTTCTCGTTTGCCCACTTTAGCTCAGCAGGGTGTTTTGGGTCGTGTAACTGTAGATGCTGGTTTTCATTGTAAAGGTTGCAAGCTAGGCAACAAATACAACTTCCATACCCTTCCAGCACTACTTGTTCTAGTCATCCTTTTGATTTAGTGCACTCTGATGTATGGGGTCCTCCTTTTGTTTCGAAGGGTGGTCATAAATACTATGTTATATTTGTTGATGATTGCTCTCGATATACTTGGGTCTATTTCATGAAGCATCGTTCTCAATTGATCTCTATATATCAGTCTTTTGTTCACATGGTTGATACACAGTTTTCTAGTGCTATTCGTGTTTTCCGTTCTGACTCAGGAGGGGAGTACCTATCCACAGCCTTTCGTGAGTTTCTCTCTTCTGAAGGTACTCTTGCTCAACTTTCATGTCCAGGTGCTCATGCTCAGAATGGTGTTGCTGAGCGTAAGCATCGTCATATTATTGAGACAGCACGTACTCTCATGATTTCCTCTTTTGTTCCTGCTCATTTCTGGGGAGAAGCTGTTTCAATAGCTATCTATCTCATTAATCTCCAGCCTTCCTCTCGTCTTCAGGGCAAGTGCTCTGGTGAGATTTTGTTTGGTTCCCCTCCCAAGTATGACCATCTTCGTGTTTTTGGCTGTACTTGTTATGTTCTCTTAGCACCTCGTGAGCGTACCAAATTGACTGCTCAATCTGTTGAATGTGTTTTTCTTGGGTACAGTCTTGAGCACAATTGTTATCGTTGCTATGACCTTTCTGCTCGTCGCATTCGGTTTTCTAGAGATGTCACCTTTGCTGAGGATCGACCTTTTTTCTATTCTTCTTCTACTCAATCATCATCCTCAACTTCCTTAGAGTCTACCTCATTTCTTTCTCATTCACCTATCTTCTCTCCAAATGAGTCAGTTTCTGACCTGCCATCATCATCTCTGTCACCAGAGTCACCTTCACAGGTTCCTTCCTCTCCCTCACCAGCTCTACCTTCAGATACACTTCCTTTCCATTATAGTCGTCGTCCCAGAGTCTCATCTGATTCTGAGCTTCCTATTCCTTCGACTTCTGCTCCTCCGGCAAGTACTAATGATCCCTGCACGGACGACTCCTCTCAGACATCGAGCTATGCTCTTCGTGACCGTTCTTCCATTAAGATTCCAGATAGATATGGACTACCTGAATGGCAGCTAGCTATGTCTGATGAGCTTGCAGCTCTAGAGGGTACTGGCACATGGGATTTGGTGCCACTACCCCCTCAGTCAGCCCCTATCACATGCAAATGGGTGTACAAGGTAAAAACCAGGTCGGATGGTTCTGTGGAACGCTATAAGGCCCGGCTTGTTGCTAGAGGTTTTCAGCAGCCTCATAGTCGAGATTATGATGAGACTTTTGCTCCAGTTGCTCACATGACGACAGTTCGCACTTTGATTTCTTTGTAGTCTTTGTTCATCATGGAAAATTTCTCAAATGGATGTTAAGAATGCCTTCCTTTATGGTGATTTACATGAGGAAGTCTACATGGAACCACCTCCAGGTGTTGAGGTTCCATCTGGGCATGTATGTCACCTTCGCAAGGCTCTCTATGGGCTCAAGCAAGCCCCTCATGCCTGGTTTGAGCGGTTTAGCTATGTGGTTCGAGCTGCTGGTTTCTCTCCTAGTGAACATGACCCTGCACTCTTCATTCACACCTCTAAGCGTGGGCGTACATTGCTTCTGCTCTATGTGGATGACATGCTGATTACTGGAGATGATTCAGAATACATTACCTTTGTTAAGCAAAAATTGAGTGAGCAGTTCAAGATGTCAGATCTAGGGTCCCTCAGTTACTTTCTAGGAATTGAGGTTGATCATACTGATGATGGCTACTATATCTCTCAGCATCGGTACACTCAGGATTTGCTCTCACTCAGGTCTTACTGATACATGCACTGCTGCTACACCTATGGAACTTCATTTGCAGCTACGTCCTACTGATGGCACCCCCCTTGAGGATCCCACTCGCTACAGGCATCTTGTAAGCAGCCTTGTGTATCTCACTGTGACTAGGCATGATATTGATCAGTCAGTTTGTCAGTGCTCCTACCTCAGTCCATTATAGTCACCTACTTCGTGTACTTCGGTACTTGAGGGGGACAGCATCTCGTCGTTTGTTCTATGCTCACTCTAATCAGCTTCAGCTTCATGCTTACTCCGACTCCACCTGGGCCAGTGATCCTATTGACCGTCGCTCAGTCACTGGATATTGTCTTTTTCTTGGCACCTTTCTCGCTGCCTGGAAATCCAAGAAACAGACTAGAGTGTCCCGTTCCAGCGCTGAGGCTGAGCTTCGAGCTCTTGCTACTACCACCTCAGAGATTGTGTAGCTTCGGTGGCTTTTGGCTGATCTTGGTGTTCCGTGTGATGCACCCACATTCATTCTTTGTGACAGTGTCGCCATGCTTATTGAGGCGTCCCTAAAGCGACGCTTAGGCGTCGCCTAGGCGACAAGGCGTGCTCGCAGGTCAAGGCGTCGGCTCGCCTTGCTGGTTGCGCGTATGGCGTCCGCCTCGCCAGAAGTCGTCTCAAGGCGCGCAAAGCGCGAGTGTGGCGTCGGAAGCCTCAAGGCGACGCCTTGCAGGAGGAGCGCTGGCCGCTGGCGAAGAAAAAGCGGTGCGCGCGAATGAAAGGAGGAGCGCGAACCCTAAACCGAAGGAAGAGCCAAGAGAAAGACTCACCGGCCGGCTGGAACCGCGGCGGCGCGCTACATCTCGCCGCTCCGTCTCGGCGAGCATCCTCTGGTCGCCCCTGTCTCGCGTCGCCTCTCCCGTCGCCGTCGCCGCCAAAGCGACAAGGTACACCCTCCTCATTCTTGTCTCGGTTTTGCTCGATCTCCCAGTCCCCTCTTGGCCTCCCCCTCCCTCCCTTCTCCCGGTGGCCGGCGGCGACCCGGACTCCCCCTTCCTCCCTTCTCCTGGCGGCGATCCGGACTCCCCCTTCCTCCCGTCTCTTGACGGCAACCCGGGCTCCCCCTCCAGCGCCTTCTCCCGCATCGGCGTCCTCCGCCTCTTCCTTATGTCCGTGGACATATGGAAGGGAGGCGGGGACGCCGGGATGCGGGGAGAAGGCCGGGAGGGAGGTGGAGTCCGGGATGCGGGGAGAAGGCCGGGTCCGCCGGGAGGGAGGGGGAGGCCGGGACGTGGGGATGCAGCCGGGTCCGCCGGGAGGGAGGGAGAAGGCCGGGTCACCTCGCCGCCGCGTCTCCTCGCCAGCTCCGCGCGCTCTCTCTCGATCGCTCTGCGCATCATGCAGAGAGAGGGGATCAGGGGAGGCCGAGATTGCTTCTTAACCTCTCGGTCTCTCCGGCTCTGCACTGTGCTTCAAATTAAATTGTATAATCATGTGAGCTACTGAGCTGTGAGCTGTGAAGTGCTACTGTGCTACTTGATTGAATTGAAGCAATTCTATGTAATGCAGGTGTTGCAGCCAAAAGAAAATGGCAAGTGCAAGTGCAAGTGCAAGTATTGCATCCTCTGAGGCCGTGTATGATCCAAAGACCGATCCAAAACGGAAGGCAAAGTCAAATGATCCGGGATGGAAGTATGGCTATTGGCCGGAAATTGGCAATCGAGATAAAGTGATGTGTATCCTTTGTAACACCCCAAGTTCAGGAGGGATTAAAAGGTTGAAGGAGCATCTTGCAGGTGGCTACGCAGATGTGGTGATGTGTTCCAATACTACCACAGAAATCAGAAAAGAGATGGGAGATTATTTGAAAAAAAAAAAAGAGGAGTAGACCAATCTTCCTAGATGATGAGGATGAAGGGGAAGATCAAGATGTGGAGATGGTAGCACATGGCATCGAGACCCAAGACTCTACTGTGAAGCCAAGTTCAGGGACAGCCGCCAAAAGAAGGCGTGCTGCCTTTTCATTCAAGGTTCTACCATCAAGCAAGGCCAAGGCAAAGGAGACCAAGTCAGTTGCTAGTATGCTTCGAAGAACACCCGAAGAAGTTGTAGATCAAAGACATTCTGGGTCTTTTCAAAGCACCATGGAAGCCAACACAAGGAGCAAGGCCGCAGGCATTATGTGAATAAGCAATGGGCCTTGTGGTTCTATGAGTGTGGCATACCATTTAATGCCGCAAACTCAAGGCAGTTTGAGATTGCTTGTGAGGCCAGTGTGCAGTACGGTTCTGGATATAAACCTCCTAGTTTCCATGAGCTGAGGGAGCCATTGCTTCGGGATTGCGTCAAGGAGACAAGTACTTTGAGGGAGGAGCACGAGCGGGCGTGGAAGCAATATGGTTGCACACTTATGTCGGATGGATGGTCCGATAGGAGGGACGCCACTTGATCAACTTCCTTGTCAACGGCCGGAGGACTTTCTTTTTGGAGTCCGTTGATGCATCAAGTGAACAACATGATGCAACTATGATAGCTAATTTGCTAGAGCAGAGAATTGAGGCCATTGGAAAAGACAAGGTTGTTCAAGTTGTCACTGATAATGGTGCTAACTACAAGGCAGCGGGCAAGCTTCTAATGGAGAGGATTCCTACACTGTTTTGGAGTCCTTGTGCTGCACATTGTTTGGACCTTATGTTGGAAGACATTGCGAAGTTGAAGGAATTTAGGAAACCTATTGCACGTGCCAGGCGTGTCACCACATTCATTTATAGGCATGGGAGGCTTCTTAGTGCAATGAGGGAGAAGACAGGCGGGATGGATCTTGTGAGACCCGCA
The DNA here is from genome assembly GCA_036346255.1 of Ampelocalamus luodianensis. NCBI lineage: Eukaryota > Viridiplantae > Streptophyta > Magnoliopsida > Poales > Poaceae > Ampelocalamus > Ampelocalamus luodianensis. The sequence continues at coordinate 13,692,405 of CM070634.1, forward strand.
GCCACTCGGTTTGCCACAGCCTTCCTTACTTTGAAGAGCATGTACAAGCACAAGGATGCTTTGAAGTGTCTATTTGTGAGTGAATCATGGACTAGGATCAAATTGTCAAAGACGGAGGCCGGCATGCATGTGACAGACATTGTGCTCTCTAAGGAGTTCTGGAATTCAATTGAAGACTGCCTTAGAGCTTCAGCCCCACTTCTTATCGTGCTTAGGGTGGTTGATGGTGATGAGAAGCCCGCAATGCCAGAGGTTGCAGCATTAATGACTCATGCAAAGGAGAAGATCAAGCTTAGCTTCTCTACCCAAAACAAGCAATGTTTGCTCAAGAAGATCATTAACATTATTGAGCGACGTTGGGTGAAACAAATGGATCATCCATTGTATGGGGCTGCACTCTATTTGAATCTAGGGAAATTCTTTGTCATCCAAAAGAGTGGAGATGATACCTATGTCGGGGAGCTAAGGAGTTGCTTCAATGATGTACTTGCAAGAATGATACAAGATGAGAATATTCGAAACAAGATTGATGAACAAGCCATGTATTATGAGGACCAACGAGGAGATGTCTTTTCAAGCAAGTTGGCAATCGAAAACTTAGAGTCAAGGAGCCCTAGTAAGTGTTGTTAATTTCAGCAAGTTTATTTCATTCCTAATTCCTAATATATGCGTGTATTTGCCATTCTAGTTGATTGGTGGCGTTCATATGGTGGGCGAGCCATTGAACTACAAAGGTTTGCTAAGCGTATTGTTAGTCTTTGTGCTTCATCATCCGGTTGTGAGCGAAATTGGAGTACCTTTGAATTTGTGAGTCAATTTGTAGCTTCTTTGTGTTTATTTTCATCTACTCAATTTGTAGTTTTTATGTGCTTATTAATTTCAGCAAGTTATTTATTCATTTTATTTGCTTTGCTTGCCATTTTATGCTTTTGTAGATGCATACAAAGAAAAGGAACCGGTTACTACACAAGAGATTGAATGATTTGGTCTTTGTTGCATATAACCGGAAGATGAAAACAAGGTTTCAAAAGAGGCGGGAGAAAGCGGGCAAAAACTATGACCCTTTGGTCATTGAGGATTTTGATTGGGACAATGAATGGACCGACTCATTGGTTGTACCACCTCAAGGTGGTCGTGAGTGTGACCTTACATGGGATGATGTTGATGAAGCCATTGGTGCATCACGCCGCCGAGGTCGCAATCTTCCAAGGCAAACTAATAGGTATACTCCTGGTGAGCCTACGACCTTCCAAAGGCGTCCAAGATCTACAACAATGGAGGTTGAAGAAGATGGCTTAGATGAGCAAGAGCAAGACTCGGATTCGGTTAATGAAGAAGATGAGGGAGAAGATCCACATGATGATGCGGATGTGAGCGATTGTGACGAAGCTCCCAATGCTACCGAAGATGGTGGAGAAAACTTGGATTCTACTAACAATCCCAATGAGTTCGACGATGGATATTGAGAGATGAGAGAGTTGAACTATGCTATTTTTGTGTTGTGGACTACTATTATGCTATTAGACTACTATAAGCTTGTGGACTTATCACCTATATTATTTGTGCGGACTTATATTGCTTATGTCGTGCTTGTTAATTTGTTATGTTGCTCATATTTAATTCTCATATTTACTTATCATTTATGTTATTTGTGTGGACTTATCACCTATCAACATTGTTGCTTGGGAGAAGAGAAGAGATGAGAGATTGTCAACAAGGTATGTCACTCGATCCGTATTTAATCAATTAATTGGAATACAATTTGTATCTATTAGTCTATTACATTTATAACAATCTATATATTGAAACTTACAAGGATGATGGATGGGAGAAAAGCAATAAGAAAGGGGGATTGGTGCTACACGAGCTCAAGAATTGGCAACAACAAGGTACATGTGCTGCTAAAATATTCATTTTATTCGCTGCCTTAGCGCCTTAGGACGAGAGTAAGGCGTTGCCTCGCCTTACGCCTTACCGCTTAAAAGGTGTGAGGGGGGTGGGTCGCCTCGCCTCGCCTTACCGCCTTAATAACCATGAGTGTCGCTGCTATTCAAATTGCAAATGATCCTGTCAAGCATGAGCTAACCAAGCATATTGGTGTGGATGCTTCATTCACACGTTTTCATTGCCAACAATCAACTATTTGTCTCCAATATGTTCCTTCGGAGCTTCAAGTGGCAGACTTCTTCACGAAGGCTCAAACTAAAGAACAACATAGACTTCATCTTCTCAAACTCAATGTGTCAGAACCACCTTGAGTTTGAGGGAGATCTTCTCAAACTCAATGTGTCAGAACCACCTTGAGTTTGAGGGAGGGGTGTTAAGAATAGTATCTCCCCTTGTACTGTGTTTCTCTCTCCCCCTTGTACTGTGTGAACATTTCAATATACATTTTGTCTCTTTCACATTCACAGACCTCGTGTTCTGATTTTTGCAAGGAAGGCTGATGATACCATTCTTTTCATTGAAAGAAATAAGAATTATGCTCATAACCTCAAGTGGATCCTTACTTGTTTTGAACTAATGTCGGGAATGCGAACTAATTTCCATAAAAGTGAGTTAATTTCCCAAGTAATTTACAGCAGAAACAACGAATCTTTCGCTCAATGCTAACCTTCTAAATAAATACTGCAAAAACAATAAGGATTCACAATCTAAAGGTGGCGCACAGTGGAATAGGGGAGCAAAGATAACAATTGATGATCCCAATAACTCAACAAAAAGAAGGGTGAAGAGCTCACTGGCGGTCTTGGGGGCAAACTTCATGGCGTCGGCGCCGCTGAAGATGGGCTCCACCTCCTTCTTCACCAGCCTCGCCTTCTTCACGATCTGATCCCCCACGTAAGCAAAGTCACCAAGCATCAGCTCAACTCGATCGACCGAGGCATCAAAACAGAACAGAACAAGGGAACGGGGAAGCAGAAGAGGGGAGGGGGAAAAGGGCTAAGGATAGACCTTGTTTTTGATGGGGCATACGTAGGGGCAGGTGGGGCAGAAGAGGCGTAGGCGGTGGCCGCCGGTGGCCGGCTGGATCTGCAGCAGCATCCCGCACGACGGGCAGAACTCCATCGCCGCTTGCCCGCCTTTCTGCCGCTGCGCTCCGGACGTCTTCGTTGCGTGTAACCTCCGATACTCTCTAAAACCCTGTGATTTGTTGGGCAAAGGGTTTATTTCGAGCCCATTAGCTTTGGGCTTGGTCTGGTCCGGACTGTTTTGACGGCGCTGGGTCCGGGGGACATCAACCGATGTGGTACGTCGCTCAAAGCCCATAGTAGTGTGTGCTGGTATCGCATTGTTAAAGTTTTGCACGTTAAACACGCTGGTTAAAAAAGAAAAAAAAAGGGATAGGTGATTGGGTGGGAAGAAAGTGTGAAGAGGTCCTGTAGCTGAGTACTGTAGAGCGGTACTATAGCTGTGTATTGTAGTTATACACGGTAAAAAGATATTGTTGCTGGTTTCACTAATTAAAATCGGGGGAGATAAACACCCCTCTAATATAAAAAAAAGTGTGTGCTACTAAGCTCTTTTCGATGTATACTGCTCGTCAGAAATTAGCGTACAAATCTCTAAAACATTCCTTAAAAGAAATTAGCTAGTGTGATGAGATAGATGTCCTAACTCCTACGACCCTTGAAGCTTCGAGATCAAACTCACTCGCATTTACAAAACGTTTGCAAATTCGAAGGAGACGAAGTTGGGCATCAACAATAAATTATCCATATTCCTTTTCGTTGCTTATCATCTTCAATCTCTTTCTGCACGGTCGCGCATCCTCCCCTTCCCTACGTCTCAGGAGCAAGGACTTCTGGAAAACTTATACGCAGCCTAGGGGAAAGCGGCAACCGAGACAGGATTAGCAGCTGGCAGAGGGTGGGTGCGCCTCCAAATAGATGCAGCAAAAAAAAAATGAGACCGACGTCACTCACGCGCACACCATACGCACGCCTCACACATATCCACATATGCATGTACTGATTTAAACCACCGAAATAGTTTTTGATAAGACGCCTAGTATTAGGGACGAAGCCATGGGGTGCCGGGTATGCACCGGCACCCCCAAAAATTGTGGCTTGCTGTGAGTTGAACCGGAGCACCCACTGATCAGCGCAGTAGATGATACGAGGTCTGGTTCACAGATGGAGCCATATATCACTCTTGCGCTGCTCATACTCCGATATTTTGCGTAAGCATAGATAAGTGATCCAATAACAACCTTTTCTCCCCCCAATAACCCAACTTGATGATGCAAGTGTGAATTAGCTCCACATTGGCAAGCACACCGACTGCTCCACAGGCTTTTAGAGCACCTCCAAATGTGAAATGGTCAGGCAGCATCTCTGTCAAAAAAAAAATTCTGTCAATGATTGACAATCCGAACAAAAAATATTGGTTAATGCTTGGACCCATACATCCGAGCGAAACGCCCGCTTTGACACTTTGCCCAGCCAGCCAGGCCCACACGATCACGCCCCGCGCGAAGGGAAGAAAAAGCCCACGCCCCACACGAACCGAAGAAAAAGGATAATACTTAGTATGGGACGCCTCACCAACCACTTATCTCACAGCTCTCCATCCCCTTCCAGTGAATTCTTCAATTGTTGATTTTTGACTCTCGAACTCCAAAACCCTTGCCCACCCATGTCAAGCTCACCGGCGGAGCCACTCGGTCGCCGGACCCGTCCATCAGCGTCTCGTCGTCTTTCTCCTCAGGTGGCGGCGCTAGGAGCCGGCGGTCCTACATGTGCTCGGTGCTGCTGGTGGCATGGTGCTGGTGCCTGATGATTTGCCGATTTGGTGAAGCAAGTGAGTTTAATGCTTTGAGCTGTCAGTTGTGAGTTGCTTACTTGCTTTCTGTTACTTGATACTTCTGTATGTTGGTTGGACTTTGGAGACTTGGAGAGACAGTCAGAGAGTTGCAGTTTGGGAGTGTCAAGTGTGCACAAACTACATATAGAATTTTGACTATCAAGTGTGCGCACCTATTGAAAAATTTCTAACTCCGAGCAAAGCTCGGTCCTCAATAGATGCAGCAATTACACGCCTAGTATATCCAACGAGCAAAAGGGCCCACTTTCTTTCTTCTGTTTTGCCTGCTGGGCTTAGGCAGAGGCCGCTGGGAGCCGAAGGCGCGAGGACCGCGGTATCCAGGAACGACAGCGATCCCGCGTGGCGGTAGCAGCGCACGTGCGACAAAGCGAGGGCGTACGCATTGGCGGCCGCGCCGGCTCACGCGACGCGAACGCTCGGCGTGGTCGCGGCCGGGTTAGTGCCAAAGGGGCAAGGGGAAGAAAAGGGACGCGGGTACCACCCGATCAACCACCAGAGCACCACCTCGGCCAGGAATCGGCTGAATTCCACGGGGGCCATTATCTTTTGGCCATACTAACATATTGGCAATATCAATGAAGGCTAGGCTAACACTCGCTCTTCACCAGATGTCCGTCGACAGAAAGAAACAGTACCGCCCCAAAAAAAAAAAAAAAAACTTCACAACTAAGGAAAGACAAGGCTAACAGGTGACAAAAACTATGTATTCAACGGTGGATCCTTGCAAGATGATTTCTCAACGTCAAGCACGGCCAGGTCTTCAGAAGTAAGGTGCCAACATCAGGCAGGCCTTTCACCATCTGATCCAACAGGTTTCTGTGATGTAATGCTTTGATCAACATCCATTGGTGCGCTTGCTCTGGGAGGTGATGCTGGCTGCACCTCAAAGTCGGGATAAGCAGCCTTGTACCTTGCCCTCAACCCTTCATCGACAAGCCTTACTCCATTTAACTGGTTACCCAGAGAAAGCCATCTGAGCAACAACAAAAAAAAGAGTTAAAGGTTAGCATCAAGTTTGGATGCAGAATATAACTTAGGGGAAGGAGGGGCAATAACAAGTGCGCACCCAGCTTGAGTATTATGCATTCTTGCAAACAGTTCCAGCTTCCTTGTCCTTGGGCTTATCCGCTCTAGCATGGGGTACATCTGCACAACAAAACAGATTATGAAGCATGCAAGCATGCATACTATTCTTGAAATCAGATCGATCAGAAGAAAATAAAATCCAAAGGTTTTCGGTTGTGTGGTTTTTATTAAAAGTGAGTATATGCATGTTTATTGTAGGAAAGGTTAATCCATTATGAATTTCTAGGTCGAAACAACATTAAGGCAATGCTTTTGTAAGCCACATCTAGCTACACAGAAACAATTAAAGAGGCGTCACTTGTTCTGAACCAGCTAGTACGAAACATAGAAGTGGGTGTATTACCTCATCAGGCTTTCTGCTTGTTTCACGAACCTCGGCAACAATAACATCAGTGTCTATGTTCCTGTTCACTAAGGGGTTTCCTTTTATTCCAACAAGACAATGTTCTTTACTGTGATTCAACCAATGGCCAGTGCGGCCAGTTCGAATAATACGTTGAAGTTGATTGGTCTTCACCCAAATAATTTCCTCAACACGCTTATAACCCCAGTGCTCCAAACTGAAGAACAAAGAACAGGTATAGTGGATCGATGAAAAAAATTGTTTTCCAAAAAAGCAGAAAGTCTAATATTTAGAGAAAAAACAACATTGCACCCTTAACAGTGGACTCTAAAGAGTAAAGAAAGAATATATAAAAACAGAATATGACAAATTTACTATGGCATCTATCATCTGTCAAGTTACACCTTACAAGTACGAAGCATGGAACAAAAGCTATTCAATGGTTAATAGATTCCATTGGAGTAAAAAACACTGTAAGAGAAGTGCTAAAGAATTCTTCATTCCCCAGGCAACATCGCTGGGGAAAAAATGAAGGTTTGAAAAACTTACCACTCCCGACCAAGTTCCATTGCACGACCAGTGACCCATAAGAAAATCAAACCATCAGTTTGTAAAGCAGGAACATTAAGAGTCCTCATTTCATCGTCAGCCATTGTGCCATATGGCAGTTCCATATGAATATCCCAAGGGGGGTCAGCCATAATTACTCCAAACTGTCCTAAGATGTCCATTCTGAAGTCCCGAATGTCACAGTTTATCCATTGAGCTTCTCCAAGCTCTATTTCTGAACAATATTCAGCTCTCTGGGGCTTTATTTGCCTAGGGGGAGCAAGGGCACCAGCCATCATTGGAGGTATATCTGGTGTTTGGTCAAGCTCGTAGTGGACATACTTGCAAGTCTACAAATTGTAGGATACATGTAAGATACAGACAGGTGCATGGCATGAGATAAAAATAAAAAGGGTGTACGACTATATGGCCAACCTTTGTGTGACGGCAAGTGTCCAGAAAAGAGCAATCTCCTAGGTTTGTATCAGTATGTGGAGCAATAATACGGCGAAAGTGAACCTGCTCAGAGTGAAAGAAAAAGTTGCATACTGCTTGCCATTAATATCTAAAAACCATGTAACAAAACAAATCAAGTATTAAAGCATAGTATCAAGAAACTTATACAAAGATTTTAAATTGAAGAAATCATATGGTGTTATGTTGGCATCTGTGGACTCAACAAAAAATAACAACTATCTTGTTTTTCTAAGAACAAATTCAACTTGCTTCACCATATGTATGAATTCTAATTGTTTTTCCAAATCATTTGCCAGAAAGTGCAGAAAGTCTGACATGGACTTGGAGCAACAAATGGCTACTATGAAGGAAGCTCTACAGGATAAATTTCACATAATATGTTATCTAACTAGATAATTCTAGCTTTACAGGAAGCATAATTGCGGCTAAGCACTTTATGTCATTAGAAAAACTGCAATGTAAGGAAGGGATTGCATTAAATATACCAGATGAATTTTTCTTAAAAGGAAAAAAACAAATGTGAGGAAGTATACATTGAGTAGGCAAAATGAGTGTATGAGTGTAAGAACATTAACAACAACCTTATCACAGGCAACAAACGAATCAGATTGGCGTCGGCAATCTTCTTTAGTTAAGTTGGTGCAATATTCCTTCAGCTGGGAACCACCCTTTGTTTTAAACTGCCAGAACGCAAAACCAAGGTTAGCAAAAAAATGATAATCAAACAGTGAAAGGTATGTCAGACAAAACTGAATGATTTAGTGTGAATCATAGGATAACTTAACGTGTATAGCAAACTAGACGACATTGGTTTTACAAAGTTGACAACACATAGATGATGCTGGAAGTGTTTAACAACATAAAACAATGTTGCTTTGTCTTTCACATTAATCCAGCATAGCAAACTACTCACAATTATCCATCATCCTCCTACGATAGTTTCAACACCAACAATGCCTAGGCAAACCGCAAACCAGCTCATTTACTACTACAAGAACAAGACTAACAGTATAATAAGACCTCTACACCAACAGCAAACAGTTGAACTCCAAAGCATCTCAAACTACACACAACAACAGCACTACAAACCAAGAGGCGAAGAAAAAGCACACCTTTGCTGCGACAGCCGTCTCCTTTGCCGTGGGACGGTGAATGAGATCCAGCAGCTCCTCCCCAGTCTTCGTGTTTTGCTTCTCTTTATATGTCTTCTTATTCAGCAGCACCTCCAGGTCCTTCATGACGTCCTCCTCGGTCCTCTGCTTCTGCTGAGTGGGGCTAGGCCCCGAACCCCCCACCATTGGGATACCTCCACTTGGCCCCATGAACGGCCGCTGCAGCGGCATCAACCCTGGCGGCATCCTCTGCATCCCCGGCATCCCCATGCCCCTGGACCGTGGGAACATCGGCGGCATTGAGTGCGCCCACATATCCGGCTGCTGCTGCGGTGGTCTTGGTATGATTGCACTGTTAGTATCGGTCTCCGACGAGGCCGCCTGCGGAGTGGACGGAGGTTGGAGTGGCGACAAAGTGGTGGATTCCGGTAGCTCCTTCAGGAGCTTGCTCCGGTCGATGGCCCAGACCATCGTCATCTGCTTGCCCCCAATCATGGCCTCCTCGATCTGCACGCCCCCGCCGTCCTCCGCTATGCGGCGGAGCGCGAGGGCTACAGCGGCGGGGGCCGAGCCGCCGAGCTCGGCTGCTAGGTCGGCGAGGGCCGCCCGCTCGGCCTCGCTGGCAGACGAGGGTTCCGTCTGCAGGCGGCGCGCGAGCGCAGCGGCGTCGATCTCGGCGAAGGGGACGAGCTCCAGGAGGCAGACAGCGACCATGGTGCGCACGGCGTCAAGGCCACCAGGAGCAGCGCTGCCCGCGGTGGCGGTCGGGGAGGTCTTGCGGCGGGTGGAGCGGGCCGGGTCGGGGAGAGCGCGGCGGTGGTGGGGCTTGAGATTGGGGTGGTTCTGGGCGTGGCCGGCGTTGGGGATCGGGGTGGGGACGAAGGGGCGGCCGTTGAAGGCGGCGATGAGGCGGACGGAGCGGTCGAGGGAGGGGACCAGGTCCGGGACGAGGCGCTGGAGGGAGGCGACGAGGCCGAGCTGCGCCTCGCGGCGGAAGGAGATGGCCTCCTCCAGGCTCCGGCACTGCTCGCGCATGGTCGCGAGGTCGTCCCCGCCGCCGCCGGGGGCGACGTCGGCCTGGGTCTCCATTGTTGGTGGTGTCTCGAGGGGTTTGGGACTCTGGATCGAGCTCGATGCGAACCTGTGTTGCGGCGTAGATGTCGTGATTGTGAGCAGGTTAAACGTATGGCCTGATGGGCTTGGTTCGGCCTTAGCGTGGTGGTGTCTTGGTCAGGCCCGCGCGTCTGGCACAGGAAAAAGGGCCGTTTACGGGTCGCATTTGTTAAACATCTCGGCTCGTCGGATGCAGCCCAACTAATTTCGGCGGCACGGACGGACGGCGTCAAATGATTGAGGAGGGGCGGCGCGTGGCCCAACCCAATTCCAGTGGAAGCCGGGCAGCAGCGTGGCGGATTTGGGGCATGTTTAGTTGCCACCCTGAGTTCGCCCAGCCGGAGTCGAGCCGTTCGAGCCAGAGGTGTGTTTGGTTAGCGTCCTAGAAGGCTGCCTGGTCTAGGTTGGGACGTTAGGTTCAGACGCACGAAAACGGTCGCTTAGCTCCCAGGTGAGCGCGTCTTCCTCCTCGAGTACGCCAAGCCGCCAGCCTCCACTCGGATTATCCCCGTCCTAGCCTTTTATAAGAGCGCCCTCTGTGTAAAAATCTTCGCCTCAAGCTCCTCTCCAAAAGCCCTAAGCCGTCGGTCCGGTTTTCGCATCCATCTCGCCGCAATCCACCGAGGAGCCGCCGCTGCCTCGAATCATTCTCCATCCATCGTCCTCCACCCATGCCGTCTTTATCATTGGAATCGCGTGTCCGCGTTCTATGTTGTGCTCCCATCATCTTCGTCCGAGCGTCACTGAGCCGTCGCCGACCTCGTCCTCCCTAAAGCCAACCGCCGCCTCCTCCCTTGATCTCCTCGCCGGTTGGTGCGATTATGGGTGTGTTTAGTTGTTTGCATAGGTTGGATCCGCACCACCAGATGTAGAATTTCAAATGTTTGGTCACCTGGATGCATTCTCTGGCCTAGCTGAGCTCGTACAAAAGTTGCTCCCGGTCTGGCTGGAGGGAAACGCGAAGATTGACCTTCGCTCGCGAGCCAGGCCGCGAATAAAGCTGGACAGATGGGTCGTGCCTGCTGAGCCGGCCCGAGGCACGGTATTGTTGGCGCGGCCCGAGTACAGCACGGCCCGCACTATTCATGAGCCGAGCTGACACTGCACGAAAGGCTGGGTCGTGCCTGGGCCGCCACCCCGGCATGAGCCCGGTACGGCCCATGCGGCACGCGTGCGGAGGGGGCTGCCGAGGAAGCCAGGGACATGGAGGCAGCCAGGTCGGGACTCGGGAGGAGAGAAGGGCGGGCCGGCGCAGAGGAAGGAGGGGGGAGCCGGAGGGGAAGAGGAGGGCAAGGCGACGCTTGTGGCCGGAGCTGAGGGAGGAGGGCTAGGTGCCACGGTGCTGACGCGGAGCCGCGGAGGAAGGACTAAGGAGAAGGTAGGGAGGGGGCGTTGCCGACGGGGAGGGAGAAGACCGACAGGGGGCGTTGCCGGTGTGGAGGGCGTCGCTGGCGTGGAGGCAGACCGGCGTGGAAGCAAGCACCAAGCGGGTGTGCGCCCTCGCGGCCGTGTCGTAGTGCCGTGCCTCAACAGTGCCGCGCCCACACGCAATGCCGCAGTGTGGAGGGCAGCTGGGCAGCCGGGCAGGGGCGACGGGGGCAGCCTAGCAGTGGCGGCGGGCAACGGGGCAGGCTAGGTGGGCTAGCCTTGGCCTGCTGGGCCAAATGGACTCGTGCCAGCCTGGCACAGCACAAACGACCGACAGGTTGTACCTGGGCCGTCACCCCGGCACATGAGCCGACCCGACACGGTACAAATAGTAGTCAGACCAGGATAGACCGTGCCTAAATATGCCATACCAATATGGGCTCGTGTTGGGCCGGGCCGCCCATTTGGCCAGCACTAGCAAGCATGCTCCGCTCTGGGAGCCAGAGGTCGCATCTGCGCGTGCATCCCCGATTCTAGTCGTGCGGCACACCTAGCTCCCATCACAGCTCGCTTCCCTCCCTTGCTCCTCGTCCTTCTCTCGCCTCCTCCTCCTCGTCGTCTCTCTTCCTCCTTACATCTCACGTCTCTCCCTTTGTCTGTCCATAGCCCCGTGCCGCCGTCGGCCAGGTAGCTCTCTCTCTCTGTGTAGTGCAGATATCCTGTGTAGCAGAGGCCTGCGGTGTTTTCCTGCTCGATCCGTGTGCGGGCGCGTAGATCTCTCTGTGCCGATTGGCATTCCGTTAAGTTCTTGCCCAGATTTGCTAGATCTCCGTTTCTTGTTTCTTGTTGCCCTCGGTGGGCGCGTGGAGGGTTCGATTAGCGCGGGTTAATTGTGGTTAGCGCTAGATCTCTGAGATGACAAGGTTTTGTTCGGCTGGCTCGGCTTGTACAGGTAGATCTTGCGGTTCTGTAATTGTTCCACCTCCTTTGGTTCATGTTCATGTGAGCCAAATTTAAGGCCTTGATGTAGATTGTGGTTACAGAGTCAGATCTTGTTTCAGTTATTTATCTCTTTGTTTTCTAATTTCAGTTGTGAATTGTGGTTGTTGACTCATCGCCCTTTTGTTAGTTGAGCGCTAGTTGGAGATAATTTCCTCCATTTAATGAGCATGTCAAAAAGTGAAAACTACGAACGTTCATTGGTGATTTTTTTTTATTTAATCCTTTTTAAAAAAAAAATTATTTTAAAGTTAACCTATCGCGAACTTTATTTCCAATTCTAACCCCTTTGGTCACGCCACCACCCGTGGCGTGACAAAACAACACTGTCACGCCAACCCATTTCTGGTCAAACTCTTGTCACGCCACTGGTGGTGGCGTGACAGTGTTGTTTGGGCACGCGTGACAAAAAGTGCGATTTTGGGGACTTATCCTGTGGCGTGACAGTGTTATTTTGTCACACCACGGGTGGTGGCGTGACCAAAGAGATCAGAATTGAAAATAAAGTTTGTGAGGGGTTAACTTTAAAATAAAATTAAAAAAAGGATTAAATAATAAAAAAAGTTCTTCATTGGTTGTGGCCAGGGCAAATTAAAAATGTTGTATTTAGACAGTATGTTGTATCTATTTATGAAAGAAGACACTGCTTCAAGATACCGGTTATGGTAGTGAATGAACAATGATTAATTAAGTGCACACGGCAAATTTTCTAGTTAGTTGAACTAGAAAGGTATACTAACATATTTTTTTTCTAGATTGAAAATCTAATTAGTTACAATTTATGGTGTTCTTTTTTTACTCAGGGATGGTGCCCAAAAGTTGCTTGGCATCCTGATTGCTATTGGGGAAGCAGTGACATATGTTCTTTTTGGAAGACTTGTATGCTTGTTTATTTGAAGGATTTGTATGACTGTCATGTTGTCAGGACCCTCTCAGAATGCACTAGGAAAGGCCTCCTAGGACCTCTTAGGGAGGTCAGATAGGACCAACCAGAGGTCTAGGAGGTCCACCAAGCATATTCTGAGAGGAGGTCCGCCAGGACCTCCCAGGAGATCTCAAAGACCACCTGGAGGTTTGGCCTCTGTGCACTGAGCCAGTCTCAGGAAACACAAGCTAGCTCGCACAGAATCACTTAGGTGTATTCACAACCACTCGGCCAAATAATAACAGAAACAGACCAAATAACTTATATTAAACAAAGGCCTTATGGCCAAGGTTGTTTACAGAGGTTTGCCAACTAGGGCTTACAAAAACCGACCAAAAGAACACTTAAAGCCATCCGGCAAGCCCACATGCTGTCGAGTGGAGGACGTCTCCTAAAAGGCCAAGTCATCGAAGAACTTCTCCTCGAAGAGATCTGAGCAACCTTGTCCTTGATCACCTTCGGTCACTGCTCAAACAGAGGGTTTAAAGCCATAAGTACGTTGAATGTACTCAGCAAATCGTAGGGAACAAGTATACAATTATTATTCATGCAATGGCTTGATAATGGAGAGCTGTAGGGTTAGTTTGCAGAAAGCAATATTTGACAGTGAATAACATAAATAGATTGCAAAGCTCAAGTTAAAAAAAAGTAATACATAAATACAATCGTTTGAAAGGAGGTCGTGAGCACCAACTCACTCCTAAGACCACTCGTGGGAGGTCTGGGCGCACCCACGACCAGGACCACCCCCACGATCACCCTGGAGCACCAACTCCAGAGCTCCCAAAGACCACCCTATGGCTCCAATACCTCCCTAGAGCACCAACTCAGGAGCATCCTGGACCACCCTAGGGTTCACAAGATCTCTTTTTGAAAAGCTACCCCGTGCGCAATATCACCAGGCAATGTCCATGACCAAGGACTTGGCTATTCGAATAGATCTTTCACTCTGCAGAGGTGTACAACTTTACCCATAATTCACGACCTCTCTAGCGGGTCAGGTTCCCGTCGGAACCCTTTGCTCATTTACAAAGATGAGCAGTTTAGAGAGCACGACAAGGCCTTTACAAAGCTTTGATCTGACTCAGTTCTGCCTGCTAAGGTTTCGCTTCTAATGGGTTAAACACCCACCAGATTCGTGCACCCTCTTGCGCCAAGTGTGAATCAGCACACACTTCCACCACAACAGAACCGAACCATCTCATCGCTAATTATTTGGCCCGGACCACTCCCATAAAATGGTCTTGTGGTTGCACAGTAAAACCGGGATCAAGGGAACACAAAATTAAGTCCTTAAGCCACCCAAAGAAGACAACCTCATCCCACAGTGCGTATAGCACCTCCCCTTTACTGCATGATCACTTCCCCAGGTGAGAAAACAGTTTTGGGTTCAACCCGGCCAAAAGACCACCCTGGTCTTGGCACCACAAGTTTTAACAAAACCGGCATCACACAACAATCGACACAACGGTGGCATCTCACCACGGTTGCTCAACAGTGGCATCTCACCACAGTTCTACAGTTCAATTAGTCAATATTATTATTAAAGAATCATGATTCTCGAGACCAGCGTTTCTAAAGCAAATCTAAGCATAACTACGAGCCCATGTTGGCAATATCAAATAATGCCAACTAAAATACCCATTCTAAGGTGTCCAAGGGGGACATAACAACATGTTGGGTATAACTATTCAAGAAGGCAAATTGTCAAAAGTGGATTTAACTACTGCCCAAACCATTTCTATAAAAGTAGCAATACATGTAAAGGTAAAACAATATATCTTTGAAATGCTAGGTTCAACATGATCAAAGGCCTGCGACTTGCCTTCGTTGAGTAGTGGTGAGCCTTTGGCAGAGACTGCTGGGTCCAAGTACTTATCTTCGAACTCGGGACCTACACATTCGCAAAGAACCAAATAAACAAGACAAACTCGAGACGAAAGAACTTAAAAGACTAAGAGAACTTAAGCAAATCAACCAAAACCAGAAAAGCAAGAGGTCCTGGCGAAAGGGGGAGGTCCAACCCAAAGGAGGGTGAAGCTCCAAGCACAAGTACGGAGAGAGCTAGGCAAGAGCAAGGAAGGTAGGAATGAGGAAAAAGATGATGGAGGGGGGGCACACTCGGGCTACTTATAGCCATAGGTGGCGGAGAAAACACTGTAGGGCTCAGGGCATACGCGTCAAGGGTAGGTGAACGATCGGACAAAGATAAGACAAGGCATGCCATCAAAAGGAGGAAATAAAGTACCTCAGATGTGACCGCATTTAATGTGATACAACAGCCATTAAATGCGCATAGGCTTTTGGAGGAGGAGAAAAAGAGGGTGAGCAGAACTGACAAGTGAGGCTAGTCAAACTCAAGAGAACAGATCAGTCAAAGGGGTGGTCTCAACCCGCAAAAGGTGGTCTTTACAAAAAGACCCCACCTTTACAAAAGACCAGAGGTCTTGATCACATAGGGTGGTCATGACCAAAGAGGTGGTCTTTGCAAAAAGGCTAGAGGTCATGACCACATAGGATGGTCGTGACCAAGGAGGTGGTCTTTGCAAAAATACCAAAGGTCGTGAGGAGAAGAAGGTTCAAAGGACTAAGGAAAAGGCGCAACGAACCAGAGCCATACAATCTTGATCGGGTGGTTCAAGGAGATAGGAACGCTCGGACCACGCGAACGCGCACTTACATCGGGGCCGCTCAAACTCAATTGGACGCACCGCAATGCAAGGGAACGTTCGGACTATCCGAATGTCTCCTCACAATCGGACCATCCAAACAAGATCTAACGGCCCTGAAGAGGGGAAGGCGCGCACTGAGTCTGGACTTAAAGGATGTCCAGACAAAGAGGGGTTTCAACGGACAAGATACAGAAGGGGGAAAGATCTGACGGAGGAGATCCAAGGAAAAAGGTTCAAGGAGGTCCTAACTGCCAGGATGGAATCAAAGGAGATCCCGACGGTTAAGAGAAGATCAAAGGAGGACTCAACGGATAAGATACAAAAGGGGAAGTCCTGGCGGTCAAGATCTAACAAGGGGAGGTCCTGACGATCAAGATCTAACAAGGGGATGTCTTGACGGCCAAGATCTAACAAGTGGAGGTTCTGACGGTCAAGATCTAACAAGGGAAGGTCCTGACGGCCAAGATCTAACAAAGGGAGGTCCTGACGATCAAGATCTAACAAGGGGAGGTCCTGACGGCCAAGATCTAATAAGGGGAGGTCCTGAAAGAAGTAGAAGGAGATGAGGTCAAGCGAGAGGAAGGTCCAAAAAAAAAAGGAAAACTCAATTCAAAATTGAATTTCAGAAATCAAAGGGGTTTGAAACACAAACCCGAGCTTGGAGCAACTCAGAGGTGGTTAGGACCCAACAAGGAAAGGTCATAACCAAAGGTAAGTCTAGGCCAGAAGAGTGGTCTAAACCCAAAAGAGGAGATTTAAAACCACAAAAAGGTCTGGACAAGGGGAGGTCCAAGGGAGGGAAAACTAGGCGGAGGAACACACACAACAAGTAAAGAAGGGAAACTAACGGACAAAGAACACCCGAGAACTCCAACAACGAACAAAAGCTGGTTTGACTTAGTTGAAGATAAGTTGGTTCAAGTTAAACCTCCAATCTTTCCAAAATTCCAAGTTAAGCTTGGGCAAACAAATAAACCGAAGGGTTCCTTTTTGGTTTTGAAAACTGGCAAGAACTCTAGGACAAAACGGAACATTACACATGCCCTACCTAGTAATTTGCATCTAATTTGACAATGGTCCTTGTCATTTTGCATAGTCGTATAGTGTGAGTGGCTCATACCTCCACGTACTGGAATCCACATTACTAATATTTAATTTGTAAAAATTCATTCTTACGTATGGAATTCACTGTTGTATTTGTCATGATGTCTAGTTAGATTTATCTGATTAACTATTCATTACCTAATTGTGACACTAAAACAAATTAGATTTGTCATTTTTTTCTTTGTTCGAATGTCTGAGCTTGTTGGTGTTGTGATTAATAGATACACTAGCTTGTTTTGCACCGACTAAGAACACCCACCATTGTTTGAATTGTCAATGCTTTGTTCAAAAGGCTTAAAACAACGGAAGAGGAATAGAACTGCAAAGGAGCATATTCATGATCAACTAGGGGGTGGGAGAGATTAGCGACCAACGCCGTTCACCATATTAACTTGCTAGTTGGTGTATGTGCAATCCACCTGCGAAAATCTTATATCAGCCGGTGCTGAATAAGTCATCGTTGAGACTGATGATTTTATGGCAGTAAGAATCTAAATCATTTTGAACAAGCACAATACATATTAGTGTGGTTATATCTTAGGTTCATTGCTTAATAGTTTCGGAGTGAAGTCATATCCTTAGCCATTTTTACATTCAACTCAAACATCCTATCAAAGGAGTATTCTCACCACCCACTAGAAGAGGTGAGCACACTCTGCCACATGCAGGCAACCAAACAACCTAACATTGCATCTAGATATGCATCTACTATCCTGGTGCAGCCAACCAAACAACATCTCAGTATAGCCTGATCCAACAGAAACATACAGCCAAATAATTCACCATTGTATCCACTCAATTTGGCTAATTCAGCCTAGATGACCCATATAGGCTAGGCTAGGAGCATGCAGACAACCAAACATCGCGGTCGTAGAGTACGTCACAGGTGGGGAATCTGCGATGCGGAATGAGTAGTGTGTTTCGACTCATTTACGGTGATCCATGCGATTGTTTGGTGGTTGTTGATTGGAGGCGAGGCTGAAAGGACCTCTACTCTACAGTCTCTACTACAGAGATAAGCTATTAGCGTTTGCTGCCAGATCTGCTACCCATCTATCAGCATACAATGGTAGTACATATCTACCGAATGTATCATCGATTGATCAAACCTAGACTGATTTGCACCAGCATATATTATGCTGGATGTATTATCAGATATTCATATGAATTAACTGTGGATGTCATGGGATATGCATCTAATCTTGGTGTGCTGAACAATTGGCAATAGCGTTGAGTCATTTGAAGAAACCCTCGTCTTCGGGAAAGTTCATACTGTTGTCAGACTTAGGCGGTTGGACTTGCCATGGTGGAGATTTAATTAGCCAATGCCGACGGTCTAACCAATCATGAGTGGCAAAAAATTGGCTGGGGGCACGGCGATCAGATTGGCCACATGAGGGTGTTAGACCAGCCAAAAAGGCAAAAATGTGAATTTTAAAATTCGGCCAAAAATTACATATGAAAGTAGGTGAGAGGATGCGTTTACACTTGGTCTCATTGGAATTGGAGTTTCGAGCTAAAACTAGATAAAGTTTGAAATTTTCAGAGAGGGTGTGGCTCTAGAGACTTAGAATTGCTTCTAAGTTCGGGCGGTCTGACCGGCCGCTAGTTGGCGGTCATACCGGCACCAATCTGACCGGACAGGAGGGCAGTCAGACCGCTGCTCGGCCGTCAGACCGACCGTGGGGCGGTGGTCTGATCAGCCAGTTCTAGTTCATGCGCGGGAAGGCAGTGAACTTCGTGGGTTTGGCTGAAGTCATGGTTTTCAGTGCATATATATTGCATGATGTATGTGTTTGGTTAACGCGGATCAAGTTGCGAAGAACTTTGACGCGGATCTAATAATCCTCAATTTAATTAAATTGTTTATCTGCAATTGTTATTATAGATAGCAATATCTTCATGTTATTCGTAAGGATACCTCTTATCATTAATAAAGGAGAAGTTTAGCCGAGTGATCGTAAACCATTTTACGACCACCCTATATGGTTGTAAGTACTTCGACGACTACCTAGTGATCGTAAGATTTATTATGACCACCTCATAATCGTAAGCCTTACTACGATCACTTTATGGTTGTAACCTTTACTACGACTAGGTCAATTACGACCACATTATGATCAACAAAGTCTACAGACATGTAGGCCTGAGCGACTAGGGACACTTATACATTGTGTTTAATACACACAACAGTTAATATGTGATGTTATTCTCTAGGATAACTGTGCGTATTAAGTCTCTGTCTCTGACATAACTGCAAGACAACGTGAGAGGATTAGTCTCTGACAATAAACATCACTGAACGTGCGTATTTCATCAAACGATGAGACGCCTCTTGATACGGGACAACTACCACCCCTTCACGCACTATATAAGGAGTAAAGCCGGTGGACAGATGATAAGAACAACGACAACGAACACAAGACAAGATCAGCAAACAGAAGTCATTAAGCCCTAGTTCTAGTGATTTCTTCCCTGTTGTAAAGCATAGTCAATACAACAACACAGGAGTACGATTATTATTCTCTCAAGAGAAGGTCTGAATCTGTTAAAATCCACATGTCTTTTTCTGTGTGGTTTAACTCAAGGAGGGTCCTCAACATTCATTCGTAAAATCGATACTAAACCATCGACAAACTTGTGCCTGAAAATGATTTCTTGGTTTATTGTTGTTCAGGTGGCTTGGAGTCAACAACGGTCGACGATGAGTATAATCAGGACTAGGCTAGAAGAGCTGAGGTTCAGAATGATCAAGGATGCTGGGTGAAAGTCATTGGACTCAAGCATGGCACGAGATGGATAAGAATGATCGAACGTGAAGTTCAGTGCGACGGGGTGCATCAAGTGGCGTGGGGGTCGGTGCAAGTGTTACGATGGTTCCAGTGAGAGCCGAATGGGAGATACTTGCCGACAAGTAGAGAGTCATTGATCAATCTACACATGGTGAAGCATGGAATTGCCTCATAACGGTTGGATTCGGTCTTCGAAAAAGGATCGAGAAGGGGTATTTTGGTATCTTTACCAACATACCGGGTTGGTAACCTTAGAAGAAACCACGGCACAAGACGGCATAAGGAGAGACAGTTTAGGTCAAGTGAAGATAAATATCATAAAAAGACGGATTCGGGAAGCCCAAATTGTCATCCGCTTTGAGAAGCGTGCATGAGTATAGACCCGTTTATGTTTGGGCTTAACGGGTGCCCGATAAATTTTTTTCTCTTGACTATCCTCCACTATAAAAGGAAGGGGTGTAGGATTTGCACCTCTAGAGTCCTTCCAATTAGAAACCCTAATTTGTGATTTAAGAAAAGTGAAAATAGAAGAGGCTAGGGTTTGAGAGAGAGGATTGATTAAGTACTCGAGTGTTAAACTTTTATCCTCTATGATAGAGTGGTTGTAAACTAACAATCTCTTGAATCAATTCAAGAAAGGTTTCCTCCAAAATAAGTTCTTTCTTGCTGTTGCTCTCTTTTCTATGCCTTTTGGTATTTTGTGTGCTTCTTAGGTTTCCTTGGGTCTTTTGCTGCTTCTAGCTTGCTAAGACGTGTAGGAATCCATCTAGGGCCATCTTGACTATCATCCATCCACAAGTAAGTTTTTTGATCAAAGTTCGATTTTTCTTAGTTCTTGTGCCTTCTTGATATCATCCAATAAATTCGTGGAATCTTGACCTCGATCATTCCAGTTGTCGATTGGAATAGGTTACTGACCTTCTTAATGAGTTATGGTTAAAATATCAGGGGATTTGGATCATAGAATTAGAAATTAGGTCATTTTGTGGTCAGTTCGGGCTGCAATCTGTAAGTGCCGGGAAACTACGCTATCTGTCATCTGAATCACTTTCGGACGGACACAGAAACCTGAGTTAATAGCCGCACGAGCGCCAAACTGCGTAGGTGTCCCCTCTTTGAGGACGTCAGCAGCAAGCCAGCAAACAGAAATGGACATGCGTTTGGTTAAGATTATATATTTCATGGCCTGCCCGATACTACCTGAAAGCTAGCCCTGATGTGTAACTAACTACGATGCACGCGGTTCATTAATTGGGGATTTGCATGTCCCTCTCAGATGAACGGATTGGCTGACGACATGAAAACTGACATGTCAGCATGTTGTTAGGTGTGCATTGCACGCCTCAATCCTCGTGGACCACTACAGATGCAGTCAGATTATTACAGTCGACTCTACGCAACCGCTACGCTCCAAAAGGGCATCCCGAGTAGCAGCTGGACAACGGATCAGAGAAGCTAGGCAGAGTATATATTCCAACAAATAATAGAAGAAATGACCTTTGTGGTGTTGTGGATCTCTGTCGGTAGATCAGAATATGCATGGCAAAGAGGCTCTCAATGACCTCTTTTGTCTAGAAAAGATTGAGAATACATATGTATATAGCGTTCATTATCGAATAACACGCAGATTGGTGCAAAAGTAACTGCAAGTCTTCAAGGGAACAGAATGAAACTTAATGGTGAAGTTGATACAGAAGTAACCTGCTACAAGATCCTTTCTGCTAGTACGTAGAGAAACTTGCAACTTATCGCCAGCCATCTCCATGGAATGTACAGGCCAACTCCATATTGTCAAATAAAGAAAATTCAAGCATTTGTTTTTAGTAAAGCAACTAAGCAAGAGATTGATTAGTGCTTCCGACGAACAATATTTACAAAGCAACCATCTTGAAAATCAAAATACAAAGACATGGAGCATCTAGAACAAGAACCATAAAATCCAAGCAGATTCTAACGCAAAATGAGGTACATTGTGATAATCAGGCATACAGAGATTTCCTGAAACAAAATAACCTTTTTGCTTGAGAAATAAGTACACTCAGAATGAACACATGCATGGCCTGAAATATTCTGAAGGATGAAGTTGTTAAATACGTCTGCACAACCCTCCTGAAAGATCTCATGACCAAAATTACTAAGTCCATACAGATCATGCATGTACTACTACACTTGATTATGGAGCACGCATAGCTGAAGAAACCCATAGTTCATAAAGCTCATTACATACGGAGGTGATCAACGATTCGAAAGGGGAAAAGCCAATTGGAAAGGGAGAAAAGACAGCTCTAGTTAGCTCTAGTTATCTCAAATCATTCAAACATTCAGCAAAAAAAACCTGTATCATAACACGAACACTGACGGACTTACCACACACGCTGTAAGAGGTTATCGGGGGAGTTTCTGAATGAAGAATACATGAGTGATATTGGTCCGGCTCACCTCTCGCTTGGCGATCTCCTCAAGAAGGACATGAGCCGAAACAATATCACACCATGTCGTCTTATTCTTTCTCTCTTCTTCCCATCCGGCATCATATGCATATGCCTACTACCAGTCGTACTTCTTCTGTGGTTGCCCTTGTGTACATAGCCCTCTAAAGCTGCCCTGTAAAGGACTAAGCAAGCAAATGTGGTCCTTTAATAGGGGACAAGGTTCCATGGACAGCCTATATATACCAGCACCCCTTGCCAATATAATAATATGGTAAAAAAAAATCAGCTAGCTCGTGGATATGCCCAAGGATCAAGAGAAACAAATGCTAATCAACATCGCTGGGATCGCACTGCGAATTTTCTTTACGTTGATACTGGCGTTCTTTTATCCACTGTGATATTAGCCCTGCTTTGTAGCCGCCCCAACAAGTTGGTAAATTAACTTGGGTTCATTTGGAGTTTGTTAAGAATATATTATCTATCCCTGAACATGAACAATGAACATTGTTCTGAAAGAAATGCACTTGAAAGAACTCCTAGTTCCATCATAGTTCTAACTTGAACATACACACCCAATTGAAGAGCTCCAGATAAACAGTTCTGTAAAGTGTGAGCACGATTGGAGTGTAAGAAAAAAATCTGCTGCCTAGTGGAGATACAACGTGCCACGTTAGTACGTTATAACGAAAAACGTAAATTCAGCGAGAATTTAGGGAGGAAGTATGTTTTAGTGCCGTGCGTTTTTCTCTCTCGAGTTGTGGTGCCAAGCCGGCCAGTTCATCAGCAATCAGAACACATGATTAACAAAACAAAATCCAGCGCACGATTCGCATATCTTTCCATAAAGCCAGTCAAATGAGTCAAATAAATACATAGTTCATCAGCAATCAGAACACATGAATAACAAAACAAAATCCAGCGCAAGATTCGCATATCTTTCCGTAAAGCCAGTCAAATGAGTCAAATAAATACATAGTCCTCACATGCCAACAGTTCGCTGCCATTTCCCATTAGGCACCTAATTTATATATTTCTAATTGTACAATTGTACAATCTAATATGCAAAATAAATTCTCTTTGCATTTGAATTTGGTTTAATTGTAAGTCCTCGCCAGCCAGGCAAGAAATTTCTTGGCATTTGGGGGCCTGTTTGGTTCGTGGTCAAAACGAGCTAAATCAAAATTTTGATATTACCTTGAAAATTTAGCTAGTGTTTAATTCCGTTTCAATATTTGCCGTTGCCCTCAAAATTTTGGTCACACCTACCTTTTTTTTTGCCGTTGCGCTAGCTTTGCGCGGGCGGCTGAATCCTTCGCCAAAATTTGGTTCGGCGGAAATAGCTGAGTTTGTGACAGGTGGTAGCTGGTTGGCAGAGGCTAGTGCATTAATTGCAAGATTAGTTTGATTAACAAGTTTGAAATGATCATATTTCATAAACTGGGTATCCGATTTATGATTCATTTGAACCGTTGTGTTCCTTGTCATTTAATTAACAAAAAAGATCCATTTTGACATATTTTGGTGCTAAAAAAATATCATACAAGACCCACGTGTCGTACTTACAATTTTGACATAGCTGCAATCCAAATATAACAATTTCGGTATTGCCTATGAATTGGGAATTGGTATGACTATGATACAAACACTATTTTTTTGCCTAGTTTTCAGCATTACTAAACTTTTGGTGTGGCTACCTAGGTCAGAAAAAACATGCCCTTGGTTTGTTCTCGCTAGCCAGGCAAGAAGTTTTCTTTGCATTCGCCAGCGCTAATAGGCAGCTATATATCCTTATATTTTGCAAGTATAGATCTGTTCGCAAACACGATTTAAATAAATACAACAATACAAAATTTTGTTAAGAGGTACATACAAAAAAAAAACTAGCTTTCTACGTGCAATTTTAAAACACGTCCATTAAAGAATTGGTGAGAACTTATAGGCATTGGTTTGCTTGTTTTCCGAAGGCGAGAACAATCAGCTAGTATAGTTTTTTTAAGCTCATAGGTCACAAACTCACAACCCGTGTCACAGGCCCACAGCCTCACAGGCTACCAGCCTCGTGCTTGTTTGTTGGGACCCTTGTGAGTTGTGATCCTTTGCATTAGAGGCCTTCCTCTCCATGCCATCAAGCGTACCTTGCTCACACGAGGCGCTCCGAATTGAACACATTGCATAAATCTGAAACTAAGCATCAAATCATCAGATCGGGTTGCAATAGTACCAGATCTCATACCCAAACTCAAAAATCAAAACCAAACAGAGAAGAAGAGAGGTACGATTCAAACCTGATAGGAAGTTCTCAAACCCTAGCCATGCCCCGTGTGTTCTCCTCACAAGTCACAACCAACCTCCACCTCCAGCCTTCCCTCTAGTCGCCGTCTCCCACCGAGATCTACGAGAAAAAGAAGATGAGGTGCGGAACCCTAGTGGGAGGAGGAAAGGGTGCCTAGTGGAAGGAGGAGGAGAGGAAGCAGAGGACTTCACCGGCGAGTTCCCGTCGCTGGAGTGGGAGGAGGTAGACGCGGTGGAGGCGACGGTCGGGAGGGAGGCGGTCAGGGGGGAGTTCGGAGTCGGGAGCGAGACCAGCGGCAACGAGGAGAAAGAACCCGACCACAGGTGACGACGATTTTCTACCCCGTGGATTAGCCCGGGTTGGGCCAAAATCTCCACGTCCCGACATCACCCAAATGCCCCTACAAGACGGACCGGGAAATTTTAGCATGGGACGTTTTTTCCCTGGGAATCGGTGGGGATCTCGGCCGGGATCGACGTTCCCAAACAAGCCCTAAATAAGATTTCCATAGAGTCCAAGATCACTCAATTCCAATATCGGAGTCAAAAGTTATGACCTCTTTACCAAGTGTCGTTTGTGCTGAAATTAGACTGCGGTAATACCGCCCAAGAAGAGTGGTACTACCGCAGAACGGTAATACCAGATTTTGTACTACGGTATTACCGCACTAAAATCTTTAATGGCTAGTTTTGGAGCCGTTAATACACCCGTTTCGACCGTTAAACAGTAAAAACGGTAATACTGGGTTTGTTCTGTGGTATTACCGCAAATCCTGAGTTTTGGGGATTTCTGCTCTCAACGGCTAGTTTTTGTGTGTGGGCTATAAATACCCACCTTAGCTAGTTGGAAGATAATCTTTGGCATCCCATTTAACTCTTTTGAGCTAGTGTAAGCTTCTCTACTCAATTGTGCATGTGTTGCATCTTGTGAGCAAAGGGAGATGTTCTAGTTGCATGTGTTGCAACTAGAATTGGATTGAACATCCAATTGTGCATGTGTTGCACTTGGTGAGAGTTAAGCAAGAGGCTTGGCTTATTACTCTTCGTATTTATCGACACCTAGAAGGTATGGAGGCGTCGTGGTCCGGTAATCTTCTCAAAAAGCTTATGAGAAGGTCCGACGTGTTGTGAGTGGTTTGGTGTTCACCATCTCCAGAGTGGAGGAAGAGCAACCCCGAGTGGATTGAGGTGTTGATTCAAGCTGTGAGCTGGTCCAATTCGTTTGGGCTTACCTCGGGGGTGTTAGCTTAATTTGTAGAGCCAGTCCAATTCGTTTGGGCTTACTTCAACGTGGATTACGAGAGACTGGAAGGTCTCCAAACACCACGGTAAAACATACTTGTGTCATTGTGGCTTATTCTCTTGTGATTTACTTTGTACAATTTATATTTTTAGAATTAAATTGTTTACATGTCTTTGTATATTTGCTATCATTATTAATAGTCTTAGATTGCTGGTGCACTTAGTGAGACTAGTTGATTTAGGCCTTAATTGTGCAAAACCGATTTGATTTACTCTTCCGCATATAAACTCAGTTTTAGCCAAAGATAATTTAAAAACCGTCTATTCACCCCCTCTTGTTGGCCTCTTCGATCTTACAGCGGTAGGACTCGGTGTCGGTGAGCTAGCAACGGGGATGGGGTGAGTGGTGGTAGGGAATAGCTTGGGGAGGTCAAGGCGGTGCTGGTGATGGCGTTTAGGGGTAGAGGACTTGAGGGTGGTGGTGGATCGGAGTTGAGCTGACCGAGGAAGAAAATAAGGGTAGTGGCGATTTGAGAGGATTGGCTGGACTTGGGGAAGAAAGAATGTGGTGATGGTGTTGGTGTTGGTTTGAGGTCGTTGATGTAGATGATGCGGTGGGGGTAGGATTTTATAATCGTTAGAGGTGGTGGCTCCAGTGTGCAGGCTGGTATGACCTAGCACGTGGCAGCAAGGTGGATGGAGGAGCGGGCTTGGCGCTGCGCGGGGCAAGCTGGCGGCGGAGTGGCATCACAGGAGAGGCGGGGTCTCACTGGTGCGGGTGTGCGAGCTAGCGAGGGTGGCGACGACGTTCGCGGGGTGTCGAGCCAACGCGACACAAGGCGTGGCGCAGGCAAAGGACCGAGGGCGAGTGGCGCTGGCGATGTGACACGCGAGCGTGAGGAACAGAGGTGGCGGCGGTTTTCTCATAGGCGCCTTTGGGTCGGAAAAAGCACAAAGACAAAAAAGGAAGGCGTGAAGGCGCAAAAGCGAGAAGACTTTTCGAATTAGGTTAAAACTCAAATTTGAACCAAATTCAAACAAACTCCAATTTTTGAAATTTTTGGGGCGTCACAATACCCTTTTTATCTGCTATTATACCTTTTTTAAGGGAAATTTTGATAAACGCCACTGCTAACCAACCTTATCAGAGAAATGCCATCGTTTATTTCAAAATTCGAAGGATGCCACTATAATCTGTCCATTCTTTGAGATATGCCATTATGCAAAATTTAGGACTATAATACCCCTGCCTTCTTCCTCCTCCCTCTCATCCATGACTGACTTCTTTCTCATCTGTGGCCACCTTCTTCCCCTCAAGATCCGACTGCCGTTTCTCCACCTACTCCCATGCCCGTGCCTCCAATCTCAACACCGCCACCGTAGAACCAAATTGAGGCTGGCAGTGGCAACGACGAGGACAATAACAAGGAGGAGGTGGTCGACGATGACGACAATGAGTTGGGGCGGCGGCGACGCTGGATGAAGAGGTAGGCGGCGCCAGCGCCAGGAGCTGGGGCGGCGTTGGTGCCAGGGGACGAGGGAGGAAGCACCGGAGATGAGGACGACGGCGCTGGGTGAAGAGGGAGGCGGTGCCAAGAGTTGGGACGACGGCGCTAGGTGAAGAGGGCGGCTGTGGCACCGGGGGATGAGGGAGGTGACGCTGGGGGACGAGGCAGCAACGGCGACGCTAGATTGGGTGAGGTCGGGGAGGCGCACATGGTGACGACAGCCATGGGAGGAGGTGGGTAGTGGGAGGGGCGGAGGAGAAATGAAGAAGACATGGGGCAGCGTTGGCACCGGGGGAAGAGGGCGGCGGCGCCGGATGAGGAGGGAGGTGGTGCCTGCTCCAGGAGCTGGGGCGGCGTTGGTGCCGAGGGACGAGGGAGGAGGCACCGGAGATGAGGACGGCGGCGCTGGGTGAAGAGGGAGGCGGTGCCGGGAGTTGGGGCGGCGACGCTGGGTGAAGAGGGTGGCTGTGGCACCGGGGGACGAGGGAGGCGGTACTGGGGGACGAGGGAGCAGCGACGGCGCAGGATTGGGCAAGGTCGGGAAGGCGCACACGGTGACGATGGCCATGGGAGGAGGTGGGGAGTGGGAGGGGTGGAGGAGAAATAAAAAAGACATAGACATTTTCGTCCAGAATGTCATATCTCAAAGAATAGACAGATTATAGTGGCATCTTTCGAATTTTAAAATAAGCGGTGGTATTTTTCTGATAAGATCAGTTAGCAGTGATGTTTATCAAAATTTCCCTTTTTTAAGGCTAACATATGGTTTGTTTGCGAAATGTAAGGTACTCCAATATCCTTTGAGGAATATCCTCGCGACAGCCATCAGGCCGAGGTAGGTAACCAACGACCCCAGCCCACCGGGGCCACTACCCACCCATGGTGAGGGGGGCCTTACCGCCAACGGAAAACGCACCATACGGAAAAAAGCCCATTGGGTCTCAGCAGAGAGCCGAAGGGCGCACTCGCCGTTTCCTATTGTCTTTCCAGTTCGCACCTCGCACGGCTGCCGCCCTCGTTTTCTTTCTCAACACGGCGAAGGCCGAGACCACCACTTGCCCTCGCCTGCCTCCACCTCTTAAACCCCGAAACCCCCCAGGACGGCGGGAACCAATCGAATCGACCCGACCCCGACACGCCTACACGCCCGCGTCTCGATCTCTCGCTCGGATCAGCCAGCCATGTCCCGCGCCGT
The DNA here is from genome assembly GCA_036346255.1 of Ampelocalamus luodianensis. NCBI lineage: Eukaryota > Viridiplantae > Streptophyta > Magnoliopsida > Poales > Poaceae > Ampelocalamus > Ampelocalamus luodianensis. The sequence goes on from CM070634.1 coordinate 13,720,441, forward strand.
CCCCGTCGAGGACACCCCTGCGGACGGCCGCCGCCACTACTCGCTGCACCAGCCCGAGGGCCTCAACCACCCCTCCTCGTACCGCGCGCTCTACGACCTGCCCACCTCGCCCGAGTTACTCTTTCATGAGGAGGCGCTCCAGAAGACCCGCTCCTGGGGCGAGAACCTCACCTTCTACATCGGCATGGGCTACCTCACGGGGGCCGCGGTTGGCGGGGTCGCGGGCCTCTGCCGCGCGGCCAGGGAGGCCGAGCCCGGCGAGTCGGCCAAGCTGCGGGTCAACCGTGCCCTCAACCAGTGCGGCGCCTTGGGCCGCGCCTACGGCAACCGCCTCGGCGTGATCGCGATGCTCTTCGCCGGCACGGAGAGCGCCGTCCGCGCGTACCGCCGCGACGACGACTGGGTCAACACCGTCGCCTCCGGGGCCGGCACCGGCGCTCTCTACCGCGTGGCGTCCGGGCCGCGGGCGGCCATCGTCGCCGGCATCCTCGGAGGTGTCCTAGCCGGGGCCGCCGTCGTGGGGAAGCCGGTGTTCGAGAGATACGCGCCGAATCTTGCCTCTAAATTCGAATATTTGCGTTGAAAAAGTTTTCAGATTGGATTTAGCGTAGTGCTTAGGCAAATTTTTATTCGTAATTACGAGTTCTCTGTTCTAAATTTCGAGCTTAATTGTTGATGGCCGGGGTGCCAATCCGTCGAAGAATCTGATTGATCTTTTTCATTGTTCGTGGTTGTGTCCCGCAAATTAATGAACAAATTAAGCTGATGCCTTTGTTGAAAATTCAGTCTATTGGTTATATATCATGCAACTGATGTTACAATATGCTTTCGTTACTTCTTCGGATCCCTACTTCTTCTGATTTGGATGTGCAGTGTGCAACCTCTTTCTTAATTTGTTCAGTGTTTAAAAGTGAACTCGATCTTGGAATTGTTGGCATCTGACGATTTGATCCGAGATCGTCAATGTATAATTGAGCATGTATTTGTGAGGAGATAATAAACATCGTAATCTACGCCTGTCATACAACTTCTGAAAAGTGCAGAAGGAATCTGATCATATACCTCGACTTTATCTCTTAGGTCGTTGATTTGCTTCCTGAAGATTACATCTTGATACGCAGATTGCAAAAGCCATCAGCACAGCTTACTAGTGCTTCACCAAAAAAGTATTGTAATCCGTACAGATGATTTATCATTAGGAACTGCCAAAGCGATGTCTAAACTGTAAACCGCTATCTTTGATAAGAGCCTAGCAAAGTTTTGTAAATAGTTTTCTAGCTTTTTCTTTTATCTACTTTTGCTTGCTTTCTTTCTTCTTTTTTAATGTATTTGTAATGCTTTGGCAACCATTTTAATACAATGGTCATAAGGTAGAGAATTCTCTACCTTTTACGTCAAAAAAAAGAGAGCCTAGCAAAGTAGCAAATCAAGTCTGAAATGTTGCTCTTGCTGGTATTCGCAATACACATCCAGTGTCTTCAGTTCCTTATTCTATATACGCATTGTGTGATCGATGAGGACTGATCATACATACTAATCAAGCACTTAATCTATATTAGGTCTTAATCATAACATCAACCTAGGAAGAACAAGCAAATTCGACGCGTGCGTTGAAAATATGTCTTGAAACATCATTCTGAAAAGAACCAGTACCAACGCTCATGTAAACACCTAAAATACGCCTCCTGACTCGGTATGCAGAATATCTGAAACACGAACTGGAGGTCTTCAGGTAAAACTAACTAATTGCCTTTACTCTCAGTTTACGGAATAGAAAAATACGTCTTCAAAACTAGTATACGTGTTTTTTTGGATACGTCTCCAAGCCACAACCCTCCTCCCAGAGTCCGAGTCCCAGTGCCCTTCGACCCGAGAGACCAACCACTGAGCGCTTCCCCATGGCGGCGCCGGAACCGGATACCAAGCAAGAGATCGTAACGCCAGAACCGTCCCGCGAGCCTCTGCCGGAGTCAGAAGCTGACGCTGCCGGCGGCGGCGGCGGCCGGCCGCTGCAGCCGTGGGAGCAGCACGCGGCGGTGATCAACCTCCCGCGCTACGACTACCGCGCGTCGGGCTCCCTCCTCCTCCGCTCCCACTCCGGCTTCCTCATCACCTGCCCCATCAGTGCGTGCCCTTTTCTATGCTAGAGTTTCTTGCTCTATTTTAGCAGGTTTTCTTTGGAGGGATGCCTAGGGAAAAAACTAGAAACTTTAGGTGGTGGATTTGTTCGTGGATTCATACGCGAGTTCATTTCCTGTGACACAGCAAGTACTAGCATTTATATGTGGACATTTGAGGTGCAAAACTAGCTTCCATTTTGTTAGCGTTTGTGTATGAGTTTTGAACTTGTAAGGAGTAGTGTGATTCCTATGGGAAATCTGCGAGTATTGTTATAGCATGCCCAATTGTTACATCATGAAATTAAACGAAATTTGACATATTTTGTATTAACATTTCCAGATTGCACTAGTATCACTATCACCTAAACTGCTATGAGTCGATGAAGCGTGAGATTAGTGAGCATACATCAGTCAATTAGTATTCTCATGATTTCAGGAATGAGTATATCATTGCCTAGAGTGCACAATGTAATGATCCAAAACGCCCTGTAGTTGTAGTGACTGCTAGGTAAAAAATAAATATCACCATCAGCAAAGTAATTTTTAGTTGGTGGATCAGCTGCTGCTGTTATATGATGAACTCAGTTCTTTACATCTGGTTGTTGCGGTGTAATATACAAGAAAGAGCAACAAAGATAGATGGAAAGGAAAAATAATAATAATATAAAAATCGATGATGTATGATCTGCTGTATGTGACCTGTAGTATGCAGGAATTATTAATCCGGAGGCAGCCATTCCAGTATGCCCGCCACTGTAATTTTGGTGGTTTTGGTTTAATGAAATGTTAAGATCAGGTGGGCTCCTTGCTCACCGTTGTTGCCTCAAAATTTTTTATACCAAAAACATAGCTAAACTGCACCTTAATGGTAGGTACGTTTACTTATACACTTAATTGCTATCCACTATTGCAAAAACTTGATGTGATTGTCATCTTCTTACAGAACGTGAGAAAAGTGCAACCAAGGAAGCCATTTCCATTCTTGAAGAGGTCATCAGTCTTGCTCCTTATTCTTTCATATTCTTCTGCAATGGATAATTCATTTTCAGTTATCTTCATGATGCTGCACTTGCATTTGTGTGACAATTCATTCATCATTTGGTGCATGCCTCTCATCCTGTGACCTTATATTTTCCCACCTGATATGTAATTAATAGTTCAATCCTTCCTGTGCATTCATTTTTCTCCTGGTACACACTTCGAGAATTCAAGCCTTTTCCACAAGTTACTTTTGAGTTACGCCACTTAGCTTTTCATCCAGTTGTTTTTTGAGTTTTGACCAAGTTATAGAATTTCATCAGAATAGCTTGCAAGCATCAGTGCAAATTTAAGTTATATTCATTTTTTACTGTTGTGGGCTATTTATAGTTTGTTTTGCAACTTCAGCTTCCTTGCACTCTATGTTGAAATATGCTTTCATGAAAGCATTGTTATTGTTTTTTCTTCAGTACATTGGTCATGCAAATAGCCATAGTTCTGAAAACCCGGAACCATGTGATAAGAAAGTTGCCACAAAGAAAAGAAAAGTATGTTCTGAGATATCAGAAATCGAAAATTCAGGAGATGCGGTAACAAGTGGGAAGCACAATGCTTCAGAATCAACTGGTTAGTATAAATTATATTTTATAACTTTTTAGCCATATTAGATCTAGTGGTGTCATTGTGAATGGTTCAATCACCTGTGTGTTTCTGATCTTGTGCATTTTGTGGCACCATCATAGGTAGCATGGCAGAAGATTTGAGTTCACCTCACTTCAATACAAGTGAAAATGTTGACAGGACTTCAAATCTCTCACTGATTAAGCTATCAAGAAGCGGCCTGCTTTTCTTTTCATTCGCTAGTGGAGGCCTTCATGTTGTTCAGATGCTTACCAAAATGTTTTATTCACTGAGATCTGGGAAGCTTAAATCTCCGCAGTAAGTTTTCAACTTCTGCTATTCGAAGTTGAGTTATCACTTATTAGCTTGGTCGTTTGTTAGGAATGAATCAATGTCCCCATACACTCAACATTTTTCTAGACTGCCTGGAACTGTTAAAGATTCTAGCTTATGACAATTCTTCTAAGCATTTTCTTGACAGGATTGTCACCTTGATTCTGTTTTCAACCTCAAACATTGTTGATTTAGATCCTATTTAGTAATTCTGCGCACCATGTTCTCGCTTATTTGCTTCTTTCTGTTCATTCACTGAATGATACATAGTGTAGACCAGAGTACTAGAAAAGCAGAAGACGATGGTGATTTGGGGCTAAATGTACCACCTTTTCTATGGCTAGATTTGCATCATGGCAATTTGATTTATGCAACTTGTGTTACCACTCTTTTATTCAAGAAGTGGGTGCGGGACTGCGTCTTTCTTTCTTCTAACCAATCCATATGTCATACAGTGAAGCAGATGGTCCTAGGCCAATTGATATAGTTAAGCTCTAGTGGCAATAGAGAAGTTCAATGTTTCTTTCAGAATTGAACTAATGTTCCTGAATAGTCTTGTCCTGAGAACATAAGTTTACGCATTTTCTAAATTATGAAACTTTGAATGGACAGATGGTGTCACCGCATATTCCCTATTCAGGAAACTTGTGTTCTATCGGAAACAGAACTGCATGCCACTGTGTCAAAGTTATTCCTTGACTTCTTACAGAGTAAAAAAGACCAAGATGAGCCGATCAAGGTTGATAAGATTGCACTACCTATATCGTTTTACTGTTTAGAGTAATTTGTTAATGAAGTTTAATTCATTCAATTTTTTTGTTACAATTTTCCTATCCAGCATATCTTTACTATTGCAGATCTCATGTACTGTTTGCATGTTCTGTTTTAAAATTGCCTCCTGTATTGGTTTAGTTATTTAATATGATAATATTATGCACAAGCAACGATAGTTTTATTACCCATTTCCATCATCCTTCCTTATTACCTATCAAAATAACTGCATCCTTGAGACTGATTATAATTGCATTTATTTTGAATATTGGCATTAGATTTAGTATTGGCAACAGTATCTCATGGAAATGTATTGATCACATTATACTATTCATATGTCATACTGAGTTGAGTATAAATTTTAACCTATGATAAAGTTCGCAGTTGGGTATAATAGAAGAGGCATTGATGAGACAGAGATGAAGGCGCAGAAGAATGGCAATGAAGGCTCAAATCAACAAGCTTTGATGGACAGGGAACAATGTTTCAAGGTCGTTGCTGCTGCTGTCAGATCAGTTGCTGAGAACTCAGTTGTGGATCTCAGATCTCCTGAGGTAACCTTGAACAAGTCAACAAACCCGCAATAATTTGTTAACACATAACAGTTTAGCAAAGTTGCTGGTCAGCCAACGGTAGGATTCAAAGCGCCATGATCTAAAGACTCCAAATTGGAAAACAACAAAGTTTTTAATGCTGACTAGTGGAAGTAAGGTCTTATTTTCCATTCCATCATGATGACAACTCACATAAGTTTGGTCAGGTATTGACATCTGACATACTGCAATATCAGCACGATCACTTTTGGATGCAGCATATGTGTCAGGCGACCATTTCACTAGTAATCTAATGTTGTTTATCAAGGTTGCCATCATGAAGAAATTGCACATGATGTTATGATCCACTGTGAAGTTTTTAAGCTTGTATACCTATATTTGGCACATCTTATTTTGCTTTGAAATGTGGAGGAAAACTAGAGGCATGTTTGGTTCGTTGCTACAATGTACCACAACTCACTTAGGCACATTTGACTTCTACTTCTTAGCTTGATGTTTGGATTGATGCCACACTTTTGGCATTGCCACAAAAATCTAGTTTAGTGCCCTACTTGTCGTAGATACAATTCATTGCCATGTTGTGTCACAATTGTGGGCAACGATTTTTGAGCCACAAAAACTGTGGCATGACACATTTTGGCACACTATGACTTGCAACCAAACATGTCCTAGATTTTCAAATAATTCTCGTACTATGTCAAGTTGAATGTCCTTCTATATTTTATTTGTTCTTTTTCTTTAAAACACAGAGAACTAGGCTTTCAGATAATTTACGCACTCTATTTGAATACTCGACTATATTTAAGATTTATGCACTTCTACTTTAAAATTTAGAGAAAAACTGGACTTATAGATAATTTGCGGACTATGCTAAGTCGAAAATCAGTTTGCACTGTTGTTCATTTATCTTACGTACTGTTTTGTACAGTAACGATATGTTCCTAATGTACAGGTGGCAGTACTAGTGGAGATGCTCCCCCTTTGTGGGATAACCCTTGGATCTTCGGTGGCTGGGGTGTCCGTTCTCCCAGCTGAACTCATCTCGACTAAGCCTCGTCTTTGTGTCAAGGCTTTGGTGTCTGATACAAAAGCAACAAAGAAGTGAATCACCCCTGTGGTTGCTATCATTCAGAGTACCTGTAACGGCATACGGACGATACAATTTGTTCAGCATGCTCACTTCAACCATGCTGCAGCTTGAGGCTTGAGCCTCCAATGGTCGAGAGGATTTTAACAAACAAAGAACGCTTCTATGCTGTCTTACTCCTATATCATCCGTAGTCCCCACCAACAGCTTTTGGTAGGTCAATTTGTAAGCTGCAGAGTTCGCCCAGTTCTTGGAGGTTAGCTTCTTGTCGTTTTTTTAGCGTGCTGCAATGTCAAAACCAAGAGGTTGCTGGATATGATGGTGTTCTACTGTTCTCTGAACTTTATTTATTATGGCCAGTTCAGTCGCAAAGCATGCATGTTGCCGAAGAAGCAGCCTCTGCAATGGCTTTTGTTTCGTCCACCGTACTTTTTCCCTGCAATCTACTGTGCTGCTCATCATGGTAATAATTCGTACTTGAGATGAGATGCTGGCAGCTTCAAACTTTTGGGGAAGTGGTAAATGGTTTGATTTTGACAAAAGATGATGCCATTCGCAGCACCAAAGGCAAACACAAACTGACGAGCTATATTCCTAACGACCTTTTCAGAACATTTCTTTTTGGGGCTGGAGGCAGTGAGGGATTTGCCAGTCTTTTAACCAGCAAATCGGTGGTCTATGTGACAAGTTTGCTGCTCTTCGGCTTTTAAGAAACACCAACTCCGAACAGACAACACACGCACGCACATGAACTGAGTGATGTTTTAATCATTCTGTTGTGTTCTTTCTTCCATCAGAGGGAGAGAGAGGACATGGTAACACTGCAGCGTAGAGCCATGAGCGCCTTGCTCGTAAATACAGGCCTGAAATTAAGCATCTCTACTGTTTGATGATATCTATACAGGCGTACCTGGCACATGTACTGTGCAACATGTGAGCTAACACCTACGTAGTTGCATAGATAATTGTGTGAAATACCCTCGAGTTATTCCCTCAACCTCTGATACTACTTTGTGAAACACTGAAACTCCATTGTCGAGTTATGCACTGCGGTGAACCTCCGCAACAACGATTTCAGGACAGGGGGGATCTTCTTTGTCCAGCACATTCCTGCTGGTTCAGGATCTGTAAAAGTGAGTGGTAAGGAGTAGAGCAGCACTATGGACAGCAGCAGTGTATTCTATGTTTGTGGGGAGACCTATGTTAAACAAAATGCCACTATATCTGCATGTTACCAAATTTCTGGTCACTTCTAGCAGACAATTACCGTAAACACAAACACAAAAAAACTAAAGAGATAAAGGAAGGGATGTTTGAGGCAAGTACCTCACTTTTTCTCTTCCTGTCTAGTATATAACTTTTCATTTTGTTTTGTGCTGAAAGGGACTGTTAGCCTGTGATGCTGTGAGTTTGTGACAATAATAATAATAATAATAATATAGCTTGATAGATTCGGTATTTACACATGGAGATTACCAATCCTAAGATCATTAGTTTATTAAGAAAGTTAATTCTAAGATAATTGCACGACATATTGTCATACATTAGAGTGACTAATTACTAGTCAATTTGCAGCATGCTTCGAGGGCTATCCACAAGAATTAAACCAGATCAACAGAAACAAATATAAAGAGGGGAGCGTCGTGGATAGACTGATCTACAAAAATCAGCACACTGATCTACATTATGATCCACATATTGACAGGGAAAGGTCCAAGTTAACTCTCTGGCCAACAAAGCTGCAGCCTGGAGGCCCTGAGCAGTCACTCGAGCTCATTGACGACGGCGAGAGGACGCAGCTGCTCTCACTGCGCCAGGAGGAGATAGCGTTCACGGCTTTCTGATCGATGGCTAACGATAGCGAAGGCGAGCATTTCTTGCCTAAGTCGCCCGGTTCATCTCTAGTTGCACTGCCGAGCATGCAGCATCTACTTTCGTATTTCTCCTTGGAAGAGAGCTGCCTCGCCACAGGGTTGAGATGGTGTGCTTTCGGTTTGCTAACCTGCAAAAACCAATTCAGGAGTAGTTAGAAGGATCAGGGTGTTAAATTCATTCCAAGTTTATGACAAAACGTATCCTCCTGCAGTAACTGTGGAATTTATTTCCCTGAATCGCAGTAAGTTTTTATGAGATGTGATCTAACTTGAGATCATTTCCTTGCAGTGAAACTGAAAGAATCAGCGGGGTCCGGGCCAGGGGCACGACAGAACAGCTACAGTATTAATGTGCTTCCGAAGATGCATACTAGCCAACTTTTGTTTGCAATCGGAGCAAAGCATCAGAGAAGCTTTTAATGGGTTTGTTCTTTCTATCCGCACTGCACTGCACCATCGTCGCCATCATGAAACTACTGCGTGCAACTGCAAGGATTGGAACCGAGGGCTGCAAAAGCCATTTCTTTTGGCATACCATTGTCGATGAGTTGAAGCAAAGCTATTATTCCTGTCAAAAAAAGGGCTCTCTACACTAGTACCAGTACTACTACTACCAGTCTACCACATTGTCCTTCTGAAATACAGCCTATACAAGTTGACTATGTTGACCCTGGCTGGGATTTGCATGCCCACTTACAGGCAGTTGTCAGATCCTATCAGATTATGTGTATTTTACAGAGGTTCCCCAATAGAGACATGACAGCAAGGTAGGAGGCTATGTCAGCTCCACGTAGTAGTAGTGATAGTACTCTCCCTCTGGTCGCAAATCAGTCATAAAAGTATGTCGTTGACATCGGTACTGAAAACGTAATTTGATCACTAATTTCTATTGTAATATATTTATAAAAACTAATAAAATTATATTTTTTATAAAAGTTCTTTTTGAGACAAACGTATGCATACCATTTTTATATGTTCAATCTAAATATTAAAAAAGATATCGATAGATAAAGTTTCAAAATTTTGGCTACATATACTCAAAACAATATTCTTTTGTGACTCAAGAGGAGTAGATGCTAGCATCTAGGATTATTCTACCAAAAATACAGCAGGACCAATGTGAATGATCCATATTACGTCAACCATGTAGTAGTAATATAAAGCAAGGAAGATAAGACTAGAGAGACATGTGAAGAGAAAGTTCAGGGGTAGGAAAGCAGTTAAGACAAGAGAGAGATGTCTTCTCTTGATACGCTTTTCCCCAATGTTTCTTTTTAGCTTTTCTTTTTACCTGGTGTACCTTAAAGGGCTCAGGTCCTTGCACCCAAAATCCCAACGCTTGGAGGTTTGCAGCAGAAGCAGCACGAGCACCAGCTGCAGTATCCCTCTGCCATCCGAGGCCCTCGTTTACTCTCCTCCTATCCATGGACATTGCTTGCAGTTGTGTGTAATCATCGATGCGGTACTGGTTACCAGGAGTCCTCCTCATGTCACTGCTTCCTTGCATGCTTTTGTACGTGGCTGCAACTTCTGTCCCTGCCTTGGCCCTGTTCATCCAAATAACCCAAGAAAAGAGGAAGAAAAATGGACATGGAAAAGGTTTTTTGTGTGTGAAAGATTAGGCCGCTAAAGATTATCTCTTTTTTGAGAAACTTCAGCACTATTGGGAGGTATAGAAAAGTGGCAGCAAAAAACCTTTTCATGGGTGGCCACATGAATTCTTTGTGGCCTCGCTCATCAATGGCAAATGAGTGCTTCTTCAGATGTAGTTGTGGCTGCATCTCTGATGGTAACATGCAAAAGAAGGGGAAAAAAAGAGGTGGTTTGGCTCTGCATTAGCAGCATACATACATGTGCAAAATTAGAGCCCCCACAACCACAAAGTGTGTGCGTAGCTAACACAAAGCACAAGGCAGAGCCGTCTTAAAACTAATCATCATCAGGAAGTTTCAGTCTATTCTGATAGGCGTGATGTTGCTTCAGAGCAATACTGTACTAAACGACTAGGCAATATTGTAAGGCATGATCTAATCCCAACTCCCAAGAAAAAAGAAGCTTAGCTTAATTATGACGACTTGGAAGAAGATTGCCAAGAAATTGAACAGGGAGAAAAGGACAAAGATTATCGTCTCTCTCACCTTTCTTTCCAATGTCCTGCCGTGTGCCTCTGTACATCTGTTGAAAACAGCAAAAAGAACACGGGTTACATACTCGCACATTCTTAATTTCAAGATAAGATATAGCAGCTGCAAGCCCATGACTGTCCCAAGGACTTTCTAAGGTTTGAAGAAAGGAAGATAAACTGACCTGAAGGTGGCTCTTGACGTGGGATATGGTAAGCCCTCTAACATCCATGAGCTGAAGAATGAGCTTAGGAGTTGCTTCTACATTCAGTACATCACCAAGAGCATGAGGCCATGGAAAGAGAGAAAAAGGACACGATCGCTCACAAGAATGTAATCAAAAACAAAAACAAGGACTCCGAACAAATCAAGACACATGAAAATCGGTCGAGCAAACACGCTGTCTTGAGGAAGCTACGCAAGGCCAGCAAGAGGAGATCGAGAAGCGGCTGGGAATTGAAGAAGAAAGTTGGCATACTGTCTTGGCCACCAAGGCAGTCTATGGCTCGCACGAAGCTGTGGTGGAGCTCTCTAGTCCATCTCAACCTCGGCACCTTGGACCTGTTGTACTGCCTCGCAGCTCCCTTCCTCCCACCGCTCCCCATCTCCTCTCCTCTCTCTCTCTCTCTCTCTCTCTCTCTCTCTCTCTCTCTCTCTCTCTCTCTCTCTCTCTTGTCGTCAAGCCTCCCTCAAGTCCACTGCTCCTCAGACCCCCCTATATATCGTTGGGCGTGTGTCTAGGGTTAGCGGAGCGAGCAGCCGCACTGGCTTGCCTCACTGCCTGGCTGGCCTAGTGATCCCACGCATCACGAGAGATGGCCATCATTAGCAGAATTTAATGGGCTCAGAGGTGTGGAAAGCAGGGACAAGAAACGTACTGCACGTTTCGTCGATCGACCGTATATATATTACTGTGGCTGTACGTATATACATGCTACGAACATGTTTGGTGAAAGTTCGATTACTAATGCATGGTGCATGCATGGAGCGCTCCGTGATGTATGCAGCTCAAATGATAACGTGCAGATCGAAGCTTTTCTGTCAAAAGTTCTAATTCTGGGACCATTTTATGCGTGCGTGCATACATGCATGCATGTCAGGGTGATATATACTACTTGGCGGTTCCATTTTCTCAAAACAAAAGTAGGGAGGAATGCTAATTAGCTTGTTAGTAAGGCTCACACTGTGTATTCTCCATCAGTTAAATGTAAATATAGGTACTTATTAATTACATTCTGTTAAGCTGTGTACACCACCAGTACACGCAAAAGCTATTGACAATAGCGGACAATCTACTCGTATTTCAACAGGTTTCATACGACGCACCATGTAATACGTGGAACTGTCAAGGTAGATTGTAATACTATATCACACTACTACATTCAAGAATTACAGAATAGATGCTCGATTCGTTTATTTTCAAGCACAATTTATCACGTAGAAATAACACGTATTCAGAGCAGAGCACCGGTGGATTTGTTAGGGATGGACGATGTACCTCGAAGGTGCCTATCAGGAACAATCCATGCACAAGGACAAGACTAAACGAAAAGAAATTGCGTGGACCGATCTTGCCCTAGAATGGTTGATACCTGAAGCACAAACCCTTTCACTACCCGAAGAAAAGAAAGACCGCAGTCCAAACTCTAGCCATGTGCTTGCGTCATCCCAAATGCAATGTTCTCTGCAAATACGCTAAACGCGAATCCTCCCTCGTCAGAATAAACGGCACGGTCTTTTACCCAATCCTTTCACGAGTCACAGCTCGGATTTCCTTCCTTCGTTGTGTCGGATTTGCATTTAGACCCTCTGTATATACCGAGTTAGTTCTATAATCATTAGGTAGCTTATACAATACAACATCGATGAATATCATATATATACAAGCGCTTAAGTACAAGAGTACTTGATATTACATAAACAGTCACAATTAAAACCTTAAGGCCAAGTTTTTACATAATAGGCTGATAAGCCGACGAGTCCAAAAGAGTAAACAACAATGAAAGATAAATAAACCAAAAGGGCATCCATGATCTACCACAGACAATCGACTAGGGCTACGACTTAGTTATCATCGTCGTCTTCGTTTCCAAAGCCGGATGCATAGAAATATCAATACACCGAGTCTTCAGTCTCACAGCATCCACATATTTAAGCAATAATGAGTACAAATGTACTCAGCAACCCATTATACCAAATGCAATTATATAAATGATTGATTTGCCAAAGAAGGGGTTTTATGGTTATTTTAGCACAAAGTCAGTTTTAGCTCAAATACCATAGTTATTTTCTAAGCTTGTGACCAATTTAAAGCCAAAGTGGCATTTGTATAAGCAAGTTTTATCATAAAACAAGGTTCCTTCCACCTATTACTACTCATGAGGTTCTATCCACCTATCTCTGGATATCAAGTTTCATCCATCCGACTCTAGATACAGGTTTCATCCACCTAACTCTAGACCATAAGGTTACATCCACATAGCTAATTCTAAGCATCAAGTTCCATCCACCCAACTCTATATACGGGGTTCCATCAACCTACAATTATCTCATTGCTATAGCCATTTTTAAATTAACATATTTCCATCCCATTTTTTATTGAAACTAACCAGGTGTGGCATTTTGTACCACACTTAAGACCAGGGCCGACACGACTATTTGAATAGATTATACACTCTACAGAGGTTGTACAACTATACCCCCAAGATATGATCAACTTTTGTGTCTGGTCGATACACTTCCGTAGGTGTGCAACTAATGAAGAAGATCGTAACAAGGCCTTTACAACAACTCGCTATAGTACTATATCATCCAATGGGTTTGATCCTCGGGCATTAGAACATCATTAACTCCAAGGAAACCACCATTGGGCGAGTAGACGTATCCCGACTTAGTACCACCAAAATAATTAATGGGCGTGTACATAGATGTACGCCCTCCAACAACCGACCCAAACTTCACGTAATATGGCGATATCACCACAACTCAGTAAATTATTCAACCAGGTCTATCCTATACTAAACTTGTGGTCGCATGATTATTAGTTTAAGAAATATAACACATGATTCGGTCCTTAATCGACTCAGGCGAGACAATCCACAAATCCATATCTCGTGCAATCCTAGCACCCATCTCATACAAACCACTCGCCCATGTCTCCACCATTTTATAAAATAGTTTTTTGTTTAGGTGGTAACCCACGTTACCACACTAAGAACCATATCATGTCCCAAGTGTTATAACGATAATGCATGTATCATATTCAAATTAACGACTAAGCATATCTAAGCGTAACTTTTATCCATATTTAGTTAACCAAGGACAATATTATTATGATAATTAGACTAGGGTGACAAGGTGGATGTAATGTCAATAATCAAGGAGGGGAATAATAATTAACCAACATATGGAGTTACTATGTATCAATGTTTAACATAGCATTTCATAAATAATAATAAGCAAGTGCTTGTAATACTTTAAAGCAAAATAATTTGTATTTGAAAAGTAGGTTCAACATGATCAATTATAAGGACTTATCTTGCCCAATAGTGGATATCACTTGGTCTTGAACAATAGCGACGGTGGCGTCCGAAGCGTCAAAGTCTATAACCGCGAACATAACCAAATGCAACACAAATTCAAATGAACTCCAAAAAAAATATGATTTTGGTACTTTTGGAATGGTTTTGAATTTATATGAATTTACAAACAAAAATCAAACCATTTGGATTTAAAACGAGGGAGAACGAGCTCTACAAAGTTTGATCCAAGAGGAAATTCGAGAAAAATCTTAAATTCATGACAGGTGGGTCTGGTCATATTTTAACTTATTTTCTCAACTATATTATTTAGAAAAATCTTATGCAGCTAATAGGTGGGGTCCAGTCGGGTTTTTATTTTATGTTTTAATTATTTTTCTTAAGGAAAAATCTTTGTGGCTAATAGGTAGGGTCCAGTCGGGTTTTTCTTTTCTCTTCTAATTATTTTGTCAGATCCCGAGCTTTGAATACCCGAAGACCTCGTGTGTGTACCGTACTAGTCCTATTATCAGTGGTTAGTACACACATCCACAACATTGGAATGCACATCCATACACAATATGCATACAACATGAAACAAATATGGTACTTAAACTTAACGATTACATGACAAGTATTTATTACAAGGCCGATTGACCAAATTAAAGCATAAGTAGCAAGTTAAACAGTGAAAGCATAGTAGATAAACTCAAAATGTCCAGCGGTGTGCCCATTCAAACCCTCAGGCAACCGATAAGGACCAAACCCTAGCAAGACCTATCCTCGTACCCTCTGGTACCAGGAGCAAAGAAGGTGTCGTCGGGAATGGCTAATCCTCATACTTTGAACAATAATTTAAGTAAAGATTGAATACATTTTGTACTCAGCAAGACTTATAATATATCACAACATAATTATATATGCAAGGCTAACAAAATATGAACTCTACTCTACAAGTTATTTTCAGTATTAAGCAAGTTTTATTTGCAATAACAATATGTAATAGTTTGCAATGGAATTTGCAAAGAGCAGTTGACAGATATTGAAATAACAAGTATGTAACTTAATAATAGCAAAATCACAACCCTCCTCGGTTGCAATCAATATTTTATTCTCAGCCATAGACATGACACTCACACAAACCAACCATCCCAATCATTTCCCAACAAACCAATTTTGAAAAAAAAAGACTATACCCGATGTGGCTGCACTTAGCATGCTCCTAACCGCGAGCACGACTATTTAAATATATTTACACTCTGCAGAGGTGTACAACTTTACCAACGGTATATGAGTTCTCTAGTTTTTTCGGCATCCGTCGATACCATCGCGCACAACATTTTAGTATGTAGTCTAGAGTTCATAATGAAACCTTTACATCACCGAGACCTAACCTTGTACTAGCCCGGTGAATGACAACCCTCACTTCATCCCGGGTACCTCCCGTCTTAGTGAGGCATTCACCGTTGTGTCGGCAAGATTCGTCCCTTAATGGTGAAGGGAGCCCCTTTGAGTAAACCTACCCGGATATGCTCGCACTATTGCAGCCTTCCAATATGCAAGGCTAGTCCCAAATGACTTAATTAGCTAAGGCTGTCCCATACTGGCACATGTGCTTGTACGCTTATGCTTAGATTGGTCACACCGACGTTCGGTGATTAATTGACCCGGGCGAGGATCTCCCCCTATCTACTTGTGAGATACACCTCTCACACTTCTCAGTTTATAATATATCTTGCCTACGTCACAAACTAAGTTTTCCATTTTTATACAAAACAATAGAGGTAACCCCTCTGGACCACATTTCAGATTTATCCCAAAGCCATACTCACATTTCCAACCATTATTCCATTTTTGCGAGTCTAGAGCCCGACTAAGCATCTATTCAACATTCCTAGCCGAAATATCCAATTTGACATAATTTATTGTCTAACCCAGGTCCTAAAGGCTACACACTACAACACAAAAGCCCTGTAGAGATGCCTATTTTATGGGTTAAAGACGTTTTCAATCATCTCTATAGCGTCGTAGAGTCGTTTTTGTAAAGCGTCTCACAACGTACCGTGCTAAAGATCGTAGAGGCATATTGTTAAGTTCGTCTACACTGATATGAGTCGTTTAGATTGTGTCTCTACAAGCTTGAAGACGCTTTCATATATGCATTTCCATATCGGCTCTACTCTCCCTAGTGACGCTTTATTATGTGCCAGAAAACATATATATGTATTCATAGACGTATTTAGATGTAGCTATGTTCTAGCAATACTTTCACACATTGCTATTTGCAAATACGGATCCTTTTCCGCTTGTTCTTTTATTAATGTCCTTCTAGTTTTTTTTTTATGCAAGCATACCCATTTCATTCAATTAGGCAGAATTAACATGGAAGTATATAAGAAACAGACCAATCACAATTCAACGATATCCAGTAAATAAATTGCAATGCTTCATTCACTAAAATTCAGAAGTACAATCTGATTTACAGAGCTTGATTAATGAGAACCGAACAAAAACATGAAACTGGTAATTTGCACCACACACTAGCTTATGCATGCTTTTTGCACATTTTATACAACAGATGTAACAATACCCATCCAAACTCTTTTATTCTTTAACCCATCTGATACTATAGTAACAGTACTCTGTTTCACTTCTCTGAACACTCAAGTCGAAGAAAGTGCATGAAGCCAACAACTGTATCAGTCATCTAAAACATCTCGCCAATTTTTATCTTTATAGCTATATACAATAGCTCCTTATTGTGGCGGCTTCTAATATCTCCTGTTTTTTTCCCAACCATGTTTATTGTCTCCTACTGCAGCACTCATGCCGTTAATATCAAAAAGAGAGATAAACAAAGAGAAAAAGAAAGTGCTAACTTACACGAGAAGACAACTATCTTTTATATTTATCTTCTTATGAATAAACCCACTATATGTTCATTGAGTTAACAGCTTAAAAAATATACTAAAGAGAAGAGAAGTATGAAGGTACCTGGCCAAGAGTTTGTGTGCTGAACATTGTGCATCCTTCTGTTGCGAAGAAAGATCTGCAACCTCCATAAAATACAAAAAAAAAAAAAAAAACATATAGAGCTTTCAGCAATTCAGAAGTACCTGAAGTTCCAAGAAAATAATTCATATGAAACTATGTTCAGATGTATCTACATATCTCTGCATGCTGATAAATGTGAGATGTGGAGACTAGGATTCATATACATGTGAGGTAATAATAATATGAATTCAGAAACTGTCTTCACCCTGAGTTCTTGAATAACATTTCAGATTATGGTACCAATATCAATGTAGAAAATATGGAGCTAAATGAAATATTGCATCAACTCAAAACTAGATTAAATTAGATAACAGGTCTATTAGTGTTTCATTGTAAGCTTCAATTAATGAATGCCAAAATGCAAAAGTGTATATACCTGCTGGAGTGGTATCATCACCTTAAAAGGAATGCCAAAATTTCTTAACCCTTCTGTAAACTCATTGTTTTACATTTCTCCCAATTGCAATGCACAAATTATGGAATCAAGACAAACATTACAGAATCAGGAAAATCAAGGAATTCGAAATGTTAGTTGCCTTCTGGACCAGAGAAGGTTGCGTCAAAGAAGCAGAGGGGCATCACGCAATTGCCCCTATTTCTACAGCAGTGGAGGCGGTAGGCTATGCCCTCGATCTGTTCCTGAAGGTGCATACCATTGACATGCAAGGGCACAAGAACAAGTTACACCCTCACACAATCAGCTAAGGCAAGTTAAATATTTTGATCCAACCAATTCATCTATTTTCACATGTATAGTCAACAGCTTGAACCTAATCTCTAGGATAATTTGGTACCATAGAGATTGGTAGATGGATTGCGTAAGCACAAGCATAATTTTGGTCTGCACATCTAAATCACAGGATCACAAGCCATAACATAAGCACGTTAATGCCAATATTTAGAGATCATCTAGAAAGAAAAAAAGAGATCAACACACTGGTCACTCACACTCAATCCCATGAGTACAAGTTCAAACACAGCTTGCACAACATCATAGGAGCACCAAAGTGTGAAGAATATTTCAAAATGGACCATGTAGTGCACTGCTTGACAACACATACTTGAGGAAGGCGGAAATTTCAATAGAGAGAAAGGCAGGCACATAGTAAGACTTGGGGGAAGGGAGTAATTAGTTTTGTGGTGGCGTGGAAATTTATCTTCAAGGAGTATCATGCATTAAATAGGAATTTATCTTTCGTTATCCCCAAATATAAAATTTTTAGCCAAGCGTACAAGCATGCATAATAGACTTTGGAAAATGAAATACAGTATTTGAAATAATGTGATCAACATGGTCAAAGGAGGTGTTTGCCTTGCTCTGGTATCTCTAAATATGAGGATGGAGGGTTGTCAAATGATTCGTTCGCGGTATCAACGTTTATTCAAAAGAGTCGATAACAAATCACAAATAGAAAAAAATAATTTAAACAGCAACAAAATCTAAATATTTTTGCACATTCATATAGAGCATGATTTAATATGAATTTATAAAAAAATATTAATTCAATTTGGAGTTCATATGCAAAAGTTATTAACGTTTTAAATTTGCTTGGTTTGAAAAATCCTGAAATAATAAAAATGGTGACATCCAAAGTGTATTTTCTGAGATTTACGCTTTTTAACAAAGAAAGTGTATTTTCCTTTGAACTAATAGCGGCTTATCTCAATTTTACATTTTTTATTTTATTAACTTACATGTGGGCCCTACTTGTTAGTGACTCATTATTATTATTTTTTATAAAAAACAGTGACAGACCCATATACCATAAACTCATTAACTATTAACTAAATGATTAAATCCTAATTTTATTTAACCTACTGACAGCTGGGGTCCACATGTCAGTCTCTCGGTTTTAAAACCACGTTTTAAAACTGTGAATAGTGAGCGGTCCCACACATGAGTGACTCATATACTAAACGTGTTTAAAAATAGATTTTTGATTATTTTTCAACCAGTCCCACTTGTTATAGACTTAATAACTTTAACATATGTTACTTAGCACTAATCATCTCCTAATCATGTGGGATCCCACTGATCAGAGAGAGAGAGAGAGAGAGGAGAGAAGTAGAGCTGCGCACGGCCGAGAGGGAAGGCAAGTTGGCAGGCGGTGAGGCAGGCGCGAAGAGGCTCGGGGGAGCTTGGAAATGGAGAGATGGTGTCACGGCGATGCCACAGGTAGTGAAGATGACTAAAGAGGTGGACAAAGACGATGTCATGGCGGCGAGAGGCGGCGAGGAGCTTTGGTTCTACAACGATCTTGGCAAAGGAGGCCTTCCCTAGGCTAAAGGAATGGCGCACTGGACTCAGTGAGTCTAGGTGATGTCAACAGGCTAGGAGCGAGGACCTAGGGTCACTGGAGGTGAGTCGACGACATGCAGTCGCGGCAACACCATGATCGGCTATGACGAATCCTAGGCTATGCTAGCTAATCTACTGATCCAAAGCAGGCAGAAGCTCTAGGGGAAAACTAGAAGCTCGCCAAGGCGGTTGATGGCGTCGGGGAATGGTCGGAGTGGCTTGGTGATATTGAATAGCGGCGGCGCAGAGGAGGCTCATGGTGACAGCTCTTCATAGTGATGGAGGGGCTACAAAAAGTATCACATTAGCTCACTGGTGTTCTAGGGACGGTGCAGATGCGAGGAATTGGATCGAGACTCATCGAGCTTTGAGAAACATCGAAAATGGCGGCGACGACCGAGGATGAGGAAGAAGACGGCGAAGCTTAGATTCACGACGAGTTAGCATACATTAAGTGAGGGGATTAGATGAGTTAGGGACAAAATATGTGATGACGAGCTCAGAGGGAGTTTATACCTTCTGGTTCAGTGGGGACGTGACAACTTGGATCGGGCACACGCCATAGTTGGGGACGAAGGCAATCGCGGTTGCGCTACTAGGCTCCTGGGGCTGCATTGATCAAAGGAGAAAGATGAGTTAAGCTCAAGGATCAGAATGACGTGAACGTCGTGGGAGAAGAAACTCACCAGAGTAGTAGAGTTGCGGAGGTGTGCTCACCGGCGTGGAAAACAACGCATGCGTTCCCGTAAAACCAATGAGCAATTAAACTCGAGTTTGCGTGAAATGGAATGGGGCGAGCAGAGGAGGACGATGACATGACTAGAGCTTAAGTATAGCAGAGTTTAGTGCGAGAAAAATTGTGAGATGCTGGCGGTTACACAAGAAACTTGTGGGCGCGCTCTGGTGCCTCCACACATGCAAATAAAGGGTGTCGTCAATGGGGTGGCTAGCATGGACGAGGGTGGGCGGAGGCAACGAGAGTAGTTGAAGCTCAAAACTGTGGGTGGCGGTCATGAACCGTGGGCGAGCGACGGAGCGGGCGAGGGTGAGCTAGCGCGCAGGTGAGGACGAGAAGTGGAAGACAGGTCTTGATGAGCGGGCCCAGCGTGTCAGTGAGAGGTGAGCGAGGCGTTGGCATGGGCTGAGGCAAGGTGTGGTGAAGTGGGCCGAGCTAGGTTTTGGCCCATGAGGTGAGCGGGAAATTCAAAATAGGTTTTGATTGTTGTTCTAATTTTTAAACGTAGAAAAAGGGCCCCAAAATTTATGAAATTTTTTTGGAGGCTCTTAACATATTATGATTTCTTGTGTAAATTTTCCAGAATTTTATATGTTCTGTATTTTCTCAAAAATGCTTCCAAGTTGTTGTTTACATATAAATGCAATAGTTGCTTTGATGAAAACTTTTAAAAAAACATGCTCAAATTATTTTTCCCACATATAAACATGCTTAAATTTTATTCCCTCTCTCATTTTTAGTACACTCACCCAAAATTGGGAATTTTGGAATGTTACATATTTTTATTTGGGAAACCCGAGAAACTGACAGGTGTTACTACGGTCCATGTGGACTCGGTCCACCCGAAGGTTCACAGGATCAAGGTGCCACACATCAGCGGCTTCAGTCTATGGGCTAGGTCTATATAGAGAGTTTTAAGTAGTGGGGCCCACATGTCATACACTAAGCCACTAAACTACGTGTCAATTAGATTTTCTAATTGCCTCGGCCCCCGATGTCATACTGACATTACTTACTAATTAAACATTAATTAATTACCGGTTAGCTTAATCCTAATCTTACAAGTAGGGCCCACTGTTCGGCTACTTTCGATCGTCTTCTTCCTCTCCGAACAGAGGAGCGGGGCGGGGCAGCCTTGGCCAGCTCAGGGCGATCTCGGCGTCGACAGAGAAGGTTCCGACGAACACCTGTGACCCCCAAAATAGGTCGTAGGGACCAAGGAGACCACGATGGTGGCGATGACGCAATAGGAGATGGTCTGAGGCAATGGCGTGATAGCAAGAACAGTGGCGACGCTACTGTTGCACAAAGGTAACTACCGAGCGAGGTTAGAAACTACAAACTGATGGTTGATTCACCACCTACGGGCTACCACGATGCTAGGGATGCTCTCAGTGCTCAAGAAGAAGCGGTGTGTCGAGCTTTCTACAATTGCTCACTGTGGCACGGCGAGGTGCTACGGTCATCTAGGCGTGGCATTTACTAGCTTACCGTGTTTTCAACACACAGGAACACAAGGGAATAGATAGACTAATCTGGAAACCAAGCGAGGAAGGAGATCAATGGTGGCGGTGAGGTTTGCGTGCTCTAGGCCAGCAACGATCGAGAGAGGGAGAGGGGGACGACATGAGGTGGAAGAAGCACAATGCTTCTCCTTTGTTCATCCTGACATGTGGGGCCAGGGTCCACTAGTCATTGAGAGCGCATGAGGGAGGAACTGGGCTAGCTGCTGCTGAGTCGCGGCTACGTGTAGGCCACGAGGGAAGGGCGATAGCTGGGTCAGCTGGGTTGGGCCACGGGGAAGAGAGGGGGAGAAGGAAAGGAGGCAGCTGTTGGGCCGCTCGGTGGGTTCCGTTGTCGGACCTCGGGCTTTGAATACCCAAAGCTCTCGTGTGTGTATCGTACTATTCTCATGATTAGTGGCTAGTACACACATCCACAACTTTAGCTTACATATCCATATACAATATACATACAACATGAAACAAATATGGTGCTTATCTTAAACGATTACATCACATAGTAGGATACTCGACCGGAGTATCAGAAGTAGCGAATTAAATAACGAAAGCATAACATGTACATAAACCAAAAGTCCAACGGTATGCACATCCAAACCCTCAGGCAACCGACAAAAAACAAGCTCTATAAAGACCTGTCATCGAACCCTCCGGTACCAGGTGCAAAGAACACGTCGTCCGACATAGGCTCATCCTCTAACTTTGAACAACAACTTAAGCAAAATTGAGTATATTGCGTACTCAGCAAGACTTGTAGTGCATCGTAAAATTTATATATATGCATGGCTAATAAGGGGTGAGGCTTTATGCTACAAGTAATTTTCAGCATTAAGCAAGTTTTATTTGTAATATCAATACATATTACTTTGCAACGGGAATTTGAAGAGCAGTTAAATAGATGAACAACAACAAGTAAGTACTTGAATAAATAACAAATCACAACCCTCCTCGGCTGTGATCAACATCTTATTTTCAGCCATAGACATGGCGGCACTCAACTCAAATATAAACCAACAATCATTCCCATATTTTTCTAACAAGAGCTGTTTTTATAAAAAAACCAAGTCTATACCCAGTAATACTACACTTAGCACGCTCATCACAGCGAGCATGACTATTTAAATAGATTTATATTATACATAGATGTACAACTTTACCCACAGCATACAAATTCTCTAGTTTATTTGGCATCCGTCGTTACCACTGCTCACTATCCTTTAGTAAGCAGACTAGAGCACGTATCGAAGCCTTTACATCACCTAGTCCTAACCTTGCACAAGCCCAACGAATCAATGTAGGATCAAGGATAACCGACTAGAGGGGGTGAATAGGTGGTTTTTAAAATCTTTTGGCTAAAAGTAGATTTTGCTAATTTAAAGCGATTAAATACAATTTCACAAGTTAAGGCCTAAATAATGTAGGGCTTTCTAAGTGCACTACTATTTCAAGATAAGCTAAACAAGATAAACAAATTGCTTATACGAGTAAACGCACAAGGTAAAGAGCAAGAGAATAAACCACACTATGGAGACAAACGATGTTTTTCTGTGGTCTCGGAGACTTGCTGGTCTCCACTAATCCACGTTGAGGAAGCTTCAACAACTCATGCCGACTCCACATGAGCTAGTGTGTTCCTCGATCACTAATGGTAGCTCTTCTCCACTCCGGATAGGCAAGCTCCAACATTCACAAATGCTCAGGTCTTCTCACAAGCTTCTTTGAGAAGATCACCAACGCAACTTCAAACCATCTAGGAGACGACAATCTCCAAGAGTAATAAACCAATGATTCTTCACTTGAAGATGCTCAAGTGCCACAAAGATCAAACTCTACTCAAAGCACTTGAAAAAACCTCAACAACCTTTGCGAGATGATTTTATTGCTCTCAAAGAGTGGAAGAACTAGCAAAGGGCTCAAGAGTATCAATGAGGTTCTTAAAAGCTTTCTTGCTTCAGTAGGAGAGGTATTTATAGCCTCCACCCACTCAACTAGCCGTTAGAGCATGAAAACCTGTAAAAACAGCCAGTTCGATCAAACCACAGGTATGTGGCCGGTTAGTCCGAGCTACAAAAACAACGGTCGACTGACCTGCATTTAATGCACAGGAACTATCCGTTAAGACAGGTCTGGTCAGATCGCCAACTTAGGGTTCGGTCAAACCGGGTTCAATAAAACCAAAACAGAAGAAAAGATGCTACTGGAAAAACTTGACCGCTTTGATAGACCGGGGATCCGGTTAGTCTGGAGTAGTACTTGCGATCAGTCTGGCTTTAAAAAAATTACTAGCAAGACACAAAAATACCCTTCTCTGGAAAAACGCGGCGGTCACTTGACCTGAGAATCGTCACCCGCACTTATACCTACGATCCATCGGCTCAAGATATAATAGCAAAACAAGAAAAACTTCCTTCTCGGAAAAGCCGATCGGGCAACCTGCACCAAGGGTCCGTCCATCGGACTTAAACCGATGATCGGTCCGCCATAGAAAACACGTAAAGGAGCTCTGGAAAAGCGACGAAGTTCATCCGGGGTTCCGGTTAGTCCGGACTATCAAGTACGGTCAGTCTGGCCATGCAAATAAAACACATTTAAATTATGGCCAAATTATCACAAATAAAACCAAGATTTAAACAAAGTAAGTTTGAGCATTTGTGGCATCTTTTGCTTTCAAGCTACTAGTCGTTGATCTCACTTCATAGTACGGTTTCCTATTCTAGCAATCTGGTCTTTTATCCTGCAGTCTCGGTAAAACTATGAAAAAGTCCTATTAACTAGATACATTTTCCTTGAGCTAGATGAGATCCTTTAGCGCTCTTTCATCTTTGTCCGAGAATAACCCTTTTAACTTCTTGATAAAACAAGTTAGTATACGACACATGGTTGTCTTTAATTACCAAAACACTACAAATGGGGCCTAGACTCTTCAATGAACACCCTCACTTCACCCGGGTACACCACCGTCTCAGTGAGGCATTCATTGTTATGTCGGCAAGCTTTGTTCCTAACACCATGGTGAAGAGAGCCCCTTCGAACATACCTACACTGATCATGCTCACACTACCATGGCCTATCAATACACAGGGCTAGTTTTTGATGACTTACACCATCCATAAAATCATTTTTGGCAAAACATTTTTAAAATCCAAGTCTAATCCGCGAAAGGCTTTGCTCAGCATGTATATGTCCGTGGGCACGGCTATTTGAATAGTACATACACTATGTAGAGGTTGTACAACTTTACCCACAAGAGATAATCAACTTATATTGTCGGTCATGACACACTTCCTTAGCCGTGTGATTAAGTGATTATCACACGACCTTTATAATGCGTCATCCCAAAGCGGTCCCGTCCGCTAAGGTTTCACCGTCGAAGGGTTAAACCACCCAGTCGGAAGTCCCCTCTTACGTCGTGTGGGAATAACCGCCGAATCGACACCCATATTCAACTGAATGGCACAACTATCAGTGGGACGCTGCAAATTAGTTGGTCAGGTATGTCCCATACCATACTTATGGTAGTACAGAGGGGCCTTACAATCAGCAGCTCGCAGACCAATTCTTAACTGACTTAGGCAAGACATACAAAAATCTAACCACTCGTCCAAGTCCCTCAACAACAGACCATGGCACATTGGGCCATTTTCGATTTTGGCATGAATTAGAAAGTTAGCATATCGCCTGGACCTTCCTGAATTCATGCAAGGAGTGCACAATGTGTTTCATGTTTCTATGTTGAGAAAGTACTTAAGGGATCTGAAGCATGAGATCGTTCTAGAACTGTTGTCCCTTAAGCAAGACCTCACCTTCGAGTCCTGTCCAGTTCGGATTCTGGAGGAATCGGAGAAGGTGTTGTGGCACAAACGATAAAGTATGTTAAGGTACTTTGGTCGCATCAGTCCGAGCGAGAAGCGACTTGAGAATTGGAGTCTCGCATGCGCGAGAGTTACCCGGAGTTGTTCTCTATGGGTACGATTTAAGAGTTATTTTCATGTATAGGTTGTTTCCTTTTGTTCATTCGTGTGGACTATTGAACGGCAGAATTCGGGGTTGAATTCTGCTAAAGGGGTTGTAATGTAATGCTAGTAGAAATGCAAAGGGAGTGAAAGTAAAAATTGAGAACAAATTTAACCGACTTACCTTTCACTATAGAAAAAACCCAACAGGAGGGAGAGAGAAAGCGAAGGGAAGGGATAAGACCAAGCCACTGCATAGCCAAAGAGGCCAACTCTTTCCTCTCTCCTTAAGCAAGCACCCACCAGAGAGGCACCCATTAGAGAGACCCCCAACAGAGAGATAAGACCAACTTCATCGCTATTTCCCACTCCAAAACCGACGAGCCAAGTAGGTTACTCGAGCCCTCCAGTTTATCCATCCCAATTGAACAAGTAGAGCATAACTCTAGTGCGTAAATTACAAGGAAGGGGAGGGTGAGAGTAGATCTTCCCTGATAGAGCTCGTAGGAGGTAGCGGCACCGAGGGGAGGCGCCTGGCGGCCGGAGGCCGAGTCGGCCACAGCCATGGCCGGGCAGAGAGGAGCGGGCGTGAGCTGGGCACACGCACGGGCGGACCGGGCCTGGAGAGGCGCAGGCATGGGAGAGGAGTCGGGGGCACGCCGGGGGGGGGGGGGGTTAGCGACTTCGGTAGGGCAGAGGAGTCGGAGGCAAGCTGAGGAAGAGGTATGGGTGAGGCAGCGCTGGAGCACTACCTAGGGATGCGAGCCGAGTAGAGGCGATGAGCATAGGAGGTGGGGTGCTGGGCCACCATCCTGGGTCAGGAGCCAGAGGAGGAGGCGCCGTGCGCCGGACTTTGGTCGGAGAGAACCATCGAGAGAGAGAGAGAGAGAGAGAGAGAGAGAGAGAGAGAGAGAGAGTGGGTGAGGAAGGGGAGGTGAGGAGATAAGGCCGAAGGCACGGGTGGCTTCGTCCAGGAGAAAAAGGGGAGGAGGAAAGAAAAAAAAAGAGGAAGGAAGAGAAGCAAAGAAAGAAAAGACAAAAAAAATAAGAAGAAAGAAATTAGGGGCGCGCACCTAAATTTTTATTCGCAAGATTAGATGACGCGAGCCCTAACTCATCATTATTTGGGTACTAGTTTAGCAGAATAGTACTAGGTGAGAGGGGTTTGTTCGTGTCAGAATTGCGCGTAGGAATAGTGGCGTCCATATGTGTACATGTACTGCTACAATGTGTTGAAACTAGTTGAATGCCTGTTCAGGTGGAGGTTCTGGAACGACACCGTCCGCACGTTGCTTCGTTCAATTTGGTTAATAGGCAAGTGCATGGTAGAGTGGTATCATGCAAATGATATGGAATATACGATGTTTTTGTGATATGATGATGCTTAGGGTAATGGTAATAATGATGAAACGAGGTGAGCAATGAGGCTACCCTGTTAATGATAACAATGATGAATCATGCTAATGACAATGGACATATGCATTTGCATCATGGCAAGAATGCAGGAGCCAGGTCGGTGAGAAATTCATGTAACTATTCCGGTGAGATCGGTGAGAAATATACATGACTAATCCGAAGTGCTCTAGGTAAATTCTTACATTTGTAGGGACTAGATAAAAGTCCTACAATGTAGGGACCCCATCCTAACGAAGATGGGGGAAGAGTGTGTCATCGACGGGTGAACACCCCGCTATACCGGTATCAGCTGACGAGATGCATATGAGCAAATAAGCATATAGAATATTGGTGTATTGCATTAATGGGAAGATTATGATGGAAATAATGATATGGTTATGTTGTGTGGCAATGTTTATCGTTTGTATTATGTGCTTGCTGAGTCTTCGGACTCACCCTTGCTTATTTTTGGTGTTTAGGTTATCGTTGAGGACGACACACATCGGGAAGGAGGAATAGCACATCCACGTCACATATAGACCATGATGCAAACCATACTCTCTACATATCTACTTTTGCTGTAATTTGTCTAGTTGTTAAAATTAGCTGTGCAAAACTCGTGTTAGTTATGATGTAGTGGTAGCATTCTGGGCCCAGGTGGTGGGTCAAGGTGTTACAGTTGGTATCAGACTGGGCGTTAGGTCCATGGTGAAAAAAATTTAGACCTAGGTAGATTAATTACTAAAACTTGACTTAGGCCAAATAATTAAATTAAACTTGACACACACTGGTGCACAGTAGGATGGGTTTTGGGTCAAGCGTTGCATATATGTTTTAGCTACTTATGTTGTTGATGTGCAATGTTATGAGGTAATTGTTGTGAATTGATTGTGTGAATGCTTATTTGACGTGAACAGAGATGCCGAGGGGTAGAGGTAGAGGTCGTGGCCGTGGCTGTGCTCAAGCGGAGCCACCGCTTGAGGTTCAGCAAGAAGCACCTGATGCGGAGGATGTTTTCGCTGAATAGTCCATAGCTGAGGATCAGGCAAGGTCTTCAGTCTTGCTGTGAGAGTTTATGGAAGATGTTCAGCGCGCCGACGACAGCGTCGGCCGCACTGGCCAATGCGGCGTGCATCTGTAGGCCCTCTCGTCATTCCAACCATGCCGAAGGTAGAGATGGGCTTTCGTGAGTGGTTGGCTTTATGTCTAGAAACCTTCAATGGGGCAAGTACACTAGTCCAAGCTGCGGATTGGTCGAGCTATGTGGGAAGTCAATTTGAAGCCCTAGAGATGAGATCACAACTAAGAGCTTGCTATGTGGCATTCTAGTTAAAGGGTCAGGCGAACTTCTGGTATGAGGGAGTCCTTTCAGCTAGGACCCCTGCCCAGGATCCCGCTACCTGGGAGATCTTTGTTGAGCAATTCAAGGCGAAGTACTACTCAGAATCTTTTGTGGAGTGTATGGAGGTTGCCTTGTCGACCTTCGTGTAGGGAAAGATGACTGTAGCTGAGTACAAAGCAGGGTTCAACGATTTGATCCATTTTGTACCATCGGTTGTGAGCAATGATCTCGAGAAGGCCAAAAGGTTTCACCGAGGGGTCAACTCTGAGTTTTGGCATGTTATGGGAGCCACTGTGCCACATGACTTTAGATTAGTGGTAGAACAAGCCAGAGAGATAGAGATGGAAATGCAGCTCACTAAAGGACCGCAACCCTCTGGTGGTTCAAGAGCTTCTTGAGGTGACCAAAAGAGGGGTTTTATGGAGGGGGTGGGTCATCTCAGCGACCTAGTCCCAAGAAGTTCAAGTAGGGCCAGCGTCCCCGGCAGTGTCCAAGTTCAAATCTTTGAGGTCGTCTTCTTCAGCGCCTCGTTCTTCGTTAGTGACCCCAGCCTATCGTCGTGTCCCAGGGCAGGGCATGATATGTTTCAAGTGCGGTGGTGGGCACCATGCTGCTAAATGTTCTTGGATGGGAGAGTGTCGGCAGTGTGGTCGGTCGGACCACATGGAGTGGGTTTGTCGTCAGAACCCCTCTAGTATTATCAATTGGGAGTCGGTATCTGCATCATCGAGAAATGCTTTGCCTTGGGGGTCTATCTAGATGTTGGTGGCTACCCCTGCACCGCAACCTCCTCTTTCCTGGACACCACCCGCTGGGTATTACTGGCACCCTACACCGGATGCTCCAGTTCAGCACGCTGCATCGCCTCCATTTACGTTGTCATCTCAGCAGAGTGTTGGGGCTCTCGTCGCCCCGGCGCCACCCGGAGTCTACACCTTGCCTGCCACTGAGTCCGCGGGTCGACCGGACGTGATAACAGGTACCCTGTTAGTAGATTTGTGTGATGCCCTTGTTCTTTTCGACTCTGATGCTACTTATTCCTTTGTGTCCCGTAAGTTCGCTAGAAAAGCAAAGTTGAGTATGCAACAGATCTTGCAGTCTGTTATAGTCAGTTCTCCCAGAGGTACCATTGCTAGCTCCACGGTATGTTCTAGATGCGTGGTTTCGTTAGATGGTGAAGATTTTGTTGCCAACCTAATGGTTATTCAGATAGAACCTTTTGATGTTATTCTTGGCATGGACTGGTTGCATTGCTACCGGGTCGTGATTTCCTGCTTCTGGAGGACAATCACTTTGCAAGCTCCTTCTGAGGAGGAGATAATCTTTCAAGGGAATGCACCTCCGTGTTCTCTTTTTGTGTTGGCCAACTTGTTCCCTAGCCGACGAATGGTGAAGTCTGGTTCGCTTCTAGCACTTACAGAGAAGCCAAGCGCATCATTGCGCATTGGAGATATTCCAGTGATATGTGAGTATCCCGATGTATTTTTCGAAGAGCTTCCGGGTATGCCACCCAAAAGGGATGTGGAGTTTAGGATTGTTCTTGTTCCTGACACCCGACCTATTTCTCTATCCCCGTACCGTTTAGCACGACCTTTCTAGGAAGAATTTAAGAAGCATTTGGTTGATTTGTTGTCCAAAGGGTTGATTCATCATAGTGTGTCACCTTGGGGAGCCCTTGTCCTATTCACTGAGAAGAAAGACAGGAGTTGGCGCATGTGCATAGACTATCGTGCACTTAATCAGGTGACCATCAAGAATAAATACCCTTTGCCCCGTATTGAGGATCTGTTTGATCAATTGAACGGAGCCAAGGTGTTCTCCAAAATTGATCTACAGTCTGGGTATAATCAGATGCTTATATGATGATGCTTATGTTAATGGTAATAATGATGGAATGAGGTGAGCAATGAGGCTACCCTGTTAATGATAACAATGATGAATCATGCTAATGACAATGGACATATGCATTTGCATCATGGCAAGAATGCACAAGCGAGGTCGGTGAGAAAGTCATGTAACTATTCCGGTGAGGTCGGTGAGAAAGATACATAACTAATCCGGAGTGCTCTAGGTAAAGTCTTACATTTGTAGGGACTAGATAAAAGTCCTACAATATAGGGACCCCATCCTAACGAAGATGGGGGAAGATTGTGTTATCGACGGGTAAACACTCCGCTATATCGGTATCAATTGATGAGATACATATGAGCAAATGAGCATGTAGAATATTGGTGCATTGCATTAATGGGAAGATTATGATGGAAATAATGATATGGTTAGGTTGTGTGGCAGTGTTTATCGTTTGTATTATGTGCTTGCCGAGTCTTCGGACTCACCCTTGCTTATTTTGGGTGTTTAGGTGATCGTCGAGGACGGCATGCATCGGGAAGGGGGAATAGCACATCCACATCACATATAGACCCTGATGCAAACCATACTCTCTAGATAACTACTTTTGCTGTAATTTATCTAGTTGTTAAAATTAGTTGCGCAAAACTCGTGTTGGTTATGATGTAGTGGTAGCATTCTGGGCCCAGGCAGCAGGTCAGGGTGTTACAGCTCCGATGAAGAATAAGTGCACACTAGCTAGAACACAGTACGGTGAAGGTGATGGAGTTGACGAAGACGGTGAAGCTCCACGGAGGGTGGCGACGACGCTCTAACCTCGACAAAGAAGATGAAGTACAATCCTACGTGTGGCTGCGGGAAACACTAAATTGACTGAGTGGAAAGGATCAATGTGCTCGAGAACACGATATGACGAGCTCAGTTTTGGCGGAGACTCATCGGGGACGGCGGAACGACGATTGGACACGGTGACTGGACTCAGGGAAGACGACTGCGGTGCGATCCCGTTCCGACGAGAAGAGAGCAGGGAACGGAAGTTGTGCTTGCGGTGAGAGGACGAGTGTGGAGAGGCGATATCGGGGATCCCTTTTATAGGTGCGAGGGGGCAGCGTTGAGGGCACACAGCTCTTGTGAAGGCAGCGGTGGTGTGACTTAAGTGGCAGAGTGAGTGGGGGTGTGGATGAGGGTGGTCATGGGAATCTATTGTGCACAAAATTGGGAAGAAATTTACGAGCCCAACGACACAGTCATGGCAGCTTGGCGAGAGGAAGAAAATGAATAGGGCGACGCTGACAGGTGGGCCCCACCTGTCGACGAGAGAGAATGGATGAGGTGGGCCGACGCGCGAAAACAGGCCGAAAAGGTTGGCTCGGGTGGGAGGAATAAGAAAGAGAAAACGGGCCGGGCCCGAGAGAAGAAATGGGCCAAGGGAAAAATGATATCGGCCTAGTGAGAATTAAGGAATTAAAATTCATTTTCTATTTTTTGAAACATCATGAAGTTCAAATAAGCTCAGAAAAATACCAAACAAAGCTAAAAAAATTTCTAGAAAGAATCATAGAAATTCCCTAAGACATTTTGCGGTTAGAAAAAAATATTTCCAACTTAAAGTTAGTTTTATTTTTATGCAGAAAATTATTATTTTTGAAAATAAAAAAAAATCATTTTAAAATTTAGAAAATTCAAGAAAATAATTTATTTTTTATATATACTTTACCTTAGAAATAAAATTTTAGGGCGTTACGGTACCCGTGCTAGCAGCTAGATGCTCACTTTCTTTTTTACCTGCTGTCTTGCCTTCCCCTACCTACGGTTTGCCTTCCGGCAGAAGCAAAGTTGCCATGAAAGTTGCATAAAGCTAGCACAAATTAAAGCGGCCTGTGCCAACGTGTGCATCGATCGTAGCCCGGATCAGAAAGAGGATATATCAAGAGATTTGTGCTTCTAGGTTACGAAGTTCACGGGCCAGTGTTCATCGTAGCTCACCACATCGCTTTATGTATGGCCCCAGAGCTTTTGAAGGTCTTCCCATATATACACACAAATCGTACGTGTTGCATGTATTCTCTTTTCAACCGAAAAAGGCGCACGCATCCACGTCTACGTACTCGTGTAATGTAAAAGTGGCACGTACGCGCCTCTCGTGCCTGGCTGGAAGGCTGGAACATGATACGTTGGTACGTATAACTCCGCTTTGACTACTCGTAACGTCATGTCGATTGCGCGGATGCAAGAACCGCGTCGTTATTATGACCCAGTAGTCAGAGCCAAAATCCAAGCAATTTCAAAACCTGAGAAAATAATGATGTTTAGATCATAGCTATATCAATTCGTGAGCAATACCGAAATTATGGTACATATTGATGTATTTGGATCGCAACCAAGCCATGTTTGCTAAAATTATGAGTATGTCATGTGGATCCCACATGATATCTATTTTTTACACCAAAATATAGCTAATATGAGTCTTGTTTTGTTGATTAAATCATAATAAATACAACGATTCAAATGGATCACAAATCAGATACATAGTTTAGAAAATATGGTCATTTGCTAATCAAAAGCTAAGTACCACCTCAGCAAAGGAATAGGCAGGGGCTGAGCTAAAACTCGGGCGAGCATGGATTCGCCTGTGCCATGAACTACGAAGCATTGGTGTTGCCAAATTTCTTTAGGCATGTCAAGATTTTGGTATTAATTCAAACGCTAGTCAGATCATCCGGTATTACCAAAATTTAATTTTGCATGTTGGGAACAGTCCTACAGCTCACCTCGTTTGCCTGCTGGGTTCTTGGTGGTTTTGGCTCGCACAGTGCCATGCGCGTACTTGGACTTTTTTTTTTTTTGCAGTATTAGCATTTTTTGGACCCGTATTTACAAAAAAATAGCCGTCGAGGAATTTTTTTGTAGATTTGGCACCCTGCCGGCCCACCGTGCGTCAGCCATCTCCAGCCGCCACCTACCCCTTGCCACACGGCCGTCGTGCGGTAGCGCCCCCAGTGTGCCACGTGTCCTGGTTTGTTTAGGGTTAAGCTGAAATTAGGGTTTAGGTTAAGGTTTAAGCGAGTTTTTGTAGGAATATTAAAATATAGCAAATAAGTTCAAAAAACTATAAAATTTTATGAGGAACCTCCCGATACAGTGTACTTGCTCGTGTAAATTTGCCATAAATTTAGTTGTTCAAGATTTTTTTCTTGCTATTTCTTATAAGTGTATTGTTTTGGCGAGAAAAAAATCAACAGAAAACGTGACATGTGTTGTGCAGATGTAGCTGGGGTAGCAAAAATCGCCCTGTGTGGTTAGAAACAGGACCCAACCAATGAGCTAAAGAAGGTAAGCAACGAGGTGTGTCCTAACGACCTTGTTCACCATGCAGATAATCATTGAACTGCCTCAGCCAAGTCCGGGGGACACCGCACACACGCTCCGGGAGAGGTTGGTTGAACTGCTACTCCGGCATGGCCTTCTAGTGCATCGGCGGAGAGCTCGGAACAACTGGCTCACCCCAGATCGGGAGACCGGTCAAGAGCGAGACGTCCTGCAGAGTGGCCACTACTACACATAGCCTCATCACGAGCGGTTCGGAGCGGTCATCACGAGCGGTTCGAACCGCTCGTCTTTTGTACGCTGCGTGATAAGCGGCGGTTATCACGACGATTAAAAATCCGTCATGATAAGTCACAACACGAGCGGTTCTAATTATATAACCGTCATGCTATCTAATTATCACGAGCGGTTCTATTTACAAACCGTCATGATATGCACATATCCCGAGCGGTTCCAATTATTTAACCGTCGTGATATGCACATATCCCGCGGTTCGTAAATAGAACCGTCAGTGATAAAAGGATATCCCGAGATGGTTCTATTTACGAACCGTCCGAGATATGTGTATATCATGACGGTTATTAAATAGAGCGATGCAGGATATGCATATTCACGCACGGCTTGATTGTTAAACCGCTCGTGATAGTTACTTCACCTAACTATTTTTAAAATTTTCGCTAGCCTCGGAATTGCTAGCCATGCCCTCGAAAATAAGCGGCATGAAAATAGATACATCACGAGATAAATCAATCGTTGACAACCCAAAGTGATCATTGTCAATTACAAACCAACATATATCAAATATTGTCGCTAGTGTACCATTGAATTACAACTATTCAAAGTGAATTACAACTATATCAAATATATATTAATTGTTTCGAGGTCGCTCAAGAGTGAAACTATCCGCTGGCGCAATGATATCCGTCATGATGAAGGTGCGAGCCTCCTCGAACATCCAGAGATCTCTTTACGACGAGTGAATCTAAATCTATATTCAAAACCTACAAACAAGAGTAAAGTGTTACACATATATATTTAAATTTATAATTAGCAATTATTGCGAGATTGACCAACCTCGGGATCCGCAACCTAGCACTCATGAGAATCGCATATGATGGCAAGCGTAGAATGCACATTCTTCTCGCTTTTTTCGCGGCACTAAAAAATAGAATTACATATATAGGTATAGTCGGTTCGAGACGCATTATTACGAAGTATGATATAGGATTATTGTGTTGTAGCACGCATCGAAATCGCGTCTGTGATTAAGTGTGGCGTTCGTTCCCTTGTATAGCCCTCCTCGGCAATATAGGAGATGAACGACCTACATGTTTCCAAAAAGTTAACCTCGGCCATTTCAAGCGAAGGAAGACTACAATAGAGTTATGTATGGAGGAAATAAGCACACACATCGAGTACTTCTTGCACAAGGGTGAAGTCGTGGCCTTTTTTCATTAGGGAATCAAGGTATAGTACTGATTCCTCTTGGTATAATGACTAAAAGGATCGATGGTGCCTACTCATGTATGTCGCTATAGTCATTAAACCTAAATTCATCTGCGTGATAAAGTACAAATGAAATTTGTATAGCAAGTAGTGAAGCACTTACTCGGTTGTAGGGCACCATTATGTAGTCCCCGTAGTTTTGAGCAAGCAATCTGCCGTTATGTATTTCTCGGCGTAGGATGTGTGCGCCAAGATGGTTTGCTCGAGACCACGTGTGGGTCGAGAAACCCACCGGTTCTTTCAATCGCCGGCAGTTTTAATCATGTATCTATACATAAGCAATGAGTTGTTATATTACGTGAATGTACGTGAATGTAGAACTTGATTGTACACACTTACAGTGTCAAACATCGTAGAAGTGAGGCATCGAGGGCTTTAAGGTTGAGCAAGTCGAATAAGTCGTGAAGCCCACGATGAAGGCGGCTCGTGGAGAAATAGTCCTCTCGTGTATCGACGGTGATTCCATCGGCGCACCCTTTCTCTTTGGTCTTACGCAAGTACCGGCTATGCAAACTCGACAACCTAATCCGGCGAGGGCTAATATCGTGCTCGCCGTAGCGGACTTCGAAAGAGTCTTTCTTAGGGTTAGGAGGCGGCTAAGCGCCTTAATGTTCTTCGATTTGATTTGTCTCGAGCGACTTGCCCACCACGCGTCTTCCTCCCGCCGACGACTCGAACCGATACGTCGGCACGCTTTTTTTGTTCGTTTCGGTGTCTTCTCCACGGAACCGATGAGGCGGGCTTCAAGCGAAGGTTGAGGTGCGATCATGGAGGGTCATGTTGGAGAGACATGGTCGTGTCGAGATGGTTGGGGTAGAGTCATCAAAAGTTGAGGCGGATCTGCAGGTCCGTCGGGACGATGTCCTTCAAAAGTTGAATTGAGAGGCATGGTCGTGTGGAGATGGTTGGGTGGAGTCATCAAAGGTTGAGGCGACGCTGCAGGTCGAGCGATGTCCTTCTTTGGCTCTGAATAAAAGCATGCAGGCATCCCTAGTGTTATGATTTCGCGTTCGGCGAATCTCCGGTGAGACGGCCTAAAATTATCATGTACCATGTCCACTGGACCTGGCGTAGCCTGCGCCACACAGGCACCGTCTTTGCACTATCCCTTCATTGCATGGATACACCACCCCGCCGACCTCAATAGACATCCCAACCATCCTCACTTGGAGTGTGCGGTCGTCGGCTCCTACAAAACGACACGCAATTAGCTAAGGCGTCCTATAGGTCTATCTTTGGAGCATTCCGAGATGTACATTACCTTGATGTCGTCGATAGGTAATTGGACATCATCGTGTTCACAATTTTGCGTGGACGCGACGCTACTCGATGTTGAGGAGGGCGCTACCAAAACAACGGGGCGACTGCGGTGGTTGTTGAGGAGTAGTAGTTGATTCACTTGGTCACGCAATCTTGCTATCTTTTCTTCAAATTTTGCAAGATGGCACCGTTCTCTTCCTTCAAATTTTGAAGTAAGCACATGTTCCAACAACGTGTCGTACTCGGCCTTGGATCTCTTCCTGCTCCTATCGTGCGATGAGTCGCCTGGGAGAATCCATCCTCCAAGATCGTTAACCCCTTTGCCTCGCGTGCGACCCGGTGCTCCTTGTTTCCCGGTACGTAGATAGTATATCCTTCTCCTATGCGCTTGGAAGGAGCCTTGAACATGCGAAACTCAATTCTTGCTGCAAGAGGTCATCATGTTATTATATACATTATGAAGTTATAGACTTATTAACAACTAGGTAGTTCAAGACATTTACCACGGATGGCCACATCCGGTCACGGGTTTGTGAAAGAGATTTCGCGAAGATGTATGGCGATGCCTCGCTCTTAACCGTGAGAGAGCGCGGTATATGATCTCGACAAATGGCCTTGTTTAGTTCGCGTCCTCCGCCGCCATTGCGCGGTTTTAGCGCGTACCAGCCGTGCCGAGTTTGTGGGGTGAGTGTTAAGTGTGCGGAGAGCCTTGTGCGTCGCACTTTCCTCAAGAAATTGGCGTCGTCTTCATTTGCACAAAGGCGTCCCATATATCCCGCGACAAGAATTTATACGCCGTGAAGGGCGTTCGACCGTGTTCACGTGCTTTGTGACAAGCACACTCTTGAAGGTCCTCCACGCCTTCCGATCGAGAGCAACGCTGTCGTTCCACGCGTGCAGTCTGCGGTGGGAAAGTGAGCGATTTTAAAACTTCCTCCCACGGTGGCTTCTCCGAACATCCGGCCACGGTGTCGGCTCGGTGTGGTGATGGGGACCCGTTCCTTCCAAGTATCCCGCACAAGGTCCGGAATCTACGCACGCTTTGGGGACTCACGAGGATCCCATTGGCATTGACCTCGTGGCGGTCATTAGGCACGGAGGAATTCTCGATGTTCTCTCGCCATCTCGCGCACGTACCACTTTCCTCGGAGATCGGGCGCGATTTCGCGACGTCGATGATGGCGGCGGAAGAAGATGGTGCGGACGCCATGTCGCTTACTTGCTATCTATATATGCGAAGCAATATGTGTAGCTCTAAGCGACGATTCAAGCGATTTACTCAACTTAACCAAAAATGATGCACAAACGTATAATATATAAAGAAGGATTGATGATAGTTTGTGCTCTCAGAAGGAGAGTTGCAAAAGAACAAGTCTTTGCCATCTCAATCCTATTGTCTATACTCTTCATTAAATGAATATGATAGTATAAATTCAAACTATGAGCTCTAAACAATACTTTGCTTAACTGTCAAATGATCTCAACTGTTACCGAAAATGATCTTAACTATCACATTCAATCTCAGTATAAGAGAAAAGTTCATCACAGAGCGAACCAGAACAAAGCCCACTGATCAATTTCAGTTCACATTATCAAAGACTATCAAAGTCACATCACAGACGGTTCGTCAATACAATAGAGCTCAAGAATGAACTAACAGTATATCAAATTGACAGTGGCATTCAACCGTCTGTGATAACTAGCATTCAATCGAAAGTAACAAATTAACAGTATATGAAATTGACAGTAGCAAGTAATTTGTACAATAGAGCTCAAGAATCAACTAACTATCACATTCAATCTCAGTATAAGACAAAGTTCATCACGAGCATGTCAACAAAGACCACCGATCAATTTGCCATATCTTTAGTACTAGATTCGGTTCACATATTATCTTTAGGAATACTCACGGAGAGGATGCCGCACAACAACTCACGGTGCAAGGAGGAGGCGGTGCGGGGAGGAGGTCGACGGGGAGGAGGGAGGCGCGGGAGGAGGCCGACACGGGAGGAGGACGGCGCGGGAGGAGGCCGGTGCAGGAGGAGGGAGGGCGCGGGAAGGAGGTCGGGAGGAGGCCGGCGCAGGGGAGGAGGCCGGTGCGAGAGGAGGAGGCCGACACGGGAGGAGGCGCGCGCCGAGGCGAGGCGCGTCGTCGATGAAGGGGCGGCGTCGGGTCTTACGGCCGGGAGGTGAGCAGGCGAACCCTAGAGGAGCGAGAGCGCGAGAGCCTAAGGGCGCGGAGACGAAGTGGCGAGTAAAGAGCAAAACCCTAAGTGCGCTTTTTATAAAGGATATCACGACGGCTCTATTGAAGCACCGTGCATGATATACTATCACGACGGTGCTTTAATAGAGCCGTATGTGATATTTAGAATATCACGAGCGGTTGCATTAAATAACAATGCGTGATAGTGAGGATATCCTGCGGTTATTTAATGGAACCGTGCAGATATTGAGATATCACTGCACGGTGCTTACATAAAGCCGCTCGTGGTATGGTAATATAATAGACGGTTATTTAATATATCCGTGCGCGATATCTTATCGCGACGGATCCATCATAGAGCCGTCTTTGCTATGGATCTCATTCCCTTCATCTCCCGCGAGTGTCTCTTCGTCTCTGCTCGGCTTTACTACTTCTTTTATATAAATAGACAACCCTTATCGAGAGGATTTCTCACGAACCTCGATCCTTGATCATCCCTCTCTCTCCACAAATTCCAAATGGCTTCCTCTCGTCCGCCGCATGGCCTACATTATGGTTGTGTACTCGCACCTCTCGATCGCAACTCGCCCAAGCTGCGAACAAGGCGTCCGTTCGCAATGCAATCCGTTGTAGACCCTCCGATCTACGGAGACCATAACGGCGATCATCGGTCGATTGGAGCTCCTCCTCCAACATACCGAGGCGAGGCTCTCCGGCATCCGTGAGTAAACCTCGTCGTGGAGATTGTCCTATGGAACTCTTTGGTCCGCACCGAGGATGCAGCCAGAGTCGAGGACGACCTCGACATTGCGGGAGAGCGGTCGGCCTAGCGAGACTGTGGAGACCAAGGTTGATGGCCTGCGGGTTATATGGGACTTGATTACGAGTCAGAACATCTACAAGAGGAAATTGGCGTGCAAGGTCACAGTGGAGGCGTTTGGTGACACGACGATCCCGCCTCCCACCAAGCCGATGAGAATGCGCACGAAGATTTGAAGACTAAGATAGGATCGCTCATCCTTTTTTAATCGCGTGATGTAAAAGCGATAAGGCGATCTATTATGCGTGATGTAAATATGGTCTTTAATTTTTATAAATGCTGTGATGATATGGTCTTTTTATAAATGCGTGATGATATGGTCTTTTTATCATCTATTTGCGCATATACATGCTCAAATGCGCTATCACGAGCGGTTGAATGAAGAACCATCGTGCTAATATCCTCATCACGAGCGGTTCCTATTACTAACAAATCGTGTTGAACTTGCAGACGGCTCCATGTGGAACCGTGCGCGATAGCCTACATATCACGAGCGGTTAATAATTAGAACTGCTGCGTGATATACTCACATCACGAGCGGTTCGTTAATAGAACCGCTCGTGATTTGAGTATATCACGACGGTTATTATTATTAACCGCTCGTGATATTGAGGATATCGCGAGCGGTTCCACATGGAGCCGTCTGTAAAGTTCAACTGCACGCGATTTGTGGAGAACCGTCGTGATATACTCGTATCACGAGCGGTTGGAAATAAGAACAAATCGTGATATGCCACCTATAAATATAAAGACCGACAGAGGCCCCGCCCTAGCGCCTCGATCTCTTTTTGGAATAGAGGGGCTTGAGAAGCTTTGCTCTGTGTTGGTACGTAGGAGACTTGTTTATTTTGCTTGTCTTGTTCTTGGTTGTGGGTTGCCCTAGCAACTTATGGCCATTTGGCTTGCATGCATGCTTGCTTTGTGAGGCTTGGCTTTGGTGGTAGCTCTCGGTTTGGGTGTTGTGAATGAGTGTTTTTGTGAGTGGGATAAGCTTATGTGGGAGCTGGTGCATTTCGACTGTGGCTCTTCTCTTGCCCTGTTCATTGGCCTGAAGGAGAAGGACAGTGAGGAATCTCGGGATATTAGGAATTTTTGTCGTGAGCTCCGAGGGTAACGATCTTTAACTCTTTATATTTGCTCTAGGTTTATCTTTAATCAATTTTAGTGTATTTGGTTAATAGGAGGAGTAACGTATTTGTAGTTTATTAATATAATTTAACACTACTAATTGTTACGTGTGTAGCGTAGATGGACCGAAACTGGATGTACGGTGCGAACCGTGTGAGTGAAGAGTACATTAATGGCGTGATTGCTTTTAAAAGAGCCGCGAGCGGGATATCTTTGAATAAGGGGATAGAATTTATGTTCGTCCATGCATTGATTGCGGTAATCAAGATTTTTAACAACCCGCGGATCGTAGGGCACTTGATTGAAGGGTTTCAAAAAGGGTATACATGTTGGACCAATCACGGTGAAGAGAAGATTATACAGGAAGTTAATAATGATGACATCGCCGAGGAAGTCAACGATATGCCGGATGTGGACTGTGTTTTTGATGACGATAGGTCGTGCGATGACAATCGGATCGGATGCTACGCGATGCGTAGGAAACTCTGAAGAGAGAGTTTTGTAAATTCGAGCGCTTAATGGAGGACTCGGAAACCTTTGTTCCTGGCCGCAAGCCGGAATACACAAGGTTGTCAACCGTACTTGAACTGCTGAAATTGAAGGCGAGCAATGGTTGGTCCGACAAGAGTTTCACGGCGTTGTTAGGTCTCCTAGCGGACATTATTAGAAGTTCGTCACTGCATCGACGTCATGCACGTGGAGAAGAATGTATGTGAAAGCTTGATTGGTCTCTTACTGAACATTAGTGGCAAAACAAAGGATGGTGTTAACGCACGACACGACTTGGTTGATATGAACATAAGGACCGAGTTAGCACCGAAAGAGACCGATAAAGGACGAACATACCTTCCACCAGCTTGTTACACTATGTCCAAGGCCGAGAGAAATGAATTGTGTCAAAGCTTGCATGGTGTCAAAGTCCCGTCTGGTTACTCCGCTAATATTAAGAAACTTGTTTCTATGCAAGATTTGAAATTAATTGGTATGAAGTCTCATGATTGTCATGTCTTGATGACACAAATGCTTCTGTTGCAATTAGGGGTATCTTGCCGAACAAGGTCCGAGTGGCAATCTTGAGGTCGTGTTATTTCTTCAACTCAATTGCTCGTAAGGTCATCGATCCGAAGGACTAGATGCTCTACAAAGCCGAGGTGGTGACCACTCTATGTCAACTTGAGATGTATTTCCCTCCGTCATTTTTCGATATCATGGTCCATCTCATTGTTCATCTTGTGAAAGAGATAAAGATATGCAGATCCTATGTTCCTCGTCATATGTACCCGTTCGAGAGGTATATGGGAATTCTCAAGTCCTACGTGCGGAATCGATCTCGACCGAGGGCGCATCATCGAAGGTTATGCAACCGAAGAGGTCATTGAGTTCTGCGTCGACTACATGACTCGTGGAACCGATAGGTGTGCCTCTATCTCGTCATGAGGGAAGTTGGATGGTATCGGGACCATCGGAAGGAAATCAATCACTCCGATCCGATCGCACGCCAAGCCCATTTCACGGTCTTGCAACACATGACCCAAGTGTCCCGCACATCGACGAGCACAAAGACATGGTACGCCAACGAATCCGCACGGTCGGAGGTTTGGATCACGAGGAAGCACAACCGTCGGTTCAACGAATGGGTAAAGGTGCGAATCATGACCGGAGGTCATCAAGTGATGATACGCTCTTGTGGTTGGCAAAAGGGCCACAATTTACAATTATCACATGGCAAGGATACGACATAAATGGGTACACATTTTATACGGCAAACTCGAGATAGGAAGAACACCTGATCCGAAGCGATGGTGTCCGCATAGATGCATTCGCACCGATGGTGAGGAGCTCGTACTATGGGCAAATAGAGGAGATATGGGAGCTCGACTACGTGCTTTCAAGATCCCCTATTTCGGTGCCGTTGGGTCCATCTCCCACAGGTGAAGGTGGCAAATACGGCGTCACTACCGTGGACCTCGATCGTGTCGGATACAAAGACGAACCATTCGTACTGGCTAACCAAGTTGTTCAAGTCTTCTATGTAACCGACCCGGCAAATAAGAAGCGTCACGTAGTTCTTCATGGAAAAAGAAGGATTGTCGGAGTTGAGAATATAGTGGACGAGGAAGAATACAATCAATTTGACGAGTTGCCTCCTTTCGGAGACGGCATCAGGCTCGAGGAAGAACCCAGCGAGGAAGCTAGCTATATGCGCGTCGATCATCATGAAAGACTATATTTTAATTAAGAAATTACTCCATTGTAATTAATTTATTCCATAACATCATGTGTTATGAACTTGTAATATGTAAATGCGTATATTTTGATGTCAACGTGGAATTGTAATCGCTCCTATCCTTGTGGACCGTATATTTTGGTGCATTAAAAATTCATTTAATTTGGAAAATAGTCATTGCACCACCTTTCTAGAAACCTAAAAACTAAAATTTTATGGCAAATAGTCTAACACCTTTACAAAAAAGCGGTATACTCATGCATAATCTGCGATGCGTCGCTGTAAGAGGCGGCGTAGTCGTCCCACCCTTCCACACCGCAGCCAGTGCTCGTGCATCGGTGGCCATCCTCCGACAGCGCCCACACCCGGCCGAGTGGTAATAAGAACCGTATGTGATGAGGACATATCACAGACGGTTCCCAGACGGTTCCAAAGGGAACCGTCTGTATAAGTTCAACACAGACGGCTCCTTTGGAACCGTCTGTGATGAGGTGTCTACTATTGCCTGTTTTGTAGTAGTGGGCCATCATCTCACCCCATCGAAAGTGAAAGGTATGCGTCTCGGGCCTTCACCTGTAGACAGGTACTAACAG
The DNA here is from genome assembly GCA_036346255.1 of Ampelocalamus luodianensis. Taxonomy (NCBI): domain Eukaryota; kingdom Viridiplantae; phylum Streptophyta; class Magnoliopsida; order Poales; family Poaceae; genus Ampelocalamus; species Ampelocalamus luodianensis. Next base: position 13,763,634 of record CM070634.1, read on the forward strand.
CAAGCTGGCATCTAGGATAAACCGTTGTCTGAGGGACACCAGCCTCACAAGAGGCAACAAGCCCGTGTCCCACAGGATCGGGATGTAATGATTGTCCAGCTCACAGGAATTCCTCCCTGCCTGAAGCAGCAAGGGCGAAGGGCCAACGACGTCACTAGCGATCCATAGTTTGCACCGGTGCTCCTCATCGTAGAAGTGTTCCAGAAGCGCCAATAGAGATATGACTTGCAACACATGGAATAGACAGACTATTAGTGAGGAGATTAATAATGACTATAAAATACTACAAATTAAATATTACGACGAAACTAACACTACAAATTAATGTATATTAATTTGTAGGTACAAAATTAAATATGGCTATTTAATGACGATAAAACAGTGCAAATTAAAAATTGTGACCAAATAAACACTACAAATTAATGTACATTAATTAATTTATCTAATGGCTAGCTGACCATAGATTAAATTCCTCCGCTTAGTGCTCAGATATGTTTCTTGCTCAAAAGTACAAAGCCACCCGTGAGGTCAAACTTTATTATCCATGTATAGCAGTATTAGTGGAGGTTTTCCTTTACCTATGGTCTTACATCAATTACTTTGTCCATCATTGAAAGCCTACAACATATACAATGTATGAAACTCTCAGAACGCTAATTACATTGATAGCATACGTACTGATAATTACATGGGACTCCTAAAGTCCAAAATATTTTCCTACAAAAATTCCAGAACGCTAATTACATAGGACTAACAATGTTAAACTAAGTAAATGCTTGCAAAATTATAACTACTTAAGTACGCATCCACCGTAAAATTACAACTAATTATTTCATAACTAATTAACGAGGCCTCAAGAATTAAACGACGGAGATACAAATTACACCTGCGAATGACGGCAGTCAATAACACAGAAATGTCCCCGAAAATATAATCGACAGAGTAAGAGAGCGAGCAAAAGAGCGAGTGAGCGAGCGAGTGACTGCGAAATGAAATCATACTCATTCGCTCGCTAATTTATAGCCAGGGGGGATCCTTCCGCGCGATCGGTTTTAATTTGCATACGGCAGACAAGAATTAGACGCGAGAGACGGCAAATTGATGGAGGTGATGGAGGTGACGGGATGACAAGATTGCTTGATTTCGGTGAAAAAGAAAGACATATGGAGGGAGGACCTCATTAGGATGTTTGTCTGCACAACACATGTCACGTTTTCTGTTGATTTTTTTTGTTTCCGCCAAAACAGTATACTTATAAGAAATAGTGAGAAAAATCTGATGAATAAATTTATGACAAATTTACACGAGCAAGTACACTGTGTCAAGAGGCTCCACATAAAATTTCATGATTTTTTAAAGTTATTTACTATATTTTAAAATTTCTACAAAAATCCGCTTAAACCTTAACCTAAACTCTAATTTCGGCTTAACCCTAAACAAACCTAAACACGTGGCACACTAGGACGCTACCGCATAACGGACTAGGACGCTACCGCATAACGGCCGTGCAGCAAGGGGCAGGTGGCGGCCGGAGAGGGCTGCCGCACAGTGGGCAGGTGCCAAATCTGAAAGGAACAAAAAATCTTTGATGGTCATTTTTGTAAATATAGATCTAAAAGGCGTTGATAGTGCCAAAAATTCGTGTACCTGCACGTACGCTCTGACTAAGCTACTGACCCGAATTTTCGCCGTATAGATATATATCCGAAAACAAAGCATGTCTGACGTCTTTTCACAGGGGCAGATCCACTAGCTAGCTTGCATAGCTCCTTGTTAGGTCGACTAGCTAGCGCGTACGTATAGGCTACTAGAGGCCATCTAGCTAACTAGTGTCGTCCACGTCTCAGCGATGATCCGATCCTCGGCTGTTACGTATACAGATCAGAGTGAAACAGTGAAATATTTATGGTTGTGATTTTATTGTGGTGAAAAAACACTACGATGATTTATCTAATTATTTAATTTTCAATCAAGCTGTAGAGATTGACTTCTACTGTATGGCACCGGAGACCCTCTCTTCATCCATTTCCTCAGCGATCGGAGGGCATGTACGTACGTCGCGTAGCTCACGGCTTTCGCGTAGCTCCGGCGAATTGAAGTGGCGCGCCTCGCTGTACAGTGAGCGTGGACACGTCGTCGCGTACGTGCGATCCTCGGTTTGCACGGGCATTTTTGCGCATGGCAACGTGGGCACGTACGTGTACATCCTTCCTCGGCCGAAGGAGATAACAATCCAAGTCCAATCTTCTGTTCTTCTCTTTCCTTCCGGATTAGAATCTCCCTACATCAAGCGCGACCAATGCAGCCCAATGTTGGCCCAGTGCAACTCTCCCTTATGGGCCAGCTAAAAGAGTTGGGCCAGGGCCCACGGTGCACTCACCCCTTGCCGTCCGTTTTGGTCAACCAGACAAACACGAATGGCCTTGCGAGATTTTCTGTTTCTGACTTTCTCTATGAAAAAAAAATACATGAGAACCACAGCAAACCTGAAGATGCACCTTGTCTCCCAAACAACTCGCACGGATGGATTTCAGCTCCACTTTACACCTGCGCGCGCAGCAGTGGAACTGTGCAAGTGCCGTAGATTAACGGCCTGTTTGGAAGCTAAAGCCGTTTCTAAACGGCTAGCTTTTTGCTTCCTCCTTCAACGTACAGAAGTCGAAAGCCAGAAACCGTCGTGGAGCAGCTTCCCGTGACTTTTCACCACCCCTTTTTTGCATTTGCCCCCCAACTTGCGTTGTATTTACCCATTTTTGTCATTCAACAAAACCGCCTCAACCCCCCGCGCCCGCATAGCCTCCCCGCTCGCTCGTCTCCCTCCTTCCCCCGCCCGCCCACATGCCTCCTCCTTCCCCCGCCACCTCCTCCCCCCCGGCTCCCTCCTCCTCCCGGCGCCCTCCTCCCCGCCGGCCTCACCCGGATCCAGATCTAGATCTGGATCTCGGATCTCGCCGCCTCCTCCTTCGTGCCGCCTCCCCGACTCCGTCCTCCCCAACGCACGTCCTCCACGGCGCGCGTCCTCCACGATACGCCTCCTCCCCCGATGCGGCGCCTCCTTCCCCAACTCCGTCCTCCCCCGATGCGGCAACGCCTCCTCCTCGGGCTCCCTCCCTGGCACCCCCTTCACCGGCTCCTCCCCCTACCACCGACCCCCATCCTCGACCCCACCGTTGGACTCCTCCCCCGCCGCCGGTCCCCTTCTTCTCCCCACCCAGCGCCCTCCTCCACCTCCCTCCATCTCTAGCTTGTTGTAGGTTGCAGTTTCCTACTTCCTACCTAAACCTCTATTGTGTGTTCTACTCATTGATTTACACATCATGCAATTTGCAGGACCAGTGAAATTCATCATGGAGCCCTACAATGGCAACTTGATTTGATCGAATTATTGCTCATTGTGGCATTCAGTATGTGCTACAATTCTGAATGGTTCAAATTGCACTTCTGTCAAATGTCATGCTGAAAATTTGCATTGTGTGCTTCTATCAAAATTCCTTAAGCTTGTTTAGCTAGCAGCACCTGGTACAATATTTGGTTTGATGATGCTTGTGCTGCTTGCTGCCATCAATCCATTGTGACTTGTGGTTTTTGTCAAGGGGCATGTCACAAAGATTCAGATTTTTGTATGTTATAGTCTTTCACATTTCTAGTGCTTCACTATCAGCTAGTAGCATCGAAAATTCTCTGATTAGTTCTCCAAGGTTGTAAAAAATAGTGACATCATGCCCGTGGGATGCATAGTGTTGATTGAGCATCCTAAATTGGCAAGATTAGAGATGTAACTCCCAAAAGTTTGCTACATTTCTTCATATATCTAGTGTTTATATATTGTTCATTTAGTATATACTGAAATATTCCTTTTTCTAGTCAATATATATTGCTTATCATTCGGATATCAACATACTCTGCATTTCTTTCTTGTATCTGGTAGCAAAATGTAGTTTAGTCCTTTAGTGGGCTAATAATTTTTTGGCCTGTATATTGTGCTAAAAATTCTAAACATTTGCAATATGCTGGAAAGATTGTAGTAATTTCTCTCGAACGATTCAATGCTCAGTGGTGCTCTATGTACTATGGCATGACAGTAGCTAGTTGATAGTATCCATTTTTTTGAGCACTTAACAGTTCAGTGGATAATTTGTTTTGAGAAATCAAATTGTTAGTCCTTGCTGCATATTCGTGCAATTCGGCATATTGGACATTGATAGTACGAATTAGCATTGCTACTTGTTAGTCACCTAATATGTTTCTTGTGTATATTCTGGTTTTTCACTTGTGAATGTATATATTCCATGTAATCTTTCTTTATCATATTTTTTTGTTTGCTTTTGCTATTATAATTTAGAAGATTATCACATTCATACCTTAATTTATCATTATGATAGTACAATGTCAGATATTTTTGTATTCCTTAATATGTTGTGTTGTGTTTACTTCTATCATGAACAAGCTGATATATGTAATTATGTTCTATGTTTTGATCTCTTGCCATAGCATGCATGACAACTTGTTGTTGATAGTTACAAACCAAATTACTTGATTGATATTAGTCAAGTTAATATGTCATCTTTGATTTACTGCATGATCGGTTTGCTCTACAAAACATTATGGAAATAGCTATATTAATCTTTCTATTTTTTGGGGTACGTGTGAGGGTGGAGGTGCCTAACACTACCGATGCCGGTCCCAAACCGAAAATAATTTACTGCATGATTGGTTTGCTCTATAAAACATTATAGAAATGACTATATTAATCTTTCCATTTTTGGGGGTACGTGTGAGGGTGAGGGTGCCTAACACTGTTGATGCCGGTCCCAAGTCTGAAAAAAGTGGAGGGGGCATGAATTTGTTGTAATAATTATTTATTGCAATAATTATTGGTGTATTTATCTATGTAATAATTGGTTGTATTAATTATTCATTGTAATAATATTTTATAATAATTATTTATTTTATTATTTATTTGTTGTATTAATTATGCGTTGAAATAATTGTTTATTATGATTATTTATTGTAATTAGTTCTGTAATAATTGTTTGTTGTCAATGACATTAATTGCGGTCAATTTGTCGTTAGTTGTCGTCAAATATTGTTAGTTATCGCCACTTGTTGTTAACTACCGTTAGTTGTCGTTAGTTATTGTCACTTGTTGTTAACTACCGTTAATTGTCGTCAAATTTATTATAACAATTGTTTCTAATAAATATTTGTTGTAATAAATGTTTATTAGTTGTCGTTAATAATTGTCATTTGTTGCTAAACATTGTTAATTGCGTTAAATGGCATCAAAGAAACTATTACTGTTCTCAGGGGCATTTGAGACATTTTTATCTCAGAAGCTACAATCATCTATCTAAAAGTCAGACGGATAAACATCAAATCAGAAAAGACTAGTCATTCAACTTGTAGCCAGAAATTCTTATAGAACAGTCAAAAGCCACTTTTCAAAAGAAAAAAAACTAGTAGAAACAAACACCCCTAAGTGCCGTTTCACGTTTTCGCTTGCTTTTCTGGGGAAAAGCCGCACGCACGAGTGGCCTAAACACCATGGCACCCGCAGACGAGAGAGCGTTCGATCATGCCCGCCTGCCTTTATTCCGCGGGCATAGCATAGCATGTTCCCATGCAACTTCAGGAAGCGCTCGCCTTCCTGATTTCCTTAGCTTTTGCCGTTGGCCGGAAATGGGCTCCATTTGCCCGACCCTTATGGTGTCCGACTGGGCACTCTCTTTATAAACTCCGAAAATGGTCTAAAGCTATCTATTTATTGGCTAGGGAACAAAATTAAACGCTGCATCGCATTATTGATTTATTATTCCAGAGGATAGAGTAGCAGCACTGGCCATCAATTCCTCATTGGTGTGCCATGCCAGCCTCCAACCAACCGATTAGTGGTGCGAGTGGCCGAGCACGAGCGTAGAACCCATCAAATTACTAGTGATCGGACCCTTTCCAGCATATCATAGTCGAGCACTCATGACGACGCTGACATGTAGAACTCGCCGTCTTTCCAGCCCCACCTGTCATTGTCACAGCCACCCCACCCACGAGCCGAATGATTCCTCCTAACCCCAAGGCCCAACGTACGTCCCAGCTAACCTAGGGCGATGTGTTGTGTTAGCAATGGCCAAAGCTGTAGCCTCGTGGGGTACTACGCTGCAGGCGAGGCGAGCATCACCTTCCTGTTCATGCACAGTGCTCTGGTTGCCTGTTGCGTCGTCTCAGCATCACCAGCAGTGGCGATAGTTTGCGATGGCGCTGTGCGTGCACTGCTGCACCGTACCGGCCGCCAATATTTATTTATTTTTTGCGCGGGCACGGTACAAGAAGAGCCCACCCACCACCAAATCTTATCTCTAAGTAACACCTGCCTCTGTCCTCGTCCCATCTCTTCCCTCTCGTTCTCCCCTCGTTCCTTTCCTTCTTGGCTGCGGATTAGTTTGGGATCTGCCATTGGTGCCGGCCGGCCGGCCGGGTTCTTCTGCGCCGCCGCTTTTGACAGCACGTTAGAAGCTTTTTTGTGACCTTGGCATGGCCTTCCAATTGGACAACGGGTACTACTCCCATCGAGGTATAGTACATGCTCTTGGTTTTGCTTTGGCTACTACTTGTTTTACTGCTTGCTCTGTCTCTACTTTTCTGTTACGTGACCTTGTGCGTGTTGTTTTTTGGCTACTACTTGTTTTACTGCTTGTTCTTTCTCGAAGTGTCAAGTCCAAGGGATTGTTGAGCCCCTGTTGTTCTTGTTTCTTCTCCTGACGCGTAGTCAGAGTTGTGTTGGATTGATCTCTCTCCTAATTAGCCTAACGGCTAATCGGGGTCTTGATCCGCGCCCTGATCGGGGGTGCCCAGCCCATCTATTGGCTGGTGGGCCCCTGTTGCGCTGCGCAATATATAAAGGGGCGGGGGGCCGGCGGCTCTAGTTACGAGGTTGGCCTGAGCCGTACATCCCCATCGACACTAAAACCCTAGACCGATCTAGAGGGCGCGATCGCCGACGGAAGCTTCACCGTCGCCACCGCCCTCCTCTTCTCCGACCGTCATTGCCGTGTGCGAACTTCATCGACAGCATGCGATGGCGGCTCTTCCTCCACGCCATCGATGGTCGGCACCTCTAACGCTCTCCTTTCGGTTTATCGCGAATCCGATCTAGACCTGCTAGAACTACATCTAGATGATCCTAAGGACCTTTCAATGGTATCGAGGCGGGTCTTTTCTGGCGTAGATCTAGACGGAAAGAACGGCGACCGCCGTCGGTTGACCGGCGTGCGGAAAAGAAAAGTCTGAGAAAAAATAGAAGGGACTCACGGTTGCGCCGCCGTCGGTGGCAGCGCTGCGTGCCGTCGGCTGTCGTGTGTCGGTCGTCGCCGCCTTGCGCGCGCATCGCATCGCGCCGCGCCGCCGCCGTGCTCGCTGGGGCGATGGGCGCTTGCCGCCGCGATCTTGCGGGGCCTCCGCGCTCGCCGCCTTGCGTATTCTTGCCGCCGCCCGCCGCGGCGAGGTCACCGCCGCTTCCTGGCGCCGTCGCGAGCGCCGCCGCATTGTTGAGCCGCCGAAGTCGCCGCGCCGCGCCGCCGCCGTGCTCCGCTGGGGCGATGTGGCCGCCCGCCGCCGCGATCTTGCGGGGCCTCCGCGCTCGCCGCCTGCTGCGCGCCTTATCGCCTCCATGAGAGGAATATGTTTGGGCAATATGCGATCAGAGCATGCACATGTACATAGCGTCACGTCTAAGTTGAACTGCCCACATCTATAATAGAAGCACTGTTAGAGATATAAGCACATGTAGGTTCAATTTATTCCATAAATTAATCATGACATCATGCACGCAAAATAACAGAACCATCACAGGCATAACAGATCCAGTCATATCAACCAAGAAAAGGAACATGAACAGATCTAAAACGGAGAACATGACCGTCACGTACCGATGATTCTGTTCTGATCGGTTTGTCGATGGTGACACTGCAGGCACGGTGTGGATGACACGAAGTCGATGACGATTCGCCGAAGCCGAGCGTCGAGGAAGACGAGCCAGAGCTACAGCAAGCAGTCGCGCAGAGCGCTTCCCAAAAACCTTATTCGCCTCTCACGTGCAGAACTTGGCGACGGTTCGGAGACGCTCTCCCGACGGCGGTGCACGCCGTGACGGGCGGAGTAGACTACGTGAAACGACGCATTACAATGGAAGAGGCGAAAACCCTAGATTGATTTCGTCTCAGTATGAGGCGGCGATTTAGTATTTATGGAGGAATCGGGCGTGTGATCAAGACGCGCGCGTTCTCCATAACTCAGAATCAAAGCGGATTAGTCTCGTAACCGATCCGGATTCACCGCCACACAAAGCAAAGAAAAGATAAAACTACAAAAGGAATCGCGTCTGCATGCAAGCACTGACGCCGATTTGGCGGACCATTCACGCAGTGCGTGCGCGCGCCCGCCCGCTGCCCGGCGAGGCGAGGCGAGCGCGCGCGTGTGTGTTCCTCTAGTTCTCTCCCACACATGCCTCAAGTGACTAGGAGTGCACCATCCCTTTTAAGGTGGTCTTCCTCTCCTAGAACTAGCAATATGGTACTAAAGTTCACATGCAACCTTCCTTTGTATGAGTGGGCCTTTGAGATTTAATTTAGGAATTATTCTTCTTGTATGGGCTAGGCCCACATAATCCAACAATCCCCCACCAGATCTCAAAGTCTCACAGAGATTTGCCTGAATTCCAATGTATTGTTTATATATCAGTGTTTCGATGGAGTCCAATTAAGGTTGAACATCCACCTAGAACTCCAAGCTACACTTACTCACAACTTGAACAATGGACTATGCCTTGAATTGCAAGTTTGGTGCAAGCAAGCTTCACTTGAAGTCTTAACTGATACTAGGCCGCCAGTAGGCTACCCCTCGGTTGGAGCGTATAAGTCATACTCCTTGGTCTCTTCATGAGCTTAGTAGGAGATTTCCCCAAAATCTTCATAGGCTGCGACTAACGATCGGGCTCATATAGGTGTGTTCTTTCAAGAACGTTCGCAGATAACGTCTTCGCTTCGAGAGCCAATGGAACACATTAAGGCCTTAACCAACTCGCCTTGCGATTTTTTGAGAGTATTGCATCTTCACATAGAGAGGGTTGAAATTACTCTCCTCCGATTAATCGATGGCTTGTTTTTTCAGATCTAATTCACGGGATCTCCGATCACATAGGTTGGGTTACTACCATAGATAACTCACATGGGTCTCATACCCATCTCCTTCGATACACTATCTATCACATTTCGTGATAGTCCCTTTGTGAAGGATCGCGAGTTTCTAGCTGTTTGGATGTAATCCAAGGTTATAACTCGGAGTTTCTCAATTTCTGACAGACTTCAATCGTCTCTTGACATGCCTAGACGATTTCATATTATCCTTAGAAGCTGTTCACTTTAGCGATAACGGTTTGATTATCACGATTCATGAGGATAGGCGCGCGGCTTTTCTACCGTAGGTAGATCCATCAATAGATCCGTAGCCATTACGCCTCAACAATAGCGATGTCTAGTGCGTAAGTTACGCTTCCATGGTTGACCTCGTCAAAATGGTGCATTTGCAAGACCTCCATGAAACAAAGACCACCACCAATAGTGAAAACATATCCACTAGTGGCTTTGATCTCATCAAGATCGAGATCCGATTGGAATCACTATAACCTCCAAAGACCGACGGTACCCAGTATAGTGAAGTCCAAAGTTCGAGGTACCTTTCGGATAGCGCAACACTCGCTCAAGTGCCTTCCGGTGATCATCTCACGGGTTAGATGTAAACCGGCTCAACTTGCTCACAGCAAAAGAGATGTCTGGCCTTGTTGCACTAGCTAAGTACATAAGAGAGCCAATTATCTGAGAGTATTCCAGCTGATTCCTAGCAATTTTCTTATTTTTACGAAGTAACACGCTAGGATCATAAGGTGTTGGAGAAGGCTTGCTATCAGAAAAACCAAAACGGCTCAAGACCTTTTCCACATAATGAGATTGCAAAAGTGTAATCCCATCCTCACCTCTAACCAATTTAATGTTTAGAATGACATCAGTCACTCCCAGATCTTTCATATCAAAATTTTGAGACAAGAATAATTTGACTTCATTTATTACATTGATGTTTGTCCCAAAAATTAGGATGTCATCCACATACAAGCAGAGAATAACTCCCTCACCCCCACCATAGCGATAGTATACATATTTATCTGCCTCATTGACAAATGTGAAGCTGCGGATGTCACTCGTTTTATCGAACTTTTCATGCCACTACTTAGGAGCTTGTTTTAGACCATACAAAGATTTCAACAGTTTTAACACCTTGCCTTCTTGACCTTCTACTACAAATCCATCAGGCTGTTCCATGTAAATTTCCTCATCCAGCTCTCCGTTAAGAAAAGATGTCTTAACGTCCATTTGATGAACGAGAAGACCATGTGAGGCAGCCAAAGCAAGTAGTACTCGTATTGTGGTCAATCTAGCAACAGGTGAGTAAGTGTCAAAGAAATCTTCGCCTTCTTTCTGAGTGTAGCCCTTGGCAACAAGCCGAGCCTTGTACTTTTCAATAGTACCATCAGGCCTAAGCTTCTTTTGAACACCCACTTGCATCCTACTGTGTTTGCACCCATAAGGTCTATCTGTCGGCTCCAAAGTTGCATTAGTGATAATGGAATCCATTTCACTACTGACGACCTCCTTCCAGTAGGTCGCATCGAAGATGCATATGCTTCTAAAATAGACTTGGGAGTGTCGTCCACAAGGTACACAGTGAAATCATCACCAAAGGATTTGGTTATCCTCATCTCTTGCTCCTTCTAGAGCTCCACATCATCCTCCTCATTGACAAGTTCATGTGTATGTTCAAAAGGTTCGGTGGTGTGATTGAACTGGGAATTATTTCAGAGGGTTGGTGGTAGTGTTATGTGTATCCTTCATTGGAAAGATATTCTCAAAGAATGTTGCATCTCGAGACTCCATAATTGTACCAACATGCATGTCAGGTACCTCAGTTTTAACTATCAAAAATCTATAGGCAATACTATGATTAGCATATCCCAGAAAGACACAATCCACAGTCTTAGGTCCAAGCTTGCGTTTCTTAGTTATTGGCACATTGACTTTCGCCAAGCACCCCATGTACGCAAATAAGAAAGTGATGGTTTCTCCCAATCCATACCTCGTATGGTGTTTTGTCCTTATTTACATTAGGAACTCTATTTAATACATGATTAGATGTTAGCAAAGCCTCCCCCCACCATGCCTTAGGTAAACCCGCAGTGTCTAACATGGCATTCACCAAGTCAGTCAAAGTGCGATTTTTCCTTTCGGCAATCCCATTTGACTCGGGAGAATAAGGGCGTCCTCTCATGTATAATGCCATGTTCCTCACAAAATAAGTCAAATTCGTTGAGAAATACTCTCTACCACGATCGACCTAAGTCTTTTTATCTTTCTGTTTAGCGGTTTTCAACCATCTTATAGATTCTAAAATAGTCTAAAGCCTCGTCTTTCGTTTTCAATAAATACACATAATGAGAACCTAGTTGCATCATCAATCAATGTCATGAAATATCGTTTTCCACCCTTCGTTAACATTCCATTCATCTCGAAAGATCCGAATGCGGGAGTTCTAGTGGTGCCAAATTTCTCTCCTCGCGACCTTGTGAGGCTTACGAGGTTGCTTTGATTGCACTGACTATGACATTTAGAACCTTTAGTGATAGAAGCGTTTGGAATTAAATTCATACCGAAAGCGAGACATTAAACCAAAATTAATATGACATAGACGTGAGTGCCAAGCGTTAGCCTCATCATCCACACCGCCACAAATATGGTTCACGGTTTTATTGCGAAATCGAAAGGAAAAGCGGAACAAGCCTCCGCACTCATAGCCTTTACCAATAAAATGTCCATGTTTAGACACGACTACTTTATTAGACCCAAATACCAACTTAAGCCCGTCTCTACATAAGCGGGAGCCACTAACGAGATTCTTGTCTATAGAAGGGACATGCGCGACGTTCTTCACCGCACGATCTTTCCCAAGTAAACTTGGATCTACCGTACCAACACCATGAGCAGAGCATGTGACCCATTCCCATTAGGACGGAGGAATCGGGCGACTGATAAGAGGAAAACAACGAAATATCGGCACACACATGTACATTAGCTCTGTATCAATCCACGGTTGGTAGATTGACTAACTGAAAGAACAGTAGGTAAATTACCATACCCAGTCCCATCTCCAGTCTTGCCAATGGTCACGTTGACAGACTTAGAAGTCTATCCTACAGGTGCCTTCTTTCCTTTGCGTTGTGGGCACTTCTTGGCCATGTGACCAGGCTCACCGCACACAAAGCAAGTTCTATCATCCTGATTGTTGTTGTTGTTCTTCTTCTTGAAGTTGGTTGTCTGTTGGACTTTGACAAATTTCCCTTTGTTCTTGCTTGAGGTTTCGTACCACATTGGTATTGGGTGCCTCCATCACCCTTAGACACAGCGTCCTTTTCGAGCTTTCTCCTCAATTTCAAGAGAGCCAATTAGACTCTCAACAGTACTCTTGTCTCTTGTGTTTGAGTCTTTGTTCGAAATTCCTCCATGAAGAAGGTAATTTCGCAATAATACATCCGACCACAAACTTGTCGGGTAAGGCACACTTCAGAGTTCGAGTTCCTTGCCAATGGGTGTATCTCATGAGCACGATCTACTCTGAGCGGTTATTAACCATCTTGTAGTCATGAAATTGCTCCATGACATACATGTCATTCTTGGCATCGATAGCACCGTATTTGGAATTGATGCATCCCATAACTCCTTTGCGTCTGTCATGTGCATATACACTCGCATGCAGACGATCGGAAGAACACTAAGAATGCATCCAACAAAGAGAGTAGTGGCGATCTCGAATTCTTTACGCTTTTCAAAGACATCAAGAATACCTTGAGCTTGCCATTACTAACCCGAATACATTCATAGCGATGGCGAGAGAGTGACCCTGATCTGTCATCTCTTAAAGTGCACACCGGAGAACTTATCCGGCCTCAGTGCATCGGCAAATCCAACCATAGTAAGACCACAGTGCCTAAAATAAAGTTTTTGGATTGTTAAACATATAAGCACATGTAGGTTCAATTTATTCCATAAATTAATCATGATATCATGCACGCAAAATAACAGAACCATCACAGGCATAACAGATCTAGTCATGTCAACCAAGAAAAGGAACATGAACAGATCTAAAACGGAGAACATGACCGTCACGTACCGATGATTATGTTCTGATCGGTTTGTCGATGGTGACACTGCAGGCACGGTGTGGATGACACAAAGTCGATGACGATTCGCCGAGGCCGAGCATCGAGGAAGACGAGCGAGCTACGGAAGCGATCGCGCGAGCGCTTCCCAAAACCTTATTCGCCTCTCGGTGCGAGAACTTGGCGGCGAGTTACGGAGACTGCTCTCCCGAGCAGCGATGCTGCACGCCGTGAGCGGGGACGAGTAGACTACGAGAACGGCGCGATTACAATGGAAGAGGCGAAAACCCTAGATTGATTTCTCGTCTCTGTATGGAGGCGGCGATTCAGTATTTATGGAGGAATCAGGACGTGTGATCAAGACGCATGCACGTTCTCCATAACTCGTAACCGAAACGGATTAGTCTCATAACCGATCCGGATTCACCGCCACACAAAGCGAAGAAAAGATAAAGCGCAAAGGAAGCCGCGTCACGCAAGCACTGACGGCGTCGATTTGGGCGGACCATTCACGCAGTGCGTGCGCGCGCGCCGCGCCTACGCTACTGCCGGCCCGGCCGGCCCGGCGGCGAGGCGAAGCGCGTGCAGCGTGTGTTCCTCTAGTTCTCTCCCACACATGCCTCAAGTGACTAGGAGTGCACCATCCCTTTTAAGGTGGTCTTCCTCTCCTAGAACTAGCAATATGGTACTAAAGTTCACATGCAACCTTCCTTTGCATGAGTGGGCCTTTGAGATTTAATTTAGGAATTATTCTTCTTGTATGGGCTAGGCCCACATAATCCAACAAGCACTACAAATCAAGACACCCCATAAAATGTACTAGCAAGTAGCAAGTACAGTACTACCTGAAGTACGTGTTTCTAGAAACACTTGAAAGTACGTGCTAGTACAACAAGGTGGTTCCCACAATCCCATTCGTACTGCTCCCCATCACGTTTGAGTCTTACACGTCGCATTCACGTTACGAGTGCGTTTCTACGCTGGTTTGGCTACACCTTTCTAGGGGGCTCGAAGGGCACGCACGTGAAGATGTGGGAGAAGGCAGCACCGTGTCAGCCCATCGGTCGCCGGCCGAGAGGTGCGAAATGGCGAAAGCGTCCCCACCTCCCCCTCGAGGATCCGGCCGTCGCCGTCCTCGGGTAGCTAGCGGCCCTGCCTCGCTTTCCTGCTCGCCCTGTACGGCCCATGCCGGTGGGCCTCCACAACCCACTCACCAAATCCAGTGCCGAGGTAACGTATCGGCATCCTCTGGAAACTTCCACCACCCAGTCGCTTTAGGGTATTTTCAATAGTGATCATCTCAACCATCTCTTATCTACTATATCACTTAAAATTTTAGTTGAAAGAGAGGATGTAAAAAGAGAATACATCATTTTTTATATAAGAGACAAGCTGAATACACAAATCATCGCAAATGGTGAGTAGGTAACGAGAGAAGTGTTGAAAATGAATGATTTTATAGATAAATTATTGAAGATGTTATCTCTAAGATTATCTGTAGATGAGTTAGAGCTTTTAGAGACAACCTTAATAGACAAATTGTTGCACATGCCCCTTACACTTCCGTGACATAAGCCCACTGTCACACGGGTTCCTCCGTACCATGGCGCGCTCTTCGTGGGCCCCAACGTCGTGTCCGGCCCGTTCGTGGTTAGTGGGCGTGGGACCAGGTCCCGAAAGCAACCCGCCGCTCTCACCGACCGAAAAACCAACCTGAGCCGTCGATCACGTGGGCCCCATGTGAACCCCACGGCAGAGATGTTGCACGGATTTTGGTACGGCTGGGTCGTGCCGTTTGACTGGCCTTTATTTCCCTGGGCCTTCGCCGGTATGGAAAGGCGTGACTGCACCCACCCCTTGCAACATCGTCAGGTCGCCCTTGCCACTCTCACACAGATGTACTACGTGGCGCTCCCCGACGTCCGGCCGGGGGCCACCCGTCCCGAAACCCGGCGAATTAGATCGGTTCCCCTCGTGCGGTCGGCACGATCGTTAGGCTGACTCTTTTTAAGTGCTCGCGACTCGACGCGGACGCCGTTTGTCATGGACCGGCTTGGGCTTGGTATGGTGGGCCGTGGGCCTAGGAAAGCAAGGAGACACACAGGTCATCAAGTACAAAGAGGGCAAGGCAAAGCTACGGGAGGCATCGATGAAGAAATTACAGAAGGCATTGGCCTCATCCCCTCTTCTTCCTCCCTGCTACTTCCCTTTCCTCCAAACTCATGTTCTCTAATACCCAGTCTATTTGCTATGCCCAATCCCTGTCTCCAATCCTCCCAGATTGTATCTTCCTGTGCTTGTAACCGGTGTTTTGGATTGGCAAACTAGCTCTACCTTGGTGTTCGTTAGTGATATCAATCGGGTATGTAACAAATTGGTATCAGAGCATTCGATCTTGATGGCTCTGTGCTCCGAGGTGGCCATGACCGACGCGGAGAAGGAGAGCGAAGCGCATTGCAAGGCGATGCTGAACAAACTAATTGCTGAAGTGAAGAAGCAGACGGTGGAGATGGAAGACCTGACGGTAAGCATGAATGAGATTGCGGTTGGCTTGAAGACCATCGTCCAGCCGCAAGAAGCGCCAGTTCATGCCTTGCCATCGCCCGGGACCGTACCGACGGTCACCCTTGTCACTGCGGTCAACCACGCCGTGGCGGCAGCCACTCCACGTGCAGCAGCCGCCCTCGCCCCCGAGTCGCCCACCAAGCGCTCGACGTCAGGCTCCGACACCAACGCTGGCGACCTTCAAGTCGTGGTCGCATCCAACCCTGAAACGGGAGAGCCCACAGTCGCTCCAGAGCCCGCGGAGCACTCGTCGGCCCCCTCGTTAAAGTCGTTCTCCACCAACAAATAGGACACATTGATGCCCACCAGCCCTGAGCCGACAGTCGTCACCATTCTGGTACGTGACGGCACCAGTGACCTCACCCCCACACCGAGCAACGCCGCCGTCCACTCCATCGACTTGGGCGACGAGCACGTCCCCAATCTATCCAACTGTCAGTTGGGAGCACGCAAGGTGTTCGACAGAATGCGCGGTTATGGTGTCTCTTATGATAAGGCCGCACTGTTAGTAAAAGATATATGCAGAAATCTTGAAGCTGCGCAAAAAACATCCCGGTGTTAGTTATCGATGGTCTTGAGAGGTGATTCCACTCTAGGTGGCCATTTCCCGGAAGAAGCTGATGCAGTTGTTTCAGTATTAGCGTATGACAGATTAATTCCTGCTGGAATGATCCAGGCTGAATTGAAAGGGGAGCGATTTCTATACCGCACGGCTGCAAGTTTTGTTAGTGCTAGAATTGGGATCAAGCCAAAGCCACCTATCTGTCCAAATGACCTGGGCTTAAAAAGAGCTTTAACTGGAGGCATGATAGTTGTTGATTCGTATGTGCCAAAAACTACGAAGCAGGTTGATGAACTTCAGTCACAGTGCGGGCAATCCATTCGAGTGATAGAGGTATCTGTCGAGATGATCTCAATGAAATCAACTGACGACAGAAACCATGAAATTAGCCGAGTTGTTGAATTGGGAAATGCTTATATAAAATCCAAGAAAGACACTCTAGTTGTCATTAGCCGCCAACTCCTTACAGGAGAAACTCCTGAAGAAAGCTTAGAAATTAATTACAAAGTAAGCTTAACACTAGTGGAGGTCATGGAAGACAGTGTTAAGCTACGCCCAACACCATGGCCATCTTGGAAACAGCTGAAGAATACTTATGAGATTGACTTTTCTCAAGGCAAACACTTGGTTGTTCTTGTGTTCTACTCTCTTGGGTGGAAACAAGAGGATGTCCTTCGCATACCAGTTATCAGTGACTCAATTGTTGATCATGATTCTGAGGGGAAAGAAATTGAATCACAACTTCTGCCTATAGCTAATGCCTCATTGTACATACAGGACAGCCATGTCAAGGATTACTTAGGCACATCGCCTGCTACAAAGCCCAAGTTTTGGCTTGCTTTACCACCCCTGGGTTTCTTCAATACTTATTTTGTCTCAAGCGGGAAGAAATCAGCTATTTCCTTGATGTCCACTCTATACTCATCTCAAGGAAGTAAAACTATTAATCTACAGGCTAGAGCAAATCCCAGATTTCCCATAATGACAAAGGGCAGGCATGTCACATACCCAATGCATTTGGCTGCAAGATATGTATTGCTGGATAACACCCTGGGAGGAATCTTGCTTTGCATGACAGGATCTGAAGCAATGTTTGCAGATTTGGCCACTTCTCCTACAGTGCAATATAGCTTGCTTTTACTTCTATAGTTTACCCTGCACTGATTTTGGGATACAGGGGCCAAGCTGCTTATTTGTCAAAACATCATAACCTTGACTCAAGCTACCAAATTGGAGAGTACAAGAATGACAAAAAGTGTGATGATGATCACATTTACTCATCAACATAAGCTGAATCATGTACTGCTCTACCACCTTCAGAAGACACCAACATCGCAGAAGAACATGCAACATCTTTTGATGACAATCAAATTCAGTCATCCGGTGTTTTGAAATCAATAGAAGGTACTTTTTGTGAACAAGAAACTGAAAGTCCAATGTCTGTTCTTGAAGTGGCCTTCTCAGATGATCCTGCTAGTCCAGTGAAACATACAATGCTAGATGATTCTTCACTAAAGCCAAGAATTATCATTTTAAATGATGCTGACGATTCAGATGACATTGATGTTATCAATGCTAACACCACTGTCGAACTGTCAACTACTTCATTGACTCACAGAAATGTACAAGAAAGTGACTATGACGATGTAGATCAAAAGAACGAAACTGAGTTCAACTATGTGAAGGATATACTCAAGAAGTCTAATTTCAGCAGTGAAATGTTGTTTGATAAATGGTGCTCGCAGAACATTACAGCTCTGCAAGAAGAAGATTGCCAACATTACGAGGCTCCCGCTGCTGCATTTGACTTCACTGATATGTCTGCTGATTAGCTACTTCTGTTTGACTTGACAAATGAAGCCTTGCTAGACATCTATAAGAAATATTCTGTTTGCAAGGAGGCGAGCAAACCACGGGAAACCATATGCCCTGTAAGTTAGGCTGTCGGTCATATTTCTTCGTGCTCTGCATCTGTTCAAGACAAACATTTACAAGTGCCATGGGTCCCGACGGCGTCAAGTTCATCTACCCGTCTTTTATTACAACGGCTTGGGAGTAAATCGTATTTCAAGGAGGGAGAAATGACCGGCTTGGGCTTGGTGTGGTGAGCCGTAGGTCTAGGAAAACAAGGAGACACAGGTCATCAAGTACAAAGAGGGCAAGGCAAAACTACAGGAGGCATCGATGAAGAAATTACAGAAGGCATTGGCCTCATCCCCTCTTCTTCCCCCCAAACTCTTCTTCCTCCCTGCTACTTCCCTTTCCTCCAAACTCCTGTTCTCTGTTCTCTAATACCCAGTCTATTTTCTATGCCCAATCCCTGTCTCCAATCCTCCCAGATTGTATCTTCCCGTGCTTGCTATGCCCAATCCCTGTCTCCAATCCTCCCAGACTGTATCTCTCCGTGTTTGTAACCGGTGTTTTGGATTGGCAAACTAGCTCTACCTTGGTCTTCGTCAGTGATATCAATCGAGTATGTAACACCGTTCCCCCGTGCTCTGCTCTGCCCTGGCTACCAATTAATTAACCGCACCACGCGCCGTCGCCTTCGTCTCGGTGGAGGCGAGCGAGAGAGTGGAGTGGCGCTTCCTGCCGGTGGTGGTGGAGCGGGAGGCCTAGGGTTCGGGGAGATCTCCACGCCCGTCGCCTCGCGCCAGCCGCCATTCGCCGCAGTGCTCTGGTATGGTCCACTGCTTTGCGTTTTTCGGGGGCCTGTGTCGGCGAGAGGTTGGGGAATCGCGCCGATTCGGTGATCCTGTGGGGTTCGAGGGTTTTCGGTGGATTTTTTGGTTGATTTGGGCCGGTTTCGTGACGGGTTTCCGCGGATTCGGCTCGGGCGTGCTGTTCCCTGGGGATTCTGGGGGGCTCTATCTGTTACTTCGACGTATCAGTAATCAGGGGGTGTTGGATTTGCTTGTGTTCTTATGATCGCCTTGGGGTTTTGCTTACCCTGCTTGGGTGGGATGTAGGGTGTTAGTTTGTTTGTGCTTACGGTTTGTTTACAGTTCGGCGTTTTTGCGATTACAGTTTGCTCATGGGATGCACGTGTGTGTAAACATATGAACTTTTGTTTCGGCATGTGTATTTTCATATATCGTTATGAGTAGGTTGGTGTCTTAGTTTCGTTGTGAGCTTGTGATAGAATCTAGTCACTGGGCTTTAGTTTTTCCTGCAATTTTTTTTATATTTCTTCAACCGATGTAGCTCTGTGTATAATACGAGTAGTAGCTTTGCTAATACTCATCCATTTAGAAATAGTTAGCTTTCCCAACTTTGACCTCTGATTAACATAAAAATATATAGATTGGCCACATGAAAATGCTACCGGTACATTTATTATCATAAGTAATCTCATGCTATTGTGATTTTATTATCTCTGGTGAACCTATGGTCATAAAAAGGGGGTAAGTTGGTCAAAGTTAAATCTTCCATACACCATGCAAATGGCATGTTGAGTTCCTTCCAGTGTGCAATGAGAAATTGGGAGTCAAATTTCCATCATGCGGCTCAGATACATTGATGTTTTTTAGACTAATGCTAGACCCAACTGCTCTGTAAATTAAGGTGCGAAATTTTCTCCTTTTCTATGGTGACACTCGTGTGGAGAGTGTGTTCTTTATATGAATTTATGATCTCACCAGCAAATGAGGATACAACTTAGCTTAAAGCTCCTAAGCCAATCAGAATATCAGAATAAGTTGCTAGTATGCCATGCTGTTATCATCCAGGCAGATTGGTAGTTTTGTCACTGTCAATTGTTTTATGTGACTTCTATTCATAGGTACACGAGCCAACTGTGAACTGTGCTGTGATATCCTCTTGGCTCTAGCTGGAAAGATTTGAGTTTAGCTCGAATTTTCTCAGGGGTTAAATTTACTATTCAATATTGTGCATTTCTATTATGATTACACTCATTGAGTTCCTTTTTTATGCGAGATGGTTCTCTGTTATGCCTTATGAGTTTCATTGCCTTCTGGGTGCAATGCATATATTATCTATTTCAACAAAAATGGATAAATTCACCTACAATATCCTTCTTTTTCTATGTGTGATAACCGATAAGAATAACATATAAGATAATGCTCGACAAACATGATCTGACGATCTTATCAATTATCATTGCAATGTAGATAAACAAAATTTTACTAGTTAGTGGAAAACTTATAGGGTGGTACGCTAAACTTTGGATGAGCACTCCCACTTACGTCTGGTAGCTTGCTTATTCTCCGTTCATTCCATTTCCAATGCCACCTATTTCACACAACTCTTGTTCCCTTTTCACTATGCTATGGTAGTTTGGTATATTTTCTCTTGGATTGGGTATCTAGCATGCCTGTGTATCTTATCTTTGTACTTTCTTTAGAAAAGCAAATCTTTGTTCATTATTTGGTGAATAATACTGTGTTGATTATCTTTGTGATATTGTTATGGTCTTGGCACATTTTTGGTAGTTTTTAACTTACCGCAAAAAGTTTTTTGTGACCTACTTTTTTTAATGCAATTTCTTGTGAACAATTGTGTTGCTTTTTTAATATGATTTGATTTATTTTTGTTTTTAGCATTTAGGGACATAACAAAAACTGTTTTATGCACACAGTGCACAGTGGCAACAGTTATGTAATTATGTATGCTGTCGACTGAAAAAATTCGCAGATGCTGTGTTCCAATTTAGGCCATAAAATTTGGCATATGCAGTGGTCTTCAGTTTTATGGCAAAAGATGGTCATTTCCCCCTTTTCTCATTATTTTAGTTTGTGCTTGCCTGCTTGGTTATTCTGTTCTGTCTTTATTCGAAGTTCAACTTGATACTCTAGTCTTGATCGTTCTGTATATGGCTTGGAGCTTCATGCTTCCTTTCGATTTGTGTTGGCTTCCTTTCGATTTATATTGGCTTCCTTTCGATTTATGTTGTCTGACAGTAATAGTAAAATTATATATGTGCTTGGCCTTGCAGCTTTAACCATGGTGAGAAAGAATGGAACTGGCCCCCCTAGCACTGGGGAAAGTTCTGGAACTCAGGAAGCTACAGGAGCCCCTGGACAGGGTCCACCACAGCGAGCTGAAAGAGCTCAACAAGGTGGTCGTCATGGTGGAGAACACCAGGGACGTGGTGGTGGACAACACCAGGGACGTGGTGGACGTTACCAGGGTCGTGGAGGGCCAGCATCACATCAACTAGGTGGCAGTCCTGTTGAGTATCAAGCTCAAGAGTACTATGGTCATGGTGGCCCACGCCAAAGAGGAATGCCACAGCCATACTATGGCGGGCATAGGAGTGGCAGTGGTGGACGTGGAGTTCCTGTTAGTCCATCAAGAACAGTTCCCGAGCTGCACCAAGCCCCACAAGTCCAGTACCAAGCTCCGGTGGTTACACTGTCACCATCTGGAACTGGCTCATCCTCGATGCTTGTTGAGGCGAGCACTGGGCAAGTCCAGCAACAGTTTCAGCAACTTGCCATCCAGGGTCAAAGTTCCACTAGTCAGGCCATTCAACCAGCACCACCATCGAGCAAATCAGTAAGATTTCCGATGCGCCCTGGCAAGGGTACATTTGGTGATAGGTGCATCGTGAAAGCAAACCATTTCTTTGCTGAACTGCCTGATAAAGATCTTCACCAGTATGATGTAAGATCGTGTTCATGTGCAGCTTTATGCCTTTATTATACATATGAAGTCTGTTGCTTTCATGAGCTTTCATTTGATATGCTATCAGGTGTCTATAACTCCCGAGGTTACTTCACGTGGTGTCAATCGTGCTGTCATGCGAGAACTTGTAAGACTGTACAGGCAATCTCATTTGGGCGGCCGTCTCCCTGCCTATGATGGAAGGAAGAGCCTATATACCGCTGGGCCATTGCCGTTTACTTCTAGGAACTTTGAAATTATTCTGCGGGGTGAGGAAGATAGCCTTGATGGTGGGCAAGGTGCACAGAGGTATGCTATTCCGGACATAATACATATCCATAACCTGATACAATTTATGTTCCTTACTGATATATCTGCTTGTCTTAGGCGTGAGAGACTATTTAAGCTCGTGATAAAATTCGCTGCACGTGCTGATCTCCACCATTTAGCTATGTTTTTAGCTGGGAGGCAAGCAGATGCTCCTCAAGAAGCTCTTCAAGTGCTGGACATTGTTCTACGTGAATTGCCCACAGAGAGGTAATTTTTCCCCACCATTTGTTGCTGTATTGTTATCATTATTCTTTTAGCATGGCTGTTGAACATTTCTTCATTTTTCATGTGTAGGTATTCCCCAGTTGCCAGGTCATTTTATTCACCTAACTTAGGGAGGCGCCAGCAACTTGGTGAGGGCTTGGAAAGTTGGCGTGGTTTTTACCAGAGCATACGACCCACACAGATGGGACTTTCACTGAATATTGGTTAGATCCCAACTCTTCATCACATCTCATATTACTGATCAAAGAACAACAATCATCCTTTCTACTTTGAATAATTACCATCTTGGAACGTTTTCCTGTCAGAATAACTTGTGGTAGATGAAGTGTTTAATGATATTAATATACATATCTTCTTGGATTGAGTGATCTATGTTGTTGACTATTGATAAATATCACTTGCTTCATGGAAATAATAAATTAAGGGGATTGCTATGGTACATACAGCTTTTAATTACAAAAAATGTTTTTAAATTCTCCCTTCCCAATATTTTTCCCACTCCCACCTTTTCTTTCACTTGTAGTATGACTTGTAGGTAGTACAAAAAGTGTATGTGAAGTGCATAAACTACACACACATGTACCATTGTCACTCTCATAAATTAGTAATGATGAGAAAGAGAAAGCATAGGAACCATGGCATCCATACATCCATTTGGAAACTTTATCCAAAGTTTGAACCATTTCTCTCTCTGAAGTATTGGAAATATATGATGTCCCCTGTCCATTTCTTGTAGATGCCTACAAATTTAGTAGCATCTTTGTTCTATATTGTTGCAGATTAATGTAGTTGCAAAGCAAGTTATCGTAGTTCATCTGATGTACGCTAGTACATTGGGAGGGTAAACATCTGTTGGAGGGAGGTCGGACGGCGACGACTTGTGGTTGAACGGTGCTAGGTGAAGGAGGCACCGATTGGGGGAGGAATAGATCTAGAATAGCCAGTCAAGGGAAAGACCATAACAGAACTTTAGGGACTGGGAGACTTGTTTATTCATCTTTGCTTGATTCATTCATGAACTGCCATCTCCGTTATAAAGAGAGGCGCCTACCTAACAATGCAGTCTAAGAGAGAACAATTATCTTTAAGCTAACGACCCAAATCTGCTAAGAGATAAAGCTACTTAATCTAGTCAACTTGCTAAAGATCACTTGCTAAATAGATAATTAATGCTGTTGCTGTGCTTATCCTTGGGCCCATACGGCTGGCCGGCAGGCTGTAACACAACCCAAGGGATTGTTGTCATGGTGCCCCTACTGTTGCTGCTTGGCACACATCATGCGCATGGGTCCGGACATGCCGTCCGGCCACATGGCCTCCTAACGAGCTAACAGCAGCTCCACGCCTAGGCTGCTGCTGTTGTTATGCATGTCATGTTGCACATGACAGTTCACTGTCATGGTACATAGCAGCCAATATTAGGAGCATTGCTGTATTTGATATTTATTTGTCACTTGTTATGCTTGATAAGCACTAAACATTCCAGTCCTAATATATGTGTAGTGGCAGACATCATTAAACTGCCTCTGGTCTTCTCTTGCATCTGAAGGTAGCTTGGCATTTTCTCTTGCAGATATGTCATCTACAGCATTCATCGAGCCTCTACCTGTGATTGATTTTGTTACACAGCTTTTGAACAGAGACATCTCAGTTAGACCATTATCAGATGCTGATCGTGTAAAGGTTAGATTATTCTATCGACTACCGTCATGATCATAATGTTTTATATTACGCTCTTATGCTGTTTCAGTAAATAGTACTTCTTTTTTCGAGAACATGCAAAAGCTTTGCCTATCATTCCATTAAGAAGGGAATAAGTACGTAGTACTTATTTGAATTTTTGTGCTCAATGTCTTTGCTTAGCACAAGCTTCCCTCCTTTTTCCATTGGTCAGATCAAGAAGGCTCTACGAGGTGTAAAGGTTGAGGTCACACATAGAGGCAATATGCGCAGAAAGTATCGTATATCTGGCCTTACCGCACATGCAACAAGAGAGTTATCGTACATAGTTCGCTTATATGTGAATCCTTTCTTATGTCTATCGTGCTATTACGGATAGTGTATAGGAGGATAATTTTGCTGATTGCACTTGGTTGGTTTGTCCTGTGACAGTTTCCCTATCGATGATTGCGGTACTGTGAAGACAGTAGTGCAATACTTCCAGGAGACGTATGGCTTTAACATTCATCATACCACCTTACCTTGCTTGCAAGTGGGCAATCAACAAAGGCCAAATTATCTGCCGATGGAGGTTAGCACCCAAAATGACCTCTCTATTATATGGACGTGCCATCCTTCAATATGTAATTCAAATCAACAACATTAGAAATGCTATATGGACAGTTAGATACCTTCATGTTATATCACGAGCTGCTTCCTATCGCTTTAAAATGTCAGGTCTGTAAGATTGTCGAGGGACAGCGTTACTCGAAACGACTAAATGAGAAACAGATAACTGCTCTTCTTAAAGTGACTTGCCAGCGCCCTCAAGAGCGTGAGCTGGACATTTTGCAGGTAATTGGCCGCATTTTGTGGTGTGATTATTTTGAACTGATCTGCCTGTGTTCTACTGTAAAATTGTGTGATTTTTTTTCTTTCATGAGATAATCTATTTATTTGTTAAGTCACACATATTTTCAGCTATGTATACATGCTCTTCCAATTTCCTGAATTTATTCATCTACTCGTTTTGGACTTGGTATTTATATATGTACAAACACTTTTTTAAATGCAACTAGGGTTTGTCCGCCCCTATATGCTGGCAAACATTTTTCTTCCTTTTTGAAGTTTTATTGGGGATATTCGCCCATAGACATTTCTTATGTTTCTAGAAAATAAATTCCTTTAGCTGTTGCACAAAGATTTGTCTTGTTATTTTGTGTAGGATTGTGTTGTGTGCATGGTTGGGGTAAGAAGGGCCCTTAGGCCTGATCGAGGTGTCCCTGGACCCAAGGGGTGTGACAGCGCCATGACTGGCAGCCGCACCACAAGGGCAGGAAGAAGATAGACTAAGTAACTTCTGTTTGGTGCGGCTCCTCTCTTTATATAGATGAGGTTAGCCCCTAATAATATGGAAACTATTATATCTAATGCAATCAATCAACTAAAGATAAGATAATATCCATACTTTCTAAATATGAAGATATGCATCTAATCATTCCTAA
This sequence comes from Ampelocalamus luodianensis, assembly GCA_036346255.1. NCBI lineage: Eukaryota > Viridiplantae > Streptophyta > Magnoliopsida > Poales > Poaceae > Ampelocalamus > Ampelocalamus luodianensis. Next base: position 13,789,360 of record CM070634.1, read on the forward strand.
TATGAAGATATGCATCTAACTATTCCTAATATAAATATATGCATGCATGCGCCTCCTTGCATGGCCGTGGCTCCCTTGGGCCCACGCCCATGACAGATTGAGTCTTATTTTTCTTTTAATTATGGGTGCGAAGTGTTTTTACATATTAAGGTGGCTTGATGGACGTGTTATGCAAAAACACATTTTTGGTATAGCCGTATAGGTGCCATCTATTTGTTTTTTTTTCTTGCATATATAATTACTAATCAGTTTCCTTTCCTTTTTGAACAGCAAAATTGGCTTCTAGGTTTCATCCTTTTCTTGTTGTCTTTGTTACCAGACTCTGCATCACAACGCATACCATGAGGATCCATATGCACAGGAGTTTGGCATAAGGATTGATGAGCGACTTGCATCAGTTGAAGCTCGCGTCCTACCTCCCCCTTGGGTAAATTAAATGTTTCAACACATGGTTGTCATGTTTCAATTTCTCATATGTATTCTATATGTTATGCCTGGATGTTTGACTACTGTCCTTTACTATTAGCTTAAGTACCACGATAGTGGCAGAGAGAAGGATGTCTTGCCAAGAATTGGCGAATGGAATATGATGAATAAGGTATGCTCTAATAACTGAGTTCTTAAAAAAAATCAATATAAAGTAGGTATTCTGGTGTATTTCTTATCCAATATTTGGTTTGGTTTTGTTCTTTAATGACTATTGCGATGATCAATAATGTGTATTGTGTACAACTGCAAATTAATTTTCTTGGTAATGCGCTTGTTGCAGAAAATGGTCAATGGTGGGAGAGTTAACAACTGGACATGCATTAACTTTTCTAGGCATGTCCAAGATAGCGCTGCTAGGAGTTTTTGTCGTGAACTGGCTGTCATGTGCCAAATATCTGGGATGGTAGGTTTTTTCTGTCATCTAAATAGTGCCTCCAGACATCTTTTCAATATGGTTATTTGTATTCTTGGATCTTCATATTCTTTCACACACTTCATTCTCTCGCCGTAGGACTTTTCGATTGATCCTTTGCTTCCTCCTGTAACCGCGAGATCTGAACATGTAGAAAGAGCACTCAAGGCACGCTATCAAGATGCCATGAACATACTGAAACCCCAGGGCAGGGAACTTGACCTGCTGATTGTAATATTACCTAACAATAATGGGTCTCTTTATGGTATGTTTCTTACCTAAAAAGAACACTCAAGTATTATCTGATTGAAATCTTTATTAATATGGGAAAATCCATAAACAACCCCATAAGTCACCTGCCTTTTTAATTCGCCCCCCATATCTTATTTTCGTTTACTTTGCCCTCCATTAGTTAAGTTGGCTTGCAAATGCTCCCTAGGTCGCATGTTCGCACTATCTTCTCGTGGTTTAATTATCTTTGGCACTTGTTTCAATAATTTTAGTAATTATGCAAGTGATCCCAATACTTGTATCAATGATTTGAGTGATTTCGGTATTTGTAATACACGATTTTAGCACTGAAACATTAGTAATCAAATGGTGCATTACAAGAACTAAAATCACCCAAATAATTGAAATAAATATTAGCATCATTGAAACAAGTATTGGCACCACTAAAACAAGTGCCAAAGATAACGAAAACCACGAAAAATAGTTGCATTCCAACTTAACTTATGGGGGGCAAAGTAAGCGATAATTAGATATGTGGGCAAATTGAAAAGGTAGGTGATGGGGGTGTATATAGATTTTTCCCTATTAATATTCTTGTCATTCCTCAGGTGATCTCAAAAGAATATGTGAGACAGATCTTGGATTGGTCTCTCAATGCTGTCTTACAAAACATGTTTTTAAGATGAGCAAGCAGTATCTTGCAAATGTCGCCCTTAAAATCAATGTTAAGGTTTGTTGTGTTCTGCCTATTGTCTACCTGGTTTGTGTAGTTTTTTTATTTAAAAAAAACTTTTTTAATACATTCCTTTAATCTTGTAGGTGGGAGGAAGAAATACTGTACTTGTCGATGCTTTGACAAGGAGAATTCCCCTTGTTAGTGATAGACCAACCATTATATTTGGTGCTGATGTTACCCATCCTCATCCTGGAGAAGATTCTAGCCCTTCCATTGCAGCTGTAAGTGCATAACCTGTCAATCTTATGTTATACTGTGTCTCTGTATTATCATATAATAAAACTTATAGTCTTGGTGAAAGGTTGCTCTTTCGACATAAGGCAGCCACGTCTCAGTTTTACTGCTGCCCTGATCATGTCTCGTTGGGCCATCCAATTGTTTGTAACGATATCATGCTTCATACAGGTTGTTGCTTCTCAAGACTGGCCAGAGGTCACCAAGTATGCTGGGTTAGTGAGTGCACAAGCCCATCGTCAGGAGTTGATACAGGATCTTTTCAAAGTATGGCAAGATCCTCAGAGAGGGACTGTAACCGGTGGAATGATCAGGTATGATCTTGTTCACTATTAACATCTGAATATTACTTGAAAGGGATATATATAAATTCTGTTAAATATGCAGAGAGCTTCTCATTTCTTTCAAGAAGTCAACGGGGCAGAAACCCCAGAGGATCATATTTTACAGGTACTGATATTCATTTGAGCATATCCTATTGGCACTATCGTCTACAACTCCACATACTTACCATCTCTGTTTTTCAGGGATGGTGTTAGTGAAGGACAATTCTATCAGGTTCTGTTGTACGAGCTTGATGCCATTAGAAAGGTGAGCTTTTTTGTCTACATTTTTTTTTGCAATGAAGTTTTCATTCTGAATCTGAAGGGACATTTTGCTTTAATAAACCTAGGCCTGTGCATCCTTGGAGGCCAATTATCAGCCACCTGTGACCTTTGTGGTTGTCCAGAAGCGTCATCATACACGGCTGTTTGCTAATAACCACAAGGATCAGCGCACTGTTGATAGAAGAAGCGGAAATATATTGCCTGGTAAGTTGTTGTCTTGTTCGTGAGTTCAATTATTTTGTATAGCTTGTCAACCCTATGCCCAAAACCTCAATCCTTAATTCAAAGTCAATTTCACAATGTCTGCTTTTATCTGATTTCAGGCACCGTGGTTGATTCAAAGATATGCCATCCTACTGAGTTTGATTTCTACCTGTGTAGTCATGCTGGCATTCAGGTCAGTTTTCTATACAGTTACCAATAAACATTCTTCACTTGATGCAATGAACTTGATTTAACTTTTACATTATCTTTAGGGAACAAGCCGCCCTGCGCATTACCATGTTCTGTGGGATGAGAACAAATTCACTGCTGATACTTTGCAAACTCTCACAAACAACTTGTGCTACACGTAATATACTGTCATGTCATTATGTTTTGATATTTACATCTCATGACTGGTAAACTAAACATCATTTCTGTTGTTGCAGCTATGCAAGGTGCACCCGTTCCGTATCAATTGGTAAGCAGATGCGTCAAAACTTCCTCTGTTTTTCATGGAACCGGATACTTCAGATTCTCTGGTGTAACATGTATTCTTACAATGTGTTGGTTCTCTGCAGTGCCCCCTGCATACTATGCTCATCTTGCGGCTTTTCGAGCTCGGTTTTACATGGAACCGGATACTTCAGATAGTGGGTCGATGGTGAGTGGTGCCACGACAAGCCGTGGCCCTCCGCCTGGTGCACGCAGCACTAGAGCTGCTGGGAATGTTGCTGTTAGGCCTCTGCCAGATCTGAAGGAAAATGTGAAGCGTGTCATGTTTTACTGCTAAGTTCACGAAATACTGCTAAGTCCATCACACTGGTACTGTTGAAAATCCTAGCTTTATTTTAGTCCCTCGAAATCCTTCATGATAAATTTTGTACTGCTACTCAGTTGTTGAGGCGTCCTGATCAGAGTGCCAATATGTTTGGTGTGCATTGTCATCGAGTATGAAACAACGAAGCTGAGCAATTCTCAATTTCTCGTTAGTGGTAACACCTAGTTCTACACTTGCACCATTCTGCCGGTATGGTACTATTAAACCTATTGCCAATCCTCTCCTTGTGGCGATTCAAAGCAATCATCGCAGAAATGTAAGTGGCAATTTGCAGTGATGTGTTTTCAGGACAAGCTGAGCACGGCCACTTCGGTTCCTTTCCCCTGCTATACCTTGGATTTGCCAGTGTCATTGGCTCCTTTTATCTTGGACCAAATTATTGGTCTGTATTGAGATCTATGCACTGACTAGAACTCAAACCTCTAACCTTTTGACTTTGATATCATATTGAGTTTCATGCATCAACTAATTCACCCAAAAAAAATTAAGTGGATAAGAAAAGACGGATCACTTGTACCTCGGCAGCCTGCTGCTGGTACCTTGGAATCCAAACATCAGTTCAGAATTCCAGATCCAGAGTTGCTGTGCCGTCACTACCCTTCAGCTCTCCCCTGACCACACAGATTTTCAAAGCTGAACATGCTCTATGTTTCCTACTCTTCTGAACTTGGACATTCCAAATGGGCTTGCCTGAACATGTCATGCTACTAACTATCCTATAAATTTTCCTCTTCAACAGATGAATCATGTACCTGAAATTCTGTACACAAGCCTAGGTTGCTATACAAGAGATTACACTGTAGACATAAACTATGTTCTAGCCACGCTTCAGACAGCACCCTACCAAGTACAAACCAACACCAGCTGAGCTGTGCATGCAATGCAGGAATTCTTTCTTTCTGAAGTCTTCAAATGAAACGAACAAAAGACCAAAAGAGCCTACAGATCTACCCAACGTAAAAAAGAAAAGGAAACATGGCAGCAACAGGGATCGCACAGCTCGCTTCTCCTCCACTATGATTGCAACCGGAAAGCTTTTAACCAGAGCATATACGACACATCGCGATGTCGCACACGCATAGGATTCTCCCGGCCCTGAGGCAAGAACACCCGTGACCGTGGGCGATATATTATATGCATATCTGATGGGCGAAGGTTCTCTCCGTACGTACAGGCCCAAGCGCGCAGCGACAACGCTACAAACAAACTGCACCACGTCGACAACTGTTTCTTGTGTAGTAGATGTGCAGGCACTAGCTAATGTTAACTGGAGAAGTTCTCTGGTTTATTTTCACCAGTGGCCGTCGATCTCTACCTTTAATTGTACACTTGTAGGAGCAGCAGCAAACTAGTAATGTGGGAGTCATATAAGATTCGCGGTACAGAACATGCATACTACAGTGCAGATCTAGACATCTCATTCTTGAGGTCATCACAATGTCCCATCTCTAATATATTCTGTGATGTAATCATGATCGATGCACTTACACACGTTCACTAGTAATCAGGAACTAAGCTAGCTAGCAGCACAAATATATGAGTGTATATATATACTTATGTCTGCTACCAGCTAGCTGCTCACGTACTTCTTCGGATAAATACGTACATGTGTACTCGAGTGCTATATATGCCTGTCGAGATTCACTCACCCTCACATTTTGCCCTCAATTCGTTTGGAGGCATGACTGACTTGTGGCTATTGGAACTGGTCTTGTTGTATGGCGTTTCATATTTGCTTTAGACTTAAGTTGTCACGTGTAGGTATGTACTAGAAAGGTGATAGTGTTCACGTTTATAGTTAGTGGGCAAGATTGCCGAGTCATGTATGTAGTTAGTGCCTAGCGTGAGTTAAGAGGCCGGTTAGTGTTGGTATTAAGAGGCCGGTTAGTGCTGGGCATTTATTGGTTTTTTTTGCTTGTAATGTGAGGGTCACCTTGACTCTATAAATAAGAGGAGAAAATAGAAAAGTTGTACAGCAGTACGCAGCACCAAAACTCTTGTGTGTATCTGAGTTGATCAAAAGTGTCAGTGTGTGTTGTGTCCATAGTGCGCGAGCATTTGATCCTTGGGCTGAGCCAACATTTGGTATCAGAGCCAAGATAGGCTGCTGCGCGGTGCGGCTCACGGTGAAATGGAGTAGGTTGATCAGTGTTGGAAGCGCCTGTGAGAGCAGTTGTGCTGTGCAGCCTTGATGGCCAGCGCGGGGGCAACAGCGGCCAGCCCAAACGAGCCTATAGGTGGCGACCAGGCATGCGCAGAGTAGAGAGCGAGCGTGCACAGCGGCGGCCAGCCCAGTCGTGCGCAACGCCACACAGGGGTGTTGGCGCACGTAGGCGTCGGTGAGGTGCGACGTGTGGAGATGCTTCTCGGTGATGGTTCGCCGAGCGGTGGCACGTCCACGTGGCTCCATGTGAGGAGTAGCAACGACTTAGAGCAGCACAGGGAGTGCAGCTCAGAGGCCGGTTGCACTAGGCGGTAGGTTTGATGGCGCATTGGGCGCTAGCAGGTGCGAGGGCCAGTGACGATCGGGCAATGCAATTTCGTCGGCAAGTGCATGTAGTTGAGTCCATACATGTTGCATATGTGTGTGAGTTCTTGTAAATGTGTGTCCAAGTTCTCACATATGTAAGTTCTGATCCGAGTCCCTGTTGCCGTCGAGTTGTGTCACCGGTGAAGGACAATTGGAGCTGAGATCAAGGTTGGTATCGCGAGCAAGTTGGAGGATGCCCTGTGTGGCAAGAGGATGCGGCTGTGTGTGTCAAGAAGCTACCCATGATCAACATTAGAGTATCGACGAATCAAGATTAGAGGGGAAAATGTTAGAAATAATCTTGATTACTTGTTGTTTAGTTAATTTGGTTGTACCTAGTCTTGCGTATGCTGTGTACTTGTGTGGACTGAGCTAATAAGGCTCCTTAATTAGTGCATGTGTGCGCTGAGATTAGGAGTTAATTGCTGCATGCAGGGGAATTAGTTAAGTATAGGTGAGGAGACTTAGTCCGGCGCATCGTGTGCGCGTGTATGGCGCATTAGTGGGTCATTAGAGGTGTATTTAAGGCCTAAGAGCTGCCGTGCAAAAATAAGCAATGGAATAACAGAAGAGAAAAAAGACGTAAGTGGTTAGGCGTCACAAAACATATATGAGTGTTTCCACTTCTCGTGATCATGTGAGTTTCAAAGGAAGACATGTGTGAATTCTCTCTAGGAGAGGACCTGGGCCTACATTTGGTATTAGAGCTTTAGTGATTTCTGTGTGTCGGAGAGGATGCCGAGGGAAGGAAGGAGTATGTCTCCGTTCGGCGAGCGATGCCTGCTGCGAGGTGATCCATCCACCTCGTAGGTGGTGAAGAGGGAGAGCGTGGCGACGATGTCGTACCCGTAGCTCACCCGTACGAACTACATGATTTGAGCGATGAAGATGTGTGTCACTCTTTAGACACAGAACATGTGGGAAGCAGTGGAGCTTGGTGCCGCGGAGTACCAGAAGGATCGGATGGCATTGTACGCCATTTACCAGGTCATGCCGGAGCAAGTCATGTCTTCCCACGCCAGGAAAGACACGACGAAGTCAGCATAGGAGGCAATCAAGACGGCACACATGGGGCACGAGCGTGTGCGCGAGGCCAACCTACAGACCCTCAAGAAGGACTTCGAGGGGCTAAAGGTGGAGGAAGGGGAGGCCGTTGAAGATTTCACCGGTCGAGTGACATCGGTCATCACGAGATCCGTATGTTAGGCGACACGGTAGATGAGATTGCTGTTGTTCGCAGGTTTCTTCGTGCGGCCCTTGCGCGCTACATGCAGCTCATCACCTCCATCGAGCAATGCGTGGATTTGAAGACCCTCACCGTCGAAGACCTTGTCGGGCGGTACAAAGCCTATGACGAGCGCGTCTGAATTAGTTTTGGCAACCCGAAGGAGAGTGAGCATCTGTTGCTCACACGTACGCAATGGGAGACGCTCACCAAAGAGAAGAAGAATGGATAAGTGTCAGGCCTTGGCGCAAAGAAGAACCGTGACCGCGGTGGTGGCCGCGTCAAAGCTGGTGGTGGCTGTGGTGACAGCCATGATGACGATGAGGACAACAGCGACTCCGACACAAGTGCGCGCAAGTTCGACAGGAAGAAGATAAAATGCTACAATTGTAGCATACGTGGACATTTTGCCAATGAGTGCCGTAAGCCGAGGAAGGAAGAGTCACATTTCACTACGGTAGATGACGAACCGGCGCTGCTCTGAAGTTCGGCTAGGAGGTACTCAAAATAATGACAACAAGATTAGGGGGTTAATTGTTGAAACTAATCTTGCTGTAGGTTGCTTCATACTTGCTTTAGACTTGAGTTGTCACGTGTAGGTGCAGATGTACTAGAAAGGTGATGTGTTCACGTTTCTAGTTAGTGGGCAAGATTGCTGAGTCATGCATGTAGTTAGTGCCTGGTAGTGGCGTGAGTTAAGAGGCCGATTAGTGCTGGTAGTGGCTTGAGTTAAGAGGCCGGTTAATGCTGGGCATTTGTTGGTTTTTTTGCTTGTAATGTGACGGTCACCTTTACTCTATAAATAAGAGGAGAAAATAGAAAAACTGTACGGCCGTACACAGTACAAAACTATCATGTGTCTCTAAGTTATCAAAATAGTTCGCTTGTGTTGTATCCACTGTGTGCGTGCGTTTATCCCTTGGGCTGAGCCAACAGTGTCTAACTTTAAGCTCATCATCATATAGCACTCTCTACATCACGGGCACAAGAAACATAGACAAAACTACACACTTTGCGAGTGGTCTCTTTCACCACCAGCTAGCTGCCTTCACTTATCTAGCTTCCTCTGAAAAATCATTAGAAAAAAAGGCAAGCAAGCTCTGCATATGGGGCTTCTTGATCCTTTAATTACGCAAAGTGCCCTAATAATATTCCAGAGAGAGAGAGAGGGAGAGAGAGATCGCCTTCGTTGTCGTCGCCTGTAGACTTTCAAGGATCAACTGAAGTGACTAGTAACTACTTTCGCCATTTGGAGGTGCTGAACTTTTATACACGCTGAAATGGACATTTGGACATGCCCTAATAAGCAGAGAATGTCTACGAGTTGAACCTAAAACATTCCCCGGCCGGTGAAAGACCAGCGTACGTACGTTACCAACCAAACCCGGCCTTGTCCCCCCATCATGTTCTATATACACTGTGCGCCACACGGTTCTTCGTATATGCAAGAAAGCCTACAAACGGCATGGGTCCAAGTTGGACAGTCGGAGCATAATGCATGAGCTGTTAGAGAACAGCAGGCAGCAGTGTAGTATAGTGCATGCACTCTCATTCTTTGTAACAGCGCGGTTTCATCTTTCGAACATCTGCAACAACTTTCCAGGGCTAGGCCCCTCTTCGCACACATTGCCCTACATTGATCACAATTCACAAACAACATTCCTGGCAAATAAGTTTTTGATGGGGTTCCCCAAATAAGTTTAGGCGAAAAAAAAAACGATTCTACTTGATCTAGACTTACTACTAGTTAGAGACTTTAGAGTTCGACAAAAAGTCGGTGAGGACATTGCGCGGTGGCTGGGCTAACTTCCTCCTTTCTCTCGATATAATTTTTTTGTACGTTACTAACCTAAATTAACTCCAGTGTTAATACTAACAACAGGGCTCTCCCTTATTGTATTCCCTTCAAATAAAAACTATTCCCATGTTAATATTCCTAGCAAAAATAAAAATAATCACATGTAACATTACCTTGTCCCATATACTACATGTATAACCAGGGGTGGAACCAATTGGGCCCACCCGGTGTCACAGAACATCAGATCCCAAAAAAATTAGCAGATATTATCATGTATATACTATACGTGCACCCCCTAGTCTAAAAGCTGTGCACCCTCTAGATCAAAATTTTTAGTCATTTTGTTCTCTTTTTATTGGTCATTGAGGCCGAATGATGCACTTTATCAATGTTTGCTATACAAATTACTATTTAGTACAATGTTACTTGAAAATTATATATGCTGTTATATGTATGGTGAAGTGATGAACGCTGATCATTTTTATTCTAGTTCCGCTCCTGTGTATAACGAGAAGAGGTAAAAGAAATTATTAGCACAACATTAGCAAGAAGCTAATCTAACGCGTGCACTAGCTGTGCACACATAAGCTTCCAAGTGCTCGTGGTCACGGGAGCACGGCAGAGGCATTGGCCGCATTGTTTTCCATAGAAAGATGGCCGGGGGCGCGCTAGCAAACTAGAGTGCAACAAAAGTAATCCGCCACCCGGCCTTTTAGAGATCCCGGAGCATATTGTCATGCATGTGACGCAGATTAATTTCACTGTCACAAAACTGACGAACCATGTCGTTCACAGTCTTCTCATCACAAGATGAACAATGCATGAGTCCATGATTAGTAACATATATATGCTGAATGCTAATCAATCAAGCAAAATGTGCTTTGTGGTGCACTCATGCAATCGCTTTCAGTTTTGGCACCAAATCAACATGAAACATTCTGAAAAAATGATGATTACTTCTTAGTTTACTCTGCCGATGTAATTTTTTTTGAAGTTTAAATTCATTCTATGTTAAAAATAAAAAATGAGAAAAATCTGACAACTTATAAATAAAGAAAAAGGGGGAAAAGGAAAAAAAGACAAATGTTATTATTCACAACAAACTTATCTCGTTTTTTTTTTTGTTTCTGCTAATACATTTTGAATTTGAAGTTAAACTTTAAAGGGTCTATAACACTATAGACTACCTTATTATTATTATTATTGTAAATTTTTCATGTTGATTTGGTTACAAAATCAAAAGTTGACTGTATGAGTGCACCACAATGGGTGATTGCATAGTATATGTTTCCAATCATGATATGTTTTTCTTAAAACTAATCGTAAATTTCGCAAAATCACACTACGACCGCCAAAACTTTCACAAAAACACACTTTTAAGGACGTGTATCACAAAACCACACTTACTTTGGACAATCATTTTACAAAACTACACTTACGCCGAAACTACACTTACCCCGAATCCAACAGGACTGACATACCGGGCCCACTGGTTAGTCTCACATCCTCACAACTCTCTCGTTTGCTGACATGGACGAAGACACACCTACAAAAAATGCAAAAGGAAGCTAAAGCTAGATTTAGCATTGTCATGTGGTATGTTTTCTTGCGGGGATTTAAAATTTCAGAACAAATCCCATTAGAAGTTAGTGCAAACATTCTATCCATCATGAGCAAGCCAGATGACGTGCCGCTTGCATGGCAAGTTCGTCCTTGTCAGCAAACGAGGGAGTTGTGAGAAGGTGGGACTAACCAGTGGGCCCAAGATGTCAGTCCCGTTGAATTCGATGGAAGTGTACCTTGGTGAAACGATTGGCCAAAGTAAGTGTGGTTCTATGACACATGTCCTTAAAAGTGCGATTTTGTGATTGTTTTGACAATTGTAGTGTGATTTTGCGAAATTTACTCTAAAAATAATATGCTACCCAAGGGAACATATATATCACGTGGATTAAAGGCACCTCTTTTGTAGTTTTTTAGTTTTTAATCTATTTTTTAAAAATATTTTAAAGATAACCTCTCCCTAACTTTATTTCTAATTCTGGCCTCTTTGATCACGCTAAACTGTCTTTTCACACCACCGACCGCGGTATGGCCAAACCTGCTACGATAGCCCTCTGAGCCAACACGCTACCGTTTTTGGGCAAAGTCCTGTCACGCTAAGAGGAGTAGCGTGACAACACTCGTTTGCCACGCCGAAGTTCGTGGCGTGACAACGTGGAACGAGCAAGTATGAATTAAATATAGAACGGCCTTCTTTTTGGAACATAACTGGTAATTATGCAGAACTTTTAACAATCTACACCATATATGTGTACGGTAAAAACACACACAGAAAATTGGAAAAAAATGAACTAGCCAGGTATTCATGTGGGCTAACATGTTTAATTGCATTAATTGTAAGAACAATATTTTTGCTCCAAAGGGTAAGCGAGAGAGAGGAGAAAAAAGAAGCAAGAAATAGAAGAGAGTAGGGGCATTCAATTAAGTCTCGTCATCCCCCCACAATGACGTAGCTACAACCTTATTGCAACTATCTCCCCCGGTATAATCAACCCAATTACATTTAACAAGATCTAATTAACAGCAACAAAACACTAACAGGAACACCACCACGAAGCACCAATATAAGGTCATCTCATGATTCCAGTTGATCTAGCTTCATGAATTAGTAGTAGAAGAAGCCCCTGCTTGCTCACCATGCATGTATCTGAATCACCAAATTAAGCTGGCTTTTATCCCTTGCATGGACGCGTTCAAGCTTAAACTCACAAGTCACACCATTGTGCTACCAACATGTAAATAACATACTCCGATCCTTCCATGCATGCATACCAACTCGCTCATTATACGAGCTTAAGCTTGACTATGCCTTTCTATAAGCTCATCATTGCATCCTGCCTCTATTATTGAAGGATGACGAGGCCGACTTCATATCGGCCTCCAAGGAGCTCATGTCGCTGCCGCCGCTATGATGCTCCCCTCTCGCCACCGACATCCCCCTGATGATGCCGCCGCCACTGACGCCGAGAAAGTCCCGCGTCACGTCACCGCCTCCACGGCCCTGGCTAAACTTCACCTCGTGCTCCATGTCATACAGCCTCGGGTCAATCATGGCGCTCCCAAACATGCCCCCGCCATTGCCACTGCCGGCCAGCGAGTTCATCAGGTTCTGCAGGTGCATCTGGCCCTGGTCGGCCATGGGTGCGCGCCCGTGCGGGATGGAGGGCGCGGACGAGCCCACGAAGCCGCCGAACACGGATGCGCCGCCGTTCGCGCTCGTGGTTGAGCCCATCTGCGCCGCCTTCTGCAGCAGCGCCGTCGCCGACATCTGCTGAAGCATCATGGCCTGCTCATTGTACATCCCAGCAGGAGCAACTTGGTGGTCACCACCGGCAAAGTTTCCACCGGCGCTGAAAAGCGCCGCAGCCGATGTCTCAGAACCCGCACCTCCGCCTCCTTCGCTGAACTGGTCGTTGGTCATGTGTCCCTGGCTTGCATGGCCATGACTGGAGGTACCCGAGCTATTGGCACTGTTCGCGATATAACCGAGGTTGAAAAGACTAGGAGCCGACGACGACGGCCCCCCGGAGCCGCTGCCTTGGAAGTCCGGGAGCTGCATGAGGCCGTGGAACGGCTTGCTCTGCAAGAACGCGTGGGGACCAGTGCCGTCGCCGCCGTCGCCGAACTCCTGCGCCGTGCCGAGGAGGAACCCAGATGCTTGTGGAGGCGGCAGGGAGCGGAAGGCGGAGGCGCTGGACGAGGAGAGGAGGTGGTCGAGGCGGGCAGCCATGCCGCCGCCGCCGCCGCCACCACCACCGAAGCGGAGTAGGTCTGGAGAGGCGTGATGGTGGCCGTGCGCGTCCTGGAGGGAGGACGCGTGGTGGGAGCCGACCTGCGAGAGGCTGAGCGCCATGTTGGCCGTGCTGGTCGCGCCGTAGAGGTGGCCGGCGGCGAGGCCGCGGAGGCCGGTGGGCGGCAGCCGCGCGCTCTCCTGGGCAAGGGCGTCGCAGAAGGCCCTGTGGGTGATGAAGCTGTCCCTCCTGCATGGACGCATGCATGCATGCAATGCATGGGTTAATTTGACAAGTCAGTCACAGTTGGGCAATGTATGTGCACGAATCGCTTGAGCCGTGAAATAATAGCGGTTTGCACGTGAAATGGTACGATGGAAATGTAAGGAGTGTTACAGTGTAGAAATTGATACAGAAAACACGTGAAGTTGCTCAGCTGCAAACTTTGCTGTCATATCATCCATGCAAATCCAATAGCGTACTAAATATTCTTGTATGCAAGAAAGCTGTACTTAATCCTACAGTGACAATAAACAGAGTTGAGGCAAAGTTTTGCATCAAACCAATTGGTAAGCACTACTAGTGTTCAAAAATTCATGCAACTTATCTTGAAGAGCATAAATTAGTGTACTATAGTAGGTTTTACTGTACTACTACTTTTCTTTTGAGATAAAGGGCAAGGATACGCATAGGGAGAGACTCAGTGTATGGCGGTGACTTCGAGGAGTACAGATATTGTCGAATGATCATGTGAACAATGCAACTGTAGCATATTCCACTATTGATTATGGGAGCCTTTCCTTTCACAACGTAAATAATTTGAGTATTTGATAACCCCAAGATTTTAATTAATTTCATCTATGCTAGCTATATTATTTGTTTCACCTGATAATACCGACGTATATGCATGCCAAAACAAAATGGAATATGAGAAACGGGCTAGGGAAAACGAATGAAAACGAATGCGTGTCTCATTTGATTTTTCATCCAATGATTAAAAATCTTAATTATACTTAAGAAAACATAATTAAGTCACATTATAAATAGACATGCCATAATTTAATAGGCGTGTCTATACCTCGTACGTCTGAATTTTTATTAGGAGTAAGTGAAATTTCCATCCATCAGATCAACATCCTACACTGAAGCATACACATCTTCAAGTATCTAATGGCCAAAAATTTAACTTACTTCTAAAATATATACTCATCGTAATTATAAAACTGATTTATTTACCTGAGATGCTAAGTCAACTACTATAAGCATCTAGGTCCCCAACTTGTTGATTATGTTGTTTTGGTGATTAATGACCCCTAAATCATTAACACTAACTTTGGTTTGAGTGTTGTTAAGATTAGTTAGGTCTTGATGATGAATATGAGTTGTTCTTGAACTTTCATGGATCCTCATGTATTCAAATGAGGGCAAAGCATGATCATCATGAAGATTAAAGACCTTGTGGCTAGGAATGATCCAAGGAGTCGAGTGTGGATCATTGTAGCTAATACTTTTTTGTTTGTGCTTTGGCTGTACTATTAAGGGGGTTCAAAGCTAGTAGCTTGAGTTTGGTTAGGTTGAATAACTAGTTGTGGTCCACACTAGGTCTTTCTAGCTTAGTTCTCTTAGTTCTAGTCAGAGAGTGCCAAGAATCAAGTTGTGGTTGAGTGGGTTTCAAAGTTTGGATCAAAATTCAACTAAGTCAGAAAAATCAATAGACCATTGAGGCGTACCATTTGTCTAGAGAAGGTGTTTTATGTGTTTTTGGAAATTTACACAGAGGTGGATAATCCAGGTCAACCCGTACCATTGAGGTGTACCATTGGTCCAAAGAGGGTGTTTTTGGTGCACATGGTATTTTACACTGAGGCGTATCATCTGGGTTGAGGCATACCATTGAGACGTATCATATATCTAGAGAGAATGTTTTTGGACAAGTTGAGAGGCGAATGATACGGCTCGAGGCGTACCATTGGTCCAGAAGGTTTCAATTTGAGTGAAGCGCTGAGACGGATGATTCGGGTCAAGGCGTACCATTGAGTTGTACCATTGTTCTAGAAAGGTTCCACGGTGTGAGTTCACTGAGGCGGATGATACGATTCAAGCAGATTATCCAGGTCACACATATTATCTGGGCCAAGTCGTATGATCGGGGTCGACATAATAGCTAGTTTTTAAAACCATTGGATCTAAGGAAAATTGAACTAAGGTGGATGATCCGGTCAAGGCGGATAATCCGAGTCTGCAGACACTTCTCGGAAAATGTGCCGAACGTCTAGTTTTTGAATGGAGATGCTATATAAGTGGACCATGGGCGTTCAAGATATCACATTTGCGACTCCAAAATTGTGGCTTGCATATTGAGGAATTCAAGGGCACTCAAGAGCTTCAAATTGAGATTTTGAGAGTGTGAGAGAGTATATTAGGCCTTAGTGTGCATCACTCTTAGTTGCTTGACCTTGCTGGGTTCAAGTGACATTCTTGGGCTTATTATTCTTGGAATTTTGTGATTCCTAGACGGCTTAGTGGCGTGCTCTTGGTAACCTTCCAAGGAGAAGCTTTGGGAAGGCACCGGGAGGGTTGTTAATGTTTGGAGTCCACCTATCCGAAGAGGAGAATGACTACCATAAGTTGATTGGTTGGATCATTGCACGGGTTCAAGTAGGAGCTATACCCTTGCGAGAGTACTCTAACGAGGATTAGGGGAGTTCATCATATCTCTGAGACCTTGGTAAAAATCCGGTTGTCTATTGTCCTTTTTATGTTTCGACACTTAATTTCTTGTTCTTTTAATTCCTAGATTACTAAACTTGTGTGGGATTGGAACTTAGGTTGCAAAACTTCACTAGAATGTTTTGGAGTTAATTGAGCACACTAGCAAACCATATGCACTTAGTTGGATGTAGTTTCAAGGTTGCTTTAAATTTGTCAAATTTGGCCTAGTTCGAAAAAGATACCCAATTCACCCCTCCACTCTTGGACATCCGATCCATTTCAACTACAGCACTAGCTAGTAATGGGAAGGCATGCTGTTTTTGTACAAAATGAACATTACACAAATAAATTTTGTCTGACTTCATAAATTAACATTACTCTACAGTATACTATAAAATACCTTTTCCAGAATACATTAAACTATACATTTGAGTCTGAAGTGTAGGATTTGACTAAAACATGCTCATTTCACTTCTATCACACTCAATGACAGCTCGAGATCCCAGAAACTCATGTCAATCAAGGAGGTAAAAGAAGAAACGAGTAAGCAGGTAACTTGGCATGTTATGTTACCGATAGGTTCCTAATTAATAGTAGGAAGCTTCCAAGGAGAAAGGCAGGCAAAATTTTGTACGAGTACTAGACATTAGACATTGCCATGGGCGAGCGCGCACACGCGCCAAGAGACATCAGAAGACTTTGTAGCAAAGCTCACTTCCCAAGGAAGCAAAGGGAGCTCCAAGAAGAAGAGTAAGCAAAACAAAGCCTGTGTGCCTAGCTAGGAGTAGGAGATAGGGTCCCCGGTGCTTCAAAATTATTGATGCGAGAAATAATATATGTTGCAGATGCCATGAAACGAATATTTCAATCCACATGTCAATCAATGCAGCATCTGCTGATGCATCCCATATGTGCTTATTCCCCAGTAGAGAAATGTATACAAATCTGGTGAAAGAGATAGCGGTGACCACTTTCTCCAGCCCAAATCCATATGAATGTGTGTGTGTGTGTGAATCTCTGCTGCATACAGACATGCAGTGCTGCTAGCTCCTGAAAGCTGCACCCATGTGAACTGCGAAGAGATGTGATGACTGATGAGGGCCGGCCTTGAGGGAGTAGTGTATCCAAGGAAAAGCCGTGAACCTGGCCTGGCTAGCTCTGACACGGGCACACGGCCAACCAAAGGCCCTGCACCGCATCTAGCTAGCCAGCCAGCTCATGTGCCAACAGGCTAGGCTGGGTTTCATGGCAACCCAATTCGACCAAGTGGCTGTGAGAGAGTGCATGCAGCATATGTGTATGATTGTGTCAAGTGTTGTGCCTACGCTCCTTAATTGGTACGAAGATTGTGCTACTCACATCCCGGGCAATCCAAATATGGGACCACGTAGCTGTGTAACATGCACACACGTATGTAGTGCGTGTATGTGTACTTGTGGGAAGGGAAAAGATGGAAGGCTTTTTGAGCCAGGCATGATGAGTTAACATAAAGCTTGGAACATTTGCATCCACAAGACAGTGGCCATTTCACGTGCGAGCAGTTCCCTAATTATGCTCTGACCGATCTCTCCTCCTGTCCCCCCGTACTGACGTACCTCACCCACCCCCCTTGTGGCCTTGGATCTCTCTGTGTCTTTCTCACTCTAGCTTCCACGGGCAAACCTCATAAACAAAGTACTAGTAAGTACCGTAGTAACAGCCCAGACAAAACCCTAACCCCGAACTAAGTTACCATTACGCAACACTAGACATTCTTTGCCTATTCTTCACCAAAACCAACAAGTGTCGCACGGCAATAAGGCAATATAAATCTTATGCATGCAATGCATGCAGAAGCCAATGGACACGGCCGCGAACCATGCGTACGTGCATTCAGAACTGAAACTAGCTAATGTGAGATGCATCTATGTGTTGCATACATGGAACGTACCGTGAGAAGAGCGTGCCGCAGTCGCAGCGGTACTCGCGCGTGCCGCAGATCTTGGAGTGCGCCTTCCAGTCGGACTGCACGGCGTAGCGCTTGGAGCACTTGTCGCACTTCCACTTCTTCTCGCCGTGCTTGCGGCAGAAGTGCTTCTTGACGCCGGTGAGGTCGCCGAGCGCGCGCGCGGGGTCGTGGTGCACGCACGTCGGCTCCGGGCAGAGGTACACGCGCCGCCGCTGCACCTGCGCCGGGTTCTTCTGCTTCAGCTTCCACGGCAGGTTGTGCCCGCGCCGGTGCAGCTGCAGGTTCTGCTCCCGCTGGAACCCCTTGTTGCACACCTCGCACACGAACCGGTTCGTCGCCAGAAGCGTCTTCGGCGACAGCGCGATCACCTCCGCGTCGGGGTCTGCACACACATATATGCCATGCACCATGCATATATGCACTTCAATTAATTTGCTCAATTAACCATGTCTACATATTGACCAATTAATGTACACAAATTAAAGGAGTTGTGTTACTAGCTAGTGAGTAGTACTAGCACAATTAAACGAGAAGCTGAAATGATGAATGAGATGCATGCTTAGTATTGTTACATTTAGAAGTACTACTATGCATGGGGTAAGCTTGAAGAATAGGAGTACAGTGGTTAACATTTTGTGTGGATTAATTAGGAGAGGAGGACTATGTAGTACTGACAGAAAAAAAAATCAACAGCTAATGACGAACACATGTTTCTTACGACATGAGAATTGCCCAGTGAGAGCAACGTGGCGATAAGTTAGGCATGTATGATTAACTAATGGTGGTGGGAGCTAGGAGCTAGTACTGGTGTTGGGTTAATATGAAGGAATATTTTTCTTCCTTTTGGTTTGGTGAGGTAGAGACAAATCAAGGCAACGGAGGGCAGAATATTTGCATGAGACTTTGAGGAAGAAAGAGGCAAAAGGGTATTTGCAGCAAGAGATATAGGGAACAAAGGAATTGACATGGATCGTGTCATGGCCCCTATTTGTATCTCTCATAATTGGTAAGAGAAAGAAAGAGCTAGCTAAGGGTGAAGCGGAGAACAGCTCATATACATGGAATCTTGCAAAAAAAATATTTGTCCAATTTGAACTGAGAACACTCGTGGATCGTGAGTTCGTGACTATGTATTTATAGGAATTTTACTCGGAAAAGCGAATGAATTATCGAACCAAACTATCTACTGAAACATGAGGCTTCAAAAGAACCAAAAAAGTTGGAATAATAAAGGAAGAATTAGGTGCAGCTCTTTAGTCTCTACCCTTCATCTGAATTAAAGATATTCATTCAGGTGAGAATATAGACAAGCTTTAAACTAAGTACTAGTAACTAAAGCATGTGACGACCACTTGCTTTGGATCGAGGCAGGATATGGAAGAAATTCAATGAACAAGGAAGAGAGAGAAAAGAACTGAAGAAGATATAGGACCATTTCATGTAATTTAAATCCGGTCAAAACAAATCTGGGACTGTAATACAACTCCCTTAAAAAAACAGTTTTCTATCGGGAACCAAAATTTCAAAATCAAGAAACAAACACTAGAAAAAGTAAGATCGATATACAGAGAAACCATGCATGTGCATCTCAGAGAGTACTAGCTCTCTCTTGAGGAAAACTCCCATCAGATCCAAAGTAAGATCAGTTGGGAGATGATATGCATGCAGAAACTGAAAAAAAGGGGTACTTGCTTGGATTGCCTGGTAGGTTTCTCTTCTTCTTCACTGGTGGCGCCGCCGCTGCCGCCTGGCCAGGCCCCGCCACAGAAACCGCCGTCACCGCGTTAGGCGGTGCCACAGGAGGCTGCTGGTGCTGCTGCGCAAGCAGCGGCTTAATCTGGTCCTGTTGGTCGCCATCCCTAATTCCAAATAACGCTGCCACAGCCGCCGCTGATGAATTGGATGCCATCGCCACTCAGATTTATCCTTGAAGCTTTCCCTTTTGGTAGCCCTTGTTTCTTGGACTAACAAATTTCCCTTCACTAAAACAAACAATACTTTCCAAGTGAGACATGGCAAGAACAAACTCAAGAAAGATTCAAGATTGACACTACACAACATACAAGAAGTTGTCAGAAAGTTCTTTCCCAAGCGAGGAGGAAAAATACCAAACGGAAAGAGCAAAAAGAGAAAATTGAAGGGGAGAGGCATACGTATGTCATATGTACACACAAAGGAATCGATCTGACACAACAAAGGAATCGACAAGAAGCTGGAAAAAACTCCAAAGGGTTAGGGCTCGTCCGAGATAAACAAAAGAACAAAGTGTGCAGTGCAATCCAAACGAACAGTTGCACTCGAAACAAGTAAGAAAAAGCGAAAGAACGAAAGCTCTCAAACACCCAAACCTACGTAGATAAAAGAACCAAAGCAAAACGAGAGCTTTGTTTCTTCTCCATACCTCTGTCTCCCTTTCTTGTGCTGCTGCTGCTGCTCTTCTTGCTTGCTCTTGCTAGTCCTGGTCTAGCAAAGAACTCTCAAGTCTCAACGAGGGAGAAGTGGAGAGGAGGTTATGGAGGAGGCTAAGAAGGTTGTTGACTGTTTTCTTTCATTTGCTTGTCATACTTTTCCCTCTCTCTTCCCTTTCGCTTCCTTCTTTCCACACTACAATATGCTATTCTGCCATATATTAAACAATTTCTAACTCTTTTACTCCTTTTCCAAGGCCTATACGCATACCAGGAAATACATAGAAAGGTAAGGTTTCTGGGTACAGCTCAGAGAAAGAGAGAGGAGCGGTGTACAGTTGATGGGAGAGGGGAGGGGGGCAAGCTCGCGCAGGCAAGCGGTGTCGTAAAGCGGCTGAGGATTGGCTCCACCGACTGTGGGAGCTTACAAGAAAATATCCCGTGCATCCAAATTTTTTTATGTATCCTTATGTATTATTTTCAAAAAACGAAGCAAATAGTTAAAAAAATCGAAAAATGATAATATTGACACAAAAATCAATTTATCATGCACAAAATTTCAAATCTAAAATCGATCTACACATGGAGAAACAAAGAAGATAAATCCTGCTCAAAATGATATCCAAAAATAAAAGAAAAGGAAAAGGCTACTTTTCACTGAAATTTGTCTTTTTTTGTTTCTCCTAATATAGATCACGTTTTTAGTTGAATTTTTACAGGATGCTTGATTGCATCATGACTTATCAAACAATTTTTTTTTTCACAACCATTTGTGTCGGACCCGGATTTTCTAATCCGAATCCTCTGTGAAAACGCGGTGCTATTCCCTGGATCAGTAGATAGCACTCACAGGCATTGCTGAATCATTCATACATGGCGTGAACTAAAGTATCATTATTACAATCAGCAGAGTGACATAGACCACGTCGGGTCGAGTTTTACAACGAGGCCGATCGAGGCCAAATTGATTACAATCTGAACACCGATTACGGTGGCGGAAGCAAAGGGTAGAGCTCATCTCTTCACGAGCAAGCGATCGGGCAACTCAGGTATCGATCGATATTACCCAAGGACCGGATAATATCGGTTTATGCGCAAGTACCATCGAGTCAACTTAGCTGCGTCGAGGCCTAGACTACGATCCTAGACTACTCTTCATCGTTTCCTTGCCCATCGACTTCTGGTTCCTCGTAGTAAGCATAGTCTCCTCCATCAGCGTCATCTGAAGGGTTTGGGGGAGAGCGAGGATGAGCACAACTACCGTGCTCGCGAGCCAATACACAATGCAATGATATACATGCAAGGCTTACAAGGATGGCTCGGTTCTTTTATTTGCGAAAGCAATACTTTTAAATATCATAAGTACAAATTCCTAGCACTTAGCATTTTTAACAAATTTCATTTTAGTTAAAGAGAGAAATTGTGCAATATTTGTATCAGCAGAGGTTACCTCCACCTTCATGCTTATTTTGATTGTGGTTACATCCACCACTAAGCGACTCTGGTACAAAGACCGGGAATAACCAATCTCGGGGCTAGGTGAGCCCGCCATACAATTTTCATACCACCCAACAAGGTTTTTGAAATAGAACTAACTCAAGTTAAGTTCCCATGTCCGCCTTTGACCAGTAGGCACATTTGCTTTAAGCAGTTTGTAACTCTGCAGAGATTGTACACTTTACCCACAAGAGACAATTAACTCGTTGCCTACGATTCCGTAGTCGTGTAGTCGAGAGGTTGTCACAATAACTTTTCTAAATATCTCGCCCCTTCCCTCGTCTCACCCATATGGGGTTATGCCCATACGTTGCGCGGGATGTCCACCTCAGCGACTGGCGTAGCGTGGCTACACCTCAGCGACTGGCGAACTTCACCCTTGACTCGGTGTCCCATCCAAGCCCGACATACCCAGAGCTTGTGCCTCCTTTAACCCTCCAGTGAGATGATTTTCAGGATTTGATAAATGTACTAAGCCAAGTCGCAGTTTGTTGCAGACTTGTGGTTGTACTTGTTATACACAGGAGGTCGTGACAAGATTAAGTCCTTAGGGTTGTCTGGACGGCTCAACCACATTCCCGCCATTCTCGTGCTACATCCGCACCCACCATCTTACCATCCGCCCAGACGGGTATTAGCAGTTTAGGGTTTTTGAGATGTAAAATACAACAATTCAACCATCTCAGTCATTTACCGCAATGCCCAAATCATTTATGTTTGAAAAGATGATGATTAGGACATTTTAATGTCCGGTATAAGCAAGGCTAGCATGTCGCTTAAGTACAACCTATAGTTAGTATTACCATATAGTTACTAGGGTGACAATGGAACTAAGGGATTCAAGTTGTCAAGGATGGCATAATAATTAATTATTCAACAAATGGGTAATTAACTACCTTAAACTTTAACATACATTTGTTTAAAGAATTAACGCATGCAATTTGCTATTTTAAAAGAATATAATTTGCATAAAATGTAGGCTCAATATGATCAAAGTATTGACTCGCCTTGGTTGTAGGGAGAGAGTCCGAGTAGTCTTGTCCTTGATCGACGTGGAGGTCTCGGCGTCTCGAAATCTGTGGTAAGTCTGGAAAAATAAGCGACAAGCAACAAGAGCAATTAAATACACAAGAGTACACAAATGAACTCCAAATTGAACAAGACCTATGCCATTAGCAAGATCTTGATTTTAGAAATTTTAGAAATTTATTTCATAATTTTTGGAGTTGAAATGAGGAGATATTAATATTTAAAGACTCACTTTTAAATTAAAAGGAAAAAGGAAAAGAAAAACCAAAAAAGGAAAACCAGCGCGACCCAATTACAATCGGCCGGCCCACGCACGGCCGAATCGGGCGTGGCGCGCAGCGCCGCCACAGCGCGGCTTTGCCGAGCGAAAAAAGAGAGAGGGGGGCTTGGGCGCAGAGCGGGTGGGGAGAGAGCAGCGGGGAGGAAGCGCGGCGGCGGCGGCGGAGGAAGAGAGGCGGCGCGCGCGGGGAAGAAGAGGTGGCGGCGGAGGAAGATGGAGGGTGGCGGCGTGCGCGAGAAGAAGGGGGCCGGGAGGCGGCGCGCGCGGCGGGGAGAAGGAGCTTCGGCGCGGCGCGCGGGAGCTCACCACGACGACGGCGGCGGTGACGAGGTAAGCCTCGTGGCTTTTCCTCTCTTCTTCCTCGGTTTCTTTGCTTCAGGGTGAAGGGGAGAAGGGCACCGGGAGGGTCTTTAAAGCCGCGCGAGGAGGGAAGTCCGCGAGCTACGGCTCGGCGCGCGCGTGCACGGAGGAATGATGGCGGCTCGGCGGCGTGCGTGCGAGGCGGCGAAGCAGGTGGAGGTGCGGAGGGGTCCGCGGGAGAAGCGAGGGGTTGACCGGGAAGGGGAAAAGGGGCATCACAAATCCTACCCACCTTAAGCGGAATCGACCTCGAGATTCGAGTCGCTCGAAAACGAGGGCGGAAATCCGGCTTAAGTTGATCTTCGCTCCCGGTGGCTTCTTTGGTGAATGATGGCTCCACCGAACCTTGCAAAGGCGGATGACTTGGCGTCTTATACGCTTCGATGACATCGAGGATCTTTATCAGTGCTCGGATAAGTCAAATCCTTATCAAGTGCGATGGCTTCGACGGAGTCCGCTCTTCGGGCACTCGAGACATTTCTTTAGTTGAGGCGTGGAACACGTTGTGGGCGTCGACAAACTTTCGGTAGCTCTAGGCGATAGGCAACTTCTCCACGCTTAGCGGTGGCCGGAGCGGGCCTATGTATCTTAGTGCGAGCTTGCCTTTAACTTTGAATCTTGGGTTCCACGAAGTGGCGATACCTTGAGATACACAATATCTCCAACCGAAGGTTAAGTCTCTTCGACGGTTGTCGCATAACTCTTCTGTCTAGACCGAGCTGCTTGAAGGCGATCTCTGATTAGTCGAACTTTCTCTTCAGCTTGCTTGAGAGTATCCGGTCCGAAGACATATCCCTCACCTGATTCTGACCAATGCAGAGGAGTTCTGCATTTTCTTCCATAGAGTGCTTCAAATGGGGACATTTTCAAACTTGACTGATAACTATTATTGTATGCAAACTCGGCATACGGTAGACATTTTTCCCAGTCTACGGTAAACTCCAAAGCACAAGCTCGAAGCATGTCTTCTAGGATTTGATTTGTTCTTTCCGTCTGACCATCGGTCTGCGGATGATAGGCTGTGCTGAAGGTAAGGTGTGTTCCAAGGGCATCATGCAAACTAGCCCAAAAATGCGAGGTAAATTGAGAACCTCGATCGGAGACTATTCTCTTGGGTACTCCATGCAAACACACGATACGAGCCATGTATAACTCGGCTAACTTGTCTCCCTTGTAAGTTGTCTTCACAGGGATGAAGTGGGCGACTTTAGTCAATCATCAACTATAACCCATCTTGAGTCACATCCGGACTTAGTTCGAGGTAGACCGTAATGAAATCCATTCGATTTCTTCCCATTTCCACCGAGGGATTTGTAAGGGTTGTAGCAATCAATTTGGTCTTTGATGTTCACCTTGATTCACGACATACATCACAACAAGCTACATACTCGGCGATATCTCTTTTCATTTGTGGCCACCAATACAAAATCTTCATGTCTTGGTACATCTTGGTGCTTTGCTGAGTGCAGGTGTAAGCGAATGTGAGCTTCCTTTAAAATCATTTTTGAGTTCCTTCGGTGGGGAACAAAGAGACGTTTCCCATACCATAGGATTCCTGCCGATCTTCGACATCTTAGGGCCTTTCCTTTGGCCATGAGATGCTTGAATCTCTGGACTCGGGATGCCCTTCTTGAGCGGTCTTGATTCGCTCTTCTAGAGTTGGATACGCTTCTATTGTGGCTAGTGTGCCTTGCTCTATTAACTCAAGGTTGAGGGCTTCAAATTCCTTGCAGAGCTCAGGTTGATGTTCTTGAATCATGACATTACTGCAGTAGGATTTACGGCTCAATGCATCAAGCAACTACATTAGCCTTTCGGGATGATAATGGACATCAAGTTATAATCCTTTATTAATTCTAACCATCTTCTTTGTCGAAGGTTGAGGTCCGATTGGGTGAAAATGTACTTGAGACTCTTGTGGTGCATGTAGACATTACGGTGATTTCCAATCAAATAGTGTCGCCAAATTTTTAGGCGTGCACTCTGCGCTAACTCCAAATCATGAGTTGGATAGTTGTCTTCGTGAGGACGGAGTTGTCTTGAAGCATAAGCTACAACTTTTCCTCCTTGCATGAGCACACAACCAAGACCTTGGCGCGATGCATCACAGTAGACTTCGAAGTCTTGATGGATGTCTGGCAGGATCAATACTGGTGTAGAAGTTAACTTTTTCTTCAATTCTTGGAAACTCTTTTCGCAAGCTTCTGTCCAATCATACTTCCTTTCCTTTTTAAGCAGATGGGTCATTGGTTTGGAAAGCTTAGAGAATCCTTCAATGAAGCGTCTGTAGTATCCGGCCAAACCGAGAAAACTACGCACTTCCGATTCTGGATGTGGGTTGTTTCCATTCCATTACACCGCTACTTTGGATGGATCAAGCGCAATTCCTCCAATGGATACAATGTGTCAGAAAGCGATTTCATGAAGCCAAAATTCACATTTCTTGTACTTGGCATAAAGATGATTCTCTTTAAGCTTTTCTAAGACTAATTGCAAGTGTGCGAGAATGTTCTTCATCGGTCTTTGAATAGATCAAGATGTCGTCTATGAACACGACAACAAACTTGTCTAAGTATTCCATGAATACTTTGTTCATGAGTTCATGAAGTAGGTGGCGCATTGGTCAAGCCAAGCGGCATGACGGTGAACTCATATAGGCCATCAGGGTGGTAAAGCCGTCTTAGGAATATCCTCATTCCCGATCTTAAGTCGATGGTATCGACCTCGTGTCTATCTTGGAGAAAAGCGATGCTCTGTCAAGCGATCGAGCAGGTCATCGATGCGAGGTAAGGGATACTTGTTCTTGATGGTCACATCATTGAGTGCTCTGTAGTCCACGCACAATCTGGCGGTGCCATCTTTCTTCTTCACAAAGAGCGGCGAACCCGGGGAGAAGAACTAGGTCTAATGAAACCTTTGTCTTGCAAGTCTTCAATTTGTGTCTTAAGTTCTTCAAGTTCGTCGTGCCATTACGTATGGTCTCTTAGCAATTGGGGTGTCCACGGCTTCAAGTTGATGACAAACTCAACATCTCATGCAGTGGCATGCACAGTAATTCTTACGGGAAGACATCGGGGTAAGCTTGAACTACGAGCGTTGTCTCTAGGGACAACTCTCCAAGGTGGTGGATTGTTCTATTCAAAGGAGAGGAGCGATCCACACTAACTCTTATTGTGGTCTCTGGGTTCTTGGTGAGCACCACTTTCTGTTGGCACAATCTATCAATCCTTGATATTTGGCCAACCAATCCATCCTAGGATGATATCCAGCGTTTGAGATTCTAGCACGGAAGGTTTGCTAGGAATCGGAATGTTCCATAGCAATTTCTACCACAGGGTGGTGAGGTAGCATAAAGGGTCCCGGGTGAGCTAAGTACCACGGGTTTCTTTAACTTATAGGTTGGCAACAAGCCTTTCAACAAACTTTCTTGAAATAAAAGAGTGCGAAGCTCAGAATCAAACAAAACTTGTGCGGTGCTGAATTAACAGGAACGCACCCATTAGTACTCTGAGGCACCTTGAGCTTCCTCGGTGTGGCGTGGTTCACACGGCCATGGCTTTGTGTTGGTGTAGACCTTGATGCTGTGAAGTCGGTGACTCTTGCTTGGGTGAGGTCACGCCTTGAAGCGGCGTTACTCTGTGTTGAGTCTTTTTGGAGCATTTCGACGGGTAGGACAACGATTGGCGAAGTGTCCTCTTTCTCCACAAGCGGCGATGGAGGTTTCTTCTTGGGTTGGCTCTGCTTGGTTGCCGCGGGCGGAGAGCACGAATCCACTTCCTTGGGGACGGGGTGGAAACTTGAGTTTTCGAGAGGAGGCTGCAGACGATCCGAAAGATGAGCGCCTTGGAATGTAGACTTGGGAAAGCTACCTTGTGGCCTCTGAAATGACATCTTCCTTTGCGGCTAATCTCATGATCTTCTTCTCATTTTCACAAATGAGGGCTTTATTAACTAATCTGGAAGCTAGAGTAATCATGGAGGATAAGCTGTCCTCTCATGTCTTCACGCATTCCCTCCACAAAGCGGTCGATTTTCTCTTCTTCATCGGCTACATCATTGGGGCGTAGCGAGCAAGTTGGTTAAACTTGGTTAGATACTCATTCTCGACATCGACCACCGCTTGAGAGCTCTGAATTCGTTCTTCTTCAATCTCATTGTTCCGGTGATGCAAGTTGGCCAAAGCGGCTTTGAATTCCTCGAGAGAATCGGTGCCATGCGGGTTCAATTTCACTTGTTGTATTTCGCAACTTCTTCTATTTGCGCGAGAGGCGGGATCTTATGGGGCTCCAATCGTAGATGCTACGACTTCGCTATTCTGCTTCTTCTTCCTCTAGATTCTCTTCACCTCGGGCGGCGAGGTAATTCTCCCACTGACGGCGGCGCGCTTTTCGGTGATGGGTGGCGAAATCCACCTTGTCTTCATTTGAGCGTGGCGGGCAAGGCGAAGTTTCTTCTCGGTGTCCACGAGCGGTCTTGACTTCTAGAGGTTCATTGGCTGCGACAAAGGTGAGAGGTCTTGTCTGAGGAAGTCGCTAGCTTGGAGTTGCGATCGGTGGTCGATCTGGCGATTGTTTAATGTAACGCTGAAGAATGTGAGTCTGTGAAACATGACTTGAGTCATTGTTGGGTTTCTTGGTGGTGGAGGAGGCGGTTCTGTCCTCGGCCTTGGCCACGACCACGGCCTCTTCCTCGGCTGCGCGAAGGCTCCACGGACCGGGGCGGCAGCTCTTCTTGGCGGCATCCTGAAGGAACTCTGAAGCTTAGAACTAGAGGGAGTATATGAGGGTTCACTAGCCCTCTAAGGCACCCACAGACAAGAACAAAAGCCAACAAAAGAACGAAGCAAGTACAATACAAAGCCTAGAGCGGCTACACTATAATAAGGGGGTTAAGTGTTACATGACTCTCGAACAAAGCTTATACACTAAGCTAAGTCGTGACACAGAATACAAACACATCGTCTACAAAAGAAAAGAAACAAAAGTGCTTGCAACCCAAAAGCGCTTTCGGCAAGCGCGCTAGCTAACCTAAACTAATCGGCAATTGCTCTGCGGGACCGACCACGGCGATGCTGATTGCGGGGCGAAGCGGAATGGCTCGATCGAAACTTCGCGAACGGAGCGAGGCGTGAGCGGCGAGGTGGCGTCCACGATCGACTCGTCAAACCCGGGCGGTGGGTGAGGCTGCGTCCACGGTGGACTCTCTAGGCGGCGATCGGACGGCGGCGCGCACCTTCTTGCGTCTTTGTGAGTCGGAGCGGTCCGCTGGGCGGGAACGCGTCGGCTCGGCCGGGAGGGCGGGGCGGCGAGAGGTGCAACCGGGTGGGGCGAGGACCGTGCGGCGGCTCGAGGCGCGCCAACTCGCAGAGCGGCGTCCTCTCTGCATCGCAACATCCCTCTCTGTCTTGCGATGGAGTGAGCTTCATCACTCTCGATCATGTTGCTCGGAAGGGTGTCGGAGTGGGCATAGCTGCCGGTGAGGAGTGTCGCGGTTGCTGATCTCATCCATGGCGGCGGTGATGGTGGCTATCATCGCTGCGTGGCTGGACTCGTTGCATCAGCGAGGTCGTCGTCTGCTCGTGTCGAAAGCTGCTGGGACACGCTCCTCATCCGGGAGAATGCGGGTAGAAGCGAAGGGTGACCTCGGCAAGAGATCCTCGTACTTCCAACACAAGCGGGTGGAAGCGGCGCGCGCGCGGCGTCTGAATGGCGTCATGGCGGCTCTGGCGGGTGCCTCGGCCCGAAGAGGTAGGAAGTGAACTCGCCAACCACGGCGAGAGGTACACCTCCATCGTCCGGGACTCGTGGGTCTCGATCCTCGTCATCCTACCCCGGGCGTGGTGACGGGGAAAACCAAGGTCTGACATCGGTGGCGAAGTATGTCATGAAGCCTCCTCGTTCTCTCAGTGAGCGAGGAGGTCCCACGAGCCATCCGACGACGGGTAGCCATCTACAAATTTTGAAAACAAGAGGAGGTCGGCCTGAGGTAAAACTCAAGTGAAATAAAGATAAATGCAGGACTAGGAGTGAAGAGTAGAAGCAATAAATACTCTATATTTTTAGCAAAGCTTTTTCTTAGTTTTGAAAATAAGATCCAAGTCCTTAAGGCAACGACCAATCTAACTAAGACTCTCTGATCGTATGCTCGATACCGACTCTGTCGGACCGGATTTTCTAATCCGAATCCTCTGAAAACGCGGTGCTATTCCTGGATCGATAGATAGCACTCACGAGCATTCTTGAATCATTCATACATGGCGTGAACTAAATTATCATTATTACAATCAGCAGAGTGACATAGACCACGTCGGTCGAGTTTTACAACGAGGGCGTCGGCCAAATTGATTGTCTACGAACACCGATTACGGTGGCGGAAGCAAAGGGTAGAGCTCATCTCTTCACAAGCAAGCGATGGGGCAACTCAGGTACGATCGATATTACCCAAGGACCGGATAATATCGGTTATGCGCAAGTACCATCGAGTCAACTTAGCTGCGTCGAGGCCTGAGACTACTGGATCCTAGACTACTCTTCATCGTTTCCTTGCCCATCGACTTACGGTTCCTCGTAGTAAGCATAGTCTCCTCCATCGCGTCATCGAAGGGTTTGGGGAGAGCGAGGATGAGCACAACTACGTGCTCGCGAGCCAATACACAATGCAATGATATACATGCAAGGCTTACAAGGATGGCTCGGTTCTTTTATTTGCGAAAGCAATACTTTTAAATATCATAAGTACAAATTCCTAGCACTTAGCATTTTTAACAAATTTCATTTTAGTTAAAGAGAGAAATTGTGCAATATTTGTATCGCAGAGGTTACCTCCACCTTCATGCTTATTTTGATTGTGGTTACATCCACCACTAAGCGACTCTGGGTACAAAGACCGGGAATAACCAATCTCGGGGCTAGGTGAGCCCATACAATTTTCATACCACCCAACAAGGTTTTGAAATAGAACTAACTCAAGTTAAGTTCCCATGTCCGCTTTGACCATAGGCACTACTGTTTAAACAGTTTGTAACTCTGCAGAGATTGTACACTTTACCCACAAGAGACAATTAACTCGTTGCCCTACACGATTCCGTAGTCGTGTAGTCGAGAGGTTGTCACAATAACTTTTCTAAATATCTCGCCCCTTCCCTCGTCTCACCCATATGGGGTTATGCCCATCGTTGCGCGGGATGTCCACCTCGGCGGCGCGTGGCGTGGCTACACCTCGATGGCGAACTTCACCCTTGACTCGGTGTCCCATCCAAGCCCGACATACCCGAGCTTGTGCCTCCTTTAACCCTCCGGTGAGATGATTTTGAGGATTTGATAAATGTACTAAGCCAAGTCGCGATTTGTTGCGGACTTGTGGTTGTACTTGTTATACAGGAGGTCGTGACAAGATTAAGTCCTTAGGGTTATGCAGGCGGCTCAACCACATTCCCGCCATTCTCGTGCTACATCCGCACCCACCATCTTACCATCCGCCTGCGGGTATTAGCGATTTAGGGTTTTGAGATGTAAAATACAACAATTCAACCATCTCGATCATTTACCGCAATGTTGCCCAAATCATTTATGTTTGAAAAGATGATGATTAGGACATTTTAATGTCCCGGTACTTAAGCAAGGCTAGCATGTCGCTTAAGTACAACCTATAGTTAGTATTACCATATAGTTACTAGGGTGACAATGGAACTAAGGGATTCAAGTTGTCAAGGATGGCATAATAATTAATTATTCAACAAATGGGTAATTAACTACCTTAAACTTTAACATACATTTGTTTAAAGAATTAACGCATGCAATTTGCTATTTTAAAAGAATATAATTTGCATAAAATGTAGGCTCAATATGATCAAAGTATTGACTCGCCTTGGTTGTAGGGAGAGAGTCCGAGTAGTCTTGTCCTTGATCGACGTGGAGGTCTCGGCGTCTCCAAATCTGTGTGCTAAGTACCTGGAAAAATAAGCGACAAGCAACAAGAGCAATTAAATACACAAGAGTACACAAATGAACTCCAAATTGAACAAGACCTATGCCATTAGCAAGATCTTGATTTTAGAAATTTTAGAAATTTATTTCATAATTTTTGGAGTTGAAATGCGGGAGATATTAATATTTAAAGACTCACTTTTAAATTAAAAGGAAAAAGGAAAAGAAAACCAAGTAAAGGAAAACCGCGCAGCCCAATTACACGAATCGGCGGCCCACATGACGGGCCGATCATGCTGCGTGGTGTGAGCGCGCGCCCACGCGCGCGGCTGCCGGCGAGCGAAAGAAGAGGAGGCGGGGCTTGGCGGCAGAGCGGGGGTGGGGAAAAGCGTGGCGGGGAGGAAGCAGCGCGGCGGCGGGAGGGGAAGAGGAGGCGCGCGCACGGGGAAGAAGAGGTGGCGGCGGAGGAAGATGGAGGGTGGCGGCGCGAGAAGAAGGGGCCGGGAGGAATCGGCGGCGCGGCGGGGGGAGAAGGGAGCTCGGGCGCGCGCGGAGCTCACCACGGCGACGGCGGCGGTGACGAGTAAGCCTCGTGGCTTTTCCTCTCTTCTTCCTCGGTTTCTTTGCTTGGGGTGAAGGGGAGAAGGGCACCGGGAGGGTCTTTTAAAGCCGCGCGAGGAGAAGTCCGCGAGCTACACGGCTCGAGCGCGGCGTGCGCACGGAGGAATGATGGCGGCTCGGCGGCGTGCGTGCGAGGGCAGCGGCAGTGGAGGTGCAGAGAAGTCCGCGGGAGAAGCGAAGGGGGTCGGCGGGGTTGACCGGGAAGGGGAAAAGGGGCATCACAATTTGCTTCATGTTTTGAAGAGGATACACGGAGATAGACCAAAACGTAGGATGCACCAGATATGTTGTTGGGAGCTTACATCTTTTATGCATTCACATTCAGATATATGAGAAATGAAATAATCTTTTTACAAGATTATTGGGGGGAAGGGTCCCCGCGTTCCATGGGTCGATGACCAAGTCAACCAAGACCCGACGTAGGTGCACCTTGGCCAACACGACGGATGCCACAAGACGTCGCCTTGAGGAGGAGGTTCCCGACGTCCCCTCGGGTTCGTCGACTACACTAGCGTTGGACCAATGTACGTCAATAGAAGACTGAGGCCGGAGAGCGACAACAACACGATCGACTACACGAAGCGTAACCTTGGTATCGTAATCAAGTCCCTCTACGCAAATGGCAAGCGTAAAACCCCTCTACACAACTTACAAGTGTAAAACCCCTCTACACAACTAACAAGTGTAAAACCCCTCTACACAGCTGGCAAGCGTAAAGCCCCTTGACGAGGATTAAAATCTCTATGTATTATTCTAACACATAATAAAAGACCATATGTCTTCATGGTCGTAACCCCTAAGGCTAACGACCTCACTGGTCGTAAGGATTCTAGAGGTTACAGAATGGGTACCCTGGTTGGACAAGGTCCTACACCTAGTATCCGATCAGGGAGCTGCTCGTAAAAAGTCATGAACTAGCATCTGGATCTAACTCCAGGAATATTATGCACTGTGTGAAGAATGGAATACATATTGTATTTTCTATACCACACGACGTCTCATGAACATAAGACATTGACAATAACTACAATACGGTGGGTTATCTCGCAGATATTCAACCACCAGACGGTTGATACTTTATCAGCCGCCACCTCTCTCTGACCAGCCGTGACCCTTCCAATAGGCTCCTCTTCCGAGAGTAACTGCCACTGCTTCGTCAACTACTTAAAGGAAAATGCAAACGACGGAGAAGGAGGGAGGACAGAGATCAAGAAACTCAGTCATATTCCATTAGATTGAAGCATAGCAAGCATTAGGCTTAGTGTAACTAGGATTAGTCTACTGCTTGGTTGTAGGCACACCCTGTAAGAGCTAGTTCATATCAATAAAAGAGCAATCTCATTCTCTCCCAAGAACTCTTCACTATTTTTTTTCTATTTATTTCGTAAGATCGACGACTCGATCGTCAACAGCTGGCACCATCCGTGGGGACGAAGGCGTTCAGTTCTTGAAGATTACTTTGCTTGAGCATTCCTCATCCATCCCTTTTGCCCCAGCATCGCTCATGTAACATGATGCAATGTCATCCTCCTCCTCCTCCGCCGGCTCACCGGTCGCAGAGATCGGTGAAATCGACCAAATAGTGGAAGACATGCCACCAGTGGCGTCTCCAGAGGAACCAACCGTTCCGACCAGTTCAGAACGTCCGAGGACCTCTACAAACCCGGTCCTTCTAGCAGACGAAAAAGGTGACAAAAGCTCAGCACCGCAACTCGAGGGTCAAGGTACTCTCAATACGATCATGGCTGACAGGTATTCACCAAAGGCTTCTGGCTATTCAAGGGGCCAATCGACATCTGGTGACGGTGTCGATGAAGCTCCCTTTGATCACAGGCCAAGTAGGAATGATAAGGCTCAGCATACAGTCAGCAATCCGCCAGATCAGGCTAAGTCCACCACAAAGACTTCAGGAGGTACTAGTCTCTGATTGTTCTCCATCGTGGAAACTCCTTGCAGAAGCACTGGAAGGCTCTCTATTAGTTACGATGGAAGCTCGTCAGAGGATCGCTGCTGGAGGCATGAGGTCAATGCGATCGGAGATACGAATCAAAATACCGTGTACGGTCCTACACAATCTGCCTCACCACCACCTATTGGTGGAAATGGTACGGGCCGTTAAACACCAAATGCCTGAGGTAAAAGAACTGGTGGACATCCATCAGTTAATTCACTTGGTTCTGCCCCACCTCGCGTGATGGGTCGGATGGAACCAACCAGGAGGTCCAGGGAAAGTTCAAGTCATCAGATCGACGGAAACCCTCCCAGACCTTCGGTAACAATGCAAAACCTGCAATGAGTTCAGAATATCCTAAATAACCCAAATCTTGCTCTGGTAGGGACTCCAGGTTATGCTCAACTTGTAGATCAGGTATCGGAGATCATCCAACAAACCATGTAGTGTACAGAAATATACCGGGAGCGAAGGAACTCACAAAGTCACACGATGACTTCATCCCAGCGCTCCTCTCTCAGTCGAGGACAACATGGTCGAACGGAGGGCCGGCTGACACCAAGACCCCCCTCATAGGTTCCGACCAGGGAATCACGAGGGAAGGCAACTCTTCACAGAAGCCACTTCTCCTCCATGCCAAGAGGAACAACCACTTGATTCTGGCAATCTCAGGCATCATCTGAATCAAGTAGGTGGTCAAAGGCGTCATCGTAACGTCCACAACTGGATTGGGACACCGGATACTAGGTATGCAGATCCAGGGAACTGATCTCCAACTGACTATAACCTGGCTCCTTTTCAGAGAAGGCGCTATGACTCCATTACGGGCTATCGAGCATTCTCAGCAGGGCTCCAAGCTGTTCGTTGGCTGGACAGGTTTCGACCAGCCAACATAGAGAAATTTAATGGGACTCAGAACCCATTAGAGTTTCTTCAAATATATTCTACCGCCATCAAAGCTGCTGGTGGTAATGACAGCGTGATGGCAAATTACTTGTCCACAGTCCTTGAAGGGTCTGCTCGGTCGTGGTTGCTTAACCTACCAGTCGGATCCATCTACACTTGGGAGTAGCTCTGCGATACCGTGATCGCCAACTTTCAAGGGATGTACGACTACCCAGGAAGGAGGATGATCTTCATCGGATGAAGCAGAAAACCAATGAAACCCTTCGACAGTATATCAAGAGATTCAGTCAGGTTTGAAACTCTATCCCAGAAATTGCAGAGTCTTCTGTCATCCAGGCTTTTAAAGCAGGGCTAAGGAATCGCCGATTTACGGAGGATATTGCAATAAATCCAACACGAACAACTGTTGAACTTTTCGACATGGCAGACAAATATGCAACCGCCAGTGAAGCGGTCGAGTGGTATGAAGCCATTGATCGAAAAGATAAAAAACCCCAGCTGGTCTGGAGAAGAATGAGAAGAAGAATAAGAAGTCTCTAAAGGCTAAAAAGAATCGTAAGCCCGATAACAAGGAAGTCCTCGTGATTCCTGAAAAATTTACCCATATGAAGAAAGAATTCACTGGTCGAAACAAGACTAAGGCTCTGACCAGTGAATACAAGAAAAATAAAAAGTGGTGTCCACTTCACCAGGTGGCAGGGCATGATCTGCACACTTGCCGAACTTGGCAAAAGAAATTAGAGGATTACTACTAAGGTAATGGGCTTTTCCCCTCCATAACGGAACTTGGGGAACCAAGCTCCAAGAAGGACAAAGATGACAATGAAGAAATAGACTGCCAGGAGCGTTAGTATACTGTGGACATGATCTTCAGTGGATCCTCCTCGTACGAGTCAAGACGTCACCTAAAACCTGTGAAGCGGGAGGTCAACCTTGCCGAGCCTCCAATCACCACAAGCCCTCCAGGTGGTCGGAAACTGTAATCTCCTTCAGCAAAGAAGACTGCCCATCCCGTCGACCCGACCAGGTAGGTTTCCTATCATAGTTGAACCTACTATTAACAATTATAAAGTTAATTGAGTCTTGATGTATGGAGGTAGTTCTTTAAATATTTTATTTACGAGAGCGTTAGAAGAGATGCAGATTCCCAGGTCGAAGGTAAAACCTGTGAAATATGCCTTTCATGGCATAGTTTCTGGTTCTTCTGCCAAACTGATAGGACAGCTTTCCCTACCGGTTACGTTCGGGAGACCCAACAACTTCCGAACAGAAAAGATTCTATTTGATGTGGTGGATTTTGAAACCGCATACAATGGAATCCTTAGTCATCTGGCCCTAGCAAAATTTCTTATAGCCACGCACTATGGATATCAAAGTTTAAAAATGCCAGGACCAAAAGGAGTCATCACGGTTCAAGCTGGTTGAAAAATGGCATACACATGTGATCGAAAATCCTTAGAACTGATCGATGAGCTTCCGACTAGGGAATCTAATTCGCCTACCATGCAGGTCAAGCACTCGAGGCCAAAGATGACGCCAAAGCCTTCTGACCAGACCAAGGAGGTACCACTCGGCAAAAGCACTCCTTAGGGAAGCACCAACACACCGTCTGGGTCAAGAAATGCTGATGCATCTGTCTGAAAGGTACTGGTCGGGGTAGGGCTCGACCCTAAATAGGAAGAGTCGCTCGTCTCCTTCCTCTGGGCAAATCAGGATGTATTCGCCTGGCAGGCGTCCAACATGCCTAGAGTCCCTAGAGAGGTGATCGAGCACAGGCTAGCTCTCCAGCCTGACAAGAAACCGGTCAAGCAGAAGCTAAGACGTTTTGCACCTGATCAGAAGGAGGCAATTCAGTTGGAGATTGACAAGCTCCTCAAGGCTGGATTTATCCGTGAGGTCGACCACCCAGAGTGACTCGCCAACCCTGTAATGGTTAGAAAAAATAATGGGAAATGGTGAATGTGTATTGACTTCACAGATCTTAATAAAGCTTGTTCGAATGATGACTTTTCCCTTCCACGCGTTAATGAACTTGTAGACTGTACTTCCGGGTGTGAGTTGTTAAGTTTTTTAGATGCATATTCAGGGTACCACCAGATTAACATGAGTAAAGATGATGAAGAGAAAACTTCCTTCATCACTCCATATGACACTTACTGTTATGTTAAGATGTCGTTTGATCTCAAAAATACTAGTGCAACTTTCCAAAGGTTGATGCAGAAAACCTTTAATCCACAGATAGGTCAAAATCTAGAAGTTTACGTTGATGACTTGGTCGTGAAAAGCATCAACGCTGGCGATCACGTTCTCGACCTACGTGAGACTTTCAATAACTTAAGAAGGCATAACCTTAAATGAAATCCAGAGAAGTGTGTGTTCGGAGTTTCTTTTGGAAAGCTTCTTGGGTTTCTAGTTTTTGCTAGAGGAATTGAAGCAAACCCAGCAAAGATATTAGCCATCGAAGAGATGTGCCCTTCGACCACAAAGAATTACGTCCAAAAACTAAGTGGTTGTATGGCAGCACTAAGTCATTTCATAGCACGGTTAGGCGAAAAAGGACCCCCTTTCTTCAAACTTCTTCGGAAATACGAAAGTTTGGAGTGGACTAAATAGGAAAACGACGCCTTTGAAGAACTTAAGAAGTACCTTACGAGTGCCCCGATCTTAGTTTCTCTAAGATTGGGAAAAACATTGCTGATTTACGTGGCAGCAACACCACAAGCAGTTAGTGGTGTGCTGGTCGTGGAGCGGGATAACATCTAACGACATGTATATTACGTAAGCGAAGTCTTACATGGACCTAAGGAAAGATATCCATAGGTACAAAAGTTGCTCTATGGTCTCCTTATGGCTTCAAGGAAACTAAGGCATTACTTTTAGGCCCACAAAGTGGCCGTACCAACCGAATATCCCCTTGGTCAAGTCCTTGGAAACAGGGAATCATCAGGAAGAATAGCAAAATGGGCAGCCGAGCATGGGGCGTTTGACCTCTATTTCATCTCACGAACAGCAATCAAGTCTCAGGCAATAGCAGAATTCATTGTCGAATGGACAAACCTTGAACCCACCCAAGGGCCCGAGTACCAACATCACGATGAGTGGGTAATGTACTTTGACGATTCTTTGATGCTTAAAGGCTCTAGGGCAGGAGTCATCTTGATATCCCCTACTAGCGAACACATCAAGTATGCCATCCAGTTAAACTTTCCTGCTACAAACAATGTGGCAGAATACGAATGTTTGCTGGCAGAACTTCGAGCATGCAAAGTACTCGAGATTCGCAGATTACTAGTGAAAGACGATTCTCAACTAGTAGTGAATCAAGTCGGGAAAGAGTATCAATGCTCAAGTACCAAGATGTCATCTTATCTGGCGAGAGTACGAAAACTCGAAAAGCACTTCTTCGGTTTTTAGATCCAACATATTCTTAGAAAGAAAAACTTCATGGCTGATCAGTTGGCACGGATGGCCTCCACGAGGTCACCTGTCCCTCCCGTAGTTTTTCTCGAGCAACTCGATTCACCCTAGGTGGTCGAGCATTCCGAGGACATAGCTGTTGCAGTAGAGGTCGTACTAATTGATCCTACGAACATGGATGCTCCACAGGTCGTATAGCTCGACCACGATAGAAATTGGATAACGTCGATCTATGATTATCTTCAGCATGACATAATTCCAGAAGATGATGTAGAGGCTGATCGCATAGCTTGAAAAGCCAAATCATATGCTCTGATCGAAAGTACCTTGTATAAATGGGGATCTCACGGAGTATTGATGAGATGCATATCTCAAACGGATGGCATTAAATTGCTACCCGATATTCATGGAGAAGTCTGTAGAGCACATCATTCCTACAAGACGATGGTCGGTAAAGCCTTTAGGCAAGGATACTACTAGCCAACTGCCCTTTATGATGCAAAAGAACTCGTGATGAAGTGCGTACAATATCAGTTTTATAGCCGACAAGTACATCAGTTGGCATAAGCTTTGCAAACAATACCTCTTTCTTGGCCTTTTTCAACCTAGGGACTAGACATCCTGAGACATTTCCCAAGAGCACCCGGGGGCTTTGAGTTTCTATTCGTCATGATTGACACGTTCAAAAAGTGGATAGAAGCCAAGCCAATTATTAAAACAACAACTAAGACTGCCAAGACTCACAAAAAAATATGATCACACGATTTGGTGTACCTAGTCGTATAATTACTGATAATGGTACCCAATTCTCAAGTGGAAATTTTCATGAATTTTACGAAGATCTAGGTATCAAGATACATTTCGCTTCTGTCGCTCAGCCGCAGAGTAATGGAGCAGTCGAGAGAGCCAATGGTATCATAATGCAAAGGGTAAAACACCGAGTATTCGACCAGTTAACAAAACAGTCAGGAGCTTGGGTTCAGGAACTTCCTTCCGTATTATGGGCCATTCGAAACACGACCAGTCGTGTAACCGGTGAAACTCCGTTTTTTTTGTTTATGGTGCTGAAGCCATGCTTCCTCCAAAACTGAAAATAGGGTTTAATGAAAACGATAAAAAAGAACGAAGACTCGACAACATCAATGTCCTTGAGGAACAATGAAACCAAGCCTCAATATGATCAGCGGTTTACCAACAAGACATGCGAATATATCACAGTTGTAAGGTGTAGCTTCGTAGCCTAGCTCTAGGTGATCTGGTTCTCAGAAAAATTCAGAACCAAGCAAATCGCAACAAACTATCTCTCAAATAGGAAGGTCCATACACTGTGGTCGAAGTCACCCGACCAGGTTTGGTACGACTAGCTATGTCTCACGGGCAAGTTTTGTCTAACTCTTGGAACATTGATCAATTGCATAAGTTCTTTATATAAATGTACTTTACATTCTTTCAATTTCAATAAATATGCATTTTTCTTTACTTTGTTCGACGAGTGTTACTGTTTATGTCTATTATCCTTTATTTGGTTACATATCATTGTTGTTTGACTAGTCGGAGAAGACACTCATTATCTCCGATATCCTTATAAAGGATCTCTATTACTCCTTGGCTCCGACATCTTAGTCGAGCGCCATGAAGGTCCTAGTCGTGATCATTGCATCAGTGATTCCCACGCGCGAGCATACTTTTTTCTTAAAGTAAAACATGAGTAAGCAGATCATAACACAAACAACTTCATATGATTACTTACCTGCTGGAGAATTCGAAGGCTAACTTTCTTCATTTCAACATCATGTTCTACTCTTGTTTGGCTATTGATTGGGACACAAAAATCCTCGTAGTCGAAGTCTCTCCTCTCTGTACGTGGTCCTGCCCACTAGAAGGAGCTTCCTAACGACGGTCTTTTTCTTACAATCCTTGCTGCCAGTCGGACCTGAGCATGAGCACATTTTGCGAATTGTTTTTTTTATGTCTTCAGTCCTTAGCAACCTTTACGACCAGTTTTGGATAATTTATATAAACAAGGTCACTTATCATTTCTTGCATACATTCTTGCATAATTTTCTCATAAAGGCAAGTCTTTTATTCCTCCCAACCATGCAATGTGTTGTTTGGTATTTTGATTACGGAAAACAGATCTATAACTGGTTGAAGTCAAACACTGGTTCCGAGCAAAATTGATTTCCTAGTATTAATACGATCATATTTATCGCATAATCAGCACATACTTTCAAACAATGGTCGTGACTTTAGCTCTCATTCTTGGCTTACTGTTTTTAGTAAAGTTCTATTATAAAACAGTCGGGGCTAGGAAACATATGAGTACTAAATAAGCTAAAAGGATAAACAAAAGACTTTATTGATAACAGAAGCATACGTTTTATACATTCCATAATTCTTATATTGTAAACATCTACTCCTTAGGGCCACTAGACTGGTCACTGCGTGATGGAGATTCAACTTCCATTTCCTCTACGACCTTGTCTCCGAGAGGCTTTACTTCCTCAAGAAACTTGGTCGCATCTTTAGCCGAGCTGTTGAAGTCCTCTTCAACAACTTGGAGATTGGTAGAGGGGTCGGAAGCCTTCAGCTTTGCCAAAGCAAAGCTAACCTAGTTCGCCACAACTTCTCTCATTGCCTGGGCATGGTTTTTCTGAGTAGTTTTTAGCAAGATTTTGAGATCTTTGAGTTGTTGGTCAAGGAAATTTATCTTCTGCGGGATCTCTTAAATTGGGCAGCTGTGTTCCTGATCCTATGTCAAAAAGCATATTGTTGAGAGCCTTGACTTTGTCTTCAAGACTGCGCTCAAGTTCTGCTCCTTGGTCGCGCTCAAACTTAAGTGTTTTCTGCTCTTTTTTATGCTTCAGTTTGCTCTGCACGAGTAAATCAAATAGTTAATACACATGATTAGAAGAGGTGGCATACTAGTCAAGTTTACGACTGTTACCTTGAATTTTCTTTTCAAAACTGTCAATAACTTCCTTATGCCTGGTCGTCAGATATTGAATCGACCGGTCCTTGGCTTGGCATTCTTCTTCAAGTTTGGCTATCATGGCTTCTTTAGCCACAACCTCTTCCTTCATTTTCTCCGAATCTATCAAATATGATAAGAGAGAAGAAATGATTAATGAAAGAGGAACAAGATAGCAAAGTAGAATAAAAATCAAGAAGCAAGTACTTACTTTCTAATTCGGAGTTCTTCTACCCTAGAAACATTATCCACTGAGTCAGTCCTCCGACCACAGCGCAATTCTCAACTATGTGCTACACAAATAGCACTCTCCTTTGAGTTTTCAATAAACTTTTTTAAAAAACTATGAAAGTGGTCGTGATTACTTACCTGAATTGCCATGTCATTATATACGACATAAAGTATATCAGGACCTGTCTAAATTGATGGCCCGATATCTTCCCCCAAACTTCACCAAGCTTTTTATCTTTGATAAATCGAGGGTGATAAGAGAACTTGTTGATTGGAGGGGAACTACCAGCAGTGGTCGATACCTGCTGAGGATCCTTAGGGACCACCGTCTCCATAGGCGAGGTTGGAATTATCACATGACCCTGAGTAAGTACTGGCCTCAACACCTGCTCGGGGGCTTCTTCGATCACTTCATCCTCAAGAATTTTTCCCTAAGGTGCATTCTGGTCGAGTGCTGTCGCGACCCTGAGGCACGAGGACACCGAGACCACACTGTGTATACCACACTAGGCCCA
This sequence comes from Ampelocalamus luodianensis, assembly GCA_036346255.1. Taxonomy (NCBI): domain Eukaryota; kingdom Viridiplantae; phylum Streptophyta; class Magnoliopsida; order Poales; family Poaceae; genus Ampelocalamus; species Ampelocalamus luodianensis. Next base: position 13,831,230 of record CM070634.1, read on the forward strand.
TGATCAATGGCTAGTGTACACAATCAAACAAGAGATACTACTACAGAAAAGGTCTTCACAGACGGTTCAAAAATGTCATCACAGACGGTTTCATGAGCCGTCTGAGTCTATGGGTCAGTGATGACATGAGTCATCACAGACGGCTTTTAAAACCGTCTGTGATGCATACTATCACAAACGGTTATTAACTCAGAACCATCTGTGATAGTCGACTATCATAGAATGTTTGTTATTGAAACCATCTGTGATGAGTTTTCTCTATAAAGTCTCCAAGTAGTGGCTGCTTGTGCCTTTAAAACCGGCATCATATATATATATATATATATATATATATATATTATATTGTTCGTAGTCCCTCAGCCACTTTCGAGGGGTCGTGCACGCAGCATGAGGAGGATGAGACAGCAGCCACAGACAACTTCATCGAGCTCCTGCAAGTTCAAGAAGCATGGCTGCCAAGAGGGCATCAGGACATCCAATTACCTGGATGTTGTCGACAGGTAATTGGACATCGTTGTGTTCAGAAAGTAATGTGGCTGATACCAGTCGGAGTAGTTGTGCGTCCACGTCACTTTCTAAACACAACGACGTCCAATTACATGTCGACAACATCCAGGTAATTGGATGTCCTAACGCTCTTTTGACAGCCATGCTTCTTGAACTTGCAGGGGGGCTCGATGAAGTTGTCCGTGGCTGCTGTCTCATCCTCCTCATGCTGTGTGGACGACCCCCCGAAAGTGGCTGAGGGACTACGAACAATATATACATAATATATATATGATGCCGGTTTTAAAGACATAAGCAGACATTGCTTAGAGACTTTATAGAGAAGAGATCAGGATCCATCATAGAAGTATCATCCAAGGGCACAAGCAGAACATTTGACACATTCTGATATTGATAAATGCAAATTATAACATATATACATAAAACACAGCTAATTTTATGGCAAGTAGTCCAACACCTCTGCAAAGAATTTGGCATACTTATGCCTAATCATGCAGTTATCGCTGCAGAAGACGGCGTAGTCGTCCCACCCTGACACGCCGCAGCCGGTGCTCGTGCACCGGTGGCCGTCCTCCGACAGCGCCCACACCTGGCCCAGCGGCGGCCCGGCCATCCTCCCCCACACCGCCGACTGGATCATGTCCACGGCGAGCCTCTGGCACCGCCTGCACTCCCGGTTGGTCCTCTTGGCTGTCTCGCACCCGCCGCCGACCGACTCGCCCTCAACCTGCCTGATGTACTGCTTCCCAACGTCGCGCATCTCGCTTGCTGTGTAGAGGAGGAGGCCGAGCACGTAGGCCGCGTCCTTGTGGCCGGCGACGGCGTCGGCCGCTCATTCAAGGAACACGAGGCCGCGCTGCATGTCTTGGGGCGTGAAGAAAAGTGCGAGGCCGACAATGAAGCAGGCCTCTGGGTTGCCGGCGCCGGTCAGGTGGTTGACGACGGTGAGGTAGCGCTCGTTGTCCTGCCACTTCTGATGAGGACATCAACCCTAAGGATGCATCCCTTGCTTCGACTGCATCCCCTGCTTCGACTGCACCCACTGCTTCGACTCGCTACGCTACATCCACATCTTCAATCGGACTTTCGGCGACTGCATTGCCATATTTTCCAGTTAGACCGAGCTGCCTCTACACATATATGCTGGGCTACATCTACTGCTCCTACTCATACGTGTTGGGCTACGTTTACATACCATGGTGCTGCGTCACCAATTGTTGGCCCATAGGTAATGTAACGAATGGGCTGTTTTGGCCACATTGGCCCATATGACCCATATAGCTGCCCCCTAGGGTTTCATGGTACTGTTCACATGGCACTATTCATGTGTGAACAGTACCACCGCCCCCTCCCTCTTCCTCCTATAGATAGTGGCCGCCGCCCCTTTTGTTCGGGGGTTTTTGTTGATTAAAGTTTAGCTTTGCTACTTTCTACTTTGTTCTCTTGGTCGGCGAGATCAACAGCGACATTGTTCTTCGGAACCCCACCTATCAATACATTCAATTCCTATTCGCAATTTCAGATTGCTTATTTACCTTGTTCTTACGTGCTTCTTCGGTGTATGCAGGAATCGATCTTCGTGATCAGGTCAACTTGGTATTCGTGCACGGTTGATAACGACTTGTCGAGCAGTTCAACGATTGTGTGGTTTCGAGCCTTGCGTGTTCGTAGCCAGGATCGTGAGAGTTGAGCGACGCCTACCGAATTTATCGTTCTCATCGAAAGATCGGGCTAACAATCGGACCTTCAGGTTCATCAAGTGGTATCAGAGCTACAGTTCATCGGTGATAATTTTTTTCCTACAGTCCACAAGCCACAAAAAAAATAGGGTTAGTCTTCCTGTCCAAACCAATATGTGCCACTGCAATTTTTCTTTTCAGTTTTTGCTTGTTGAATTTTTTGTTACATCGTCGTGTCAGTTGCTGATTTCTAGTTTAGTGGAGTTTAGTTCATCGTGTCTAGGTTTGCATCTGTGTGTTGCATGTTTCCTTGCCGCAAGGTCACTCATCATCCCTGCTGCGGCAACCAAGCTCACGGCCACCGCCTGCACCGATCGCCACCAATTCACTGCCGCTGCAACAACAAAAGTTCTTGTCGCCGCTACCCATCTTCCCCTGCCGTGGCAAGCCAAGGCCCCTGCCGCCTCTACCCATCATCCCGCTACCGCAGCACCCCAACAGATCGCATCTGTCCTGGCTGCACCGCTGCTGCGGTAGGCCAATCCATTAACCACCACTGCCTCTTGCTTTCCACGACAACCACAAAACTCCCAGCTGCAGCCACCCGGGCAGTCCTTGCTGCGGCCACCAATTGTGTCTGTCGTCGCTGCCATTGGATACCGTGGCAACCAACTAAAGCCAACCTTCCGGCTGCACCACCGCCTTCCCTACCACGGCCACCACACGTGCCTGCCGACTCCAACAGATGACTCCAGCCGCCAAGTAAAGCTGTTGCAGCCACCAATCTAACCTGTTTCGGCTTGACTAAAGAGTTGGTTTCGGTTTGATCAAGAGAAGGAAATAGGAACGTGTTGGTCTTGGACTCCAAGAGAAGCAAAAGGATTAAGTCGGTTTCGGTTGGCAAAAAGGGAACGAGTTGGTTTTGGTCTCGGTTTCCAGAGAAGAATTGATCTCAGTTGCCAGGCCTAGCCGAATACAGTTTTGCCGAAAAGAATTAGGGTTTGCCGAAGTTCAAAAATCTCGTGCAACCGAAAAAAAATAGGATTTCGGTTTCCATAGTTCTCTGAGGTAAAAAAAGAGAGCAAAAAAAGAGAGAAAAAAACAGAAGAGGAAGAAAAACAGAAGAAAAAAAAGGAAGAAGCAAAAGAGAAAAAAAAGAGAGAAAAAAAGGAGAGAAAGAGAAAAAGAAAAAGAAAAAATTATATACATACCTAAACAAAAATTTGTTTCTTTCAATCCAGCTCCTGTTCTACTCTGTGCTACATTGTGCTTCATAGGCTTGTTCTACACTGTGCTTCTTAGGCTTTGATTAGCTGACTCTGTCTAGGCTAGGATCAGCAACATCGACTAGTACTTTGAACAATTTTTCAACTTGCATTGTCTGAGTTGATTATTGCTGACCCTTGCTACCATATTGAGGCCTTCCAAGCTCCACTTTCTACTAACTCAGCAGGTGCCGTTCCTCGCAATTGTTGGACTAATCGCAAGTGAGAGTATCACGAACCAGCCACCGGTTGTACCAGTTTCTTTGCTACATTGGTAAGAACTTGGTAAAAGGCTTGAGTGAGAGTGACTTGTGAAACTCCAGATCCTAGTAGTTGATAGGAACATATACACTGTGTTTTGTTCTTTGTTTTCTACTAACAATGACAGGTTCACACGGGTCTACACATGGTGAGAACAATGACGGCCACTCGTTGGAGCATGCTGGTGAAGGGTCTTTCACACCTCGCACGCGAGAGCTCGTGCGGCACATGGAGCACTCGCTCGGAGAGAGCGTTCGCAATGCCTTGGATAAGATCAATGACAGCCTCGCGGCGCTCCACACACGCATTGCGCTCCTCGAACGTCAGCCACTTGCTGAAAACACGGCCCAGGATGAGCCAAGGGTGCGCGACCCTCCTGCTCGACGCGCACCACCTCCTGCTCGCCGTACACCACCTGCTGCTCGCTCTTGGGCCGATGAGGTGGAAGAAGAAGAAATGAATAACTACACTGCTGATACAGAAGCCGATGGATTTAATGTTCACAATGATCATAACCATCGTCGGTTTCGTCACAATCGTCAAGGTATGAGAAGAAGTCAACGTGAGGTACGCGACCATAATGATGCAATTGGTAAAATTAAATTCACTATGCCATCTTTTGCTAGAAAATATGATCCCGATGCTTATCTCACATGGGAGTTAGTTGTAGAACAAAAAATTGCTTGTCATGAATTTCCTGAAGATAAGAAAGTTAGGGCTGCTACTAGTGAGTTTACTGATTTTGCATCTATTTGGTGGAGTGAATATGGTCGTAATCATCAGGACATACCTAGAATCTGGAATGCTTTGAAAAGAGCAATGAGATATAGATTTGTACCTTCATATTATTCTCGTGATTTGCTTAATAAATTGCAACGCTTAAGACAAGATAGTAGTTATGTAGAGGATTATTATCAAGAATTGCAAACTGGTTTATTGCGTTGTGGTTTACATGAAACAGAAGATGCTAAGATGGCTAGATTTTTAGGTGGTTTAAACCGCGAAATCCAGGACATACTTGATTATAAAGAATACAATTCTATCACTCATTTGTTCCATCTTGCTTGCAAAGCTGAAAGAGAAGTGCAGGATCGACAATCTCGCTCTAGGGGCAATTTTGGAGGTTCTTTTGCAGGTCGGCCAAGTTCGCAACAACACGCGGCACCCACCTCAAGCTGTGCGCATCCTGTTGCTCCTTCCACTCCTGTGCATGTCCCTGATGCAAGCAAATCAGCAAAGGTACAAGTTCCTACAAAAAGTGCTTCTTCCGTTGCTTCTATAGGGCGATCCAGAGATGTACAATGTCACCGTTGCAAAGGATTTGGGCACTTGATGCATGATTGCCCAAGTCAACGAGCTTTACTTATCAAGGACAATGGTGAGTACACTTCAGCTAGTGATATTGAGGAAGAGCATGTTTTGGTGGCAACTAACAATGCAGGTGATGAAACTGATGAAGAACATATAAGCCATGAGGCATGTGACATGTACCAGAACTTAGTTGTCCAGCGGGTGCTAAGTGCTCAAATGGAGCGTGCTGAACAAAATCAACGTCATACCTTGTTCCAATCGAAGTTTGACATCAAGGAACGTTCCTGTAAAGTCATCATCGATGGCAGAAGTTGCAACAATCTTGCTAGCACAGATATGGTCGAGAAGCTTGGCTTGACCACAACTCAACACCCTCATCCTTACTACATTCAATGGTTGAATTCTTGTGGTAAGTTGAAGGTAACTAAACTTGTGCGCGTGCATTTTTCTATTGGATCATATCATAATTATGTTGATTGCGATGTCCTACCTATGCAAGCATGCTCATTATTGTTAGGTAGACCTTGGCAATATGATAGATATACTGAACATCATGGTAGATCTAATCATTATACTTTCACATATAAAGAAAAGAAAATCACTTTGCTTCCAATGTCTCCTACATCTATATTAAAAGATGAATTAGAAAGAACTAAGAGAACAAGTAAGGAGAAGATAAAAGATAATCTTCAGATTAAGCTCCAAGTGAAATTAAATTGAAAGCTCCTGTTATGTTAGCAACAAAATCTGATTGCATTGACATAGAAAAACATGAATTTGAATGCTATACTATGATTTGCAAAGAATCTTTATGTCCATTAGAAGAACTGCGTGTTTCTTTGCCTCCTGCTGCTACTAACCTTTTGCAGGAAACTAATGATTTCAAGAATCCGATTGAGTCGAGGACGACTCAAATTCAAGAAAGGGAGGATGATGAGGACATCAACCCTAAGGATGCATCCATTGCTTGATTGCATCCCCGCCTGATTGCACTCCATCGCTTCGACTCGCTACGCTACATCCACATCTTGATCGGACTTTGTGTGCATTGCCATATTTTCAGTTGGACCGAGATGCCTCTACACATATATGCGGGCTACATCTCTGCTCCTACTCATACGTGTCAGGCTACGTTTACATGCCATGGTGCTGTGTCACCAATTGTTGGCCCATAGGTTATGTAACGAATGGGCTGTTTTGGCCACATTGGCCCATATGGCCCATATAGCTGCCCCTAGGGTTTCATGGTACTGTTCATATGGCACTATTCACACATGAACAGTACCACCACCCCCTCCCTCTTCCTCCTATAGATAGTGGCCGCCGCCCCTTTTGTTCGGGGTTTTTTGTTGATTAAAGTTTAGCTTTTCTACTTTTTACTTTGTTCTCTTGGTCGGCGAGATCAACAGCGACATTGTTCTTCGGAACCCCACCTATCAATACATTCAATTCCTATTCGCAATTTCAGATTGCTTATTTACCTTGTTCTTGCGTGCTTCTTCGGTGTATGCAGGAATCGATCTTCGTGATCAGGTCAACCGGGTATTCGTACACGGTTGATAATGACTTGTCGAGCAGTTCAGCGATTGCGTGGTTTCGAACCTTGCGTGTTTGTAGCTAGGATCGTGAGAGTTGAGCGACGCCTACCGAATTTATCGTTCTCATCGAAAGATCGGGCCAACAATCGGACCTTCGGGTTCATCAACTTCATCGCCTCCTCCCACTCTAGCGCCACGCGCATCCCCACGGCACGCGCTTTGGACGCCTTGTACATGGCCTTGCAACTAAAATTCAAGATGATATATAGAATCTTAATACAAGAATTAATTACTGGATATTGGACACAAAACGAAATCATCACGAGATTTTATTTTTTACGCCATATCATGATACGACTTTTTGGTTTTGTACGCTACAGTGATCTTCACAAACTGACTATAACTAGACCTATACCAAAAACAAAAGAACAGATCACACGTACGTGGCTCTTAGGCTGCAGAGGTCAGCCATGGGCTGAGGAGAGCTTGCGACCACGAGGCCGACGATTTGGACGACGACCTCGTCAGGAAGATCAAGGACAACGATCGCCAACCTCCTCGCCCGCTTGGTCCTCGCCGTCATGCTCCGCGTGCTCACCATGGTGTACTATTTAATACCATGCGTGCTCACGGCCATGGCGCACGATAAATCACTCTTATAATTAAAACGTCGAAGAGACACATTTACGTTGGCGCGCGAGACGAAGAGACGTATCGGCACCCGTCGACGCGAGAGACGAAGAGACGCATCGGCGCCCGTCGACGCGGGAGACGAAGAGACGCATGCATAACGCACGGGAGTCGAAATATTTAATTATCACAGACGGTTTTGATAAAAAACCGTCTGTGAAGTATACCATTATCACAGACGGTTAGTTAAAAGAACCGTCTTGGAAGTTTACAAATTGTCTGTGATAATGGTTTATGTCACAGACGATTATTTTTACGTACCGTCTGTGATACTTCACAGACGATTTTAAAAACGATCCGTCTGTGATATTTGTGTGACGGTTTTTAGCGCATCCATTTACACAGACAGTCTCTAAACTAAAACCGTCTGTGATTTCATGTAATACAGACGGTTTTGGCTAACCGTCTGTGATGAGGCGTCCAGTATTAGCATTTTTGTAGTAGTAAGATGATAACATATTCATACAATCGTCACTATATTAACAAAAATTTGAGTTGATTACAAAAGGGCACAAAGCCAAGAGTAAATACAACGGAAACAAAAAAAAAGTCGAGGGCCACCTGATTCACCATAGGCAATCGGCTGGGGCGCATCCTAGACGTCTAGGATCTCCTGGTCCTCTACGAAGACCTCTTCACCTGTTTGTCAACAAGCAAGAGTGAGCACGACAACTGTGCTCGCAAGTCACACTCGTCAAGTAATAGATTAATGCATGCAAGGATTTAACAAAGGAATGCATATAGAGTTGATTTGCACAAAGCCAAGTTTTTTCTTCTAATTATTGTACTAAGTTCCAAAGCAGATATACAATACTAAAATTCATTTTCTAAATCACAGTTTTATAGTTAGATAACATTCATCAACAAGTGGTGAAGAATATCCTCCTATCATAAGGCTAACCGCCTAGGGCTACCTGCCCAAAATCCATTTGGATAGAGATCCAAAACCAGGTAATAAAGCCTTTGGAAAACAAAACCAAGATCTAACTTTGAGCAGCTTTGCTAGCATGTTCTTGACTGTCCACACGACTATTCAAATAGGTATACACTCTGCAGAGATTGTACAACTTTACCCACAAGTGATAATCATTTATACTGTCCGCTCACACACTTCCGAAGGTGTGTGACTAAGAGATTATCACAAAGCCTTTACAATTCACCATCCCACCGTAGTCCCGCATCATTGAGGTTTCGCTTCCATTAGGCTAACCACCCGCCAGATTCAAACCCCCTCTTGCGCCATGTGGGAATACATGAAAGTAGGTCGTGAAAGACACCCACACAATCGGATGGCACAACCATGGTGAGACGTTGCAAATTAGTTAGCCAGGTTATGCCCATTCAGGACATGTGGTAGTGCGGGAAGGCATAGCAAAATACACTCGAAGACCAATCCTTAACTGACCTGGGCAACCACCAACAGAACCCTGGCATCGACCATAGAAATAGATCGATCCCGTGCATGAACATGCACACATCCAAACATCCTTTACGCCCAAGTCCAAACCAGTTTTCACTTTGTTTACCACAATTAAAATATTTTAGAAAAATTCCATGGTACTGACTATACCATAGCAACGATTGAAAACAGATTTGAGCTTTTGGCTAATTCCCCAAATCAAATATTTTTTAGCTAAGCTTCGGCTAAGCATAGAGTTTTGCAACATGCTGTAGTTACTAGCTTTTAACTACGGTACCAAGGGAGGTCCAAAAGGCGATCAAGTTTGGGTGTATAAAGGATTTGGGAATAACTATCAAGTTAAAACAGGGATTTAAATTACTTGAATTGAAATACGCATGCGGTAGTAATTTAAGACGGAATGTGCATAATTTGAAATACTGGGTGCAATATGATCAAGAGTATGACTTGCCTTGCTTGAAAGCTTGTGGATCTACTTCCTCAGCGAACTCTGCTTCCCCGGCATCGTCGAAGTCTACACGAGAGAACAGACCAGAATCAAATAAAGCTCCAATAAAGATCCAAATAAAATCCAACTCAAAAAGATTTAGAGAAGGAGGTCTAACAATGGAAAGCTGTGGGGCGAGAGCAAGAGAGCAGAAGTGTTGAGGTGAAAATGGATGGAGTGGAAAAGGGCAAAAGGCTCCTTGGTGCGCTATTTATAGAGGAGGTAGGAGAACTGGGTGACAAGGGAATAGGGATGGGATTCACGGTGGCGCAGCATAAGCGTACAACCGGTAGGTGAGCAAGGGGATGGGAGCAGGTAAGGGAGGAGACAAGAGGAGGAGATGGGTACAACAGAGGTGATAACATTTAATACGCGAAGACTTCTGCAGTAAACGTGCAGGAAGGATAAAGTGAGCAGGGCTAGTTAAAATTGAGAGGTTGGTCAAGGTCAAAGGGGAGCTGTGACCAAGAGGGAGATCTTTACAAAAAGGGCAGCCGCGACCGAGAGGGTCGTCTTTACAAAAAGGGCAGTGGCGACAAAAAATGATGATCTTTGCAAAAAGGAGGTCGTGACCACAAGGAGGTCATGACTAAGAAGAGGTCGTGACCAAGAGGAGGTCATGACTAAGAGGAGGTTGTGACCAAGAGGAGGTCATGACAATCCAATAAACCAACTGGTTCTTTTTATTTTGAAAGCTTAAAAAAGGCTCAGTAAAACAGGGTGTTACAAGTGCTTCCTCGATCGTTCCATCTTCAGGAGTTTTTTTTTTCGAAGGAGTGCTCTGGTCAGAGCCAACCGGAACACCCGAAGATCTACATAAAAAAGAAGAAAGGAAATTCAGGGTTTCAACATATCAGAAACAAATCAAGGTATACACTTACATGACCTTTTCATTTGGACATACCTAGTCGATTTTTGGATTCTAACCTTGAAGCGTCTCGGAGTAAAATCCGTAGCACTTGCCTTACTTTTCTTCTTGACCAATTTTGCTGGTTCTAAACTAGTAGGGCTAGTTAAACCCCTCACATCCTCCAACATGAAGTCGGAAGCAATATGTTCAACCAGCTAGTCGAGGGCAGCATTCCCAGCCATTGAGTCGAAGGTTTTGGTTTCATCGACCTCTAGAACAGTTGTTTCAGTTATAACTATAAGGTCATGAATGACCACTCCGGGGTCTATAACTTCTCCAGCTTTGCACCGCGGATCCTTCTTCTCTCCGGCCTAAGTCAAAAATCAAGTTTGATTAGGTCATGAAGTTTTTCCATCTAAAATTATACATTATCTTCTAAAAATGCTCTTCTTTTACCTCTAGAAGACCATCTTCTTCGTGGCTTCGGAGCAGGACTCGGTCGGAACCACAGTGGGATTAGAATCCTCACCGGATTTAATAACCCTCAGCCCGACCGCCTATATATCAGAGCAAAATCAAATATAGATCGGAGGATATATAAGAGATGGAAAAAAGGGTTATCTACCTTAAGTCTCTTTAGTCTCTCTTCTTTAGAGACGATCGCCAAGATACTCGGGAAAACAGCCTTATTGTTAGGCTCCTCGGTGCAAATCAACTTAATCCATCCTTTGATTTCCTCAGAGGAAAGGGCTTCAAAAAAGACCAAAGAGATTCAAGGGTTATAAGATAGTCAACTAAAATAAGACTGTATTGGTCGGAGCTTTTCAAGAACTTACCATCCGTAGAGTCCTTGATCGCTTCATCATGACCAATATACCAGAGTAGGGAATGATCTCGAAGCTTCAGGGGACTAATCCAGCGCATGGTGAAATCCCTCACTACATGCCAAGAAGTTAGACCTCTCCTCTTTAGATCTTGGATGGCTTCCACCCATCTTCCTACTGCCCCTGTCTTCTCCATGGTCATCCTCCACTTTGGATTCTAATTCACCCTCTTACCGATGAAGTAGAGATTGTCGTCCTTCGTGACTATCATCTAGAACCAGCTTTTCTTCCATAACGACAACGAGGATTTTGAGTGCATTAGGATGTACTCATCGGCCTTCCCATCATGAAGGCACAACGAGCACTCTCCAGGTCCTACCGTGGATTTCCCTGATATCGCTATCCGGTAAAAATACCTGAAGAGCTTCAAATTCGGTCGCTTCCCTAGGTACGCCTCGCATATGTAGGCGAATATGCTGATGTTGGTGATGGAGTTTGGAGCCAAGTTTGCCAACTTAATCCTGTAGTACTCCAGAACTCGAGAGAGGAATTTGTGCGCCAGTAGCCTTAGTCCACATTCGATGTAGGCAAGGAAAATAGGGATTTCCCCTTCCTCACGGCTTGGAAAGTGTTCTCCGGCCATTGACCTCCACTTGATTAAGCTCTTATCTGGGAGCATCCCGATCTCTTCTAGCGCCTTCAGCTTCTTCTGGCTCAGATCTGAAACCATCCACTTGGTAATCAAATCTGACATGATGGGATCTTTTGAGCAGACGAACAGTGGTCCGAGGAAGCTCTTGGTGAAGGAGAAAAAAGAAGGTCGAAGAGGGTTCTTAGCAAGAAGATGAAGGGAGTTTTAGGAAACCTAGAAGCACAAAAACCCTAGAGCCTAGCACAATGGGGGGGTTATAGTTGCATTTCCTTATCTGCAATCGAGAGTTACTTAAAAAAGTCCAACAGACAAATTCTTTTTTCCAACGGACAGAAAAACTCTTTGAGTCCCAAGGTAGTTTCTCAACTTTAAAGTGAATACATACCACCTCATATGTCACAACATTAAATAAGGGTCTGCCTGATACGACTTCGTCGGAAGAAAGTGTTCACACCATATATTAATTTAAAGTTCGGGAGCTAGCTAACGAGGATTAAAATCTCTATGTATTATTCTAATACATAATAAAAGACCATATATCTTCATGGTCGTAACCCCTAAGGCTAACGATCTCACTGGTCGTAAGGATTCCAGAGGTTATAGAATGGGTACCCTGGTCGAACAAGGTCTTACACCTAGTCTCCGATCAGGGAGTTGCTCATAAAAAGTCATGAACTGGCACCTGGATCTAACTCTAGGAATATTCTGTACCGTGTGAAGAATGGAACATATGTTGTATTTTCCATACCATGCGACGTCTCATGAACCTAAGGCACTGGCAATAACTACCATACAGTAAAGTATCTCACAGATATTCAACTGCTAGACGATTGATATCTCATCAGCCGCCACCTCACTCCGACCAGCCGTGACCCTTCCAACAGGCACCTCTTCTGGGAGTAACTGCCACTACTTTGTCAACTACTTAAAGGAGAACGCAAATAGCGGAGGAGGGAGGACAGAGATCAAGAAACTCTGTCGTATTCCATTAGATTGAAGTATAGCAAGCATTACGCTTAGTGTAACTAGGATTAGTCTACTGCCTGGTTGTAGGCACACCCTGTAAGAGCCAGTTTATATCAATAAAAGAGCAGTCCCATTCTCTCCCAAGAACCCTTCACTATTTTCCTCTATTTATTTCATAAGATCGATGACTCGATCGTCGACACCACTCTACGCAGCAGGCAAATGTAACAACTGGTGGGCCTGGCATAGGCAGCCCCACCTAACTAGAAAGGATGCGGCTACCCTAGGGTTGCCCTAGAATTAGGGTCATTTGTGTAAATTTACCTTCTTCCCCCTCCCATCCTATAAATAGGACCCATTGTAACATGGGGGAAGAGACCACTTGTATATCATGTCACACTTGAGCAATGCAACTTGGGTGGTTCACTTGCTTCACTTACATTTTATTCCACACCTACGCACTCTCAGGACATAACCAACTGGGTGTGCCTATAAGTCTGCTGTCTAGACATGTATCTACAATAGTTGGCACCATCCAAGGGGAACCGAGCAAATAGCCATGCTACCTCGGGCACCTCAACTTTGTGCGTCATCGACATGTCACAGCCTCAAGCATCGACGCAACCCAACATGTGCCTTTGCTTCACATGCTGTCGGCACATCTTGACTTCAAGACCTTGGGTACGTCTCGATGACAACGAGCGCATCTCGGCTCCATGTGTCTTCGATGCATCTCAACTGCGTGTGTCAGCGCACCTCGTCTCCACACCTCGACCTCGGGCGCATCTTGACGACCCTGAGTGCATCTCGGCTTGTGCATCATCGATGCCTCTTAACTTCATGGCCTCAGGAGTGTCTCGATGACCCTGAGCGTATCTCAGCTCCGCGTGTCGTCGACACATCTCAACTGCACGTCGGCCCGCCTTGGCTTTGTGCGTCGTCGACACACCTTGACTTCGTAGCCTCGGGCATGTCTCGAAGACACCAAGCGCATCTCGGCTTTGTAGGATGATGACACATCCCAACCTTGTGCCTTGGTGCACCTCGGCTTTGCGCATCATTGACGCATCTCGACTCCGTGGCCTCGGACACGTCTCAATGACCCCGAGTGCATCTCGACTTTGCGCGTTGGTATGTCTCGATGAACCCTAGCTCATCTCAACTTCGTCTGGACTTCACGGCCTCGGAAGCGTCTCGACTAGCCCAAGCACATATCGGCTTTGCGTATTGTCGACGCATCTCAACTGCACGCGTCGGCGCACCTCGACTCCATGCGACGTCGACGTATCTCAACTTCACACCTCGGTTTGCCTCGGCTTTGCATGTCTCTAGCACTAATCTGCATCGAGTGTCGACACGATAGCCTTGAGCGTCGATGCGACCCCGACAGTGCAGAGCTTGAAATTAGATGATGGGGTGCACACTTCACACTCACAATTCTATAGTTTGTATAATGGTTTCATAACATCATAAATCCAACACATAGGTTCCAAATTTATCAAAAGCACAATACAAATAATTCAAATAAGGTCTTACATGAATAGAAATTATGAAATTACAAAATATGCAACTATGCAAAGAAAATTATAATACTACTTTACGTGTTTTCATGCCTTGAAAACGTTTCATTACATCATCTTTACTAACCTTCAAAAAAATTTCCCTCTCATTAAATGTGACTAAACAATCATTCAAGAATTGATCACCCATACTATTTCTCAACTTGTTCTTCACAAGACTCATGGCGGAAAATACTCTTTCAACGCTCACCGTCGCCACCGGTAGGAGCAAGACCAATTTGAGAAGCAGGTATACCAACTTGTAAATTTTATGCTTTTTTGTTTCAACAAGCTTAATAGAAAGGTCACCAAGATTGTTGAGGTCCTTAAACCTATCATCACTGCGTATGTGATCAATGAAGTTATCAAGTTGGAAAGGGAGTCTCATCAAATCCGTACTTGAAACTCATTGGGATAAAATTTTGCATGGTTAAGTACTTTCTCCTTATCAAAGGCTTCAAATGAGTTGTAAAGATTCAAGGCAAACATGCACACAAGCAACTCCATATTAACTTTGTCAAACCGATTGTCATGCTCTTTAAGAACACTATCAATGATGCCAAGATATACTTCTCTTCTGAAATGATCATCATTTGTTTGTTTGGGGTAAAAGCACTTTGATCTTCCAAAAGACACATATTTCCTATTTGGCTCGGGAACTTTAATGTGATGTTTCATACAAAATTATGTAACTTTTTCTGAAGAAAATCTTCCCAGTCATGACTTCTCATATGTTGCAATATGTCCTTAGCCAAATTAACAAGTGTCATAGCATTAATAATATCTTGGTCCCTCTTTTGCAAAGATTGACATAAATCATCTGTGTACCCAAGTATGACTAGCATCAAGTTTGCCATGAAAACAAAATCAAATAACTCAAAGGCTGCCACCATAGCATGGGCTTTTCCCCATTCATTCTTTAGGGAGGGATCTTTTCCAATCTTTATGAGTACTTTACGGATTGTAGAATACAAACTGATAATGTGCAAAACAGTTTTGTAATGAGAACCCCAACGCGTGTCACCGGGCCTAGCCAACCCCATCTCTTGATTCAACCCTTGTCCATTTTCAATTTCACCACAATCTAGTGCTTCCAAAACTTCCCGAGCTCTAGTGTTTCGAAGCATTTAATAGTGCTTACAAGAAACTCCAATAACATTAAGAAAATTTGATAGTTGGTCAAAAAACCAAACACAATCTGCATTGCCCTTAGCAACAGCCACAAGAACTAATCGGAGTTGATGTACAAAATAATGGATGTAATAAGCAGAAGGAGACTCATTTATAATCAAAGTTTTCAACCCTTTAATTGCGTCTTTCATGTTACTAGCCTCACCATATCCTTGCTCACGGATTTGAGTAAGATTCAAAGAGTGATCAATAAGTAAAGACTCAATTGCATCCTTAAGTGGCAAAGAAGTGGTATTAGCTACATGAACTACTCCAAGGAACCGCTCACATACCCTTCCTAGTTTATCAACATGACGCAAGCAAAGAGCTAGTTGTTCTTTTTGGGATACATCACTTGACTCATCAGCTAGAATTGCAAAGTGGTCATCACTAATATCTTCAATTATTTGTCTAGTAGTTTCCTTGGCACAACATTTAATAATTTCCTTTTGTACGGGATGGGAAGTCAAGATGCAATTTCTAGGAGCATTTTTCAGAACAACCTTATTAACTTCTTCATTACTTTCTGCAAGTCATTTCAAAAGCTCAAGGAAGTTTCCCTTGTTAGTAGACTGTTCACTTTCATCATGTCCACGGATTGTCAATCCTTGATGCAAAATAAACCTCAAACATATAAGTGAATAAGTGAACCTTGCCTTGTAAAGACACTTGTCTTCTTTAGTTCGCTTCACAATAACATGAGCAACTGAAGTTTTGGTTTCACAAAGAAGTTAAATTTCTCTTGAGATTGATTATAGACACTTCTTATACCACCCACATGTTTGTCAAGTGCATCATATTTATTCCAATTTCTCCAACCACCTTTAACAAAGCAAAACACAACATCCTTTTCGACACTATATTCAATTCAATGGTACTTATCAAACCAACTAAGACTGAAGTGACATCTTTTACCTGATATTTTCCTGATAGGAAAATCATGTGTGTAAGGTTGGCATGGCCCTTTCATAATATATCCTCTCCGAACTGCATCTTGATCATTAACATCATAGCTCGTGATGGGTGCCCTTTTCCCTGAATCATGTGGAAGAAGCTCAACATCATAAATGCTTTCCTCACTGCCAGGAAGTTTATTTGAAGCTCTTGTGCTTCTCAGCTGGGATTGGGGTTGGTCATTGACAACAACCACAACATCAATCACAACATCAATATTCTCCATCTGAGAAGAAGGAAATTGATTCCCACTTGCTTGAGTTCCTCCTCTACCTTCTTGAGTCTCCTCCACCCCCTAGACCCCTTTCGTTAGTGATGAAGAGGATAAAATATTTTTTGCCTTCACTTCTCGATCCCGAAAAAAGAAAATATGTCTCTATTCCTCTTCATGTCTCTACAATCTACATTGATATATCGTAACAAAACATTCAAATTTCCCTTCACAATTAATATACAGAAAGAAGTAATAGAAAACAACCACTAGTCCACTATTTAGTACTCTGTACTCCACTACTCTCGGAGTCCAACTCTCTGTCTCTCCAAGTCTCCAAAGTCCAACCAACATACAGAAGTAACAGAAAGCAACTCATAGCTCAAAGCATTAAGGACTCACCTACTTCACCAAATCACCAGGCCACCAGCACTGGGCACCGGCCCCGTCCCGATGTGCAGATTCCCGAGTCCCACGCCATGCCGTGGCACCATGCTGTCGCCCTCCCGTTGTCCCGTGTCGTGCCGCTGGCTGCCTGCTTGCGCGCCGCACCACATGCTGCCATCCTCCCGCATCGCGCTGTCGGTCACCTGCTCCCCTGCCACGCCGCCTGCTTCCCTGGTCCTCGCGTTGGCCATGGGGAATTGGGGACTAGGGAGGACTGAGGGGAGAGATTAGGGTTGGGGAGCCGAGCCAGGAGGAGACAAGAGAGGATTGGATTTGGAGTGGTTAGTGGTGTATTCGGTATTTCGGCTGGCTGTGGATTGGACTGGAGTCAGGAGTCTTGGACCGGCTGATGAATGGAGTCGAGTCATGGATCTTCGGTGGTGGCCTGCTGGGCTGGGCTTTCAGGAAAAAACATAGCCCACTGATTCACTGAAGTCTAAAGAGTGACTGAGTGAAGAACTGATGATTGATGAACTAATCCCCTCCTGTTTTTTCGATTTTTGGGGGTGTCGGTGCATAACCGGCAAGCTTGCTGGTTCCACCCCTGGACCCCGGGTGCACCTTGACTTTGAGCTTCACTGACATGTCTCATCGTCAAGCATCGACGCAACCCAGGATGTGCCTCGACTTCGCACATCATCGATGCCTCTCAACTTTGTGGCCTCAAGCATGTCTCGACAACCCCGAGCGCATGTCTGCTTTACATGTTGTTGATGCATCTCAACTGTGCGTGTTGGCACATCTCGGCTTCGCCACTACGGACGTGTCTTGATGACCCCAAGTGCATCTCAGCTTCGCAGAACATCGACACATCTTGACCTTGCGCCTTGGTGTGCCTCAGCTTTGCGCGTCGTCGACAGTTCATGACTTCGCGGCCTTAGGCGCGTCTTGAT
This sequence comes from Ampelocalamus luodianensis, assembly GCA_036346255.1. NCBI lineage: Eukaryota > Viridiplantae > Streptophyta > Magnoliopsida > Poales > Poaceae > Ampelocalamus > Ampelocalamus luodianensis. Next base: position 13,848,914 of record CM070634.1, read on the forward strand.
GACCCTGAGCGCATCTTGGCTCCACATGTCATCGATAGATCTCAACCTCATGTCGGCGCGCCTCAGCTTAGCACGTTGTAGACGTACCTTGACTTCACAGTCTTGAGCGCGCCTCAGCTTCGGGCATCATCGACGCACCTCGACTTCATAGCCTCGGGTGCGTCTTGATGACCCCGAGCGCATCTCGGCTTCGTGGGACATTGAGGCATCTCAATCTTGTGCCTAGGCATGCCTCAAATTCACACGTCGTCAATGCTTCTCGACTTTGTGGCCTCGATGGCATCTCGATGACCCCGAGCGTGTCTCAGCTTTATGAGATGTTTACGCATCTCAACCTGTGCCTCGGTGTGCCTCGGCTTCGTGCGTCGTCGGCGCATCTCGACTTAGCAACCTCGGGCGTGTCTCATCGACCCTGAGCACATCTCTGCTTCACGCGACATCGATGCATCTCGACCTCGCATGTCGGCGCACCTCAGTTTCGCGCATCACCGATGCATGTCGATTTCACGACCTCGAACGTGTCTCGATGAACCTGAGCACATCTCGACTTTGTGTGTCATCAATGTGTCTAAATCTTGTGCATCGGAATACCTCATCCTTGCATGTCGTTGCCTCGCCTTAGCCTCAAGCGTCGCCGCGTCGGCACAACCCCGGTCGCACCTCGGCTTTGTATGTCGTAGGCACATCTCACCCTGAAGCGTCGACACTACCATGGGCCCTTCCCGATGGCCCTGGACGCACCTCGGTCTCGCGCACCACCTATACAGCTCATCCTCAAGCACTGACACATTCCTCGACCAGAAGCTACTCGTACCATGACGAATACGGAAAGATGCTTGTAGATGCAAGCCACCCTGCACCCTCAAGCAAGGCCCTAGGGAAACCACTCATAAATTCAATACATCATTGACATGAGTGCATACCTTGTATCACATGGCGTCGCCCTGGATAGCATCCGAATTGGGTGCTATTGGGTAAACGTGTAAGTACGACCCCATCTGGAAACGATTTGTGGGGAGCTACGAGGGAAGGATCTCTACGAGTGAGACGGGAGCTACGACACCCTGGTGAGGGACAACACACCTCGATAGCTTAATCACGACATAGATTATCTTCCTCGGCCCAAACTTGATGCTACTTCAATAGGTTTTGCCACGACTTGGTGCTCCCCCTCTAGCTCAACGACTTCACCTCGATAAATGCCAAGGTGCCTCGATGGCTCCGGCTCCATCTTGGTGTGGAACATTTTAGCCTTGAGGGATCCACTGCCATCGAACCCATCGTCGTGACCAGGGGCTCCACTTACGAGCGACAACTTTTGCCTCGACAAGCGCAATTGTGCCTACAATAGATGTCACCACAAGTAGGGGCTCCTATTCGCTACATTAGGATCTCGACATCACCATACGGCGACACCTGCAGGACTCGCTAGAACCGCTAGGCCCACCGGGACGAGAAACAACCCACAACTTCAACTAGAACAAAGCAATAGTGGTGAAAGCCTATAATAGGGTTGCACGTCCACACCCTATCTAGGACGGTGTTCTCGTCCTCAAGAAGGTAGCAAACACAAGCCTCGATGGTGAACCGAGCTCAAGGTCTCCTTCATCATTAGCCTCACACTCATCTTCACGTACCAGGACATGCAGCGTGGCCTCGATAGCCTCAAACGGGCAGTCTTCATCGGCGACAAGACCGTGGCCTATGTGCTCAGCCTCCTCCTCTACACGGTCGGTGAGGCGCGCGACGTTGGGAAGCACTAAATCAGCCAGGTCGAGGGTGAACCGGCTGACAATGGGTGCGAGATGACCAAGAGGATCAATCGGAAGTGCAAGCAGTGCTAGAGACTCACTGCAAACGCGGTCCAGAAGGAGACATGGAAGAACATGGCTGGGTGTTGGAAGAAGAGGACGACCACCGGTGCACGAGCACCGGATGCGGCATGAATGTAGGGTGGGACAACTATGTCATCTTCTGCAGCGACGACTATAGGATTAGGCATGAGTACACCATGTTCTTTGAACAGGTGTCAAACAACTTGAAGTAAAGCATATTGTTGTAAAATTAGCGATTTTAGCAAATATTAATTCAGATATAATTCATCGCTATTTTTGTCAATATTCTTCACTAATTAAATATGACAACTGCAAATCAGATTTTGAGCTCAAACTAATGCTTTACTAATATGTGAATGTGTCATATTTTCGAATTTGTATTGATGTATATGAGAATGTTTATTATCACAGACAGTTATTTATTGGAGATGGTGCCGGGGAGCAAGAGCGTCGCAAGGTGTCTAGATCGTGTGGTCCTAGAGGCTCCTCCTCCTGTGTGGCAGCAAGCGGTGCAGCAAGAGCCGGGAACCAGGCCCTAGCCTCTCCAATCAGAGGCCAAGAAGGTGGAAAGATAGAGAATGCTAGGCGTAGAGCTCCCTCCCTCAATGTTGATGGTGGTCGAGCGTCGTGAGGAGCTAGACATGGTAGGCCCGAGGCAGCGCTAGTGAGCGGTGCTGTCACCCGGTGTCTAGACCACGGAGATTCAACATGCTATTGGGTCATCCGTTGGGATTTGACCGACGTTATGGGAGGAGAAGCGGTACAAAGCCTGGATCTAGAGGGAGGAGGAAGCAAGCAAGGCAGCTGTCATTGATTTTGGATCCCTGTCTGTGACACATGTTGAGTGCAGAATGACACAAGTGTCTATCAAGAGAAAGGGAAGGGATGGGGCGATGATTGGGCCAATGCTCGACTTGACTCGAGGATTTTATAAGCCAATGGTCCTAAGGGGATCAAGTCCACACGAAGCATCGCCCTACTCGAGGGTCTACCTGAGTGTGGTGGTGTGCACTGTTCTAGAGAGTGTCTCACTCCCTCACACCCTCAGACCGCCAACTCGAGCGACGCAATGACCCCTTCTTGAGAGTTAGAGCATCGGCTCGGGCGAGCATCGGACCTTTGGCCTGAATCGGGAAGGGTCCCCACCTTCCCCGAATCGGGAAAGGTCCCCGCGTACCCCCGAATCGGGAAGGGTCCCCGAGTTCCCATGGGTCGATGAACAAGTCAACCAAGAACCGACGTAGGTGCACCTTGGCCAACGCAATGGGCAAGATGTTGCCTTGAGGAGGAGGTTCCGTGTGTCCCCTCAGGTTCGTCGACTATACTAGCGTTGGACCAACATACGTCAATAGATGACTAGGGTTAGAGCACAACAAGAACACGATCGACAACACGAAGCGTAACCTCGGTTTCGTAATCAAGACCCTCTATGCAACTGGTAAGCGTAAAACTCCTCTATGCAGCTGGCAAGCATAACGTCAACTGGTGGGTCGAGCATAGGCGTCCCCACCTGACCGAAAAGGACGAGGCTACCCCTAGGGTTGCCCAAGAATTAGGGTCATTTATGTAACTTCATATTCTTCCCCCTACCATCCAATAAATAGGACCCCCATTGTAACATGGGGGGAGGAGGCCACTTGTACATCATGTCAAACTTGAGCAATGCAACTTGGATGGTTCACTTTCGTCACTTACATTTTGTTCCCCACCTACGCACTCCTAAGGATTGACGTAACCAACCGGGGGTGCCTACAAATCTACTGTCTAGACATGTATCTACAACAAAGATATTTATACACATCTTAATTCACCCACTTCTATTTAGACTGTATTCATTGATCTACATGACTGGTCAAAGGTTAAGGAAACTTGAACTAGAACTATGCATTTATCATCAATTTACACGAACGTCTTTAATGAGTTTAGTCATCTCATTAAACAAGTGTTGTTGATATGATATCAGATAGTAAACTTGTAGGCACCCCCGGTCGGATGCATCGACCGTCGAGGATGTGTAGGGGGACTTAGTAGAGACTTGCTCAAGCAATTTATGCTGATGTATAGCATGGGTGTGGTAAAAATTACAAGTGGCCTCCCCCTCCCCCATATACTAGGGATTCTATTCATAGAGTGGGAGGGAGAGATCACTGAAGTTACATCGTTGCTGTCGGGGCTTAGCTTGCTCCAGGGGTACTTTCGTCCATCGCATCAAGTGGGTCCCACCATGTCCGAGATACATGACGTCATTGGCCTTCCCTCTATGCGGGTGTCAATGGGACCTCGGTGCATGGCTACCCTAGACCAAGTCTAGAGTGGATTCGCCGATGTGTCAAGCCTCACTGGAGTTGGTCCCCGGACGAGACCTCGTCCGGGGTGGATCCCCTGATGTGTTACGCCTCACCAAGGTGGATCCCTTGATGTGTCATGCCTTCACAAGGTTATTGTCGGCTCGAGGTAGCACAGAGACCCTCCCCCAACAACATGCATGTGAATACATACATACACACACACACATACATACATACATACATACATACATACATACATACATACATACATACATACATACATACATACATACATACATACATACATACATACATACATACATACATACATACATCACTACTACAGAAAAGGTCTTAACATACAGTTCAAAAACGTCATCACAGACGGTTTCATGAGCCATCTAAGTTTATAGGTCAGTAATGACATGAGGTCATCACGAGCGATGCATGATGCATACCGTCACGAGCGATTATTAACTCGAAGCGATGCAGTGATATGAAACTATCACAGACGGTTTGTAGCTGAAACCGTCTGTGATGACTTTTCTCTACAAGTGCCCAAGCAGTGATTGCTTGTGTCTTTAAAGTAGCTCATATATATATATATATATATATATATATATATATATATATATATATATGAAGCCAATTTTAAAGGCACAAGCAACCACTTCTTGGACACTTATAGAGAAGAGACCAGGAATAGAATGGTAGGACGTACCTAGGACGCGGAATGAATACGGTTACACAGACAAATGTGAAATGAATGGCATTTGTGACATCAGTTAGCAATTCAATTGTATATCAGAATGTATAAATTTGTATGTGTACAGACTGATAAACTGAAGATCAAAGTGACAGCAGTTAGTTGAATGGCAGGACGTACCTGGCAAAGGTGAAATGAATGGCGAGAGGCTAGTTGAATGGCAAGAGGCTAGTTGATTGCACATACAAAGGTAAGATTAAGAAGATTGATTATTGCTCTCAGACTAGTTCTAGCAAATCAACCAAAATTAACTTATTACATAGGAACAAAATCTATCAAGATACTATCAACTGTGATGTAGGACAACAAGTATATCAGAATGTATAAATTGCATGCTCGAAACAATACAAGTATATTAGAACACCACTCAATGCTACTCAAGGGCTCATGCCACACTAGCAATATCTCCATATCATCACCAACACCATCACAGAGCAAAGGGAAGAGAATGGGATAGAGAATAAAGAGGAGTAGTTTACCTCAGTGCTACGCGACAACAGCGGCAAACACCACCACCAGCACAGCCGACATCCATCTCCCCACTATGCATAAATCAACCAAACATCAGAACACCACTCAATACTCAAGCATAAAAATGAAACCGTAGGAGAGGCAACCGGAGGGAGAGAGAGAGTCCCATGCGCAAACCTCAGCCAAAGCAAGCAACCACCAGGAGGGGAGTTCGGCGGCGCAGGAGCAGAGGGGAGCGGCGTACCTCGATTTGGTGGCGTACATGGCGGGGCGAGCTCGATTTGACGAGGGAGACGGCGAGGGAGATGGCGGTGAGGTTGATTCGGCGGGGGAGATGGTGGAGTGAGCTCGATTCGGCGGTGGCGAGGTCGAATCGGCGGTAGTGTAGGCACGATGCGGGAGCCCAAAGTCCCAAACCCTAGCGCACGATAGGGAGGGGAACGGGCGAGAGTAAGGGCACTGGGGAGTGACTAGTTAGGGCACAAACCCTAGCGCGCGGGCTGTTATTAATAAAGGGATATCACAGACGGTTCTATTATGGAACCGTTAGTGACACTTATCACAGACGGTTCCATAATAGAACCGTCAGTGATATGAGACCATATCACTGACGGTTCTATTATGGAACCGTATGTGATATGGTTGTTCAAAGTTCTATGTTTTGAGCATATATGCTGTCATGTATACATTTACATCACATGAAGAATTTACATGTTTATATGTCAATTTTATCATTTAAATACTACTGAAAATTTGCTTTAACTATGATACATATCACAGATGGATGTTTGTTCCACTAAACCATCTGTGATATATATATATATATATATATATATATATATATATATATATATATATATATATATATATATAGTTCATCATATAATATATAGTAATTTGATCACCTCCGAACTAGATTTTTTTTATTTGGAATTTACATGGCCAAACAGCGTGTCCACTTGCTTCTTACAAAGATTAAAAAAAGTAGAAACCTAAATGAACAAAGTTTTTCTAATGACGGAGGTAGGCTGCTATCTCCATCTTCAAAACTTCGTAGGTGTTGGCGTCAACGTCGGCATCGGATGGTTCATGAGTGAACGAAGCCCGAAATGTGTCCTCCCGCTGATGCGCTCGTTCAAGTGTCTCTCGAAGACCCTCAGACGGCTGAATCAAGAAGAATTGAGCCCATAGACTCTCTTCCCTTGCTTGAGGGTCTCGGCATGGTCGACTCGGTCGTCCGCCTCGACAAGCGCCTAGCGACGTGAGCCTCCTGGAGACGTGCAATATCGTTGTGGAGGACCACGTCGATGACGCGATAAACTCACCAGAAGTGGGAGATCACTCGGAAGACGCGGTAGAGGAGGGTGTCAAGACGGCGAAAGGTGGCCACTACCTGCTTCGGCAAATCCTCGGACAGAGGAGTGAGGACACTATTGATCAAACAGTGTCCTTCCGCCGCATCGGCCAACGTACAACTGGAGAGGTGCTCGTAAAGTATGGCCAGGTGGGCGATCAATGTCGGCGACAAGGAAACAGAATAGGGAGCCATTTCTGCTAGCTTTAAAAGAGTAGAGTTATATGTGAGGATCGGATGATGATCATCTTCGATGGTGGATGATCCTTTTTATAAAACAAGGAATAAATTCAGCGCGTGAGATCAAGACACGCATCGGGGAGCCGAAGCGGCATTCAAGCGGCAATGATGCGACGAAGAGACGTATCGGCGATGACGGCGATGAAGAAACTCATCGGGCGATGAAGAAATTAACTCATGGGGGAGCTGAAGGGATATCCTCACAGACGGTTATAATTCAAAACCATTTGTGAAGTCTACAATTATTACAGGCGGTTCGTGTTGAAAATCGTATATGATTTTTATAAATATCATAGACGGTTATTGTTTAGGACCGTCTGTGATATTTCATAGACGGTTTTCATCATCGACCGTCTGTGATATTACTTCTTCACAGACGGTTTTTTGTGCAGCCAGTAACACAGATGGTCTCTAGTCCAAAACCGTCTGTGATTGCATGTAATATAGACACTTTTGGTCAATCACCTGTGATAACGCGTCCAGTATTAGCCTTTTTGTAGTAGTGTGTGTGTGTATATATATACATATATAACATAAGACTTAATTAGAGTGGCTGTAGCATATTTTTTATTTTTTATTACAAGGAAGATGTACAAGCACAAACACCACCACAAGCCCACACGCGCGAGTGCCCCTCTTAGCGCAGTCTAGAAAGGTGGAGGCTGAGGATAAATCCACGACCTCACACATTCCTAATGTGGGGACCCCCGGTTATTGGAAATGTTACTAATTAAATTCATACTGTAGCACAATTATTAATGAAGGAACAGTGCTGCTCCTTTATTAATACCAGGCTAAAGATATAAATTTAACTAGTGACAAATCCAGTAAACAGGATTCCCGGATATATATGATTCTCAATGGTTCCCAGGATCAATGACCATTGCATATATATCCTTCATCAACATTGCATCAAACACATACAAGACATACATTGATATAATTAAACATAAGGTTACATCATTCTGTTAATACTACAATATTAAGTGACTTGGTCACTTTAACGATATCTGTGGAAGCAAAATAAGCGGAAAATGTCCACCAATGGCCCCATCCACCCGCAGCAATTGCGTGGAGGAAAGAAGTAGCGCTACTCGTTAGCGTCACCCAGATCGCGCTAACGGGTACTTCATAAAGGAAACCATCCTCACCTGCAACAATAGGTGGTAGCACCTTGAGTACAAAAGGTACTCAGCAAGTCTTACTCAAACTAATAAAATAAAGTGGTGATTAGGGCCTAACCAAAGGAGTAGAGTTTTTACATGCATAAGGTTACAACAGGAAGGTATAAAGGTTCAAATTTGCATAAAGCGATACCTCTTAACCTACAAAGGCTAACTTTTGATAAAGCAATTTAATAAATCAAAGATAAAGTAAAACAGTAAGTAAATACATTAAATGTAAGCGATGCGATTGCATGATTCCCTCATGCCAACCGAAAATAAACCAAAACCAGGTTTTGAAAATCAAAACCTCTATACAGTGACATCAATTCAAGTTATCGTCCATGACCGTGGACACGGCTATTCGAACAGTTTATACCTGCGAGGGTGTACATCTTTACCCACATGACTTAGCTAGCCGTTGCCTTTGGATGCCTCCGAATGATGACACACTTCCTTTGGTATGCCGACCGGGGAAGCTAAGATTTGGTATTTTTCAACAAGCCAACACTATTGAGTTGGACCCCCATGTGTGCATTGATCCCACTAGTGTAGGCTATACCACCTACTAACCACGGGGCACACATGTTGTGTCAGTAATGCCGATCCAAACAATTTAAAGCAATTGGGTTCCCCACCCATAGTAGAATGCTATCGGCACCATTAAGGTATCGTATATGCGACGAGGCACATATACGCCCTCACCCTCCTAAGAACATCTGATACTGACATACAAAGCTCACATGGCATAAAACGCAGTCCTCAGACCAAAGCATCTATGCCATACAAGGCCAATACACATATCCTTACTCTCCTGTTTCCAACTCAATAGTCTCAACATTTTACTTAACCAAACAGCGCCCATACACTGCATGTGGAAGTACGTGGGGACTTGAATTGAATAATCGAGTTCGGTCCTTAATTAACCCGGACAAGTCCACCACAAACCCAATCTCGTGCAAAGCACCATCACTAGCTTCCTCTTGTCGAGATCAATTTGAATTTCAAATACAAGACTGATTTAAAGAAAGCGGACAAAGAGTTTGAAAATGACAATAGTTCGGTTGTGATTCCCATGTTTGACAAGATATGCTTGTCAAACTCTAAAATCTCTAGATCGCATATCTAAGCCAAATCGAAAATCGACCATATAGTATACGAGATTACGCTAGAGTTGAGTGTATGGTCATAATTAAGGTAATCCACCATGTCGGGTTATAGCTAGCTATTACAAGTCACATTTTGTATTTTCGAAAAATAGCATGCGAGATATCTTTGGATTTGTAAAAACTATGGTACAAAAGTGGGTTCAATATGGTGCAAAGAGGATGCTTGCCTTGGTAGTAGTATACTACATTGGTGTTCAAAGTTGCTCGAGAAAAAGACTCAATGGCTTCAATGAACGATTCTAAAATAAGCAATAAGATCAAATAAATACCAAAACCGACAATAAATCCAACATGGAAGAAATATGCATGATCAATCTAGAAATGCATGATTACAGTATGCTTGAGCCATAACTACCCATAATAATGATAATAACCCATTATATAGCTCATCTGTTTTCAAAAGACGAAATTAGAGTTTATTGCAAAGTTCCAATTTTGATTTGAAAAGAGTCAAAGCAGACAGATTGAAATTTTCAGAAAAAGAAGTATAGATCATGCAAAAGTTCATAAATGAATCTTAGCATGATCCTTTAGGGTAATTAACATCCCAAACCAACCTTAGTCTAACCCTAGCCAGTTAGATCACATCGACTAGGAAGGAGATCATTTTGTCGGCTAAGCGAGCAAAAAAAGCAGAGACAATTCTCGGTTAGAAGTTAAAATAGATGATGACAAGAATGGAAAGATTAACTTGTCATCTGCTAGGGTTTAGTCAAAACCTAAATAAGATGGTAAGTTGACAGAGGAACCCTAGGTCTTGAAAATGACATGAAAAACCGAAAGGTATAATATCAACTTTTCGGTTTAAAGCAAGTTGAAGCTACTGATGCTTAAAAGAATGATCCACCGCAGCTTCTAAGGTTCCTAGGATGCTTAAGATATCAAAACTAGGGCTTTTGACTTACCAAGATGGAAAGATACCAAGAACTCAAAATTTGAGGTTGGTCGACGGAGAGATCAAGTCGATTTAACTCGCAAAGATATCAAATCTTTAATGCAAGGTAAAATCGGGGCTTAAGGATGGATAAGCAAGGTATAGGAGCAAGAACTCCACCGTCAAGAAGGAAGAAAATGAGCTTGAGTGGTCAACAATGGTGTGACTCAAAAACTAGGGTTTATATATGTGTGTTGAGCTACAGGGCAATTGAGAAAAATCTAGAGCTTGATGAGGTGTCCATTTAGGGCTAATTATCCCAAAAATTAGTTGTAAAAACTTTGGGATAATCCTCTCCTTGATTTCCAGAGAAATCTGCGCTCTGAGAGAGAGGGAAGAAGATAAGAGCCAACTGACATGTGGGTCCCATTGTCATTCTCAGCCGCACGCAACTCAGAAAGACCAAACAAATGTCAGCCGTCCGATTGGAAATGGGCGGCTACGATAAATAGAGAGATTAAATGATTTGAACCGGTATCATTTAATATGGACCGCACGATCTAGATCGGATGATCGAGATCCAATTGAAATCCCGAAGGACTGCGGGGCTCCACTTTCAAAGATAGACGTTGGATCAAGATCCAACGATCAATTAAAAGATATACACGTCACTCTTCTTTTGATGCGGTGGCTCAGCACCGTTGGATTTAATTTCTACGGTCAGGATGTAAAATGGATCCGGATGGTCCGATTGCATACACCCATGTGGTCCGCACGATTGAAATCCAACGATCCACCGATTTTGGGCTTTAAAGGCCCACGGTCAAAATGGAGTACCGTAGGATTGAAATCCAAAGGCCCGCATATATGCGCGCCTCTGATTTCAAATTGGAATACACGACACCGCTAGATCAAGGATGGACGGCCACGATTGTGCGGGGATCCGGAGTCGTCCGAATGCATACACAAATCTGGGCCATACAATGAAGATCCAACGGTCCAGAGGAGTGCGGGCTTTATAACACGCGGGAAAAAGGGAAAAGCCGTGGGATTTGGATCTAACGGCTGAAATAAAAGTGCACCTTTAGGTTTAAAACGAAAAGAGCGCGCTGTTGGATCGAGAACGAACGGTGGAGATCAAACATGGATCCGGAGTTGTCCGGTTGCACGCATCGATCACGCTCGTTGGATCAAGATCCAACGGTGGAAGTTGATCTCGTACACGTGGACAGCTCAGGTGATATCGTGAGCTCGCCCGTTCGATTGAAGATCGACGGCTCGCATCACGCATGCGTTTTGAACTTGCGCCCGATCGTGACCGAGCCAGACCAAGACGATTGGGTTGGACCAAACCACGTGGCCCGAGTCGCTACAGTAATTAGGTTTGGGTTTAGACCGGATTGGTTGACCAGACCCATTTAAATACTTAAAAGGTTTGACTGGGACTTTAAAAATAACAAATAAATTTATAAATTCATGAAATTTTTACTGTAAGCTACTGGAATGATATATTTCCCAGATAAGTTTTATAAACCGCATTTTCACTTTATCGAATACATAAATATTTATTTCAGGCCGAAAATATTTATTTAAAGACAATAAATTTTTCTTTAAGCCCAAATAATTTCTAAAAATACAACAAAAATATTTTTAGCCAAGATAATTTATCTAGGCTTTAATAAAAATACTTCCCAGTCATAATACAAGTTTTATCTTGTATTCCTTTAAGACTTCAAATGGTTCCTTAGGGTTTTGGCCAAAAAGGAAGGTTTTTAATTTGTAACATGCTGCCCAAAGTGTAAACATGAACAGTAATGCTATGAACAGTACCTCATTACTGTTCATAAAGCATTTTATTACTGTTTATAAACTTGGGGCTGTTACAAACCTACCCCCCTTAAGAAAATCTCGTCCCCGAGATTTGGAACAAGTTAATATTAGGAAGAAGTGAAATGGAAATGAATTATGAGGAAATTCAACATCTGTTGTTTTGATTTCCTTCAAAGATAACAAAGAAGAATCTTACATAACAACATAGTGTTATTATTACATCTTTGTTTACAATGCTTTGTTTAAACTTTCCTTTCTTGATCTAAAGGAAAGTACTAAACAACAAAAAGATGAGGGTGCTCAATTTGCATCAGGTCTTCGCGCTCCCAAGTGGCTTCATCTTCAGAATGATTAGCCCACTGAATTTTTAAGAATCTGACAGTACGATTTCTTGTCCTGCGTTCCATTATGTCGAGGATGCGTACTGGTTGCTCTTGATATGAAAGATCAGGTTGGAGAGCAAGATGCTCATAAGCAGTTGCCTCAATAGGAACACGAAGGCATTTCTTTAATTGAGACACATGAAAAGTATCATGCACTGCTGAGAGTGATTCTGTAATTCCAATTGGTAAGCTCTGACTCCCGCTTGGCAATGATTCGGAAGGGTCCGATATAACGAGTGCGAGCTTTCCTTTTACGAAAGCGATGAGTACCCTTCATGGGTGACACTTTAAGATAGACATGGTCATCTACCTCAAAGCTCAATTCACGACGACGATGATCGGATAGCTCTTCCGGCGAGGTATGCGGTTTTCAAACAATCTCGAATCGCATTTAACTTGCTCTTCGCTTCCTTTACCAAGTCTGGACCAAAGTATGATCTTTCACCAGACTCGGACCAATTCAATGGAGTCCTACAAGCTCTCCCATACAAGGCTTCAAAAGGTGACATTTGAATACTTGCTTGGTAGCTATTATTGTAGGAAAATTCCACATATGGCAAAGATTTCTCCCAGTCTTTGCTATAAGATAGCACATAGGCTCGAAGAAGATCTTCCATCACTTGATTTACCCTTTCAGTCTGACCACTAGTTTGAGGATGATAAGCGATCTTAAAGAGAGTTCGGTTCCATAGCTTTGATGAAGGCTATTCCAAAAGTGGGAAGTGAAGCGATGACCACGATCGAAACAATGATTTTAGGAACACCATGAAGACAAACAATTACGGCAATATAAAGCTCGCTAATTGCTTGCCATTGAAATCATCTGGCCAGGAATAAAATGAGCCACTTTAGTTAAGCGATCGATGATGACCCAAATGGCATCGATCCCTTGGAAGTCTTGGGAAGACCGGTGACAAAATCCATACCGATCTCTTCCCACTTCCATTGGGGAATAGGCAAAGGTGAAGGGTACCGGTGGCTTGGATGTTCGGCTTTAACCCTTTGGCAAGTATCACATTCAACAACATCTTGAGCAATTTGCCTCTTCATTTGGCTCCACCAAAATATTTTCTTCAAATCTGGTACATCTTGGTACTCCTGGGATGCAAAGAAAATTTGGAATCATGAGCTTCTCTGAGAATTAGACCCTTCAATGGAGGATCCGCAGGTACTACCAAACGATTGCGATATCGAATCATACCGCGATCATCTTCAGAAAATTCGTTGGCTTTACCTGCTTTCATATTCTCCTTGATTTCGCTACCTCGGCATCGGTTTTGGGCCTTGAGTCTGAGATTCTAATGTCGGCTCCACATGTAATGCAATGAGAATCCTTTTCCCACAAATTCAAGACTTAAGCGCGAAAATCAAGCACACAAGTCTCTTTTCAGTAAAGAGGATATGTAGTTGCATTGTGACTTTCTGCTTAAAGCGTCTGCCACAACATTGGCTTTACCAGGATGATAATGAATACCCATGTCGTAGTCCTTGATCGGTTCAAGCCATCTTCTTTGTCTCATATTCAAATCAGTTGAGTGAATATGTACTTGAAGCTTTATGATCGGTGTAAATCTCACAACGATTACCTAGAAGGTAATGTCGCCAAATCTTCAATGCATGGACCACGGCAACCAATTCCAAATCATGAGTAGGATAATTAACTTCATGAGGCGCAAGCGCGGGATGCATATGCCACAACTCGGCCTTCTTGCATAAGCACACATCCAAGTCCATGGTGAGATGCATCGCAATAAATGTCGAAGCTCTTCGAACATCAGGAAGAGTAAGGCTGGAGCTTTAGTCAAGAGAGTTCTCAAAAGCCAAAACTCTCTTCACACTTAGCTGACCATTCAAATTTCTTCCCTTTTGCAAGAGCTGAGTCAAAGGTCTAGCAATCTTGGAGAAATTTTCAATGAACCTACGGTAATAACCCGCAAGTCCAAGAAAACTCCGAATCTCGGGACATTCTTGGGAGGCTTCAATTTAGTACATCTTGTACCTTGCTTGGATCGACAGCGATACCTCCCTCAGATAACACATGCCCCAAAAATGCAACCTCTCTGAGCCAGAAAGCACATTTGCTGAACTTAGCATATAATCGATGCCGACGAAGTGTTTCCAGCACAAGTCGCAAATGTTGTTCATGATCCTTATCAGACTTGGAATAAATAAGGATGTCGTCAATGAACACGACAACGAACTTATCCAAGAATTCCATGAACACTGAATTCATAAGATTCATGAAATATGCTGGAGCATTGGTCAGACCAAAGGACATAACAGTATACTCGTATAAACCATAACGAGTAGAGAAAGCTGTCTTAGGAATGTCCTCGGCTCTAACCTTGATCTGATGATAGCCCGATCGCAAATCAATCTTTGAAAAGACACGGGCACCAACCAACTGATCAAAAAGATCATCAATTCGAGGTAGAGGATATTTGTTCTTGATAGTGACTTCATTTAACGGACGGTAATCCACACACATCCGTAAAGTGTTGTCTTTCTTCTTAACAAAGATTGCCGGGCATCCCCAAGGTGAGGAACTCGGTCGAATGAAACCTTTGTCAAGCAATTCTCCGAGTTGCTTCTTCAATTCAACCAACTCGTTGACAGGCATTCGATAAGGACTCCTGGATATGGGAGCAGTTCCAGGAACTAGTTCAATTACGAACTCCACTTCCCGGTCTGGAGGTAATCCGGGAAGGTCTTCAGGAAAGACATCAACATACTCACAGACAATTGGTACTGACTCCAAAGAAGGAGTGGTATCAACTTGGTGAGCACAAAGATGAGAGCCAACTGCTTTAGAATGATAAACAACTTGAATGCCGTCGGCATTGGTCATAGAAATAGACCGTTGGGAACAATTGATTTGACCCTGGTTCTTGGAAAGCCAATCCATACCCAAAATGACGTCCAACCCTTTAGAGTCAATCACAATTAGGTTTGCTAAAAACTTCACCCCAAGGATTGTTATGTTGACCCCATTAACAAATCGATCGGTTTTAAAGACCGACCGGTGATTGAATAATAAAAGATGGTTGGAGGGTATGCATGTCTAAGCGGTGTTGAACAAACAAAATGATCGCTAATAAAAGAATGAGATGCCCTGAGTCAAATAAAGCGATGATTGGACTGAAATTAACTAGGAGCATACCCATAACAACTTGTGTATCAGTAGCCTCTTCAGCAGTTGATCGGTTCACATGCCCATTTGACTGGAGCCGGATCGGCTTTAATAGGAGGCCTCTGCGAAGAAGGCTGGCCGCATGCATAATCGGATATGGTCGAACCGAGGCAATCCTTCTTTGCTTTGCCACACACTTGTTGGCATAATGCCCCGGACGACCACAATGATAACAGATAACCCCTGGGTTAGCATTGTTAACAGGACGGGGCTGATTTCCACTTGGCCCTGACTGATTGGTGGGAGGAGAGGGACGAGGGGCAAACACCGCTGGCCTTGGTGAAAATGGAGCTGGTGCTCGTGGTGGTCTAGACAACCACATACGAGGCCTTGGTGAGCTGCTACCAGGAACAAACTGAGAAGTCATTGCCGCTGCGTGACTCCTCCAACGCCTTGCTCTTACTCTCGCCACAATGGCTTTATTGACCAAATGAGAGAAATTTCTGAAATCATGCAAAGCCACTGCCATCTGCAGTTCCTCAGATAGCCCATTCAAGAACCGGTTTCGACGACGAAGGTCAGTCGAAACATCATCAGGGGCATATCTGGCCAAGAAGTTGAACTCATGCAGATATTCCGTCACCGATTTTCGCCCTTGCTTCAGAGCGAGAAATTCTTGCTGCTTGATCATCATAACTCCCTCAGGAATATGAGCTTCGCGAAAAGCTTCCACGAACTCATCCCAAGTAGGGACATGTCCAGCAGGTTGAATGGCAAGAAGATTATCCCACCATATGCTAGCTGGTCCATCAAGCTGATAGCTGGCAAAAAGAACCTTTTCCCTCTCGGAACATTGAGCAATCAAAAGCTTCTTCTCAATGGTCCGAAGCCAATCCTCAGCTTCCATGGGATCCTGAGAACTGGAGAACACCGGCGGGTTAGTCCGCTGAAAGTCGGCCGAGACGGCCTCGCTGCAGGTGGCCTCTGCTCTAATCGGCGCAACAGAGAAGAAGTATTGCGCGCAATCTGCTCCAGGATGCGCGTCTGGTCCATTCGATTGCGCTCAATTTGCATGAGCACATCGGCCATCGAAGGTGGTGGAGGAAGCTCCTCTTCCTGGGGACCACCTTGTGGACCCTGAGAGCTGGAGGGTTCAGTCGGCCCTCCCTGAGAATGAGGCATGGGAGTCGACATGCCCCTCCCTTGTTGCGCTTGCGCACGAGTAGTAGGTCCTGTCATCCTGTTACCACAACATGGTTAACAACACAACAAGGGCATACTCGGCAAACACAAACAAGGTTACTATTAGAAAAGAAACACATACTGTACATATAATGCATCATGTTATGTTATGCATTCAAGTTAACACCAAACCAGAAGCTTCATATATATACAACAAAATTTCGGTTCCAGTCTTACATCATAGTCGGCCATAATGGTAGCATACAAACCGAAAGTTAAACTTACATACTTTGTACAAAATACTTCTGCCCTATTACATACAATTTATTTAAGGGCAACTAGTAGACTAGAAGACACTCAACCACGAGGATTCATCGTCGAGGTGCTAGCGTAAAGATCGGTTAAAGTTCACCGGAACTCATTCAAAAGATGAGCTCGGGGGAACCCGTGTCACAGGATCCAAAGGGCTAATAAGACGCCTCGGGAACCCAATGATGGTGATGACCTCCAGAGGTGCGATCCGCAGAGTGCGAGGAAGCTGCGATCATCCGGGCTTGGCGCACTTGTTCATAAACAGGTACGCACCCGGCCACTTCTGGAAGTCGGTAAAGAGGTGGTGCAGAAGCAGCAGGAGAGGTCTCGTTGTCACCATAAAGCACGTTGCGAGGAACGCGGTTCATGTTGACTCCAAGAAGCAGGTACTCCTGGGCCTCATTAAGGCGATGCCGAGTTTCCCATAACTCCCTCACAAGACAACGATGGACTTGGTCCATGATACGGACCATCCTTGCCAACTGTCGCACCTGGGGGTCTTCGCCAAACTGTATCTCAGCGAACATGCTCACTTCGGAGGTAGGACCTTGATTCGGGAAGTGGTCATAGGGTGGTTGAGACAATTCCGTCAAATCATGACGAAGAAGGCTCATCATCCTACTCGCAGCTTCCTGAACTGCCATGGCCTCAGAGGTGGCAAGTGCCTGGACACAGTAGGGAACACTGCCAGCTACATGCCTAGCGATGATGTTGATAAAGGCACGGTACTCCTCCATGCCTGGTCCTCGATCTCGTCGATAGATGGCGTACTCTGGCTGGTAGGTGAAATTGGAGCGCCACATCATGTCCCGCAGCAAAGCTGGAAACCCATCAACTTCCTCGGCGCGGGTCTCCTTGACCAAATACCATCCACTCATCTATAGACAAAAAGACAAGATAAGAAACAATTCACTTTTAAATAAACCAACAGAAAGTTGGGCAAGAAGTGGCATTAAGGGGGGGTAAGAAATAAAAGATGTCATACTTAGGCTTTCGAAAATAAATTACTGTTTGAAAATAATTTTAGCAGAGGACCCTCTAATAACTTCGGCCATGCTACTTCTAACCTACAGGCAACGTATGCTCGATACCTGTATTTGTAGGGACCCAGGTTATTGGAAATGTTACTAATTAAATTCATCTCAGTAGCACAATTATTAATGAAGGAACAAGGTCTGCTCCTTTATTAATACCAAAGCTAAAGATATAAATTTAACTAGTGACAAATCCAAGAAACAGATTCTGATATATATGATTCTCAATGGTTCCCGTGATCAATGACCATTGCATATATATCCTTCATCAACATTGCATCAAACACATACAAGACATACATTGATATAATTAAACATAAGGTTACATCATTCTGTTAATACTACAATATTAAGTGACTTGGTCACTTTAACAGTATACAGCGGAAGCAAAATAAACGGAAAATGTCCACCAATGGCCCCATCCACCCGCAGGCAATTGCGTGGAGGAAAGAAGTAGCGCTACTCGTTAGCTTCACCCAGATCGGCGCTAACGGGTACTTCATAAAGGAAACCATCCTCACCTGCAACAATAGGTGGTAGCACCTTGAGTACAAAAGGTACTCAGCAAGTCTTACTCAAACTAATAAAATAAAGTGGTGATTAGGGCCTAACCAAAGGAGTAGAGTTTTTACATGCATAAGGTTACAACAGGAAGGTATAAAGGTTCAAATTTGCATAAAGCGATACCTCTTAACCTACAAAGGCTAACTTTTGATAAAGCAATTTAATAAATCAAAGATAAAGTAAAACAGTAAGTAAATACATTAAATGTAAATAAAGATAAAGTGCATGATTCCTCATGCCAACCGAAAATAAACCAAAACCAGGTTTTGAAAATCAAAACCTCTATACAGTGACATCAATTCAAGTTATCGCCCATGACCGTGGACACGGCTATTCGAATGCAGTTTATACCTGCAGGGTGTACATCTTACCCACATGACTTAGCTAGCCCGTTGCCTTCTGGATGCCTCCGAATGATGACACACTTCCTTTGGTATGCCGACCGGGAAGCTAAGATTTGGTATTTTTCAACAAGCCAACACTATTGAGTTGGACCCCATGTGTGCATTGATCCCACTAGTGTAGGCTATACCACCTACTAACCACGGGCACACATGTTGTGTCAAGAATGCCGATCCAAACAATTTAAAACAATTGGGTTCCCACCCATAGTAGAATGCTATCGGCACCATTAAGGTATCGTATATGCGACGAGGCACATATACGCCTCACCCTCCTAAGAACATCGACATCGACATACAAAGCTCACATGGCATAAAACGCAATCCTCGGACCAAAGCATCTATGCCATACAAGGCCAATACACATATCCTTACTCTCTGTTTCCAACTCAATAGTCTCAACATTTTACTTAACCAAACAAATACCATACACCGCATGTGGAAGTACGTGGGGACTTGAATTGAATAATCGAGTTCGGTCCTTAATTAACCCGGACAAGTCCACCACAAAACCCAATCTCGTACGAAAGCACCATCACTAGCTTCCTCTTGTCCGGATCAATTTGAATTTCAAATACAAGACTGATTTAAAGAAACGGACAAAGAGTTTGAAAATGACAATAGTTCGTTTAGATTCCCATGTTTGACAAGATATGCTTGTCAAACTCTAAAATCTCTAGATCGCATATCTAAGCCAAATCGAAAATCGACCATATAGTATACATTACTACGCTAGAGTTGAGTGTATGGTCATAATTAAGGTAATCCACCATGTCGTTATAGCTAGCTATTACAAGTCACATTTTGTATTTTCGTAAAAATAGCATGCATGAGATATCTTTGGATTTGTAAAACTATGGTACAAAAGTCGGGTTCAATATGGTGCAAAGAGGATGCTTGCCTTGGTAGTAGTATACTGCATTTGTGTTCAAAGTTGCTCTAAAAAGACTCAATGGCTTCAATGAACAGATTCTAAAATAAGCAATAAGATCAAATAAATACCAAACTGACAATAAATCCAACATGGAAGAAATATGCATGATCAATCTAGAAATGCATGATTACAGTATGCTTGAGCCATAACTACCCATAATAATGATAATAACCCATTATATAGCTCACTGTTTTCAAAAGACAGAAATTAGAGTTTATTGCAAAGTTCCAATTTTCAGATTTGAAAAGAGCTGAAAACAGGACAGATTGAAATTTTCAGAAAAAGAAGTATAGATCATGCAAAAGTTCATAAATGAATCTTAGCATGATCCTTTAGGGTAATTAACATCCCAAACCAACCTTAGTCTAACCCTAGCCGCTAGATCACATCGACTAGAAGGAGATCATTTTGTCTGGCTAAACCGACAAAAAGAAACAGAGACAATTCTCGCTAGAAGTTAAAATAGATGATGACAAGAATGGAAAGATTAACTTGTCATGTCGCTAGGGTTTAGTCAAAACCTAAATAAGATGGTAAGTTGACAGGAGGAACCCTAGGTCTTGAAAATGACATGAAAACCGAAAAGGTATAATATCAACTTTTCGCTTTAAAGCAAGTTGAAGCTACTGATGCTTAAAAGAATGATCCACCGCAGCTTCTAAGGTTCCTAGGATGCTTAAGATATCAAAACTAGGGCTTTGACTTACCAAGATGGAAAGATACCAAGAACTCAAAATTTGAGGTTGGTCGACAGAGAGATCAAGTTCGATTTAACACTGCAAAAGATATCAAATCTTTAATGCAAGGTAAAATCAGGGCTTAAGGATGGATAAGCAAGGTATAGGAGCAAGAACTCCTTTGTCGGCAGAAGGAAGAAAATGAGCTTGGTGGTCAACAATGGTCGCTCAAAAACTAGGGTTTATATATGTGTGTTGAGCTACAGGCAATTGAGAAAAATCTAGAGCTTGATGAGGTGTCCATTTAGGCTAATTATCCCAAAAATTAGTTGTAAAACTTTGGGATAATCCTCTCCTTGATTTCAGAGAAATCGCGCCTCGAGAGAGAGGGAAGAAGATAAGAGCCAACTGACATGTGGGTCCCATTGTCATTCTCAGCCGCACGCAACTCAGAAAGACCAAACAAATGTCAGCCGTCCGATTGGAAATGGGCGGCTACGATAAATAGAGAGATTAAATGATTTGAACCGGTATCATTTAATATGGACCGCACGATCTAGATCGGATGATCGAGATCCAATTGAAATCCCGAAGGACTGCGGGGCTCCACTTTCAAAGATAGACGTTGGATCAAGATCCAACGATCAATTAAAAGATATACACGTCACTCTTCTTTTGATGCGGTGGCTCAGCACCGTTGGATTTAATTTCTACGGTCAGGATGTAAAATGGATCCGGATGGTCCGATTGCATACACCCATGTGGTCCGCACGATTGAAATCCAACGATCCACCGATTTTGGGCTTTAAAGGCCCACGGTCAAAATGGAGTACCGTAGGATTGAAATCCAAAGGCCCGCATATATGCGTGCCTCTGATTTCAAATTGGAATACGCGACACCGCTAGATCAAGGATGGACGGCCACGATTGTGCGGGGATCCGGAGTCGTCCGAATGCATACACAAATCTGGGCCATACAATGAAGATCCAACGGTCCAGAGGAGTGCGGGCTTTATAACACGCGGGAAAAAGGGAAAAGCCGTGGGATTTGGATCTAACGGCTGAAATAAAAGTGCACCTTTAGGTTTAAAACGAAAGAGCGCCGTTGGATCGAAACGAACGGTGGAGATCAAACATGGATCCGAGTTGTCGGTTGCACGCATCGATCACGCCGTTGGATCAAGACCCAACGGTGGAAGTTGATCTCGTACACGTGGACAGCTCAGGTGATATCGTGAGCTCGCCCGTTCGATTGAAGATCGACGGCTCGCATCACGCATGCGTTTTGAACTTGCGCCCGATCGTGACCGAGCCAGACCAAGACGATTGGGTTGGACCAAACCACGTGGCCCGAGTCGCTACAGTAATTAGGTTTGGGTTTAGACCGGATTGGTTGACCAGACCCATTTAAATACTTAAAAGGTTTGACTGGGACTTTAAAAATAACAAATAAATTTATAAATTCATGAAATTTTTACTGTAAGCTACTGGAATGATATATTTCCCAGATAAGTTTTATAAACCGCATTTTCACTTTATCGAATACATAAATATTTATTTCAGGCCGAAAATATTTATTTAAAGACAATAAATTTTTCTTTAAGCCCAAATAATTTCTAAAAATACAACAAAAATATTTTTAGCCAAGATAATTTATCTAGGCTTTAATAAAAATACTTCCCAGTCATAATACAAGTTTTATCTTGTATTCCTTTAAGACTTCAAATGGTTCCTTAGGGTTTTGGCCAAAAAGGAAGGTTTTTAATTTGTAACATGCTGCCCAAAGTGTAAACATGAACAGTAATGCTATGAACAGTACCTCATTCACTGTTCATAAAGCATTTTATTATGTTTATAAACTTGGGGTCATTACACCTAATAAAGTGTACTCATGCAGCGTAAAGATGGACACCAGGATTTAGATCTTAGTGGGGTGGCGTCGTACACCCACAAGGTCACAACTCTACCACCCACCAAGAGGTGGTTCCCCCCGGTTGTGGCATATCTAGTATGCTGTATACATACTAACTTCTTTGCCCATGTCAGTTTCAGAAGATTCTCCAAAACAAGACAAAACATATATGTGATCTTTACATTGATCAGCTAGTAGGAACTGAAGGTTGAATATGGGAAGGTAAAAAAAATCTATTATGTAATAAAATTTAATGACAATTGGTTTACAATTGCAAAGAAAAATGAGAAATATGCTAGACATTATACAAAAGAGAGAAACATATGACCCTTTTAATTTGGTTGACCCGAATTTTATATGCTTAGATTTGATAGTTACCTTAGATGTATATATAAGGATTTGAAATAATTCTCTTAAAAAAGGAAAATATCTAGCCCTTAATTTGATGGGGCCATAATTTTAAATGCTTAGATTTGACTGTACTCCCTCCGGTCACAAAGAGTGACGTTTTGATACACACGTAGTTAAACTTTTTAACATTTGGTTATATCTCTATCAATATTTAGACTGGACATATCAAAATGATATGTGCAGATTTGCCTAAAAAGTACTTTCATAATATTATAATTCTAATGGATTTTATAGATATATTACAATAGAAATTAGTTGTCTAAGTTATGTTTTGGACACCATATTGATGTCTAAAACATCACTCTTTTGAGACTGGATGGAGTACTATTTTTTTTTAAAAAAGATAAGTAGCACTATCTATAATTCAAAGATTGTCTGTGCTTGACGGGTCCACGTCCCAATTCTCACTTTTGACGGGAAGAGAGATCTCAAAATAAATTGCGTCAATTGCATATGATTTCAAATATCCCAAATATATAATTTGTTTGTGAAATATGAATTTCAACATATGGAATTCACAAAGAAAATTTTATACGGTCAATCCGCTAGTTATGATAAAGAAATAAAGTGTAAAAAATGATCATTATTTAATATGAACAATTTGTATTCATCTTTATATTAAAATTAAAATGTTTTCACCAGTGAACACTCATTTTTGTTGATATAGTTATATGATGTTTGGGAGCCGCGAGGGTATTAAGCTCATGCATCACGTACACATTCTTCTTTAAGCTAGATTAATAACGACCGACATTGTTTTGTCATGGCAGGGTTATGTACTAGCTAGCTTGAGACCCAACAGTCTATGGTACGTTGTTCCAAAAATGTTGCTGCAAATTTTTATCTACTTTTCGTATGATCAAATAGGCATTCTCCAAAACGGCTATAGCTGATAGCTACAAGGCAGACGCATACCAAACAACAACACCAATTTCGTACCACCTTTTTGCCATACGTCTCACTTACTTTTGTCGCTTTTTTACTGGCTCATTCTAATCGTACCACCTTTTTGCCCTAAGTCACCAGTGCTTTACATCAATCACACTCGCTTTTTTAGGTTCAAGGATTTGGAGAAAAATTACAAACGTGGTTGACGGCAGAGAGAACAAGAGCTCAGGAATAGTTGAAGCAAATGGGAAAAGTAAAAAACCTTAAGTTACTCCCTGGTGAATATTTATATCCCTCGATCTAAGTAAAAGATCGTAGGATGCTAACAACTGCAAATCTCATCGGGAACGGCTCCCAACTGACAGAGTTTGCAAGAGACGGTTGGCATTCTTTTTCCTATCTATTCAGGAAAAAAGTTTTATTTTTACAACTCAAGTAAAATTACCTGTTTGACCAAGTCAATTTCTGGTCAAACAGAGTACCAGTCGGAAAGACGTCACTTTCGACCACTATCCTATGACCTCTTTTCCAAGTAAGTCATTTCCATTTGAAGTTGGGGGCTAGATGATGATGATCTAATAATCCTCAATTATTTAAGTTATTTATCTGTAATATTATAGATAATAATTCCTTTTATGCAACCTTCAAATGTACCCTTTAATATTAGAAATGAGGAAGATTATACATACTTAGTGGTTGTAAGCTATTCTATGACCACCCTATATGGTCGTAAGTCCTACTACGATCACCTCATGGTCGTAAGTCTTACTACGACCGGATCGCCACGACCAACCTATGATCAATAAAGTCTACAGACATGTGGTCCCAATTGACTAGAGATATTTGTATGTTGTGTTTAATATACACAGTAGTTAATATGCGTCGTTATTCCTAATATAACTACATGTATAAAACCATTGTCTTTGACATAACCGCAAGACGACGTGGGGGTATGCCTATGGCAATAAATGCCCTTAAACGTACACATTGCATCAAACGACAACATGTCTTTTGACATGGACAACTGCCACCCCTTTATGCGCTATATAAGGAAGTCGGGGGACAGAGGAGGGAGAGGGTAATCAACCGATCAAGAGATTCAAAAAGAAGAACGGGAGACAGAAGTCATCAAACCCTAGTTTTAGTGACTTCCTTCTTATAGTAAAACACAATCAATACATCAACACAGGAGTACAGTTATTATTCTCTCAAGAGAAGGCATAAACCTGTATAAAATTCTCGTGTCTTTTTCTATGTGGTTTCGCTCTAGGAGAGCCCCCAATATTTATTCATAAGATCCATACTAAACCATCGACAGTTCGCACCGTCCGTGAGGAGCTTCAGTTTCTCCTTTCCTTTTTGATAAATTATCTTCAATTTTAACTCTAATGCTTGCATGGTAGGAATTGAGGAGAATTGGTTCGATTTGACAGACTACACAGGACTCGACATGGATGTTTGCTACGAGTACGAGCAGAGCATCATTTCGTCCGACGGTAATGCCAGTTCCAGGGATATTTCAGTAGACCCAGGGAACCATGCCACAAACAAGGTTAATGAGGGAGCCCTCTCCCCCACAACATTATGCCCAAAGGAGGAACCAGAACCCTTAAAGGGCAAGGGTCCAACCGACAAGGATCAGGATCGTCCCACGACGAGTGTTGAACACAGCGAGGGTTCGTCCTCCAAATGTTCAAGTGCATCCGATCTATCACAGCTAGCTCTAGAATCCATGATTCCGAGACTCATCAACACCAGATAACTGTCACCCTTCGGTTACCCCCACGAGGTGTGTGGTCAAGCCCATTACACACTCGGATTCAACCATACCCCCGCAGGGTTCACCTTCAACCGGAGACGGTTATAACCCAGAATTCCCCTTCCTGGAGAGGATTGCTCCAAGTCGTGAGGCATTGTCCTTCGACTACTCTTTGAGTCAGGAGGACTCAGCTGCGAGTGGGGATAGTAGCACCCAGGTGGTCTTTGTCCTCCCCTAAGATCCTAGTCTCTCTCCACGAGGCAGGGCTGGGGTTGCTTCCCATCGCACACTCGCTTTGGGCTCTCGTGGTGATGGCGAGAATACCACCGGTGATGACCAGGATCTCCACATTCATGAGCGTGGCCAAAATCCTAGAAGTGATTTCTCTCTACTGAGATGCACTCCGGCTGACTCATATGTCGATGATCTTGAAACCGCTAGGCGAAGAAGAATTACTACCCAGATATCCTTACCTGGGCGCACCCAGTACTAGTCGGAGAAAGCTCAAGAAATTCAACAAATCAATGATCAAGAGCATGGACAAGCACCAGGCTACAACCTCTTCACTCAAGAGATCGCACGAAGACTTCAGGACACAATGGTCAGGCTCGAGTGAAATCGACAACACCATCCTGAAAGTTATACTTGGACAACTCCAACGAATACTACTCGTTTGAACAACTCTCCTCATGGAGAACGATAGGACCACAGATCTGGTCAATCTCCTTGACTATGACACTAGTCGAAGAAGAGTTCCTCGAACAACTAGTGATCGATAGGCTCCTACGGGAGGAGGTCATTCACCACTTCTTCCAAGAAAGCTGCACCAGCAGATGGAGCATGAGGAGTATTACCCTCGTAGGATAGAGATCTATGATAGGTCAGGTCCATTTACCATTGGGTATCATTGAGTACGATCGCTTGGAGATGTAAACCCTTCTTTCCTGTAAAGAAGGCGTTATGATATCATTACCGAATGTCAGACATTTTTGCCTGACCTTCGAGCAGTTCGCTGGCCGCCCGGTTCTGACCAGTGAACATGGAGAAATTTGATAGGTTACAAAATCCCATTGAGATTCTTAAAATCTATACAACCACAGTTCGAGCAGGAGGAGGAGGAGAGAATGTCATAGCCAACTACCTTCCTACTGTGCTTGAAGGATCTGCTCGATCGTGGCTGATAAATCAGTCACAAGAGTCGATCTACTCGTGGTAGCACATCTGTGACCTACTGCTAGCCAACTTCTAGAGCACTTACAACCGCCCTAGAAAGGAGGATGGCCTGCATAGAATACGATAGGATTGTCATGTTACCCTATGACAATTTACCATGCATTTTAGTTTGGTTCGTATTCTATTATCAAGGCATTCAAGCAGGGAGTCCGCAATTGAAGGATCACGGAGGATATCGCTCTAAATCCTTTAGCTACCCTCGCTGAGCTCTTCGAAATGGCCGACCGTTATGCAATTACAGTAGAAGCAGTCAAGTGAAATCGCACGATTGATCATGATGACAAGGACACGCGAGGAGTATGCGAAGGTAACAAGAAGAAAGATAAAAAGGTTGGGAAATCCAAGAGCAAGACTAAAGGCCAAAAACCTCAAGTCAAGAGCTCTAAGAAGGTCTTAGCCGTGAGTGACAAGGAGCCTCAGAGCTCCAAACCATACTCCGACCAGAGCAAAGGAAAATTCCACGAATGGAAGAATGACAAGCCTAGGTGATGTCATTTTTTTAAAAAAGGACACGACCTTCTCAACTGTCGAGTTTTTCAACGGAAACTCGAGGATTACTACTCTGACAAGGGACCGCTTCGTACACTCAAAGAGGTAGGACAAACGAGTGGTAAAAAATAGTCGGATGATGAAGAGGAGATGTCGTTTTAAGATCCAGAACATACCATCGATCATATCTATGGGGGATCTTGAGCGTATGAGATGAAATGATAGCTCAAAACTGTCAAACGTGAGGTAAATTCTATCAACCCTCCTCTTGTCAACAAAGTACCAAAGTGGTCAAAAATCACCATCTCTTTTGAGAAATATGACAGGCCGATCCCTTGTACTCGACCTGGTCATTTTTCGATCGTGGTCAAGCCCACCATCAACAACTGTCAAGTCAATCACGTGTTAGTTGATAGTGGAAGTTCATTAAACATACTCTTTATGAGTGCCCTGGAAAAAATGCAAGTTCCCAGGACAAAGATCAAACCAGTATAGAGAAAATCTCTTTTGATGTGGTCAATATCGACATGGCATATAATGCTATTCTTGGTCGACCAACTCTGGCACGATTCCTAATGACTGCTCATTATGGTTATCAATGTCTTAAGATGCCCAGTCCCAAACGAATAATCACAGTCCATTGTGATAAAAAGATGTTGCTTATATGTGATCGTAAGTCCCTCGAGATGGTTGGCTAAATACCCACTCGAGAAGCAAGTAAAGTGCAACATTTGACCAAGCAGCCGATGTCTAAAATTGCCCCAAAGCCGTTTGACCAACTCCAAGAAGTTCCACTTAATACAGAGGAGCCCTCACTCTCGACCCCACATAGGAAGATGCTCTCGTCAACTTCCTCCTAGCAAACACATATGTCTTTGTGTGGCAAGCATCTGACATGCTCGGGGTCCCTAGGGAGGTGATCGAGCACAGGCTAGCTTTACGACCTGACAAGAAGCCTGTTAAACAAAATTATGGAGATTTGCATTCAATTGACGAAATGTTGTTAGAATAGAATTAGACAAGCTATTTAAGGCAGGTTTCATAAAAGAGTTCGACCACCCAGAGTGGTTGGCTAATCCTGTAATAGTTAGGAAGTCTAATGGTAAATGGCGTATGTGTGTAGACTTTACTGGTCTAAATAAAGTTTGTTTGAAGGGTGATTTTCCCCTTCCTCGTATCGATTAGTTAGTTGACTCCACTACTGGTTGTAAAATATTAAGTTTTCATAGATGCATACTCTGATTATCCTCAGATAAGTATGTGTTTAGATGATGAAAAAAACTGTATTTATCACAGTATTTGGAATATTTTGCTATGTTAAAATGCCATTTAGTTTAAAAATATTGGTTCTCCTTCCAACGCTTGATGCAAAGACATTCCTTTCTCCACTTGGCCGAAACATGGAAGCGTATGTTGATGACCTGGTCGTAAAAAGCATACAGGATCTTAATCATATTTCTGACCTGCAGGAAACATTCTACAACATCAGGAAACACCAGTTGAAACTCAATCCTAAGTAGGGTGTGTTCGATGTCTCTTCAGGAAAGTTGCTTGGGTTCCTTGTCTCTGCGCGAGGAATCGAAGCAAATCCTGAAAAGATAAGGGCCATTGAACAAATGCTCCCTCCAACCACAAATAAAGAAGTCTAGAAACGACTAGGATGCATGGCGGCTTTAAGTGATTTTATCACACGACTAGGAGAAAAATGACTTCCTTTCTTTAAACTTCTGAGGAAACACGAGTGTTTTGAATGGTCAGAAGAGGCGAATAAAGCCTTCGAGGATGTCAAGAGATATCTTACAAGTGCCCCTGTTCTGGTTTCTCCTAAACTAGAAGAAACACTCTTAATGTATCTAACTGCTATGCCACAAGCAGTAAGCGCAGTATTGGTTGTCGAACGTGATAACAATCAATGACCAGTTTACTACGTTAGTGAAGTTTTACATGGGCCTAAGGAGTTTTACCCTCAGGTCCAAAAACTTCTATATGTCCTCCTTATGTCTTCGAGGAAATTAAGGCATTATTTTCACTCGCGCAAGTTAATCATGCCATCTGAGTTCCCCTTAGGAGAGATCCTCCAGAAAAGGGAAGTAGCGGGGCACATGGCAAAGTGGTCGGTTGAACTTAGGAGTTCGATCTCTATTTCTTGTCCTGACGGCCATTAAATTCCAGATCTTGATAAACTTTATCGACGAATGGATAAATCCTGAATCTGTTCAGGGACCCCAGATGAATTCCACGACCAGTGGACAATGTACTTCGATGAGTCACTTACGCTAACTGGCTCAAGGGTTGCTCGGGTGGTCTTGGTATCTTCTACAAGAGAAACCTTAAAATATGATATTCAATTAAACTTTCCGCTACTAACAATGTGACGAATATGAAAGATTATTGGTTAGCATACGAGCAATGAAAGCGCCGAGATTCGACGACTACTCGTGAGAGAAGACTCTCAACCGATCGTGAATCAAGTCAAAAAAGTACAAATGGTCTAGTCCAACCATGCCTTAGTACTTATCGTAAGTCAGGAAGCTTGAAAAGCATTTCTTCGGTTTCGAGGTACAATATATCCCTTGAAAGGATAATTTCCTTGTTGACCAGTTAGCTCAAATAGCTTCTTCCTGATCACAAGTACCACGAGGAATCTTCTTGGAATAGCTCCAGAAGCCATCCCTGGTCGAAACACCAGAGACATCTCCTATTGAGACAGCCTCCCTAGAATACGAGGATACTTGGATGAATTCCATACGAGAATACAAGCAAATCATCTCCATCAGGCATCATCATAGAGTCCTCAAATAGTACACTCAGCCCTAGAAACGAATTTACCTGATAATTTAGTTGACGAGCATGTGCCCGAGTAATTGGACATTGCACATCATTCATGGCAGCAGCAAGAGGAGTGTTCATATCAGTAGAAGTGATGTCCTCATCAAAGTGGCTGACTTTCGAGGAGCGCAACGCGTGTGTGGAGTGTTGTGAGGTTGTTATTGATCTTATCCAAGGCATTGCGAATGCTCTCTCCGAGTGAGTGCTCCATGTACCGCACGAGCTCTCTCGTGCGAGGTGTGAAAGATTCCTCACCCGTATGCTCCAAAGAGTGGTCGTTGTTGTTTCCACTATATGTAGATTCGCGTGAACCTGCCATTGTTAGTAGAAAACAAAAAACAGATCACAGTGTATATGTTTCTATCAACTACTAGGGTCTGGAGATTGACAAGTCACTCTCACTCAAGCTTATACCAAGTTCTTACAAGATCTTACCAATGCAGCAAGGAAGTGGTACAACCGATGGCTGGTTCGTGATATTCTTACTTGCGATTAGCCCAACGATTGTGATGGAATGGTACCTGCTGAGTTAGTAGGAAGTGGAGCTCGGAAGGCTAGTATGTAGCAAAGGAGTAGAAATTGTTCAAATCAGTATGCAAAGGAAAGCACTAGGGACAAGCACAAGGAACTGCCAAAACGCCAAAGCACCAAAAGAAAGATGCAATTCTGAAAGGAACAAGACGCTTTTCATGTGCGGCTCTCTCTTTTGTTTTTTTGTTTTTTTTTCTTTTTTTTCTTGTGTGGCTCCTTTTTTTTTTGCACTTGCTTTTTTTTTCCTTTTTTTTTCAATTCAAAGCAGAGATGCACGTTTATTAGAACTAAACAAAATATAACCAGGAAACAAAGATTACACAATCTAGAATGAAAGAAAACTCAAACTAGACGGCGAACGAACAACCAAAATGGGTGCTGAAACTTCGAATGCTGTTTTGAGGCCCTAATCGACCGTTTTTTGGATTTTTCACTTTTCCGGATTTGCAACTTCCGACCTTGTGTAAAGGTCCTATCTAAATGAATCACAGAACGAGCCAAAGAACGTCGCAATCTGAGTTCGTATGGAAAAGTTATGGCTGTTTTACCGAACAGTGCGCGAAACTAAAAACTAGTCCGCGCCGAAGAGGTGGACTTGACTCATTGCTGCGGCCGACTGGAACTCTGTGTCATGTCCGGATTTTTTTTTTGATTTAAACAGCAACAACCAAAACGATCTGCTAGGTGGTGGAACCGATC
The DNA here is from genome assembly GCA_036346255.1 of Ampelocalamus luodianensis. Classification (NCBI taxonomy): domain Eukaryota; kingdom Viridiplantae; phylum Streptophyta; class Magnoliopsida; order Poales; family Poaceae; genus Ampelocalamus; species Ampelocalamus luodianensis. Next base: position 13,880,272 of record CM070634.1, read on the forward strand.
AAAAATTCTTATGGCCAACCAGGACAAGGTGGATGTAGCAGGAGCAAAGTAGTCGGGATTGATGCGGCAGATGGATGAACAAGGCGGTGACAGAAACCCTAGAACATACCAACTCGAGCAAAACTAAAAACTAGAACCGATCTAGACATTAAGACCAGTAACTAGACACGACGATACAATCTACAATTGAAGGATGCAAAAACTGAAAAGAACAATACGAGGCACAAATAGGTTTGGACGATGAACTAAACCTTTTTTTTAATTTTTGTGGCTTTGTGGACTGTAGGAAAAAAAATTCTCACTGAAGAACTATAGCTCTGATACCACTTGATGAACCACGGAGGTCCTGATTTTGGCCCGATGTTTCGATGAAAAGGTAAGTTCGGTAGTAGTCGCTCAACTCTCACGATCCTAGCTACAAACTCGCAAGGCTCGAAACCACACAATCGCTGAATTGCTCGATAAGTCGTTATCAACTGTGCACGAATACCCGGCTGACCTAATCACGAAGATCAATTCCTACATACACCGAAGAAGCACGCAAGAACAAGATAAATAAGCAATCTAAAATTGCGAATAGGAATTAAAATTATATTGATAGGTGGGATTCCGAAGAACAATGTCGTTGTTGATCTCGCCGAACAAGAGGACAAAGTATAAAGTAGTAAATCTAAACTTCAATCAATAAAACCCGAAGAACTAAAGGGGACGACGGCTACTATGTATAAGAGAAGGAAGGGCGGCCATGGGTACTGTTCACACATAAATAGTGACGTATGAGCAATACCACAAACCCTAGGTGGCCGGTCATGTGGGCCATATGGGTCAAATCAGCCCATTCATTACAAAGCCCGTGGGCCAACAATTGGTGACGCAGTACCATGGCATGTAAATGCAGCAGCATGACATGTAGACATAGTACCATGACATGTAGACGGCTCGACGGTCCAACCGAGAATATATCATGCAGAGCCGAAAGTCCTTTCAAAAATATATGATTGAAGTAGAAGATGCAGTGCAGCGAGTCAAAGTAGTAGTTGCATCCTTAGAGTTTATGTGCTCATCACGACTAATCCAACCCTTTGCGGTATTCACCAGCAGTCCAGCATCATGGCTGCTCGCGGCTCATCAAGACGTTCTGCCACAGCGCCGAGAAGACAGCATCGATCAAGACCACGGTGTGCTTACGTATCGCGGAAGAGCACGATCAGACGGTTACTCTAGGAATTACCATATCTACAAAATTTCATACCTAAAGTACCCTCCTATTAATCAACGGTTGATACTTTTTAGTGGTGGACTGGTGGTAGGAGTACCTTCCAAGCACCATAGAAAGTCTCATACATAATAGGAGAGATTTGGGGTGAAACGACTCGAAGCGCAATCCAGCGGAATACCTTCCAATCCAAACGTCCAGATAGTGCGTGCTTTAAGTAGTACATTTTTAATACAGATGCCTCGTGTATTCGACGAATTTCTTTACTCGTTGGTTGATGTCCATGATGTATTAAGGGTCTGTACGTATGATCAGGCTCCAATTTCCAGCTTCTATGGATAAGGTAGAGTCGACCGGCAAAATGCCTAAGCTCTCCTTTGCGCCTTTGCCTTGCCGTCATGCTTGGATTTGCACCGCCGTTGCAAGGTGTCCTTGTAAACCAGTTGGAGCGCCACACAGGAGGGAGGAGAGATGGGGGAGGACTGGGAGGGAAGGAATGAAGGGACCGACGTGTAGAGATGATAGTGAGGGAGGAATGGAAAAGACAATGGCAGATTTGTCGACTGCAGAAATTAATTTGGGTGAAGAAGCTCTAGATGTGGGCATGTGGCCAAAAAAATAGTTAATTTTAGGCTCCAGCTTGAGTTCAGCCAAATGAGGCCTAATGCATGTTTCAATTGCAGTTTTGCTCCCGCATTAAGTGCAAGTGTGAAGAGCCTGCGTGATGCTTGATTTGATAAAACCATCTCAAACAGTACATCTTGATATTTAAAAACAGGTAATTTTGCAAAGGGCTGATAGAGAAAGCATGCAAAACATGTACACCGGTATATAGATAGCTCAACCCGGCCATGCACGACCAAAACTGCACGTACCCAAGCAGCCAAAAATATCAAGAGTAAGCCTTGCCGCATGCGCTCACTGTTTGACTTCGGTCCTCGCCGCATGCGTGCGTGTCTTTTCTCCCGCACGGACACACCAATTTCAATACAATCTCGTTCTCCCCAGGTAGGACCGTGAAGACACACGTGACATGAGGGCCGGCGTGCGTGGCATGCAGGCGTACGGGCTGATAAGATAAAAGGTCGGCTCAAAGAAGAGAACTTCGCAACCGTGTGAAATTGAAGGCGCGGAGACGCGCGGTACGTACGTAGTCCAGTATGTGACTGCATGTATGTATATATGTATCTATCCATCCATCTTTCCTTCCGTCGTCGCGTATCGGCGTAGCGTCACGGCCTTCAACTCCTGCTGAAATTTTGCGTTTGCCCGGCCGTCCTCGCTGGAGGAGCACGTATTCATATTCAAAACCCACGTCCTACCTTTAGGCATAGACCACCTTCCCCTCCGCTAGCCCCTGTGTCGCTTTCCACTCAATTTTTTCGTGCTCAGATGATATAGTAATTGACTGATCTAAGTACAATAAATTTGAACTTTTGGTGCAATAATTATTTTTTATAACGTTAAAATATATTCATTTGAACTTTTGGTGCAATAATTATTTTTTATAACGTTAAAATATATTCACTATGGATCTCTTTTTTGTTCATCATATTTTTCAGCAAAACGCTTCAAATTAATTGTAAATAGGATAAATAGTTTATGAGATATTGTTGTTTAAAGTTGCAATCTGTTAGATATATAAGCACATGTAGGTTCAATTTATTCCATAAATTAATCATGACATCATGCACGCAAAATAATATAACCATCACAAGCATATCAGATCTAGTCATGTCAACCAGAAAAAAGAACATGAACAGATCTAAAACGGAGAACATGACCGTTACGTACCGATGATTCTGTTCTGATCGGTTTGTCGATGGTGACACTGCAGACACGGTGTGGATGACACGAAGTCGATGACAATTCGCCGAAACCGAGTGTCGAGGAAGACGAGCGAACTAAAGAAGCGATCGCAGCAGCGCTTCCCAAAACCTTATTCGCCTCTCCCGCGTAACTTCAAGGCGACGGTTCCGAGACCGCGCTCTCGAACGGCAGCGGCACGCGGCGAACGGACGAGTAGACTACGTGGGACGCGCGCAGTACAATGGAAGAGGCGAAAACCCTAGATTGATTTCTTATCTCTGTATGGAGGCGGCGATTCAGTATTTATGGAAGAATCAGGACGTGTTATCAAGACGCCTGCACGTTCTCTATAACTCAGAATCAAACGGATTAGTCTCAGAACCGATCCGGATTCACCGCCACACAAAACAAAGAAAAGATAAAAACGCAAAGGAAGCCGCGTCACGCAAGCACCGACGCCGATTTTGGCGACCATTCACGCAGTGCCGTGCGCGCGCGCCACCCGCCGCCTCGCCGCCCGCCCGCGAGGCGAGCGCGTGTGTGTTCCTCTAGTTCTCTCCACACATGCCTCAAGTGGCTAGGAGTGCACCATCCCTTTAAGGTGGTCTTCCTCTCCTAAAACTAGCAATATGGTACTAAAGTTCACATGCAACCTTCCTTTGCATGAGTGGGCCTTTGAGATTTATTTTAGGAATTATTCTTCTTGTATGGGCTTGGCCCACATAATCCAACAATCCCCACCAGATCTCAAAGTCCCACAGATTTGCTCGAATTCCAATGTATTGTTTATATATCGTTGTTTCGATGGAGACCAATTAAGGTTGAACATCCACCTAGAACTCAAGCTACACTTACTCACAACTTGAACAATGGACTATGCCTTGAATTGCAAGTTTGGTGCAAGCAAGCTTCACTTGAAGACTTAATCGATACTAGGCCGCGAAGAGGCTACCCCTGTTGGAGCGTATAAGTCATACTCCTTGGTCTCTTCATGAGCTTAGTAGGAGATTTTCCCAAAATCTTCATAGACCGCGACTAACAATCGGGCTCATATAGGTGTGTTCTTTCAAGAATGTTCGCAGATAACGTCTTCGCTTCGAGAGCCAATGGAACACATTAAGGCCTTAACCAACCCGCTTTGCGCTTTTGAGAGTATTGCATCTTCACATAGAGAGGGTTGAAATTACTCTCCTCCAGTTAACTAATGGCTTGTTTTTCCTGCATCCTAATTCACGGGATCTCCGATCACATAGGTTGGGTTACTACCATAGATAACTCACATGGGTCTCATACCCATCTCCTTCGATGCACTATCTATCACATTTCGTGATAGTCCCTTTGTGAAGGGATCTGCCAGGTTTTTATCTGTTTGGATGTAATCCAAGGTTATAACTCCGGAGTTTCTCAATTTCTCGACAGACTTCAATCGTCTCTTGACATGCCTAGACGATTTCATATTATCCTTAGAACTATTCACTTTAGCGATAACGGTTTGATTATCACATTCATGATGATAGCCGCATCGCTTTTCCACCGTAGGTAGATCCATCAATAGATCTCGTAGCCATTCTCGCCTCAACAATAGCAAGTGTCTAGTGCCGCAAGTTTCGCTTCCATGGTTGACCTCGTCAAAATGGTCTGCTTGCAAGACCTCTATGAAACAAAGACCACCACCAATAGTGAAAACATATCCACTAGTGGCTTTGATCTCATCAAAGATCGAGATTCATTGGAATCACTATAACCCTCCAAAGACCGACGGTACCCAAGATAGTGAAGTCCAAAGTTCGAGGTACCTTTCGATAGCGCAACACTCGCTCAAGTGCCTTCCAGTGATCATCTCCGGTTAGATGTAAACCACTCAACTTGCTCACAAAGAAAAGAGATGTCCGACCTTGTTGCACTAGCTAGGTACATAAGTGAGCCAATTATCTCGAGAGTATTCCGGTGATTCCTAGCAATTTTCTTATTCTTACGAAGTAACACGCTAGGATCATAAGGTGTTGGAGAAGACTTGCTATCGTAAAAACCAAAACGGCTCAAGACCTTTTCCACATAATGAGCTTGCAAAAGTGTAATCCCATCCTCACCTCGACCAATTTAATGTTTAGAATAACATCACCATTCCTGCATCTTTCATATCAAAATTTTGAGACAAGAATAATTTGACTTCATTTATCACATTGATGTTTGTCCCAAAAATCAGGATGTCATCCACATACAAGCAGAGAATAACTCCTCACCCCACCATAGCGATAGTATACACATTTATCTGCCTCATTGGCAAAGCTCATAGATGTCACTGTTCTATCGAACTTTTCATGCCATCGCTTAGGAGCTTGTTTTAGACCATACAAAGATTTCAACAGCTTTAACACCTTGCCTTCTTGACCTTCTACTACAAATCCATCAGTGTTCCATGTAAATTTCTCATCCACTCTCCGTTAAGAAAAGTTGTCTTAACGCCCATTTGATGAACGAGAAGACCATGTGAGGCAGCCAAAGCAAGTAGTACTCGATTGTGGTCGGCCTAGCAACAGTGAGTAAGTGTCAAAGAAATCTTCGCCTTCTTTTCGAGTGTAGCCCTTGGCAACAAGCCGAGCCTTGTACTTTTCAATAGTACCATCGGGCCTAAGCTTCTTTTTGAACACCCACTTCCATCCTACTGTGTTTGCACCCATAAGGTCTATCTGTCACTCCCGAGTTGCATTAGTGATAATGGAATCCATTTCACTACTGACTGACCTCCTTCCAGAGAGTCTGCATCGAGGATGCATATGCTTCTAAAATAGACTTGGGAGTGTCGTCCACAAGGTACACAGTGAAATCATCACCAAAGGATTTGGTTATCCTTTGTCTCTTGCTCCTTCTAGGAGCTCCACATCATCCTCCTCTTTGACAAGTTCATGTGTATGTTCAAAAGGTTCATGTGGTGTGATTGAACTAGGAATTATTTCAGAGGGTTGGCTAGTAGTGTTATGTGTATCCTTCATTGGAAAGATATTCTCAAAGAACGTTGCATCTCGAGACTCCATAATTGTACCAACATGCATGTCGTACCTCGCTTTAACTATCAAAAATCTATAGGCAATACTATGATTAGCATATCCCGAAAGACACAATCCACGCCTTAGGTCCAAGCTTGCGTTTCTTAGTTATTGGCACATTGACTTTCGCCAAGCGCCCCCATGTACGCAAGTAAGAAATTGATGGTTTTCTCCCAATCCATACCTCGTATGGTGTTTTGTCCTTATTTCGTTAGGAACTCTATTTAATACATGATTAGACGTTAGCAAAGCCTCCCCACCATGCCTTAGGTAAACCCGCAGTTGTCTAACATGGCATTCACCAAGTCGATCAATGTGCGGTTTTCCTTTCGCAATCCCATTTGACTCGGGAGAATAAGGAGGCGCCCTCTCATGTATAATGCCATGTTCTCACAAAATAAGTCAAATTCGCTTGAGAAATACTCTCCACCACGATCCGACCTAAGTATTTTTATCTTTGCATTTAACTGGTTTTCATCTTACGCCTTATAGATTCTAAAATAGTCTAAAGCCTCGTCTTTCGTTTTCAATAAATACACATAATGTAACCTAGTTGCATCATCAATCAATGTCATGAAATATCGCTTTCCACCCTTCGTTAACATTCCATTCATCTCGGAGAGATCCGAATGCGGGAGTTCTAGTGGTGCCAAATTTCTCTCCTCGACAGCCTTATGAGGCTTACGAGGTTGCTTTGATTGCACACAGCTATGGCATTTAGAACCTTTGGTGATGGAAACGTTTGGAATTAAATTCATCTCGAAAGCCGAGACATTAAACCAAAATTAATATGACATAGACGTGAGTGCCAAACATTAGCCTCATCATCCACACTGCCACAAATATGGTTCACAGTTTTATTGTAGAAATCTGAAAGGGAAAAGCGGAACAAGCCTCCGTGACTCATAGCCTTTACCAATAAAATGTCCATGTTTAGACACGACTACTTTATTAGACTCAAATACCAACTTAAGCCCGTCTCTACATAAACGGAGCCACTAACGAGATTCTTGTCTATAGAAGGACATGTCTGACGTTCTTCACCGCACGATCTTTCCAAGTAAACTTCAGATCTACCGTGCCAACACCATGAACAGAGCATGTGACCCATTCCCATTAGGACGGAGGAATCCGGGCGACTGATAAGAGGAAAACAACGAAATATCGGCACACACATGTACATTAACTCTGTATCAATCCACCAATTGGTAGATTGACTAAGCGAAAAAACGATGAGGTAAATTACCATACCCACCCCATCTCCGCCTTGCCAATGGTCACGTTGCGGACTTAGAAGTCATCCCACTGGTGCCTTCTTTCCTTTGCGTTGTGGGCACTTCTTGGCCATGTGACCGTGCTCACCGCACACAAAGCAAGTTCTATCATCCCGATTGTTGTTGTTGTTCTTCTTCTTGAAGTTGGTTGTCTGTTGGACTTTGACAAATTTCCTTTGTTCTTGCTTGAGGGTTTCGTACCACATTGGCATTGGGTGCCCTCCATCACCCTTAGACACAGCGTCCTTTTCCGAGCTTTCTCCTCAATTTCAAGAGATCCAATCGGACTCTCAACAGAGTGCTCTTGTCTCTTGTGTTTGAGTCTTTGTTCAAATTCCTCCATGAAGAAGGTAATTTCGCAATAATACATCCACCACAAACTTGTCGGGTAAGGCACACTTCAGAGTTCGAGTTCCTTGCCAATGGATGTATCTCATGAGCCCGATCTACTACGTAAGCGGTTATTAACCATCTTGTAGTCATGAAATTGCTCCATGACATACATGTCATTCTTGGCATCGAGAGCAACCGTATTTGGAATTCGATGCATCCCATAACTCCTTTGCGTCCTCATGTGCATATACACCTCGCTGAGACAATCAGCAAGAACACTAAGAATGCATCCAACAAAGAGAGTAGTGGCGATCTCGAATTCTTTACGCCAAAGATCAAGAATACCTTCAGCTTGCCATTACTAACCCGAGAATACATTCATAGCAATAAGCCACGAGTGACCCCGATCGCCATCTCTTAAAGTGCACACCGAGAACTTCTCGGCCTCGAGTGCATCGGCAAATCCGACCATAGTAAGACCACGATTGCCTAAAATAAGGTTTTGGATTGTTAGATATATAAGCACATGTAGGTTCAATTTATTCCATAAATTAATCATGACATCATGCACGCAAAATAACATAACCATCACAGCATATCGATCTAGTCATGTCAACCGGAAAAAGAACATGAGCAGATCTAAAGCGGAGAACATGACCGTTACGTGCATCGATGATTCGTTACGATCGGTTTGTCGATGGTGACATTGCAGCACGGTGTGGATGACACGGTCGATGACGATTCGCCGGCCGAGTGTCGAGGAAGACGAGCCGAGCTACAAAGCAGCGCCGCGCAGCGCTTCCCAAAACCTTATTCGCCTCTCCGGTGCGTAACTCGGCGGTTCCGAGACTCGCTCTCCGAACGCAGCGCGCGTTGGCGAACGGACGGAGTAGACTACGTGGGACGGTGCAAATACAATGGAAGAGGCGAAACCCTAGATTGATTTCTTATCTCGTATGGAGGCGCGATTCAAGATTTATGGAAGAATCGGGACGTGTTATCAAGATGCTCGTGACGTTCTCCATAACTCAGAATCAAATGCATTAGTCTCAGAATCGATCCGATTCACCGCCACACAAAACAAAGAAAAGATAAAACGCAAAGGAAGCGGCGTCGCGTAAGCACTCGACGCCGATTTTGGCGGACCATTCACGCAGTGTCGTGGCGCCGCGCCGCTCGCTGCCGCCTGGCCAACGGCCGGCCGAGACGAGCGCGTGTGTGTTCCTCTAGTTCTCTCCCACACATGCCTCAACTGGCTAGGAGTGCACCATCCCTTTTAAGGTGGTCTTCCTCTCCTAGAACTAGCAATATGGTACTAAAGTTCACATGCAACCTTCCTTTGCATGAGTGGGCCTTTGAGATTTAATTTAGGAATTATTCTTCTTATATGGGCTTGGCCCACATAATCCAACACAATCAACCCACGCTTCTCTCTCCACCCGTCCCTCTGCGCTTGATCAGTGTGGTAGTAAATCTCCGATAAAGACGCAGCAAAGGCATAAGGAGTGCAATGATACTAAACGTGATAGTGTTTGTCTTGTAAAGGTGTAGTAAACGAACAAGAAGATCACAGTAATTTCCTTAAAAAAAATCGCAGTAAATCTCTTATAACGCTGCAGTAAAAGCACAATAAGGTCGCAGCAAATATATTGTACAAGCTTATTAAAGGCACAATAAGATCGCAGTAAATATCATTATAACAGTGTTGTAAACGCAGAAGGAGGTTGCAGTAAATCCGTTATATAGGTTCGGTAAACACACAATAAGGTCAAAAAAAATCTTTTTTTATGGTGCAGTAAACACATATGGAGGTTGCCGTAAATATCTTTTAGTGATACAGTAAATATTAGGAGGTTGTAGTAAATATGTGATAGATGTGCAATAAGCACACAAAGAAGTCACGGTAATTCCATTTCAATAACACAGTAAACGCATAGAGAGGCTGGTTTTACTGTATACTCCTTCAATTTTTATTACAGCGCAGATGCATTTATCGTTTATTGGCGAGACTTATATCATTATGGTACTCTCGTCGTCACTAAGATACCGATGAAAACCGTTTGCGAATCGAAACTGTCAATCAAAAGCTATGGCTAAAATAAGAAAAGAAATATTTTACTAGTACTTACCAGGAACTCATATTTGTTAGGTGGCTTAGTCCCGTACAAAGTGGGTGCACGTGGAGTGGGTTATATGCGCTCGTCTGGCCGACACGTAGATAAGCTATTATATATACGCTCATTTTCACGGTGGAACCTGTTGTTTATAGCTAGCTATCAATTATTGGATTGGTTTTGACGCGGTTCTCGTGGATATATGCAGGGTCCATAGTAGAACCCACGGGTTCACGTGCGCTTATTTCGCTCGTATAGTTGTTTGATGAACCGATGTGCAAACTACACGAAGCTAGCTAACTAGCTGCTAGCTAGCATACGATATGTTTATATATATACGCCCTGTTGCAAAATGTAAGGTATATATATTCATTTTGACTGATCACAACAAATAAGTAGAGTAGAGGTTACTGACAGATGGAGAGAGCAATAAAATGAAATAAATTATCTTACATACAAATTGATACTCCCTACGTTCATAAAAATGTGACCTTTTTGAATTTTTAAAGTCAATAAAACGTCACTTTGTTCACTAAATTTTATTATTATATATTCAAAAAAAAGTTATAAAGCGTAATATTATGATAGTAATTTTATGACATTTACCCGTATTGTTTTCATATGTTCAAAGTTCCAAACTACATATTGTAGACAATATATTTGTCTAAAATTAATATGACTTGACTGCATGAGTTTTAGCTAGGTGTCATTTTTTACCGGAGGGGTACATATTTTTTTTTAATAAAACTGAAAAATCACCTTATGCTCTGTTGCATAAATCAACACATATAGAAGCTGTGAGATGTCACATAATTTTATTAGCGCGCAAAAGAAGTTTGGCAACTTTTGGTTGCCAAAATTTGGTTGGCTGCGTTACGCATTTGACATGGATGTGCCATTGATTCGTTGCCAAGATTTTGGTAGATGTTTTTGTTAGTGTTTGACGAGGATTAAAACTATTATTTTATTTAATTAAAGACCGCATGACTTTCGTGGTTCACTACTACAGAAAATGTTTTTATAGACGGTTCAAAAACGTAATCACAGACGGTTTCGTGAGCCGTCTGAGTTTATGGGTCAGTAATGACATGATGTCATCACTGACGGTTTTTGAACCGTTTGTGTTGCATACTATCACAGACGGTTATTAATTCATAACCGTCTATGATAGTTGCCTATCACAGACGTTTTGTAGATAAAACCGCCTGTGATAGCTGATGTAGCACAGACGGTTTCTAGATACAACCGTTTGTGATGGCTGTATCACAAACGGTTTGTAGATGATTTCGTCTGTAATATATATTCTCTATAAAGTCTCTAAGTAGTGACTGTTTGTGCCTTTAAAACCATCTGTGTGTGTGTGTGTGTATATATATATATATATATATAGAAAAAATACTTTCTACTCCCGAGAGTAGTTACTCCCACCTTTGATATACTACCTAAAAGAACTTGACATACTCCATTATCACTTTGGGTATACTCATATACTAATTATAAGATACTCCAATGTGAACTACACGAAAAATTTGCAAGAGAGTCTATAGTTTTGGCATATTTTGTAAATACCTTCATATTCGCACATGAAAAGGAGTATGTCACATAAAAGGAGTATATCTAAAAATTGTACATACCACCCTTGAAAGGTGTGAATACCACCTAGGTGGTCTTATATACTGCATACTACATACATACTCTCGGTTCATGCAAGATACTCCATACGTTGTGAGATACGTAATAGGGAGTAACTACACCCGGGAGTAGAAAAAAGGCTTCCTATATATATATATATATATGCCAACTAGGAGCGTTGGATCTAGATTGAATAGCCCAGATTTAGTTGCTAATCCCACCTCCAATCCACTTAACCTTTTCACTAAACCCCCTACTGGACCTTCATTTCACATCGCCAATCCACCACGACCCATCGCCTTCCCTAGTGCCTGGCCTTCATCTCACCCAGCCGAACCGCCGCCACCACACCTCTCTGGCCCCTGGCGTCGCCCTCCAGCCCCCTCCCAGCTACACCGCCACCGTTCCACCCCGACGCGCTCTCGCATCCAGGTGTTGTGGCACTGAAGTGGGGCTTTGGGCCGGAGGCGAAGGGGGACCAGGGGACCCCGAGGTCGGAGCCGTCACGGCGAGGTGTTGCGATACCGAAGGGGGGCTTTGGGCCGGAGGCGAAGGGGGCCAAGGGGACCTCGAGATCGGAGTCGTCGCGGCGAGGGGGCCTGAGGCCAGGCCGGAGGTGGGCGAGCTCGAGGAGGGCGTGCGCACGAGGGATCCGATGGGAGCCACTCTGGGGGTGGCTGGGGGCGCAGGTGGGTCCGGAGGCGGCCCGCTGGTGGGGCGCGCTGCGCGGAGGCCCTAGGGTGGAAGTGCTCCAGAGGGGGGATGGCCGCAGGGAGAGCCGAGACGGCCGAGCGCAACACAAGAGCGAGGCAAGGGGAGGAGCAGGCCACCGGGCGCGCGCAAGGGCCAAGCCGCAGGGAGAGCCGAGCCAGCAGGGGCAGGGTGCATGGGAGCTTCAGCCGGAGCAAAGAAATGAGAGATGGAGCAATGGGGAAGGGAAGAAGTGAAGAAGAAAAGAAGGCTAGGGGCTGTACTAAACGCTAATTGAATCTGGATTGAACCAATAGAGAGAGAGGGCGCATTGGTAAGGTCTCGGGAGGATTATTTCGTGAAAAAAATGGACGACCAGGGGGTTATCGCAAAACTTCATAAGTGGCTGGGACTTCTCACCTACCTTGATCATGTCTGTTCAATCTAGATCCAACGCTCCTGGTTGGCATTATCACCTTAGCACTCAATTTCCCATTAGCACTAGATACGCCCCCTATATATGTATGTATGTGTGTATATATATATTGTCCGTAGTACCCCAGCCACTTTCGGGGGACCGTGAGGAGGATGAGACAACATCCACAGGAACTTCATCGAGCCTGTAAGTTCAAGAAACATGACTGCTAAGAGAGCGCGTGGACATAGTTCAATTACCTGGACAAGTCCAATTACCTATCGACGGCATGCAGGTAATTGGATGTCCACGCGCTCTCTTAGCAACCATACTTCTTGAACTTGCAGGCTCGTTGAGGTTGCCCGTGGCTACTGTCTCATCCTCCTCACAACCCCAAAGTGGTGAGGATTATAACAATATATATATATATATATATATATATATATATATATATATATATATATATATATATATATATATATATGAAGTCGGTTTTAAAGGCACAAGCAGCCACTGCTTGGAGACTTTATAGAGAAGAGATCAGGAATGGAATCGTAGAGCGTACCTGGGACGCAAGGGAGGAAAACTTGACCGGTATGAACACGGTTACAAAGAATACCATATAGAAGCATACCATAAGATTATATACACGTACAAAAATTTGTATGTGTGCGACACAATACCGGCGGCAACACCTCCACCATGCATTAACCCACCTCCATTTCATTTACCATGCTTAATAAATAAATTAACCCATATCAGTAAATAATCGACTCACATCAGTAAACCAAAACAAGCTCGATCAAGCATGAAACTAAAATAACAGAAAGAGCAATTCATTAGAGCTCAAATATGAATTAACTAATTATCAATTCAATTTCAGCATAAGACTATTAACATCATTGAGTAGTTCAACAGAGCATACAAATACCAATTTGTAATACCTCCGAGTGCTAGGTACAGAAAAAACACACAGAGCATACAAACATTTCTATCCACAACTAGCAGCAGTACCAGCTAGCAGTCACAACACAACCCCATTCTGATCCCCACCTCCAGATCCATCCATCTAGTCACCACCGGCGAATCCGCATCGGGCAAGACAAAGAAGGCCAAGGTGTCCAAACCGACCATCAACCCACATTACACTCGTTTCACATGAATATACCAACATCATAAACAAATAGGTGATAGATCGTCTTACCACGACATCGCCGGTGTCGGTGGTGAGGTAGACGAGGCCGACGTTGGTGAGAGGTAGCCGAGGAGGTCGGTGGAGAGGTAGCCGGGTCGCGCACGCCGAGGAAGGAGGAAGAAGGGAAGGTAGTGTCACCGTAGTTGTGGCATGACGGTGACATCGCACAAGACACTCTTATCGCACAAGTGTCTTGTGCGGTGAACCGTCATGTCACAAACCGGTGGCGACGGAAGAAGGGCGGTGTCGACGATGGGGTCGCGGCGATGTCAAGGTCGGGGCACTCGGGTGGGGAGGAGAGAACGGCGAGAGTAAGGGTCTTTGAGGAGTGACGAGTTAGGCGCATACCCAACGGCTCCTATTAATAAAGAATAATACTTATCATCGATGGTTCTATAATAGAACCGTCAGTGATATGGTCTCATATCACACACGGTGAACCGTCTGTGATATGAGACCATATCACGGACGATTCTATTATGGAACCGTCTATGATATGACTGTTCTCAATTTCTATGTTTTGAGCATATTATTATGTATACATTTACATGACATGAAAGAATTACATGTTTATATATCAATTTTGTCATTTAAATACTGCTGAAAATTTGCTTTAACTAGGATACATATCACATACGGATATTTGTTCCACTAAACTATTTGTACATATATAGTTCAACATATAAATATATCTCCAAACTAGATTTTTTTTTTCATTTTGGAATTTATATATGGCCAAACAGCAACGCCAGTCGCTTCTTACAAAGATTAAAAAAAGAAGTAGAAACCTAAATAAACAAAGTTTTTCTAGCAGCGTCGGCATCGGACGGTTCGTGATCATCAGCGAGCAAAGCCCGAAATGCGTCCACCTGCTAACGTGCTTATTCGAGTGTCTCCTGAAGACCCTCGGACTGTTGAATCAATAAGAATTTAGCCCATAGGCTCTCTTCCCATGCTTGAGGGGTCTCGGCATGGTCGATTCGGTCACCCGCCGCCTCGATTAAGCAGCCCAAGTGACGGCGAGCCTCCTGGAGCGTACTCAGGGTACCACTAGATTAACATGAGCAAAAATGATGAAGAGAAAACTTCCTTTATCACACCATATGGCACTTACTATTACGTAAAGATGTCGTTTGGTCTCAAAAATGCTAGTGCAACTTTTCAAAGGTTAATGCAAAAAAACTTTAGTCCTCAGATTGGTCGAAATTTCGAAGACTACGTTGATGACTTAGTTGTAAAGAGCATCAATGGTGGTGCTCATGTTTTCGACCAACACGAAACTTTCAATAACTTAAAAAGGCATAACCTTAAGTTAAATCTGAAAAATGTGTGTTTGGAGTTTCTCCGTAAGCTTCTAGGATTTCTTGTTTCACTAGAGGAATTGAAGCAAACTCGGTAAAAATATCGGTCATCGACCGGATGCACCCTCGACCACAAAGAAAGAGATCCAAAACTAACCGGCTACATGGGCAGCTAAGTCGTTTCATAGCACGATTAAGAGAAAAGGATTATCTTTATTTAAGCTTCTTCGAAACAATGAAGTTTCGAATGGACTAAGGAAGCAAACGATACCTTTGAGGATCTCAAAAGTGCCTTACGAGTGCCCGATTTTTGTATCTCCAAGATCGGAGAAACATTGCCGATATACATGTCGGCAACATCGAGGTAGTCAAGATTGTGTCTTGGTCGTTGAGCGTGACAACATCCAACAACCAAGATATTATGTAAGCAAAGTCTTACATAGACCAAAAGAACGATATCCACAGTGCAAAAGTTGCTCTATGATCTCCTTGTGGCTTCGAGGAAGCTAAGGCATTACTTTCGTGCCTACAGATTGGTCTAAAGTCTAAACTTCCTACTACTAATAACGTGGCAGTGCGAAGGTTTATTAGCACGACTTGAGCGGCAGAGCGCTGGATTCGCAAATTACTAGTGAAAGGCGATTCTCAACTAGTAGCGAATCAAGTAGGAAAGGAGTATCAATGCTCAAGTACGAAGATGTCATCTTATTTAGAGAAAGTACGAAAAATCAAAAAGCATTTCTTTGGTTTCGAGATCCAACATATTCCTAGAAAGGAAAGGACAACTTTTGTGAGACCGGTTAGCGCACTGATGGCCTCATCAAGGTCACCTGTCCTGCCTAGAGTTTTTCTCGAGCAACTCGATCATCCCTCGATGGTCGAGCTTTCCGAAGACCAACATACTCTACTGGAGGTCGTATAGATCGATCCCAGTCATGATCGAATAACATCAATCTATAGTTATCTTCTACATGGCACAATTCAGGTGATGTAGAGGCTGATCGTATAGCTCGAAAGGCCAAATCATACACTCTGATCCAAAGTACCCTTTACAAACGGGGATCTCACAGAGTGTTGATGAGATGCATATCTCAATTGGATGGTATTAAGTTATTATCTGACATACATGGAGGAATTTGTGAAGCACATCATTCCTACATAACTCTGGTCGGTAAAGCCTTCAGACAAGGATACTATTGGCCAACTACCCTTCATGATGCAAACGAACTTGTGACGAAGTGCGTACAATGTTAATTTCATAATCGACAGGTATATCAACCGCACAAGCTTTGCAAACTATACCACTTTCTTGCCCTTTTGCAACCTGAGGACTAGATATTCTGGGACCTTTCCCAAGAGCACCCGGGGGCTTCGAATTCCTTTTTTTCATGATTGATATATTCACGAAATGGATAGAAGCTGAGCCAGTTATTAAAGTAACAACTGACGTTGACAAGAAGTTTCTCACAAAAACCGTGATCACACGATTTGGTATACCTAGTCGTATAATTACATATAACGGTACCCAGTTCTCGAGTGAAAATTTTCAGGAATTCTGCGACGATCTAGGTATCAAGATACATTACGCTTTCATTGCTCACCCACAAAGTAACGGAGCAGTCGAGAGAGCTAATGGTATAATAATACGAGTAAAACGCAGAGTATTCGACCAATTAGTCAAACAGTCAGGAGCTTGGGCGCAAGAACTTCCTTCTGTATTATGGGTCGTTCGAACCACGACTCGTGTGACAGGTGAAACACTATTTTTTTTGGTTTATGGTGCTGAAGCCATGCTTCCTCCAGAACTGAAAATTGGCTCGGCTCGAACTGCTTGTTTTAATTAAAGTGATCAGATTGAACGACGACTCGACGAAATCAATTTCCTTGAAGAAAGACGAAACCAAGCCTTGATACGATCGGTAGTTTACTAACAAGCCATGAGAAGGTACCACAGTCGTAAGCTGCAACCTCGTAGCCTAGTTGTAGGTGATCTGATTCTCAGAAAAATTCAGAGCTAGGAAAATCGCAACAAACTTTCTCCCAAATGAGAAGGTCCACACACTATGGTTGATGTCACCAGACCTGGTTCAGTACGACTAGCTATGTCAAACGGGCGTGTCCTGTCTAATTCTTGGAATATTGATCAATTGCGTAAGTTTTATGTATAGTTATTCATTTCAATTTCATATTTCAAGCTCAATAAATATGTTTTTCCTTTCCGATGAGTGTTGTTATTTGTATATCGATTATCCTTTTTTTTTAAAACTACTATTGTTTAAGATCATCGGAGAAGATCAACGTGCTCACCGACATTATCCTTTCTCAAGGATTTCTTTTACTCTCTGGCTCAGACATATTAGTCAAATGCCATAAAGGTTCTGATCGTGATTATCACAGCAATGATTCTCACGGAGCAACCACACACTCTTTTCTCAAAGAAGAAATGAGTAAAAGAAGCATCACACAGACAACTGCAAATAGTTGCTTACATGCTACAGGACCTACGGACTAACTTTCTTCATATTAATATTATGTTCTTCACTTGTTTTGGCTATTGGTCGGGACACAGAAAACCTCCTACTCAAAATCTCTCTTATCAGCATGTGGTCCTGCCCACTGGAAGGAGTTTCCTAGCGACGGCCTTTTTCTTACGATCCTCGCTGCTAGTCGGAGCTTGTGCACGAATAAGTTTCGCAAAGTGCCTATCATGTCTTTGGTTCTTAGCAATTTTTATGACCAGTTTGGATAATAAATATATATATAAGAGCACTTATCATTTTTTTCCTGCATACATCCTTGCATAGTTTCTTCTCATCAAGACAAGTCTTATAATAACTTCCAGCCATACAATGTATCTACTTGTATTTCGGCTATGAAAACAAATCTACAACTAGTCGAAATAATGCACTGGTTCTGACCAAATAGATTTCCTATTATTATTACGATCAGTTTTACCACATAATCAGCACATTTACAATGGTCGGGATTTTTGCTCGTTTTTCTTGGTCTACTGCTTCCTTAGTAAGTTCTTCTACTATACAAGTAGTCGGGGCTAGCAAATATGTGAGCACTCAATAAGTCAAAAAGATAAAAGAATTTACTGATGATAAAAGGTAAGTTTTTTACATTTGTAATTTTACATCAATTTACTCTTTGGAACCACCAGACTGGTCGCTATGCGACGAAGATCTGACCTCCATTTCTTCTACAACCTTGTTTCCTAGAGGTGCCACTTCCTCGAATAACTTGGCTTCTTCGTCCTTCGAGCAGTTGAAGTCTGCCTCAATAGCTTGGAGGTGAATGGAGAGGTCAGAAGCTTTCAGCTTTGCCAAAGCAAGGCTGACTCTGTTAGTAACGGCGTCCTTCATGGTGCGTGCGTGGTTCTTCCGAGTTGTCTCGAACAAAATTTTGAGATCTTCAAGTTGTTAGCCAAGGTAGTTTATCTTCTCCACAGGATCTCTTAAGATAGGCAGACATTCTCCCGATCCCATGCCGAAGAGCATTTTGTTGAGAGCATTGACCTTCTCTTCAAGACTCTGCCTGAGTGCTGCCTCCTTGTCATGCTCGAACTTTAGAGTTTTTTCTTCTAATTTTTGAACTTGTTCGCGAGCAAATCAAAAGTTAATAAATTATAATTATAATGTATAATGAACTAGTCAAGTTTATGATCAGTTACCATGAGCTTTCTTCTTGATGACTTCAATAGCTTCCTTGTGCTTGGAAAAGGCCTCGCTGAACCTGGTCGACCAGTCTTCGATCGACCGGTCCTTGGCCTCGCATCTCTTCTCGAGTAGAGCTATTGTGGCTTCTTTAGCCATAATCTCTTTATTATTACCTCTGATTCTATTAATTATGATAAGAGGGGGTTAGGCAACAACAAGAAGCAGAATAAAGGAAAAATAATCAGGAAGAAGCTCTTACTCCCTCCGTTCTTTTTTACTTGACACAATTGACTTTTCACGGTCAAACTTTCTAAAGTTTGACTACCAATAAGTTTAAAACTATCTAGATTGGCTATATGAAAATTATATCATTAGAATTGTTGTTAAAAATACTTTTATAATATTATAATTTTATTAGTACATATTAATGTAAAAGTTATAAAAAATTGTGGTCAAAGTCACATCTCAAAGACCGTGAAAAGTCAACTGCGTCAAGTAAAAAAACAGAGGGAGTACTTTTTAGTTTGGAATTTTCTTTTTCCAAGTTAGTTATACGTTGGGTCAGTCCTCCCACCACAGCAAAATTCTCCACCATATGCTACAAAAATAACAAACTTCTTTGAGTTTTCTAATAAACTTTAAAGAAAAGACTATAAAATTGGAGCTTACCTAGATCGCCATATCCCTATATTCAGAGTAAGCAGCATCGGGACTCGGCTTTAGTTGACGGTCCGAAATTCTCCTCAAGGCCTTGTCGAGCTTCTCGTCATCGAAGATCCGAGGGCAACTGGGGAAGTTGCTGGGATGAGGAGGCCTCCTTAAAAATGAGGAAATACCCTCTCCTTGAGCGACCCAGGCAGTGGTCGAAACCTACTGGGATCCTTCTTGAACTTCTGGCTCCTTATGCAGGGTTGGAGACGCCACAGGTCCCTGAGCAGGCACTGGTTCTACCACCTGCTCGGGGGCTAGCTCGACCACTCTTTTCTCAAGAGTTTCTTCCTGAGGGGTGCTCTGATCGGAAACGGTCGGAACACTAGAGGATCTATGAAAATAAAAGAAAGGAAAATCAAGATTTCAGAATATCAGAAACATTGAAGGTATGTATTTACATAAGGTTTTTTTCATGTGTACATACCGGTCTTCTTGGTTTTGATCTTGAAACATCATGGAGCAAAGTCCAACGCGCTTGCCTTCCTTTTTCTCAACCAATTTCACCGATTCACGAATCGGTAGGGTGGTTAGACCCTCACACCCTCCGACATGAGATCGGAGGAAATATCTCGACGGCCGATCGAGGATAAGATCCTTGACCATCGACGGAGGTTGTGGCTTCACACTGTCGAATAGTTGCTTCCGAACAACCGTCCGGTCGTGCCACGACCACTCCGAACCTACGACCTCCGCATCTCGGGTTGCGATTCTCCTTCTCTCCCACCTAAGTTATAAATTAACTTTAATTAGGTGATGAAATTTCCCATCTAAAATATATACTCCATTTCGATGTTCTTTTTACCTCCAGAGACCACTATCTGTGTGGTCGTCGATGGGAATCGGTTGGAACAACGATTGAAGAAGAGACGTCGTTGGACTTGACAATCTTCAACCCGACCACCTACTATTAAAAGCAGAGTTATATACCGATCGGAGAATGTATAAAAGATGAAGAAAAAGTTGTTATTTACCTTGAGCCTTGCTATTATCTCTTCTGCAAAGACAATAGCTAAGATCTGGGGGATATCAGCCTTATCACCAGGCTCCTCGGCGCAAATTATTTTGATCCGCTCTCTGATTTCATCAGAGGAAAGGGTTACAAAAAAGAGATTTCAAGGTTACAAAATAATCAACTAAATAAACCGTACTGGTTGGAATTTCTCAGGACTTACATTCCCTAGAATCCCTGGTCGCGTCATCACAACCGATGTACCGAAGCAGTGAACATGATCAGAGCTTTTAGGGACTTATCCGGCGCATGGAAAAGTCCCTCACCACGTGCCAAGAGGTCAGGCCCTTGGCACTGAGATTTTGGATGGCTTCGATCCATCTTTCGGCCCTTCCTTTCTTCTCCACCGCTGACCTCCAGTTTGGGTTCTCGCTGGCCACCTTACCGGTGAAGCAGAGGCTGTCCTCCTTCGTGACTATCATGTAGAACCAACTTTTCTTCCATGATGACCACGAGGATTTAGAATACATGCGAATGTATTCCCCAGCCTTCCCGTCGTGGAGACGCAACGAGCACTCCACAGCCGATGCTGTTGAGTTCCTCGACCTAGCCATCTTGTAGAAATACCTGAAGACCCTCTGATTTGGTCGGATCCCCAGGTATGCCTCGCAGAGGTAGACGAAGATGCTGATGTTAGCGATCGAGATGGGAGCCAGGTTCACCAGTTCAACACCATAATACTCCAAAACCTTGGGGAGGAATTGGTGCACCGGCAATCTGAGCCCGCATTCGATGTAGGCAAGAAAAACAGGGATTTCACCTTCTTCACAGCTCAGAAAGTGCTCCTCGACCGCAGATCTCAAAGAGATGAAATCCTTGTCGGGAAGTATTCCAATCTTCTCCAAAGCCTTGAGCTTCTTCTCGCTCAGAATAGACACCAACCATTGGGTGATTGAGTCCGACATTGATGGATTTTTGGGTGAAAATAAGTTGAAAAAAATTTGGGCAAAAGGATGAGAGGAGGTCGGAGGAAATTTCGCGAGAAGATGAAAGGAGATCGGAAAAACTTGAGAGCATAAAAGCCCTAAAGCCATGCGCAATGGGGATTTTATAGCCTCACTTCATTAACTTCAACGGGGAGTTGCCGAAGCCAAAGGCGAAATCTCTTTGGTTTCCCAGCGGTTCCACAACTTTAAAATGAATATAGACCACCTCGTTTTTACGTCATTAAATGAGGGCTTGCGATCGGATTTCATCGGAGAAGGATTTACACTACAAATTCCTTTAAAGTTCGGGGGCTAGTTGATGAGGATTAAAACTCTAAATATTACTTTATTTAATTAAAGCTTGCATGACCTCCGTGGTCGTAACTCCTAAGGCTAACAACCCCGTGGTCGTGAAGATTCCAGAGGTTATATTATGGGTACTCTGGTCGGAGGAGGACCTGTACCTTATCCCTGACCAGATGACTACTCGTAGAAGTAATGAACTGATACTTGGATCATATTTCAAGTATATTCCTTACCGTGTGATGAATGGAACACATGTCATATTTGCTCCAATCCACACGACGTTTTACAGCCCTAAGTCACTGATAATAACCACTGTGTGGTTATATCTCCCACTGACATCAACTGCTGGTCAGTTGGCTTTTTACCAACTGTCACCGCTTCTCCGACCAGATGCGACACTTCCAAAGGGCGCCTCTTCAAGGACTAACTGCCACCACTTCATCAGTTATTGAAAGGTGGATGATGAGATCAATCACGCGAATGCAATCGAACTCCAGGAGATTGAAGTATACAAGACCTAGTGACTTGAAGATAATTCAAGCAAGCATAGCAATTGACACACACTGTGTAATTTAAGGCTAGTCTGTTGCCTTTTCTAAGGCACCCTCTGTAAAGATCCAGTTCATTACAATAAAGAGCAATCTCATTTTCTCGTAAGAACTCTTTGTCATTTTTCTTTATTTATTTCGTAAGATCGGCAACTCGATCATTAATCCTAGTTCATTCTCTTGCCAAATCCTGACCGATTTCACAATCAAATTTGATACATTTTGAGGGGGGGGGGGATTCTTGGCATCATTGATAAGGTAAATTTTGCACAGGCCGAAGTACAGCCCCATAATGACGATATACAGCGAAATAACAGGCCCACCATGTTGGAAAATCACAAATCTTAGCTAGACCCTATAGATTTCGACCGACAATTGTATATACTTGTTATCTCATGAAGATATGGACGATCTTTTCATGTCCCTATCTAGTTAGCCTGATGGATTTGCCAAGCACGCGTCAAATCGCACGGAATGACTTCATTAAGCCGGCAATTACAGTGATTAGTGTGATATAAATACACACAGCTTTTGATGAACCGGAAAAGATGCAGTAGGTATTTGCCTAGTCAAAGAAATCAAACTAGGAAACCTTTTTTAAATCGGACCCTTCGCTGTCCCAACTGTATAACACCAACCATAAGAAAAAGCTAATAAAGTTCTAAAACCCTAATGAAATCTAGCCTAAGCAACGAGAAAGCCTATAATTAAATAAAGATGTACAAAAATATATATAGTACTATAACCGTGAGCATTAGGTGAGTGAATTGCGTGCAAGGTGGCATAAATATATGTGCAGCATTAGTATATGCTTGTCTGCCAACTAACAGTCAGTCGTACGTTGCTGAGAGATCACGGCTTAACCTAAAACATTCGCTGCGTGGTGCGTGCTTTGGGAAGATTTTTCTACACCGATCGAAGTGTAAAATATTGTCGACCAGAGAGCTCGTTCCAAGGACATAAACTCCACGACGCGAGGCTTGTCCTGTTCCCGTGTGAGGAGGGAATTTGGTCGCTTGGTCGCTTGGTGTTACGCTTCACAATTATGCCGCCTCGTTTGGATTTTACCGGGTGGTGAGAGGCAGTGGTTGCAGAGACGAATATGGCTGCCGTGTTCGCGCTTACTTGGGGTCGGGCCCGCCCAGTCTACGCTGAGATTCTCTCCGTTTTGGTTGCTTTCGGCGATGGGGGAATGTGAAACTTACTTGCTCACTCAAGATGAAATTAGGGTTTTCCGTGCAACTTAGCCATATTCAAATTGGAGTAATTATGCCTGTATTTTTTTTTGGTGTGTACTTATTGGCATGCACGCCACTCATAGTACTAGAGTTTGGCTTAATTAGGTGTAAGGCTTCAATCATATATAAGTAAGTACGTACATAGATCAAGAGGAGTCCATTTAATTTAGGACATAAACAGAGAGAAAAACATAAGAAACACGCGAAAAAGGGTCTATTAGAGATAGGTACCGTACGTGTTGGCCTGAACCTAATATGGCTTACAGTTAAGAAAGCATTTTCTGAATATTTAGGCTGATCCACGTGTCAATGAGCGCGACTGTGCTATTCTACGAGGTGATGGGCGCAACGGGGACTGAAAGCGAGGAGAGGGGTCGATTGAGATTTGTATTTATTTCTGGACGTGTGACCTCACTGCCGTACACGATGGTCCCGTCTCTCTATCCTTCCTCACTCTCAGTCTGCGAGATGACGACATCGTCTCTACTCATCCTGGAGCTATTCTGGGCTATTCTTCTCAAGGTTGATATACGGGACGAAGAATATGAGAGGCAATAAGAACCTGTCGCTCCTCTTTCAGAGAGCTTGGAGAGGAAGCCATGCAATCCCCCCGCCCCCACCCTAAGGCTACTGATCATGCATCTCCGTACTCCTCAGTTCATGTCAAGACGGTAAGTGTTGAATCGAGACAGTGACTAGAGAGGGTGAATAGACACGCTATCTATTTTTTATCTTGATCTGATTCAACTCAATTCTCTCCGCTAGCTATGAAAGATAGGAAAATCAACGAATAAACACAACGGATGTCTTGTATTGAATCCAATTAAAATCCCGAAGCACAACAACCAAAAATACAAAATTTGAAATGGTGAACAGTAGCAGTCATATCAAGTGGACAGTAGCACATTGCCAGTAGTACTAGATGAACAGTAAATCAGCACAACGCGGGATCAAAATCGGCTCAACTTTTAATCCGGTGATTCAAATCCCCTCAAATTTCGAACATAGCCCATCAAGAAGGTCAGGAACCTATTCCAATCGACGATCGGGAAGATCGAAACCAATGCTCCATGAATTTTATAAATGAAGAAAGGAGGGCACAAGAACCTTGGAAAATCAAATTTTGATCCTAAAACTTACTCGTGGGTAAGAGATGGTCAAGATGATTCTAGATACACTCCCACATGTCACAGTAAGCAAGATCTTAGCAAAAAAATAAAGAAAAACTAAAGGATCACGAAAAATCCAAAAATCATCAAAGAAAGAGTAAGAACAAGAAGAGGCTCATCTTGATTAATCTTACTTGGATTGATTTGATATTGAGGTTGGTTTATAGCCACTCCATTATGAAGGATAAAAGCTCAACACTTGAGTACATAATCAATTCATCTCTCACAAGCCCTAGCTTCAACTACTCCAAAATCCCCAAAACACAAATTAGGGTTTCTCTCTAGGAAGGACTTGTGGACTCCACATCTGGATGTCCCCTTATTTAGTGGAGGTTAGGCTATAAGAGAAAACCCTAATGGACACCCGTTAAGCCTACACACAAACAGATCTATACTCACGCACACTTCTCAAAGTGGATGACGAATCGGGTTTCCCGAATCTGTTTCTTCGCGATCTTTATCTTCATTTGACCTAAATCGTCTCTCCTTGCATTGTTTTGCGCCGCGGTTTAGCCAAAAGTCATCAAGACGGTATTTTGATGAAGTTACCAAAATACCCCTTCTCGATCCTTCTCCAATGACCGAGTCCAATCTTCATGAAGCAATCACATGCTTCGCCACATGTAGGTTGCTCAATGGCTCTTTTCATGTCGGCAAGTCTCTCCCATTCGTTTCCCACTGAAATCACCATGGCACTTACACCGACCCCCCCCTCACCGCTTGATGCAATCCGTTGCACCGAACTTTCTGTTCGGTCATTCTTGTCCATTTTGCGTCATACTTGAGTCCACTGACTTCACCCAGTATCCTCGATCGTTCTGGACCTTAGCTCTCTAAGCCTAGTCCTGATCATCCTCGCCATTGACCGTTGTTGATCTCCAAGTCTCCTACACAACAATAGACCAAGAAATCGATTTCGGAAACAAGTTCTTCGCAACTTGACCCATGTTAGTCAAAGCATGCATCATGCATCACATATGCAGTGAAATCCATGAAATGGACCTAACCTAAGGACATCGCCGCCTTGCCGGTTAGCGAAACAGGATAAAATCGATCATACCGCCATGTAAACTCCGGTCCTACCGCATTGCGGTAGTACCGCTCAAAAGATACGGTCATACCGTTTTACATGGAAGAAGAAACTCCTAAAAACATGCTTTCTGAAGAAAAAAAAAGTACCGTCAACTAGAATCTGGTCCTACCGCGCTGCGGTAGTACCACTCATCACTTGTGATCATACCAATTTTTCTGAACTGAAACCAAAATCATTTTTAGGGATATAGATGTTTTCAAATGTTTCAACAAACTCTCGACACCATTGCCAATTATATCATCATCCTAAGATCATGAGCATATCCCCATGATATCTACATAAGTCTAGTAAGAAATGTTCTTGACTTGTTTTTTTTTTTTTATCGAATGTGTTTTTGACTTGTTGCGCTATTGCTGGGTTGTCGCCTCTATACTGCGTGCGTACGTACGTTCTCTGTGTATACATAACTAACTGGGAAATCTGCGTTATGTCTCTGAAACTTTTAGATTATATTACAAGCTTGCCAGATATAATAAATAAAAATGATGAACAACTATTTTCGTCAAAGGATGTTTGAGGATTCAGAAACTCTGGAATAGCTGAAAATTAAGGGCAGGTTTGGGATGGAGGAATTTCAGAGGAAATCCATAGTAATAAGAAAACAACGGAAGGGAATATAGCGTTTGGAACGGAGAATTGAGGTCGGCAAATTCCTCAGGAAAGTTTCTGCATACTGTACTTTCAAAGGAAAATAAAAATCCATCCAAACCCTTTTGAAAATTTTCCTACGATTCTAGTGCACGGGAAGCTTACCGTTCTAGCAGTCAAGTTGTGGTTGGCGTTGTTGGATACTGACCGGTGGGACCTCCAATTTATTTGGCCCATCTACCAGTGATTCAATTGGAAAATTTTCTAGTTTTATCATTTTCATGATTCTTGTGTTATTTATTCCTACGTTCCAAACATCTCCTCACATTTTTTTCTTTGTTTTCCAATCCTATGTTTTGTGACTACATACCTATATATTTCCTGTGTTTTGTCGTATTCCTCTATTTTACATTCTTACGTTCCAGGCCCTAAAGCAGACGTGTTCAAATTTTGTTTATCAACTCATATATCACGAGATGTGACATAGGCTACTTGGAGTGATCTTGGACCATGAAGTCACCCTCGACCTTAAAAGTCGACGACACTTCCGATGTGGCAGAAGCTGTCATCACCTGCAGTAGTCAGGAGTCAGCACGTAGATATCAACTTGCATATCTATGTACTATCATTTACTTGATTTCTTCAGACATCGATCGATCTTCTCATCAGTAGGATGAATCGGCTCTTACTTTTCTCTGTTCTCCCCGTTTCATGTTCCTCTTGTTCGATCCACTTGATCTTCATGAGTTTCGTTCCTAGTCCTACTAGAGAATTTCTTCGGCCGTATGATCAAACCATTCCCAATGTCCGTTCCGCATATCTCATCATTGGAGCAGAGCCTTGGTTCAGAAGAGAAGGGTCCACTTTATTCTCTCCAGGATCGGTGTCATGTATGTATTACCGTGCGCATTGGTTTGGCCTTTTGCTAAAGAAAGGAAAAAGAGACGATATTTACGATCTGTAAACATCGAACATATACCCACCTAGCTAATAACAGCAGCAAGGTTTTCCAAGACAGAAAGGAGCAAATCCATCACGTGTGCAAATCCATCACGTACGTACATTTTTTACCTGGAACTTTAGCAGCAGTATTAGCTTGTACTCACTTTGATTTCAAATATAAGTTATTTTGGATTTTGACACGATTTTAAAGATGATACTTTAACTATCAATATATTTCTATAAAAATATGTTGTTTCAAATAAACATAATTATATATTACGAAAGTATATTTCACGATAGATCTAGTAATACCAATATTGTGTTGTCAATCTTGCTAATTCTTTATATATTGATGGTCAAACCTAAAAAAGTTTGATTGACACAGGTTAACTTATATTTAAAATCGGAGGCAGTAAGTCTCATGCATACGTACTATAGTCTGTGGCTACCCCCGCTGGCTACGATGACCTCGAACCCGGTCTATCCCCTTTCCTTTTGATTCTCCAGTCTCCATTATCCGCCTCGATCGTCGCTACAGTATAATGCGTGCGTCGATCAGCAGATCGACCCCGGCCGGGCAGGCACGACCGCACCGCGCGCTCGCACGACCCCACGTCACGCCACTATATACATATTAATTACATGCATGTAACGCCACTGGTTGTCCCTTTGCGTCGCGGGGAAGGCCAGGGGGGCGTACGCGGCCGATGCCAAAAGCGACGTGGCTAGAAGCATGTCGCGCTGCCGGCGCCACTGTGCCGCGGCCCTCTTTCTGGTGCGCGGGCGCGGCAGCCTTGGCGAGTGGCGCCAGGCGAGGCCACTGTTCGCTCGAAAGCCCCGCGCACCGGCAAGGCCGGCCAGTGTCTCGATCGGTGCGGTGAACAGTATTGTGACTTGTGAGTGTACTATGCTGCCCGGCCAGGGCTTTCCGCATGGTCGGCGCCTATATATCTCGGAGTTGGGCGCGACCCGGCCGCACATAAGCATATAGCTCGTACGCGCGGCCGGGGACCGAACCGGCCGCCGGGCAGAGGCTTAAAAAGCTAGCGGCACTGCTGCCACGGCCGTCCTTCTCCACGCCCGCGTGCAGGAGAAAGGCGCGCCGGCTCGTGATCACTGTCTTGGGTTAAAGCTAGCCGGAAGGAGAGTAGTACTGGAGTCTGAGCTGATATACGGCACTAACGGTGTCTTTAGTTGATCGTATATTCGTATGTCCGGTTGAGCATACTGAAAAGATATGTGCTACTGAACTGTACGTACGGGTAATGGTGCACTGTACGTAACGTACTTGATCTCTGAAGTTTCGTCAGCAAATGTGCTGTCAAGATTCTCTCTTTCGGATGAAATTTACTTGTCATGGGGTTTTCGCTTGTGATAGCACGAATCAAATGTTAGCCTCTTCCTCAGATGTATAAATCGACTCTGATACCCTTGCACCACCGATGTGAGACAAAACCCAATGGTGAGCTCTCCAAATTCTCAAAACAGATATTTTATGAGCTCTTCTGGTATACTACTCCGGTACAAGTCACTCAGATTGACAGCCTTGACGTGGTCCATATTAATCCCGACAGTTAACCCAGGGCGGGCCACACGATCCAGTGGCAGATTTTGTCAAAGTGCAGGTCCAAATTAGCTCCTCTGAGGATAACTGATCACGTACGTAGGTACCACTCTGAACGCGCGCAAGAAGATAACCTCACCAGCTCTGATACTCTCTGCGACTCACGGGGGGTCGAGAGACAGGTAATGCATCCAAGCTTTGCAAACACAAGCCCGGCCGGTCCTAACGAAAAACAGACACACATGCATGCCCGTCCATGCGAGTAATAACACCTAAAAAGTGGCAGCTATTACTGCACAGATGCACACGACAAGAATGTATAAACACATGACGCCCTTTTACCCCGATCGATCGAGTTGTCTCTGCATTCATCAGCGTGCAGCAGCAGCTAGCTAGCTAGCAGTCGGCAGTAGAGCAGATACCCATACTGATGCATCACTGCGGAATCGCGGTCGAAATTTATTTCCTGCTTCTACGTTGACGTACCAGTGGTCAGCACAGGATTAAGATGGGGAGGAGGGAAGGTAAAATCCGACAACTAGAATGTCAAACGAGGTATACTTTCAGGCACGGGGCTGTTTGTGCCTTCGCTGATCCGTGTCCATCAATGTAATCAGCAAGGCTGCAGCAACAAAGTCAACGAGTACACTGCACGCTATATCTTTTTATTAGGTTCCATTTGGAACGCGGAATTTTTTTCGATTTCTACGAGAATTGAACTGCTATCCTATGAAATCATTGTGAAAATCCTGCCGACCTTAATTACTGATGAGCTTCGGTATCATCGTGCATTATCAAAGACGTACGTGTAGTATATATATACAGGCGTACACAGCTGCATGTGTACTGCAACCCGTGCAAGATATATATGCTCCATGCCTACATATATAGTAGATTTTGTTTTCTCCGTGCAAGTCACGGATCTAAATATTACCCCCTATATGCATGCATGTTAATGCCCTCAACCTGCGGCACTGAGCAATGCAACAAGCGAGAACAAACTGAACTCGTAACGCTTGTGAGAAGTTGTTGGATTCTCATGACGAGGGGGCCTCGTGCGCGCGCGCACTCGCGTAGTCTCGTGTGAGGACTGATCTGACCATCATGCTTGTGTGTTCGGTTAATCGACCGGTATTGCTAGTGAGGGACCGAAGGGTGGAACGGTGGAAAGAGGCTAAAATGTACGTATAGCATGAGAGATTTTACTCTGGCCGGGTAAGGTACGTACGTACGTGAGGTACGTATAAAGAAAAGACCAGATCGCGAAGCTCTGGACTCTGGGCTGGAGCGTTCACGGGCGGCTCCAAGGCATAGCCCATCTTCTCGGCCCCACTAATCACAGCAATGGAAAGATTCCTTCAGATGTATATGTATAATGTATCAGCCTATCAGGCACGCAAGCCTGCATGACAGAATGGATCAATAGAGCTAGGAGCAGTGATAGGTGCGCGAGGAGAGAAAGAAATTGATGAACGTACAGCATGTAAGTTTCAACTGTGCTATGTATCAATATCGGCAAATTAGCCTACAGTGGCATGAATGTGCGTGGCTGCAGTCGGATAAAGTGCGCAAGAGGCTCCGATCGAAGGACTATACAGTGTACATGCATGCATGGCATACGAGCTAGACATACTGCCCCTTTACGTGACAGCATGCATGCCAATGCCCATGTCCTTTCTGTCCGGCCTTTCGTTTCGCCTGCCAGGAGAGACGACGTCAGGTGACAAGCTTAGCTAGCTAGGCCAGGCCAGGGCACCACAACCGGCTGCTTATTAGTCACTTCCCTACCTAGCTAGGAGTAAAAAAATCAACCAAACGTTCTAACCGACCATACAATATTTGTTAACCGTATGTGCTGTGATTTTGGTCACTGTTACATGCACGCTTCGTTTCGATCGGAACGGGAGGAAATTAGCTAGAACGTCGGCTTCGAGGACCCAAGTCACAGGACGCTGTAACGGCGACCCATCGAAAGGCAAAGAAGCCATTTTTCTCTCTGTTGTCGCCAAGAAACAGCAGCACGTACGTACCTTGCTCGTTGATTAACTCGATACGCGATAGCTCTGTATCATTCATGCTGGTTCATGAGACTCATGGCTTGTGTAGCCTTTTCCGTCCGATGGATTCTGATCACACGACCATTTTCCCCGTGTCCGTTGCGGCAGCTGGGCCGTAAAGCACAGGACGAGTCACAGGCCAGCAGATCGAGCAGCGCGAACCGTGAGGCACCTGGACGAGAGCAGAGAGCAGAGAGCAGAGAGCAGAGAGGCGACAGCGGCAGGACCAGCGCAAAACCACAGGGCCCAGCTGAGCCCACGAGCGAGACGTTTGCCGACAGCGGAGGACAGCCAAGTCCAGTCCGTCTCCGTCCACGGGTGGGAGGTCACGTCCGTCGGCTCGGCCGGCCGGGCAAGACATTCCCTCTGAGCCAAGGCCGGGCACGGCAGCGTCTCTCTTGGTTGCACGCATCGCAACGCGGTCGGGAGCGGCTGGTACGCCGTCTGACCTCTAATCACGAGCTGGGTTTCTTCGTTGTGGGCCTGATAGGCATAATACGCGAATTGGAACCGAAGCGTTCGATCAAACGCGATACCAAACGTAAGAGGCTTGGTCGTTTAATTCGGTCTCAGATTTCGTCGACAAGTTTTGTGAAAACGCATTTTTATGTAAGTTCTAGGAATATATGGATTTTGAGTTGTTCTTCGGTGAGAACAGCATTTAAGTTATTCTACTCTATGTTTTTAAAATTTTGTGATAAATAAGCAGGATTGGTTTTGCTAAAACTCCAGAACCATCCTTTTATTGTTCTTGTTTTACCATATTCTAATCAACACAAGGTTTTAGGTTGTTGCGCCCTATATCGTGTTAGAGTAGAGGAAATTGGCTTGCATAGTCATCTTAAAACTTACAATCTCCGGGCCATGGGTTCATATCCAGAAAACTCACAAAAGTAACTACCCACACTTATTGTCAGTGGAAATCAAACTTTGGTAGAATCAAAGTGCCACATGAACTATGCAAGGGTTGGGTTTTGATAAACTTAAGATCCAATCAACTGTTGCTAGGCAAATTTGGCCCAGCCTGAGCCTGACGGTTAGGCTCAACCTAAATTAAGGCCCAGCTGGAAAATTGAGGCTGTAGCCTGAGGCCCAGAGTGGCCTAATTGACCCATTGATGGACTGAGTGGTTCGTTGGCCCAAAAGGGCCCAGGCCGAGCTTCGGGCTGGGATGATTTTTTTTTTTGTAAATAAATCATTTTTAGTCATTTTACAAAAATAACCCACGCTTCATTTTTTTACAGAAATAACACTCAGTTGCTGGTCCACCACGCGACTAGGCCTAATCACGGGGTAGGCTAACGATCTGAGGCATGTCGACACTCAATCGCACGACGAGCAGACGATATTGAGCCATGTCACCCATTGCGCCACCCTCGCGCGGTGGCGACCACGACACCGATCGCTCCACGCCATCGCGGCGAGGGCGATATAGTCGTTTGGTTCCAATATGAATCAACTCGCTGTGAAAGAGGAGAGAGGAGAAGAGCGCTAGCGAGAGAAGAAGAGAGGAAGAGGGGAGAGGAGAAGAGAGGGAAGGAGGAGGAGACTCTGCCCTCGGCTCGTAAACTCTACGTAGCATGCTTAATTAGCATCTGTTCTAAATATCCTAAGTCGTGTGGCAGGTATGTCAGGTCAACGATTTTTTAGAGTGTTTTACGTGCGGGAAAAAGTTCGTGAGGGGCCATGTGGGGTTGATTTGAGCAGTTTTCCGCATAACACAATGTATTACCCGAACCATGATAATATTAAAATATAGGAGGTACGTGTTGCATTGGCTGACGTGTAACTTCTCACTGGACCCAGCACTGTATGGTGTCACCATGAGATGCTTGTTGAATCGTTTGCCGGAAGTGGTCTATTGGGAGTTGAGGCCGATGGAGCGAAGGTCATGGCAAACCTGGTTAGAAGCGTTGTTGACATTGACTACAAGCAATCAAATGCAACCGCAAGCGCATGGGTCAATTGTAGCTTTTCACCTAGAGTATTCCAGGGTTATCGAATCCACAGGGAACCTCCTGCTATCTAACTTAGGGTTTTCTAATAGCACATCTAATCCCACATAAATCATAGTATAAAATAATGATCCTTTCCTAAACCCTAAGGCAACAAGTTGACGATAAATGTTCTAGGTCTGCATGACAGTTGTTCATCTACAAAGAAGTTATTTTAATCTAGTTACTACTATTCTCTAGTCATTGTGATAGATCTCTCACCAGGGACCGTAGTGCCCTTCACCGGCCTTGCGCACCTTGATCAGTGGTCGCAACCAACTACACGGTACATCATCACACCCGTCATTCCTATCGTACCGCATGAACAAGCTACAAGAGAGAGAGGCCAAACATAAGTTAGCTACGCGGTACGTCGTTTTCTATGCCCTAGTGCTGTCACCACTATGCACAGCTCCAATCCCCAAATGTACAGATCTTTCTAACTTATGCGCTAACTACAAACAAGCTCGTAAACCAATATGTAAGGATCCACTATATCGATCTAATCACAACAATTATAACGACTAGCTAAAATGATCTACATACCAAAATAGATCAGAAACAAAACATTGTATAGTCGGACAACCATAAAATAGAAGCAAAAGAAGCAACTAAGATAGATTGAAACAACTAGAACATAAAAAGATTACAACAACTATTTGAGATTACATCGTTACCTCTTATAGAAGTTGAAGCAGAGCCCTGAAACCTATGGCAGTTCTTCGCCACTAAAGAACTAATCTTATATAATCTATTCAATTAGAGGAACGGATTTTGAGGGTCAAATTCCGCCAAAATTGTTGTGGGCATCGGAAGAGGATGTCTAAAACGGAAGGAGGTGTCCCTTTTTAAAGGCTGCTGAGGGGTGCAGCATCGTGTGACTTCCAGCTCATGTCATGAGCTGCTCGGCTCAAGGATTGAGTCGGCCGGCTCACAGACATAAGCACTCCTGTCCATGTGTCGTCCGCTCCCCGAAAGCTTCTACGTGTGTATGGCATGTGGGCCTTGTCCGAATCCTTCTGTCTTCCAATCCAGAGTCCATGTTAGTTTCCAAAAATCGGAGAGTCTGATATCTTGGTGTCCAAGTCAACAGTTCTCCATGCAAAATCCGAACAGGAGCCTTCTAGAAGATCCTCCGAAGGAGAGTCGGTGTTCTGATGGAGCCCTACGCCAGCCGGCTCATGGCTAGCCTGCGACCGATGTGCACAGTGCATGGCCCATAATGACCCATTTATCTTCTTTGTGTATTTTCCAATGATTTTTGATGATTTATGCAAAGAATATTCCAAAAATACAATCTCTGATTTTGGGTTAGGGTTAGAGATAATAATTCATAATTGTGGCAATTTCTAACCAATTTACCAGGAATGTAAGATATAAAAACACACATAAAATGAGTGTCAACAAGCATGATGGCATCGTGGCATGTCTGAGTGCACTTGGCAGTTCTCATGACATGGGGGAGAGTAGTGTGGGTGTGCAGGTGGAGTTGAGGATCAGGGGCGGACCCAATATGGGATGGGTGCACACATGTACTCCTAATCTTTCTTCAAAACACCTAGTATATAGTAGGTATATTAGTTATATATACTAATAATTGGGCTCAATACTCTGTATTTCAACCCCCTCGTGATTTCAGCCCATCCCAGACCCTCCCTCTCCGAAACACCCCTACTACATGCGCGACCCAATAGCCTAAGTGACTCTTGGCCCAAGTATCAGCCCATGTGGCCAAGTTTTCTCTCTCTCCCCCCTCGGTTCAAGCGGCAGGAGCAAGGCGCAAGGTACGGTAGGCAAGGTATCTAGGTCCGAGAAGGGAGCACTCACCTCGTGGCAGCGACCGGCGGGGCCAGGAAGTGCTCGGGTATGGCAGCGGCTGGCGTGTGTCCGCGGCAAGTAGGGTGGAGATGTGAGCAAGAAGATGGCACGGGGAGCGAAGCGAGGGTGCGAGGCAGCATGAGCGAGCAGGGAGGCGTCACAACGAGTAGGACGATGGTGAGGGCGAGTGGACAGAAGGGAGCGGGCGGCATTGTGGCCTGGTCTTATTCCCAGTATGTTGCGCTCGGTCTTCCATTCTCCCTCCCAATTCAAAAATTGACAAATCCCAATTAATTAGTTGATTGAATGATTGTGTCTTTGTGAAATGTGGATAGTAGTACCTTCAAAAATGAAGAAGTCTATAGATTTGAAATATTTGTGGGATAGGGCTGGGAAGACTAACATAATAAAGGAATTTCTTTGAACTTTTAAATTGGCTAGCAGAAAATTTTGAAAAAGTTAGCAAGTGGTTATAAGGAATAATCAAATGACTACCTCTAAAATCACATGAAGAGTTGTGGAGTTAAAATTGTATCTTTTTAATTATTTTGTAAATTTTGTAAATTATTTTAGATGTTTTTATAGGAACAATATGTACTTTGATTTTTGCAATTGTGAACCTTTACATTTTCCATCAATGGACATTTTGTTAACTCGAACACCCATTTTGAAAATCCTAGGTTTGCCACGGTTGAAGATGGTGGAGCCCAAAAATTACAAAAATGACTCTGTGCTTGATTCAAGCGGTGTGAGAAAGATGTCGCCAGTTGAAATGGCGACAAGGATCCTGTCACCCCACGCCGCTAGTTCAACTGGCGATAGGAAGCTGTCGCCGTTTCAACTCGCGACAGCTCCCTGTCGCCAACTGAACTAGCGACAGGTAGCTTAACCCTATAAAACCCTCAAATTTCAACACAGGACTCCGTTTTATTCAGAAAAAAAAAAGAGAAAGAGATAAGAGAGAGGAGGAGAAAAACTAGCGAAGCGCTGTTCGTCCGGTTGCCCACCTCTCGGGTAATTTTTTTAACTGAATAGATTACATAGTTTTTTATGTACGGTTACGTTGTGCAGTACATTTTACATAATACTTTTTGGTGGGTAGTTTAGTTTTAGATATGTAGTTAATCGTGCAAATATTCTTTATGGTGCAGTGCGTCAAATATATCTGACGTCGCCAATTTTAAAATTTACTATGGTCGATGGACTATTATGGAGGGTTCCGAGGGGATTGATTTGCGTTGTTTCCAATCGGCAGCCGTGCCCCTACCAAGACCTGAGCAGCGTACATTCGGCGCTCTGATGCGGTAGTTGTTCCACACGTTCCAAGTGGACCGTGATGTTTATGATCTGAGATTGAGTTGCCTTGCCTCCCGGGCAGGACAACCCACATATTGGGAGTTGGTGCAGCTGAAGGGAACAAATTCGTGGCAGTCATATGTACGCATGGCGAGGGTGAGAGGGTGAAAATTGGTCATTTTGGTTTAGGCATATGCCAAACCCACTCCACCATCTGCGGCTGAACAAGAAGGGATCTTGACGTGAAGAAAAGTCAGAGACTCCAACCATAGCGCGGCGCACACAATGGTGAAGCTCTGAGGTGCGATCTTGTCGTCGATGAAGACCATGCGAAAGTAGCTCCTTCAGTCAGGCAAGCTAGCAAGCTTGCTGAGGAGGGTGAGGAGCTGGAAGCCCTAGTGCAAAGGATGGATCTCGAAGACCGGGACTACATGGCATTATCGGAAGATGAAGGTTCTGATGACGAGGATGATGTGGACCAGCAGACGGTTCCATCCGAGTGGAGCACATACCAGTTCGACAACCTCATCATCAACGAAGGCTCCCGTGTGCCGTGGGAGTACGACCAGAGTGAGGTCAGACTATGAGCTATGTACAAATGCTAGGAGGCCGTGCAGGATGCGATCAAATTGTGGGCCTTGTCGTTGCGGCGCACATTCATAGTCGTCAAGTCTGCCCAAAGATGCTACGACGTGAAGTGGGCATAGAGGGATGCCCTTGGCGAGTGCACGTATTTCATCCTAAGTCGAACACCTACTGGAAGTGCTCTATAGTGGTCTCACACATGCGTCGTCACTGAGTTAGTGCAGTCCCACCGGAACCTGTCATCAGGCTTCATCGCCAACCTCATGTACTATGAGATCGTGGATAATCTAGATTTTGAGCCACGATCCATCATTCGGGCCATTAAGATAAGGTTCAAGTACACAATCAGCTATGCTAAGGCTTTGAGGGCAAAACAGAAGGTATTGGAATCAAAATTCGGCACGTTCAAGGATTCCTACCGAAACCTCCTCGGGCAACTTCGAGTCATACAATACAGGAATCCCGCACTGATGTCAACATTCGAGACGCCACGCATCCGAAGTGGGCGAATAAGAGGGTACTACAGCGAGCATTCTTTGCCTTTGGTCCATGCATCAATGCATTTCGGTACTACCGTCCAATCTTGTGCGTCGTTGGTACATTTCTTATAGGGAGGTACAAGGGCCACATACTGACTGCAATAGCGACGAATGGAAACAATCAAGTTCTTCTCGTGGCATTCACTTTCGTTGAAAGCGAGAACACGGACAACTGGTTGTGGTTCCTGAACAATGTGAGGATTTCTATTGTGCAAGGTCGTCCCAACGTATGCCTCATACATAATCGGCATGCAAGCCTGCTGCGTGCAACAACTCAACTGCAACGAGAGAACGTACCACTTCCTTGGCCATACCTACAAAGCAGGTGGTGCATGAGGCACTTGGGTGCAAACTTCTACAATCAGTTCCACAACAAGGACTTGATGAACCTGTTCAAGCGGTTGTGCAACCAGAACCAACAGCGGAAGTCCGTAGCACTCTGGAAGATTCTAGATGAGCGGACCAGAGACACCTGAAGGAGGCGCGATAAGGGCCACCCAAGCGTCGATCAGGCCCCCGAAGCATTTCCATAGCTACCCACAGATGCTCCTGGTGTGACGAGGAGGACGGGGGCGCAGGTGAAATGCTTTTCGGAATGGATTGAGCACGAGCCTAAGGAGAAGTAGTCGCTACTACATGACAGGGGTGGTGTTCGATATGGTGTCATGACAGCCAATCTAGCCGAGGTGTACAACTGGGTCATGCGCGGCGCAAGGTGCCTCCCTTTTGTTGGTATTGTGGAGGCAATTCTTCGCAGTACCACAAAGTACTTTGTTGACAGATGCAACAATACGTCACTTGCCATGGCAAATGACAGAGTATTCTATTTCGTCATGATCACCAAGTTGTAAGATCGAGAGGCCGACTAGAGGGGTGAATAGGCGTTTTAAAACTTCTATGCTCTAAACCGATTTCTAATGCGAAGCGAATACAAATACGGTTTTGCACAAATAAGGCATAAATCCACTAGGCTCAACTAAGTGCACCAACAGTACAAGTCTATTGATAATAGTCAATCAAGCATGGACTTGTAAGCAATTCAATTTAAGCAATGAATATGGCACATAGCATGGCAAGCATTCATACACAATGAATAAGCAGTTTAACGCAAGAAATATAAATTACGATAGGTAAAGCACAAGAATGCAAACCACAATGACACGGCGATGTTTTACCGTGGTGATCATAGACTTGTCGGTCTCCCCTGATCCACATTGAGGGCAAGCCCAAACCAATTGGACCGACTCCACAAATTGAGCACCCGCCTCCGAGGTAACCAATACCTCGCTCCACTAGGGTTGCTCTTACTCCACTCCGGAGATGGCGAGCACCAAGCCACTCACAACCACTGGGCCTTCTCACAAGCTTCACTTGAGAAGATCACTGGACCACGACGCCACCACGCCGTCTAGGTGTCGGCAAACACCAAGAGTAACAAATCTTAGACCCTCACTTGAACCAATCAAGTGTCTAAGCTCAAATGGATTCACAATCCACTACCTAAGGCAACACATGCACTTAGGGTTTTCCTCTCAATCCTCTCTAAGTGCAACACATGCACAAATGAGTATAGAAGGCTTGCTCTTTGCTCAAAGGAATAACTAAGGCACTAGCAACACATGCTATGACCTCCACAATGTATGCAACCTCTTCTCCCAATCAGCCAAGGTGACTATATAGCCCACACTCACAAACTAGCCATTGGAAGCAGAATCCCGAACGAATCAGGATAAACGGAACTACCGTCGTTCAATGGCCGGTACTACCGTACCACCCAAAAAGCATTCATCAACGGCTAGCACAGACGCATTAAATGCTTTGACATAGCCGTTGGAATTCCGGCACGGTACTACCGTCAAGCAACATGTGGTTGTTCCGCTTCTCCGGTAGTTCGCAACAAGGCACCGCGTACTACCGCAAAATCGAGAGCAACATATGCTCAAAACGCGCTAAGGACCAAAAGCACACGTTCGGAATTTACGTACCGCTATCAAGAGATCGGTCGTTCCGCGATCCGGTCATACCGCGCACAAAGCGCCGGTATTACCGTGCTTCCAAGAGAGCAACAAATGCTTCTCTGGAAAACACGTGTACCGCCACTTAATCGGTACAACCGATGTGCGGTAGTTCCGCTCACATAGAGCCGGTACAACCGCCACATGGTAGTTCCGCTTAAGACACGCTGGTACTAACGTTTTACCAGAGCAACAGCAACAACCTCAAGGACCAGCTATGCCACATGGACCACTCAGATCACACAGATCTTTTCGTACCACTGAAGTATCTAGACCCGTCATTATGTGTTAATGGAGTATTTTGGTGATTAATGACAAACCTATTTATGAGACTAACACTCTTATTGTTATACCATGATTAGTCTCAGCTTGGATATAAAAGGAAAAATCCAAACTGGTATGCATTCAAAATAACAAATCTATTTGTGAGACTAACATTTTTATTGATTACCTATTGTTTAGTCTCATTTGGATAAAAAGGTGAAAAACACAAAAGGTATGCATTCTACTTCATATTTATATAAATTGTTGCATTCCTCGGATCCAAAATATAGGATTTCTTGCATATAGTGAGTTTAGCTATTTGAGCCGGATTTCTTTGAGTATTTTGGCTTGAAATGGTATTTCTAACTCATACAAAGCCAAGAAAGTGAAAAACTCCATGAAATTCAAATTGGTTTGCATTTTGAACCTTTGATGCAAAATCATTCTCTTTATGTGTCATACAAAGCGCATTTTGCCATATCTTTTGAAAGAAAAACCCTTTTTCAAAAATTCTTTTTAGCAAACATTTGAAATATTTCAAAGGTTAATTCTGAAAATTTTCAAAGTATTTGGACTTCATTTGAAAAGGTTTTGCTTTTTTCTTCTCTTTGAACAAAAATATTGCCTACAAAGCTCATTTTGACATATCTTTTGAATGGAGACTCTTTTTTCAAAAATTCTTGTTGGAAAAGATTCTTAGGAGTCCAAAGTTTGTTTCTGCAAAATTTGAAAGTATTTTGACTTGATTTGAAAAAGTTTTGACTTTTTCTCTCTTTGAACAACATGCTGAAAATTCAGACTTTGGTAATGTTTTGAGCTGTTTTGTGATTTTTGTATCTACAAATTGGTTCATAATTTGAGGAAGCTATAATTATGACTTTTTATCCTCTATAGTTGATCTCTTATGACAAATTTTCTAAGATTTATTGGAACTCCTTTAACCAGTTTTACAGCTATCTTTTGAAGCTTAAATGGAATTGTCAAAATCTGATAAACCTGAAATTTTCAATTTTCTGAAACATTGTGATTTTCATATCTTCAAAATGGTTGATATTTGGCTGTGCCTCCCAAAATGAAAATTATGTGTATTTGTAAGGACTAGCTCCATGATTTATTTCATATTTTTAGAGCTTGTTTCCACACATTTTAAGTGTTGGCTTTTGAGCTTCCTTTTGTAAATTGAAAAAGTACTTTGAAAAGATTTCAAGAGCGAGCTTATTTGAATGTGTTTCAAATATCATTTCCTTCAGTTAACTCAAAATATGGGCTTATTTCAAGTTGTTTTGCTCTTTTCGGCCATATAGGCGGAGTTTGTGACTTCTTATGGTTTCTTTCAAAATTCTTGAAACCAAACTCCCAAAATTGGTCATATGTATCTATTTCATACTCTTTGTGACCAATTTAAGATGAATTCATTGCCAAGCTCTTGATTTGCAAAGACTCCCTGTTGTCTTAGCTTTCTTTTGGATTTTTGGTGTTTAATGCGAAAAGGGGGAGAATTTGTGTGAGCTACATTTGGATGACTTTTCATGCATGTCTCATTTGTAGGCTTAAGAATTCATTATGCGCATAGGTCTTATTGGTTAATGACATGCATAGATATAGTTCAATAGCTTAAATTATTATCTTATGATGATTTATATCCAAATGTTGCTATTGAGATGGATTTGTCATCAATCACCAAAAAGGGGGAGATTGAAGTATCTAGACCCGTCATTATGTGTTAATGGAGTATTTTGGTGATTAATGACAAACCTATTTATGAGACTAACACTCTTATTGTTATACCATGATTAGTCTCAGCTTGGATATAAAAGGAAAAATCCAAACAGGTATGCATTCAAAATAACAAATCTATTTGTGAGACTAACATTTTTATTGATTACCTATTGTTTAGTCTCATTTGGATATAAAGGTGAAAAACACAAAAGGTATGCATTCTACTTCATATTTATATAAATTGTTGCATTCCTCGGATCCAAAATATAGGATGAACTCTACCAAAAGTCTAACTTGAATATGTGCATATGTTCTTAACACACATTTGTGTATGCACACATTTAGGGGGAGTTCACTCTATGTTTTGTGGTTTCATTAGTATTGATCTATATTCCCTTTCCACATATTTGAGATCTCTACTTTGAAACATATCTTTGAGTATATATAACTTGTGTAGTTAATATATTCATATGAGTATATGAGAGCATATGAGACTTGTGTAGTTCATATATGCTTATCTATCATTGAATATATTTGACTTGTGTAGTTAATATATTCATATTTAGTATATACAACTTGTGTAGTTCGTATATACTCTTAGTATATATAACTTTTGTAGTTCATATATACTTATACGTGAGTATATAAATATAACTTGTGTAGTTGATATATACTCATGTTTATCTCTATTCAATTACTTGCAATTGAAGTGATTATCATCAATTACCAAAGAGGGAAAGATTATGGTGTCTTGTCCCAACCATTATGAGTTAATGGTATGTTATGGTAATTAATGATAATCACATTGTAGGACTAACATTTTCCATGAGTTGGATAAATAGGTTATGTTCCATGACGATGAAGACTTTGGATGGCATCATGAGTTGATGGTCATCAAGCCAAGGTTCAAGAAAAGGAAGTTATCATGTGTTGATGATGTTCAAGAAGAGGAGATGATCATGAGTTGATCATCAAGTTAAAAGAAGACCCATCATGTGTTGATGGATATCAAGTGAAGAATGCATCATGTGTTGATGCATATGAAGACTCGGGATGAAGGATGTCATCATGTGTTGATGAGCATCAAGCCAAGATCCCGAAGTAAAGGAAATCATCATATGTTGATGATCATCGAGTCAAGGACCGGACTTAAAGTGAAGATGTGCGTCATCAAGCTTCAAGAAGATGCTCAAGGCAAAGGTATGACTAGCTAGGGCTAAGGATGTGTTCCTAGTCTTTTACCGGTCTTGGTGTTTGGTTGGAAGACCGGATTGCTAGTATAGGTTGCCGTACTATTAAGAGGGTCTTGTCTAGTAGCTTGAGTCTCATCATGTGTTGATAGCTCAATCTTGCTTGCTCTAGCTCATCGTGGCATGATGCTATTATTTGCAAATGTGTTTTGCAAATAGTTGAGGCTCATCGTCTAATCCTTGTAGCATGTGACTATACTTTGCAAATGTGTTTTGCACATTGTTGAAGTCCATGTACCTACTCCTTGTTGCATGATCTAAGTTTAGAAATATGTTTTGCAAATTGTTGGGATTCATGTATTATCCCTTGACATGGTCTAAGATTGCTTGTTGCTAATTATTTGGACTTAGACCATGATAGTGGCTCTTTTGAGTTGTGCTTTTTGATTTGATAAAATGTGTTTGAGATCAAATCAAATAGGTGGGTTGTGTAGCCCTCTGAATAAGCTTTCAATAGAGTCCAAGATCACTCAATTCCGACATCGTAGTCAAAAGTTATGACCGTTTTTCCGAATATCGCCTGTGCTGAAAAACAGGTGCGGACTGACCGCAGTTGAATGTGCGGACTGACCGCCCACATGCCTGCCGACTGACCGCCCTTATAAGGCCGGTCAGCTTTTTTCAGAAAGCATATTTTTCGGTTTTCTACCTCCGGAAGGCCGGATCGCGGGGTCCGGTCGAGCCGGACCACTGTGAGGGTGGATCGATCGGAATTGTCTCTAACGGCTATTTTTATAGCCGTTGCCAGAGTCTTGACCGACCGGACTGTGCTGTGACCGACCGGGTTTCACGATTTTCAGTGATTCTCTTCCAACGGCTAGTTTTTGTTTGTGGGCTATAAATACTCACCTTGGCCGGTTGGGGGGCAACTCTTGGCATCCCATTTCATTCTCTTGAGCTAGTGTGAGCTTCTCCTCTCTATTGTGCATGTGTTGCACCTTGTGAGCAAAGGAGAGGGTCTAGTTGCATGTGTTGCAACTAGAATTGGATTGAGCGTTCAATTGTGCATGTGTTGCACTTGGTGAGAGTCAAGCAAGGGGCTTGACTTATTACTCTTGGTGTTTGCCGACACCTAGACGGCGTGGAGGCGTCGTGCGTCGGTGATCTTCTCAAAGAAGGCTTGTGAGAAGACCCGAGCGGTTTGTGAGTGGCTTGGTGCTCGCCATCTCCGGAGTGGAGTAAGAGCAACCCTAGTGGAGCGAGGTGTTGATACCTCGGAGGAAAGCTTAATTTGTGGAGCCGACCCAATTGGTTTGGGTTTCCTCAACGTGGATTATGGGAGAAGCAAGTCTCCACCACCACGGTAAAACATCATTGTGTCCCGTGTGCTTCTTGTGATTAGCT
This sequence comes from Ampelocalamus luodianensis, assembly GCA_036346255.1. NCBI lineage: Eukaryota > Viridiplantae > Streptophyta > Magnoliopsida > Poales > Poaceae > Ampelocalamus > Ampelocalamus luodianensis. Next base: position 13,923,935 of record CM070634.1, read on the forward strand.
TTCATATGCTTTACTTTGTGCAATTTACATTCATTATATAATTCCTTATTCATTTGTATAATTGCTATCTTGTATGTGCTTGATTAATCATATCATTAGTTGATAGCTTACAAGTCTTTGCTAAATTGTTCTATTTATTATTGACTTGTATTGTTGGTGCACTTAGTAAACTTAGTTGATTTAGGCTAAACCGAATTGATATTTAGCTTCCGCATTAGAAATTGGTTTTAGCTCATAGAAGTTTTAAAACGCCTATTCACCCCCCCTCTAGTCGGCCTCCTCGATCTTACAAGTGGTATCAGAGCTTGGTCTCTCATTTATTAGACTTAACCGTCTAGAGAATAAAGGATGGCGACTAGTGATTTAATGCACCTAGGTGAAGCACCTCAATTTGATGGCACAAATTATGCTTATTGGAAAATCCGCATGTCATGCTATTTTAAGGCCATGGGCCAAAATATTTGGCGGATTGTAGATGTGGGCTTTTCTCCTCCATTGGATCCTCTTGCTCCAACAATTGAGGAAGAGAAATGCTTACATCTAAACGCTCAAGCTACTAACGCTTTATTTAGTGCTTTGAGTATAAAGGTGTTTGATGAAGTATGCGATCTTAAGAACGCTCATAATATGTGGACACAACTTCAAGTTCATTATGAAATGTCCACTTCAACTAATGAAGATTGCATACAAGAAAGAACGTCGGGAGAAGAATGCTCAATCTCAAACTCCGACGATGATGAGTCCACAAGCACCTCCACAAATGAGGATGGCATACAAGAATGGATGTCGGGAGAAGAATGCTCAACTTCTAGCTCCGACAATGAGGATTTCTCAATTCCATTCACTTCAACTCATTGCTTTATGGCTAAAGGTAACAAAGAGGTAAATAATGATACACCTTCTTATGATGAGTTGATGGACATGATTGAGGAGCTAAATGAATGTTTTGGAAAGGAGAAGTCCAAATATAAAGTTTTGAAGAAAGAGTTTGTCTCGCTTCAAAATAATTATGATGTGTTAAAAGATGAACATGAAAATCTCCTTCTCAAGAAATTCACTAGCTCCAAAGTGGATATCGGAATTACATGTAATTTAATAGATGATTTGTCATGCATAGCTCCTATTTCTTGCAATTCATCTAATGTCAATATATCCACTTCATGTGATGATTTAATTGATATGCCTTGTTGCTCTAGTGAAAATATTTCTATTTCCTCTATGTCTTGTGAGACTAACCTTGTAGAGGAAAACAAAAAGCTCAAGGCCCAAGTCTTAAATTTGAAAAATGACTTCGATAAAGCTACAAAGGAAAAGCCACTCTTGATGAAATATTAAGCAAGCAACAAGGTGTGAACGACAAGAGTGGAATTGGATTTACTCCCATGAAGAAAAAGGAGAATAGTAAGACAAGGCACAATGCAAGACACACGAAGAATGTCAAGTGCCTTGATTGTCATCAAAAGGGTCACCTCTCCTCCATATGCCCTAATAAGGAAGATTATAAGAGAGAACTTGGCTTCATTGCCAAGAAAAAGGTGAAGAGCATCCCAAAGCAAAAAGGAAAGAAATACACGAATATGAAATGCTTTGGATGTTATGAGAAGGGTCACATCGCCTCCGTGTGCCCAAACAAGATGAATGATAAAGGAGGACTTGGTCTCACCGCCAAGAAGAAGGTAAAGAGCCATCCAAAGCAAAATAGAAGACAATTGAAGAATATCAAGTGCTTTGGATGCAACAAGAATGGTCACATTGTCTCGGTGTGTCCAAACGAGCTAAATGACAAGCAATTGTCATTAAAAAGGAGGCAATCCGGCAATGAGCAAAATAAGAAGACATCAAAGGGAAGCAAAAGCCCTACTTGCTACAATTGCCGAGAGAAAGGATATTTTAGTAAGGAATGTCTCAAAGGTATCACTCCTAAGCCGATTATTTATAATAATGATTATTTGCTTAGGAAGGATAGAAATGGCAATGTGTTTGCTAGGAATGTTAGTTTACATAAAACAAATGCTATGGTCATTTGGGTGCCCAAATCCATTGTGACTAACATTCATGGACCCAACCAAGTATTGGGTACCAAATGTGCTTAAAATATTTAATAGGTACTTGGAGATGTATTGGAGGTTTGACTTATTCATGAAGAGGTGGATTCCACCATATGTCTATTTGGAGCCAAGCTTGAGGATAATCAATTCACATCATGAGCCAATGCTATCTCGGTAACAAGTACTTACATTGAAGTATCTAGCCTTTTAAGCCTTGTGTAGGTTGCATTCATGAAAATCTTATATAAAGGGTGTTCTTGCTCGTGTTCATAAATTCTTTATTAAAATCTTGAGCAAGATGGATGTGGCACATTAAGGGGAGTGCTAAGTCATTTACATGTATATCACATCCCTAAGTGTGCCTAAATTAATTAAGTGCTAGTAATGTTTTTCAAAATAAGTCATTTAGCCAAAAGTCAAAAATTTGAAATTATTAGTATAAACTTTGAAAAACTAGTTGCAAAATGTATACTAATGTATTTCAAAGGTTTACCAAAGGTTTTGGTTCAAGAAAAACCTATTTCAAATAAAAATAAGTTTCTATCCAAAATTCTAGATTGTAGAATCTTATTTTTGACCTAAACTATATTTTTGTGTAAAATATATTCTAAAATGAATTTGACAATTGTCCCAAAAAGAAAATCTTAGAGTTGGTTATTCTAAACCTTTTTCGTATTCAAATGATTTCGAAAAGACCAACTCATCAAAAGTTATTTGATTTCGAAACTCATCCAAAATAATAGTTTGACCATAAAGGTCACCTTCTAGCACTTAAGTGAGTTTAGCCATTTGAGCCTAAATTATTCACATGAATAGGTCCATGATGGTATTTATGACTCATACATGCAATTGGATACTATAGATTTCATTAAATGCTTAATTTGGCTCTTTTTGTGAAAAGTCTCGAAAATATGTTTTCATTTGCAAAATCAAAAGCTTAATTCATAAAAACTATTTGAAAGTTGGATTTCTAAAGGCTAGATAAGTTGGAAATGCTCCAAATATATTTATTTAGATGTTTGTGTGAAAATTTGGAGCAATGTACAACAATTCAATCTTTTCTCCAAAATTTGAATTGAAACTATGCATTCTGATTTAGTAGGTCTGACCGCCGTTATTCAGCCGGTCTGACCGCAAGAATCCGGTCTGACCGCCTCTGTGCCGCCGGTCTGACCGGACCTGGAGAATTTGGCTGTTTTGTCCAAACTTGTCTATTTCTCATTCTTTGCAGCCACTCCTTTTGCTCCCTTTGGTCAAATTGATCCTTGCTATCTTTGCAAGCTACCCCAATATACTTTATTGACTCCATATGCCATTTTGAACTCATTGTGATATATTTATCATTCAAATGGTATTCTTTCAAGTGTTAGCTTCTTTTGATCATCTTTGACCTCGGCATGAGAATCATATTTGTTTGTACAAGTGGTATCCTTGTTTTTACAAGTGGTATTCCTTCAAGTGGTATCTTCAAATGGTATCATCAAGTAATATCTCTCCAAGTGTTATTCCTTCAAGTGGTATCTTCAAATGGTATCATCAAGTAATATCTCTCCAAGTGGTACCAAGTCTCTACAAATGGATTATTTCTTTCTCTCTTCTCTTTGGATGCTTTCCTTGAAGATCATTGCAAGAGAAGTTCAAGCACCTTGAGATTTCAAGTCTTGTCTACATATGGATGTACAAGTGGTATTTACAAGTGTTATCTACAAATGGTATCATCGACTCGTGGTATCCACAAGTGAAGTTCAAAGATCATCTTTCAAGTGTGATCCGTATAAAGACAATGGGGAAGAATGTTTTTTGTGCTTAATGTCAAAAGGAGAATTTGATTGAAAATCTTTTGTCAAAAGAGAGAATATTAAAGTCATCATGAGTTTTGGATGAACATATTTTAAAGAGATGACAAAGAGGGAGATATTGAATGGAAGGAGAAAGCTTTTGTGTGCCAAAAGCAAAAGAGAAGAATGTCAAGGAGAAGAACCTTTGTGTAAGGGGAGTTTTCTTAAAAAGTTTTGTAAAATCTATAATGAAAACCTTTTGAGTTCTACTTTAAAATGGGTATTCTATTCTATGGGAAAACTAATTTACATTTTGTCCAAAATGGTTTACGGATCTTGCGAATGCATGTTTTCATTTGCTTCATTTGGTATTCTTGGAGTGACTTTGTTAATAATATGCAAGTTTAGCTTTTTAAAGATTCTCTTTGGTCAAAAGTCAAAAATCTTGCTTAAAAGGTTCAAATTTGTGAAAAACTAGATTAAAGTACTTAAATATGTATTTTAAATGTTTTCAAATGCTGTTGGAGTAAAAATTCCTATTTTAGAAACAAAATTACAAATTTGGCCCCAAAAGGATCTTGTATGATCAAGTTTTTGAATTAAACAACATATTTCTTTAAATCAAAATCTATTGAGTTTTTGAAAAAGTTGACTATACCAAACTCGAAGGGTTGGTCATTTCAAACATTTCTCTAGTTCAAAGTATTTACAAAATACCAACCGTTGAAAAATTATATTCATTTGAAGTTCATCGAAAAACTAGTTTTGACCTAAAATGACATATTCTTGCATATAGTGAGTTTAGCTATTTGAGCCGGATTTCTTTGAGTATTTTGGCTTGAAATGGTATTTCTAACTCATACAAAGCTAAGAAAGTGAAAAACTCCATGAAATTCAAATTGGTTTGCATTTTGAACCTTTGATGCAAAATCATTCTCTTTATGTGTCATACAAAGCGCATTTTGTCATATCTTTTGAAAGAAAAACCCTTTTTCAAAAATTCTTTTTGGCAAACATTTGAAATAGTTCAAAGGTTAATTCTGAAAATTTTCAAAGTATTTGGACTTCATTTGAAAAGGTTTTGCCTTTTTCTTCTCTTTGAACAAAAATATTGCCTACAAAGCTCATTTTGACATATCTTTTGAATGGAGACTCTTTTTCGCAAATTCTTGTTGGAAAAGATTCTTAGGAGTCCAAAGTTTGTTTCTGCAAAATTTGAAAGTATTTTTACTTGATTTGAAAAAGTTTTGACTTTTTCTCTCTTTGAACAACATGCTGAAAATTCAGACTTTGGTAATGTTTTGAGCTGTTTTGTGATTTTTGTATCTCCAAATTGGTTCATAATTTGAGGAAGCTATAATTATGACTTTTTATCCTCTATAGTTGATCTCTTACGAAAAATTTTCTCAGATTTATTGGAACTCCTTTAACCAGTTTTACAGCTATCTTTTGAAGCTTAAATGGAATTGTCAAAATCTGATAAACCTGAAATTTTCAATTTTCTGAAACATTGTGATTTTCATATCTTCAAAATGGTTGATATTTGGCTGTGCCTCCCAAAATGAAAATTATGTGTATTTGTAAGGACTAGCTCCATGATTTATTTCATATTTTTGGAGCTTGTTTCCACACATTTTAAGTGTTGGCTTTTGAGCTTCCTTTGTAAATTGAAAAGTACTTTGAAAAGATTTCAAGAGCAAGCTTATTTGAATGTGTTTCAAATATCATTTCCTTCAGTTAACTCAAAATATGGGCTTATTTCAAGTTGTTTTGCTCTTTCGCCATATAGGCGGAGTTTGTGACTTCTTATGGTTTCCTTCAAAATTCTTGAAACCAAACTCCCAAAATTGGTCATATGTATCTATTTCATACTCTTTGTGACCAATTTAAGATGAATTCATTGCCAAGCTCTTGATTTGCAAAGACTCCCTGTTGTCTTAGCTTTCTTTTGGATTTTTGGTGTTTAATGCCAAAAGGGGGAGAATTTGTGTGAGCTACATTTGGATGACTTTTCATGCATGTCTCATTTGTAGGCTTAAGAATTCATTATGCGCATAGGTCTTATTGGTTAATGACATGCATAGATATAGTTCAATAGCTTAAATTATTATCTTATGATGATTTATATCCAAATGTTGCTATTGAGATGGATTTGTCATCAATCACCAAAAAGGGGGAGATTGAAGTATCTAGACCCGTCATTATGTGTTAATGGAGTATTTTGGTGATTAATGACAAACCTATTTATGAGACTAACACTCTTATTGTTATACCATGATTAGTCTCAGCTTGGATATAAAAGGAAAAATCCAAACAGGTATGCATTCAAAATGACAAATCTATTTGTGAGACTAACATTTTTATTGATTACCTATTGTTTAGTCTCATTTGGATATAAAGGTGAAAAACACAAAGGTATGCATTCTACTTCATATTTATATAAATTGTTGCATTCCTCGGATCCAAAATATAGGATGAACTCTACCAAAAGTCTAACTTGAATATGTGCATATGTTCTTAACACACATTTGTGTATGCACACATTTAGGGGGAGTTCACTCTATGTTTTGTGGTTTCATTAGTATTGATCTATATTCCCTTTCCACATATTTGAGATCTCTACTTTGAAACATATCTTTGAGTATATATAACTTGTGTAGTTAATATATTCATATGAGTATATGAGAGCATATGAGACTTGTGTAGTTCATATATACTTATCTATCATTGAATATATTTGACTTGTGTAGTTAATATATTCATATTTAGTGTATACAACTTGTGTAGTTCGTATATACTCTTAGTATATATAACTTTTGTAGTTCATATATACTTATACGTGAGTATATAAATATAACTTGTGTAGTTGATATATACTCATGTTTATCTCTATTCAATTACTTGCAATTGAAGTGATTATCATCAATTACCAAAGAGGAAAGATTATGGTGTCTTGTCCCAACCATTATGAGTTAATGGTATGTTATGGTAATTAATGATAATCACATTGTAGGACTAACATTTTCCATGAGTTGGATAAATAGGTTATGTTCCATGACGATAAAGACTTTAGATGGCATCATGAGTTGAGGTCATCAAGCCAAGGTTCAAGAAAAGGAAGTTATCATGTGTTGATGATGTTCAAGAAGAGGAGATGATCATGAGTTGATCATCAAGTTAAAAGAAGACCCATCATGTGTTGATGGACATCAAGTGAAGAATGCATCATGTGTTGATGCATATGAAGACTTCGGGATGAAGGATGTCATCATGTGTTGATGAGCATCAAGCCAAGATCCCAGTAAAGGAAATCATCATATGTTGATGATCATCGAGTCAAGGACCGGACTTAAAGTGAAGATGTGCGTCATCAAGCTTCAAGAAGATGCTCAAGGCAAAGGTATGACTAGCTAGGGCTAAGGATGTGTTCCTAGTCTTTTACCGGTCTTGGTGTTTGGTTGGAAGACCGGATTGCTAGTATAGGTTGTCGTACTATTAAGAGGGGTCTTGTCTAGTAGCTTGAGTCTCATCATGTGTTGATAACTCAATCTTGCTTGCTCTAGCTCATCGTGGCATGATGCTATTATTTGCAAATGTGTTTTGCAAATAGTTGAGGCTCATGCGTCTAATCCTTGTAGCATGTGACTATACTTTGCAAATTGTTGAAGTCCATGTACCTACTCCTTGTGGCATGATCTAAGTTTGCAAATATGTTTTGCAAATTGTTGGGATTCATGTATTTTCCCTTGACATGGTCTAAGATTGCTTGTTGCTAATTATTTGGACTTAGACCATGATAGTGGCTCTTTTGAGTTGTGCTTTTTGATTTGATAAAATTTGTTTGAGATCAAATCAAATAGGTGGGTTGTGTATCCCTCTGAATAAGCTTTCAATAGAGTCCAAGATCACTCAATTCCGACATCGGAGTCAAAAGTTATGACCGTTTTTCCGAATATCGCCTGTGCTGAAAAATAGGTGCGGATCGACCGCAGATTGAATGTGCGGATGACCGCCACATACTATGGACTGACCGCCCTTATAAGGCTGGTCGGCTTTTTGAGAGCATATTTTTCGGTTTTCTACCTCCGGAAGGCCGGACGGCCGGGGTCCGGTCGACCGGACCGTGAGGGCGGATCGACCGAATTGTCTCTAACGGCTATTTTTATAGCCGTTGCATCATAGTCCGGACCGACCGGACTGTGCGTCTTGGTGACCGACCGGTTTCCACGATTTTCGCAGATTCTCTTCCAACGGCTAGTTTTTGTTTGTGGGCTATAAATACTCACCTTGGCCGGTTGGGGGAACTCTTGGCATCCCATTTCATTCTCTTGAGCTAGTGTGAGCTTCTCCTCTCTATTGTGCATGTGTTGCACCTTGTGAGCAAAGGAGAGGGTCTAGTTGCATGTGTTGCAACTAGAATTGGATTGAGCGTTCAATTGTGCATGTGTTGCACTTGGTGAGAGTCAAGCAAGGGGCTTGACTTATTACTCTTGGTGTTTGCCGACACCTAGACGGCGTGGAGGCGTCGTGCGTCGGTGATCTTCTCAAAGAAGGCTTGTGAGAAGACCGAGCGGTTTGTGAGTGGCTTGGTGCTCGCCATCTCGGAGTGGAGTAAGAGCAACCCTAGTGGAGCGAGGTGTTGATACCTCGGAGGAAGGCTTAATTTGTGGAGCCGACCCAATTGGTTTGGGTTTCCTCAACGTGGATTATGGGAGACCTAAGCAAGTCTCCGACCACCACGGTAAAACATCATTGTGTCCCGTGTGCTTCTTGTGGTTAGCTTTCATATGCTTTACTTTGTGCAATTTACATTCATTATATAATTCCTTATTCATTTGTATGATTGCTATCTTGTATGTGCTTGATTAATCATATCATTAGTTGATAGCTTACAAGTCTTTGCTAAATTGTTCTATTTATTATTGACTTGTATTGTTGGTGCACTTAGTAAACTTAGTTGATTTAGGCTAAACCGAATTGATATTTAGCTTCCGCATTAGAAATTGGTTTTAGCTCATAGAAGTTTTAAAACGCCTATTCACCCCCCTCTAGTCGGCCTCCTCGATCTTACAACCACTGGCCTTAACCGCTCGATCGGAACAAACAATCAGATGTCCAAATGTGCTCTGGTAGTTCCGCCAAGGAACATGCGGTACTACCGCACCGCAGTAGTTCCGCTCAGTACATTGCGGTACTTCGATGTTCCTAAAAAGGCACAAACTGGCTTTCAAAGAACAACTCAATTGCAAAATACATTTGCAAATTGATGCCAGATGCACACAAGGCATGAAGGTAAGATTCTCAACAAGTTGCAAAACACATTTGCACACTTTTAGAATCATGGCCACAAATTGCACTCTGCTTCAACTCAATTTGCAAAACACATTTGCACAATTGACAAGCGATGCAAACTAGGGTTAAAGTGATATTCTCAACAAGTTGCAAAACACATTTGCACACTTTTAAAATCACACCACAGGGAATAAGGTACATAGACTTAAGCCGTTTGCAAAACACATTCGCAAACTAAAGTCTCATGCTACAAGGATTAACCATGAGCCACAACTATTTGCAAAACACATTCGCAAATATTGACAACATGTTAACTTGAGCTAGAGCAAACACAATGAGCTATCAACACATGACTAACTCAAGCTACTAATCAAGACCCCTCTTAATAGTACAGCAATCTATACTAGCAATCCGGTCTCCCAACCAAACACCGAGACCGGTAAAAGACTAGGAACACATCCTTAGCCCTAGCTAGTCATACCTTTGTCTTGCACATCTTCTTGAAGCTTGATGACGCACATCTTTACTTCAAGTCTGGGTTCTTGACTTGATGATCGACTCATAATCATCTCCTCATCTCAATCATAATCAACTCATGATGATTTTCTTCTTCGAGATCTTTGACATGCATCAACACATGATGCCCTCTTCTCTTGACCTCTATCAAAACATGAGGAATCTTTCAGACTTGATGATCAACTCATGATCATCTCCACTTCAAGGTCTTCATATGCATCAACATATGATGCATCCTTTACTCGAAGCTCTTTACTTCAATATCATCAACACATGATGATATTCTTCTCTTGATATCATCAACACATGATGATTTCTTCTTCTTCTTCAAGAATCTTGACTTGATGACAATCAACTCATGATGTCATCCAAAGTCTTCAACCACCTAGAACATAACCTATTCATCCAACTCATGGAAAAAGTTAGGTCTACAAGGAGATTGTCATTAATTACCACAACATACCATTAACTTATAATGGTGAGACAAGATACCACAATCTTTCCTACTTTGGTAATTGATGACAACCAACACAATTACAGATAATTGAATATAATTGGTATGAGTATACATAAACCACACAAGTTATATATACTCAAAAGATGTATGAGCATATATGAACTAAGCAAGTCTCATATGCTCATATGAATATATACGAACTATACGAGTTGTATATATTCAAGGATATGAGTATATATGAACTACACAAGTTAAAAAATATATATTTAAAGATATGTTTCAAAGTAAAGATCCTAAATATATGTGGATGAAAGAATATGGATCAAACTAATGAAACCATAAAACATAGAGTGAACTCCCCCTAAATATGTGCATACACGAATGTGTAATGGAAACATATGCACATATCCAAGTTAACCTTTTTTGTGGAGTTTACCCTATATTTTGGATCCGAGGAATGCAACAAGATATAATAAGAAGTAGAATGCATACCTCTTGTATTTTCATCTTTATATCCAAACAAGACTAAACAATAGATAATCAATAGAATTGTTAGTCTCACAAATAGATTTGTCATTAATGAATACATATCTGTTTGGATTTTTGCTTTTATATCCAAGCTGAGACTAAACATGATATAACAATAAGAGTGTTAGTCTCACAAGTGTATTTGTCATTAATCACCAAAATACTCCATTAACACATAATGGCGGGTCTAGATCCTTCACAAGTACATGGAGGAGAAGAGCAAGAAGGGTGAGATGCACCGGGCATTCAAGATGGGCACAAGAGAGTTTCGCTTCGAGATAATGTGCAGAGATAAAGGACGCCGCAGGACGAACCGCGAGAGGATCGCCCATGAGTGCACGCTACGCTGCGGTAGTTGCATATGTACTTGCAACAAACCCCTTCTTCTTCATAGGCCCTGCTCCTATGTCATGGCCGCCTGTTCGACGGTGGCGCAGCATCCCGGCCAGTACCTCTATGACTATTTCACCAAGGAGGCGGTGATGCAAACCTGGAGTAGAGAGATATATGGTTACGCCGTGGTTGGCCATTTCATTGGCCATCCGACCTGGGAGCAACTAATCTGGGCCGCGGACATTGATAGGCTCAAGGGAAAGGTTGGCCAGCGATAGGTATGGCGCATCAGGAATGACATGGACGAAGCAAAAGCCGGACGTCGTACGAAGAAGTGCTCTATTTGCAGGGAGTCTGGGCACACCTTCAAGAAATGCCCCACGAGAAATCCTCAGGACAAATGAGACATCGGCACTCCAGATGTTGCCGCAGGGACTTCATCCGGTGTCTTGACTCAAGGCAGTCCACATGGGATACGTTGAGGTCGCGACCACGAGAAAGCACGGACAGTAGTAATATATTATTGCCAATGTTCTGAATTATCATTTTGATTAAGTCTTATGACGTTTTACTGCATGTTCTGTAATATCAGTATGTATGAATTCTCAGGCGAATCACAATATCACTTACCTTTCTACTTACGAATTATTGATACCTCAATCGTTCTTGCAAAATTCTTCAGAAATTCACCGCACTAGAACAACATACGACGATCACAAAATGTTATTGCGAGTCTAACAGATTTCGTACCATTCAAAATTTATGAAAATAAAAAACAGGCCAACCAGTGTAGGGTATAAGCTACATGTCGCGATGCGCCGATTGAAAGCGGCAACGACTTGGCGACGGTAGTTTGAACCGTGAGGGGTGACGAGGTCCTGTCGCCTTTTCAACTGGCGACATCTTCCTGTCGCCAATTGAACTGGCGATAAGGAGTTATTTTTGTAATTTTTTTGGGGCGGCTATTTATTTTTGTAAATATCTTTTAGAAATATATTATTTTTTTAAAAAAATCGCCTTTATACCAGGATACAGAGTTACAAGAGATGGATCGTTACTGTATGAGAGTAGAGCGCCTGCTGAAGGATCCTCTGAAGTTGATGTACAAATGAAGATGCTGGACTTAGGAGGAAGCCTAATGCGATGTGAAGCAAAAGAAGAGATCAGTGGTGAGGAAGCTGGAAGAAGAGACATGACAGAGACGAAGTAAGAAAAGGCAAAGAGGCTGACAAGAAAAAGAAAGTGAATGAGGAAATAGAAGAGGATATGTAATGCAATGCTTTATTTTAGTAATGTGTTCTATCCTGTAGTTGCCAGACTTGGCACAAGAAGAACAGAAAAGTTTGAGCTGAGAATGTAATGAGCTAGCATTGTTAAACCCAGTTTTTTCAATAAAATGGAGCTGGGGCACCCTTGTGGTGATGTCCTGTTCACCTAAAAAAATACCTTTTCAAGAACTTGAATAGATGATAATTCTGTAGAGTAATTGCAGCCTGATAAATTTCTGCGGCGTGAACTTCATGTCCTACGATACGAACAGAACTCCATGCCAAATTGAGATTCAAGCGTAGCTTAAAAAAAGGATATAAGATTTTGCTGCAGTCGATTACATTATCAAATATTCTGGTAATTCTCATCCATATTTTCCAAACATAGTGGTATTTACAGCGTTATCATTCTTTTATCTATAATAGTGTCCTCCCCTGAGCGTCGTCATCATCACTATCACATTATGTTCTAATGTTTCTGTTGAGTTAAATGATTTGTTTGTTGAACATTTTGTCCATCCTATAGGATTAAAGGGCCTTATCTTTATTTCCCACTACCTATACGAGTTGTTTTTGTTGCTATTGAGTAACTTGTTTCTGCTGAGTTTATCCTGCTACTTTGTAGTGCAGTTGGTAAAATGGTTGCTCCTAGTAAATCGGATTAATATTTCCATCCTCGTCTTATACCGGTCACAGCAACTTTACTTTTGAATATTTCTGAAACCATTCTTAGGAATGTTGAGATGTTCTTGACTGCTGAACATGCATTGACGAAGGGTTGAGAAGATGATGAGCTGCAGCATCCTGCTGTGTCCAGGTAAATTTATTCATTTCTTGTATATCTCGTTTTATCATATTTTTTTTAACTTCAGTAATTTCGGTAACATCATCCACGTTGTTGTATTATGTATCTGTGTATACTATATATGCTTCTTAAATCAGTTGTCGCTGATCATACGTTGATCCTATCGAAGCATTGTACGAGGCCAGGGCAGCCAGAATCTTTTCAGTCTTCACACATATGAATTGACCTTAAGAGATATGGCTTACCTTTTGACCATCTTCCCATTCAGAGTGCTCAACGCCTTGACCTAACCAGAGTGACTATGTATTCCTGCTCCATGTCACGACAGGGGAGAGGCTCAACAAGAGTCCAAAACTTCCCTACATCCATCTCATAGTTTGCCACGAATGAACGCACACACACTTGCCTTTAGACTATATAGCCCAACCATTTTTCTCGGAGTAAATTTTGCAAAACTCTACATATTTTATACAAGTTATTTCAAAGCTCTAGATTTAAGGTTTAATTTTACAAAACTCCAGGTTTAAAGAGATATGTTATCACAAAACTCCAGTTTGGTCACGCTATGACTTGTAGCGTGATCAAACTGTGTTATCACAAAACTCCAGTTTGGTCACGCTATAACATGTAGCGTGATCAAACTGTGCTATCACGGTACCGACCGCGACGTGGCCAAACCTGCCACGATAGCTTTTCGATCCAATACGTGTCCGTTTTTTAGCTAAGTCCTGTCACGCCAAGAGGAGTAGCATGACAGCACTCGTTTGGCACGCCGAGATCCGTGGCGTGACAACGTGCTTTTGTCACACCACGCGTTGTAACGTGACTAAACTGAAGTTTTGTGATAACATATCTTCTTAAATCTGGAATTTTGTAAAATTAAACCCTAAATCTAGAACTTTGTAATAGTTTATATAAAATATGTGAAATTTTACGAAATTTACTCTTGTTCTGGTTGGAACGTGTTGTTTCCAACCATCGCTGTCACCCTCCACCAACCTAGTATTAATTAAGGTCGTTAGCGGGGAGCCTTCACGCTCGACATCCTTCAGATTGAGGGAGAGCGAGCTGTCTGTCCTCGCCTTCAAGCTTCTATATTCTTATGTAATTCTAGTGGTTGACACATTTCACAGAGGGTCAACTTGGAGTAAACAAAGGAACTCCTTTATTTGCCTGTCATTAGGTTCACCGTACGCAGAGCCTCCTACTGATGTGTTTTTCCTCTTCTATTAGAATATATGATGCGCGTGCTTAATGCTGCCTATCCATGTCTCGTCGTCTCTCCCCCTTTCCTAAGGGTGGAGGGTCCTTGTATAGCCATTCACGTAGATTAGATATAATATAACCACTTGAGGAGCTTTATTAGGAGGCGTGATGGCCCTGGATTGCTTGCTTATGGCCCTCTTAACCATGTTGTAAATGTGGATAGGATTGGGCGGGTGATTCTTCCCGTCTCTTGTCGAAGCTCAAGTTGGAAACTTTGCCACCGCGCTTTAGTTGACATCTCACCCCCAATTTGCTATTTGACACTGTTAACTTTGAGCCTGGGAAGGGGAAATTCTCCTGTCCATGCTTTCTCAGTTAACTATCCAGAGTGGAGAATGATTCCTTTAATAATCCCAATGCTCCTTTCACAACATTCCTTCAGGTCGAGGAGACAACCAGCGACCGATAATTATTGGGGCACACATACCATTCCTCTAATTCAATTATTAATAATACCAATGTTTACGGGTCAAGTCAGGGCGGTGAAGGGTAGACAGGGGCGTTGGGGAGAGGTGGAGAAAAGTCAAGGCGACTCAGCTCACCACCCGCCCGCCCGCCCGCCCGCCCGGCACTGGCAGCTCCCCGACGCCACCAGCCCCACCATACCTACCGATGGCCTGTACCACCAATAGGCCTTGCAGCCTAGCTTAGCCCTGCTTCGTCCCTTGAGCCACCTGACCCGCTGTAGCCAATAGTATATTTTTTATAACGAAAAATACGAGGGACAGAAACCCTACGGTAAGAATATATTAAAAAAAATTATGTACAAAGTTAAAGGATTTACACAAGTACAAGTAGGAAATGTTAACCGAAATCTCTCAATCAAAGAGTATACTTCTCCTTAAGCGAATGTTTGACTCTATAGATAACCAAGACAAACACTTTCTTAAACTCTAGTTTTCAATTTGTAATAGAAATCAGATCTCTAATAGTGTATTTATTGTCGTCTTTTAGTTATGTCACGTCAACAAAATCCTATGTGAAGAAGAGAGAGCATAGGTCATCTCTTCGTGAAGAGATTCTTGTGCACGCAAAACAAGACATTATACATTAATCTACTCTAATCGATATGTAGACCCGTTTCAAAGAAAAATTATAAAATATAAATATTATAGAGTGTGCTAGAGACTACCTATTAGAGATATTATCTTTAAAGATGACGTAGTATATGTTAAAGATAAAATTACTTTTAACTATTAGAGATACCTAAGATATACAAGAGCAGCTAGATTAGATTACGTATCTCTGACTCTAAGAGAGATGACAATCCAGATCTGGCGCGTCACGTACCTCTGCTCCCAGATCCCGCAGGTCTGTGCGAGCCTCCTGTGGATTCCATCACGAATCTGGATGGGTCGCCCTCACCTCCGGCTGGCACGGCGTGCAAGCACGTGGGAGCACGTCTCATGCGCCTCCCTGGTGAAGCCGCCCTGGTCTCCGACGCTCTGGGCCGCCATGAGGAAAGAAGCCAGACGCGCCTTCCAAATGCAGCAGCATCAACCTCTCACGGAGCAAATCCGCCAAAAATCCTTTCGTGGTCTCATCAGGCAGAGCTCACTGCAAAAGGTTAGCAGAGCGCTGAAAAGCTCCTTGAGATGGGTGAGGGCAGTAACTCCCTGGTTGGTGCTCTGCGGGGCGTTCATTCAATGTCAGCAACCCGTTGCACCGGGAAGCCTCTTCGCGCCTCTGCTTGGTTGTAATGCTGCTCCTAGTATGTGATTTTTACTATAATTTTTTTTATTATATGAAAGATATTTAGATATCAACTTTCTAATGTATGTTATTCTAAAGTGTTGTATCTTAGATCTTTGATTTATGGTCTTTACTAGTATTTCTATATAGGATACTGTGTATGAGTGGTATCTAAATAAGATATCAGTCTGCTCTCTTTCTTTCTTAATTGCGATACCACATCAGACTTTTGACTACATGATAATATTAAAAAACTTACCAAAATGAAGCATTAGGAGCAGCCTAAAAAATGCAAAAAGTTGCTAGGTGTTGGAACGAAAATCTCCAACCAGTGGTTGGTTCGGGCCAGGGTAGCTTCATTCAAACGGTCTTTAATTGAGGACATGAAATTGCGCTGGGAGGTGATCAGACCGAGATTCTGGTGGACGAAATCTGCCCATAAAGACGCCATGCGTTCAACTCAGCAGCGCAAGCCGCTTGCGACCTCAAGCAATCGGGTAGCTCCTACCTTTAAATCCCAACTCGCAGGAAAGTGTTTCAACTGCTTAGCAAGAGACCACCAGGTGAATTATTTTAAAATAATATTTTTTAAAAAAGATATTTACAAAAATAAATAACCGCTCTAAACAATTACAAAAATAACTCATTGTCGTCAGTTCAACTGGCGATAGGAAGCTATCGTCAGTTGAACTAACGACAGGGACCCTGTCGCCCCTCTGTCGTCGGTTCAGCTACCTGTCGCCGACAGGTAGCTGGTACCCTAAACTGTTTGGCCTATTTTTGATTTTATAAATTTTGGACCGTACGAAATCTGTTAGACCCGCAATAACATTTTATGATTGTCGTATGTTGTTCTAGTGCGGTGAATTTTTAAAGAATTTTGTGAGAACAATTGAAGTATCAATGATTCGTAAGTAGGAAGGTAAATGATATTGCGATGCACCCAGGAATTCATATACACTGATATTACATAACATGCAACAAAACGTCATAATACTTAATCAAAATGATAATTCAGAATATTGGCAATAACATATTACTATTGTCTGTGCTTTCTCATGGTCGCGACCTCAATGTCCCCCATGTGGACTGCCTCGAGTCGGGTGACCGGATGAGGTCCCTACGGCGACGTCCGGAGTGCCGATGTCTCCTTCGTCCTGAGAATTTCTTGTGGAGCATTTCTTGAAGGTGTGCCCAGACTCTCTGCAAATGGAGCACTTCTTCGTACGACATCCGGCTTCTGCTTCGTCCATGTCGTTCCTGACGCGTCGTACCTGTCGCTAGCCAACCTTTCCCTTGAGTCTATCAATGTCCACGGCCCAGATTAGCTGCTTCTAGGTTGGATGGACAGTGAAATGGCCAACAGCAGTGTAACCCTATATCTCTGCACTCCAGATTTGCATCACCGCCTCCTTGGTGAAATAGTCAGAGAGGTACTGGTCGGGATGTTGTACCACCGTCGAACATGCGGCCATGACATAGGAGCATAGCCTATGCAGCAGAAGGGGCTTGTTGCAAGTGCATACGCAACTACCACGACGTAGCGTGCACGCGTGGGTGATCCTCTCGTGGTTCGTCCCGTGGCGTCCTTTATCCCTACACATTATCTCGAAACGAAACTCCCTTGTGCCCATCTTGAATACTCAGTGCATCCCACCCTTCTTGCTCTTCTCCTCCATGTACTTGGTGATAATAGCAGAGTAGAGTACTCTGTCATTTCCCATGGCGAGTGACACATTGTTATATCTGTCAACAAACTAGTTTGTGGTACCGTGCAGAATTGCATCTACAATACCAACCAAAGGGAGGAACCTTGCGTCGCGCATGACCCAGTTGTACACCTCGGCTAGATTGGTTGTCATAACACCATATCGAGCACCACCCTTGTCATGTAGCAGCAACCACTTCTCCTTAGGCTCGTGCTCAATCCAGTCCGATAAGCATTTCACTTACGCCCCCGTCCTCCTCGTCACACCGGGAGCATCTGTGGGGTAGCTGTGGCAATGCTTTGGAGACCTGGTCAACACTTGGGGCAGCCTTTATTGCTGCCCCCCTTCTGTGCGTCTTGGTCCGCTCATCCAGAATCTTTCAGAGTGCTTCGAACTTTCGCTGCTTGGTTACGGTTGCCTGACCATGAGCAGTTCATCAAGTCCTTGTTGCGGAACTGCTTGTAGAAGTTTGCACCCAAGGGCTTCATGCACCACCTGCTCTGCAGGTCCAGCCATGAAATGGTACGTTCTCTCCTTGTTGCAGCTGAGTTATTGCACGCAGCAGGCCTGCATGTCGATCATATATGAGGTATACGTTGGGACGGCCTTGCACAACAGAAATCTTCACATTCTTCAGAAACCAAAACCAGCTGTCCGTGTTCTCGCTTTCAACGAAAGCGAATGCCACGGGAAGAACTTGATTGTTCCCGTCCGTCGCTATTGCAGTCAGTATCTGGCCCTTGTACCTCCCAGTCAGAAATGTGCCATCAACGCACAAAATTGGACGGTAGTACCGGAATGCATTGATGCATGGACCAAAGGCAAAAAAAATGCTCGCTGTAGTACCCTCTTATCGGCCCACTTTGGATGCATGGCGTCTTGAATATCGATATGAGTGTCAGGATTCCTGTCTTATATGACTCGGAGTTACCCAGAGAGGTTGTGATAGGAATCCTCGAATGTGTCGAACCTTGATTCCAATACCTTCTGTTTTGTCCTCCAAGTCTTGGCATAGCTGATTGTGTACTGGAACCTTGTCCCAATGGCCCGAATTATGGATCGTGGCTCAAAATCTAAATTATCCACAATCTCACCGTACATGACGTTGGCGATGAAGCCTAATGATATGTTCTGGTGGGACTGCACTGACGCGACAATGCATATGTGAAAGACCACTATAGAGCACTTCTAGTAGGTGTTCCACATAAGCTGAAATACGTGCACTCGCCAAGAGCATCCCTCTATGCCACACTTCACGTCGTAGCATCTTGGGGTAGACTTAATGACTGTGAATGTGTGCCGCACCAACAAGGCCCAGAATTTGACCCCGTCTTGTACGGCATCCTTGCATTTGTACGTAGCTCCTAGTCTGACCTCACACTGGTCATACTCCCACGGCACACAGGAGCCTTCGTTGACGTCGAGGTTGTCGAACGGGTATTTGTTCCACTCCGATGGAACTGCCTGCTGGTCCACATCATCCTCGTCGTCGGAACCTTCATCTTCAGACATTGCCATGTAGTCTTGGTCTTCAAGATACGTCCTTTGCACTACGGCTTCCACCTCCTCACCCTCGTTAGCAAGACCACTAGCTTGCCTGACCGAAGGAGCTACTTCCGCAAGGTCTTCATCGACAGCATTAGCAACTTCGAAAGCTTCAGCCAATATGTGCGCCGCGCTGTGGCTAGAGTCCCCGACTTCTTTTTCGGCGTCAGCACCCTCTTCCTGTTTAGCCGCGGATGGAGGAGTGGGTTTGGCATATGTCTGGACTAGAAGGACCAATTTACACCTTTGTAACATCCCAATTTTCTGAGTTTAAAAATCTTTTAAACAGTTAGTAGGGAAAAAGTCACTATTTGGTTTTATTTGAATTTAATTCAAAAGCTTAATATTGGACTTTACAATAAAAAACATTTAATGTGAATAATCTCAACATGAACAATAACTAAAACTATTTTATTTGGGTTCTATGTGCTCAGATATATTTTCTAGATTTTTCTAGAATTTTTCTGAGTTCATTTGCTATTTTCTATTGCTTATTTGGTTTTCTGGTATTTTACAAAATAGAAAAGCTATTTCAAATCTCAGAAAAGCTCTTGGGCTGAAACCCAACCCAAACCCCTCTTGGCCCAGCTCTGTTCAGAACACGCCCGCGCGCGTGAGACCGCCTCCCTCTGACAGGTGGTCCCCACGTGTCAGCCTCCCTTCCTCTCTCCTCGCGCGAGCGCGCTAAACCTCCACCGTTCGATTCTCTTTGAGTGGTCCGATGGCGTTGTGCCGTTCGGACGACCCGAACGTCCCCTTGATTGTGAGCCGTGCGATCAAGAAGGGATGGTCCAATGGAGATGGGCTGTTCGGGCGACCCGAACGTCCCAGTGATTGAGGGTCGTTCGATCAGATCTGGACGGTCAGCCCTCTTGGCCCGATCGTGCACATGCGTGGGCTTTCGCTGCCAGGTGGGTCCGCCGCCTTCGTCTCTGCGACGCGCCCGCCTCCGTCCGCCATTGCCGCCTTCTAGAAGCCGTCCGACAACGGGACTTTCCTAACTAAAACCTTCCCGATTTCTTCGCCAAACTCTATCTCCTTTCCTCTCGCGCCCGTATCTACCCTCAATCGGGATCAAAACCAACTCTATCTCTGTTTTCGTTCGAGACCGAGAATATTGGGGAATCCATATCTCGTGACGCCCCGGCCCTATAAATAGGTCCTCGAGGTTCGCATGGACGTTCGCACCCCAAACCTCAAGCTTCAGCACCCCGAGAGCCCTAGCGCCGCCGCAATCGAGCTTTTAGGGTTTCTCGCCGCCGTTTGTTTTCTTGGTGCGCCGCCGACGTCGCTCGCCTCGTGGTCGCACGGCTGGTTCGCCGTCGCATCACCTACCTCCAGGAGCCTTCGCCGTCGTCGGAACTTCACCAGAGGCCCTGTCCGACAACACCCGAGGCTCTCCGCCGCTCAAACCTTGCCGCCAGTCGCCACCGTCCATCCCAAGCACCCGGAGTTGCACCCAGAGGTTCGCAATATCCTCAGCTGCACGCCGGTACCACTCACCGCCGGTGGATCGCCGCCGTTCGCCGTTGCCGTTGGTTCCCGAGCCCGTCACCGTCGAGTTGACGTGGACACCCACGTGGACACCACCTCACCTTGTGCGCCGACGTGTCGCGTGCGTGTCTGCTCTGTCAACGCCCACGTGTGCGCCCGCGCGGCAATCCACCGGTCTCCTGATCTTGAGGCTCGATAGACCTAGTCTACCGTGGGCCGTGAGACTGACATGTGGGTTCCACATGTTAGTGTTTCCTTTTTATTTCTTTTCTTTCCGAAATCCCTGTGCTGGCGTTGTGCTTGTGCAATAATCCGATTTTTCTGTTAAGAAATAATTCGGAAATTCCAGTAAATCCAAAATTAGGGTTTCTTTAGATTTTCAATCTTTCAGAGCCCATAACTTTTGCATCCGAACTCCGATTGAGCCCATTCAAATTCCAAAATTTATCTAAATTCGAGATCTATTTATCTGAGATTTTTATTTAATTTTTGGAGTTTTTTTACCTATTTTATTTATTTGTTTTGTTTATTTATCTCGTTTGCGAGTAGACGTCGATACGTCGGGGAATTTTGGAGAAGAAGGAGCACCTCAAGATCAAGACCAGTACTTAGAACTTTTCCAAGGCAAGTCATACCTTTGATCATCTTGAACCCAGTTTTTAAATTACTTTGTTTCAAAGTATTGCATTCTATTTTAATTATTTATTTAAATATTTTGTGCGTAGTTATTATCCAAATTGTTATTACACCTTGGCCTTGTATGTCATATTTACTTGTCACCCTAGATTGGTTATTAGTTGGTAATATTGTAGCACCGACGTGGGTTGGTTAGATACGAGTACAATTGCTTAGCCATGCTACGAGTCTTACATCTCATTGGAGTTGCAAATATTAAATCTGACTAAGTGACTATGGAACTATGTGATAAAACTGTGTGTAGTGTGTGTTGTTACTTTGTGTATGGCATGTGTTGCACTAAAACCAACTGGGTGGTAAAGGATTTAGACTGAGGCAAGTGGTGGATACTGTGTGATATGGTGGAAGCTTTGTGCATGAAAATAATGATCTTTGTGGCATAGTTAGAGAATAGAAGTCTTGCCTTGGTCAATTAAGGACTTAACTTTGTGCGCTATTGAACTAAGCCTTACTGTACGACCACATGCCTGATGGGACGGGCCTAACTTAATAGGTTATGGATTCTTGGCATTGATTACTCAGGTGGCAGGTTAGGCTATGGGTGGAGGTGTGTACTACAAGGTAGTCGCATCACGGGGCGGTTCGCCGTGTTCCTGTCCAGCGGTGTGTGTTATGCCAAAGCGCTTCGTTTGGGTTGGCATAGCGGTTTGTAAGCACATCGGGAGTGTCAATGTTAAGATGAAGTTTCTGAACCGTTTTGTTACGATTAGTGCTTGCAACACTAGTTGTATCGTGTGGGTAAAGTGTACAATCTCTGCAGAGTGTTAAATCAATCTATTCGAATAGCCGCGTCCGCGGTCATGGACATGCTCGAGGATTTCACATGAGGGGTAGTTTTCATAAAATGTGGGATGGGAGCTATGTGATCTAAGTCATATGGCTATGTGAAATAATCTGTTTAGCTTTGTGTCTTTGTGATAACAAATGTTAAATTAATATTGTCTATTTGTTTTGAATTATGTTTTCAACCTATTATTGTATTCAATTGCAAATGTTGCTTTTATGCAAAAGAACAACAGAAGCATTTTCTTTTGGAATAAGCCTGCATCTATAAATTGCATTCTGTGGTATGATTTGCGAGTACGGTTGTGTACTCACGCTTGTTGTAAAACTTGTGCCCAAACCTACAGAAGAGGAGGAGTCTACGCCTGCTTTCGAGGAGGAGTTCGTCGGAGGTTGCTGATCATTAAGGTTTGGATCCCAGTTGGTTGCCTGTGGTGAATTGATAGGATCTACGCTGAAGTTATTTCTGTTCCGCTGCTATTTTATTCTCTGTTCGTCCTGCATGGCTTAATAAGTGTAAACTCGACCATAAGGTCAAAACCCTTATTTGTTATTCAAACTAATCGTTTACTTTATTTATCGCTTGTGTGGATTGATATTCACCTATGTTGACACTGTGTGCACTAGCGTGATCCTGGACTAGTGCATTATACACAGAGGGTTCCAGAATCGTAGTTTTGGGTCCCGACAACCTTCCCCTCCTTCGCCATGCATACATACGACTGCCATGAATTTGTTCCCTTCAGCTGCACTAACTCTCAATATGTGGGCTATGCTACCCGCAGGGCAAGGCAACTCAATCTCAGGTCATACACATCACGGACCACTTGGAATGTGTAGAACAACTACCACATCACAGCGTCCTTTGTACGCTACTATGGTCTTGGTAGGGGCACGGCCGCGGATTGAAAATAACGCAAATCAATCCCCTCAGGACCCTCCTTAATAGTTCCTCGACCATAGTAAATTTTGAAATTGACGATGTTGGACATATTTGATGCACTGCATCATAAAGAATATTTTTACGATTAACTACATATCTAAAACTAGACTACCCACCAAAAAGTATTATGTAAAACGTACTACACTACGTAACCATACATCTAAAACTATGTAATCTATTCGGTTAAAAAAATTACCCGAACGTGCAGTGGTTCACTAGCTTCTCTCCTCCCCTCTACTCCTCTCTCTTCTCCTCTCTCTTCTCTCTTTCTCTTTTTTCTGAATAAAAGTGAGTCCTGTACCGAATTTTAGGGTTTCAAAAGGGTTTTATAGGGTACCAACTACCTGTCATCTAGCGATAGGTAACTGAACCGGCGACAGGGGGCGACAGGGGCTGCCTGTCGCCAGTGCGATAACTTCCTGTTGCCAGTTGAACTGGCGACAGGGAGTCATTTTTGTAATTGTTTGGAGCGGCTATTTATTGTTTGGAGTCATTTTTGTAATTCTATGCTATGTGCGAGCGCGCACTGGGCGGGGGTGTAGATCGTGCTCACCCGCCAGTCGTTACCGATGTCATACCGGTGTAGGCACCGCGGTCATTGATGCCTCCGGTAGCGTCGAGCGTGGATCCCGCACTAGATCACCCCCTGAGACAGCTCATGTTAGAACTAAAGAAGGTTGCGCCTCGACAGCCGTGCAGACATTTCACAGGTCCAGTGGAGCCGCGCCAAGACCCGAACGGTCTCGGTGACGCCATGGTCCAACAAATGGCCTCAACCCTCCCCGACCGACTCCGCAAGGCCCCTTCGCAGCCGACCGACATTGATCAGCTCGGAAGCACCGACACGCCTGCAAGGTGCCGAGTCCGTGTCGGACACGGACACGGCTCTGACACGTATTCTAGACGTGTCAGAAATTATAGTCGCATAAAAAAACAAAATTAAAATTAGATACGTATCGGACACATATAGGACACGTATCGGACACTTGGGCCCATTTAATTTGGCCCAAAACGGTAGCGACCCATTCCATACCGGTTAACCTAGCCCAGCCGCTGAGTGCAACCCTTTCCTTCGCCGCTACAGCCCCTTCACCTTCAACGCCCCCGACAGTGCCCGCCCGATAGCGCCCAGATCCGGTGGCGACCGACGGCCGGCGGCTACCCTCTCCCTCCCGACGCCGCCCCTTTCATGCTCCCTTCGACGCCGCCCTGCTTCTCCCATCAACGCCGCGTCGCGCCGCTGCGCCAACGCCTTCTCTCGCCGTTGCGGCTCGGCCACCGCCGCCGACGCCCCTGCTGCTCCCCGGGAGCGACTCCCCTTCGACACCGTTCCAGATTCCCGAGTCCCTTCAACGCCACCTGCAGCCCCGACGCCTTCTCCCTGCTTCGTTGCCAACTCCAGCCGCCCCCTGTCGCCGACGCCCCTGCTTCCCGAGTCCCAGACAATGACAACGCCCGATTCCCCTCTCCCGTCGCCACCTCGCTCGCTTCGCCACTTGCCACTCCCGATTCCCTTCGGCCTTCTATCCGTTGGTGAGTTGTTTGTTCTCCTCTTGAATATACACTGCTATTGTTGATGTGATGTCGGATGCTGCTGCTTGTGCAGAGTATTAAGTATGTAATGCATCACAACATCTGTATTTCGCCTTCATCCGTATGTTATGCCGCTGCTATTGTAACAGGTTAAAGGAATTATGAATTTCTTGTATTAATATGATGTTATGAACTTATGCTTCATGAAGAATAGAAAAAACCAGAGCCGAGAATCATCTTTGAGGTACATATTTCTAACATTTGCACTTTGCATTTTGTTTGATAAACATGTAGAAAAGAATTCAATAATATATATATATATATATATATATATATATATATATATATATATATATATATATATATATAAAGCCTTTTAGTACTCAGGAGTAGTTACTCCTATTTTGTATCTCACAATGTAAGGAGTATCTTGCAACCGAGAGTATGTAAGTGTAGTATCACAGTATATAAGACCACTTAGATGGTATTTACACATTTTCAGGGTGGTATGTACAATTTTTAGTCATACTCCTTTTATGTGCGAATATGAAGGTATTTACAAAATATACTAAAAACTATGGTTTCTCTTGCAAATTTTTCATGTGTTTCACATTGAAGTATCTTATAATTAGTATATAAATATGCCAAGTTATTTTACAAAATATGAGTATGCCATGTTGCAGACCCTAATATCTTACTACCTCCGTTTTTTAATATTTGACGCCAGCTAGCTTCAATCCTACTTGGCCAACATCATTTAAACAAATACGGAGGGAGTATTAGTTTAAAGAACCGTAGCAGTAATCTACCTATGAAGTCCCCATTTTGTTTATTGCTTGTTGATGTTACTAGCTTATATTACCCCTGGGTTGTCGATTCGGCAGGGTTGGCATGTAACATGTTAGTATGAACAAGCTATTATTTGTTTGTGCCAACTTACAGCAGGTACTATGCGCCCGGTTATCAGAAATTAAGTAACAACTGCAGGTTCCTACTAGAAGCTTGCTCCCTTAAGTTGATCTGTAACTCATTTCATGACTAATCCATGCAAAAATTTTAGCTGGAATGTAAGGGGACTGAACGCACCAGCACGTAGATAGATTGTGAGAGCTCTCATAGTGGATAGTAGTGCATGCTCTATCCTCTGTCTACAAGAAACAAAACTTGATGTGCTCAACAGTACGTAGTTTGTTAGCGGAATTAACAGGTGGTCGGCTACAGGGCGTGATAAACAAACCAACTGAGGGAACAAGAGGGCATCATGATTCTCTGGGATGAGAACTTGTTGCAGATTGACAACCCAACTCTTTTGCCTAGATCCATAACAGCAACGGTGACGCCGAGGGGAGACGGCCAGGCATGGATGCTAACATCTGTCTATGGACCACATGAGTGTTGAAGTATAAGTAAATTATTTGTCTTTTCTTATTAACTTCAGTTTTTGAGTGAACTGATTGGTGCATGCAACTCAATATGGTATCAGAACCGAGAGACCTTGAGTTCAAGATCCGGTTGACACAATTAAATAATAATAATTGTTGTCTACTTCTATTCCACGTCTTAGGTCTAAGGGAACCTACACATGAGGAGGAGTATTGAAGTATAAGTGAATAGTCTATCTTTTCTCATCAACTTAAGTTTTTGGATGAACTGATTGGTACATAAAACTCAATAATGAGGACTCTGAAAAACAAGCTTTTGTAGAGGAGATAAAAGCACACTCATTCCTTAATCGATAAACCTTGGCTGATTATGGGGGACTTCGATCTAATCTATCCAGCTTGTGATAAAAACAACCTCAATTTGAACAGAAGGCTCATGAGAAGGTTTAGGTCTGCACTCAACCTTTGTGAACTAAAAGAAATGCATTTGCATGGCGGCGATACACTTGGTCCAATGAACAAGCAAACCCGATCCAGGAACAAATTGACAGATCCTTCTGCAATTCAGACCATGATGCCCTCTTCCCAGATTGCATCCTCCAGCCCCTGTCGACATCAGTCTCGGATCACTGATCGTTACTGATTTCGGGCGAGGAGAGGTACAGAACACCAAATTGGTTTCATTTTGAAAATTATTGGCCATTTATGTCGGGCTACCAAGAATTGGTTCAAGAGGCTTGGTCTCAGCCGGTCCACGCGACTGGCCCGATCAAGGTAATAATTTCCAAAATGCAGAGAACTGCGAGGCACTTGGAGCTTGGAATAGATCCAAAGTCGGAAACACAAAATTGCAAATGCACATAGCCCAGGAGGTAGTGTTCCAGCTTGACTGAGGAACCTCACTAGACCAGAAAAGGAGGTAAGGACAGCTCTGAAAGCAAGAATCCTGGGCCTGGCCACCGTAGAAAGACTGAGATGGAGGTAGCTGTCACAGACCGGCCTGTTTGGAGTGGGCTTCGTTCATTGGGTTGTGGGCCAAGAGGTAATTGGGTTATCAAGAAAAAACTACAAAGGGCAGGTCTTTGCAATAGAGGAGAGGATCGAAGAACATTTTCACGAAGGCTCTCTTCCCCACTGCTACTCTCTTCTTCTCCAAATCCCTTCCTCTAAATGCCCAGTATCCCATAGCTCTCTAGATTTCCCAACCTCCGATTGTTACTCCTAGTCTAGCTTCTAATTCCCCTAAGTTATATCAAACTACTTGTATCCTGTGTTGGTATTGGATCACCAATTCTTGCCCAGGTGTTCTTCAGTGTCCATCCGGCTGGGAACGTAACAATTGGTATCAGAGCCTTCAATCCTGATGATGATGTGCTCCGAGGTGGCCATGACCGATGCTGAGAAGGAGAGCAAAGCACGGTGCAAGGCGATGTTGAACCAGTTAATCACAGCCGTGAAGAAGCAGATGTTGGAGATGGAAGACCTGGCAGTCCGGATGAACGAGCTCGCGGTTGGCTTGAAGGCCGTCATCCGGCCGCTAGGAGCAACCGCTCCTGCCTTGCCACTGCCCGCGACCGCACTGACGGCCACCCTTGTCACCGCTATGGGCCACGCCATGGCTGCTGCTACCCCATCTGCAGACACCGATCCCACCGCCAAGAGGCCTGCTCAGTGCTCGACGGTATGTCTCGACCGCGACACCAACATGCATACTTCAACGTTCACTCCGGCTACGACCCCAAGTGCTTCCCCTACCATCACCGAGCTCGACACCACCTCAAGTCGTGTCGTCGCTGCTCAACCCATTGTCAACGCCTTCACCACGAACACTGTCTCGGTGACGCCCACCAAGTGTTCGACAGAAAGTGAGGAGCATGCCATCAACACCAATCACGATGTCGCGACCACTGGGTTCGACACCGAGGTGCCCACCAACTGTTTGATGAAAGGTCCTCGCCTTGACACCGATGACATCGGCATCACCAACCTCGCCATCGTGCTGCCGATTGGCCCTGAAGGTATGCTATTTGGCTTTGCCATCAACAATGGCCACACATCCATCCTCGACAAGGCATGCTTGAGGACGTGCTTATGTGGTGCTATGGAGTTTAGGCAACCGTGGCTGTCGCCTGCGCAAGTGGAGATTGCAAGAGGCGAGTGAGCTATGGCGAGGCCAAGGCGGTTATTCAATTGCTATCAAGGCGGAGTGCGTGGATGCCCCCATGGCCACCACGTCAGGGCAGGACTTTGCTTGAGTCATTCACCAATCTTTGAAATGGGTGTGCTAAATTCACTTGTTCAACATTTTGATTTGAAGACAAATCGACCACAAAATTATTTCTGTGCAGAAACTCTTTGAGTAAAGGACGATCTTCCTCTTATATCCCTCTTAATGCAATCACAATGGATCCAAGGAATCCAAATCTTCTTGCGGTTGGAGGAAGCAATTCTTATGCCCGTGTCTATGACATCCACAAGTACAGGGTTGAAGCCAAGGAAGGGTCCACATCAACAATGCTTTGTTTAGATGTGCAAATCACGAAGTCAGCTGCGGTGTGGGAGCTCAAGGTGGCCATCGAGGGCGTGTTCATCGCTCTCTACGATGATACGGAGAAGGCAATCTCTTGGCAGAACGTGTGGAGTCATTTTTGCTTATGCTTCAAGGACGAGAAACTGACGGATGACCAAGCAACATTGCATGCATTTGGTATAAGAGATGGTGACGAGCTTCATTTTGCCCGACTTCTTTTGTTGACTACGGACCATGCAGAGTCTTTCCAAAATCACAAGGCAACATCTCACGAAGGTCAAGCACTTCTTTATACGATCTCATTGAAGATGAGGTGAGAAGAAGTTCATCGATACTAGGCATTCTACTAGCGTTTTGGAAGAAGGTCTCTGCATTTATCGGCACATTGAAGGTGGCATGCTTTTGCCGGAATTGAACCATCTATTATGTCCTGGTGGTTACTTCGTTTAGTCTACCCCTCCTGTTTACCGAAGGCTCCCGGAAGATGTTGAAATTTCGCATGCCATGTTTGCTCTGACAAAATCCATGTGCTAAAAAATGGTTAAACAGACAAAGGATAATATGTGCAGCAAAAGAGCATGGATGTGGTTTCCATTATGGCCATTCCCTACTGATTATATTGGTCAGATTATAATCCATGACAATATGGTTGTCTGGTCGACAAGATTGATTGTGGGAAAGACTGTTGTTTTTGTCCTTTCATCTCTTCAGCAAATTGACCTCGTTGCTGATCATGTAGCAGCACTTGTATTATGCCACACAAGGGAGCTGGCTTACGAGATATGCCACGAGTTTGAGCGGTTCAGCAAATATCTTACTGAAATAAAAGTTGTTGTCTTCTACGGAGGTGTTAGCATCCGAAAACACAAGGATTTATTGAAGAATGAATGCCCTCATGTTGTGTTTGGCACACCTGGGAGGATTCTTTCTCTATCTAGAGATAAGGATCTTTCCTTGAAGAATGTGAGGCATTTCATCCTCGATGAATGCGACAAGATGCTTGAGTCACTTGACATGCGAAGAGATGTTCATGAGATCTTCAAAATGACACCTCATGATAAGCAGGTCATGATGTTTTCAGCAACACTCAGCAAGGAGATCCGTCTGGTTTGCAAGAAATTTATGCAAGATCCGATGGAAATTTATGTTGATGATGAGGCAAAGTTGACCCTTCATTGTCTAGTTCAGCGCTACAGGAAGTTCAACAAACAGATTTCTGGTATCATTCCTGATGATCTATCAGGAGGGCAATTCTCTACATTCACAAGTTCTGATTATGAGGGGAACCCCCAAACTCTACGGCATCCGCTTAGGCCTACCCCAATGCCATTCAACTCATGTTCCTGCCATGTCTGCAACAAAAAATGGAAAGGACAAGGGTGTCATATTAGGAATAGCTATTGGTATTGCACTTGGAGTAGCATTTGTTTTGTCATTCGTTACACTTGTGTTGAAGAGTAGCCGAAGGCATGATCATTTAGTAAAGGTTGTTGCGAGATACAAATGGAGTCCTCGGGTTGGCTCCAACCTCAATGGTTCTTCTGTTTGATAACAGGGATGATGACAAAGCGCTGACTATCAGTGACATCTTGAAATATACAAACAACATTTGATCAGGCTAACGTCATTGGTGGTGGCGGCTTTGGTCTATTATACAAGGCAACACTACGGATGGAGCAACGATCGCCATCAAAAGACTATTGGGTGATTTTGGTCAAATGGAGTGTGAGTTCAAAGCGAGGTGGGGACTTTATCAAAAGCTCAACACCCTAATCTTGTGCTTCTTCAAGGTTCTTGCAAGATTGGCGTTGATAAGCTCTTGATCTACTCTTACATGGAGAATGGCAACCTAGATCACCGGCTTCACGAAAAGTATGATGGACCATCTAAATTAAGCGGCAAAGAAGGCTTGGATAGCAAAGGAGCAAGCAGAAGTGCGCCAAACTGCACTTGTCATTTCAACCGCACATACTCCACCGTGACATCAAGTCAAGCAACATACTTCTGGATGAGAAGTTTGAAGCTCATTTGGCTGATTGTATTGAGTCTGCACGAGTTGCCAATCCTGTCCAGGCTTCACAAGCAACTCAACTGGGTTTTGATGCTGATCCCAATGGTGACGTCACTGCAGTTAAGCTAAAGAATGGCAAAGTGCTTGAAGAAAATATTGTTGTGGTTGGCCAGATTTCTTCATGCTCTGCACCTGTTCATGACAAACATTTACGAGTGCTATGGGATCCCAGTGGCGTCGAGTTCATCTGCCTGCATTTAACTACAGTGGCTTGGGGTCAAGCTGCATTTCAAAGAGGAAGGAATGTCACAGACCGGCCTGCTTGGAGTGGGCTTCGTTCATTGGGACGTGGGCCAGGAGGCAATTGGGTTATCAAGAAGGAACTACAAAGGGCAGGTCTGTGCAACAGAGAAGAGGATCGAAGAACATTTTCACGAAGGCTCTCTTCCCCATTGCTACTCTCTTCTTCCCAAATCCCTTCCTCTTAATGCCTAGTATCCCATAGCTCTCTAGATTTCCCAACCTCCGATTGTTACTCCCGGTCTAGCTTCTAATTCCCAAGTTGTATCAAACTACTTGTATCCTGTGTTGGTATTGGATCACGGTTCTTGCCCTTTGTTCTTGATGTCCATCCGGTGGGAATGTAATAGTAGCGATCACGGATCACTTGGCTCTGCCGAGACGCAAATACTAAGTTCTTTCACTCCAAAGCGAACTCAAGAAGAAGGAAGCGATCTATTCATCCCCTCACCAAAAACGGCAGAACGTTAACATTTCATGAGGAAAAGAGCAAGCACTTCACCAGCACTTTACCGAACTCCTGGGAACCGCACGACCGACACTCGGCATCTTCGACTGGAGCATGCTTTGGTTGCAAAGCGGTGTCTTGCAAGATTTGGAACGACCCTTCAGCGAACAGAGATTGAGGCAACAATTGTCGGACCCAAATTTCGTAATCCAGAATCATCTGTGAACAACACTGCGCTATTATCTGGATTAGTAGATAGCGCTCACAGAATATATCAATGAATCATTTCATATAAATTCGTGAACCATACCATACATTAATACAGTCATTCAAGGTTCAAATAGACCGCGTCGGTCGAAGTTTACAATAGGGCGATTAGGCCAAAAGAGTGCATTACATAAATTGCGAAAAGGGTAGAACACATCTCTCCACGAGCAGCGATCGGGTATCACATGTACGCTCGATATTAATCAAGGGCTTGGATAATATAGGTTATACGCAAATGCCGGTGAGCCGGCTAGTCCGAGGCGAGACCTAGACTAAGGAACTAAACTACTCTTCTTCATCGCCTTGCCCATCGACATCCGGATCCTCATAGTAGGCGTAATCTCTATGATCCACGGGTTCTGAGGGTTGGGGGAAAGAGTGAGAATGAGCACAACTTCTGTGCTCGCGAGCCAACACACAAAATACAATAATATACATGCAAGGCTTAACAAGGGTGGCTCGGGTTCTTTTATTTGCTAAAGCAATGTTTTCAATTATCATTATTAGTAATTCCTATCACTTAGCATTTTAACCCAAATTGCATTTTAATAAAGAGAGTAATTGTGCAATATTAATAACAACAGATGTTACCTCCACCATATGCTTATTTTTTATGGTGGTTACATTCACCTATTAACAACAGTAGGTATGACTACTCAGGAAAAATCCAAATCCAGGGTCACCACGACCCGACATGTTTCATTCCACCCACAAAGTTTTATAAATAGAACCAACTCATGTAAGTTCCCATGTTCGTATTTGACCGTAGGTACGGCTGTTCGAACAGTTTATTACACTCTGCAGAGATTGTACACTTTACCCACAAGAGACAATCGTCTTGATATGTACACACGTTTCCTTAGACATGTAAATCAAGGGGAGATCGCCACAAGGACTTTACAGTGCATTCCCCAGTATTTGTCACACTCGCTAAGGTTTCACCTGAGAAGAGTTACGCTCTCATACTGGCGTCAACCCTTACCTAGACCCCTTCTTGAACCCTCTTAACGACTTTCATCGTACACCCCAACCCATCGCCATGAAGGCTTACGGTGTCGCGGGTTAGCTACCTGGTGCAACTCGTACTAATGGATAAAAATTATTTAGCCAGGTCGACACCATTATAGACTTGCGGTTGCACTGTTTTACATTGAGAGATCATCGCATGATTAAATCCTTAGGGACCATCTGGGCGGTTCATACCACATACCATCCACAAAACCAATATTCCTTGGGCTGCATTAGCACCCACCAATATGCCATTCATCATACCATCCGCCCAGATGTGGTAACAACAATTATTAGAGTTTTTGAGAGGTATAAAAATACATTAATGCAACCATTCTAGTCATTTATCCAAAATGACGGCTCTAAAACCATGTTCATGTTTAAAAGATGATGATTGGGGTAGATAATACCCCGACACTTAAGCAAGACTAGTATTATGCTTAACTACAACTTATAACTAGTGTAGTTACCACATAATTTCTAGGGTGATAAGGATTTAAGGATATTCAATTGTCAAGGGATGATATAATAATTATTTAATCCTCAAGTTGGTATTTAACTACCTTAGAATTTAACATACATTTGCATAAGGAAGTAAATGTAACATCCCAAATTCCTAAGTTTTTAAAATTTCTAAATTTAAAAATAACCATTTGGTTTATTTAGGTTGCAAAAGCTTAACCTAGAATTTTGAAATAAAAAACCATTTAAGTTGAATTAAGCAAACTTTAATTAAATTAAAAAGTTGTTTATTTGAGTTTTTTGGATTTTATTTAGATTTTAAATCTTTTCTTGCTTTTTCTGGATTTTAGAGTTGGTTTTTCCTTTTTCTGAGCCAAAATCTATTTTGTTTGCAAAAAATTAAAACTAAAGTATAGCTAAAGTATTTTTATTAAGTCCTAAATAATTCCAGGATCTTCTGTGAATTGTTCTAGGATTTTTGGACTGCTCTAGCTATTTTCTAAAAAGGTTTTTTTTCCTTTTCTGGTATTTATTTAAATCAAAAAGCTATTCTAAATCCTCTAAAGGCTTTTGGGCCGAATTCCTTCTCAACCCACCTTCTTTTCTCTCCCCGCGGTCCGTTCCGGCCTGCTCCGTGCTCACCCACACCTCCCCTGACCGTGAGCTGTCCGATCTCGATCCAACGGTCACGATCGCGTTAATGCGTCCGGAGTTCCGATCGCCTCGCTCATTTTGAGCCGTTCGATCGCAATCCAACGGCGTCCGCGCCGCTCGCTCCCGCTCTCGCTGACCGTTGGGCCCACCCTGTCAGTGCCTCCACCTCCGCAGTCATCGTCTACCTCCCGCGCCCGGCGCTGCCACGTTTGCGCGGCACGCGTGCATGCATTTTGCGCCGGCTACCTCCGTCCCCTCCCGGCCACCCTCACACGAGCAATAAGTGCGGCGTGCTTCACCGCACTCATTGCCGCCACCCACGCGTGCTCCCGTGTCCTATCACCTCCGCGCCGCGCGTGTCCCTTCGCCGACCCCACCGCCGCAGCACACCGTTGAGCCGCCCCCCCTCTCTGGAGCTCCCTGCGCCTATTTAAGGCGAGCATTGGGAAGCCCTCGAGCTCCTCCCCCTTTCCCCTCACCTCACCCTCTCTCTTTCACTCTCCTCCGGCCGCAATTTGAGCTTCTCGCCACCGGCCACCGAAGAACTCCGCCGCACCTACCGCTTCCACCTCCGGCATCGCCAGCTCGTCCGTCGTCCCCGTGTGCGCCTCCCCTTCGCCGGAAGCCTCCTGGAGCACCAACGCCGCTTTCAACCGCCACCGCCTTCGCTTTCCTTGCTCGCCGCCGGTGTTCCTGTGCCGCCGCGTCCTCGAGATCGTGAGCACGGCCGCCGTGAGCTCTCTCCTCTGGTGCCTCGCCGCCATCGGAGCCCGACAACGCGGCAACCATCGGGCCGTGAGCGCCGCCGCCTCTATGCCGACGTGGCAGCCCCATGTGGCGCCAGTTCACGGGCCACGTCAGCCCTTTGCTGACGCGACTGTCGAGTCAACAACCCACGTGGTTTTTCCAAGTTTTTCTTTAGAAAAATAATTCATCCGAAAACAAATCCTCAGGGCTGATGTCGTGCTAACGCAATAAACCCCTTTTCCTTTAGAAAAATAATTCTGTAAATCAGAAAAAATTCCTTTTTCTTGATTTTCAATCTTCCGGGGGTCGTAACTTCTTCGCTCGAACTCCGATTTGAGTGATTCAAATTTCTAAATTCATCTTAAATCTCCTCTGGCTGTTAGTGCTAGTTTGGTTTTTATTTGAGCTTTATTTGGAGTTATTTTATTTATTTGGCTTTGTTCGCACGTGCAGATACCGGTATTTCAGAAGATTTCTTGGACTCGACGACCGAAGTACCTCAACTCTTCAACGAAGGCAAGTCATAGACCTTTGATCATATTGAACCCACTTTATAAAAGTATATTGGTTGATATAAACATGCATTGCTAGTTTTATATTAAATGGTTTCGGGAATAGTTAATTACCTAATTGACATTATGTCTCCTTGATAAATTGCAAATGACATGTATCCTTGAATGACATAAACCCTTGGACACCTTAGGAGGGTTTACTTTAGTTGGACATATTGTAGAACCAACTTGGGTATCGTATATGCTTAGCCATACTTTAGTTATCCGATAAACTCGCGATCATATGCTCTTATGATGAAACATGACTTAATGAACTATGGAATTGTGGCGCGGCCACTGTGATTAAAAGATGTTGTGCCAAGGTTAGGGTGACCTTTGGCGGGTTGAACCGAAAGTGATTTCATACTCGAGCGAGTGATCGTGCGATAAGAAAGGGGATGATTTTGGATGTGGTTGCCTCGCTTTGAGTAGCAATTAAGGACTTAACTTTGTGCGTCATTGATCTGGGCCATACCGTGCAACCACAAGTTCATTTTATGGGGTGGACTGGGCTAACTAATTAGCAATGCTTTGAGTCGGTTCTGTTTTGGTTGAGAACAGCGCAAGAGGGGGCATGAATCTAGCGGGAGTAAGACCCGTTAGAAGCGAATCCTTAGCGAGCAGAACCAAATCAAAACAGAGCTTTGTAAAAGCCTTGTGATAATGACTTAGTCGCACACCTTCGGCAGTGTGTCAGATGGACATTATAAGTCAATCATCTCTTGTGGGTCAAGCTGTACAACCTCTGTAGAGTGTAAAACTATTCGAATAGCCGTGTTCCCGGTTATGAACAATGCTATCACACGAGGGGTAGACTTTATCAAAAATGTTGGAATGGATTGAATGGATTATATAGTTGGATCTGGTTAATGGTTGGGAAGTGAACAGGGTGTTCACTAATTGTTTCAACGAAAATTGATTACTTATGTATTAATCTTTTAAATTACGCTTTTAATCTACTTATTGTATTTACTATCAATATTGCTTTCTGCAAAATAGCCATAAAGCTATCCTTGTATAGCCTCGCATGAATAATAATTGCATACATTTCCCTATGACTTGCTGAGTACACTCAAAGTACTCACGGCTTGCGCTCTGTGTGATTAATCCCCACAGAAGAACCAGGGAATTCAGAGTATTATGAAGAGGAGTATCTTAAAGACTTTGCGAACTAGGTCGCGTCCTCCACTCGATTTCCTTTGGGCATGTCGAATGGCCTCCACGAGATATTTTGTTCCCGCTGCAAGTTATCTTTTGTTGTTAAGCCCTGCGTAGCAACTCTGTAAGACTTGACCATAAGGTCCTTTTGCTACTAAGTAATATTAATTTGTCCGCTTCATCGCGAGCTAGCTACTGATCTGAGACTAGTTCAGAATGCACAGAGGGTTCTGGGGTCCCAATAGTAAAGCATGCAATTTGATATTTTAATATAATATAATTTGCATTCAATATGATCAAAGTATTGACTCACCTGGGTTGTCTTGATATTCTTGTGCTTGATCAAATTGGAGACCTTCTGCTTCCTCGAATCCTAATCGAATATACGGAAAAGACAAGCGAGGAAACAAAACAAATAAATAACAATAAATAATAAATAAACTCCAAACTGAGCAAAACTAGTACCAATAAGTATATCTTGAATTTACAAATTTTTAGAAACACGTTTCGTAATTTTTGGAGTTAAAACGAGGGAGAAGTGAATTTTTGAGTTTCTCTTTTGAATTAAATCCAGAGAAAAAAAAAAGAGAGAGAACAAGTCTCTCTGACAATTGGGACCCACTGCAGTGTTTGGACTTAAGGCGCAGCACATGGACCAAGTCCATAGTCTCACGGTTCATGGGTTCATGGAAGCTTTGACTGCCATCAAAAGGCTCGGGTCCCACATGTCATTGATAGCTTCGGTTAAAACATGAGTTTCTTTTCACTAGCTTCACTAAATAAGCCGCGGGCCCACGTGTCAGCGGATAAATAAAATAGATAAGCACTGCTGAGTAACAAATGACACTCATCTCGCTACAGTGCCAACAAAACAGAGGAGAGCTCGGTGTAGGGAGGGCGGCGGCGGCGGCGGCGGATCGCGACGAGGCGGCGAGCGGCGACCGCAAAAATAGGACCCCACGAAGACGAGGACCCCACAGGTGGTAGCGGCGTCACCAGAGGATGGCTGGTGCGGCGGCGGCACGGCCAAAGGAGGCAGCGGGCACACGGCCACGGTGGCTCCGGCGTTCCGGCGGCGCCTTGAACCGAGGGAGGTGAGCATGCACAAGAACACGGGGAGGGGGACTCACCAGGGTAAGAAAATGGCCAGGGATGGATTGAGCGAGGCGAACGGTGGCGGGAAGACTTCGGTCGGAGATGAAGGGAGGCGAAATCCGGAGGTTCGAGGATTAAAGCCAATTCCGGTTGGGGAAAATGCTCCTTGGGGCCTGGAACGCGAGGTGACGGCGGTGGCCGAGGTGGAGTTCGCCGGAGTGGCGAAACGGCGTTGGGGATGGTGCGACCGAAAATGGGGAGCTCGGCTCTTCGGGCTTTCTTGGCGGCAGCGGGCAAAGATGAGAGCACAGGCGAGGAGGGGAGGTATGAGGAGGG
This sequence comes from Ampelocalamus luodianensis, assembly GCA_036346255.1. NCBI lineage: Eukaryota > Viridiplantae > Streptophyta > Magnoliopsida > Poales > Poaceae > Ampelocalamus > Ampelocalamus luodianensis. Next base: position 13,961,570 of record CM070634.1, read on the forward strand.
CTAGGGCTTCTTATAGCCACGTAAGAGGGGTTGGAGCCGTTGGGCAGCGTGGTGCAGCGGGGTCGGCCAGAGCTGCGCGCGCGGGCGCGACGCAAAAGAGGGAGCCGGCGGGATTCCTGTGCACGGCAGAGGGAGAGGAGAGCCGGGATGGGACAGGGCGAGCTTTTACGCGCGTTGACGCGAGGATGCGGTGTGTCGGCGGGAGCGGCGCCGGGGGAGCTGGGTATGCGACGGTGAGAGAGGAGGGCGGGGGGAGGTGGTCCGGGCACTGCGCCGAGGTGCCTGGCGCGGCTGACGTGGGTGGCAGAGCCGGGACGGGACGGCTGCCGTGGGCGGCGCGTTGGGCGCTGGCCTGAGCGGCCTCCAGGCTAGACCGGCTTAGGGAGAACAGGGAGAGAAGAGGGCTGAGCTCAAGGGGCAGGCCCGAGAGATTTGGGGACTGAAGTTTCTGAGATTTGGGGAGAAATGAGTTGAGTTTTTGCAATCTAATGAAGTTCTGAAATTCGAATCTTTGAGTGAAATTGGAATTGGGGAGCAAAGAGTTGGGCAAATGCAAACAATTGAAGAACTCTGAATTTACTGTTCAAAATCTGAAAATTGGATGTTACAACAATAAAGAAGATGTCGACTGACAAGGCACCCGGGGCGAACGGATTCACCGGATGTTTCTTCAAAGAGAGCTAGTTGACCATAAAAATAGATGTGTTGGCGGTGTTTGCGAAGCTCTATGCCAAGAACAGGATGCACTTCAACAATATAAACATGACAAACTTGGTCTTGCTGCCCAAGAAAGGAGAGGCCACCGAAATAGGAGATTACAGAACAATTAGTCTAATCCATAGCTTAGCTAAACTCCTCACCAAGGTACTCTCGATACTCCTTGCAAAACACATGGATAGCCTCATCTCCAAGTCACAGAGTGCTTTCATAAAGAGACGCTACATACAAGATAGTTTCTTGTATGTGCAGAACGCCGCCAGCAGCTACCATCGATCCAAAACATCGATACTCATGTTAAAACTCGACATAGCCAAAGCTTTTGACTCTATCTCCTTGCCTTATCTGCTTGACATGCTACAGATCAGGGGCTTCGCCCGAAGATGGAGAGAGTGGATCTCCATCCTTCTAGGGGCGTCCAGCTCTAAGATCATTCTCAGCAGCACCGATGTGGAGTACGACAGGAAGACTCTGTCCCCCTACCTTTTCATACTTGCCATGGACACACTACAGTGCATACTTGACATTGCAACACAATGAGTTGGCTTACACCTCTCTCTGGGTGGTTAGCAAAGACACGGCTGTAGGACCCCGAAATCGTTTCAAGTTAAGAGAGTATACCAGAGGCATGACTCTTAACAGGAGACGAGCCCGATTTCAACTTCTCCGAACATGTGTCTCACATTAGTTCCCAAGATCAAAGACTAATGTGCACATATCCAGAATAACATGGTACACAGTCATACACCAGTCATACATTTTCATAATATTAATTTTTACAAGACTAGTGTTTGATACAGAACTTATACAAGTGACCCATGGTCAACTCAAAGAAGTTCTACAGGAAAACAAATATAAACACCAAAAGAACCACCAAGTGTGCTAGAACACCCGCAGGCACTGAGTGGAGGTAGAAACAACCACATTCGTTAGCGTCACCATAATCAGCGCTAACGGATGGTTCGTAAGCATAATCGTCCTCACTGGTAACAAGTGATTAATATCACTGAGTACAAAAGGTACTCGCAAGACTTACACAAAACTAATAAAAGAAAGTGTTTGATAGAACCTAGTTAAAGGATTAGAGATTATATATGTTAAAGGTTTTTCAAAGGAAGGCTGTAATGGCAGTAGTTTTGCATAAAGCAACAAGTTTTACTCATACACTTTTTAATTTGCAAAGGCCATTTTATAAACACAATTTGGACCAAAAGAATAAAAGTGACTTTGATATAATCATGAATCAAAACACCTCATAGTGGCTGACCACTATGATCAACTAACACGCATGAACACCCATTCATGCTGCCACCAGGTTGTTCCCAAGTCAACTTTTAATTATAAGACTAACTATGGTGACTCCCAAATCCAAATGGTTGTCCATAACTGTAGACATGGCTATTTGAATAGATTAATCCCTGCAGGGGTATACATCTTTACTCACACAACTTGATCAGCCCGTAAGTCACCGGATAATAGCACACTTCCTTTGGTATACTGGCTGGGGAAATCAAGACTCAGTATTTTTCAACAAGAACATCTTATTGAGTTGTATCACCCATGCGAGACCTGATCCCGCTTAGTACAAGTTTCTGATAGAACCTGCTAACCGGAGCACACACGTTGTATCGGGAGTGTTGATCCAATTAACAGAAAGTAAAGCTGTGCTCACGGCGCATATTAGATTGCAATCAAAGCCTTAAGAACAACATGATCATACACATGTGTCCTTACACCACCTGTGATCCAACTCAATAAAATTTTCCCCTTACTTAACCAAGCGGTGTCCATAGGACCGTGTATGGAAGTACGTATGTTATCTGAATTAACGACGGCACCAAGTTCAGTCCTTAATGATCCGGACAAGACTACCACATACCCAAATCTCATGCAAGAAAGCACCCTCACTAGCAACCACTTGCCCAGATCGAAAACATATTTAAATTTGTAATTCTTAAACTTAACAATCAGATTCAAGATCTGAACAAAAGTAAAATGATGACATGTTTAGTGTTTCCCATAGTTGACGAGATAACCCCGTCAACCGACTTCCGTATCCACTGACCTGCATGGCTAAGCATTTATATAACATTAACACATTATCTAACCTAAGCTCAAGTGTATGGAATTATTAAAGATAAACCCCAATCATTAGGATATAATTAATCCTAACTCACAATTTAATAATACTACTACGAAATAGCATACAAGCAATTATCATTGCATTTTAAAATACTGAAGTACCAAAACTGGGATCAAAATGATGCAAGAGGATGCTTGCCTTGTTGATAAACCACTTGTTCACTCTCTGGTTGCTCAGAAATATATTCACTCGCGTCGGGATTTCAAAATCTAAAAAAATGATTGCAAATGGATATCGAGAAAAGTATCCAAAACCAAAATGCTGAAAAATGCATTCTAAACAAAAATTAATTTTACTAGATTAGTGGTTGCCACAGGGACATCCTAAAGTAACACAGGGAGGTCCTGACGAGAGGTCCTAAGGAGGTCCCAAGGAAAGGTCGTGAGGATCATAGAGGTGGTCGTGAGGAGATCGTGAGGATCACAGAGGTGGTCATGAGGAGGTCGTGAGTAAAGAGGGTGGTCTTTGCAAAAATACCAAGAGAGTGGTTTTTGCAAACAAATAAAGCGGGTGGTCTTTGTAAAAAGACCAAAAGGGTGGTCATTGCAAAAGACCAAGAGGGTAGTCGTGACCAAGGGTGGTCTTTACAAAACGATCGAGAGGGTGGTCTTTGCAAAAAAGACCAATGGATCACTGAGAGGTCCTGAGAAGACCACATCTGGTTGCAGTTGGTACATCTACAAGCACGAGCTAAAAACTAAAAAAGATTCACAAGGCAATTACCTGAGCTATGAAAAAGGCCAGGGATCCAAGAATTAGCTCCGGCGACGGTGACCGAAAAGAGGGTGATGAGGGCTTCACGAGGACAAGACGACCTAAACAAAAACACACGGAAAGAGAGGTCGGAAAGCTTAACTAAAGCTCACTTAAGCTCTGATAAGAAGGAAATGAACAAAGGCTTAACAAGTTAGGAATGAGAACGAGGGAGCAGAAGTTGACTAGAAATCCAAATTTCTGATAACCCTATGAATCAAAAGATAAATTGATTGAGGGGTTTTACTTACAATATCTTAAGACAAGATATGACGTGTAAGAATTACGAGGGAGCTCACCGGAGCGCAGAAAACCACGACAACGGTGTTCCGGGCGTGCTCTAGATTGACAAAGGACAACCTCGGGGTCCAGAAGCTACTATCAAAATCAAAAACTCACATTAGCACCAAGGATAAGGTATGGCAAAAGAGAAAGAATGGCACAGAGACGAGAGGATACACTTCGTTGAGGAGGAAGAAACAATAGCCGCCCTGATTTGGTCGAAAGAATGGCATGACGATTTTGATGGTCCTCTACAGTCACTTCTGACACAAAATGGATTCGTGGCAACACCAGGTTAAGCATTGCCAGCAATGGTGAAGCCAAGTGGCGCTGCTTGCCCCAAAAAAACGCGGGTGCGAAGCCACGTCACGCGTGATGTGCTCAGTGTTGGCACAGTGGCGCGAAGAAGATGAAGAAGAGAGACTTACAAGTGGACCATGGCTGCTAGTCTCAAAGAAACGATGTGATCGAGAGTGAAAAGACGCAAACAATTCGATCTAGTTTCAACGGTCCGGATTGAAAACACTGTCCTGCGGTCCGAACGTTTCAATCCCATGTGGACAGTCTGATCTAGATCCTACGGTCCTAAGTTAAAGTGAGTTCGGAGGTCTGAAAGTTACCGCGCCATCTGACACTTGAATTTAAATCTAACGGCTCGTGCGCGATGGGCTTACCCCCATTGAAAATGGCACGATCCAATTTAAAATGGACGGCGCAGATCATGTGAGGCGCTCGGAGGTCCGAACGTCCCAAGTTATGTGGACGGTTGGATCAAGATCCCAAGGTCCCAAGATGATGCGCGCTTTAAAACTCAACCAAAGGAAAAGGCACGGTCAGATTTAAAATCAACGGCCTAGATCACATGGAGCGTTCGGTGGTCCGAACGTTCCACTTGATCCGGCCGTCCGTTCAAATCTAACGGTGGCGGCGCAATCTAAAGGTTTGGCTTAGTCAAAGCAGCGTGGCTTAGGTCGGTCCTAACAAAGATAGGGCTAAACCTAACCAAGTCACTAGGGTTTGAGTCGCTATAGTACCAAGTGGCTCGGTTGGGTCTGACTAGTTTGACTAGAATCAAAATTAAACTTAAAAGTTTGACTAGAGGTTTAAAAATATCAAATAAATTTATAAAAATATGAAATTTTTTAGAGAAGTTACTGGGATGATATAAATCCCAAATAAAATTTGAAAACTCACTATAGGTGATCTAATTACTTAGTTTAAATTTGAAACCGAGTAGGTCTAAATAAAGAACATATACTTTCCTTAAGTTCAAATGAACTCTAAAATTTGACAAAAATAATTTTTATTTAAGATAAATTATCTAGTATTTGACTAAATTACTTCTTAGGGTTCTTTACAAGCATTAACTTCAGTTTTTCTTTTGTATTTTTTCCAAGTTTTAAATTTGATTGAAGTTGAGATTTTTAAATGCAACCTATTGTGAAAATAATCCAAAATGACATGTATGCTCATGAAATACACTTAAAATCCATTAACGAAATTGGGGTGTGACAACGGACATCCATGTATGCGGATGACGCAATAATCTTCCTAGCGCTGATCAAAGAGGAGGTACAAATTCTCAAAGATCTTTTTCAAATGTTCAGTGAAATCACAGGGCTAAACATAAATATCACAGGGCTAAACATAAATATCGATAAGAGTGCTATCATACCCATTTTCTGCCAAGCACTTGATCTTGATGATATCCTCCTAAATTTCCCTACCATTCGGATATACCTAGCATGCACGTACCTTGGTCTACCACTATCACTTCACAAACTCAGTAGGGTGCAACTCCAACCCCTGATAGACAATATTGAAGCGAGATTGGCAAGCTACAAAAGGAACATGTTATCAAGAGCAGGGAGGTTAACAATCCTCAAGATGGTGCTCACAGCAATGCCAATCTACTAACTTACGGTAGCCGATTTGTCTACATGGGCGCGTAAACACGACAAACGCCGAAGGGCATGGTTTTGGAGCAGACAAGATTCATGCACATGGGAAAGTGTTGGGTAAATTGGAGTACAGTGTGTCGCCCCAAAATCTATGGAGGGCTCGGAGTGCTTCAACTAAATCTCTTTGGCCGAGCACTACACCTTCGCTGGTTGTGGTACCAATGGAAGGACCAGAGAAGCAATGGGCTAGAATGCAATTGCCGATAGATGAGACGGACTGCACCTTGTTTCGAGCCTCCACGACGCTCTTGCTACACGATGGCTCCAAGGCAAACTTCTAGAAAGATGCCTGGTTAAACTCTGTGCCATTGCGCGAGGTTGCACCTAGCCTTTACCAAATTGCAGCTAGGAAGAACAAGACGGTTCAGGAGGTGTTAACCGATGGGAAACGGATCGCTGATCTTAGAAGGAAGATAACTGAACTTTGTCTTGTGGATTTTGTAAATCTCTTTACCAAGCTGGACTAGGTAGTACTAACACCACATACTCCGAATGACATAATCTAGAATTGGACACCTTATGGGGAATACACTGAGAAATCGACATACATGGCCCAGTTCCTGGGATTGATCAAAAGACCATTTGAACGTTTCATTTGGAAGCCATGGGCGCTACAAAAATATAAAATCTTCGCATGGCTTCTCATCCAGCATCGGCTACCACCGGCAAACATCCTAGCAGTCGAGCATAAGTCCAATGACTATTGGTGCTTGTAACAACCATTAGGAGACATCGGTCCATTTGTTTTTTGATTGCACCTATGCCAAAAGAATTTGGATCTTGATGGCAACCTGGTTACAACGAAACAACCTGGACTCGGCACAGTGGAACGCACATGAAAATATAACTGATTGGTGGTCTCAGAGAGTCCAGATTGAAGCCGCGGGAAATAGAAAGGGACAGGCTACTTTGATTATTCTAGTTTTTGGGAAAATTTGAAAAGAAAGGAATAGGAGGATTTTTCAACACCAAAAGAATGAGCCGACTGAACGAGGGCAATCATAAAAGAAGAATCCTAGGCTTGGGTCCTAAGTGGAGCGACTAAGCTTGCAGCATATCTGCTGGAGGGGCACACGCCCAATACTTTCTAATCCTTGATCGACCAATCCGCCTTTGTGTAGCGTTTTGCCGCGATAGTACAAGGCAAACGGTAGACTTATCTTGTGTATGTTCTATGTCGTGTTGTTGTTTAGGACACTGGTCCTGTGCATGTTTTCTACCCTCCTTTAATGAAATAACAGCAGACCTCATGCAGTTCTTGCAAAAAAAAGATCAGGGCGGTGATCACTAATGAGTTTTGTAAGGATTTTATAGTTGGAGTGATGTCACAGTAATTTTCGGTGGGAAGCCACCACTCTTGCAAGTCCAGTGCTCAAGAAACCAAAGCGTTGTATTATTTTTGCATCTTAACATATTAAAAAGTCATTCTGCCATTTGAGTGTGGACCAAATGGTATCACACTGACAAGAAGTGTCATGAGCAATTCCGGTTTCCCACTGAAGTTCTGTTATTAAATTCCAAACCTGTCTTTATTTCGCTCTAGAATCTCTGAGGCTCACAGGATATTATTGATTTGAAGAAAGGCTATTTGAGGCATGCTGCTTGTGATGGGACACAATTTAAACTTATACTCCACTATCGTCCCTTTTACGTGGCCACGTGCCAGGGTGAGATTCCTGGTGAGTTGCTGTAATGGCTAATTTGAGTTTAAATATGAGTATCATAATTTTTTGTACTATTTGTTAAGGATATTTGTTAAGGATATTTATAGTATTTCTCTTGTACTAGAGTTTAGTCTTGTATCCCCTTTGTACCCTATATATATTATCCATTTGGTCTCTTAAATACACACACAATATTCATAATATGGTATCAGAGCAAAGGTTAGGGTTTGCTGCCACCATCGTCGCGGCTGCGCCTCGTGTGACTGCACCGCGACCACACCCGCGCTCCGCTTTCAGCGCGCTGCGCCGCCAATGGTGGAGAACAAGGGAGGGGAATCCCTAATCCTCCCAGTGCATTCTGTCTTCTTTTATTAAACAGGCTGACGGGTTCAGCCCAAAACCGAGGTACGGCCCCAAACCGAGAAGAAGAAAAAAGAGGCTGGTGTTGCTAGTATTCGCTGCTCCTTTGTGTCGTTTCTTCTGTTGCATCCATCCAAGTCTGCACCACTCTATCTTTGAGTTCGTCTAAGTCATACGAGTCCATAAATTCATTATCAATCAGGTGATTACTTTTTTAACCACAGTCTGTTCTCTTGGATCAAGAGTGGCGTTCTACTTTCCCTTTTCGCATGGCAGCAGCCGCCGCTCCTCTCTGAGCCGATGTAGATCATATAAGTTGTTATGATGCCGCCGCTTCTCTCTTAGTTGCCGCCCCAAGCTTCTCAGGCCGCCACGCTTCTTCCGCACTGCGCCGCCGCCGTCTTGGGCTACGATCTGCACCGTCATGCTTCTATCCAATCCTCTTCGACTTGATTTGATAACTCTCTCTATTCATGTCGGTTTCATCATATTCTTCACCGTGTTGTCGCGATCAACTTTACTCCCACTTGCCTCTACTTTCTCAGCCCCTGCACTTTGTGCTTTATGAGCTGTCGTACGACCCCAGAAGGAAGGAGATATTTTGATACTCGATATTTTTTCCAAAAGTCATACGCTACAACGACATTATCAAGACTCGGACTTTGGATTTTCCTATTTTAGTGTCATCCCTTTCCAAATGCAATGTTATTGCATACACTTTACATTTGAGAGGGGGTGTTAAGGGTATTTATGGTATTTCCCTTGTACTAGGGTTTAATCTTGTGTCCCTTTATACCCTATATATATTGCCTATTGGACCTCTTGAATACACACAGAATATTCATAACACTATTATCTGATTAACATTCGCACTGCCCGAGTGCTCATAATCTCTTTAGCTTCATGACAAGGTATGAACAGCGCCAGTATCTTGTACAAATTTTCAACCTCAGGTGACACTTTGGTTGAAACCTGAATGCGATATCTTCTTGAACTTGCTTTATCCCCTCTTTAATGAAATTGTTAGAGCTCCTGCCTTATCGTTAAAAAAAAACCTGAATGAGATATCGCTGGTCCAATGGGGCGCTCCTGTAGTTGTAGGTGCAAAAAAACTTCTACGATGTACAGTTGTTCACTTTCTTCTCTTAATGGAAATATGCAGACTACTGCCTTTTTAAGAAAAATAATATCACAGGTCTCATACTATATTCCATTTGTATGATCTATATTTGCTCTTATGTTACTCTTCCTGATAAGAAATATGCACTATCCATATGCTCATTTTGGTACTCTGATCAACTATGCCTACATTAGTCACTGTAGTTTTCCGTCTTAAAAAAAAAAGAAAAGAAAAAGGAAGTTGTGCATAGCTTGGTAAGCTGGCATCTGCAGTTCCGTCTTAAGGAAAGTTCAACTTCCTTCGTTTTCTACTGACTTATAGTCTGTATATATACTATGACTGAGTATTACAAATGGTGATAATACACTACTACTCAACCACACATATACATAGTTGCAATCTCGAACTAATTTCAAACTTAACTACCTCCCAGACAAGAGATGCCTTATCCTCAATTAAGGAAAGCAGACAACATATTATGCTGTTTGCCTGTTCCTCTTTTTGCAGCTGACCGCTCTTGATTTTAATCTGTGTTCAGATTGCAGGCTCCAGCCTTTCCTGGCATTTGTACACCTTGTGGAGTCAGGAAGCAATGGATTGCAGCCTTGAAACCTCGCCTCGCCCACTACCAACGCCACCACCGTCACTCACCAACCCTACGGCGAGCTCTTTCCAAGGCACTGCACTCCCTGGCTCCCTGCTCCAATGTTCACCGAGCAAAAGAACAGGGAAAGAAACAAGACAAGGTGGTGCAGTGAGTAGGGAACTAATAAGAAGAGATCTGTAAGCTGCAGCTAGCCCTCCATGCCCATGGCACCGAGCCACTCAAGTGGAAGGAAGACCACGGAGCAAAGTGAGTACTGCTTACTGTTGTCTGAGAATATTCATCTTCAACCAGAGTTGTGATGTCCATGGCTTCATTTAGTAATGATTAATCACCTGACATGGTCACAGTAAAGTAAAGTTGAGAAAAAAAAAGTCAGCTGAGATTAGTATCGCCGAATTCCAAAGTGACGTGATATGACGTCTCGAAGTTGAGTGGCTCTTTCAGAGGGGAAGTTGATATGGTGTCGAATCTTCCCCTCTGAAAGACATATCCTACCCATGTACAAACAGCATCTATCTTTACAAGAATCGTTTGGTGCAGAGCATGCAACGTTTTAGGAGAAGCATATGGTTGGCATAGAGGGATTACTTTGCATTATTGTTGCTACTTCTGACAATTGTGCGTGTATTCTGTGTTACTTCGATAACATGAATTTTCTTCACCGCTACAAAAGATCGAACTCTGTTATGGAATGATGCTCTTATGCTCTTGTTGCAAGAAACAGCGTGCTCCAGAAATATGTGCACAAGGGAGGGAAACCCGTAGTTGATTACTCCGTATGAGTTGTGACAAGTGCCTTTCATTGACCATCGTCCATCATCTAATAATGTGGCAACAGTCGCTGCGAGAAGGCTGCCAATCTACGAGTCGATGACCGCCCTCTCTCTCTCTGAGAATTCAAATTGTACCTTTCGTTCCATTTTCTGCATCAAGCTGACCATTTACGCCTCTTGGAATCTTCATGAAGTTAATGTGTACCTCAGTACCTCTAGAAAGTGCTTCTTCTCCTGCAAAACCTTAGAAACGTCTATCTTGCTTTGCTTTTTTTTTTTTTCTTTAGTAAAACGGTAGATACACCATGGAGTAGCAGCTTCAAGCCTTCAACAGTGCTTTCCAAGAAGGTGAACTGTACAAATTGCAGGTAGATTAGGCCCAATTTGGAAGCGGGAACTTCCCCAGATTTCTACCGGAATTGAACCGTTGTTCGCAAAATTCCTGCATAAATATACTCCAAGAGTACCCATTGCTTCAGCACCACTAACTAACTGCATTGCTTCGAGATCTGCATAAAACAGATCTTAGAAAGCACAGAGAATCACTAGTTCACTGCCCTAACAATCTTATTCTAAAACTTTTAAAACATGGCTACTCCATAGCATGCATATTATATATCTTTGAAAAAGAAAAGGAACACAAAATTTCTCAATGATGTCTTTCCGCATGCTTGCATCATGCCGACGAGCGCATATCCTCCTAAAAACCCCACCGAAAAATATTCCAAGCGCGCCTACAAATAGGCCCCCACATCAACTTTGGTCCACTCCGTTGCACCTTCGATCCACACACATGCGATGCATCTGAACGCAGGCGCGGCAGTGCACCTCCAGTATTTCATGCCCCAGCAGGAAGCAACGACTGATCAGGACTCGGCTGTCTGCAGCTCCTCCACTTCGCCGGCCGCCACCATGTGGGAGTATCACCAGGCGCATGCGGCGGCCTTGCAACGCGCCTCATCCTCCTTCCCCTCATGGAGACCCTACGCCGGGACTACGGCGGCGCTCCTCGCCGGCTCGGCCTTCGCCACCGACTCATCGTCGTCGTCGGCCGACATGCGCCTGCCGGCCGGCGAGCACGTCCACGGCCATGCCTGGAGCCAAGGCGAACTGTGAGTACATCATACATGCATGTCCTACTAACGCCTAACGACGCTAGCTATTGCATGCTTGCTGAATGATCTCACAAGTGAACTAATGGATGGATTCTGTTTTCAGAAGAAACATCACCGGCTATAGGGAGAACTTCCTTGATCTGCTCGCATCGAAGAACGTGACGCCAGAGATGTTCGAGGACGTCCCAGCCGGCCACTATGTTGCACCTGCCCTGACGGCACGGTTCGAGGCAGTCTCCGATGCTTCCCCGATGAAGTACGAGATCGCCGGCTCGCCGCTTTTCTTGGGGAGTACTACTGGTGTGCTCGAGGTCCAGGGGATGAACATGATAAGTTGCATGCCATGCTACGTCGACAACCATCAGGTGAAGGAAGGCAGCAACCACCAGCAAGAACTTGCAAACCCTATGGCCTCCTTTCTGCAGCAAATAAGTACTGGTGCTAGTGTTGGTATGCACACTAGCCTGGATTATTCAGGCTTAGGAGGACTTGACAAGATTTGCCAGGAGGGTCGAGTAACGGAGGCTAGTCCTTTTAGCATGGGGATCATGCCTGATTTTGGCTCTTTCGGTGGCTATAGATCAACCACAGAGTCGACGTCGGTGCAACCATACATGAGATGCGCCGATATGTCTGACAGCAATAGACAAGAGCAGGAGATTGTGTGGGTAAGTTGCACATGCCATTTGGTACCAATGGCCAATGAAGTACAAGTAGTAATAATTTATGGCAGCTGCTCATAAACCATGTGTAATTCTGTATATGAACGTGAACTATGGCGCAGGCAAGGAGTAGCAGCAGCGGCAGTGGGGCGGCGAGTGATCGTAAGAAGCGACCATCCGAGGAAAGGAAGGGGAGCACAGTCAAGAAGTCCAAGCAAGAGGCATCCACACCATCACCGCCTAAGGTAGCAACAAAAAGAAGTTGAATATATTTGATTTGTGAACTTGTTAAACCATTTCCATTTAGCATCTTAACGAAGTGATCATTTGGGACCAAATGCAGCAACAAGTGCCTAAAGTGAACCTGGGGGAGAAGATCACAGCCCTGCAGCAAATCGTTTCGCCGTTTGGGAAGGTACATGCATATTAATTTACATAACAACAACATTTTCTTCTGCAAATAGTGAAACTACAACTGTTCTAATCAATCTAGCTAGCTCCCCGTATAATATTTTGTACCATATGATCAGACGGATACAGCATCGGTGCTGTTTGAAACTATCAAGCATATCAAGTTTCTGCACGAACAAGTACAGGTAAAACCATAACGAAAACCCCCTGCATGCTCTGTATATTTTGACCTAGCTATAAACGCTTCCAGAAAAGTAGAAGATTCTTATGCCCACCCTGACATTAGTAGTAAAAAGGAAGTGTACTACAGATGAGCAATGTATATACAGTTATATACACAAATGATCCGTGGTATCTTCAAAGATACAATGAATCTTTGCAATGACTGTTTAGCTGGTTCCACATATGATACTGACTTAGTTGTGCCCCCTTTTATCAGTGGACTTCCTAGTCATACCCAAGAGCAACGTAAAGAATGTCTCAACTTGTCCTGTCTCACGCACTCCACCAAAACATGAGAAAAGGACAGTGCATAAATAGTTACATACAGCACGTCGCAATCACAAGACCCTTTTGAGTTCAGCTATGCTGATTAGCCTCTCCTACTTTCTTACTACGTGCAGTTGCTAAGTGAGCCGTACACGAACGCGAGCAGGAACAAGGTACGAATTAATGTTGCAAAATCCCTTCTTTTCCGAAAGACAGTCCTAGTTAGTGCGAAACTAATCGGTAGTTTCTGCTGCTTGTTTCAGGGTGGTAACAACGTTCCATGGGGAGATCATGCAGAGGCAAGCAAGGGAGAAGCGGAGCATGACTTGAGGGACATAGGGCTCTGCTTGGTCCCTGTCTCGTGGACCCCCGAAGTGTACCGGGATGGCAACGCGATGGACTACTGGACGCCGGCGTACAGGGGCTGCCTGTACCGATGATATGATAACTTACTGATAGCTGCAAAGTTTCTGGTCATGCAGTAGCTCTGCCGCCCACCACGGATCGTCCCAAGTTATATAGGACGCAAACTGATGATCTGCTTATGGTGCTTGTGTTTCTTAGATTGTAATTCGTTTGCTTTGAACTTTTTAAGTTTGTTGATTTGTAACGAGTGCTGCAGAAATGATCTGAATCGACTTTAGTTGCTGACATCTCTGGAACATTTGTACTAGTAATGAGATATCCATGACCGTCGTGGCTGCAGCGAAGGCTAGGATTCTATGAAAGATGTAACCTGTTGCAACTTGCAACTGTCCGAGCACAGCAAGCGGCGCGCGTTGCCACCGTTACACCAAGCATGCATACCTACCGCATCATTGCTACGGGACGGTTGAGCACGCTGCACCGCTGGGGAACAGCTCCAGGCACTGAGGCACATGTAAGCCACGCTGAACGCTGCACCAGACTGCTCCGACCGGAAACGGCGTCGCAGAGAAGGCCCGCGCCGGTTGGTGCAGCTGAGGACACGCTGCCGACCAGCACCTCCATCACGGCGTTCTCTGCGTTGCGCTGGATGGCTTAGTACACGAAGGCAACGCCGAGTTCGGCGGCCAGGGAATGGAAGTCGCCATCCGCCTCGTTGCCCATTCCACCGATCGATAACAAGTTCTTGTTCGGCTTTGACGGCTTGCCGCCCGGAAGCCAACGGACTACGTCACCCGAAGTGAAAATTCAATCGCCGAAATTTCGCTGGTTACCGCTGTTATCGGTGGGTCCGATAAATTTTTATGCTAGGCAAAAAAATTTCAGATTAATTTAATTTTCATCCAAATTCAAATTTCAATTCAAAATTTAGATAAATTTCATCTTTGCATCTGAAAATTTAAATTTTAATTCAAAAATTTCGTCAAAACCGGTTGTATCGCTACCCTCCGATAAATTTTGGGATTTCCTTGTCCCGACACGTTATCCCGTATCGCCCTTCTGTTGCTTGGCAAACATGGACAGGACGCGCACCGCTTCCTCCCTCCGGCGTTTCACGGCGAGCCACCGTGACGATTAGGAGACGAGGAGAGGTTGATGAAGATGGCCCTGTATTGGATCCGCCACGACGTTCTTCATGTGTATGCGATGGTAGGGAGGGAGAGAGGAAGCCCGCGAAAACGAAGTATGGCTATCCGCGCAGCCGGACGTACGGCAGCAACGGCTTCGGTGGAGAAGAGACGAGGCAAGTCGTGCAGAGGCCAGAGGGCGGTGTAGTCCGAGGGGTTGGGACTTGGGAGTGAGGTAGGTGAGAAAGGCAGTGATGAGCCGGTGTTGGAGGCGGCGATGCAGGAAGAGAGTATGGTGCATTGGTGCTGTTGCGGCCGGCGTGGATGTCTGCGGGGCAGCCGTGGGGCGTGGGCGGCAGACAGATCACCTGGCATGGCAAAAGGAGGGGAAAACCAACGGTTGGAAAATTATGGGTGCGACCGAAGCGCCCAAGTTTGTGGGATCATTCCGTCAGGACCGATCGAAATCATCGAATGATAGCAAGGTCACGAAGTACGCGGCCGCCGGGCAGGAACGTACGCCTTGCCGCACAGGAGCCCCCAACCCGCCACGGCAACCTTGGAATTCCGCTCGCCATCAACCCTCTTCCCGTCTTCCACCTCGCGCGCCCTCCATTGGAGCCGCCCCCGGTGCGCGTCGAACACCCAGCAAGTGGCCAACAGCCCAACACGAGGAGGACGTGCTCCAGCTGCCGCGAACTCGCCCCCACCGGGAGCTGGCCGGGGGAGCTTACAGCTGGTGCCACGGCACGATGGGGAGAAGGCGTGCTGCGCTACTACCAGAACCAAATTGTTTCCCTGGACCTCTATGTATGATTGATTTTGGGCTGGCCACAAGGAGCAGGCCTGTTCTGGCCTGGTCCAACTGATGCCATGTGACCTTAGGTAACTTTAATGAAAGAATTCCAGTCTGCCATTTAGATGACTAGAAATTAACCCACGCCAAATGGCGTGGATGTTATTGTTCCGTGTGTGCGTATGGGGCTGGGAGGTACCCATATAGTTTTTTTGTTTTTTTTTCTAGGCACCGACATGAACCATCGTCAAGCGCAATTCCCTCCTCACATGAGTTTCATACCAACAATAGATAACCTAAGTATCTAGATCTTAATCTGCAACATGTATAAATTAGCAGTAGATAAGTATAGCGAATAGGAACCAAAAATAAAATGAACATTAAAGAAATTTGAAACGTGGGCACCTAAGCCAGTAGATCCATCATGGTAATATTGTATTCTTGTGCAAAGGGAGATACCAATATATCCAAACAAAAAAGGGCCAGCCTACAATAAGGAAAACAAATAGTCAAGTAAATCCATTTTACAATGCAAGGAGAAGGAGGATTAGAGATGTTCACATTGAACTTTTCGGATATCTTAACCCCACAAAGCATCCCTCCGTTCACAACCAACGAACCCAACATTCATCATCCATCAAACCCAATAAAAAAACCCACAAAGAGCCATGAATAATCAAATCACATCGAGGCGGCGTGGCACGCGTGGCCAGCGGCAGCCAACAACCATTTTCATCAAACCACATTGGCAAAAAAAAGGTTTCATAAAATTAATTACCGAAAAGTTTGAAGTGATCGGTGTTCCATTCTCTATGAGAACAAATTATTCATACTTTTCTATAGAAATCTTATCTAGTTCCATAAAAGAAAAGATTGTGTAAAATGACATAGGCTAATAATGTTGTCATACTCCAAAGGTTGATTACACATCTATACTTACTCTCCTATTAGCGCATCATGAGGGCATTTAGAGATACAGTTACAACCACAGCCACTACAGCCAGCAACAAAATATGCATAAATGTATCAAAGGTAATGGCTTAAAAAACCCAGAATCGCTGACAAACCAAGGATCTAAAAATGTTCATTAGGTTAATCACTTTTCTTTATTCATTACCTAACTTTCCCTGATAACAAATGTCTAGAATGTCCAGATAAGGAAGTATTCTTCTCAAAAACAGAACTGATAACTACAGATAATTCTTCATTTGATCCTTGGTTTAGACTTTAGAACTGCACTGGATCTTAAGTAATTGTGGGAGCAGACACCCTACAACACCATACCATTTTATGAACCAATTGCAAGTAAAAGTAGTCTTTGCATCAAGTTAAACAATAGTGTCACAAGCTCACAACCATAAATGCTCACATTGCTAGCCACTAGCGTGGCGTATATACGTTATGCAAACAGAACGTATGGTTACTTTACCCTATTTTTTTCTTATGTCTTGTTAAATGTTGTTTTTCCTGTTTGGGTCATAACCAAATAAAAACTTGTCGAGTCACTGGAATCCATAGTAAAATTTGTTCATAGGCTATTTCAAGTTAGATGAAATAGTAATAGTTTGGCTCATTGGTACACTACAAAATCCAATCTGATTCAAATACTTAATAAAACATATTTCTTGAAAAGGACCTACAGAACAAACAAACAGATGTGGCTATCTAACAGGAGAAATGTATAGTTTGGCTAATAAAGCATCCTGCTACCTTAGTAACACTCTGCAAGAAATTACTATTGACTGAAGAGGTAGAAGGTAAAGAGATCTGGAATGGAATAATAGAAATTGTGCTTACGTAACCTTTGCATACGTGGATCTATATGCCGGAACTGTTTTTCTCTTCCTCCTTATGTACACACTTCACGTCAATTGGAATTATTGTGACAAAAAAATAAACATTTGTAGGGGAAAAAAAAAGCTTTATAAAAATAAGTGAAAGAAAATTTGCAAGCTATCAGTCTTCCATTATACATGAAAGCACACTATTCATATTTCTGTATAGATAGTTCATCTAGTTCCATAGAGAAAAAGATTATATGTAATAGTATAGGTCAAGAATGTTTGCGAAGAAATCAAACAGTCCAGCAAGCATACCTGCGGCATCTTGAATAACTCTATGCCTCTACCTAATTATTCAGGGATAGAATACGAATGTCCATTGCATGACTACAATCTCTATTTGAATTTCTTTTTAGAAATAATGGTTTGTCTTGCTAAAGCCTATGCGATAACGTAATAGTACCAAAATCGTGAAGACTGTTTTGGGGGAGGAACAACCATGTACATTGGGTCCAAACTAAATTGAGGCATGTGTACTTTAATGATGTAGAAGACATCCAATCCAAAATTCTCGTACAGAAAAAAAACATGTGCAGACACACAAAAAGTATAAGACAACTTTGTTATTCACTTGTCTTTCTTTTCGTAAGCAAGTTATTTAGCTGTTGCATCTTCAGTTGTTGCGTAGTTGTCCCTCCCCACATGAGTTCACCACCAACAGTACATAACATAGCAGTATATAGGTATCTAAATTTGAACTTATAACATCTATAAATTAGCAGTACATAAGTATAACGAACAATAGATAAATCTACGCATGCACTTCCAGGATTCTGCACATGCAGGTTGATAAAGGATCCAACTAGCAAGCTAGTGGGATCTCATTGTTTGGTCCGATTTTTCACGGTACACGTTGATAGTAGCCTCCTAGCCCTTACACAACATAAGAACAACAAAGCCTCCTTGATAAACCTTCTCCCACGCACACCACAGCATGTGAACAAAGGGTAGAAGAACTGAAGTTCCAGAGAGTAAAAATCCAACACCTCAATTGGATTCAACACACCAAAGAGTAATTCCTCTCAGAAATCTCAAAACCAGGTCAAACGTGCCACCAAAACTATGGTGATTTTCTTGTATCTATTCCTTAACTCATAACTTGTCCACCCTTACAATGTGTTATGCCCTGGCCTTATATTGGCACCTAAGGATACGACCAACTAAACACACACACGGTTCCACAACCGAAAACAAAAACAAACTCACGCACCAAACCAAGAGATATATTCGGACTCAAATCCTAATGGGGAACAAAAACAGGCGGTTTCCTTTTTACGTCTCAGAAACCAATCAGATTGATTTTGTTAGCTGTCATAGCTGCATGTGGACCCCACCCAATAGCTCGTAGAGATAGGAAACTACGCAGGTAGAGGAAGATACGTACAAACACACGTATCGGACCATGCATGCTCATGCCAAAATACAGCCTGGCCTCCTGCGACTTTATCTCTAAATATATCCGAACAGATATTCTTTCCTTCTTGGGCTAATTTTGTCGCATGCAATCCAAATCAACCAAAGTATGGTTCTCTTGCTCGCTTATTGGTACGACCACCTGGTTGAAGACCTGGACACAGACCTGGTTGTGGTCGTAACCTTTCTGGATGTGGTCGTAGGTCTCCTGAACGTGGTCGTAAACCATCTGGTTGTGGTCGTAGACCCTCTGGAACTGGTCGTAAACCTTCAAAAACTGGTCGTAGCCCTTGTGAATCTGGTCGTAGACCTTCCTGAGTTGGTCGTAGCCCTTGTGAACTTGGTCGTAGACCTTCCTGAGTTGGTCGTAGCCCCTCTTGAACTGGTCGTAGACCTTCTGCCCGAGCATCCCTCTCGACCACACATAGCTTCTCTTCTATATTGCACAAAACAGTATTACTTTGTAAAGTAACCTCAGTTTGCAATGCTGAAACATTACTCAAAGTAATCATGCTACTTGGTGCCGCATCATCCCCTCCCCCTTCAAGCGAAACCGTCCTCGGTTTCGAGTTCATCTCCAAATCTTCGTCTGCAACTTGAACAGCGACAGAAAAATTTCCTGCAGACTTGGCCAAAAACAAATCAGCAGATTCGGTCGCATAGACAGATTGAACGAAAGCCGAATAAATTTCAGCAGCTTCAGCCTCCTTCTTTGCTTCTTCCCGTGTCCTTCTTTCCAATAGCTTCTTCCAATCACCTTGAATCAACTGGACATCTAGGGAAAGCAAACAGATCGATGTACCTTTATATGTAAAAGTACAACCCAGGGTGCACCAATTATGAATAATCGCGCCTTGTTGCTCGCACCATGGTCCTCCCAACAATAGATGACACGAAACCATAGGAACTAGTATGACATCGCACAAAACCTCGCAAGAGAATTTGCCCAATAAACTTGACTTGGTTAGTGATCTTGAGTACACCGGAGTACCACTTCATGACATAGGGTTGCGGATGCAATGTTATCGATAACTCCAACTTCTCAACGAGTTCAGTACTAACAGCATTAATCGAACTCTCACGGCCGATCGACATGGCACAAACTTTCTCCCTCACTTTGCAGCGAGAGTGGAAAGTCCAATCCACGCCGTAGCCTTCCTCTTCATACAGGACGTTGGAACTCAACTTCCTGAAGCTCTCCTCCGAAGACTCCATAGCAGCAACATTTCCACCACCATGAGCAACCATCGTTGATACCACCAGATGTGGATCAACAAAACAATTTCAGCACGTACCGTGATCAACTTGGTGCTCTGATACCACCTGATAAAGGATCCAACTAGCAAGCTAGCGGGATCTCGTTGTTTGGCCCGATCTTTCACGGTACACCTTGATAGTAGCCTCCTAACCCTTGCACAGCACAAGAACAACAAAGCCTACTTGATAAACCTTCTCCCACGCACACCACAGCACGTGAACAAAGGGTAGAAGAACCGAAGTTCTAGCGAGTAAAAATCCAACACCTCAATTGGATTCAACACATCAAAGAGTAGTTCTTCTCGGAAATCTCAAAACCATGTTAAACGTGCCACCAAAACTATGGTGATTTTTTGTATCTATTCCTTAACTCATAACTTGTCCACCCTTACAATGGGCTATACCCTAGCCTTATATTGACACCTAAGGGTGCGGCCAACTAAACACACACACGATTCCACAACTGAAACAAAAATAAACTCACACACCAAACTAAGAGGTATACTCAAAATCCTAATGCAGAACAAAAACAGGCGGTTTCCTTTTTACATCTCGGAAACCAACCGGGTTGATTTTGTTAGTTGTCATAGCTGCAGGTGGACCCCACCCCATAGCTCGTAGAGGTAGGAAACTACGCAGGTAGAGGAAGATACGCACAAACACACGTATCGGACCACACATGCTCATGCCAAATACAGCCTAGCCTCCTGCGACTTTATCTCCAAATATATCCGAATAGATGTTCTTTCCTTCTTGGGCTGATTTTGTCACACGCAATCTAAACTAACCAAAGTCTGGTTCCCTTGCTCGCTTCTTGGTACAACCACTTGGTCGAAGACTTGGACACAGACCTTGTCATGGTCGTAACCTTTGGGATGTGGTTGCAGGTCTCCTGAACGTGGTTGTAGACCATCTGGTCGTGGTCGTAGACCCTCTGGAACTGGTCGTAAACCTCCAAAAACTGGTCGTAGCCCTTGTGAATCTGATCATAGACCTTCCTGAGTTGGTCATAGCCCTTGTGAACCTGGTCGTAGCCCTTCCTGAGTTGGTCGTAGCCCCTCCTGAACTGGTTGTAGACCTTCTGCCCGAGCATCCCTCTCGACCACACATAGCTTCTCTTCTATATTGCACAAAATAACACTACTTTGTGAAGGAACCTTAGTTTGCAATGCTGAAACACTACTCAAAGTAATCATGCTACTTGGTGCCGCATCACAGGTAATACCCAAATTCTTTTAGTTCAGACTTCAGTGTCCAACATAATCTTGAAATAGTCACATCCAAAAAGCATCCGAAAAACAACCGAATGATCTATCATGCCATCCCTGAAATGGCATGCTAATTCTGTGAGAAAACAACCTAAAGCGTAGTGACTTCCTACCCAAACCTTTGTTGGCCTCCTATGCAGTAATATTGGATTAATAAATCTCATACAAACAAAGTATTGACCATCCTAAAGTTAAAACATGACTATATTACGAGTGTGTTGACATTGAAATCTACCATTTCTTGACCACATTGAAACATTCATGAAACTGTTAAACCCAAAAGTATCCACTATCAGGAAAACAACATCGAAGAAAGTAATCTCATTTGTATTGGGCAAAGTAACAGATGTTGCATTCATTCAATGTCCATTATATTGACTCAGTGAAGCACTGCCTGATTTTGTATCTCTAAGGGCAAATAGCCACAACCAATGGAGAAGTTGTAAGAATGTTAGAAGACTTATGCCATGTTGTTGAAAGCACAGAAAAACTGATTGGAATTAAGGCACCATAACAAATCAGCACAGAAAAACTGATTGGAATTAAGGCACCATAACAAATCAGTCGTACCCTGCATTTGGCTAAACAACATGTAGATGAACCGAAAAATTGTGCCTAACTAACTCTAGAGTCCATCCCACAATATTTGACAACAATTTCATGGCATTCACATAAAAACAAACTTGGTAAGGTATTGCAGGGGACATAAAACAAATCGAATAGAACCTATTATCTAGAACAATGAGTTGGCGTTCACACGGTATTAGAGGCCATGTCACAAAGAAACAAAAGGAGTTCCGAATAAAATATCGCAAATACACAACCAACAAACTCATGGCAGAATTTGTAATCCATTCACCTAATTGCCGATGTGGAGAACTAACCATCCAAGAAGCTAAATCCTTTTATAAGTTGATAATGAGTAGTCATGAAACTTCATAAGATCCAAATAAATAGAAAGGATTTTTAACAAAAACAAATAGTTATTCTAGACAGAAAATTAGCCAAAAAATGGAGATGTTCTAGGTGAAGCAACAAATCTAGAAGTAATCAAGTCAATGCCATGGCTTATAAAGAAATTTTTTGCCAAAAATATCACTCATGTTCTTAGTAGTTCTTAAAAATGACTATAAGCGGAATGATGTTTGGCCTTCTACAAATGACTTTTTTCCCCTAAATGGTTGCACCACATTTAACTCTAATATTTATAAACAAAATCATAAGTAATAAAATAGCAAAAGGAAATACTCGTGTCTTCTTCAAAAGGAGGTAAAACATGGTAACCAACACCCTAAGAAGCATGTTAGAAAAGAACAACATTCCAAGGGCAAATGGCACGATTAATCACATAAAAAAATCAAGGTAGTTGTTGTAGTATCTATTCTGATAATCACATTATTAAAGGTGGCACTTAAAAGCAACAAAAAAAATACAATAGTTAAAAAAGAAAACTTACACATGTTTCAAGGTGGCATGGAAGATGATACACCCAACAGCAAGTATCAGATTGTATACGTGCAAGACACTGAATTGTTTCTCAAAACATTGGCGGAGAGCATTCACAAGTCCAATAAGCGCCAAAAGAATGCACAAAACATTAGAGATAGTATTGTAGAATTCTGCAATATACGATGAGTGTGCATAGTTATGCCCCCGAATAAAATCTCACAAACACACAATTAACAAACTCATGTCAGAATTGGAGCATAAATCTGTTGATCAGCTTGAGGCAATGGAGCATGAACCCCTTACCGCAGAGGAAAATGATGACAGAGGCTCTCTACTCGGGTTAGTGTGGTACCCAACCTTTGCCGCCGATCAAAGCCGACGGCGTAGAACCCTAGCCGCGACATGGAGATAGAAGAGCACATAGAATCCTGTGAAGGAAGAGGCGAGGAGAATGGATTAGGAGGGAGCCAGTGGAGCGGCGGCGCTTGAGCAAGATAGGCGGCGGCAGCACCCGGGCGAAGGGGAGCGAGAGGGAGTAGAGAATGGGAGCGCCACCTCGCAGAACCCTCACCTCCGCAACTTGCACATGGCCGGTCCAGGAGGCGTCGAGGCGGCGGCTGGGGAGGGATACCGAGAGGGCGGCAGGGGAGGAAGAGGGAGGGAGCGGCGACAGTTGGGGAAGGAGATCGAGGGGGCAGCAGGGAAAGAACAGGGAGGGACCGCCCACGCTGACGGAGGAGCGCCACCTCGCAGAACCGTGACCTCCGCAACTCGCACATGGCCGGTCCAGGAGGCGTCGGCGGCGACAGGGAGGATCCGAGAGGCGGCGGGGAGAAGAGGAGGAGTGGCGACGGTTGGGGAAGGAGATCGAGGCGCGAGGAAAGAACGAGGAGGACCGCCACGCCCAGCGGAGAGGCGGCGGAGGAGGGAGAGGAAGGGGATAGGAGCTGGAGGCAATGCAGACCGAAGGGACTGGAGGCGTGTGGGAGAGAGGAGGCCGCAGGCCAGGCGGTGCGACGCAACGCAAGGCGACTGGTGGTACCAGCAGCGGCACCCTAGGCGGGCGCAAGGTGAGGGGACGGAAGGGAAAGGAGGCACCGAGGTGGCAGCTGGGGAGGGAGACCGAGGGGCGGTGAGGGAGGAAGAGGGAGGGAGTGACGGTAGCTGTGGAGGGAGACCGAAGGGGCGGGCGGAGGGGAAAGTAGCGAGGGGAGGTGCGGCGACACGGGATCGAGCGAGCGCTGTGAGCGAGCAGACGGGAGGAGAGAGATGGGTCATATTAGGGTTTGTAAGCTCCACGCGATGCCGGCCGTCCAATTTCCCTCCATACGATCTCGACCGTCCAGCGAAGATCCGAGCGCTCAGGCTTTCTAGGGTGACGTGTCCAGCGCAGGAGGAGACCCTTTCCACCGAGGTTTAATGTTAGTAATTAGATCATTGTTGGATGCGACAGTGCGAATGAGGTAGCTGCTGTATATTTTCCTGGACTTAACACCGCAAAAACGTTGCGAACTGAACAATCAGTAGATTATATAATTGTTTGGCACGGCATATGACTCACCGAATCCAAGATAGGTGCTTGAGAGTGCCCCCCGAAGTCTTCAGATGCGGTCGCAATCAGCTCCTTTTCTTATGGACAATAATGATGCTTGCTAGTACTACTTGCTTGGTTGAGTCTTGCAAATCGATATACCCATCTTTATTCAATTACCACAAGCAACCACAAAATGCAATAAATAAACAAACGCCAGCCAGTTCCAGGATTCTTCAGCATGTCTTCCAGCTGCTGCTATCATGGTTGAGTCAGACTCGACTATTTGGTGATTCTTCTCTTTAATTCTCGAGGAGGATGAGGAAGAAAAAAAAAATAGATAAACAAGCAATCCTGTCATTCCTTTCCCTGCCTGCCATGCATCATCCTCTGTCATCCTTTTCTTTATACCCTCCCTTTGCCCATCGACTCTTTCCCCCGCAGAAATGCCACATCCTTTTCAAAACATTTTCCTCCTCAGGATGCCCTATCATTGCTGCTCAAGTAATTACATCACGAAGCTTCACCTGAAATTCGACTCAACCAAGACCACACATGGCCTCCTACACAGATTGCCCCATTGTGCCACCAACACTGCTGCATTTTCCATCCAATCAACTTGGAGGCAAATTGATCTCATTTTGTCAGGAATTCATACTCGGTTATTCACACCGTGCACTACACGCTAAAGAGAGTGCACATTCGGGTTTCAAACTCCATGAACTTGATAAGACAAAAACAACCAATGATCCAATCACGGGGCTAGATATAAAATCATGCATCTTCGTTTAAAATAAAATAAAATCATGCATCTCTAGCCCAATCATTCCAGTCAATACAATAATCACGTCTCGGAAGTTTATACTGAAACTCAACAAGCTCACACTTTAATATCACAAACCTTTATTCAACTTGAACATTGACAGTGGACACAGTTTACCAACAAACATAAAGCTTCGTGTGTGATCAGACATTAAGAGAGAAATTTAATTTAAGTGACATAATGTTCAAAAGAAAAACATGTATATGAAAGAGGATTATTGGTCTAAACTTTACTAAGGAACTGATGCAACTGCAAGGGTAACGGAGAATTTATCCAGAGCCAGAGATCATCACCATCTCCCAAGAACAAAGAACGCATACTCCACGGACTTCATTCAGCCTTCATTCAAGCTCAGTATGATCCAGGACGGCGCCTCGCCGCGCAGAGCCATCTCCAGTCCGTTCAGCCGGCACGCCAGCTTCTTGGAGCTCCGGTTGTCCAGGCTAAACACCGACACGCTATACTTCACCGTGGTGGAACGCCTGTCGTTCACCACCTTGGTGGTCAACGAGTAGATACTGTTGCTTTCCAGATTCCCAAACCCCACCGTGTCCACGGCGAACCCATGGAGGGAATCCACAAACAGGGCGCGCTCGCCGATGCCGGTGAGCTCCTGCCACGCCGGATCGGCGCTACGGTGATCCACGCGGAAGGCCTTGGAGAAGTCCACGTCGTCACCGAAGAGGTACATCCACTTGGACTTGACGAGAAGGAAGAGCTCGTCGCCGGACACCGCGATGCGCGCCTCGGCTGGGAGCTCGACGGCCGGCGCCGGGATGACGGCAACGGCGAGGGTGATGGCGTCGACGATGGTGGTGCGGCAGACGTCCTCCTCGAAGACGAAGAACTCGCCGGCGGCGTAGTTGATGCTGCTCGCGTTGCAGTCAGCCATGGCGGGGATCGGGGTCCAAGAGTGAGCAAGCGGGTCGAGGGAGCAGAAGAGGAGGCCCTCGCCGCAGGACGCCATGACGCCGTGCGGGGACCAGTCCCATGCCAGGTCGTCGGTCTCGGCGAAGAAGGCGGGGAGAGAGGGGAGGGGGAGGGCGGCGCCCGTAAAGGGGTGGAAGAGGGACGCCGCGAGATCGGTGGGGTCGATGGCGAGGGTCCACGCGTGCGGGGACGCGTAGAGACGGCGGCGGCGGTGGTGCGTCTCCGCGGTGGGGGCAGGAATCCGGAGGTCGGGATAGAGGCGATCCTCCCGGGGGCAGAAGAACAGCCGGGACGGGGAGGACGGGAGGAGGAGCCACGGCGGCTGCGGCGGGGGGGCGGCCGCGGCCCCCGCCGCCGCCGCGCGCCAGGAGGAGCAGACGGAGCGGAAGCGCGCGATGTCAGCAAGCTCGGTGAGTCCGCCGGCGATGTCGGTGAGGAGCTCCGACGGGAGGTCGGACCAGCCCGTGGTGGCCATGGCGATCGCGATCCGAATTGGGCGTTTCTAGGGTCTGCGGGCTCTGTCACGACTTTGTGCAACGGAAGCAAAAAAAGCTCATGGCCGTGGGGCAACAAGCTTTTTGGGTTTACCTCAGATAAACACCGTGCCTTCTAGGGAACTGGAAGGGCAGACGTAGCTCGCCCTGCGCCGTAGGCGGGGCAACAAGCTGGTGGCTCCGTGGCAGTGGGGAGCGATGCCGTGCGCTTTTTGGGTTTGGTGCCCCGTCTCTCTCCGCCCTTGCCGCAAACGCCGTGCGGCACCTGTGACCGTGCGCGTGCGGCGTTGTGGTTTGTTCGGCTCGGATGGGCTGGCCGCTCCAGATTGGTTTGTGTTGGGGTTCACGATCCCCGTGGAAACGTCGTGGTTAGCCACGCGCTGCCGTTGTTTGGGCTTTCCAGATGGTGGTGGTGTGGTCGTTGCAGAAGTTGGGTTTGGTTCGTCTCAAAAAAAAAAAGGCCTGGTGTTTATCTGTGTACGCGTTTAGCCCTGTTTGCTTTCCATTTTCCCGGTACTATTCTTTTTCACAAAGCCTTTCCTATTACCCATACCTATAGTAAGGACTTGTTTGGGAGTCCAAATCCCCACCGGGATCCCGGCCAATTCCCCTGGGTGGGAACCCGCATGGGAATAATCCCCGACTCAGGTAGAAGTCGTGTTTGGAAGAACACAAGACAGGGACTTCTCGGCCCGATTCGCGTCGTTTCCACGGGAAAAAAAAACTCATCTCCTCACGTCAGGAAAAATCTCGCCGTCGTGTCGCGTTGCTTCCTCTCGCAACTGCCTCACCGCCATTCGCTCCGACGCGACCACCTCTGCCTCACTTGCTCGCGACCTCCTGCGCCGCGTGCTTCCTCCTCCAGTCCTCCTACTCCGACAACAGCGCCTCACCGGTGAAGTTAGTCTCCTCCTTGTCATTGTCCTCCTCCTCCTCCCACTAGGGCACCCAAACCCCAGCAAGCACGAATCAATTGGTTGACGCCGCTGCATGGTCCTTAGCTCTGCCCTACCGATTCCCTCCCTTCTGGTCATTGCAGCCCCCGTACCCTTCATCCTTGGCACCAGCCGCCGTCAGCAAGCGTCACCTCCACCTCCAGGTTCCTTTCCCTCCTCACCTCCTTTTCCCTTAGATTCATTTTCTCCCGATCTCCTCCCTTTTCTCTCATTTGCTGCCCTGTTTTGTTGATCTGATCTATTTTGCTCTCGTAGATCTAGTAGTAGTAGCAGCATCCAACAAGTAGTATTGTAGTACTAGTAGACAGTAGTATAGTAGCAGCAAATAGTAGTACCAAAGTACTATGGACTCTTTATCTGCATCTTGATAATCTTTCAAAAAGGTCAAAAGACATTGGTTTCTCATCTAGGATCAGTAATCCAATATATTTCAAAGCAGCATGAAGGAAAATCATTATGTTGTTCTAATTTTACAGCTACCAGCTTGCTTATTCACTACTACAAAAAAGGCTAATACTAGACGTCTAATCACAGACGATTGACTAAAACCGTTTGTATTACATACAATCACAAACGGTTTTTGTTTAGAGATAAATGCGTATTCTTATTACACTAAAACCGTCTGTGAAGAGATAATATCACAGACGGTTCATGATGAAAACCGTCTATGAAGTATCACAGACGGTTCATAAAAATAACCATATGTGATATTTAGAACTATCACAGACGGTTTTCAACAAACAGTCGTATGTGATACTTCCTAGATGGTTCTTAACATGAACCGTCTGTGATAATTAAATGTTTCGACTCCCGCACGATGCGTCTCTTCGTCTCCTGCGCCGACGGACGATGCGTCTCTTCGTCTCGCGTGCCTACGTTACGCACGATGCGTCTCTTTGATGTTTTATAAGAATGATCATTGCGCGCCATGGTGAGAACGCATGGTATTGAATACGTACGCCATGGTGAGCACACGAAGCATGACTGCTAGGACCAAGCTGGCGAGGAGGTCAGCGATCGCCGTCCTTCTTCCTGACGATGTCGTCGTCCACATCATCGGCCTCGTGGCCGCGAGCTGTCCTCAGCCCATGGCTGATCTTTGCAGCCTACGAGCCACGTACGTGATGATTCCATTTTGTGTCCAATATCCAGTTCTCTGAACTGTGAATTTGACTATAAGCAACAACAACCTAATTTGGCTTTTTAATTTTCTCTTATGGAGTAATTAATTCTTGTATTAAGATTTAGTCATCTTAAATTTCCGTTACAAGGTCATGTACAAGGCGTCCAAGAAACGCGCCGTGGGGAGGCATGTGACACTAGAGCGGGAGGAGGCGTTGAAGTGGAAGGACAACGAGCGCTACCTCACCGTCGTCAACCACCTGGCCAGCGCCGGCAACCCGGAGGCCTACTTCATCGTCGGTCTTGAGCTTGTCTTCGTGCCCTAAGACATGCAGTGCGGCCTCGTGTTCCTTGAACGGGCGATCGTCGTCGGCCACAAGGCTGCGGCCTCCTCCTATACACGGCAGGCCAGACGCGCGATGTTGGAAAGCACTACATCGAGGCGGTCGGCGGCCGGCGGTGGCGGTGCGAGGCGGCCAAGAGGACCAACCGGAGTGTGGCGGTGCTAAAGGCTCGCCGCGGACATGGTCGGTAGCGGCGTGGAAGAAGATGGCGGCCGTTGGGCGAGTGTGGGCGCTGTCGGGGCGACCACGGCACGAGCACCATTGCGGCGTGGAAGGGTGGGACGACTACGACGTCTTCTGCAGCGATGACTGCAGGATTAGGCATGAGTATGTCAATTTGTTTGCATAGGTGTTGGATTACTTGCCATAAAATTTAATTAGCGATTTTAAATATAGTTTTAGCTAGCAAATCCGTAATAGGGAGTGTCTATATGCTTCAGGTGACTAAAATTTCTTTATCCATCAGTCATGTTTTCTCACCGTTAGATCAACATTCTATGGTCCAAATTGTCTCTTTCTAAAATAGACAAAAGTATTACAAGCAAAATACAAAAAAAAAAATATATCACAGACGATCCTATTATGGAACCGTATGTGATATTAGACCATATCACGGACGGTTCTTTTATGAAACCGTCTGTGATAAGTATCACAGACGGTTCCATAAAAGAACCGTCCGTGATATCCCTTTATTAATAACATCCCATGCGCTAGGGTTTGTGCCCTAACTCTTCACTCCCCAGTGCCTGTTCCCTTCCCTATCGCGCGCTAGGGTTCGGGACTTTGGGCTCCCGCATCGCGCCTCCCCCGCCGCCGATTCGACATCGCCCCGCCATCTCCCCCGCCGAATCGACCTTGCCGTCATCTCCCTCATCATCTCCCCCGCCGAATCGAGCTTGCCTCGCCATCTACGCCGTCAAATTGAGCTTGCCCCACCATCTATGCCGTCGAATCGAGGTACGCCGCTCCCCTCTGCTCCCGCACCTCAGCTCCCCCTCCTCCCATGCTCTACTGCTCTGCCTCTAAGCGCTACTACGTGCTGTGAGCTGTGATGTGCTCTGCCCCTGGCGCTGCTGCTCTGCTATGAGTCTGACTGATTTGTGATTTTTAAATTGATGAACTGAATAATATAGAGGCTTGTTGATCTACTTTGTGCTTTGTGATCAACTGATGAACTGAATTGATTTGCTTGTTGATCTGATGTGCCTAATGCCTACATTTGGCTTAACTCCATATACTGCATGCTGAATACTGAATATTGAATATACTCCCTCGACGACACCATGGTTCACTGCCGCCGTTGCCGCGTCGCACTGAGGTAAACTACTACTCTTTATTCTCTATCCCGTTCCCTTCCCTTTACTCTGTGATGGTGTTGGTGATGATATGGATGATATTGCTAGTATGGCATGAGCCCTTGAGTAGCATTGAGTGGTGTTTTGATGTTTGGTTGATTTACGCATAGTGGGGAGATGGATGTCAGCTATGCTGGTGGTGGTGTTTTTTGCTGTTGCTGCGTCGCACTGAGGTAAACTACTTCTCTTTATTCTCTGTCTTGTTCCCTTTCCTTTGCTCTGTGATGGTGTTGGTGATGATATGGATGATACTGCTAGTGTGGCATGAGCCCTTGAGTAGCATTGAGTGGTGTTCTAATATACTTGTATTGTTTCGAGCATGTAATTTATACATTCTGATATACTTGTTGTCCTACATTACAGTTGATAGTATCTTGATAGATTTTGTTCTTGTGTAATAAGTTAATTTTGGTTGATTTGCTTGAACTAGTCTGAATATATTAGCAAGTTTTAATCTTGTGCAATTAGCCTCTCTGAGAGCAATAATCAATCTTCTTATTCTTACCTTTGTTTGTGTAATCAACTAGCCTCTTGCCATTCAACTAGCCTCTCGTCATTCATTTCACCTTTGCCAGGTACGTCCTACCATTACATTCCCGATCTCTTCTCTATAAAGTTTCTAAGCAGTGGCTGCTTGTGCTTTTAAAACCAGCATCATATATATATATATATATATATATATATATATATATATATATATATATATATATAGTACGTCGTTTAGTACTCAGGAGTACATACTCCCACTTGAATATACTACTTAAGCGAATATATTATACTTCTTTATCATTTTCAATATACTTAAATACCAATTATAAGATACTCCAATGCGATTTGATTGAAAAAATTTCATCGGAGTCCTTTATTTTTACTATATACCCTTTTTCATATATAAAAGAAATATATATACAAATTTTACTATAAAAAGTGGACTTTAACGATTTTTTTCATAGAACTCACATTGGAGTATCTTATAATCATTATTGGAGTATACTCAAGTAGATAAAGAGGTATCATCATACGATTTAAGAGGTATATGAGAGGTGGGAGTACGTACTCCCAGGAGTATCATACCATTTTCCTATATATATATATATATATGTGTGTGTGTGTGTGTGTGTGTGTGTGTGTGTGTGTGTTGTTCGTAGTCCCTCAGCCACTTCGGGGGGTCGTCCACGTAGCATGAGGGGGAAGGGACAGCAGCCACATGCAACTTCATCGAGACCTAGTAAATTCAAAAAGCATGGCTGCCAGGAGAGCATCAAGACATCTAATTACCTGGATGTCGTCGATAGGTAATTGAACGTCGCTATGTTCAGAAAGTGACATGGACGCGCAGGTACTCCGACTGGGAAGTGGCTTTATGTATCAGCAACCAACCATTTCTTGATGTCAAGTCACCGTAGAACTAAGTTCCTTTAATCTAAGTTCCACGGCGACTTGACATCAAAAAATGGTTGGTTCTTGATACATGAAGCCACTTCCGATTGATTACTGGCGTCCACGTCACTACGAACATAGCGATGTCCAATTACCTATCGGCGACATCGTAATTGCATGTTCTGACGCTCTCCTAGCAGCCATGCTTTTTGAATTTGCGAGGCTCGATGAAGTTTCCGTGGTCTTGTCCTCCCCTCTGCGTGAACGACTCCCAAAAATGGTGAGGACTATGAACATATATATATATATATATATATATATATATATATATATATATATATAATGATACTGGTTTTAAAGGCACAAGCAACTATTGCTTTGATACTTTATAGAGAAAAGTCACTACACGGTTTGGCTACAAGCTGTCTATAAAGAAAAGTCATCACGAGCGTTTTATCTACAAACCGTGCGTGATATATGAATCATCATAGACGGTATGTAGATGAAACCGTCGTGATATGTATCATTCTGAGCGGTTATGAGTTAATAACAAATGCGCGGCGATATCATCACCCACGGTTTGAAAACCGTCGTGATGACCTCATGTTATCACTAACTCATAAACTCGGATGGCTCACGAAACAAATGCGTGATGATGTTTTGAACGATGCAGTGAAGACCTTTTCTATAGTAGTGATTGTAGTATAGACTGTAGGCATTAAGTCTCTGAACTCAAATTTTGCAGATTGGAGTATGAAAAATATGGTCGGTAATGTCAGGGACATGTTTTTGACCTGGTTAATTAATATTAACTCTTCATGAACAATGTTTCAGTTTGTTTGGAAGGGCAATGCAAAGTTTTCAAACTCTTGTATGCAATTACTTGATGTATTTACTTTATTCACTACAAGATATTTGCTTGTTCATGTGTTTACTTTATTTAATACAAGACATTGTTTGTGATTTCTTGTGCTTTTAACCAGTCCATCTTTAGGCATTTGTTTAATTGTGGTACTAGCAAGAGAAACCTAAATTAAACATTTTAAAATTGTGCCTTACCATGGGACTTCTGTCTAGTTATACGATATTTATTGTGTAAGTATCCTTCTACTTATATTATTGTGTACTTTCCGATAGTTATATCAAGAGAATTTGTAATTTGATGCCATTAGACTACTATCCTTATTTTTCTATCATTTTATTGGATCTTAATTTGAGATTTTTGTTCTCTTCCCATATAATTTATTTCCTTTTCAGCCTCTGATTTATTTTCTCATTATTTGTCAGGTTTGCAAAACTTTTTCCCTAATAGTTCATAGTTTTTGAAATTTCACAATTGTCTAGTTATGCGATAGTTCTTAGAAAATAGGCTTTTGATTGCCATTATAATTGCAATTGTCCTTCATTTAGTGATTGACACTATAAGCAAGTATGATCGACAAGACTTTCTTTGTTTCATTTGGATGACTGCAGGAGGTTCGCACATGTTCACTTATATGCTCGCCCAGCGGAAGAAGGCATTGTCAAAGGCAAAAACCGCATAATGTTGCTCATGAGCTTTCAAGAACATCTTGTGTGACTTCTGAATGCGCCTAATGGCACACGTTTGCTAGTCTTTCAGTAGAAGTTAGTTGTAAGATCGAGGAGGCTGACTAAAGGGGGGAATATGCGGTTTTAAAAATTTCGTTGATCTAAAACCTTTTCTTATGCGGAAGTTAATATCAAAATGGTTTAGCCCAATTAAAACCTAAAATAGCTAGGCTCTTCTAAGTGCACCAACAATACAAGTCTAAAGATAAAGATAGCAATTTTAAGCAAAGATTTGTAAGCAATTTAATTCAAGGAATGTAAGTTGCACAAAGTAAAGCATATGAAGGCTAAGCACAAGAAGCACACAGGACACAACGATGTTTTATCGTGGTGATTGGAGACTTGCCGGTCTCCCCTAATCCACATTGAGGGAAGTCCAAACCAATTGGATCGGCTCCACAAATTAAGCCTTCCTCAGAGGTAACCAATACCTCGCTCCACTAGGGTTGCTCTTACTCCACTCCGGAGATGGCGAGCACCAAGCCAATCACAGACTGCTCGGGTCTTCTCACAAGCTTCACTTGAGAAGATCACCAGACCACGACGCCACCACGCCGTCTAGATGTCGACAAACATTAAGAGTAACAAGTCTACAACTTTCACTTGAACCAATCAAGTGTCTAAGCTCAAGTGGATAGACAATCCACTACCTAAGGCAACATATGCACTTAGGGTTTGCTCTCTAGCCACACTAAGTGCAACACATGCGCAAATGCCAGAGAAGGCTTTCTCTTAGCTCTGGAGAATGTATAATAGCATAGCAACTGCTCCCCTATATGGCCAAGGTGGGTATATATAGTCCATACACACAAGCTAGCCGTTGGAAGCAAAGAATCAACCTGATAACAGCTATAAAACTAGCCGTTGAAAGAGGTGCGGTACTACATAACTAATCTGCGGTAGTTCCGATAATCGGTGGTTCGCACAACACATTGCGGTACTACCGCAATCTGAAGAGCAACACATGCTCAACATCGCGACTAAGGACCAAAAGCACATGTTCGGAATTTACGTACATGACATATGAGCGGTAGTTCGCGAGCCGGTCATACCACGCCTGGCGCGGTACTACCGCGCTTCCAAGAGAGCAACAAATGCTTTTCTGAAAAACACGTACCACACAGAGACCTCCGGTACTACCGTATTTTCAGAAGAGCAAACACACACAAAATGTGTCTCTCTGGAAAACTCGTACCGCCACAAAGGCCGGTACAACCGAGGATGCGGTAGTTCCGCTTCAGGACCACAGGTACTACCGTACTGCGTCAAAGCAACACATGCTCAACAGGTGCGGTAGTTCTGCCAAGGAACCACCGGTCATACCACTCAGCGGTAGTTCCGCGCAACACATGCCGGCATTACCACAAAACCTGAGACAAGCACAAACTGGCTTTCAACAGAACAACTCAATTGTAAAAATACATTTGCAAATTGATGCCAGATGCACACAAGGTATGAAGGCAAGATTATCAACAAGTTGCAAAACATATTTGCACACTTTTAGAATCATGGCCACAAATTGCACTCCGTTTCAACTCAATTTGTAAAACATATTTGCACAATTGACAAGCGATGCAAACTAGGGTTTAAGGTGAGATTCTTAACAAGTTGCAAAACACATTTGTACACTGTTAGAATCACACTACAAGGAATAAGGTACATGGACTTTAGCCATTTGCAAAACATATTTGCAAATTAAGGTCACATGCTACAAGGATTAACCACGAGCCTCAACTATTTACAAAACACATTCACAAATATAGGCAACATGTTAAAGAGAGCTAGAGCGAGCACAACGAGCTATCAACACAAGACTAACTCAAGCTACTAGTCAAGACCCGTCTTAATAGTACGGCAACCTATACTAGCAATCCGGTCTTTAACCAAACACTAAGACCGGTAAAAGACTAAGAACACATCCTTAGCCCTAGCTAGTCATACTTTTGCCTTGCATACCACTTGAAGCTTGATGACACACATTCTTGCTTCAAGTCCGGGTTCTTGACTTGACAATCATCAACCCATGATGGTTCCCTTTGCTTCGAGATCTTAACTTGATACTCATCAACCTATGATGATATCCTTCATCTCGAGTCTTGATATGCATCAACTTATGATGCAATCTTCAACTTGCTTTTTATCAACACATAATGGTCCTTCTCTTTGACTTGATGATCAACTCATGATCATCTTTTTCTTGAACTTGACATGCATCAACTCATGATGCATCCTTTACTTTAAGCTCTTTACTTCAATATCATCAACACATGATGGTATTCTTTTTCTTCGAGATCTTGTTTAGAACATCATCAACACATGATGATTTCTCTTTATCCCGAGTCTTGACTTGATGACTATCAACACATGATATCATCCAAAGTCTTCAACCACATGGAACTCAACCTACACATCCAACTCAAGGAAATAATTAGTTCTATAATATGATTATCATTAATTACCACAACATACCATTATCTCATAATGGTTGGGATAAGATACCACAATCTTTCCCTTTGGTAATTGATAACAACCATCTCAATTTTAGATGATTGAATAGATTGGTATGAGTATATAAGAACTACACAAGTTACATATTTACTCAAGAGTTATGTTTCAAAGTAGATCACAAAGACCAATACTAATGAAACTACAAAGACATGAGTATATATTAACTACACAAGTTATATATATATATATATATATATATATATATATATATATATATATATTCAAAGATAAGTTTCAAAGAGAGATCCCAAATATACATAGACAAAGGAAATATGGATCAATACTAATGAAACTACAAAACATAGTTTGAGCTCCCCCTAGATGTGTGCATACACGAATATATAGTAGGAACATATACACATATTCAAGTTAGACCCTTGATGGAGTTTAACTTATATTTTGGATCCGAGAAATGCAACAAGATATAATAAGAAGAAGTAGAATTCATACCTCTTGTATTTTCATCTTTATATCCAAACGAGACTAAGCGATAGATAATCAATAGAATTGTTAGTCTCACAAATAGATTTGTCATTAATGAATACATGTCTGTTTGGATTTTTGCTTTTATATCAAAGCTGAGACTAAACATAATATAACGATAAGAGTATTAGTTTCACAAGTGTATTTGTCATTAATCACCAAAATACTCTATTAACACATAATGACGGGTCTAGATCATTCATTAGTAGAATGGGGTATGTTAGAATACAACTCTTCTCATGAATTGCCCAATATGTGTTGTACCAAGAATTATATTGGTCTTGCCATGACTAAATGATTGATCCAGATTGCCCAACTTGGTGATAACTGCGGTACTATATATTCGCTCTTTTTAATTAAAGTTGGGTGATTTTCCATGTTGATTCTTTGCTTCTTACAGTAAACCATTTTTATTTTGCTCACTGGTGTAACTTCCCCTCAATAGCAAGATTGAAGGATACCATCACCATTTGCTATAAATATTAATGTGCACTTGTGCAGTAACTGTTCTTATCTGAAAAGATGAGATGAAGTGGGAGGTAGATCAGAGAAATAGGATTGGGTTCATTGAGGATTTTTTTTAGAAATAAAAAATAAAAACGTAAACAAGAATTCAATGAGGAATACTGATGGAGGTCTTCCTTTTTGTTCTGCTATAAGAGCCAGTTTACGGATGTTTGTACTGTGTTGTGTTGTAAAATCTAGATAGTTACAGAAATATTTAATAATTTGTAGATATTTTTTTTCCATTATACATGATAAAATATGCTTTCAAGTAGTTACTATAGCCACAAATAAAAAATAAAATGTGCATAGTTATAACATCAAGATGTGCCAGTCCAACTTGTTTTCAAAATTTCTAGTTCTCCTTGCATGGTTCTGATTTTTTTTAATTTTTCCTGAATTATCTATAAAAAATTAATAGCCAGGATTTTTAGCCTTACCCTCCCCAAACAGTGGCAGGGGTTTGTTTCCCCTCTGGAGAATTTACCCCCACTGGTGGAGGGGATCCCTTTGCCCCATAAAATCCCCTTCTGGGTATATTCTTCCATATGGAAATCCCCCTAGCTCCCAAACAAAGCCTAAATGGGGTTGGGTAGGGGACTAAGGGGCTGGACACGTCGCCTCCTTTGTTTTGGCCGTCAGATTGAGATCATCTGGCTAGGATCAGCTGAGGATCTCATGTTGTCTCGACTGTCAGATCAAGATCAAGTTTAGAATTTTTTTTGTCTTTCTGTTTTGTAGGGCAACACAACACAACACAACATAACACAGAAACTTGTGGTATTTATTGGATCAAAATTTTACGGCTAAAAAAGATGACTGACCTGTTCAATAGACCGTCCAACCATGCTCTTAAGAAATCTATTGAGTGTTTTTTTTTCAGCATAAGATTTATTTTGAGCCAGCTAAATTTGACATGCTTGCAAAAACCAGATGGGAAATTCAAATTTATTCGAGAATTACAAAACTTGGAAATTTGGTTTATAATTGCTAGCGCCATCTGCCATACAGAAAACCCAAGACCTCTCCTTGTTTTTAGGCCAATCATCCAAAGCAAGTAAGCAAGACACTTAATTATGAAACGAAAATTGAGTAAAAACTAATCGGAGCACCGGAGATGCCAAGGCCGCCGAGATAGATCATTCAGATCGGCACAAGCTAGGGACAACCCAGGTGTCCCCGAACGTGTCGGGCAGCGACACGACTCTATCAACCGCTCCGTCCTCCATGCTGTACCGACAGAGGAACCTGTACTCCCCGGCGTCCACCCACGTCCGCCTATCGTGCACGAAGTAGACGCAGTCCCGCCTCAGCCCCGCCGAGTCGTTCGGCGCCAACGAGAAGCCGTGGCCGTGCTCGTCGAAGAACAGCACGCGGTCCCCAACGCTCTCGACCTTTGCCCACGCGGGCTTCCCGTGCCGGACGTCCAGCTGGTAGATATTGAAGTAGTAGTCCTCGGCTGACACGGCCACGTTGCCTTCACGTGGGACTTGGACGGCCCTGAGCAGCTTCCCGCACGACTCCACCAGGTAGTCGGCGCGGGCGCGGGCGCCGGTCTCGGCTGGCGGCGGCGGCACCACGGACTCGACGGCGCGGGTGGAGGCGTCGATCACCAGCGTGTCCCCAGCGGCCGTGTTGACGAAGAACCTCCCACCGCTGTACGCGTGGTAGCCCATGTCTTCGCGGCCGTCGACCAGGTTCCAATTGGTCTGCCCCGGACGGCAGTACCCGAAGTGCCGCGTCCCCGCGCAGGTGTTGACCACCAGGCAGCCCCCCTCGCTGGCCACCACGTGGACGACGCCGTGGCGCCACGGCGGGTAGGGCGCTGTGGGCAGGGCCAGGCGCTCGCCCGTGAGCGCGTTGTACAGGGCCGTCGTGGAGGTCCACGGTGATTGGGACGTACCCGTGGCCCGCGCCGCCCACGCGGAGCCAGGAGCGGCTGCCGCGTTGGCCGTGGACGTTGTACGTCCTGCCGGAGCTGGGCGAGTAAAAGCGGAACTGCTGCCTGGCATGGGCGCGGAACCCCGCCGCTCGAGGAGCCACGGGAGCTGCGGCGTTGGGTCGGACGCTGGCGCGGACGCGCGCCACGCTCTGCAGACGGCTCGGAACCGCACGAAGTCGGCCGAGTCCGGCAGCCTCTTGTAGATAAGCGGGAGGAGCTCCGGCGGAAGCTGCGACCAGGGGTCGGACCCGCCCTGCATCTCCGCGTCGCGTTGCTCTGTCCCTGGCGCCTCGTCCATTTGGAGAGGTTTTAGCTACTCTCGACGCTGGGTTTATGGGGATTAATAGGCTAGCACGGAGGCCGGGGGTAGGATAAGGATCAAAAGACGCACTCGTCTCCCGGCCCGCGCTGGGTGATGAACTCGTACCCGTAATCGTATCCGGAGGTCTATCTTTCGTGTGGACTTTGGGCTCGCTCGTCGGCTCCGTTTAATAATCCATTCCAGCAATCACTCTGGTCCGCGACGCTTATCTCTTCCGATCCATCCCCGCCGCCGAAGCACAACGGAATATCCTCGTGCTCCAGCCCGGTGTCACACGGGGTACGCCGGTACAAGCGCTAGCCTAGTAGCCTACTGTCACCGCGTCTCAGGGTCACGTTTTTGCAGTATCCGGGCTGTATCTTCGCCCAGATTGCCCTGACTCTCGACACGCGGGATTTGTCTGCTACTCTGCTTTACTGGAGCGAATACTGGAAACAATACGTTACTTTTGTTTTTTTGGGAGCAAGGAAATGATGGGCTGTAGAGATTTCCAACCTTTGTTGGCAGGGCAATCTGTGCAGCATTATCTTCTGGATGCTTGTCGTGTGGGCGCATTGACTGTGCAAATCTTGGCCAAAAGGACGCGCTGAGCGACCACGCATAATCTGAAACTTCACCGAAATCAACTGGAGTCGGGGTGGGGTCTATCGTACTAGCGCAGGAACATTCTCGAAGCAATTAGTCCGATCCATACCTCAGCACTCGGACTCAGTTAATGCAGTTGACCAGACTTAGAAATTGCTTGGAACCACAGCCAGCAGAACACTATCGATCAGCAATTTTTTTTTTTTTTTGAAATCAACGCTATCGATCAACTTTATTTTTGGATATGTTTTTTCAGTCCTTCTACTTTATGGGCTTTTTGGATCGAAAGCAATCTCCTTATGTTGGATTGGAATCCCCTTACGTTACCCACAGACAATCCTAAATATTTTCGGGCCAACGCCTATAACGTGGTTGGCGCATTTGGCCCGTCAACCGGTCCACACAATAATTAGGCCTGTAATTACTAGGCCGGCCCAAAACTATCACAATCACTGAAAAGCAGCTAGTCAAGTACCCAAATGATTTCGCCGCCCGACCGGCCAGGCAAGCCACAAGCGATAAGAGTCATCGGGGCACAGTCATCTGCGACGATTGGCATATCCTGAACGTTGAGACGCATCAGCATCGGAAAGATAGCAATAGATCATGTAGAAGGGACCAAACGAGCCCACTCCGAAAAAGAAATGAACTCATGAGACGCTATCCGTCTAGCAATGGATCATGTAAAAGGGACCAAACGAGCCCACTCCGAAAAAGAAATGAACTCATGAAACGCTATCCATCTACCGAATATTATAGGGGCGAGCAAATGATGAAATGTCGGAGGAAAACGTCACCACTAGTTCGTGGAATGGAAGCCGGTCGATTGGCTGAACGTCCAGCCCTTATCCGATGACAGTAACAGCTTGGAACGTTGCATTATGATACTGTAATGTTTTGAGAAAAAGGGGAGACGCGACGAGAGAAAAATGACGGAAAGCGCACGGGAAAAGTTAAAGAGGTCTTTCACCTCATAAGGCAGGACTGATCGATCATGAAGAGATTCTCAAAGCAAACGAGAAGTGTTCGGCTACGTTTTTCCTTTCTTGGGTTTCCCTGTTTCTTTATGCTTTATAGTCAAGTGAGAAAGGAGAGGCATCACAACAAAAAATATCATGTATAGTCCTAGACCACTAGTAATATTAAGTAGTAACTCTGAAATGTTCCGTGTTATCAGACACTTAAACAGGAGTTAATACTACGGTCTGCTCATATATGAGCCCAATTGATCTGCTGTCAGAATAGGAATCTTCTGGGGTGCTAGTAATGAACAGATGGGCAAACTGAAGCAAAAATGACGCAATTGGAACATTATTCCGGTTGGGACTCTTACATGTTTGCTTGCTTGGGACAGGCAGCAGACCTTAACAAGACTGGCAAACGTATAAAATTATTAAAATGTATACAAGATAAGCCCTCCCAATTGCTTGCCCTGCCATATTAACAAGACATCAGCATAAACAATAAACCACTACACAAATATAACTAAATAAGCTCCCTTAAAATGAAACATCTGTCCTTTCATCGATTCCATCGTGCACTGCAGCTGGAACATCTAGGACATACACACGATACATTGCTATGGGCAGCCATGGGAATCTGTCGTAGCAAAACCATACAGATTTATCCATGCCATCCGAGCTACACCCGTACAAATTATCTGAATTGTTTCGAAGCGACCAATGCACACAGTCCATCCCAGATCAACAAATAGCTGAAATGGGCGTTTCCCTCTGGTCGACTGATCCCGTCCTCTGTACACAAGAGCGTAACCAGCGTACCTGACATTAATGCACCGAGCAAATTCATCCTCGGGGCATAGCGATCCGTAAAGATCGAGAAATTAAGCGCTGGACGAGTGGAAGATTTGCAGCAGCGACGTGTACGTTCCGAAGACGGCGAGCGCGGCCCCGAGCAAGAGAAGGAGGAGGTCGCTGAGCACCCCTGGCCAGCCCATCTCGCCACCGAACACCTTGAGGTGGAACGAGGCTGGCAGCACGAACCCGAGCAGGACGCAGACGCTGCTCCCGACGAGCGCCAGGAAGTCGGTGAAGTTGGGCACGAGCATGGCCGCGAGGCCGACGGCCACGACGAGCACCCACCGCAGCCACCAGCAGTAGCGCTTGCCGTGGAGCAGGCGCTCGGCGACCTCGTACACCGGATTCATCATCACCGGCATGGTGAAGAACAGGTTGATGCACAGCCCCAGCTGCACGGCGGCCGACAGCCACCCGGTGCCGAGGTTGGTGGTGATGATGTCGCGCGTGGCCTCGCCGAACGCGACGTACCCCATGACGCCGAACAGGCCGTACATGGCGGCGATGAACGCCATGGACAGCCCGAGCGTCGCGCCGAACTTCTTCTTGTCCGCGGCCTCCGCCTCCAGCGGCAGGACCATGCCGACGCCCTCGAAGGCGTACACGGACACGCCGAGGCCGTACAGGAGCGCGCCCAGGCCGCCGAACGCGACGACGGGTGGGTGTTTGGCGAGCCAGGTGGACACGTCCTGGCCGAGAACGACCCCATGGCACCGAGGTCGACGACGTCGGCGAAGAGGCTAAGAGGCGCGAGGCGTGAGCGTCCTGATGGAGTTGAGCCCGAGCTGGAACGGCATCATGGCCCAGATGAAGAGCGCCTTAGGGAGAGGAGCACGTTGGAGGAGGGCGCGAAGATGGGATAGAGGTGCGCCATGGTGTTCGAGATGAAGATGAGGTATCCAACGCAGAAGCTCGCCTGGCTGAGCACCAGCATGGTGTCCACGGCGAAGCGGCCGGGCGCGCGGAAGACGGCGTACCCCAGGTCCCCAAACGAGGTGATCTTGGGGTGCTCGTCGACGATCCGGCGGCGGCAGGCGACCAGGAGCATCATGCAATAGAAGGTGAGGGCGGCGACGGAGAGGAGCAGGATGGACCCCGCCGCCCACCCGGTGCGTGAGAACGTGTACGGCAGCCCCAGCACGCCGGCGCCGACCACCGCAATGAAGACGTTCGCGAAGGTCTTGGGCTGCGACGACAGGTGCCCCTCTCCGCCGTGGTGCGGCAGCAGCAGCGCCGGGTCCAGCCGAGACGACGACGAGCTCGCCTCGTTCCCAAATCCCATGGCCGGCCGCTAGACACCGAATTAAACAACCGATCGAGACCACCACACCCACAGGATGACACCACGCGCACGTCAATTAGATCGGATTTCTCTTCCTCTCCTCTGGTCGCAAGTATCGAGAGAAACGCGGCGATCTCGCGGCTGAGGAACGAAAGAGTGGCTTGGGGCTCCCGCTGCGTAGAAATGGAGGATTATTGCTGCATTTGGGAGCGCACGGGTAGCCTCTTTTTGAAGAGTAGGTAGCGTGCCATTCTGGGAAAAACATCATGGACCTGGTCCATTGGCCCGTTGAACTTTCTGCTTCCCTCGGGCCCACTTGGAGGCCAGTGTCGGTGTATGAGTTGTACCTAGAAGATTGTGCGCCAGTAGGCTGCACACGGCTGGCATTTTTTTTTCATTTTTAACTCTAGTTTGTGTTTTCCCCATATTTCCGGACAATTGGGTGGCATTTT
Source organism: Ampelocalamus luodianensis (assembly GCA_036346255.1). Classification (NCBI taxonomy): domain Eukaryota; kingdom Viridiplantae; phylum Streptophyta; class Magnoliopsida; order Poales; family Poaceae; genus Ampelocalamus; species Ampelocalamus luodianensis. The sequence goes on from CM070634.1 coordinate 14,004,564, forward strand.
CACGTTGTGCTTTTAAAATAAAGTAATACTAGTTTTTTTTAAGTAATACTAGGCCATCCCGGCCGACCCCGCCGCCACCTCAGCGGTTGGAGCACGGTCACGTGCTGCGCCACGTGTCCCTTCCTCCTCCGCCGCTAGGGTTTGAGAAATTAGGGTTTTGAAATTCGTGTTTTGCCGCTGTTTGTAGAAATTATAAAATATAGCAAATGAATTCAAAAAAAATATGAATTTTTTGTGGAGCCTCCCGACACAGTTTACTATACGGTGTAAAATTTTCATAATTTTATTCATTCAGAATTTCTCTTGCAATTTCATATAAATGTCTTGTTTGTATGAATTTGTAGATGTAGAAATCGAGCTCCAAAAATTATGACTTTAATTTTGAAGGTTCATCACGCAATGGACTTGATTGTGTACTATTTGGATAATTTGATATGGGCTCTAGAATTATCTCGAAAATATAGGATTTAGGTCGCGAAAATTTGGAATTTAGGTTTCGAAAATTAGGGTTTCATGATTTCATTTGACTTGGAATGTATGGAAAAAAAACTGCCTTGCAACTCCATTCGAGATGTCGATATACAATATGGCCTTGAGAGTCTGATACACATAACAACCAAAATATGCGTACAAATATAGGAAAACAAAATATGAATACAAATATACCAAATATAATCGCATAACACGAGATATACCAAAGTCTAGATAAGCTTGTGCATGAATCGGGATGAAGGAGGATGGGGTGTTATCACATGTAACCCGATCGAATAGGACACTCTTTGTTAATTTATCAGTCTATTGTGGATGATATTATCTAATATTGTATTGTACCACAGTCTAGATAAGTTGTGCATGAACCAGCGAGAAGCGTGTGGCATACGGATCATATAACGATGTCACGTAACCTCAGGCTCGTGTGTGTTTGAAGGCTATGGTACATCATTATATGATCTGCACACCACGCATTTTCCTCAATTGGTTCATACACAATCTTATGTAGCCTATGGTACAATATAGATCATCGAGGCAAGCTGATAATTTGACAAAAAAGTATCATATTTAACAATGTGTGCAACTAGTCTCCGCGGCACCATAGTGAGTGCCCCTTTTCTTGGGGCTGGCCACGGTGGCAGTGAGTGTCAAAGTCATCCATATAACAAGGAGCCTTCCCCTTCCCCTTGTCACAAGACTCTCCACGTCAGGCTGGTGTGTCAAAGTCATCCATGTCCCGCGATTCTATGATGTAAGCGCACCGTACAATGAAAAATATAACAAGGGTGTTGACAAGGATCTAATAATCCTTATTTTACTATTTATATATAATTGAGTATTAGGGGTAAATATGACATCACACACATTTATCAGTATACCCTTACAATAGTAAGGAGAAATCAATCGGTGGTCGTAAGCTTTTCTCGACCACCTCCATAGTCGTGGGTTCTCCTATGACTACCATATAATCGTAAGTCCTCCTACGATTACCTGCGGTCGTAAGTCATTCTACGATCGGTACCCGATCGTAAGCTTTTCTACAACTACCCTTGGTCGTAAGTCCTTCTCGACCGGTCCTACCACAACTTCTCCACGAGATAGTGGCTCCACTCACGATGAGGCCATATTAAGCGTGAGATCGAGCGATCAAGATCGTAGTTATTCTGCGGAATAACTGCGGTTAACTCACTATTATCTCGATTGATAACCGTCAAGCGGCGTGGGAGTTACTACTCGGTGATTACTACCATTATTACGAAATAATGGCGCCACGACACAGGCGACTACCTCTCCACATATTATAAATAGCGTGAGGACCCGGTTTATTGGCTTGTCTTTGTTTAACCATCCACTTGGCCCTAACGGTACAAATCAAATAAACCAAGCCTCGAGATATGTATACTTTACAAGAATTTGAGAAAAGTTTCAAGAGTAAAGGATGAAGGAAAAGTTTTAATTTACCTCACTTTATTACATTTGAAACACAAGCCAAAATGGGGATGTTACAAACCTCCCCTTACAAAAATCTCGTCCAGAGATTTGGTTCACTCGGAAGAGAAAGAGGGTAGTGCACGAAGGCGATCTTCTCGCTCCCAAGTAGCCTCATCCTCGGAATGGTTTGACCACTTTGAACTTTAAGGAACTTGATGGTCTTGTTCCTTGTTCTTCGCTCGGCCTCCTCGAGTATGCGAGCAGGTGCTCGCGATAGGTCAAATCCTCACGAACATCAAGAGTCTCCAGCGGAGCTTCCTCTGTTGGAACACGGAGGCACTTCTTAGGTGGGACACATGGAACACATCATGTACCCCGCAAGTGCGCGAGCAACTCCAACTTGTGGCGCGGCTCCTTCTTTCGATGACACGGTATGGACCGACATATCGAGGAGCTAACGCCCTTGACACCAAAGCGGTGACCTTCGGAGGAGAAACCTTGAGGTAAGCGAAGTCATTGGGCTCAAAGCTCAACTCACGGCGGCGGCGATCCGCATAGCTCTTTTGCTGGATTGAGTGTGCGTAGCGATCACGAATGGTGGACTTGACCCTCGGCCTCATTAATCAGTCGGGGCCAAAGAAAGGTCTTTCACGGTCTCGAGACCAGTTCAACGGGGTTCTACACTTTTTCCGTATAAGGCCTCAAATGGTGCCATGCAGAGGCGGCTTGAAAGTGTTGTTATAAGAAAACTCGGCGAATGGCAAGCACTTCTCCCAATGCTCCCCATAGGAAAGGACACAAGCTCGCGACATGTCCTCCAAAACTTAGTTGACCCTCTCGGTCGACCATCTGTTTGGGGTGAAATCTTGGTGAAAGAAAGCGAGTTCCATAGCCTCTTGTAGGCTATGCCAAAATCGCGAAGTGAGCAATGAACCACGATCGACACAATTGTCTTTGGCACACCATGCAAACTCACGATGCGGGCTAGGTAGAGATCCGCGGAAGACCTACTCGAAGGTCGGTCTTGGCGGGAAGAAAATGAGCCACCTTAGTTAATCGATCGATGGCGGCCGGATGGCATCATTCTTCTTTGGAGGCCGGGTAGACCGGTGATAAAGTCCATCCCGGCCGAATCCCATTTCCACTCGGAATTGGTAAGTGGTGGCGATCTGCCGGACGGCGATGCTCGGCCTTGACACGACGACACACGTCGCACTCGGCAACGAACCTTGCGATCTCCCTCTTCATTCGTGTCCACCGAAATCTCTGGCGAAGATCCTGGTACATCTTCGTGGCCCCGGGATGAATGGATAACGGAGAATCGTGGGCTTCACGGAGGATCAAATCCCGCAACTCCATGTACTTTGGAACCACCAGGCGTTGCCCGAACCTCACGACACCAAGCTCAACTTCTCAATGCCATTAACCCGTATTGAAAGAACGAGCAATGGTTTGAGAAGATAAAAATTTCAGCACACTACAACAAGTCTAACACTACTCGAGAGCAAGGTTAAATCAACGAAATAGGTGTTAGATACTTAGCTAACTAGTATCACATCTTACCCTTTTGTTCCTACAAGTTTTAATTGATTAACCTCTCATTTTCTACCCTATTTAGAACCTTTGAGCCTGCTGTCCGGAAATTGAATGCTCGCTGTCGATTTCGCATCCAAGCCTCCTAGCGAAATCTTCAACTTGAAGCTTCAAAATCTTGTAGAGGCGGCTAACACTTCAATTTGCCAAACTCATTGGTTCCCAAACCCCATTTAAGCGATAATGACTATCTTTTGAGAGAAGGAAAGGAGAACAACTTTTAAAACTCAAATTAGAGCAAGATGAGATAGAAAACTAAGATAGGTAAGGAATAAAATCGAGAACTTACTTACGCTTTCATAAATCATTTGATATTTTGAAATTAAGTTTTCCAAAATATCCTAAAGACGATCAAGCTTGGGTTACTACGGTCGGAATGGCTCGATACCAACTTTGTGAGGACCGGATTATTCGACATCTTTGTTTAACCATCCACTTGGTCCTAACGGTACAAATCAAATAAACCAAGCCTCGAGATATGTATACTTCCAGTGCAGTATACACACCGTTACAAAATCATGCATCAATTCCATTCATACACATAGAGCAAGTAAAAGCAACAACTTAAAGACATAGATAATATAAAGAGAGTTATTACAAAGAGAGGCCGACCGGCCAAAGTCATACAAATAAGTAAATACACGGAAGCAAAATGGCCATAAGATGGCGATAAACAAAAGCCAATCGGTGTGCCTTTACCCACAAGGCAACCAACCGGACCGCCAAGCTAATCGTCCCAGACAGCGCAACACAACTCACAAAAGTGAGGCCCTTGGGGCTCACCTTCTTCCTCTGCAACAATTAATATTAAGCAAGCGGATGAGTACAAAACTTATTTTTGTACTCGCAAGGTGGCGTGTGAGATAACGAACTATAATTAACTACATGCAAGCTTTATTTAAGTGGATGAGGCTCTGGACTTATTTTGACATAAAGCAAGTTTTCATTTGCAATAGGGTAATAGATTCAAAGCAAGTTTGCAATTAACTTTTATTGTTCAAATAAAGAGAGACAATTATAACAATAGATAGATGACAACACCAACCTAGAAGTGACTAACCCATAGTCACCACAACAATAGCATGAAGTACCCTTCATACCACCCATGTCGGTTTAAGTTTTAAAAGGTTGTAGTCTAGTTCTTGCGACCTTACCAAGCATGTCCATAACCTAGGGCGAGGCTATTCGAATAGTTTTAACCCTGGGGTGTACCAATGTACCCACACGATGGACCGCCTTTCCACGACCACGGTTAGCACACTTCCTTTGGTATGCGGGCATGGCTAAGTCTAACAAGGCGCTTTCCAATGGGCGATGCTAATTAGAGCCGCAACCCACGGAGAAGGACACATTAGGCAGCCTAACCGGTGCGCTAATGCTCCTCCAACACCACAAACACACACACACAGAACACACCCACCAACCAGCTCATAATTAACACCTTCCAAAGTACTTAGTCAGAGAGGTTCCATATCCCCTCGTGTGGTTAGTACGCAATAAGCGCTTGGCTTAGTGGCACAAGTAACTTCGGTCCTTGGGGACTTAGGCACCATTCCACACACCAACAGATCACATCAACAAACCATTGTGCCCAAGTCAAGATATAGTTTTGTTTTGAGTTTTGATTTGTAAATCAATAAAACACAAGGGTTGGACATAATGGAGTAGTATAAGTAGTTGTGTGATCAAGATCATCGACTAAGTCGATGATGCTAATCTCTGATACAAGGCATGGCTAAGCAATATTTATTCAAAATCTACTAAGTGACAAGAGCTCATCCAACGAACTCTAATCACAGCAAATAACCTAGGCTCAGGTAGTAGAGGATAATCATTTACCTACAGATTATGCAACTAGAGGTCTAACTAATCAATTTAACAACAAAATAACAATGCATACATAGAAGTTAAACAAAATATTAGACTTTAAAAGTAATGGGATCAATGGGAAATGATCAAACTGCTTGCCTGCTTGTTGTGGCTCAAATTGTTGCGGAGGGTCGTTCTCGGGGTTACCGCAAATATCGAATCCTAAGCGAAAGAGCGAAAACAACCAATAAGGCGAGCAACACTTACATGAAAGAGCAAGCAACAATTATCCAAATGCGATGAAATTTACACACAAGGTAGAATACGAATATACCTAGACATAGGAATTGGAAAAACCTAATTTGGATTTGTGGTGCAAAAGATATTCTCTAAAAACCTATTTTCGGCCATAATTAGCACTGTAGAAAAAATATTTTCTAGAAATATTTTGGAGCTGAAATTTTTAGGGTGGCTACCTACTGGTGTAGTGATAACCCATATAAAATTTCAGGTCATTTGGAGTTATATTGAAAGAGTTATGATTTGTCTAAATTGTTTAGGGTATTAAACTAAATTATGATCCTTATGATTTCTAAAAACAGTAAAATTTGTGAAACCAATTTTCCTAGCAATTACACTATCAGTGGAAACTAATCCAATTGGATTCATACAAAAATGATATATAGATTAAAAGTTATGCATTTTACAAGTTTGCTAAAGTTCTGAAAAACAGTATTAAGTTCACTTGTTTACTATTTTTGAAAATGGTTTTCCAGGTTTTATCATGGTCTCCAGTTATTTTTCTATTTAAGTTAAAGTTATAAGGAAGCTAAAAAAATTGGAATCATCTAATTTGGAGCTAAGATGACAAAGATATGAAAATGACAAGACCCTAATGTTCTTGATTTTGGACTTAGCATTTTCGGGATTTTCCTAACATCCGGAGGCGTGGGCGATTGAGAGCCGTCGATCTCAGATCGGACGTCCCGGTTGAACCAGCGACACGCGCGGCGCGAGAAGAGAAGCGGCGGCGTGGAGGCGAGGGCGTAGATCTCTAGATCGGACGACGATAATGAGCCACGTCGCCCCGGCACGGGCTCGCCCGACAACGAGAGGAGTTTCGGCGCGAGCTTGCTCGGCTTGTCGCCGGCGAGAATCGCCATGGCGGCGACCAAGGCAAAGCGGGATCCTAGCACTATTGCGCACCTAATGGCACCGGCGAGGCCAATGGTGACTGGCCAGCGGCGCGGCGAGGCGGAGGAGTGCTACGGCAGCAACGATGACATGACTAAGCTACGCGCAAATGGGCCAGTGCAAAAGCTATGGCGGGGTCCTATGGACTTAACGCGACCAACCGGAGTCAAAGCGTAGCGGCCGGCGCGAGGCTAACGGCGGCGGCGCGACGAAGCGAGGAACTATGGCTGCAGTGCGGCAAAAGCTAAGCGGGAAAAGCTTAAGCTCACGGGGTTCGAAGGCGATGCGGGGTTGGGGTGGGCGAAGGATGATCGAGCAGCCGGCGGCGAAGTCGGCGGCGTGCGAAGAGCTTCACCGTGGAAGGTCAACTTTGAGCAAAGCCGACCGCGCGGGTCATCGACATAGCACCGGCACACCCAAGGGTGCCCCGAGCAAGGAATCGAGGATGGGGACTTCTGAGCTGAGGGCGAAAGGGGGTAGTTGCGGCGATTTGGAAATCTGAAATTCGGCGCTCCGTTGAAGCAACTTTGAAATGGAGTGGGGTTAAGCACCACCGAGGTGAGGAGAAGCAGCGAGGAGCAAGGAGGGCAGGGGAACCACTTGGAGCACTGGGTTCACGAGGAGCTCGCGGGCAACAATGGCGGCGAGGAGATTTGGCGCTCGGGAGCTCCACAAGGCGTGGGTGCGGGAGAGCTCAAGGGTGTGTAAGGAGGATAAAGGAGGACAAGGGGGCTTAAGTAGGCACGAGGAGCAAGAAAGCACCGTTGCTCGCCTCGGGTTCCATTGGCGCTGCGATCGCCGTGGCGGCGGGGCGATTGAGCGGCGACTAAGCGGGCGGTGGGTAGCGGGCATTTAATGCGCTGCAGACACCCGTTGCGGTCGCCGGATGGGACAAAACGCTGCGCGCCACGCTCGGCTCCGCCATGGCTCGGCGCCGCGGCGGAGGAGGGCGGCGATGGCGGCCGTCCGATTTGCATCCAACGGCTAACACGCGATCGCGTCGGGCGGCGCGCTGGCGTCCACCGTCCGGTAAATCCAGCGGTCGAGCAGAGAACAGCCGGAGTTGTCAGAATGCCTACGAATAAGGGCGTCCGATTGAGATCAACGGTGATGGCGCTTTCGCTCGGCCGCGTCAGTGCGATTAGTTGGCTCGGTCGAGTCGATTGGCTCGAGCGAGTCGACTTCGCACGAAACAGTGCAAACCAGTTAGGTTTTGAATTTTAAAGGCTGAAACTTTGGGGATTTAATTGAGGTATCAAATCAACTCCAAAATTTATGAAATTTTAACTGGAGCTTCTGACTTAAGGATTAACCTTCCATAAAATTTTCAGAGATTTTTGTGCACTGAAATTTTCTCAAGAAATTCAGAAGGTGATTTGAGAGGTTTGACCAAGGTTTGACTTGCCTCTAAAATATTTCAAATAATTTCCAAAAATTATGAAATAATTCAGAGGTGTTACCAAGCAACCCTAGAACCCAGGAAAATTTATTACCAAGGGTTTGACATAAGATTTCACCCGAAGGTTTTGACTTGGGATGAATGAGGATTTTGATTTTGAATTTCCCAAAATCCTTTACAAGAATTTCAGAAAAGTTTCAAGAGTAAAGGATGAAGGAAAAGTTTTAATTTACCCTCACTTTATTACATTTGAAACACAAGCCAAAATGGGGATGTTACATAGACATCTTTCGGAGAGAAAAAAGAGGGCGAGAGGAACTTTTGAGAGGCAATCGATGCGATATTAGCGCAAGTCTTTCCCCGATTGTAACCAAGATACCAATACAATACGCGCAGGAGTAGGGTTGCTATTCTATGGAGAAGACCGAACTGTATAAAATCCTCGTGTCTCTCAGAGTGTTGCTATTCCTCAGAGTGTTCGAGTCCCCTTAAGCGATGCGACTGGCGACACAAGTTCTAAAGCCATCATTCCATAGATTCATCGGCTTTGATGGTCCTTTCTCTCGGGATAATCCATGAGAGGAGGAATCAAACACGCTTTTCCTACAAGTATGACCATCCCATCGCGGGACACACAGAGGCGAAGCGATTATAACCGGAGTTCCCCTTCACGAAGGGGTTTAGTCCAAATCGCCATATGGTGTCTCTCGACTACTCCTCAAACGAGGAGGCCTCGAGTGCAAGTGGAGGTCATTAGCGGGAGGTCTTCGTCATTCCCTCTGATAAGAATAATTCTCCCAGAGGTAGAACTGGCGATGCTCCCCAACGGGCACACACTACATCCCCTTGTGGCAATGACAAAGGCACTACCGATGGCGAACGAGATGAACACCTTGATGAGCGTGCGGGATATCCTCAATATTTTGCACTTCATTGAAACCCATTCAAGAGTCTGATATGGATGATCCAGGGGCAACTCGGCGAAGAAAAATAGCAGCTCAGAAAAATCTCCCTGGGCGCGCTTATTTCCAGTTAGAAGAGGCTCAGGAGCTCCAGCACATCAACGACTTGCTTGAGAATCCAACCCAAGAGCTCGCTCAAGCACCAGGCTACAATCTCTTTGCTGAAGAGATCACACAAAACCTTCGGAACACGATGGCAAAACTCAAGCGTCCACATCGACATCAACCCGGAAGTCATAGTAGTACGACTCCATCTTCTGCCAGCCGTTCGAATAACTCGTCGCTTGGAGATCGACATGATCATCGATCACATCACTCTCCTGACTTGATGAAGGCTCATCGAACATGTGGAGATTGACAAGCCCCCAGGAGAGGTGATCTTTTACCACTTCAAGGACAAAATCTACGGCAGCAGACGGAATACGAGGAGTATTTCCCTCGTAGGAGTGAGGCCTATCATAGGACCAGCCCACAGCGTATTGGGTATCGTCGAAATGCGATCACTGCTAACATTAACCCTTCTTTCACGCAAAGAAGGCGTCGAGAAGTTATCTCGGGATGTTAGGCGTTTTCACCGATCTTGCGATTCATTGGCCACCTCGCTTTCGACTTGCGAACATGGAGAAATTCGATGGAACCCAAAATCCCATTGAATTCCCCTAGATTTACACAACAGCTATTCGAGCAACAAGAGGAGGAGAGCATGTAATGGCAAATTACCTTTCGACTGTGCTTGAAGGATCTGCTCAATCATGGCTCTTAAATCAGCCATTCGAGTCGATCTACTCGTGGCAGCACCTCTGTGATCTTCTGCTGGCAAACTTTCAGGGTACCTACAACCACCCTAGAAAGGAGGACGACTTGCATCGGATAAGACAGAACGATCATGAGACTCTACGTCAATTCATCAAGCGCTTTAGTCAGGTTCGTAATTCTATTCCGGAAGTTTCTGACTCATCTGTGATCAGGGCTTTCAAGTAGGGAGTCCATAACAGAAGGATAACAGAGGATATAGCTTTGAATCCTCCTGCCACTGTCGTCAAACTCTTTGAAATGGGCGATAGATATGCGACTGCCGCTGAAGCTGTCGAGTGAAACAACACTATCAATCGCGAAGACAATATCCCTCAAGAGGTAGGCGAAAGTGGTAAGAAAAATGATAAAAAGGCTAAGAAATCCAAGAACAAGGTGAAGAAACACAAGTCTCCAGCCACTGGTTCTAAGGAGATCCTAGCCGTAAGCGACAAAGAGCCATGTAACTCTAAGCCAAACTCTGACCGAGGCAAAGGTAAATGCCCCGATCGAAAGAATGACAAACCCAGGTGGTATCTTTTTCACAAAAAAGAAGGGCATGACCTTCGCAACTGGTGTGTTTTTCTACGAAAACTCGAAGACTATTACTCTAGCAAGGGGCCACTTTCTACTCTTGAACAGGTAGGTCAAACAAGTGAACGGAAGGAGTCAGATGACGAGGAGGAGATGCCGTTTCAGGATCCACAACACACCATCGATCACATCTATGGAGGATCATCGACATATGAGTCAAGGCGGCGACAAGGTTGTCGGCGTGAAGTAAACACAATCGACTCTTCTCTTGTCAATAAAATGCGAAGTGGTGGAAGTCACCATCTCCCGAGAAGGGTGTTGTCCGATCCTTCGACTAGGCCAGGTCGATTTTCGATTGTGGTTGAACCCACCATCAACAATTGTTGAGTAAATTGAGTTTTAGCTGATGGTGGAAGCTCGTTAAACATACTGTTTATGAGTACCCTGGATGAGATGCAAGTTCCCAGGACAAAGGTAAGGCTGGTACGATACTCTTTTCACAGAATCGTACCGGGGTCCTCGACCAAACCAATTGGCCAAGTTTCTCTTCCTTTAACATTTGGTTCACCAAGTAATTTCATGACAGAAAAGATCTCATTTGATGTGGTCGATTTCAATACGGCATATAACGCCATACTCGGACGATCAACTTTGGCAAAATTCTTAATAGCTACTCACTGTGGGTGTCAATGTCTTAAGATGCCAGGTCCCAAAGGAATAATCACATTTTATTGTGACAAGAAGATGTCGCATTCCTGCGACCGTCGGTCCCTCAAGATGGTTGGATAGATACCAACTCGAGACGAAAGTCAGCCTTCGACTAGCAAGTCGAAGCCTAAAGCTGCACCAAAGCCGAACGACCAAGTCAAGGAGGTTCCTCTGGACGCGGAGGAACCCTCGAAGACTGTTCGCATCGGGGATTCTTTCGACCCCAAATAGGAAGACGCCCTCATCACTTTCCTTTGAGCAAATGGAGATGTCTTCGCGTGGCAAGCATCTGACATGCCCGGAGTCCCTAGGGAAGTGATCGAGCACAGGCTAGCCTTATGGCCTGACAAAGTACACGTAAAACAGAAGTTACGGAGATTTACCCGATCGGCGAGATGCTATTAGGTCGAATTGGACAAGTTTATGCGAGGCTTGAGAGAGAAGTCAACCACCAGTGGTTGGCCAACCTGTAATGGTTAGGAAGTCGAACAACAAATGACGTATGTGCGTAGACTTCACTGATCTTAATAAAGCTTGTCCAAAAGATAATTTTCCTTTACCTCGTATCGATCAGTTGGTTGACTCTACTACTGGTTGTGAAATGTTAAGTTTTCTAGATGCATACTCTGGTTACCACCAGATCAATATGTGTCAAGAAGATGAAGAAAAGACCGCATTCATTACGCCATTTGGAATATTTTGCTATGTCAAAATGCCATTTGGTTTAAAGAATGATGGAGCTTCTTTTCAGCGTTTGATGCAAACGACTTTTTCAATTCAACTAGGTCAGAATTTGGAAGCCTGCGTTGATAATCTAGTCGTAAAAAGCAGCAAACGGCTTAATCATATTGCAGACCTGCAAGAAACATTCGAAAACCTCGAAAGCACCACTTGAAACTCAATCCAGAAGTGTATGTTGGTCTCTTGGGAAAATTGCTTGGATTCTTAGTCTCTGCACGAGGAATCGAAGCAAATTCTGAAAAGATAAAAGCCATCATACAGATGCGCCCTCTGACCATGAAAAAAGAAGTTCAGAAACTCACAGGGTGCATGACGACATTAAGTCGTTTCATCGCGCCTAGGAGAAAAGGGCGCCTTTCTTGGACTTCTAAGGAAGCATGAGGGTTTCGAGTGGACGGAAGAGGCTAACGCAGCCTTTGAGGATGTCAAGAGGTATCTTACGAGTGCTCCTGTCCTGGTTTCTCCGAAATTAGGAGAGACGCTCTTAATTTATCTATTTGCTCGCCATAGGCGATGGCGCGATCTTTGAGTCGTAGAACGTGAAAACATACAACGACAGTTTACTACGTTAGTGAAGTTTTACGGGCCTAAAGTGTTACCCTCGGGTTCAAAAACTTTTATATGCCCTCCTCATGTCTTGAGAAGCTGGCATTATTTTCAGCGCACAAACTAGCTATCTTTGCGAGTTTCCCTTGGGAGCAATCCTCCAGAATAGGGAAACAACGGGACGCATGGCAAAATGGTCAGTCGAACTTGGGGAGTTCGACATCCATTTCGTGTCCCGAATGGCCATTAAATCCCAGATCTTGGTAGACTTTGTCACCGAATGGACAAATCTGAACTGTTCGGGATCCTAATCGATTCCCACGATCAGTGGATGATGTACTTTGACGGGTCACTTACTATAAGTGGCTCAGGGGCTGGGGTGGTCTTGGAATCTCCTACCGAAGGGACCTTAAAATATGCCATACAATTAAACTTTCAGGCCACTAACAACGTGGCAGAGTACGAAGGTTTGCTAGCTGGTATACGAGCCGTGAAAATGCTCTCGATTCATCGACTACTCATGAGAGGAGACTCTCAACTAGTCGTGAATCAAGTCGGAAAAGAGTACCAGTGCTCTAATCCGACTATGTCTCGGTACTTATCGGAAGTCCGAAAGTTAGAAAAGCATTTTTTGGACTTTGAGGTATAATTTATCCCTCGAAAGGATAATTTCCTCGCGGACCAACTTGCTCGTATAGCTTCTTCCCGATCTATAGTACCAAAAGGAGTTTTTTGGAGCAACTTCAGAAACCGTCCCTAGTCGAAGAATTATAGGCACCTCCTATTGAAACAACCTCTCTAGAGTACGAGGATACCTGGATGACTCCCATCAACGAGTATCTTCAGACGGGTTTCGTACCCGATGATGATCTTGAGGCAGATCGATTATCCCGAAAGGCCAAAATATATACTTTGGTCGAAGGAGTCCTTTATAAAGAGGAACTCAAGGGTGCTTATGTGATGCATTCCATGAGCGAAGGATTAAAACTCCTTCATGAAATACATGGAGGCATCTGTGGAACTCACGCTTCCTACAGAACGCTGGTCAGTAAGACCTTTCGATAAGGTTTCTACTGGCCAACAGTCCTCTATGATGCCAAGGAGCTGGTTAAAAAATGTGTACAATGTTAATTTCATAGCAGGCAAATACACCAGCCAACTCAGGCGTTACAAACAATTCCTCTGTCTTGGCCTTTTGCGACCTGGGGTCTCGATATCCTAGGACCATTACCCAGAGCTCCAGGTGGATTCGAATTCCTTTTTGTGGCTATCGATACGTTCACAAAATAGATAGAAGCGAACTTTGTGGTGGGATAACAACGAGCGACTAAAGGTTCATGATGAGATGCGTGATAACTCAATTTGGGGTACCTAGTCGAATCATCACAGATAATGGTAAGCAATTTTCAAGCGCAAAATTTCAGGAATTTTGCGACGAGTTGGGTTTCAAGTTGTGTTATGCTTCTGTTGCCCACCCCCCAAAGCAATGGGGTGGTCGAAAGAGCGAATGACCAGATAATAAAGGGGATTAAGACTCGAGTCTTCGACCAGCTTGTCAAGCGCTCGGGGGCTTGGGTACAAGAATTACCCTCAGCATTATGGGCAATTCGTACGACTGCTAGTTGGGCTACCGGAGAAACACATTTCTTTCTAGTTTTCGGTGTAGAAGTCATGCCTTCGCCAGAACTAAAGATTAGGTCAGCACGGGTCGAAAATTTTAACGACTCCACCCAAAAACAACTTCGAGCGGACGACATAAACCTGCTCGAAGAAAAGAGGAACAAAGCTCTAATCCGTTCGGCAGTTTACCAACAAACCACATGCGAGATAGTGCGATCGTAGGTCAACCTCGCGACCTTCTTTGTAGGTGACTTGGTATTGAGGCTTATCAATCGATCTAATCGAATAAACTTTCCCAGAGTGGGAAGGTCCTTTGCGTGGTCGAAGTTACGCGTCGAGGTTTGATACGACTAGCAATGGAGGATGACGCGTTCTCTCAAACTCTTGGAACATCGACCGATTATGCAAATTTTACGTGTAACAAACTTCCACGACAATAAAGTATCAAGTTCTTTCTATCTTTATTGTTTTTCTTTGAGTTTTTGCTTTTGTAATTTTTTGACCATATTTTATATGCTCAATTTCTCTTTACACTGGTCGGAGAAAGGGCACAACAACTAGTCGAAGTCTCTCCTCTCTGCACGTGGTCCTACCCGCTAGAAGGAGCTTTCTAGTATCGCCTCGTTCCTAACTTTTGCTGCCAATACAAAGTTTTTTGGGCTTAGAAACAAGGTCGGAAAGTTTTTAAGCAAACTCATATCACCTTAGTTTATTTATTCATTTTCAAAAATACTCTAAGAAGAGCACACTTTTGAGATTTGTTCGACTGTTTTTGGTAAACTTGGTCGGTTTTAACTGGTCGAAGGAAGAAACACACCTAGTCAAAGCTTCTCTCTGCACGTGGTCCTGCCCACTAGAAGGAACTTCCTAGCGTCGTCTTGTTTCCTACTTTTGCTACCAGGACAGACTTATCGGGTACATTGAAAAAGGTCGAACGAATTTTTTAAGGTCCTCTAGATATTTGTTTTACTCAAGTTGTCGTTATTGATTTGATTAAACTGGTCAGAGATGGTAATATCACCTAGTCGAAGTCTTTCCTTTCTGCACGTGGTCCTGCTAACTAGAGAGAACTTCCTAGCGTATACGTTTCTACTCTTTCGACTAGTGAAAGATAATCGAGAATCGAAAGCTATCAGTCGAACAAACCTCTCTGTTTTCAGAAACCCTTTCTTTACTATTTCCTTAGTTTATTCAAATAAACTAAGAAAATAGTCGGGGGCTAGGATAAAGTTATAAACATGACTTCATTTCTTATCTTGGTTTCTTTTTCCAATTCGTTATCTTACGAGTTACTAACTACTCTACAAGATGATTTGCAGAAAAAATGAAGAAGGAAAGAGGAATTACAGATATTTGTTCTAATTATTTTTCCTTTCATTATCCTACGAGTTACAAACCACTCTACGAGATGATTTGCAGGAAAAAAGAAAGATCATATATTTATACATCACCATAAGGCTTGTCTTTGCAGGTCCCAATTACAGACTACTCTAACGAAGGAGATTCTATTTGCATCTCCTCCGCGACCTTCTCGCCGACCGACTACATACCCTCAATTAAACGTTCTACTTCGGCTTCAGTGCAATCGAAGTCGGCTTCAACCGAATAAGGGTTAAGGTTGGGGTCACGGGCTTTAAGCTTTGCTAAGACATAGCTTACAGCTCCTTTGACCGCTTCCTTTATCGAGTCGTTCTGATTGGTCTTCAGAGTGGCCACCAACTCTTGCAAAGTACCGACTTGCTCCCCAATGGCACTCGTGTGAGCGGCTATCGTGTCGTCACGAGATGTCACCTTTTCACCATGTAGCCCATCGAGTACATTGTTCAAAAGTGAAATATTGTCTTGAAGATTGATCTTCATTGACTTCATCTCCTCCTGGGTGCAAGTCGAAGCCTCGTGGAGTTGTTTTATTTCAACTAATCGCTTTGAAAAGAGTAAGGTTAGTTAGATAAAATGATTCTACGAGAAGGAAAAATGATTTAATAGCAGGTAAAGTTTTACTTACCTGTTAATTGATAATCTAATTTCTCAATTTCTTGATCTTTGTCTTTCGCGATGCGGGCGATCTCACGGACGACCAAGGTTTTCTCTTGAACCTAGATCCGAAGAATCCCCACCTCGGCTTGAAGGGCCCTGGTTTCGACTTCTTTTTCTGAAAAAGAATGAGAAGTTAGGAAGGTAAAGATCAGGATTATAAGCAGTCGTAACTTCACGTACTGTTTATTTTTTTCCTGCAACTCTTGAGTTGCAGAGTTAGCCTCCTGAAGCTTCTTCAGAAGGTTGGTGACCTCATCCCTTAACTTTTTCGTCTCGGCTTTTTCGAAGTCGAGCGAATCAGCTAAGGTCTTTCGTCACTCTTAAACCTGAAAAAATTAAGGGTAGACATGAATACAGAGACAAGTAGTCGTAAGTATTTCTGCGATTGACACGTGATCGTATGTTTTCTCACGATTACTTACGGTCGTAAGTTTTCTCGACCGATGCCAAGTCGTAAGGTTTTCTACGACAACCCCCCGAGTACTGAACAAGTAGTCGAATCATAAAACGATTACGAGTGTCGGTTACTCACCACCTCTCTGCTTGCTCGCAGAGTACTGCTTTTTCTTGTCGTAACTTGACAAGTTGTCGGTTGTACTTGCAAACCGTAGCAACTTGTTCCACAGCTTTCTGCAGGAAAGAAAGGCAATAAGAAGCAAGGATAAAACTGTACTTGTAGGTATCGATGGATACTTATATTCATGCTTGACCAAGCAAACATGGAGACTATTCTTGACGGATCTTTCAGCCCATCCATCTCCTCGACTCGTTTTCACTAAACCCCTTCGAGACCTTCGCCATCGAAGACATCCCCACAATTGGGAATGCTGCTAGGGTGAGGGACTCGGTCGTGAGATCTGTAAGCGGAAGATCCTACAATAGAAGTAGGGCTAAAGAAATCAGAGCAAAAGTTAAAATACTCTTCTTCTTCTAACTCTGTGATGGTAGCACCGCCTGGAGGACCGGAAGGAATGTCCTCGACAACCTGCTTACCAGCACGGTGGTCAGAGCTCTCACCACCACCTACTCCTGGCGTCTCCCTTGTGGCCTCCCTCGTCTCCACCTTCATCCCTACGACTGCCTCAGTAGTCATAGCGACTTCAGCAGCGACGACTTCTTCCACCATGGGAATGGTAGCTGGAACTTTAGCTCTGCATTATCGCACCTTCATTGGTGAAGAAGTGTGGCGGGCTTCTCAATAGAACCATCCATGGAGGCTGAAGGAGTTGGGCTAAGATCATAAAACAAAGAGCAAGTTAACTCGTGAAAAACAAAGGGTAAATGCTATTCTTACGCTTCTGTTTTTCACATACCTCTATGTGCTGGACCTAACCCGGAACTTAGAAGCAACCTTCCCAATGGAAGGTTTCTTCGACTTCCTCTCGACTCTTGTTGGTGAGATTTAATTTGAGAGCAGGAGTCACCGCTTCGTGACCCTCCTGACTCCCCTAATGGCCGATATCTGTCTCGACCACCTCAAGGGCACTGCTCCCCGCGACCTTAGGTTCTGTTGGAGTAGCAGTTTCCTTAACAAAGACATGAAGCTCTTCGGTTCTCCTTTTCTGTTTGCTTTATAAAGCCACGAGAAGCAAAAATTACGAAAATCTTATTGTCGTAATAGAAGGTACCTTAGCCTTTGGGGCTTTGCTTTTAAGGGCAAAGCGACTATTACCTTTTCCTACGCATTTGCCTCCATGTCATGATGAATTGAGTAAAGGGAGCGGAAGAGTCGAACTCGCGCCACCTTTGTGTTGACCTTTACAAGTCGGCGCCTTTTGGTTGAAGGAGCTTTTCTTTGGCTCCGCTTGCTGTCGCCCCAATGACCACCAATTCGACTTCCACATCGTCTTGGTGGTCTTCCATGCCTACTTTCTGTTGTGATCAGGAAAAGAAAATTTACAGAAAGTGGTCGTAAGTTTTTCTACGATTACTCCCTGGTCGTAAGTTCTTCTGCGACCAGCCCAAGATCGTAAGTTTTCTCGATAAATCCTATAGTCGCAAATCTTTTTATGACCATAAAGGCCTAAAGACAAAGTCGATTTTCGATTACCTTTAGGCGCTCCACCTTTTCCTCTGCGGTCAAAACTGCAAGAATCTGGGGAGCTGCTACACTTGACGGACTCTTCTCACAGATGAGCTTTGACGTGGGCGTCAATCCCCGCCTGTGGAAGATCTGTGCGGATAAATAGCATAGTCAATAGACCAAATCAGGATTAACTAAGGCCAGAGTAAAAAAAGTGAGAATTCCACTTACCATCCTTGTAGTCCCTAGTCGGGTCTTCTTTCCCCGAGTACCTCCACATAGGAGGAACTCGTTTCTTTAGGGGACTAATGCGGCGCGTGATGAAGTCCTTCACCATGTGCCATCTGGTAAGCCCCCCGCCTTCAAGTCTTTGATAGCTTGAATGTAGGGGGCGATCCGGTCAAAATTCTTGGGAGTCGAATCCCAGGAAGAAATCCTCTCGGCAACATTCCCAATGAACGAGAGGCTGTCTTCCTCGGTGACTTCCCAATAGAGCCATTTCTTCTTCCACCCTGGCCACAAGGACCGGGTGAACATCTGAATATACTCCTTCGACTTCCCGTCGCGGAGCTTCAGACCGCAACTCCCAACAATTCCGACTTGCCGAGCCATCCCATAATAATACTGGACAAGCTCGAGGTCCGCTGGAATTCTCAAGTACGCATCACTGAAATACACGAATACACTTAACATTGTGATGGAATTAGAACCCAGATTCACTAATTCCACCCCAAAGTGCTCAAGTACAAGAGTGAGAAAAGGGTCAGCACGCAATCGGAGGCCACACTCACAGTATGCCTGGAAGACAAGGATTTGACTATCCTCCCCCGACGGCCAGTGTTGTCCTGCCGCTGAAATCCACTTCACGAGTACCTTCTTGGGAATTTTCTCGGCGGCAACCAAGGCATTCATCTTCGTAGTGTCCATTTCGATTCACCCACTCGAGAGCGATCTGGCCATTTTCCTCATGAGAAGGAGGTTTGAATTTGGAAAAGTCTCAAGAAACACACAATTTTCTTTGGCGATGGAGAAGGTGAGAACTAGATGAGCGATCAGTGCATTGGGAAAAGGTAAGAACCTAGAGTCACCCTGCGGTCATTTTTATAACAATGCGCTTGAAATGAAATCTTGTGGAAACTCAACGGTTCCCAGCTTTGGAATTGCTCTATGAGCAGATCTTTTAAATGCTGTTTGAGAAAAGCGAGGCTCTTTTCACACCTCAAGTGAAATTACCTTCTTGGCCAAGCATATTTACGGTCAAAGAAATACAACTCGAAAAGGCTTTACTTAGATCATCGAGGCCGACAACTCTGTAGTCGTAAGATTTTCTCGACTACCTCGTAGTCGTAAGATTCTCGACAAAGTTTCTTGACCAAGTATATTTACGGTCAAATGAAACACGTGTTGAAGAGTTTTCCTTCAACCTTCACCTCACAACCACCTAGTGGTCGTAAGAACATCTATGACTTCTTTCCTAAGTAAGTTATTTTCACTTGAAGTGGGAGCGGATGATGAGGATCTAACAATCCTCATTTTACTATTTATCTATAATTGAGTATTAAGGGTAAATATGACGTCACACGACTATCAGTATACCCTTACAATAGTAAGGAGAAATCAACTAGGTGGTCGTAAGCTTTTCTCGACCACCCCATAGTCGTAGGTTCTCCTATGACTACCGCGTGTCGTAAGTCCTCCTACGATTACCTGCGGTCGTAAGTCTTTCTCGACCGGTACCCGATTATAAGCTTTTCTCGACTACCCACAGTCGTTAGTCTTTCTCGATCGGTAGGCCCTATTAAGCTTGTGAGATCTAAGCGGTCAAGATCGTAGTTATTCTGCGGAATAACTACGGTTAACTCACCATTATATCGATTGATAACCGTCAAACAGCGTGGGAGGTTAGTACTCGGTGATTCTTGTCATTATTACGAAATAATGGCGCCCACGACACAGAGCGACTACCTCTCCACATACTATAAATAGACATCTTCCACGAGAGAAAAAAGAGGGCGAGAGGACTTTTGAGAGGCAATCGATGAGCGATATTAGCGCAAGTCTTTCCACTGATTGTAACCAGGATACCAATACAATACACACAGGAGTGGGGTTGTTATTCTCTCTGGAGAAGGCATGAACCTGTATAAAAATCCCCATATCTCTTTTGTCTGCGTGATCAATTGTGGAGACCCCCTGAATCAAATAATCTTTACGTAAGATCGATTCTAAAACACCGACAGGTGTAAATTCTTCATAACTCACGTCGTTGATATGGATTACGCCCGGTGACCGGATACGCTATGGCGGCCGGACTCAGCCGCATGAGCCTTTCCCTTCCCCTTGTCATGGGACTCTCCGCGTCGGGCTGGTATGTCGAAGTCGTCCATGTCCTGTGATTATATGATGTAAGTGCACCGTACAGTGAAAAACATAACAAGGATGTAAATTCTTCATAACTCATATCGTCGATATGGATTACGCCCGGGTGAGTCCGGGGCTCTTTCGGTGGATCCTCAATAGGGTCTGGTACGTAAGGTTTCCACCGCACGAAGGTCTCGGCCCGCATCGAGTAGTTCAGCATGTACTTCTGCTGGATGAACGCCATGCCGTACATTTCCAGGCTATCGATCCACTGGAAGAAGTGACAGTGCATCTCGAGCTTCCCTTACATGGGGATGAAGTTAAAAATTTAAGGAATTGAATGTAGGGAGAGGAAAATCGACGCGTGCAAAAGAAACTCTTATGAGGTGGTGCCCGCACGTGTAGTACGCCCAGGTGGCGATGACTGGGTGTGTGGACTGAATGATCTCCGCCAGCTCGCCACACACACGTTGTGAGACTGGAAAACGTGGTGGTACTTGAGCATCTTTCATTGAAAAATTTGAGTATTGTAGATGTTTCCTCTTCTGCACAAGCCACTTGCGCTTCTGCAACACCCTCGTATAGAAGTTTGTCGAAGAGTCCATAGCTGGGTATCGTACAAGTTTACATTGTACATAACAAACAAGGTGGAAAAACATTAACATTACAACACTGAATGACGACCGGATGAGTTGGGTCTATTCGGACAATCCTTCATTGTGTGCCCAGGGGTCTTGCATATCCTGCACTTGATTGTGCAGCTAATACTGGTATGTTGGCTGGCATCCATGTCGTTCTGGAAGCGCCGCATCTGCCGTCGCCCCTTCCCTATTCTCTTCAAGTCCCTGTTCGGACACAATTGCACCATGATCCTTGTAGTTCATTTTCAAGCCGTACGAGTGAAACTCTCCACACTATGTACTGAATAGGTGCTGCATGTCGTAGTACTCAGAGATGTACGGCGTAGACATATGCCTTATTTGCGCACACACCTTGTACACATGCGAGCATGGCTTGTGGAGGAGCTTCGACTTGTTGCAGGTGCATGTCGCGACATCACCCAGGGTGCATGCCTGTTTCCTTCCTCCTGGCATGATTGTTGACGTATTTCTGCCGAAACCTGATCTCGTACTTCCACTTGAGGCCATCGATCACCCGGATGTCATGCATTCGGGCCTTCTCCATCTTCCGGTCCATGTGCCTTTGCATGTTCTCGGACCACTGCTAGCCTTCGTCCATCTGTCACTTGGCTGTGGTGGCTCTATTGACAAAATAACCAACAGTGCGAGTCCATGTCCTTTGGACGATCGCGGTGATAGGGAGGCACCGCACACCTTTGAGGACGCTGTTGTAGACCTCAGACATGTTGGTCGTCATAATCTTGTACCTCGCACTGTCTGTGTCATAGAGGATGGATTATTTCTCCAATTCAGGAGTGTGGCCATGAATCCACTCCGAGAAGCTTATAGCACTGCTGGCTTGCTCTCCATCTGGAGTGGACTCCCCTGTAAGTCTTGTAGTCTGGTATTCGAGGTCTCTCCAGATGGACTCAAACTTCCGCCTCTGCTTCCGCAAACACAATGCCTTGAACGTCTTCATAACTTCCTAACTGCAGAACCGTGTGAACAAGTTAGATGCAAGATGCCTCATGCACCACGGATTGCATATCGTTCCACTCGTGAGCGGATCCGTCCCTGCCGCATGGTGTTGATGGCGCCAACAACCCAACATTGCGATGCGTGATTACGCAAACGTTGGGCCGGTCTCCCACCACCGTCGTCTTCACATTCTTTAGGAACCACAACCAGCTGGATGTATTCTCGCTCTCTACAATGGGAAATGCCACCAGGAGAAGCTGGACATTCGCGTCAGCCACCACCGCAGTGAGGATGGTGCCCTTGTACCCCCCCCGAAGAAAGTGTCATCCATCATTAACACGGGACGGCGGAACTTGAAGCCCCCGATGGCCTGAGCGAAAGCCCAGAACACCCGGTCCATTATGAAGCGGTTGGGCTCTTTCCCAGTATCTTCATGGTCAAACTTGTTTATGTACATGCCGAGGTTTGATTCGATAATATGGTGAAGCAATCTCGACACAAGGTTGTACGCCTCTTCGTATGTACCGTACATGTTCTCAATTACCTTCTGCTTGGCTCGTTAGACCTTGCTGTAGCTGACTGGATAGCCAACTTGATTGGAGACTTTCAATATTAGCATCTTGGGGGATATAGATACGTCTGCCTCAACTAGGTGCATGACGAGGCTTACAACATATGTGGAAGTCATGTTCTGATGCTGTCGTACGGGCTCGCTGAGCTCGCAAGTGTGGTCGATCAGCGCCTTGACCGTGAAGACCGAGCTGAAGATCTTTGCTCGATGTGGCCCGACCTTCTTTGGGGCAGCCTTCCACTATGCACTTCACTGCATACTTTCCTGGGTTGGATCGGTCCACTTGGTACGTACGACTGATGGGCAAAGCGTACCGTGTTATAGCTTGTTGCACGACCACCTTATCCGGGAAGCGCTACCCAACTAAGAGAGTGTCGGCTTCAAACCCTCACTGGGAGCCTTCTTCTTGCGGCAGTACGAGCGAACGCACCGCTATATCATCAAGTCTCAATACCACGTAAGGACCAACGGCTTGGTGTGTGTCCTTGTCGCTACCATCCGAGCTTGGGTCAGCGTTCTCGTCGGACTCCAACAAGAGAGGCTCATCCGGTAGATACTCGTGACAGTCGATGCAAGTCAACTACCACATTTCTGCCTCCCTTATTTGGCACAAAATTAGGTGCAGGACTTCCCTCCGAGGCAGCACATTCCATGCTTCCATCTACACGCTCGGGCTGCGCTTGCCCGCTTGTAGAGGCCCTGGCATCATCAAGGTTTCCCCGCCCCCTGCATATGAAATTCACGTATACCATAGGCTTCCCGTGAATGGTCGCCTCGGGCTGGGAGGCAATCTCCATGTAGTGCCTCCATGCTATGCTTCCATTCGCCTTGACGAGCTCCCACACATAATTCATGCAGGTGATCGCTTCGATCACAACTTTCTTCGTCGTTGGCTCTGTGACGAACTTCCTGCGGATGCGACCGTAACTTCGTGAATATTCAGCGCATGGAGCCTCTCCACCTGAACCACCATGTACTGGCATCTCGACAAGTCCAACCCATCGGGTTCGGCCCGTACGAGACCATCGTCATCAAATACAAACAAGTTTTTCATGTCGAAAATACCTATAGCCATAACAACCACTAAATAATTACGAATGAGTTATGCCTAACTAATTCCTACTTAAATAATTATGACTGATTAATAACCACTAAATAAATTACAAGTTGTCCATTTCCACTAATTTAATATGCTGGTGATTACAAGCGATTAATTATCACTAAAAAATTACCAATACTTCATTTTCACTTATTTAATATGTTGTAATGATGACTACTAAACTAATTACAAAAAATTAATTACCACTAAACTAATTACAACTAATTAATTACCACTAAACTAATTAATTACTAGTGAACTAACTAATTACAACTAATTAACTATCTCTAAACTAACTAATTACGATTGATTAATTACCACTAAAAAATTACCAGTACTTCATTTTCACTTATTTAATATGCCGTAATGATGACTACTAAACTAATTACGACTAATTAATTACCACTAAACTAATTAATTACCCCTAAAATAACTAATTACGACTAATTAATTGCCCCTAAACTAACTAATTACGACTAGCTGACTAAGACTGACTAATCATGAGTACGGTAATAACGGCAAAAGCATCCGATAAATTACCAGCCCTTCAGGAGAAGGTAATAAAAAAAGATCGGGCGATGAGAAGGAAGAAAACAGTTAACCTCCCAATAAAAGTAATTATGTTACATTCTCTGAGTTCTCAGCGATGAGCGCAAGAACGATAATCGAAACTCAAATGAGATGAGCGAAGAGTGAGTGCCAGAGTTCGGTATTTATAGCCGAGCGGAGGAGGAGTCACTGCGTTGGCACTGGGAATTTCGTAAGAGTTGGCACCTGAATTTCTAGGCGAGGCAATAGATTGCGGAGGAGGGAGGAGAGACGGTGGGAAAGATGGCCACCGCGCAGATTTTTAGTTCTCCGCAAAATAGTCCGGGTGCGTGATGGGTGTCGCAGGCGGGAGGAAGGGTCGGACGGGGGCGTGTGTCGGGATGAAGTTGCAAGAAAAATTCTGAACGAATAAAATTATGGCAATTTTACACCGTATAGTACACTGTGTCGGGAGGTTCCACAAAAAATCCATATTTTTTTGAATTCATTTGCTATATTTTATAATTTCTACAAACAGCGGCAAAACCCGAATTTTGAAAACCTTAATTTCTCGAAACCCTAGCGGCAGAGGGGAGAGAGGGACACGTGGCGGCGCACGGTGATCATGCTCCAATTGTTGGCGCACGGTCACCGTGCACCAACGCGCTGAGGTGGCGGCGGGGTCGGTCGGGAGGGCCACGTGGTGGCGTGACAGGCATTGGTGCACGGTGACCGTGCGCCAATGCCATCTGGCGGCGTGGGAGCTGTTGGTGCATGGTGACTGTGCGCCAATGGTGTCATTTCTGCAAATACATGAGCTCATGGTCATTTCTGTAATACGGGTTGAAAACATGTTGTATCTGCCTAAAATTCAATGCCACATAAGCGGTCTTATATACTCGTATACTACACATACATACTCTCGGTTGCGCAAGATATTCCATACGTTGTGAGATACGGAATAGGGAGTAACTACTTCCTATATATATATGTAGGTATATATCTATGTATATATATATTAAGCTCAAAAAACCAATATGCATAAGGTAATTATCCTTGCATCTAAAAGTTGCATGCAAAATTCACATCCCATCAATAAGCCTCAAAGAGTCTTATCATAAACCAAATATGCATATGATATAACTGTCCACGAAAGATCCTTATAGTAACATATGTATGTATGCACAATCTATCCATAAAAAGATATCACTAACTCATGAGGTGGCGAAGTAGATAACAGACTCACCATCACCACCACCAAGTCTTTTACTAATAGTAAAGAAATATGTCAAAATCTAAATAATCGCACTCTTGATTTGGTCTCACCTTTGCAGCGGCGTGCTTCTTCTCCGTGACAATAGATGGCCATCGAAGGTTAGGATTAGGGTTCATCGATAGTTAGGGAGGGTTCATCGTGCCCCAGGTGTAGAGGGTGGAAGATGGTGGTGCGTGGCGGCACCACCACCGCTGCCATGGATTGAGAGAGAGGCGATGGCGGCGAAGCGGCATGCGGTGGAGGAGGATTTAGGATGGCAATGTTGGCGGTGCGGCGAGGCGGCGAGCACCAGCCACGGGAGGTGACGGTAGAAGCACGATGGGCAGCGGGGGCTGGGGATAGCACGAGAAGTCGCGAGGCGGCCGTGGCGCGGCGATAGTCGAGGAGGGGGTAGGCCAGAGAGGGAAGCGACAAAGCGTCAGGATGGTCGCCCGACAATGCTATCGGGCGATTGCACACTCTGTAGATGCCTCCATAAATGTTCCACGATGTGTTGCGGCACATGTGTAACTTGCGTTCTCACTTAATGACATTGGCCCTGTTTTTTTAGGCTTGGCCTCTTTGGCTTATAGCTTAAAGCCAGCCTTTTGGTTTGAGCAGCTTATAAGCGCCTAGCTTTAACGCCAAGCCAGGGTGTTTGGTAACCCTAGCTTTTTATGGCCTTGAGCTATGGTTTAGTGTTAAATTGTTTGAAATACCCTCGTCGTGGGGGTTGCCCTAGCTGTTGGGCTATCATCGGCCTCACCGCCGCCTAGCCCGCGAATGGGGTCGTCGGCTGAGGGAGGGGCAGAGGAAGGAGATCGGGTTCGGCGATGAGGGGAGAAGGACAGAGATGGCGAGAGAGGCAAGTGGGTTGGAGTGGAGAGGAGGAATGGGAGAAAAATTGAAGGGTTTTCTTTTGTATACATATGTCATTGGTGGGTAATTTCGACGAAGTTAAATGGCAAATGGCTATTTCCAACCCGCAAAAGTTAAAAAAAAACAACTAGCTTGTGGCTTATAGGCTTAAAGTGGCTTAAGCTTTTTAGTTTTTGGCTTAAATAGCACTGTTTGTGTTCAAAATAGCAAATGTAGCCCCCCTCTAGAGTGAAAAGCCAAAAAATGGCACCACAGACAAGCCAGCAGGTGACAGGTGTCACCTGCTGAGCCATAGGTGCCCGAATCTCCCTTGTCGCGTGCTAGGCGTTAGGATCCTGGATCCCCCTTGCTGCATCGTGGGCACTCGGACGCCCCTGCCATGCACTGGGCGCCTGGACCCCCCTCTATCGTGCGCCAGGCGCCTGGATTCCTCTCGTCCCAACGCTCGGTCATGTCCGTGTCCCCCTAGATTCCACACTGACTGCTTACTAATCTGCACACATAAATGGAGTACAATGTGTACAAGGTATACAAGGAAATACACAACAAATATGGTTCGGATTTGACCATTTTTGGTACATGTGATAATACATAGCAAGTTAGGCATACAAGAAAAGCGCATGATTTCATGCGCCCTTTAATAATTTGTGCATATACATTGGGTACAATGTATACAAGCTATACACGGAAATACACAACAAATATGGTGTGGATTTGACCTTTTAGTACTTGTGATGATACATAGAAAGTCAGGTAGACAAAGAAAGTGCATGATTTCATGCGCCCTATTTGGAATGCTAGTGTTTGGCTTATTTAGCATTGTTTGTCACCGCAATAGCAAAAATAGTCCCCTCCGGAACAAAATGACAAAAATATTTGGATTTAGGGTTGGACCATGCGCTGTTCTCACGATTGTAGTGTTTGTAGAACCGATTCCTTTTGAAAAAAGGAGGACGAATTTTGAAATAGACGAAATATTTTGGAATTAAATTTGAAAGACTTCATAATGTAGTTGCGAATTACATGGCACCTAGGGTTTTGTTATGTGCATTAGAAATGAGCATGCACGAATCAACAAACTAAAAAACACCTAGGATACATGTGCGCCTTTTTGGAATATAAAAAAAGGTGGATCAAAACAAAGTTAGTCTTGGCAGCCCATTGGTGGCTTTCCCTTGTCTCTTGTAGACCCACAGGTGTAGCCAATTCCGAAGGTAGCCCACCACTGGGCTTTGAAGATCTCCTAGGACTAAGCACTCACTTAGCAGGAGCATCGAGAGCTCGGCCAGCCCCCAATGGGACAATCGATGCCTTCCCCATGTCTCCTACAGACCCGTGGGTGCGGCTAGTGCGAAAGGCAGTCCAGTACTGCATGATAGGTGCGAAATTTGATATGTGTGTGAAAGATTCTCTTACATGGATATCTCCGCACGTGTAGTATGCCCAGGCGACGGTCAACGGGTGTATGGACTGAATGATCCAAACCGGGTTTTTGCAATTGCACTACAGGCGTGCAAACTCCGGTGGTACGGGCGCATGCTTTATCGAGTAATTCGGGTAGGTTCTCGCCATCCCAGCTAGCCACTTGCGCTTCCGCAACATCTCCGCATAGCCTGGCATCTCCAAGGATGGCCTAATGTTCTCCTCTAGCTCGCTCTCTTTTCCCTCCTTCCTCTCTGTTGTGCGAAACAAGTTGGTTGTGGTGGTATAGTGTTCTCCTCCACCTCTCTTCTTCCTCCTTTTATAAGTGGATAAGGTGTAGTGCTGAGGGTAGAAATCATGATGAATGGCAGGGTGGGATGGCTGGTGAGTGGTGTCTACTCACTACAAAAGGCTAGTCTGTGGTATCATTTCGGTATAAAAAGGTGTAGTGGCAACGTGTGGTTAATTCATTCTGAAAAGGTTGGATGGCTAGTGAGTGGTGTCTACTTACTCTGAAAAGCTGGTCTGGGTTGTCATTTCGATTTGAAAAGGTGTCCTAGTAGTGTGAGGTCAATTCGATCTGAAAAGGTGGGAAGGCTGTTGAGTGTTGTCCACTATGAAAAGTTGGTCTAGGTTGTCAATTCAGTATGAAAAGGTGTTCTGGCAGTGTGCGGTCAACTCGGTCCGAAAAGGTGGGACGATTGGTGAGTGTTGTCCACTCACTGCGAAAAGCTGATCCTGGTTGTAGGGTGTGGTCAATTCTTTTTTAGAAAGGTGACGTGAAAAGGTGTAATGGCATTGTCGTGCGGATTTTGGTATTGTAATGTTATAGAAAATATTGTACTTATACTCAAGTTGTTGTTGTATGGTTGTAGTGTAATGTTCTGGGTCTATGCTGAATATTGTAATGCAATTATACCTTATCATATTATGTGCATAAAAATCCAGTTGTTGAAAGTTAAAGTCTTCTTGCAATTCATACAAATCTGATACAACATAAGCGTACAACATCCTGGATACATACACACATAATGTATACAATCTAATTGCATCTGATGTCTGAAGCAAGTACATGCACAATGCAAAGAAATGCAGTGGTACACTACGAGATACAATATGGCCTCACTCGTCGAGCCACTATCGCTCACTTGTATCGCATCCTAATCTTGCGTTGAGCATGTCTGTGAAGTACGTCAACCAGTCCAAAGCGCATCTCTATCACGGAGAACATATGGAACCGTTGAGTTGGGTGGCGCCGGCAAGTGACCCTAGCCAAGGTGAGTGCAGTGCAAGCTCATTGTCACCTGGTGAGCCATGCCAAGCTCGCTTCTTTGCAATTATATCGATAATGAATGACTCCATGAATCGCCCGGAGCCACGACCTCCCAATTATGATGTATGAATGGCCCTCGGTGCGGCGGAGCTCGGCGTGATGGTACAATGTACCCGGACCATGGGTGTGGTGGAGCCACATCAATTGCCTATAAGGTATGGGCATGACGTATTATTGTTGAATAATGATGAGCCAAGTCTTTTGAGAAGTGATGATGGACCGGACTACGAGAAATGGCTTGAAGCCATGAAATCGAGATAGACTCCATGAGTGACAATCGGGTTTGGAATCGGTCGATCCTCTTGATGGTGTTAAAACCATTGAGTGCAAATGGATCTATAAGAAAAATATTGATATGGATGGAAATGTTCACATTCATAAAGCTCGACTAGTCGCAAAGGGTTTCGACAAGTTCAAGGGTTGACTACGATGAGACTTTCTCACGGTAGCGATGCTTAAATCTATACGGATCATTCTAGCTATTCTTTGCATATTTCGACTATGAGATATGGCAAATAGATGTCAAAATGGCTTTCCTTAATGGAAACCTAAGTGAGGATGTGTACATGACACGGCTGAAGGTTTTGTCGATCCAAAGAATGCTACGAAAGTATGCAAACTTCAAAAGTCCATTTATGGGTTGAAGCAAGCATCTCGGAGTTGGAATATACGTTTTGATGAGGAGATCAAAAGGTTTGGTTTCGTCAAGAAAAAAGAAGAACCTTGTGTTTACATGAAGGTTAGTGGGAGCGCATTTGTTATCCTAGTCTTATATGTAGATGACATATTATTGATTGGGAATGACATTCTAATGCTGGAATCTGTTAAGGTATCATTGAAAAATAGTTTTTCTATGAAGGACCTAGGAGAGACAGCATATATCTTAGGAATAAAGATCTATAGAGATAGATCAAGAAGGCTAATTGGATTAAGCCAAAGTACTTATATTGACAAGATGTTGATTCGGTTCAGTATGCAGGATGCCAAGAAAGGGTTCTTGCCTATGTCACATGGCATAAGTCTTAGCAAGAGTCAGTGTCCTTCGACAACTGATGAGCGAGACCGTATGAATGGTATTCCTTATGCTTCAGCTATTGGACCCATCATGTATGCCATGATATGTACTCGACCAGATGTATCATATGCTCTAAGTGTTCTGAGTAGATACCAAGTGATCCGGTGAAGGTCATTTGGGCGGTGTGAAAAACATTCTTAAGTACTTGAGAAGGACTAAGGATGCGTTCCTAGTTTATGGCGGTGATGAAGAGCTCGTTGTAAATGGTTACACCGATGCAAGCTTCCAAACCGACAAAGATGATTATCGTTCGCAATCTGGTTATGTATTCATTTTGAATGGAGGAGCGGTGGTGGAAAAGTTCAAGCAAGGGGCGGTTCTTGATTCTCGACGGAGGCGATTACATTGCGGCCACGAAGGCTGCGAAGGAAGGTGTTTGGGTAAGGAATTTCATTGTTGATTTGGGCATGGTTCCGAGTGCCTCGGGCCCAATGGATCTCTATTGTGACAATAATGGAGCCATTGCGCAGGCTAAGGAACCTAGATCCTATCAGAAGTTCAAGCATATACTCAGGTGTTACCACCTTCTTGCGAATTGGTGGATAGAGGAGATGTTAAGATATGCAAAATTCATACAGTTTAAATGTTCTTGATCTGTTGGCAAAACCTCTCACCTGACCAAAGCATGAGGCGCACACAAGAGCTATCGATATTAGATACTTAAATGATTGACTCTAGTGCAAGTGGGAAGCGTTGGATATATGCCTAGAGGCAATCATAGAGATGATTATATTTCATTATGTTCATAACATTTGATAATATGTTATCTTGTTCCTTGAATTAATCATCGATTATATAGATCAATGAGTATGTGACTTGTTGGTGAAACTCTTTATCTTATATGATGTTGTTCTAAAGTATCCTGGTGAACACCGGTGACTCTCGACAGTACATGTATTGATTGATGACCATGTTTCACCAGTCATGGATATAGAGATATCGAATCAATAATGTGGACACATGTTAGAGAATATAGTGTTGGATAAGACCCACCTTGAGACACTATTGAGATTGTTATGATTCTATGTGTCGTTAGTTGGTCTCAAGCAATGATGATGTATAATCCTTAGCCCTGAGATCAGCATGTTTTCTACATGTGTAATAGCACTCTTAGGGGTTGCCAAACGCTACTCCGTAACTAGGTAGTTATAAAGGTAGCTTTCGGGTATGCTATGAAACATGCGGAGGAATATGACTGGTCGGATATGTGATTTTGCCCCTCCTAACATAACGGGAGAGATGTCTCTGGGCCCCTCGTTGTGGTCGAATAAAGAAAGTGCATGGCCATGCCACTAGTGGTCGAAGTGTCGACCACATGAAGTTAGTCGACACTTGATCGAGAAAGTATTGAGCAGTCCATGGATGACATATTATCTCACGAGTTCAACCGGATGTCGTGAGGCAAAGGGAGAATACACAAGCGGTCGTTCGGTTGCGAGGTCATAGGTGGTCGAAGTCGTATGGAGATCGACCTAGTCGAAGACTACTCGAATATAATCACCAGCGGCGTGAGGAGTTGCAAACTGGTCGTAGTTAGATACTAAGCTGGTCGTAAGGAGTTACGAACTAGTTGTAACTAATTATGAACTGGTCGTGACTAAATCTGAGTGGTCGTAAGTGATAAGGACACAGTCGTAGATCATATCGCATTAAGGTTCGTCAGATATATTACGTGTGTGTTCGGGAATCGTTATGTCTTTGCTAGGTACCGTGACGACTCGTGATCGGAAAGAGTTTCAGTCTGGCGATTACACATGAACCTATAGGGTCACACACTTAAAGGGCTAGGATTTGATTTGGATGATGATCTGAATTCTTATAGGCCACGAGTTCCTAATGGGCCTTCTGTTCGGGACCCATTATGGATGCCTATATATAGAGGGGCGGTGGCATGGGGTGAGGTGATCGATCAATCTCTCTGGAAGAAATCTCGAAACCCTAATAGCCACGCTCTCCTCAACCACACCGCCGGCGCTAGCACTCCTGCGCGTGGTGTCCCTGCCCCGTACGTGTGGATACCTTGGAGGTGTTGTTGCGAAGCATCAGCACTAGAACGATCCGCGACTCATGACGTTCATCGGAATAGGAGGAGAAGGTGTGCGGCAAGTACGACTACGACTGCTTCAACTCACTACATCGACTCTACTTCCGCTACGAGTCGGCGCGTCTAGTGGTAATCTCGTGATCTATTACTAACGGAGGTTCCTTGGTTGCGCGGTAAAATTTTTGTTTGTGCTATCGTAGCCTTCCCGCGATCCTTCAGTTTTTACCGTGGTGGTCGGAGACATGCCGGTCTCCCCTAATCCATGTTGAGGTAAACCCAAACCAATTAGGCCGGCTCCACAAATTAAGCTTTCCTCCGAGGTAAATCCAAACCAATTGGACCGGTTCCAAACCGAACCAAAAAACCTCAATCCACTAGAGTTGCTCTTTCCTCTACTCCAGAGATGGCGAGCACCACACCACTCACAAACCGCCCGGGCCTTCTCATAATATTCTTGAGAAGCTCACTAACGCACGACGCCTCCACGCTGTCTAGGAGTCGGCAAACTTCAAGAGTAACAAGTCTAAGACTCTCACTTGAACCAATCAAATGTCTTAGCTCAAGTGAATACTCAATCCACTACCTAATGCAACACATGAACTAGGATTTGCCTCTCAAAGCTCAACAAGTGCAACACATGCACATATGAGTTTAGAGGGCTTGCTCTTTGCTCTAGAGAATAGAATGGGACTCCAGCAACTCTCTCTCTCTCACGGCCAAGGTGGGTATTTATAGCCCACATACAAAAACTAGCCGTTGGAGAGAAGATTCCAGAGAAATAGGAATACACTGGTATGACCCCAACTAATGGCTAGTCAGACCGCCCCAAGCACCAACGGCTATAAAATTAGCCGTTAGACCCACCTCCGGTCAGACCGCCAACCAATGGCCGGTCAGACCGCCAACCAATGGCCGGTCAGACCGGACCAAACCGGTCAGACCGCTCAACTGAAAGCAAGCCAAACTAGAGAAAACACCTTCTCTGGAATAAACATACCGCAACAGAAATTGGTACTACCGCATTCCGATAGTACCGTCTCTTACAGGCCGGTACTATCGCACAAATCCTTGCGGTAACAGAGGACCGATCAGATCACTCAACACAACCCGGTTAGACCGCCCTTTCAAAGCACGTTCTCAAGTCCGATTGGACAACACATTCGGACGGTCCGAACATTCCGGTCTGACCGGCCAACACATGGCGGTCAGACCGATAGTCCCATCGGTCATATCGATTGCTCTGGCTGTCAAACCGCCAGTTCACAACGCTGAAAGCAGATATGCACTTTGCTTCAACTCAACTTACAAAACACATTTGCCAATTGATGCAAGATGCACACAAGGGATGAAAGCAATATTCTCAACAAGTTGCAAAACATATTTGCCGACTTTTAGAATTAATGTCACAAGGAGTAAGGTACATGGACTTAAATTGTTTACAAAACACATTCGCAAATATCGGCAACATGCTAAAGAGAGCTACAGCAAGCAAGACGAGCTATCAACACATGACTAACTCAAGCTACTAGTCAAAGACCCCTTTTAATAATACGGCAACATATACTAGCAATCCAACCTTCCAACCAAACACTAAGATCGATAAAAAAACTAGGAACACATCCTTAGCCTAGCTAACCATACATTTGCCTTGCATACCTTCTTGAAGCTTGATGACGCACATCCTCACTTCAAGTTCGAGTCATTGTCTTGACTTTGATAATCATCAACACATGATGATTTCTTTTGTTTCAGGATCTTGACTTGATGCTCATCAACACATGATGACATCCACCATCCCGAGTCTTGATATGCATCAACACATGATGCCATCTTTCGCTTGCCCTCCATCAACACATGATAGACCTTCTCTTGACTTGATGATCAACTCATGATCATGTCCTCGTCTTGAACTTGATGCGCATCAACACATGATGCATCATTTACTTCAAGCTCTTCAGTTCAATATCATCAACACAAGATGATTTCCTTCTTCCCAAATCTTGACTTGATGACTATCAACTCATGATGTCATCCAAAGTCTCTAATCACTTTGGAACATAACATATTTCACTAACTCATAAAAAATATTAGTTCCACAATATGATTATCATGAATTACCACAACATACCATTAACTAAAAATGGTGGGACAAGATACACAATCCTTCCCTCTTTGGCAATTGATGATAATCACTTCAATTGCAAATAATTGAATAAAGACTGGTATGAGTATATAGGAACTACACAAGTTGTATATGCTCAAGGATGAGTGTATACGAACTACACAAGTTGTATATACTCAAAAGATCAGTTTCAAAGTAAAGATCTTCAATATATGTGGAAAGAGAAATGTGGATCAATACTAATGAAACTACAAAACATAGAGTAAACTCCCATAAAAGTGTGTATACACGAATGTGTAAGAAGAACATATGCACATATTCAAGTTAGAGTTTTGATGAAGTTCAACCTATATTTTGGATCCGAGGAATGTAACAATATATAAGAATATGAAGTTGAATGCATACCTCTTTGATCTTTAAATCCAATGAGACTAAACATGAGATATAGCAATAGAAGAGTTAGTCTCACAAAAAGATTCATCATTATGAATGCATACCTATTTGGACTTTTTCTTTTATATCCAAGCTGAGACTAAACAAGGTATAACAATAGATGTGTTAGTCTCACAAATAGATTTGTCATTAATACATACCTCTTTGTTTTTCACCTTTATATCCAACAGAGACTAAACAGTAGATATTACAATAGAAGTGTTAGCCTCACAATTAGATTTGTCGTTAATAACCAAAATACTCTATTAACACATAATGGTGGGGTCCAAATTCTTCAGGTAAGTTCGAACATACGACCGCTGCTCGTATAGAACCTTGATGTGCATCGTCTCCGCCCACGCCGTAGTCCATTATTGTTGTACTATCGGCCAGTTCCCCGCATGTCAGCCCTTTCTCAATTGCCTGCATTTGAGAAGGATATATGTGAGAAGAACGGACGTAGGACACAATGGTAAATGTTACTTAGATGGAGTTGCACTCACAGGTGGGCAAATCGTTGGAGCATCCTCCCGTCGGGGGCAGGGGGCACATAAAGATCGAACTATCATATTACACGCTACGACGCGTAAAGCTCCACCATATGGGGAAAAAATGAGGTGGCAAGTCGTTGCCCACAACCCTGCACCCTGTGTGCATTGCACATATAGTCCGTGTAGTGCTACCGTCTCCACGAATTGTGTGCTCCATGGAGACCATATAATGTTGTCATCACGCAACATCTCGAACTCGTTGTGAAACATGGGGTAGCACCTCGCCGGTCTATCTCTGGCCCAACGTAACTTGCAGCAGTCCACCAGGTGCGCCTATAGTGGGCCCATCTATCGAGTCATGGACCTCGCATACTGGTGCACTGCAACCACAAAGGTGGGCCACCCAATAGGGAAGTGCTCCCAACTCCACAACTGTAGCTGCACGTAGCAGACCACAAGAACCGGTTTCTCTCCAGTGTCGCGCTGAGGTGTCACACACCCCCTGTACGTGGTGCGAAGGACAGCTGATTTGGGGCATTTCCCTAGGCTCGGCATCAACCAACGACTCGGTAGTGTGGATGTAGCTATGGTACACCCAATCACCCAGTGTGCTGGGAAACAAGGCCGAACTGAAAGAAACAACAGGTTTGCGAAGAGGTGCGTCCTAACAACCTCGTCCGATGCATCATCCAAGTATTGACTGGAATGCCTAAACCACATCTGAGGGACACCATAGGCCCTCTCTACGACAGGTAGACCAAACCGATGTGCCAAGCGGGCCTTCCAGTCCACCAACCTACGAGGTGGAACAAGTGCAGCTCCTGTGATCAGCAAACTGGTAAAGAAGGACACATCCTAGAGAGTGTTCGTCATCTCTCCCCAACAAAAGTGGAAGGTGTGCGTCTCGGGTCTCCATCACAAATGCCAACATGAGACGTGGAGCATACTCACCAGGACAACAAGCCCGTGTCCCAAAAGAGTGGGACGTAGCGAGGGTCAAGGGGCCAGTAATGCCTAGCTGACTTAAGGGTAAGGTGGTGGAGAACCATCTATGATGATCCACCACTTTCTACCGTTATGTTCATCATAAAATGGTTCGAGTAGCATCGGTAGAGGAGGCCGAGCCCTGGTCCCCCCACCATGGACTACAAGAGATTAAATGCCAAGTCAGTTCGGAACAAATAGAATATCAAAATACTTGGAAAGGAAGCATTAAAACAAAATGAACGTACATAAAATTACAACCAACGGCCATTAAAGGCACAAATATTACAACCGGAGTACATGTTGCCATAACATGTGTAACATCCCAAACATTGGTTTATGTCTTAAATGTAATTTGTGAGGATAATTTAAAACTTTTGTTGCCTCATGAGTCATTTGGAAAGTTTCTAGAATTATTCCCCAGTGATTTCCTATTTAAAGAGAACCTTATTTCTTTAATGGAAATTGTTGTCGCTAAAAACTTTCAAACCAAATCTTGTGATCATCCTCTGGAAATATTTTTCCTATCATCTGGATCATCTTAGCCACCTCTCTGAAAAATCTCATAATTTTTAAATTTTATTTGCTATTTCAAAAGAGCAAGTCAAACCAAATTGAATTCTGGTCAAACCCTCAGGGCAGCAGTTTGTGGATTTTCTGGAGAAAAATGTAGTGCATGAAAAATCCTAGAACAATTACACAAGGTTGTTCTCTGTCACTGTAAGCTTACATAAAAATTTCAGAATTTTTGGAGCTTCGGAGCTACCTCTAAAAATTCCCTAACCATCTCAGCCTTTTAAATCAAAAACCTGAAATCACTATTCATTGGGCTTGAACCCAACCCCGGCTCGAGTCCGACCGAGCCCGTGCGAGCTGACTCGGTCTATCCCCTAACGCGCATCGCATGCGACCGTTCGATCGCGCATCAATTAGAATCGTGCCGCCGGCGATTTGTAAGTCTTCGGCGCCTCTTGTCGACCGTTTGATATTGATCCAGCGACCCCGCGCGACTCCTCTCGTCGCGATCGCACGCGTGCGCGTTTGTTCGTTGCATTGCGGGCCATATTGTCGGCCTTCTTCTTCTTCCTCCCGTTGCCCGGTAGAGCTTCGTGCCCGCGCGCGCGCGCTCGAGGTGCTCCGTCACCTCCGTGACCGCACCGCCCACTCCGACCACTCCTGGAGCTTCGTCGCTTAACTCCGCCTCCGTTCTGGCCGTTGGAACCCTTTTATCTCGCCCTCTCTCTCCCGTTTGAGCTCACTTCTCCTCTCGGCCGTTGAGGAGGAGGAAGCTAGCTCTTGTGGAGCTCTCGGGTAAGCTTCCTCCGCGTGGTCCCTCACTGTTATTTGATCTCTCCCGTCTCCATTTTTGCTAACACGAGTCATTGTCTTCGCTTGTAGCTCTGGGTCCAGTGTGGTGTCTTCTTCGGCTCCGGTGCGCGCTCTGTGGAGCTTGATCACGCCACTGTCGTCTCCGGTGAGCCTATCTCTCTCCTAGGTGCGTCAGCACACGCTCTAGGACACTAGGAAGTTTTCCCCTCCATTAATTTTAGCTTTCGTTCGCAGGGACCATCGAATCTTGGATTTTCCCCTTGTCGGCCGCAAAGCTTCCTTTCTTCCTCATCTCCGGTGTGGTAAGCCAACCGTCATTTCCTCGCTTGTATACCATCCTTGGGGGTCACTGGAGCTATCTTGACCATTCTTTCCTTGTCTCTCTCGCCAGGACAACTCTTCCCCGTGAAGCTCTCCGCCGCCGTCACCTTCTTCGTCGCTGGCTCAACTCCGGCCGCCTTTCCACCTCCGGGTCATCGTGGTGAGCTCACTGAACCCATCTAGTGCCTATGCGCACGCTA
Organism: Ampelocalamus luodianensis; assembly: GCA_036346255.1. Classification (NCBI taxonomy): domain Eukaryota; kingdom Viridiplantae; phylum Streptophyta; class Magnoliopsida; order Poales; family Poaceae; genus Ampelocalamus; species Ampelocalamus luodianensis. The sequence continues at coordinate 14,042,489 of CM070634.1, forward strand.
CTTTGCCACGGGCGTCTCTTTTCCGCGATGTGCCATGATAGCCGTAGCCTCCCCTCCGCCCCTCGCCGTCGCGCGCCGCTCTGAGCCACCGTAAGTCGCGCGTCGGTGCCAATAGAAGCGCACGGTTATTGTGCTCCCAGCCCTACCCTTGGTTTGCGCGGCCATGGACCACCGCGCCGGCACGCCGCCGTGCAAGCGACCGGAGCGGGAGCTCTGTTGTTGGGCGAGCCGACAGTTACTGTAGCTCGTGATTAGGAGTTAAACCGCAATGATTAACATTTAATTCGGTATCTTTGTCGGAAGGCACGTGTTAGCTGTAGCTCTGTGTCACCGACATGTGGGCCTGGCTCCTTAAGTGCACCGTTTACTGTGGTGTGGACCGTGGACCGAGTTCGTGGTCTCTGGTCCATGCACTGTGCGTGTGGACCTAGTGCATGACAGGCAGGCCCCGCATGTCAGGCCGTCTCGGAATTTAATCTGGAAAATAGAAAATGGCACTGTGCTCTGGACCCCACTCGTCAGTGACTTTGGCTAGGGTGAGCTGGGTATAAAAAGTATTGTATGTTTATAGAAATTCCGAAATGCTTTATTTCTGAACTGAAAAATGGGTTTAACTTCTAAAATGCATAACTAATTCATTTTAACTCCAAAATGGAGGATTCAAATTTTGTTAGTTTCTATTTTAAATGTACTTTAATACAAAAATAGGTTGGACCATGTTTCTGTCCCAGAAAATGTTTATTAATAAAATGACTCTAGGTTAGGTTTATTTTTGCACTAAAAATTGATTAAACTTCAAAAATGCATAAGTATTTCTCTGTAACTTCAAATTGAGTGAATCCAACTTTGTTGGCTTCCTCTGATGATGAACTTGTTGTGAAAATTAGTTTTAGGCATGTTTCTGTTGTTAAAGAAATTGCAAATATAATTGTATGATGCTCATATTCATGTCTTTGAAAATTCATAGAAAATGCATTATAGCTTCAAATGAGATGAATCCAATTGGGTTGTTCATCTTATGAGGTGATTGATTTACTGTGCAAATTTCAAGTGCACCACCTTTCAGAAATTTTTGCCAAACAAATTAATTATGGTGAATAGTAGCTTTTGTATTTTTAAAGCTGAACAGAATTGTTTTGCTTATAACTTTGCTTAGAGCATCCAAATGAATTGATTCTTATTTCTAAATTCATTATAAATCATGCTCTTGCTTCTGTAAAATTTTCAGAGCATTTGGAGAAAGTTGGTTTTTGACTCTTTTCGGTATTCTTCGTTCTTATCGGTTCCTATTCGCTTTTTCGTTAGGTGCCGACGAGGGTGTTGACCTTGAGAGTAAACCTCTGCAGCAGACCGAGCAAATTCAGCAAGGCAAGCAATTTGATCATGATAATCCTTTTATTTTAAAAGTCTAATATATTATTTTCAACTTATATGTATGCATTGCTATGTTGTGTTAAATTGGTTAGTTACTCCTTTAGATGCATAACCTGTAGGTAAATGATATTCCTTTACTACCTGAGCCTAGGTTATTTGCTGTGATTAGAGTTCGTTGGATGAGCTCTTGTCACTTAGTAGATTATGGGTTCCTATTGCTTAGCCATGCTTAGCTTTCGGTAGTATTGGGCGATCATCGACTTTGTCGATGATTTTGATCACACAAATGTCAATATTATTCCATTATGTCCAGCTTTGTGTTTTATTACTTTACAACTCAAAAACTAAAAATAAAACTTATATCTTGACTTGGGCACAATGGTATGTTGGTGTGATCTCATTAGGTGTGATTTGGAATGGTGCCTAGGTCCTTGGGACCGAGTTACTTATGCCACCGTCTTTGAGCATTTCGCGTGCTAACCACACTAGAGGGTATGGGGCCTCTCTTGACTTAGTACTTTGGCGTGTGTTGGCTCAGAGTCGCGGGGTCGCGGGAGGGATGGTGTTTGGGAGCATGGTAGTTGTCAAAGCTTTACCCAGTGGGTAGTTGTCTTTCGGCTTTATCATGTAAGCGTATGGGTCTCTATCCATATCGGCGGCTCGTAGTTAATACACAATCTGGAAATGTCTCGTAGGACTTAGCCGTGCGGCATACCTTGATAGTGTGCTTTTGTGGCTTAAAGGCGATGCAAGTGTGGGTACATTGGTACACCTGCGAGGTTAAAACTATTCGAATAGCCTTGTCCTAGGTTATGGACACACTCGGTTACTCCCGTGAGAACTAGACTACAACCTTTTAATTAAAACTTGACATGGGTGGTATGAATGGGTAATTCATGCTATGGTCGTGGTGACTATTGGGTTAGTCACTTCAGTTGTTGTCATCTACTTACTATTATGTTATTCTTGCTGTTATTTCAATGATAAAAATTAATTGCAAACTCGCCTTTGAAATGTATTACACTATTGCAAATAAAGATTGCTTTATCTTTGAAAATGAACCATATGGCCTCCACTCAAATAAGCTTGCATGTAGCATATGAATAGGTTTGCTATTCCACACGTCGATCTTGCAGTACAAGTTTGTACTCATTTGCTATGCTTAATGTTATTTGTTGCGAGAGGAAGAAGGTGAGCCCCAAGGGCCTCACTTTGCAGTCGTCTTTGTGGAAGGGTTTGGGACGACTAGACTTGGCGGTCGGTTGGTTGCCTTGTGGGTAAAGGCACGCCGATTGGCTTTTGTTTATCGTCATCTTATGGCACTTTTGCTTCATTGTTTAATTAGTCTTTTACTTAGCATTTGGCGGTCGGCCCTCTTTTGTAATAACTTATATTGTATAGCTCTTTGTTTGTGTCGTTGCTTTGGATTCTATGTCTTGTATGGGATCGATGTACGATTTTGTGAAAGGAGGTGTATATCTGCATTTAGGAAGTATACATATCTCGAGGCTTAGTTTATTCGATTTGTGATGCTAGGACCATTTGGAAGGTTAAGCATTACAAGCCGAATAAATTAGGGTCCTCACAACATGACACAATATACCACAGTACAAATTTTAGAATTACAACATGCAAACAGTGGAACTAAAATGATACAAATAAGAACGGAGGTGAACTCCTCCGTGACTATGGACTACAGACAACTAGACGATCTCGTTCAGGGCAATCCTTCATGGAGTTGCCGAGGGTCTTACATATCCGGCACTTCCTTGGGTGACTCGGTCCCCACGCGGCTATCATCCATATCATTTGGGCGCGCGTCTACCATCATCAAACAGTTGCCTTCGGGCTTTGTTTGGCCCTATTTCACCATCTTCAGCCAAAGATCCATATAGTGCATGTCCACGTCATACGAGTTGAACTCAACACTCTATGTCTTGAAAAGATGGTGCGTGTCGTAGTACTCGGAGATGTACAGCACAGATATCTTCTTAACTTGCGCACACACCATGTACACATGCGAGCATGCCTTGTGTAGGAGCTTCGGCTTGTTGTAGGTGCATGCAGCCACATCACTGAGGGTGCAAGCATGTTTTCTATCTCCCTTGGCATGACTATTCACATATTTCTGTCTTAGCTGGATCTCGTACTTCCTCCTCAGGGCATCGATCACCCTGGTGTCATGCATATATACCTCTGTATGTTCCCGAATCACTGATTCCCTTCATCCAGCTGCCGCCTCGCTACAGTGGCTTTATTTATGAAATAACCGACTATATGAGTCCAGGTCTCGTCAACAATCATGATGATAGGGAGGCAACACACCCCTTTCAGTACGTTGTTGTACACCACAGACATGTTGGTTGTCATAATGTCATACCTCTTATCGTAGATGTCATACAACTGTAACCATTTCTCTAACTCATGAGTGTGGATATTAATCCACTTGGAGAAACTGATGGGGCTCCTGGATACCCCTCTCGTGCCCTGTTGCCCAAATTGTGCCTCCGGAGGGGACTCTCTTGTGTGCCTCGTAGTCTGCTCTTCAAGCTTTGTCCAGATGACCTCAAACGTTTGCCTCTGGTTTTGCATGCATAACTTCTTGAACATTTTAATTAGTTCTCGACTGTGGAACTGCCTGAAGAAGTTCGATGCAAGATGCCTCATGTACCACCGGGTTTTCGCATTGTTCCACTGGAAGGGGGTTGCGTACCATTCTTTATGGTGTTGAGAGCGGACAACAACCCTACATTGTGGTCTGTGATAAGGCATACGTTGCACCAGTCTCCCACAACCGCCCACTTGATATTTGCGAGGAACCACACCCAACTGTCTGTGTTCTCATTTTTTTACGATGGCAAATGCAACCAGAAGAAGCTGGTCAGTTGCATTTGCCACCACCGTAGTGAGAATGGTGCCCTTGTACCCCTCAGTGAGGAAAGTGTCATCCATTGTGAGAACCAAACGACAGAACTTTAAACCCTCTATAGCCTAGAAGAATGCCCAGACACACGGTTCAGTGTGTAGCAGTTAGGGTCTCTATCAGGGTCTTCTGTTTCTATCTTATTTGTGTATGTGCTAGGGTTTTCTTAGATAATCTGGTGAAATATTCTTGACACAAGGTTGTACGCCTCCTCATTTGTCCCGAACATGGACTCGATTGCCTTCTACTTGGCTCGTCAGACCTTTCTGTAACTAACTACATAACAAATCAGATTAACAACTTTTGAAAACAACATCTTGGGGAGAGACGGACACATCATCCGCAACTAGATGGCTTATGAGGCTTGCCACATATGCAAAAGTCACATTGCGATGCTGCTACTGCGACTCACTCAGCTCACAAGCATGGTCAATCACTGTCGTGACCGTGAAATATCGTACCATAGCCATTCACCTTATGAGTGCTAAGCTTGCCAAGGAAGCCTTCCATTACACACTTTACTGTGTAATGGGCTGGGTTGGACCAGTGCACCCAGTACACACAGCTGATGGACATGGTGTACCTTGTTATATTTTGTTGCATGTCCAGCTTGCTTGGGAAGTGCTGCCCAACTAACAGGGTGTCAGCATCAAACCCCCACGAGGATTCGTCTTCTTGTGGTAGTACAAGGGACAACACTGCGAGATCATCCAATCTGGATGACACGTAAGGCACCTCCGTTGGCACAATTTTGCCAACCGGGCCACCACCCTCTGCACCCTGGGTGTGTCCTCTATACCATCTGAGCCTGGCTCGACATCCTCATCGGACTTCGACTTGGCCGGCTAGTTCGGCAAAAAGTTATGGCAGTCAACGCGAGCCGACTACCATTGTCCTGCCCCCTCATTTTGCACAAAATTCTCCACAAGTCTTCCTTCATAGTCTTCCTCTAAAACAATACATTCCATGCACCCATCTTCAAGCACTACTTGCGCTTCCCCGCTCCCATTGGCACCAGTATCATCAAGGTTTGCTGGCACCATGTGCACAAAATTCATGTACACCATTGGTCTACCATATATCACCACCTCAGGCTGTGCAACAATCTGCATGTACTGGCCCCATGCAACGCTATCATTCACCATGTGTAACTCCAGTACGCTCTGGCCTCCCCTATTCGTGTAGGTGATCGCATCGATTACAAGCTTCTGTTGCTGTCTCCATGTTGAACTCCCTCCGGATGTAGCTCATCGTCTCGTGAATATTTATCGCATGTAGGCCCTCCACTCGGACCACCTTGAACTAGCATCTTGACATGTCCAACCCACTCGGTCCACCCCATACGAGACCGTTGCCATAAAATACAAGCAAGTCTTGCATGTTGGACATTACCTAAAGCTACAACAACCCAATGCATATGTTACGAACAATTCACCATTTTTTACTGTACACAATCAAATAAATATATCACACTATTTAGTCTACATTTTCCTACCTTCCCGGAATAACTACACTTCGGTAATCCTTATGTACAAATTTAACCTAATTAATGCATAATAAAAAAACTACTAAATTTCTGCAAAAAAAAAACTAGCAATCCTTACGACTAAGTAAGTAACTATGGCTAACTAACTACTACTAATTAATTACAACCAAATTTAATACGATTATTTAATTACGACTAAATTAACTATGACTAATTAAGAATGACTAATTAATTATGACTAAATTAATTACGACTAATTAATTATGACTAAATTAATTATGACTATTTAATTACAACTAACTAATTATGACTAAATTAATAACGACTAATTAAAGAGGGCTAATTAATTATGACTATTTAATTACAACTAATTAATCATGACTAATTAATTGTGAATAATTAATCACCACTAATTCATTACATATAATTAATTACGACTAACTAACTAGGACTGATTAATTGTGATGAAATTAATTACGACTAATTAATTATGAATAAATTAATACTAAATAATTATGACTAACTTAAATACGACTAATTAATTACAACTAATTATGTTGTGTAATGAATGTCTACTTAACAACCTACCGTAATCCTTAACAGTTTACACTAATAAAGTAACATTTTAGAGGGAAAAATAATTTAACACTTATTACACAGTTAACAAACACAATGCATGCGGAAAAAAAATTATGTCTTCTAGGAGATCTTCATTTTATGTCGAACTTTCTCTACTAATACGACCGCTAAACACTCTCAAATCGGCAACGAAATCGGAACTAATTTCGGTCGATCGTGCTACCTCCCGCTCGCTCGATCCTCTCTATCTCTCTACACCGAGCGAAATGGTTGGTGTGAAGGATGAGAACGACACGTGACGGGTTTTATAGCCGTAGGAAAGCACTCGGTCGCCACGATGTGCGACGGGACAACGTGTGCTAATTTTTCCACATGCGGGGGACAAGGGGAATCCCAGGGGGATGCGACCGGGTGACGAGACAGCTCGGGAATCCCAAGGGGAATCTGGGACCCTGGCGCGTGGTAGAGGGGCGTCTGGGTGGCCGATGCTCGACAGGGGCAGGTTCGAGCGCCCAGAGCGTGGCAGGGGGATCCGAGCGCCAGTGAAGCGGTAGACAACACATGTCGTTGCCAATGAGTCCGATGCCATTTCGCTTTTCTCTGCGGAGGGGGCTACATTTGTTGTTTCAAGCGCAAACAATATCATTTAAGCCAAAAACTCTTAGCTTTTCATAAGCTGCGTCAAAAAGTTACTCAATTGTTTGTGCTTTGGTTTTTTTGCTTTTAAGTCATAGAAAAAGTTCAAACAAACAGGGCCACTGTCCTTGTGTTTTTTTGGTTTTGCTATTTCCCTTTTTAGATACATAGAGGTTTGGGAATTGCTATATAACTTCTGGCATTTTATCCACTTTTGAATTTTTTGAAATGAATAAAATGGTTGAAATTTTTGGAATAACAATGGGTATCCAAGCCAAAACTGCCACTTTTCTGTTCATTAGATGTGCTATGAGATTTGTGTTGTTAATGATTCTAACTAGTTCATAGAGTTTAAAGATGATATTTTATCAACGTAATATCTATTTGGCCACATATGCATGTGAGGGATTCATCTCGTGATGCTTCAAGAAATATCACTCATGACAAACTAATATCTTTTGCAGGTCATCAAGAGGCATTGAGGAGATTTTTATTTTTTGTCTTTGTTATTTCTCAACCTCTTAAAGTATATGTGAAGAACATAACGGGTTTATCTCATTGTCGTATTTTGTTGGTATATAATTTTATTTTTTTTGTCTTTATTTTTTCCTCAACCTCTCAAAGTAAATGTGAAGAATATAACGGATTCACCATATTACCGTATTTTGTTGGTATATAATTTTATGTTTTATCTTTGTTTTTGCTCAATCTCTCAAAGTACATGTGAGAATTTGAATCATATGATGGAAATATAAGTTATTAAAATTTTCAAGAATAATTACAGTGACTAAGAATAAAAATTATACAAATAATTTACTGTAATTTATGTATAATGGAGTTGTAAATGAACTTTCAGAATGTTTTTGTCTTTATTTTTACTCAATCTCTCAAAGTACATGTGAGATTTTGAATCATGTGATCGAAATATGAGTTATTAAGATTTTTAAGAATAATTACGGTGATTAAGAACAAAAATTACATAAATAATTTAATGTAATTTATGTATAATGGAGTTATAAATGAACTTTCAGGATATAATAGTTTTTTTACAGAGAAAACTATCATATTCTGTGTAGACAGACGCTAGAGGCTTCACTAAAATTGAACAAGATTGTGTAACACGAATAAGGTTTTGCCCGCGATGCCTACATTGCACAGGGCAGCGTGGCGTCGCCGTCAACCAAACACCCCCAAATTATACCTTCTTTTTTTTCTTCTTTTGCTTCATAACACAGTAGCAATTGTCGCATGCCGCGTGAACATGGTGTTGTGTTTCTCGCATAATATTTTTTCCTTGCGATAAAACAGAATTTACGTGTTTTTATCTATATCACTCTTGACATTTGATCGAGATTGGATGTTCAAATGATGACGATGAGGAATTGGACTGCACAACTTTATGACTAGTTTCGAAAAAAGCTCAATAGAAAGGTTCTTGACAGTGGAGCAGTGAGAATGACTTACGGAGTAACCCATTCAAGCATGCATACTACCATTTGAGATTGGATAGTTTTGAACTATTATTACGTTTCTACATAAACATTCATGTTATTTTTTTATAAATTCGATTACTTTTGTTTTTTGTCTTTTCATATATTTTTTCCCGTTCTCCTCAAAGCTTTGCGGCTTTAATTGTCTTCTTGAAGTTCCAGCTCACTCAGAAATATCATTTGAATGTATTGCAATCGACTGCCCATATACCTAATCGAGCTAACATACAAATAATCAATGAGAACAAACACGATTTTATTCTGCTACAAAGACAATCCTAATTCTGATCATTCCAAATCCACCAGCAAGAAGTTAATGCAAACCAAAAAAATGTAAAAAATTAAATAACTGCTAATATCGCATCTCAACTTTTGACTTCATATTCATTTTTTATCCCGTTCTCCTCAAAGCTTTGTGGCTTTAATTGTCTTCTTAAAGTTCCAGCTCACTCAGAAAGATCTCACAACAATAAAAGTAGAATTACACCACCGTCTTGTATTCGCCCACATGTAAGATTGATATTCCACAATGCCCCGATTTAATCACATGGAAGTTTCTTCCCCATGCTTCTAATACTTGTCACATGCACTCCTTTCCCATCGGCAGTAGCGTATCTCTATTAAGAAACGTTAGCCACTGTCAGTTCGTAAAGAAGAGCGTTAGCCTTTCCTTGTTACGTCGCAAGTATCTTCATTTTCTGTTTACACAGCGTGCGTACTAGTTTTTTTTTTTAAAAAAAAAAACAGCGTGCATCTGTGTAATGATGAGATTGGACCATTGCTCACCGAGTCACTGGCAACCATTTTGCTTACAAGCTGAGCGGAAAGACGAAATCACAGCGTGCAGAGCCTTTTTTTACTTTTAATCATTTTTTAAAAATGATTTCATTGATAGCATCTTTTTAACTTTATTTTTAATTCTAACCCCTTTGATCATGCTATAACACGTGGCGTGTTGTCACGCCACCAACCCCTCTGGACGCATCCGTTTTGGGCTAAGTCCTGTCACGCCAAGAGGAGTGACGTGACAGCACTCGTTTGTCATACCGAGTTTTGTGGCGTGACAATATGCTTTTGCCACGTCACAGGTAATGGTGTGACTAAAGGGATCAGAATTAGAAATAAAGTTAGGAAGAGACTACCTTTAAAATAATTTTAAAAAAGATTAAAAAATAAAAAGAACTCCTGCGTGCAAGCTGAGCTCAAAGACGAAATCATCAGGAGAAGGAAGTACGAACCTCAGTCTAGACGCATGTAGAAACTCCCTTGCGTGTTGTGAGTTGTGAAAGCGCTTGTTGAGTAACAGGTACTGCAATTTCAAGCCGCCGCCTGCACGTCGGGACATTGCGTCGTCCTCTGGCTGCTACCGGCGTGAAGAAGTCACCAGGATACCAGCTAGTCGGCTCCTTGGCTAACTAGACTGCCGTCCTCATCAGAAGACGGCACGACCAAACAAAAACGCCAATAAGCTAGGCAGCTAGCCTTGGCAGCACTTTGCCATGGAAAAAGTTAAAGACAGCGTGAGCATGATGGCGACGCATCGGAGAGCAACGTTGATATAAAATCAACATATATATCATGCGTTCATTTGACTGTTGTTATCGGCAACATATCTCGTGAACAAGAGACAACTGACGGATATATGGACATACACAATTAGGTCCATCCGATCCGAAACAGGTAAATGAGAACGAAAACGATGGAATCCACCAACCCCACCTGCTCAACTTTGCGAAAACCGCCGCGATCCGAATCGAAAATCTTGTCTCCCAGTCTCCCTAGCTTGTCGTTGCCTCCCTCCCTTCACGCACGCGATGGGTTTTCGCACACTTGCGTAAGTGGGATGAGGAGCTCCACAGCTTTCGATCTTGTTCGTCCGTTTCATATTGGATGGACATGTTTGTGTATGTCCACATGTCCAATTGCCCCTTGTTCACAAGACTATTTAAGTGCTCGTGCGTGAATGTAATGTTGAATATGGGATATATTGTGATCCGAATTTCTAATATGGAAGTATCCGGATAAGTTACCATATTAGCGGATTAGTTTCTTACTTGGACTCTAAGTCCTTTTGTCCCTTTATATATCTCTTGTAAGCGCACGGGGAGAGTTGACGCCTCACACCTCATTGTAATCCCTGGCGTTTTGTAATCGCTCCACATATAGTGATCATCGCCGGTTGGCGCCCGTGGTTTTTTTCCCGTAAGGGTTTTTCATGTAAAATTCGTGTCTCTTATCCCTGTCGATCCGTGTATTATTTTTAATAAGTGGTATCAGAGCACAGAAGATTAAGGTTTTGGAGAGAGACACCGAAAAAAACGAACAGATCTGTTCCGCCGCCGCCTTGCTCAGCGTCGTCGCTCCATCTTGCCTCGCCTCGCCGCGTGTCGGCTTCGCTCCTCGGTCCGTGCGCGCGAGCGTCCGGAGCCACGTCGTCTCGGCGCGTCCTCCGTTGCCTCGGTCAAGCGGCGCCAGCATCCACCTTCGGTCCCTTCGACGCCAGCATCGCTCCGTCCGAACATCGCCACTCTTAGGCCGTCATTCGTTCGTCGCTCGGTCCAAGCGTCGCCATCCAACAGGCGAGCAACGGCCGCGTGCGTGTGACCAAGGACAGCACACCAGCGCGTGCGTGCGATCAGATCACAGCAGAAGCAACCGAGGACAGCGCCTAAACGAAAAGGCCTCCAAGGCACAGGTTCCAAGAAATATTATTTCTTTAATCTATCACCAAGCTATTTCTTTTGGTAGCACAGTTCACGTGAAGAAACCAGAACAGGTTCCGTTGATTCACTTCACAAATTCCGGTGATTTTTTGCTTCGTCCACCCAAGGCTTGTACCAGGAGTTTTCGAAGGTCTTTGATTCGCGTACACAGAACGTGTACCAAAACGGTCGTGATTTTTGCTATGTTTACACAGATCATTGCCAGCAATTTTTCAGGTTTTATTCATCATGGCGACTTTGAAGTATGATCTTCCACTCCTGGATCGTGATACAAGATTTTCGTTGTGGCAAGTCAAGATGAGAGCTGTGTTGGCACAGATGGATTTAGATGATGCATTGGAAGGTTTTGCGAAAGAACCTATCGCATGGACCCTAGATGACAAGCGTAAAGACCGTAAGGTTTTATCTCAGATTCACCTTCATCTATCTAATAATATTTTACAGAATGTTTTAAAGGAGAAGACAGCTGCTACATTATGGCTGAAACTGGAAAAAATTTGCATGACAAAAGATCTCACCAGCAAGATGCATCTCAAGCAGAAGTTGTACTCTCATAAATTGCAAGAAGGAGAATTCGTGCTTGATCATCTTTCGACGTTTAAGGAGATTGTTGCCGATCTAGAGTCGATGGAGGTAAAATATGAGGATGAGGATTTGAGTCTTATTCTTTTGTGTTCCCTGCCTAGTTCTTTTTCAAATTTCAGAGATACCATATTATATAGTAGAGATACTCTCACTCTTAATGAAGTTTATGAAGCTTTGCATGCTAAGGAGAAGATGAAACAAATGGTACCTTCTGAAAATTCAAGTTCGAAAGGAGAAGGCTTGTTTATTCGTGGCAGGCAAAAGGAGAAGAACTCAAATAATGGACCTCGAGACAAAAGTTCGAACGGATACAAGAACCGGTCGAAATCTAGAGGTAAGTACAAGTCGTGCAAATATTGCAAGAAAAGTGGGCACGACATCTCTGAATGCTGGAAGCTCTAGAATAAAGAAAAGAGAACGGGTCATTATAAGCAAAAAGGTAAACCAGATGATGAAGGTAAAGCTTCTCTTGCTGCTGATGATAGTCCTAATAGAGAAATTCTTGTTGCCTTTGCTGGATGTGCTAAAACCAATGATGAATGGATTCTTGATTCTGCTTGTACCTTTCATATGTCCCCTAATAAGGATTGGTTTGCCACCTATGAACCTGTTGAAGGTGGTACTGTGTTGATGGGTGATAACTCATCTTGTAAGGTTGCAGGAATTGGTTCAATTCAGATCAAGATGTTTGATGACATTGTCAGAACTTTGACAGATGTGAGGCACATTCCAGATTTAAAAAGGAACATCATCTCTTTGAGTACTCTTGATGCTAAAGGGTACAGGTATTCTGGTGAAGGTGGAGTTTTAAAGGTATCAAAAGGCTCTCTTATTGTGATGAAAGCTGATATTAAAGCGCCAACTGTACCATGTGAGGTACTACAATATCGTAATGTTGCTGTAATTCCAAGTTCATTATCCGATTCGATGCTACTAATCTTTGGCATATGCGTCTTGGGCATATGAGTGAACTTGGTTTGCGGAACCGAGTAGAGAGGACTTCTTGATGGACATAGCATCGGCAAGCTGAAATTTTGTGAGCATCGCGTGTTTGGCAAACACAAGAGGGTGAGATTTAATACCTCGATTCATACTACATAAGGTATTTTGGATTATGTGCATTCGATTTATGGGGCCATCTCGTAAGACATCTCTAGGAGGTGCTCGTTATATGTTAACAATTATTGATGATTACTCTAGAAGAGTGTGACCTTATTTCTTGAAGCATAAGTCAGAAGCATTTTCAGCATTTAAAGAGTGGAAGACTATGATTGAAAGGCAAACTGAAAAGAAGGTAAAGAAACTTCGTACTGATAATGGGATGGAATTCTATTATGATGATTTTGAATCATATTGCAAGACTGAAGGCATTGTTAGGCATTACACCGTTCCTGGTACTCCTCAACAAAACGGTGTAGCTGAACGTATGAATAGGACCATCATTTCCAAAGCCCGTTGCATGTTGTCTAATGCAGGTTTGCATAGGCGTTTTTGGTGAAGCCGCTTCCTTGCTTGCTATCTTATTAATCGGTCACCCCAATATTGCAATTGAAAAGAAGACTCCAATTGAGGTATGGTCCGTTCCCAAAGAAATTATTCGAATTGAGAGTTTTGGTTGTACCGCTTATGCTCATGTTGATAATGGAAAATTAGAGCCTAAAGCTATTAAGTGCATCTTTCTTGGTTATAAATCGGTGTTAAAGAATATAAGTTGTGGAATTGTGAAACAAGGAAGGTTATGATTAGCGAAATGTTGTCTTTAATGAATCTCCTATGGTTCTGATAAACCGCCCACTAATGTTCTGTTGAGAGTGAGCAGAATTCAAGTGTTCAGGTAGAGCACTCTGTTGGTTCATGTAACACATCAGATAAGGAAAATACCATTGTTCATGATGCACCTATTGTTGAGTAGCAACCACAACAGTCTATTGCAGTTAACAGGCCTAGGAGATATATTAATCCACCTAAGAGGTTGCTTGAAGAAGCTAACATTGTTGCTTATGCTTTGAGTGTAGCAGAAGAAATTGAAGGTAATGCAGAACCTTCATCATACTCTGAGGCTATTAACTCCACTGATTGTAAAAAGTGGATAACTGCTATGAATGATGAGATGGAGTCACTTAAAAAGAATGGCACTTAGAAATTAGTGAAATTGCCAAAGGAGAAGAAGTCTGTTCGTTGCAAGTGGATTTACAAAAGGAAGGAAGGTATTTCTTCTACTGAACCAGCAAGGTATAAAGCAAGGTTGGTTGCTAAAGGATATAGTCAAATTCCAGGTATTGATTTTAATGATGTCTTTCCCCCAGTTGTGAAGCATAGTTCTATTCGCACTTTACTCAGTATTGTTGCTATGCATGATTATGAACTTGAACAATTAGATGTTAAAACTGCATTCTTACCTGGGGAGTTGGAAGAAGACATTTATATGGACCAACCTGAGGGTTTTGTTATCCCTGGAAAAGAACACCTTATTTGTAGATTAAAGAAATCTCTTTATGGTTTGAAGCAATCTCCTAGGCAATGGTACAAGAGATTTGACTCCTTTATGCTCTCTAATAATTTTAAGCGGTGCGATTCTTGTGATTGTGTCTATTTAAAGACTGTTAATGGTTCAGCTATTTATTTGCTTCTCTATGTTGATGATATGTTGATTGCTGCGAAAGATAAGCTAGAAATAGTAAAACTGAAAGCACAATTGAGTAATGAATTTGAGATGAAGGACCTAGGTGCAGCAAAGAAAATTCTTGACATGGAGATTATCAGAGAGAGGAAATCTTGCAAGTTATAACTTAGTCAAAAAGGTTATATTGAGAAGGTTCTTCGTCGTTTTAATATGCATAATGCAAAACCAGTGAGTACTCCATTAGCTTCGCATTTCAGATTATCTTCAGCTTTATGTCCTAAGTCAGATTATGATATTGAGTACATGTCTAGAGTTCCATATTCTAGTGTAGTTGGTTCTCTTATGTATGCCATGGTACATTCTCGTCCGATTTATCTCATGCGAGTGTTGTTAGTAGATACATGACTAATCCCGAAAAGAGCATTGGAAAGCGATTCGATGGATTTTCGGATATTTGCGTGGCACTTTTAATGCTTGTTTGCAGTTTGAGAGTTCTAGAGATGGACTTGTTAGTTATGTTGATTCTGATTATGCTGGTGATTTGGACAAGAGGAGGTCTCTCACAGGTTATGTTTTCACTATTAGTGGTTGTCTTTATTAGTTAGAAGGCAAGTTTGCAACCTCATCGTTGCTTTATCTACCATCTGCAGAATATATGGCTATTTCTGAAGCTTGTAAAGAAGCTATTTGGTTGAGAGGTTTGTACACTGAGCTTTGTGGAGATAATTCTTGCACTACTATATTTTGTGATAGTCAGAGTGCTATATGCCTTACAAAGGATCAGATATTCCATGAGAGAACAAAGCATATTGACGTGAGATATCACTTTATTCGAGGTGTTATTGCTCAAGGTGA
Organism: Ampelocalamus luodianensis; assembly: GCA_036346255.1. Taxonomy (NCBI): domain Eukaryota; kingdom Viridiplantae; phylum Streptophyta; class Magnoliopsida; order Poales; family Poaceae; genus Ampelocalamus; species Ampelocalamus luodianensis. The sequence continues at coordinate 14,057,763 of CM070634.1, forward strand.
TGTCAAAGTGTGCAAGATAAGTACCCATGATAATCCAGCTGACATGATGACAAAGTCAGTCCCTGCTGCTAAGTTTGAGCTTTGCTCAAGCTTAGTTGGTATTACAGTCTAGTCCTAGAGACTAGTTGGCGCACGGTGATTTTTATCTTATTACGGAGATATTTGATGATTGAAGATTCTTTATTATGCTACAAAAGGAAATTCGTCTCAAGGTGGAGATTGTTGAATATGGGATATATTGTGATCCGAATTTCTAATATGGAAGTATTCGGATAAGTTTCTTACTTGGACTCTAAGTCCTTTTGTCCCTTTATATACCTCTTGTAAGCCGCACGAGGAGAGTTGACGCCTCACACCTTATTGTAATCCCCGGCGTTTTGTAATCGCTCCACATATAGTGATCATCGCCGGTTGACGCCCGTGGTTTTTTTTTTCCACAAGGGTTTTTCACGTAAAATTCGTGTCTCTTGTCCCTGTCGATCCGTGTATTATTTCTAATATGTAATAGTTTATCAATTAAAGTTGTATGATCGTTAATGACAATTAAAGATACGGTGAAGGACTGGAAGATTCTTTTTTCACCGTACACGATCTTGCTCAGCGTCTTGCTGTGAACCAGGAAGTCGTTCGCAGAATTCGACCGCCGCCAAAAACTACACCGCATCAACAACTCCGCCATGTGGACTGCACAGGAGCTCAACAGCCGAGCGTCTTATCTTGTCGCCCGCTACAGATCACTGTTCCTTCGCACGAACCAAAGCCGCAGCAATCTTTGCTTCTCATGTAGCACATCCAGAAAAGCGAGCACCAGAAAAATCACGCACGGCTGAAAGACACACAGCCGCCAAAGCTGTCGCTCAGCACAGCGTAATCAAGAGGTAAACCACCAGCGCCGCAATCTTCTGGAAATCACTCAAAACAGCAAAACGTGTGCATGTCGCGCACGGCAAGAGACTCGCGATTGGATCTCTGTTCTCACGCACCAACAAAAAGCCGTTTGATGTATTTTCTCAGGAATTCAACCAACAACCAAAGCATCCATTAGGCCAGTCTCAATGGTGGGTTTCACTTCTCAGTTACCAAGACTGCCACGTCAACTTTGCAGACTAGGAATGATAAATGAAACTGTCTCTCTCAGTGGGGAGTTTCATTTCACTGTTTCCAAGTCAAGCTGCAGGAGTTAGTATGTGCATGAAGTTGTGATCTCGAGGGCATGAGATTAAAACTCGCCGGCCTCAATGCGGGTTTCAGTGGGTTTCATTGCCTGGGTAACGGTGACGAGCGGGTTTCACCTAGATGAAACCCTCTTCCTCTCTCTCCTCATGAATACTTTGCCAACTAAACAAATTTGCTGATGTGACATACCATTAAATGAGAATGAAATCCCTTTGAAACCCCCACTGAGACTGGCCTCACAATATCACATCAATCTTTTCTCATTAACTCAACCAAAAAAGTTTTTCTCTACTACAGCACTAAAGCAAGCACATCTCACGTCAACAGCCGCGTGAGCACATCACTTTTACACAGCCGACAGCACCTAGCCTTTTTCCTGATCTCCCGAGAGCAATTCCTGCCGCCACCGCTAGCACTTCATGCCGCCGGCCCTAATTCTCCTGGGAGAAACAAAAACAGCCGCCAGCTATTTATTTCCTACCAGCCGCAAGCCCTAACACCAACCCACGTGAGCACCAAACCTCACGCGCACAGCCAATGCAAACCAACATTGGCCCTAAACCCCATGTACGGCCCATTGTTCTAGGACTCAATACGTGAACTTATACACAAGGTTACATAATTCAATTCAATTTTGAATACCATAAAATTATCACGTGTCATAACCTTCGAACCGCACCTTTGTAGCTCTAACACACATCATTCATCTTTGGTCTCCATGTGCCCAACTCGAGCTCGACTGTCCCCTTCAACATCCTCAACCCTCTGGACCATGATTTTGCACCAAACATCTCCTAGTTTTCGCTGTAAACCACTATTGCCTCTGTGTTACCCTGCACATGCAAAAACCAAAACACTATTTTCCCCCGACATAAGTTCTTCCTAACTTGATCGACATAAATTCACACGCACTACACGCCTCAAATAACAACAGTACCCAACTTTATCAATTATTTATCAAATAAAATATTCTAGACCTAGCCACATGGTCTAACAAACACCAGCACCCAATATTGTCAATTATTTATCAACTAAAATATTATAGACCTAGCCACATAGTCTGATAAAAGTAGATATAATATATCTTAATTCGTCAAGGCGCACGAGCAGAGCAGAGCAGAAGAGCAGTGGCGGAGAGGAGGAAATGAGGCTCGTCTAGATCCGATCGATGAAAGCGGCGACGGGGGCGGAGGCACGCGCAGAGCAAAGCAGAAGAGCAGGGTGGAGGCGAGGACGCAAAGGAGGAGAAAGTGCAGGCGGTGTCACAGGTGATGCTAGGAGAGGAGTAGTAGGGAGCACACGATGCGAGGATATAGTTTGCTAATAACGTGACCTATATGTCAGTAGGAAGACAGGGGTGGGAGGATAGGGAGGACGAACGACCACCGGCTCTAATTTTTAAGTAGTAGAGATATGTTGCCGCAGTTATCCTCTTAAAATGGAATGACATTCCTTGAGAACAAGTAGTCAAGTTGTGCGTATTAACATTTTTTTTTTGCGATTACAATAAAAGCGCGCGCACACACCACCACGCACACATACCACACGTACATATACGTTAGTGCGTCCTTTTAGCACACGCGCTAAATCTCTGACCTCACAACATTTTTACTAAAAGGCACTCGTATGTGTATAATATGTGGGCACTAGGATTTATATGCTGGTAAGTAAAATTGTACACCCACGGCACCATCAACCCACCCAGAAGATGGTTCCCAAGTTGACTTTGATGCTTGCTTAGTTGATAACAGGAGAGGTGGTTACGTGTTAGAGATTGGCGTTTGCTTGGACGTAAGCAGAAGGTCTAGAGCTGCGGCAATCCACTTCAAAAAATAATTAAGAAAATTTGATATATATATATATATATATATATACAAATAAAAGCTCCCGGCGAGGATCGAACTCGCGACCTTTCGCTTACGAAGCGAACGCACTACCACTATGCTACGGAAGCAAGGATGGCTTCTGGGTTATTTCATATAATACTGGAAGTGATGATCCTTGACGCAATCATTCTCCTAGACCATGCTGCCATGGTGCTCTTCTTTGCCTCAGGACTCAGCAGCACTTCCACACGCGATCCCCAGGTCCTCCCAACTTTCCAATTTGATGCTGAAGTGCATCGCTCCGTTTGCGTTTGCCGCTGAGCTCTTTATGTATTTTAAAGCCATCGTCCCAGCAAAACTTCGAAATTAGACTCGTCCATTTGTCACCCACTCGTCAGAGCCTCAGAGGTGTCCCTGACTCCTTGCCATTGCATCCGTGGTTATTTCATTCATCATAATCGTCCCGTTAATCTTCTTTTATTGTGTTTTCTAAGGACTTTCTAAATCAAAACGTGGGAACTCGACATAGCATAATGCAGTCCGTGATATTGGTGTAAGTGGGAACGGAAAGCAGTCACGAAGCCTGAGCAGCATCGGACCAGATGCAGGAAAACATCCGGTAATTCCTGTGTGAAGTACAGACCGTTACGTTACCAGCACGCCAATGCCGGAGCCCTGTGGCCACGAAAAACAGGGCTGCAGTCGCCGCTGTAGCTCCGAACCGAGTGTTTTGCTTAACTGTGACCCTTTTTTATCTATAATAGCAAAAATTACTCTCCGCTGGTGTGAAATTGTAAAAATGACACTGTCGCAGGCATGCACCGCGCACACTTAGTCCACAGAATTCACCTATTGTGCTCCCGGTCCGTGTTTGGATAAAAAGCCTAAACGAGCCAAAAACTCGCTCCGAACTAGCATTGCGTTAAACTCCACGAGGAGATTGGCGATGCGCAGCTCCGCACCAGACAGAGTTCCTCAGCAAGCCAGGCGCTTGATGCGACGCGACCTTTCTCCTCGATCGCGTGCGGCCACGCTTTGCATCGCGGGCAAGCAAACCGTCACACGATGATTTCACCTACAGACCAGTTGTTTGTTGCATTAAGGTCGCAAGGTGCCAGCACCTTGAAAACCAAGGCAGGCAGCAGCTTCCTTTGATGGAAGTGACCGGTAGCATTTGAAATGTCGTGGGAAAAGAGCAACAGCAGATTATCATACCACTACATTTTGCTGGATATTTGTATACGAATCACATTGCGAGGCAAAAACAAGGAAACTATATACTAGACCTGCTTATATCCACCTAAAACAGCCTTGTATAACAAGATGTTATCAACGACCCCAAGATGTTGGAGCATATTCAGTCTGCATTTGACTATGCAAGCTTCGATACACTACAGGCAAGAATGGTTAAAAGGAGTAACATCACAAAAGCCTACTAATCTCAGTCATGAATTAAATAAATATTCCCATCCTGCAGCTACGAAGTCGTTCCAGCAAACATCAACGGACTAGGCTGATAGCCTGATACAAGTGATAAACTCACAGAAATCAATACAAACACGATGCAACTGATCACCTCCACCGTGACACTACACTAAGTCAATGCATATGAGCGCACAAAATGCAGCAATCAAGGGTATAACCCCAAATGTAAGATGCAATTAACTAAGCCAATAGTTGGTAGTCATTACATTAGCGAACGAAACAAGTTCTGACACTAAGTGGTTAGCAAAAGAAAAGCAACAGCACAGCTAACAGCATTTGGCTTTTTCTTTGCTAATACACTACTAAGACACCTTCTCTAACCATAACTCAGAGGGTCCCTTCACACACACCTACTCCCAACATTGAAGATAGCAAACTAGTAAGCTAATCGGGGACCTAAAACCAAATTTGCTACATCGTGCCACCGGATACACTATTTACTCATCATCTTCCTCGTTTTCCTGCAAAGAGCAAAGCAAATAATGATCATTAACAACACTAATATGCAAATCTCATTGGCATTCAAAATATACATCCCCAAGATGCTTAATTTTTATACCTCATCACTGCCACCATCCTGGTCGTCATCATCAACCTCAGACTTGGACTTGTCAGAGCCTTCCCCCTCGTCCTCCTCAGTCTTAGCCTTCTTTGAACTTGTGCTCTCCTGAAGGAATCAGAAGTCAAATTAGAACTAACACTTTGAAAACTCTATAATTGAGCATGCACCATGATCCTAAGATTACATTCTTATTGAAGGTGGCTTTGCTCTTCTCATAGTCCTGCTTCTTCTGCCCAGCCTGGTCCACATAAGGTGCCTTCTCCTAACAAATTTAATTCAATAAACAATACATTGCGCACATCAATCACGATCCGTAATAGGTATATGTACGTGAGCTTCACAGGGTACATCGTTGCAAGTTGTAACAAACAGATATGCAGTTTTCATTCAACTATTCGGGTGTACTCACTTAGCAAAAAATAAACAACTCTATTAGCAATGACGTACAAGTCTAGTATGCTAAAAAATAGATCTAAAGGAGACTAATTTGGGCATTGGAAATGTGTACTCACTTCCTCAGACATAGATCGCCACTTCTCCCCTGCTGCCTTGCTCACCTAATCAACCAACAGGGGAGAAATATAAGACATCTACACAAGCGAAAGAAAAAAAGAGAAAAAAGAAGGAAACAGCGTAAGGTGGCTCACGGCGGCCACGCTCTTATTGTTAGGGTGCTGCGCCTGGTATTCCTGCCTGAATTCAGACCTGAAAAAAAAAACGCGAAAACACGCGCAGAAACCGTAAAAAAATCCACAAAAAAAAAACAAGGAAAAGAAAGAACAGATCTGGAGATCTGGGAGAGAAATGAGCAGGCGAGGGAGCGAGAGCTCACATGAAGACGAAGAAGGCGGAGGGCGGACGCTTGGGCTTGCCGCTGGCCGCGGCCTTCTTCCGCTTGCCGGCACCACCGGCGGCCTTGAGCCTGCAACAACAACCACCACCAAGCACAAACGCATAGATGCGAACCGTTCAGCCATGGCAGAGATCCGTGCCCCCTTCCCAGAAACCACAAGGCGCGGAGATCCTACCTGCCCTCGCCCTTCTTGGAGGTGTCAGCCTTGCCCTTCATGGTGGAGACCGCGGCGGGGTTGGTGCTAGGGTTTTGCGGGGGGACAGGACGGGGACAGGTGTTGGGTTTGGTTTGGGAGGACAGGGGGAGGCGGAAAGGGACGCGTGCGTGAAGGGTCAAATAAAAGGGAAGGACAGCGACGGGGTGGGTGCGGAACCTGCGACGCGTGGATTTGGATGTAGTCCGGGCCAGTCCACTGGGCCCACGGCGCCTGGTATGCAGGCCCAAGATGTTCGTCGCACTTTTGTTGGGCCTTCAATTATTTTCCTTTTTGAACAACAGCTCCAGCAACCGATACGTTGATGGAACTTTTTTATTAATTAATCTTTTTTAAATTTAATTTTAAAGTTAACCCTGCCTGACGCACTTTATTTTCAATTCTGACTCATTTGGTCAGCCAACGCCACTATCCATGACGTACATTAATAAAAAAAATAACAATGAATATATACTAACACAAAAGCTCGCATGAGTACGTCCGATTACAAAGCAAGGACAAGTATATTGCAATCGACTGCCCATACCTAATCAAGATAACATACAAATAATCAATAAGAACAAACACGACTTTATTCTGCTACAAAGACAATCCTAATTTTGATCATTCCAGAATCCACCAGCAAGAAGTTAATGCAAACCAAAAAAAGGTAAAAAAAATTAAATAACTGCTAATATCGCATCTCAACTTTTGACTTCATATTTATTATAATTATTAGAGAACACTCCATTGCCTGACTACCTACAGAACTGTATGACTAACCTATTTAGAGTAACCAAATAGGGCCCGAAAGAGTCTTCATCAGCGAAAGCGAGAAGCAGACAAATAGGGTCCGATGAAGAAAACTGCAGAGCACATCAACAAAAAAACAGTTAGCATGATCAGCCTACGAAACACAAAATTACCGAATATGAACAGGGGCAACTAAATACCAACCACACGCAAGAAGGGAGGCCAGCCTCCTCCCCTAGAAAAGAAGAAGCTGTAGTGACTCGGTATGAAATTGAAATAATTAGGGCAAAAACTAAAGCAAAAAAGGGGAAAATCCCTACGTCCAACTAATCAGCACACAAATCCTCAGCCCACCTCAACCAAAATTGACGACATGCAATCCAATCAGCATGGTTGATTAGCTCACCAGAGATGGTGCGTGGGCGACCGGGTGGCGAGATGACCTAGGGTTTGGGTCTGAAGTGTGTCCATTGCATATCAAAGTTGGAGATGTGGAGGAGACTAATGGAGTAGCCACTGGAGTCCTAGAATGGTCAGGGATGCTTGCAACTCGCTAGAGATTCGCTGGCGAGTTGGGATTGCGCATGCGGTGCCGGTTGCCTGGGATTTTTCTTCGAAGGAATGGGCGTGGGTTCAAAAGAAATTTAAGAGGTCATTTATCAGCATAAACTATAAGAAATCTACAATCAATTAGTACAGATGGTCACAAGTTAGCAATTTTAGAGCTGAGAATTTTTTTACTACCGTGAGATCAGATGGGTTCAAAGCATGCACCATATCGTTCAGTAGTTCTGTTACATTTTGGATATTATTTAAATCCCCTAAACTGTAATAGCAAAAAGGGGAGAAAAGTTAAAATCACGAAATGAGTAACTGGGTGATAACTGAGCAAGTCAAATAAGTCCAATACACTAAGAAAAAGGACATAACCTTAGAGTCTCGCCATCAGAGGACATTTTCTCATTCAGACTTCCCACAACATATTTGGGTGAACCATAGGTTTGAGAATTATGTGTTGCAGGAGGAGTAAATATTGGTGGGGCAACTGTGGAATGCTACACCTATCCTCTGTAACAAATTTTCACAATTTGCACATATGGTTACATCTAAAAGAATTTATTTCCCAAAAAATAAAAGAGCATAATCACATGATCCGCGTATGTTGGATAGAGGACATGCTTTTGGAATCATATCCAGTTGGAACATTACACAAAATATATTTCTACTTCCTAGGGAACAAACATGAATTAGTTGCATACCTTTACCTCAGGATATGCCCAGTGATATTGCGGGTATTTACATCCAGGTCCACCAAATGTTTCTTGCCATGAGTCTAAAAGTAACAAAGTACTAATTTGTTCGTCTCGGCATGGCTTCGCCATTAGGGAATGTGGTGTGGGTAGACGGGGGAGAATGAAGCCACGAGAACTGCACTGCCCAAATGGGAGACCTACCCGTGGGCGAGGGGAGGCCCTAAGGAGGTGATACCTAGTGGTGTGAAGTTGCGTTGAAGTGGGACATTATAAAGGCCTTGTGATAATCAACTTAGCCACACACGTATGGAAGTGTGTTGGGGGCATTATAAGTTGACATATCTCCTGTGGGTAAAGTGTAAAAACTCTGCAGAGTAAGAAAACTATCTAGATCGCCGTGCTCACGGTCAAGAGCAGTGCTAAGAACTTGTTTGAGTTAGCTTATATTTTTATAAAACCATTTGTATGTGTGTGGAATTGAAAAAGGTGGGTTGGAGCCTAGCAGTTGGAAATGCTGGATTAAAGCCCTGGGAATTGAGAAAACCTGGTCGGGGACCAGTGATAAGTACAGGATATGATCTGAGTATTGGGTGGCTGTAGTCACTCAATGGTATAGGAGACGGAATCTGTAACATCCCAAAGTGCTGTTACCAAAATAAAATAAAATAAAGTTACCATTTTATTGGATTTTCTGAAATTTGATAGAGTTTCATTGCTTTATTTGAATTTTCTGAAGTTTTAAAAATCAAAATTTAAAATTTATTTGAAGTTTTATTGGATTTAAATTGAAAAATAAAAATTTACTTAATTTCTAGAATTTTCTGAGTTTTTAAAAGCTTTTTCATAAATATTTTAAAGCCAAAATAATTTATTTGCAAAATATATTACCAATTATAAGTTGGAACTATTTTATTTAAGTCCAAAATAAATAAGGAAATTTATGTGAATTTTTTCATAATTTTTTGAAGTATTTTGCCATTTTATAAAGCCAAAATGATTTAACTGAGTTATTTAAAATGATAAATCATTTAAATATCCACAAAGCCCTTTGGGCCGAATTCAACTCAGCCCATCCACTTTTACGCGCACGTAGCCCACTCTGGCCCGTTTTCCGCTCGCCCGCTCCCTCACTCTCCGCCCACTGTCCGATTTACATCGGACGGCCCTCACCGCTCCATGCCACCCCGCCTCCTCCGCGCTGTTGGGTGCAAATCCAACGGCCCGTGGCCATCTTCTTCCCTTGCGCCCTTCTTCCTCGCATCCTTCTTCTTCCCCGAGCCGCCGCCATTGCCACGCCCGCGGAGCTCACAACCGCCACGCCAACCGCTCCGCTCCGCGCGCGTGCGCGACACGACCCGGCGTGCCCAACCGCCCTCGCCCCCATCTTCTCCCCCTTCTCCGCGCACGATCTCGCACGCGCGCCCCAACGGCCGCCGCCATAATCGCGAGCACGATCTCCTCACCCCGACCCCCTCCGCCTCTATAAATAGGAGCATGGTGAGCCCCTCTCTGCACGCATCTTCTCCCCCAACTCTTAGCCCCTCTCCTCCTCTTCTCCGGCCACGATCAAGGTCTTTCTCAGCCGGCCGCCGCAACTTTGGACCGACGATTTCGCCGCCACCGTCGATGCCCGTGCCTCTCAGACGACACCACCGGCATCACCACCCTTAGAGCTACCTCGTGCGCCCGAGTCGCCTCGCCGGAACGCCGCCCGAGTCGCCTCGCCGCCACGACCCGAACATCTTCGCCGCCTTTGAGCTTGTCGCCGACCATCCGCCGTGACCTTCCGCAACCGAGGTGAGCACCAAGATCAGTAAAACCCGCTCGTTCTTTTGGTACCAACCACGGCCGCTGGAACGCCGCCAATCTCCGGTGACCTTCGGGCCAGGAGCGCCGCCGGCCCTATGCCTACGTGGCATGCCACCGAAGCACCACCTCCTCACCATGTCACCCCCCCGTGCTCGCGTGTCCGCCCACGTGGCGCATTGCGTGTCACCGACGTGGCTCGGCCACCCCAAAGCCACCTCACCCATTTTTGTCCACGTGGCCACCACGTTTTGGCCTTGTCACGCCCGCGTGGACACACGCGTGGCAGCCTCCACTGTCGTGTGCACCGGGACCATGGTAGACCGTTGACTGGTCGTGGGCCTGATCCATTGACCACAGGCCCACATGTCAGCGACCAGCCCTTTTCCTTTAGAAAAAGAATTCGCCCGGAAATCCAATTTTCTGTGTGTTGACGTCAACCTTGCGCAATAAAGCCATTTTCCTTTAGAAAAATAATTCCCAAAATTCAGAAAACCCTAATTTTTATCATTTTATGTATTTTCAAACTTCCAGAGCTCATATCTTTTGCATCCGAACTCCGATTGAGCCCATTCAAATTTCTAAATTTATCTAAATTCAAGATCTAGCCAACTAAACAAAAAAAAAATCAATTTGGAGTTAATTTGAATCTTATTTGAATTTAGTTTGAATTTAGCTTATTTTCGCGTATAGATTTCGACGACTTCGGAGAGTCAGATTTCGACGCCATTTGAGAGCAACTATTTGAGCAAGGCAAGTTACATTCTTGATCATATTTGCACCCATTATTTAAAATTATTTAAATTCTGTTTCAAATTATTACTACATGCTTATTTATATTCAACTATTTAAATTCCTGTTTTTAAATTCATAGATATGCATAAATCCTTTGTATGGCCAATTTTGATATCTAATCAAACATATTGTCGCCCTAGATAAAAACCTAGTAGATACAATAGTATGAACAAGGATCATTTGAAAAATACTGTGCTTAGCCATGCTTATAGACCACATATATTCCATTTGGGGAATTTTAGCCAAAAATCAACTAGTGTTCAAATTGTAACCTTGACATTGGTGTGTCATGGGAGTTTTGTAAATGACTTTGGAAAATGAAATAAAATGATGATTTGGACTTGGACGAATTGGTTGTCTGGTGGGTGCAAGTTTATGCACGGGCTCAACTGGGTAAGTTGAGGCCCAGGATTTTGTTGGTTGTCGCCCAGGTCAATTTTAAGGACCGGTCTTCGAGCCGTATCTTGCTAAGCCACATCGTACTACCACATGTCTTGTATGGGCAGGACCTGGCTGAATAATTTGCAAAGTTCCATCATGGTCTTTCTTGTGATGCGGTGTGTAGTCTTTTATGACTTTCGTTAGTCCCACCTGGCGCAAGAGGGGGCCTGAACTCTGCGGACGGGTAGTCCAAAGGGGACGAAACCTTAGCGAGGGAGGACTATGGTGGAATGATGCATTGTAAAGGCCTCGTGATGATCACTTAGTCGCACACCTTCGGAAGTGTGTCGGACGGACATTAAAAGTTGATTATCTCTTGTGGGTAAAGTTGTACAACCTCTGCAGAGTGTAAAACTATTCGAATAGCCGTGTCCACAGTCATGGACATGCTGGCAAAGACACTCAAAGTTAGACTTTGGTTTTAATTTCAAAATATTTTTGTAAAACAGTTTTGACATGGATGGGTGTCCATGAGCAAAGTTGTGGGTTGAAGCCCCGGGTTGGTGCCCGTGTTTATGTTGGTGTTAGGTTGGTGCCTACACTATCTTTATCAATTCAAAAATCAATTTTTGATTCTATAAAACTTGAGCTTTTGAACTTATTATGGTATTTAATGTCAAATGCTGTTTTTGCACAAATAACACTATAAGCCTTCCTTTGTTACATCCATTTATGCATGTCATTCTGTTATTTGACGGGTGTAACTTGCGAGCACGGAAGTTGTGCTCATACTTGCTTTATGCAAACAAATTTCAGAGAAGAAGGACTTTGCTACCGGTGTGGATCTCGACGACTAGGCCGCTATCCCAGTCGATTGCCTGTGGCAGATCAGCTGGACTCCACTACTTCTTCATCGTCTTCCGCTGTATTTATTTAATGTTGCCCTGTAAGGCTATCTTGTAATCAACTTTGTTGTTTATTAATAAATTTTAGCGTTTATGGTTGTGTTATCACATTTGTTTACTGTGTGAGCTAGCCACTGATTATGGGACTAGTTCAGTTATGCACAGAAGATCTGGGATGTTAATCTCGGGTCTTACAGAATCTCCACTAGTACTTTACAACAAAACTCAGTTTATGAAAAACATAAACCTTCTATTTCAATAAATGTCTTTGTGCAAATAAAAGAACCATAAACCTTCCATTGATTAGCCTTACATATATAATAACTATATTGTGTGTTGGCTCGCGAGTACAGTTGCGTACTCATACTCGCTATTTACATTCTTTTAGTCAGTACACATAAAAGAAGAATTCACGGATAATTATGAGCATTGATCAAGACTGAAGATCAAAAAAGCCAAGAACTAGGTCGTGAGCCCACAGTCGATTGCTGATGGGTATATCATGAGGGCTCCATGTGTTACACTTTGATTCTGCTTCCGCTGCTGTTTTCTAAAAGGTATTTGGCCGGTCCGACCATTCTGAGAGTCAAAAGCCGTAAGATATATTTACGCTTTGTTTAATATTATGCAATAGTTTTATATTTTCGTGATATGTGTTTGAACTAACAATGTAATTGTGTGTGCTATCTATTGATCCAAGAAATGACACAAATATACACAGTATGTCCCAAGTTCCAAATTTAGGGTCTGACAGGCGTTCCGAGTTTGCCCCTAGAGTTAGAGGTTATTTACCCACAAGTTGTCACTCAACAAAACCCCAAAACCCACTGGCCTCCCTCTGCTTGCCCGAAACCCTAACCCTAACCGCGTCGCGCGTCCGCCCCCGCTCCTTCCTCGGTGACGCCCCCGATTACTTCCCTCCCCATCCGGTCGGCCTCCTCCTCCGTCCTCCTCCTTCCTCGGTCTCCGTGGCCCCTCCTCCTCCCGCCATCTCCGTCCTCCTCCCTCGACATCGCCTCGGTCTCCGCCGCTGTCCTCCTCCCCGTGACGCCGCCTCGGTCTCCGCGGTCCCTCCTCCCACACCGGTGTCACCGCCTTGGCATCTGTCCTCCTCCCGCCGCCTTCGTCTTCCTCCCCCACCGTCGTCCTCCTACCCCGCAGCCAACCTTCTACCCTGACGCCGCTGCCGCCTTCATTTTTTTATTTTTTCTGATATAGTTCATTTTTCTAATATAGATGAATTATTTATGTAATCATTGAATTAATTACTTGTGTAATCATGTAATTATATTAATTGTCGTTAAGATTTACTTGTATGCAAATTGTCGTTAAATGCTATCAAACAAACTATTATTTGTCTCAAGGGCATTTTAGATATTTCTCAACTCAGAAGCTCCAGCCAGCTTATCTAAAAGTCAGACTGCTAAACATCAAACATTTTCAGTTCAACCGTTCAGCCCAACTAAAATTTTTTTTTCAAAAAAGCTACAGCCATATCAAAACAAAAAAGCTACAGCCATATCAAAACACAGGGGCAGAGCTACAGTAGATGCATGGGGGTACAGTCGCACCCCCAAAATTTTTGCACAAAAAATTGATATATACCCCCCTTAATACATAAAGTATATACTGCACATACTAATATACATACTCTCAGCCAATATATGTACTCTCAGCTCATGGCAGCCAATAGCCCATTTATTTTTCGGCCCAACACTCCAACAGAGTCCGCAAGAAATTGCCTTTATCTAGTTCTCTTATCTCTCTCCCCATTTCTCTCTTTGTTCGATTGTGGTGGTCTCCAGACTCTAGGTCTTGGCCGCTACCACCCACCATCCCACCGGTTGCTTGTCCTCTAACGCCGCCCGGTCGCCGGCGTCGCCTTCGGCCTCCCTGCCTGCGCGCCTCCCGTCGGTCACCTATTCCCGGTCGCCCCTTGCTGTGTCACGGCCCGCTCCGCCGCCGCCCGCCGGCCTCCTCACGCGCCCGGCGCCCACGCGCTCTCAGCCCGCCTACGGCCGGCTCAGCCTCCGGCCGCCGCCGGCTCACTGCCATGCGCCGTCGCCAGTTGACCGGTTTTGGGGGTGATGCTACTATCCTACCCCTCTCCTCTCCAATCTCCATCCTGCTCCCTCCCCTGTGCTTTGGACATTTGGCAGTGCTCTGTGAATAGGTGATGTACTGATGTTATTGTTTGGCTCCCTGAGTTAGTTAATTGATCATTGAATCCCATGTGCTTTGGTAGTGCTCTGTGAATCAGTGAATGGGTGATGCCGTGATGTACTGATGTTATTGTTTGGCTCACCGTCACCGAGTTAGTTGATTGATCATTGAATCCCCTGTGCGTTGGTAGTGCTCTGTGAATGGGTGATGTACCGATGTTATTGTTTGGCTCACTGAGTTAGTTGATTGATCATTGAATCCCTTTTGTTGATTGATCATTGATGTATGGTCACCGTCAGCCCTCCCCTTCATGGCAGCTGGTAGCCCTTCTTGATTCTAGATTATGTGGTTGCTTACTATTTAGTGATTTGGTTCCATGTGTTTAAAGCTTTCTATGAATTGCTTATTGTCTATTTTGTGGGTTAAAATGGCTTTTGATTTTTTTACTTGTATCGTTACCTATACTAAGGGCTAATTCTTACTTATGGTCAAATGTTGTTCTGTTGTAAATGTAGGTTTGTTAGTATCTTTATGGAGTGCTCATTCTGCTAAAGTTCGCACCTCTATCGACAAAATTCTGGCTCCGCAACTGTCAAAACAAGACCTCATCGTAGCATGGAAAATACTGTAGCAAAATGCTATTTTATACTGTGATAAAGTTGCTTTTGCTAGCAGATCTGAACCACTTGCTTTCGATCCAACAACTGAAAATCATCTAACGGCAAAAACACTGTTCATCTGTTCCTTTGCATATTCCCGTGAAAGGAGGGAGTGAGGCGTACTGCGTACATGGTTAATTAGCGCTAACTCGCCGTGTCAGTCCCGAACTTTCCAGCTGGAACCTGGAGCCCCACATCCGCCGGCCCGCGAGACCGTCTCCGCGGACGCCGACGGCCACCTTCCGGTCCCCTCTCTGCGCCCTCTCTCGTCAGTCTCGTGGACTCACGAGGAACGCGTCTGGCTGCCGCGGCGCCGCCAAAACCTCTTCGGTTCGATCGCCAAATCGGCCGCCGCAGCCATATCAATTCGCGCAGCCCCTCAGGTGCTTGATCCACCCGTCTTTAAAAAAAAAAACGTCAATCGTTTCGAATCAAATCGGGGTTAAGCTTGTTATTGCGCCTTGGAATTCTCTCTCTCCAGCTCGTCTAATTAGTTTGGGAAGTGTCGATGCATGCAATTCGAGTCGAATTTAGTTGAATATAACCTGACTGCGTTTCTTCACTTTCTTGGTTGATTCCGGTGTAGCTGTGTCCGGTTGTACTCATGGGGAAAAAGTTGCCTTGCAGAAATGAATCGATTTAAACACTGAGAATTCGTTAAGTTTGGCACATTCTGTTGGTTGTGTACATCTCTGGTTTGCTCTGCTTCTAGGACTAGGAGTAGTTTTTTTTAAAAGGAACTTAGGAGTAGAGTAGTCAATAAGATTTTATACACTCGGTTGGTTGTTCATGTGGATGCGCTTCTATCCACTTGTTTTTGAATGAGTTGACATTTTGCCAAACCATTTCTCATCTGAAATATCTGATTAAATCTGTTGATCACTTTATATTATTTCGACATTTGCCTTGCAGATAGTAGTAAACTTCCGGCGCATTTTGGATTTGTCGTGATACTTAGCCCATACAATTGAGATGCTCAATGGTATGGTTAAGGTCTAGTTAAATGATGTTGAGGGCTCATAAGATTATAGGAGTTCGAAGAAGTGTTATCAGCTGCCATGAGGCTCAATCTTGGGCTCTTCCTGCCCTTGATGGCCAAATACACAGCTCCCACGTGGGCCATACTGATATCAGGGTTCTTCATGCTGCTTTCCGTTTCCCTCTCTATGTACTTGATATTTGAGCACCTTTCCGCATACAACAATCCAGAGGTTTGTTTTGCTACTACAACATGTTGCCAATACTCAATATTGTTTATCCCTGTTTGCGAACAATATCCACTAATAATTATGTTTGTGTTATTCCAGGAACAGAAATTTGTTCTTGGTGTTATCTTAATGGTCCCTTGCTATGCAGTTGAGTCGGTAATATCTCGAAAACAACTTTTGTTTTTGGGTTGGGTTGCGTTGGGGGGCTTCAGTTCTTCTACTTGCATATTTGATGATCTTTGCTACTCCTTTGCAACAGTATGTTTCGTTGGTAAATCCAGACACTAGTGTTTACTGTGGCATCCTGCGTGATGGCTACGAAGCATTTGCAATGTACTGCTTTGGAAGATATATTACTGCTTGTTTGGGTGAGTTATTTCCTGATAGATTTTCTCGTGCTGCCCTCAGAGTTTGTTACTTGCACCGTTACATTTAGTTAAAGATTGGGTCTACAGGTTCTGCTGTAAATCAGTAACATAGCTAGTCTATATTTATTCCTAAACAACTGGCACTATTGCATACTTGGGCAGAAGCTAGATAGGGTATGCAAGGGCCTCGACCATGCTTGTTCCCTATATTCCTCAAAGGTAACAGTACCGTTGTTAACAGTGGTTCAATCCAATAAAAGGAACCTCTGCAGTACTACTAAGAAATGCCACCTTGAACTCGTAGAGGATGGCAACACTATTTCTATTCTCCTATTGTTTACTTCTCAATAAGATGAAAGTAGCAGTAAGATATTTTACGACACTGGTTCATTAATAATTTGGTAGTTGTATTTACATTTGCATTCTTTCTCTATTCTTCTATTACTACATTAGCGTTCTGTATTGTGGGAATAGCTTGCCTGTTTCTTTCCTGATTTCCATCTGCTTGTTTGTTGTGTTTCATTGTTTACTGCGATTCTAAATATAGGTGGTGAAGATAGGACAATTGCATTTTTGAAGAGGGAAGGTGGCGAAGATTCCGGGGAACCTCTTTTGCATCATTCCTCTGAAAAGGGAATCATACTCCATCATTTTCCTGTGAATTACATTTTGAAACCATGGAGAATGGGTGTGCGGTTTTACCAGATTATCAAATTTGGTATATTTCAATATGTATGACCACTTGTCCAGCTATTGAATCAGAACAGTTGAGATTTGAGAGCAACTTTGGTTAAGTACTTTGTACGTGTGCAGGTGATTATAAAGACACTCACGGCTAGCCTATCTCTTATTCTTCAACCTTTCGGTGCATATTGTGATGGAGAATTTAATTGGGGATGTGGGTAAGATAATTTTCCGTTTTCACAGCTTTTTGAGCCCAACAGGGGAAAAAACCCACCTTTCATAAGTTAAATTTCAAGTAGTGTGATTTTTTTAATGTTAAGGATTACTGCAGAAAGGCTACAATAGGTACAGAGAAGCGTAATGGCATCTTGATGTGAATAGTCTATCTGTATGAGCTGTGATCGCCTTTTCTTTATCCCTAAAAATATATGCACATGTTGCATTCCACTTCTTGCTGTAATAAATAAATGTTGAGATCACTACTTATTAACAAACTATTTCTGCATGTTTATCCCTTGTTTTTTTGCTGCACCATTTACTTTTGTTCACTACTTTGTGCTGCAGATACCCTTACTTTGCTGTAGTGTTGAACTTCAGTCAATATTGGGCCCTATACTGTTTAGTGGAATGGTACACAGCTACTAAGGACGAATTGGCACATATAAAGCCTTTGGCTAAGTTTCTTTCGTTCAAGTCGATAGTATTTTTGACTTGGTGGCAGGGTGTGATAATTGCTATCATGTATTCTTTGGGCTTGGTTAGAAGTCCATTAGCACAGAGCTTGGAGTTAAAATCGAGTATCCAGGATTTCATCATCTGTATAGAGGTACTTCACCTCTCCAAGTTAGGTTTTTAAAAATTGCTCTTATTTTTCATCATTAGTAGGTCTCAGATATGGCTTTCTGATAGCGCATATCTTCCTCCAGCACAGATGGGCATTGCTTCAATTGTTCACCTATATGTGTTCCCTGCGAAACCCTATGAGCTATTAGGCAATCATCATTCACCTGCAAACATTTCAGTACTCGGGGACTATGCCTCCTCTGACCCCGTGGACCCTGATGAGATAAAGGATATCGCCCGGCCTACGAAAATGAGTTTTCCACAGTTGGAACCAGATGAGAGAAGTGCAACAAATATTAAAGAGAGCGTTCGAGACTTTGTAATTGGCAGTGGAGAATACGTGAGTTCTTACTAACAAATCTTACCATGGAGCAGTCAAATATGTTTTGTTCTTTTACAACTTCATGGGAGTTGTTTGGAGAGCTATCTATCATGTGTTTGTCAATATGTATATGATGTCTGATGTCTATTTTTGTTTCATTAGGTGATAAAGGATTTTAAATTCACCGTTGACCAAGCGGTACGGCCTGTGGAGAAGCGCTTTGACAAATTAATGAAGAAGAATGCGTTCAGGAAAAGCCGAGACGACAATTGGGTGAGCGCATCCACGCCAGAAAGAACAATTCGTGGGATTGATGATCCTCTTATAGGTGGGAGCGCTAGTGACAGTGGGATCAGTAGAGGGAAAAGGCATAGCAGAGATGTAAGCTCAGCTGGTGTTGTCGACAGTTGGGAAGGTAGTGACCAGGCATCCGATGGCTATGTCATACGGGGTCGCCGTTGGGAAATTAAGAAAACATGATCATGATATTTTTGTTACCCACGCTGTGAAGCAGTGGAGAAGTAGAGTTTGATACAGGAGTTGCCGAAATGGTTATAAGTAACTTAGCTGGGTTGCTGGTAAATTTTGGTACTAGCGCAAAGCTCGGTTGTTTCATACTGTGCTGAACTGCTTGTGTGGTAGATTCTGTACATAGGATACCATTTTTTTTTCTTTATTCCTATTGATATCTGGGGGCAAGGAATTGTACGTGCAAATAGCATTTGTCTGATGTTTTTTCAGGAACTATAGTGTGCTCAACTTGCTTTATACAAGTGCTACATACTGTACTAGAATAAACCTCCCCTTCAGATAATTCATGACAATCACTGACATGAGCTGGATGTGTGCCACAGTAAGATCGGCTCAACGGAGTCGATGCGTGTATGGTGAGATTGCCCGGCCGCAGCGTAATAAGCTACAGATTGGCCCAACCCATGTTGGGATTGCCTGCGGCCGCAACTACTAGCGGGCACGCCGGCACCGGCTCCGGCTCCGGCGACCCCAGCCGATATGGGAGTTGGGTGCACCGCCCCGCCCCAGTGGGCAGCAAACGGCGCGTGGCCTGCCCCAAAACGCCCGTGCGGCCGTGCCCCGAACACCCGTGCTCCGGTGCTCACTGTCTTGCCGCTTGCGCCCGTTCTTGGTACGGACCATCTAAAGCTGCGATTTTTTATTTGCGTCATCGGTTCCGACAATTCAGCAGTAACATTTGAATGCTATGACAGGAGCCGAAGCTAACACGGAATCGAACAGGTACTTGATGATTGAAACGAATGGCGGGCTGACCCAACAGCGAACAGGGTAAGATGATGATACGCATTCTGAGAAATTTTGATTTGCTGAAGGCTGCAGATTTTAGCGCATGTATAAAGGAGCAGGATGCATATTAGTAGGAGATTCTTCTAATATAATTATAGTTTCTTCATTGATGAGGCTGAAGTCTTGCAGCAAGCAGCAACATGTGGCAACTAGCGACTATAATTCAAAACTATGTTCTGTATTTTATTTGTGCGTGTGCAACGTTTTCCAATTAGTTTACTCCCAACTATTTCTTGATATGAGTGCTTGTCAACTAGTCAAACTCTTAACTAGTTGATTTCAGTGAAACTGTGGTCACTTCTGCATTTCGTTCATGACTTGCCATCTGCTGGTGTATACCAGACAACCAATGCAAATTCCTTCTTAGATTTTGAACACTTTTCATGACTATTCAATATACAGTTTTGTCAATTTAGTGTTTGTTAATGGTGGCATGCTTACTTCTAACACTTAAGATTCGGTAGTCAAGAGGCTTAGGGCCTGTTTGGTTGGAGGCCTAGACAACCCGCCTGGCAAAAAGTGATGTCGGGAAGTATTTTGAAAATTTGATGATTTTTGTTTGTCCAGGCAAGCCTGAGATGGGTTGTTTGGTTGCAAGCATATGTCTGAGAAAGCTAATGAAAGAAAACACACAACAGTAATACGCTTCCTGAGTACAGAAAACATGACAAGGTAAAATATGTTTTGTTGTTTTTAGCAGCTAGCCGATTAGCCCTAGTGTAGTATAGTAAAACACATAATCTTTGTGCAATTCCAGATTTTTAAAAACTTATTTTCAAATAAAAGTTAAATTTAGAACATTTGATTTCATCGATTACCTAAATGTTATATATATATATAATTTCTAGTTTTTAGCATGTCTAATTAAAAAGGAGAGAGAAAGACTAAAGAAAGAGACAACAGACTTAGCAACCTGGTTCCAAGCGTTGGTTTTTGTACGCCTGGGTCAGGGATGAGTACATGTAGCTAACCAAATAAGCTGCAGGCAGCTCTCAGGGTCCTTCCGGTCAGGCAATTTTCTTCCAGGTCTTCAACCAAACAAGTGTAGGATCAAGGATAACCGACTAGAGGGGGTGAATAGGAGGTTTTTAAAATTTTCTAACTAATTAACAATTTTAATCTTGATTGTCTTAACAAAGCTTCCTAGCATACATATAAAGAAGGAACCACTAAGCAATTTAAGACAATTATGAGCTTATGACAATACTAGATACAATTCTAGCTACGTAATTTTACACAAGTAAATTGCTAGAAATATAAATGCGGAAATAGTATAGACAAAGAATAAATCACAAAGGAGACAATAATGTTTTTTTTCATGGTATCGAAGACTTGTTGGTCTTCACTAATCCACGTTGAGGAAAGTCCAAACGAATTGGACATGCTCTACGAATTAAGCCTTAATCATCTATCACTAGAGTTGCTCTTTCTTCTCTCCAGAGGTGGTGAGCACAACACCACTTCACAATCTGTTACTGGAACTCTTCACAATCTTCTTTGAAGGGTTCTCCGTGTAAACTTCCTCCAAATTCGTTTAGGTGCTGGCAAGCACCAAGAGTAATAAACCAAGTGTCTTCTTGAGGAAATTCAAGTGCCAACAAGATAAACTAATGATGTAATGCACTTGAATGCTCTCAACTACCTCAAAATAGGAATTCAAAGCAATGAGTAGTAGAGATTGTCTAAGAGCTCAAATGTATTCAATGAGAGTGAATATGCTCAAAAGTTATTGGCTTGGTGCTGGTGGGGATGTATTTATAGCTCTCACCAACAAAACTAGCCGTTTGAATCAAGCTCCTGAAAAACCAGGATTTGCGGTAATACCGCCGTTGAAACCCGGTACTACCGCTCGACGCGATCAACGGTCAGAATAGTAGCATTTAATGCTCTGAACTAGCTGTCACGGAAAAAGTTATGATACTACCGCCAACTGTAAATCGGTATTACCGTACTACAATAATACTGCTCGACTAGATCGGTACTACCAATTTTCAGAGGATCAAAGACTCAAGAAAAATACCTTCTTTGAAAATAACATACCGCCATGTAAAAACCGGTACTACCGACTTGCGGTCATACCGATTTTCAAGGGAGATCAAAAACTCCCAAACTGCCATGTAGATTTTGGTACTACCGACTTGCGGTAATACCGTTCATCAAATGCAGTCATACCGATTTTGGAATTCAAGAAAACTCCCAAAAACATGTTCTCTGAAAAATACATACCACCAATTAGATTTTGGTACTACCGACTTGCGGTAATACTGTTCATCACTTGCAATCATACCGATTTTGGGATTTCAAAAAAAAACTTCCAAAATAAGCTCTCTGAAAATACATACCACCAACTAGATTTGGTATTACTGACTTGCGGTAATACCGCTCATACTGCGATCATACCGATTTTAAGAACTGTTTTGAAGCAAAAATAAATGCAATACATGACTTCTAATTGATCAAGATGGCACATAAGCAGATTCTCAAGCTACTAACCATGATTCCTCTTTATAGTACGGCATCTAGCCTATAAACCTAGTCTTTTCTTCAAACACCGAGACCGACAAAAACTACAAAATGATCCTTAGTTTACATGATACCTTTGTCTTGAGCTATGTCGATCTTTAAAGCTTTTGCATTGCTATTTCCATGTCATCATTCATCCTTTGGGACTAATCCTCAAAAACATCTTAGCACACATGTTAGTCCCTTAATACATTGTTGACATTAATTACCAAAACCAATATTGGGGGCTTAGATACTTTCAACAAGTCCTTAGCTGCGCACAAGCTTAATCTATGTTTCTAACACTTGATGCAACTCAGAAAAAAAAAGTAGTTTTGTTAGTAATGACACTCTACATTTAAACTCACTTACCTCTGATTATGGGGAAAACCTTGCATCTCGTTCTGAATTTTTTTTCCAGATTATAGATGATGTTATTGCAACACGTATTCTAAAGGCAACTCTTGTGATCCCAAAGCTGGAAAAGAAATCTTTCTGGGAAGATTCAAGGTTGCCATACTTAACCTCCACTATTAGAATATTAATTGTAGTGAAGCACATTGGCCTAACTTGTCGTCCATTGTTGCGGTGATTTTGCTGAGATCTTTGATGTTGATTCATTCATATACTCACTCTCGAATGACATAAGGATCATACAGAAACTATCTAATCTGAATGGCACCATGCTGCTGCCGTACAAGATATGTGTTCCAAGGAAGTGTACAACAAAATGCCACAAAAACCGAGTACTACCTGAATCTTTTAAAGAAGCATACAAAAACCAACGCCGGGAACCAGGCTTCTAACCAAATTCACAATTGTTTCTGTAATAACTCAATTTCACATTCCATTATGTTTTCCCCTATGTGCAGGTAGTTCAGTTAACCAAATTTGACTACCGGGTTTCCAATAGGTTAGAAACTGACCTTCAAAAGCTAAGATGTAGAGTCAATTATCACGCACTTAAAATGGGCAAATTGCTTGTTCAAAGAATGAGAGAAAAGTGGCTGCCCCTTCATCGCTCTTCACTTAAGGTGTGTTAAAGAAGTCCATATGCTTGACCATCAAGTCAGGAGATTTGCACAATCTTCAAGAGTCAAGAGTTAGTTTATCTCCTGTCAAGCTTAAGTCCTAGCGATAGTTATAGAATGTTATTTGTCATTATTGTAGCATTTCCAGGATACTCCTGGACTCCATGTTGTAACAAGATCTGTTATGATCTTTCTGTATCAAAGTCTAAAAATAAATAGATATCAAACCTCTTCAGGTTATTCACGGCAAATTACAAGATTATTTTCATGGTATTAGAGCCTATCGATGCCCACCTTCCAAAACTCAATGAGCTCCTCAACCACATTATCTCCTTTGGCTCGACTTCATCCAAAGCCTCGATGTCTACCTCGGCAGAGTCATAGCCGCACCTTCCTTCAAAGAACTTTGTCACCATCAAGCTCACGTGGGATAACTTCCTCTTATGAAAGACTCAACTGATTCCCTATCTTCGTGACCATGATCTGCTTGGCTACGTAGATGGGTCTGCCAAGAAGCCGTCGTTGTTTGTTACTGAGTCAAACAAACAAGAAACGCGACAAGTGTCAAATCCAAAGTACACAAGATGGTTTCACTAGGATCAATTTGTGCCAAGTGCATTTCTCTCCTCTGTGACACAGGAGATCCTCAGGCATGTGCTATTTCTCACCATAGCAGCCAATGTGTGGGCAACGTTAGAAGGCATGTTTGCCTCACGCTCACGTGCATGGCTTATTCAGATTAAGTTCCAACTTGCTAATCAAGAAGGACTTGATAGCGTCATATTACTTCCGGATGATGAAGGTTCTAACGGACACGATGGCCTCCATCGGCCACCCACTTCAAGAAGAAGAGATAGTCTCCTACATCCTCGTAGGACTTGGCGAAGAGTATGACTCATTTGTCATGTCCATGACGACTCGTGCAGATTTAGTTTCCTTAATTGAATTATATGCACATCTACTAAACTATGAGCTACGCAAAAAGCAACACACCGTCGATACCCATATTACTTCATCGGCCAACAATGTTGTTAGGAACAACAATGTTCGTGGCAATGGCAGTGGTCGTGGCCAAAACTTTGGAGGAGGAGGTGGTAGCTGAGGACCAGCAGGACGAGGAGGTACCAACCACGACAGCAGTGGTTCTCACGTCACATGCCAAGTCTGTGGCAAAATGGGCATGATGATCTACGTTGCTGGTATCGTTTTGATTACTCATACCAATCCACAGAGGATCAGTGAGTTGTAGCAGCTACGTCCACCGGCAATTATCAGATCGACACAAACTGGTATGTCGGCGCAAGAGCTACTGATCATCTAACAAACAACTTGGAAATGCTAACTGTGTGTGATCACTATAAGGGAGGAGATCAGGTTCAAGTCGTCAATTGGCAAGGTTTGTCTATCTCTCACATTAGTTATGCTACTGTTCCTAGTCATTGTTGATCTTTACATCTTAACAATGTCCTTTGTGTTCCAAAAATCAACAAACACCTTCTTTCCATTCACAAATTTGCACTTGATAATGATGTCTTTTTTGAGTTTCATCCAAACTACTTTTGTGTCAAGGATCGGGCCACAAAGACAACTCTTCTTCAAGGCGGGTGTAAAGATGGCTTATATCCCATAGTGTCAGCTCCTACATCTCGTCAGCTTCATCCTCGTCAGTCCCTGGTCGCCGCAACTATTTCTTCAGAACAGTGGCATACTGGCATCATAGACTCGGCCATCCAGCATCCTCCATAGTTCAGGCAGAGATGTTGCTGTTTGTGATGCTTGTCAAATGACAAAAATCCATCAGCTTCCATACAACTCATAAACTCATGTTTCAACTTTTCCTTTAGAACTTGTGCATTCCTATGTATGGGGGGGGGTGCAGCTCTCACTTCTGTAAGAGGTATAAATATTATGTCGGTTTCCTTGATGATTATAGAAATTTTTCTTGGATCTATCTATTGAAATACAAGTCTGATGTTGAACAAGCATTTCTTTAGTTTCAAAAACATGTAGAACACTTACTTGATAGAGAAATTCTCGCTGTCCAGTCAGATTGGGGCGGTGAATATAAAAAATTGCATAAGCTTTTTTAGTATGTTGGTATTTCTCATTGTGTTTCTTGTCCGCATACTCACCAACAGAACAGAATTGTCGAGAGAAAGCATCGGCACATTATTGAAACTGGGTTAGCACTCCTAGCTGATTCATCCTTGCCTGTTTAGTTTGGGATGAAACTTTTCTTACAGCTGTCTATCTCACTAATCGACTACATAGTTTGTTATTGATAACACTACTCCTATACAGTGTCTTCTAAACATTCCTCCAAATTACTCCATGCTCAAAACCTTCAGGTGCACCAGCTGGCCTAATTTAAGACCTTACAATTCCCGAAAACTTAGTTTTCATTCTTAGCAATGTGTGTTCTTAGGTTATAGTACCCTTCATAATGGATATAAGTGTCTTTATCGTCCTCAGGACACATTTACATATCCTGTGATGTGATCTTTTATGAACATCTTTTCCCTTTGCCACCGCTTTGATTTGGTTGGTCCTAGCATTAGCACTCTATTTCTCACCCGGCAATGATCTTGCCCCCACTTCTTGTCTCTGAACAGCCTCCTCATTCGACAAATGCAGTGCCTCTAATTCATGTCGCGGTAGTCATACTTCTGCTCCTTTGTCTACTGATCTGCATGCAGTGCCAAGTTCTTCTTCTCTGTCTACAGGATCTTTGCAGTTCACTTCATACCTGGCTGGAAGTGAGGAGGAGCATCAGCAACTGATGCCACAATCTGGTGTTAGAACACGACTCCACAACAATATTGTTGTACCAAAGCAGTAGACATATGGTAGAGTGTGCTATTCACTAAAAGGGAGAAGTGCATTCTATGCAAAACCAACATCTAATATTGAGGCCCTTGAGCAACCAGAATGGAAAGAAGCGATGGATGTAGAGTATGCAGCACTGAAGTGGAATAAGACATGGCATCTAGTACCACCATACAGAGGCAAGAACGTCATTGATTGTAAGTGGGTTTTTTAGCTCAAACAGAAATTTGATGGCACCATAGACAAACACAAAGATCGCTTAGTAGCCAAAGGTTTCAAGCAACAATATGGCATTGATTATGAGGAGACGTTTAGTCCTGTTGTTAAACCCATAACAATACGTCTGATCTTGTCTCTAGCATTATCTCGTGGTTGGTAGATGAAGCAGATAGATGTACACAATGCATTCCTTCATGGCTGGCTACAAGAGGAAGTGTATATACGACAGCCCCAGGGTATGTTGATGTTAAACATCCAGATTATCTGTGTAAACTGGATAAAGCTCTTTATGGGCAAAAGCAGGCACCTAGAGCATGCTTCTCGTGATTGAGTGCTAAACTACAATAGTTGGGGTTCATACCGACGAAAGCAGATACCTCTCTGATTATTATTTTTATAAAGTCGATATCATAATTTATATGTTGATGATATCATAATTGTTAGTTCCTCGGCTGCAGCAACAAGGAAACTCATCAAAAATATTACAAAAGATTTTGCCATCAAGGATTTAGGAGGACTCAATTACTTTCTTAGAATTGAGATGCTTACATGAAAGGATCATATGGTACTTACACAAAAGAAACATGCTTCAGATCTGTTACACAAGGCAAACACGCAGAATTGCAAGCCAGCTCCTACTCCTATGGTATCAGGAGAAAAGCTTTCACAAGTTGGAAGTAAGTTGTCAGATAAGGGTGTTCTTTAGTACAGAAGTATAGTGGAAGCCTTGCAATATCTCACATTGACAAGACTAGATATATATTATGCTGTAAATAAATTATGTCAATTCCTTTGGTCTCCTACCGAAGAGCATTGGGCTGCAGTGAAGAGAATACTAAGATATGTCAAGGCAATTGTGTCAGATGGACTAACAATTCGTAAGTCTTTCTCTGTTTTGTTGAGTGCATTCTCATATTCCGACTGGGCTGGGTCACCAGATGACAGAAGGTCACAAAATGCCTATGCCATTTTCCTTGGACCGATTCTAGTTTCTTGTTGTTCAAAGAAGCAATCAATTGTTTCAAGGTCCAACACAGAAGCTGAATACAAGGCAATAGCAAATGCAACTATAGAATTGATTTGGATTCAGTCTTTACTAAAAGAGCTGAAAGTGTTTCAGAATAAGGCGCCGATACTTTGGTGTGATAACCTTGGAGCTACATATCTGACCACTAATCCAGTGTTTCATGCTCGAACCAAGCACATTGAAGTGGATTTTCATTTTGTCCGAGAAAGAGTTGCGGCTAAGAAGATGAAGGTTCGATTCATTGCTTCGACATATTAGGTAGATGTTTTCACAAGGCCTTGCCTCGTTTGTAGTTTGATCGTCTTTGTCGCCATCTCAACCTTTCGGCACCCAGTTGTGATCGAGGGGAGGTGTTAAAGAAGTCCATATGCTTGATGATTAAGTCGGGAGATTTGCGCAATCTTCGATAGTCAGGAGTTAGTTTATCTCATGCCAGGCTTAAGTCCTAGCGATAGCTGTAACATGTTATTTGTAGTTACTGTAGTATTTATGGATACTCGGGCTGCATGTTGTAACAAGATTTGTATATCAAAGTCTGAATACAAATATATGCCAAACCTCTTCAGGTTATTCACGGCAAATTATAAGATTGTTTTCAAGGTGATGTTTTGTCATAGAACGGCGCCATGGCAAGTGCCCACTTACTCCGGAGGAGACTCGGAGGAGATAGGACACATGCTGAGAGCTTTGGGATTTGGAATAGATGTGCACATCTATGTTGCATCAGGAGATGTGTACGGTGGAGAAAAGACTTTGGCACCACTGAAAGTGCCTTTCCAAACTTCCACTCGAAGGAGACACTGGCAAGTACGGTACGGAGGGGTTGGCACCGTTCTTGCCATTCTCTTCTCGAATGGCTGCCCTGTATTTCATTGTGTGATCAGAGCAATGTCTTTGTGACGAACAACAACGGCAACATGGCCAGAATCTTGGCTTGTCGGACGTAATTTTCTTTTCCAATAAAACTAATATCAGATTCACATATGCTTCTTTTGGTCTAATTTACCTTGCATTTCAATTAGCTCAGCGTAAAAAGCATGTAAGATGCTTATGAAGACACAATACATAGATGATTCTTGTGTGTTTTATTTTTTCAAGAAATGCTGACATACTGAGACAATAACGTGTCTATGTCAGGAGATATTTTGGGCACAAGAGGACGAAACATAAGACCACACACTAGAAAGCTTTCCTCTCTCCTTCTGAACCGAATCAGCATGAGTTGGGCCACACTTGCATCAAAAGTTCAGACCTTTCAAGAGGGATCTATGGGGGAGCCGAATGAGACTGGACCTGGAAGAGGCGAATTCCTTGAGTACCCGCCGGATTGCATCTGCGAAAAGACCCAGGGAAGAGCTGAGCATACTAAGCCGCATCTGAGCGAGAACATCGGCGCCAATGCTGCCGAGATCCATCCTAATGGTGGATCATATGGAACACATACAATTGCCAAGGTCTTCATCCAATGAAACAGAATCAGATTACAGCCATGACAACGGGTTGGACATTCCGGGAATGGAGGATATGATATCAGACTAGCCGCTTGAGGAGTTCATTTCAAAGGTATTGCAGGTCAAGCATTTCTGCGAAAAAAAGCTGTTGTATAATTTATCACTTGTTTTTCATTGGGGCTGCCAGAAAGCATAGAGTTCCTTACAGGAAACACAGGTAAATACATCGATAATGGTTGGTTGAAGTAATTGAAGTAAATTCCATGCTCTCTGAGGAGCTTTACTTCATGTATGATGCAGATTGCAGAAGCACACCTTCAGTCAGTGGAGACAGTTGTATGGTATATCATCGGTCTGGATTCCGTAAGGACCGAAACTGGAGATGGAAGGGCAAAGACGTTCCTTTTTAGTTATTCTTTGACATCTTTTAGTTTGTAGGTTAAATATATTGGTAAGCATTTTTTTTACTTACAACTTGTATGAAGTAATTGATCATTAGAGTTGGGCCATTTCCTCTTTGATTCATCTTCCCTAATTTAATTATTTTGTAGGTAGTTATTCCAACAAGAAACTCATACTATACCCTTCTCCTTTTCTTTCTTTCTTTCTTCTTTTTTTTTTTTAAAAAAAAGAGAAATTTGTAGGTAGCAGGGAAGTTTTGTGGCAAATTACAACAGAATTGTACTTTTGTACCGGGTGCAACATTTTCATGGCAAATTGAAAGAAAGTATGTATTGTGTGTTGTGTCCTTTTAACCAACGCAGCAGCAGTTGTGTTGTTGTGCCAGGATGAACTCAGGTTTTTATACTAGGTTAGGGGGCGGGTAATAAATATCGAACTTTAGGGGCATTTTTGGAAGGGAAATGGGAGGAGCTGCAGGAAACTCCTCCCAGCCAGCTTCTGGCTTTCGGGCTCTACACGTTTTAGACAGCTTTTGACTTCGGGAAAAAAACAGGAAAAAAAAAGATAGCCGTTTGAGATGGTTTTCGGCTTTTTTGCGCGAAAAACCAAAGCCATCCCAAACACCCCCTAAGTCTAACCAACCAATCCAACTTCGCCAGAAGCCACCCGCTCGATAGTATTTCTTTTTTTTTTCTTCTTAGGTTTAGATCTTCCAAAAGCTCGTTTCTCCTCATACGAACTCCGATTGAGCCCACCTTTCCCAGATTTTTATTTAATTTTTAGAGTTTTTATCTCTCTGTTTTGTATTTATTTTTGTTTATTTACTTTCGTTTGCAAGTAGACTTGATACTTCGGGAACTTTTGGGGAAGGAGGAGTTGATCAAGCTCAAGACTAGTACTAAGACTTGTTCCCAGGCAAGGACCATGTTGAACCCAGATTTCCTAATTATCTTGATTCAAATTATTGTATTTCTTTATTATATCCACCATGCCTATTGTAATATCATGATCTTCTGTCACCCTAATTTGGTTAATTATTAGTTGGTAATATCATAGCACTAATGTGGGTTGGTTAGATACGAATAGTCTGCTTAGCCATGCAATAGATCATTGATATCATTTGAGTTGCAAATATAAACTTGACTAAGTGACTATGAAACTTGTGTAAAACTGTGTGCAGTATGCTATTACCCATTGATGGTATGTGATGCACTTAGCCAACAGGGTAGAAAAAGATTTAGACTGAGGCGAGTGAATGGTACTATGTGATATGGTGGCTGTGTGATCGGGATATATGAATCATAGTAATATAGTTAGAAATTGGCAGTCTCGCCTTGGTCAATTAAGGATTTAATTTTGTGCACCATTGAACTGAGCCATAACTGTACAACCACATGTCTGGTATGGAACGTACCTAACTTAGTAAGTTATAGAATCTTGGCATTGACTACTCAGGCATGTAGGATAGATTGTGTGCTAGGGTGGAGATGTGTACTATTGTATTAGACTCACATTTATGAGCGGTTCGCCGTCTTCAAGTCCAACGGTGTGTGTTGTACCAAAGCGCTGTGTTGGGGTTGGTATGATGGTAAAACACATCGGGAGGGTCAATCGTCAAGGTGAATTTTCGAAAAGGTTTTGTTGTGATCATCTCCGTACAAGTTTATTGCATCTTGTGGGTAAAGTATACAACCTCTGCAGAGTGTTAATAAAACTTTTCAAATAGCCATGTCCGCGGTCATAGACATGCTCAGGGATTTCACACGAAGGGTAGATTTTCATAAAAACAATTGGGAAGGGACAACTGTGTAGGATAGCTTATGCAACTGTGTGAAACAAATTGATTAGACTTAGTGTCTTTGTGAAAATAGTTGTTAAAATTATTATTGTTTAATTGTTTTGAATTATTCTTTCAATCTATCATTTCTGTAAAATAACCATACAAGCCATTTCCCTTGTAATAAGCCATCACCTATAATTGCATTCTGTAGTACAGTTTGTTGAGTACTCGAATTACTTATTCTTACTGCAATCATTAAGCTGAAGTGGAGGAATCTTCACCTGCTTTCGAGGAGTTCTACGAGAATGGTGATCGTTAGGTCGTGATCCCAGTCGGTTGCCTCTGGCGAATCATTAGGTATCCGCTGGAGTTGCTTTCGTTCCGCTGTAGTTTCTTTATTTAGCGTCAGCCCTGCATGGCTTAATAATTGTAAACTCGATTATAAGGTCAAAACTGCTATTTATTATTCAAATTAGTCGTTTATTCTTATAATTATTTTGTGTAGAATAATATTCATTTATGTTGACACTATATGCATTAGCTTGATCTTGGACGACTAGTGCAGTATACACAAAGGGTCCAGATTTGCATATTTGGGTCTCGACACTCACCACCTCGTCAGCCACCTCATCCACGCATTTACACCGTGTGCCAGCGCCGCTCGGCTTCGGCCATTCGCCAGCGCTACGCTCCATGTCATCTCCTTCAGGTGCTTGATGCACCGCAACTGTCGTTGCCACCCACGCCAACACACGCCTCTCGCTCCAGCGGGATGCAACCACTCCTGCGACGCCAACCTACTGCCACCTTACCCTCCCGCAACGCCAATGCCGCCCCGCCATCCACGCCACCGCCTCCCAATGGCTATAAAGCTCGAGCCCACGACACCATCTCCATCTTCAGCTTCACCACAATCCCACATACACCTTCCTTCGTCCCTAACCTTGGCAAACTTCGCTAATCGCCACCGCGCCCAAAACCGCCCCAGTGAGATCCACCTCAATCTACCGCCACATCCATGCCCACACTCCCTCAACCGCGTCACGAGCTCTACCTTGATGCCCCAAAGCTAACCCCCACTATCAAACACCCCAACCCCGCTGCCAGTTCACCGTCACCATCCCCCCACCGCGCTACCCACAGTCATCGTTACCAAGTCGCCTCCGACCACCCCTAGGCTCACCGCCACCACCCTCGAGCTCCCCTCAACCCCCTCCAGCTCAAGCCCCAGCTAATTTGGCCAGAGCACGCCTGTAGCACCGCTGCCTCGGTCCTCTGCTCGGTCGTACACCACCGCCGTCACTAAACCCTCTCTGGACCACCTCCACCTGCGCAAAGCCCAAAAATAGGTTGTGCAAGCCACGGTGATGCTCACCACACCACCTAGCGCCGCTGCCCACCGCCGTCGTCTTTGGCTCGGGTGCCGCGGGAGCTCGTTCTCGGCTCCTAGGGCAAGCGGCTACGTGCCGCTCTAGTTGGGCCAGAGGCTTGGCCCAGTTGACCTCCCAGCCGATTGGGTCGAGCCCAGTATTGTTAAGTACTATGCGGCCCGACACTGTTCAAAGAACAACCTAAAAAGCCCAACACTGTTCAACGCGTTAACCCACGACCCAAACCCATTACTGTTCACACAACCTAACTGATAGGAATAATATCAATATGATACTATTCACCAAACCCATTAGTGAAAAGTACCAAACCCGACATTGTTCATCCAAACCCCATTTAGACATAACATATTCATTTTCGACCGTTTTGAACCCGTAAAACCCATTTTTGACTCCGTTTGACCTAACCAAGTACCCAATAAACCCTAACCGCCCACACCACCTCTCTTTTCAATTATTTCTGAATTTATTTATTTTATTTTGTTCCCAGCTCGCTCCTTGTTGAGCCTAGACTTATTTATTTGATCTCTCTTTTGTGTTAGGCTCCGAATTCGAAGACCAAGCTCCGGAAGACGTTAATCAAGACCCAGGAGATGCAGAACCCACTAAAGACTTTGAACAATGAGACAAGTTGCATTCCTTGATCATGTTGAGCCCACATTTCAATTATTTCAATTATTACTTTTATTATCGTATTTATGCCGATTATTTCTTTATTGAAATAATAGTTTGGAATGCCATGATGAATAGTTAGTTCCTACCACCCACCCAGACACTTGTTGCTTTGTTTGTCATATTCACCTTAACAAATTTAACAAATATAAATATTAATTAATGTTCGGCATTATCACACAATGTTTCTACAAATACTGATAAGGATTATTGGCTGCTCGCCAATAGATTTGGTGGAGTGTTTAGGTTTGAGAGCAGGAGGTTGGATAACCCAATATACTTGAAAAAAGTGAGTTGAAAGTGAAGCAAAAAAGGTGAACATCCATGAGTTGGTTGAAAGTCTATCTCCTCAATTGAGATAGGTAAGGACTAGAATCTTGTACCAATTAATAGACATAGAACTCGCCCAACCACGTGTTTGGTATATCTAACTTGGCTCAATACACTGCTCTTTCAATTGAATATCTACATGTTGTCACCTGCTCTTGTGGATAGAACAGCCGCAGATTGGGGGTGGGACAGGAGTGGGTCAGTTAGTTCACTCGTTGATCTACACAACGGTAGGACTAGTCAGTATTGGACCACACATTCCGCCATTGGCCGGTGGTTTCCTGATGGCTGTATTGATCTAGAACCTATCGAGTTGAGGCTAGAAAGGCTGAGCAATAAAAATGCTTTGTTATCTCAGCTCAGTTGTATGTTATCATGTTGCGTGTATATAGTTTGATATTATGAGATTGAGCTATCTTGTGGGTAAAGTTGGACAACTTTGAAGAGTATAATAAATGGTATTCAGATACATTGTGCTTTCGATTAATGAAGCTATGTTCATGGATGATTCCAATAAATGAGGCATAAGTAGAGATTTTAAGATGATAATTACAGATGTTGAGAAAACTCATGATTTTATATTAGTATGATTTTATTGTTTTAAAGTTAAATA
Organism: Ampelocalamus luodianensis; assembly: GCA_036346255.1. Lineage (NCBI taxonomy): Eukaryota > Viridiplantae > Streptophyta > Magnoliopsida > Poales > Poaceae > Ampelocalamus > Ampelocalamus luodianensis. Next base: position 14,091,559 of record CM070634.1, read on the forward strand.
GCCTAAAATCAGAAGATGCATCCACATACACCAATTATAGTAAACCTTCATCGGTCGTTTGAAACCTTAGCAAGTAGTTAATTAGCTTCCCATGTAACTTGTTGAGTACTGTTATACTCATACTTGCTAAACATCAGCATAAGAACCTTAGGAAGATACTGGTGGTCATTACGAGCAAGGATTTGAGGAACCACTGGATGGTGATGATTACTGGTATTAGGTCTCGATCGCGCTCAACCGTGCCTGTGGTTTGGAAGATCTTTTGGCTTATAATGTATTAACTTTGGGCTTGGATGCCCGTGTTTGTGTCAAAACTGGTTGTTAAGCCATAACATTCTTTAATAAAAGTTTGTTTCTTATTGTGTAATCGTAAGCATGCATATGGTACTATTTCTTGCTTTGTAACTGCACATCATGGACGGTTGTAAAGAGTTTGACAGCCGCAGAAATGGAGTCACACAGAGGGGATGTCGGGAAGAGATAGTATGAGAGAGATTGGTCTGAATGTTTCGATACTAAACGTGTCTCTGTCTGCTCGGGGGAGCGTAGTGCAGTGGTAGACCGATGATTTCCAGGATGGGTGTTCAGTTATCAAAAATATTGTCCAATGCTTTTCCTAGGAAGTCGGATAATTCACACATTTGTGTTTCACTAGTGGTTGGTGGAAGTCAAATAATTCACATACACGAGAAGATACTTTTCTGATTTTGTGATTGTCAATCTATTCTTGAATTGTTAGGGTCCTCTCTTTGTGCATTTAATTGCAAATAACACCCCGTAATTTGTTTTTTTTTTCAAATAACATCATAGCACTTTTCAGAAATCACCAAGTCCTAATGGATAGAGCCTCGATAATTCCACAATTCATCAAGTTAATTCATCTATCCTGATTAGAGAATGTTGGTATGCTACTCGGCACTTGGATTATGAAAGGTGAAACAAAGAAATAAAAACTAGAGATATACTTCAAAAGTAGACTAATGAACTGTATTAATTATAAATAAATTCAGTGAGCTAGCATCTTTTGAGTTTTAATACCGAATGAAAGCTACCAAATACTCCTGTAAAATAACAAATAGAAATGCATTGCAGTTTTGAAGCATACCATAGCGGCGGTGAATTGCTTTGCATGTTCGCCAAAAAGTGGCAAACCCAGGATTTGGGATTTGGGATTCAATTCACGCACCTGTGTCCCTACGTAGCTGCTATTGTCAACGTGCATGCGGCGTGGCTGCCATATCGCGGCTCTCCATTACTAGTTCGGCCACCCCTCTACACACCCCGTCCCCCTCTCCTCGGCCACAGCCACACACGGTCGATGCCCCGTCCTGCTCGACACCCCAACTGGCCCTGGCTCCATCGCCCCACCCCCTTCAGCAGCTCGGCCGTCCGCACGACGCGCCACCTCCACTTCTTGCTTGCATTTTTTTATCAACAAAACCCATTCTTTGATAGAATAAACACGTGTATGTTTCTTCTAGCAGGATGTGAATTCGTGGCAAATGAACTTGTCTCAAAACGTATGAATGAACTTTGGTAGTAAAAGATGTTTTTGGCCGCTTGGCTGATGATATTTGGCATATGACTCACAACAAAGAAATTGATGAAACAAAACTAGCCTCACCAGATGCCCATGGCCACCGCCCACCGGCCATGCCCACGTGCTTTGCCCTGCCGCTTCCGCCGGCCCGCCCCGCTCACGGCTCACCCCACTTCGGTCCTCGGTCCTCAGAGCAGTGCGTGGGCGCAGCGCGCCTCGCCCGGTCACCCTGCCGGTCGGCACACCCCGCTGGGCACTGGGCGCTGCGCTCAGAGGTCGATAGCTCGAAGGTCGCAGCTGCCAGCCACCCCTTCTCCCGGCCTCCCTTTCTCCCAGGCCGCTGCAGCCCGCAGCCACATGCCACCCTTGCGCTCACCCACTCGCCGCTCCCACTCAGCACGGCGTCGCGGCCTGCCTGCCACCGCCGCAAGCCGCAAGGGCCAAGGTGCCGTAAGGATGGTTGTCTGTGTTTCTGAGAGAGAGAATGTGAAATTAAGAGAGAGATGAGTTAGTTGGTTATGGTTTACCTGAATGTGCCTTCGGATATTGATTGGGCCAAGCCATTGCATTGTGGCCTTGTGGGGGAATCCGGGAAGGCCGGAAGCCCATGGGTGAGTGGCCAAATGCGGAGCCGGAATGCGTGGTTTTGGTGGGCTGTACGAGTGTCAAGTGAGCTGCGAGTGTGGTCCGACGAAACAGGGTTTTGAGTACATCATGTGCTGATTTAACCCCATTTCTAGTATATACATGTATTATACTTTATATATACTGGATTTTGGCCTAAAAACTTGGGTGTTCAGCCGAACACCTATGAATCTAGGTGGGTCTACCCCTACGCTCTGTAGAATAGAATCGAATTCACTCGCAGGTAGCTTAATTCGCACTCAGCTCAGTGGTATATGCTCAACAAATAAGACCCATGAACAGATATTTCCACTATTGCACATTCAAGCATTCGGCTATATGGAAGCAAAAGAGAGAAAACATAGAAATTCGGTGCACTGCACGGTGCATACCCGTACCACCAAAACGAGCGCTTTACCTATATATACCTGCTACTTCAACAGCTGTCTACTCCGATGGACCAAGACGAGACATTGCCTGAACTACATCGACAAACCTCGGTCAGTTAGCAAAACTCACTAGTCAGAATTTCTCCACCAAAATTTGATCTGCGAGCAGCATTTGCCTAGCGCATTCAGCATGGATGCCACCCGGTCGGGAGATCCTCGTATTGTAAAAGCTGTGTTCGCTGTAGTGTCGGATGCAACATCAGGCTATGAAACTTTGGCATTCTCTCTGGATAACCTTTCCTCTTCAGCGTGTCTGAGAGTCCCCTCGAAAGCTTGCAGGGAACCGGAAGCGAAGCTCTCTAGGGCTTGAAGAAAACGCCTCAAACTTATCTGCATACTGTTTGTTTCAAGAAAATGGGCCTGGTATGTTTGTGCCGTTGGAAGCAGGCTTTGCCGGCCTGGTACTAGGGCTAGCTTCCTGTTTAGTGTATCTGCCTCCTTGTTAATCTCCAAGGTCTTCCTTTCCAATATCTTGTTCCATTTCTCTCTCTCCCGGATTGCAATGATTTGTTCGCTTTGTTCAACATTCTGTTGCTGCCACAGGTTCCGTACACTGGACACAAGAGCTTGCATAGCGGTAACAACTTCCTTCTCAGAAATCCTATCCATTGCTTGAGACCAGCTGTTGCAGATGACAAACACAAGGGGAGCACCCACTCTTCCAGGAGAATAAGGAGGAACTCCATCAACTGTCTCATCTTGCTGATAGTTAAGACAAAGTGCTAGCCATCCATTCAGTGCCTTAACGAAGCTCCTCTGCGCATTCACCCAAGAGGAAAAATTGACTATCCATTTAACCAACTCTAGTTCAAGCTCCATTGCCAAATCTCGATTGCTTCCACCAGAAGCAATTGAATCAAGTTTTGCCTCTGATATCGCTTGACACTGTATCTGGTAGCAGTCCAGCTTATCTTGCCACATTTTCACAAACCTACAAGGAGGGTTATCAGTCTTTTGATGCAAGCTAGCTTTCATGGGAATAGGAAATGCAAGATTATGTAGAAAGGGGATTGAGAATTCAGGAAGTTCTACTTATGGTAAATGCATATAGGGATCTTGATTATTCCAGAACAGAAGGTATTGTCAAATATATGTGCAGTGTAGTAGAACAAAATCATTGAACAGTCCAAGACGTAAGTGCAGGACTGTTGGGGTTGCTTCTACATATCTGACTTACATGTGCCAATTTCCACACAATTCAGTTTCAGTGCAGTACACTGAATCTTAATTACCTACAGAACTAAGGCTGTTACTTTCTGATAGAATATCACTGTGATTGTACTTACATACTAGACCGGCAGAAGACCAATGTAATGACAGATAACAAAATTGAAATATCTGCCTAAATATGTCGGGGCGAAAGAACAGAACGTACCCTTGTATTAAGGCATTAATTTGCGGCCATAACTCCTCGTCCCTTACTCTGTTTATCTTTTTTGAGACCTTAGCAATAACTCGCACAGCTATTCTTATTTTTGTCGACAACTTCCTGACCAAATTTCGGGTCGCATCGATCTTGTGAGCTTCAGCACCCTTTTGATCCAAGAACTTCAGCCGCTTGGAGTTCTTGGCAAGCAGCAGGCGCATTTTCTCTTCAGCCTGGAAGAGGAAAACAGCATCAAAATAATCCAATATGGCAGAGACTACCAAGGGTGAGCACATCCAAGGATATTTATTTACTAAATAAAACCACCACAAGAAGACAGATCCACCAACTCAAAAGTGTTCTTACCAAATACATATAATACCGTTATACAACAAATGTGATTACTTAAAAGACAGGCTAGTAAAAAGAACTCTTACTAATCTGGCTGTTAGGTCCCCAGAAAGGCACTTTCTACGGTGTTATCTAATGAACCCTTTTCTTAATCAAGCAGCACACCTGGTACAAGATGTGTGCGTTTGGGAGTGGGTGGGTTGGGAGGAGGAGGGCATGCATGAACACTGCATTGAGATCTCAGCCTTTCATCTTTGTGCATAGGTGCTTATTGGTCTTAAGGATGTTCTCATAGCGCGAATGTTGTAATGAAATGAATGACATTGCTCTCTCGGCTAAGACCTGTACTCAGTGGTGTCAAATAGGACCACTCGCGAGCAACAAATTTGCATCCTGACCTACATCACTTTTAATACCAATTTCATGGGTCATCTCGTTTAACTTGATAGCATATCCAACATATCACTACATCATAGACTAAAATCTGGTATTACTTCAATGGTAACAAGGCAAATACTCCAACCGTCAAACACATACCTTGACCTCGTCATACAACTTCTTCTCCCAGACATACAGTCTCTGCAGGGTCAAAGACAAGCTCTTCGCTCCCACCACCTTCTCCCCTCCAGCATCCAAGAACTCTTCGCCTCCATACCCCAGATGCGGCAAGGCAATCGCTGACACCATCCGAGACGAAACTATTTACAAATGTCAATCAATCAATGACACCAAGAATCAGGCAAAGGCTAATCGGAAGATATGCAGGTTCTTGAAAGAACAAATAGCTCACCATGGTACACCGAGCTCCGGGGATGGTACCTCCGCCTCCCGACCTCAAGAATCGGCGCGAGCGCCCTGACCGCGTCTGCCGCTCGAACAAACTGCGCCTTGATCTCTCCGGAAACGTCTGCACTCTGAGCGGCCCTCCGGGGAGGCGCCATGGACGCAGCGGCATTACGCTGCGCTGGTGCTTGTTGTCGCGCCATGTTGCCCCCGCCGACCACTTCCTTATTGACAATAGAATTCTCCTCTTCATCGACTTCAGCAATGCTACTGCTCACGCCGCCGACCGAGCTGCGTCGGCTGCGGGCGCCGCCACTCCCGGGCGTGGAGTATTCGCTGGACACCCCCTTGATGACGACGTCGTCCTCCTCGAGCTCCGGGATGCCCTCCTCCTCCCGCACCTCCCGCGAGCTCCGGCTCGGCGTGTACGCCGCCGCGGCCCCAGCGCCGCCAGCATCATAACAGTAGTTGTCGTACACGTCATAGTTGTCGAACACATTGAAAAAATCCCACGAGTTCGCCCTCGGCGGCGACGGCGGCGGCGCAGCCGCCCTACCTGTCGTCGTGGGCTCGCCGCCGTACGAGTAGTACTGCTGGTACCCACCCGCCGGTTCGAAAGAGCCGAAGTAGACGCGCTCTGGCGAGGCCGCGCGCTGCTCGACTGCAACGGAGGCCGGGGGCGGGCGGCTCCGCGCGTAGTAGAGCTGCAGCGACCCCGGCGGGTAACCGAACTGCGGCTCGGGCGCGTACCCGTAGCCGTACCCATAATGCGGGAACGGGAGCGCGTGCGGGTGCGGGTGGTGGAGCCTCTCATGGTGGCCGACGGCGCGGTGGGGAGGCGAGGAGGAGACGGAGCCAGACTCGGATCCGGAGGACGGCGCGAAGTTTATGTGCGACGAGGAGTGCGGGGGCGAGGAGGCGTGTGGCGGCGGAGGGTTGACGTCCTTGCCCGCGGAGGGGAGCGTGAGCCGCGGCGTCGCGGAGGCGGGCACGAGGAGGAGGTGGAGCGACGAGGAGAAGGAAGCGAGGGAGTCGGCCAGCGCGGCGTGCGCGTCCGCGAGCGCGTAGCGGTGCCGCACGGCGGCCGCGAGCAGGTCTGCCCGCCCGCGGCACAGCGCCACGGCCTCCTGCTCCTCCAGCTTCGACCCCTTGCAGCCCATCGCAATTAATTTATCGGGAATGAACGGCTCCACTCGGCTCGGTTTTATAACTCCAACTCCCCGCACCGTCTCGCCATGATGATATCGACGCGGACTTTGGAGTGACGGGGAAATGATCTTGACACGGAAAAGAGCGGAGAATGTGTGAGTTTTCGGGGGGTTTGATGGGGAGGACACCAGAGTCGGAGAGGGCAGCGGGGGCAAGGAGCGAGGGATGGTGAGAATCTTCTCTCGCTCGATCGACTTTCTTTTTCTGGACTTGATGTGGCAGACTGCTTGTTTTCTTGTGAGGGAAAGAAAGGGGAAAACATCCAAGGATGATCTCTACTCCACCTCAAGTGTGGGGAATGTGACGGGGAATGGACTGGACAGGCGAGGAGAGAGGCAGGCGGCACAAGGCCTTGTTCTTTCCCCCTCTCTCTCTCTCTCCTCACTTGTTTTGTTTGTTTCCTTTTGGAAGGGTGTAGGGGTGGCGCTTGGCGACGGAGAGGGAGAGCACAGCGGGAGTAATACGGAGTTGCTCGCAGTCGCAGCGCAGGCTTGGTTTGGTGGCATTGACGCCCGCCTTGATTGCGGTCTCACCACGTACGTGCTTGACCGGTCTCCGTCAGCGGATCAACCAAGTGCGACGCGCGCTGGCGTCTACCTGCTGCCGAGAGGATCTGCTGCGGTGCGGTGGCCTGCAAGGCTGCAGCTCTTCTTACTTGCTGCTACCGTGCTAGGTTACTTGGGGTTTTAGTTACAACGTGAGTGGATGAGTTCCGTTTGTCCGAAGATAATGTCCCGGAAACTATCACATTTTCAACATCAATTTGTACGTTTGTTGAGAACCGTACTGAAATGCTCATCAACAAGACAACAAGTGGGGGAGTAGGAGTCTGGAGAAAAAAAAAACAGAATCAAATCAAAGGGGGGAAAGCAATACGAAAAAGTTACCACCATGATGCCCACATGAAATGATCATACACCAATGACAACTTCTCTTTCGGTCTTTCCCTTTTCTTTTTCTTCTTTCTTTCCATCCTATCTTCTTTATATATTTTTTTCCCTTGTTCTTGTTTCATTTCGACATTCAGGTTTTACTATTTTGGAGTGGACCGTGGACCGTTCCAATGATCCAATCTCTTTGGGAGTAGCAAAATCTGAGAGACGAGCAGAGAATTATAACAAGATCTCAATGCAACTCCTGAGGGAGATCGCAATACAGAGAATTTACTTGGAGGCCATCCCTATCATTTCTCGCACTTGTTTGGTTTCTGCTTCCTTTTCCTCTGCACTCTGGAAGCATGTTTCAATACGTGGGGCCTGTGACATTTGCCTTGTCTTGAATTCCATCAACCACTGTCCACTGGGGCTAGGGATATGTGTCACTACAATACAATCCCATGGCTTTTGTAGTTTCCTTGGTTCAATCATTTATTCTACTGTTTCTCTGAGCTTGGTTACCTTTTTGGCACTGTTGAGCTCAACCATGCGTGTACTACTCCCTGAGGTTCATTCGCCCGTCAATGTACACTGGTTTTCCGGTTCATTTAGCTTTTTTTTTTTTATGAAACAGCAAAACTAGCATCCAAGTGAATAAAATAGTAAAAATAGCACTTTTATCACGCAAAACCAGCACGGAAGGTGACATGCCGCGTGAAATTGTCGCGAGAGCCACATTGCGAACTAGGACGCGGCAGTCGCTTGCCGCACCCCCCCGTCTTGTCATCACAGGTTCTGGAGTGCTCCGGAAGCACTTTAGGGGACACATGTCGTCTGTTCATCCAATCATGGTGTTATTTTTGTTAATTCCACGGAGAAAGAACTAAATTTGCTATTTCATCACCAAAACAGGCAAGAAAAACAAAAACAAAAACTCTAGTCTACACTGACTCGCTTCGATGGATTTGTTTCATTAGATGCACTAATATGTGAACGTCCATCGCTTTACAAACTAGTGGACGATAGATATGCACCACTAGCACTGGCGGTGATCAAATGGTAGCGGTGACCCTGGGTTCATCGGACTTGAACTTTAGGATTTTTTTAGGCAAGACTTGGCCGGTAGCCTGGCACTAGGCAACAATTGATGATGAGATAAGAAAACTAACGTCCCAATGTGAGGATGATAAGTGGGGTCTCGGGCCGCACATGTCATTGGTTATTTCTAATCGTGCTCTCTTTGTAGTGTTTTTTTTTAGAAAATTGCTTTTTCTATTGATAAATTGTATGTCACTGTTAGCATTCGTGATATTACCGTGAGAACAAATTTATGATGTTATGTTTTCTGGGCATAATTTTCTCAACATCACAAGCTGTCAGACACTCCATGCATGGGCACTAGATCTTCTGCACTAAAGCTTTCTAAAAGCCACACAGATCAGCAACCCCTACTGTTCCCTTCGTTGTATATCTCAACTTTATTTGCCAACCATCTAAGATGGAGATAAAGTGTGCACATAGTTAACCACTAGTTACAAAGTTGACTGCATATTCTACGTTGGGAATTGGGGCCACAACCAGGAAGCCATGATTTAGCAGTTGATAGATTGGCCGGCGTGGCCATAGCAGAAAGCAGCCCGGCATGGCTCCCACCGGAGAAGTAGAGAGTGACAAGAGGGAGGAGGTCACTCTTCCAAGATTCACTGTACACTCATGGCGGAACAAAGAGACACCCTCCTCTCATGCACTCAACTCAGGCTACGAAAAAGGGAGCGGTGAACGTATAGGTAGATAGCCTTGCGTCCATTGGGACCATCGCTAGCTTTACATGTTCTGGTTATTTCTTTTTCACACTTGCGCGTTCCTTTGTCACGCATTTCGAAGCAAAAGAAATGGAAACTACTACTAAAAAAGACACTCCTAACAATAGTGCGGTGTATGTTGTATGTGACAATGTAACAACTGGGAGGCCATACCACGTTAGGTACCGATTGTGGAGTTTAATATATATATATATATGTTTAATTGTATGTATACTAAAGTTTACTTGTAATATTACTCTAAACACAAAATACATTGTAGTAGGATTAAATATAACATATACTTTAATTAGTTCAATAGATGGTATTATCAACTCCGTCGATACGCCGATATTATCCAGTATCGAGCCGGTATGAGCGGTATTAACCAGTATCGAAACCGGTACGGAACGTAACTCTATACCGTTTTAGATGACGGAATGTTACATACCGGTCGGTACCAAAGCTGTATTGATAAATTTGATGTAGTGCGGGGTGAACATGCATATATGAGAGATTAGAATTTAGAGGTGCCTTTTGTTCTTCGGAAAATCTAATGTATGGTAAGCAGAGTTCACCAAAAAAAAAAGTAAGGTAATTAAGGTGCAAGTTGGGGGGAAAATCTCCTTTCATGCTCCCATTATGCACACTTGCACTGTTCACGTGGTGGCTGGAGAGTATACAACACTACGTGCAACGTAGTAACAATATTATTATACAGGGGGAGGGCCACATGATCAATTAAAAAAAAATAAAATTAACCCTTAATTAATTATGTATGTATACTCATGTGGCAAATTACATATTTTTGGGAAAACAACTGCTATGTAGTAGTAGTAAATCGGACAACATTGATCTTATGGAGGGAATGCTAACAACAAGCCCGCGATCTAAATTTCACAGGGACAGTGGCGATGAATTATTAAACCTACTTGCAAAAAAAAGGACAAAGGTCCCCAATGGAGCGCATAATTCGTGTATATCAGTGTATGATTGCTGCCCTTTACGGGACAGGAGACCGTACCACGGTTTTAGTGTGTGATTGGATCAGTAATCTCTCTCTCTGTCTCTCTCTCTCTCTCGCTGATGCAGATCAGTAATTTGAGTTAAAGCACGTGGGGTCTATGCAAACGAAAGCGATCCTATTAGCTTAAGAATATGGGTTTTATAGCAGCAGGAAGATCTCAAGTGCAATGGCAATTCAAATATATAATCTTGTAAAACGATCAAATAGCTAATCAATTGGAACTACAGCAAGGTAAATTAATAAAAGCTCGAATGGTATTGGATGCTTTGTGATGACTAATTTCGTCGAAACTGGAAGGGGGAGTAAGATCACATCATGCACACTCATGGTTTGTGGTACTACAGTTTGAAGCAAGTGGCAGATGAAAGCAATGTATACTCCATATAACATGAAATGGATGATTTTATATAATTGGTGCGTTTAGTGTTGTAGCATAATCTGTGGATATCATGAAGATATACTCATGATCATAGGCTGATGATACAATTGACAATGGTATTGAAGGTTTATCGAATTACTCGTTTTCTGCAAAGTTCAGGAATATCGGAATGACCACATTTGAAGAGCGGTATTACTATACGTGGTCGTAGCTGGACGTGGTCATAACTGAACGTGGCTGTAGAAGGCTTTGACTGCACGTGGTCGTAGCTTTTTGTACCGAGTTGTCAAAATCTACGAGTGCTGTAGCTCTGAGTGCTGTTCATCCGAGTACTGAAGCTACATGTAATGTTCACTTTGAGTACTACAGCTACGAATACCGAGTGGTCGGAAGCTACGAGTGCTATTCATCGAGCACTGTTCATAGAGTACTGTAGTACAAGTACTATTCATAGAGTACTGTAGCTACGAGCACCGAGTGGTCGGCATTTTCGAGTACTACAGCTACGAGTACTATTCATCGAGGACAGTAGTTTTGAGTACTGTTCATTCAGAGTACTGTAGCTCGAGTATTGTTCATCACGGACAGTGGTCATGAACACTAGTCATTGACAGTGGTCGTGGATACATATGTGATGCGTGTGTCTCTGATGTTTGTTTTGACTAACGTGGGTCAAGTTGCGAAGAACTTATTCTCAGAATCGATTTCTTAGTCTATTTTTGTGCACGTGGCTTGTGTTAGATAATCTTTGTATTAGTTTCTAAGTTTAGATTTTTGTGTCCGTTTCGTACTAGGAGTAAAGTCCGAGTCGAAGTTGTGCTGCTGTTTCCGTTTCGTAGTTGAGTATGTTGGCAGCCTTTATAAGCAATGTAACGTGAAGAAGCTTTGGAAGATTGAGTCAAGCAATAGATAAAGAGAAAAGCTGCAGTGCAGCACAAAAATCCTGTATCGCGTCTGTTCTTCTTGCGTTCTGTTGTTGCAGCGTGCAAAATCCAAGTTTTCGCCTGGGTTTGTTCCAACAATTGGTATCAGAGTTCTAGGTTTGAAACCATGGCTGCTGCCCCGGGAGGTGTGATATCGACTCCCGGGGTGGTATATACGGGGGGAGTGCGCACGCGGTGGATCCCGGCGGCACATCAGGCGCGGCAGCACCAGAGCGCACGGCGGGGCGCGGCGACGAGACCGATGCATTGTACGGTACATGCGGCTCCGTGACAAGGAGAAGCCTGAGTTTTTGATTTGTGCCCAAGATTATGTCGCGTTCTCCGGGAAGTTGTGTCACCGGTGACAGGCAACGTCGATGTGCACAAGGATCAGATGGCATTGGCGGTTATCTATGGAGGCATCTCAGAGGAAACGCTCTTCCTACTGGTCGAAAAGGAGACTGCCAAAGCTGTGTGGAAGACGTTGAAGATGATGATGCATCTTGGTGTCGATCATTGAAAGGCGAAAGCGAGGGACGTTGAGAAGGTGTGTTCACCGTTCTGAGTCGAGTCCGTGTGTTACTCAAGTTGAAGTCGTGACCAACTTGAAGTCCAAGTACGAGTTGAACAAGTTGTAGTTGAGACCGACTGTCCTGAGTTGAGTATGAGTTGGGGTGCAAATCGTAGATGAGACCGATTGCTTCAATGATTAAGAGTCCAAGACGTGTTCGAGTTGTGCCACCGTCTTCGGACAAGTAAGTGTGAACCAAGTTGAAGTTGAGTCCAACTTGGAGCCCAAGACATGTTTGAGTTGTGTCACCGTCTTCGGCCAAGTGTGTGGGAGCCATGTTGAAGTTGTGTCCAACTGGCAGCACACAAAATATAAGTAAGTATACAAAGATTAGAGAGTGATTGTTAGATAATCTTTGTATTAGTTTTTCTAAGTTTAGATTTTTGTGTCCGTTTCATACTAGGAGTAAAGTCCGAGTCGAAGTTGTCTTCTTTGTTTCCGTTTAGTAGTTGAGTCATTGGCGCCTTTATAAGCAATGTAACGTCAAGAAGCTTTGGAAGATTGAGTCAAGCAATAGATAAAGAGAAAAGCTGCAGTGCAGCACAAAAATCCTGTATCGCGTCTGTTCTTCTTGCGTTCTGTTGTTGTAGCGTGCAAAATCCAAGTTTTCACCTGGGTTTGTTCCAACAGCTTGGTGGTCAACTATGGTCAACGGTAAGGAGAATCGGGACTTAGTTAGGAGAACTAAGGTTCAGAACGATCGTGGATGTCGAGAGAGATGGTTGGACTAAAGCATGGCGCAAAATGGACAATGATGACTGAGCGGGACAGTTCGGTGCGACGGGTTGTATCAAACGACATGATAGTTCGGTGCGACGGGTCACATCAAGCATCGTGATAGTTCTGTGCGACAGGTTGCATCAAGCGACGCGGAAGTCGATGCAAGTGAAACCTGTTGTGTGTGGGCTTAACAGGTGCCCGTTTAGATGTCTTCCTCTAGAAGCTATCCTCCACTATAAATAGAGGAGGGTGTTGCCTGTGCACCCACCAACCCTGGTACGAGAAACCCTAGTTTGGTTCTAAGGAGAACAAAGGAAAGTGGAGAGGCAGGGTTTTAGAGAGTTGGATTGGCTGTATGCTTAAGTGTTGAGCTTTTGTCCTCCAGGATGGAGTGACTGTAAACTAACTTCAATATGAAATCAATCTAAGCAAGTTTCTTCAAGATGAGTCTCTTCTTGTTCTGGCTCTCTTTTTGTGATTTTGGGGCTTTCTGTGATCCTTTTGTTTTCCTTTGGTTTCTAGTCTAGATCTTGCTTGTTGTGACATTTGGAAATGCATTTAGGATCATCTTGATCATCTCTTACTCATGAGCAAGTTTTTGGATCATATTTTGGTTTTAACTCGGTTTTAAAGCAATCTTCACACAAACTCAAAAAGGTCGGAACTTTGGCAATGATCTTCAAGATTTTTGATTGGAATAGGTTCCTGACATCCTAGAGAAGGTGTGTTTCAAGCTTCGTGTAGTTTGGAGCTGTGGATCAAATCGTAGGCCAATTTGTGATCGTGCGTTCCGTCTGATTTTACTGTTCATCCGAGAGGTCTGACCACCCAACTCTTTTTGTCTTGAGTGTTTGGTGTTTTTGGTCTGTTTTCTTCCAGAGAGTTCATTGGATTCAATACAAGTCTTCCGCTATACTTGTATATTGATCTTTATAGCTCTCATAACTATTTGAATGAAAATCATGTTGAATCCAATCAAGATGAAAAAAAGACAGTACTCCTATTCAACCCTCCCCATCTAGTCGCCATTTCGGTCCAACATAATCTTACAAGATTTTGAAGCATAATGGTGAGCTAGACGGAAGCCTGTAATAATACGAGGATGAAAGAACGAGGCAAATAATTGCCAAGGACAATAATAGAATAGCGTACGTGTTTCTTCCTTACGAAGCATGGACCCTTTTTGTCGCCCAGAAAAAGGTCAATCCTTAATGGAAACGATCTGTTCTTAGCACAAGACAAATGGATCAGAATATGTAAATTTAATCCCACTACGGATAATCAACTTTGGGGTATGATGATGTCTCTCTCCGATCAAAATAGGACGTAGAGAGAATTATCATGTGCCATGCTAACAACTACGCATTACTAAAATCTACACAAAAAAAAAAGGTTTGGGGGTACTCTTTTCTTCTTCTGGATAACATGTCGAGCCTTATAAAAACTATCCCTGCATGGTGCATCAGAAATGAAAAGTATCTTAGTTCCCTTCGAAAAAAAAGTAGGAACACCAATTGCTCAGTTACTCATATGTTTCTAAATACACTGTATTAAACGACATAGTTTGTTGTGATATAGATCTTGTAGTTAGTCGGTTGAGATACTCATCATGTAATCTAAATAGATGTATACGTTCAGTTGCAACCAAACTCTTGTACTGTAATCTATCCGGCAAATACCGTAGTGCATATAAATAAATGCAATTGCCGTTCTAGTTGGGTACGGTGGAACAAATCTCTTCCCCATCTATCATTTCCAATCTACTAAGTTTTTCACACTTGTCCAAGGAAGACAAAGTGAGTTGGTACTTGCGATCTGTATAGAGTAAGGAAGAAGACACTACGCAAGTGCAACAGGAAAGGACAAAGGTAGTTGATTAGTTCTAATTCAGTTTACTGAACGGGTTGGGTGAACTGCTCTATGTACTACTACTTAATTTGTGCGAAATGCATGGCTTAGGTAGTGTTTGGATGAGTGAACCCCGAGATCCATGTACCAGATGGTTCAGAAAAAGAATGTGTTCGTCCGTTTGGAACCGAGCCATCCCGTACCAGTTCGTTCGACGAAAGGGAATATGCGGGCGAGATGCCGCAACATTCCATTCGATGGAAAACACCGAGCAACGCGGTCCTGAACCTCCTCACCCACCTACGCTCTCTCTCTCTCACAGCGCTCCGCTCACTCTCCCGGAGCCCCCCCATCCTCCTGCACGGATCGACGATGCCATCCTGGTCTCTGTGTCGCTGGCTCTCGGAGATCCCGAAGGTGCCGCCTCTCCTCAGTGTGAACTGCTTGCGCTCTCGGAGATCTAGAAGATCCAGAAGGTGCCGCTCCTGCTGTGATTTTGCTATGATTTGCCATCTCCTGGTTCTTCCCATCCCGGTCTACCTCCCCTCCCCCAACCCGGTGTGAAGTTGTCGTAGGATCTGAAGGTATGACTCGAAATCGCACATATTTTCATCTGATTGGTGTCCTTTTTGGTAGATCTAGCCGGTACAGATATTTTTATGGGAAAAATTGATAGATCCCCATTGTCCTATGCGTCAACATGCAGAAAAAATGTTAAGTTTGTCTTACTGTTGTTGCTTCCATTTCTGAATTTTTGTTTGCTGTTGTTGGGATATCTGTTATAGAAAAATTAGCTTGCACATGTCAGAGGCTTTGAGTATAGGGGAAAAATTGCTTGCGCCTGAAAAATTGATTGTGCATCAACATGTGTAGTGAAATATTGGCAAAGTTTTATGCTTATTGTTTGTGCAAGTTAGCTAAAATGTGCAAATATTGCTCACTATCAAAGATGTCCAGCACAACATTCTTGAGACTTTCGGCCATGAACTATATTTAGAATCTTCTTGTCCCAGGCCAGGTTTCTCTCTGATAAAAACTACCAACATCTGAAGTATGAAGATTTAGACTCAAACATATGCTCCAATTTTTATGAAACATGTAGCTTAGGTGTTTTGTGTACCTAGAATGCATGAGTACTACATAGTTGATACATATATGTTGGCTATACTCAAGACTTCCTTGAGACTTCCTTTGATACATATATAGTCATGGAAAAATCACAGAGTAAGAAAATTTCAAGTCATGGTAAAATCATAGACGGTTTTTAATATGAACCGTCTGTGATACTAGCTTATCACAGACGGTTTTTAATATGAACCGTCTGTAATACTAGCTTATCACAGATGGTTTTTATTTGAAATCGTGTGTGATTCGCGAAAATTTTTGAACGCTTGCGCGGGAGGCAAAATATTTTGACACTGTCTTTATATATTATACCCACCCCTACTTTGTCTTCTATCAGTCTCTCCCTCTCCCCTCCCCACGCCGAGCTCCGGCGACCATCCTCGATTCCCCGATGCGGTTCGGCGAGGAGATGCAGCCAACGAGGAGGAGGAGGAGGAGGAGGAGGGACGCGTAGGTGTTCCATGTCTGCTGCAGGAGGTAGACTGCCGGAAGGTACGTGTATATCCCCAAAACATACACAATTTGTTGGTTGTTTGATTATTCTTATTTTATTTGTACCTAATGTCGGAGCGCCGCCGGAGGTTTTCAGTCGTCTCTCCTTGCCGACAAGCTTAAGTCGAACTCGGACAACATACAAGAACAGCTTGTGATGTGCTGGTGAGGTACCGAGATAAGCAGTGTTGAACCAATCCAAGAAGCCGATGAATTCTTCAGGAGCTTGGAGGCACAGATGGTTTCTAGCTAGTTTAACATTGTAAATTTATTCTTTTTTTCCCATTCGGAGAGAACATTGTGAAACCTTTTGGTTTCCCTTTCCTATAATGTGTTTGCTATCAGAATTTTAATTGGATTTTAGTTGTCTTGCTAGAGGTTGCATATGGAAACTACTATCCAGCAATTGATTGGTTTTGCTCAAAATCCGATTTTTTTTTTGCAATAGGAAAAACTATCACAGACGGTTCGGAACAAGAACCGTCTATGATAATAGACTATCACAAACGGTTCTGAACATAGAACCGTCTGTGAAAATAGACTATCACAGACGGTTCTTGTTACTATCACAGACGGTTCTAAACAAGAACCGTGCGTGATAATATTATCCTGAGCGGTTCTTATTACGAACCGTCTCGATAGCTTTTTCACGAGCGATTCTTGTTTTGAAACCGATAGCTTTGATGACGGTTTGAAAACCATCGTGATGACTCATGTCATCAGCGACCCTGAACTTCGAATGACTCACGAAACCGTCTGTGATGATGTTTTTGACCCGTCTATAAAGATCTTTTCTATAGTAGTGACATCTTAGGAACTTCCCTGAATTATTTCAGAATTTTAAGATTTTTTTTGCTATTTTAGAGAGCCCGATCAAAGTAGGAAAGGTTTGGACCGTCTGATCGGAGGGTAGGTTCGGACCGTCCGAACAGGTCAGCCTGTTCGGATCGTCTGACCAGAATCGAACTGTCCGACCGGAGGGTCTGTTCGGACCATCCGAACAGACCCTCCGATCGGACGATCCGAACATACTCGTGCTTGACCCAAAATAAAAGAACTTTAAAAATACATAACTAATTCAAAGTAACTCCAAATCAAGTGAAACCAATTTTAATAATTTTCTTATTAAATGAAATTTATTTTGGAATAGGTTTCGAACTTATTTCTGTCCCAGAAATTATAGTTTTTGGAAATTAATCCAAAACTGAATTATTATTTTTACACTAGAAAATGCTTTTAACTTTGAAAATTCATAACTAATTCATGTAAACTCCACTTGAGGTGAACCAAATTATTTTAGTCTTATAATTTTATTTTCTATTTATCTATGTAATCCTTATCTCCACCACTGTTCTACAAAATTTCACTAAATAATTAAAATTGGATGAATAGTAATTGAAGTGTTTTTTTGACTTTTTGCAAAACTGATTTTCAAACTACTACAACTTTCACTTGCTAACTCTAAATAGAATAATTCTTTCACTGAATTGGTCCAAAATTTCACTATTTGAAGGGTAATCTCATCACCTCTAGTGAAAGGGTTATCATACCTACCTTCATCCATTAAACCAAATACCAGCTTGAACCATGCATTCAGGACCATCCTATCCAATCAACCAAACAAAATCTAGTATCATTACATCCAACCAACCAAACACTCTACTTGTACCATCTCATTCAACTTCATCCCATCTATCATGTACCATCCCGTTTCATCCAACCTTATTCACCCATCCAAACGGACCCTTAAAGGAGACGAGCATGCAGTTACGTTTTTGTAAATAAGAAGATTGCATGCAAAAGACTAGATCACTCATCACTGATCGCGAACTCATTCTTTTTCTTTTCCTTTCTATCGCAGATCGAACAGCTGGATGATTAGCCTAGCTAGCTAGTCCTAGAAAGACAAGTGAGTGCGTGCTGAGGCGTAGGTAGGAAGAGGTAGACGAAGGCCTCTTGTTGTTTTTCAGCAAAAGGAAAAGAAGAGTACACAGATCGATACCTCAGCAGGCAGCAGCCTAAGGAATGATAGGGTGAATGAATATATACGTCATATATGATTGCCAAAGAGACATGGAATGCTCAATGCAGAAAGTGCACCAAGTGATACAATGTTATATGTTGCTGACTATGTTGACTCATATCCTAATCAACTAAGAATTGGAGAAGTTTGCTATAAGAATTCGGATTCCTATATGAATCCTAGTAGAACGAGTATTCCTACTTCCTTTTAGAGAAAAACTAGAGAGCATTGTATAAACCTAGTACTCTCCAATGCATTGTGCATCAATTATGGCCGAATGCATGATTAGATTCTCACAGAGTAATCAATTTTACTACTCCTATGCTCGATCTCCAAGAGTGGAATTTTACCGCCACACTAAGCAAGATGCTAGCAACATCACCTTGAAGATCGATGCTGATTTTTTATTCAACATTTGGAGATCTTTCTTCTAAAAAATTTGAACATGTATGCTACCAGAACAGGAGGCTCTTACAAAAGCACTAATTCTCGTTCTTCTACTTCTTGGAGTTCTTGCGAGTGAAGTGATAGAAAATGCATGTACTGTAACAGGTGTCATATGTTATGGTGCTCCAGTGTACATTTTGTGGCACTGTGCGTAAGACTAAGATCCCAGGGAATGCAATAATTTATTCACTTGTCAGTTCAGTGTTCGAAGCTTCTAAATATACTCAACTCCCACGCTAAATTTAAGTTAAATATTCACAAAAGGTGAGTATATTATATTAGATTTTGTCAGATATATATCACTACATGTATAACAAAAGAAAAGGACACTACGACCATCCCAAATTCGAAGTGTTCTTTAGGCCCCTTGTCAGATAAAGGCAGTGTTTAGTTTTGCTGCAACGTTGCATCTTGCATATTCTTTCATCTAGCAACTCCATTAGGTCATTTCAAATTATAAAATTTGATAAGGCAAATCCACTGGAGAAAACAACATTATATGCTGCAGAATTACCACTGTCTAATATCAGACGCATGTGAGATCACTGTCACTTCTACTCCAACTTCAACAACGCATATTCACCTATTCGTACTGTACCTCTAGTAGCAGGCACAAATTATTGCCTCTCGTCTTAGGGCATGTTTGATAGAACTTCTGCTCTTAGATTGTAATACCTTGGTTTGTTCATAGTGCAGCTCATATGTCCTATGTGGAGTTGTGATAATGGAATTAGTCCTACATTGTTTGTCTAAAGTGAGTTGTACTAGCATATAATGCATGTTGAGTCCAAATACAGCACATTCGGGTTAACCTTTTTACACAAAATGAGTACAAAAGTATAAGTGATGTGCTATGCATGTGCAGGTCCACCCCATGGGTGAGCTGGAATTTTGGACCAGATATTACAGATGGTATTGAAGCATCAACTCTCGCTGTACATGTATGTGTGCGTGTGGGCCCATTAGCGGGTTCCCACTACACAGATTGTATCGAGGGATAGCTATGGAAATTTGTCATGTATACGGTGTGCTGCTGAGGGCGTCAACCCTTAAGGGGTGAGTGTAATACCTCGGTCTATTCGTAGTGCGGCCCATGTAGCCTATGTGGACTTGTGATGATGGCATTAGTCTCACATTGCTTATCTAAAGTTATAGTAGTATATAATGCATGTTGAGTCTAAATATAGTACTTCGGGTTAACCCTTTTACACGAAGAGAGGACGAAAGTGTAAGTAGCGTGTTATACATGGGCGGGTCTGCCCCATATAGGTAGGTTGAGCATTGAGCGGATTTTGAGCTAGGGTGTTACATGGACTCTCAACCGGAGCGGTAGGAGGGCAACAAAACACATCGGATCCTTCTTTTTTAGAATCGGGAGCATAGAAGAATCGGAGCGATCTCGCTATACAAAGCCAGGAGCGACATTGGGCCAGCTCCAGCAACAATCAGGCCATCTCCTTACCAAAATGCCCTCACCTCAAGTTGAGGGTTATTTACCCACCAAACGCCATTGCATGAAAACTTGCCCGTGCGCACCTCTCCATCATTTCCCTTGCCCCACTCTCTCCATCCCTCTCGCTCGCGTTCTCGCCAGCATAGAGACAGGTGAGGACTAGTGCCGCTATGTTGGCATCCACTCACCGCTAGCCGGGAGGTCCACACCATGGCTTGGAGTACCTTGCCGCGGTCCTTCTCCTCGTCGCCGCCGCTCCTAGACCCCTTGAGTGCTGACTCCCTCAGATCCGCGTCACTGCCCGGCGCATTGAGCTACCGCACCGTCGCAGCTGCCCGCCGTGCTCCCTCCACACCGTAGTCCACGGCGTTGTCCACGACACGCAATGGTTAGCTGTCATCCTCTCTCGACCTATCCTCCCGTCCAATAGCCCCGTATTTCTGGATCTTAGCCTCCCCAAATTATTGGATGTGCCCTAGTATTTTTTCATGTGCATTTGGTTCTTGTTCATGTGAGTAATACTTATCTGTGAGTCAAAAGCCTGTTGAGTCAAAAACAGTACAACTTGAGATCTACTAGTTGGTAATTGTTCCTCTGGATTTTTTTTATGCGCCATGACATTCCCTATAACTTTTTGAGCAATTAGACGATATGGAATGAATGCTAACATGACATTGTACCGAGAAGTGATGAAAGATTAGAGCACATGAATGCTATTGCTATTTGTTACTCATAAATGCTACTGGTTGTTGTTCCTCTAGTGTGTGCTGTTTCGCAATATTTTTTTTTGATAATGGAAGAGGCAAAACCTCCGTCGGCCTCTTCATCAACGTCACAACGAGTGATCGGTTCATGAATAGTTTCGTGATGTCCTTGCAAGGGCAATGGCTAAATCTGGATGATTGACAAACGGTCTTTTCTTACCACTCAATTATCTGTCAACTTTTATATATATATATTTGTGTGTTATGTTTCTTTTATCCTCTGAACAATTCCATGTCAGTGATGCTTAGGACAAAACTCGCAATTAATTGGTTGTACTATTGACATGAAATGCATTCCTCTCGGTACATCCATACGATATCGCATTCAAATAGACTATAGGCTGGTACTGAAATGCATTCAGAAAATTTTGTACAAGTAGAAAAGGAGTAAGAACCAAATAGACTTTTAAGTGTTAAAACCACAGGTACAATAGTTTTCGTTCTTCATTCCTCACTTTTAGGGTTTTAAAAACAAATATTCTATCAAACACTTTCCTCAGCCAGCTTTAAATTTTCGGATGAGCTTATTACATGAGAATAAGAGTAGGAAAAAAAAAATCTCGAGCTCTAACAACACGCCCTTATTATATGGATATGGGGTACGATGCATTAATATATTTCTATGAACCATCTAGCACACGTACACATGGGAATCGTCAGTAAACTGAGGCGCAAACCTCCATACTAGGACAGCTAATTGTTTACCACTCTATGCTTGCTGGTACAATTTGGATATGGGGTAATACTACTATAGTCTACAGTACATTAGCAATTTACCACCTCGTAAGCTGTTGTTAACCAAGAGGGTTTCCTATCCTTTGATTCGCCGAGGCAGTCAAACTTCAACGCGGAATGGCAACATCTTGCATCCTATGGTCATCGTCTGATCTAAGGGCCATGCCATCTTCAGTTTTACAGTTTATCTCAGTAAAGATGCTCACCATCTTTTCACGTACTCAGTTCGCAGCGAAGTGCAGCTGCAGTTGGTCAAGTCTCGCCTCGAGGTAAAGCCACTCTCCTCGTGCAGGCCACATACTGATGCGCATATACTTTCGCCCTCTTTGCCCTGCACTTTTGCCCTTGAATCTTATGCTCAGCTTTCACCACGGATTACACCTCGCTTTACTGCTTTTCGCCTTGCTGATCTTGTTTTTTTACATGCTTCTTTATCTTTTATCGGCGTTCTTATCTTTTCGGACTGTAAAGTTGTGGCAAAAGTTGCCACATCTAGGTGGCCGTGGCAGCTAGCTCAGCTCTGAAGTCTGAACTGTCGCTGCGAGTATATTTCAGCAGCTAGGATGGCATGATTCAGTTAGTATACGGGAAAAAAAAGTTTATTCCCATGCCTTGCTACGATGACCACACTAAACAAGCACGCACGCACCTGGACGGACACTGTTGCACTCGGCAACAACTTGTAAATGGAGTACTAGTACAAGTGCTATACTTTTTTTAGGCGAAACGAGTGCTGTACTGCGTTAGGAATGCTTGAAACCATGAAAAACTAGAGCCTATTAATTGGAGCGAAGAAATCAATCTAGGTTTGGAGAAAAAGGTTTGAGGCTTGCGCAAGCCAACAGGCAGCGGCAGGTGAGCTTATATATTATGAACAGCCCGGATTAGCAGATAAGTACGGGGCACCTAAATTATCATACCACGGTATTGAAGCTTTTGATTGAAAAACTCCAAGTTCTGCAAGCAGAGATGGGATCCAAGTGACTTTAGCAGTAACATTAGCTAATGATTTGTGTTCTGACTCGGTGCTAGAACGAGAAACCGTCGCTTGTTTCCTTGAACTCCACGACAACAGATTTTCTCCAAAGAAGATCGCGAAACCTCATGTAGATCGCCTATTATCTGAGCAACCTACTCAGTCAGCGTCTGAAAATGCACTTGTGAGGACCCGCGTTAATTAGCCCTAACCTCGTAGCAGTAATCGGTAAGTAGCAGCGGTTAGTCTCGTCTTAGCGGTGAGTTAACGACATTATTAGATCGTTATTAAGTAGCTCAATCATATCGCAGCATTTATGCAATGTCATCATTCAGCACAGCAGTAGAATCAAGTCGGTAATTAAAATGCATTGTCATTTCATTAGATAATTACATCAGCAATTGCATTGTTTGCAAGAGTGCATTTTGAGTCAATCAATCCAGAAGCACATTGTATCATTCAATTACACAGCATCTATGTCTAGGCAACACCATTCACACCCCAGCCTTCCACGGCAGTCTCAAAAGCCCCTTCTCGACCTTACACAACGAAGACACACACCCGGCGGCCTCTCACGGACAACAGGGCATCCATATCCATTTGCACAGCCATTCAGCCCCCCTGCCATCACAAGCCGAACAACACCCCTCCATTTCCCAGCCCCCACTCATTCATCCCCCCATTCCCTTTCCACAGTTTCCAGCCACGTTCGCTCTGCAAAAGGCACAACTAGTTCTCATCCGTTTGCACAGTACGTTCCTATCCTCTAGCACAGCCGAGCAGCATCCTCTATTTCCCAACCCCCCATTCATTTCCCCATTCCATTCTCGATCCGAACCAACGCCCGTAGAGACCGAAGGTGCTAGGAGCGCCAGAGCTTGGCGTCGCCAAGGCGGCGACACCACCCCGCTCACCGCCGGCGGTACCACCCACCACTGCTCACGCGGCATCCCACACCAAGCATCGGCACCATCCCCGCAGAACAAGCACACCAAAGCAATCCCACTCAATATTCCATCACCAGGTAAAAGAATATACCTTTTGAGCTTGAGGTAAGCACCCTCATACCTTGTAGCTGCATTCTTCTTCCTCCAGTAGCACCTCCACCTCCAGATCCACCCCCACTGACCTGCATTCATGCATAGTAGCGATCATCAGCTGAGCGTCTAGCAAGAACTAGTGAGCTTAGTAGGGGGAGGCGTCGGTGCTTGATGCCGGCGGCCGTGAGGCCGAGCCGGCCGGGCTGAAGCCCTTGGACCGGCGGATCTAGGCCGCGGGAGTATGAAGGAAGACTCTAGCAGTAGCGTCGGGCTTCCGGCGGCGCCGGGTGAGGAGGAAGCGGAGAGGTAGCCTCGGGTCGGCAGGAAGACCCGAGCCGAGAGAAAGCGAAGACACGGTGTCGCTGGTCTCGGCCGCGCTGGGAAGGAAGACCGAGCCGAGAGAGAGGAGGCGGGACCGAGAGCAGAGCCGTGCTCGTGAAGGCCGGTTGGAGAGGACCCGAGAGCAGCGGCGCCGGCCGGGAAGACCGGCTGGCCGGGCGGTAGTGCGGCGGCGCCCGGGGAGCAGCCGAGAGGAGAGCGAGGCCGAGCCTGGGAGTGGCGCCGCGACCAGATCTGCGCGGCCGAGCCGAAGAGGCGAGCTGGCGGCGTCGGTGGCCGAGAGGGGAGCGAGAGGAGGAGCGGGTGCGGCGGGGCGGCGGCGGCAGGCGGGAGGCGGCGCGAGGTAGAGAGGCGGTGGCGCCGTGGAGCTAGTAGGGGAGAAGGGGATCGGGAGAGAGAGAGCGTAGGTGAGTGAGTCTTTGTGTGCGTGTGTGTTTAGTGAGCCGGCCGAGTAAAGGTAGTAAGAGAGAGAGATATTAGGGAGAGATTAGGTTTAGGTTAAGAGCTGTAGATTTAGGATTAGATAATCTCAAGTTATTTATAGATTCTTGTTGCTCAGTGGTTTGACTGCTAGAATAAGTTGTGTATAGCTTTTACTTCTGTGGCTGTTAAACTAGCTGGTGGGTTTAGACAGTCGGGCGACTTTCAGGAAGTGCTAACTTCGCCTAGATCTCGAAAATATTTTAGTTAATTAAAATGTGCTAACTGGTAGTCGTCACTAACTTATGTATTCCTATTATCACTCAAATCAAATACGTATTTCCTTATACTATTATTCGTATTGCCGATGCTCTCTGAGCGAACCCGACAGCAGAACAAGCGACGAACTTCGGCCCCAACTTTTCCTACGTCCACGAAGGCGAGCGATCCTCTTGAACATGAATATAGTTACTTTAAAAATATACCCTATCTTGCACTATTATAAGTATTGCATCAAAATGGTTTATCAAAATCTAAAGAAAATAATTAAGATGATTGAGAAAGAAATGAGACTTACTAGGAGGGTAAAGGGGCCCCTGGTGAGAGAAACGACGATGATGACGATGAGGTAAGAGGTGGGCCCTTTTTACATATGGTTATAATATAAGGACCAAACAAACTCTTGCTCGGTCGGATCAGTAAATTCGAGTGCCAACCATTTTCCCGTTTAGTGGCGAGAAAATGCTACCTTGTTACGTGACTATGCTCTCCACATCGGGTAAGTAATAGGTGTGAGTGAGTGATCTGGAGGAACCCGGGACCGGTGGGGAAAGTCGGAAGTGGGGATCCATTGCGCTATAGCGATAAGGTGGAGTGTTGAGTGCGGGATAGAAGCGCCTCAACCAACCTCACCGAACTCGGTGGATGATGAGGTCGACATCGTGACTAAATCTGCATCGACGGAAGGTGATGGGTGGAGAAATTAATCACGTAACACGGAAAACGTTACGTATTTCGATCTCGAACCGCATCTAAGGCAATGCGGTGGACCTGTTCATGGAGAGTTCGAATAGCTATGGGTAAAGTGGTACAAAGCTGCGTGATGCTAAACTAAATCATGAATTCATGCGGTCTCGAGTTGGAGTCTCACGGAACCACGGGGGTCTTTCGTCTCTCCGAGTGACTAGTAGAGTTTTCAGTATTAAAACTTGCCACTTAATTGTCGAGATCTATTTTCTAAAGTGAGATGATTTAGAAATTGTGATAATGAATAGAGATAGTGCATCCTGTGCATCTTTTGCTATTAATGCTTGCTGAGTACATTGGTGTGCTCAACCTTGTTAGTATTCTCCTTTGTAGATCCTAGTCCGGCCGGGAATTATCCCGAGTGGGACGAAGGACTTGCAGGTACAGAAGCAACAGCTGGAGGAGAAGGCTTTGAATAAGAGGACCCAGGGTGAGTTGGGAGCTATTTTGGCATGTGGGACGAATAGGTTGTCGGTATTTCAGGGCAGACAAGAGAAGCAGGGAAGTTCCCTTGGGTATTTGTATAAAACTTGTATTACGACCTTAGCCCTGCGTGGCTAACTGTTGAAATAAAGGACAATTTATATCTTATTGTTCTGCTGCGTAACTCTGGTGAAGGCTTACTATTCGTTGGAGCAGTGTTCTACTGAGCAAACAAATAGTAATCCATGTGCCTAAGTGTTATTACCCCTGGGGTAATGACACGGGGCGTCACAGATGGTATCAGAGCAATAGGTTCGGGCCACGCTAATAACATAGAAACTGTAGTAAGAACTTAGGTGTGCTTTTCTCGCATGCTATATTGCATTAATTACCTTATTAACCCTCATCCCCATATCAATTTCTATTCCCGTCCCGTTTCAAAGGTATTATGTTAAAAACCTCATCTTCTTTAAAGTGACAGCCTGCTAACATAAAACCATCCCTTCGTAGGAGGTATAGATTAAATCTTTCATCCGATAGAGTACGGGTGAAAAGCGTGTGCTTCGTTATTGGACTAGTGTTGCTGATTCCTGCTAGATAATCTGTTAGGCTAGCAATTCGACCTAGGGTAGAATGCTTGAGACTATAGTTGGGAGGCATCAATATAACATCATAAGTTGCATGCCGAGGGTAGAGGCTTGCAGTAGAACTCTGGTATGGACCGGCTTTTTTCAGTTTTGGATAAGCTTGGACCATGCCCATTAGTCTCCTTATCTCTTCATCTCTATAACCAAAGTGACACATCAGCCTCCTCAATAAATCAGTAATTACTTAAAGAGAACAAAGATAATGGCTGACGGTGTGAAAAGAGGTCTTATCCCCTTTCTGCACTTCAGTTTTCCCGGACGAGTGGTCCGTGGCACTCCGAGCGTGTAGCTCTGGCGTACCTAGGAATGAAATCCTGGGCGTACTCAGGAATGAGCCCTGAGCGGTCCCAAACACGTGGTTGAGCGGTCCCAAACACGTGGTTTGGGTGGTCTTGAGAACGGGGTCTCAAGCGTGACTGAGCACGAGAGACTCAGGTAGTATAGGATATGGATATTTTTGCATCTCTATGTTTCTTGGTGTTATTTGATTATCTGTGTATGGTGTAATACAACTCACCCGCGGGTTAACTCTGTCAGATAAACATGATACCCTCTTATCTACTTCAAATCATTGCTGAAGAAGCAAGAAAATTCGTGCAACCCGCAGAGGATCTCGTCTAAGTAAAATACTGCAAGTGTGGTAGCCAACGCAACCAGCTTCTTAGTACTTTTCCCTCAGGACGCCAGATTAGTTGTCAATAACTGACATTATCAGAATGGGCAGATAGGCGGACTTCAGTGAAAACCTTCTAGCATGTATGTGGTTGCAGCAGACAGGATATGCTAGACAATAACCACCCTTGCCAAGCGCCAATCCTATTGCAATCAAGGGCCACAGTCACCTAGCCGCTGACAACAAACAGACATATGACAAAAATTGGTCTCTACAGGATGAACCACCGTCGAAATTAACCATCCCTCCACGAGGCTTGGAGACCCATCATTATATGAGGTGCCACCACGGTCATCTCGTTGTTGATATGGCTAACTCATGAAACCCTCAATTCGGATGGAAACAACTTAACTATAATTAAGATCAGTAAATACTCCCAAGAGACACCTGGAGCATCATGAAGGTAATTCTGAATACAAAGGTGGATATTTGCGGAACCCGAGTACCTAGCTAGCCAGCAGCATTCTCACACAAAGGATAAAGCTGATGAGTCTAAGGTGGATGTATCGTTACCAGCAGCAAACCTCCAGGATCTAAGTTTTGAGAATGGCGAGTTAATGGCCATCAAGTTAGCCAAGGATAACACAACAATTATAATTCGACCATCGCAAATTTCCAACACCCGATGGACCAAATTGAGCCTTGGCGGTTTTAAAATCGGTGCATTTTCGGGCTTCCACTAAAAGCACCGATAGCGATTGTGGAGTTTCTGTTGTTGAAGAATCGGTAACTTTTGATCCAATACCTACGAGGGTCAAGATTCCTCGACCATAATGCGATGAATTCGTCGACCACGAGAAGCTGTGAGACCACCATGGGAACTTGTGTGGAGCGTCTTGATGTACCTCATGTTTCACATTCCGATATCACGAGCAGAAGTACTTGACAATCCTACGGTCATAAGTATAACTTGTAGGGAAGCGGTAGGCTACACTAGCGCAAATTAAAAAATTCTACAGTAAACCAAGATCACTGCGATTTATAGATCACGGTCTTACCACTAGACGCGCAGTGCGGAAGTTGATGCGTACGTCGGGCGTGTAGTCGTACTCGATTGATGCGATGCGTCGAGGCGAGTAGTCGTACTACTTCCTCGTCCTCGTCGCGGCGTCCCACGTACAACTCCTTTCTTGCGGTTCGTCCCAACGCCACGCATCGGCGCCTCAAAGGTATCCACGTGCGGGAGGAAGCGGCGCACGCCGGACTACTAGATCGCGCGGCGACTAGGGCGTGGGAGGTGGCGGCCGGGGTTTGAGGATGTCACGAAAACTCAACCTCAACCGCGCGCCCGCCCTCCTTTATAGGCGTCCTTATAATGGGCTTCTACGAATAGAGGCCCATTAGGACTCAATGCCGATCTAGTCGGATCCAATCCGAATTGAGGCCAATTATAAGTGTGTGACCTATGGTTCACATATGTTTAGACATGGCGCGAGTACACATACTTGGTTAATAGTTGGTAGCGGCCTCTAGCAAGGCGTGCCAACTCCTAAACATACGTAAAGATCATATCGGACGAACCATCACAACGTTATGTACATGCCAATCCCTTTGCCTCACGATATTGGTCGAGCTCCAAGTGACCACTCTTTCGATCGTGATCCGGAATCCCTTACTAGGTTAACTCTTAACCTTAAGTAGCATGGCCATGCATTTACGGATCCGATCACTCGAGGGCAGAGATATCTCTCGGTGAGAGGGCAAATCCATCTCGTGACCATACCTCGCGACATGCTTCATGACAAACCAGCTACCTTTATAACTACCCGATTCGGAGTAGCGTTTGATAGCCCCTAAGTAGGTCGATTCACATCTCAAGTACATGCGACAATCTCAGGTCTAAGGACAAAGCGTACACATTGTGTAGAGAGAACCATAAGAATAATTACTATGTCTCATGTTGGGTCGGTCCAACCCCATGTTCTAAACATGTGTCCACATTATTGGTTTGACATCTCCATGTCTATGACTGTGAAACATGGTCATCAACCGATACATGTGCTAATCCATCATTCACGTGTGTCCTCACATGAACTCCGACTAGGGACAACTTTAGAATAACCATACAAGTAAAGAGTTTCACAAACAAGTCACATACTTGTTAATCAACACAAAGGCAATATTCAAGGAACATTTATTAAATCATGGATACAATGAAATATCATCATCAATATGATTGCCTCTAGGGCATATCTCCAACATAACCTACCTTCAGTCTCGAGTCATCCTTATTCAAACCCATGTTAGCCAAGTACAATGGAGACCCACCAGGAAACACCCAAGCGCCCACTCTCTCCACCTATCAAACTCACTGCAAGCCATTCAATTACACAATGACCTAGTGGGGTCAAATCTTGCATCTCTTCGGGACTTGGACTGCAATTTATCACCTTTTCTAGCAGCAAGATCAAGGACTTCAAAATATAACTCAGGCACACCAAGAAGTATTGGACCATCCATCTTTATGCAGAGGGATGGGAGGACGAAGACACGGCGATCAAGATTCAGAAATAAGATTTGGACGATTGTCGCGGGACACATCAACGGAAAATCCACCAGCAAACCTCAACGAGACAGCGCCTGGCCAATCCAGAACAACCACAACACCAGTAGCCAGCCATCCCCATCCACCACCTACCTATGGACTTTGTCCAAGCATGCCACAACAACCACCACCTTGATATAGACCACTCGGGCCAAGAATTTTCAACCCATCCTTCCAAGAGATCCATAATCCAGCAGCAGCCTGTCGGAGTAGCTCCTAGTCGTGCAAAGTGTAGAGATCGACACCTAGCAAAGGGATAGCTCGATTGTTGAATATCGAATTAAAGGATTACACGATTGCGGATATTGGATTAGTAGAAACACATCGTGCACGGTGGCGGTTCACGAACAAAATAAAAAGGTTAGAGTGGTGGCTAGGCGTGATTAGGGCTTGCGCGTGTCTTTGGCGGCGAGGGAAAAAATCGTGAGATTTTTGTGTAGGTTGTGAGGACTTGGTGGCTGCACATGTGCTTGTGACGTGCATGCAGTTTTGGCAATAAGTGTGATCTCCAAAATAGATGAGGTTTTTGGCTGCCAGCGTGAACTAGAGAATAGAAATATGTTTTGGTGGCCTTGGGCTTTGTGTCATGAGAATTGATTGCTGATTCCTTGATTGATTTGTTCATGCTCGAGCAAGGCTGTACGGGACTTGCGTGCTGTTTTGCATGTGGTGAGATGCAAGGTGCGTTGTCTGAGGAGGTGATTAGGTCTTGTGGCGGAAAACAAATCGATAGCTTCTTGCTTGAAAAAAAGGTGTTGATCGCTGGCGGCGGATGCACTGACCGGGGCGGCGTTTATTCTTCCGAGAGTGCACAACGTTGACGCTGATTCCTCTCGGTTCTGCTCCCTTTCATGTGTTGTTTACCTGCTCGATTTGGTTTGCTGAAGAATAAGGTTTGCATCATTTTTCTTCTACATGTGAGAGGGAGATTGGGTGCGAAAAATCTTTCACAATCATTCACCCCCCTCTGATTGTCATTGATGATCCTACAAGTGATATCAGAGCGAGGTTACTATGACGTTAGAGAGGTATGTGAATCGTCCCCCATGTTAGATGGTACTGATTTTGCTTTTTGGAAGTGTCGTATGCAAGCTTATATTGAGGCTCAAGGTAGTGATGTTTGGAATAAAGTTTCTAGACATTATGAGGTTCCTGTTACTATTACTAATTTAAATAAAACTGATGTTGATTTGAATGCTAAAGCTCGTAACTTGCTGTTTCAAGGGATTTCTCGCAAAGAATTTGATCGTGTAGCTCATATTAATTCTGCCCACTTAATATGGAAGACTCTTTGCAATTATCATGAAGGAACCACTAAAATTAAGAAAGTGCGTAAAAATCTTTGTCAAAAAGAATATTCTAATTTTGCTATGAAGCCTGGTGAATCTATTGATGATTTTTTTGCTCGTTTTGAGAAAATATTGAATAATTTACGCGGTGTTAATGTTATTCCTACTGATGAGGATAATGTAACTAAAATTTTGAGATCTTTAGATTCTGAGTGGTTGATGGTTGTCACAACTATCAATCAAACTATCGATCTAGATACTTTAACCATGGATGATCTTTTCTCTAGATTGAAAACCTATGAGATGGAAGCTTTTATATCTAAGATCGATAAATCTTCATCTTTAGCACTTGTGACTAATCCCATGCAGTCTGCTTCATCAAGTTCTTTTCCTTTGTGTGCTTTGTCTTCTTTTTGGAGAGCAGTTGACGGCTCCTAAAAGGATTTGGTGTTGATCTCCTCACGGGCATACAAGGCACTCAATAATGTAAGAATGAGGAAGCGATGTGGCATGTCAAGTTCGATCAGGTGCTATGAGTGTGGCGAGTCAGATCACATTAAGGTGGATTGTCCCAAGCTCAAGGGAAAGATGATCAAAGAAGACAATAATTACGTCGTCGGCCATCCAAGAACAACAACACCAAGGGTGGTAATTTCCGTTGAAAATTTGCTGAAAAGGTTCTTTCAGCTATCGAGCATCTTGATCTGAGTGATGTGGAATATGAAAGTTGCGACGACGATGACCACGACAATGATGATGCTAAAGGTAAGAAGAAGAACAACGATGACTTTACGGGCATGTGCTTCATGGCAAGAAAGCGACAACAACGACAACGATGGCGATGATCCCGATAAGGTAAGACCATCATATGATGAACTTGAAGATGGTTTGATTAAACTTGCTATTGAATTGAAAAAGACTAAAAAGAAACTGAAAGAAAATAATTGTTTTGTTGAAAGCTTAACTTATGAAATTAATAGACTTAGAGCTTCTATTCCTGATGATGAATCTTGTGAGTCTTGTCAAGTTTTACACTCTGAGTTAGAGACTGCTAGAACAATTAATGTATCAACTTTGGTTCAACTTGAGGACGTAACTGCTAAACTTGATGAACTAAGATTGACATATGATTTTTATGATGAAAAGTTAAAACTTGCAAATGATGAAATTGAAAAGCTCAAGTTTAGTTCTCCTACATGTTTAGAGTCAAGTACTTCAAATGCTCAAATTAAAACTTGCTCTAATTGTGGATTGCTAGAAGCTAGACTTAATTCATCTCAGGAAACAATTCAACAGATGCTCTATCATGAGATAGCTTCTTGCTCTAACTGTCCTAAACTCACCATAGAAATAGAAGCTTTGACTAGACAACTTAATTATTTTGCTGAAAAAGAAAGGTTGGCTCAGTCTAGTGCTTCTAAGAAGATTGTGAATGAATCTGTCACATGCACTGCTTGTCCTACTCTAGCTAAAGAAATTGAGTATCTTAAGGACACTTTAGAAATATTTATAGAACAAAAGTTATACACGTTTTAAGTTGACTGTCCAAAACTCTGAAGAGAATGAATTGTCGAATTGCCTTTTAATATATGATCAAGTTAATGGCAAATTCAGGGCTTTCACCCAACTAGGTTATTGTAGGCCTAGGTCTTAGCTTTTGATATTGATAAAGAACTCTAAGTTTGGTTTAGCCAATTAGAAGTTATGGCATTTATCGTGCTGCTGCCCACATGTTGTCGGTAGTTCTTACAGAAGTTGTTCATCGGTCTTTTGGAGTTAGGCACGTACAGAATTCGGGATTTCCACCAACTAAGTTGTTGTAGATAATTCCGTTACCTTTCAAACAAGCATGAGAACACCTCTTTTTGGGTTCCAAATCATGAGATACGTTAATTGTCGTGCTGCTGTCCCAAGGCGGTTTATGGCTGAATGCGTTGGTTTTCAGTTTAGGATTTCTAATTAAAACTTGAATCGCCGGGGAAGCGTTGTAGAACGCTAATTAGTAGTGTCGTGTTCATCTTATTCTTATTTCAGTTATTTATTTGTTTAGCCGATGAAGCTTCGGGTTTTGGAGTACCACCTTTGCCTACTTATCGCGTCGCACCGCGGAAGGCAAGTACTTTGCTATTCTTAATGATTGTGATTGATGAATGCTTACATGATTATGTTGTGACATCTTATGATACAAGGGAAGATGAATTGTCTATGTTCTTTCATATGTGTTGAATCTATGCTAAGAGATGATGTCTTTCATTGCTCATATTCATTTCATGAATCCATAATTCATGTTCATCCACGGGAGTGGATTGTAAGTCCCACCATTCCAATGTGGGCAGATTTGGACATTGTCATGTCTCATCCACGGGAGTAGATAGAAAGACCCATCAATTCCAATATGGGCAGATTTGGACACCTGTATGAAACGTTCTTCATACGGGACTTGGATCCCCGCACTTTTGTTAAGGTGCGGGCTTAAGTGAACACCGACGGGTGTGTCACTAGCTATACCGGTATAAGCATGTGTGCAGTCCATCCTTTGATTAATTTCATTCATATCATGCATTCTTAAATATTCATTCGTGGTATGTTCAGAACCTGTGAAGAGGCTGTCTTGTTCATATTGGTTGTCTGTTCATTTATTCAATGTTCTTGCTGAGTCTTGGACTCACTCTTGCTTTGTTTATTTATTTTAGGTGAATATTGGTGATGAAACTCTTGGGAGGGAGTAGACATGCACAACCCACTCAGTTCACTTTACCCTTGTTACGACAAAAGAATTGTTACTGCCTTTCATTCGTTAATTGTTGGATTGTGATAAATAAACTTAGACTTGAAGGATACCTTACTTATCGTTGAGTTTGTTTAAATAACTGTTTATGTTCATTGATTATTTGTTGATAAGATATCGTAGCGGATCCAATATTACATTCCTGTTTATGTTCCAACTGCTGATGACCTGTTTAGCTTAGTTGATGAATTATTGAATAAATCATTCTGCTGTATGATCATACGTTAGGTCTTGAGGTAGTATTTTGGCTTCCGAATAGCTAGGGTGTTACATGATACCACTGGTTGGACCACATGTTCTTCTTCTCAGCTGAAAGACTACACCAAAGAGACAGAAAAAGTCTATACCTTGGTACTGGGTTAGTGAAACATTATCTAGGGAAAACAGTATCAAGACACACGACTAACAAGGATAGCAGCAAATGATCCAAAGCTCATTAAGCATATAATCAACAGTTCAGGACATGAGCATGAAGATAGACTAATCAATTGCAGCACACGCTATCCAAGATATGACAAAGCTCAAACTATCCTTAATCCACAATAAGGCATAGGAGTAAGCAAACAAGCACATCGCATATCACACATCATATATACATTCAAAGGTAAAGCATGCTAGTGAAGACTATGACAATCCTCATGCATCCACAATTTACAGTATGACACAAAAACCATGTAAGCATAAAGCATGTTAGAGAACAAATCATGAACAAGGTATGCTAACATGGATATCAAGTAAGCATGTGGATACATACAGCAAAAATCAACACGAGCAAGATTAATCATGTACAAAACAACACAGGCTCGTGAAGACAAAACCAAGCTTATACATCCATGGAAATAATGAACAACAGTCTAATACATGGATACATAAGCAAGAATTAATCATGAGCAATATAATAGGGGTACAAGACAACACAAGTTCATGATGACAAACTCAAGCTCATACACCCATGAAAATAAAGAACAATAATATGATACATGGATATATAAGCAAGAGCTGGTAAAGGCATGATGAAATATATCAAAAGAGTAACACATGCCAATATGGTACAAATGAGCACAAAAACAAGCACACCATGCCAAGTATGAATAATCATGAAGATAAGGGCATGAAGGTATATGATAGCTCACCAGACATGTGAAAGCACCAATCATGAAAGCATATGCCTCTTGGAGGTCATTGTTGAGGTAGAGAACCATCAAGTGTCCTGATCATGTGATGAAGCAAAAGATCAGAATCTTTAAGTCCATGTTCTCCAACCCGCGTTCTTGGTACCTACACATGAGAAAGGCAAGGTGTCCAA
This sequence comes from Ampelocalamus luodianensis, assembly GCA_036346255.1. NCBI lineage: Eukaryota > Viridiplantae > Streptophyta > Magnoliopsida > Poales > Poaceae > Ampelocalamus > Ampelocalamus luodianensis. Next base: position 14,126,534 of record CM070634.1, read on the forward strand.
ACCTTGGATCCCGAAGGGTTAGAGAGCAAATACTTGGGAACCCAAACCTTGGACACACCACCACCAGAAGTAGTCGAAACATTATGTGAGTTAGCATAATGCAAATGATGATCCATGCAAGAAGATCCAATATCATCCTTGAAGGCATGCCGCGAGTGGATAGCTCGATGAGGAAAACGATGTCCATCTTTAGAAAAACAGCGATGGCTTTGCTTGAAAGCACTAAGATGAGAACCAACAGAAGCATCAAAAGAACTCACACAACCTCGCCGTGGGTGTGTACCTCGATGAACAAAACGAGGTTCACCTCTTGGAAAACAGCAAAAATCCTGCCTCGGAGCAGCTCGTGGACCAAAACCAAAACCATAGAATCCAAGTCCACGATGTTGTCCAACACCACTAGAAAAGGTGTCAAAGAAGCCATCAACAAATCGAGTCTTCGTGCTAGGCTCTTTAGTGTGCATGTCATGAGAAAGTCTATGCCCACTAGGAGATTTAGAAGCATGAGCTCGACACAAATGTTTTGCACACCGAAAACAGAAATTTACATGATATCCATTCTTCCCACAAAATGAGCAATGATGGAAATGTCTACTAGGAGACACGGTCCGAGAGGATGAAGCACCATTGTCGCTCAAGGAAGAAGTCTGGAAGAACCAACATCATGATTCGCCTCATGTTGGCACTAGGTGCACACATGCCACAAGAAAGACTATATGTGTTCCTAGAGTGCGACGGCGCACTCGGCGTTCATGTTTGAGGCAGAAAGCAAAACTCAAAAGTGTGTCCATTCTTGTTACAAAAGGTGCAATGATACTTCTTTGTAGTACCATTTGAGGAAGAAGCACCTTTATCTTTTGAAATTTGTTGGACAACACAAGAAGAGTTCGAAAGAGTCGAACCTCCCAAAGAAGAGTTATCTAAAGCGATGGCATAAAAACCAACATCAAGTGACTCATATTTAGCACGAAAAGACTCCAACTCCGAATGCAAAGATGCAAGAGAAATCTTAAAAATATCAATCTCGGAGTGAAGGCAAATACAAGAGTCACATGACTTGGCGCTCATATCATCACGCAAAGATTCAACCTTGCTCTTCAAAGAAATGCAAGATGTGCAAGAAATAAATGATGCTTTCATATTAAGCATGCAATTCAAAGCATCAATTTCACTTTCTAAACAAGCACAATTCTTGCAAGAGACTAAACCATCCTTAAGTAATTTTTCATATTCTAAGCACATGCTACAGGGCCTAGCTTCAATTTCAATAATCTCAGCGCATTTTCTAATTGCTCAAGGTGAAAGGTATTAGTCAATTTTAACTTCTCAAATTCAGCAAGCATGCCTACACAAGAATCACAATCATTTCTAGGCATAGATCTAAGATTGACTATTTCTAACTTAGCATTATCAAGCTCATGATATAAGGCAATACAAGAATCACATGGCATAGAAGCATTTGATTTCAATAAGTCATTTTCAGATCTTAGGCGTGCAAGAGAATCACTCAAGTTATCCATGCCTTCAAGTAAGGAATCATAAGCATGCATGGAGGTTTTCAATTTGGAGAGCTAATGAGACAAATCACCCTTTTCTCTTTCTAGCAATTTCATTTTCTTCCTAAGAGTATGCAATTTATATTCATATGACACCAAGCCATCAATGAGTTTTTCTTTGCTCACCTTGCTTAGCTTGATTAGGGGATCATCCTCGGAAGACTCATCATGATCATCCTCGAAAAGCTCTTCATCATGTTCATCCTCAATTGCTACTGCGCATATGCCACCGGGCTCCTTCTTGGGCTCCAAGCATATCTCATCTGTGAAATTAGGACAATCAAAACAAAAGATATAGCCACAAATATCGCAGGAGAATTCCTCTTCAATCGTCATCATAAATATTACACGTTCAAACATCTTGTTACGATGGATATCACTGGAAAAAGAAGCGCAACAAGATGCCAAGAAGTAATCACTAGTGCACATACTCGTCACCATGCTCACTGATTGGTGAAGATAACAAAGGAGCTAACCTTGCTCTGATACCACTTGTTGGACCGAAACGGCGACTAGAGGGGGATGAATAGGAGCTCAGCCTATTTTTCCATTTTGATCAGATTCAAATACGATATTCACTCCAATAGCTATGAGAACTATGAAGATCAATATATATATAAGCGTAGCGGAAGACTTGTACTAAATCCCCTACAAACCCCCAAAAGAAACGACCAAAACACAAAAAACAGCCTAATGAACAGCAGCGATGAGCGATCAGGCTATACCGTATGAACAGTCTTTGGTCGTACGCGATTCGGGACAATCGGATGAGCGATTGTCGGTCGTACACGCGATGAAACGATAAATCGGGCGAATGAATAGTAAATAGCCTGAAAACGAAAACAAAAATCGTCTAACTTTTGATTCGTAAGGCCAAACTCCACGAAATTTGAACCACACCTTCTTAAAGATATCAGGAACCTATTCCAATCAAATATTGCAGAGATTCATGCTAAAGTTCCTATCTTTTTCAGTTTGAACGAAGGGTGCTAAAAAACCAAGTCAAAATCGAAATATGATCTAGATACTTGCTCGTGGGTGATTGATGATCAAGATGATCCTAGATGTGTTCCCACATATCACAGTAAGCTAGATCAAGAGAAGAAACCAAGCAAAAACTCGCGGATCAAAGAAAGCCCCAAAATCATCAAATAGAGAGGATAAACACATAGATACTCATCTCATGAAATCTGGTTGGATTGATTTGAGATGGATGATTGTTGTTCTGACCACTCCCACATGGAGGACAAAGCTCTATCCAAGAGCACACACTCAATCCAACTCTAGAAACCCTAGCCTCTCATCTCCTTTCTCCCCAAAACCCTAAAAGACAAAATAGAGTTATCAAATGACCAAAAGGTCTAAGTGCAACCAGCACTTAGCTCTATTTATAGTGGAGGCTAGCATCTAGAGAATATTCCATTAGGCACCCATTAAACCCTAACACACAAATGAGTTAACACACACACGCATCTCAAAGCGTCGTCTTCATCTTCGATTGACCTAAACCGCTTCACTATGCGCCGACCCGCGCCGCGGTTTAGCTAAAGGTCACCAAGGTGGTATTTGGTGAAATTACCAAAATACCCCTTCTCGATCTTTCTCCAAAAGACCAAGTCCAATCCTGGTGAAGCAATCGCCTGCTTCGTCACATGTAGGTTGATCAACGGCTCCACGTCGGCAAGTCTCTCCCTGTTCGGATCCCATCGGCACCACCGAGGAACTTGCACCGACTCGCGCGCTGATCCAACGATCTGCCGAACCGCTTGTTCGGTCATCCATGTCCATTCGACCTCACCCGGCATCCACGATCGCTCTGGACCTCGGATCTCAACTTTAGTCGATCCTCCTCACCGTTGACCGTCATAGACCTGCAAGCCACCTGCACAGCAATAGACAAGCAAACACGAATCCGAGAATAAGTTCTTCACAACTTGACCCACTTTAGCCAAAACATACATCATGCAACACATATGCATTGATGAACATGAACTTGACCTAACAAACACACATCTCCGCCACGCGGGACGACGAACCAAGCCACAACCGGTCAGACCGCCACCAAGGCGGTCGGCGCTCCTACCGGTCGGACCGCCCGACCAAAGGCGGTCGACCGCCGATCCATAACAGCCAAAATTCCAACTTGGAAATCCGAACCTTCTCTGGAATTTTCAATCGAATAGAACTTTTGCCTGGAGGCTCCAAAAAATATGAGACCAAGTGTAGTAGAATCTCTCACTTACCTACACCTCTATTTTTGGCGACTCAAAAATCAAAGCCACTTTCATGGCGGTATGACCGCTCGGCAGTAACGGTCGAACCGCCACACTAGCGGCGGTCGGACCGTCGGACGCCGCCACGGCGGTCGCCCGCCCTCTCATAAGCAAAACAACCGAGACACGGCGGTCGGCCGTCACCAAGGCGGTCGGACCGCCTGAAGCCTGACAACACATGAACTTCACCAAAAACGAGGGCTTCTCCAAACACCTCGAAGCTATTGCCAATTGTTCAACACACTAAGATTAGGATCATATCCACATGATCTCCACAACCGGAGATTAGGTCATGTTGGTTTTGATCATCTCACTCGTATCAGTAATATAAATCTTGTTAGAGGAATACCTGGTCTTAAAATTGAAAAATCAATGGATTTTGTTTGCACTCCGTGTCGTCATGGTAAGATGGTCTCTGCATCATATCCTCCACTCTCACTTGTAATGACTGATGCACTTGGACAACTGTTGCACATGGATACTGTAGGACCTGCTAGAGTTCAGTCAATTGGAGGTAAATGGTATGTTCTTGTTATTATTGATGATTATTCTAGATACTCTTGGGTCTTTCCCATGGCATCTAAGGACGAAGTTTTTGGTCACTTTAGAGAACTTGCTCTTAGACTTGCCACTGAACTCTTAGGAGCACTTAGAGCAATTAGAAGTGACAATGGAACTGAATTCAAAAACACATTATTTGCTTCTTTTGTCTTGAAAAGGTTTAGATCATCAATTCTCCTCGGCCTTTTGCCTTATATGAATGGTGTTGTAGAACGAAAAACAGAACTTTGGTTAAGATGGCTAGAACAATGTTAAATGAACATGTTACTCCTAGGAAGTTTTGGGCTGAAGCTATTTCTTCTGCTTGCTATATTTCTAATAGAGTATTTTTGCGAGCTAAATTGCATCCTCATATGGTATTTTTCTTAGATATGCATCACATACTCGAGGTTATCGTGTATTCAACTTAGAAACTAACAAAATTGCAGAAACCTGTGAGGTCACTTTCGATGAAGCTAGTCCTGGAATTAGATCCGACAATGCAAGTATACATGTAAATGACACACCCGAAGACATCTTCTATGACTCTGACGACGATGAAAGGATAACCCCGATTCACACTACAAGACACGTATCTACACCGATGGAGTCTACACCTAGTGACTCTGCTCCTACCTCCAATGAGGTAGAGGTCACTACTACTACACCTTTGTCACCAATGACCCCACAGGCTCCTCTGCATATTCAACAACGTCATCCTCCTGAACAAATGATTGGTGAGTTAGATAAGAGAGTGCTTCGGAACAGGTATAATTTCGATGCCTCGTATGCTCATGCTGCTTTTGTTTCCTCTTTTGAACCCCAAGATGTAAGTCACGCTTTATCTAATGAGTCTTAGATTAATGCCATGCATGAGGAATTAGAAATTTTTTGAGCGTAATAAAGTCTGGACTTTAGTTTCACTTCCTCATGGCCGTAATGTTATTGGAACTAAATGGATTTTTAAGAATAAACAAAGTAAGGATGGTGTTGTTGTTCGAAATTAGGCTAGACTTGTGGCTCAGGGTTTTACTCAGGTAGAAGGTCTTGATTTTGGTAAAACTTTTGCTCCTGTTGCTCGATTAGAAGCCATTAGAATCCTTTTAGCATTTGCTGCATGTTAAGAGTGGCTCAGGGTTTTACCCAGGTAGAAGGGTTTTAGGTTGTATCAAATGGATTTTAAGAGTGCTTTTCTTAATGGCTATATTGATAAAAAAAGTTTATGTAAGACAACCGCTTGGTTTTGAAAATCCTAAATTTCCTAATCATATCTACAAACTGTCCAAAACTTTATATGGTTTAAACAAGCACCGAGAGTATGGTATGATAGGTTTAAATCATATTTGCTTAAAAATGACTTTCAAATGGGCAAGATAGATAAAACATTGTTTACTCTCAAGCATGGCAATGATCTTTTACTTGTTCAGATTTATGTAGATGATATCATTTTTTGTGGTTCCTCTCATGCTCTTGTTTTCAAGTTTTCAGATACTATCTGAAGGGAATTTGAGATGAGCATGATGGGAGAACTCACGTTCTTCCTAGGCTTCGGATCAAATAATCAAAGCTGGGTATTTTTGTTCATCAAACCAAGTACACCAGGATCTACTTAAATCGTTTCGACATGGGGACGAGCAAACCAGTCTCCACACCAATGGGATCCACTACAATGTTAGATCCTAACGAGGATGGAGAGCCTGTTGATCAAAAAGAATACAGAAGCATGATTAGTTCACTTCTGTATCTCACTGCTTCAAGGCCAAATATTCACTTTCTTTGTATGTACTGTGTGCTCATTTTCAAGCTTCCCCACGTACTTCACATCGTCACGCAGTTAAGCGAATTTTCAAGTACCTTTAGTCAACTTTAGAATTTTGTTTATGGTATTATTCTTCATCATACCTTACCCTTACAGCTTATTCAGATGCGGATTTTGGGAGTTGTAGAATTGATAGAAAGAGTACTTCTGGCATATGTCACTTTTTAGGCACATCTCTTGTTTCATGGGCTTCTAGGAGACAGTTGTCTGTTGCACTTTCCCTCTCGAAATTTGAATATGTAGTCATCGCCCTTATTGCTCACAATTGCTTTTGATGACATCTACACTTAAGGATTTTGGCTTAGAATTAGATAGTGAACTACTTTTTTGTGATAACACTAGTGCTATTAGTATTGCTAAAAATCCTGTGCAACATTCAAGAACCAAACACATTGATGTTCGGTATCACTTTCTTAGAGACCATGTGGAAAAGGGAGATGTTGTTTTACATTTTATTGATACAGATTCTCAAGTTGCTAATATTCTCACAAAACCACTTGATTCTGCATGGTTTGCTCTTTTGCGAAGTGAGTTGGGTGTGTTGCATCCCATGGGATTATTCTGAGGGGGAGCTTATTGTTTAAATTTCAGAAGCTTTGTTTATTATACTTGTCAAACAATTCATCAAATCCAAGCCATTGAAATCGAATGAGTTGTAGAGCTCTCGTTATCATATTTACTCATATGTTGTGTAGCTTTGATCATGACTTGTTTTAATTAATTTGCCATATTTGAACTAAAGTATGACATGGTGGAATACTTTGACTAGATTAGTATAGTTATTACTGCGATGTTCAACGAAAATGATTAGCTTGATTGTAAGTCTTATTTTTAAATCTTGTTGATGCTCGTTTGATTCTTATTGCAATCTTTTTGTGCTCACTTAATTTGGCATGTTATAAAAAAACAATGAGAAAGAGTCATTTGCAAAGAAGTATGCTTGAGTATGCCATATATATTATATATATATGTATGTATGTATGTATGTATGTATGTATCTCTATAAAAAATACTCAAATGGAAAGATGTATGCTTCAAGCATGCCATACATATATATGTATCTATATAATAGAAAGAAAGTGCTCAAATGAAAGAAGTATGTTTCAAACATGCCATCAATGAAAAGAAATGCGCTACAAGCATGCCACATGCTTAAGAATTGAATGTGGAGTAATAGGTTGCTATATGAAACTGCTAGCTCATCTAGATTTAAAGTTTGCTTTGAATTGTTGAGATGTCTGTCATTAATTTAAATTGCCTAATTATTCGAAAGACTTGTTTTGACATTACTATATGGTATATGACTTTATATGATCCTGATAGTTCTACTAAAAAAATAGCTTGGTTACTCTATTAAATTAATGCGAAGTGACTTGAATAATCTACAAAGCTTCTTGATTTTTACTCTCATTGCTCCTTCTTAGAATTCTTCTTTATTTGATGTTTTCTGATGATTACATTGCCAAAGGGGGAGAGAATTGAGATAGGGGAGAGATTTAGAAGAGATTTGAGATTTTTGGCTTAAAATGATTTTTCGGCTTCAGTTCTTCACTTATATCTGTTTGAAGCTAATTCATCATACTATCTTCAGGTGTTGTTAATGTATTCATCAAGAAGGACATTGTTAGATCATGTGGCTAGATCTATAATATTTTAGTTGATGAATGATTGACAATATTATTTACTAGTGTTATTTAAGGTGTGTGGCATGTGTGTGGACTTATGTTGGTCAAGTTGGGAAGAAATTGTGTCGGAAAAATATGGTGTTTTGGTCTTTGCATGTGCGGGGTAACTCGGAGGCGATCGTGGTCTACGACGGTAATCAGGAGATGGCTTGGTGCGAAGTCATGGTCCAGAGGGTCGAGGATGCTGGAGGAGACGATTGGGCTCGAGTTGGGGCGCGTGGAGATCAAAGATGGATGATGAGTGTTGGAGCTACAGAGGTGCAGTCTGGAGGCTACAACATGTGACAATTTTGGGGTGTCCAAAATTGGTTTTATAATCTGGTGTAAAAGCCCACGTATTGGGCCCTAGGACTCTAGTGGGTCGTACGTGGGTGATTAGGTGCCAACGCTAGAAGGCTTTAGGGTGGGTGGCTGTTGACGTATAAAAGTGACAAGGAGTTCGGCTGTGCACGGTGGCGGTTCACGAAGGAAATAAAAAAGGTTAGAGCTGGTGGTTGGACGTGATTAGGGCTTACGCGTGTGCTGGCAGCGGCAGGAAAAAGTATGTGAGATTTTTGTGTAGGTTGTGAGGACTTGGTGGCTGCACATGTGCTTGTGACATGCATGCAGTTTTGGCAATAAGTGTGATCTCCAAAATAGATGAGGTTTTTGGCTACCAGCGTGAACTAAAGAATAGAAATATGTTTTGGTGGCCTTGGGCTTTGTGTCATGAGAGTTGATTGCTGATTCCTTGATTGATTTGTTCATGCTCGAGCCATCCATCAACTGCCGTTTTACCGCATCATTGTCTCCACATCAAACATGAGTGCGTAAGGAAAAAAGCTGTGTAAGGGATTTGCTTGCAAGGTGCGGCTGTACAAGGGAGGTGATTAGGTGCTGGCGGCGGAAAACAAATCAGCAGCTTACTGCTTGAAAAAAAAGGTGTTGATCGCTGGCGACGGATGCACTAACCAGGGCGAGCGTTTATTCTTCCAACAGTGCACAACGTTGACACTGATTCCTCTCGGTTCTGCTCCCTTTCAGGTGTTGTTTACCTGCTCGATTTGGTTTGCTGAAGAACAAGGTTTGCATAGTTTTTCTTCTACATGTGAGAAGGAGATTGGATGCAAAAAATCTCTCACAATCATTCACCCCCTCTGATTGTCATTGACGATCCTAGACGCTCAACATGAGTTCTGAACTGAACAAAATATTGTTCAACATCAGATTTGTGTTTGAGAGGATAATGCCATGTAAACCTGCTAAAATCATCCACAAATCTTACATAGTATCTAAAACCTCTCACAAATTTTGTAGCTGGACCCCAAACATCACTATGAACAAGTTGCAAAGGACATGAAGATTTATTCATAGAATTCGGGAAAGGTAGCTGATGGCTCTTGGCCATTTGACAAGCATCACATACTAAGATGGGATTGCTACTGGAAGGACAAACTTAACTATTCTATTAAATGACATCTTGAACAACGTGGAAGAAGGATGACCAAGCCGTGCATGCTAATGCTCACAGGATGGCTTGATGCTAAGAAGAACTGACTTTGGACTAGACTTGGTTGGAATAGAATCTAGTGCGATGGGGGTATAGTCCTCCTTCGCACCTACCTCGAAGTAGAGGAATCTTCGTGGTTTGATCCTTCACAAGAAAGAAATTAGGATGAAACTCAACAAAGACATTGTTATCCTTTGTGAAACGATGAACCGAAAGAAGATTTTTGGTGGCCTTTGGAACATAAGGGATATTACGAAATTTGAGATTCTTTGTAGGAGTAGGAAGAAGAGAGTGACCAACATGGTGAATAGACAAACCTGACCCGTCCACAGCTTGCACGTGATGACGCCTAGTGTACCTCTCCTTGATAGTAAGTCTGTCCAAGTCACTAGTGATATTATCTGTTGCACGTGTCGGTATACCAATTTGAATCAATCGATAAGAGGCGTTGAAGCATAGCTAGCCACACAATTTTCCTTAAGCTTGATAAGAATGATCGAAAGCGGTGGTAACATTTCAATGCCACATGCCCTGGTTATCCACAAACTTGACAACTCGATCGATTGGTTTTATATGAGGCGAATTATTGTTGTTACCTCCGAAGAAAACTTCATCCGATTATGTTGAGGATTGCTTTGCTTGTTGTTGTTCCACCTACCATGACCACGTCCTCGTGGTGCTTAGCCTGAGCTTGACCTTGATGCTCAACTTTGTTGTTATTGTGCGAAGAGTAGTTGGCGATGTGTTCCTCGAGTACCTCGACATTGATCTCATCTCATGGTGAGTAGATGGCGAATACGTCATTGAGAGGTATAGCATCGATCGGGTGGTGTTTGATGCCACCACTGAATCATACTCCACATCGAGACCAGCTAACAAGAAAGAGATGATCTCTTCTTCGTGAAGAGGCTTACCAGCAGATGCTAGAGTGTCACCTAGACTCTTGATCTTGTTGTAATACTCCACGATTGACAAGTCCTTCTTCATGTTAGCAAGTTGCACAAGAATTTGCATGGTACGTGCCCTGGACTGTGAGGAGTATTAGCTCTCCAAGGCAGACCATATTTCAGCAGATGTGGAGAGGAGCATGACCTGGCCAAGGATGCTCTCCGATAGGGAAGACAGAAGAGCACTCAAGACCAATTGATCTTGCTGAATCCAAGCTGAATATGTAGAATTTGGAACTTTCATTGCACTGGATTATGTAGTCTGAGTGATCATCGATGATGGACACTGGATCGTGCCGTCGACGTACCCCAGAAGTTGTTGCCCACGAAGATAGGGCAAGACTTGAGCTTTCCATAGCAGGTAGTTGTTGTTAGGAATAATTAAGATTGAGTGCATGGTGCATTAGTGTTTTTTCTGTAAAGTTCATGCATAGCATTGAGTATATGTTCATGCAGGTGTTACTAGTGTGCCCACTATAGAAGTAATACCATGCATACAGCTGTTACTAGTGTGTTAATAGGTGGAGTTACCAGTCACTTATTTTCATGTAGTTAAGTTCTTTTTTCAGTATAAATAAGAGGAGAAGCAAAACAGAAAATGCAATAGTTGAGCAGCACAAAGAAAATGCAGCATGTTCATTGTCTCTTAGTGCTCCAGTGTGTTTTGCATTAGTCCTGTGTTATTGGATTAGTGGGCAGTAATCATGGTGCATGTAGTGGAGGTAGTGGCCTACTTGAATATGTTAGTGGGGAGGTTACATGTCATATTGTAGCTATTTAGCCTTTTGTAATCGTTGTCTTCAGTTGAGAGAGAAGAACAAGAAAGAAGAAAAGTAGCGCTAAGCGATTCTGATGCTATGCAAAACTTATGTGTGTTCTTCCTCCCCGTGAGTTCGTCTCCCTCGCTCGTGTGTGTGTGTTCTGTGGGTGCTACCTTCTCTAATTAAGCCAACAATTGGTATCAGAGCCTGAGTTCTTGATCCGTGTATGCCCAAAATCATGTCGCGCTCTTCGGGAAGTGGTGTCACCCATGACGAGGTGACATCAAGCCGCACCATTATTCCGACGATGGTCCATCGAGGGTACCAGGAAGAAAGCGTGTCTCTCTTCAATACCCTATGTTGAGCAAGAGTAACTACGACGCGTGAAAAATCAAGATGAAGGTGCTCATGAAGGCCCAAGGTGTTTGGGAAGCTGTGGTGGCTGACAACGTTGATGAGCGCCAATATATGATGGCCCTTGTGGCCATCTTCCAAAGTCCGGAGGAGACCCTCCTACTCGCTAGAAAGGAGGCAGCGAAAGTTGTATGGGACACACTCAAGATGTTGTACATCGGCACCGACCGTGTCAAGGAGGCACGCGTGCAGATCCTCAAGAGCGAGTTCGAGGGTTTGCGCATGAAGGAAACGGAGTTGGTGGATGACTTCGCCGTGAGATTGATGACTCTCGTCAACAAGATTCGTGGTCTTGGTGACAAGATGGAGGAGAGCTACGTCGTGAAGAAGCTTCTCTGCACCGTCCCGAGCAAGTACCTGCAGATTGTCTCAACCATTGAGTAATTTGGGGACTTGAAGACAATGATGGTGGAAGAAGTGATCGGCCGTCTCAAGGCGTATGAGGAGCGTCTGCGTGGTATGAGTGGCAATAATGACGATGAACATCTTCTCCTAACACGCACCGAGTGGGAGGCCCAATCGGCGAAGAATAGAGATGGCAAGCCCGACGGCTCTAACGGCAATAGTGGCCGAAGCTGTGAGAATTGTAAATTCGATAAGGCTAAAGTAAAATGCTACAACTGTAACAACTATGGACATTTTGCTTTCGAATGTCGTAAGATGGAGGAACATGCACATCTCATGGAGGTGAATGCCAATGATGAACTGGAGCTACTGTGAAGCCATCTTGATTAGGGAGAGATTGTTAGGAATAATCAAGATTGAGTGCATGGCGCATTGGTGTTTTTCTGTTAAGTTCATCCATAGCATTGAGTATGTGTTCATGCAGCTGTTACTAGTGTGCCCACTATAGAAGTAAAGCCATGCATGCAGCTGTTACTAGTGGGTTAATAGGTGGAGTTACCAGTCATTTATTTGTATGTAGTTAAGTTCTTTTTTCAATATAAATAAGAGGAGAAGCAAAATAGAAAATACAGTAGTTGAGTAGCACAAAGAAATTGTCTTGCATGGTCATTCTCTCTTAGTGCTCCAGTGTGTTAGCATGCATGTGTACTCATAATTGTTGTAGTTGCATTAGTGGCTGCTGACCGCTTAGCAGCAGCAGCATCGCTAGCAGCAGCATCGCCATCTCCCTGTGTTCATCGTCTTCCCCGTGAAAGTGTGCGTCCATGGGAAGAATTTCCAACACTTATCACGAGTCAATTTTACATTGACAAGATGACTTGTTGGCGCATGTAGAATGCCGGCAAACATCGTAGCAAAGGAGGAAGATGACGTCAAGGCCGAGTTCATGGAAGAATTGGAAGATGAAGAAGACATGGTTACTACTATGGAATAGGCTCTGATACCATGTGAAGAAATCAATCTAGGTTTGGAGAAAAAGGTTTGAGACTTGCGCAAGCCAACAGGCTACGGCAGGTGAGCTTATATATTATGAACAGTCCGGATCACACACGCATGCTTGATGCGGAATTACAACGTACTACAGTTTGAATTACACATTGAGAGATAAATTATGAGATAGTATCTAAACAAGAATCATATCTGTAAGTACGAATTATATCTCTTAACAATTGGATCTCACACAACTTTGTGGAAGTGGTCAAGATTTGCACACCAGCCAATGCACAAGAACACAATCAGATCACTCACCCCAACACCAACAGTTCTTCAAACAAACATGAAGTCATGTCCTGGTAAAAAGAAAAGGTAACGTTGTGAAGGAGAAAGAAGTGCGCTCCATACAAGTAGTACATCAGGATTTAGGAAGCATGCAGGTAGATTGTGCCTTTTACAGTTTCTTTTGTGTGGCATTTGCCGAAATGCCATGCATGTGTGGCCAACCTCAAGACATTTTACTGTGCATGTACGCTGCTCTGTGCCATATCCAGAAGCCAAGCTCAGTACATGAAACTCCTTAAACAATCGAGCGCAGCCATGCCGCTTCATCTCGTCAGATCTGCAGATCATGATGGAGGAGTGGTTGGTGGCTGACCAGCCTTCCAGAGATTCTATTCTTTCAAACCAAAGCATACGAGGCATGCAGTTGCCAAGAGAACATCTGGTCCGGTAGGAATGATGTAAACTAATGGCTTTTCCGATCACCAGGTGGTGGATAGAACTGTAGACGCAAGAGAGCGTGCATGCACACAAGACTTCAGGCCTCAGGCTGCAACAGTGCCGTTCAATAACAGTGGCAAAAGAATGGCGCCGGTTTCTGCAAGATGGATCGCAACAAAGCCAACAACTGCTCTATCCCGTTAGGTTCAAATCATAGAGGCATCGAATGGTGTTGAGGTGTGTAAAAGTGTAAACCATGCTGTGCTGTATCCTGTAGGTGACCCCAGTGAGTCCTTCTTCAGGCAAATAATGGCACTGGAAATTGCAAAGAACTGTGCGCGAAGATTTCAGTAGCGCATCCTGTTAAAGAATATCCAACCACTCCGTCGTCTCGCTATGGAACACATCGCCAGGAGGGTATTGGAATTTAGATACCTGCAGGAATAACCAGCCCAGTTTCTTCAATCCCAACCAAATAAAGAAATATAGTCTAAACTTGGCAGAAGGGTGCGTGCGGTCATTGGGCTCCACTCCCTCCTTTATAAGGCCTCAAGTTGGGCTCAAATAATACAGCCCAAGATGTTTCCGTATGACATCCTATGGCCCAAGATAGAAAGGTACACACGCTCCTAACAAATGAGACCAGCCAATGTTAACATGTGGTTGAGTGCTGCTGTGGGCTTTCTCTTCAGCCGTCGATGTGTTTGGCTGATCCCTGATCATGTTCGGCAAGACTACAAGAGGGATCACTGATAATGGGAGGGAGAGGGACGAACTTGTTTGAGCGTGCGTCGAAGTTAGTGCAGACGTCATTTCTCCAGACAAACTGGATCTAGGCCTGGTAATGGGCCAGAATTTAAAGGGCCAAAAGGACGGGGCGTTGTATGGGTTGACTTTGGGTCGAATGAAATGGGCTAAAATAAAAATGGGTTAGGATAGGGTTGGGCTGGTTTTAAACAGGGTTGGGTTAGGATTGAAATGGGCCAGACGTGCAAGGTTTCTTGCAAACCACAGGGCCAAGACCTCCCTCTCCAACCTCCAGTTCCTCACCATCTCCCACACCGACGTCTCCAGCCCCATCCCGGAGTCCCTGGCGTGGCTCCGTAGCCTCGACTCTGTCGACCTCTCCAACAAGCGCCTCCGGCCCCATCCGAGCTCCTTCGCCGCGACCTTCCCAACGTTCCTCCCTTGATGTCCCGTGCACGGCGACCTCCGTGGAGGTCGCGCCACCAGCCACATCCGTCGCGTGACGCCCGACAACGCACTCCTCGAGCCGCCCCGCTCCTCGACCACGCCGCCGGCCGATCCCCGGCGCGTCGTCGGTATCGGAGCCGGCGAGGAGGGCGTCGCGCAGCGAGCCCGAGAGGATGTTTCCTCGCGCTGTTTGCTCGGCCCCAAGGCGCGCTTGAGACTTGGCTGCGCGCGCTTGAGCGGTCATCTGCGGACTTCTCCAGCTCCGAGCAAAGAAAGGAATGGGGAAGAATGGTCGCAGCGACCCAGGACTAAACTGGACAACTCTTAGGGTTGAATGGGCCAAGTTGGGCTGGATGGGTAGGGTTTTAATAAATTTTATTGGACTACGTTTGGTTAGGCTGTCTAATTTTTAGACTAGGGTAGGACTTAGGCTGGATCCTAGCCCATTACTAGGTCTAACTGGATCTGGGCGCCGGAACAGCCTGTGGCGGTGTCGCTAGCTGCATGCCTGCATCAGAGGGGGTATAAAACTACGAGTAAATAAACGTCAAAACAAGCAGTGGACATTGAAGGGACTACCCCGACAGCCTAGACAACGCTAAACGGCACTGATTCCGAGGAAACGACGCGCGCAATGACCCACCGTGTCACTGTGCTGGAGTGAGCAATCTGTAACTCCACGGAGACCAGACGAGTCCACGTCCATGGGAACTCGGGGGCATCCGGTCGGGCAACAGCCCAACCAGCACCCCACACGCTCGCACTTCATATTCCAACTAGAGAGGAGCGTGGGCGCGTGGCAGGCTGTGCGGCGAACGGAGCGAAGCAGACTGCAGTGCAACGCGTGTGGAGGAAGCCTCGGGCGCGATCGGACGCCTGGGGACGGAGAAGCGTAAATCCAATGGGCAGGAAAAGTGGAACGACGTGACCACTCTCCCCTCAACCCCTTTCCTCCTCCTTTTATATAGAGAGATTTCCAACGCCACCACGAGGCACCGTCCGCCTGGGTAGCTTCCTTGCGCCTAAAATAAAGACGGGGACTTGGTCAGCTGGGCTCCCCCGGCTTCGCGAGACTACGAATCCGCGCGGGAGGAAACACCGTCGCGGCCGCGCCTGCCACCGATGACGCATCGATGCTTCGTGCGAAAGCGCGCCGAAGCAGACCACGAGCGCAAGTGATTCGATGGCCAATTGGCCACGTCCGGAGATCCGGGGGCTTTACAAAGTGCCAACCCGAGACTTTCTTCGTACGTCGCATCGGTTTGCAGATACGGAATCTGATCCAACCGCGCGCGCAAGTAGCCGCGTGGCAGCATTTGCAGAACAAGCCCAGAACGGAAGGCCAGGAGTAACTCGCATGCAAGCTGCAGCGCCACAAATTGCAGCTGTCGAACCGTGCACTGTTACGTGCGTTCCAGCCTCTTGCTTACCGAGTTTGATTCGCCACCAGTTAAGCACGTCCCAGGTAACGAAAGAATCGAGTAGGAATGGCACGAGCTGGACCCGACCGCATGCGTGTGACGTGGCTGATAGGGACACCTACTCTCCCCGTAAAAAAACATATGACATGTTTTTTTAATGATCTTGTCTATAAATATTGGCTGATTTCATATTTCAATACAAAATAAGTGTGTTGTTCCCTCTATACCCCTAATAACTATTCAATTTTACTTTGTATTCCTCTCTGCATGTATGGAATATAGTACTTTGAGATAGTAAATAGAGATAATCTAGTCAATTTTTATGTCCCATTGGCCAATGTGCTAGAAAAAATTCGCTCTATATTTTTGAACGGAGGCAAATCCTCTCCTTAATCGGGTCCTGCCGTCCCCAATTAAACAATAGCAAGGCCAAACACGGGGGCTGTACCGGGCAATAGATTAGGCCCTTCCTGCTAAACAATATCCTGTCCTACCTAGTCTGACGTTACAGTTGTAGTGAATAATGACGCACCAACGTTTCACATGCATCCCTTCTTCAACGAGGCCACAGGTTTCTGCAAATCTATGCTTCACATCGCAACGTCGAGGTTAGGTTGAACGCGCTGACGGCTTTCGGCACAGAGATAGAACCTGCACCGCCCATTTGTACCATTTGGACCAGAATTAGCCCCACTTTAAGCTAAAGCCAAAATTTAGTACTTTGCTTCAAGGAATGGACAAATTATCTCAAGGTATCATCTGAGGAAGGGATGGCATACATACGCATGTACTGATGTAGATACTTGCATTTTGCTAGAATTTACTTCATACTATAGTTGATCTCCAATCGTCACACGCTGATTTAGAATAATGATCTGCGATTTCGCGGTCCTTGAGACTAACTAGAGCCGTGGAACTGAACTCAGAGCATGTAGGTCAGTAGGTGGAGACGTGGAAGCAGTAGTAGCCTCAGGGGAATGAACTATGAAGCGAGCACCATTGCTCCCGAATGGAATTTGGCAGTTGTGTTGGGTGATCGATTAGAGAAGGTTTCTTCCTGAGAAGGTTTCTTCCTTGGCAAACGAAGATATGCTGATTCTGAGTCAAAAGATTCCTCGAACCAAATTAGTCTTGACCGATTATAATCGTTCTTCTATTATCCTCGGTCATCACCTTCACAGTGACATTATAGAAGGCACAGACTTCACCCACGGAGATGTTGCGAAGGTCGTTCTCATTTCCCAAGTCTCAACTCCCCAGGTCCCTTTGCACGTGGTCTTATTTTGGAATGTCATCTCCTGCGTGCTAGGGCCAGCCAGCCATCCTGGCTCCTCTGGGTCAAAAGAAGAAGAAAAAAAAAGCATGAATCTGCATCGCTTTTGAGGGACAGCGTTGGACTTCAAAGCTGAAACCTCGCAGGAACGAAAATACTGTTAGATAATCGATTAGTCGGTAGATAACCCAATCTAATCACACAATAAATATTAAAGAGAGACACAATGTATAGATGTGATCTAATATATTTATTCATCTATCTATATCTTGTACATGAGGGGTCTTCATATTTATAGCTCAAAGGGGTGAAAGCCCTCAGGGGCGGTTTAGTCTTTTGCCTATAATTAGGTTTCGTAATACTCTCCCTTGGACAATAGATAATGATATGCAAATATCTCATCAAAAATTCATTCTAAAAACCCATTGGGAAAAAAGAATTGAGAAGAAAAAATACATTACATTCGTAAGTTGTATTACACTTGTTGTCTCACTAAAAAACTTCATATGAGAAAACTTCAGAAAAACTCATCAAGGAAAATAGTACAACGTTTAATCTTCGGGATCTAATCTTCAAGATTTTGGATAAATTCTTAGGATTTGATAAGGGTTATGATCTAGGGATTTACTCTATGACTCTTTAAACCATCTCATTCCAATGCCATGAATGCATCTTTGAAAACTGGATGCAGGCATAGACTTAGTGAATAAATCAACTGGATTTTCACAAGACTTTGTTTACAGGATCTTTACCTCACTATTCTTCTGGATTTCATAAGGATAGAAAAATTTAGGAGCAATGTGCTACGTGATGTTACTCTTGATATAACTCATTTGTATTTGTGTAATACAAGCAACATTATCTTCATATATAATTGAGGGGGTATTGACGGTATTAATGTCACAATACTTATGGATGTGATTAATCACATGTTTGAGCCAAACACATTCAAGTGAGGCTTCATATAGTGTTATAATATCTGAGTGGTTGGTAGAAGTAGCTACCGAAGTCTGCTTAGATGACTGCATTACCATAAAGTAATATAAATCCATGTTGGGATTTTGCACTATAGGGATTTGACAGATAGCTAGCATATCTTCAATATTGTCGACCAACTGGATCAAACTATTAAGTGGTAAAACCTTCAAGGTGAATTTAAGTAGTAATCATCGTATCAACACCTTCTAGGCTTGAGTAAGATTTTCAAAATCTCAAGTATGATGATCAGTATTTAGCATATACTTCCCTTGAAGACAATTTCTGTTGAAGTGTTGTTGTTTTAATGTTTTTCATATATTTTTTGAAAATAAATATAGCAAAGTATATTGTAATCAAATCAACTGGATTATCACAGTGCAGAGTCTTACATACAAATATCATATTAGTCATCTGGAGTTTTTAGGATAAACACTATATGAGAGTAAGATGCTTAACTTATCAAATACAACTATTTAATTATGCAACACAAGTAGATTATCCTTGCAGAGGATATGGGTAATACTAGTTGTAAAGTCGTATGCCTTTCGGATACAATTTATCAAAACCTTTCAGGGTCTTAATATTTTGTAACTATCTCTGGGTGGTTAAAGTTACAATCAATAGTCTGTTCTGCAGAACTATAAA
Source organism: Ampelocalamus luodianensis (assembly GCA_036346255.1). Lineage (NCBI taxonomy): Eukaryota > Viridiplantae > Streptophyta > Magnoliopsida > Poales > Poaceae > Ampelocalamus > Ampelocalamus luodianensis. The sequence continues at coordinate 14,145,590 of CM070634.1, forward strand.
GTATGGTTGTGCTACTCTAGAGTAAAATATAAGCAGTCTTAGTTTTGGCATTTAGGGGATTAATTGACAATATCACTGATCTATATCGTACCTTCATAGTACTAGAGGAAACAACCATTCCACTAACTTCTGGTGGAAGATACACTTTACAAGTGCTTGTGTGGCGCACTTCTGGTCTTTAAGCTCCTCATTACATTCTTTTGGGTCTTGATGGGTCATTGTCCACTTATAGAGATCATATGATCATTGGTGTGAATAAGAAGTCGACTGGTAAGATAATTCCCTTCAAGGGGATGCTCTTTCTTCTAGGAGATGCTTTTTCTACAGGTAAGAGACTATTGGGTATGAGTGTTATATATATTATGATTTTGTTTCCTTTCTTACTAGGAATTTTGAGTCCTTTAAGGATCTCGTCAAGGGTTTTCACAACCTATTAACTGCATATTTTATTTATTCGTTAATGCCATTTGCCAGAATTATTATGCAACGAAACATTGTATCATTCATAATAGGAGAGTAACAGTCTCTACAGGGATGTTTGAACCATGGCTTTCACCACTTCATTATATTCACAATGACCCATCAAGTATAAACTACTTGGTTCCAAGACTTTTATTTAGCAATCATGGTTCAGCCTCAGATGCATCCTTTATGTGACCCGATATGAACGCTTCAAGCGCTCGACTATGGACTTTGATTCTGGATCCGTGTTCTCGTTAGAGAAACTTCAGCAACTGCATTGGCAAAATGGTTGTCGACAACTTTTTTCTCATATCCTCGTAATTGAGGGTATCATGGTGTTAACTAGATCTTTGTCATTTTTCAAACAAAAGATTCTTGGTCGTTCCATATTCCCAGTATTGTAATATGCGTGCATCAAGTTGCTAGGATTTTCATCCTCATGATGAGCCTCTTCATGAGGTATTTCACCTTCAAGGTGAGTTCTCTTCAAGAGACTTAAAGGAGTGATTAATAATTATTTTGACTAGTGTTATTAGATCTTACACCCACATGTCTCCCTACATATTTTAGATCAAGGACCAATAAGTCATATTCGCATATGTGGATATACTATTCAACTTAGGATATTCTACTCTTAGCGACGTATTTACTGCAAGTAAACATTGTGGTAATTCCTTAATAATTGGAGAGTATCTGGCAAGCTCCCCGCTTCTGGCATACAAAATATAAACTAAACCTTAAGTTTAGCTCGACTAGTGCGTGTATCTTAGTACTAAAGATCTTTTTCTTCTACAAAATACGGCGACATTCGAACTTTTGGGCATTTCTCTCCCCTAATGCCGAGATTTGATCTTTATTAAATAACATACTATAAAATTCCCCTATCATGGGATATGATTGGTTGAATTTCAGATCCAACATGATCCCCAACAACCGGTAGATGCCCAAAGGTGTATGCTACGATGGTGATAACATGTGGAAAATATTTGATTCTCCATCATGCACTAATTTCAACAAGGGGTTTGACAATTATATGCAGTGAGTTAGACTTTTATCATTGCAGTGGCATGAAAACTACATGATTCTAATATTATGTAGGATATTCTAACTTTTAGTTGGTTATAAATCTACGACAAAGGTCTCATACGGGGTCCAAGAGTTGGCAGACTTATTCTGTAGACTAGCTTCTTTATTATTTGCCTAAGTTTTGATCTAATTACTCATACCATATTATAAATAATTTGGATCATTAAACTTCAAGTTTATAATTACGCAACATATTTTCTTATAATCATAAGTAGTATGTTCTAATAGCATAAAACTACAGGATGCTCTTCAGGAACATAAATATAATGTTGGAACATAAAATAATTGACAATAGTTAATCCGCACAAAAATACTAGATTTTCTTCTCGACTACAAATCTAGTTGAATCACCAAAAAAAGTACAATTATTCTGTGGGAATATTTATTTTTCAACAGGAACACCATATTTAATTAAGGGTGATAAATTGTATGACTGTCTTAATTTGTAATGTCATAATCAACATGGCCAGATTTATATCATTCATGATCAACAAAAACCAATATGTCATTTATTTTATTTTGAGAGTTATATTTGCTTCAAGCAAGTGATATGGCTTACGTGGTAAATGTTATTGCGATCGTATTTACCAATTATGCATGTGTCATTTTCGATGAGTATGACATGCTTAGCCAACATGGCATATGTGTGACTGTGTCAAGCGACCGTCGATTTGCCATGTGCATTGCCGCATGCTAGCGGTTAACATATTGCTGAAGGCACAAATCAATTACCCTTTGTGGGCTGCAATGATTGTGGTTGCCAATAGCATGAGCGTCGATAATATCGTAAATGTTATTATCCATTTGATCTGCATAAGGATAATAATCATGCAATTTACTTTTATTTTCTCCTAAAATAAACTAGATTAATTTTTGCTTCTGGCTTTGACCTGGGATTTTCCTCTGTGCCTAACATGACTCTTATTTTGAATATTTTTCTATGCCTTTTAGGTTCCAATATCCCATACAAGCTCAATATCCTCCCCTTTTCATGCCAACTATAAAAATCCGAGTGATAGCATGTGCATTAGACGCTTGCTTGAAATCAACTCGAGTTTTAGGAAAGATTTGTAATCATACTTCAACAGGAGTACAATTTTGTTGGCGTAAAACCAATATGCACTTTGTAACATTCTACTTACAAAATTATTCGGTTAAGAAAATAGTGTAGTGGAGGCTAGTGTTATATAGACTCCAAGTCTTAGGGCTTAAGTTATTATGTATTTATTTGAGGAATATGGTGTTTTCTAGCCAAAGTGATCCATTAGAGATCAACATAAGACTAGACTTGTTCCGGTGCCACTAAGAAAAATAGTTTCCCTTTTGCCATCTGGACATCTGTGCACTACAAGACAGCGTATCGAGGCTTATTAGATATCAAGAGCACATGTCCAATATTTTGTTAGCCAAGCATAGCAACGCAGTTTCAATTTTTAGGCATACCATTTACAAAATTTATTTCATGCAAGATTAATCATTTTATAACAGGTAAAACATGCTACTGGCAATATGTTCTATTAAGCAAATTTAATCAACTATTCATCAAAAGATAAGGCTTTCATAGAACAACTTAGACCATTATTTTATTTATGGCATTTGGGACATAACAATCTAATGCATAAGATTTCAGCCTAAAGCAAAAGATAAGAGATACTTATCATAAGCAGGACCAAGCTCGATAAGGGCTAAATCTATCCTACTAATGCGACTCATGTAGGAAAGTGACATCTTTAAAAAGCTAATGGACGACTACGAGATTTCAACAGGTCTCCACGGAATATACCATAGGCTTATCGTTGCTTTTGATGGCACCTACTTATCAATCAAACCAGTATTTAGCAACTTTTGATTACATAGCCTTAGTCGAGAGATAACACGGTGCAGGGCAGAGTTACACCCATTTACGAACTTCTAGTCCTAGGTATGTGTGCCATGCAGGGGCACAATTTGGCTTTTACAGGTGTTCTTTTAAGGAAAACCATAGAGCCAATAGATCACACTTAGTCACCACATAGTCATTCTGAATGGCACAGTAGAGGTGGTACTTCATAAATTGCAAAAACCTTTGCCTTTTCACAGTGGGTTCAGGTGTGGCAGAGGCAGCTCGACAATTGTATGACATGGAGATAAACCAATTTGATATAGTTGCTGCCATCCAGGGCAAGCAAATTTCCATCTAGTGATGTGTAACATATCCCACAAATTCATGCAATTTTTATGTTTAAAGCTAGTAAAACATTTAAAATACACGAAATGAGTGCTAAAAAGCAAAGATTAATTTTATCTATTAAGTAGAATTTCCCATAATTTTCCTGGGATTTTTTGGGATTTTTTTATAATCTTAAGGTCTGGAAGCAATTTTTAGAATTACTAAACTCATTAATTAATTTCCCAAAACACATAATACCAGGAAAAAACTAAACCATAAAAAATATGATGCTTTCAATGTGTACTAGGTCTAAGGTTTCACAAATTTATAGAAGCTCATATGCCTTAGAAATTTAGTTTCTAAGGATTTATTAAAAAATTTAGAATTTACAAATAGATAAAGTTAATTAACATAAACCGTAGGGATTAAATTACAAGAATTTATTAAGCTACACAAAAAAATAGGCAAATAACCTAAACTTCAAGGTTTATATGCAAAATTGCCTTTCCCTCAAAATTGTTTCATGATTTTTGTGAACTCGGAGGGCATTTATTCTTAATTTGGGCCAATCGGTCCACTTCGGTCAACTCGACCCATCTCGTCTAGAATTAAAGGGACGGGGCACTAGGGTTTCTAACCCTAGCGCCCCTTTGGCGGTGGCGGTGACCTGCGGGGCCGACAGCGACGGTAGTCACTTGTAGGGCCGGTGCGGCGGCGGAAACCACACAGGCAGCTTCGAGCCGTCATGAGCGACAAGGCATTTGGACGTGTCGGCGCGGCGCTCGGTTGGAGCACAGACAGGTGGCACGATGGACATGGGGCGTGTGGCACAGCCGAGCAGCGGCGGCGCGCCAGCTCGCGGAGGCGCACGAGAGCGGTGGCGACCAGCGGGGCCAGTGAGCGCACGACTTCCGGCTAGTGTGGGGCAGCCGTGGGATCGCGGCTTTGGGATGGCGCGGGGTAGCCTCAGGTGGTGGTTTGGGCCGGCCGCGCACGACGGTGGCACAACACGTAGATCTGATGGCCAGCGTTGGGCAGGCATGGCGATGGCAGCCGGCGACGGGCCGGTGGAGGTGGCGACTGGCACTGGGCTGACATAGGCGGTGGCGTCAGGCCGGCGCATAGATTTCACTGTTTTGTTCGTGAATAAATAGTGATTTCAGAATAGGTGAACAGAGACCGTAATGATGATGAATAGTATAACCATAGGAGATAAGCCGATTAATCCGATTTAATTTAGGTTTCTAAAAATTTAATCTACCCAATTAAATTATAGATCATGAGGATTGGAAAAGAGGATCCGTCGACGATCATATCGCCAATCTTATGAAATGAAATAAGGAAAATTGCTGAGGATTTATGGAGGAGAATAGGGTTGCTCTTTATTACAATGAATTGGTTTTTCTGAGGATGGCTTTAGCAAGGTGACAAACTAGCTCTAATTACACTAAGTATATTGCTTGGAGAAATTGAGTTGTCTCTGATGGTGTTGAATCACTTGTCCTCTCTTTCGTCTTGCTTATTATTGTATACCCGTCGTTCGCTTTCTCCATCCTTAAATACTAGCGAAAAGGCGCCAGTTACTCCTGAAAAAGACACCTTATGGAAACGACACGTCTGGTCGGGGAGGTAGTTGTTGCCAGTGGAAGAACACAATGATCGTCAGTTGGTGTTAGTGGAAAACGAACTTGGGCAGAAACTATATAGTAGTTATTGTCAGTGACTTTGGGCTGAAAACTTTGGGCTGAAAAGCATCGTATGGTTTGGAGCAAATAAGGCACATATCTTATTCATCACATAGAAGGAATATACTTGAAATCGGGTCCATGTACCAGTTCAAATATTCTTCGAGCAGTTATCTGGTCGGGCAATAGATATGGTGCCTCTCCGACCAAGTTACTCATAGAGCAACTTCTGGGATTCTCACGACCATAGGGCCTTTGACCATAGGGGTTACGACCATAAGGACCACATGATCTTTAATTAAATGTTAAAGAAATATTTAGGAATTCTAATCCTCATCAGCTAGACCCCGAACTTTTAAGTGTAATGTGAACTTCCTCTGATAGGATCTATATTGGGATACCCTTCGTTTAATGGTGAGAGTAACGAAGTGGTCTGTATTCACTTTAAAGTTAAGGAACTTCTTGGGAAACCGAAGAGATTTGTGTCTCATGGCTTCGGTAACTTCCTTTTGCGCTAAAGGAAGCCCTATAAAATCCTCGTAGTGTGCCGCCTTGGGGTTTTTACGCTCTCATAGTCATCTTCGATTTTCCTTCATCTTCGTGCCACAAAATCAACAATGCTGGCTCCTGAGTGGGGTGATAAGAAGCTTGAGGCCATGGAGAAGAGCATGATGCTTCCCGACAAGGCCTTGCTCTCTTGGAGATTGGCGGTCGGGTAGCACTTTCCCAGGTGCGAAGAGGGAGAAATCCCTGTTTTTCTCACATATATTGAGTGCGGGTTTAGGTTACCAGCACACCCGTTCCTCTCTAAAGTTCTAGAATATTATGGAGTTGAGTTGGTAAATCTCGCTCCCAATTCAATCGTCAATCTTAGCATCTTCATCTACCTTTGTGAAGCATATGTGGGGGTTTCGCCGAATTTGGAGGCCCTTAGATACTTCTATAAGATGACGAAGTTGGGGAAATCGACGGCGTCGCCCGGGGAATGCGCTTTGCGCCTCCACGATGAAAAAGTTAAGGAGTATATTCGTATGTATTCCAAGTCTTTGTGGTTGTCATGGAAGAAAAACTGGTTCTACATGACGCTCAGCAAGGAAGATAGCCTCTACTTCACCGGTTGGGTGGCAGTCGAGAACCCTCGGTGGCGATCTTCCTCAAAGAAGGAGGGAAAAGCGGGGAGATGCATCGAGGCCATCCAACTCCTCGGCATAAGAGGTCTGACTTCTTGGCACATGGTGAAAGATTTCTTCACGCGCCAAATAAGTCCTCTGAAGCTCCGAGAACGTGCCATGCTTTGGTACGTTGGTCGAGACGATTCGACCAGGGATTCTTCAGAACGTAAGTCCTGGAAAATTCCTACTAGTCAGGTTTATTTTAGTTAATTATTTTGCAACTTTAAAGTCTCTTCTCTTCTTTTTTATACCCTTTCCTCAAGATATCGGGAGCGGATCAAGATGATCTCGTCTTTGGGAAACCGATGAAAAGGTGGATGTTCCTAGAATCTTGGTTGCTACTCTCTAGAGGAGAGGATAGAGATACTTAAGGTAAAAAAATAACAACCTCGTTTCATCATTTATGTATTTTATGATTGGTATGCCATAACGCCTTTTTCTTAATGTGTAGTCGGTTGGGTCGAAGAGCGGCAAGCTTACCGAGAGCTCGAATCCTATTGCTGCCCCGACCACTTCTGCTCCAATGACCACTCAAGATGGTGTCTCCTTGGAGGTAGGCTTTTATTATAACCCTGAAAGTTCTTGTTTTAAGCCAACACTTTCTTTTATGAGAAGGACATGAAAAGAGCACTGAAAGGAGCATACATCTTAGATGAGGAATTTCATCGCCAAACTAACCTTAGTTAATAATCAGGTGGATAGAGAGAGGAAATCCACTAATCGGAGCCACGGTGGTCATAGGTTTCGAAGCGGCCGTGATCGACCAGACAGTTGCTTCTGAAGTAGTCATTCTAGTGGTCGGTGAAGCCACAACTTCCGAACAGGTGGTTGGGGAGATTACTTCCGACCTGCGGTCGAAGGGCAAAAAGGGTACGACTAGCCCTACCGGAACGGAACTGGTAAAGTCATCGAGAAAAAGAAGAGGAAAGCAAGTGGTCTGGACTTCGCTCCAGGGCGTTTTAACTTCAAAACCATGAAGACCAGGTATATATAATAAAAAAAATTACATAAATTCATACCTTTATATTTTTTTTGTATTATGAAGTCTTCTTCTTCCATTCTTGTGCTTTCATAGATCTTCTAGTACCCCGATCACTTCTGATCAGAGTACCCCTCAGGAGGAAACTCCTAAGGAAGGGATGGTCGAGCCAGACCCCGAGTAGGTGGAAGTGCAAATGCCTGCTCCTACTGCTCAGGAATCTTTGGCGGCTCCATCCCCGTCTAAGGAGGTAGAGGCTGAAGAAGAGTCCTAGCAAGTTTTGCCCACTTTTGGGCCGAGGTGGTCGAACTGGAGGGAGCTAATCTGCTTCCATCTTTCTTCAGTGATCGCGTGGAGAGGAATTCTTCCTTAGTTAGGAAGTCTCCTCATCCCAATAACATCCCTAGCTGGTCTCGGATCTTTGACAATAAAAGACTCAAGGAAGCTTAGTGGAGGAAGATCTTAGACTATCAATCAAAGACAGATTCTGGGATCATTTACTCTAATTATGCATATAAGGTAGTCCAAGTAAATACCTATGACTACTGTTATGGAATTTTATGGAGTTTATCAAAAACTTAAAGAAGTTTACTATTTTTTGCTTTTTATAGCATATGGTGGAGAACATTGCTGTGGTCGGAGAGCTAGCCCAGTGAATAACTTCTCTGGAAAAGGAAAATATCCAATTGAAAAGTAAGTACTTCTTCCTTTTTTTGTTATTTTATTCCTCATTGCTTCTTAACTCTCTCCTTATCATAATTGACAGAATTGGAGATATATAAAAAAAGAGGCTAAGGCTAAGGGAACCGTTATAACCACACTTGAGGAGGGTGCAAAGCCAAAGATCAGTCGATTGAAGACTGGTCGACCAGATTTAATGAGACCTCCCTTAAGCATAAGGAAGCCATTGAAGCTTTTGAGAAGAAGACTCAAGTAATCGGTCATAAGCCCGACCAATTTACTATGTGTTTTAGTTCATTTCTTTTTAACTTTGATCTACTAAATGCATGAGCAAGCTCAAAAGCTAGAAAGAAACAGAAAGCTCTTGAGTTTGAGCAAAATAAAGAGAATGAGCTCGAGAAGAGTCTTCAAGAGAAGATCATTGCCTTCAACAAGATGCTTTCCGACAAGGGGACGGATGCATTTTTGTCATCTTCAAGGAAGACAACTGAGAAGGCGAATTGTCTTTGTAGACAGCTCGAGATGCTCCAAGGCCTGCTCGTGACCTGTCAGAGAAACCACGTGAAGACCATGAGAGTGCTGTTGCAGATGGAGTTAGCTTTGCCTTGGCAAAGCTTAAAGCCCCCGACCCCTCCATCAATCTCCAAGCACCTGAAGCATACTTCAATTGCTCGGATAAAGATGTAACCAAGATCTTCGAGGGGATGAAACCCTTCGAAAATAAGGTTGCAGAGGAGATGAAGGTCGGATCTCCATCTCACAGCGACCAATCAAGTGGCTCCGAGGAGTAAATAAATGTAGTAAAAATAATTTTAATGTAAAAACTTACCTTTTGTCATCAATAAATTTTATGTTGATCTCTCAACTTGTTGAGTACTCGTATATTTCCTAGCCTCCGACTGCTTATGTAGTAGAAAAACTCACTAAGGAAGCAATGGACCAAAAAAAGAGCATATGTTGCAACCAATGTACAAAGTATGTGTTGATTATGTTATAAAAATGATCTAGTAAGCATTATGAAACCAGTTTGGTTGGAACTAGTATATGATTTCGACTAGTTTTAGATCTATTTTCATAATCGAAATACCATATAGTACATTATATGGTCAGAAGATGCCATAAGACTTGTGTTATGTATGTAAAAAATGATAAGTGTTTTTATTTATATACATTATCCAAGCTGGTCGTAAAAATGCTAAGAACCAAAGACATGATTAATACTTCATGAACCATATTCATTCTCAAGTTTGGACCGTAGCAAAGATCGAGGAAAAGGTGTCACTAGGAAACTCCTTCTAGTGGGCTCTGAATTTTCTTAAGAACCAGATCACCTACAACTAGACTACGAGGTGCAACCTTACGACTGTGGTACCTTCTCATGACTTGTTGGTAAACTACCGATCGGATCAAGGCTTTGTTTTATTTTTCTTTAAGGAAATTGATATCGTCGATTCGTCGTTCTTCTCGATTGTTTTCGCTATAAGAATCAACTTGAGCAGGGCCAATTTTTAGTTCCAGGGGAAGCATGGCTTCAGCACCATAAACCAGGAAAAAATGATGTTTCACGGTTGCATGACTGGTCGTGGTCCGAACAGCCCATAATACAGAGGGAAGTTCTTGAACCCAAGCTCTTGACCGTTGTATTAACTAGTCGAATACTCGGTGTTTCACTCCTTGCATTATTATACCATTAGCTCTCTCGACTGCCCCATTACTCTGTGGGTGAGCCATGGAAGCGTAATGTATCTTGATACCTTGATCCTCGTAGAATTCCTAAAATTTCCACTCGAGAACTGTGTATTGTTATCTGTGATTATACGACTGGGTATACCAAATCGTATGATCACATTTTTTGTAATGAACTTTTTTGGCAGCTTTAGTTGTTATTTTAACAACTAGCTGAGCTTCTATCCATTTTGTGAACGTATCAATCATAACAAAAGGAATTCGAAGCCCCTAGGTGCTTTTGGGAAAGGTTCCAAAATGTCTAGCCCCTGGGATGCAAAAGGCCACGAAAGAGGTATTATTTGCAAAGTTTGTGTCACCGATATACTTGTTTCGACTATGAAACCGACATTATACATATTTTATCATAAGATTTTTGCATTATGAAGGAGATTTGTCCAGTAATATTCTTGCCTAAAGGCTTTACCGACTAGAATTTTGTAAGAATGATGCGCTCCATATACTCCTCCATGTATGTCAGATAATAATTTCATACCATCCGTTTGAGTTATGCATCTCATCAACACTCTGTGAGCTCCTCGTTAGTAAAGGATACATTCGATCAGAGTATATGATTTGGCTTTTCAAGCTGTATGATCAGCCTCCACATTATCTTTAGGAAGTGTACCATACTAAAGATAATCGTAGGTTGATGTCATCCAATCACTACTGGGATCGATCTGTATGACCTCTAGTGGAGCATGGTTGTCTTCGGAATGCTCGACCACCGAGAGTGTATCGAGCTGTTCAAGAAAAACTCCGGACAGGACAGGTGATCTTGAGGAAGCCATCCGTGCCAACTGGTCTACCAAAAAGTTATTCTTTCTAGGAATATGTTGGATCTGGAAACCAAAGAAATGCCTTTTGAGTTTTTGTACTTCCGCTAGATAAGATGACATCTTGGAACTTGAGCATTGATACTCTTTCCCAACTTGATTTGCTACTAGTTAAGAATCGTCTTTCACTAGTAATCTGCGAATCCCAAGTGCTTTGACTGCTCGGAGTCCTGTCAGTAAACCCTCGTATTTTGCCACGTTATTTGTAGCAGAAAAGTCTAACTGAATGGTATACTTAATGTGTTCTCTAGTAGGAGATACCAGGACAACTCCAGCCCCTGAGCCTTTGATCTTCAAGGAACTGTCAAAGTACATGGTCCACTCTTCGTGGTATTTGTACTCGAGCCATTGGGTGAGTTCAGGGTTCGTCCATTCAACAAAAAACTCTACTAAAGCTTGTGACTTAATTGTTGTTTGTGAAATGAAATGGAGATCGAACCCCAGAGTTCGACCGCCCATTTTGCTATTCGTTCTGATGATTCCCTGTTTTAAAGAACTTGACCAAGAGAATATCCAGTAGGTACGATCACTTTGTGGACCTGAAAGTTAATACCTTAGTTTCCTTGAAGCCATAAGGAGACTGTACAACAACTTTTGTATCTTTGGATATTGTTCCTTTGGTCCATGTAAGGCTTGACTTACATAATATATCTGTCGTTAGATATTGTCACGTTCAACGACCAGCACATCACTAGCTGCTTGTGGCGTTGCAGCCAAGTATATTAGTAATATTTCTCCTGATATTGGAGATACTAAGATCGGGGCATTCGTAAGGTACCTTTTGAGCTTTTCAAAGGTATCGTTTGCGTCTTTAGTCCATTCGAAATTTCTGTGTTTCCGAAGAAGTTTACAGAAAGGTAATCATTTTTCTCCCAAACGTGCTATGAAACAACTTAGCGCTGCCATACTGTCGGTCGGTTTTTGGACTTCTTTCTTTGTGGTAAGAGGGCGCATCTGTTCAATGGCCACTATTTTTTAGGTTCACTTCAATTCCTCTAGCCAAAACTAGGAATCCAAGAAGCTTTCCTGAAGAAACTCCAAACACACATATCAGGATTTAACTTAAGGTTATGCCTTGTTAAGTTATTGAAAGTTTTTGCAGGTCAGAGATATGATCTCCAACATTGATGCTCTTTACAACCAGGTTATCAACATACGCTTCTAAGTTTCGACCTATCACGCAAACTAAAGGTTTTTGCATTAGCCTCACGAAAAGTAGCACTAGTATTTTTAGACCAAATGGCATCTTGACATAACAATAAGCACCACACAGTGTAATTAAGGAAGTTTTCTTCATAATCTTTACTCATATTAACTGGTGGTACCCTGAATACACATCTAAAAAGTTTAATAACTCACACCCAGAAGTACAGTCTACAAGCTTATCGATACGTGGGAGGGGAAGTTATCCTTCGGATAAGCTTTATTAAGATATGTGAAATCGATACACATTCGCCATTTCCCATTACTCTTTCTAACCATTACAAGATTGACGAGCCAACGGGCAATTGACCTCACGAATAAATCCAACCTTGAGAAGCTTGACAATCTTTGATGGATTATATCCTTCCGATCTCGTGCAAAATGCCTTAGCTTTTGATTGACCGGTTTATTGTCAGGCCAAAGAGCTAGCGTGTGCTCGATCACCTCCCTAGGGACTCCAGACATGTCGGATGCCTGCTAGGCGAATACATCCGAATTGGCTTAGAGGAAGGAGACGAGCAACTCTGCCTATTTAGGATCGAGTCCTGCCCTAACCAGTATCTTTTGGAAAGTTGCGCTAGCATTTTTTAGTTCAAACAATGCTTTGACGCTTTCTGGAGAAGCGTCCTTGTCGAGTGGAACTTCCTTGATCTGGTTAGAAGGCTTTGGGGTCACCTTTGGTCTTGAGTGCTTCACCTGCGTGGAAGGTAGATTAGTATTCCTGGTCGAAAGTTCATCGACCAGTTCTAGGTATTTCCGATCGCATACATATGCCATCAGGAATTTCGCTAATGCCTAAATGACGGACGGCCAATAATCCCGTTGTATGCAGTTTCAAAGTCTACCACATCAAAAGAAATCCTTTCTGTCCAGAAGTTATTTAGTCTTCCGAATGTAACCGGTATGGAAAGTTGCCCTATCGGTTTAGCAGTAAACCCTGGAACTATACCATGGAAGGCATACTTCACAGGTTTTACCTTAGATTTAGGAATTTGCATTTATTCTAAAGCTCCCGTAAAAAAAATATTAAGAGAACTACCACCATCTACTAAAACTCGATTGACTTTGCAATTATTTATAGTAGGTTCTACAACAATAGGAAACCTACCTGGTCAAGTTGAGGGGATGGGGCAGTCTTCCAGGCTGAAGGAGATGACTGTCTCCGACCATCTAGATGGCTTGACGGTGATCGGAGATTCGGTGAGGCTCACTTCCTGTTCTATGGCTTTAGATGGCGCCTGGACTCGTATGAGGAGAAGCCGCCAAAGATCATGTCGACGGTGTGCTGTGGCTCCCGATACTCCACCTCTTCATCGCCATCCTTGTCTTTCTTGAAGCTTGGCTCTCCAGGCTCATGTATGGAAGATAGAGGTCCTTTACCTAAATAGTAGTCTTCTAACTTCTTCGGCCAGGCTCGGTAAGTGTGCAAATCATGCCCTGCCTTTTGATGAAGCGGACACCACTTGTTGTTCTTTTTATACTCATCGGTCGGAGCTTTCGCCTTGTTACGATCGGAATAGTCCTTTTTGCGCTCGGTGAATTTCTCAAGAATTGCAAGGACCTATTATTACTAGGTTTGCGATTCTTTTTACCTTTAGAAACCTTCTTGTGCTTATTTTCTTGCTTATCCAGCCGGATTGAGGAATTTTTCTTTCGGTCATTGGCCTTGTTTCATTGAACCGCCTCACTAGCAAAGCGCACCTATCGACCATGTCGAATAGCTCAACGGTCGTTCGTGGAGGATTCATCACGATGTCCTCTCAGAAACCGCTGATTCCTTAACCATGCTTTGAATGCTCGCATAACACAGAATCGCGACCTTAGGAATGGAATTACGAACCTAGCTAAACCTCTTGATGTACTGCCGAAGAGTTTCATCAGGTTCTTACCAGATTCGATAGAGATCACCTTCCTTTTCGAGGCGACCGTAAGTCCCTTGAAAGTTTGTAATTAAGAGGTCGCAGAGTTACTCCTAGGTGTAAATTGATTCGACCAACTGATTGAGCAACCAAAATTGGGCAGATCCCTCGAGTACCATGGGCAAGTAATGTGAGGACCCCGGTTTATTTGGCTTGTAATGCTTAACCAACCACCTGGCCCTAGCATCACAAATCAAATAAACCAAGCCTCGAGATATGTATACTTCCCTAATCAAAGATACACACCTCTTCACAAAATTATGCATCAATTCCATACACGAGAGGTTACAATATCAAAGCGCATAATATACAAAGAATGAACTTACAAGATAAATAACAAACTACACAATGGAAGCAAAAGCCATAAGATGGTGATAAATAAAAGAGCCAATTAGTGTACCTTTACCCACAAGGCAACCAACCGGGCCGCCAAGCTAGTCGTCAAAACCAAAGACATCTCACAAAAGGGAAGCCCTTGGGGCTCACCTTCTTCTCTCGCAACAAAAACATTAAGCAAAGCATCCGAGTACAAAATTGTTTTTGTACTCGCAAGACCGACGTGTAAGGGTAATGAACTATAATTAACTACATGCAAGCTTTATTTAAGTGGAGGGCTCGACTTACTTTTAGCAGAAAGCAAGTTTTCTTTTGCAATAATGTAATAGTTTGAAGGCGCTTTAACAATTCAAATTTTATTTGCGTAAATAACACGATACAAGAAGTAGTAACATAAAGACATCCCGAGATGACCAACCCAATGGCCATCACAACAATAGTATGAACACCCGTTCATACCAACCCATCAAGTTTTAATTAAATGTTGTAGTCTAACTCTTGAAAAGCTTACCCAAGCGTGTCCATAACCTAGGATGAGGCTATTCGAATAGTTTTAACCCTGCAGAGGTGTACCAATGTACCCACACTTTAGACCGCCTTTCCACCAGCCACGGTTAGCATACTTCCTTTGGTATGCAGGCACGGCTAAGTCTAACAAGACGTTTTCCAATGGAAAATGCTAATCAAGAGCCGCACGTATGGGGGTTAACCCTTAGTGATCTGCCGGCGAAATATGGATCACAAGGACCCATACGTGGAGTAAGAGACACCGGCCTCGGCGGGCGCTCCACTCCCCACAAACATGTCCATGTTGCATATATCACATATGCAACCCACCACGCGACTCATTAATTAACACCCCCCAAAGTACTTAGTCAAGAGAGGTCCCATATACTCTAGTGTGGTTAGCACGCAAAATTGCCTGGATAAAAATTCACTCACAAGATGTTCGGTCCTTAATTGATCCGGGCACCATTCCAGTCACACCCAAATTCACACCATCTTACCATTGTGCCCAAGTCGAAATCATTTTGTTTTTATTTTTAGTTTTCACAATTAAACATAGCACAAAGGTGAAATATAACCAATAATAAGTTTTAGGTGATCAAGGTCATCGACTAAGTCGATAACCGCCGAATTCTACCAGAACTAAGCATGGCTAAGCATCATATCGTAAAGACAAATAAAAGACTTTAAATCATTCACGGCTCTAATTCACCAATGAGGATAATATCCTATGGCGGTGGTGAGGGTGAATAATTTGTGGCAACAATGCAATGGGAATAACTACCTCTAAACGATAAAATTATCTTTGACACAAAAGCATGCATACATACAAGTTAAACAAAATATTAGACTTGAAAATAATGGGAATGAGCTGGATATGATCAAACTGCTTGCCTTGGCCTTGCTAGAGATATTCGACTTGCTGCAGAGGATCGCTCTCGATATCAACGTCATCTAACGGTAAAAGCGCCAAAGCAAAAAACAATAATAAACACCAAGATTCCAAAAGTATCCAAAAAAACAACACAGAAGACAGATTATGAAATTAGAAACAACAAATTAGCAGATTCGGAGATTATTAAAATTAGATAGGATTTCTTATTACTGATCTTTCCAAACTCACTTATTCCACGATAATCATACAGTCAAAAACAATCCTCTTATATAATCTATTCTTTCGGCAGACTTTGATGGTGATCGTGTGCACAACAATTATCCGCAGTTGGGCTCTAGTTACCTACTAACCTATTCCAGCCTAACCATTAAATGAATTATTGACAACACCACTTACACAGTTAAAAGCCTACCTGACCAAACTGAGAAACCTCATGAAAATACTTAGACAACTGACAACAGCACAACTATATGAACTAAAGTGCTACTACAAACATAGTTCCACTTTCAGATTATCTATTTCCATTGCATGACTTAGATGAGAAACACAAAAATTGCTATCATAAGATGATCTTTAGCATGCGGTTTACAAAGACAATCCAAAATTTCTTTCTAAACATCTTTTCTTTTAGGACTAACACTTCAACAAACATAGATGATTGCTCTCTGTTGTCAGCTAGTTGCAGATTTTCAGCTAGTATATCCAAAATTTCTTTCTAAACATCTTTTCTTTTAGGACTAACACTTCAACAAACATAGATGATTGCTCTCTTGTTGTCACTAGTTGCGATTTTCACTAGTATACTTCTGCTCATTTATCCAAGAGCCTGATAGCTAAGCTTCTTACTGGATCAACTGTGTAATTGTTAAAGCATATCCTTGAGAGATCACAATACTCTTAACTAATTGATTCAACAACTTTTCTTAATCACTAGTATTGGAAAGTGACTAGCCAAATTTCATTCAGACATAATCTTTCAGGTTAGCTAATTTAATTGAGTTCATCTCAACACCCATCTGCTCAACTATTTAGCAAGAGAGCAACTTCTGAAAAGGAAAGCTGGAGCCTAATCATTCAACGAAATTTCAATTTTTGCTTTTGTCACTTGATTAGTGTTACAATTAGTAGTTACATCACTTGTTAATAGTCATTCAAATGGTTTTACAAGAGGGGCCCACTGTCATAGAGAGTGAGAGAGAGAACAGAGAGGGGAGAAGGAGGCGCATCCAGGGAAGCAGAGGAGCCAGGGGGCGCACGGGGCGGCGGCTTTGCCGGCGGCGAGCGAAGGCCGGAGGGGCGGCGAAGGTCGGTGAAACGGGTTGCTGGTGAGGGGAGGAAGCCAAGGGAGGCAGCGCTGGGGCCGGAGCGGCACCGAGTAGGCGCGCGGCATCGGCGGCGGCGCGCGCGGCCTTGCGGGCGACACGGGCGGAGAGGAGAGAGAGAAGGAGGTGAGCATGGGCTTGAGGGAGGTGGTAGGAAGCTCACCATGCGGTCGGTGGAGGCGGGGAAGTTCCGGAGCGGGCCGGCGACGGGAGCGAGGGGCGGCGCGAGGAAGCTCGCGGTGGTAGCGGCCTAGGGCGGCGGGGAGGCTCGGCCGGCGGTTGGGGAAGCATCAGGGCGTCGGGCGGTGCTCCAGCTCCGAGGAATTGGAGGCGGGAGCTCCGGAGGTGGCTCGAGGCGGTGCGGCCATGGTGAGCAGCGGCCGGACCTGGAGAAGGAGAGGCGCGGTGGTGCACGGGTGAGGGAGGAGGGCAACTAGGGAGAGCACAAGCACGAGGAGGGTCAGGGAAACTCGCCTGGACAAGCCGTGGAGGTGGGGCGGTGTCGAGACGTGCTGGCGGCGGGAGTTCCTGGCGGTAGGACGATGGTGACGCGGGGGCGACGGCCGGGTGAGGGAGCGCTGCAATCGTCAGTTGGGGAAGGTTGAGGGAGACGCTCCGGTGCTCAGGGTGCGGTGAATCGCCGTGGGGCTCGTCGGGGCTGGAGCGGCGAGCGGCTGCCGGGCGCGAGGAAGACGGGCGACGACGCTCTTCTTCGGTGGAGAAAAGGAGGAAGGAGGGGATGAAATGGTAGGAAGGACCGTGGAGAAGATAAGGCGATGCACTCAGCGGGCTCACGGCAAGGGCGGTGGTGACCGTGCGTGGTGCGTGCGCAGCATGC
This sequence comes from Ampelocalamus luodianensis, assembly GCA_036346255.1. Lineage (NCBI taxonomy): Eukaryota > Viridiplantae > Streptophyta > Magnoliopsida > Poales > Poaceae > Ampelocalamus > Ampelocalamus luodianensis. The sequence goes on from CM070634.1 coordinate 14,163,385, forward strand.
GCGACGAGTCGGCGAGCGGCGCGCGGGAGCCGCGTGTGTCTGCCGTGGAAGAGAAGGCTCGCGAGGGGCCTCGGGTAAGTGAGAGGGGAGGATGTGGCTCGGGTGAGTGGGTCTAGTGCGGTCGTGGTTCTGGCTGGTCCGGTCTGAGGAACAGTCTGCTGGGTTAGGTTTTAGAATTAGGGTTTTAGTATTTGACCGAAAATAAGCAAGTTTGACCTATCTGATTGAAATAGAAATAAAATTCGAAAACTTCTGAAAATTTCTGTGGGCATTCTCAGGTTCACAAGGGACTTAGGAAAAATTATTTTAAACATTTTGTATATTAAAATTTGTTAGAATTAAATTACTTTCAAATCTGTATTTGGAATTTCATTTGAATTTTAGTGAAGTCAAAATCACTTCTAAAAATTTGGTAAAAATAATTACAATTCAAGATAAATAATCTAGTATTTGAATAAATTATTTTTGGAAACTTTCATTCACACACTTTCCTGAAATTCAAATAGAAATGGAATTTAAGTTTAAAAGTTTGAAATTTCAACACAAACTTTAATACAATCTTCAAAATTTTAAAATTATGCACAAGATTTTGTAAACCATGAGCATGATCAAGAGATACAACCAAAAAAAAATTAAATTTTAATACTTTTATACATTTGAAATACAAACCCTAATTTTGGGGTTGTTACAAGTAATTTGCTATCACATTGTCATCACCACTAGCAGCTTTGATGGCGGTAGTGTAGATTCGGAGGAATTCTAATGGGTTTTGGGTTCCATTAAATTTCTCTAGGTTTGCTGGTCGATACTTGTCTGGCTAGCGTACTACTTGGAGTCCTGCCGAGAATGCTCGATAGCCCATGATAGAGTCATGGCATCTTCTTTGGAAAGGAGCCGGATTGTAGTCAGTCGGTGACCGATTCCTTTGGTTGGAGTACCGAGTATCTGGTGCCCAAACTCGATCGTGGACGTTTGTGTGACGTCTTCAATCAACTACTCGGTTTAGGTGATGTCAAAGATCACCTGATCCAAGAAACAACTCCTCTTGACGAGGGGGAGGAGTGGCTTCATGGAAGAGTCGTCTTCTCTCGTGACTCCCTTGTCAAAATCTCTGAGGGGGTCTAGATGTCAGACGGTTTCCAGTCCAACCATGCTGACTTCTGTTAAAGGAGGAACGCTCAGACGAAGTCAAAGTATGACTCTGTGAGTTCCTTTATCCCCTATACATCTTTGTACGTTGCATGGTCTACTGAAGGATCTCCGACACTTGCCCTGCGATCTTAACATATCTCGGAGTATCTGTTAGAGCAGGGTCTGGGTTATTTAAAATATCATGAACTCATTGCAGGTTCTGGATTGTTATCGAGGGTCTTAAAGGATTCCTGTTGGCAGAAGGTGTTCGATGACTTGAATTCCTCTCTGACCCTCTTGCTCGTCCGCTCCACCTATTATACGAGCGGGTAGAAACAGTGAATTAGTTGATTGATGTCCACAAGTTTCATTACCTCCACCATCTCGAGTTGATGCCCGAATGTTCGCACTATTTCCACCTACTGTGCCGCGATTCACGCTTATGAAGGATCGTGCACGACATCCTGATCGATATTACCGATTGTGTTAACCTCGTGCCTCCAACAGCAATCCCTCGATGAGCTCCCATCGTAACTAAGGGAGAGTCTTCCACTACTTTGGCTAGGAGCATCCATGACGGGGAACGGTTTGAGATTACCACTTCTGGTGGTGGACTCAGCCTGATTCGGTAGATTTTCGATCGTATGCTGAGCTTTATCATCTTTACCTGGCTTTCCGCCGGTGGCAATTTCATTGACACTGCTACAAGGTGTCAGTCGGCCCCCGGAATACCTAGGAGTCGTCAATGAACGTCAGTTGCCCATGACCGCATCAACAGTACCTTGACCCTCTGATTGCAGTGCTGAGCTTTTACCATTTTTGCCGGTCAGAAAAACTGGGTTTACAGAGGCGTTCAGACATTCCGAATTAGTCGAAACAACCTATTCCTCTGGGAGTGCCACTGATGGGGGCGGTGAATCTTCTTCCATCCGGTCAATCTCATTGGCCTCAGCGAGCAAAGAGCCTATGATGGAAGAGGATGATGACGATATTACGTCGTGTTCCATGGCGCGGATGCATGCATCCATGTCGAGGTCGGCATAGTCCGCCAAGTCAAACCAGTTCTCCTCATCCCTTATTCCTGCCATGATCGCATAAGCGACAACGAAATGTAAAGAAGGCAAATAAAGATTGTTGGGCGAAAAATCTTCAAGAACTCAACGCCTTCTTCCCCACAGACATCGCTAGCTATCAACGATCAAGTCATCGATTTTATGAAATAAAATAAGGAAAATCGCTGAGGATTTTTGGAGGAGAATAGGATTGCTCTTTATGACAATGACCGGTTTTTGCAGGGATATATTTGGCAAAGTGACAAACTAGCCCTAATTACACTGAGTATATTGTTTGGAGAAAGTGAGTTGTCTATAGTGATATTGAATCACTTGTCCTCTCTTTTGTCTTGGTTGTTGTTGTATACCTGTCGTTCTCTTTCTCCGCCCTTAAGGCCCTGTTTGGTAGAGCTCCAGATTCTTATTTTCTAGATTCTGCTCCTTATTCTCTGAGAATCTAGAGTCATGTGTTGAAAGCGTTTGGCTGGTATGTTGGCTCCAAAAAACCATTTGAGGGAGGATTAGAGGAAAATAGACCATGTTACCCCTGATTGTAATACTTCAATTATATTTGGGTCTTTGTCCTATGTATTTGTACACAAATTATATAATTTTTCCCCCAAATTTTTTTAGACCATATGAATGTATATATATTGTATTTGTACACAATGCCAAGATTGCATTTACACTTCATGTGAAGCACGATTATTGGCAAATAACGAATTGACGCACAACCATTGATTGTGTATATGCAAATTTTGTACTGTTGACACTGCGATAGATGAAGTTGGAGATATTGCATTCATATCGTATAAGTGTTCAAATAATAATTAAATATTATTACGTACAAGTATTGAAGTGTCAAATGATTGATAACAAAAGACCACAAAATTTCACAAGTATTGTGTCCATCATCCTGATTGAGCAATTGCACTTGCAAGGTCATCACGAAATCTATCCATGGATGTAGCACTCGTTTGTGACGTTGACGCATCCGATGCATCCTGAGAAATGACATATTTGGCATATCTTGATGGTATTGTAGGCACATAATTAGGATCCCGATCGAACCTACGAAAATGCTTATCCGACGAAGCATGTTCACGTATGAAGTTGTGGATTCCCATGGTTGCTGCAACAATCATCTTTTGTTTGGACATGTGAAAGCTCGGCATCTTAAGAAGAATTCTCCATTTCATCTTCCATACACCAAAGGACCTCTCAATTACGTTGCAAACACTCGAGTGCAAATGGTTGAATGTCTCTTTCTCACCACTAGGAGCAACAACTCTCCGAAATTCTGGAACATGGTACCTTTGCCCCTTGTATGGCGCTAAGTATCCAGGCCTGTTTGGATAACCGGCATCGACAAGATAATATTTACCTGCAATATAAGACAAAAAAAAAATCATATATATGAACATCCAATGCATGAACATTACAATTAAATAAATTAGTAAATGGTACAAAACAAAGAAAATTACCCTGTGGAGGATGTGGAAAGACTTCTCTCGGGACCCCGGGTATACAACCCCAGGACCCTCTGTGCATTCCGAGCTAGTCCCAGATCAGTAGCTAGCTCGCACAGTTACAACATCGGTGTAATCACAACCATACAACAAAATAATGATGAAGCGGAAAAATTAGTATTAATAGGTAGCAAAAGGGACCTTATGGTCAAGTCTTACAGAGTGCGCCAGGCGGGGCCTAGCAACAAAAGACAACTTGCAGCGAAAACATAATATCTCGTGGTGGCCACGCGACATGCCCACAGACAATCGAGTGGAGGACGTGACCTAGTTCGCAAAGTCTTCAGGATACTCCTCTTCATAATTCTCTGAATTCCCTGGTTCTTCTGTGGGGATTAATCACACAGGGCGCAAGCAGTGAGTACTTTGAATGTACTCAGCAAGTCATAGGGAAATGTATGCAATTATTATTCATGCGAGGGTAGACAAGGATGGCTTTATGTTTTCTTTTGCAGAAAGCAACATTTAACAATAAATACCGTAAGTAGATTGAAAGCACAATTTAAAAGATTAATACATAAGTAATTCAGTTCTTTGAAACAACTCCCAACCTTTCCATCCAAACCATCAATTCCACCATTTTACTGAAAACATCTACCTTTGCGTGAAATCTACGGCATGTCCGTGAATCGGGACACGGCTATTCGAATAGTTTTTTATACACTCTGCAGAGGTTGTACAGCTTTACCCACAAGAGATAATCATCTTATACTGTCAGGCGTTTCACGCTTCCAAGGCGTGTGACTAAGAGATTATCACAAGGCCGTTACAAAGCTTTGAACTGGCTAAGAGCTGCCCGCTAAGGTTTCGCTTCTAATAAGCTTCGCACCCGCTAGATTCGTGCCCCCTCTTGCGCCAATAATCAAGACGCTCCACCGCAATGTAACCTAGCCACTCATTGCTAATTATTAGGCCAGGTCCACCCCATCCTGGACATGTGGTTGCACGATGTGACCCAGATCAATGGTTCAAGGTTAAGTCCTTAGTTGGTTGCTCAGGCGAGACTGATCCACATCCCGATGTGCGTTACGGCACCCACACTTACCACCATCCACTCGCCCGAGCATAAAACATTTTCAGTTCAACTCGGCCAAAGACCACCCTAGTCTTGGCACAACATCTTTTAACAAGGTGGCCGCGCCACAATTTCATAATTCCATTAATCAAGTTTATTCATATGAGCATGCGGTCATGAGTCCCAACGTACAACTATAGCATGGCTAAGCATAATACGATACCCGTGTTGGTAATTTATCAATGCCCAACTAGTATAAACCCTCCTAAGGTGTCCAAGGGTTCATGTCATTCAAGGGTACATGTCGTTTGCAATTTATCAAGGAGGTATACATCAGTTAGGCATTTATCTACTCCCGAAATAATTTAATATATAAACTAGCAATGCATGTTTATATAAAATAATATAGTTTTATAAAGATGGGTTCAATATGATCAAAGGTCTATGACTTGCCTTCGTTGAAGAGTTGAGGTGCTTCGGTCGTCGGATCCGAGAAATCTTCCGAAAAGCCGGTTTCTACACGTGCGAAAAGAACAAAATAAATAAAACAACTCCAAATAAATACCAAACTAGTACTAACAGCAAGAGAGGGATTTAGATGAATTTAGAAATTTGAATCACTCGAATCGGAGTTCGAACGAAGAAGTTATGGCCTTCCGAAGTTGGAAAACACATAAAATGAAGGATTTGGGGATTTTTCTGAATTTCTGCAATTATTTTTCTAAAGGAAAATCGAGTTATTGCGCCAGCTGACGTCAACGAGGGGGGTTTATTTTTCGGCCGAATTATTTTTCAATGGGAAAATCGAAAAAACCACGTGGCGCTGACTGGGCAGCCACGCGGGCAAAAGGGGGTGATGGGGCGCCTCGGTGGCGTTGACAAAGGGCGCCACGTGGGCTGCCACGTCGGACGGCAGCGGCGCGCCGGTTCGATGGCTCGCCGGCGTTTGACTGGACGGCGGCCAGCGGCGAGGACACCAGCGCGAAGAGGAGCTTGCGGTGATCACGGTGCTCACGGTCTCGTCGGCGGGGAGCGGCGGTGAGGTGAGAAGGCGGCGGCCGCGGTGGGCGAACACGGCGGCGACTCTCTGCGGGGCTTTCGGGGTCGGGGAGGCGAGCACAAGGTGCCCCCCGATGCGGCGATCCCGAAGGTGAGGTCGGAGCCGGCGAAGGAGGCTTGACGGCCGCGGCGGGTGCGACGAACGGCTCGCGGCGGCGAAAACTCCGAATGCGCGAACTCGGGAAGAGGGAAGGGAAATGGGGAAAAAGAGAGGAGAGGGAGGCACACTGGGCTCGCTTAAATAGGGGACGAGGAGGTCCGGAGGAGGAGGAACGGAAAAGGTGTCGGCGGCCACTAATGGCGACGGCGGCGCGTGGGAAAAGGCGATGTGACGGGTATGGTGGCGCGGCGCGCGGCGAGGCGGCGGGTAGCGAGAGGCGGCGAGAAGACGCGAGGTGACGGGTCGGCGGAAATCGCGCGGCGTCTGCGCGCACGGCGCGAGAGAGAGGGGGTCGAGGAAGGAAGACGGCGAGCAGGGGACGAGAGCCGGCCGTCCGATCCGATCGGACGGCCGGGGTGAGGAGGCGTGGCGGATGAGCCGTCCGACACGACGGACGGTGCGGGAGGGAGGAGGCGCGGTTGAGGCGGAGCGGCGGGCGCGAGGCGGTCGAGGAGGAGATTCGCCCACGAGCGAAAAGTATTTTAAATAGATTTCCGATTAAAGAAATCCCGAAAAAGCAAAAGGACTTTTAGAAAATAGTTAATAGAGTCTAAAAAATCCAGAAAAATTCACATAAGTTCCTTGAATTATTTAGAACTTAATAAAAATACTTTTAGCTATACTTTAGCTTTTAATTTTACAAACAATATAGATTTTGGCTTCAAACAAAAAGGGAAAAGCCAAATTAAAATCCAGAAAATGCAATAAAGGCTTAAAATCCAAATAAAATCCAGGAAACTCCAACAAACTAACTTTTTAATTTAATTGAAGTTGGATTAATTCCATTTAAAAGGTTTTTGGTTAAGCTTTTTGCAATTTAAACCAAATGGTTACTTTTAAAACTTTTTTTGAAAATTTCAAAAACTCACAAATTAGGGATGTTACAATTTCCCTGTCTACATCCAATGCATGGTAAAGAACACTAGTATCGTGCATAGCTCCTGGTTGTCCAATAGATGCGTATGTGAAGCACATATCAAAATCACACACCGCCATGATATTCTGTGTTGCACTTCCTGATCTACTTATATATCTAATTAGATCTTCTGGAGCAACAGTTGCAAGAATGTGCGTACCATCGATAGCTCCAATATAGTCTTTGAAATGTGGACACATCCTACGATCATTTCTAATTCTACTGTGAACCGTAGAGAAGTTTGGATCCTTTGGCCTCACAAAATCTTTAGACATTCTGACCACACACTATAAAACCTCGTCAAACTTTCTGCTAATTGTCTCACCGGAATGCTTGAACCGATTCTGTGCTCTTCGATTAGATTCACCGCCACCACATATGTATAGAAAAAGAGCTAGTGCTTCAATTGAACTTGTATGCGTAGTTGATTTCAAGTCATATGTACTCACCAAAAGATCATGTAGACTGTGAAATATCGTAGCATTCATATAAAACATGTGGTAGCTTTCTCCCGGAGTAGTCAAAGTTTCTCTCACCCAACCCTAGGCTCATTCTTGTCCAAGTAGGTGGAGTGATAATTCTCCATGATAATTGCAGTAGCAGCGAGGTGACTTGACATGCCTTGCCATAGACGTATCATCTGCACGTCACACTCATGTTCCTCATCTGATATATTACTCCCTTCACTATCGCTTTCATAAGATGGCATCTGTACATGAACATAAAAAAAAACACAACAACATAAATAGCAATTTAAAAATACATGAGTAGGCATTAGGTCCAAATGACAATATATGACTAGTGAAAAAATGTCTTACAATCCAAAAAAAGGTCTTACAGCCAAATAAGAGATAAATAATAATAAAGGCCAATACAAAAAAGTTTCTAGAATAATCATAACGTTACAATCAAATTTCTATTTGCCATACTTGGCTTCGTACTTCCTTTTGAGCCATTCAAATCGTGCTTGATTATTGCACAAGGTCATAAACATTTCCGTTGTTCTTCTTTAAGAAAATTTGGATGCAATGAAATGCTCATTAGTCCCATTAACAGCACCACACTCTTCAACCGATTCCATGACATCCTTGATGCTACAGACCGATTCTTGCTCTCTTTTCCGTGCAAATGCTTCAAAAGATGCATGCGACTTCTCATTCAACTCAAGAATTCTTCTCGCTTGATCTTGCATGACCACAGACTCCACTCTTTGGTTTCTTCCCTTATTATTGCTAGAAGCGCAAGGCCTCTTCCCTTCGTACCAATTGGTGATTCAACTTCACGATCACTATTATATTTGTCATCATTTTCATCTTCAAGCTCTTCAATATCAATAGCTGTCAATGTATGCACAGGACTTTGAGGCAATGTTCCCATTGCAGGAGACCAATGATCTTCACCGGTGTTGCGAATGTCATCAAACATCTTGGGCAATAACTCCTCATTTTGAAGTCCACCTTCTCAAACTTGGAACATCCTTTATATTCTGTCAATGCCAAATGTTACACGTTAAACTTTCAGTAATAATAAAGCTAGAAGTGTACATTAATGCATTTCAAAATATATAATGAGTCTTGACTTACCTTTTTTAATTTCTTCCACCGTTCGGGGGTGGCCTTTATTGTCTTCTTTTCGTGATCCCAACCTAAGCCTGTCTCATTTGTCCTCAATTTCCTCCAAATGTTGTAATCGTTCTTTAATTTATCCCATTTGTTCTTCAATTGCATCTTTTTGTATTGCAGTCCAGTTTTCTCTGCAAATTTTGCAATCACTAGAGTATACCCTGCGTTGTTCAAATGGGTATTCGGACGATTGCCTGCCTCTACTTGTTCAACAAACAATTCACACACTATCCTAGTGTTCTCATTGTTCCACTCAGCGTTATCGGCCATCTGCATTTTTTGGCCCATAAATCCAATCAATCAAAGTGTCATCGACAACAAGATATGGACACCTAGACTTTGAACATCATACATCATCAACTAGGCCAATTGAACATCAGCCTTTGAGCCCTAAAACAATGCTATACTCTACTGACAAATTAAACTCATGCTGACTTTCACTCTTAAACTCTCTCACAAGAGCAACTCATCGAAGACATAGAATCAGTACTTGATCTATAATACAACATACACACTTATGACTACACAGTAACAGAAAACTACAAGGATAAATTATACAGCCTTTCAGCCACCAGAAGAATTAGCAAGAATGCTAACCAGAATGATCAGTTTAATCAATATGAAGTTCATTGTTCGCCAGCTCAGAACAAATCAGAAATATGGGCACACAAGCATACATCATCTATCATCTGGTACTAGTACTAACAGACAATCCAATATGTACATCATACATCATCAACTAGGTCAATTGAACATCAACCTTTGAGCCCTAAAACAATGCTATACTCTACTGACAAATTAAACTCATGCCTGACTTTCACTCTTAAACTTTCACAAGAGCAACTCATCAAAATACATAGAATCATGTACTTCAGTCTATAAGACAACAGTAAGCAACTCTATTAGGGCTCAAGATTGAACTAGATATCTTAACAAATTTTAGTTCAAGACTAGTATTATCATGAGCAGATTCATCCAAGCCCACAAACATAGCCTTGAGCTCAAGTAGACAGAATCGAATTGCTAAAGATAATATGACAATGAGAAGCAACCCTATTAGGGCTCAAGATTGAACTAGATATCTTAACAAATTTCAGTTCAAGACTAGTATTATCATGAGCAGATTCATCCAAGCCCACAAACATAGCCTTGAGCTTTAATCACTTGAAGCACAGATAAAGGGAGGAGTAGGGAGGGCAAGGGGTAGGAGGATGGAGGCGGCGCACTGGAGGCCTGACCTTACCTTCACAGGAGGCGCCGGTAGTCGTCTTCTCGCGGCGGCGCACTCGGCTCGGACGGCCTCTAGGGTTTCTGGGTTGGCGGCTGTCGTCTTCTCGCGGTGGCGCACTCCGGTCATTGCAGAGCACCGATTCAATCTCAGATCTAAACGCATATGCAATCACGAAGCACATATAAAGGGAGGAGTAGGGAGGGCAAAGGGTAGGAGGATGGAGGCGCGCGCGGAGGCCCAACCTTACCTTCACAGAGGCGGCCGTGAGTCGTCTTCTCGCGGCGGGCAATCCGGGTGGGCGGCCTCTAGGGTTTCCAAGTCGGCGGTTGTCGTTTTCTCACGGTGGCGCACTCCAGGTCCGACGGCGGAGCACTCCGGGTGCGATGGCGGCGCGATCGCGTGTCCGACGGTGCCTCGAGGCCAAAGCGGCGCTCTGGTGGCCCGACAGAGAAATCGCCTCGGTCGCCAAGACTCGGGGGATCTCGCGGAAGGGGTATACGGCTCAAGTGGCCTCGCACGATGGGGGAGGGAAGGGGTTAAGTGGATGGCATTTTGCGGGTAAATAGACTCAACTTCAAAGGGTATTTTGCTTCTATCAGTGGCTTCTCACGAATCTACGGAAAGGCTTTTGTCGCTAGTTCATTTTTAGAGACTCCTCGCAAGAATCGAATCGAGTGGTTTTGAAGCTAGGTGTTTGGTATAGTTCCCAAGATTTTATCGAGAAGTTGGGAGTAGGAGTTGTACCAAACAGGCCTAAATAATAGCGAAGAGACGCGAGTTACTCGTGGAAAAGACACCTTATAGAAACGACGCGTGCCCGTTGGGAAAGTAGTTGTTGTCGGTGGAAGAACACCTAATCGCCGGTTGGTGTTAGTGGACAATGAACTTGGGTAGAAAATGTCAAAGAGTTATTGTCGGTGACTTAGGAGTGAAAAACATCGTGTGGTTTGGAGCAGATAAGTCACATAACTTATTCATTACATGGAAGGAATTTACTTGAAATCGGGTCCAAGTACTAGTTCAAATATTCTTCGAGCAGTTATCTGGTCGGACAATAGATATGGTTCCTCTCCGATCAGGATACTCGTAGAGCAACTTCTGGGATTCTCACGACTATAGGGGTCTTTGACCACGGGGGTTATGACCATAAGGGCCGCGTGGTATTTAATTAAATGTTAAAGAAATATTTAGGAATTTTAATCCTCATCAAATCCCGAACGACATACAGATTTGCCGGATGAACAATTCAAGCTGATAACGTGTTAGATAATCGATGCCATACTCGGGAGACAACCAATCCAATTACAAAATGAACACCAAAGAGAAACACAATATATAAAGGAGCTTCAATATCTTTATGGGCTCGACTAGCGCTCGAACGTACGGTCCAAGTGCTAGCGCCTTACGCTCCTATTGCAACATGTTTTTTCCACTTGTTGCAACATATCAAAAAAAAACATATACAACATTATCTCCTCTTCGTGGGGAAAGAGAGATTAGAGAAGAACAGGAAAGTATAGGAGGATAGAGAGATTAGGGAAAAACAGGAAGTATAGTCCAAAACATAAGGAAAAAAAAATCTTACAACATCATCATAAACAATATGCAATATTTTTTTTCAACAGTCGCAACATTTTCTCCAACGGGTCGTAACATCTTAAAGAACAGTATGCAATATTTTTTCAACGGGTCACAATATTTTTTCAACACATCGCAATATCAGAACTAGAAACACATTTAGGATCTACAAAAATTTCAATCAAACCAAAAAATTTCATCCAGGCTGCAACAAATTTGTAACCTCCCTGGCCTCTGCTGTGCCGAGTTCGTGGAGCTCGAGCCCTCCGCAGCAGCGGCGGTTGCTCTGGCTTCTCCGACATCCTAAATTGCTTGGCCACCGCCGCCATCGTCACCACCTTCTGCTTGGGCTTCTTAGGCGTCAAGATCTGGTCGGCCAACACGGCAGCGAATTGTCAACAACGACTTCTTGACCACCGCGGTGTCGCAAGATCGGCCGACACCGCGCCTTCTTGGAATGCATGGCCGTGTCCATCTCGGGAGGATTTGGGCGTGGGAATAGTAGTGTTTCGGGATTAGCCGAGGATGTTTGGTTTGATTTTTTAAGAGGTGGGGATGGGGTGGAATGGGATATGACACTGGACTGGGACTCGGGAGACACGGAAGGATGGGTAGCATGTGGGAGAGCATGTGGTGGGAAGTGGATGAGAGTGTGTGGTTGAGAATCATCCGATACGTTCGGACGTATGAATGCTATCAATTCTCTATCTTTATTCATCTATCTATTTATAGTCTAAAGGGGTGAAAGCCCTTCCGAACCGGTTTAGTCTCTTATCAAAATTAGGTTTTGTAACGAATACTAGACATTCCTTCGTAGCTGCCACGCATACAAAAGGGGGGAAACGGTCAGAACGCAAAACAACCACTATCACCGCCACGACGGCGCCACAACCCATCAGATCATCCGATCGGCGTGATTGGCGCCAGCATCAAGCGCCCTACACTTCCCGGCTGCCAATCGTGCTGGAAAAGCCTGCAGATCGCCACATCCCGATCTCATCAATTCCGCCACCCATCCATGATACCTCCACGTGAGCTCACCCAACCCAACCAACGATCGGCAAGGAACCGATCGCCATTCGCCTCAACCACACAACGGACTCAAAAGCAGAAGCACGCGCGTCGGCGCGTGACACACGCGAAGTAAACTGGTTGATCCCATCGGAGTTCAGACTTAAACACGCGGCTCAGGCATGAAGCTGCGCAACAGTCGCGCCATTCGTCGGAAAACGCAAACAAATCGCCGTTTCTGAAGAGGTTCTTGCAGGACGCAGGGTTACCAACACAAAAGACAATATTTTTTAACTTCTGCTGCAACTGTTGGTTTACTAGTAGCTCCGCTCTGAATAGAACGGTACAAACAAAGCGCAGCTCCCTAAACACGGTAACACTATGTCATCTCAAAAGCCCCCCATTTCTATATACAAACTTCAAGCAAAGTCGAAAAGTTTAATGGTTCCAATGGTTGGGGATTCTTCAGAAGCTTGGGCTAAGAATGTTGAGCAGGGAGACTCTGGTGTTGACCAGAGCCCGGAACACCTTCTCGCCGCTACACTCCACATCCGCGATGCACCGTTCCAGGTTGTCCAGGCGCTCGAATGCCGCCTTCCGTTCTTTCTCCTCCGGGTCCACGGTCGCGTCGGGCTGGGGCTGCGCGGCGGAAGCGGCGCCGTCGCCGTGTTGCTTCTTGGCTGACCGGCGCTTCGCGCGCGACATCCAGCGCATCAGGTCGGCCACCCACCATATGCGCAGGGGCGAGGGCTTGGTGGTGATGACGTGGTGGCTGGTTCTTGGCGTGGCCGATGGGGTGGCGAATCTTGCGGGGGATGGCATCCAGCAGGGCGTCGTGGCGACGTCGACACGGGCCGTGGCGGCGGCGATGGAGAGGGAGGACACGCCGGAGAAGACTGCGGCTGAGGCAGATGCGACGGCGGCGGCCGCGTCGGCGATGGCGGCAGCAAGGGCGGCCGCGTCTGCCGGGATGCCCCCGGGAGGGGGAGGTGGTGCCTTGCCCGCCACGGCGCGCGCCGAGGAAGCGATCCGCGGGAGGTCGCGCCCGGAGCGGCGCAGCGCGCGCGCGGCGGACGCCAGCCGGGCCGAGTCCTCCCGCCGCAGCGCGGCGCGCGCCTCGGCCTGGAGCGCGGCGAGCGCGACCAGCGCCGCCCGGAAGCTGCCGTGCGCGTCGGCGAGGCGGAGGAAGTCGTCAAGCAGCCGCTCCGCGAACGGGGACTGCCCGAGCCGTCGCAGCGGCTCCTGCGCCTGCGGGTGCTGGAGCAACTCGGACAGCGACACCAGCACTCGCCCCAGCTGCTCCGTGCCCTCCGCGATGGAGCCCGCCGACGCGCTCGACGCCAATGCCCCCACCAGCCCGCGCAGCGACGCGACGTCGTCGTCGAGCTGGAGCACTAGAGGGTGGAACCGGCAGGGCAGGCTCGCCGAGCGGACGCGGTAGGCCGCGGACTTGCCGCTCGATCCCGCCGCCGCAGCCGAGGCGGATTTGGGCGCGGGGAACGAGATGGTGCGGCGGAACCCGACCACCATCCTACCGCTTCTACCTTACAGAGCAGCGCCGTTGTTGGAATCGAATCGATCGAGCGATGTTTAACCTACGCGCGGACGGCGAAGGGGTGGGGCGCGTTTTAAAAGGGAAGTGGGATTTTGGGATGGAAGGAAGCTGTGAAGAGGGGTCAATCGCACGGCCGCGCGTATATAAAGCCGGAGGAGTAGGAAGGAACGGTGGACCTGGACCGGTTCTATTTTACTGTGACGCAGGTCGTGCTCGGCACGCAGCACTCGGCCGAAACCTTCAACGTTTGGAGGTTTTTGGGGGGCCTAGATGCCCGGTCGTGGAAGGGTTGGGTGGGTCAGTTACATGGGTTAGGTTTGGTGGCTCGTTGCAGACTTGCAGTGAACTTTTTCGTGCTCCGTGACAAGTGGGGTGGACGTGCTCTGGAGAGTTGTGGGGCCTCCTTCATTTGTTTTGTTCCAGAACTTTGGAGTTAGCCCGTCCCAAACCGGTGAATCTTTCGAGCGGTTGTATCGCATGATCCGGATCCTCAAGCATGGGCAGATGTAAGTGAGGTTTGGGGATACATAGGATACTAGGTTCGATTTTATTTTATTTTATTAAAATCTCTCTTTCGATTTTATTTTATTTTATTAAAATCTCTCTATACATAAATGTACACCTTATAACATAAACTCAGTGACTCTGTACATATATGATATGTATATGAATACCTAATTAATTTTCTTCTATCACCGTGTGAACAATAATTTATGAGTGTGTGAACAGTACTTAGTAGTTATACAGTAGCTATTGATCTGTACATTTATTTCTTGATCGAACGATGGATATCGTCTTCTAGTACATAGCACTATAGATTCTTTGCATTGATACCTTCAATACAGAGGAGATGATCCATTTCCGCTTTGCATGCCTTGCACAGTTTTCCTGACCAGAAGCTGAGATCGTGAAATCTTGTCTTGTGCTCGTATTCGCCTCGGAGTTCTAGACTTATAATCAGCGGATATCGGGCATGTTTGGTTCTTGACCCTGGTTAGTCATACCAAAATTTTGGTAATGCCAAAACCCAGGCAATGTCAAAATTTGAGCAAAAAAATATTGTTTGGATTGTAGTCATACCAATTCACGGACAATGCCAAAATTAATGTGTTTGGATTGTAACTATTTCAAATTTTGCCCAAAAAGTGAGTATGACACGTGGGTCCCGTATGATATTTTTTTTTGCACCAAAATACCTACAGTAGTCTTGTTTTGTTGATTAAATGACAAGAAACACAACGGTTCAATCGGATTGCAAATCGGATACTCGGTTTAGAAAATATGGTCATTTGAAAGTGATTAATCCATCTAACAATGCATTTGATACAACTATTTGCATCCAACCAAAAATTGACACGTCATCTACCAATGTTTTGGCTGCCCAGCCAAAGTTTCGTGAGCCTTTTGGCCGCCTGTTTTCTGCCCAAAATTGGGTCGGTTTTACCAAAATTTTAAGGGTAATATCAAATATTGAAAACAAATCAAACACTAGTCAAATTTTTGAGGTAATACCAAATTTTGGTTTGATAAGTTCTGGCATGGAACCAAACAGCCCCATCACACCCGCATGGGCGCATCTTCCTGTCTCCGGCGGCTGCGCCTCCACAACCCGCTGGTGCCCTCACCGCCACTAGCCTTTCGCAGGTGGCCATCAAAGACTAACTCGCGGTTGTTGTCGGTCGTCTTGTTCGTCCACCGTTGGCCCGTCAATCGCTCAGATTTTAAGTCTGGGAGGAGGACCAACAGATCTAAGAAAACAAAATCGACTCAACGAGTTGCGGTGCTCGATCATGGATCAAACGGCACGCTCCCGCGTCCGTAGGAATAGGATATCTTTTGTCACTTGCTGTGCCTTCCTATTGGGACCTTAACAACACGACAACGATCGAAGTGCATAGTGCAGTAGCCTGTAGTCTGTACTATGTACTATGTATTTGGGCCATATATCACACGTGAGAGACTGTAACGCACGCTGTTAGAACCTGTAACTAACTACTTACGCGACTGTACGTATGCTTCAGAGGCATATATGCTCGGAACCATATGGAAAGCGGCATGGCGTTCTTCGATTAAGTGGTTAATTGTCTTTTTCAGATGATCAACTGGTTAGAAGAGGAGCTTTCTTAGCGTCTGTTAGCCGACGCTTGTGACTTGAATTGAACGTCCGGACGATTCGGACCGAAACCCTATCAAGGCGTCAGGTAAGTCCAGACCAACCTCGGCCGCCTGGCTGCGTTCAGTGTATATCTTGCTTTGCATGTGTCATGCGGGAATGATGGAAGCTTCCTACCGATACTTCGAATGAACGAGAGAAATCGCCATGCATCACTCAAGCTGCATGGGTTAACACACATGTCGGTTCGATCACCTGGAAGGCACCTTGGTACGATTCTTTAGTACGGGTACGGGACACACGCTAGAAGTTGGTACCAGGTTCATTTTCACACTGATGTTAATATTCAGATCTAGATTACTACTAATGAAGCTGTAGGTTTCCTGTAAAAAACACATCGAAAAAGAAAACGTGAAAAGAATTTAATTAGCGTGAGCAATTAATGTCTGAAAAAGAACAAGTGACGCAATTAGTCGCTCGCTGCACTAAAGATAAGGTGCGGTGTACCAACTTTCTTGTCACATCAGGTATGCTTTCTAATTTGATCGAACCAACAATTTGCATGAGCTGAGCTGCAGATTATTCAATGGTTACCAACCACAGCTTACATTTTGGCGTCATTTTGTAAGTTGGAATGGCTCAACCAGGCAAGCAATTCAACGTCTCGAAATATTCCACGGATTTTAGTACAAACGCTCGTGCAAATTGTGGAAGGTCTCAAACTACTGTGTGGATTTTAGGTGGAGGACAATATCTTGAGGATATATTGAGGCGACCTGCCATTTCAAAAGGAACGGTGCTAATTACTCGTGATTTATATATAGTCTACGTACAAATTTGCCCAATAGAAAAGGTAAGCTGATTTGGTCAGTTGCAGTTTGTGTCTGCAATTAGCTCCAACGTGGCGCATTTAAGTAGTTGAGTTTGATTTTAGCCATGATCGAGTCAATTCGGCCGGGGGAGTTTGCTGTGACCATGACTTTTTGGCAAGCCTGCTGCCTCTCGACCTCACAAAGCATGCATCCCCAAGTGGACTTCGTCTAATTAAAAGTCGTGGATTTGATCAGGACCAGTGAGCAGAAACACGAGCACGAGACAAATCTGTTGTTTATCTGCGCGACATTAATGTGTCATCTAGTGTTAAAAAAAGTCAGAGATGTTTGGTTACGTTGCTTTGTTTGACATGAATACCGAATTAAAAAATGTTGGAGAGGTTCTGAAGTGCAGGTTGGGTACTATGTTTCGATGTCATCTCTGAATTATCTTACTACAAAAAATAGTTGAACGGAAGCAATCGAAAGTAAACTAATGAATACAGGATTATTCTTGTAATATTCTCGTAAAAGGTTAAATACAGGGGCGGAGTTGGGCCTCGGGTCTCGGGCAATGGCCCGAGGCCCAGTGAAAAATATGCTAGGTGAAATCAAATTGAAAAACGTCAAAATGCCAACAGCAATATGAATTTGGACTGAAATGCACTGGGCAGCCCGAGGTCTAGGCTGGTGCTAGCTCCGCCCCTGGTTAAATAGATGAGGTCAGCGTTATTGCTGACTATATACGTTGCAATGTTTACTGAAGAAAGCAGCATGATACTGTTTAGCTAGTTAGGTATAACCTGGAGTTATATGGTGTGCACCAGCACCATGACAAAATGCAAATGCAAAAGCAAAAGCAAAAGAACCGGGCCTCATAAAAAGAGAAGCTGTTGAAGCAACGACTGTTCTGAACTTGCAACAGCGAGTAAAGAAAAGACTGCTGCTGTTCCCCCGCAGCTTTCAGCATAGAAGTGCAAAAAAGATAAAACTGGTGTGCCCCTTGATTGCTACTTCACAAGTTTCAATCTGAAAAAGAAAAGAACTGAAACCCTACAAGGCTGCTCCATGTTAATTGACCACACACGATCTTTTGATCAGTTCTAGAAGCACGCCCCTACCGTACTGGCAAAGTTTTGGAACAGACGAAATTTGTCACACTTCAATCTTTTCTTGGATAGTCCTATCTGGGTGAATGTATGCAGTCCTTAATGTAAGATGATAGCGTGATAGATCAAACCTCAAGGGCTATGTATTGATTTGTTAAGCATATCTCTTATTACTACTAGGTGACAGAGAATGATGCGTCATGGTACTACTATATTCTGCCGCAACTAGCCAACTAGCACATTCTCTCTCCTTTTATCAGAAGGGACAAACAGAAAATGGGAGAAATGACCAAATAAATGACCCTATGGCGAATTGGCCACTGCCGTAACTTTTCCTGGGTCTCGAAATCGAATTGCAACCAGCTCCACTTTGAGCTGGTGTCCTGTACTAGTGTAGGTTCAACCTACTAGCACCTTCTGTCACTACGAAGTGACAGCCAGTTAGTGATGATGATTATACATCTCATAAAATATCCTATTTACATTAGATTAATCACAAATTGTCGACAGCTAGCCACTGTTAGCATCACACTAATTAGCATAGGGCACACGGCGATATAGCTGAACAGTGCAAACAATCGGTGACGGACCGGTACTGAGATTGGTTTGTTGCGTCCTTGGGCACGTCAGATATGAGCAAACATTATGGCGTGACAATGAGCTACATGACAAGAACACTGAGAACAGGGAACACAATGCGCATGCCATCTCCAACAGTATGGCAGAAGAAATTCAGTGGCATATGTAAATGCCTAGTCATAGCAAATGGCGAATAAGTATGCAGGTTAAGACGTACTCACTGTAAAAGGCCAGCAGCAGCTGCCTGCTCATACACAAGGAACTGGGCACGAATGAGTGGTAAAATGCCAAGTTTTGTCGGCATGGCCACTTGGCCAGGGCACCGACCGATATCAAGAGGGATGCCCGGATGGGTGAGTGATCCTGGATTCCAACCGTCTGATGCATGGGCTGACAGGATTCTCTCGTGTCAAACCACAGGGCGAGAAGCCAGCTCTCCGTGTTGGCCACGCCTCCACCGCTAGCTAGCTACCATTTCTGAGACTTCTCATCGTGTGCCCATCCGAACGGTGTGTTATGGTTGGCATTGTCATCATTCCATTCTGGTCGTCTTCTTTGGCCATCGGTGGCCTCCGCAATTGCCGCAACCGGTTATGTCTACGTGATAGTCGGCACTTGATACTCCACACTGATGCGTGGCCGGGTCTTTCCACGTACGCCGGCCTTCTATTCCTCCTCACTGCGCTTCTACTGTTCAGTGGGGTTGCACGGCCGGCCTCGCTGCCTCGCTGGCCTAGCCGCGCTTCGCTTCAACTGCATAGTGAGCCTGCATGTGCATTTCTCCAAGCAAATAGGCTGTCCAGAAACTACTGCCGCCTCCCGAGCTCATATACTATTGCACAAAATTTAGATTCATTAGTTTTGTTGTTTTGAAAATAAATGGAAATTAGTTTGTGATTACAACGAATACAAGTTAAAAGTATATTGTGGTACCTTAAACTCGATCGAGCAGAGTGGCCATAGCACTCGCCAGTCGCCAATATGCTTCCCTGATCAGCAAATTTTTTTTTTTTGAAACATCTTGGTCAGCAAATATAAGTGTCTGAAAATACCAGACGTTTAGTGCCACGAGTAAGAATGGCTCAAGAGAGTAGATTGAACACTAACATTACGGACCACAACTGGAATGCGCATTTCGACAAAGGCACAAACAGTTTGCCGCTATAGTTTGTCCTCAAAACCTACTTATTAGGAATCAGGAAGCATCCCCTCCTTTTTGAAAAAAAAAATATAAGATACCCACAGTTCGGGCATTCTCAGATCATATCAACAAGCTAACGGCACAAGGAACAACAACTGGATCTCAGGCCACACACATTTTCTGCGTGAACATGTACATCTACTTTACATTAATAATGAACTCACAGGACATCTATTGGTGCAGCTCATGAAAGACATGCTTCCACAGGCGGAAAAGGCTGAACAACGAATTACAGTACAGGCTAGGGGGTGAAGAATGCTACAGTCATATATATCAACAGCACCGGCAGCAAATTATATCTCGGCATGTGTAAGGAGCAGCTCTGGCTTCCAGCTCCTCAAGTGGGGGCACAGCTTCCAGAACAAATCCCTTGTCTCTAGAGAAGCAGAAGTCGTAGATATTTCTACAGACGCCTTTACTGAATGGATGAACTTTGTCAGGAACTCCCTGCAAGTGGTACAGCTCCAATGTTTCACTATCAGTATCCCAATAATAAGCTGTATCACAAACTGGAAACCGAGTCACTAAAAATATTCCATACCTTAAGTAGAATATCCGCTTCCTTCTGGCAACTTCGTAGGTTGTTTGATTTGTAAGAGCAATATAACTGCAAAAAAAGATCAGACGAACATGCATTATACACAAAGCGCTGTTCAATTTGGGGTTTACAAAAGCTAAAAACCAGGTCATAGGAAAGTAAATTAATTACACAAGCTTCTCAGCTCTAACTTTCAAGATTTGTAATCTACTATCTGATTCTATTAAGGAAGATGAATCGAAAAAGTTTAGCCTATTTATAAACATTAAAATTGATATTTATTTCAAGAAGTTGAAAATTGAAATGTATCATCCAGTGGCATGTACAAAAAAAAATGTCTTTTAGATATAGTCATTGACATCATCAATATGTCTTTAGGATATTTAGTTTTAGGGGCAATTGGCTCCATGCCACTGGTCAAACCTCAAATTCTAAAAATATCATCGGAAACTCTCTTATTGTGAGTATGCCACTGCTTGGTGTGTTTTCGTCTCTAAATGTCACTCCCGTTACCTTTCACACCAGCCCTTCAAGCATTTGTGTTTGCTTCTGAGTTTTGAGTGTGTTGGCTAGCTTCAAAAGTAGGTTGGCGAGGAGCATTCTAAGTTAGGGTACTAGGGAAGCCCTTAATAAAAAGTTGTTTGGGTGCTATTGATTTTTTTTTAGATGGTGGATGTTTTTTCTTGTCTCTCTTTGGACTGGGACCGGGAACAGATGCCAATGGTTCTTCAAAGTCAGTGATACTCACACACAATTGTACTAACCGAATTTCACAATGCATGTCAAATGCTTTAGCAATGCCCACTCAAAACCGAGCGGAAGGTAACAGGGTGGCATTTCGAGATAAAAATACACGAAGCAATGGCATATTCACAATAAAATAGTTTTCGATGGCATTTTTAGAATTTGAGGTTTGACCAGTGGCATGTAGACAATTGCCCCTTAGTTTTATGGTAATGACAAAATGCTTGGCCTTTCTTATTGCGAATTGAGAGTTCCTTATGTTTGTTATAACAAACAAACAAATTGTAAAAAATAGTATGTGAAACTTCAAATGAATTGAATATTTAAGTAACATCTTCAATATTAGGATTTTTTTCAGTGACGTGGATTCACGTACACACTGATTAGTTTAAGTAAATAGCAGTGTTTAGTCAAAACTCAAATTCAATCCCTCCCTCCCTTCCTCTCTCTCACTCTCTCTTGAAATGATTTGCAGCTGTTCTCAACCTACCAATTCAAGAAAAAAACTAAACAAAGCTACCATTTGACATTTTTTTTCAATAATTAAAATACCTTATACTCCCAGAGACATCACATAACGAGAAAACTTACGTATGAAACATCAACAACAGCAGCAGGAATATGAGGATAAATATCAAGACTGCCAACAGGATTACACCAATAAAATCCTTCCACCTGCCATGGTAATAAAAAAGATTCTCAGATGAGATAACAGAAAAGTAAGGTTCAAATTGAAGGATTAAAGCCGCATAATATGAGCTTCTGAGTTTTAAAAGAGCATAACATATCATACCAGGCCTTTTCAATATCTAGATGCAGCGACTCAATGTACAGAGCAACGGTCCAGATACACAAGATTGTTTCTTCAAATATGTACCACCTAGGAAATATTTGTTATACAACCGTAATTACTGAGTCTCAATAATAGAATCATAACACAGCACAAGGTACTACGATATGCACATTCCAATGTGTAATGGCAACAAAGTAGTTACATTGCGTAGATCACCATTTACAGCAGCACATTGCAAAGTTTTCTGAAATTTGAACTTTAAACATATCACAAGAAAGAGGTGCATCCATCCTCTAATACACATCAGTTTGAAAACTTTGGATTTATACTTATCACTTAGAAGCTGCGTGAGATGAAAGTCTCATGCACGGTTTTGCATGAGAAAAAGAAGCAAGGAATCCTCTTTTCAACTCAGGCGGTGGTTCATTCAATGAGAAAGAAAGACAGGAGGGCAGGATTTATCGTGTCGGGCGAATTCCTATGTTGTCAAGGCGACAAGGCGAGGCGCTCCGGAGGCACCAGGACGCCTAGGCGATGATTAGACGATGGCAGTATTTAGTAGATCTAACACTTGGGCCCATTCAATTCGACCCTAACGGTAGCCCAGCCCAGTACTGTTCCCTCAAATCATGTAACTCTAGCTCTCCCCATCCCCGTCTCGATCTGTCGCTCACTCCCGCAGTCACCCTCGATTCCCGCCTGGCTCCCTGCTGCTCCTCGACCCCGACGCCGCCTGGCTCCCTCCTGCTGCTGCTGCTCCCGGCCGCGCCGTCCTGCTGTTCTTGCTCCCCATGACTGCCAATGCTGCTGCTTCCTCGACGCCGACACGCTGCTGCTTTGCTCCCGAAAAGCAGCAGCAGAGCAAGAAGGCGGCGGAAGAAGCGGCCTTGAGCAAGAGAAGCGCGGAAGAAGCAACAGCGCAAAGGTAGAAAGCGGCGACTGAGGCGGCGCGGTGGGGACTGGAAGGCGACCAAGAGGGGCGGCGGTGGCGGCGGCGGCGGAAGTCATCGGATCTGTTCTCTCCCTTCCTTCTCCTTCACGTGCCGCTTCAGGTTGTTCCTCCAGCGCTCGCGATCGGCTCGATGACGCCTTGAGCGCCGCTTAAGTCTCTGTGCCTGGCGATGGGCTCGGCGTCTCCTTCGAGCGCCGGGCGCCAAGTCGTCGCCTAGGCAACGCCGTGATAACATAGGCGAATTCACTCCATAGGATTAACAGTTTTAATCAAATTGACTTTGCAACATAACACCAAATTTGACTCATACAAACTAGACTGCATAACCCATTCAATAAATTTTGTTGGACTGAACCCTTGATTCTATTCCAATGGGCCAAAAACCAAAATATACAAGTTACATGTGTAGGTAAATATGCAAAGAGCACCCTATACAAGAGACAAATCTAACATCTAACACCCCCTCAAATTCATCGTGGATCAACAACACTGAGTTTGGAGAGGTAGAAGCTATGCTGAGCTCGAGTCTGTGCCTTGGTGAAGAAATCGGCTAATTAAAGCTCTGATGGCACATACTGAAGAGCAATAACTTGGTCATGCACCTGCGATCTCATGTACAAAGCATCTACTCCAATATGCTTGGTGAGCTTATGCTTCACTGGATCTCGAGCAATGCTGATCGCGCCAGTACTGTCGGATAACAGAGTCGGTGCAGAAGCTGAAACACTTAAATCCTCGAGTAGCCACCAAAGCTAAGTGATCTTAGCTGCCAACGCCACCATGGCTCGCAACTCAATTTCAACACTCAAATGGGAAACAACAGTCTGCTTCTTGGTCTTCTAAGCAATGAGAAGAACCAAGGAAAACACAATAAATTTGAAAGAACCCGCGATCGGAAGGATCGCTAGCCCGATCGCATCGAGTGCGCTTGAAGGCTGCGAGAGAGCTAGAGCGAGGAAAGAAAAGGCGACGATCGATGGTCATGCGAAGATATCACGCAGAACACGAAGGTAGTTGTAGTGGGCGAGTGGGAGCGAAGCGAGCAGGCTCGGAATGTGGACTAGGTGAGAAATGTCGGTCGAGTGATCCCAAGGTAGACGAGGCTCCCGACAAGATGGCGGTAGCAAGTGGGATCTCGAGGCTCTCCATTAGTGGTAGAAGGTGAATACTAAGCTCCATAGGAGTGTCCACCATAGGCGATCGATGAAACAAGCGTGAGCAAGGATATCCTAAATGTACTTCTTACGTGAGAGGTAGTAGCTCTCGGGCGTAAGTGGCCTCGATCCCAAGGAAGTAACTAAGAGGACCCAAATTGGACATCAAGAAGCGCTCATTGAGGCGGCTCCTTCACAAAAACAATGTACTGAGAGTCATCCACGATAATGATCATATCATCCATATAGAGGAGGAACGTCCGACCCCGAGGAGAGGTGTGTACAAAGAGGACAGGGTCGTGATCAGTGATCGGCGCCAACATAAGCTGCATAGTAAGCTTGGGAACATGAAAGACTGCAGGAACATTAAAGGAATAAGTAGAAAAGATGCATCGACCTGCAACAGGAAGAGAGGTATCATCTACAGTCTGAATAGTGGAAGGAAGAGTTGTGGGACTCGCATAAGTGAGGTGAGTAGAATCTTGTGTCAAAGTACCAGAGTCCAAGATCCACGGAGACAAGATACCGGACGAGAGAGGTGGTGGAGGCGAGGACAACTGCGAGAAGCAAGAACGGACAAGCGAGGCAGGAGTGCGAGGACAAGGCGACACCGAAGCGGCTGGAGCGGGAGAGGAGGCTGGCATAGTGTCACCGAGCGACCACGCGAGTCGCCGGCTCACGAGTGGGAAGAAGCCCAAGGCAGGGGAGGCGGCGGTGGCGCTATCCTCGTGGTTGTTGTCAAACTCGGGGAGCAGCCACGAGGCCGCCTCGGCCTCGTTGCTCCCGTCATCGTCCACATCCTCCTGCGGTGTTACAGATGGTATTAGAGCATCAACCCTTGCTACATGGGCCGCGTGTGTGTGTGGCCTTGTAGCGGCTGCACGCACGGCCTGATGCAGGAGTGTTTCTGGGCATTTCACACTACCGAGGGTGGCAACCCTTTAAAGGGGGGAGAATGTAACACCCCGCACCTTAGTACCACATTGCTAGTTTACATTAAGTTCCACTAGCATATAATGCATGTTGGTTCCAATCGTAGCATACGGGTTAACCTTTTTGGGCAAGCGAGCGAAACCAAGTGAGGTGCTACGCATGCGTGCCCGGCCCGTGGGTGAGCTGAACTTTTAGTAAATTTTGGGCCGCAAGGTGTTACAAATAAACACACATGCGGAGTTTCTACAGAATGTACAGCACAACAAGAACATGTGCAGCAGAAAAACACTGAACACAGACACCAGACTCACCAAAAACGGCAATGGTTCTTTTTTCCAATGCATGTTCCAAGCCAAACGCAGTGATGATCAAACTGAAGGACACACTTATCACAATCATGACAGTGCCGCAAATGCGAGGTGGCTGCAAAAGGATGTTGTAGCAAAATTTGAAATTAGACAATTAGTTGCAGCTTTACATGGAAAAAATGTGATGGTAGCATAGTTCAAATCAGTATGATATAATGAACAATGCTAAAATAATAAAGCAGTAGTAATTCACTTTGTAAAATTCAAAGCAGTGTGCCCACCACTTTGCAAATTAGTAGTCGGATTTTGGCAACCCTAACAAAGCATCAAGTTCTAGAAGATCCTCATAGTGATCTTGGGGAACCTTAATGGTTCTTTGAATGGCAATAAAATAAAACAACTGCAAGGAAGGATGTGAAGGGAAAGGCTGCCAATAGACTACTTCAACTGCATCACCAAATATAACCAACTCTCATTCCATTTTCTGACTTCTTATAGATCGGCTTTGCTATTCTTGAATAAGGTCACACGGGGTTTTGTTAAATTTAGTCAAACTTATTTGGAGATAAACACAAGACTCACAAAAATGCTTTGTTTGACCAACCCACACTTGATGTGTAGTTCAATTACGCTTCTTTTAAACAACGACCATGGTAATCAATTGCATATCATAGCTATGGAAGCTTTAGCACCATAAATTTAGAGGATAAAGCAATACCTGAATGACTCTGCAGTAAGTGCAAGTCCAATCCCTAAATCACAATAGAAGTATGGCAACCATATAGCAATGAGCAAACACAAGAAATCTACTATTGGAAATACCAAAGAAAAATGATTTTCTCGCTTCTCAAGGCTTGGAACTTTACCTGCTACTTGACCCAGGAGGGTAAAGATCCATAACTTGCTGCAACCATGACGGCTTAGAAGTCACTGGGTTAAGTTTCTCCAGTTGAGGCCAGCTCATGGGGGAATTTAAGCTTCCATTTTTGAACTGGATTGTCTTTTCTTAATCATCAAAAACAGAAACACAAGAAAGTATAAATATTATTGTGTACCTCCCACAAGTTTTCAACACTTTTATGCTGCTATGGAGATTAAGACATTACTTGGAAAGCGTGGCAGTATTGATGAACATTGCATGCATCGTGGAGCCAGCGTTAATCGCATCAATAACATACCTGCCAGCACAGGAGCCCAAAAAAATACACACAATCAAATGCTTTCAGGATTCAGTAGATAATGTCATTCCTGGAGGATGAGAACAAATTTAATAAGGCAATTCCATACCCTGGAGATGAACCAGCAGTGTAGAAGTACTGCACTAAGGTGATCAGAACAAGCACTCCATACACCCCTATATACCTGCAATCAAATGACACCACAAAGAGATCCTTTCTCTTAAAAAAGAATACATAATTTCACACTTTATCAGAAGTCAAAACATAGGTTGCAGGTATGCAAAGAAAAAAGGAATACACAGTGCAATGTCCAGCAGAAATGGCACTACGATTCCTAGTGATCAGAAGTCCAATTAAGATCGAGAACTATGATTCCTACACGCACCAGCTGAAATGTCTAGCAGAAATGGCACAACCATAAACTACCAAGTACCAAGCAGATATACAAGTGAAATGCTTCTCAGAAGGGCATCGTTCTCTCCGCTGTGCAGAATTACGTGGTTTTTGCTGCATCACTGGTCACACGCAGAAGCACTCGCGCGCGCGAGCACCCTAAAAGCTATTTTTCATATAATCCGATCAGACTATAAGCTACTACAGAGCAATTAGACGGGAAATAACTTCACTGCCACCTAGAACTAGAAGTAGAACCAAGCTTCTAAGTATCAGATAAATCCACAGGACATCCTAAATTTGGACTTGAGCCAAGCAAAATTAGAATTTTATCGGCAAAATCAGGTGGGAATTATACCACGTCTCCTCGTGGATTCGCCTATCGAGGGTCGAATCGAGCAGGAAGACGGCGCCCACGAATACCACGTGCATCATAAGCACCATAGCCCTCAAGCCCAAGGACGACCTCCTCGCTGCGCAAGAGAACACCAAACACCAGATCAAAAAACCCCCACGGAACCCAGGACCAAATCGAGCTGAAGCGAATCGAATAGGGCGAGCGTACTTAGATCGGAGAGGCGGACGCCGGTATCGGCGGCGGAGGAGGACGCCATTTTCGCCGTCGCCGTCGTCGCATCCGACGGCGAGAAGGTGGCGGGGATGGCTAAGTAGGAGTGAGGAAGGCTACCGGCGTTGCGACTTCGGTGCTTCCGAGATGACGTTTCCGGTAGACGAAGCGGGGGTACGTTTCTGTGTGGACGAGATGAGGCCCACCTGGCAGCCCGAACATTATTGTCTTATTGAAGTGGATGGCCCCATCTGGAAGTGAGAAAGGGACGAGAAGGTGTACTGTTGCGGGGCTGGATTTATTTATCAATGTGTCCACCTGTGCCACCAAAGTTAGGACCAGGGTACGCACGGGCACGGCGTTTGGAGTTTTTGGCCGTATTAGTATTATTTTAACATCATATTAGCAAAAATAGCATTCATCATACGAAATTTACAGAAATAGCATTTTTACCGCACGGTTACCGTGTGGTTTTTTCAGTGGGCTAACACGTCACAAAAACTGTATGGCCATCGTGCGGCGAAGCCAAAACCGCATGGCCACCGTGCGGTGGCAGCCTTTTCATTTTCTTGAAAATTTATTTAAGTATACTTTTTGTATGAAGTTTTAAATATAGCAAATAAGATCCAAAAAATATGATTTTTTTATCCTCCCACAGAATGTACTTGCTTGTGTGATTTTTATCTAAATTTATCTGTTCTTGAATTTTTCTCAAAAATTCATTTAATTATATTGTTTATATGAATCTTTTTAATATAGAAAATGAGCTCCAAAAATTATGAATTTTTTTAGGCTACTTACACAGCAGACTTGATTGTATATTTTTCTAGGATTTTATATGTTTTGAAATTGTCTCGAAAATTAAGGGTTTAGATCTCGAAAGTTAGGATTTTAGGTTTTGGAAATTATGGTTTCATGATTTCATATGACTTGGAATGTGAGAAGTTTAGTACCACATAGTACTCTAGGTAAGAGACACTCGTTAAGGGTTTAGGCGACCTTCCGAATTTCAGCTAACGCATAGCGGCTTCCCATTCGCTCGGCTATAAATACCAAACTCTCACAGACGCTCATCTCAATTGCATGTACATGGAAATGCCATCATTTAATCGTACCACACAACATGTCATATTTAATGGATGATTCTTTTGATTTTTTTTAATGCTCCTTACACAGTGGACTTGATTGTATAATGTTTCTACAATTTTATATGTGTTCTGAAATTGTCTCAAAAATTAAGGGTTTAGGTCTCAAAAATTTGGTTTTTAAGTTTCGGAAATTATGGCTTCATGAATTCCCACACAAAGTACTCCTAACATAATAGGCTTAATCATATCTAACAGAATTAGGATTTCAGAAATTATGGTTTTATGTGAAATATTTCCCTCAGTTAGTTCATGGACAAGCTTAGCTAGCCTGTGGTACAATACAGTATTACTCGAACTCCATAGGTGCAGGGTTTATTGCAATCAAGATGACGGAGGATGGGGTATTATTTACATATACCCCGATCAAATAGGACACCCTTTGTTAATTTATCAGTTTAATGTGGTGGATATTCTTTAATACTATATTTCACCACATGCTAGATAAGCTTGTACACGAACCAACCGAGGGAAATGCATGGCATGCAGATCATATAACAACGTACCGTAGCCCCCAACTTGTGTGTGTTTCGAAGTCTATGGTATGTTGTTATATGATTTGCATGCCACGCAATTCCCTCGGTTGGTTTATGTACAAGCCTATCTAGTCTGTGGTACAATACAGTGTTAAAGAATATCATTCACATTAAACCGATAAATTAACAAAAAAAATATCCTATTTAACAATGTTATTCATGAGGTTAGTTGGATCTATCATCTATTTAATGATGTCTGCAACTAGTCTCCGTAACGCCATAGCCACTACCCCTTGTCTCGGGGCTGCCCACGGTGGCAGCGAGTATCGAAGTTATTCATATCCTGCGATTCCATGATGTAAGCGGATCGTACAATAACAAATGTAACAAGGATGTAAATTTTATATAACTCACATCTTCGATACGGAGTGTGCCCGGGCGACCGGATATGCTACGACGTTGGCCGGTCTTAGTCGAAGGAGCCTTCCCCTTATCGTGGGACTCCTCATGTTGGTGTCGTATGTCGAAGTCATCCATGTCCTGCAATTCCATGATGTAAGCGCACTGTACAGTAAAAAACCGTAACAAGGGTGTAAAATCTACATAACTCAAGTCGTCGATATGGAGTACGCTCAGGCAATCGGATACGCTATGGCGGTCAGGATCAGTCGCATGAGCCTTCCCCTTCCCCTTGTCTTGGGACTCCCCACGTCAATGTGTGTGTCGAAGTCCCCCCGTGTTCTGCGATACGGGCTGGACGATTGCATGTAATTAGAAGAAGGAAAGGGCAAATACAAATTCAGGACACGAATTGTACGTAACTCACCTCTTTGATATGAAGTGCTCCCGGGCGATGGGAGAAGCTACGACAATCGCTGGTCTCAGTAGCAGGAGCCTTCCCTCTATCTGTCAGACGAGTCTTGGGCTCCTTCGGTGCCTCCTCAATAGGACCATCATCGAGTAGTTCAGTATGTACTTCTGTTGGATGAACGTTCTATCGTACATCTACGGCCGTTGATCCACTTGAAGAAGTGACAGCGCATCTCACGCTGCCATTACACGGGGATAAAGTTAAAAATTTATGAAAATTAACGTAGGGAGAGAAAAATCGATGTGTACAAAAGAAATACTTACGAGGTGGTGCCTGCATGTGTAGTACGCTTAGACGGAGGTGTCTGTCTGTGTGGACAGAATGATCTTCACCGGCTCATCACACACACACCGCAGGACCAAAAACCGTGGTGGTACCGGAGCATCTTTCATTGAAAAAATTGGGTATTGTAGATGTTTGGCCTTCTGTGTAAGCCACTTGTGCTTCTGCAACATTCTCACATAAAAGTTTACCGATGAGTTCAACATATCTGGATATCATAGAAGTTTCATTGTACATGTGAGGACCCGGAATATTTAGCTAGTAACACTTAACCTCCAATTGGTTCTAGCGTTACTAATTAAACATTCTAAGCCTCGATGGACATATGCTTCCTGAGTGCGACATATGTACATCATCACAAAATTACACATCAATTCCATACACATACATCACTAAGTTCAACAACGACATACATAAAGTAAAGTTATTACAAAAGAGAGCCGACCAGGCCAAATAGAACAATATACAAGAATGACAGTGAAGCAAAAGTGCCATAAGATGGCTAGAACAAAAGTCGTAGGTTAGCCAACATAACCCACAAGGCAACCGACAGACGGCGCTAAGCTAGTCGCCCATAAGCTACCACAACACATTCGCAAAAGTGAGGCCCTTGAGCTCACCTTCCTCCTCTGCAACAAAACAATTAAGCATAGCAACCGAGTACAAAGATTGTCTTTGTA
Organism: Ampelocalamus luodianensis; assembly: GCA_036346255.1. Taxonomy (NCBI): domain Eukaryota; kingdom Viridiplantae; phylum Streptophyta; class Magnoliopsida; order Poales; family Poaceae; genus Ampelocalamus; species Ampelocalamus luodianensis. Next base: position 14,194,073 of record CM070634.1, read on the forward strand.
CCGCAAGACGACGTGTGGAATAGCAGACCTATTCATAAACTACATGCAAGCTTATTTAGGTGGAGGTCATATGTCTCATTTTGCATGAAGCCAACTTTATTTGCAATAATGTAGTACCTTTTAAAAGCAAGTTTGCAAATTTATTTTGTTATCAAAGTACGATGAAGTAAAGATACATACAAGTAACCACTGGAAGTGACTAACCCAATAGTCACTTACAACATAGCACCTAATCCCGATTCGTACCACCCATCAAGTTTTAATTTAAAAGGTTGTAGTCTAACTCTTGAAAGACCTTGCCAAGCGTGTCCATAACCTAGGACGAGGCTATTCGAATAGTTTTAACCTGCAGAGGGTGTACCAATGTACCCACACTGCACTTCGAGCCTTCAAGCCACAAGCACACTCACAGAAGGTATGCCGGCCCGCTAAGTCCTCGAGACATTTCCAATCTTGTGTATCAACTACGAGTCGCTCGTATGGGTAGAAACACCATACACTTACATTGCAAGTCGAAAGACAACAAATCCCATCACGGGTGAAGTTTTTGGACACTACAATGCTCCCAACACCATCCTCCTGCGACTCCTGCGACTCGGAGCCAATACACGCCAAAGTACTAAGTCAAGAGAGGTCCCATACCCTCTAATGTGGTTATGCACGCTAAAATGCTTAGTTTAGTGTAACAAGATGTTCGGTCCTTGTTGACCCGGGCACCATTCGATCACACCCACAATCACACCATCTTACCATTGTGCCCAAGTCTAAATCATTTTGTTTTTAGTTTTAGTTTTCATAAGTAGACATGGCACAAGGTGGAAATCATAAATCATAATAAGTTTTGTGTGATCAAGGTTATCGACAAGTCGATAACCGCCCATTTCTAGAAGCTAAGCATGGCTAAGCAATTAATTCGCAACTACTAAGTGACAAGAGCCCATCCACGAACTCTAAATCACAGCAAGTAACCTAGGCTCATGGTAGTAGAGGATAATCATTTGCTAAGGAAATGCATCTACTAGGCCAACTATTAAAACAAAGTAGCAATGCATACATAGAATTTGTAATCAACATAAATACTTAAAATCTTGGGATTAACATGATCAAACCGCTTTGCTTGCTGTTGCTCAATTTGTTGCGGAGGGTGCGTTCTCGGGGTTACCGCAAATGTCGAACCCTAAGCGGAAAGGCAAAAGAACCAGAACAACCAATAAGGCGAGCAAAACTTAAACAAAGAGCAAGCAAAACTTATCCAAATACGACGAAATTTATACACAAGGTAAACTACGAATATACCTAGTCATAGAAACTGGAAAAACCTAATTTGGATTTGTGATGCAAAAGATATTACTTAAAACTCATTTTTAGCCATAATTAGCACTTTGTAGCAAAAATATTTTCTAGAAAGGTTTTGAAGCTGAAATTTTTATGGTAGCTACCTACTGGTATAGTGGTAACCCATATAAAATTTTAGGTCATTTGGAGTTAAGATGATTTAGTTATGATTTTCTAAGTTCTACAACTAGCATATATTATTTCTTAGGAACATGAATAAAGACAAAGCCTAGATCAATTTAAAGCATGTCAATAGGCTAAATTTACCAGGTTGAGTTTGCTCACTTTGCAACTACAGAGAGGAAGTTATGTGGTTTACAAATTTTCATGAATTTCTAGACCTCATTTTTCCTTAAACAAGCTCATGCTATTTAAATCATTTTCTCACTACAACACAGGCCTATTTTTATTCTCGATTAAAGTTCATACCATAACAAAGCTACACAAACTGGAATCATTCAAAAAGGAGTTAAAATGACAAAGTTATGCACTTTTGAAATTTGAAACGAGAAAAGACTTAGGAAATTTTGAGCTCTGGAGGTCCAACCAACCGGAAGACAAGGAGAGGTCGTGGGCGTTAGATCAAGGTCGACGACTCACGAGCCTCGACGCACAACATACGCACAAGACCTCTTCCCGCTCACGGGAGGTGCGGATCGTTGAATCGATCCACGATCACGACGGTAGCGTGCTGGCGACGCATGAGGAGGTCTCCACGCGCTAACAGAGGTCGTGGCCGTCGTCGATCGAGATCTGGCGGTCCCGAGCACTAGGGAGATCCTAAGGCTTTAAATCCAAGGAAAGAGGTCGGGACGGTCGATTCTCACAGAGGAGGTCCAACGGTCTAGATCTCGGAGAGAGGTCCTACTCCTACGGCTAAATCCACGAAGGAGGTCTGTCAGTTAGATCTAAATCTAACGGTTTAGACCGAGGAGGAGGTCCTAACGCATCGATCCAAAGGAGGAGGTCCTAGGTGGTCAAGATCTTCCAGAGGAGGTCTTGATCGGGTGGGATTGACACGAGGAGGCCTTGGATGACCAAGATCTTCTCGGGAGGTCCTAAGCTATAGTGTTTTATGGGAGGAGATCGGGACGGTTCGATTAGACCTAGGGAGGTCTTGAGCAGTCGATAACGCGAGAGGAGGTCACGAGACTAAAGATTTACAAATAAAACCTAACGCTCGAGATCTAAAGCGGGAGGTCATGGGCGGCTAGGATGGAGCTAAAGAGGTCTGAGCGGGGTTTTCCTTGTAAAAGGCCGAGGGTGGCTTTTGACAAAGAGGACCCCGATGGTAGCCTAGGGTGGTTTTTTGCGAAATGACCAAGGAGGTCTTTTGCAAAGAGGACCTCGGTGGAGGTAGAGAAGGTGGCTTTTAAAAAAAAAAAAAAAATGACCTCGAGGAGGTCTTTTTCTTGAGAGTGGTCCTATCGGCTCAGATGGAGTTCCACGAGGTCTTAAACGGTTAGGATCTAACTGGGGAGGTCCTAGTGCGCTAAGGGCTTTACGGGGAAAGATCTAAGCGTCGAGATCTAATCCTGGGAGGTCCTCAGCGGTTAAGATCGACCCAAAGAGGTCCTAGGACTTAGAGTTTACACGATCATCGCTCACGGCACAGACCTAACACAGGGTGGCGGTGGCGCCGTGATGAACCAGGAGGTCCAAGGGCTTAGCGGCGCGCCGCGTTTTGCCGCGACCGCATTAAAGAGCAATCTCGGACAGCATTAATGAACATTCTTGCACAACATTAATGCCAATCATTAGATCACAACTCTGTCCGAGTCACGACACGCAAGAAAACGCCCGGCCGGAGAAAACCTCACGCGGCGGCGTAGGCCACGCCGGCGGGAACCAAGAGCACACTAGGCTCACAATAGCCTTGTGACCTAACGGAGACACTCGGACGGTGGCGACCTTGAGCAGCCGTGAGCCGAGATAGGCTAGGAAGGCTAAAATGACAACTACGCAAGCTCTAGAAAATAAAGGCAAGGCTAAGGGAGGGGCACCGAGGCGAGAGAGGGGACCAGGGAGGTCGGATGAACTTGGAGAAGGTCGATGAAGTCATGCGCGATGTGTTTCTTGGCGAAGGAGAAGAAGACGACCTCGACAAGCGGCTCCCAAATTGTCAACCTCTGTGAAGGTTAAACAACACAAGTTAGGAGACTCGAGTGACCAAGAGCGCAAGGTGACAGGTGAAAAGGCAATGAAGAACCACTGGGCCGGAGGTCTTGAGGAGAGCTCCAAAAGTGACAATGGAGCGAGGAGGTGGTGCTCTTGGGTACTCGAGCTAGGGGCTCACACTCACAGTGAGGAGCTCAAGCAAGAACCAAGAGTGGGAAAATGAGATTGAGGAGGGCTTTGAGCTAGATAAAGCGGGGAGGTCGGACAAGGGTATGGGCGAGCCCCACCGTGAACAAAGTCCATGCCTGCCATGACTTGCTAGATTTGACAAGCGGTAGGTAAGGAAGACTTCTAGGGCTAGGCTCTGACACATTTAATGCATGGCGAAAGAGACGTTGGGAAGGACCAAAAGTGATGTGCCTTTGCTCCCAAGCTCTGTCTCGACACACGCATGGGTGCGGAAAGCCATGATGACAGGACCTCCGGGAAGGTCGTGAGGAAGAGAAGCAGTAGCCAGGGGAGGTCTGGGCGTCCCATATCCTCCGAGGTGGGGAGGTCTTGCGCGGAGAGGTCCGGGAGGTCCTAGGAGCCGTGGGTAGGTCGTGAGCCACGATGGACATCCGCGGCTTGGACCACCCCGCGGCGAGGCGCTCAAGAGGTCCTCGGTCGGTGGGGAGGTCGTGAGCGGTGGATTGAAATCTAACGGCTAGAACGAAAGCGCGCGCGAGGTCGAGCTCGGTGCGGCGCTCACGCGCACAGCTCGACCGAAGTCGATTGAGTTGGGCTCGGTCCGAGCGAGTCGACTCAACGATTTGACTTTTACGGTATTAGAGAAAGGTGACATTTGGAGAATTGTTTGAGGTAGCAATTGAACTCCAAAAATTATGAAATTTTTACAGGAGCTTGCTAGCTCAAACGAGGACCCAACATAAAATTTTCAGAGGCTTTGTGCTATGCTTTTTCCTCCAAAGATTTAACAAGGCACTGGTCCAAGGTTTGACCGATTTTGAATCGGTTTGTTGACCTCCAAAATATTCAAACAATATCTAAAAATTGTGAAACTTTTCAGAGGGTCACATATCATCCCAAGAACTTAGGAAAAATATTTCAGGAGATGATCAGAGGTTTGACAAGATTGTTTTTGAAAGTTCAAGATTTGGATCAAAAGACTTGTGACTTCGTATTTCCATAACTTCTTGTACAATACTTGCTTGGTACAATAGGAAATACAGGATGTAAGAAAAAGTTTTAATTGCTACTCATTTTCTTACATTTGAAACACAAGCCTAAAATTGGGATGTTACAACTCTCCCCCTTACAAGAATCTCGACCCGAGATTAGTTTACTCGGAGAAGAAAGAAGGAAAATGCACGAAGGCGATCTTCTCGCTCCCAAGTTGCCTCATCTTGAATGGTTTGACCACTGAACCTTAAGGAACTTGATGACACGGTTCCTTGTTCTCGCTCAGATTCTCAAGAATGCGAGCAGGATGCTCGCGATAGGTCAAATTCTCACGCACATCGAGAACCTCCAGCGAACTTCTCGGTCGGGACACGGAGGCACTTCTTGGTGTGAAACATGGAACACATCATGCACACCTCAAGTGCGGTGGTAGCTCCAATCGTATGCAAGCTGCTCCAACTCTCTCGATGATACGGTAAGGCCCAACATATCGAGGAGCCAACTTGCCCTTGATGCCAAAACGCGATGGCCCTTCAAGGTGAGACTTTGAGATACACAAAGTCATTGGGCTCAAAGCTCAACTCACGGCGACGACGATCGCATAGCTCTTTTATGCGGGTGGGCGATGCGTGAGATGCTCGCGATCAATCGAACTTGACTTCGGCCTCATTGATCGAATCGGGCGAAAAATCGCGCTCACCGATCTCGACCGGTTCAGCGGGTTACGCACCTTCTCCCATACAAAGCCTCAAATGGTGCCATGCCAAGCGCTCGAAAGCGTTGTTGTAGGAGAACTCGGCAAATGGTAGGCATTTCTCCCCTTCTTCCCATAGGAAAGAACACAAGCCACGAAGCATATCTTCCAACACTTGGTTGACTCGCTCCGTCGACCATCGATCACGAGGATGAAAGGTCATCTTGAAATGAAGGTGGGTCCCCATAGCCTCTTGCGGACTATGCCAAAACCGCGAGTGGCGCACCACGATCGAAATAATCGTCTTGGTGCAGTGAAGACTCACAATCCTCGAGACATAAAGTTGGCCAAAGGCCCCACACGGCCGAGTCTTGACGGAAGGAAATGTGCCACTTTAGTCAACTGTCGATCACGACCAAATAGCATCATTCCCTTTGGACGGCGGGGCAATCCGGTGATGAAGTCCATGCCAGCGGAATCCCACTTCCATGCGCGCGGCAAAGGCGAAGAAGACTGCTGGGCCGATGTTCGGCCTTCACCGACAAAGACACGCGTCGCACTCGACGCGAACACAGGCAATCTCGCGCTTCATTCGGGTCCACGAATCTCGGCGAAGATCCCGATACATCTTGGTAGCCGGGATGGATGGACAAAGGAGAATCATGGGCTTCGCGGAGAATCAATTCCGCAATTCCATGACCTTAGGAACCACAAGGCGCCGCCCAAACCACACAACGCCATGCTCATCCTCGGAAAGCACTTGGCCATCCCATCCTTGATGTTACGCGATCGGCTCCTGCCGGCATGCACTGTGCGCTTGATTTGGTCCACCAAGGTTGGTGCACAACCAAGGTAGCAAGGGAACCGTGCTCGATCAAACCCAAATTGGTATTTGGAATTACGCAATGAGGGTAGGCTCTTTGCTCTTGGAGCATCAACACGTTGCAATACACTTTCGGTGAGTGCATCGCAACGGCGTTGGCCTTGCCGGATGGTGCCGAATACCCATGTCGTAATCCTTGATCAATTCCAACCATCTTCTTTGCCTCGAGGTTCAGATCTGGTTGGGTGAACAAGTACTTCAAGCTCTTGTGATCGGAATACACCTCACAGCGATTACCAATCGGATAATGCCGCCAAATCTTGAGTGCATGAACCAGACGGCTAACTCCAAGTCATGAGTAGGATAGTTGAGTTCATGAGGCCTCAAGCGCCGCGATGCATAGGCCACAACCTTGCCCTCCTCGCATAAGAACACAACCAAGACCACGGCGAGAAGCATCACAATAGATATCAAAACTCTTGTGAATATCGGGGAGAACAAGCATCAGGGTGAGGTCAAGCGCTTCTTGAGTTCTGAAAACTCACATCACAAGCGGCGGACCACTCAAATTTCTTGTCTTTCTCGGCGATTCGGTCATAGGCTTTGCAATCTTGGAGAAATTCTCGATAAAGCGGCGATAGTAGCCGACCAAACCAAGAAAACTCCGCACATCGGTGGCCGACAGGTTGACCCCAAGATAGCACATCAGCGACCTTGCTAGGATCCACACCACACCTCCCGCTGAAGAACATGGCCTAAGAATGCCACTTCCTTCAGCGAACTCGCGCTTGCTGAATTTGGCATATAAGCGGTGCTCACGCGACTTGCCCAACACCCGCTTAAGATGCTCAAACATGCTCTTCTTCACTCTTGGAGTAGATAAGGATATCATCGATGAATACCACCACAAATCTATCCAAATACTCCATGAATATCGAGTTCATAAGATTCATGAATAAAGCAGAGCATTAGTCAAACCAAAAGACATGACGGTGTACTCGTAAAGACCATAACGAGTAAGGCGGTCTTAGGAATATCCTCGGCCACGATCGACTTGATGATAGCCCAATCTCAAGTCAATTTTGGAGAAGACTCGTGCTCGGTCAAGCGATCGAAGAGATCATCAATCAGGGGCAAAGGATACTTGTTCTTCAGATCACCTCATTAAGCGGACGGTAATCAACACACATGCGCAAGAGTCTTGTCCTTCTTCTTCACAAAGATAGCTGGACAACCCCAAGGAGATGAGCTAGGACGGATAAAACCCTTCTCTTGCAGCTCACCCCGATTGCTTCTTGACTCCTCCAACTCATTAGGAGGCATGCGTCGGCCTCTTAGAAATAGAGGCGATGCGGGCGACAACTCTATCACGAACTCGGATCTCGAGCAGGTGGCATGCCGAGCAAGTCTTGGGAAAGATATCCACGAACTCACATCTGTGGGAACATCCTGGATCCCCAATGCGGCTTTGCTTCAGAGGCATAAAGATGGGGCTCTCATGGCTGCGCGAAAACCCAACTTTGTTCACTGAAGAGTGGTGAGGTAGACAATCTTCTGCACAATCGATTTGCCCCAAGTGTTGGGACAACCAATCCATGCCAAGAATCACATCCAAGCGCGCAGAGTCGAGCGAGGATAAGACTCGCCAAGAATCCCACTCCTTCGATGTGGATAGGAACATCCCGCATACTTGGTCGCTCTCATTTCCAACCCGAGGCGAATCGCGGTGGAATCCCAAAGGATCACGGTGAAGCCCACAATCAACAGACAAAGACCTCGAAATAAAAGAATCACGAGCCCGAGTCAAATAAAGCGTAGCAAGATGCAAATTAACAAGGCGTACCCAACACCACGTCGGGCGCCTCCTGTGCCTCCTCAACCGAGATGTGGTTGACGGCGCTCCCCAAGCCGGGGTCTTACGTCGGTGGTGACCACCTTGCCGCGTCCTCCATTAGGGCGGGGCGCTCGATCTTCTTAGGACAACTACTCGCGTAGTG